>OX421262.1:12743615-15392230 GCA_949125355.1 Agriopis leucophaearia
GACAAATCTTAAAATCGTGCAAAAACTGGTACATAACATAAATCTAATGATATAATAATTGAAAGCTTACCTTCTCAAAGCACTGAGATCTCCGCTGGCAGCAGAAAATAAAAGATTAACAATGTTAAGTCCAGTTGATTCGAACTTGTACCGGCGGGGATCCTTTTTATGACTGGCGTACCGAATGTTATCGTATTTGTGGAAATTAAACCGATTGATTAATTCCTGAAACAAAAATGTTAATAAAATTAATTCTAGATATAATTTTAGACGTAATATAAGAGTAAAATATACATACATCACAGAACTGCAGTCCTCTGCAGCTGTTTCCGAGGGGATCGAGCGGAGGTGACCAGGTACATATGCCCATAACATTGGGTACTACTATCAGCATAGCTCCAGATACCCCTGACTTCGCAGGCAGCCCTACTTTGAAAGCGAACTGGCCGGAATAGTCGTACATGCCGCAGCTATGCATCAGAGAGAGCACGTTTCGTACTGAGTCGGGGCGAAGCACTTTCTCGTCAGTTATCGGACATATCCCTCCATTAGCCAGAGTCGCTGCCATGATCGACATAATGTCGCAGTTTGCTTCCATCGAGCAACACTGAAAGAAATACAGTGAATGATTATCTTTCACTTCATCATTTCGTTGTGTCACTTTCTTGGCTACATGCATATTAGAAATATGCGCCAGTAATTATCTACCTGAAAATAGAAGTCCATGCACTCGCGAAGGTTAGTTTTTTCAGGATAACATTTGTATTCTCGCATGTAAAAGCCAAGTGCATAATTGCGGTCAGCGGCTTCACGTTCGGACAAAAATACTGCATTGTTGAAGCCCAAGACCTCGTTACCCGCAAGCCGGCTGAAGAATGACATCACATGGTCAAACTTCTCTGCGAGCGTCATCTCAGGCTTGTCCAAACTTTTAAGTAAAGAGCACACCAGGATTGCACCCGCGTTTATCATCGGGTTATGTGGCTTCACTGATAAATCAAACAAAACATTAAATTAGCACTAGGACGCTACCTAATTTGTACATATACCTATTGATCTAAACTATTCTAGGGGCATAACATCTGATTTAGAAATTAACACTTGCTGTTATTGCAAATACATTTAAATACGCTTATTTATTGAGAACACAATCATGCTCTGCACTAACAATCTGCAATAGTAATAATGCTCTTATAAACAAGTCTAAATATACGCACTGTTGTGGTCCAAGACGAGTTCATTGAAGTTGCGCCCGCTTGGTTCGGTGCCAACATAACTGTGTACCGTGTCGGGGCCCAGGGTATCGAGAGCCATAGCATACGTCAGCGGCTTACTACATGATTGCAGAGTGAATGGGACGTTCACATCACCTATAGGAAACATTTAAACTGTAAAAATTTGGCACGAAACTCATCTATAGTTTTTAATACATCCAAGATTACTTACCGATAGAAAATCTTTGACCGTCTATCGTGCATACGCTAACCCCCCAGCTGTCAGCACTAGCTCGAGCCAGCTGAGGAATATAACTGGCTACTTTGCCATCGGTATTGCTCTTAGCGCTCCAGTACATTTCCTCGATGTCTTTAATGAAGTCCTGAAAGTCTGGAACGACGAATTGGCTCCGGAATGCCCTCGTAATCAGAACAATATTAGGTGTGATTACTTCTTTGAATGTCTTTCTGTCTAACTTGAGTGTCTCTGGCGAGCCCCCTTCGAAGTTGGACTCCTTGTGGACCTTGTAAAGATTGTGCATAACTTCCTTTATTCTTGAGTCATTCTTCCTAATGCCAGTTGTTCTTAAGGCCTGGAAAAGGAAATTACACGTGACTTTCCAAGTTGAATTTCTGAACTAGCTAATTGGATTATATTTGTCTGAAGAACGTTACAGTATTTTATAATTTGAGCAAATAATCTTAATTACACAGTTTTAGCGGATGAGCTGGCACATTTTATTTATTTTATCAATGCCGTAAGAGTTGAGCAGACTCGAAGTCATTTTGTCTATAGTACTTACGCAGAGTTTATAATATTTCTATATTATAAACTCAGAGTTCGAACTCGAAATCGGTGTACGATTTGGACGAAAAATTGCGAAGCTTAAGTGGAGGTGAGCAGGACACATTGCAAAACGAATAGACGGCAGGTGGAGACAGGTGGTGGTGACTACCGGATGGAAGGACGATATAATGTCATCAGAGCCCTAATCAAAACGTAGATTATATCGGCGCAGAATCGGAGAGAACGGTGCGTTAAAGAATAGGCCTATTGTCTAGCAGAGGATCGATAAGGGCTGAAATGATAAGAAAGAATTTAGCGGACTTTTCAATGTTCTAGAAGCTACTCACGGCCAGAAACTTTCCAACCGGAAGAAGTTCTGTGTCTTCATTCTTGAACATTTCAAATAGCACATCTTCTGCATTTTTGTGGGGTCCTTCTCGAACTCTAAAATACAAATAAATGAATTCAAAATAAGATTAAAGTAAATGTTATTGAAGCATGCAAAAAGAAAAAATATATGTGGGCGAAATCTATTAGAGTGGTATTTCTAATGGAGATATGATAAGTTTGGTACACAGTGGCCCGAGTTATGGATCGAATAGTAATGTAACAAAAGATCGTGACGACGTGATCTAATAATAAGGTGTCGTAGGCAGGTGTTGACGTAGAGACGGGTGTGTCTGCGACGTCTGACTATTATACATCCGACCTGTTTACATGTCACATGATGATATTAACAAAACTAAAGAATGCCAAGTAAATGGGTTTCGCAACGTCGCTACGATTTTACAAGTCTTCCTTGTGCTCTACATCTTATTACGAATACTTTGACTTAGAAAAGAGATTAACGTACTTTAAAGATTAACTACATAAAAATTCAAGATATTCGAAGCAACCAAAAACGAAATAATTTTATAAGCTAGTGTAACGGCAATCTATGTACTTTTCTTGCCACATATTACGTGACAATTTTGTGATCTGTTCACAAATTAATTTAGAATTTAGGGGTATGTATAATATACACCACCAAGTTCCCATACAAGCGTGTTTTACAAAAAATTTAAACGTATACCTTGTTTTCATCGAATCTTGTGTACATATTTTGTGTTATCATTGCCATTTATACCTAGTAGGCAATGCCGTAAACTCGAAATCAATTATAACCAAGATTGCTTTTGATTTTACGACATTATATTGATTTTAAACGTTATAAAAGTAAACAAGGAATTTTAATGGAAACTTGGTAATGCGTTATCCGTTATCGTACTACCGATGCATTTTCGTTGCAACATACTACCAAGCCAAACAAACAACCAAATAATGTAAGTTATGTAAAAAGGTATAGGCCAAAACAAGATGTTGCAGAGCTACTTCATCAAAACTCGCGTGAGCAATTCATTTCTTGCAGTACTAGTTTCAAATATTGGATCGCTAATCCTTCCCCATAATCTTAAAACTTGCAATACATATAAAGCTGAAAAGTATTTAAAAACATAAAAAGGATAATTAATTTTCCAGCATTCTAACACAAACCCAGCATTTCTATGACTAATATATAACCCCCAGTAAACAAAATTGATCAGAACTTATCCTACTAGGGCTCGCTAAATCATGCAACACACAAGGCAAGCGAGCTGCCTGTACTCACGATGTAGGGTTGATGTTATGCACGAATGAAAACCGTCTGCAACATGTGGAATAAACAATTTTTATTTTTGGAGACAATCTTATCAGTTGCAGTGATTTATGAGTGACACAAATATGTTACGTTGCCCGAATGTCATGGAGATATTACGCAAACTCTGAACTACATCGTAGATCATTAAAATTTACGCAGTTTGACTTATAGAAAATTATTATTCGTCGCAAAGAAATTTTTACACTGTGAATTCCAGGTTACCGCTCAAAAATTTCCTGTCAAAATTTAGACTAACTATAGTTGTTGCAAACTGAATAAGACATAGTGACGTGACGACATAGGATTTAAGTTCGTTTGTAATAAAATATTTACATAGGTAAAATTTTTCGTAAATTTTGTAATAGGCCCAAGATTGTTTGCTCTATGATTTGGTGCTAATTGCGCAAGTTGAAATTACAAATTATTATGTTGTCGTTCCGTTATTTTAGTCTAGTTCGATTGATGGTACTAGAAATATCTACAGATACGTGTCAAGTGAATTGGTAGAGTAGCCGCCAGGCGCCGGCCAGAGTTAACATTGATCAATACAAGTGGACGTGAGTTTATTGGGACAATTTGCTTTCAATTAAGTGTCAGCACTTGTGCATTGCTGGCTAATGATGCTTACCTCGTCAGGTCTATGGATTGGACCGCGTAGAAGTGAGGGGCCGAGTTGCGCCATTTCTGAAACGACGAAACTCAGTTACTAAAACTATACCACAAAACTGAGTTAGATAACGTTGAATCAAACGGATATTACAATACAAGGACCAATAATCCGTCACCATTAAAGACACTCACATCATTTTTATCGATTATATAGTTGGGTTTCACTTGACTGTACCGTCTGAAGCAAACGCAAAGGGGTTTGACGGGGCTCGTGAGCCGGCGGAGCTGACGGGCGTTCATGGCTGGCGCTGACACTTCCGGACCCTTCGAACCACTCCGAGTATCGGTGGCGAGTGGAGGCCGACGTCGGCGTTATTAAGTGCACCTTCGACGCGCAGGCGCCAACTGAAGCCACCATCTCGCCTCGCCCCCTTATCTCGTCATTTGTTAACACTGCATGTTTACTCGACTCTGACGTACCGTTTACGGGAAATTCTAAATGTCCATGTCACGCTGATCTCCTGCCTACCTGAAACACCTCCGCGACTCGCGAATTGTGGCTATTTGTTTAGCCGCTCGGTCACGGCACTATGGAGTATGTTAGATCAATACCTTATTTAGAGACCTACACGGACGGTTAAGTAATCGCTCCAGTTTCGCATGTTATCATAATCGATCCAAAGTTGACGGTAAAACATTTTCATGAGGCTCAAACTAAGAGGTTTTAAGAGTGTTACCTTTTTGAACATGAGCTAAAGGCGATACGACTTTCTTGAAAGAAACAGATATATTTTAGCATCGTTGGGATTCAATCAGAATAAGGACAGCGTACAACATTTTACGCAATGTGCTTTATAAAAATGTTGACATATTGATTTAATTTGTAGATCACCTGTGTCGATGATTACATAGTTCAACGATAACGTGACCTGCCCAATGTTATGAAAACAGATAAACCCCACTGTAAACCTATTTAATTCAAGATATTTCAAAGCCATCTAGGTAAATACTAGCTGTACCCGCGACTTTGTCCGCGATTTCTTCAAAAAAAATAGCCTATGTCCGTGATACATATTATTACCTCGCAAAATTTTATCGAGATCGGTTTAGCCGTGATTATGTAGCAAACAGACAGATGGACAGAGTTACTTTTGCATTTATCATATTATATAGTGTGGATTAGTGTGGATATATAAAAAAATATTGCTGATTTTAATTATTAAAGTAGAGATACCTAATTGTTTTTTATCAAGATATTTAATAACAGAAGGGAAGAGAAGACAGAGAAGAGTAGGTTCTGAAATTAATACTAAATAATAACTTACCTCAAAACCATCTTCACATTCCATCACGAAATCCTCGAATCCACCGTTTGAGAAAGTGCGCATAACAGGGATATGTGGAGCAAAATGCTGCGCCTGCGTCCGTGCTCTCGCAAACTGACGCGGCGCAGAGTTCGCGAGACGAACTGTTCTTCCGCTCACTCCGCACTGAGCCATTCTTCTTCATAACTCGGTTATAAATATACTACCAGTAAGAGTGCCAAACGTTATTAGCCGGGATTCTACCTATATTTAGCTGACAATATTATGAATACTACACAAGCGCAAGCGCGATGACGTGTGTCCGTGTGTTTACGATGTGCTGAAACGTTGAAGAACCTGAATCTGATTTTAAAAAATACGGGATCTTTTTGTGGATGTCAAATACACAAATTATTTGCTATAGCAATGGGTACTACCAAATAAGTTGTGACTTATTTTATTTATTATTAAACAGAAACGGAGTCCTTTCAGTTTTTTTTTTGTTTGAAATCAAATTTCATTGCGGATATTTTTAGCTATATAAATAGTCTTGTTTGTTGAAAATATGTTAAGCGATTTAAAAATTATAAGCGGTTACCCAAATTGGTTTCCATTTAAATTGTGGGTTTATATTGCCGAAAAGATATTTGAAAGCTAAACTAATCTACGAAGTAAAGTTATTGTGCAAAATAATCTACAAATGATTTTACAATCGAGTGGACACGAAAAATCGACACAGGTTTATGGTTGATATTCCGAAAATCCGTACGAAGCGCTTTGATATCACTTTTATTGTGCGAACTGCTAGTCTGTGGAATACGCTGCTTGAGTGTTCCCCAATATTTACAATCCGGGTGTCTTCAAATCACAAGTGAATCGGTTTCTTCTAGCAAGCGCGCTCCATCGTAGACCGCATCATTGCTTAACATCAGGTGATTTGGCGTGCAAACGCAAGCCTATTAATAAATAAAATAGTTTTGATATCCCAGCAAAAATATAATCATGTGAAAAATGGTCCAAACGACCCGTACATATAGGTTTTGATTATGGTAAATGGCCGGTTTCACCGCCACCGTTTCAGTTTTGGCTTTCACAGGTTTTGAGCTTAAGGTGAAACGTTTCACTTTGGCGGGAAATTCAAATTTCAAACAGTTTTTTTGTTCTTGTAGCTAGGCCGAGTAATTATTGTAAACGATAATGATGTTCGCGAAAATTGATTATTATTCTTTACAAACTCGCGTAAAGTTATTTATCTCCAATGCACATTATTACATACATTTGTCAATAAACAAATTTATGCTGTTTCGAACGGTTTATTGCCAAATGTAAGTAATATGGTGAGTAACTAATAAATAGCTGTACATGATAATGTAAAGAACGACCAACAATTTTCGCGAACACTATGCCATTTCACAATAATTACCCGGCCTAGCTACAAGGACAGAAAAACTGTTTGAAATTTGATTTTCCCACAGACATTTAATACAGAACAGACTGAACATGTTTTTTACAACTACATTCGCAAAAACAGTTATGTTTGCATCTCTCTCGATTACACAAAAATCATATATTCGTATCTCGTTTTGTCGTAACGTTGCAACATAATAGAAAAAAATGAGCATGTGGTACGGTGTTCCAAGTCACCATTTTGGTAAGCATCAATATACTGACAGAAGGCTGACAGCGAAAACCACGGCTTGCAAAAATTACCTAAAATAAAAGTTATTTTTACATATTTGGTTTAAAAGATACGAAAATACTATGGTGAAGTGCAATGTCCTCATGTGTTTTAATTCATCTCATAAGATGCCACCCGGTATAACGTTTCACACGTAAGTTTCGTGTGTTATAATAGAGATTATTTTGAATTGCTATTTTTACTTGTTATTTTTCATAAACTTTACAATTTGAAGGCTTGGGAAGGTTGTGTTTCTTTCAATTTCATAAATGTACAAGTTTGGTGGGTGTAATAAAAGTTAATAAGTAGTTTTCTTTAAAAAAATATTGATTCGATCATTGTTTGGCGTTTGAGGTACTTAGACATTGTCCAGGGAACGTATTCAGTAGCCAAGAGAATGTAATACTCCTTTCAGTAGTATAATTAAAATAGTATAAGTTATTTTCTTTAAAAATTCATTGTATCGATCATTGTTTTACGTTTACGGTATTTAGACATTGTCCAGGGAATTTATTTCAGAATCAGAATTCGTATTTCAGAAGTATAATTAAAATAGATGATTCAGCTTGATGTGATTATGATGACATGAACCTTTTTCATTAATTACTAGCTGCTTTTCTTAAGTAAGGTAAATAAAGTACCTACCTACCTATTGTGGTTCATGTCATATATATACGTAGTGATCTAGATAGTGTAATTAAATGGTTATTTAGACATATGTCAAGTAACGAACATTTTTATTACATTTTAGATTTTCCCAAGGATGAAGAGTTGAGAAACGCATGGTTGAAGAATATGAATCTAGAAAATTGGCAGCCCAGTGCGACAAGTTTGTTGTGCTCAAAGCATTTAGAGGCACATTTGTTCGACCGGACTGGTTTCCGTACAATCCTTAGAGAGTACGAGGTGTAATGCTTATTGGAACAACAGTTTTCAATGAACAATCGCTATCACTATCATGAATCTCAAGTTGTACTAACTACATTATGATAACTTGCATGTAATAATTTTCAGAGCGATAACATACCAAGTGAAAAGAAAGCCACAAAAAGAGGTGTTACTGGCAAAAATGTTCTGCGGGAGCTGCAGAATACCTCATTTCCATCAAATTCAGATCCTGCAACCACATGACACATCTGGTAAATTGTTTTATACAAAAATAAATGATTTGACTTGGTCTGGTGTGTTTGAATATTAATACCCAATGGGAACATCCATCAATTCCATCACATAAAGAGGAGGGGAGGAGGGGTCGACGAAGTGTGACTGACAAGGGGTAGGGAGGGGTCGTAAATTTTGGTCGTAATTAGAGAGTGTATATGGATGGGCCCTTAATCCACCATATTGGCCCAGTGAATGTCATATGTCTTTGAAGTTCTTGGATACACGGGTTTTCTCACGATGTTAACCTTCACCGTTTCTAAGCGATGGTATGAAAGCTGCCATAATTTATTTAAGGGCCAGAATACCGGATGCGAGGGTAAGAAAGGTTCTTGAGTGGAGACCACGAACCGGAAGACGCAGCGTAGGTAGGCCTCCCACTAGATGGACCGACGACATCGTGAGAGTTGCGGGCATCCCGTGGATGCAGATGGCAGGTTGTCGTTCAGTGTGGAGGAAAGTAAAGGGAGGCCTATGTTCAGCAGTGGAGGCCATACGGCTGATGATGATGACCGGATGCAGTGATCTCGCTCGCGTATTTGATGGTTTTTAGGGTTCTGTAGCCCAACAAGGAACCCTTATAAATTCGTTCAGTCCGTCCGTTTGTCTGTCTGTCCGTCCGTCCGAATTTTTTAAAACCTTACTTCTATAATTATTAAGATAAGTGAAAAAAACTTTGCATAGTGACAGTTGTAATATAGATCTCAATTTTAAAAGTATAAAAAATATATAATATTGCATTTTAGGGGTGGCTCTGGTACATGTGAAAAGGGGGATGAAAATTTTTTTTTCACTCGAACTACTCGAGTGGGTTATTGTTGAAAAGGTCGTTTAAAACGAAGGTAAGGTTTGATACATCACTTTTTTATGAAGTCTATACTTTGCGAAATATGGCCCGCCAAAGTGGCAAAAAGTTGGTCCCCCCCCCCCTGCATTTCTAAACTATAAGACATATAAACTTGAATCTTACAATACAGATAGGTCATATTTAAAACCTTCATTTAAAATTATTTTGAACATTATCTGATTATGAATTTTTGAGTAATAGCGATAAAACTGTAATAAATTCAAAGCATTCTAGCTCAAAGGTCATTAACCTTTTTGTAAAATGGTCTTAGCATATAATGTTTCTCAATCAGTTTTCTCTATGTTTAAACCATAAAAAGTATATGCTATTTCGAGATGGTACATCTCTGAAATTTGGCTAAGTCCACAGAGCTTCGTTCATTCGAATTTTTCTATAACCATAATTTTCTGAACTATGACTAAAATTATATGGCTATGATTACGGAACCCTACCATATGCGTGTCTCGACACGCTCTTGGCCAATTATTTCTTATAAAGTAAATTAAATAGTTGTTCTAAATATTTTGAAATTGTAACATTTTAAAATGACCGAAACACATTTCGGAAAAGTATATCGAAAGTAGATTTATACATTAAAAAAAATGTGTGCTAGTGAGATAGTTGCATGACATATTCTAAGTCATTGGTGCCGGGCCAAGGATCGAACCGGGTGCCGTCAGATTGTAAAGCACACATACTACCGCTAGCTGCCATCGCTCTCTCAGCCCCCATCTCTCCCACAAACGTTATGAAAATGTATTGTTTCTTGCCACTAAATAAAATATGTGACTTGGCAAGTTGGCCTATTTTGAAGTTTACATATTACATGTGGTACGGTGGTACCGTTTCCTTGTAACCCTGTATTGATTGATATGTCATTGATTTATGTTCCAAAGTAACGTAATTATAATACATACTCCTATTTACTTAAGCAGCGCCGGCCTTCGCCATTGGTCAGAGAGCGATTGTCTTTCGGCGCGTTCCTTTCTGAAAACTATCGTACAGTAATCGATTCCGGGATAAAAATAATTCCATGTGCAGGTGCCTTACGCCCAACTCTAAACGCGGGCCCGAATAGGTGCAGTTTGCAAAATCAAGCGAACGCGAACGTTTATGCG
Organism: Agriopis leucophaearia; assembly: GCA_949125355.1. Lineage (NCBI taxonomy): Eukaryota > Metazoa > Arthropoda > Insecta > Lepidoptera > Geometridae > Agriopis > Agriopis leucophaearia. Next base: position 12,754,012 of record OX421262.1, read on the forward strand.
CCGAGATACGGTTTGCGGTTGCGTGATGTAAACTATTTCCACTTTACACTTTTATGTTGTGCTAACGTTAGGTTACAAAATAATATGAAGTTGTTGAATTATCAGAACTTGGCAATCTTAATAGCGAAAGGGTTTTCTTATGGCCACTTTAGGTACAGCTCGCTGTACAACCTCAAGAATCATCATGTCAGTCACACAAGCACCACCCCAGACTACGAGTATGATGTAGTATCTCAGTATATAGACCTACAAAGTGTATTGTAAATTTGAGAATTTGAGGGAACAACGCGTTCGTTTAACCCAACGAAGACACAGGTTTGCGCGTTTACAGCTAAAAAGCCCCATTTGTCGTGGCTCCTCGTTTTCAGAACACCCCTCTCAAGGTTTCGGAGAGTATCGGAATTCTGGGCGTTGACATTGCTGCAAATGTACAGTTCCGCGGTCACATCGCAAGTAAGGCCAAGCTTGCTTCTAAGAAACTTGGTGTGCTCAACAAGGCGAAGCGGTACTTCACGCCGAGTCAAAGGCTCTTGCTTTACAAAGCGCAAGTCCGACCTCACGTGGAGTACTGCTCCCATCTTTGGAATGGAGCACCCAAGTATCAACTTGAACCTCTTGATGCATTGCAGCGAAGAGCAGTAAGAATTGTCGGTGATCCTAAGCTCACCGAACACCTAGAGCCACTCAACATGCGCAGATAGGTTGGTTGTCTCTGTATCTTTTATCGCATTTACAATGGGGAGTGTTCCGAAGAACTATTCGATCTAATGCCGGCGTCGCGGTTTTATCATCGCACTAGCCGCCACCGTTTGAAAGCGCATCCACATATCATAGACCAGTGGAAATCGCATACTGTGCGATTCACACGTTCTTTCTTGCCTCACACCTGCAAAATGTGGAATGACCTACCCTCCGCGGTGTTTCCGAGAAGTTACAACATGGGGTTCTTCAAAAGGCGAGTTAATAGAGTCTTAAAGGGTCGGCAACGTATTTGTGATGCCCCTGGTATTACAAGTATCCATAGGCGACGGTGACTGCTTACCATCAGGCGGCTCGTCTGCTTGTTTGCCACCTATGGCATTAAAAAAAAGCAATCATTGCCCAGAAACAGTCGCAGAACGCTAGTAAATTGCTTGATGTGACGTGACGGTTTCACTGCCCAGGTTTGAGCAATTTAAATTACCTGATTTAAACTACCATTGCGAGCAGACTTCAAAAAAGAGCTAACTAAGATACAAACTTTACAATTCTCTTTGGGGAAAGTACGAGTATTAAGCTCACGAGAGGTTTTTGGTACATTATAGATAACCATTTTTTTTATTACAAAAGTGTTCTAGTAACATGTCAAGTAAATGTAAATTACGGAATTTATATATATTTTTTAATATTTTTTTTTTTAATACCAAAGTACTTTTAAAAGCTATCTGGTCGCTTGACAAAACTAACGTACACTGGTGCTGCAGTCCTCAAGACTAAATCGACAGTGAAATCCAAATCTTCGGTCTTTGTGTTTGGCAGTAGCACGAACTTTCTTAATATTTCCGATATTACGGACCTCATCTCCAGCATGGCAAACTTTTGTCCTGTAACAATCATAATGACATGAGTTTTTGTTTCGTGCTAAATCACGGACAAAAGTTAAACACACTATCCGGTAATCGACCTGGCAACTCGGTACGTTGTAGATCCCGAGAGGAATACATTAACACCAAACGTAAAAATTTCTTAATCATCAACAAAATTCGAGTCTAAACTCCAAACAGATAAATATTTAGCGCTACAGATAAAGTATTTGTTAGAAAACATTTTTTTACCAATGCAGTTTCTAGGTCCAGCACTGAAAGGTATGTAAGCATACGGATGGCGGTTAGCACAATTTTCGGGTAGAAATCGGTCTGGGTCGAACTTTAACGGGTCCTTGTACAGGTCCTCACAGCGATGCAGGTCGAAAATGTGAATAACGCAGTGTGTACCCGATGGTATCACGTAGCCACCTGGAATCATTGTTAAAATATAATTTATATAATATAATATAATTTCTGGGACATTATTGCACACATGGTCATCTGACCCCAAACTAAGCAAAGCTTGTAATATGGCAGCCAGAGACTGATATACATACATATATATTTTTAAATACATACTTAATATCAGTCTTATTCCTTACATTCACAGTTATCATTAACTTTATGCCCCTGCAGGGGGATGGGGGATATTTGTATTGTGTCTCTCTTTTGCAATGTCGTTTACCTCGCTGCTAGATCTACGACGTTTTGATTAATACCTATATTACTAACCTTAAGTTTGATGGAAAACTAAATTACGTAAACCATAATAAGTCACATTGGCGGAGAGATATCTCTCATCCTTTTACAGACTACATAAAGGAAGAGGAACTACCCCTTTAACTTGCCTAATTTAACTTCCTCGCTCAAAATACGTCCAATAAGTGGCACTGGTGGATACAGTCTTAAAGATTCCTTGATGCATCGGTCCAAATATCGCATCTTAGAAAGATCGTCGATTGTAGCCCGTCGCTTAGATTCCCCGAAGATATTCTTCAATTCATCAACTATCTTGTCCTGAAAATGAAATCTAATAAGCGTTAGTCCTTGGCTTGTATTGTTGACCCTTTTCAAATTTCACTATCGTGACAAAGATATTGCAAATGTATCTATAAATAATTTTATTGATTTAGGATCCGCGAGTTATTATTGAACATGTTAGGATACTAAAATACCAAACAGCTCTTTTAGCTTACCTGAATATCTTTGTTGTTTGCGAGAATTACTAAAAAGTATGTTAATCCACAGGATGTCGTATCATGACCCTAAAAATAATACATTTTACAATTTACTGTTTACATTTGGTTTACTATCACGTATATACTTATGACTTACATATGACTATAGTTGATTTATAAGGATTTAGTTGACAATATGCATCTTTCATTTACGTAAGAAAATCAGAGTCGTATTAAAAATATCGCTGTTTATTATTTACCGGGCAAACCGGATAAAGACAACAATACTTTAGCTAGCTTGATTCTGTCAACTCTAACCTCCCAAATCGACCACAGTGTCATGTCTTAATATTTTTTTTTTTTTATTAATATACATTCTTACTTCAAACATGAAAGTGTCCACCTCTTCTTGAATACCTTTTGGATCAATCAAACCATTTTTATCTGCGGAAATCAAGAGGTCAAGCATAGCAGTTTTTCTTTTTTTATAGCAGATTAAGTCGTCATCACCTTCGATAATATCTTCGATGTTATTACCATGTGTATTTATAAATCGTCTTCTGAAGTTGATAACTTTTGTTGTGAAATTATGAATTATGCTCAAATATTTTTTCTCCAGTCTTCGAGTTGCGGAAAAATAATACATGAAGTCTAGATATAGGTAAGTCCTCGTGACTCTATGTATTACTGTATCTCCAAGCCTGCATATAGCTTCTTTATATGATTTGCCAGATGTTTCTTTATCGAGCTGCGTCCCCATTGCAGTTTCTATAAATATAATAACAATCCATAATAGCATCACCATCTATAAAAGTATTAGTGTAATATTATAATGTATGCCAATTAAAGCACACCCCGTCCTCTTTTGTATTTCCTCTCAATACTAAGGTTGCCTGGAAGATATCGCTTATAGCGATAAGGGTGCCATTTTAAGTTGTTTTTATCTTATTTATGTAATTTCTTGTGTGAAAAATAAAGAGTTAGCTATCTATCTATCTATCATCTTTCTGCCCTTATTTTACTTAACTAATGTGCTTGGCACTGTACGTATCCTTTCTCCAGTTCACTCTATCAGCCGTTATCTTTACATTTACTCCCCACGCATACCATCTTTCACGTAGTTTCTCTACACTTTTTTCAGGACGCCTTGTTCTCGTGCTACCGCTTACCATTATATGTGGGGTCTTCGAGTATTTAACCACAGTTGAGGCCAAGCTGAGGCGTACTCCTCTACCAAAAAATGAGATTATGTGGTCACGTAACAACATTGTGTAGGTTAGTAGTTACGCTGCATCTTATAACTGTGTACATCTTTTACTTTAAGTCAGTGTCTTAAGTTAGTTAAAGTATGCATTCATATGAACACTAACAGGCTTTCGAGCTTCTGTGCGTATACATATACGTATGTTAATAAATGTGTTCAATGGGTTTTCTTCGCTCCCCTCAAAAAGTGACAGATAAAATGTTAGCAGATTATCACGTTGTTATGTTATATTCCGTCATCCGGTTAGTTAATTGTTCGAAGGGTTGTTATTAATGATAGAGGATAGCTATATGAGCCATGTATTCTCCATTAGTATCAGTAATGACAAACAGCATTTTATTAATTTAACTAAATATAATTGTAAGAAGTTACCGCAGATGGTGTGTAAGGTAAATTCTGAAATGGCCTCTACCACGTTTACAGGGTTCCCTTGAGATTGTTCCAGAGTTTCGGTTAAACGTTGGCTGTTATCCTCAAAAATAGCGCAGAATCGCCGCAAGATATTGAAGTGAAAGGCAGGTGTTAAAATTTTCCTTCGTTTTTGCCATTTCTCACCTTGAAACATAATATATATATATAATTAATATACATTAATATTAAGGTGCCAATTCGACACCAAATTTTTCACACAACTTCGAAATTTATACCTTTTTAGCGTCCTATCTTTAAACGGCTGTATCTTTGGAACCGTAATAGATAGCCAGTAAAAAAATTCGTAGAATATGTAATGTAATGTTACGGCGGATTAACTAAGAGATTAAGACGACATTGTGAGAGTCGCGGGCATTCAGTGGATGCAGACGGCAGGATGTCGTTCAGTGTGGAGGTTAAAGGGGGAGGCCTATGTTCAGCAGTGCACGTCTTCTGGCTGGTATTTTTGTAATTGCTTTAATGTAAAAGCGGTACATCGCAATTTCAACCGGGAGGATGGATTTAAGTTAGCGGCGTCGTGGAATCCCATAGTAAGCAAATGTTCAAACCGTGGTGTAGGTACTAGGACTCTTACCGATACAGTCAGTGTTGTGTGTCGTAGTGACAACCCTGCAATTTTTCAAGATCAAGTGAGGGTAGGAGAATAAAATACCCGCACTTCTCGCCGGACTCACCCGCAGTTTTCAGTCAGCTTGTGACCACGGCCATTGTAACATGGTCGAAACGTCGAGCGAAAGGTATCTATTTTTACCTATATTTAATATTGCGTGATAAGTCCCGATAAATATAAAAAACATGAGTTCAAATCGCGAAAGTTTAAAAATTACTGTAACAGCGGTAATACGTACAAGCATCTAACTTGGCACGATTATAGTACACGCTCTAAAGTATAACAATAAATAATAGCCAAGTGAGAATCGGTGACAAATTTCTATTCATTGCCGAGTTATAACTGGTAATTTCGTTACTTGGACGACATTATCATTTCTTTTACCGAATCCAAATGACACATTTTACTAATTTTGAAGTCTGTTTTTTTAATTGATAGTAAATATATTTTATGGTGCTGCCCTTAGTGCGCGAGCCCAACTCGCACTTGGCCGTTTTTTTTTGTTTGATTCGTTTTTAATTGAGATCAAAATGGGAAAAAACGACCGCATTAACATATTACGAAAAAATCACCTGAGTTTTTAACCGACATCAGGGAGGTTGTTATTTTGTTCCATATTTTATAAATTATTTTTATTTATATATACTATCCGCCCGCCCCGGCTTCGCACGGGTGTAAGCTCAGCCTTCGGCCTCGCTACAAAACATAATGTAGCCTATGTCACCCGGGGATAGTGTAGCTTCCCAACAGTAAGAGAATTTTTAAAATCGGTTCGGTAGTTTTTGAGTTATTTCGTTACAAACATCCAAAATACAAAAATCCAAAAATACAAATCTTTCCTCGTTATAATATTAGTATACATAGATTTACACCGATTACTCTGACATTTTTGACCTGCTCCGATAGTATGAGCAAAATTTTGTTCAAACGCTCACTAATTTATATGGCAAAATAATATGTGTGAAATACATGCCATTTTATATTTTTCAATTATTAATCGATATTGTGTCTTACCGTCACTTACAAGCAACCCATTTTGCAGCCATGGCTTCAAGAAATTGTAAAATATACTCTTTTTATTGTGTTTTAAACCAGATAGTATCACCTGCAAATATAAACCTTGTTTATTACTTATATTATGCCTATATTAACGAAACAAAGTACCAGCTAACTCTAACACAACTAAAACAGTTAGACTACCCATAAACCGCTGAAGGTCTAAAGACAAGCCAAATGCTCAAACCCACTATTAGTTGGCAGTGTACCCAGCATGCTGGTGGCATTACCACGCTGAATGGAAATGTTCATGCGTTGAGCCAGAAAAATGCCATTATTTTGGTCACGCCAGGCGCTCTGAAAGATTTTTGAAAATGAGGTTGAGGGAAGCTGCTCTCTGTCTAAATATCTCTATATCTAGCTTATATATATTTACTTTACTGTAATTTTCTTTAAGTTTAATTCAAAGAAATTAACATAGGCACTAAATTGTTTTGGTTAAGTAATTCGTTAACACAAAACTTTAGGAAAGTTTTGTGACAATGTATCGAAACGAAACATTAAACCTATGTTACCTCAATATCATCGGGATGAAAAATGTGAACAGCTCCAAAGGGATATGACCAAAGTCTCCAAATTGTACCCCAAGCTTTAGCAAAATCTCTTAAAAATTTAAAGAGTTGTGCTGAAATAAAATACGAAAGATTAATTTTTGGTGGAGTAAAATCGCTTAAGTATTTTTTTGTAAAGTACGATTTTAATTATTCTACACACTTCACAACTACACTAGCCTAGTGTACTTGTGTAGTGTGTAGACTAAGAATTACACTAGAGATACGTAAAACCAACATTTTTAAAGATGAATTTCCGCGAAGTAACGCCTGATTTAATCAAAAACAATCATTCTGTTTTTTTTAATATAAATTTGTTTCATTATCTAAGTAGGAACTATAAATCCGCAACCCAGACCGTCTAGAGACAAAATCGTTTCATACAAATAAAAACGAATAGTCATAGGTACTCGTATTGTTTAGATGACGAAAAGCCTATCGCGAAAATTTGGTACGTAAAAGTATGCCAAAACGCCAAGTAGGAACTACTGAAGAAAATTTACAACTATTCATTAAACATGTCACAAAAATTAATAAATCAGTATCCTAAATAACATTCCAACTTCGTATTAAAAATAAAATATAAAAACCACAACAAATTAATACCTAAATACTAAACTAATCTATTAAATCGCTACCAGTGGGAATCGTTCCCAAAATGCTGGCTTCATTACCATGTTGTATGGCAATGCTCCCTTTGAGAAAAGTAGAGTCCGGTTGTATTCTAAAATTAAACTTTAGAATCGGGTTGCTTTCGGTTATATTAATTCGACTTTGTGTGAAAGCTTTAATTCTATGAACTTATATGTAAAAAGGCTACTTATTAATGACTAATAGGCTTAACAGTCTACAACAATGTACATAGCAATCTAAAAACATTGTTGCACGTAAATATTATTTTTGCTACTTATACCAAACAGGCACTCATCCGCCCAATTTTCACACAAGTCTAGTCCGTCAAAACATGGAAAGTTACCATGTCTGTGTTATTAGTTATCCTGCCTGTTTTACAAAACTTTAATACAAAATTATATATATGTTAGGGCGTTAACTAAAACTACATATTTGAATATTTTTTGTTTGCATATTTTTTTTGTGTTAATTGTTGTTATTCAATTAACAACACCTTGATTCGGTAAATTGCGTAAAACCAGTAGGATTACAAAATAAAAACAAAAAAACCGGCCAAGTGCGAGTCGGACTCGCGCACGAAAGGTTCCGTACCATTAGCTATAAAAACGGCAAAAAACACGTTTTTTTCTATGGGATCCCCCCTTAAATATTAATTTTATTTTAATTTAATTATTTATTTTTAAAGTCAATATATAACTAAATATTCTGTAAATATATCAAGCGTGTACCTGTTGCCGTTATCAATATCGAGCAAAAACGAGCAAAAAATCACGTTTATTGTATGGTAGCCCTCTTAAATATTTATTTTATTCATTTTTTTGTATTTGTTGTTATAGCGGCATCGGAAATACATCATCTGTGAAAATTTCAACTGTCTAACTGTCACGGTTCATGAGATACAGCCTGCTGACAGACGGACGGACAGAAGGACAACGGAGCCCTAGTAATAGGGTCCCGTTTTACCCTTTATTTAGGGTACGGGACCCTAAAAACAACAAGCTTTTAAGAATAAAAAAAAAACATTTTAAAAACCTACTTTTATAAATGATGCTTAAAAGCATCATTTTGAATCATCGTTTTTATTGAAATCTTATTTCATTGTTTTTAAAATATTACAATATATATTATAATATGAATATTGTATTGTCACCAGATGTCTAAAGGTATGCAAAATTTCTGCAAAATCGGTTTGGAGACTAATTACATAATTAATTTAATTTTGTACGTAATTAATCTTAGTTTACAACAATATGATAATATTTATTTTGTTTAACAAGTAAATAACTTTTATAAAAACTTCCAACTTGTAAATCAGTAAATAAATAAACTTGTCTTTACGGCAGTAAAAAACATTACAAATATGCAGCTTAAAGTATGTAAAAGAGGTTTGGAGACTGGTTCTAATTCAGCTTGCAAGGTTTGATCTAAACAAACATTGCAAGTTAAATAAAATCTTGTAATAAAAGGCTTTATTCTTTTTAAGCTTTAACGAGTTAAAGTTGTGTGCAAATAAGGCACGCATCGCCGGCGCTACCAAAAATTGTAAAGAGATCCCATAAATGTTCACCTACCTCGGGGAAGTATTATGTCATATGCATTTCCAATTATAAAAGCAATTTTCGGTCCTGGAACTTTTCGCAACAAACGAGCTGTTCTATTATAATTGAACAAAATGTGAACAAAAATCAAAATGAACAATATAAACAACAAATATGTAATCATTTTGGTCAACATTGAAATGTACAAACTAAAACGTTAGCTGCCTAACGCAACTGGTTAACAATTACTAAGTTCCTCCTTTCTCTTAATTATCTTATCAGTTCAATTGTACCTATTCTAGGCTTATTATTATTTATTACACATGATAATAACAGGCTCTTATTTAAACGGGCAGCTCATTAAAGAGGTTTTTTGTTACCTCCAAAATTTATTTTGTCAACAAAGTGAATTGAGCTGCTTCCTAGTGGTAGCCAAAAATAACTAAATTGATCAGCAAGTAATGTGATATTGGACAAACTTAAAATGTATATCGTAGTAAATAAAAATATATCTGCAACAATATAGTAATAAAGTAAATCGTGATACGGTTTTAATAAATTTTTGGCAAGTTGTAAAATTAAATTTGATTAGGTAAATAATTTTATTTCCACAGCAGCAAAAGTGCGCATTTTTTTTTTGCTTCATCGATTTATAATTATAAAATCATTTATTACATTCATTAATGTACTGACCGCTACCTACTATTTGGGAAATATAATAAGATAAATCATCTATTGGGGCACCTTGGCAGTAAAACAGGGTGCAACAACATTTTATTGAAAAATACATTTTTAAAAACAATTTAAGCTTTTATGAAATTAGTGATCGGAACCGTGTGCTAATCAAAATGAGTCCAAACACTGCCAGTCTACTATTATCCATCGATGAGTACTGTTGTCCATCTTCACCATCATCATATCGACGTAAGAAAACGAAACTGCTGTAAGTAGCAAAAATGTCGTAAGTGAGTTCGTGAGAGTTAAATATAAGGTCGGGGAAAAAGTTTCTTCGTATTTTATAAACAAATTCAAGACATATTTTTTTCAAGTTTAATTACATTTAATTATAATATATATGTACCATTTTGTTCGATAACTTGTTGCCATCTTTTAGGTAGTGACATGACCCCGTTGCTGTAGAAATTTTGGGAATTCTGATCAATAAAATGCAACAAGTAGTTTTGACAGTCCTCTCTTGATGTTAATCTAACACTACCCAAAGAATTCTGAAGAGATCGAAACAGGTGGAAATCTGAGGGTGCAAGGTCAGGGCTATGTGGTGGATGCATTAACACTTCCTAACCAAGCTCTCTAAATTTTTGCTGAGTGGCCAAAGATGTGTGCGGTCTGGCGTTATCATGATGAAAGACCACACTCTTTATGTTGATCAATTCCGGCCGTTTTTTCTCAATTTCTTGTTTGAGTCTCATCTGCTGTTGGCAGTAGAGATCCGAATCGATGGTTTTGCCCGGCGGTAAATGCTCATAATGAACGATGCCCTTCCAATCCCATCATACACACAGCATCACCTTATTACGTGTTAATCTGGGTTTCGCTACAGTCTGTGGTGCTTCACTGCCCTTTGACCATGATCGTTTGCGCACATTCTTGTCGTAGGTGATCCATTTTGCATCACCAGTGATCAATCTTTTCAAAAACGGTTCGGTTTCTTTACGTTTCAATAGAGAATCGCAAATGAGTACACGATTCATTTGGTTTCTTTCAGTGAGCTGGTGTGGCACCCAAATATCGAGTTTTTTTGTATACCCAGTTATTTTCAAATGGGTCAAAACTGTTTTGTGGTCAATCCTCAGGTCTTCAGCTACGTCGTAACTACTAATATGCCGATCTTGCTCCACTTTTCCAGAAATGGCATCGACTTTATCCGTAACAGGGCGACCAGAGCGAGCTGCATCTTTGACATCAAAATTCCCGGACTGAAAACGCTTGAACCAATATTGTGCTACTCTTGATGACACTGCATTAGGTTCATAAACGTCACAAATTTTATTCGCGGCTTGTGTCGCATTTTTCAGTTTTTTGTAATAAAATTTCACAATATATCGAATTTCTTCGTTAGATTCACTCATTTTATCGAACAAAAAACAATTGAAAAATGGCGGGAAATTGCTTTTTACTTTTTGTATTCCTTTTTTAAAATGTCATATTTTTAATGGTATCAAAACCAGCCAGATACAAACAGTACAACCGATGAGATTTTTACTACAACTTTATACATACAAAATACGAAAAGACTTTTTCCCCGACCTATTATACAGTTAGAATCAGAAAAAAATGCTGCGTCGAATGGTCTGACTCTCATATTGCTACGATGACTTTTTTTTACAAAAATGGTAACTAATTTGAAAAATATCGGTGTAAAATTTGTCGTAAATGCACAAAAAATTGGTGTTTTTGTTACAATTTAACTTAAAGCAAATTCACCATAGGTGATTATTAATAATTATTACTTACATGGGTCGGATTTATGAGTTAGATGTTACTTACAGCATTCTTATGGTATGAAATTTTATGATGATATTACTTACTGCGTTTTTATGCTATAGAATTTTGTAATCATTTTACTTACATAATTTTTTGGTACATTTTACAGCATTTTTGTGGTATTTAATAATTATTTTGAGATTACTTACAACATACTTGCAGCTTGTAAATTTACTTATCCATATATATTACAGCACTTTATTCTATGACTGTTCCTTACGACAATAGTGTTTACGCCGTAGATTTTGTTCCCGCGCTAGCATTCGTTTCTCATTTTTCTCTGGTAAACTAACTCACAAAAAAAAACTCTGTTAAACTCTGGTAATTTGGTAAACATGGTATGGCCATATTCATGCCATATGGATTACATAAGACAAAAACAACTTAAAACTAATGAAACAATTGGCGGCACATATACTGTTGAATATGATATGATTATGTATATGATTATTTACGGGATATTTACCACGGTAAATATCCCGTAAATAATCATATAACTTTAATAACATTCATGGTGTAAAATACATAGAAAGCCATAAAATTTTATGAATAATACTACCTTAAACTGTAGTTAGCTCTAGAACACTGTATTAGAAAACCAAAAATAATGTATTATGACAGGTGTAAATATGGTAAAATATACGAATGTCGTAATAATTTCAGAAGACGATCATGTTCTCGATTTTGTCATTAGGCAATGAATAACGGAAAGATCAAAATGTTATCTACTCAATGAACGCATTCGGACTTTGAACGTTGCATCTAGCTATTACCACAGAATAAATAATTGTACTACAACTATTACTAGATAAGTACGTAGGTACTTATTGTGTAAGTGTTCCAATTATTGCAATCACAATATTATGTAGGTGCTTTTTTGTACAAAGAAAAAATAAAGTTTACTAGAGACAAAAAGACGCCAAATTAAAATGGGATTGGGCGGGACATGTGGCGCGCCACCAACATCCGTTTCTAATAACACCCTGTTTGCGTCGAGGGTTAAAAAGACTGTCTCCTGATAGTTATCTACTTAAAAGTATTATTAGAGAATTTCTTTTCCCTGTTTCTTGATAGTTAGCTGTATTTTTTCGGTAGCTAATCATCATCATCATAATTAGCCTATTTTAGTCCACTGCTGGACATAGGTCTCTCCCAAACACACCTGATATCCGGCTTGTTATTTCCAGCCACTGCCAACTGCTGTCTACGTATATCCGTCATTCAATCGAGTGTAGAGTGAGAGGAGTCTCCCCGTGGACTCACTGCTATGACCCACTGGTGGGACTACAGGGATTATTTTTCCCCGTGGACCCACCACGCTAGAGATGGAATTCAAAAACAAACTTTATCGCTCGTATATCGCTCTAGGTGCCAGATAGCAAGGGGCGCCAAAATGACAAAATCGAAATAAAACAAGCTAAAAATAAAATTTATATGGCTTTTCGCGGCTCGGGTCGGGGGTGGGCGGCGAGCTACACTTGAATTGTTCATGTAACCAGCATTCATTTTTGATGTATAAATAGTTTATTAACATCCTGGATTAGCACATGGACTACATTTATTACGAAAAAATTTTCGATTCCTCTGAACGATAGTTTTTATAAAAGAAGCGCGCCGAAAGACAATCTCGCTCTACCCTGATCAAAGGCCGGATCAAAGGCTGGTCTCACGGCGTCCTACGCTACGTTTGCTTTGCCAGTTCGTGATCTCCACTCTAGAATATGGCTACGATCGTCGTCGGTTCTACGACAGTTAATAAAGTCACTAAAATGAAACTAAAAAAACACTTTCCCAAGAGATACCCTTTTTACTAAAATTAGTTGTGTGATTATTACAATACAAGTCAAAACCTTAAACAGTCTTATTTTTTTATCGTTTGACAAAAGTAACATAGACAGGTGCTGTGGTTCTCAAAACTAGATCAGCTAAGAACTCGATTTCTTCGTGACGAGTGACCGGCATCAACACGAACTTTCTCAGTATTTCCGATACGGCAGATTTCATCTCCATCATGGCGAATTTTTGTCCTACAAGAATTAATCAAAGTTATTTACAAATTAAATTGATGATTCGATTACATCGGCTTCAAAGGCATTATAAAATTAATACTAAATTAATTAAATGAAGTGATTTCTATACAACAAGTATACATTTAAAAAACCTACAATGTATTTATGATTCATATCTATATATATTGTTGTAGCATTGCGGTGCATTTTCTGCTCTATCCATTTTGCATAAACTCCGGAATCAATTTGGAAAAAGCCTTATAGTTTTGAAACGGCTGCACAGATTTTGATCGAATATAGGTAAAAAACGCTGCGATGAAACCTGCTTTCAAATGAAAAAGTTGCATTCAAAATCGGTCCAGCCGTTTTGGAGATACATCCTAACACACAATCTCTTACCCCAAATGCATATCAAAACCTATGCTCCGTCGTAGGTGAAAAGAAAGAAAAATACAAGTACCTTATTCACAAATTTCGTCATGATAGTTTTTGACAGCTTTACCTACCATACCAAAAATGCTAACATTCGTAATTTATCAAAGTTAAACCGTCGTTATGAGAAATGCGAATAAGGTTAACCATGGACCGCCACGAAAGTCTAAACCTAGTTCCAAATAAAAAATATATTCATAGTGACATCACTAATTCAACCTTGTGAGTTTGTTAAAACTGAGATAATACGTATTTTGACAACTCTTACCAATACAATTCCTAGGGCCGGCACTGAACGGGATATAAGCATATGGATGGCGCGCTGCACTGTTTTCAGGCAGGAAGCGATCAGGATCGAAGACCATGGGGTATTTGTACAGGTCCGGGCTTCTGTGTAAGTCCAGTATGTGGATATGGCATAACGTGTCGCTGGGAACTGTGTACCCGCCTGAAACAAAATAAAATATAAATTAGTATTATCGTGATCTTTTAAAGAAGTAGTACCTAATTGTTAATTTTCAAAAAGATCCCATAAATATAAATGTCAATTTATGTTAAATGAAAGATAAAACTTAATCTAGTTAGATTCGGTCATAATCAAAGTTGCCAAAAAAGTCAATGCGTTAAAACCCTTATTTTATGTTTATTCATTAGACAGTTTATATATCTTATCTCTTTGTCAAATTCCTAAGTATTTACCATGAACATAGTAAGGTCAACTGGACCGAGATAGCTAAAGACATACCTTGCATACCTACATGGACCCTAATTATTTGACCTTGATAATGGATTTAAAAAAATCACAAAGATAATCCGCAAGAACGGTTCTGTCTTTTTACAAGCTTTTTAGTATGACTTTCGCGGTGTGTGGGACAAATCTAGCAGCTGATTTTTACACCAGTTATCCTGAAACGATTAAGCTTAAATTTGGCTTATTACTTATGTATGTTCGGTGACAATGCAATATTATGGTACCAACGAGCTGGTCTGAGATGGAGACAGAAGGTGGCCATAAGAACCTAACCGAAACGACGTAACCCCGTCGAGTTTGGGTTTGTTGGATTTGTCTTCCCAAGCACTTTGGTCCTAGATGATAAGTTCAATATGGCGGACACCCCAAGATAGCGGACAAAATGTTCTTATCTACCATCATGATATTGGTATCAAATGAAAGGATTTGCTGAGAGGAATACGAAAATGCTTGTGAACAAAAAAGTATTTACTAAATTAATAAAGTTTATTCTAATTATTACGGTGACAACCCAGTTCTACCTTAATTTGTTCTCATTTTTCTTAAGGTTAGGTTAGATAGATCCGCTTACGATGTCTTTGCTTTTATGTGTTTTTTCGTAAGAGCTTTCGCGAGCGTGAAACGCACATGGCATACAAGCGTTCCCTACATCGCTCGCAAATTTCAACATTTAGGAAGCTATAAAATACACTGAATATACTTACGAAAAAATCTAAAATCTAAGAAACATAAAACCTCGAGAAAACATTAAGTACAAAAGTTCAACCAAAATTTACTTACTCAATATGACTTTTTCATGCAAATGTCGACTGATGAAGTGCACTGGTGGGTACAGCCGCAGGGACTCCTTGATACACATCTCCAGATACTTCATCTTGGTGAGGTCCTCCATGGTAGCGGGCCGGGTGGAGTTGCCGAATATCTCCTGCAGCTCGTTGAATACTCTATCCTGTAATAGAAGCAATATCACCGATCATTTCTAAATATTTGCGTAATTAAAATTTGTAGGTAGACAGAATTTTAAATATTGTGTTTTTAATCAGACTAGGGTATCTATAATAGAATGCTGTGTTGTATTGGAAAAATAAATTAAATTAATTTCTTGAAAGTCGAAACGTAATCTTAAATATAAATTAAAACCGAAAACGCTTTTGGAAGAAATCAGAACACGCGAGTTAGTAAGTAGGTACCCAATATACCTATCTTCGAATTCTTGAATTCCTTCTTCTTTCATAATATCAAGGATTGATCTTATTAATATACAGGGTTACACAGAAAGGCTGTATTAATTCGAAAGGGGTCCGTTATCATTATTTACAACTTTTACTATGAGACCAACCATGAAATCGTGAAAAAATATAAGCTGTTCCATAAATTTTGTCTAGTCTCAATGAGCGTTTTCTATGAAATAGCTGATAGTTTTTTTTCGCGATTTCAGAGTTGTTTCCATAATAAAAGTTGTTTATGATGATGGGTACTATGGAGCTCTTTCGACTAAGTACATCCTTTCCGCTTAACCCAGTAGAACAATTTATTTTTCTTAATCGTCATAATACATAATAAACACATAAATAAAACATAGATGTATACCTGAATAGTTTTGTTGTTCGCCAGAGACAACAAACAAAATGTGAGTCCGGAGGCAGTCGTATCATGACCCTATAAATATGAGATAACGCACATCAGTTAATTACATAAGAGTGTATACAATTATACATGCACCCACGTTTGTACATGTATATTGATGTTTATATACATGGATGTTGAACCTAGTACAAAACGATAACGATACTAAGGAATAAGTGCGGCCAAGTGCGAGTCCTACTCGCGCACTGAGGAGTCCGTACCACAACATAAATTGTTACCTACTAAAGTACTTTTAAGTTTTAATCCGCCGTAATTTCATATGCTGTGAAAATGTCAACTGGCAGTCTATACCGGTTCGAAAGATACAACCATTAAAAGAAAGGACGGACAGACAGACATACAGACTAGGCATAGTAATAAAGTCCCGTTGACACTCTTTGGGCACGGAACACTAAAAAGTGTGCTAAATGTACAAGTTTTTTTAAAATTCAAAATACACTTAGGTATCTCAAGTTTTAAAGCCCATAATTGTGTAAAAATCTTAAGATATAAATACTAAAAGTTGATCATAATGTTGACTAATGGACTTTTTATCATCCTTTCTGCGTAGCCCTGTATTTGTTAAATTGTAAATGAGTACATAACAAATAATACAGTAATACATACTTGGATAAAGTGTGATTAGTTATACTAGATATTTAGTTAAACCGATCAAATAATAAATATATAAAAAAATTAAGTACTTACGTAAGTATTCCTTAGTTTTTATGCAATACCTACACATATCATTTGATAATGATATCTTAAGAAATAAACATAATTACTAGCTATGCGTTACTTTTAAATGATGTTTTGTAGATAAATATTAATTTTTATCATAATATCTTTTTGTTCACCGCATACGTATAATAAAATAGGTACGAGTATGTATGCATTTTGCGCTAATCTAGATCCATACGATTCTCCTGCAGGGTTACCATTGTCTAAATAGCATTGTTATAATAACCTTACATTAAATTTTGTCTTGCTCTCTCGTTAGCCGAGAAAGCGAGACGAAGCTCGATGTAAGATTATTTTAAGAATGTTTTCGAGGTTATGTTAGTCAAGCTGATAGATATACTAGCGGTTTAGCCGCAATATAACCAATCGTTTTTTTATGATTATGGTTATGAACTGATGACCGGTAACCCTGTATTGATTTTAGAGAAGACAAAAATCTTCAACGATTATTTTAAGTTCGGAGCCTTAAAGCACAATATACGTACAAATTATAGACAGATTAAATACCACGTTTCAGAAGTGCCATTATCACAGACTAGGTAAAAAGGCTAAGAGAAAAGATTATATAATTTACTATAAACAAAGATGTCATTGATTAAAACATTCGTAACTGGGGAAAAGCGATTGCTTGCCAATGGTGGATCGAGCTATCATCGATGTTATGTCAGCCTTCTTACCTCAAACATAAATGTGTCGACTTCCTCTTGGATTCCAGCAGTATCAATGTGTCCTTCTTTTTCGGCCATCAACAATAAATCCAACATAGCCGTCTTTCTTTTCTTCTTGTACACAACGTCATCTTCATCTTCATTGTCTTCGGGTAGCTGGAAGCCATTTTTGTTGATATACTCTTTTCTATCTTTGATTACTCTTCCAGTAAAGTCTTGGATGATTTTCAAATATTTGTTTGTCATTTTGAAGGCTGAAGTGAAACTGAATACGAAGTCGTTGAAAAGATATATTCGCGTAAATCTGTACAAAAGAACTTTTCCCAGGTCGTAAATTGTTTCCTTGTATTTTTTCCCAGCGCCTGAGACTTCGTCACTCAGCTTGGTACCCATTGCTGTCTCTAGAATAAATAATTAATACATGTTTACAAAAAAATAGTAACCGACTTCACGGGAACATTAAACGAGATTCACCCCTAAGTTTTCTCCCTTAGAAGTGTATTTTCTTATTCGTGTAATTTTAATGGGACATCCTTGAGGTATATACAGTCTAAAAAGAAATATTATTTATTAATTATCTTTTTCGTATTCTTCTCAGCAAACCCTTTCATTTGATACCCATATCATAATGGTAAATAAGAACATTTTGTCCGTCACCTTGAGGCGTCCGCCATGTTGAATTTATCATCTAAGGCCAAAGTGCTTGGCAAAACTAACCGAACGAAGCCAAACTCAACGAGTTTACGTCGTTTCGTTTAGGAGTTCTTATGGCCACCTTCAGTCTCCATCATCAGACCTGCTCTATGGTACTATAACATTGCATTGTCACCGAACTTTACATAAGTATGCCAAATTTCAGCTTAATCGATTGAGGATAACTGTGGCCCTAGTACGAGCACTTGCGAAAAAGTATTCGTTCCGTAAACGATTCCGTATTCCCTCGCTAAGCCTAAAGTTTAAAGTTACATTATAAAGTAAACGTAAAATTTAAAGTTACATTAAAGGTACTTTATTACAAACCATTCAAAGCCGGGATTACCTACTTCTTACCGCAAATAGAATGCAATGTGAACTCCGAAAGTACAGGGACAATGTCCACAGATTCTCCAGCTGATTTATCTAGTGTCTCCACCAAACGTTGGCTGTTTTCACGAAGCACGATGAAAAACTGCCGCAAAATGTTGAAATGGAAGGCGGGCGTAAGTAATTTTCTTCTTTGCTGCCATTTTTCACCTAAAAGGAACAAACAAAATATAAATTAAATGCAAGTGATCATCTCCAAAAAAACTACATAAATATGTCACACACTCGTCCTCTCATGAGGTGTGTCCCATCAGTGATAATTTTAAAAGAGACACACATTAAATTAATCATGAAACCTATGTCGAGTACCTCTATAATACGGGTACAAAAAGTTATCTCCAAAACGTGAGTACACTCTCTCTCGTCGAGGGTTCCGTCCTCGTTTAAGATTTTTTTTCTTCTTAAAAACAAATAGTATTTATTTTGCTTGTAAAATTTGAATTTAGGTATGTAACTTACCTATATCAATTCAAATTTTACACGTAAATTTTTGTTAAAAGATGAGGGTATTTTTTTAAGAAGTAATATAAGACCTTTCACATATATGTACATAACACCACAACCACTTGATCAAGTAGGATATCATTGTCAAGCTTTAAAATTGTCGCCCATTATGGGCCCAAAATTTTATCAGAAGAAAATTAAAAAATACTTTCACTGCAGATTGTGTGCTAATACGTTATCTAGATCTGTGCCACCTAAAGTCTATAACTTTTATAATTCTTAAAATCGACCATCACACAAATAGACAGACAACGGAGTTTCATAAGGGTTTCTTTTTACCATTATAGTACGGAACCCTAAAATACAAACAGTTATAATATCGATGCACATTGTTATTGCATGTTTTGTGTAATGATTGTGGTTTTTAATTGCCTATCGGCTCATAATGCCTATATTTTTTTGGAAAATACGTCTTGCTTGACGTAATGACCATATTTTGTCCAATGGAGTCACGAGCTGACTGAAAACTGCGGATAATAAAGTACTCTTTGAACTGCGGGTAAGTCTGGCGAGAAGCGAGTGTTGTGTTATTCTATCTTCTCTTCCAAAAACGAAGAGTTGTCACTACTACATACAAGACTGTATCGGTAGACATTCTAGTACTTACACCGAGTTATGTACACATGCTTATTACGGCCAATTAAAGTGCCAATTTGTTTTGGTTGACCTACGTTTTTATAAAGTGGATATATCTTCGTTTTTACGTAATTGAATGTAAAATTTAAACAGTGATGCAATGGATACAGTGATATTTTGTGCTCTTATTCTACACCAACCTTTACTGACAAGCAATCCTTCGCGTAGCCACGGCTTTATAATATCGTAAATACGACTTTTTTCATTGAACTTTGCACTTGATATCACTGCCTGAAAAAGAACAATAGTAGATTATATAACAAGTAAAATAATAACTGGCCAAGAGCGTGTCAGACACGCATATTGTAACCAAAGCCATATAGTTGTAGTCATAGTTTAGAAATTGATATAGAAAACTCGAACAAACGAAGCTGTGTGGACTCTGTGGACTAAGCAAAATTTCAGAGATGTATCATCCCGACATAGCATATACTTTGTATGGTACCATAGAGAAAACTTACTGAGAAACATTTTTTTATTAAGATCATTTTATAAAAAGGTTAATGAGCTTTGAGCTAGAACGCCTTGTATTTATTACAGTATTCTCGCTGTAACTCAAAAAGTCATAATTAGATAATGTTCGAAATAATATTGAATTAAGGTTTTAAAAATGACTTATATGTATTGTAAGTTACAAATTTCTATGTTTTATAGTTTAGAAATGCAGGGGAAACCAACTTTTTGCCACTTTGGGGGCCATATTTTGCAAAGGATAAACTTTATAAAAAAAGTTATGTGTGAAACCTTATCTTCATTTTAAAAGATCTTTTCAACGATAACAGAATAGAAACGAACTGAAACTGGCGAGATAATTTTTTTTCCAATTTAAATTGGATAGCTCAATGGAATAGCTCCATTTAGCTCCATTTAGCAGTACGTCAGTAGGTACGTTCAGCACGTATTTATTTATTTTTTGTACGTAATTCGTATAAGTGATGCTTGTTCCAAATTCAAAATGTGTTTATTCACTTGGTGAGTGTGTTAAATGTATCATTCTAATCAAAAATAAAGTGTGTTAGATGTATCATTCTCATCAAAAATAAAGTGTGTTAGATAATAAAAGATGTGACCACAAATATAACAACAGAACCCTACCATATGCATGTCACGACACGCTCTTGGTCAGTTATTTTTTCATGTCGATGTTTATGATGGTGCAAGATGTGCCCTGATGTGCCATTCTGTCGCGATTTTAATTTTCTTTCGTTGAAAATAATTTGGTGTAGACTTGTGATCATAGGGAACGTACACATAACCATACTACGTGACCCATTTTGGCCCCCCACTCCTGTGACCATGGCTAATAATTTGGAAGACCACCCTTCCCCCTGAATGAGTCACGTAGTATAGGTACGTTCCCTTAACAGATTGGTGTACAGCAGCTAGCTGCGCCTGCGGATTCGCCTGCGTGGACATTGCCTCAGGAACTGTATATTTTTCCGGGATAAAAACTCCTATGTCACACGGCACTCCAATTAGCTTTATGCAAAAATCATGACGATTCAATACTCTATAGGAGCATGAAAGAAGAACAAACAAACCACCAGTAAACAGTTTTAGGTTGAATAGGTACTAGATATATCAATAAACATAATATCAATTTATAAAACCAAATATTAAAACTGATACCTCAATATCCGCTGGATTGTAAATGTTGACTGCACCATATGGATAAGCCCAAAACTTGAATATTCCTTTCCATTTTTTACTCCATGATCTTCCTAATTTCATTAATTCCTCTGAAAATAAATATTTTTATACTTTTTTCAACTCTAACAGCTTCAATAATGTTGTAAAAACATTTTCTTTTATATGTTAGTTTAAGTAATAGTATAACAGCCACCAGCTACAATCTAACTTTGGTGAACACCAATCTTAGGTATGTATATTATTGTATATTATGGTATCGGAAATGAATGTAATTCGTCACTATACAGAATTCCTAGGAAATTAATACAATTAATAAAATAAATTGGATTATAAATATATTTCCATTTCCTAATCATCAATTGAAAATATACATTTTTAAAAGTTGGGACTGTCTGACTGGGACTGTGTCGGATCTCTCAGACATTTCAAATCTAACCAACTCAAGTCGTACTCCGAGAGGGCCCCTTCCAGAAGCTCTTGCGATCTCCCTTGAGCACCTGGCTCTGCGGTTTTTATATTCACTCTAGTGATAGGTACCACGAAACTAGGTGGCATCGGGGCGCTCCGTGTCGGATCTGTCACTCATGTCGCACCTAACCAACTGAAGTCTGGGTGCTCCGTGTCGGATCTAACCGAGGCAAATCCAAATTTTATACAGGTTCTAGTTCCATTTAGGAATTGCATCAAATGCCTAAGAAATGCAAAATGTATTAGAGAATTGAAGAACCTTCAACAAAATATTTTTCACATTTCCTAAATTAGCTCATTGGCATTGTATACATTTCCTAGAATGTACACGATTCCGGTAGTTGTTGGGAACGATACTCTCGAAGTTGTTGACCATTACACCTATCTTGGACAGATTGTTCAGTTAGGTAAGTCCAACTTAGGCAAAGAGGTCGCCCGAAGAATCCAACTCGGGTGGGCAGCGTTCGGGAAATTGCGTGACATCTTCTCGTCCAATATACCACAGTGCCTAAAGACAAAGGTCTGGGACCAGTGTGTGTTGCCAGTGATGACATATGGTACTAAGACGTGGTCCGTAACTGTTGGACTTTTGGAAAAACTCAAGAGTCACACAACGGGCAATGGAGAGAGCTATGCTCGGAGTTTCTTTGCGCGATAAAATTCGGAACATAGATATTCGCCAAATAACCAGAGTCACCGACATAGCTATTAAAATCTGCAAGTTGAACTAGCAATGGGCAGGCCACATCGCTCGAAGAACTGATAACCGATGGAGATGAAAGGTTCTTGAGTGGAGACCGCGAACCGGAAGACGCAGCGTAGGTAGGCCTCCCACTAGATGGACCGACGACATTGTGAGAATCGCGGGCAGCCAGTGGATGCAGATTGCAGGATGTCGTTCAGTGTGGAGGTTAAAGGGGGAGGCCTATGTTCAGCAGTGCACGTCTTCTGGCTGATTATGATGATGATGACACAATTTCTAGGTTTCATACGTTTCCAGTAACATATTATATTATACTCTTAAATCAAGTCACTTACCTGAAGACACAATTATTTCCGAGGCGTTTCCGATAATAAAAGATCCTTTTGGTCCTGGTATTTTATTGAGCAAGCGTGCCCTTTCATTGTAATTTAGTAAAATGTGAACAAATATTATTAATAATGCAAGTACTGATAAATAAACTATCATTTTGATGTGAAACCGAGACGTCCTCACAAGCGCATGTATAAATAATCACTAATGGGGGCTGATAAACAATTCCGCTTTATGCAACTATGTAGAGATAAGAGTTTAAGCATTATCTCGATTTTTACTGCAAATATTGATCGGATTTCTACAACCCACTAATAACAGTCTTGCCGAATAGTCTTAACAGTAGAAACTGAATCTTTAGTAAATATAATTCCGCTTCAAATGTCGTACCAAGTATCTACAGTAAGGAAAAAAGGGTAAATTGACAATAATTCTATTTTATTATAATAATAATTAGTAATTATATAATAACTCAAATAATAATAATTCTCATTTATCTAAAACAACTAATTAAATAAGCAGAAACAATAAAATAAATAAACTAAAAACAAAATTGAAATAAATTTGTAATAATGTTTAATTAAAAAATGACAAAAATAAAAATCAATGTTAGTTTTTGAGAAGATATTAATATATTTTTGACAAATTATGATTATAACCAAATTTTAATTAATATTGTTACACATTATGATGTCTAAAAATAGGAAACAACATTACCCGGAAATCATTAGTTATTTGTTATAAAAGAGTGCAAAGTTGCTTTTTAACCGCGTGCTCAATTTTGATGACCGAGCAAGCGAAAGATTCTAAAATTAAATTAAATTCTTAAATTAATTAATTAATTTGTTTTAACCAGAAAACAAAGGTTTTATGAGGCTTGCAATAGTTATTGACATTATAGTTCTAGACTGTAGCGGTCACCACAAAAATATAGATAATCTGGTTTTAACATTGTTAGAAACGTTTAGGTACTAGACAATGGATAAAAGTGGACTTGTGAAAAAAAACTAAATGTTTAACACTTATGTCTAAGCTGTGTTTGGTAGCTAATATAGCTAGGTTGGAAAATACCTACTACATGATACCTAGCTATTTTACAAATATATATGTGCATAAGTTGCCAAGCTTTCTTAACTTCGGTAAATTATAACTAAATAACTCATGACAAACTTCCGAATACTTAGTAGAAAAGGTAAGGTAATGTATACCGAATTTGCTAATAATTTAAAATAAAAAAAATAGAATCCTAAGCATTAGCGAGGGAATCTAATTTTTTAATTAGATCAAAAGAGCACGAGGTGAAAAATATTTGCACTTGAATGCAACACGTAACTTTTCATCCCACCTCAGCGAGGGCGTATAATAAAGCGCATTATTAACAGTTTCAGTCTATTCTGTTGGCGTCAAATAAACTTCTATCGCTAGAATCACTCATTTTAGGTTTTTCACTTGTTTTCAAGTTTCTTGTTTTTAACCTAAGGTTTTAACAATATGACGTGAAAAGAAAATGGCGCGCGCAAAGCAAATTAAAATAAAGTACACCAAGAAGGTTCTGAGTCAAGTCTGAGTTTTTAACAAATTAAAAAAGGTTGTATGATAAATTCGGCACCATGGAGGTAGAAGTAAATAGGTTTAATGATGTTTTGAATTCACAAACTTAGTGCACACGATCTTCTAAATTCAATTTTACTTTATCCTCTAGCAGATAAAACGGAGAGACATTCATTTAATTAGATTTTTATTCAGAAAAAAGTTCGATTCTTCTGTACGATACTTTTCAGAAAAGAAACTCGCCTAAAAACAATCTCGCTCTACCCTGATCAAAGGCCGGATCAAAGGCTGGTCCCAGGGCATCCTATGCTACGTTTGCTTTGCCGGTTCATCTCACCCTAAAATACGGCTACGATACTCCAACGACGTCGGTTCTGCGGCAGTAAAATGGAACTAAAAAAAAAACACCAAAAAGATAATCTTTTTACTAAAATTAGTTGCCTTACAATTAAAATACAAGGCAAACCTTAAACAGTCTTATTTTTTATCGTTTGACAAATGTAACATAGACAGGTGCTTTGTGTCTCAAAACTAAATCAGCCAAGAACTCGATTTCTTCGTGACGAGTGACCGGCATCAACACGAACTTTCTCAGTATTTCCGATACGGCAGATTTCATCTCCATCATGGCGAATTTTTGTCCTAAAAGAATTAATCAAAGTTATTCACAATATAAATTGATGAATCGATTACACAGGCTTCAAATGCATTATAAAATTAATACTTGATTAATTATAAGAAGTGATTTTTATGCAACAAGTATACGAGTACATTTAAAAAACCTCAGATGTATGTAGTTCAGTTCTGTTCAGTTCATATATCTTTATTTCAAGTAGGTACACTAGGATACACTTTCGAAACGTCACAAAATACAAAGTTATAATAAGAAATAATTTAAAAATAATTACATTTCATTTGGTAGAAATCCTCATACAATTCGAACTCATGCAACAAGGTGTAAAACTATCCCTTAAAAGATTAATATCTATATTGTTGTAGCATTGCGGTACATTGTCTGCTCTATTCATTGTGCATAAACTCGGGAAACAATTTGGAGATTAAACAATTTGCCTAGCTTTCATATGGCTGCACAGATTTTGATCTAACATAGTTAAGAAACGCCGCGATGAAATCTGCTTTCAAATTAAAAATGTGCATTCAAAATCGGTCCAGGCATTTTGGAGACAAAAGCTGATATACATTCTAACACACAACCTCTTACCACGAATGCATATCAAAGCCTACGCTCCGTCGTAGGTTAAAGGAAGGAAGAAGACATACCTTATTCATAAATTTCGTCATGATCATTTTTGACAGCTTTACCTACCATACCAAAAATGCTAACATTCGTAATTTATCAAAGTTAAACCGTCGTTATGAGAAATACAAATAGGATTAACCAAGCACCGCCACTAAAGTATATACCTACTTCCAAAGTAAAACTAAATCAATCCTAAACTTGTGAGTTTGTTAAAACTGAGATAATACGTATTTTGACTACTCTTACCAATACAATTCCTAGGGCCGGCACTGAACGGGATATAAGCATATGGATGGCGCGCTGCACTGTTTTCAGGCAGGAAGCGATCAGGATCGAAGACCATGGGGTCTTTGTACAGGTCCGGGCTTCTGTGTAAGTAAAGTACGTGGATATGGCATATCGTGTTGCTGGGAACTGTGTACCCGCCTGAAACAAGATAAAATATAAATTAGTTTTGTCGGGATCTTTTCAAGCAGTAATTATTGTAAATTTTCAAAATATCTCTTTAGTAGAAATGTCCATTTATGTTAAATTAAAGTAATAATTTAAAATGTACGATTAACTTACTTATTTAATTAATTTAATCTAGTTCGATTCGGTTATAATCAAAATTGCAAAAAAAGTCAAACCCTATATATTAGCTTGTTATGTATGTGTATGTATGTACTGGAATCTTTGAACTTAATTTTTAACTACTTCAAAACGTCGAAATAAATTGAAATTTTGCACACTACAGAAAAGAGAAATTTTTTTGTGTTGCATTGCACACTTATCACAGCTCATATCCAGGACCGATGACAATGCAATAATTTAAATAGTTTGTCCCATTATTCTTACCAGGATCTTCAGGATTAGCGATTTTAAAGCAGGTTTTTCTTTTACTTTTTTTTTTTAACTGCGAGAATGATTTTAAGTTAGGCTTCAAGCCTTATTCATTAGACAACGCATAAATCTTATGTCTTTGTCAAATTCCTAAGTGCCGTGAAGTGGACGATATTTTATTTGTCGTCCAAGTGCGAGTCGGGCTTGCGCACTGAGTGTTCCTTACCACTATAAAAAACAAAAAGTAGTGCAAAAAGACAACATCACGCCCAGGCGGTCACCCATCCAAATACCGAGCGCGCCCGACGTTGCTTAACTTCGGTGAACAGAACCAGTTCAGTTGTCACCGACTTGCACTTGGCCATTATTTATTATGTGTTGTTTTACTTTAGAGTGTGTACTATATCATGCCAAGTTTTACGCTTGTACGTACTACACCCTTTCTGCGTAACCTTATAAAGCTTTAGAAATTTTGAAATGCGCGAGCGAGACAGAAAGCGCACAAGCTCTTACACGTTTCTTGAGTTACTACATATTTGTATCAAGAAGTAATTTATCCAATTGTACGAGGTACTTATTATGTCCATGATATTTACTTACTCAATATGACTTTTTCATGCAAATGTCGACTGAAGAAGTGCACTGGTGGGTACAGCCGCAGGGACTCCTTGATGCACATCTCCAGATACTTCATCTTGGTGAGGTCCTCCATGGTAGCGGGCCGGGTGGAGTCGCCGAATATCTCCTGCAGCTCGTTGAATACTCTATCCTGTAATATAGCAATAGCAGCACTCATATTCACATTCATATATATTTATATATTGTTATTTTACATGTCAAATATTCATTCCTAAATATTTGCCTAGTTAAAAATTGTAGGTAGGTAGAATTTTAAATATTATGTTTTTAATCAGACTAGATCTATAATTGAATGCTATGTTGTATTGGAAAAATAAATTAAATTAATTTCTAGATAGTCGAAACGTAATCATAAATTTAAATTAAAACCGAAAACGCTTCTGGAAGAGATCAGAACACGCGTACCAATCTTCGATTTCTTGAATTTTCTTTCTTTCATAATATCAAGGATGGATCCTATTACTATACAAGGTTACGCGGAAAGGCTGTATTAACTCGAAAGGGGTCCATTATCATTATTTACAACTTTTACTTTGGGACCAACCATGAAATCGTAAAAAAATATCAGCTGTTCCATACATTTTGTTTAATGTCAATGACCGTTTTCTATGAAATAGCAGTTTTTTTTCGCAATATCAGAGTTGTTTCCATAATAAAAGTTGTTTATGATGATGGGTACTATGGAGCTCTTTCGACTAAGTACATCCTTTCCGCTTAACCCAGTAGAACAATTTATTTTTCTTGATCGTCATAATACATAATAAACACATAAATAAAACATGGATGTTATACCTGAATAGTTTTGTTGTTCGCCAGAGACAACAAACAAAATGTGAGTCCGGAGGCAGTCGTATCATGACCCTATAAATATGAGATAACGCACATCAGTTACTTATATGTAAACACAATTATACATGCACCCACGTTTGTACTTTGTACATGTGTATTAATGTTTAAACACATGGATGTTGAATCTAGTACAAAATTTACGAAATAAGTGCGTCCAAATGCGAGTCGGGCTCGCGCACTGAGTAAATATAAATTCTCCTCCTTCCACAACCTTACCACGGTAAATATCCCGTAAATAATCATATAACTTTAAATATAAATTGTTGACTACTAAAGTACAAAAAGTAGTGCAAAAACACATCACGCCCAGGCGGTCACCCATCCAAGCACCCTCCGCGCCCGACGTTGCTAACTTCGGTGGTCGTACGAGAACCGGTTGTGAATAGAAATTTGTCACCGACTCGCACTTGGCCAATAATTGCATTAATTTATATGCTTTAGAGTGTGTACTATAATCATGCCAAATTTGACCCTTGTACGTATTACCGTTTTTACATTGGAGCAAATACAAAAATACGTTTTTTGTATGTATCCCATTTTAGTTTAAATTTTTCGTTTTCTTCTTTTTTTAATCCGCCGTATTTTCATATTCTGTGAAAATGTCAACTGACAATCTAAAGATACAACCATTAGAAGGAAAGACGGACAGACAGACAGAGAGCGTAGACTTAATAATTAAATTAAAATGAAACAAATATTTAAGGGGGGCTCCCATACAACAAACGTGATTTTTTGCTGTTTTTAGGGTTCCGTAGCCCGACAATCCCGCCCGTCTGTCTGTCTGTCCGTCCGACCGAATTTTTTAAAACCTTCTAACTTCTATCATTATTTAGATAAGCGAATGAAACTTTGCATAATAACAGTTGTAATATAGATCTTAATTTTAAAAGTATAAAAAATATATAATATTGCATTTTAGCAGTGCCTCTGGTACATGTGAAATGGGGATGAATTTATTTTTTTCACTCCAAATATTCGTGTGGGGTATCGTTGAAAAGTTATTTTAAAATGAAAGTAAGGTTTCATACATCACATTTTTATATAGTATATACTTTGCGAAATATGGCCCGCCAAAGTGGCAAAAAGTTGGTCCCCCCCCCCCTTCATTTCTAAACTATAAGACAGAAATTTGAATCTTACAATACAGATAGGTCATTTTTAAAACCTTCATTCAAATTTATTTCGAACATTATCTGATGATGAATTTTTGAGTAACAGCGATAAAACTGTAATAAATTCAAAGCGTTCTAGCTCATAGTCATTGACCTTTTTGTAAAATGGTCTTAACAAATAATATTTCTGAATCAGTTTTCTCTATGTTTAAACCATAAAAAGTATATGCTATGTCGGGATGGTACATCTCTGAAATTTGAAAGTCCACAGAACTTCGTTCGTTCGAATTTTTCTATAACCATAATTTTCTGAACTATGACTACAATTATATGGCTTTGATTACGGAACCCTACCATATGCGTGTCTCGACACGCTCTTGGCCAATTATTATTATTCATAATACACTTGGCCGGTTTTATTTTTTATGATGGTTATGAACTGATTACCGGTAACCCTGTATTAATTTTAGAGAAGACAAAAAAAACAATTATTTTAAGGTCGAGGCCTTAAAACAATTTACGTAGAAGAGCGTTCTACAAATTATGAACAGATTAAATACCACGTTTCAGAAGTATCATTATATGATTGTATAGTTTACTATAAACTAAGATGTCACTGATTAAAACATTCGTAACTGGGGAAAAGCGGATCCAGCCATCGTCGATGTTATGTCAGTCTTCTTACCTCAAACATAAATGTGTCGACTTCCTCTTGTATTCCAGCAGTATCAATGTGCCCTTCTTTTTCGGCCATCAACAACAAATCCAACATAGCAGTCTTTCTTTTCTTCTTGTACACAACGTCATCTTCATCTTCATTATCTTCGGGTAGCTGGAAGCCATTTTTGTTGATATACTCTTTTCTATCTTTGATTACTCTTCCAGTAAAGTCTTGGACGATTTTCAAATATTTGTTCGTCATTTTGAAGGCTGAAGTGAAACTGAATACGAAGTCGTTGAAAAGATATATTCGCGTAAATCTGTGCAAAAGAACTTTTCCCAGGTCGTAAATTGTTTCCTTGTATGTTTTCCCAGCGCCTGAGACTTCCTCACTCAGCTTTGTACCCATTGCTGTCTCTGGAATAAATAATTAATACATGTTTACAAAATAATTGCAACCGACTTCACGGGAACTTCGCAATAAACGAGATTCACCCAAGTTCCCCTAAGTTTTCTCCCTTAGAAATGTATTTTCTTTTTCATGTAATTTAAATGGGACCATCCTTGAGGTATGTATATAGTCTTAAAAGAAATAAACTTTATTAATAAAAAAATAACTGGCCAAGAGAGTGTTGAGACACGCATATGGTAGGGTTCCGTAACCAAAGCCATATAATATGTAGTCATGGTTCAGAAATTTTTAGTTATAGAAAAATTCGAACGAACGAAGGTCTGTGGACCAAATTTTAGAGATGTATCATACCGACATAACATATACTTTTTATGGTTTAACCATAGAGAAATTGATTGAAAAACATTCTTTGTTAA
This sequence comes from Agriopis leucophaearia, assembly GCA_949125355.1. Lineage (NCBI taxonomy): Eukaryota > Metazoa > Arthropoda > Insecta > Lepidoptera > Geometridae > Agriopis > Agriopis leucophaearia. Next base: position 12,784,667 of record OX421262.1, read on the forward strand.
GATCATTTTACAAAAAGGTCAATGATCTTTGAGCTAGAACGCCTTGAATTTATTACAGTTTTATCGCTGTTACTCAAAAAGTCATAATCAGATAATGTTCGAAATAATTTTGAATGAAGCTTTAAAATATGAACTATCCGTACTGTAAGTTACAAGTTTCTATATCTTATAGTTTAGAAATGCAAGGGGGGAGACCAACTTTTTGCCACTTTGGCAGGCCATATTCGCAAAGTATAGATTTAATAAAAAGTGATGGATGAAACCTTTCTTTCATTTTAAAGGACCTTTTCAACTATACCCCACACGAGTAGGTACAGTGAAAAAAAAACATACCCATTTCACATGTACGAGAGCCACCCCTAAAAAACAATATTATAATTTTTTATACTTTTAATATTGAGATCTATATAACATCTGTCATTTTGCAAAGTTTCATGCACTTATCTTAATAATAATTATATTAGTTAAAAGGTTCTAAATAATTCTGACGGAAGGACAGACAGACGGACAGATAGAACGAATTTATAAGGGTTCCTCGTCAGGCTACGGAACCGTAAAAGGAACCTAGGTTCTCATTTCCTCGCTAAGCCTCTATAATGATGCCTCTATAATTTACACTAGCCTTATTAGATTAAAGGACGCACTGAAGTGAGATTTTTTTATTTTGTCTCTTTTTTGTGAAAGGACGCGTTGTCTGACACATTAGAGGTGTGTTTTAAACGTTTAGCGGGACCTGTCACACATTATTTTATTTGCGTTAAAAAAATAGATACCTTTAATATTTTTCAATTTAAAAACCAACTTCACAATTCTTTTATAAATAGAACGGGCAAATTCGATTACTTGGATGATCATATTGCCATACAAGTAATAACATTTTCCAGTTATATTGATTTAAAAGTCAAACTACTGAACCTATTTTGATGAAATTTCTAAGGGACTAATATGGAAGTATATCCTTTCAATTAAAATATATTTTCTAAATCGGTTCATAAATCACGGAGTACTGAGGTAACAAAAATTAAAAATAAACTAATTGAGTACCCCTCCTTTATGAAATCGGTTCAAAATAAGTTGTTAGGCTCTTGACTACGGCCATAATAAAGTGTTCGAAACTTTGAGTGAAAGATACCAATTTTTACCAAAATAAAATAATACGCTATTAGTTAAACATTTCAAACGTTTTAAAGTTATTAGAGACCATTCAAAGCTGTGAGTACTTCTTACCGCAAATAGAATGCAATGTGAACTCCGAAAGTAAAGGAACAATGTCCACAGATTCTCCAGCTGATTTTTCTAGTGTCTCCACCAAACGTTGGCTGTTTTCACGAAGCACGATGAAAAACTGCCGCAAAATGTTGAAATGGAAGGCGGGCGTAAGTAATTTTCTTCTTTGCTGCCATTTTTCTCCTAAAAGGAACAAACAAAATATAAACTTAATTGTTAGTGATCATCTGCAAAAAATCTACATAAACATGTCACACACTCGTCCTCTCTTGAGTTGTGTGTCCTATCAGTGATAATTCTAAAAGAGACACACATTAAATTAATCAAGAAACCTATGTAGAGTACTTCTATAATACGGGTACAAAAAAATAATCGCCAAAACGTGAGTACACTCTCTTGTCGAGGGTTCCGTTCTGGTTACAAGATTTTAATTTTTTTCTTTAAAAAAAAAATTGTTTTTATTTTGCTTGTAAAATTTTAATTTAGGTACGTAACTTACCTAAATCAAGTTAGGTTAAAAGATGAGGGTATTTTTTTAAGAAGTAATATTATAAGACCTTTCTCATATATGTACATAACACTACAACCACTTGATCAAGTGGGATGTCATTGTCAAGCTTCAAAATTTTCGCCCTTTATGGCCCCAAAATTTTAACAAAAGAAAATTAAAAAAATTATTTCACTGCAGATTGTGTGCTAATACGTTATCTAGATCTGTGCTACATTTAAAGTCTATAATTTTTATAATTCTTAAAATCGACCATCACACAAACAGACAGACAACGGAGTTTCATAAGGGTTTATTTTTACCATTATAGTACGGAACCCTTAAATACAAACAGTTTTAATATCGATGCACATTGTTACTGCATGTTTTGTGTAATGCTAATGGTTTTTAATTGCCTATTGGCCTATAATGCCCACAATTAATTTTTTTGATAAATTCATCTTGCTTGACGTATTGACCATTTGTCCAATGGGAGTCACGAGCTGACTGAAAACTGCGGGTAAGTCTGGCGAGAAGCGAGTGTTGTGTTATTCTACATTCACTTGCAAAAACGAAGAGTTGTCACTACTACATACAACACTGTATCTGTAGACCGAGTTATATATACATGCTTATAACGGCCAATTTAAGTGCCAATAGGCATTATGACTAATAATTTTTATTAAATAATAATACCTCATAAAAAAGCTGATCATCAATAGAGCATATCACCGAAAACAAACTTCAAATTAGTTCAAAAATAAATAAGTTATAAGCATTTTAATTTCATGCTAGACAGAGCGCACTATACTGAGCTATGACGTTAAGCCTCAGGTGCGGCATACAAATGCTATACCATAAGCTTTGCGAGAAAGGGATGGAGCATCCCTTCTCTTCCCCACCTACGATTTTAAACGCTCATATCTCAGAGATTAATCAGCCGATTCAATTAATTTTTTCAGTATGTGTAATGTATTTAGTTATATTCATCGCTAAGCCTGTTATGTATAATAAATTAAACATTAGGCCACATGCCTATTTTATTGTTTTGGTTGACCTACGTTTTTTTATATAGCACATCTATCTTTGTTTTTACATTATTGAATGTAAAATTTAAACAGTGATGCAATGGATACAGTGATATTTTGTGCTCTTATTCTACACCAACCTTTACTGACAAGCAATCCTTCGCGTAGCCACGGCTTTATAATATTGTAAATAAGACTTTTTTCATTGAACTTTGCACCCGATATCACTGTCTGAAAAAGAACAATAGTAGATTATATAACAAGTAAAATAATAACTGGCCAACAGCGTGTCGAGACACGCATATGGCAAGGTTCCGTAACCAAAGCCATATAATTGTAGTCATAGTTTAGAAATTGATAGTTATAGAAAATTCGAACAAATGAAGCTCTGTGGACTTGCCAAATTTCAGAGATGTATCATCCCGACATAGCATATACTTTTTATGGTTTAACTAAGTATAGAGAAAACTGACTGAGAAACATTCTTTGTTAAGATCATTTTACAAAAAGGTCAATGACCTTTGAGCTAGAACGCCTTGAATTTATTACAGTTTTCTCGCTGTTAATCAAAAAGTCATAATCAGATAATGCTCGAAATAATTTTGAATTAAGGTTTTAAATATGACCTATCCGTATTGTAAGTAATAAGTTTATACGTCTTATAGTTATAAATGCAGGCCCATATATTGCAAAGGATAGACTTCACAAAAAAAGTGATGTGTCTTTGTGAACCTTATCTTCATTTTAAAAGATCTTTTCTACGATAATAACCCACATTAGGAAGTGCAGAAAAAATATATATTCATCTCCAATTCACATGTACAAGTACCAGAGCCACCCCTAAAATGCAATTATATTTTTTTTATACTTTTGCAATTGAGATCTATATTACAACTGTTATTTTGCAAAGTTTCAAGCAACAAAATAATAATTAATGAATAATAGTTCCTATAATTAGTTAATCATTATAGAAATTAGAAGAATCTAAAAATCGTACAGATGGACAGACAGACTGACAAACGAACGAACAGAACGAAATTTATAAGGGTTCCTTGTCGGGCTACGAAACCCTAACAATGGGAATTTAATCAGAGGACCGAGATAAAAAAACACGAGTTATGTAAGTTATGTAGAGTAAGTACTCTTCTTTTTACCATTGACTGCGAGAAAAAAATAGTATTGATATTTCCAATGAAATAACAACCAAAAGAAAAGAACCTAACTAAAACTAATAGCGAGATATAGTTTTTCCCCATTTTAAATGGATAGCTCAATGGAATAGCTCCATTCAGCAAGTCAGTAGGTATGTTCAGCACGTTTTATTTATTTTTTGTACGTAATTCGTATGAGTGATTCATTCATTCAACATTTAAGAGCGCAGCTCTTGTCGGTGGAGTAACTTCCAGACATGACGGTTATCTGCCACCGTTTTCACCTCCTTGTAAGACATGACATTTGCCTTCTCTTTTATTTGGTCTACGAATACTCTTCTTGGTCTTCCCAGTCCTCTCTTTCCTTCTACTTTTCCCTCTATAATGGTTTTCATTAATTTGTCATGTTGTACAAGGTGGCCAAACATCTTCCCTCTTCTTGTCTCTATACTCGCTAGTAGACTTCTTTTCTCCTCTACCTTATCTATATCGTATAAGTGATGCTTGTTCCAAATTTAAAATATGTTTATTCACTTGGTGAGTGTGTTAAATGTATCATTCCATATCACGGATATAGTGTGTTAGATTTATCACCCTTCCTTGGGTCACGTAGTATGGGCACGTTCCCATAACAGATTGGTGTTCAGCAGCTAGCTGCGCCTGCGGTTCCAGCTGCGTGGACATTGCCTCGGGAAGCGTACATTTTCTGGGATAAAAACTCGTATGTCACATGGCACTCCAATTATCTTTATGCAAAAATCATGTCGATCCGATGCTCTGTTGGAGCATGAAAGAGGAACGTACAAACCACCAGTAAACAGTTTTAGGTTGAATAGGTACTAGATCTATCAATAAACATAACATCAATATATAAAACCAAATATTAAAACTGATACCTCAATATCCGCTGGATTGTAAATGTTGACTGCACCATATGGATAAGACCAAAACTTGAATATTCCTTTCCATTTTTTACTCCATGATCTTCCTAATTTCATTAATTCCTCTGAAAATAAATACTTTTATACTTTATTCAACTCTAACAGGTGCAATAATGTTGTACAAACCCTGAATGAAAACATTTTCACCAGCAACAATCTAACTTTGGTGAACACCAATCTTAGGTATGTATATTATTGTATATGGTATCGGAAATGAATGTAATCCGTCACTATACCGAATTCCTAGGAAATTAATACAATTAATAAAATCGGATTATATATATTTCCATTTCCTAATCATCAATTGAAAATATACATTCTAGGAGTAGGGACTCTGTGTCGGATCTTTCAGACAATTCGAATCTAACCAACTCAAGTCGGACTCCGGGTGGCGGACCCTTGCAAAAGCTCTTGCGACTTTGAGTTTCTGGCTTTGCGGTTTTTATATATGTTACCGGCAATCTGTATAATCCGGCATTCTATACAATGCCTAGGCAATGTATAGAATGCCTAAAACGTTCAGGCAATGTATGAAATATTTTTTATTTTATACTTTCTAGGCATTCTATACAATGCCGAATGCGCAGCCGGCAATGTTTGTAAAAGGGCTTTTTAGCGGTGAACGCGCAAACTTGCGTCTTTGTTGGGTTGAACTGAACCAGTTTCAGTTCACCCCAATCCAAGACCTGCTCAAGAGAGGCCTCAACTTCAGACAGTAGTTTTTGTTCCTACTTTCTTAAACTACGGCATGAGGGGTGTTTGTACGGCCGGTATACTGTGCCTCACCTGTGCTATCGTCCGCATAACAATTCATATTACTCGAAAGCAACATGTCATTGATGTGGAGAAGGAAGAGCGTTGGTGATAACACAGAACCCTGCGGGACGCCAGCGTTGATAGACATACTGTCAGAGCAGGAACCATCGATAACGACCTTAATGCTCCGATCAGCTAGGAAGCTGGTGACCCAGGCGCATTTTTATATTTTGGGGCCATTGGATTGTGTTGGGTAAGAGAAGGGGAGGTACAGCAAGTAGGCTCCCTATCGAGCGACAAAGTATAGGTGTGTATGTTGGGTCACCGGGTGCAGTAAAGTGATCGACTGGCGTGGGAGACGGAAGGGCCCCCGGTCTCCTCTGGGAGGCAACTGCCGGGATCCACTCCAGTCTCCTACTCCGACACGGCAGCACCTCCACATGATTATGCGCCAGATGGTGGGACAGCCTCCCGGGGCGGAGTATGAATGTAATCCCCGGGTTCGGGTCCCTGTACTATCCCGCGGGCGGCTAGCGGACAACTGTTTCACCGGGTCTCCCTGGCCCCCACGCCACACTGTCACGACTGAAGACAGCGACTAAACTTTTGCACCCGCGTGGTCTCAGGATAGAGAGAAGAACAATGCACTAGTACCGGAACACGTTGACGCAAAAACACCGACATTTAGTGGTACACTTACACAGGAGGGTGGTAGCGAGCTAGGCGGACTTCAGATGAAGTCCTTCCACCGGTTTTGGTTAAAGTGAAGTTGCAGTCCTGAGAGCACATACACTAATGCTATTAATGTATGTGCTGACTAGACCGGCAAGGGATGCGGCAAGCAAGCCTCCGTGCTCATCCCTCAGATAAATATTGACCAAAATCTATTTATTTTACACATTGCCCGTGGACCAGCAGGCATTCTATACAATGCCTGGGCATTGTATACCTACATTGCCTAGGACTGTGTGTAATTAGGATTGTATGTAACGGACAAAAATATTTATAATATTTAATACATTGCCTGAACGCCCCAGGCATTCAATACATTGCCTAGGCATTGTATAGAATGCCTGAATTATACAGATTACCGGTAACATATATATACTCTAGTAATAGGTACTACGAAACTAGGTAGCATCGGGGTGCTCCGTCTCGGATCTGTCACTCATGTATTACCTAATCAACTGAAGTCTGCGGGTGCACCGTGTCGGATCTAACCGAGGCAAATCCTAATTTTTATACATTTTCTAGTTCCATTTAAGAATCGCATCAAATGCCAAAGAAATGCAAAATGTATAAGAGAATTAAAGAACCTTCAGCAAAATACTTTTCACATTTCCTAAATTAGTTCGGCATTGTATACATTTCCTAGAAACTGTACACAATTCCTAGGTTTCATAAGTTTCCGGTAACATAATATTATATCTTAAATCAAGTCACTAACCTGAAGACACAATTATTTCCGAGGCGTTTCCGATAATAAAAGATCCTTTTGGTCCTGGTATTTTATTGAGCAAGCGTGCCCTTTCATTGTAATTTAGTAAAATGTGAACAAATATTAATAATAAGGCAAGTACTGATAAATAAACTATCATTTTGATATGAAACCGAGACGTCCTCAAAAGCAAATGTCTAAATAATTACTAATGAGGGCTGATAAACAGTTCCGCTTTAAGTAACTATGTAGAGATAAGATTTTAGGCATTATCTCGATTTTTATTGTAAATATTGATCGGATTTCAACAACCCAATAATAATAGTCTTGCCTCATAGTCTTAACAGTACAAAACTGAAACTTTAGTAAATATATTTCTGCTTCAAATGTCGTATCAAGTATTTACAATAAGTTCCATTGAGCTAACCAAATTTATTTTAATAAAAAAATATCCCCTCTATTTTAGTTAATTTATTTTATAAGGTATTGTGGTTGTTTTAGGACATTGGAAAAATCTATTAACATTATAAATAGTAAGATCTGTAATTGTATAATAAAATAAGTTCTTGCAGGGACGAAAATGAGACACTGACTCCGGAATCATAGTCATAAAATAAAGTCGTTTTCCGCGTCTGTCCGTATACGCTAACTTCTCCTAAACCACGCAACGAATTTTGATGTGGTTTTCACCATCAGTTAGATAACTTTTCATGGAAGGATTATATATGTATATAATAAATCCCAATTAAGTTTTTGTGTAAGTAGAAAAAATAAACAATAATTTACAATCAAATTGCCGAAAAATACATTTAAATGAAATACGTTCACATTTTTTACGACCTTTTCTAAACTACACCCGTGCAAAGTCGGGACGGGTCGCTAGTTTTGTTATAAAGCAGAAATTATCGTAAATAATTTGTTGCCGCCAAAATTTAATAGGTATGACCGTTACAAAACTAAACAGGAATATACCTTAACACTGAATTTAGAAAAAGAAATCTAATTTCTCTATAAATTTCTAACCCGTAGAACGTATGCGACGGGGTATCTTTTTGGCTAAAATAAGAATTTCTAGTAAAATAAACAAAGACGTGCTGAATATGTATACCGTATGAATGGTATTAAAACATAATAAAAGTTGTCTTCGTAAGAGTGCACTTTTCCATTTTAAAATAAAAATTCGTATATTATGAAAGAGGATTTATTGGATTGTAAAGAAGACATGTTCCGATTAAGTATGGAATAAAATGTCTAATAAATGGGCCCCACGGCTCTGAAGACAGGCCATTACTCTTTTCATGAAATTTTCCATGAATTTTACACAGAGATGCGGCTGTATATATCTCACCGATGACGCGTTGGATCTCTGATTTGAACTCAGGAATTGTTTCTGGTTTATACGCATAAACCTGAGATTTCACAAAACCCAAAAGAAAAAAAATTGCACGGCGTAAATAGCTCGATCTTGGTGGCCAGTTAACATCAGAATTTCGTGAGATAATATGTTCTAAAAATCGTTGCTGCAATAAGTCACTTACACGAAAAAAAAATTTATTCCAAATTTAAAATGTGCACTCTTACTGAGACACCCGTTATATCTTTGATATCAACTTATATAATATACTTAAAATACACACCATTAAAAATAATTCTGGTGTTGAATTACGTCTTCACACACTTGTTGATAAAATATGGTATCTTATCGTACTAAATTCTCTATCACAACATGGTAGCACTATTTCCGAAATTATTCTACTAATTACTTAACACTTCTAGACAAAATTCACATTATAATCCACAATTTTATCGCGAAACATTTTGTACCTAACGTCAAATACGTCAATAACTTACGTCAATAAAAAGTATTTTCGGTAGAGAATATTTTTGTTCAATAACTTACTGCTAATATTACAAATTAAGGCTTGCTATTGTATTTATCGTTTGACAAAAGTAACATAGACAGGTGCTGTGTTTCTTAAAACTATATCAGTCGTGAACTTGATGTCTTCTTGACGAGTGACCGGCATCAACACGAACTTTCTCAGTATTTCCGATATATATGGCAGCTTTCATTTCCATCATAGCAAATTTTTGTCTTTAAATTCCACAAAAAGACGTTAAGATATATTTTAATGAACATTTTTCTGACCTGCTACCTTATGTAGCACCGGTACAGCCAGGGGCGTATTTACCCTAGGGCCAAAAGGGCCATGGCCCGGGGCGGCAGGCTGTGAGGGGCGGCGCAAGCCGTCATCTCAGCCGACATCTTTTCGTCTAAGAAACCACAGTGCTTAGAGACAAGGGTCTTTGACCAGTTAGGGCTTTAAAAGTATTTTCATTCATTCTCATCTCAGATCTCAGCTCACGTCAACACACTAGGTACTGGACTTAATTTTATTCCTAACTAAGTTTTTTCTTCTTTCCGTTTATTTAAGGGGCGGCAAACTTACAGGCTCAGGGCGCTGAATCTTAAAATTCGCCACTGGGTACAGCATGTATTTTCTGCTCCATTTCTCTCTATCCGCCTGCAATCTGCACCTCCACATTCAGTCCAGGCAAACTCGTTTCTTCTTTCATACGGTTATGAATCCATCCATACTTATTAGTAACTTGAAATTATTACATTGATTTTTGCACATGAAGTGATGAACTAATGAAATAGTTTTGTGGTATATTTTCGATCTGGGTTCGGAAGTATATCATCATCATTAGCCATAAGACGTCAACTGCTGTACATAGGCCTTAGTGTTATTTGGAAAGTACGCTTACTTAATACGACACTCTTCATGCAAGTGTCCACTGATGAAGTGTACTGCGGGGTACAGCCGCAGAGACTCCTTGATGCACATCTCCAAATACTTCATCTTGGTGAGGTCTTCCATGGTAGCGGGTCTGGTGGAGTCGCCGAATATCTCCTGCAGCTCGTTGAATACTATAATACAGTAAAACAATGCATTTTACCGTTGTGGTCATCATTCCAGTGGAGTTGTTTGTGTTTGGGGAATTTTCAAAACTTATTACTATCTATACTACTTATCCTTTGTCACAGAATACATGATATAGTACATGAGGTTATGTGTTCCAAACAAACTAATTTTGTGTCGTGTAATTCATCAAAATACGCGATAATATAAATACATACTTACATCAAACACGTTTTTTTTTTTACTTTTTGAAATATTCATAACCGAAAGGTCAGGGTCAGTTTTACACCAATAATAAAGGGAAAATTGGGATATTCTTCTGATAATAACTATAAACGGTAGTGTTTCAGCTTTTTCAAATCGTCGAGGTGTCTGCGAAATGATTGACAAAACTCCATCATCAGATCCTGGTGTACAGATCCTGTAGGATAACTATAATCACTTATCTTCGTTATAATTAATAACTTAATAGATTTGAATAAAATTTGATGTGGAGATACGTAGTGCCGGTAAGATTCCTTTGGGAGGGTTAAATTTTACTTGTATTTTTATTAGACAATTTCCCTTTACTATTTACTTGTCCAGAACTCAAGTTTTTTTTTTAATAAAAAGATCGGCAAACAAACTTGCAGTCCGCCTGATGGTAAGCAAAACCGCTGCGTATGGACACCTGCAACACTAGCGGTGACGGTGCTTTGCCAGTCCGGAGAGGTAGTTGTAGAGACCCTTTTTGAAACGCTTCATGTTGAAGCTCGGCGGGAAGCCTTATTTTTTTTTATTTTTTTTATATTAGGTATTTTTTTAAATATCAATTGTACTGCCTAATTTAATTAAAAAATATATTCAAACAATAGAAACAATTCTATAAACTTACGTCAATAATAAGTCCATTTCGGTAGAGAATATTTTTATTCAATAACTACTGCTAATATTATATCAAGAAAACACCTTATTGTTATTTATTATTATTAATGTATTTATCGTTTGACAAATGTAACATAGACAGGTGCTGTGTTTCTCAAAATTAGATCAGCCATGAACTCGATGTCTTCGTGACGAGTGACCGGCATCAACACGAACTTTCTCAGTATTTCCGATACGGCAGATTTCATCTCCATCATGGCGAATTTTTGTCCTTAAATTTAACAAAAAGAAATTTAAAAAAGTCAACTTTCATTCAGAACCAAACCTATGGCACAACATCGTCATTTTCCTAACCTACTCCCACTATGTAGCACTGGTACAGCATGTATTTCTGCTTCATTTCTGGACGTTTCGTCGTTCTATCTACCGGCATCTCCACATTCAGCTCGCTCAAATCAAACACATAATCTTCTTTCATACTGCCCAAACCATCCATTCTTTTTTGGTAATTTTAAATAATTAAAATAAATACATTGCTTTTTGCACAAGAAGTGAAGTGATAGCCATAGTTTTCCAATGTCTCCGTAAATACAATACCGTAGTTACAATAAAAAAATAACGATTAGGATACTCGTATTTTTAATACTACCAAAATCAAAATGTAATTACTATTTTTAAATTCATTAGTATTCATTCGCTTGTAGTAATGCAGTGTTCACTTCTAGGAGGTAGCACATTACTAAGTTTGGCAAAAAAAAAACAATAGGTATCATTTTTTGGTACAGTGTTGGTCTGGCCTCGGAAGTACATATACGTATAATTACATCAGCATTATTGTATGCATTTGAACATCTTTACAGATGAATTGAGCCGCTTCGCGGGCCTTACGGCAACCTATTTTGAACAATTCTGTTTGGGTGGTGCGGTGAAAAGTTGCGCGACCGCAAACCGCACCTCGGTGCTTAAAGGTTCAGGTGATTTTCCTCATTGCACTGTTTCAGCACTGGTTCAACCCCGCGTTAAGAGGTAGCCGTAAGGCCCAAGTAAGAAATCGGCAGCTGTGACCACACTTGCGGGTTTGGACTAGACTCTATAGCTAAGATAGTTCACAATAGTTATTCCAACTTCGCTGTTCACAATATAATATTATCTATAATCATTCAACGGCCATGTAATTTAACAGCGTAGGTACATTAAAGTTTTCTCCATTTATAGTAAAATTTAAAATTACATAACTTGCGTTATTGTGGTTGCTCTTACCAATACAATTCCTAGGTCCGGCGCTGAACGGGATATAAGCGTATGGATGGCGCGTTGCACTGTTTTCAGGCAGAAAGCGATCAGGGTCAAAGACCAGGGGGTCTTTGTACAGGTACGGGTTTCGGTGTAGATCCAAAATGTTGATATCGCATATCGTGTTGCCAGGAACTGTGTACCCACCTGGAACGAGGTAAATTTTACATTATTACCATGGTTGTTAAACTCACTTACGTATATTAACTTTCATTAATCTTGGAAATCGATTTTCACGTACTTTCAATTATCGTATCGATTTTGAACTTATCAGGTATATGTAATCATGATGACGATACAATAATCGAACTCATTTCATGATAGAGCAAGGATGTGGATAGTTAATCTATTCAATGGCTACTTGTAGGTAAACCACCCAACGTTAGATTCATATGGTTTGTTCGTTAGTTTTAACGAGTTTCATACTTTATACTTGGAGACAAAACTCTGATGATGGAATTGGATGGAGGTGGATTTGTGGAACTTTTTGATGGTTAAGCGTATTCTTTAGTTTTTTCAAACTATAATAATGTTTACAGGTTGAATTAACAGTAATAATTGAAATGTATTCTTACTTAATATGACACTCTCATTCAATTGTCGACTGATGAAATGTACTGGTGGGTACAGCCGCAAGGACTCCTTGATGCACATCTCCAGATACTTCATCTTGGTGAGGTCTTCCACAGTAGAGGGTCTGGTGGAGTCGCCGAATATCTCCTGCAGCTCTTTGAAAACTTTATCCTATCATACAGGAAGTTCGATTAGAATTTTCTTTGTCCTCCACGGAAGTACTCACTTACTTGCTAAGACCCCATTGATCCAGATGTTACAAACACTAAATCGATTTGCAGATAAAATAGACCTGTTTGCCGGTTCTATTGCAGAATTCTAAAAGGATGTATTGTTCACTTTGTGTTATGATAAGTATAGGTATTATTATTTCGAACGACGCTTGGACATTTTTTGACTATTCCACTTAGTGATTGTGACTCTATTGTAGATATTGTATCTCGATGGTGCGAGTAAACAAATAGTGTCAGATTTAGATAATTGACCTGTATATGTATATTCCACATTAATTTTAGTACCAAAGTATTTAAAAAACCTCTTATTTACCACAATTTTTATATAATAACTTATAATTGTACTATCTAATTTAATATGTATCTCTTCTTCTCTACATATACGAGTATAGTAGTGGTAGTATATATATAAAATAAATACGCTTTTCGCGTTTGTATATCCGGCTGACGGTGATGTAGTAGCTTTTAGCTCTGTGTGTTACCATATTTAATAAAATACCGTAAAAACGATACCTGAACTGTTTTGTTGTTCGCGAGAGACAGCAGACAAAATGTGAGTCCGGAGGCCGTCGTGTCATGACCCTAGGAATAAGAGAAGGGCTTTTATTAGACTAGGTAGGACTAACTTTATAAAGTCTTACCTAAGGTAAGACCTTATAAAGGTAAGACCTTATAAAGGTAAGACTTAATAAAGTTAGTCATACCTATTCTGATACAAACAAGCAAACTAACTAAAACTTAAAATTAACTTATATCCAGCTTAAATACATTTGTTTATTTTCTCAATACAAAACACTGATGCTCAATATTTTTTTATGTACATAGTAAATATTTAATATTTCGCACCTCGCCACAACTAGCTAAAAAAATATGTAAAAACAGCTATCTAGCTCACACATTTCTAATATTTACGAATATAAATAACAAAAAAGGAATTTAAAAAACTTACGTATGTTGAATGCGCTGCCTGAATAGGTATTCCCCAATGACGACTTAAATAGTTTATGTATCCCATTTGTTACAATGCCCCGGGTATGGTAGGCCTTAGTACGAGCACTTGCGAAAAAGTTATCGTTACGTAAACGATAGCAAAATGTATGAAAAATTGAACAATGCCTCTATTGGACGTGAAAGGAAACTGAATTTTTCATAAACTTGCTATCGTTTACGTAACGATATATTTTTTGCAAGTTATCGTACTAACCCCACTGGTGGCCCTGGTTTGCCACTTTTTTATGGGTGACTTCAAGTGCGAGTGAATCTGTTTCTTCTAGGCGAGCGTGCTTCATTTGATCGAAGAATAATAATAAAAAAAACTATTATTTATTATCTTAGGATATTGCAAACGTTTAAAAGTAGTTTTTATACCATCCCCCCTCTAAAAAGCTTATTTTTTTCACTGAAAACAGTGCATAAATAGCCCTTTTAATCATTATTTTGGTGTTTGAATTTAGAACATTTCCTCGAGATTTGATTGGTTGACATTTTCGACAAGAAAACTTTTTTGTGTTCTTTGCTGTCATTAGTAAATTGGCACTATTTTGAATACTGTAAGTTGTACGAACATTTTTTTTACAAAAAAAAAAATAAGTTACAAATTTATGTTTTTTTTTAGTTTTACCTGCGATATGCGTGTATTTTTTATAAGATTACCGATAAACTAAGTATAGATACATAAATGTATAGAGTTTAGAGGAAACAAAATTTCTCCACTAATTTTAACTTTAAAGCCTTAAAGTAAGTAATCGGTGGAGAATTCGTAAGAGAGGGTTCTTCAAATTATGAACATATTAAATACCTACACGTTTTAGACAAGCCAATTATATAAATTAAAGAATAGAAGAATTATATAGTTTACTATAAACATTCGTAACTGGCGAAAAGCGATTGTTCACTAAGGCAGATCCAACTATCATCGATGTTATGTCATTTTTCTTACCTCAAACATAAATGTGTCGACTTCTTCTTGTATTCCAGCAGTATCAATGTGTCCTTCTTTTTCGGCCATCAACAATATATCCAACATCGCCGTCTTTCTTTTCTTCTTGTATACAACGTCATCTTCATCTTCATTATCTTCAGGGATCTGGATACCATATTTGTTGATATACTCTTTTCTGTCTTTGATTACTTTTGCAGTAAAGCTGTGGACTATTTTCAAATATTTGTTCATCATTTTGAAGGCCGAAGTGAAACTGAACAATAAGTCACTGTAAAGATACGTCCTCGTAAATCTATAAACAAAAACTTTTCCAAGATCGTAAATGGCTTCTTTGTATGTCTTTCCAGCTTCTGATACATTGTCATTTAGTTTTGCCCCCATTGCAGTCTCTAGGTTAAAAAAATAAGACAGAAATGTACTAGCAATATTTTGACGTAATTTTATAGTTATCTCTTGTTTTTTTTTTTTTATTATTACTTATTATTATATTTAATTAATTTTTCATCGTATGTGCAGTTTCAGAAAAAATGCGCTTTACCTAACAAATACGATTCCATCATTATCATCAGCCAGAAGACGTCCACTGATGAATATAGGCCTCCCCCTTTGACCTCCACACTGAACGACAGCCTGCCATCTGTATCTACTGGATGTCCGCGACTCACACGATGTCGTCGGTCCATCTAGTGGGAGGCCTACCTACGCTGCGTCTTCCGGTTCGTGGTCTCCACTCAAAACCTTTCTTCCCCATCGGTTATCGAACCTTCAAGCAATGTGGCCTGCCTTTTGCCATTTCAACTTGCAAATTTTAATAGCTTTGTTGGTGACTCTGTTTCTTTGGCGAATGTCCACGTTCCAGTTTCTATCGCGCAGAAACTCCGAGCATAGCTCTCTCAATTGCCCGTTGTGTGACTCTGAGTTTTTCCAAAAGGCCAACAGTTAAGAACCACGTCTCAGTCAGTACCATATTATGTCGTCAATAATACGGCTTTATAATAACAGCTTAATTTTGGTAACTTAAAGGATATCTACATGATTACTTTTAATGTCCCAAAAACGTATCCCAACATCATATCTTACAACTTTACTTCCATGACCTTTTTTTTCTTCCATACAAAAATAAATACAAACTTTAACTTTAATAATTCATACAAATTGTTGGTATAGAGAAGTCTTGGATCAAAAATTATCTATACATATAATAAAAACGTAGAGATAAAAAAATCTGTAATTGCGAGATAACAAAAAAAAAAACACACAGGTCGTCTTAAAATAAGCAGCTGAACACGATAGGACAGTTTTTAGAATTTTTGTCTGTTTGTTTGTTTGTTTGTTTGTTTGTTTGTTTGTTTGTCCGCGCACATCTCCTAAACCACTGGACGGATTTAAATGCGGTTTTCACGAATATGCTTAGAAATTACCAGATTAAAACATAGGCTACCTTATATCATTTATTTTAATTCTTTATTTTTACATAAACGAAAATAAAAATCAATGATTTATTTCTTCGTTACACGAAACGTAATATGAGGATCGTCACATAGCCTCAAGCAAGGAGATCCAAAGTAAAGAGAATGTTATTGACATAGCCATGAAAATTTTGAAACTGTCAACTGTCATTCGGTTAATCAGTTTAAATTTAAAAAAGGTTCCTTAACCTTCTTAGATGAATGAACGTGTAGATCAAGCATGTTATAGGCCTTACAACCTCTTTGGTGGTTCATTCCAGTGCATGGAATAGGAGTATTACATTCTCTTGGTTTTATTCTATGTTAGCATTTAAAACACAAAATATAGCGCATCCTATTTTAATTCAGTCCCGCGAATAGAAATATTCAAAAAAGGCCCTTTGTACATGAAAATAAACCTATACAATAAAATTCCGGACGCAATAAAGAAAGAAAGAAATAATAACATTTTTCCTGAACCAACTTCGTAAGTTTCTAACCCAAAAATGTTATTACGAGATAAAAGATTTATTCGACGATAAATTTTAGAAAATAATAATTAGAAAATAAATATCGATATATAAATAGTTAAGAAAGTAGCGTCATAAGTTTTGTATCATCTCATATATAATTAAGTAGGTAACCTATCACACTAAGTATGTTTTTTTTTTGTTTTGTAAAATTACTTCACCCTAGGTTAAGTTTGAATAGTATATATATATTATATATATTTATGTAATAGATTTAACTATACTTAATAAATTTATATGTTTATGTCTGTGGTCTGGTTTAGTGAACAGCCACTACAGAAGTCATTGCTGCACCCTTTATCCAGGGTATATAAACTTAGCTTTTAGAAGAATACAGTGTATATTTGCAATAAGAATAAGAATATAGAAATAATTTTATTTTACTGTGATATTTTAACAGATAAATAGAGTAGTTCCATTTCATGGCTTTTTAATCAAGGTATACATACAAATGCACGCGAAATAAGAAATTACTAGCCAAGAGCGTGTTAATACAAGCATTATGTCAGGGTTCCGTGGCCAGCGAAACTGGACAGTCAAATTTCAGAGATGTATATCATCCCGACATGACATGATATACTTTTAATGGTTTAGACAAAAAGAAAATTTCAAAACATGCTCTGCACTGTGGTCACATTATCTTTTTGATTTGAAAACTGTTGACGGTGTTATTTATTACTTTTATGCTTCTATCAATACTTCACACAGGGCGACTTAAAATAAGCAGCTGAACATGTTAAGGCAGTTTTTAGAATTTTTGTTTGTTTGTTCACGCACATCTCCTACACCCCTGGAAGAAAATGCGGACGGATTTAAATGCGGTTTTCACGAATATGCTTAGCTATGACCAGATTGAAGTATAGGCTATGTTATTTTGCGCAAGGCCGGATTAAGGGAAGAAAAAAGGATTGAAGGTTTATATGAAAATCTACGCGTACGAAGTCGCGGGCAAAAAAGCTAGTTAAGAAATAAGTAAGCTGCGACATTGTGAGAGTCGCGGGCAACCAGTGGATGCAGATGGCAGGATGTCGTTCAGTGTGGAGGTTAAAGGGGGAAGGCTTATGTTCAGTAGTGGACGTCTTCTGGCTTCTGGCTGATGATGATGAAGCTGGTATTGAGAGGTATTTGGTACAATAAAAATAACATTGTATAAACAATATACAAAAATGCATTTAGCCGGGAATTAACTAATAATAGTGGAGCAGGAAATGCTTTCTCCGTATTATTTCATGTTATCACCATATCTGTTTATTTTTAAAAGCTCAAGCTTTTTGTGTTATGATGATGACGATTCGATCCGATCGATCCTTGATTAAATTCAATTAAATTCTAATAACTTTGTTTCAATAAACTCACCGCAAATAGAGTGCAATGTGAACTCCGATAGTACAGGGACAATGTCTACAGACTCTCCAGCGGATTCGTCTAACTTCTCCACTAAACGTTGGCTGTTTTCACGAAGCACGATAAAAAACTGCCGCAAGATGTTGAAATGGAAAGCGGGTGTAAGCAGCTTCCTTCGTTGGTGCCATTTTGCTCCTAAATAAATTATGAAATCGAATCGTTAATTAACTGGCAGTACATATTTCTTCGTTATAAGCACAATTTTGTTGCATTATCACCATCATCCATAGCTATAGCCTTTTTTATCCTACTTCTGCGTGCGTTTATGTAAATGCCTCTCTCTTGCTGACATGTAATTCGATTCTGGGCTCTTGTTTTAAATTCGTTTTAATAAAGGACCATGAAACACGATACACGTATTATTGTGTTGTTATTAAAATTACATACCATTACTGACAAGTAATCCCTCACGTAACCAAGGCGTCATCATCTTGTAAAGAATGCTTTTATCATTAAACTTTAAAGTTGATAGTGATGTCTGTAAAAAAACAATTATTAGTGGTAATAGTTTAAAATATAGGTCAGTAACGCCAAAGTTCTTATTCACAATCGCTTGTATTAAAAAAAATGTGTTTGTTAGTCTTTCTTCTTGATGATGGCCCTCATTCTTTCCATTCTTGTCTTGCATCATGGTGGACTAGACTAGACATCCTTCATGTGGGAGACAAGCACGTCTAATGGGACCTGCGAGACGGATTCGTTGATATTGCGTAAGCCATTCACCCACATGTGCTGGTCGTGGGTTTAGCTTATTATGTCGGTACTTAGTACGTACGCCTGAAAAATCTCCAGACCGAACTAAAATCTGTGAAAGTACGGGCGACTACGTATTCCCTAAGCTCTAATTCTAATAGCTCCGAAGCCGGTCGGGAGCTTGTGTCAACCAATAAACATAACGCGAGTGTAATTTAAATTCGAAGTTTGTACCTACCTATATCTATTATATGTAGTAACGATTTATTTGTATCACAATTTAAGTGGAGATAGAACTCTTATACATCAAATATTAAGGTACTCGTAGGTGTAACGCATACCTCAATATCCTCTGGATTGTAAATCATAACTGCGCCAACAGGAAAAGCCCAAAATTTGTATATTCCTTTCCACTTCTTGCTCCATCGTCTTCCTAAGTTCATTATTTCCACTGGAAATAATATTTTGTATTTTCATTACTTATTCATTTTAATGGGCAGAACACAATTTAGGTACCTTTTATTTATTAATTGCATAAATGTACTCATTCTTCATCCAAAACTATATTTTACTTCCACATACGAGTAAATGTACTCATTCATCATCCCAAACTACATTTTGACTTTCATTCCCTCTCCCAAGGGAACCATACTGAATATCGGGATAAAAAGTATCCAATAACCTACCTTGTAGTAAGAACTCAAATTATGCTTAAGTTTCATTTGAATCCATTTAGCAGTTTCGGCGTGATGCGCGGCCAAGATACAGACAGACATACAAAAAAAAAAAAAAAACAGTTTTGACTTCGTATCGATTAATAGACGCTACGCTACCGTCCAAAAAAAATACTTCAAAGTACAGAATTATAAAGATAGATATGGATAATACCTACTTGGTTCAGGTATTTAGGTATGTATTAAACGTAAAGGAAACATGTATTCGTTCATAGATAAAATTATACGTCCCAAAAAATTATTCGTCCAATAGACAAAGGTTATCAAAGGTTAGGTGTCTAAGGTACGTGGATCAACTGCTTATAAGATAGCGCCGGCCTTCGATCAAAAAATATATTTATCGAAGGCGCCGCGCCGGCCTCAGACATGGCATGGCAGCCTACATAAAGTACCTATTCGTTTGCACGTCTTTCTACAAATATTCATACCTGCTCTGACCAATCAAAATCTGACAATCATATTTTATAGGTACTCGCGCCCTGACTTCATACCATACATTACCGGATTTGAAATCTACAATGCACTCAAAAGTATAAACGTCCCGGAGACCTACGATAAAAGTCCCGGAGAAGATGAAATAACAACAGAAACTTTAAAATTGCCTATGTATATTTTACTAGCTGCGCCCCGTAGTTTCACCCGCGTGGTGATGAAAATCGGTGATGATGATTATAATGAAAAGTAGCCTATGTGTTAATCCAGGACATAAACAATGTAAAATATATCCCAAATTTCATCCAAATCCATGCAGCCGCTTCTGCGTGATTGAGTAACAAACATCCATCCATCCAAACTTTCACATATATGATATTATGGTGTGATTAGTGTGAAGTGTGATTAGTGTGATAACTTAACCTCACACTGTTACGCCGGAGATTTTTTTGCATCTTTATTGTAACCTTTGCTTTTTAAGCTTTTGATTACGTACCCTTGCATGATGCTTGTAATGTTTGGAAGATTTCACCGATATACCTACTATAATCGTTAGAGTGTCTCAAATCAGGGTAAAGCTAAGTTAATGATTATTGTTTGTAAATTGAACGGTGCCTAATGCCTATGCCGCAACATACGGCGTGGTGTTACCCTAGTCACCTACCTGTAGAAACTAACAGTTCCGGACCGTTTCCAAAAATAAAGTACCCTCTCGGTCCCGGTATTTTATTAAGTAAACGCGCCTTTTTATTGTAATTAAACAAAACGTGGATACAAATTAATAACAAGGCGAGTACTGATAAATGCACAAACATTGTTTTAGCTAACCGAGACGACCTCACGATCACTTGTATTAATATTCACTGACTGCCCTCTTAAATTCTAACCAAGAATATAATTATTTATGTACAAAAATAACTCAACCGATAAGTACTATTATATCATTGTTATGTGAGAGAAAATGTAAAGTTTATTGATCAGAACGCTGAGATCAGATCGGAACGCTTGATCAGATATACGCAAACTTCTCTTTTACATTATTTTAGTGGTTTCGTTTTTAGAGTTTCGTAGCCCGACAAGGAACACTCATAAATTCGTTTTGTCCGTCCGTGAGTCTGTCTGTCTGTCTGTTCGTCCGTCCGAATTTTGTAGAACCTTCTAACTTCTATAATTATTAAGATAAGTGCGTGAAATCTTACAAAACTACAGTTGTAATACTTATTCTAAGGTTGTAATATAGAACTCACGTTTAAAAGTATACAAAAAATATAATATTGCATTTTAGGGGTGGCTCTAGTACAGGGTGAAATGCAGATGTTTTTTTTTCTCTACTGCACCTCCACGTGTGGGGTATCGTTGAAAAGGTCTTTTAAAATGAATGTTTCATACATCACTTTTTTATAAAGTCTATCCTTTGCGAAATATGGCCCACCAAACTGGCAAAAACTTGGTTTCCCCCCCCCCCTGCATTTTTAAACCATAAGACATAGAACTTGTTACTTACAATACGGATATAATATATGCTATGTCGGGATGATACATCTCTGAAATTTGACAAAGTACACAGAGCTTCGTTCGTTCGAATTTATCTATAACTATCAATTTCTGAACTATGACTACAATTATATGGATTTGGTTACGGAACCCTACCATATCGTGTCTCGACACGCTCTTGGTCAGTTATTTCTACACTAATATTATAAAGAGGAAAGATTTGTACCTATTTTTGTATGTTTGTAATGAATAGGCTCCGAAACTACTGAACCGATTTGAAAAATTCTTTCACTGTTGGGAAGCTACACTATCCCTGGCTGACATAGGCTATATTATATTTTGTAGCGAGGCCGAAGGCCGAGCTTACACTCGTGCGAAGCCGGGGCGGACGGCTAGTAGTTAATAAACCGCGAGAATCATTTCTCTGGTTATAGTCAACTTTTCGGTTTTTTTCTTTTCCGAATTTTATTCAAAACATTAGTACATCATTACTGCTTTATAGTATTATCAAAGTGCATTTATTGCTGGTAGCCAATAATCATATTACAGTTAAATATTATAATAAAACAATAATATTTTTTCATTCTGATTTTTACAATGTCAGACGTAATCCAAATTCAGCCTGAACCAGCAGAATTTCAAGGTCCAGCTGTTAAAATGTAAGAACCTTCTACGAAGTATTTATTAGAAAACATTAAAAAAAAAGATGAATGAAATCGGTAAAGCCGTTCTCAAGTTATAGCGTGACCCAGAAATAGGGGTTCATTTCCGGAGAGGTTGGCAAGAGGTGGCGGAGGCCCGATATTTATGCAAGGAAATGGGGGAGACTTTTGCCCAACAGTGGGACAGTATAGGTTAAGGAAAAAAAACCGGCCCTTGGTCAAAATAACATAGCCTATAAGTACTTCAATCTGGTCATAGCTAAGCATATTCGTGCAAACTGCACTTAAATCCGTCCAGTGGTTTAAGAGATGTGCGTGGACAAACAAAAAACAAACAGACAAAAAGCTAAAAACTGTCTTAACGTGTTCAGCTGCTTATTTTAAGACATCCTGTGTGTATTTTTTTTTGATATCTCGCAATTACTGTTTTTTATCTCTACGTTTTAATTATATGTATAAATGTATAGATATAAATATAGACATAGAAAGAATAAATGTATAGTATACTGTAGTAGTATAGTGTACTGGATATGGTTGATAACACAACCGACTAGCTTGATCAATCTAACACTAAATTTGCCAAATTTACCAAATTAATCTAACACTAAATTTGCTTTGTTACCCACTCTGTTAAAACTGCATTGAAATCGGACTGTGGTTCATCCGTTTGGGAGCTTTATACCTACCAACGAGGCTACAGACTGACATAAGTACTTATTATCAAACTCATAACAATCCTTCGGTTTTCGTCGGAACCAGTGTTATCAAGCGTATCGCATTATCATTATTCTCATGACGGACGAGTTTATGCAGTAAATATGATTATGAAACTGATTTAAAGGTTATAAAACTGCGTGAGTCGCACTCGCGCACGAAGGGTTCCGTACCATTATCTATAAAAACAACTTTAAAATCATGTCTGTTGTATGGGATATTTGTTTTATTTTACTTTAATTATTTATTTTAAAGTGAATATATAACCAAATATTCTGTGATATTTTAAGCGTCTACCTGCTGCTGTTATCAATATCGAGCAAAAAAACAGGTTTGTTGTATGGGAGCCCCCTTAAATATTTTTTTAATATTAATGTAATTATTTATTTTTGACTGACTTCCAAAAAAGGAGGAGGTTCTATGTTAGTATATATGTTATTTTTTGTGTATGTTCATTAAATTGAATATATTATGATATAATAAATTTTTCTGTGAATAATTCAAGCGTCTACCTGTTGTTGTTATCAATATCTAGCAAAAACGAGCAAAATAAAATACGTTTGTTGTATGGGAGCCTCCTTAAATATTTATTTTATTCTGTTTTTTAGTATTTGTTGTTATAGCGGTAACAGAAATACATCGTCTGTGAAAATTTCAACTAACTATCACGGTTCATGAGACGGCCTGGTGACAGACGGACGGACAGACAGACAGACAGACAGACGGACGGAAAGCGGAGTCTTAATAATAGGATCCCGTTTTACCCTTGGGGTACGGAACCCTAAAAACAACATACACATACTTGGGTTGGGAAAATTACGTAATTATACGCTTTTTCACAACCATTACATAATGCCACGAAAAAAATCTACCTAAAATCTGTTCATCTAATTAAAATGTTAAAATGTATTATTAAAATGTATCTATCTTCTATACATATAATAAAAACGTAGAGATAAAAAAATCTGTAATTGTGAGAGATCAAAAAAAAAACACAGGCATCTTAACAATTTAAAATAAGAAACTGAACACGTTAAGACAGTTTTTAGAATTTTGTCTGTTTGTTTGTTTGTCCACGCACATCTCCTTAACCACTAGACGGATTTAAATGCGGTTTTCACGAATATGCTTTACCAGATTGAAGTATAGGCTATGTTATTTTGCGCAAGGGCCGGATTAAGGAAGGAAAAAAGGGTTTGAAAGTTTATATGAAAATCTACGCGAACGAAGTCGCGGGCAACAGCACTAGTCTAACTATAAAATTTGTAATACGAATGAAGATCGTCAAAGAAACAGTTTTGAAGGTTAGCTTCCGCAAAGTAAAAGCTGTGAATCAGCCGTTATTTGATCAATTAAAATATTTCTCAAAATAATAAACCGACTTCATCAGAACTGGACCAAATTGAAGCACCAGCTTTCAAATAAAAAAATAATCATAAAAATCTGTTCACTCAGTCAAAAGTTCTGCGGTAACCAACAAAATAATACAGTCGAATTGATAACCTCCTCCTTTTTGGAAGTCGGTTAATGAGTATCTAATAATTCTCGCCGTTTAAAAAACTTAAAAATACGCTTACGCTTTAAAATCGCTAATCTTGAAGATCATTGCATTATTGCTTATCAAGGACCGATGACAATGCAATAATTTCTGCGATAATACGAAGGTATGTTTGTTGGTTTGTTTGTTCCTCTTTCACACGGTATAACAGTGCAACATATTGACGTGATTTTTTGCATAAAAATAGTTGTTGGGCCGGAGAGTGACATTGTATACTTTTTATCCCAGAAAAATAAGAGAACGGTTCTTGAGGGAATGTCCACGCGGATGAAACCGCGCGGCATCGTTAGCAAAATGTCTGTAGCTTTGTGGTTCGACCAGTTTCGAGGCAATCTACTTGATGGTTATTAAGTAATTACGAGTATATTATCAAGAACTATAAATAGATCCTTGACATTATATTGTGCTTCGCTTGCCTCTAGGCTTA
This sequence comes from Agriopis leucophaearia, assembly GCA_949125355.1. Taxonomy (NCBI): domain Eukaryota; kingdom Metazoa; phylum Arthropoda; class Insecta; order Lepidoptera; family Geometridae; genus Agriopis; species Agriopis leucophaearia. The sequence goes on from OX421262.1 coordinate 12,809,620, forward strand.
CTTATCTAGACTCAAAAGCAAAGTCATTAATTAACCTTTTTATTTCATGCATTTCAACATTTTGCCACTGAATTGTTACCATAATCTCAAAAATATAAGTAATCACTCATCGAAAAAGCATGTAAAATGTACCTAAATGAAATATTTTAAAAAACTTACTTCAAGGCCAAGGTAGGGGGGTGCTGCGCGTTACGTGGCGATACTTACATAAGTACGTACTTACTATTTATAGTTATAAGAGCACGGCCCGTGCTAGAACCGCTAAACGAGCTAAGCCGTGCCGTTGGCCCGTATAGGACAACGGCACGGTTTAGCCCGCACCGTTCGTGTAGAGGTAAGGAGCAGAAATAGTTCCGTTCATTTCGTTCATTTTCCGGGATGCCTCAGCAATTTTTTCGTTTAGAAAAAAATTGCATAAACTTACGTCAATAATAAGTCCTTTTCGGTAGAGAATATTTTTATTCAATAACTACTGCTAATATTATATCAAGAAAACACCTTATCGTCATTCATTATAATTAATGTATTTATCGTTTGACCAATGTAACATAGACAGGTGCTGTGTTTCTCAAAACTAGATCAGCCATGAACTCGATGTCTTCGTGACGAGTGACTGGCATCAACACGAACTTTCTCAGTATTTCCGATATCGCAGATTTCATCTCCATCATGGCGAATTTTTGTCCTAAAATTTAACAAAAAGAAATTTAAATAAGTCAACTTTCATTCGGAACCTAGCCTCCGCACAACATCGTCATTTTCCTAACCTACTACCACTATGTAGCACTGGTACAGCATGTATTTCTTCATTTTTGGACGTTTCCTCGTTCTATCTGCCGGTATCTCCACATATATCTTATTTCATACTGCCCAAACCATCAATACTTTTTTGGTAATTTGAAATAATTAAAATAAGTACATAGCTTTTTGCACAAGGAGTGAAGTGATAGCCTTAGTTTTCCAATGTCTTCGTAAATACAATACCGCAGTGACAATAAAAAAATAACGATTAAGATACTTCTAGGAGGTCGCGCATTGTCATGTTTGCCAGAATAAATAAATAAAAACAATATAATCTTTTGGTATAGTTTCGGTCTAGCCTCGGAAGTACATATACGTATAATAATTACATCAGCATTATTATACGCATTTGAACATCTTTACAGGTGAATTGAGCGGCTTCGGGGGCCTTACGGCTTCCTATTTTAAGCAATTCTGTTAGGTGATGCGGTGAAAAGTTGCGCGACCGCAAACCGCATCTCGGTGCGTAAAGTTCAGGTGATTTTCCGCACTGCGCTGATTCAGCGCTGATTCGAACCCGCATTAAGACGTAGCCGTAAGGCCCAAGTAAGAAATCGGCAGCTCTGACCGCACTTGCAGGTTAGGACTAGACCCTACAGCTAAAATTCGTTGTGGTTTTTAAGACCGTCCGCATTGATTTTCAGGTCACAATACAATATTATGTATCATTAAACGGCCATATAATTTAACTGTGTTTTTACATTTAAACTTTCTCCATTTATAGTAAAATTTAAGATGACATAACTTGCGTTATTGTGGTTGCTCTCACCAATACAATTCCTAGGTCCGGCGCTGAACGGGATATAGGCGTATGGATGGCGCGTTGCACTGTTTTCAGGCAGGAAGCGATCAGGGTCAAAGACCAGGGGGTCTTTGTATAGGTGCGGGCTTCGGTGTAGTTCCAAAATGTTGATATGGCATATCGTGTTGCCAGGAACTGTGTAACCACCTGGAATGAGATTAAATTAACATTAACATGGTTTTTAAACATGCTTAAGTATATTAACTCTCGTTGTAACTGTCGAACTATGTAAACTTGGAAATTGATTTTAACGTATCTACTTTGAATTATCGTATTCAATCAAGCGTATCTATTCAATCATTCAGAGCGCCTGGTTAACGCGACGCGTTACCAAAATTCTGGCGTGTATCTGGCTTAACGCATAAGCATTGCCATTCAACGTGGCAATGCCGCCAGCATGCTGGGTACGCTGCCAACTGATAATGGGCTTAAGAATTTGGATTGCCTTTGGACCTTCAACAGTCTATGGACAGTCTACGTAACTGTTTATGTAGTGTTAGTGTTAGCTTGTATTTTGTTTAGTTAATAAAGGCACTTGCCCAGAAAAAAATAAAATCGTATCGATTTTAAACTTAGCAGGTAGGTATTATATGTAATCATGATGGCAATACAATAATTAGGTACCATTGAACTCATTTCATGATGGAGCCAGGATGTAGATAGTTAAACTCCTCAATGGCTACTTGTAGGTCATCCGCTCGTAATTAGGGACTTATGGTTTTTTCATTAGTTTTAACGAGATTCATACAATTCAATTCAACACAATTTTAACGAGTTTCTTGATGACAAAAGTATGATGATGGAACCGGGAAGCTGATTTGTGGAAATTTTTAATGTCTAAGCGTATTTTTTTATGCATAAATAGGCTTGACTAACTCGCCTGATGTTCAGCGATGATGCGGTCTACGATGGAAAACGCTTGCCTAGAAGAAGCCGATTCACTTTTAATTTGAAGACATCTAGATTGTAACTATCGGGGAACACCCATTCAGGCAGCGCATTCCACAGACCAGCAGTACGCACAATAAAAGTGGAATCAAAGCGTTATACGGGTTTTCGGAATATCAACCATAAAGCGGTGTCGATTTTTCGTGCCGGCTCTGGCAGTCCGATAGAAAAATGGGCAGGAGGGAATTAGATCATGCAGATCCGATGCACACTCTCCGAAATGTATCCGATAAAAAACTGATAGACTTTCAACTTTGCGCCAATGCTCAAGACTAAGGAGCTTAGCCTGAACCAGGGATTCGTTGCCGATGAGTCGCTTGGCGCGTCTCTAACGCCCCAAGCTGGTACTTAGCTGATCCATCCCAAAGGTAAGGACAGTACTCCGTGAAGTATCGACGCACCTTTGATAAGATACCCAGCTTTTTGGCAGCCAATTGAGTGTTGTCCTCAATATAGGAACCAAAGTTGAGGGTAGAAGACAGAGAGACGCCCAAAAGCTCAAGCTGATCAGCTATCGGAATGGATACATTCCGGAAAAAAGGAGCCAGTTGGAATGGCGTCCTTTTGGCGGAGAACAGACACGTCTGGGTCTTAGCGGCATTATACTTGACCAGGTTGGCATCGCCTCAATCGGAGACTGTCTTAAGCGACAAGTTCATGCGCTCAACCATGGCCTCTCGGAGAGGATTTCTGGTGGTTCGTGCATTGGATGTATAGCTCTCTACTACTGTGCTGTCGTCTGCGTACCCAAAGGTACCGGGCTTTAGTAGATCTTGAGATTATTATAGTTGATGTGCAGCAGGAAGAGCTTTGCAGAGAGCACCGACCCCTGGGAGACACCGGCATTAATTGCCATTCGATCAGACGAGCATCCATCAATGACAACTCGAATCGATCACCCTCAGGAAGTCCGATATCCACGCAACGAAACCTTTGGACAAGACGAACGAGGGAAGATTGCTTATAAGGCCGTCATGCCAAACCCTGTCGAAAGCCTCCGAGATGTTGAGAGAAACGGCAAGCGCTTCTCCGTATTTCTCTATGGCCTCACTCCAAGAGGTAGTGAGGGGTGGCAAAAGTTCGCTTCGACTGATTTAACTAGGGACCAAAACGCTTTACTACCAGCAGGATATGAAGCCAATTTGTTCCCTATTCTTCTAATGTGGTCGAAGCGTGCCCTCTGTAGAATCTTTTTGCAGGACTTGGCAGCCTTGGTAAACGCTTTCTTCTTCTGACATAAATCCTTCGCTTTACAGTGTTGAGCATCGGCCCAGGCTAGGTATGCCTCATTTTTTGCGTGTTTCCGCGCGAAAACATTGAAACCCAAACCATAAGCGTGCTTTGCCAGACAGTGGTACGTCGAAGTATGGAATATAGTACTCCATGGCCTGACGCAACACATCTGTCACAGCATCCGCGCAGGTCAAAGGATCATCAGAAGAAAATCACACTAACTGCCAAGGATAAGACGCAAAAAAAAAGACCGCATCTCATCCCAATCCGCCGACTTGTATCGCCACACCCACCAAGTGCATCGAGGGCTGAGATCGGGCGGGGAGAAGACAGATACAGATTTCACCAGACAATGGTCAGAGCTACTCAGAGGTGAAGAAACTGACACGGAGTAACGGTCTGGATCGGTTGTCAGCAGAAGGTCTAAGCAATAAGGCGTGTGCGTGTCAACGTCACCACCAGCTGAGTGAGACCCGGCGTTAGAGCAAGCTCTCGCGTTTTTCTCCCAGCATGATCAGTGTCCCGGTATGGGAATAGCCACTACTGGTGGTGGCCGTTAAAATCTTCCAGTAACACTAATTGTGCTGAAGGGTACTTTTGTTGAGCCGCATCCGCCGCCTCAGTCAGATATTCGGTGAGCCTGGTTGTCTCCTCATCCCGCTGTGTGACCGGTAGACACAGGCATAGAGAATTTTCTCTATTCCCATGTCCACCAGGATCGAGAGCACGGAGAATCTGGGGTCTTCATGTTGGCGGAGACGCCGTCAGCAGATGTCATCCCGGGCATACAGGTACACACCAGCTCGAGGCATAAAAGTATGCTCCAGGGTATACCCTGGGTATGATAGGTACGCCAAGTCAGACGGACTACTGATCTGCGTCTAGTTCAAACTATAATAATGTTTACATGTTGAATTAGCAGTAATAATTGAAATGTATTCTTACTTAACATGACACTCTCATGCGTATGTCGACTGATGAAATGTACTGGTGGGTACAGCCGCAGGGACTCCTTGATGCACATCTCCAAATACTTCATCTTGGTGAGGTCATCCATAGTAGCGGGCCTGGTGGAGTCACCGAATATCTCCTGCAGCTCGTTGTATACTTTATCCTATCATACAGGAAGTTCGGTTAACCAAAGATTTTTCTGTCCTCAAAACGGGTAGTAGCTTTTCTATGTGGTATCATGTTTGAGAAAATACCGTAAAACAATACCTGAACAGTTTTGTTGTTCGCCAAAGACAGCATACAAAATGTGAGTCCGGAGGCCGTCGTGTCATGACCCTAGGAATAAGAGATAGCTCAGTTACGTAAAAGGGTTTTGCTTACTTAGTCCTACCTATTCTAATACAAACAACTAACTTATAGACAGCTTAAATAGGTACATTTATTTATTTTTTGAATATAAAACACTGATGCACATGAGCGAGCAAGCTCACACATTTCTAATATTTTCGAATATAAATAATAACGAAATGGAAATTTTAAAAACTTAAGTATGTGGAAGGCGCTGCCTTAATGGGTGTTCCCCGATGACGACATAAATATTTGGTGTTCCCCATTTGTTACAATCTGGAAGACTTCAAGTCGCGAGTGAATCTGTTTCTTCTAGGCGAGCGTGCTCCATCGTAGACCGCATCATTGCTTAACGTCGGCGGGCGATGTGGCGGTCTAGCGCAAGCATAGTCCGCGTTTACCCCAACTAGCCTGTGTAAGCCTGTGCTTAATAAAAAAAAAACCACTGAACATTATCTTTAGGATATTGCAAACGTTTAAAAGTAATTTTTATGTTTTTATATTTTATTTTGGTGAAGGGGATGATCAAAAAGATATGTTTGGACAGTTTGATACGATTTCCTGCACCAAAATAAAACATATTATCAACGTAACGATAATGCCCAGTTTTTTTCTCTTTTATTTTTTATATCCGATGAAAATAATTATAATTTACTAATTATTGTTTTTTTATAGTTTACCTGCAATCTGAGTGTATTATTATATATTTTTTAAACATTAAATACACGTTTCAGAGAAGCCAATTATAGAAATTAAAAAAGAGAAGAATTATACAGTTTACAATAAACATTTGTAACTGTGTGTTTCATCCTCGGCCACACCGTCGCTTACCATCAGGCGAGTTGGTGGCCAAATAGTGTAGTGTATAGTAGATGTATTCAAAATAAATAATAAAAATAAAAACGTTTGCCCGCTAAGGAGCCATCATCGATGTTATGTCTTTCTTCTTACCTCAAACATAAATGTGTCGACTTCCTCTTGTATTCCAGCAGTATCAATGTGTCCTTCTTTTTCGGCCATCAACAATAAATCCAACATAGCAGTCTTTATTTTCTTCTTGTATACAACGTCATCTTCATCATCATTATCTTCAGGGAGCTGGATACCATATTTGTTGATATACTCTTTTCTATCTTTGATTACTATTCCAGTAAAGCTGTGGACTACTTTCAAATATTTGTTCATCATTTTGGAGGCCAAAGTGAAACTGAACAAAAAGTCATTGTAAAGATACGTCCTCGTAAGTCTATAAACAAAAGCTTTTCCAATAGCGTAAATAGCTTCTTTGTATGTCATTCCAGCCCCTGATACGTTCTCATTTAGTTTTGTCCCCATTGCAGTCTCTAGAATAAAAAGTAAATACAGAAATGTACTAGCAATATTTTGACGTAGGTAATTAGTTATCTCAATGGCAGTCCCACCAAATTGACATACCAAAACAATGTTTTGTTATCATCCGACGGTTGTCAACAGGGTGATCCTTTCGGTCCCGCCATTTTCAGCCTAGCTAATCACCCAATTGTTCAACGTCTCCAGTCTAAATTTAATGTTTGGTACTTGGAGGACGGACCCTTAGGTAGGCGACGTGAACACTGTTTTGCAAGCCATGCCCTCTTTTAACACAGGTAGCATTTTAGACTCAACCGCATGTCGTCTAGCTGTCAGCTTATGCTTGGGTGCAAGGTGATGTCAGACCCACCGCTGTCAGTGTAGTACTACAGTTGACCAACTCGGTCACCGTGGTCTCTCTTACTCGAGAAGCGCTGGTCATTATTGGCCGATACGCCAGCCTGAACGACATCACACGCAGACCTTTTTCCACCGCCAATGTAGCAGCTGTGCTTGAACCGAGCGGTCTTGCGCGTGACTATAGAAGGAGGCCTGACGGTATGACACTTATTCCCTGTTTTTATTTAATATACAAATCTGTTTTTATTTTTATTAAAAGCTCAAGCTCATTGTTTAATGATGACGATCCGATCCGATCGATTAATTAAATTAGAATAACTTTCTTTCAATAAACTTACCGCAAATAGAGTGCAAAGTGAACTCGGATAGTGCAGGAACAATATCCACAGACTCTGCGACAAATTCGTCTAACTTCTCCACCAAACGTTGGCTATTTTCACGAAGCACGATAAAAAACTGCCGCAAGATGTTGAAATGGAAAGCGGGCGTAAGCAACTTCCTTCGTTGGTGCCATTTTTCTCCTAAATAAATAAATTATGTAAAATCAAAATGTTAATTACCAGGCAGTAACTATTACTTCGTTGTAAGCACAATACAATTTTGTTGCATTATCACCATCATCCATAGCCGTAGCCTTTCTTATCCTACTTCTGCGTTTATGTAAAGGCTCATGCTGACATGTAATTCTGGGCTCTTGTTTTAAGTTTGTTTTTAAAAAGGACCATGTACCACGATTTTTTTTTATGCCGTAGGTGGCAAACAAGCAGACAGGTAGCCTGATGGTAACGATCACCGCCGCCCATAGATTTTTAGGAGACCTTGGACGGTATATGAATTGAAGGTAGTAGTAGGTACTATAGTAACTAGGAAAACGCGTGGTTGAGAGCATATCGTAGAATAATTTTATTTGTACTAAATCGCTATATTTATAACAAACTGAAAATTACTTTAACCAATAGAGAATATGAAATTTTATTTATACTTGATACACGTATAATTGTGTTTTTATTAAAATTACATACCTTTACTGACAAGTAATCCCTCACGTAACCAAGGCGTCAACAACTTGTAAATAATGCTTTTATCATTAAACTTTAAAGTTGATAGTAATGTCTACAAAAAAAAAAACAATTATTAGTGGAAATACCTACTTTCAAATAAAGGCCAAAGTTCATATTCACAATCGCCTGTAAAACTTTTTGTGGTTAGTTTGTTAGACCCACTTCACGACGAAGGCCCTCATTCTTTCTATTCCTGTCTTGCACCATAGTGGACTAGACATTCTGGCTTTTGTTTGAGTGAAGATGGAACTTATACATCAAATAGGCCTACCTATTGATATGTGATGCATACCTCAACATCCTCTGGATTGTAAATGGTAACTGCGCCAACAGGAAAAGCCCAAAATTTGTGTATTCCTTTCCACTTCTTGCTCCATCGTCTTCCTAATTTCATTAATTCCACTGGAAATAATATTTTGTGCTTTCATTAATACTGCGCCTTGTAAGCCATCGTCTCGCGAAGACGTCGAAACTAATTCACGTGACAGCACCGGAAGTTTACAACCGGCTGCCGAAAGACGTCAGAGAAGCGCCCTCTAGAATCTAGAGGGACCTTACGCTTAAAGGATCTAGAGTCTAGATCCTTTAAACGTATTTATTTATTTATTTATCATACAATTAGGTGGGCAGTTACAGGGGTCCCCAATTCACCCACCCATGGATATAAGCTTACTGTTTTTAATAATATTTAACTACCTTAACTTTAAGCTTAAGTCATCCATCCAAGTATCAACCGCGCCCGACGTTGCTTAACTTGTGGGAAACAGAAATGTGTGACCGACTCGCACGCAGCCAGTATTTATTATTTGTTGTTTTACTTTAGGGTGTGCACTATAACCCGCCAAGTTTGATGCTTGTACCGATTACCGTTACGTACCGTTTGGTTTTTACACCAGAGCAAATACAAATATACCTTAACAAAAACGTTTGTTGTATGTGTGGATGTGTACCCTCTTTAGTTTTGACTTAATTATATTTCTTAGTTAATCCGTCGTAACATTACGAGTACATATTCTGTGTAAGTTTCAACTGACGATATTACGGCGCGAAAGATACAGCCGTTTAAAGCTGTCTTACCTTTAAACGGATGGATTTGGATCTTAATATTAATTTCTTTTGTTCATAAGTATTTTTCAGATATCCTTCCATCTCACAAGATTTTCCAAAGTTTCCAAAATTACTCATTGAAGAGATTCACTACCCGTCTAGTAGGTAAATTACCCTAACTTAAAGCAAATAATTTTAATGTTGCTTCAACACACCTTGTTGAAGCGAGAGGCACTGAGCTAGCCACGCTCATTGAAAATCTATAGGTAGTAGGTCTGTGCCGCATAGTGAAAAAGTCAAAAGCTTTTGACTTTTGTACGGTTAATAGAAATAATATTGAATCTGTCGAAATCTGAGGTTGAATTGAAATGGACAGTTAGAATTTTGTCACATTATTCAAAACGTCATCATCATGGCGAGCTTCAAGTTATTGTAAATAATAAATATACATTTTCAATTAATATACTCTCAGTAGAGAGTACTAATTTTATTATTTTATAGACATGTACATTTCCATCATGAATGTGAAATAACAGCTCCGCCTGTAAAATGAATGAAACTACGTTTCCATCTCCAAGTAATGAAACCATACAAAAGAACACATAAAGTCTTCTTGGTGCAGGTGAGACTCGATGATTCCTTTTCCTATGATCCTTAGGCCTCGTTTATGGAGATACGTGGCATTGTGCGGGCACCGTCGCAAGCACCGACGACATGGACAACGCTTCTGCGAAAACGCGTAGCGCCAACCCTGGGGTAGAGCAAGAGGAGCGGTCGCTCTAGGAGCCAGAGAGCAAGGGGCGCCAAAATACCAAATGTGAAAAAAAAAATACCGAAAAATCTATGGTGCCTCGCGCCTCGGATCGGAGGCGTCGGGGCACACTTGCATTGTTTGTAACCAGCATAAAATTTTGATGCGGAAAATGTGTCATGTCCATAATGTTTTCACAAATGAAACGTACCAATCATTCCCGTTGTTCACCACCCGCTTGTCCACAAATGAAGGACAGTGACACATTTTTGAAAAAGTTGTGTTACAGTCCACCAGCGGTGGTCAGCGACACAACTTTTTAAATAATTCGTCGTCCGACACTGGCGGATAGTGTCACATTTTTCACCACGAAATACAATCTCGCTCTACCCTGACCTAAGAATAGGGCCGGCGCTGAAAACGCTATCATACATGACCATACGTTTGCGCGCCACACAATGCCTTGCATCGGACTCTGAAACTGTATGAGAAAGCATCTAGAGATGCCTTTTGTTCTGTCGAAGCATGCTTCAGCGGTAAGTAACCAAGCTTGACATTGTAATTGCGAAAGTCGCGTGACGGCAAACCTCTACGCGTAAAGCTCAAGTTTGCGTGATTTTCCGCACTGCGTTGTTTCGAGCCTTAATATAGTCGTAAGACCCCAGAACTGGAAAGTATACTTTAATCCCCGACATCGAAATACGAGGGGTGTTATAGGTTTTACTACCGCTTACCGCGTAGTGCGTTCCGATCCAAAGACCCGGCTTAAACGAGGCCTAAGAATAACTACTTGGATAACCGTCTAAGAGAAGTTTAATAAGAAATACCTATGCCACCTGGGCCCTCCAGAGAATCTCACCGCGGAGCCCCCTGAACTGCGCTTCGGCTCCTTCCGAAACTGCTACATGCTGTCCGTAAACACGTCTTCCCCCGGCTCGTTTGGATGGATGGTCAACTGCTCCCGAGCCCAAACGTACCTCTCGGCCTACCCGCCTAGGACCTACTAAAACGGAATCCGTTTTCTATTACCCAGGCAGCAGGCCAATCCCCGTCTAATTATGTGCCTTGATAGACTGGCATGATAGACGTACAGCGTATCGCTAAAATTGAAAGTGCTCGTATAAAATCTAGGCAAGCCAATGCAAGTCATGCTATTAAGGTTACGTACTGCGATGAACCTTCAAAGCCGAACCATCCCTTAAAGCTATTATTTTTTCTAGCAGTTGCGTAAAGCATCAAGGTTTGGTCGTATCAAAGTGCTCCTCAAAGAGTTCGGTGGCGACGTGTACTCCCTCTGGCGGTATGGAGCGCCTTTTCCGACCTTCCTCAAACTTATTGGGACGCTACTGCTATGTCTTCTGGTCATACTTCCTCTTATGTACCCCGTGGTCTTAGCCTTTATAACGTATTTCACGTTTGAAGGTCTGTTTTTGAGGTAAGTTCGTTATTTTAGTTTGACTATCTGTTTCATGTAACGCCTAATAAATCCTATTATACGCCAATACTTACGCTACGATTGTACATTTTTTATCACACTTTTTGTTATATAGGAGCATGTGGCATGACTGGGAAGCCTTAAATTGCTATGGTGTTTATTTTGCTTAAATATTAGTTTATCATTTGCTTTATAATGGGTAAAAAAATCTATATTAGACAATGAATTTAACGAATGTAAGGGGTAAACGGGACTTTAGATGGGATAGAGCTAAGATATGTGATTATTTTCATTGCAGCTTGAGAAATCTATACCTACTCACGTACCAATTTTTTTTTGCCTAGAATCTATGCGTATATTAGCCAATAAGGAATAAGTGGGTATCATCACCCCACTAACTATTACGCGATGTTATTGCTTTTCAATCAGTTTTTTTAGGAGTCCGTAGTAGCACAGAATACATAATACACGTAGTAGGTAGGTAGGTACTACAAGTAATCCTTATAAGTTCTTTCTGTCCGTCCGTCTGTCTATCTGTCTCAGTCCGTCCTAATACTTTTAATCCTTCTATAGTTATTAATATAAGTGGAAGAAACTTTGCACAATTTTAGTTTTAGTACCTATAGATATCAATTTAAAAAATAATTATACAATAAATATAATTCCGCTTCAATGTCGTGTCAGGTAGGTACGAAAAGGAATAAAATAGTTATCAATTATTAATATTTCATCTTACAGGAATTTCTTAATAAATAAAAAATTTCGTAACCTGAAACAAAAAATGATTGATAAATGAGACAATAAAGATTAAGCTTAACAAAATATTATTAATATTGACATGAAACAAAAAAAAAAACCTTTCTTACGTATATCGATGTTTGATTTTGCTTATATCATATCAAACAATGTCGTTTGATAACTAAGTAGGCCCATGGACTATAATACTCAAGGTACTAGGTGTTACTAGCTGCTTCCTCAGAAATCCTATTTTTTGGGGATCCTATCTATTTTTAACCGACTTCCAAAAAGTAGGAGTTTCTCAATTCGACTGTTTTTTTTTTTAAGTTTGTAACCTAAGAACTTTCGGTCGGTTTTTTATATTGATAATTTTGACCCTAAACTCGTCGTAACAAAAAAGCGTCGATCTGACGCTTAACATTTTAAATAACGCACTTTCAATTTGGGAATTATTAGTACTGGGTACTAAATTACTAATATGTAGTAGGGATACAGATATCGTTTCGTATTATGTAATGAATTTTGTGACACTAGATTAAAAGTAAGTTTGTGCCAAGTAGCGAATACTTTGTTGATAGTGGTGTGTGGTATGGGTACAGTAGTTTCGTCGGCAGCTGGTGGCGGGACCAGCCGTGGCGGTTCCTGCCGCAGCACATCGCGCGGCGCGCAATCTCGGTGGCCGTCCGGCCCACGAGCACGCGGGAGATGTGGAAGGTCCGCGAGGTGCTGGCACGAGGCATCCTGCTCTCTCACTCGCTGGCTACCTCGGTAGACTACCTGTGCGTCATGCAGGGACTTCTTGAAGAGGTTTGAAAGGTAACTGCAACTTTCACACTTTGTTTTTGGCAGCTTTGCCGCTAGAGCCGTGAAGGTAGGTCAGAAGGACATATCCCAAGATCCTCTCCCTGGCTGATAACGCAAGACTTGTATGATATGCATGGACTGCTCGAAGAGGCCGGAATGCTATACTTTTTTGACATGCTTCGTTCTCGGCACATAATTAATCTTTGATTCTTTGCTCACCACTAGAGCCAAGGTGTAAAAGATCCTGGAGATCCGACGCATCCTGCTGGCTCACCTCAGTAGACTAGGTGTGCGTCATGTGACTACTCCAAGAGTCCTGCCTGAACGGTACCTGACGAAGTTTTGTTTAAAGACAATACGTGTTTTGCATCTTCATAAATTTGTGAGAAAATGTTTTTACAAATATTTTAAGGGCCAGCAAATAAAATTAATACTGTTTTGAGCAATCGTTTAGGAAGTATTAGCGCTGATAGTCTTTGAATTTCAGCATTAATTAATGCCGAGATCGACCCATTCGACAATAATTTGTATCTATTCTTTAGATATAAAGTGTTTGATTTCATGTCGAATAAAATTGATTTTCTTTCTCTCTAATACAAGTACGTCTACGTACCAACTGCTCCGGGTGGGTACAAGCGGAATTAAAACCGGTGGTAGATAATTTTCATAGACAACGCCACCTGGAGACTTACGGAATTGCGGAAAAGTTATCGAGTTCAATTATTTTAAGTATTGAAAATTAATCAATTGTTTTTTACCTCTGCGTACAGTTTCCTTATCATATTTCCTTGGTAGGTAAAGTACCTAATCTTTATCTACCACCATGAGAGGTCGTATCATATATCTACTTTCATAAGATCGTGATCCGTTGATCCTCTTTGTATCACAAAGATTACTTTATCTCCACGAGTTGGCTCTTCAGATTGTACCGTTAGGTATCGGCTATCGATGAAAAGAAACGACCATGGTGAAGTAACCCGCAGTCGGCTGCTGGAACTCGAAGACGCCAGTCGCAGCCATGGCATTGTTCTCCATTATCGGACTACTGGCGCTCTGCCATTCGTAAGTACCTAAAATTTCTAACGCTTGTTTATACCTGAAACCAAAACATGCTGTAATACTGACTGCTGATTGTAGCTGATATTGGTGGTATGTATTAAGTGTAAATTTTTAATTTCGAACCAAATTTGTTGATGACAATGAAGATTTTTATCCTCCTTGTTTTATACTTGTCCACTGTTATATACGTGACTAGGCACATAAAGTGCCTAATAACATTCAATCAAATAAGGTACAAGACCTTACCTTAGACTTAGATGAATTACGATATTGAACTGTCAAAGGTAATGTCATTTGCGAATTACGTTTCTTCAAATAAAAAGTTGTCAGATCCGCTCCACTTGCATTCTTTTCAAAACCTAACAATGAGTCTATGACCAAGGTCTACAAATGTTTAGGTAGTGTTATGATAATAATAAATTGTTTGATACATTCTTGTTATGGGTAGAGGTACTAATAGTGTATTATTCACCAAGGGGATAAAGCAGTGTCTTAAGTCAGGGGCGTCATTTTGAATCACGAGCGTAAAGAAGGAATAGAATCTTTCATTATGCTCGGGATTCAAGCACGCCCAAGATGAAGACACATTTATACCCGAGGACAATACTCTACTTTTCAGACAAAAAACAACAATAGACGCCGCCGCCGGATAAAAATTCACGCCGGCGTGAAGCCAAATGGTTTAGAATACCTACTAGCGTCAACGTTAATTAACTTGCTAATTAGCTTCTTCACGCAATTGCTTTAAATAAAGTCATCGAGACTTCAAACTATTATGCAATAGGTATTATCAGAGCGCCATGCTGGCTACTACTATTATAAAGTAGAAACAAAACCCTTAAATATGTCTATTAGTTTTTTTATAGGAGGAAGCTGTCACTAAAACTGAAGGGTGGAATTGAGCTTCCTTCTAAATTAATGTTAACACTTTTTTTAACAACATGTATACACACATAGACATTCGTCATCATTATTACAGCCATATGATGTCCATTATACATAGGCGGCCTGCATCCAGCGTTTTCCTGTGGTCTCTTTTAGGTCATCCGTCCATCTTGTGGGTGAACGTCTTACGCTGCGCTGTTCGTGGTCGCTATTCGAGAACTTTCCAACCCCATTGTTCATCTGTTCTGCGTGCTGTGGCCTGCTCTCTGCCACTTCTACTTGCTCCGGTGTGCTGTGTCCGGTGGTGCTTAATCCGGTGGGCTATGTCGGTAATTTTCTTTCGCCTACGGATCTCCTCATTTCTGATTCGATCTCGTAGAGAACTCCCGAGCATAGCCCTCTCCATAGCTCGTTGTGCGACTTTGAGTTTGCTTATGAGGCCCATAGTGAAAGACCACGTTTGCCGTAAGTCATCACTGGCATGGCAACACACACTGGTCGAAGACTTTTGTATTAAGGCACCTAGGTATTTGGATGAGAAGACGTTACAAAGTTTACCGAAAGCTGCCGTGTTGAGTTTGATTAGCCGATTGACCTTTTTCTTGATGTTGGACCTGCCTAGTGGACTGTTTGTCCTAGGTAGAAACAAGCGTTAACAACTACTGGAACTGAGTTCCCAATTAATACTGAGGTGGACACAACATGGATATATGAGATTTTGTCTCGTCCATTTTAATCTTAAGGCCCACCTGATGGGAGACTCGATTGAGGTCTTCGAGCATCATGCTGAGATCGTCCATCGATTCTGCAATGACCACAATATTGTCGGCAATCCGAAAGTGATGTGCTCGCCGTTGATGTTCATCATGCAGAGTACTTGCCATTCCATGAGCTTGGAGGTGTCTTCCAATGCGGCAAGTAAACAGTTTCGGAGTGTTTACGTCTCCCTGTCTCACGCCTCTTCGCAATGGAATTGCCTTAGAACTCTGCTCCTGTTAGAAGACTATAGCGATTTGCAGTACATACCTAGATCCGAGCATTTCACGCCTTATTTATTTTTTTTTTTCAATGAGACCACTCGAGGTCTCCTATTCAGTAAAAAAAAATAAGTTGATTTGAGAACCTCCTTTTCTGAAGTCGTAGTCGGGTTGTTTTATTATCACTATTTTTTATACTTATGATAATGCATTGTTACAGTGGACTCAGTGCCGGTCATACTACATTTCCCGAAGGCTTTACTTTTGGAGTAGCAACAGCTGCTCATCAAATTGAAGGCGCCTGGGATTTGAACGGTAAGCACTTATTTTCTTTTCTGCTATCTATTCCCCGAATAGAAATTCTTTATCATCACAATGTCAAGTGTTATTACAAATGTCGATTGTTTATCACTTGTCAATCACTCAAAATTGTTTCTTGTTGTTATCTGCGTTCATGTGAGGTGGCCTTGTCGATGCTGTAATCAGAAAGTGTTTCCAGGTAAATCTGAAAATGTGTGGGACCGTTTGACGCATACTCGTCCGGATATGGTCGCCGATGGTACTAACGGAGACATCGCTTGTGACTCGTACCACCGCTACCGTGAGGATGTAGAGGAGCTGGAGTATCTAGGCGTTGACTTCTACCGGTTCTCGCTCTCTTGGGCCCGGATCCTGCCCACGGGTCGCGTTGACCAGATCAACCATGATGGCATCCGGTACTACAACGACCTACTCGACGCTTTGGCCGAAAAGAATATTGAACCACTGGTAATATTCGACAATTATAAGCGTCAACTGGGTCTTTCAAGCTTCAACGTTCTCAATTACTTATACTTTCTTTCCACAGGTGACTTTGTTCCACTGGGACTTGCCACAAACCCTGCAGGACCTTGGAGGCTGGGCTAATCCTAAAATGATCGATTACTTCCGCGACTACTCTGACGTATGCTTCAGGGAGTTCGGTGACAAAATCAAATCTTGGATCACTTTCAATGAGCCCTACGAAATCTGCGAGGATGCTTACGGCGATGAGAAGAAAGCCCCTGCAGTTGACAGCCACGGCGTCGGAAATTATTTGTGCAGTGACACTCTTCTGAAAGCCCACGCTGAATCGTACCATCTCTACAACGAAACTTATAGGTCGAAACAAAATGGAAGGATCATGATCTCAATTAATTCTATCTGGTATGAGCCCAGCGACCCGGAAAATGCTGAGCAAGTTGCTCTCGCGGAAGTTGCCAATCAATTCAAAGTAAGTTCTTTTTTCTATTACAATGAATACAAATATACTTCTGCACATAACGACCATCATTCAGAAACATTTATTTTTGCAGTTCGGTTGGTTCGCGCACCCTATTTTCACAACAGGAGGTGGCTACCCCACCGCTATGGTTGAAAATGTTAGGCGTCAAAGCGAAGCTGAAGGTTTACCTAAGGCTCGCTTGGAACAGTTCGACGACTACTGGATCCAGAGAATCAAGGGCACCTCTGACTTCCTCGGTATTAACCATTACACCACGCATCTGGTCACCGGAGCCGGAGTGGACCCCACGGCGAAGTCCCCCTCGTGGTTGAAAGATATTGGTGCTGTCACGACCATGGAAGTTGGTGGTGATTCAGCCTCCGAATGGCTTAGGGTAACAAACTTGATATCTTAACATCAAACACCGCCCTTAGCATGGACAGTAGACAAAATTAGTTTCAACGCCTTTTATGAAAATTCGCATTTTGAAAACATAGACTCACTCATACTTTTAGTTTTTTAGCCCTTATAGCTGCAATAAGATTATAAAATCTGAATTAAAACGTTCTCTTAAACAACCGACGCAAAAAGAGGGGTGTATGTGTCTTTCTGTGGTATCGTAAGTCGCAAACCTGCTAAACCTTTTTTATAGGCTACTTGATTGAGCGTGTTCTTAGCTATGCTACAAGAAAATCTGTTGAGCCGTTTGTAAATTAACATCTCTTTTATTGGGGGTTTAATATAACATTCAGAGTTACGCATATAGACTGTACTAAGCCGAAAGGAGGTCATTGAACTTATCATTATGAACAACTTTTTCTCTGAAATAGCGAAAACATGTCACCTGTTTCATAGAAAATCGTCATTGACACTCGACAAAATGTATTGAACAGCAGATTTATTTTCTCGATTTCAGGGTTGGTCCCATAGTAAAATATGCTCATAGTGATCAAAACAATGACCTCTTTTTGACTTAGTACAGTCTGTATGTGTAACCCTGTATACTTGTTTAATATTAGGTACACTGCAGATGTAGAATATCAGCTAACATGGCCCTACCTACAATCTTACGTTCAAACACTTTGCAACAGCACTTAGCAGCTTTTAACAAATATACTGAAGCTTACGTAACTCTTATAACGTTTTATATTGACCCCAGAGACCCGAGTCCATGCGCAGGGTGCGGACGAATATGTTTAAACTTACGCTAGTCCTTGGTTCAAGGTGGTGCCGACCGGTTTTGCCAACCTGTTGCGTTGGTGCAAGAGCTCCTACAACGACCCACCAATTTATATCACTGAAAATGGATTCTCCGACCGTGGGACTTTGGAAGACTACGGCCGCATCCAATATTTCAATGCGAGTATTTCGTCACTCAATCATGACTGTTTTTTTTCTTTATATTCTCTTACTGACACCTGTGAATTATAATATGACTATGGAATTTCAATTCCAGGATTATCTCTCCGAGATCTTGAATGTTATCTACGATGACGGTGTCAAAGTTCTTGGCTATACAGCTTGGACACTCATGGACAACTTCGAATGGAGGGCTGGATTCTCGTGAGTTAACCCTTCTGATGCTTTTTTAGCCCACCGTTACTTTTCTTCTGGTTCTTCCGGTGTTGAATGTTGGACGCCAATGGAAAGCATTTCCTGAAGGTTGGCCTTCACCTCAGCTAACTTATATGTACCTTGTCGTGTGTCAAGTGAAGTTGCTGTTCCACACTTGCAATGCTGGGCCATTCGCCCATGTTATGCAACAATACTTCTTCCTGCACGTCGGCTGCCTATCGATTTAGACTGATCACCATCGCTTGAACAGGCCTATAGGTCTATTTATTCTAAAACACTTAACAGCTTCTATTTTACCATCGGGCCAAAATCAGGTGTTGGTAGTTTTAAAAAGGGCTTATCAGGCTCACCCAAAGAGTATGATAGTGATGTGAATAGGTAGAATACTAGATACCTATGTAACGAGTTCGCCTAATTAGTCCATGACGAAATCCCACAATTTGGGTCTCTTTTGGTTTGTGTTAACGAGTACAATACCAAAGAGTTCCACTATCCATCCGGGGCTCTATCGTCAGACCCTTCATCATTATCGTCATCGCACCGAAGACGTCCACTGCTGAACATAGGCCTACTCCTTATAACTCCACACTAAACGACAGCCTGCCATCTACATCCACTGGATACCCACGGCTCTCATGTCGGTCCACCTAGTGCGAGGCTTACCTACGCTGCGTTTTCTGGTTCGTAGTCTCCACTCAAGAACCTTTCTTTACCATCGGTTATTATCGGTTCCTCGATGTGGCCTGCTCATTACCACTTCAACTTGCAAATCTGAGCAGCTATGTCGGTGACTCTGGATCTTCGGCGAATATCTTTGTTCCTAATTTTATCGCGCAAAGAAACTCTGATCATAACTCTCTCCATTATCCGATGTGCGACTCTGAGTCATCAGACCCTTAAATTGTCACTAAATGCATTGACTCCTCGAGTTTGACATCGTTTGGTTTATTTTAACGTCACTTAAGCGTGCTTGTTAGTTTTTTGTCATTATATCTGCTATCTTTAAATTAATTATCCACAAAGCTACCATAAATGATTGTTCCTCAAGAAAATTACGATAGATTTCGTGGCGTTTAAAATTTAAATTTCAAATTAAACAGGTACCTAGTCTTCATTGGCTTGAATTTGCTAATGATGATTTCCATAAATTACGTCGTAAATTATGACTTGTATATACTTACTTGAGTACCTTTACTTTTACAAAACCACCATGTAAATAAACTCATCACATAAATTCAGTAGGTCTCGAAATTATCAAAATTTCTTATTAATTGATTCACACAAATCACACTAATATTATAAATGCGAAAGTTTGTGTGTATGTTTGTTACTCCTTCACGCAAAAACGGCTAGACGGATTTGGATGACATTTGGAATATACATAGCTTATGTCCTGGACTAACACATAGGCTACTTTTCATCATCATCATCATCACTACGCGGGTGAAACCGCGGGGCGTAGTTAACAATAAAAAAAATTAAAAATATTGTTTTGTTGTTTTCAATGTTTAGCTTAAAATTATAAAAATAATGTCATATCAAAATTTGATGTTTTATCTAGGAAACCGTTTAACCAAAATAAACCAAAACACTAACTTTAAACACTACGTAAGGACATTTTTATTTATTTTTTCTTAGTTCTATAGAAGAAAAAAAAAACACTGATTAGCGCATTTATCTAGGGTTTTCTTGGATGCATTCAAATACTTATTTACTAAATGATGTCTACGATATCTTAATATACAGAATTTATAATTATGGAGGGTAGGTACCGTAAAGGTACATTTTACATTACAGCTATACCTACCTACTTTAGAAAAATATGAGAAAACCTTAATAATGGAAGAAATAGGGGTTAAAACATTAATGAAAATGCTACTTACGTAATAATTGCTACTTAATTAATTAATGATTGGCCATAGTGGGCTTATAAGACCCGTAACAGACGTATCGAACTTGGCTGACGAACCGCCGTCTGACCAACGGAAGAGAAAGAGTGAGAATATAATTTCCCTCTCTTTTTCTCTCGTTGGTTGAGGTGGTTGAAGTCAGCCATGTTGACGTGTCTTTTACGGCTCTTACACTCTTAAGGTAATACTAGCTCAATGATTTTCAGCCAATACGGTAAGTCTAATAAGTAGGAACTTGACTCTTTGGATTCTCACCAAGTCATCATCATCATTTCAGCCATAGGACGTCCACTGCTGGACATAGGCCTCCCCATCGATTTCCAAAAGGACCGGTTGGAAGCCACCTGCAACTAGAGTTTTCCTGCGGTCTCTTTTAGGTCGTCTGTCCATCTTGTGGGTGGACGTCCTACGCTGCGCTTACCGGTCCGTGGTTGTCTCACCAAGTAATGAATTGTAATGTATGTAAATTGTCTGTCACAGCGAGCGGTTCGGTTTATACTACGTGGACATCACGGACCCGGCGCGGCCGCGGACCCCCAAGCTGTCAGCAGAGTACTACCGGCAACTCACCGCCACGCGCGCTTTGCCGCAGGACGACCGCTTCAAGAGCCCCGCTGTAAGGAACAACCATTTACCTAACTGACAGCCCCGTTAGCTCAGTTGGTAGTGTTCCTGCCTTCTGCGCTTGGGGGCGTGGGTTCGATTCCCACCTAGGACAAACATTTGTGTGATAAACATTTTTGTTTGTTCTATGTCTGGGTGTATCTAATAGGTCGGGGAAAAAGTCTTTTCGTATTTTGTATGTATAAAGTTGTAGTAAAAATCTTATCCGTTGTACTGTTTGTATCTGGCTGGTTTTGATACCATTAAAAAGATGACATTTTAAAAAAGGAATACAAAACGTAAAAAGCAATTTCCCGCCATTTTTCAATTGTTTTTTTGTTCGATAAAATGAGTGAATCTAACGAACAAATTCGATATATTGTGAAATTTTATAACAAAAAAGGGAAAAATGCGACACAAGCCGCGAATAAAATTTGCGACGTTTATGGACCTAATGCAGTGTCATCAAGAGTAGCACAATGTTGGTTCAAGCGTTTTCAGTCCGGGAATTTTGATGTCAAAGATGCAGCTCGCTCTGGTCGCCCTGTTACGGATAAAGTCGATGCCATTTCTGAAAAAGTGGACCAAGATCGGCATATTAGTAGTTACGACGTAGCTGAAGAACTGGGGATTGACCACAAAACAGTTTTGACCCATTTGAAAAAAACTGGGTATACAAAAAACTCGATATTTGGGTGCCACACGAGCTCACTGAAAGAAACCAAATGAATCGTGTACTCATTTGCGATTCTCTATTGAAACGTAACGAAACCGAACCGTTTTTGAAAAGATTGATCACTGGTGATGAAAAATGGATCACCTACGATAAGAATGTGCGCAAAAGATCATGGTCAAAGGGCAGTGAAGCACCACAGACTGTAGCGAAACCCGGATTAACACGTAATAAGGTGATGTTGTGTGTATGGTGGGATTGGCAGGGCATCGTTCATTATGAGCTTTTACCGCCGGGCAAAACCATCGATTCGGATCTCTACTGCCAACAGCAGATGAGACTCAAACAAGAAATTGAGAAAAAACGGCCGGAATTGATCAACAGAAAGAGTGTGGTCTTTCATCATGATAACGCCAGACCGCACACATCTTTGGCCACTCAGCAAAAATTTAGAGAGCTTGGTTGGGAAGTGTTAATGCATCCACCATATAGCCCAGACCTTGCACCCTCAGATTTCCACCTGTTTCGATCTCTTCAGAATTATTTGGGTAGTGTTAGATTAACATCAAGAGAGGACTGTCAAAACTACTTGTTGCATTTTTTTGATCAGAAGTCCCAAAAATTCTACAGCAACGGGATCATGTCACTACCTACAAGATGGCAACAAGTTATCGAAAAAATGGCACATATATATTATAATTAAATGTAATTAAACTTGAAAAAAATATGTCTTGAATTTGTTTAAAAAATACGAAGAAACTTTTTCCCCGACCTTATATTTAAGTATGTATTTAAAAATATATATGTATATCAGTCTCTGGCAGCCATATTACAAGCTTTGCTTAGTTTGGGGTCAGGTGACCATGTGTGCAATAATGTCCCAGATATTATTTTTACTGTCTGGCGGAATAATGCTGCTGGTGGAATTTAAGCTAATTTCAGACTACGCTATACTATTGTGCTATATATAGTAAAGCAAATAAAGAAATAAGGAAGGAGCCAATGATATATAGCATGTTCAGTTAAGTGTGAACGTGTCCATAATAACGTATGGTGCGCGATATTGTTGTGCTATGAACTATATGCTATTATATTATAGAGTAGTCTTAAATTAGCTTTACTAAACAATCAGCTTTCATAGCTCTCTACGCAATACATTTTTTATGCTAATAACTGCGCCCTACGGTTTTATCCGCATTGACAATGCTATTAAAGTGGGCCATAGACAAATTGTCTGTCCACCTTTTTTTTGTAAACTTTATAACAGTGCTTTATCCTTGGAATAGGTGGCTTTATATTTATCTTCCCATATTTTATGTATTATTTTATGTACATATTTATTTACGATTGTAATCTCTACAGGCACGGAAACAATGAGGGGTGGTGATGGTGGCTTCCCTAACAACTCTAGGTAGATCAAACTTAATTGCATGTAAGATAAATAAAATTGAGTAAATAATTTGTTGCCCTACTCTCTTGTTTTCCTACAGAACCCTCACAGAACCGAGTTGTAACTAAACCAACTAAGTATACGAAGAAGAAATGAAAACTATAATCGGTATTAAAACAAATATTTATTTAATTCATATTATAAGAATATCGAATTATTTACAATGAAATTGTAGTAAAAATTTATAATAACTTGACACTTAATTTCATTGTTATAACATTGATACACGTAGTTACATACACTACATAGAAAACTTGCATCTGCTATCAGACTGAAGAGATATGTTTGTAAAATAAAGGCTATAACTTAGAAATAAACGTACAGTTTACTTGATATATTGCTCTGAATATTATTGGCTGCCCCGGCCGCGCCCGCCCCAGGCTCTGGCGCCGACATGTGGAATGTTTCTCGATGTGTTAAAGCAAGAAGAGGGACTCTATTTTTGAATCTCTCGTATGATATTTTGCATGAAAAAAGCAGTCGTAGGACTGCACGTCAGAAGTGAAAACTTAAGTAGTATTGCACAAGAGATGGCGCTGTATTCATTCACGGATACGTAATATCTGAGCGTGATGGTCACTCGAATTCAGTGCTTTTTACCAAAGCTACTACGTAGTCAGTCTTTGTTTTTCCCCCATCCCAAAAAGTGCACAACGTGCCAAAAGTTTTCTCCTCGAATACCATGCTAATTCATGCAAAATTACTGGTTTAAAAAAAAACAAACAAAAGTAGCATTTTTGAAATAATCACATCACTCGCTAACGCAACATACGATTCAAAAATCCATTCGTATGATTTCGCTCGAAAATATCATGCGAAATGAAAGATTTTCTATTGATAGAAAGCGAATTTGAATGGTTCAAACCACTGCAAGTCAGTTATTTCGCATGATATTTTCGTGTGAAATCATACGAGCGATTCAAAAACGGAGCCCCAGGAACGCAGCCTGGCGATGGCGCATGGAGTTTCGCGCCCGCGGCTGTATAATAAACCGAGCAACATGAATATAACTACAGTACAGTACTTATATTACAGCGAACTACACAATAGGTACACGACTAAGCAGTATACAATACGATACCAAACGGATCTACAGAATACAAAAATTATATGCATATAAACCCAGCACCGTTACGTCTAATTACACAGATGCAATTATTGCTATTTATCCATAACAGAAGATTACATTAAGTCTTATAAGAATAGTACATTTACTAATATGGCAAAGTTTTCAATGTAGCATTTGAATATAAGGCCTAATTTCAATACAGTAAAAAGCTAGCCGTAATCATTACACTCATGCACAAGTTCTAAAGACTAGGTGGGCTAAAACACAATTTTGAGATGTTAATCGACACTTAAAAATAGTACAAAATATAGCGTATAATATATTACGACTGCTCGGCGCTCGTCGCATTAATCTAGTTAGATTTACCGTAGATATAAAGTATATTGCTCGTAGGTACTTGAATAAGGCACAAGTTGCTTCACACCCTGCAGCAAACGTCACTACATTATTGTATATTATCCTAGAGTTATTTAATTAGCTGCATCCGCACATCCATTATTGCGTAGGCATTTTACGCTGTCTCGCAAACTCGGTCTCGCGCACAGAGTCAAGACAGACGGCATCCGATCTCCGTGCCTTCCATGTGTACACACAAGTAGCGAATACTCTTATTGAGCAGTCAAATATTCAGCAAATGGCTCCACACAGTGTATACTACGCCAGATATGCCATTCCGTAACTGTTGCTATGGCAAAGATCACGTGGGTGACACAAGGCTACGTCATCGATATTTAATATATAAAGTTCGTATTTAACTTTAATTGCTTCGCTTCAGCGTACAAACAAAATGACCGTTGAAGTGCTTTTTTTTACTTCATAGATTATTTACCAATTTTTGTGTTTGTTGCAAGTGGCAACTTGACAGTGACGTAGGTTTGTGTCACTCCCGGAGTGTCAGACCTTGTTTTATTGGATCGTGGCGCTACATTGTATGCGTTAAATTGTAATGCATGTTTTTGATAAAGTTATTTTTTTTATTGTAGAGTAAAAGAACGCAGGATGTAAATCCCCTCATCCCGCGCTTTGATGTTAAGAAAAATATTGATATGGCATTCTGTCCTACTCTGTGGTCTCTCTAAAAGTCAGCGTAATCACCTATTTCACGATTAACTATAAAACTTAACATTTAACTATAATCTCGAAAAATACACAAGGACGGTGTAAGTCGACAAAACACATCTCTACCCGGTATTTGTAAGTAGTATATTTTCTGTCAAAATACTTTTTATCTCAATAGTTAACCGATAGAAAATGTAGTAAATATTTCAAAATTATCTAAATTACAAACAATAAATATATTTCTAATAGAGTAAAGGCACAATAAGGCACTGTTACGTCAAGATGTTATCACAATCTTAATCATACGATAATCAAATACACCGATATAAATGGCGATTTCCGATAGTCTCCGTGAAAAGATTATGGAAAACTAGAAGGTACACGATAGTGTGCCGCGACGCTGCGTGTTTCCTTCGTGGAAACACGGCGTGCGAGCTTCGCACCGCTCCTCGCTTCTCGCTACTCTATGACTAGTCACGTCACGTGACGCCAGGAGTTCCGCTTCAGTGCCACCAACTTAGGGAACGTACCCATACTAAGTGACCCGTTCAGAACGTTTTTTTTTTTAATTTTTGAAGTGAAAACTTCTTTAGGCGCGTTGAGCACTTTTTGGGTGAACAAAAATAATGGAACTCGCGTCATCGTCACGCTGTCACAGAATACATAATACACAGTACCGTGTATTTTAAAACAGCGCCATCTGTTGTAGAATAGGTGAATTACTACTTAAGTTTTCACTTCGGACGTGCAGTTCTATGACTGAGGTTTTTTTTTTAATTCAGTAATAGTCTTGCGTTTGACCGCCACCTCGCCTGACGTTAAGCGATGATGCGGTCTACGATAGAGCACGCTTGCCTAGAAGAAACCAATTCACTCTTGACTTGAAGACACCCAGATTGTAACTATCGGGGAACACCCATTCAGGCAGCGTATTTCACAGACTAGCAGACTAGATTCAGGTCTTCTAATACCACGCTTGGTCACAGGGGCGTGGGGGCTTAGATTTTTGTCACGTAGTCAATATCCTCTAGAGAAATCTCGCGCTTTTTCGATTCAAATAATGCACGGGCTCTTGGCGTCACGCGGCAATCGCCGTAATAATAAAGACAAATATGAGCCATTTTTTTTATGCATATTTATGAATTGCTACTTGAGAACTAGAGGGGGTCTTGCCATATACTACGGGTGGTCACCGAGGGGGGTAGTTTACGAAGCGTAAATAAGTAAAAAAATGGGTCACGTAGTATGGGTACGTTCCCTTATAATCCTTTTCAAATAGCAAGGCACTTGACAACCTCCACTAACAGAATAGTTTCACTACTTGTTTTCATAGTAGCGCTTATCTGTATGTTTTCGCCGCAAAATGATAATCTTTAATTTAGTTCTGTGACTTCACATTCAATATTAACGAATTAGGTTACATTCTATCGTACTCTCAAACTGCCTGTCAAGTGCCATACTATTTGAAACGAACTATAGGTATTCAGGTGGGCAAAATTGGAACTACAGATTTTTCTTGGTGTGGTTTCAGAATTTCTTAGAAGGCAATACCTAATTCTCCACTAGCGACGCTGTCAACTGAACAACTAAGATGGTGGGACTGTACATTCACAACCCGAAATCAACAATTTTAAAAACTATAGATTCAACATCGCAATAATTATCAAATTAAAAACCGACTTCAAAATTTCATTGGATGACATAAAATATGTCATCAAAGTAAACGAAATTCCAGTTATTTTTATTTAATAACCAAACTACTGAACCGATTTTGATGAAATTTTTTAGACCTATCTGAAAGTATATTCTTTCAAATAAAAACATAATTTTCCAAATAGGTTTATAAATGACGGAGGGCTGAGGCATAAAACATTAATTGAAGAATCTCCTCCTTTTTTTTTTGTCGGTTATAAATGGCAACAAAATGCAGTGCTTGCATAGGCGGAAAGCACCATTACTACAGTGGCGCATTTGAATACCGACTTGTAGCGGTATAGCAGCATAGTTTTTGTGAATGATCGCTTGTTTTAAAATCAGTCCACAATTTTAGTACCGTCTTTTATTGGTAATGGTGAATCCATAGTTTTTTTAAGATTGTTGCCTGATACACTTATTTACTCAAGAAACAGTGGTTACTTACACAATGACAATACAGAATTTTTGATTAGTACAAAACGAGAACTCGTCACATACGGCCTTACTTATAAACGTTACTTAAGTTAAGCAATGCTTAAAATTGCTCTGTTCACTTCTCGCTGACGGAAATTGTCACATATGAAAACGAGACAGAACACTTTTAAGCATTGCCTAACTTAAATAATGTTTATAAGTAAGGCCGTATGTCTATCGTATGAAGACCACTTATTGGAGATGCAGAATTACGTTCATATTTTTGTCTCAATCGAATAAATGCAGAGACAGAAATAGAACTAATTCTGCACAATAAGCGAAAAATATTGGCGAACGGACGAAACGATGCAGGCAATATTACTTACATTTTGATTCATTGTATAATAGGAAGACGAAGGGAAGCGAATCGTGAAGCATCTGCTTCAATAAAGCAATTTTTAGCACCAATAATGCCTTTTATATGTTTGACATTGTTTCTCCCGTTCGCCAGAAGCCGTCCCTGCAGTACTGACTACTTCTAAGCACACGTTGAATTCACATCAGTCCATTCACAGTCTCATTCGCTAGTTATTGTCATTTTATTGAAATTTACACCTTTACCGGTCACCGACACTTGTAGTCGTGTTGGCGGTAAGTACAATATATTGTAACACGTGGTTGGTAAGCATGGCGTGCTCACCTGGTCAGCATGCTTACAACCAGTTAAGCGTAGCATGCTTACAGCCAAGTTAGCACATCGGGCTTGCTGGTGTTCGGGTTGATCAACGACTGAACGTCGTCCAAGAGGATGTCGTTTGTGAACTCGTTCAACTGGAAATATAAAAACAATCTTTGTAGTTCTTTCACTCACAGGTAGGTTTATTAGATAGAGATAGTCTATGAACTGCCGGCGTGTCAAAAACCCGTCGACGGTCCCTATTACAAATGACCAACGCACAGTGGACTGAATTCCCAAAGATCGGACTAAAAAGGTCACTGTATGGAGACCACAAATCGGTAGACGCAGCTTAGTTAGGCCACCCACTAGATGGACTGACGACATCGTGAGAGTCGCAGGAATCCAGTGGATGCAGATGGCAGGCTGTCGTTCAGTCACAAACCTGTCCGATAAGGGGCCATTCAAGTATTACGAAAGCAGTTTTTAAGTAGTAATTTTTTAACCTCCTGTCAGCAAAAGTAATCAAAGTTCTTATCCAACCTCCCTATATGTTTATGTAAAAAAATCTGTTTAGGCTTTTTTATTATTATTCACGAGTCTCGAAGGAATTAAAAGACTATCAAGACATAAAACTATAAATTGGGTCACTAAGGGGCAGTATAAAAATTACCGGCCAAGGCAGAACAATGTATGGGAAACACTGAACTAACCTGTAAAGAAGGCACCAAATCGTCAGTAGACGCGAGATTATCCCCGAGCGACATTTCGGAGGAATCCATCGCGTTGCCGGCCTCGCTGGTGCAGTCCATGCGATCGTCCATGGTGGCGAGGAAGTCTTCCGGCGTGTGCGGCATGGAATAGGAGTGCGGCACCGCCATGCCGAGGCCGCTGTCCGCGGACTCCTGCCGCTGGTGGTCCGTGAGGCCGGAGAGAAACGGGTCCAGCGGCAGCTCTGTGCTGCCGACCGCGCCTGTACTGCTCGCCAGCGACGACACGATCGAAGACGCCTGTCGCGCCATCAACTCTTGCTGGAATTGGGAATAGAGAATTTTATCATTCGATATGGTTTGCCTGCATATAGTATGAAATAATACTTCATACAACAGTATTTACTATTCCTACGACTAACTAATTAATCCAAGACGACGATGTTGCAACGAGACTTCGGCAGTCACTTAGACGTTCTATTATGTGATAAACGGGTGCGGCGGGGGCGCAGGCGAAATTGTCATCGCGCTTAACAATAATTTTAACTTTTTTAGATTATTACAAACAATAAATAGTATCAACTGCAGTCCGCGGTTCGCCATTGAAATTACACTACGCTGATTGTCCAAGAGCTGGACGCGTCGAGCTGCAACGACTACAGGTACAAATTCTACAAGTCAATTCAGAGCGGTGTACCTTCGGCGACAGGTACGACTTCTTTATGCCATAGGTGGCAAACAAGCATACGAGCTGCCTGATGGTAAGCAGTCACCGTCGTCTATGGATACTTGTAACACTAGACGCATCACAAATACGTTACCAATCCTTTTTTTGAAAAACTACATGTACCTTCTCGGAAACACCGTGAAAGGTAACTCATTCCACAATTTGCAGGTGTGAGGCAAGAAAGATCGTGTGAATAGCAATTTGCGCACACTGATCTATGATATGTGGATGAGCTTTCAGGCGGTGGCAGCTTGCGCGACTTCACTGGTAGCGCGTCTGCGTTTTTGATCAGGTTCAGGTTTCCAGGCAGATGTTTGCTTTAGTAATTTAACCATCTGTTCTAAGTTTGGGTGTAATAAATAATAAATATCTGGAACATTTTCTACGGTCATCTGACCCCAAACTAAGCAAAACTTGTAATATAGCTGCCAGAGACTGATATATGTACATATTATATAATTTTATATACATTCTTAAATAGATATTAACACCCAGACATAGAACAAACACAAATGTTCATCACATAAATGTTTGCCCTAAGTGGGAATCGAACCCACGCTCCCAAGCGCAGAAGGTAGATTCACTACCAACTGAGCCTCCGAGGCAGTCATGTGTACCTATGTTGTACGTGTATTTGTGTGTTTGATGGCATCCCCGGAACAAGTCCTAGTGGGGAGCTAAGTGTGATGGTGTGCGTATCTACCTGGAGTCTGATCTCCTGCTGGCGCTGCTTGAGTCGGTCCCGCTCGAGCTGGAGCGACTGCAGCCGCAGCTTCTGCTGGCAGGCGGCCTGCAGCGACGCGTTCCACGCGCCCGCCGCCGGCGCGCTCGACGTCGGCGTCCGCTGCAGCTCTTGTGCTGGAAACAATACAATACAACATTCATTCTACAACTCTATTAGAACACTAGGTTTCTAGACCCTGAGGCCGGAGTCTTATAATACGGCGTCTATCGAAAGAGTCGATTAAACGAGAGCCTTGGGACTCGTGAGTGGTCAGAATTAGGGATCTAACCTCTCATTCAACCAAGCCCAGAGAAGAAATCGTTGTGGTGTGGTATGTGTCGTTGATAGAGGGAAATTCTTCTAGCTTTTACCGGGAGTATTACCTCAGTCAGAGTGCTAGGAAGGTACCGGTGCGTTCCTGTAATAGATCCCGATGCCCTCCGTCCAGGCAACTTTACACACAGGGGGTTTTAGATTATAAAGAGAAATAAAGAATGGAAGTACCTAATTGTTCTCTCATATTAGTTGCTCATAAATGTTTCTAAATTAAATATCGTCTGTGCGGTACTGATGGGCCCTAAACTAAGCAAACCTAGCTAGTATCTTGGTCGCCTAGGATGTGTTTTGATGCAAACCTACACAACCTTGCCGGGTAATGTAGAAGATTAAGTTCCAACAAGTGGATCACATTAAGAACCGACTTCAAAAATATATGAAAAAACGTAATAAATGCCTATAAAATTTGAGGGTTGCCCTCGATATCCCTGGGATCCCATGATAAGATCCTGACTTGATGACAATGGAACCAAATTGGAACCCTACCGAACAAAAGTTTATTTTTTATCGGCCAGCAGTTGGCGGAGAAATAGGTGAACATACATTTAAAAAAATACAGTGAAACATAGAACCTCCTTTTTCGTCACTTAAAAAAACATACTTTGTCACTAGATCTAGTTTATTTTCGGAGCATTATATCAAGTATAAGGCTTGAGTTAGTTTGTTAGAGAATTTGGTTGCGTTTTCATGACAGGGCATTTCTTCACAGGCAGCGATTCAACGAAGGTCACTTACTGGACGACGCGCTCACGGTTCTGTCGAGAACTCAAGACTTATGATGCACCTGAGTGTCAGTGGTATGGCAGACTTGCGGTAGACTTACGTATTCTAGGGTCGAACCAGGATGTGGTGCGAGCGGCATGATTGATGAAGTAAATTTCTCCTTCCGGCGTCGCGGCCTGCTCCCAGCCGTCCGGCAGTGGCCCTAGTGGATCCGTTGTTGTGTTACTACTTGTACTCTTCGCTGCTGAAACCAATCAGAGGTATCCAATCAATCGGAGTTTTATAACGACGGGAACAAAGGGAAATGTAACCGTGATCCTCTCAACAGCGATTAGTTGCAAGTGGATTAAGAACTAAGACGTACGCGCACGTGGTTATAGGTGGACATCGGGAAGGTCATCGAGAGCTCGTTCCAAGAAACAAAGGCGCCAGACGCGATCCGCGGGCGCGCGCACGGCGTGATTCAGTGCGCTGCGCGGGCGTCGCCGTCCGTCGCCTGCCAGAACCAGCCTCCCTCGTGCTCGCTCACGCTTTGTACACAATTATACACAAGCAACAAACAAGCGATCATTCATAAACAACCGCGGCCCGGCCACTCGGCTAATTGGACGTCAATATCACCGTCATTAGTAAAATCATCTACCTACCTACTGCCGGATAGAAATAACTTTTGAATCATACCGCGACACCAACATGAATGAGATTCGAATGGATAAATCGTGTCCCGGGATCTCATACATATGAAACGGTCAATCTAAATCGTAGCTTTATATGGATATGATACATTTTATTAGCATTAGAATGTTAATTATTACGAGTTTTGGTTAGCACAGAGTAATATGGTTGGGGCAGCATCAGCGACGGGCGCTGGATTGTAGCGGTCAGTACGTAGCATCAAGATAATCTCTTCATTATCAACGTTGCTTGACGAGTGCGAGGGCAGCCGGTGTGTAATTACTAATTAGACATTATTTACACTGGCGATTACTCAACAGTCGACAACGGCGGGGCGCTGACCACCGACTTACATCACCGTTCGACGGCTACTTAGAGTACGTAGACGTACCTAGATACTTTCGTCTGCTATGCGTTAATGCCGTGCTACTACCACTGTTGTCATTGTATTGTAAATTGTAACATCTGCTTTGTATTTTTCTTGATAATAGTGTCAAACTAGCCTACTTAAAATTCAAGGTTCTCTAGTGCGATGATATACTATAGGTACATCTATTATGTGATGATTTTACGAAAAATACATGACTTTTTAGATATAACTGATATATCAAGCTGGATATACCTAATTTAATGAACAGTAAACCGTGTAGCAGATTTTCTGGTAACCTAAAAACTCTGTGGTTAGGTTAGGAGTTAGGACTAATCCGCAGAACAGTTATATACCTCTTTTCATATAAACTTATAAGAAAAAACCTCTTTCATACGAGACCATACGACTTTGAAAAAAAAAACACTTCGAAAGGGGAAGATAGGTTACTGGTTATAATTTTTCTACTTATATTATAAACCTAAATATAGATTGGTCAAGTGCGTGTCGGACGCGCGCGCCCATTATAATCGCACTCGCATTTGGCTGGTGTTTATTATTTGAGTATGTACCATTCATGCTAAGTTCAACCCTTGTTATTATCGTAGTTACAATAGCGTAGAATCAAATTTAAAAAAAATGCGTAAATAAGAAATTACGCATATTTTTTTACACTCATTATTTTATTGACAATAGGTCACATTACATTAAATTACAAAACAAATTACATGAATTCCCAAGCGCATACACCCCAGAATTAAAATTTGGTGTTGGCTGCCAACAATGCGTTTCAAAATGTCCGAGCTAGACCCGCAAGTATTTAAATAATCATAGTGAAAGTATGCAATACGTTAAGTACCGAAGTAGTTTAATGCCGTTGCGTATTATAATGATACTAGCGACCCAACCCGGCTTCGCACGGGTGTAACTTAGAAAAAAAATGGTAAAAATGTGAACGTAAGCTATGTAAATTTATTTTTGGCGACTTAGTCGCAAAATATTGTATTTTTCTACTTACATAAAAACTTAATTAGGTTTTATTAAATATACTAGTGCTGTTGCCCGCGACTTCGTACGTGTATATTTTCATATACACTTCCAACCCTTTTTCCTCCCTTAATCCGGCCCTTGCGCAAAATAACATAGCCTATACTTCAATCTGGTCATAGCTAAGCATATTCGGTAAACAGCATTTAAATCCGTCCAGTGGTTTAGGAGATGTGACAAACAAACAAACACACAAAAATTCTAAAAACTGTCTCTCTCAATTGCTAATTTTAAGACGCCCTGTTTTTATATCTCGAAATTACAGTTTTTTTCTGTACGTTTTTTTTTATATGTGTATAGATATAAACCGTCCGTGAAAAATTATCTAACTGATGGTGAAAACCGCATCAAAATCAGTTGCAAGGTTTAGGAGGAGTTAGCGAAAAACAGACTGACAGACGCGGAAAGCGACTTCATTTTATACTACGTAGATATAGAGACTATGTAGAGATAGGTGCCTACATCATAACTAATTAACTTAGAGCCTCCTCTCCATACCATAACAAGTCACAATTCACACAAAGGCTTAGGTAACTCATTTATCTATTCCGAGAAACTGTCAGGTATTTACGTAAATAAATTGATAAAATGGGTTAATAATTGTTTTTATCTACTGGAATACGCGGAAAGGATGTACTAAGCCAAAAAGGGGTTCTGAAATCGCTGAAATAAAACCGGCCTAATGCGAGTCGGGCTCGCGCACTGAGGGTTCCGTACCATTACCTGTGCCATTACATAACTTGCTAGCTACTAAAGTACAAAAAAGTAGTGCAAAAAGACAACATCCATCAGCGCCCAGGCGGTCACCCATCCAAGTACCGACCGCGCTCGACGTTGCTTAACTTCGCTGATCGTACGGAAACCGGTGGTGAAATTTGTCACCGACTAGCACGCGGCCATTATTTATTATTTGTTGTTATACTATAGAGAGTGTACTATTAATCATACCAAGTTTGTCGCCTGTACGTATTACAGTTTTTACATTAGAGCAAATACAAGAATACGTAAAAAAATCATTTGTTGTATGGGGTTCCCTTTATTTTTGACTTTATTATTATGTAATCTGCTGTAACATTACATACTCTGTGAAAGTTTCAACTGGCTATCCATTGCGGTTCGAAAGATACAGCCCTTAAAAGATGGGTAGGACGGACGGACGGACAGACAGACAGACAGTGAGGACTTAGTAATAGGGTCTCGATAACACCCTTTGGGTACGGAACCATACAAATATCAGCTGTTTCATAGAACGGTCATTGACACTCGAAAAAATGTATGGAACAGCAGATATTTGTTTCGCGATTTCAGGATTGGTAAAAGTTAATTTCCATAGTAAAACTTGATGAGTGTATCAGACCCGTTTCGGCTTATTACAACCTTTCCGCGTAACCTGTATATGCATTGCAGTCATAAGCCCATTTGGAAGTGTCACGTCATGCAACAGATATTCGAGCGTTTGTGTGGCACTGCGTTATCGCGACATCAGATTAATGAGGAACGCGCTGTGAAAACATGATTATTTGTATTGTCACCTGATCTACATACATGTTTGTACGGAGATTGTGAGATGGAGCGGTCGGCGCGACGGCTTCGGTGCATCGGCGGCGCCACAACGTACCTACCTTGCTTCTACAGGGTTACGCATATAGACTGTACTAATCCAAAAGGAGGACATTTATACTCATCATTATGAACAACTTTTACTATGGGTTAACCCTGAAATCGCGAAATTTAACAGCTGTTCCATACTTTTTGTCGAGCATAAATGACCGTTGTCAATGGAACCGCAGATTTTTTAAGTGGAAACTTCTTTAAGCGCGTTGTGCACTTTTTGGGTGAACAAAAATCATGGAACTCGCGTCATCGTCACGCTATACCGTGTATTTTAAAACAGCGCCATCTCTTGTAGAATAGGTGAATTACTACTTAAATTTTCACTTCTGACGTGCAGGACTGACGTGTTTTTTTTATTATTTCAAGGTTGGTCCCATAGTAAAAGTTGTTCGTATTGATGAGTACAATGACCTCCTTTCGGCTTAGTACAGTCTATAGCGTAACCCTGTATAACGCGATTACGTGACTACCTCACGTACCTACTATGGCATAGTAGGTATGACGAACCTTTATAGGGGTACGTGCCATTTCTATAAAAAAAATATTGATGTGGCCATGACGTGCCGTCAAAGAATCTTGACTTAGTGACTAATGAAGAAAGTAAAACTAGATGATATTAACTTAAAATATTAGTTGAAAGTACAGCAAGTGTAATATTTACTGTTAAATGTGAAAATAATAAATAATGTTAACATTTGCAAGTTCAAGTGGCAATGGGCAGGCCACATCGCTCGAAGAACCGATAACCGATGGGGAATAAAGGTTCTTGAATGGAGACCACGAAACGGAAGACGCAGCGTAGGTAGGCCTCCCAATAGATGGAGCGACGACATCGTGAGAGTCGCCGGCAACCACATGGAGGTTAAAGGGGAGGCCTATGTTCAGCAGTGGACGTCTTCTGGCTGATGATAACTGTTAAATATTTATTTTAATATGATTTTAGTAAACGAAAAAGTTTTTGTGATTTCTTCTGTTGCAAATTAGATGTCAAATAACTTATATTAGGCTCATAATTTGTTATTTTTAGCAGCAAAATCTACTAGAAATCTACCGGTCTCGCGCAATCACTGGTCACTCGCTCCACCACACTATACATACAAAATACGGAGGGGCGTGCACACTAAACGCCCTAACAGACGAGTCAACATGGCTGACGGACCGCCGTCTAACCAACGGGAAAGCTTTCTCTTTCTCTCCCGTTGGCCAGACGGCGGATCGTCAGCCAAGTCCGTCACGTCTGTAAACTACTTTAGAATGAAAGATCTCTACTCCCGTATGCAATGAACTATTAACTGAAGCTGAAGTGAGAATTTTTTTTCGTTTCTCTATTAACTATTGTTTACGTCATCAACGTAAAACGTACTGTTTTTATTATAAGGTCACATTTCTTAATTACAGACGTGCCTCAATTATTTTGTTGAGTTTCATCAATGGGCCAATGGCACCCGTGCCAATGGTTCGCCATCCCTATACTATACTATTTTACAACTCTTACAAGGAATATCGTATGCTCCTAAAATAGGTGACCAGACACGTCCGACATAAACACGTTTACACGCTTTCATTCTAAAAATAAAGTTTATCTGCTCATTTTCCGATTGGTTTTCCCATGTACCTACCAATAACCGATATGTTCCAATGTTAAATTGATAATCATTATAATCGTTTCAATCGTTTCGCGGAAGTACCTACGTGTGTTATACAAAAAATATATGTCATATATGGCAAACAAACGATCGCCGTCACTTATGGTCACTTGAAACACCAGGGGCAATTCAGATATGCTGGCGACCTTTATATACATGAGGCAAACAAGGGATATAATAATATCTATCTATACATAAATAATGAAAACGTAGATATAAAAAATTCTGTAATAACGAGATATTAAAAAAAACACAGAGCGTCTTAAAATAAGCAGCTGAACACGTTAAAGACGGTTTTTAGAATTTTTGTCTACTTATTTGATTGTTTGTGTACGCAACGCACATCTCTTAAACCACTGAACGGGTTTAAATGCTGTTTTCACGAATATGCTTAACTATGACCAGATTGAAGTACAGGTTATGTTATTTTGCGAAAAGGAAGGAAGGAAAGCGAGGGTTGATATTTTATTTCAAAATTTACGCTTATGAAGTCGCGGGCAACAGCATTAGTGCCCTAATACAATTATACGTTCGTGTTCAAATGTCTCCGTGTTTCACCCTGTTTTTAGGGTTCCGTACCCATAGGGTGTAAACGGGACGCTATTACTAGGCCTACGCTGTCTGTCTGCCCGTCTGTCTGCCTGCCCTACCTTTTAACGGCTGTATCTTTCGAACCGTACTAGATAGCTCGTTGAAATTTGAGTTACGTACATTTTGTAGAGTGTGAAGTGAATTACCGTTTTCTATGGAACAGCTAATATTTTTCTACGATTTCAGAGTTTCTCCCATATTAAAAGTTCTTCATAATTATGGGTACTATGGAACTCTATCAGCTTAGTACACCATTACCGCGTAACACAGTATGTACTACGTATAATTCATTGGATTTGGCAAATAAATTGAATCTGAATCTGAACAGGATAAAGTTTTTTTCTAAAATTAGCTCTACTGTTTCAGGACACAAAACATATTCTTTATTGTGGCTTGACATGCGTAACAATGTGGCAATAATACGGTTTCAGTGGTATCGTCGCGTCGCACGCACGAGTTTGTCAGTATAAACAAGATAAAGTCCTCTCTGGCACGTCTGATGTCGTCACTCAGCAGCTGACAAAAGAATAAGTTTAAATAATATTGTTTAAATGAGAAGAGATGTGGGATGCGCATGTTGTAAACAGTGGAGTGGAGGATTGTGCGGATGCGGACAAGGCACAGTAGATATATAAGCTAAAGCAGTAGTTCCACTCGACGTGTCCTTGAATTCAATGCCTACTGTCGGTCACAGGGCTAGGGTTGCTATTATCAAGTTTTAAGAAAAATTTCATTATTTTGTAGGCTACTTTTACGCTGACGAAACACACGTCACCCACACGGCTAATCTCAATGACGCGGCGCGCGCGACTATCGCTCTGAGCGTACCGTGAAGTATCGTAGCGGGCGGGAGAAAAGGGCGCTCGTTTAATTACGTCACTTGATTCGGACGTTTAAAAGTCAGCCTACTGCTTTAGCTTATACCTATATCTACTGTGGCGGAGGTGTTGCGGCTTGGTCGCAACGCGCTGAAAGCCGAAGATGCGAACGCCGCCGCCAACGCCAGATAACGATTTTGCTTCATTCGGGCGTTTGTTTAAAGTCAGCCTACTGCTTTAGCTTATATATCTACTGTAGCGGAAGTGTTGCGGCTTGGTCGCAACGCGCTGAAAGTCGAAGGCGCGAGCACCGCCGCCAACGCCAGATAACGATTTTGCTTGATTTGGGCATTTGTTTAAAGTCAGCCTACTGCTTTAGCTTATACATCTACTATGGCGGAGGTGTTGCAACTTGGTCGCAACGCGCTGAAAGCCGAAGGCGCGAGCGCCGCCGCCAACGCCAGGGCCGCTCCGGCGCCGCCGCGACACACATGTATTTTCCGAACACCTTTCAACGCTCATCTCGCATCGACCGACGGAAACAACGCGTTAATTCCCGTCATAAAATCAGTTTTAGAATTCGGGTTATTTACTTGTTTTTATTTTAGTTCCATGATAATTTTAAACCCGGCTCTGTGGCCAATTAGATCACGTGAAATGGGATCGAGGCGCAGAACGGTTTCTATCCTACAATTGCATCTATTTATGTTTAGTTTTACAGTAAAAAAATATTCTGTTTTTCTTGAGACTTCATCGTAATCCATGCGATCAAACACTTTCAGTTTCAATGACTGAACAGGATGCAATACAATGGGAACATTTAAATCATGCAAGGAAATTTTTATCAGTTGTTTTTTTGCTAAATTTTCCTTTAGCCATCACAGCCACCACAGTAAATAAATAAGCCATAAATCAAGTTTCTCAAACATGGTATGTAATTTGTCTATTATTGGCGAACACGCTTCCACGAAAATTTGACTTTGAGGCCTCGGGCGTTAACAGAGTAACTAATTGGTGGCAAATTCTTGTCTCCTATGATTTATCTTGTACGTGTGTACAATATTTCAATGTGCAAAGAGATTTGATTACGTGTTTCCACTAAAAAGAGGCGAATGCACAAAGGTTATGTTAGTATGTACTATGTATAAACAAAATATAATTTGTTATTTCCCGATGGTGGATCCCGCAAATAAAAAATACGTTTTTTGTATGGGGGCCCCCTTTTTTATTTATTATTATTTATTAGGGAATCCGCGGTAACACTACATATTCTCTGAAAATTTCAACTGGCTATCTATTACGGTTCGAAAGATACAGCCGTTAAAAGGTAGTACAGACGGACAGACAGACAGTGTAGGCTTAGTAATAAGGACCAGTTTACACCCTTAGGGTACGGAACCCTAAAAACAATTCGTGCAG
The DNA here is from genome assembly GCA_949125355.1 of Agriopis leucophaearia. Taxonomy (NCBI): domain Eukaryota; kingdom Metazoa; phylum Arthropoda; class Insecta; order Lepidoptera; family Geometridae; genus Agriopis; species Agriopis leucophaearia. Next base: position 12,848,913 of record OX421262.1, read on the forward strand.
GAAAAAGTGGATCACATTAAAAATTTATGAAAAACATAAGAAGTGCCTATAAAATTTAAGGTTGCCCTCGATTTCCCTGGGATCCCATCATCAGATCCTGACCTGGTGACAATGGGCCAAATTTGAAGTATACCCTAACGAACAAGAGTTTTTTTTTTCGGTCATTATTTGGCGGAGAAATCCGTGTACATACATTTAAAAAAAATACAGTAGAACATAGAACCGTCCTTTTTTGAAGTCGGTTAAAAAGAGGGTGAAACCGCGGGGAGCTGCCAGTATTATATTCTAACCTACCTACTCGATATTCCTATTTATTTGATAATACGGTTATTAACATACATAATGATGAAGGTAAAATGCTAATTATTGTTAGCGGAAAACCCGATGAACAAACAATAAGTATAACATGTTAGCTTCTAAGATAACTTGGATGGGTTGACGTTAAAAATACTTTGTTATATTAATTCTTAATAGTCATCGAGATACAATACCTAACTATAGAGTCACAATCGTGCCAAAAAATTACCGAACCAAAACTCTGCGCACGCTACGCATTTCGCCGACTTTTTGGTTGTATGTAAGGCATCCGCGATCCGAATTCAACGCCGCGCGATGCGGTGCTTAGACGCCCTAGCAGATTAAATACAACCTAATTGAGAACCCTTCCTGAACCTTTCCTTTTTGAAGTCGGTTAAAAACTAAGCTGTTGGGAGCTACAATACCAGACAATCAGGTATGTTAAACTTTTAACATGCGAAAGTTTTGGCGTAGCTAAATTTGAGACTGGTGGCGTGTAGCAGCGTCACCAGAGCAAGAAGCTAACCCCCCCAACCCACAAGTGGTCGCCAACCCGCATACCCAGCATGTTGACTATAGGCAAACCCTCCCATCGCAAGTGACTTTCATACACGGCGTACATAGTTGACGAGAAGCCGATCGGGCCTAATGGCTCGTTGCAGACGATGCAGTAAGCTGGAGCGAGTAATACATACGCAGCGCAAGTACTGCACATCGTCTGCAATGGGATTTATGTGGGGCAGGTCTATCTGTAGAAATGTACTAACAAATGATTATGATGATGAATGTTTACCAGGTGGTGTGGAGAGCGAAGCCCTAGCGGCGGCCTGCGAAAGCAGTGTGTCGGTGCTCTGGTGTTGTCCGCCGGCCGCCACCGTCTGCGCAGCGAGCGACTTGCGTGGGTCCTCCCACGTAGTCGTCTTTGTTATGTGACTGGAAGGAAGAAATTTTTCCATTAGATAAGTCATTAAAAAGATTCACAGCTGTATTAGGTTGACTGAGGAAGTTTAGGGTGAAGGGCTGATGAACCTTTGTTATTAGGTCACACCTTGTTTTGTTTTCTTATTCTGAAGCCTTTTGACGAAGCATTGACGAAATCAGACGAAAAGGCGACAGAATTAAAAAAAAAACAAGAGTAAACTTTTAGGTTCAATTTTTTTCGCAATTTTTTCAGCATACTGCTAAACTCAGTCTATGCTTTTATTTGCTCTGATAGCTGCAATAACATTTTAGTAAATTCTAAATTGTGTTGTGGAACACTTTCGAAATAGATACATACAATGACAGTTTCAAAAATAATTACATCAATAGATACATATATCCTTTTAGTAAAAATAAAAAAAACATGCCAAGTGCGAGTCGGACTCGCACACGAAGAGTTCCGTACCATTGTCTATAAAAAACGGCAAAAACATCATGTTTGTTGTATGGGAGAGCCACCCCCCCCCCCTTAAATATTTGATTTATTTTAATAATTGATTTTTAAAGTGAATTTATAACTTAATATTCTACCTGTTGCCGTTATTAATATCGAGCAAAATAACCGGCCAAGTGCGAGTCGTACTATGGCACGAAGGGTTCCGTACCATTATTTATAAAAACGGCAAAAAAACACGTTTGTTGTATGGGAGCCCCCTTAAATATTTGTTTTATTTTAATTTATTTACTTATTATTAAAGTGAATACGTAAATAAGTAACTATTCTGTGAATATTTCAAGCGTCTCCCTGTTGTCGTTATCAAAAACGAGCAAAAAACCACATTTGTTGTATGGGAGCCCCTATAAATATTTATTTTATTCTGTTTTTTAGTATTTGTTGTTATAGCGGCAACAGAAATACATCATCTGTGAAAATTTCAACTGTCTGACTATCACGGTTCATGAGATACAGCCTGGTGACAGACGGACGGACAGCGGAGTCTTAGTAATAGGGTCCCGCTTTACCCTTTGGGTACGGAACCCTAAAAAGCAGTAGGCAATTAGGCTCCAACGACAGAGCGGTTGTTTTGCCTCCTGACATTTTAAAGTGACGGTAGGCCATGCACTTTAACTGTTGTAGCTTCCGGTTACGGAAGGACATCTACATTTTCAAATAGGTCTGCTGTTCTATTTACCGTCGTCGATATATCAATCAAAGCGACTTCGATATAAATAACATGATATTTAACTTAATTATGCATCCACTTTAAAAAATCATAAGCATTTAAGGAAATGGCAGGTCATTATTATTTTCGAGGAAGTTTCCTTTGCGCATGCAAGCACTAAAGGACATTCAATAAGCGATGACGAACAGTTCATTATGAACCCGTTAGCGACATCGGCACCGTGTGAGCCGAATCTTCCCACTTAGCGGTCAATGTGACCAATTTGTAGACAAACCGGACGCGCAATGTACGCGACCCAGTGAATAGCCGCCGCCATGATGAATGACTCTTTTACTTTCTTTAGTCTTTACACGGAAAGTAGGCAGACATCGGCACCGGCAGACGAACCGCGCTCCAGCGCTCGCGCACCTCTCTCCAATACACAGGATTACACAGAACTGTGGTACTAATCCGAAATGAGGTCATTGTTTGTACATATCACTATGAACCACTTTTACTAAGGCACCAACGCTAAAATCGCGAAATAATCTGCTTTTGCATAAAATGTCATTCACTCTCAACCAAATGTATGGAATAGCTGATATTTGGTTCGAGATTTCAGGATATCCCTAGTAAAAGTGCATATTATGTTAAGTAGGTTCTACAATGACGTATTTTTTTACTACTACTGTTCCGCATAACCCAGTATTAAAGTAATTAATAGATCATTACGATGTAGACATAGGCAATAAAACCAGCATGGTCTGCGGCGAATGTTTTGGAGAAATCTGCTCGAGAACTTTGCAACTCACAGAGGATATAAAATACCTATATTAATAAATTCAATCTCGTCGGATGCACTTGCACAAACCAAATTCATTCCGAGAATTATAAATTGGCAAAATTTGTCGCGGACTAATCTCCGATTGTGAACGTGAGAAATTCTGAATAGGTAAAGACAAATGCAATGGAAAGCTGATAGGGGCACCGAGACCAATCGATCTGTACGGTGCGGTAATGAACTTGGCCGCGGCGCAATATCAGCTGTTCTGCTGGCGATGTCACGCCGCTGCGCCGCACCCGCCACCTGCCCTCCACGCACCTGCATCGCCAATTCTCCACTTATCATCGCTGTATGTTCTTGGAAGCGATAACCTTTAATTGGACCGCAGCGCAGATGGGAACGGACCACCCATGATAGCACCCGAATCACACGACTCGTTTTGCAAAGCGCAAGGAAAAACCGCTGCATGAAAAATACTCGTAATTACTTATCCAATTTCTACATAAACTTGCAATTGCAACATTATACTTTCATGACTGTGTTTATTGCATTGTTTATTACTACTTTCACTATAATAGAAAATTGGTGAGACTATTAGAGATAACTATCTTGGGTTCTAAAGTGAGTATTTTTGGTTTAAATATTTTAAATAAGTAGCTGATTGTATATAGGAGCTGTATTTTTGTATAAGTATTGAAGGAGGCATAATTAAATACTTAATTACGTAAGTATTCTGTAATTATATCACCTACGATATTCCAGAGATACGTACTCCTATTCCACCATTATGATTGTGTTCTGTGTGATAGCATAAACACGTGCAAGTTTAGAATAAGTACCTGTATACTTAAGCGTGCAAGGAATTAGTGTTTTCGGGTAATAACTATCGAAAAACTGGGACGTTAGTCTGTTGCTGTTGATACAAAAACAACTGTGGCCATAGTACGAGCACTTGCGAAAAAGTATTCGTTCCGTAAACGATAGCAATATGTATGAAAAATTTAACAGCGCCTCTATCGGACGTAAAGGGAAACTGAATTGTTCATACATTTGCTATCGTTTACGGAACGAATACTTTTTCGCAAGTTCTCGTACTAGCCCCACTGATCATAGATAGAATTCAGAATCAACCGATCCACCGATTAAAGAAAAATCATGCAATTTCTAACGGGTTTCTGAAGCAAAAACACAGCAAATCGAACATCAACAAAAGATTGCATAAGCTGCCTTTATTGTTAGAACTTCAATGGATTATTGACTTTTGAAGTCTGAGGTGGCTGTATTGTCTGCGTCCATCCATAGTGATACCTAGCTAGGACACAATTTTGATATACATTGAGTGCGTGGTTTGCAACATGTTTCACAGTTTGAATCACGCCACTTCAGTGAGTCGGGCTGGGAGGGGAGTGGGCGGACAGGTGTGTAATTACACTACTGCGCCCGCGCAACCGCGCTGGGGATGTCTCGGTTTGCATAACAAGACCCAGCTACATACACTCTGTGCGTCTGTCAAGTGTCAACCTACTACATAAGTCTCTCATAAAAGATTATTCGATACTTAGAGGTTCAAAACGGTAGCATTTCCCATCAGCTGTCAATTTGTTTCGTTTTTCACACTATCTTTGTTTAACAATCAGGTTTTCGGAAGTCACGTGAATGGGACTCACAATTCATCAACAGTTCTCGGTAGTATTGCTTTGAAATTGGCAACGTTGACTAACACTTGGTTAGCATTAGTCACACAAATTGGTAATTAATTCAAGCAACTGGGATTATTAACGACAGTACAAAATACAAATAAATTATTTAATTTACACAAAATAAAGCAATTGCCTTAGGGCCTTAAACTAGGCTGTATCTTGAGGTCCAATAATTATCAATATAAAAAAATTTCAGAACTGGACCAACATGAAATGGGACCACACGTGATGGGAGCTTTCAAATAAAAAAAGAATCATCGAAATCGGTTTACCCAGTTGAAAGTTCTAAGGTAACAAACATAAAAAAACTCGAATTGAGAACTTCCTCCTCCTTTTTGGAAGTCGGTTAATAAGGATACTTTAGAAGAAATATCGTTAGCGCTTACACCTTAAAGCCCTTAAAGTAATAAATTATAAACACAAATACAGAGAAAGAAAAAATAAAAACAATTGAACAATGAATGGACTAAATCAGTACCTAAAGTAAGCACCTAACTTATTGATACGTGGTCATCTTTGGCCACAACATAGCTTTCCATCAGATGAGTTGGTTTTCTTTCTATATAAAAAATTTTCATATAATCAGGTCACCTATTCTATGCAAAAAAAAAACTAGTCAAAATTTCGATCAAGAACATGGAACATAGAGAAAATATTATAAAAATACTTGTTGGAACCTACCTATATTTAATCAATGATTGGCCTAAGTGGTAGCAGCAACGTTACACCGCATTATCGCCAATGAATGCACTTCCCGGTTGAGGGTAAGGCGGATCCGCTTTTCAGTATTATTTTCGTACCTATCCGGAGTCCGTACGGAAAACACCGTACGGTCCGTCGGTAAAGTAGTAGCAATAGGCGTTTTAAAAGCCCATTTATCGCTTTTTTATGTCTCCATCTGGCATTCGTTCTGGTGGACTATCATAATATCAAAAATATTCTTATGATAACCTATTGATTTATGTATTACCTACTCTCTCATTAGCAGAGAGAGAGAGAGAGAGAGAGCGAGACAAAGCTCAATGTAAGATTTTAAAGAAAAGTTAATTTCCCACATTTTGTCATCAAACCACTGCATTTTGCAAATAGGCAAGTTGCGCTACGTGACACAACAGTATGAATTTAAATAATAATCACTGAACAATCCCCAACCAGATGACAGCGGCATTAAGAAACCACACGCCATTTCTCTCGCTCGAAGGCCTTCCACTGTTGCACAATTGTCGGCTTGTTGTACACGGCTGCTGTCTCTGGATAGATATGACTTGTGCCACTGATCTGTTACTTGTAGAGCTACATTTAAACTCGAAGTGCTGTGTTGACATTATAAATTTACATAATGCCGATAGTAGGTACTTGTTTAATATGTGCTTTTGCTCTGCCGACTAAACCAACAATCCTATGGATTATGACATGACACGAAGTAATTCGCCAGAGAACCAAAGTCACCGACATACCTCATCAGAAAGTTAAAGTGGCAAAGGGCCGGTCACATGTGTCGCAGAACCAATAAGTACTGGGATATAAGTAGTGGAGACCACGAATCATGCATAGGACACCATGAGGCTCGATGCAGTGATGATATAGGTAAAGCCTTAGGAAGTGACTGAAAGCCAAAAGCCGAAGATCGGGCTGAGTATCCCTAAGGTAAGGTTCCCTAGTGAGAGACCTATATCCAGCAGTGGACTAATCTAAGGTCGATGATTATTAAAAACTGATTATAAATATCTGGGACATTATTGCACACATGGTCATCTGACCCCAAACTAAGCAAAGCTTGTAATATGGCTGCCAGAGACATATATATTTTTAAATACATACTTAAATAGATATTAACACCCAGACATAGAACAAACACAAATGTTCATCACACAAATATTTTTGTCCTAGATGGGAATCGAACCCACGCCCCCAAGCACAGAAAGTAGGTTCACTACCAACTGAGCCACCGGAGCAGTCAAACGTGACAAGAATGCAAACTTTACTCATTTGGCGAATTTGTCAAGTAAACAGAAAAGATTACCTATTTTCTTTGTGTATCAATCGAAATCATCAGAGAAACAACATAAACCCTGACCGCAAACAAAATGTGGAGTGTAAACAGAATCGCGCACGGCTGTAATGTAATGACGAATTCAGTGAAACGCCTCGTGTTTCAATTAAACGGAAAATAAAGTTGGCATCGCATCTGTCGACGTGGCATAAACATTAAAATATCTAGGATGGTTGAATTGAATAGCATCTTGTAAAATCTCATTCAGCTACCAATAATAAGGTAACCTAAGGCTAAATTATATTAAGTTTCTACTACTCTTAGAGCTTTGATAACTATCTCTACCTGAATAGAGATGTTGTTTGCCTTGTACTAAGTACATTTTCTTTATGAATCGGTGGGTTTAAGCATACATTAGACTGCTAGTCTTTAATTGTATATGATGGAGCATATAAGATTCATTGGCCCAGAATTAGACGAAATTTGGTAGGTTTAGTTGACTCCAAAATGCCTTGCCTATGTAATTTTTACCCCCGACGCAGAGGGGTGTTATAAGTTTAATGTGTGTATGTCTGTAGCATTGTAGCTCCCACACGGCTAAACTAATTTCGATTATTCTTTTTGTTTGAAACTGACCGACACATTCAATCAAGTCACCTCTTGATCGAAAGTGTTCTTAGCTATGATTGAAGAAAATCTGTTCAGCCTTTTGTAGACTATCAATCATCAGAAGTTAAAAAAATAAACCTACATGTAGTTAATCAGTTCGTGCAGTACGATCATTGCTGTCTATATTTTAACATTTTTAATATTCCAGGGCACGAGCTCTAGTCGGATGCGAAGGGCCCACGTCCAGGATGCACGCTAAGTTAATAACTCGATTAGCTAGTTAAATCGGGCACAATCTGCACAGACGGGTATAGGCTATAGCTCCTAAGATGGCGCTGGCTGCTACCGGATACGCGTCATCTCGGACGCACATCCCCGTCTGGTGCGTAATTTTCCCGCTTTTACACTTACCGAGCAACTAAACTGCAGATAACACAATGAACAGAGCGCATAAACTCGACTAATAGGTGTACTACTGTATAGGTAAATCAGCTTTATTTACTCTCGTATTGATTACGTAAGCCCGCTGATTGCGTGGTTACAGTGAAACGATACGACTCTGAGGTGTAATCAAGGTGGGTAACAAACAAACCATATCAATGATAGTTATTGTGACTACAATACATTCAAATAAATAATATACTAGCCGCCCGTCCCGGCTTCGCACGGGTCGAGATTATTTTTTTAAACAGTCTAGTAATAAATATAGCCTATGTTACTCAGGGATAATGTAGCATTCTATTTCATAATGTTGTTTTTCATCATATCAATCATATTCATAATGGTGTTTTTTTTTAATCAGTCCAGTAGTTTTTGAGTTAATTTGTTACAAACATCCAAAAATGCAAATTTTTCCTCTCATATTATTATAAAAGAAAGATTTAAATTAATGATGTTTAATAAACCGGCCAAGTGTGAATCGGGCTCGAACACTGAGGGTTCCGTCCACATAAAATACTAAAATTATCAATTTAATAAGTAAACCGACTTTAAAATTAATTCAATATGCAATTTCGACCATGTGAAAGAAATTATAAGTCGTCCAAGTAACCGATTACGTTGCTTAACTTGGTAATAAACAGATATTTGTCACCGACTCGCACATGGTTATACTTTAGAGTGTGTACCATAATCATGCCAAGTTTGACGCTTGTACGTACCTATAACCGATTTTTCACTAGAGTAAATACAAAAATACGTAAAAAAAATACATTTGTTGTATGGGGACACCCCCCTTTAATTATAATTTTTTACAATTTTTTTGTTAATCCGCCGTAACATTAAGTACATATTCCGTGAAAATTACAACTGGCTATTTATTACGGTTCGAAAGATACAGCCGTTTAAAGGTAGGACGGACAGACAGAAAGACAGCGTAGGCTCCTGTTTTTACCCTTTGGGTACGGAACCCTAAAAATAAAGTCAAGACAAAGATACATACGTACGGTACGGTATGCAAGGTAGGTATATTTAGGCTTTTCTAAGCATTAAGTAATAAGTACATGTGTAGTTGTATTACCGGAAAGAAAACCATTGCCATATTACTGAATTGAATTTACATTAATCGATAACAATAATTTACGAGTTTATCGTAAGAATCGATAACAATAATTTACGAGTTAAAGAATAAACAATAGTTATTGCATGTACCTTTAAGACGCATGTAGGTATCTATATGAATAATTTAAAATGAAATACATAAACAAACTCAAGGTCAAACTGTACCTAAATAGCTTGACATAGACACGGTTACTGAAAATAAAACTTCAATTATACCATATCTAAAACAATATAGCCAAATTATTTTTGAAATTAGAATTTAATTTAAGTTACCAATACAAAGTATAAAGTTTGAAACGAGTCAAGCTGATTATCCAAGGTGGAACTTGCAAAGTTGCAATAATATCATGAAATAGTGCTTAAGTTAACTACGCTACGATGCAAAGACACCTTGCACAAAGTCGGGGCAGGTGTTCACATAAACAGGGCAAATTAGCAATACACAACAAACATATGTGGAAATCGCCACGTATCAGCACAATATTGTAATGCAAATTGTTTCTTTGTAGTAATGCAATAGATGAGGTATAAACAGTAGGCCGGTCCCGTTAACCGAAGTGTGTTGTTTCGGCAACAACTAGCGTCAAAGTAAACAGTAAAACACACAATGAGAAGTGCACGCGTCCGACAAGTCTATGCAAGTGGCAACTGGCAACCAACATGCAAGTCTGCCCATTTGTAGGACTTACTTGGCTTTTAAATGACGTCACAAACATGATAATGGAACTAGATTACGTCTAAGTCTTCCAAATGTAATGCTAATACCCAAACCGGCTTATTACTACTGCGAAGATGTCGATGAATTATACTATTATTATGATAATATAACCAGATCTTGAATTAGCTTGGTAATAAATGGCAAAACGTCCAATCCTAAGGAGCAGATTGAAATTTAAATACGTAGTTAAACAAAAATAGACATTAACAGTTATTAATAGGCGTAAAGAGATAAATAAATTGCAGCACATAAACAAAAATACTTCAAGCGTTTGATGTGTAGACGAATCTCAACATCAGTTTGGAATAATCCAACAGATAACTGAACCGGACCAATCCTGGACGTGACTCATCCATTCACATGAATACACTTACGTTTTACTAACTAGCAAAATGTATTTACGCTAACAGAATTTCCAGCCAGTTTCATGATTCTTTACACAAGCGTTATCTGATTTAACACACTTAAGAGTGCTACTTAGCCAGTGTTTTTTTTACATGTATAATAGTGGACCTAAAACAAATCTAAAGCAAAATTAGCTTGTATTAATAAATAAACAAAGCTTTTTTCTAAATGTTTTACACAAACATGAAGGAGATATAGTAAGTAAGCAATGTTTTGGGGAATATAATATGATTCAACTGGCGCTATCTCTGTGACAGTTCCACGGCTCCTACACGATGGATCGTAGGTTTTTCACCGAGAACAACATGGCGGAGACGGCATTCTAAATTTGAATCTCGGACGAGTCTGCGCTCGCGTACGTAAATAAACGCACACACGAATAATCAGTAACACTATACAAGCGTTAGAGCAACGCACATACACTCCATCACACAAATAAACAGTCATATCAGTTAATTTGCCTTTATTTAATGCGTCTAAGGATGCAGAACGTAAATCGTTTTCTCGTAAGATGTACTCGGCAAATGGCGCATTTCAATAGCACTTTACGGAATCATATAACTCGCGTAGCTACAATACGTACGGCCAGAGCAATACACTCACACTAACAGCGGTGGACGAAAACGTACTAATGACGCATCGACTTCCGGTCGATGATTTTATCTACGGCAAAGCCAATGCGAATAAGCTTCATAATATTGACGGAGCTTGTTTTAAATTAGTTCAGCGGATGATACATTGCAAATGTCACGAGGCGCGTTGGCGTTAGAGCTGAAAAGGAAGACCTAGAAGATTAGACATAGTGAGGTCGAGGATTTCCAACGCTGCCGCTTGCGCCGTTTCAGCTTTTGATGTGTCGGAGCTCCAAAACATAAATCAATCGGTATCTTTCCTTGTTGACGGCGGGAACTTGCATGGCGCCGCCGCCTGCAGTTTCAGCACCTCATAATAATATAAGTATATATGGATTTACTTTCATTTGAAAAGAGAAACCGTAAATAAAAGTGAAAGGAATCAATAAATCTTCAATTGCGTTTTTAAGCAGTAAGCTAATCTGACAATAATAGCAAAGACATTATCTGAATAAATAAATAAAGTAAATTGGTTCATCGATATGGCAAAGGGTTTTCTCCAAATAGAGTTCGGGTATGATATGTTTCAATATTTCGAAATAGCTAGCAAATGTATAAGTTGGTTGTTAAAAATGGCATTCACTTTATTTACTGACTCTTTGGAAATCGAAACACAGATGTTTATTTCGAAATAATTATGTTTCCGACGCACTATATTTTCTGGTTAGGTACATGGATGATTTAACAATTGTAAAATTTTACTTAGAGCAAAAAACAAAAATACGAATACATATCACGCTATTAACAATAAATAAGCTAATAATAAGCATTAAGTTAAAAAGCCTGTACCTTACGTAGGTAGGTACCATTACCACGCACTCTCGCACACACAAGCTAGTGCAGCGCATGGAATGGAGGTGCGAGCGACGGTGTCGGCTCTGGTACCAGTCGGCCTTGCCGCTCAGTTGTCTACCTCTCGCTGCCAGAGGTTACCAACACGTACCCCATCTAACTTTAGAAAGCAACCAGATAAAATACTACGTCACACGCGTTATAGCGCTAAATTAATTAAGCGGCTTGACTTCTTTGAACTAAGCCACGAGCTTCGGTTTGATATTATACATTGACCTTATGACACAGTAGGTAACGAGTTTTAACTTTAGTTTCTATAGGTAATGCACATTCGATTTGATGAAACAAGCAACTGAGCCGTTTATTTGAACGTCATTATTCTTATGAATGAAATAAATAGACAAATCACAACCAACGGCCGAGTTTCCCGGGTCCATTAAATGCAATCAACGGGTGATACAACCATGACGTAATTTTGCCTGTTTGTTAAAGTCACTCTCGTGAACTGTATTATTATTTTGTTACGAAGTCCGGTTACATTCAACGTGAATACTTGGAAGCTAACTAACTAGGTATTTATACTATTAAATGGTTACCTAGTATGTAAGCTTTTAAAACGCGTTTTAATGAATTGACTTAGTGCACCTACTTCACATGTTAAAAGATTCGCACTGATCTCGTGAGTGTATATTTTCGTGCGGCATTGTATAGTTGTTAAGTCGATCTGAGTCACAATATGCACAGAGCTGTGCACTATAATTAGACGTTAATCAGCGAAAAAGGCAGAAGTCGGAGCATGTGTGTCCGGCGCCAACGGAAGTCAATCTGGCACGACTAAACTCATTGTGCTACTCATTCATATGGCGAGCTGCCTGGCCGCTCATCGCCCGCTCACTATGGATGGAGGCACACAGGAAGCTCTAATGGTAGCAAGCGGCGTCATTCGCTCAGCACCGAACTCTACCGGAACTGGAAACCGACAGGAACTAAACAGTTAACGCGCTGAACTGGACAGGACCCTTTTACAGTCAGTGAAATTAAATTTTATATTTAATTCAAACATAAAAAACCTAATTAGTTCAATGAACAAATCTAAAAGCTAAGCTTAACAGAAAATAAAATAATAAATGAAACCAATCGTGCAGTACCTAAATGACTAATATGAAATATGAATTAAATTTAATTAATGTTGGTTAAAAATATTGGCACATAAAATAAACAAGTTAAGAACTGGCGATTGTGTAGAGCTCCTTTACACAGAGGTTTATCTCTGGCAGCTCAATGCACCACCACACCACCGGTCGCTTGTGGTCGCGGACTTTGGACCTCAAGTGTTTGTGTGTGCATCCTGTTCTTTCTCTAGACACCTCACAATTATCTCTCTCGCACTCATGTTCCCACTATCATTACATTACCTCATCACATCACTCGATTCGATCAAAATGTAATTGAAGTCGCCGCTCTTTTTGTTATCTACGTCTACAGAGAAGGATCATAGTGTAGCATTCCGTTATCAATCCTTATAACTTACATGCTCGTATGTCTTTAACTAACCACTTGTTTTGTTTTGATGAAGTATCATGTAACAAAGTGAATGTGAGTGTGAGCGAGGTATTTTCTATTGGCAATATGACAATAGATGTCGTTAGTGCAGGATATCAACATAATAAGATACAATATTTTCATCCGATTGCAGTCGTTTTATAAGCAAAACTTAGCAAAAATCATTCAAATGAGGAACCTGCCTGTGATGGCTTGCTGGACAGGTGCCTCTCTACGCCACGCAGCAAATCATACAATAATTTAGACGACTTCTTGTATAGATTGGACTTGACATCACGAAAAGTTCGGAATCAAAAGCTACTAAGTCTGACATGTAACAATTTGCAAACGTTATCCAAGGCTCGACACGCACGATACGAGACACCGAAAGATCATTTGCCACACGCAAGCACAGTTGAAATGGATGTAAGGCGGCAGCCTCGAGGCGGTTGCCTTGTACCTGGCTTCTAAATGACTTGGCGGTCCTTGAACTTTCCTGTGTACGGCTACACGCTGTCATTGATGCAACAGGATAAACGAACTCCAGGTAAATCTCATTTTTGGATCCACTTTTAAGATACAAAATGAGACGAGTTCAATTTATTTAAATCATGTTTAATAGGTCACGAAATGCTGCACGATTTAAATGTCAAGATACTTAATATTCGAATTTGATAAACGCGGATAGCGTAAGCGCATATTATATTCTATTGTTTGCAAAAGTTGTTGACTAAAATACCTTCCTACGCTTAGATTGATTAGGCTTGGGAAGAATTCTAGTACCTACAGAGTACCTAGATATATTGCAAGAAATATAGTCGAATCTAGGACAATTGCAACATTTACAACACAGGTTCAGTTGCAGAACAGTTGAGAAATGCCAGCCAGAGGGAGCACAATTACAACCTCGCCCAGAAATACAAAATGTCAATGGGTATGTATAGTGAGAAGTGATTTACATAACATTCAATTTCGGCCTAGATACGATTGTTCTGAAATTCAAGGTCGAATGGCACAGCGCGATAGTGATAGTTATAATAAATTGACAACTCCTCAAGTGCCATGACCTTTCATTCCCACGATTCTAAAGAGCAATCGACAACACAATAACCTACCTGACTAAGATTGAATTAAATAGTGTAACATGACTCATTACCATTTCTTGTTATTGTTTTGTTCGAATAACTTGCACAGCGCTGCGCTGCTCTGAATGAAGGAAAGAACGGGTGTTTGTTTAGTTATATGTATATACTATGTGAGTGGTAGGTATTATTTTATCTTTTGTTGTTTTATCCAACAATGTATGTAAATAAATAATAGGTAAAACCGTTTGAAGTCCAAATTTCAACTGAACCAGGACTAGGATGGCATGGCATAGATTTAAAAAAAATACGAGAACATTTACCTATATCTCCTCCACCATCCTGTAAACTGCAATGTTATTCTAAAGATAATGCCCTTCGAATAGGTTTAAAAAAATTCTCACTGTGATCAACAAATTTTGAAACGTACGAAAGTGAGGAGAAACGGACCAAAAGAGGAACATATCGCAGCAGCAGGGGGGGGGTCCGGAGATTACTGAATGATGCCGCCGCAGCAGAAACTACTACCTAATCACGCCTTTACCGAGAATCGCGGCTATCCACTCAAAGGCAAGGCGGAGTCGAGAGAAAAAATCAATCCCTTTGTTAATAACTCAGGTGTGTACGGAAAGAAAATAAAACGATCCAAACATGAACTGAAAGTGGTTATGGAAGAAGCCGGTGAAGCTCCGAGAGTTATCGCTTGAATTGTTATTTTTAAATGTTATTTCACTGTATATAGCTGCAGAGCACGTAAAACATAAACGTTTGTCAAATTTGACATTTCGTTATAAATAAAATCGGTTTGATTAATTCTAAAATATGCAATTTGACAACAATAATTCGGAGAAAAAAAATATACTAATAATTCATAGGTTTAATTGATGAATTTTTCGAACGATAAAATACCGTATCTGATACTTTTATTGTTGGTCCACAATCCACATTAATAATGGCATACCGTGTCCACAAAGGTTTATGTTTTAATTGACAAACTTGCGAGTATTTGATTTTCCTCATAGGTACTTTTCTTTTCTTGTTCTAGTTTTAAAATCCTACTGTGATTTCGAGTATCACTGCTCTTAACACCCTGATTACAATATTTTTCAAGACTTATATTGAACTATCCCTAATTTTACCTATGACTTATTGCTCACCATGATCGTAATCCTTTGAGAAGATGTCGGGCGATGCGGTTAATAGTTAACATGGTTACTAGGAGTGAGGTAAGGGGCAAGGTAAGGCGAAGTGGGAGGGGAAAAGGTATAGGCTCCGGAACGATTCCGAGAAGTGGAGGCGCACCGCAGCCTCCGAGGCTCGCTGCGGTAAGATCACAGGACTGGCTCGTTAGCTCCGGTGGGAGGTGAAAAACGGACGAGCGCCGAGCGCCACCGCTCGGCCGCGCGCCGCGCTTTTACCAGCCAAGCCCAATTAAAATTCAAATATATTTTTCTCTTGTTTGTATCGATACCATGTTGTTTCAATATGCACCAGACTAAGTTACTTTCTAGTTTCCACTTTGAGATGTTTGACGATTATAAATGGTATATGGAATTATGGGAAAGTATTTAGTGTCTGATTATGATAACTAGTGAATTAGATTTGCTTCAGGTCGGTTCAGACTATTGTTTCAGTTTCCAGTAAGAGATTTGAAACATCGGACATCTCATCATCGGATTTTATAAATATTAATATCGTCTCGAGTTCAAAATTAAAATGCTGGCCCACGGAATACGCATTAAGGCATTAATTTACAGCGCCTTAAAATACGAGGAGCGGTTAAGGACATAAGTAAGAGATTTGAGTTAGGACGTGCAGCCGTCGAGTGAGGATATACCGTGGCGTCGCTGTGCCGCCTTCGTCAGGCCGAAATAACCGCACGCGTACCGGCGCGGCGTGTTCAATGGGCAGCGGCGCGCGCGGGGGCGGCCGTCGCGGCGCTCGCGCCAAAATTAGACGTAAACACGACGGCACGAGGCGCCGCGCGCCGCCGCTGCCCGACGAGACGCTCAGTATACAGTACACGGCCCTTGCGAACCCTTCACATGGATTTACTACCTCGATGAGCCATAGAAAACCAAGCAAAGGAATTTGTATTACAAATTTTAGTAATGTTATAGGTACATATTTCCATGTTCATTATAATTTATAACACAAGGATACCACTTACAAAGTTACTTAACTACCTACTTAAATGGTATCACATGTCTGACAAAACAATAGTAAACACTCGCATCGCACCTACCTACTATACCATCCAATGCACTATGCAAGTATCTTCCTTAAAAACTGTAATGGCTATGCAAATAAAGGACACAGAACAAAGCTGTACTGAAGACAGATAAGTCAATAGTCAAACTGTTTCATAAACAAATCTATATATAGTACGTATATTTATGTCAAAATCGATTAATAAAGCGTCATTATCATAGCATTCTATTGTCTGCTGCTGGCCTTTACCATTGAGTTTGATGCTTTCCTCGATCTCGCACTATTTCACATCCATCCCTGCACAATTAAAATCAATGAATTGACAAATCGCTATAAAATGGCAAATACCTTTGTGTAACAAACGGCCTTGGCTGAGCTGGGCAATTGCCATAAGAGAACCCCTAAAGAGACACGACATGAGTAAACTTATCAGTATTCAATAAAGGTGTTCACGGTAGCAAACAACGACCGACGCCGGTCAGCTAACATCGCCGTGCCTTGCTGTGACATCGTATGAGTAATCACAGCACAACAATTATTTTACAATAGGGGATCGATTGAAGACATTGACTTCGGTCAGTAGGCAGGCATATATTTATTATGACATTTATAGCTTAATGATTACTGACGACTTTATGAGCTATGATTGATTATTATAATATTACCTATATTAGTATCTACGTGTGCTGTGGGCGAAATACCTGTGTAACTTTGTTAACAATTGTCATGAACAGCCTTTCATGTTCCCACTTCTATATAGGACACAGGCCTTCTCTCAATGAGAGAAGACGGGCATTAATCCACCATGCTAGCCCAGTGCATGTTGGCGAACGTCACAATGTCTTTGAACTACTGAGGTTCTTTGACTTTACATACCGGTTTCTTCACAATGTTTACCTTCACCGTTTTTGAGGGATGGCATCAAAATTGCACATATTTAGGTAGCTGTACTAAATAAGTCATTGGTGCAGGACCGAGGATAGAACTGGGTGCTGTTAGATTGTAAAGCACACATCCACCATCGCTTCAAATTAAGTAAATTTCTGTACAATTTTTATGTATACAGCACGTTCCTGGTGTAAAATTTTCCCTTTATAACGAACTTAGGGTAATCTAGCTTTAACATAGTCGTCATCATCAGCCCAGATCACTCTTCTGCAGGAAATATTATGCCTATAAGGCGACCCACTTGCCCTGATTCTCGAATCTGATTAATTTCTAATTAATAAATAAATAAATCGCAAATAAATAAACAGCTAAGCAAAGAAAAATTCTATAACCGAGGTGTTGCCCAGTTTTAGATGTATCTGTTGAGAATGTGGAGACATTCTGGCCTCCTTTCTTAGGCATGACGTGGGCCCTAAGGCGCTTGTCAATATAACACACTTGACCCCTTTTGATCCTACAATTAAGCTGGCAACACACTCTGCTCAATAACTACCAAGAACATCAGAATACGGACTTTTGTTACCCGACGAATTCTAAATCAAAACATACCTAACTTCAATGTGTACTTATAAAGGTAACTAAAAAATATAGAATTAAAAATATCAATTTATATAAGTAGGTAAGTACTTAATACAGAAATCAATAACAATAATAGAAATTTAAAATTGTTATTATAGCTTGTCCCATCATTGTTTCTAGTGGTTTTTTCCAATTTTGGTTGGTGTTTGCCGATTTTTTTTTTTTTTTTATTCTCTGAATAGTCAATTCTCTTAATGCTTTTATCAAATTAAGGTAGGTACTTAAACTGTATACAAAAGGAAAATCGCATAATAACTACCCTACTAAAATGGATTCCGTTTATAAGCTGGAATTCGTTACTTTGAACTTTAACGATCTATCTTGCGTATTTATGTTATTAATGCTACAAGATAGGGACGCAGAAGCTCGTCCGGTGTGGTCTAACGACCTGAATAACTCTATGTATCTATTTATTGCGACGAGAAGTTTTATTGACCATGGCAAGTATTATTGGAAACACATTAATACCGATGACACAAGCCGATGAGAGCCAACTGTGTCTACAAGCCTCGTTAGTGCGCCGCTGCACGGACGAAGGTCTGCCCTTGAAGGAACCGAATCGTCTGCAGGTCGTATATAGGTAGCTACATAAATAGTAAATTAGATGCACTTGTGTCAAGATGAAAAATTCCATCGAATGTTTCAAGTGAGCTTCTATTTTTGAAGGAATTCTTTGGAGCACTTGAAATTTTTGGTGGTGTTGAAAAGATTAAGAATATCTTTAGAGCATTTCCGTTTCTAATAAAAGTATAAAGACTTGACAAACTTCTGTAAATTATAAGTAACCCTAGATAAAATATGAGTGAATTAAAAAAATTGACTAGAAATAGATAATGTGCAAATACACAACGTAGAGAAAGTAGAACATTTTCTAGTGTAAGCTATTATAATCAGGTAGAGATGGTAGAGCTGCAGGTGTAATAGAACTAACAATGGAAATACAGAGTGTATTATCGTAAAATTTTACATTTTGTCGTCGATAACATCGGTTCTATTGATTATAAATTCCAAATGTCACATTTGACAATATTTATTGGCACAAAACACTTTTATCGATGCTAAATGTCAAATTTGTCGATTGATCAAATACCGCACTTGCAAATTGCAATCATGTTTTTTCATAATTCTTCGTATATATATTTCTAGTTTCATTTCCGTTTGCAAAGGTCGTATCCTTTACCTATATCGGGTCGTTGAGTTATAGCATCAGACCGATTTCTCAGAGCACTCCCGCTGTTTCTGATTGGTGGCGATAGACGCTGTCTCGAGCCAACATCCAGTAATCAGAGCGTGGAAACTGAGCATCGCAACTTGTTGCTATTACACCGCATAATATGTTGTTCCCTATATACTAGTGTATAAAGTTTTAATTTCCGAAGTGAACGAAGAAAATTACAATACAGTTGATAAATTAAACAAACCTAGTGAGATTACTTTTTAGGTCTAAGTATTATTACGATGATTTAACTTCGGGTGTGATGAGTTTCTAGAGATTTTAAGTAAATTACAATAACAGTTGTGACTGTATGTTTTTTTTAATAACCTGAAAATTTATATTTTGAAAGTTGTAGCTTGATAACTTAAACAATGAAACAATTCGTGTTATCAAAGAACTGGCATTTAATAATTATCAATATAAAAACCCGACTTCATAACAAAGTCAGAACTGGACCAAATGAAATGGGACCACACGGGAAGCACCAGCTTTCAAACAAAAAAATAATCATCAAAATCGGTTCACCCTGCGAAAGTTCTGAGGTAACAAACATTTAAAAAAAACAGTCGAATTGAGAACCTTCTCCTTATTGGAAGTCGGCTTAAAATTTGCTTATTAAATAATTATCTAAAATTCATCTTCAATTTGAAGGTAGTTCTGAAAAAAAAAATATCACATTGAAAAGTCAAAGGCTAGATTACTACCTGATTATAATTACAAAAGCGAGAGAAAGTAAATGTTATTAACGGCATCCAAGTTTGTTCTTAAATTGTACTCTCGGTGGAGTTCCGTTAGGCAAGCTACCTGTCGCCTGCCGATGGCGCGGCTCGGCCGACTTCTCAGAAGGCGATAGTGAGCAGTGTTTTAATGTTATCGCAATGAGCGTACTGCGATAAGTTTGCTTGTTGTGCATGTGATCGTTCCGTCATGGGTTTCTCGGTAGCACTAGGTACGTCGTACGCCGTCGTCCGTTCCGAAAGTTAACTAGTTTGTTCACTGTTGCAGGTAGCGGTTTGTATGTACCTGGATGAACTTGGTTGGACATAACATATTTAATCGCGTTATTTTGACGTATCTCGTTTAATATCTTGATTAGATTATTTAGCTCAATCCTCAAGCCAAGAGATTTTATTCCCAAATCAATCAACGTGTAATACTTACTAACACTCGATTATTAGTTTTTTTTTAAACGTTTTATTTTAATCTTTACTTTGAGTACCTACTCTAAGAAGAAAGTAATTCTTCTTCGTAACTACGATTAAAATATACTTAAATTTGCTTATAAATATTTTGTACTTTTCTCTGAGAATACAGAATGGTATAGAGAACCAACGCTCAAATAAAGTTGAATGAACTGCAGCTACTTATAATTTTCGTACAAAGATGAGTTTTGTATTCAGCACGAGAAGTTTCTCTCATTAAGATTCAAAGGACGCAACTTAAAAGGAAATATTATATTGTCCGAGGGCCGGTTAATTTGCCTATTGTATCATAATCGAAGTTGTTCACAGATTCTCAAAACATACACCATAAAAATATTTAAATTTGATTTTAGGCTATAAAAAAATAAGTATAAATCTTCACGCAGGTAAGTATTATAGTAAAAATATTGAAAATTATAACGGAATAAGTGAGAATTTCATTGTTAATAAACACAAAAAGGTCAACAATGCCTTTATTAAAACAGTATGTACAGGTGTTTTTTTTTTTTTTTTTTACAAATTAGTCTTTTTAGGTTTCGGATCGAAAGTTGACCAAAAGCGTGGACCGTTTCTACTATCTAGTGAGTAGAGCTGTTGAGGCTGATAGCGCCGCGTTGGGCGACCGCCAAGGCAATTTGCATCGCTACCCGTTTCGGAACATCGCCAAGTCTAGCCGAACAAAACCACAGAGAATTACCCTCCATTCCAATAATAATTAAAGCAAACATTTCGCAGGCGAGACATACGCCGACGGACGTTATGGAGCTTATAAAGCATCAGTCCCAGTGTGCAATTAAGAAACGACGACATGCACGTCTATTTACCGACGCGGAAGAGATGCAACGCTTGCAATGGTCCATTGCGGTATGCTCCTGCGGTCGTCGCCGGCGGCGACCGGCGCGGAGACCAGAGCCAACCGCTGCCGGCTAAATTAATACCTTTGATATTCGAAATATCAATATTTTAAGGGAGCTTATGAAGTGCGTCGTTGGAGATGTAACACGCAGGTCTTCCGCGTTGGCAATCCTGACGTGCGCTAACACAGATAAATCACACGATGTAGGTTTATTTACATAGCAACACTGTATAATAACTAATATTTAAAATCAAGAGCTCATATTATCATTTGTTTTTTTTTTTTTTATAAAACTAAATATACCTGACTAATAAACACCTTCGTCAACTTTTGGTCAAACCCCAGCCAGACTAGCCCACTATACACCGATCTTGATCACGGATTTTTGCGGCGCACTTCTTATGCATTTGCCCGTGTCATGTCAAGTATTGAAAGATTACGAAGTTTTATTTAAATATTTTTATTTAATCAAGTCATAGTCACAGTCAGTCAGAGTCAAGCAAACAATGTTACGCTCAAGATAGGTAATTTTAGCTTGTTCTAGCATTTTGGAAACAATGCCTGCGGGCAGCAGAGTTCTATTAGTTGCATAAATTTATGCTAGTCTAGTTAGAAAATAATTAATATTGTATTTAAGAATTTTACTTAAATACTGTTTTAAACTATCACGTTTGTAAAATTACATCGGTTGTTCGGGAGCTCAATCCACAACCTTACCACAGTTGGCAAGAGGTGGCGGTGGACCGAGATTTATGGAAGGAAATGGGGGAGACCTTTGCCCAACAATGGGACAGTATAGGTTAAAAAAAAAACTCCTAATGTTATCGAAATGACTATTATTTTTAAATGGTGCAACCACTTTCACGGCCGAGTTGAAAAACTCTTTCCATAAAACGGTTGACATAACTCTAGCTTTGGGCCAAAATTCCAATAATTCACTGACGAGTAACGAACAGCAAAATATAAGGTCGGGGAAAAAGTTTCTTCGTATTTTTTAAACAAATTCAAGACATATTTTTTTCAAGTTTAATTACATTTAATTATAATATATATGTGCCATTTTGTTCGATAACTTGTTGCCATCTTGTAGGTAGTGACATGATCCCGTTGCAGAAGAATTTTTGGGACTTCTGATCAAAAAAATGCAACAAGTAGTTTTGACAGTCCTCTCTTGATGTTAATCTAACACTACCCAAAGAATTCTGAAGAGATCGAAACAGGTGGAAATCTGAGGGTGCAAGGTCTGGGCTATATGGTGGATGCATAACACTTCCCAACCAAGCTCTCTAAATTTTTGCTGAGTGGCCAAAGATGTGTGCGGTCTGGCGTTATCATGATGAAAGACCACACTCTTTCTGTTGATCAATTCCGGCCGTTTTTTCTCAATTTCTTGTTTGAGTCTCATCTGCTGTTGGCAGTAGAGATCCGAATCGATGGTTTTGCCCGGCGGTAAAAGCTCATAATGAACGATGCCCTGCCAATCCCACCATACACACAGCATCACCTTATTACGTGTTAATCCGGGTTTCGCTACAGTCTGTGGTGCTTCACTGCCCTTTGACCATGATCTTTTGCGCACATTCTTGTCGTAGGTGATCCATTTTTCATCACCAGTGATCAATCTTTTCAAAAACGGTTCGGTTTCGTTACGTTTCAATAGAGAATCGCAAATGAGTACACGATTCATTTGGTTTCTTTCAGTGAGCTCGTGTGGCACCCAAATATCGAGTTTTTTGTATACCCAGTTTTTTTCAAATGGGTCAAAACTGTTTTGTGGTCAATCCCCAGTTCTTCAGCTACATCGTAACTACTAATATGCCGATCTTGGTCCACTTTTTCAGAAATGGCATCGACTTTATCCGTAACAGGGCGACCAGAGCGAGCTGCATCTTTGACATCAAAATTCCCGGACTGAAAACGCTTGAACCAACATTGTGCTACTCTTGATGACACTGCATTAGGTCCATAAACGTCACAAATTTTATTCGCGGCGTGTGTCGCATTTTTCCCTTTTTTGTTATAAAATTTCACAATATATCGAATTTGTTCGTTAGATTCACTCATTTTATCGAACAAAAAAACAATTGAAAAATGGCGGGAAATTGCTTTTTACGTTTTGTATTCCTTTTTTAAAATGTCATATTTTTAATGGTATCAAAACCAGCCAGATACAAACAGTACAACGGATAAGATTTTTACTACAACTTTATACATACAAAATACGAAAAGACTTTTTCCCCGACCTATTACATTACCTACGTGCATTGTAACGCACTCCATCGTGTGCGCAACTGAAAACGTAACGTGACAATAATGGCAACGGCGCCAGTCTACCAGCAACCATTACCGATTATCGATATAATTATATCGAACTCAATCGAGCTTCAAGCATCAGCGCGGCGCCGGCGCCGGCGTCTGTTCCAATCCAACCATCGCGTCGTCTAACTAAAGAAATAATATTGTGCAACGTTTCTTAAATATCAATATGAGAAATGTTCTTTTTACCGACGACCACAGATTATCAACAAGGAAAGAATAAGGTTTAGTGTGAGAGGTATTTTGTGTGTAAAACGTGTTACGTTGATCTAGGATTTGCGTAGCCATAAAACGCGAGGTATGTGCTCGGTTACATATTTTCTCCAAAACACCGGGAACTTTTTGAATGCGTTTTTATTTGAATCTAGGTCTCATTGAGTTGGTTCTTGGCTGTGTTTGCTCAAAATCTGTCCAGCTGTTTAAAAGCTCTTTTCCGAATTAGTCGTGGGATTTTGTTATTTATACTCGTGTCTTTTATCTTTCATCATTTTCAGTCCGTGGTTGCCTCAGCAGGGCGCTATTAATCTAGAAAAATCTACGCCACTACTCTGCTACTTTTGCGGGATTTTTGATCCATCACGCTCGGAGGGCACTTGATGCTTCGCTTTTGTTCCAGCGCAAAATAATTATGCAATGTAACACTATGTTTTGGATAATATGTACATTACGTACGGTATATCGTCAAAATAACATTCAAATTGTTTCTAAAAAAGCTTTTCATGAAATGCCTTTGCCATCCATCCTTGATATCAGGCATAAACAAACACACAGTTTAGTTACATAAGTCAAGCTGGGCAGTCTTGCTTTCTGCTGTTTTCTGCCTTTAAAACAATTTTAGCGGTAAAAAAAACAATTTACATACATGTATGTAGACGTATGTGATATATGGAAAATGAGATGATCATCATATGGATGATGATTTACTCCACGAGTAAGTGTAGCGAGAGCTTGCGGCAGCGTTAAAACAAAAGCAGCAAGTTATTATGAATCATTTTCTGAACTCCATCATGTTTTATCATAGTAAACTGACGGCAGGTAGATATTGCGATAAGATAGCGAATGACGACAATGTATTTCCAACGTGAACAGATAAGGGTATCCCGTAAGAACAATTTTTTGAGACAACCTAAAACTAATCTTCAAAAGAAGTAACTTTGGATACCATTGAGTTTGGGAAGGGAAGTTCTTAACAATAGCGATATTATTCTGAAAATATCTCTGTTTTAGTTATAACGTGGTTTGTCTCGTTTTCACCTGTGACAGTATCACTTGCCAAAATGAGACTACGTCGTCTACGGATCTCATCATTTCTGATTCGATATCGTAGAGAAACCTCGAGCATAGCCCTCTCCATAGCTCGTTGTGCGACTTTGAGCTTGCAATTAGGCCCATAGTGACCCATAGAGACCTCGTTTCAGTGCCGTATGTCATCATGGCAACACACACTGGTTGAAGATTTTTGCCTTAAGGCACTGAGGTATTTTGGAGAATGATAATATATGATTATTAAAAAAACGACTTTTGTTTGGGATTACGTTCGAAAGTCAGTAATTGCGCATGATATTGTCATGCGAAATATCATACGAGCGATTCGAAAATTGAGCCCTGACACCTACAAGATGAGAGGTCTGATACCTACATGATATCTAGGTGATGTCAACAAGAACCAAAATATTCCCTTAATTTTGGCTATAGTTGTCATCATCCAGATGTTATTGATCATTATCAAGATAGGATCGAAATGAATACCGCAAAAAATAGCAGTGTTACGTAGGGTTCCTATAGATAACAAGTAGAAAGGTAACTTGATGCTTGGTGCTAGATTTGTAACAATAACTAAAATTTCAACAAAGACGATGTCTCTTTATATATGAAACCAGTTTTTTACAATTTATAACTTCCTTTGGATCAGTCAAGAGATCCTTCGGAGAAACAGTCCATCGGATCGCTTATATATATATTATTTTTTTAAAAGAAATAAAACGCATAGAATGACTTTGGCGCGGGTCTCATACGGATTTATAAAAGTGGGTGACGCTTGTATTGGTACGAGTATCGTTTTGTTTTTGTAAAATAGATTGACAAACAATCAGAAGGGCCGCCGGATGGATGGTAAGACAGTAGTCACCGCCGCCTATGGAAAACTACACCGCCAGCGTTACCTGCTCTTCAGGGCAACGTAGGTAGGTACAACCGAAGAGTGTAGGTAGATTATGCTAGCATAATCAATTAGGTGACCATTCCATTAATACCTACGCAAATGATACATAATGCAATTCACTGACAAGTTTTTGTTTTGAGCCTTGAACTTAATTTTTATTTTTTATATTGTAAAATAGGCTTGCGCTTGGCCGCCAACGTGCCTGATGTTAAGCGACGATGCGGCCTACGATGGATCACGCTGGCCTAGAAGAAACCGATTCACTTTTGACTTGAAAACACCCAGATTGTAACTATCGGGGGACATCCATTCAGGCAGCGCATTTCGATTTTTCGTGCCCGCTCTGGCAGTCCAATAGAAAAAAGAGCAGGAGGGAATTAAATCATGCAGATCTGATGCGCACTCTCCAAAATGTATCCGATTAAAAACCGATAGACTAGCAATTTTGCGCCGATGCTCAAGACTAAGAAGCTTAGACTGAACTTGGGCTTCGTTGCTCATGAGCCTCTTGGCACGCTTCTCAATCGACTCTAATGCCCCGAGCTGGTACTTAGCTGATCCATCCCAAAGGTGAGAGCAGTACTCCATGCACGAACGAACTTTGTTTGATACAGTGTAAGCAACTGTTCCGACGTGAAGTACCGTCGCACCTTCAATAGGATACCAAGCTTTTTGGCAGCCAATTGAGCCTTGTTTTCAATATAGGAGCCAAAGTTGAGGGTAGGAGACAGAGAAACGGCCAAAAGTTCAAAAGCCTAATTCCTATTTGCTATGTGCAGTACTATTTGGGTTTGCTTGGCAGTTCATAACTGTAGATCTGACATATTTTGACCATTTATGGGCTAGGTAGGTACCTAGTAGTATCTACATGGTAAGTTTCAAAATGGACTTGCCTCGTTTCCTCTGATCAAACAATATTTCTGTCAATGCCCAGGGGGCACGTACACTACAATCTCAAAGCATTCTTAATTCTTATATTAATCCTTCTTTGAGCTTTGTCTCTCGGCTAATGAGCGAGCAAGACTAAATTCAATGTAAGGTTAAAATAAGAATGGATTTCAGGTTTTTGTATGCCCCCTGTACAGTTAACAGAATGCCCCTTTTCTAGCTATTTACTAGTGTTGGTAGGTAGGTAACAGGTCGCAGGTAATCTCTGAAACCATACTATGCGTTTTCTTTTACCACTTACCTGAGCTAGATAAAGTAGGTAGGTACTTACCATACAATATTATTCCACATGGTTGTATACTTGTATTGTATTCCATATATCTACTCGCATACATAGCTAGTAGGTATAGCTTATTCCATGTATTTCTATGCATACAAGCTAGTTGGTAAGAATGTAGAAATGTAGGCTAACTTAAATTGGGTACCTACCTTCCGACCTTGGACTAGGATCTTCGACCTCTTCAAGAAAGGATTATGTCCAGCAGTGGATTAGTGATAAGTTGTCACATGAGTAGATATCTCCACTAACCCAGATCCACACGAGGATAGCCTGTTTTAACCGACGAAAAATGGAGGAGGTTCTCAAGTCGATACGTTTTTTTATCCTTTCCTTTTCAAAGCTCGTTTTACATAGGTGCCTGCTTCTGTACAAATTCTGCTTTGTTCACTGTTAACAATAGCTTAATTGCCAATGAAAACTATTTAAATGTTATTCATACTTACAGTAGTAATGTGAAAGAAAAAAACTCACTTGAGGTAATAAATCTGTCCCTCTGGCGTGCGGGCCTGCTCCCAGCCGGGCGGCAGCGGTCCCAAGTCGTCTGGAATATGTGGGACATCGTATGACCTCTGCTTGGCGTGCTGGTGGTGCAGCGGCGGCTGCTGGCTCTGGCCCGCGGCCGCGTATGTCTGCTGCAGGCTCGCGGGCGAGGAGTGCGCGCGAGAGTGCGACACAGTCGACGCGCCCGTCACCGACGACGACCCGAACGCCGAGTCAGCCGAGTTTTCTCGCGAGTGGGACACAGACGGTGACTTGGAACCGGTCGAAGGCGGGTTAAAGAACGACTTTGGAAGCTGTCGCATACGGAGAGGCACCTGTAGCGGTCGTTTCGAGTCCGGCTTTAGCACTGTGTCGAACAATGACTGTAGGACCGAGTCGGAATCCTGGTCCACGCGGAGGACCAGGTTCGATTTCTGTTCAGCGTCCGAGTTGAGAGCCATGGTGTGTGTCGGAACGAACAAATCTCGAAACCGACCTGGCCCACCGCTGTGACACAACACTGGCACGAAACGGGTCGGCGCGGCGCCACCCGACGTTCTTACAATATAGCGCTCGCTGCGCGACTGACGGACGCGCGGCGCGCCGGGCGCCCCGCCCGCGCCGCGGTCTCCTGCCCACGCGCACCCGGCACCCGCCGCTCCACCCGCGCGGCTCCGCGACGGCCGCCAGCACCGCATCGCACACCGCGCACCACCACGTACACCTACCTACCGAAGACCGGTCTTCGCTTCGAGATCCTCCCCCGCTCACCCCGCTTACCTACTATCGCCACCGGCGACTTGCCTTGCCATCAAAACATCATAATTATGATATTTTGATGGCAATACAATACAATGGCAACAATTCACTTAAATACCTACCTACGCTAATTATTGAATTTCAAAAACGAAGAATTATCACACTGACTTAAGTATTCCCAATCATCAACATCATCAATTTCCTTCTTCCTCCATTCACATAAAATTTTAATGTTATAGGAACCTTTCTGTATTTTGTCACTCATATCCTAAGATCAAATAAAAATAGCCAGATAGATTACGGCGAAAACGAAAAGTAAAGTCAGCTTTTAACCGACTTCAAGAAAGGGGGACGGTTCTATGATCCACTGTATTATTTTTATGTATTTTCACCGATTTCTCCGCGAACTGTTGATCGATTTAAAAAAAGCGTTTTTGTATGCCATAGGTGGCAAACAAGCAGACGGGCCGCCTGATGGTAAGCGATCACCGTCGCCTATGGATATCTGCAAAACCACAGATATGTTGCCGACCCTTAAACACTCTATAAACAGCCCTTTTGAAGAACCCCATATTAAAGCTACTCGAAAATGCCGCAGGAGGGAGCAGGGAGCTCATTCCACAAATTGCAGGTGTAAGGCAAAAAGGAACGCGTAAAACGCACAGTGTGCAAATTCCACCGATCTTTGATGCGTGGATGAACTTTCAGGCGGTGGCTGGTGCGATGATAGAACCGCGATGCCGGCATCAGATCTAACAGTTCTTCAGCACATTCCCCGTTGTAAATGCGATATAATAGCCGTAACAGACGTGTCGAATTTGGCTGACGAACCGCCGTCTGACCATCGGAAGAGAAAGAGTGAGAATATAATTTCCCTCTCATTTTCTCTCGTCGGTTGATGTGCCAACGTCTCTGCGCATGCTGTGAATATTTTAAAAAGAACTAGTTCCGCGATTCTTCGCTTGATGTCGCAATATGACGTGGTCGAAGACGTGCACCCTCGAAGTTCTTTAATACTTAGAGTTAAAATTGATATTTGCGTCATGCGACTTACGCCAGGCGTGTAGGTACTGCAGGGACATTTTTTTTTAAATAAAATCTGTTTCTTTTTGTAAATAATTAACAATATAAAAAAACCGACTTCATAAAAATTTCAAAACTGACCACACGGGAAGCACCAACTTTCAAATAAAAAAAGAATCATCAAAATCGGTTCACCCAGTCGAACGTTGTGAGGTTCCTAACAAACATAAAATTTTTAAAAACAGTTAAATTGAGAACTTCCTCCTTTTTAGAAGTCGGTTAAAAATATAGAATCACACTTGCCTGTGGTACAAAATACCTCTTGATAATTTTTTGGTTTGCTACCATTTATGCACTGGATAGTTATCAATATAAAAAACCGACTTCATAAAAATTACAGAACTGGACCAAATTGAAATGGGACCACCCACACGGAAGCAACAGCTTTCATATAAAAAATTAATCATCAAAATCGGTTCACCCAGTCGAAAGTTCTGAGGTAACAAACATAAAAAAGATACAGTTAAATTGAGAACCTCCTTCTTTTTGGAAGTCAGTTAAAAATGGCAAGTGAAGTGACGGATCATGCAATCGATAGCGGACCTAGCGCTCAACTGGCGCAATGCTCCTACGGCTTAATGCTCAATCATTCTACGGCAGTAGCTTGTGGACGGTGTACACTAAAAAATCCCTCGACGCTCTGCGTGTCCAATGGTCCAATACAATAATGCTTTCAGGATGCTGATGCGGCTCCCACGGTTCTGCAGCGCGTCCACCATGTTCGTGGAAGCTCGCACTGATGGGTTTGCAGCTATCATGCGCAAAAAGGTCGCCTCGCTTTTAAGTAGAACACGTGCGAGTGACAACAGTATTCTGAAAGCAGTCACCAATAGATTTAACTGTCCCATCCTGCATCATCACATCAGGGTACTCTTGAAATGAATTAACAAAATAGAATTTTCTGTTTTGTTAATTTATTTCAAGTTTGAAATTGAATTTTTGTTCTGACTGATTTAATTATTTATTTTTAATTTTAATTTATATTTTTACTAACTTAACTTAAATTATGGATCTTTTGTGTCTGAAAAATAAAATGATTTTGATTTTGATTTGATTTGATTTGAATGCTGTGGAGTTCTGCATAAGTGTGGCGAGGGTCCTGCCTTTTTTTCAGTTACACCCCCTTCCCTATTCCGTGGTTCCGTACCACCACAAAATACAGTACACTGCCAGGCCTGGCGCAATCCGCACTTTCAGTATGAAGCTACAAGTAGTCGTCTTGTCGGTCTTGCCGTGCTCGCTGCCGCGCGATATACAGAGATACGACAAGACTTACGTAATAGACAGAGGCAACTAATATAGCTGTATGTAGTTAGCGTTCGCACGTCCTGAATTGAACTTTATTGTGTATTAACATGCATTAAACGAGTTTAATTCTGAAGACCTGGATTATGCTTCTGCCAGTGAGACGAAGGACTTTGTGGTGGAAGATGATGTCCAAAATGATTAAAATTATGAACCATCTGATTCCGAAGAAAGACAAGTAATTTCACCTTGCATGTGTTGTTCTCAACTGTAGAAAATACTGTATCAAGAGACTCCAAGACTTCTCCTCCAGAAACCTCACAAAGGAGTATTATTTAATTGCCTCAAAGGAGCACTTTCCGCCTTTTTGACGTGGGTTTTTTTTTTTCAAATATTGCAAGATATATATATAGATTAGCTAGGAAGATATGACTTCCTTGGTATTATGGAAGTTGAAAAGACAATATAGGGCCTAATCTCCTAAACATACATACATGCTGCAAGTTTTCAACTTACGGTCCCGGCACAACCACATCTATTAAATTTTAGAGACAGATACAGTCAGAGTTTTTTTATAGCATCATCTCCTCAATTCCCTAACGATTTTTTTTTAATAATTAATAATTAAAAAAATATTAGTATATAATATTATAATTAAATTAATATTTTAATTATTTTTGTTTCTGGTGTACACACAGAACTAAAAAAAAAAACATCCTAAATCTATGGGTGTACACAATAGTTTCTATATATCTATCTAAAAACAAGAGTTATGTGAAACTAATGCCAATTATGTAACAGTAAAATTGCACATATATTATTATTATTACATTAGCCTGCATCGTCCCACTGCAGGGCAAAGGCCTCCCTGCTCTTTCTATTCTTTTCTGTTTTGGTTAATTAGAGTCCAATCTTTCAAGTAGGAGTCCAGGTCGTTCCTCCATCTCTATCTGGGCCATCCGGAAGGTTGTTTGCCATCCTGTAGAAGCCACTGTGCTGTAGTTTTGGCCCAACGATCCTACGACATTCGAATCACATGACCGGCCCAGTCCCACTTTAGGCAAGCGACCTTCTGAGCTACATTGGCAATCTGAGTCTTGGAGCGCAGTACTGTGTTTCTTATCTTTTCTTTAAGTTTAAATAAAGAGGGTCTCCTTGTTTGACTCCTTTTTGAAATGCGAAGGGTGGACCAGTGTGAATCTGGATGGCAACTGTGATAACTGTATTACGATAAATATTCTGCAAAAGTTGTAGGTTGGTTCTATTTCTTGGTTTTTCAGTGAGTTAAACATGGATGTGTCAGGATGTGTGTGACAATGACAAACTATCAAACACTTTTGAATAATCTAAATTGAACAAATGCAAGGTTAAGTTAGGCTGTATTTAATATGTTTCTCAATTACTTGGTTGAGGGATTGAAGGTGATCAGTGGTTGTGTGGCCCCTGCGAAATCCTGCTTGCTAATGTGGTTGGTACAAGCCTAATGTTCCTTGATAATACTTGATATGCGGTTTTCGAGGAGTTTAATAAAGGTGTGATACCAAGCTAATATGGGCTGATCGGAGGCTAAAGAACTTCTTTCTGTATTCTGAGCTCTGGATTTATGACTTTTTCACCTATTTTTAGTACCTACTTCGGTGGTGATACCGTCGTCACCGGGAGACCTGTTGTATTTGAGACTAATAATGGCTCAGTGAACTTCATACTGTGTAGTGTACGGGATATTATCTTATTGTGTTCATTAAGTTTTTTTTTTTATTTGATTAAAGGTTTTTGTAGATTTGTGTGCAAGTTTGTAGTAGATATGGTACTCCAGTCGCCCTGCCTAACACCAGTCTGTGATTGTGGATCGGAGTTTGTCCGCACAATTGAAAGCTGTTTTGGGAGACCGGTTTTGTACCGAATTTGCACATAAGCAGCATAAAACACTTATGTTATAAACCATCGGATGATGAAAGATAACTTACCCTGTGCCAGCGCTGTTCTCATATAAGTTTTCTACTAAGACATTGGTTTGTGTGTTGTTTGTTCGTTTGAAAAACATTATATGCTCATTTTGGGTTTACAAAGAGAAAAGTGTTGAGAAAGAAATTAACCTGTGCGCCGCGCCGAAACAGAACTGACTTCTATTGTATTCTCATTGCAGAACTGAAATTTGATTTTAAATATTTCGAGGGAAATCATTTTTTTATTCGGCTATCGGGCAGGCTAAAATCTTTAAGACCATACCGCCTCTTCATCTGTTTTTTTATTATATATATGTATAATATACAAAGTGATAATTATTACGATAATTAATGTCTTCATATTTACAGCATTTCAACAATGTACGTAGTACTTAAATTTAATCTCTTCTACAATACTAACTACAAATTTATTTATATGACAAAACGTTAGGGGATATAGCAGACAGAACATATAACACGAGATGGGCAACTCGACTCGAGTTCTACATGGCTAGCATGCACACCACGACAAGATCTTGTCGTCACCTATACTATTTTTACCTATATTTAATATTGCGCGATAAGGCCCGATACATATTAAAACATGTGTTCAAATCGCGAAAGTTTAAAAAATTACTATCTTGTCGTCACTTTGTCGAGCGAGAACGCGACAAGGTGCCTACGGTTTCATATACGCCTGTCTCGCTTTGACACGACAATAAGAGTCGACAAAATTTTGTCGCGGTACGCATAAGGTAGGCGGGTAGGTATAACGTTCAAAAAAACTGCGTCATGAGTTTTAACTCGACACTGGCTAAATGCACGAGAGGTCTTTAGCCAATCCTTATGAAGAAAAAAGGCAGCGTTGTCACCATGTCACTGTCTAAAACAGTTGACAGTTGTTTGGCGGCTTTTTTTTTGTGTTGCCAGCTTTTCAGTAAGAAATTAGCTAGAAACCGATATTTAGCAGGTTAAAAATCCATTCTTTTGACATACGTAAATTATTGAAGTCAAAAAGCCGTAACAGACGTACGTATCTTTCGCGCAAAACTTTATGAGCCCTCTGAAGTTAGGCGCGAGGCCTCCCCGACGCCCTGTAAAGTCCCTCGGATACCTATAATATGCGTACTGCGCAGCCAC
Source organism: Agriopis leucophaearia (assembly GCA_949125355.1). Taxonomy (NCBI): domain Eukaryota; kingdom Metazoa; phylum Arthropoda; class Insecta; order Lepidoptera; family Geometridae; genus Agriopis; species Agriopis leucophaearia. The sequence goes on from OX421262.1 coordinate 12,882,481, forward strand.
TGGGCCTAACTTCAGAGGGCTCATAAAGTTTTGCGCGAACGATACCACGAACCACGGACCGCCGTCTGACCAACAGGTCTGTTTTACAAATACCTATTTAAAGTTAATTTTTTAAATACGTATTTGTAATGGCGGCTCCACATTAGTGCCGTGAATTCACGCGCACAAGTCGTGCCCTCCACATTCACGGGATGTTCACAGTCGTTCGTGAAACCCGCCGCGAAACGGACGTAGAATCTGCTGCTGCAATAACTTTGTTTGCTGTGGCAACATATTACTATTTAGACGTTCAAAACAAGAAAGTTATTAAAAAGCGTTGGAAAAAAAAGAAGATGGTGGTAGGATGGTGGATAACGTCTGTACGCCTTTATAGTCCGGAGTAAACTGGCGCGGGGCCGTGAATGTGGATGTGTACGCGTGAACGCCGCGCGAAGGAGGCGCGAATCCTTTGTCGCGGGACAAAATACCGACTCTGATCGGGGAACAGGCGTGAACGCGCGTGAACTCCGCGAAAACCCTCCACATTCACGTTCACGCTTGTTCTCGGAGCTTCACGGCACTAATGTGGAGCCGCCATCAAAGCTGCGTTTCGTCCACATCGATATTTTGTAATCATTCAGTTATGGCTTAAATAATATATATATTGGATCTGCCTCTAAACTCGAGCTAGTACCGAAAAAAGTCTGCCAAAAACGGAAGGGGGCGAAGTAAACACCTATTGCACACACTGAGATATTCATACTAGTAATACAAACGCACACTTCAATATTGAGCGCACCCAACTGCAAATGATGTGATCAAACGGACGACCAAGGGGGGGGTGTAAATGCCAAATGGGAAACATTAGGTATATCATCATCATCATCAGCCAGAAGACGTCCACTGCTGAACATAGGCCTCCCCCTTTATCCTCCACACTGAACGACATCCTGCCATCTGCATCCACTGGATGCCCGCGACTCACAATGTCGTCGGTCCATCTAGTGGGAGGTATATCGCTTCCATTAATTTATTTTTTCTGAGAGTTATGGAGAAAGAAAAAATGATTTAGTACATTTAAATAATTTGAAATGGCAACCCTGCTAGTGACTGCAATTAGTGCATTTTTAAACTATTAAATTTCCACGTTTTTTTAGTTCTTGAAGTGTTCTTTTCTTACGATTTCTATTGTTTTTCTGATAATCTAATTGTTTTTGACCTTTGATGATGACCTCTAAAGTTTAACTTGAAGTCAATAGGAAGTGCGCATGCGTAGAATATCGGTATTCTTTAAATTGAGTTTGGCGCGGCGAGTGCTGTTATCTATGTAGGAGGTGCTGTGGCTGATCACGATGAAATTACTCATTTCAGTCGTCCGCCAGATATCGTACATCCATCACGTATCTAGTAATAACTTTTGTGTAACTTACAACGAAAATGTCCAATGAAGATTTAGTAACAAGTAGAAAAATGGCTCGACAAAATGGTATTGTGCAACCTCTATTGACAGGTAAGTACTTTGTTTTGTTTCTATGGACCGAATTTCAAATTATGATAGAGATCAGAATTGGTGCGAACGTACTTTACCGCCCTTTAAATTATATTGTTAACTGACTTCAAAAAGGAGAAAAGTTCTCTATTCGTTCCGTATTAAAAAAAAAAATATTAACTCATATCCGAGAGAAAACTACTGCTAATTTGTTACGTAAATACTAAAAACTAAGCATTTCTATAAAAGTAACGTAAGAAGGTACCACAAAAGAGTTCCATCAATTTATTAATCTAATTGTTTTGGTTTAAATCTTTACGGTTAAATTGAAAATTTTGTAGTTTCCAAAATGAGAAAAATTAAAGTATATTATAAAAAGGATACATGCCAGAATTATTTACAAACATGTCTATTTTTAGTTACTGCATTTTAAGTACTTGTTGATAGCTAATTATAACATTTCAGACCTATATCAGATCACTATGGCATATGCATATTGGAAGTCCGGGAAAGTCAATGATGTTGCGGTATTCGATTTGTTTTTTCGCACAAATCCGTTCCAAGGAGAATTCACAATATTTGCAGGCCTTGAAGAATGTCTTAAGTTTTTGGATAATTTTCACTACTCTGACAGTGGTATGTATAAATTGTGATTACTACTACATTAGTTATTAATTTAATTTAGCCTTTACTAAAGCACCACAGGGAAAGCCCTTTCTTATTATTTCTGAATATTCTTGGTTATAATTTTTTTGTTTTACAATATACTTGCCTTCAGAGAGTTCATGAATGTTCAAACAGTTGCTAGCCTTCAAAGAGTTCATGTTCAACAGAATGGTGTTAATAATGAGAATTTAATCAGAAAATATAAGTAGTAGTAGCAAAATTACAGGGCACACAGAGATTTGACATCTTATATCTCGGGGTGACGTGTGCAGTGCTTTGCCATCCAGGGTTTTGAACTGTTGAAGTTCAAAATTCTGAGTGACGTTGTGCTGTTATGGGCATGCGTAAAGAGCTATCAGGCGACCGACTTAGCTCGTCTCGTCACTCAGTAACATAAAAAAAAAGCTTTTTATAGGATGAGGAAATTAAAATTTAATTGTAGGTATGTAAAATAAATCAGTAAAAAAAAATGTCAAGGTTCTTCATAGTTATCTTATAATGTATTTCTTGTAAATAAAAACTTTAAATTTAATATTAGTACCTACCTTAAGTGGAAAAAATGAATTTTGGAACCCCTATAAAGCATTACACATTTATAATATATAGGTAAATGTCTGCATCCTGCATTTTCATCCACATTGGCATTGTATCAACAATATTTTTTTTCGGGATAAAAAATAGTCTATACTTATTGCTCTTGAAAGAATGTCACCGGGACCTTACTACTAAGCCAAACTAGCATGTAAATTTTTTCGTACAAATAATTGTTATTCAATTTCCGTTCTTGTATATATTTTTTTCAGATATTGAATATTTAATGCAGACCTTGCCTCAAAACATTGAACCTGAGTTTTTTGCTTATCTAAAGGATTTAACCTGTAAAGACATTAAAGTGAGCGCTATTGAAGAGGGATCAGTTGTGTTTCCAAGGTACAACTATTTCCTAAGCATTCCTATACAAAAATGCATTAAGAGGCGTATTATAAAATCTATTTATTATTGTATTATAAAACCAAGTAGATTCCCTTTTCTCTATATTTATAAGTTATTAACTTAGTTAGAGGAAAGGTATCGAAACAGTCGTCAAAACACATCGGTCTTAAAACTGTTCACCATTTATTAGATTATCGCTATGTATTAGATTAAGACCAAATTAAAAATAAAGATTTATTAATATTATTTCAATTTTAGGTTTTGGATTTCCAGGCATAAAAGGAAAAAATTTAGCCTGTAATTTTCAAGATTCCTGTAATGTAACATTCATTAAAATTGTTTATTTTATATCAGTAATTTAACGAAATCCACTCTCAACCTTTCGACCTTCCTCCGAGAGTTTTACAAAAACTACTTTTACTCTAAGAGGGAGTCCTTTGTTCAATAGTGGATGTTTACTGACTAATGTGATGTTGAAACGTTGAGATTTTCTAAAATCTGAAGCCATTATTTTCAATAAAAGATACAGATCTGTTTATTACAAAAGTTTAATAGTCTATAGATCTTTCTATTTGATAGAATGAGAATGCCAATAACCCAGTCTTATTTTTTAAATTTTTCAATAATATTCTCTGGAAAAAAAAAACTGATGTAATATTTTTACAGTTATTTCAGTAACTGTACAAAGTTATAGCAAATGAAGCAAAAAAAACGCCTGAATACACTTAAACTAATAATAAAAAACAAAATGTTGACCGTGTGGTAAAGTACCAAGAACGCTGGCTGCATTCTGGCATTGAATTGCCAAAGAAATTGATTGATTGTCATGAATAACAAATCAGGGAATATAATCAAAAAAGCTAATTAAAGTGTGTATTATTTAACACCAAATGTTTACAGCTCGCGTTGCGGGAGGGGCCCTAAATGCTTCTCTTGTTTGATATCTGTATGTTCACCCCTTCGTGGACTGATGTACTAAAGTTACATGTAATTTCAGAGTGCCGCTACTGAGAGTCGAAGGTCCTCTTATTATTACACAACTACTGGAAACCACATTGCTGACGCTAGTGAACTTTGCAAGGTAAGTTTATGTAATACTAGTGCTGTTGTCCGCGACTTCGTACGCGTAGATTTTCATATATAGTTTCAACCCTTTCTTCCTCCTTTTCGCAAAATAACATAGCCTGTACTTCAATCTGGTCATAGCTAAGCATATTCGTGAAAACCGCACTTAAATCCGTCCATTGGTTTAGGAGATGTGCGTGTGTAAACAAACAGACAAAAATTCGAAAAACTGTCTTAACGTTAGCTGCTTATTTTAAGACGCCGTGTGGTTTTTTTTAATATCTCGTAATTGCAGATTTTTTATATCTACGTTTTTATTATATGTATAGATAGCAGATATAGATATAGATATTTGCATAGTTATATTTTTTTTTATGTGGGTCAGTGTTCACAAGTAATAAAAATAAAAGGTTTCACATTGAAATTAAAAACTAGGGGAATTTATCGCAGGTGTGTTTGAAACGTCAGGTTTTAATTTTGTTGATTTTTTCAAAAAGCGCTGAATCAATTTCCATAAAGTTTGTATGGGACCACCCACAGACCAATATCTATGTATGACCCACCAAAAAAAGAATCATTAAAATCAGTTCATAATAATTGGCGGAGTAATCGCGTAACAAACATACAGATTGAATTGAGAACTTTTTTGAAGTCTGCTGAAAAGGGCGATAAGGTCTGCTTATGCTGGGCGATTGGGCTAAAGACATCAAGCCTTAGGTCAGATGCGCTTGCACTCACCAGGATACCTTACCGTATCTGTGTTTGTTGATGTTTCTCTGATCTGAGCAAATACTATCTTGAATCCATGCTTTACTGATACTGCATTGGTATGACAAGGTATTAACTACACTATCATGATTGCAATCTGCGTCGTTTAAAAAACCTGTTTGTCTCGGATATGTAGGCCACTGATGCTAAATACAATGTTGTGTTCACAGATAGCAGGTAGATGAGTTATATCGCTGTCAAAGCGTTTATCGGTCGTCAGGCCTGACTGGGTCACTTAATTGCGTTTTTATCATTTTCAGGGCATTACCTTTAAGTTTGTTGAGCAGATAATATTTCTAATTAATTGATATGATGAATTGGTATCAGACCTCTTGAATGTGCCTACATGTTTTTATTGGTGGTACGAAGCCAAAAGAAGATCACTGATACGCATTATAAACAATTTTTACTAAGGGACCACACCCACCCTGAAATTGCGAAATAAATCAGCTGTGCCAAAGAAAAATGCTGTCAACACACACCAAAATGTATGGTATTGCGAATTTTTTGGGTTGGTCCAATCGTAAAAGTTGTCCCTTATGATGAGAGCAATAAGTTGATTTCGGTGTAGTACATAATTTCCGTGAAACACGGTATCATACCCTCCTCTACCCTTCGTCTGACTCCGTAAGTCAGTCGGAGGGCAAGCAGCTAGGCAAAAGCTACTATTATAATCGCATTACAACTTAAAGCGTAGTCTGAACAGCCTCTAAGCATCCAACAGTTTCTTATTTGTCTCTGTACAAAATTGGCATTAAACTATACGCAAATAGTAACTCGGTTTCATCTAGGCAAGCATGCTCCATCGTAGACCTTATCATCACAAGATGGGGCCAAATGCAAATATTTATAAGACATTTACAAGGTGCGTTTCATCTTGAAATGAAAGCAGTACATCACTTTCTTAGGCCTTTTTATCCGGCATTTAAATGAACGTTTAATTACGATTTGCTGAGATGGCTTGTTTTTTTTAGGTATTTATTTAATAAAAGGCTTGCTTGCGTTAATATGATTACAAAGGAAGAATGAAGGAAAAAAACGTTTTGGGTACAATACAACACCACCACAGTATTTTTTCAATTTATTTTATGCTATGACCATGACTCATGGGTATTTCAGATATGATCCAGCATAATAATTGTTTGCACCCAGTTCTAAAAATCCTGGATTCGGTCTGTAATTAGGTGATAAGGTTAACACTCTGGATTGATTTACAACCTATACCTATACTATGGGTAGGCGTTCCGGAATCCGGGACCCAGTTACTGGTAACATTCGGAAAGTTACAAAAAGTGTTGTTTGAAAAATTACAATGACTTCTCGACAGTAATTTACAGAAGTAATAGGCTAGGTGTTGCTTGAAAATTCAGACATAGAAATGACGTCTAACAAAGTATTGTTTCTTTGCAGTTTGATGGCGACCAACGCGGCGCGGTACCGCATGGTCGCCGGAAAGAACGTTTCACTGTTGGAGTTTGGATTGCGACGCGCTCAAGGCCCCGATGGAGGCCTTTCGGCTTCCAAATACGCTTACATCGGTTTGAATACTTTTACCTTGGCTGAGGAAGCTTCATATCGCGGTGTAAATTAGCTTGTCTCAGCATTATTGATTGTATTAGCGTGTTTCCGAGCGAAGCCGCCGGTGCCAGGCACGGGGCCCGCCCTCAAACTCGTGCAATATAAAACACCCGCCGCGCTATTGACTCACAAGAAGCCCACATAGCGAATATACTTTGCCATAATAGGTTTAATCAGGCGACTTCGCGAACCTTGCCCTTGAATACGCCATGGCTCATCGAAATCAACAAAACTTGGAAATTAGTTTTTGCAAGCTTAAATGCTTTTGTAAACTTCTACCTACGTTTATATCTAATCGGTATTCTTTAAGTATCAGTTTTCATATTAACCAAGACACGAAGCAAATTGCTGTTGAAAAATCAAAGTCATCATTAAATATTAAATTACCTGCCTAAACCTACGAATATGACTCCTGTTTGCAAGAAATGCATTGCTTCATGTTTACTTAGTATAATTTTTTACGGGAACCTGACCTATTTACTTTACTTACCACATGAATTACCCAAAATTTTACTAAATAAAGGTATGAACTATGCTCAAATCAACTGACTGGTTTGAGTCAAACCCTCTAAAAGTCCGTACCCAACTTGCTGGGGGTGGTATTGCCACTCTGAATGGCAATGCTTACAATTTGAGTTAGGTAAATGCTAGAATTTTTTTATTTCTGAAACATGCCTGTTCCTAGGCTACGGTTTGTCTGTGGCCCAATTATGCACGTTTATCAATGAATGCCCCATTTGCTTACCGTTGCAGTAATAGAACATACTTATATGTGCATATTAGCGCCCCGCCCCGGCTTCGCACGGGTGTAAGTTTTATCATATGTATGTATATCCGTGAAACTTTATCTAACTAGTGGTGATAACCGCATCAAAATCCGTTGCGTGGTTTAGGAGGAGTTAGCGGATATACAGATACAGACAAATGCGGAAAGCGACTATATTTTATAATATGTAGAGATCATATAGGCAAGATACTGATCGTTTATGTATTTCAGGTGGTTTTGACGGCACAAGTAATGTGCTCGCCGGCAAGATGTTCAAAATCCCCGTGAAGGGCACGCACGCTCACTCGTTCGTGACGTCATTCAGCACGCTGGACGACCTCAAGTCTGTTTCGCTGCGGCACGCCGCGGGCTCTGGCGCGAGCTCTGGCGCTAGTAGTGGCGCCAGCGACTTGCTCCAGCTGGCGGGCGAGTGGCGCCGCCGCGTCTCGGCCGTCATAGACATATCCCCGGACGAGGCTAGCGACGGCGAGCTCGCTGCCCTCTTATCGTATGCCCTAGCTTTCCCTTCCGGGTTCATGGCTCTTGTGGATACGTACGATGTCAAGAGGTATAATTTTCAAGGCTTACCGTCACGACACTGGCAGCATATGAATGGGCATTCTGGCTACAATAGCAACTGTGGATTCAATGGTACTATAGCCCAAAGCTCGCCGATTTCCTATGGAATTAGCACGGTCGAACGCACACTGAGGTAAACATCACACAGAGATACCGCTGTCGGTGTCTGATCAATTTTTAATTATTGTTTTGCATTGTTCATATGTATACGTTATGTGGAGTTTGAATCGATTAGTTTTATTATGGAGCCGGTCACGCCGGTGTTCGCAACTTGCATCTACATCCGTCATCCGATGGGCATGAGAGATCACACATACATCCCCTGGGATAACAAACATGCGAGCACACTAACTCACACAGCCGCGCCGCGGGATCTAACATCCATGGCCGTAGTTTTATGATTATTATATTTTATTTCGCTTTTTCAGTGAAGCGTATATGGACGGCGCTTCATAGTCCAACCGAATGTATATAAGAACATGTCCGATGGGACTTTGTATTTGCTTCAGTGTGGCGTCTCCTGGGCCCTCGAGCGAGATTAGGGCTGATTAGTCATTGGGCACAGTTGCATTGTATAGGAATATGCACACATTCACAGTAATTATGTCAATGTATTTGCATGCACTGGTATCATCACACATAATTGACTGTAATGGTATTTCATTATTTACTAGACCACAGTTACATAGAAGTAACACCATAGAACGGGTCACATAGCCATGTGTGCACTTTGTGGTAGCAAATGACATCACCATATATACAGGGTGTTCGAATAGATGACAGACAAGATAATATACAGCTTAAATGGTATGAAACAAATGTAAAAAACAAACTAAATATTTATCAAAGTTGCTGTCCATGACCTAATAAAACATATATATCCGCACTAGCCCGCTCAATAATGGCCAAAGCGATGCGAAACGAGTTATGTCATAACTAACTGCTTCTGTCAGCTTGGGTTCTGTTAACAGTTCTGTCAGCGGATCGGCTCGGTCAAATATTAGTCATATTTTACATAATATGGGTTTGGAATTACCTCCCATGCATGTATGTCGTCTTATCGACCACCCTGTATAAAGTTGCAAGTATGCACTACATTTCTTAGATGCAGCAAGTTACCTGCTTTCACGTATTTAGAACCTATTTTAATTGCATCCTATGAAATATATTGAATTTTTGTATGGAGAAAAACCAAATACTTTATGTTTATTCTCCCTCAACAGGAGTGGTCTTCTGAACTTCTGTGCCGTGGCATTGGCTTTAAACGATTGTGGATATAGAGCTGTGGGCATTCGTATTGATAGTGGAGACTTGGCATACTTGTCTGTATTAGCCAGAGAGACTTTTGAGCAAGTGGCTGAGGCGTTCAAATTGCCCTGGTTCGCTAAACTGACCATCGTCGCTTCCAACGATATCAACGAAGAAACTATACTGAGTTTAAATGAACAGGGTCACAAGATCGACTGCTTCGGCATTGGAACACATTTAGGTAATTTACATAAACTATTCTTGTAGAAATAATTATGTGGCATTGCTAATATTGGAGGCTATTGACTTATATTAACATGTTGCTTACATAAATTACAAGTACTTTACCAACCATGGACACTACGGCCTCAGCTATACCATTGCTTTACCATTCATTCATTATCATCATCATTTCAGCCATAGGACGTCCACTGCTGGACATAGGTCTCCCCCATCGAACTCTAAAGGGCCGGTTGGTAGGCGACCTGCATCCAGCGTTTTCCTGTGGTCTCTTAGGTCATCTGTCCATCTTGTGGTTAGACGTCCTACGCTGCGCTTACCGGTCCGTGGTCTCCATCCGAGAACCTTTCGGCCCCCTCGGCCATCTGTTCTGCGTGCTATGTGTAAGGGTGTCTACATCTACCTCTCCGGGCTAAAGCACCGGCAATACCGCTAGTGTTGGAGGTGTCCATTGGCGGCGATTTCTGCTTACCATCAGGAGGTGGAGGCGCTCTAAAACAGACAAAAAATGTGCCCTGCCCCCTGCCACTTCAACTTGCTAATCCGGTGGGCTATGGCGGTAACTCGTTCGTCTACGGATCTCCTCATTCCTGATTCGATTTCGTATAGAAACCCCGAGCATAGCCCTCTTCATAAATCTTTGTGCGTCTTTGAGCTTGTTTATAAGGCCTATAGTGAGAGACCACGTTTCAGTGCCGATACCATTCATTATTCCTTTTTATCTTTAAATAGATAACTTATCTTCACTATGCCAATTGCCTTAGATTATTTTGATAATGAGGGTTTAAATTGCCTTGTATACTAAGTGATAATAATCTATTAAAGGCCAAAAAAAGGAAACTTTTGTTGTTCAACAATCAACCTTATGTTTTGGGTTTCAGTGACTTGTCAACGGCAGCCTGCGCTCGGTTGCGTGTATAAATTAGTGGAGATCAACGGTCAACCGAGAATCAAATTAAGCCAAGACGTGGGAAAAGTCACCATACCTGGACATAAAGAGGTACAAAATATGCCCCCACTGAATAATGCAATTACACGAAGCGGTGGTGGTATTAAGCAGAAAGGATGTCATTGCGCTCATCACCCTAAAATCGATTAATTAAATAAGGTGTTCCATAGAAAAATGTCGTTTACACGCCAACAAATGTATCGAACTGATATTTTTACGATTTTAGGGTTGGCATGTTTCCTAACTATTTTTATTACCTCATAAATTAGAGCACATTAACGAAAACAACATTAAAATTTGTTCAATAATAAATAAGGTATAAGCATTTTGATTTCATGGTAGACTCACTGCGCACTATGGCAAGTTATGACGTCAAGCCTTGCGCACGCCATACAAATGCTATACTAACTAACACATGCTTTGTGGGAAAAAGACAGAGCATCCTCTTTCAATACCCACCAAAAACGTTAAGCGCTTATATCTCAGTTTTATTAGCATTTTTTTTGTGTATCTGTAATGTATTTAGTTATTGTTTATATCCTTCGCTGAGACTGTTATTTGTAACAATTGAAACACCAGTCGACTAACGTATTATGAGTATAATGACCTCCTTTCAGCTTAGTAACACCATTCTGTGTAACTCTGTATGCTATTTTCTCAGATACTGACAAAATATTAAAATTAAAAAACAGGTATAGCTATTACTGAGCCTACGCTGTCTGTCCGTCTGTCCTACGATTAAATGGCAGTATCTTTCGAACCGTAATAGATAGCCAGTTGAAATTTTCACAGAATATGTATTCTTATAGCGCGAGCCCGACTTGCTGTGACTTTAAAAGATAGATTATACGCAGACAATATCGGCGTTGACCATATTCTTCAAATGATATAATTGGCGCAAGTTGTTTATTTACATCTCATAGTATATTATTTGCTTGTAACACGCCACAACGCCGATCAAATCGTCTAGAAATAATCGTATATAACGCGTAATTTTATCAATAGATGATAATTTTATTCTCCTTTCCGTGACGTCAGTAGCTTCATTTCATCACCATTTCATCATGTCATATTTCTCATGTCATCTTCATGAATAAAGCGACTTCAAAAATTTATTTTTCTTTTATACTTATGTGTAGATATGTTATACACGATATCTCCGTCGTTTATAAACGGATTATAATATTTATTTAACCTCCGAGGCGAAAAGAGGTGTGTTACAAGTTTAAAGTGTGTATCTGTGTCTGTCGGTAGCGCCGTAGTTCCCAAACGGCTGAACCGATTTTTGCTTTAGTTTATTTGTGTGTGAAAAGTGATTTGATCGAAAGTGTTCTTAGCTATGGGTTCGAGAAAATCTTATATACTTTTTTCTTCGTAGGTCTTTAAAAATTATAATTTCTACTTATTTTATTTTATTATTAGGCACTCATAACAAGTCACAGGACATATACAGATATAGTAACACGTTAATGATTTTGCTCGATCCCATGACCCAAAACAATGAGCACACAACATGGCCTAAACAGGATACAGTTGTGAATTTAATTTGTTTAAACTTAAACTTACTATTAACTTTCTTTTTTTTTTATTTGTCATTGAATACGGTATATTTCGAGGGTGGTCTCATTAAAATTTGAAGAAAATATTCTACCTCGGATGGAAAATTCTCGTTTTATGAATTTCATTCGATTTCCGTGAAGTCTAGCTTGATTTAAGTTGCTCGATACTTAGCTTATAGTACTTAATCATTTAACTAGGTCAAGACTAAATTAATAAAAAACGTTGTGGATTGTTGTCAACTTGGCCCACTTATACTTAATATCAAGAATTCTTACATTTCGTGTTAGAAACTAGTAGAAAACGGACCAAACGCGAGTCGGGGTTACTGAGGGTTCCGTACCACCACAAAATACAAAATATAATGCAAATAGACAACATTACGCCCAGGCGGTCACCCATCCAAATATCAACCGCGCCCTACGTTGTTTAACTTGGTGGTGAACATAAATTTGTCACCGACTCGCACTTGGCAATCATTTATTATTTGTTGGATTACTTTAGAGTGTATTATAATCATGCAAAGTTTGACGCTTGTACGTATTACCGTTTTCACATTAGAGCACATACAAAAATACGTTTAAAAACGTTTGTTGTATGAGTACTCCCCCCCCCCCCCCCTTTACTTTTTGACTTTATTATTATTTCTTAGCTAATCCGCCATAACATTACGTATTCTTTAAAAAAATCTACTGGCTATCTAATACGGTTCGAAAGATACAGCCGCTAAATGGTAGGACGGACAGACGGCTAGTGATGGATTTCGTTGACGCCCTTTGTGTTCGGAACCCTAAAAACAACTGAAGACAGCTATAACAACATGATAGTTGTCGGCCTTGAACCGATGCGTGATATCATATCAGGAGCGAAAATATTAGCTTAGATACAAAGAATGCCTACACTACGTATTATACTCGCGTTGTACAAGGTCTTTGGAACTTTATCGTTTTAGTGCTTGGAATCAATACCTAAGTAAAAGAAAGGCACGACTGTTTTATGTGGGGTGGCTATAAAATATATGTAGAATACTTTTACTTTGCAGTAAAAGTAGCGCCTTCTTCATACATAAATGTAAATAACACGAAGCGTGGTATCACGCCATCAAAGATTTATGTATTAGGCATTTATGATTTTTATGATTAGCCAGTATTATAATACAGTCCGCCTGCCATACTTTAATAATACATTGAATCTTCTCTCAATCTCTAATAAGAGAAAAATACAGATTGGAATAAGACTACTACAGGGTTACGCGAAAAGGGTGTACTAAGCTGAAAGGGGATATCATTATGAACAACTTTTATTATAGGACCAACCCTGAAATCGCGAAAAATATATCAGCGGTTCCATATAAATGTTGTCGAGTGTCAATGACCGTTTCATATGGATCAGCAAATATTTTTTTGCGATTGTATTGTTACTCCCATAGTAAAAGTTGATGGGTACTATGGACCCCTTTGGGTTTAGTACACCGTGTCCGCGTAACCCAGTATATATTGTTATATGCCCCCTTCGATCAAAAAAATACAAAGATGCCAGAATGACGCGCTGATCGCGGCAATACTCAATCTGGCTGGACTCAATACGCAGCCAGAATGAATCCACAGTCACGCGATAGTTGCACAAGCCGTAACAGACACGTCAACTTAGCTGTCGAACCACCGTCTGACCAACGGGAGAGAAAGAGAAAATTGTCTCTTTCTCTCGGGAGAGAAGTTCCCACTTGCGATTCGGACATAATCGCCGTCTCGCTTGCATATACAGCTATTTTTATTTATGATACTGCAGACGTTTATTGACTATAATTTTCTACGCGTTGTAACTTCTATGTATAAGTTTTCGAACTATTCCCCAGCAAGCCTAACATGTGCGATAAGATTTTGTCCACCTTTTCTTATCATGTGCGTAAGTAAACGTGACAAAGATTGTATGTGTATATGTCTGTCTCATTCTCGCGGGTCAAAAATAGGGATTATGCTTATGATCATAGTCAGTACTGTTTAGCTATCATCGCGTTATCGTGTCTAAATTGTCTAATGATGATTAAATGATGTAATACTAATAATGTAATTTAAACACAACAGTAAAATAACTAAATATATACATATTTAAATGACTAGCATTTAATATCAAAATCATTACCACGATAAATTTTAAACGTCAAAAAGATTGATATCGACAATGATTATCGACTTAAAACACATTGAACGCTTATCAAATGCAAGTCATTTAACAAAGCGTCAATTCCTAAATCGAACCAATATGGTCAGGTGAAATATAGACGAAGCGCGGAAACGGATGTTTACCTATAAATCAATTTCAAACTTAGCGCCCTTTTAATATGATACAAAGTAGGAAAGGTGTCCACGTCCTCTGCCGTCGACGCCTTTGTATGTATCATATTAAAAAGACACTAAAGTTGAAATTTCTTCGAAGAAGTGTGCCCACGTTCACGCCTCATCTAATGAACAAGCCAAAATTTTAATACATATTTCATATCCGTATTATGGAAATACGCACCATTTCGCGATAAAGCCCACTTGTACCACTAGTAGTACCACTTGAAAGTTCCTTTAACTGTAAAGAGTTTATATCTATCTAACAATTTCTTTACTAAACATCAATACCGGTTCAGCTATTTAGTCATGAAAAGGTATGAAATCTTAGGAATTCCTAAACTTAGCGTCCCTGTATGTCTAGTAATTACCTGAAAATCGTCAGCCACTCAAAAGTCACTAACGAAGTTAGCGTGCGACTAAGTTCACACTGGTGGTGGTGGTACTTGGACTCATCAGTACCTTTGAAAAAGTTCCGTTGAACTGGTCCTCACGAAGTTATATGTAAGACTTTCTATTAGTAGTTGTACCTAGTCTGTGTAACAAACTGACAGAAACCGAGAAAAGGCCTATATTTATCTTTTTTTACTGACTTCAAAAAGAGGAGGGGATTCTCAATTATTTTGTTTGTTAACTCTGAATTCCGTTAATTAAAAAACGATTTGGAAAATTCTTTCTTTTATTTTTATTTTTTTATTATTTTTTATTCTTTTTTTTTACAATAAAATTTCAATAAAATTTAACACAGATGTAAAAAATGTAGTATGTAATACACTTTCAAAAATATTTGAAAGGGTATATTTTCATATTAGTCCCATAGAAATGTAACCAGTACAGTGAAGCATATCCTGTAGTTTTTTATTTTTTATTTACGCCTTGCCGCCAACTTCAACGCCAACCTGATGTAAAGCGATGATGCGGCCTACGATGGATCACGCTTACTTAGAAGAAACCGATTCACTCTCGACTTGAAGACTACTAAAAAAATATACGTCATCCAAGTAAACGTAATTGCGTATTTACTAATTTTTTATGTCGCTTTTTTTTATTGATAATAATTGAATATATTGCCTAATAGATATCTTTTTAAAATTTCAGGCCTACAGATTGTTTGGCGCAGACGGACATGCTCTGATAGACCTGCTGCAGAGGTCTTCAGAAGCGCCGCCAGCGGTCGGCCAGAAAGTGCTGTGCCGACACCCCTTCCAAGAGTCAAAGAGAGCCTACGTCATTCCTAGCAAAGTCGAACATCTTTATAAGGTTAGTTTAACCTCATTTTTTTGCGCCTCACTGCTAGGCAACGGTCATCAACCATATTTTGCCACCTTTTTAGGGTTCCGTACCCAAAGGGTAAAACCGGGCCCTATTAGCCGACCCTATTAGAAGACTCCGCTGTCCGTCTCTCTTTCCGTCTGTCACCAGGCTGTATCTCATGAACCGTGATAGTTAGACACTTGAAATTTTCACAGATGATGTATTTCTGTTGCCGCTGTAACAACAAAAACTAAAAAACAGAATAAAATCAATATTTAAGGGAGCTTCCATATCACGGTTCATGAGATACAGCCTGGTCACAGACGGACTGACAGACGGACGGACAGTGGAGCCTTAGTAATAGGGTCCCGTTTTACCCTTTGGGTCCGGAACCCTAAAAACGGTCTAGTCGTTTTTGAGTTTTAGCGAGACAACGAACAGCAATAGATTTTAATATAGTATATAGATAGATAAAAGATAGACAGATTACTGCTGCATCAGTTGCTAGTGGCGCTAGAGCACAACGACGAGCTGATAGTAAATTATAAAAAGTTAAAAAGATTTCACAAAAAGATTACCAGGAGCTCATCTTAGCATGTAGATTAATTTTACTACGACATATGTGTAAAGTGGTCGTTTGTTATATACAATAACAGTCTTATTCCAGGCATCTAGCTTATCAAATAGCCTTGAATTATTGTACGGAAGATAAGTCAAAAGGTCAAAATCTTAACTAATAAATGAATACAGTGACTTATATAATACAATACCTATATATCCTATATACCTACATCACAATAAGAATAGCATTCTGTGAAATGTAGCGTGATTAAATCATCATCATCATTTCAGCCATAGGATGTCCAGTGCCGGATTTATATTTTTTACGAGTGTAGGTCACTTTTTTTTCCGCCGCCCCATGTACCTTTCTAAAATAAAAAGGGGGGTTTGCTTGTATTTTATACTCAGAAATTAAGTGAGCTTCCTCTAAAATCTGCCGCCCCTAGGCCGCGGCCTTTGTGGCCTATTGACAAATCCAGGACTGAGGATGTCCACTGCTGGACATAGGCTTCGTTCTAAAGGGCGGTTGGAAGGCGACCTGCATCTAGCGTTTTCCTGCGGTCTCTTTTAGGTCGGCTGTCCATCTTATGGGTGGACGTCCTACGCTGCGCTTACCGGTCCATGATTAAATGCGCGTTGTCTATTCTTAGCAGACTAAAAATAGTTATAAATAAAATAGTTCGCTAAAATTTGATGTTTTTACGTCTATTTGATACAGATGCAGAGGGCATTACTTTATTTAATGTGGCACAGACATTCTTATCGATAACTACCGTCATAAACTGCATAAATCATTAAAGATAAATAAAACGTACTATTTGAAAGCATTTCTTTACGCAAACATCACTTTTTGTTTATATTGAATAGTTCAATGTAAACATTATATTGATATGGGAATATCGGATTTTATTACCCTATTGTTTTAATTACTTATTGTAAACAGTTCTATCATTTCCAGGCGGAAAAATACAATTTAAATAGGCCATTGTGTCTCTCATTTAGATATGTATTTGTTTTTTAAGATACTTGGATTAAAGACCCTGTGCACAGAATACAAGTACAGAAGTTTCACTCCGCAAAATCATTTAAAGAAGTAGCGACTCTTGCTACTACACAATAAAGTGCAATTCAGAATGTGCGAGCGCTAACTACCTACCACTATATTAACCTAGAAGTTGCCTCTCTGTGTATCGCGTAACTCTTGTTGCGTTATCTCTGTCCATCGCGCGGCAACGGGCACGGCAAGTCCGACAAGACGACTACTTGTAGCTTCATACCTAAAGTACGGAGTGCGCCAGGACTGCCCTCTGTGTGTATAAATTAAAATGATGTAATGTCTTGTAAAGTCGGGTCACCTGTGCCCAAAATCTAACAAAACATGTTTAGCTAACATTGCATTCACATTTGACTGCCCCGGTGGCTCAGTTGGTAGTGAACCTAACTTCTGTGCTTGGGGGCGTGGGTTCGATTCCCATCTAGGACAAACATTTGTTTGTTCTCTGTCTGGGTGTTAATATCTATTTAAGTATGTATTTAAAAATATATATGTACGTATATCAGTGTCTTGCAGCCATATTACAAGCTTTGCTTAGTTAGGGGTCAAATTACCGTGTGTGCAAAAATGTCCAGATATTTATTTATTTTATTATTTATTGCGGGCTTATTATGGATGTTTGTTTGTGATTCGTATTGTGACCACTGTAAACCACGATCATGTGCCATTCCGTTCTAATTACTTACTCGCACCACACGTGTGAATGAGATGCCAAGTGATCGCGATCACAATCAGTACCACGAACGGACATCTATAATAAGGCCGCTGTTAGCTAAACTTGTTTTATTAGATTTTGGGCGCAGAATCAGGCTTTACATGCAAATCACACTTGCATAGTGAGTAGGAACCAGGACCATGGGGGGGTCCATAGTAGCGATTATTATGAACAAGTTTTACTATGGGACCAATCCAGAAAACGCGTTTTTAATATACTTTAACATCTGATATTTTGGTTCGCGATTTCATGGTTAGTAAAAGTTGTTCATAATGATGGATACTATAGACGTTACGGCTTAGTACACCCTTTCCGCGCAACCCTGCATATCAACAACCCTGTATATGTGTTTTGTGTATTACAGGTGTACTGGAAGGAAGGCCGCATCTGCATTCCGTTGAAGCCGTTGGTGGAAGTCCGCGAGAGAGTTCAGTCTTCACTTAGAACGCTCAGACAAGATATCAAGAGGAATTTGAACCCCACACCCTACAAGGTTCGCAAAATTTACTTGAAGGTACTACTAACTATTCTGTGATTAACAGTGCGGGATTTAACTTGAGACAAGTATTATCTGTATATGCGTAGCCAGGTTTTGATTTAGGGTGGGACGAAAAATAAAAATTAGAATAGATTACGAAGTGCTTTAAATCCAATGCCAGCCTGGCTTGGATGCCTGGCTAGTGGGGAAAGAATAGAATAGAATAACTTTTATTGTATAAACTGCCATTTATAATCCTGCCTTGCTTATACGCTCATGTTTCTCTATGGCTAGTATTGGACTCAATTTTCGTAGCAATAAAAAAATGGCCTTGACGACCATCGCGGAATGATTCCGGATGGTGTAAAGTAATGTTGTTTATACCTAAGAAAAATAATATAAGTCCGGCACTTGATCAAAATAAAAACAAAAACTGTATAACTGTAAGGAAAATTGAAATCCAGATCAACCAAAGCATCAGTCATGAAAGGAATGCACCATCAGAAAATTTAAACAAGGAGAGATATAAGGTGACGTGGCTGATGTGAACGCAGCCAGTCCAAATGAGTCTGGATACCTTTAGTTGAACTCACTCTGCAGACGACTTCGACGCCCTTTTTTTGCATGTAGACTATTAGGTCATTAGTATCGCTGGAAGTTTCTTAGTATGTATGAAAAATTTGTAAGTGACCCATACTTACCGGTTTTAACTGACTTCTAATAAGGAGGTTATTTTTTTATGTTTTAATTAAATTAAGATCATTAACAAATATGTATCGAGTAAATTTTTTCCCAAATTCGGTATTGTACTTGAAGCAATGCAGAAGTGGAATTACACTAGAGATTCATGAAAAAAAAAACAGTTTTGAAAATGGACTTCTGCAAAGTAACGCCTGATTTAATCAGATTTATTATAATTTAATAAGTTGCTACTATATCGAAACTAATATACCAAAGAACTAATAT
Source organism: Agriopis leucophaearia (assembly GCA_949125355.1). Lineage (NCBI taxonomy): Eukaryota > Metazoa > Arthropoda > Insecta > Lepidoptera > Geometridae > Agriopis > Agriopis leucophaearia. The sequence continues at coordinate 12,901,662 of OX421262.1, forward strand.
ACTGAAAATAAGATATTATTATCCAGACTACAAAGTTCACTTCCGTTGTTCAAAGTTGTTTTCTACTGTTTTTCGGATCTAATTCAGCCAAACTCATACTAACTACTGTAGCTCGATTTAAACATCTGTCAAAAACCAATCGTTTTTGCCAGCAGAAAATACGCTTCCTGGGGCCTTATGCTCTACTCTAAACGCGGGCCCGAATAGGTGCAGTTTGCAAAATCACGCGAACCTTAACGCGCCGAGCTACGGTTTGCGTGATTTTGCAAACTGCACCTATTCGGGCCCGCGTTTAGAGTTGCGCGTAAGGCCCCTGTAATAGGAATTCGGATAATAACAATTCATACGCCTTTTCCATTCTCACACCAATATCTATCTGATTTTAAGATGAATAAAGGAAGAAAGAAATTGAATTCCAACCGATATTCAAGTAGGGGTTTCATTCATCAGTCCAATGCATTTGAACTTTGACGTTTATCTGGGCGCGTTCCGAATCATGCCAACATCGCTAATGATAATTAACATGGCACAAAAAAAAAATTGTGTTGATTCTCATTAACATTCTTTTAGTTTTAATTCGGAACGCGCCCTTAGACTGCAGCATAGGTTTATCAGAGTGAAGATCAATGAGTATTGTTTTCTTTCAGGTGGCAGTGAGTGATGATCTATACAACTTTATCCACGATCTGTGGCTTCAGAACGCACCTATCGGCGAGCTGTCCTGAAACTCGCATCATAACAAGAACCTCTCGAGTAAACAGTGAACATTTGGTTCTCTCATATGGAAACTGAACACTGACTCCGCAGGAAGAGGCTTTGAAGTGCAACAACTTATCTGTTCAGGTTTTTTTTTTATTCAATAACTTGCAGTGCCCTATTTCACTCGCTCTCCTACAGGCACCATACATTTTTCCAGCATAATAAGCTCGCCTATATGTTTATCCAAGGGTATAAGCCTCAATACCAAATTTAATTTAAATCTGTTTAGCTGTTAGGGAGTGCGGACAAACATACACACTTGCACACTTACACACAAACTCTAGCATTTATAATATTATTAGGGTCTAGGGAGCATGCTTGCCTAAGAAAGAAAGAAATATTTATTTTGTAACAGCAACTTAACATAAACAACAGATATAATATGGTCCTTAGGTAGTGAAGTTGTGTCACAAAAATGGCTTCAACTCAGCATAATGCTGTTTACCAAACAGCGCTGAAACAGCCTAAAAGAAACCAATTAACTCGCGACTCTCCTTCAAAGTAATTTCAACCTTTTAATACAATGCTAAAGTGTAAAAGGCCGCGAGCGTGTCCAACATCCTCTTCTGTCGCGCGATGCGTCTCTTTGTTTGTAATGTAATAAAAGTACAGTAAGGTTTAAATTGCTTTGAAGGATGGCTCTTGCGTCTGCCCCTTTTCTGTTGCGTCGAAGACACCTAGTTTGTATCTGTCAGTGAACTCGGGCAACGCATTTCACAATCTAGTGATTCAAACCAATGACAGTGGAATCAAAGCACTTCATTCGGGTTTTTGTATCTTCAACGAAACATTGTCATTTTGTCGTGCACTACGATGGTAGGGTAAAGAGTAATATCTATAAGGGAACTCAGGCAGCGTATGCCACAGTCTAGCGATTCATACAAATTAATGAAAGTGGAATAAAAGTAGTTCTTTATTCGGGTTTTTGGATCATCAACGAAACAATGTCGTTTTGTCGTGGGTGCCGTACGATGGTAAAAAGGTAAAGAGTAATATCTATCAGGGAACTCAGAGCAGAGCATACCACAGTCTAGTGATTCATACAATTCAATGATAGTGGAATCAAAGCAGATATGTACTTCATTCGGGTTTTTAGATCAGCAACAAAACAATGTCGTTTTGTCGTGCCGTACGTTGGTAAAATGATAAAGGGTAAAGCGGTGGCCAATTAGGTAATTAAAATTCACACTGATGTCATTTAGTTCAGAAAATGCTATGGTGTCTCCCCCCTCAATTCTACAGATAAGTTGGTCGCACTTTAATAAGGTTTGTTAAGCTTATGATAGTTATGACAATGTCTAAAATATGCACTTTAATTATGTATTCATTAGACAAAATGATGATTACTAAAATTAATAGAAAATAATTAAAATTAATGAACTCTAATATGTAAATCGAAATTTATATTATAGCTGGTTCACATTGTTCCAGGCGCTGGATCCAGTAATTATTATATATTAAATGTACAAAACGACGATTACTAAAAGTGATAGAAAATAATTATAATTAATGAAATCTATGTAAATCAAAATTTTTATTTCTATTATTTGGCCGGTTCACATTATTCCAGGCGCTGGATCCAGTGATTTTAATACAGTTTGTCGTAGACTGGATATAGTATGTTACACTATTTTAAACAGCAGTGTTTCAATTCCAGTACTATGTAGGTATTACTAATCAAACGCTTTGTCAGATTATTCCAGTAGGCATGCAGCACTGGATTTGATTGGTGGACTGGGATACTGGAAGAATGTTAACCGGCCATTAACAAACAAGTGTTGTTCCTTTTAACTAGTTATACAAAAAAAAATAAAGTGGGTAGGAAGAGCCCTCTTTTGTATAGCCATAAACAACAGAAAAAACCGAATGGCAATACAAATTTACTGCTTTATATCTATGGTAGTAGTTAAAAAAAAAGATTGACCTGGATTTACCTGCACTATTTTCTTAATACTAACTTTGACAGTTTCAAAATTATCTTTGTATTTAATTTCTATCTATTAGACAAGAATGACAACAATGTCAGATTTCTAGTCACCATAGACAAGGGATGCTTAACAAGTATACATTGATTTTTCAAATCCCGGCTTAAAGAGCTGATTATCTTCAAAGGGCCCAACAATTTTCTTGAATCATAGCAAAGAACAATCTCGAACCCCTAAAAAAATAAAATTTGTTCAGCCGTTTGGGAGCTACAATGCCACAGACAGACACAAATACACACGTTTAACTTGTAACACCCCTCTGTTTGCTTCAGGGGTCAAAAAGAGCGAGATTGAAAGAGCCAATAGTTAATGAACTTTCCAAATCAGACGGATTGGATTCCGCTAAATACATACTGTTTACTAAGCTGTGATAAATTGCCACAGATAAGTAAGTATGAATTTCACACTTGTCGGTGTTGAATCGTAGTTACTGTGAATTTGTCCGCATTGGATGAATCGATACTAAGCTGTGATAAATTGCCACAGATTTGTAAGTAATTAGTATGAAATCGGCGCGATCCGACCAGTCAAGTGAATACCCATCTTTAATGTATGTTGTCTACGCTGACCTTAAGTTTAGTTTTGAGAATCGGAAAACATAAATGGCACATTCGTTGTTATTAAATATCTGCATTCCGTATGAATTCATGTGAATCATTCATCATTAGGTATGATACCAAAGGTTTCTTCATAAATTCATAGAGTTCTAAGAACTTTAAATTGTAAGCCATGGATCAAAATGTAGCTATATTAGTTTTTATTAGCATTTAGTATATATTTATTTTTTGTATATTATCTAGTTTCGTTATGGAGTTAAAAATAGTTTATCGGTGTGGTGTGGTGTCATGTTTAATTGTTTATGTTTGAATGACATTTATATTTTTTTAATGACTTCAAAAAAAGGAGAAAGGTTCTCAATTCGGCCCATCTCTTTATTAAAGATAAAATATTAAACGCCTCCTAGTTTTGCATGCACAAGAGAGATGGAAAATATAATAGCCTTAACAGAGGTGTCAACTTGGTTGATGAACCGCCGTCTGACTAATGGGAGAGAAAGAGAAAATTTTCTCTTTCTCTCTCGTTGGTCACAGCGCGATCCGTCAGCCAAATCCGTCACGTCTGTAAGTAGTTTTCAATTTGGTTGTATTTTTTTTTAATGTTTGTTTGTCAGAGCTCCTTCGTTTTTACACCGATATGTAAAATTATTTCTAATTGAAAGTATATACTTTCAGATTGATCCCATAGAAATTTCGTCTTAGTTGGTTTAATAGTTTGACTTTAAATCAAAATAACTGGAAAACTTTTGTTGTCTGGATGACAGTGTTATCATCCAAGTAACCGAATTTGGTAATCCGACATAGCTATTAAAATCTGCAAGTTGAAGTGGCAATGGGCAGGCCACATCGCTCGAAGAACTGTTAACCGAAGGGGAAGAAAGGTTCTTGAGAGAAGACCGCGAACCGGAAGACGCAGCGTAGGTAGGCCTCCCACTAGATGGACCGACGACATTGTGAGAGTCGCGGGCATCCAGTGGATGCAGATGGCAGCATGTCGTTCAGTATGGAGGTTAAAGGGGAAGGCCTATGTTCAGCAGTGAACGTCTTCTGGCTGATGATGATGAATAATTATAATAAAAAGGACAAAGACGAAAGCTTACATTGGATGAAAAAAATATATATATAGATCGAGGGCTGTTAAATTTTATAACCAGCTTTAAGTTACCAAACTGTACACAGTGAAAAGTAAAGTAAGTATGATACATTTGTACAAGTAGAGTAATTTTGTTAATTTGTTACAATTAGACCTGTATGGATAGAGGGGGTTGGAAAATAGAATAGACAATAGTTTTTTGTAACTGGGAGTTGGGAATTCTTCGTGATTGATAGAATTGTGATTAACGAAATGTTGTTTTTTTCATTAGTTGTGTCATAAAATGTGATGTGATTTCGCTTAGGTTAGGTTACTTCATAACTTAAGTATGTGTTAGTTTAGTTGTAAATGTTAATGTATTAGATTTGAGATAGAATGTCACCAGTGTTGCCAGTGAATTAAGTCACATTGGCGTAGCTGTACAGGATTTTTTGCGAGTTCTGACTCTTTTTTGCCCTAATAACTTAAAATTGCCTAGTTTTTTTAAAGTGCTGATTTTTCTAGGATGGTATTTATCCACCTGAGTCAGTACCTGGACCCAGCTATGCCAATAAATAATTAAAAATTATGTCTTATTTTTCATCTTATACCGTTTGGTGTGATGGTGCATTCAGTGTAAAGTCCACACATAGGTTTTTATATAAATGTTTAATTTGAAGGATATAGGTTAAGTAAAATTTTATAACAGAGTTTAATTATCATGATTCCGATTATGAATATATAGGTACATGTATACGTTTGTATATTAATATATTTCAAACAATCCAATACCAATCTCTAATTAATTTTACACATTCTATTAATTATTATGGTCCTACTTCTAAAACTAGGTAAAGGCCTAAGCAAATCATGTAGTGATTGGTGGACGCCTAATCACCGTTCCCGGGACGGTGACGTTTTAGACGGTGAGTGGGCGTTTACGGAATGATTACATTGTCACTTAGGGCAACGCAGATTTTTTAACTAGTAATATATACGAGTACTTGTAAGTACATAAAAAAAGCATATATGTTTTTGATTATGTATCCGGCTCGAAGGACCATTATGTGAGGGCTGTGATGTGTTAACCCTACATAAATTGATTTGTTTTTAACACTGCCGGCAAGAATGATAAAACGTATGTTCGCGTAAACTGCTTTATTGGTACTAATACATATTGTATAATACTATTTGTAATAATGCTTTTATGTAAGTTAATGTACGGTGGGCCTGTACAATAATGATAGTCTTATAAATATTAAGGGCACAAAATAGTGATTATTTTTGTAAAAATGTGATTTAAAGGCAAGTTTTAAAGGCAAAATTATGTATTATGGTTGTAAGTTGCATCTCATGAGTTGGTAATTAGGAACATATATTTTATTAAAAATCACATGCAATTATTTTTTATTTAGAATATATTTTAATACAAGTGGTGTCCTTTTTTAACCGACGAAAAAGGAGGACGGTTCTATGTTCCACTGTTTTTTTGTAATGTATGTTCACAGATTCCTCGGCTAACTGTTGACCGATTTAAAAAAAAACTTTTGTTTGGTAGGGTGGGTTATACTTCCAATTTGGTCCCATTGTCACCAAGTCAAGATCAGATGATGTGAAATCGAGGGTAAACCTCAAATTTTATAGAACTTTTTCATATCAATGTGATCCACTTGTTAGATATAACAAAATACGTAATTAACATTTAAAATAATGCCGGGTTTGTATTGTGCTGTTATAGTCATTACGTTCGCGCATTGTCTTGTGCCATGTCTATATGATGTAATTGCGATTAAAAAGTCCACAACCATAGTCTGTCATACCCACTTTTTTTTTTCTTTTATTTGACCGAATAAAGTGAAGGTGTCAGAAGAGGGATCGGCGTTTGTATGTTTATATATTTTTTTCGACGATAACTTCGTTTCTGTTGAAATTATCTTCATAAAGGTTTGGCAATGACTAAAATCGGTAAAGTGGTTGTGAAGACGGGTCGCAAGGTCACAGTACGAAGGAACAAATAGTTATTGATGTTTAGTCTATGGCCCATATTTTTTCTCACATTATGGGCCTTACTTAAAAACGTTACTCAAATTGATCTACGTTTAAAATTGCTCTCTCAACTTCTCGCTGATGGCACCCGTCAAACGCGGAAACGAGATAGAGCAATTTTAAGCATAGATCAACTTGAGTAACGTTTTTAAGTAAGGGCCTATTTATTCATAATGCCGATGTCTTTACCCAATTTCATTAAGTTTGTTCAGCCTTTCTTAAAAGGTTAGTAATAGCAAGGATTCATAATTATATCCTCTTTGGTAATAGACAGAGCTACTTTGCAACAATATTTTGAAGTGTGATGTGAGTATGAGTAGCATAACTTGGCTTAATAAACCCTTGTTCATGTGGTTTCAAATACAGATATCTAGTTTTAATATAACACCTGCAATATATTTTTGTGCCTTTTAACTTTGTACTTCATAATAAATAATGATGCACAAACATCTGAAATTTTATTTTCGACACGAATTCTAGCAGGTCTCCAAAATTAAATAAATAAATATCTGGGACATTTATTTTACACACGGTCATCTGACCCCAAACTAAGCAAAGCTTGTAATGTGGCTGCCAGAGACTGATATACGTACATATATATTTTAAATACATACTTAAATAAATATTAACACCCAGACATAGAACAAACACAAAAGTTCATCACATGAATGTTTGTCCTAGGTGGGAATCAAACCCACGCCCCCAAGGGCAGAAGGTAGGTTCACTACCAACTAAGCCACAGAGGCAGACAAATTAAAATTATCCAGAGTTTTATCACGATCGGTTCAGCAGTATAGGCGTGGAAAGGTACAAACAGTTCATTGTACGGAATTTATCGTTAGACAGGTTATAAGTGGCAGGCAGCAGCTGTCTTATTAACCGACTTCAAAAAAGGAGGAGGATTTATGTTCCACTGTTTTTTTTAATGTCATCATCATCATCAGCCAGAAGACGTCCACTGCTGAAAATAGGCCTCCCCCTTTAACCTCCACACTTTTAAAAATGTATGTTCACCAATTTTTCCGCCAATTATGTATTCGATTTTGATGATTCCTTTTTTGTTTGCTACGCCATACTTCAGAGGTGGTCCCATATTTCATCATCCATCAAAATTGGTTTAGTAGTTTGGTTTGTAAATCAAAATAACTGGGAAAAAAATTTCATCCAAGTAAACGAAATTGCGTAGGTACCTACATATTTACTAATTTTGAAGTCTGTTTTTTTAATTGATAATTATTTTCTCTTTAGTGTTAAAATGAGATAGAGATATAATAGTATTTCATCAGCGCGTTTTTTTAAATTCAATATGGTCCGTGTCGCAATGTAGACAACAATGAATGTCTAAAAAGAAATATAATTCTGATAGCTTATACCAAGGATGGATGGTACTAGAGGTATCTATCTTTTGTCGATGCTTATACCAAGGAACATATTACTCACAAGGAGGCTTATATGCTCACAGAAGTGTTTCGAATTCGAAACTTTGACCATGAAGCCAAAATAATAAAAATAGTAAGATCTTTAGCCACTAAAATTAACCACTCTATTCCTCAGGGAAGTGTCATCGGGTGTATCCTATTTTTGATATATATAAATGACCTGCCTAAAGTTATAAACGAGTCCTGCGTCCTTTTCGCGGATGATATTTCAATCCTGACATCTTGTAGAAACAATTTAAATTTAAATAATAATTTAGTTGACATTTTTAAAAATATAATTAATTGGATGAATGATCATAATCTTGAATTAAATTTTGACAAAACAAAAATAATACAATTTAGACCTCACCAAAAAGCTCCCCTTGACATACATTTTTCTTATAATAACAATATATTAAAATGCGTAGATGCGACTTCACTGCTAGGTTTAGAACTTGACTCACATTTAAACTGGAAAACGCACATACAAAAAATCAAAATGAAATTGAGCAGTTTCACTTATGCGCTGACAGAACTACGACGAGCTACGGATCAGAAAACAGCCATTACTGCATACTATGCATATGCCTACTCGTGGCTCAGGTACGGCATTATATTATGGGGAAACAGCGTAAACGCATTAGATCTCTTCATTGCCCAGAAAAAGTGTATCCGTATTCTGGCCAATATAAAATCCCCTGATATAACTATAACAATTTTTCATAAGCCCTACTTCATTAAATTTAAAATCCTGTCCTTGACATCAATTTACATATTAGAAATAAGCAAATTTGTTAAAAAATACCCCGACTTCTTTAAAAGAGCAATTGACAAGCCTCGAAAAATCAGATCACAATATAGGCATAAACTTATCGAACCGAAATCTAATCTAGTAATTCATAGCTCAGGCCCTACAACTATGGCCGTAAAAATATACAATAAGCTACCAAATATAATAAAAGACATAGAAAAAGAACCCAGCTTCACTAATGTTCTCAAAACTTTCCTAGAATCAAAATGTTACTATACCCTAGACGAATTTTTTAAGGATAATTTCGATGATTTACAAATAGACCGTTCTGTTCTTTCTGTTGCCATACCCTAACAGGGTCATATGTACTACATGTATTTAAGATGTGTTAAGACAAAAACATGTTATTTAAGGTCTGCATGCATACATATATCGCAATAAATAAATTGAGTATTGAGTATTGAATGGAATACACCAACGTGAGCGCAGTGAGTTCAAAATAAATCGTTACGTTCGTTAGCGCTATTGGTATGATTCTGAATATGAGAGGATTTTGGTGACGCACGTCTTGTGCATTTATTTTGTGGGTTGTCATAATCTCAAAAACATTCTTATAATACCAAAAAAAAAAAAAACTTACCTTACATTCAATATAAGGTAACACAGATCTATGTATATCTGTGTAAGGTAAGAATATTTTTGAGATTATGGTAACCTCAAGTACATCCAGTTTTAATAAGTATCGTTAGAGTCAAGTAAAGTAAGTCACGATCAAGTTCAAGTCATGCCCTGTACAAGTGGTGAAGACTTTACTAGTAAAGCATCCACCGCTTGACTACATAGGGCACTTAAAACTTCTTGGAAACCTCAACGAGCAAGTCTACGAACACCCAATAAATAATATTCCTAATATGTTTAGGAAAATAATACAATGAGGCGACATTATTTTTTTCACGTTGGCGCTAAAACTTGTACTTATATGTATTCTGTGCTAAAACTCCAATACTTAATACTTATATTCCTGCTTAAGTTTTTTAATCTGTACACTGCTTATTTTGACTTTGACAAATAACCTCAAAAAGAAAGACTGATTTTATCTTTTACTTTGTGTATTTCTATTTTGTACCAGTTTGTACGTATAGAAGTAGTGAATTGATAAAATAACTACGCCTACTGCTACAGACAGTCTTGCCGATTCTAAACCGTGAGTAAATGCTGATATAATATCGTTTTATCATTGAATAGGAATCACCATTATTCCAGCTCGACGCTAAAGCATTTTATGAGTTTCCAGTGTTTAGAAACTAAGTTCCACGTCTTATTTATAAGTTCCAACTTTTAGGATATTACCCTGACTTCTTTTGTTATTAGAGATCAATCAAAAGATAGATAAATTTTATGAAGCATATCCATAAATTCCTATAAATTCTAAGAACTATTACTAAGAAATCGGTATATTTTACTAAATATCAGATACACAGAGCCAATTAAATGTCTATTAAGCCGTCATTAAATGTTAGTTTTGTTTTATGGTTTCAATCGACATGGAAGGAAAAATTTATAGGTACCGTGAAACCTGGTGACTTTGCCGCTTTCTTGAAGTAGGTACTGTTTAAACTACATTTTCATAAAAAAAAAGTATTAGGCTACTATATAAAAACTATAGCAATGCATAGCGTGTTTCATGGACATTACTTAGATAGCTATACATTACTCCCATTATAATATTCTATATTTTATTTAAATAAAAACAAAATGTGGCAAAGATAACTATCAATGCTGGCAAGATTGCCAAATTAAAAAATAGTAGGAAAGAATGAAGTAACTTTTTCTGTATATTAGGAACATGCCATTCTATACATCTATCCAGAAAAATAATACCAAGGCATTAGGTTTTCTAACACTGGTAACAAAATTCTTCATATAAGTGGCAAATTCACCGACTTTTTTAAATTTCTCCATACACAACGGTTCATTCTGTCAGGGTTGTCACAAAAAGATATTTTTAACTTTTAAGTTTTTATAATCAGACCATTAGCAAATGTTTCAGGTTATATCGAAGTCTATCAAAATGTGAATTATTGCCTAATACAGATTTATCCATAGAAAGAACACAATAAAAAATAGACATCAAACTCCATAAACTAAGCACGACTAAAACAAAATTATTATTGGAACAAATATTTGAACACAGACATGTAAATCACATTAGGTAGGTAAATTTTTAACTGCACCATTACTTTTATCTTTAAAATTTTAACATAATACATAATATCTATATAATATACAGAACATAGCAAAACATTCGACGTTATATTTACTTTTTTTTATCTATATAAATCAAGACCATGGCAAAACATTTTACCCTATTATTTACTTCAGTCTAGTGAAATCCAGACCATGGCAAAACATTTTATTAACATTTTAACATATCTGCAGAATAGTTTTTGTATGCTCTGCTGGATAGTAGCTGTCTGCATCGCGGTTCCATCTCCTAAAACAAAATTCAAGCTACAATATCTGAAAGTTAACTAGCCAAACCTTAAACCATGCCATGAGCTATCAATTGAAATGTTGAAGACTGGTACACATATTGATACTGGTAACTGATACTGTATTTGAAAATAGCATCCATTATTAAACTGTGTGTGACGTCACTCAAAAAGCTGCGAATAATTTAGTGACAACCCTAACCCCAACAAAAACATGGCAAAGTTGACATCACAACACTTCGCGTGGGGATAGTAACTTTTCCAAACCAATTTGTGAATTTTATAGAGCTTGTATCACAATAAATCAACAATTATTTACTAAAAAAAGATTATATTAATATAATATCAAAGATTCACTTACGTGGCCAACGTTTTTTCTGGTAATTCATATAAAAGTTCCGGAGCACCAACCTTCACACTGTTATGGCACGAAAAGAATAATCGCCAAAAATTACATAGCAGACCCTGTGTAGGCTGCCATATTCAATCTAGTGTTGCCAGCCTGTAGTTAAATTTTGCAATAATGGCATCTACAGTCGATGATAGTGCACAAGTAAGCCGTAAATAGCATTTTAATCAAAAAAAAAGTGGGGTGGTAAAGTCAAGTTTCAAGGCAAAGTCAACAGGTTTCACGGTACTTAAATAGGTAGGTAGGTAAATATTGTTGTATAAATGCTTATGTAAATAAAACACAGACTCATCATATGTATAGCCTAATTAAACCAATACGAAACATTCCAAGAACACTGTTTTAAACTATCATGGTTGTTTACTACAGTTATATGGTTATTTACGGGATATTTACCGAGGTAAGGTTGTGAACCACCACAACCACGGTAAACATTCAAAGAATCTCATCAGAAACAACTACCTTGTTCAGACTAAACTTAAGTCTCGAACATCAATCTAAACTTGATAGTCTATCGGACTTTTATCAGACACATTTCAGGTGGAGTGTGCATCGGGTCTGTATGACCTTGTTACGTCTTGGCCATTTATCTATCGGGCGGCCAGGGCGCGCAAATAGGGCGACAGTGTTTTGTTGTTTATATTCCAGAAACCTGATAGAAGAGCTTTGATTCCTCTTTTATTGTGCAAATTGCTAGACCGTTATATGTCGCCTGTATGGATGTTCCCTGAAAGATAAAACCTGGGCATCTTTAAGTTGCAAGTAAATTGATTTCTTGTAGGCAAGCAAGCTCTATTGTAGACAACAACATTGCATAACATCAGGTAAAATTGTGGTCATCTGAAAGCCTAGTCTGATGTAAAAGAAAAGTAGCCATTCACTCTGCTGGTATTCCAGCTATAGCAATGAAGACATGCGCACCTCAGTTATCTAATGTGCGGATATGCCTCTTTCTTCTCGCTCTCATCCTCTGATGTCTTGAAACTGGTCTAGTGCCGAATTTGTGGAATTTTGCTGACATGCAATCCGTACCCAAAAAAGGTTGTTGTGCAAATCCTGCCTACTGCTGGCTTATGTTGTTGTGTCCATATCCTTCAAGTTGTATTGCCGAACTATCAACAGTCCAGCTATAGATAGTTAACCTCGAAAATCATTTAAAATACCTGTGGAACCCATGGAATACCCGGTTATGCATATACCCTGTACGAAGCCGAATGGAGGTCATTGTACTAATCATTATGAACAACTTTTACTACGGGACCAACCAAGAAATCGAGAAAAAAAATATCTGCTGTTCCATACATTTTGTTGAGTGTCAATGACCGTTTTCTATGTATGAAACAGCAGATTTTTTTATGTAAGGGTTGGTCCCATAATAAAAGTGTTTCATAATAATGAGTACAATGACCTGCTTTCCAATCAGTGATAAGCCTATTATACAATTTAAAAAAATTATATATATATAGCAAGCGGTATCCAGCATTGTGCGAGTTAAACTGCTACTTTATTGTCTCGTAGATAGGGTCCTTATTTATGTAAATTTCTTTGCAGAGTGAACTTTCTGCTCTCTGGTGTATTCTGTGATATAGTTCTCCGATAGTTAACTATCTGAGTTCCTCTAAGTCACGAGTGAATTGGTTTCTTCTAGGTCAGCGTTCTCCATCTTAGACTGGCAGGTGAGTTGGCGGCCAAACGCAAGATTGTTATTTAGTAATAACATAATGAGGCGTCCCGCGGCTTCCTGCTACAAAAAACATTTTTTTTCTGGATACATGTAGCTTGTGTTAATCTTGAGTAAAAGCTATTTTCGTACAAAATTTCATTAAAATCTGTATAGCTGTTAAGGAGTCGTGCTTGGATAAACACACCATTACACACAATTTTGCGCATGTATAATATTAGTAGTGTGATAATTTTCACTACATAAATCAGCCACGACAGAGGCCTTCACCGTCTTCAGCTGGCCCAAAAACTAAATAAAATAAATAATAAATAAATATCTGGAACATTATTGCACACATGGTCATCTGACCCCAAACTAAGTAAACCTTGTAATATGGCTGCCAGAGACTGATATACATACATATATATTTTTAAATACATACTTAAATAGATATTAACACCCAGACATAGAACAAACACAAATGTTCATCAACTGTGTCTGAACATTGGTCATGGACCCACATACCTAGACAAAATAAAATCTTCCTCGAATAAAATCTTCATTAAGCCCATGGTGCTGCTATTGTTTATTCTGTGCCGCCGCTGTTACCGACACTCGTCTATATACCACAGCCTATTGTCGCCTACGTCTAACTAATACTTGACCCAAAAAGGCTGTCCTTCCCTTAAACAAGCCTACTCATTAACTGCAGGCTCCGCAACATTGACGAGACGACTCATTGAGCTGCACCCCATTATAGCGGCACCTTATCTTGACATAGAGGTAGGTATGTTTTATGTACTAGCAGCTGTAGGTGGCAGTATCACAAAGGCCAATTCATCAGACAACAGCGTCTTTTATCGCTAATCTAACTAAAAATATTAAAACAAAATATTTACGTCTTAAATCGATCGAAGTACATTCTCCAAAAGTAGACACAGTAATTTTATATCTTAAATAATCTGTTATAAATATCAATATAAAAAACCGACTTCATAAAAAAATTACAGAACTGAACCAAATTAAAATGGAACGAAACGGGAAGCACCAGCTTTCAAATAAAAAAATAATCATCAAAATTGGTTCACCCAGTCGAAAGATCTGAGGTAACAAACATAGTTTTAAAAAAACAGTCTAATTGAGTACCTCCTCCTTTTTGGAAGTCGGTAAAAACATTAAATGCGCGAGTAAGATCGCTGCTCCATTATTCTGGTCCTTAAGAATGGTATTTTAAAGTCCTTTGTGGCGACCGCGGTCGGTCGAGTTGCCATCGTGAGCGAGAAATATTCAAAATAATATTATATTGAAAAATAAGCAGATGCGAGGACACATTTTATGCATATTTTTGTTTTATTTTCTTAAAAATATACTAAAACCTGGCTACGCCCGTTGTTGGCATCTCGTTATGAATTGCGGAACAGCCAACAGAACTGGAATAATAGAGCTAAAATAATAAACATCTCCTGAGTTATTGAACTGCGGATTATGTCATGTGTCTAGACTAGAGAGGATGTGCTATGCCTAGGCAATATTTTCATTTATATTCTACTCTTCTTTAGCTTCTAAATTCACAACAAGCATTTATTTGCTCTGAAAGCTGCAATAACATAACAAAGCATCGGCAGCGTCGGTCAAGTTGTTTTCGAGATTTCGTGATAAAGCAGTCAGCGGTATTTCGCTTTTATATAAATACGTACTAGCTATGCCCCGCGGTTTCACCCGCGTGGATACCCTCGAAAAGTCTAAGTTAGTCCTTATAACATCAGCTATCTGCCAGTGAGTCTTATCAAAATAGGTTTTGGGAGTCCATAGGGAAAATACATACATCTATTTTTATAGATAGATAAAAAATACAAAGAAACATACGATGCACGTATGCCCGAAAAAATTACCCTTCTTCTTAGGCAGTCGGGTAAAAAGGAAGAGACATTTAGGTTATAATAAACGTAGAAAGGTGTAGGCGTAAGATTTTAGGTATGTTTAATAAGTGTCTAGTTTTTTTTAAAGTTATTTATTGAAAAGTGATACTGATATAACGTTAACGTTAAAAGCCGCAATAATGTTCGTATTCGTTGTAAGCTATCAAATCTCCAGAGATGAGGTCGGTTTGGACGCGATGCGCCGGGGGCGGGCGGCGCATCCGCCCTTGCGTCAGTGCCGCCAGTCGCTCGCCGCCGAGCGCCCGGCCGGCCCTGCCTCGCACTTCCTCTATACGACACAGGCTCCAATCACCGGCGGATTTATAACACAAAACGTTCAAAATTTACACAAATACTGTTGTTTAAATAAAATCACAAAATTTATGGCTTAGTCCTTATTTGTAAAGTTTATGATTACCTACATAACATATCGTAGGTATTTTTTCAAATGAGTTTTAGGTGGGAAAAAATAAATTATAATTATGTTCAAAAGTTGCTGTGCGAAGCCAAATAAAAAACTAAGCAAAAGCAAATCGAAACCGGAAAAGATGGATTCTATAACAGAACCCGACGAGGTACCCCCAAAAGAAAATTTATCAGAATGTAAGAATAACGAAACATATAAAGAATTGCCGCCACAAGCAGCGAGCACTCTTAGTGCTCTAGTTAGCACAGAAAGTGCCGAAATTAATTCACATGACATGCAGTATGAGGAAAACTCACCAATTATTGATCAAAAGCCACCCCCCGAGAACGTTCACAGTGATTATGAAGAGGAAGATGATCTCGTGTTTACCAAAAGGGAAATAACAAAAAAGCGGTATTCTATTGACTACAAAAGAACACGACTGGATTTTAAAAGATTCTCTGTAGATTGTCGACGAGATTCGTCTACTCTAGAAGAGTTGGCGCGACTGGAGGAGGAATTGGCTAAGACTAATTTCGATGTGAGACCTGAGAGACGTAAATCTACCGGGATCTTAAAATCTACTACCAGCAGTAGTAACAGCGTGGACCAACGCGTGGCAAAACAACCATCGGATTCGGACGATGATGAAGTGTTCGAGGCGAGTTCCTCGAAGGATAAAGAACCGGAAGGTCCAAAGGAGCCACCGGCAACGCCGGTCGGGCGAGATGAGCTGGCTTTACGAAGGCACAGGTTTTTCTCTGATTTGGTATGCGCAGCGCGTGCTGCGGTCGAACACCGAGTACGGTTCGACCCCCTCGGACCTGTTGTGGCCGATACAGGTGAGCTAATTAACTAGCGGCAATTAGTTGAAAGTAGCGTAGGTACCTAATTTATGTATCCTATTTTATACGTCGTAAAATAGTAACGTTTTATTCTCACGACATGACAGGTATTGTAGTTATGCCGTTTTGAGTTTTGTATTTACAAAACTACTTAAAAAGACCAAACTTAGTTACGTAATGGTACTCTCATACATACATTCATACATACTATTGTCATCTTCTACAATGCACATATTCGAAGTAAAATTCTTCTTGTATCATAAGTAAATTTGATTTCACCTAGTATGTTTTTATTTGCAAGTGTGTGAAAATCGATGTCGTTGGCAGATGCCCAAGAAACTTTGTAGTAGATGGTCCATTCTTCCTTCCCGGCATTCAAGATAGTCTTAGCGAATACTGAATAAACCAGATAGTCAAATAAAAGTTTCCACCACAACTATTTTGCGGAGTAAACAAGAAGTTTACTGGCGTATTCATTGCTACTTGTAATCATATCGAAGTTTAGAAGAAAAAGCTCATGTGAAAGTAACAACAAATATATATACACGCCAATTTTTTCTGGTTTGTTAATGAATAATAATAATACTTAGTTAATCATTTATAATTAATTAGCTCAATATCCATAAATATGACCTCAATAATTATTATATATTTCGAGGGGTAAAATTACGTAGAGTACTACATACTTAGTTCATCATCTACGCACATTTTCCCATTTACACCGTATTAAGCATATTTTACGTGCTCTTTAAATGCTATTAAGATCCAAAGTTATTAATATTAACCTTTATTTCGCGTTTTATGTCAACTTCATAACAAGAAAAATATGGGGGAGCAATTGACCTTTGCAACAATATGCGTACGTAATGAAGATACGTGTACGATATTTTATTATTTTGTTTTTTGCCTCCTGTATTTCCAGGTTCGGTTTGATTAGACAATCTTGAATCAAAATTATCGATAACAATATGTAGAGCGTTAATTGAATCAGGCATTGTGGAAGTCCATCTTCAAAATTGTTTTACTGTCGAATTTCTAGTGTATTTCCGCTTCTACGTCGCTTTAAGTACAGTATTCTTCATAAATAAAGTAATGTCAACGTAATATTTTTCACTCTGCCTTTGAGAGAATTTTGAGTATTGGTAATTCCTTGTCTTGTCAATATAATCAACCCCTAATGTACTACCGCTCACGCCTTCACTATGTATGGTGGATTTATATCACGTAGAATTAGTAGTATGTATCATAAACGAGATCACGTAACTTCCTCGTACTTTGCATATGAATATGTCAAATTAGTGAGTTATTTTGATAACGTGATTCTGTCCTCCACTGTAATATTCGCACAGTATCCTGCTCAGTGTTCATTCACGCATAATTCTGAATTTTGGTATGAATTCGGAGTACATTACCAGCTCAATTCGATAAACGATAATAAAATATTCACGAGTTTGAGAATGGAATATGGGTTCAACGGTATCCATGGGCTGCCGGCTGATCGGATTTGTAGTGATTAGTTTGTCGCGCTCATCACCGTCATTAATGTATCTGGCGTCATGGACATGAGTCATTGCTGCCGATGAGATAGTGCTTCGGTCACTTGTAGAGTTCTAGAGACTAGAGAACGTTTTGCGGCGGCCACCACTCGCGGGTGTGCCGTGAATCACCAGCGCGCCGCGCATCCGTCCGTGCCGCTGCCGACCCTCCGCGCCTCCGACAGTATCCGACGACGCACGCGCATGCTTACACGCATCTCGTTTGTGGCTACTTAGTGTTATCAGTGCATGAAAACAACGGTTCCTTGTGCTTAAAGTGCTAATTACAGTGCGTTAATTGGCGTTTTTGGACTTTTGGCATACAACTGGTGAGCATATTTTATATTTTTAGATTCGACCCCCACTCACACTAGTTATTGTTATTATATTATTGGCTTGTTTAAATTCGTACAATGTAAGATCGCCGGACGTTGATTAGTAATATAAAGTTAGTCAACTTTGCCTTGGTTGATGACCGCTTTATTATTTACTTATTTGTTCGCTTAGCAAAAGATGTGAAACTTTGGTTTGTCATTGAAGATCATTATCTATATATATATCAATTTATCTATAAATATATAAGTAAAAGCGACATACACCATGATGACTCAATCACGAAATTTAAAAAAATTGACGTACTACGTTGAAATTTGGTAAATAGATTCCTCATGAGAGTCACGTGATGTAC
Organism: Agriopis leucophaearia; assembly: GCA_949125355.1. Taxonomy (NCBI): domain Eukaryota; kingdom Metazoa; phylum Arthropoda; class Insecta; order Lepidoptera; family Geometridae; genus Agriopis; species Agriopis leucophaearia. The sequence continues at coordinate 12,920,207 of OX421262.1, forward strand.
AGATTCGCTAAGAAAGGATTTTGCGAAAGATGCGAATTGAGGGGGTTGAAAGTCTTCGCGTATGAAGTGGCGGGAATCAGCTAGTTATTGATACTAATAACGTTTATGTATTTTGAATCAATTTTTTTTCTTGTGACTTCCTGTCGTATAGTAGTGACTCACGCTAATTACATGTTATAATAATAACTGTCAATATAAAACAATCTTCGCCTTTCAAAGATATTAAGTTTTTTTTTTTAAACAGACAACAAAATGATCTTGACGTTCCTGGCACGAAATGTAAGGAATAGAAAAGAAACATTTTCATTGTGAAACTGTGTACAGATATCGTATGTGTTAAGATACGTAACAACAATTTTGTTCATATAGAACATACAATAATTTAAAAACTACTGAGATCTTAATCTTCTAAACATAATTAACTATTATTCATCACAACAATGTATGGACTATGGACGAAGAAAGCAGTTATACAATTTCAAATAACATAGAATTTACTAATCAAAATACTCTTACACCTCGCACCTCAATTTTGTTAAGCCATTTAGGCTATTGAACATAAAAAACAAATAAATATCTGGGACATTATTGCACACATGATCATATGATCCCAAACTAAGCAAAGCTTGTAATATGGCTGCCAGAGACTGATATACATACAGATATATTTTTAAATACACACTTAAATAAATATGAACATCCAGACATATGAACAAACACAAATGTTCATCACACAAATGTTTGTCCTAGGTGGGAATCAAACCCACGCCCCCAAGCACAGAAAGCAGGATCACTACCGACTAAGCTAACGGGGCTGTAATAAAATAAATAACATACAATATAATACTCATGTCGTACGAGTGGATTGCAATTTTCGCTGAAAGTTTAACCGATAAAAATTGTGTATTACAATCTTATCAACTCGATAACGTCACTAATCGATTTATTTCGGCTTCATGCACATCGTTTTCAAAATAGTTATAAGCTCTAATTTAGTACCTACATTCTACCTATACCTACCAAAAGAACAACAAAATCAGGCAACATAGCACACGGGCAATGAAAAGTTATGAAGCGTTAACAGTTAATTACTCGTGATGGCCAGCATGACAGTGATTATAAGCGTTGCATAAATTATGAAAGCTCTATGCTGCACACCGTCGGCTTTACAAATTTAATAACAGTTACAATATCTATGCTTAAATAATTCTCGCAGCTCAAAAAAATGAAACTGTTAATCCTGAAGACCCTGGCAAGGATGACATACTATTTAAATTATTGCATTGTCATCGGTCCTTGATAAGTGTGCAAAGTTTCAAATCAATCCGACGTTTTGAAAGGGGTGAAAATCACGTTCAAATATTCCGTTACATACGAGTACACACATATATATAGATACATACACTAATAAAAGCGTGTCAAAACTTCTCACTGAAAGAAATTGTCACGCGCGGAATTTGACACCGCAAAACTTTTGTTAACTTACGCTTAATGACATGTGCAAGTAAATTTGTTTGTAAATTTGTGCATTTTGAAAAATATATCTTATTATAATATTCTGCTCAATAATAAAAAAATTAAACACAAACTTTTTTGTGTATCATGTAGGTAAGCCTAGATTTTCCAAATAAAGCTTCTCCATTTTACCTTAACCCATTGTTCGCAACGACCTTTTTCCCATTTCCCATGTGGATACGAACCTTTTGTAACTACATATAAGGTCGGGGAAAAAGTTTCTTCGTATTTTATAAACAAATTCAAGACATATTTTTTTCAAGTTTAATTACATTTAATTATAATATATATGTACCATTTTGTTCGATAACTTGTTGCCATCTTTTAGGTAGTGACATGACCCCGTTGCTGTAGAAATTTTGGGAATTCTGATCAATAAAATGCAACAAGTAGTTTTGACAGTCCTCTCTTGATGTTAATCTAACACTACCCAAAGAATTCTGAAGAGATCGAAACAGGTGGAAATCTGAGGGTGCAAGGTCAGGGCTATGTGGTGGATGCATTAACACTTCCTAACCAAGCTCTCTAAATTTTTGCTGAGTGGCCAAAGATGTGTGCGGTCTGGCGTTATCATGATGAAAGACCACACTCTTTATGTTGATCAATTCCGGCCGTTTTTTCTCAATTTCTTGTTTGAGTCTCATCTGCTGTTGGCAGTAGAGATCCGAATCGATGGTTTTGCCCGGCGGTAAATGCTCATAATGAACGATGCCCTTCCAATCCCATCATACACACAGCATCACCTTATTACGTGTTAATCTGGGTTTCGCTACAGTCTGTGGTGCTTCACTGCCCTTTGACCATGACCGTTTGCGCACATTCTTGTCGTAGGTGATCCATTTTGCATCACCAGTGATCAATCTTTTAAAAAATGGTTCGGTTTCTTTACGTTTCAATAGAGAATCGCAAATGAGTACACGATTCATTTGGTTTCTTTCAGTGAGCTGGTGTGGCACCCAAATATCGAGTTTTTTTGTATACCCAGTTATTTTCAAATGGGTCAAAACTGTTTTGTGGTCAATCCCCAGGTCTTCAGCTACGTCGTAACTACTAATATGCCGATCTTGGTCCACTTTTTCAGAAATGGCATCGACTTTATCCGTAACAGGGCGACCAGAGCGAGCTGCATCTTTGACATCAAAATTCCTGGACTGAAAATGCTTGAACCAACATTGTGCTACTCTTGATGACACTGCATTAGGTCCATAAATGTCACAAATTTTATTCGCGGCTTGTGTCGCATTTTTCAGTTTTTTGTAATAAAATTTCACAATATATCGAATTTCTTCGTTAGATTCATTCATTTTATCGAACAAAAAAACAATTGAAAAATGGCGGGAAATTGCTTTTTACTTTTTGTATTCCTTTTTTAAAATGTCATATTTTTAATGGTATCAAAACCAGCCAGATACAAACAGTACAACCGATGAGATTTTTACTACAACTTTATACATACAAAATACGAAAAGACTTTTTCCCCGACCTATTATTACTTTGGTTACATGATTTCAGTTTCATGAATATAGTTAGTTATTTTTAAACAAAAACATATAAATTAGATTATTTTAACCAGGTGGCGTCTCGGGAGGACTGGTTTGTCCAGAATTCCGTTTTCTGGTGTTTACTTTCTTCTGTTTATGTCAAACAATACAAAGCAATGGATTCTTGCAAAATATTAAATGTTGTTTGTTTGAATTCAAATGCTAGTCTGAACAACCAGCTGGCACCAATCCCAGGCGTATGTAAATATAGAACGGAGAATATTACTGGAAGGCAAATCTGACATCAGCTCTCGTAACAGCGCGCCCAGTGACCTCTCCGTTAATAATATGTTGAAGTTGCCATGCCCTTGGACACCTTTCTGGGTCGCGTGCATTTTGCATCAGCGTGACAGCCACCGTCTCCTGTTAAATTATTTGAGTAGAGTGCTGACGGTGCGACCCTGTGAAGTTGATGCTCATTAAAAATGAACGCGAGCTTTTGTCGTTTAGCTAGACGGTAACCGAAGTACCAGTTACTGAATGTGGAACGCCTCGAGAGCTAGCTCTCATATTTAGCTTTTTTCACTTTTAGAGAATGTGTCGACAGTCGAGTGCTGCCCCGTATGAACTACACTATGTAAATAAACTACCCCGTAATGTTACCCGTTTTACCTCGTTCGCAGCAATAAAGATAACTTGCTCGTTATATAGCTCCTGGTGGGTTTTGGGGGAATATTGATCGTTGTTTATACCTCGCGGGATGAAGGTTAACGGCTCGAACAGGCTGCAATTCATTTCAATTTTCTAGCCTTGTTCAAAATTTGTTTTCAATGTTGCCAACTGTATGTCGCTTCATATCAATAGGTATGTTCGGAGCAGGTCAAGCGTGGCGTTTTATCGGTTGTCTATTGGGCATGTCCTGCACGTTATTAGCTACATGGTTGAATAGTATCTCGACAGTGCCACATGGTGTGATCACAGCCATAAATGTAGAGTGCGCAACAGATGGTCCTACTGCTCATACATTCATTATCTTGTGGCTGTTGCGATGTGCTTTTTGATCGCGTTACTTAAGCCAGACCAAACGCCTGTCTGCAGCAGCACAGCTTGAATAGCACAGCCTGTGCGTTTTGTAATACAAGACACTGGTTCATAGAGTTCTGTTCAAGCTGCGCTGCCGCTCCTTTTGATATGTAGAAGCCATAATTCTATCTACAAATCTGCAGTATCTGTGTGTTTAACAACAGATGTAGCAATTTAATAAACTCGTGTGCTTCTGAATTTAATAAGTATATCACACATGATTCTCTCTTCCCTATAGGAGTATTCGTATTAATTTCCTTGTTTAATAATATCATTACAGTACCGTCGACCTTTGGTTCGTTAAACATATTATTGTGTTGGTCAGAATTAATAAAAATAAATCAGAATTTTCTTCGTTAATATCAACATTAGAGTTTTGATGAGATTTCAGTTTTGGTTTGATGAAGCATATACTTATAAACCAAAAAGGAATAAAGATTTCTTAGGTTTTCGAGATTATTTCCCACACATTGAAATTAATCACTTCAAAACGGAGTTTTTTTTTTTCTAGTTATTTTGTGGTGCCTTGAGTTTCTATGTATTTGATTTATGGGTGTAACCGAGTAGATAAAGTTATTCTGAGAAATAGCAAATTTTTATAATTTTTCGCATCACTTAATTCCGACTGGTGATCGAGAGATGGAACGGTAACAGTGTAATACTGACGATACAGGCTGAAAATGCTGATTACATCATTCGAACAGTGTTCAAATTGTATCTGATGCCTTTTAGATTTTGTATAATATAAAACGAATTGTATTTTGGAATTAGCAAATTATAAATTTATTTGATCAAGGATCTTTTCTCCTAAGGCCTCGTTCCCGGCCAATGATATACCTATCTTACGCGCATTTTCAAAGTAATAATATAGTAATAAAACAGAGCCTATTTTTTTATCCGGCATTAACATTAAAATAACATTTAAAAAATATTGTTACCAATTTTCATGGGGATATTACCTTTTTTCTCGAAGGATCTGATTCTGATTTAATGTTTTGTTTGTATACGAGTACGTTATTACGACGACAGTATGGGTTTTAGGTGTTTGTTCTGTGCCTCTAACAAAACGTACGCTCGGAGTTTTGTTTTAAGAGCAAACTAAAACCGATTACCTAAATATTATCTTTAGGAAGTCGTTTTCTTCTTCAATTTAACTCTACTTACATGATAAACCATCCATAGTAATGTATCTCAATGTTACTGAAACTAGAAAGTAAATCGATAGGGTTATAAAAAGATAGTAAGCCTAATGCTTAAAATAAGTACTTTTTACAAACAACTTTTTAATCTGGTTCTACATGTTCATTTCTTATGATACTTTTAGAATGAATGAATACGATGTAAATACCGAAATACTTCTCTATTTTCAACTCTCCAGCGAGATTTAAATAAAAGCGAGAAACATTCACCCACTCGGAGAATGGAATAAAGTAAAACGCGAAAAGATGATTTCAAACTTCTAAACTTTCTTTACAGAATTCCTGCCTGGTTTCCTTTTCGAGATACCTAATCTCTTATCTCCGGTTCCGGAGCAAAAACATTTGTGATTTAATTTACATCGGTATTTCATGTATTTTAAATCAAAATGTTCATTGGGATTAACTAAAAGTATATTTGAACGTGGTATTTCTGAAAGCAAATTAATTTGTAATAAGGGTTAAAGGTAAACAGAACCTCGCTCTAGGCAGCGATCTTGTGATCTAAAAATTCTGTTTAACTTCAAGCAAATTCTGCCTAATAAGGGGATAACGCGGAGTCTGTTCTTGCACTTCTTTGAAGCACTTCTGTAACTTGAAAGGTATTTTTTTTGTATAGTAGGGTAGTTTTATATTATCTAGGGCATGCGTCAACTAAACATTAATTTAAAAAACGCAAAAAGTGTTTGTTTTTAATTTTTGTTAAATAAAGTTACTTGACATCGGAGCTTCCGGCGCTATCAGAGCTTCCGCTTTCGATTGATGTTCGAACAAACCCTTCCCCATCTTTATCTTGTTGTTTTTATCGAAAACCTTTTGTAAACAACAGTTCTTGTGTAATGTCCACTTTGTCTGTATTTTGTTTTTGACCTTGGTCATGCTGCATTAGGTACGTTCGTTCAGAAATAAACGCATACTAATCTTACGTAGGTGCCCCTCTTTAGCAACTAGCTCTAAAATACACTGCCGATCATAATTTACCTATCTTCCCACTGCCAGCAGTGGGCTGGTTATCTCCATCGCAGAACCTATAACCATTGGGGTAGACTTGTTCTAGAGTGGAAAACAAGAATCAGCAAACGCGTTAAAATATATCATAGAACGCCCTAAGAAATAAAATTTAAAATAGCTGGCAGTGGCTGGCAAAAACAGAAGATCCGGGTGTTTGGGAGATAAAATACAAACAGGTGTAATATCCGCTTGGCATAATGCTTGCTGGTCTTGTCGGCTAAGTTATCTCTAGTGTCAGAATTTGCAGGCTACTAAGGGACTGTCTACAAATTATGCCATGCCATAAATTATTTTATATACTGTCTATTTCTGTACATTTTCAGTGAATACGAATAAGTTCGGTTCTTCATGTGTAATCAAAATATTGAGAACAGTTATACGCGGACAAAATGTATAGGAGTGGACAAAAAATAACCTATGATTGAATTGGTTTTAACATTATAGAATGACTCATGCCTATAGTTATTATCCTTATCAAGTTCAAATATTAGCTAAATACGTGATTAGTAAACCTGTTTTAATAACAATACGACTTTTACTTCTTATTTCAAGAAAGAAAATGGGATTTGCGGAACTAAGGACCCAATTAGTAGAAAGGTAATTATTAACTTTAACTTATTCTGGTAATTTTCACCAAAAATAGGTCAACATTAAAAAATTGGTAAGCAAAACGTTAGATATATTTTCTATCAACAATCACTATATTGAGTCAAACATTTACAATTGGTAGGCAATACTATATATATATATATATATATATATGTATATATAGTATAGTTACTTTGTTTTTATGTTTTTTGATATGGTGTATAATAAAGTGATATTGTATTGTATATAGTCTATCAACATATTATGTAAAAATTTAACCATTTGTAGGCAAAACGATACAGATATTTTCTATCAATATATTATGTCAATATTTAACCATTGTTATATAGGCAAAAAATACCTACGTAGATTATATAGGTTAGTTGTGAAACCTGCAGTCATAACGCTAGCTTGCCTGTCATCTGATATATTCTACTGGATATTTAATTTCTGCAATTTGAGAATCTTTTTACTACTCGCATATTTCTATTGTAGCTTGATTTTGAAAGGTCTTTCGCCTCGTATGCTTTCTATATTAAGTTTCTGTAAGTGCGGTTGTAGCGAGTTTGCGGTGGCTGCACTCGGGCAGTGGCCGACCCTGATAACGTCCTTATATGTCTGCGGCCACTTAACGGCTTTCTGGCTCGACCACCGCCACCGGTGTAGTCAGTTTTTGTACTCATCTCACTGAAGCATGATTACAGTTTCATATTTCATTAAAATCTCTGTTTACAAGATAACTCTTGTCTTCCATGATAATCTCCCTGGGTGATTTTTATCCGAGCTTCATATATAATGGACCGGATACAGCCTCGGCTATTTGACGAGCCATTCTATTTAGCCAAGCCATTATTGGTTTTATATAAATGGAGAGAACACATTACATGACCTTTTTTTTTTGTTTATTTTCTTAACACATACAATTTATACTCTGCACTGCTCTCTCTTTTTTTTTTCTGTTGTGCCAAATAATCACGGTTGGTTTGAGATGGCGCTCAGTGCCACAGAAAATAATATATTTTTCTCAGCACTCACATCCACCGCGCCCTTTAAAAATTAAGATCAAAATAAATAAAAAGCCATAATTAATAAATATTAGAATTATAAAAATACACCATCGTAATTTAACTAAGTGAAGTTGCGTACGAGTCGAGCTCTGACACTATTCACTTATCCTAAACCGGTTCTAGTTCAAGTAGACTGGCGAAAACAGCATGGTCCTGACATGGTCGACCCCTGCAATGGTCAATTAGTCGCTTGGCAACTGACGAGGCTTTGTAGACTCTTCAAATACTCGATGGTGTAAATGTTCCATTCCACTTTACGTCGCTAAGTTAGCGACGTAGAGTAAGTAGAGCTTAGCTCTTCAACTAGTTAAACAACGGGGGTAGTTTCCCTCGCTCATAATTATCATATTGTTTTCAAGATATAATATCACTAAGTTTAAATTCTTAAAAAATTACAAACCATGTTTTTCTGTCTATCCTTAGTACAGACAAAGACAGTATCGTTCTAATATATCATAATTATTAAAACAAGCAAAAATTTCGGTTGTTATAATTTTGCCAACTTAAAAGATTAGAACAAAAAAATATGATTTATTGTTATGATGATGATAGACAGGAACGTGTGGAGACGAGCCTCCTTAAAATTATTAAAAAACACTTCCTCCAAACCCATATTTTCAACGTCAACGATTCAAGTGAAGTGATTCGTGAACTAATCTCTTGTCACGTCTTCGTTATAATTTGAAGGCGAAGAAAATATTATGAAGCTCTAATATTTTCTACGTAATTAAGTGTAGATCTGACGATGCTATTAAATATAATTTCGCTGTACACAGAATCCGTTTTGCCTCTTAATGAGCGGCCGCCACGGACGCGCCTGTAGGCTGTAATTTATGAATGTTTATGATCAGTCCAAGCTGACGTCACAACTGTAAGGAGCTGATGTCATTAACGTGATAAAAAGTCACTTTCTTGGTATTAGTCTGGTTTATTTAATAAATAAATAATAATAAATAAATATCTGGGACATTATTGCACACACGGTCATCTGACCCCAAACTAAGCAAAGCTTGTATAATATGGCTGCCAGAGACTGATATACATACATATATATTTTTAAATACATACTTAAATAGATATTAACACCCAGACATAGAACAAACACAAATGTTCATCACACAAATGTTTGTCCTAGATGGGAATCGAACCCACGCCCCCAAGCGCAGAAAGTAGGATCACTACCAACTGAGCCAACGAGGCAGTCAATGTTTTAAATTAGTAATGATTAAAATTGGCATCATGTGCTCCGTGATTTCGTACTAAATAGCATTATGCAGCGCTGAATTTTGCTATGGTTTTAACTGTAATAGGTATTTATCTCAGTATTTTGGTTTGATAGCAGTATAGCTCTAGCAATAGATTCTACTATTATACTCAATTTGAACGAGTGTGGAAAACAAGTGTCTGTTATCATTTATGCTCGTTGCCTTTTCACGACTAAACGGCCCAGCCGATGTTGAGTGCAGTTAGTAAATAAGTAGTGTACTTTAGCAGGCCTATCACGGGCCGTAGACAAATTATCTTTCCACTGTTTTTATCCATGCATAGACGCAACAAACCTAGAATATGTATGCGTTTGTCTCTCTCTCGCGGTATAAAAACTGTGGAAAGACATTTTTTCCACGACTCGTGCTAGGCTTTCAGGAGGGAAAACACAGGATACTTTCTGCCCGGAAAATGCGATAAAAATAGAAATTCTTGGACGTAGCAAGCGCCGTATTCGGTCTTATGAGTCCTAAAGGCTCGTACATGACTTATAAAATTATTCTAGCTCCTAGCGCATCTAAACACGGCAGGCTGTTTACCTTAACCGTAACTGCTGGTGGAGTTTTATCTCCAACTCTACAAGTTTAATTACACAATCTAACTACGCAAACTTGTTTGTGAATTCGTCGCAGACGTTTTTACTGACTAGTTAAAAAACTCGTTAAACCGTTCCAGGAGCACCCTTATGGCTGTATATAAATCTGCCATTTTTCGCAGTCCTAAATTTCTGCATTAAAGAGTTTATGTTGTTTTGATTCTGAGAAGAGATTACAATATTTACGAGAAACAGCGCCCTGCGGTTTCATCTGTTAGCATACAGGGATCGTTCGTTATTTTGGACATAGGCTTATGTCCACAGACCTAAAAAAAAAGTATAAGCTATCTGCATACAAAATTTCACACAAATCCGTTGAAACATTACAGAGTTGAGCCAGACCAAACACACACATTTACACACAAACTTTCGTATTTATAATATTAGTGTGATACACTGTTTATGTTATGTATGTCTAAATATGGTGATGGAGTCGACGCGATTTTCCTCAAGTTGTTTTTCCTTATCTATCACTCACCACTTTATCTGCTTTGGGATTGTACGATTAGGGAGTTCTCTATAAAGTGTTACTCATAATCGTGTCATATCTTTTGTGTGGCCTTACTACACGGTAATAGTGTCTATCAGTGAAAATTATTTGATTTTTGTTTAACGTTAGTTGTTTTGTGACAATGGAAAGGAATAACGTTCGACGGAATATACAGAACGTTATAGAAATGTTCGAAGCGCGAGCGAACGCGGTCGAAGACGAGGAAGCGAAGGATATTGAGAACGCGACACGGGAGGCTTTCAACATTGCTCTAGGTATGCAACACAAACAGTAATCAGCAAACATTGGGAAAGAACATTGTCTATTATAAACTCTGTAAAAAACGATCTACAAAAACAACAAACAAATTCAATAAGTCCGCGCTGGGTCAAAACCACAGAACTCCAAAACTTTACAAATGGACAGTGTATTTTGCAAGATTGTGGAGACCTACCTCTTTTAGAATCACTAATTCCGCCCACAGTTTTAGCTACGATTCCCCCGTTTTTCCCACTTTATGTCCTGCTTGTGTTTATGTTATGGACCCGGGTATGTCCTAAAACAGCGACCAGAACCACCGGAGGATGGGCAGCAGCGTCCTAATAGTACATGGTGAACGTACTGCGATCCCCAAGCCGCCTGCCAAGCGTGGGGATTATGGCAACACCCTTCATATAAGGGAGGCCTTGTCCAACAGTGGACGTAAATTGGCTGATGATGTGTGTGTAATGTCCTGCTTAATGGTGTAAACTATTTAATTACCAAGCATCATCAATATCGCCTTATCGGATTAGTCGTCAAAAGGTAACAAACAGCCTGAGAGATGGATACTTTCACATTTATAATATTAGTGTGAACCATTTCTGGCTCGGGCTTATAGTAACGATATGTTCTATAAACAACAAGCAGGATACATAAAGTAGCAAAACATGCGAATACATGTCAAATAGACGACAGAATTTTGGCAACTACATGAAAAAATTATGTCGCCTCATTGTATTATTATATCTTTAACTTAAACGAGTATAATCACACTAATATCATACTCGTATATGTGAAAGTTTGGATGGATGGATGGATATTTGTTACTCCATCACACGGACTATACTTTGCTTATGTCCTGGATTAACACATAATCTACTTTTCATCATCATCACGTATTTTCGTATTGTTATTTGCGTAATAATGATGTATAATTATTTAAGTGTCCGTGAAGGCTATATAAGGAGGTGTTAGGCATGTCGTTTCCAAAACTCCATAGAACCCTCTAGTAGTGTTCACCAGGCAGAGGCATCTGAGGCATAACTTGGTCTTACTGTGCTTGATTTTGTCTGTGACTTGTTTAACGATAAATTTTATAAAAACTTTAAAATATTTAAATACACGACACTGGCAAATGCACAAGACATGAGACGCTAAAGTCCTCTCAAGAAGAAACGAACAGAACACTCGATGCCTTTTTCATATTCTAGAGCAGGGTTTCCCAACCTTTTTTTTGTTGAGCCTCCCGGGATTATAAATAATACTTTCGTGCCCTTACAAAAAAGCGCGGCGGAAGAACGCGAGTGGTTCATATTTAGTTATGACTTATCGAACCTTTGACGACGCTGCGTTATGAAACAGTAAACTATATGTGGTATTGCTAATGTTTAATTTAAGCACCAAATAGATTTTTATTTTGAAAAAGCAAACGTATTCTGCTCCCCTGGTTGAGAACTCCTGTTCTAGAGCCATCACTCGTTAGTCTTAGCAGTTTAGTATAAACATGTTTAGTTTATTCACGAATGGAATTAATTATGCACGCGCCCTTTTCATGTACCTATCAAGTGACTCACGGAGAGCACCAGTTTACTAGAAGCGGCGAAATGTTGCTATGTCATAAATTTTTAATAGACTTTCGGCGACGACCTTGTTTAATAATTGCTTAAATTTAATTAAGAAGATTCATAAATGATCGAATCTCGCTTCAAACTTGGTACAAGTTGAATTTATTAGTAAGTAAAGAAATTGTGCCGTATAGCTGTTGATTTGCAAAACTTGAATGATGTTATCGAAAAGTTATGATCTGCCTGCTGTTGGTTCGTGAAATATCTAGACTTTTGATCTTTCGCCAACCAACAACCACCAGCCAGGCATTTTAGGCCTAACGCCGACTGTGGAGTCAAAGTGGTGTCGTGGCGTACAAACGAGTAGCGACCGTGAAAAAGCCAACTTTATCTGTCTACGCTTTGTTTAGAATTGTACCTCAATAACCTACCGGATAGGTTATAAAAAATAACAGGGTCAGTAAAAATATAATCAAATGTTGCACAAATACTGAAGAAATTATAAAGACTTAGTTCTGAGATATACGCGTTTAAAGTTTTTGGTCGCTAGGAAAGGATACTCTGTCCCTATCCTGCAGTGAGTGTTAGTATGGAATTTGTATGTCGTACCCACAAGTGACGTCATTAGTAGCTAAGTATAGTGCGGTCTCGCAAGACATTAAAATGCGTATAGCTTCCTGAATTTTCAGCACATATTGATTTTGTTTTTGGTGATCGATTATATTTATGGTCAGCTTTTATATACGACAATAAAAATAATCAGTCCTATTACGAGAGTTTAGAACAGTCGAGGCGACCCGGCTTGATAGTTTTGAACCTACTGTAAGGGTGATTTTCCACCAGAAATTTGCTAAGTAGCAGAATGAAGCGTACCTATTGGTCGATTTTTTTCTCGCGCACAGCTCATCTTCCTAGTTCATCTCTGATGGAAAAGAACCCGGAACATAGGGAAGAGTTGACTTTTTGAAGGTCCCTTGTACGCCGCGACGCGACGTCTTAACTGACAGTGTGCGTTGGCCTTTAGAGTCACTCTTGTGGAATGGCAGTAATGAAAATTCACCGTTTGTTAAATATATTATATATTTGTTACTAACCAACGATAAAAGCTTTCAAAGTAAAACAGTTTGTTAGTCTCATACGGGACTAATTCAAACAGGTTGGTTACTTTATGGGGATCGTAGTACAGCTTTAGGGCAGAAGTTGTAACGCCTACGAGGTTTATTCACTCTGTTGGGACCAGCTTTTGTTCTTAGAAAAGGTTTGTGGTGCGCCGGAAAATTAGGTTCTTTCATAATCAGGACAATACCTTTCCTGTATGGTACCTCTATTCACTGTTTTTTTTTTCTGTTTTGTTGAGTTTAGTTTTCTTTGAAATCGTGATTACTGGGCTGAACCGCACCGAAGTGGGCTTTAGTTCGTACTCTCTAAGATTTTCTACCCGTTATTTGTAATATATAGTTCCTTCATGAAAGTTCCTCGAACAGGTGAGTACAAAGAATCAATATCAGTAGACTAACGAGTCTGGTATAAATTGCAAATTTATGTTTTTCACTGTCGGCTTTATCGATTGTGTTACTGGGTGACTCGCGCTATATTTTGCAATTTACCAGGAGAAATCAGTAATCAACATTGGGCACTAACTGGCATTTTAACACGCTTTTACTAGCTTGGTATTTATCTATGTAACGAAATCTTTGAACATGATTTTCACCCCTTTCAAAACGATGGATTGATTTGAAACTTGGCAAACTTATCAAGGACTGATGACAATGCAATAGTTTGTCCTATTATCCTTACCAGGATCTTCAGGATTAGCGATTTAAAAGCGTGTTTTTTAGTTTTTTTTACTGCGAAAATTATTAGAACAACTGCAAATGCAGCAATCTTCGCGTTTATATTCTGTAGGATGACGGGTACATTGAAAAATTATTTTAGGTAATCTCTTCCGCCAAAATAAAACATATCAACATAAAAATACTGTTAAACATTTGCAATGTTATTCTCAAAAGAATAACCAATCTTTAATATTTATTCCTACTTAGCGTATTTTTTTATTTAAAATCTTGAAAATGTACTAAAGAGCTCTGGATGGTGAGCGCGGCCGTAAGGTTCTTAACCGGCATCCTTCAGCGGTACGGATGTGGCCTCGTAGCAATCTTGCTCCGCAGCTCTGTAATTAATACTCCTGTGGCATCTAATGAGACAGACTTTGAATTTATTGTGTAGCGGTACTCCTGTAACGGAATAATCAGTGTAAGTTACAGTTATCACAGAACAAATAATAGCTCGTACTATACAGTTTTGTAGAGTCTTGGCGCAGACTGCAGAACGACGACCGGCATGACTCAGTGGTAGCGCGTCAGCTATAAGCAGGAGATCACGGGTTCTGTTTTATTGATTGATATAAATATTTGCTCTGAATCTCTGTGCTAGTTGACCGTGTCTGTGATGTTCCAAGTATTCCCAAACTGGGACCCTAATTGGTGTTTATGTTATTTACTATCTGACTCAGCGAAGTTGGATAACTAAGCTGACTAGAAAAACGGTGTCATGTCCAATGAGTTATGGTTCATACAAAACTCCCATAGAAAAAAAAAAACACTAAAAAACTTTTCCACACTCAAGAATCAAAAAAAATTCCGACATAGAAAATCTTATGTCACTCATCGGCCCTGCAACTATATCTATGCAAAAAAATATGTCGATCCGTTGCTTTGTTGCTGCGTGACAGAGCAACAAACAAACACTCTTTCGTATCTATAGTATTCATCATTATCAGCCTCTCATATTCCCACTGCTGGGACACAGTCCTTCTCTCAGACAGAGAGAGGATGGGCCTTAATCTACCATGCTCGCCAAGTGCGCATGTTTGATGCAATAATAATATGTCTCTGAACTTTCACCGTTTTTATGCGATGGCAACGTAATTGCACATAATCCATTGAAGTCCTAAATAAGTAATTGATCTATAATATTAGCTACGATTATTTTTCCACAGTTGTTTCTTGTATATTATATAATTCGTCTGCTCTCTAAAGTAGAGTATCGAATGTGTATCTGCAAAATTCGCATGACTTATCCCAATATTCTAACATGATGTCGCGTAATCCGGAATATGTCTGTAAAATAATTTCACGAAGTATGTTGGCGAAACTGTGCGGTACATATACACGTAGTACTGAATAATCGAGTGCGGTGTCGAATCTGAATAGGGAAGTAAACTTGCGCGGAATACACAAAATTCAGAGACGACAAACTCGGCTGGGACAAGGAGGAAACGCTTTGTTTGAGGATATAATCGTAAAAGCTATCTTTATCAACGTCTGAGGAAATAGGTAAAGGATATCGCGCTTTCTGAAGAGAAGTTTATTATAAAGTCAGCTAGTTCTTTTTTAGTTGTTTTATTTTCGTGTGGTGATAGAAAATATTTATTATGTTAATTTCATTCAATCTAACCCAATATTGATTGTATTATCACAATAACTATATGCGGTTATTTACGACAAAGAAATATTATAATATTTCAAAAAATATTATACTATTTCTTTGTCGTAAATAACCGCAAATAAAGATTATCAATAATTGTAAACCTATATTTTTCTTAATATCTTCGCGTAAATGCTACATGGCTTTTACCTATTCGCCGTCGTCCAGGGAATGGGCCCTACAATTTTGATACCTTTTATTTCTGAAAAATGGGAGGCATTTGTTGATTAGGATGTTTGTTTTGTTATCAGGAACTGAAGTAGAAGAGTGTGTCGCAGCACAGAGTCCGGCGTCGGAGCTCGAGGCCCTGATCGAGCGGTTGGAGCGAGTGACTTCCCGCCTAGAGCGGCTGCCGGCGCTGCGCGCACGCAGTCCCACTCCGCCGTGCTCCCCCGCGCCCTCCCCTGCCTCCGTGCCCTCGCCACTGCCGCAGGAGTTCGAGGAAAGTGACAGCATGAGTGTCAACGGTTATCAGGACATAGTGCAGGTTGGTACTTCTTTGGACTAACAAACAGCGATGAGGTAATACTAGAAGATTTAAGACAACAGTAATAAAAAAAAATATTCCATAACCTCATCATCAACATCTCTAGACAGCTAGTGTTGGGCATAGACATTTTATTTTTGCCACGGTCCATTACCAGTAGTATACATCCGTCTATCCTCTTTTATATTACGATTTCTTTTTTATATAATATCTCTCTTTTTCTTTTTACCACGCGATTAAGTAAACAGACCTTGTCTGATGTATGTGTAGTGGAATTGACTGCTCAAAAACTCTTGTTTTTGCTCTCTGCAAAGAATAAATGACCGCAATCTGTGATAAATAGTCGTTTCAATAAAATAGCTCCGGTTAGTCCGGCAAGATAAATTCTATTTCCAAAAGAAAATCCGACTAAACCTTCGAATTTTGCGTCGAGGTCGCAACAACACCGGACATGCCTGGCGGCTGTTTCTTTCAGGTTATATGAGCTTTTACAACGAGGATTTTATAAGGCTAAGAGATATGAGGGTAATTTGTTTCCATGCGTATTTAACTTAATAAGGGTAAAGATCGTTCAAATAAATTCCTTTATTAAGCAAGGCTAGACGAAGTAATTTTAAACGAGACATTTCAAAAAGCGTGTTGGCCGCTTTTGAGGGGTTTGTATCAGCGGTATTTATAGGGCAGTAAACCCCTCTCACAATGAAAACACATTTTATGAAAGTGAATAACTCATACTTTTGTATAATTTGGTCATTTGCAGAAAGAAAAGTGAAATACTTACTACTCCTAAGTCCTTACTAAGCCTATCACTCTATTATTATACCTACATGGGAAAGTTTGTGTATTTGTGTGTGTGTGCGTTTGTGGTTAGTACGCTCAACTCGTAACGGCTTAATGGATTTGGATGAAATGTGGGGGAACTTATAACCTGGATTAAAACAACATAACACACGTTTTTATCTAGAAACAACGAACGTTTCCTGTAGGTTGGCGAGTGTAACTGCGGGATACTGTTCCCTTGTGATTTGCAAATTAATTTGTTACATATTAGCATTATCGTGGCAAACTTTTTATAGCGAACCTAATAACGTTTGTTAACTTTTTTTTGCACTTAGTATAAAACATTTAAACCAGACGAATAAAGCTTAAATACCAGAAACGAAACCCATCTCAGAAGCCACTGCAATTTGTCGTCGTCTGTGTAGGTAGAGAATTCCCTATCCGCCATTATTCGCCAGACCAGAGTGGTTTATAGAAATTGTTTCCATTATTCCGAGGGATGAAGGCGTGATGGTGCCCTTTCTGAGCACTCTTAGTACGCACAGACGTGATGCGAATGAAGACTAAGTTGCGATGGTCGTAAACCGAACGTATAAAATAAAGTTCTTAATTTAGGTGTGTATTTCAATTCTAAAAGAAATTATATATGAAATTGTAAGAACTTTTTCCCTTCCTCGATTTATTTTTATTCTTCTTAAAACCTCGCGGATCAATTTCGTTTCTTCTTTCCGTCCTTTTGTGGCTGTCCAGATTCCATTTGCGAACAATATTTTCCTTCATTTGCATTACAAAGAAGTTCCGTTCAAGTCTGGCCACAATGGTGAATAGATTAGCGGCACCGCTGATCCTGGAGAAGGCGTGGGCGGAAGTGTTCCGTCGCCGCTCAATTTACTCGATCATACCCTTGTCCCGGCGATGTCGATTGGTCGCCCTTGTATGTACATTTCTAATTGCTCTACTAGATTTGACGCTGCGAAGAAAGTGCCCTAAGACCAGGGTTGCTGTTTCGCTGTCAGCTCTCTGTATGTATATTGATGCTTACCAAAATGGCGACTTGGAACACCGTACCACATGCTCATTTTTTTCTATTATGTTGCAACGTTACGACAAAAAGAGATACGAATATATGATTTTTGTGTAATCGAGAGGGATGCAAACATGACTGTTTTTGCGAATGTATTTGTAAAAAACATGTTCGGTCTGTTTCTGTATTAAATGTCTGTGGAACAGAGACAGACACATGCACAATTGCACACTAACATACAGCTTCTTACCCCAGGCGCATAAAACCTTCTCCATTCCGTAAAATTGAGGATAGAAATATCTGAAAGCTCAAATGTGACTTCACTAATGATTCCCGCACCAACTATGAGGTGGAACTCCGATGAAACCTCTTTGATGTTTTACGTAACTTGAAATGAACAATGGCCGTTTTATCGCAAATTTTCAAATTTTTTTGATGATACAAAACTGAAGTTTTTATAAAACCTATTGATGGGAATTTACCTTTAGAAAACATTGCAAATGAACGATTTTCGAGGAGTTTTTTTTTTCGTTTTTATATTTTAACGAACTCTTCCGCAAAATTAAATATATGAACATGAAAATTACAACTAGTACTGAAAACGTTTGAAATATTATTCTATAAAAAATGCCTAATCCTTTTTTCAATACTCAATATTTTATTGCAAACATATGTAGGTACATGAAGGTCTTAAAGTAGGTACATGTTCATTAGAGTAATACATATGACCCTATTTGGGTATGGCAATACTCGGAACGGAACGATCTATTTAAATTTCGTCGTTTTTTTATTTATTTCTAATTAGTATTTTTCTTTCTTCGTAAGTGGAAAAAATTGTGAGCGAAATAGCTGTTCCAAAGAGCGGGCTCTAGACTGAACAATGAACATACGTCATAGATGTTATGGGCTAAACATACGGGTGTAATGACTGATCTAATTAATCCATCTCACGCCTCTACATTAATCGGTTTCACGTCATATCAATATTAATTACTGTTGACACTTGAGTGACGAGTTGCGGTGAAGCCCATTCTCTACCCTCAAGTGGATGGAAGTTATAGTCCAATTCAATTTATTAATGAGTTGGTTAACAAGCATTTTAAAGGTTCTGTATAAATCGGCGTAGTGATACGAATTACGATCAGACAATTACAAAGAACAGACAGGCAAGCTGTCGTTCAGTGTGCAGTTCTAAGGGGGAGGCCTATGTTCAGCAGTGGATATCTTCTGGCTGATGATGATAATTAGATATAAAGAGCATTTTTAAGGGCTTCCCTACACCTAGTTTTCTCACAACATTGACCTGTTGAAACTTGAAAAGTATACTTTATTTTATTACTAGTTTCACATAATACCTATCATGTTCCCACTGCTAGGATACAGGCCTTTTCTCAGAGAGAGAGAGAGTGAGAGAGGGGGGATGGGCCTTAATCCACCATGCTGGCCCAGTACATGGTCATGAATGTCATATGTTTTGAACTATAAGGTTCTTAGACATACCGTTTCATCACGATGTTTACCTTCACCAGTTTTGAGCGATGAAATCGAAAATGCACATCATTTATATATTTACTAAAAATAATTCATGGCCGAGTATTGAACCGGGTACTGTCTGATTGTAAAGCGCACATACTGCTCGGCTACCATATAGTTTCACATAATCTGATAAAATAAAAGGATATTTTGTTAACTGAGTATTTAATTTTTTAGCTAACGGAATAATTATATCCATGAAAAATAAATTAGTATGGATAACGAAATGAAACAAAAAAGTGGATTTTTAAGTTCTGACGGGTCAAAATTGTGTGAAAATAAAGTGAGAAGTTGCAACAGACAACAGTAGTCTGTTAATCAGAATTAAAAAAGAAATGGAGCAATTGAAGAGATCGACTTTTTTCCTTTACTGAATAATGAGATTTGGCGTGTTGTCAGTCCTAGCTTTTTACTTAAAGCGGTAATATTTTGAAAATAATCAATATCAATATACCTTTGACTCGAGTGCCAGAGAAAAAAACGTCGTTAATAACTTGTGCTTTTTTATGGTAGATAAGTTTATGAGCCGCATTTAATATGATTGAAAAGGGTCGTTTCGATGATGTTTTGGCCGTATCAGGGCAATTTTCCTGTTAGCTAGTTTACTTGGTCGACGACAATATAATATTACGCACGAGTAAGTAATCCGTGGAATTAGGGAAGCATTTAACATCACTTACTTTAAAACTTTAAAGGTCGCTCGGTCGTATTTTCTAGATTTAAATATTCTTTAACCTAAGCCATCGAGACACAATATCTATAGAGTCGTCTATCTCTACGTGAAAACAGTCAAAAAACTTCCAAGCGTCGTTGTACATACCTAGCCATCAATTATATAGTACACAATGCCACAGTTACTTCAAGTTAGACGTTATGTCACTTGCATATTGTTCAACGTCGCGTCGCTTGTCCGATAGGGCATCGTAGCACAGGCATAGTCGGATCGCGGTTGCGACTATATCAAACTATAATCAAAAAAGTCTGCAATGCGTAGCGTGCGCCGAGTTTTGGATCGGATTTTTTTTTGGCACGATTGGGACTCTATTAACCTTATTAATAAACGTAGAGTAAACTTGGAATAGTTACTACGTCTTTTGTCTTTTTCGATCGAGTTCAGAATTTGAAAGAGAGAAAAAGCCAAAACACGGCGTAACTATTCCAAGACAACTCCACGTTCATCTTCATCATCATTCATTAATAAGGGGGTATAGGTATTGTATCTCGATGACCTAAGCATAAAACTTTAGAATACAATGTTCCTGAAATTACGCCTTGAAGCACCGCTTACTGGTTCTTATGACAAAAGACATAAAAGTTAATTAATCCACTCCTTTTTTGGGCGGTCGTATTAACGAAGTTACGTTAAAATGTATGAAAGCGGAATTCTTACTGACTGATTCACTCGTCACGAGTGCTCGAAAACTATTTGAAACGTTAGATTGACAGCCCCGTTAGCTCAGTTGGTAGTATACCTGCTTTCTGCGCTTGGGGGCGTGGGTTCGATCCCCACCTAGGGCAAACATTTGTGTGATGAACATTTGTGTTTGTTCTATGTCTGGGTGTTAATATCTATTTAAATAGGTATGTATTTAAAAAAAAATATATGTATGTATATCAGTCTCTGGCAGCCATATTACAAGCTTGCTTAGTTTGGGGTCAGATGACCATGTGTGCAATAATGTCCCAGATATTTATTTATTCATTTATTTATTCCTAATTATGTAGTGTAATATAGATATCTGCTAAGAATTTACGGTGAGGATTTTATTATGATGAATTTAGAATGTCAAAGGGGGGTTGAAAAGTACGAAAGTCACTGGCTACAGCTAGTCAATTATAACCGAAAATGAGCCTGATCGTATTTTCTCAGTAAATATTGCAGAAAAAAATGGTATGCTTTCTTTTAAATTATGGATAACATACAACAAAACATACAAAATATAAATAGATCTTTTCTGACTAGACTTTTTAGTAAGCAGTATTATTATTGTCATTAGTGTAATTCGTTACATGCTGTGCAAATTTTTTTTAATACCATATCTTGCAAACAAGCAGACGTGCTACCTGATGGTAAGCAGTCACCGTCGTCTATGGATACTTGTAACACCAGAGGCATCACTGCTACGTTGCCGACTCGCCATTTGGAGAACCTCATGTTTTAGTATCTCGGAAACACCGCAGAAGATAGCTCATTCCATATTTTGCAGGTGTGAGCCAAGAAAGATCGTGTGAGTCGCACAGTGAGCGATTTCCACTGATCTATGATATGTGGAATTTGAATCTCAACTAAAATTGCACCCGCCTTCTAAATATACCTATATACATACCCACTTTGTTTGTAAATAGAATAGGGAGACGCGCAGTTTTAGCTTTTACCTACCTATTTGTTATTATGCCTATGTTTGTTATTGTAGACCTACAATAGAAATAGGTCCCATTAACCACAATGTAAGTGTGCTTTTATCGCCTATTCTGGCTTGATAGACCGCACACGCCCTGACATTCACCCAGTATATTCTAGTGTTTCTGAGAGGTTCGTACGTAATTGGCTCGACCTTTGTAATTGTATCTATTTACCGTCCTTTGTACGTACATTCCGTGTCTCGCTACAATTATCGGCCTGCGTGGACAACAAGCGAATTGAGTTGCTACGGGAAATCGAGTTTCAATAATATTTTTCAACAAGAAATAACCGACTTCGCGGGTCGTTCAATTAACGAGATTCGTCCACTGCTGGACATAGGCTCCCCCCCATCGATTTCCAAAAAGACCGGTTGGAAGCGGCCTACGTTTTCCTGCGGTCTCTTTTAGGTCGTCTGTCCATCTTGTGGGTGGACGTCCTACGCTGCGCTTACCGGTCCGTAGTCTCCACTCAAGAACCTTTCGGCCCATCGGCCATCTGTTCTGCGTGCTATGTGCTCTGACCACTCCACTTCAACTTGCGAATCCGGTGGCCTATGTCGGTAACTTTCGTTCGTCTACGGGATCTCTTCACTTTCCACCCTTAGATGTGGAACATTTTCTCCGATTGAAAGTAATAAATAACATCTAATATAAATAATTATCAGAATAATCATGTTCCCACTGCTGGGACACAGGTCTTCTCTCAGAGAGAGAGAGCATGGGCTCTTATCCACCATGCTGGCCAAGGGCATGTTGGTGAATGTCATGACAATAATCCCATCCCACTAATATCATAAATGTGGAAGTTTGGATGGATGGATGGATGGATGATTGTTACTCAATCACGCAGAAACGGCTGGATGGATTTGTATGATATTTGGAATATACATTGCTTATGTCCTGGATTAACACATAGGCTACTTTTCATCATCATCATTATTAGCAATTTTCATCACCACGTGGGTGAAACCGTGGGGAGCAGCTAATATCATATAAGTGAAAGTTTGGATGGGATGGATGGATGTTTGTTACTCAATCACACAAAAACGGCTGGATGGATTTGTATGAAATTTGGAATATACAATGCTTATGTCCTGGATTAACACATAGGCTGCTTTTCATTATCATAATCATCATTACTGATTTTCATCATCACGCGGGTAAAACCGCGGGCGCAGCTAGTATTATATCTTTTTAAGGTTCTTAGGACATACGGGTTTCTTCACGATGATTTCTTTCACTGACAGTTCAAACTTATTGTTGGGATTTGAATACATTGCGGCGTGGTTGCCACCTGCGTCCAGTAATGATTATGATGATTCTAATGATGGTGTTGTCTACAGGGTCCGTTGCAGACTTACCTGCAGCTGTCGAAGCAGATCGGCGGCGATGTGGCCACTCACGCCAACCTCGTCAATGCTGCCTTCCAGTAAGTGACACTGTTTGAAACACAATAAACCGGCCAAGTGCGAGTCAGGCTCGCGCACTGAGGGTTCCGTACCACCACTTAATACAAACAGTTGGGCAATAATTATCAATATAAAAAACTGACTTCATCAGAACCTGGAGCAAATTACCAAATTGGAAGCACCAGCTTTTAAATTAAAAAAAAGAATCATCAAAATCGGTTCACCCAGTCAAAAGTTCTGAGGCAACAAACATAAAAAAAAACATATAGTCGAATTGATAACCTCCTCCTTTTTGAAAGTTGGTTAAAAGACATCACGCCCAGGCGGTGGCGTTGTTTATTTTGGTGGTGAACAGATATTTGTCACCTACTAGCACTTGGCCAGTATTTATTATTTGTTGTTTTACTTTAGAGTGTGTATTATAATCATACCAAGTTTGACCCTTGTACGTATTACCGTTTTTTACATTAGAGCAAATAAAAATTAAAAAGTTTTTAAAAACATTTCTTGTTTGGCGATCCCTTTAGATTTTACTTATAGACTTTTTTTTTTAGTTAATCCGCCGTGACATTACATATTCTGCAAAAAAAACTACTGGATGATATTTATTACGGTTCGAATGATACAGCAGTTTTAAGGTAGGACAGACGGACGGACAGACAGACAGACAGCCAGATAGACAGGGTACGGAACACTGTAATGAATCTTAACTTCAGTGTAATGAGACTCGCATTTCGTTGTAGTGACAGATTGGCACATAGAACGCTTTGATTTTCGCCAAGAAATAATTTGATAAGATCGCAAGCAAGTTAGTACAGCAGATCGACGACCGAGTCAAAGATAGAACACGTTTGCTACTAAAAGCATTTTCTCGTAATACTGGAGATCACGTCGTATAGAATTCTGCAACATTCAGCGGTCTGGTAAATTGTTGGTATTTTTACCATGTACATTAATAATAACGATTTTGAATTTGACAGGTTATTAAAGAGCTAGCGTTTACCTTGGCCAAACAATAAGTTTGGCCATTCAACGTGGTAATGTCGCTAGCTTTACCCGAAGACAGTGACCTTAATGCAGTTTTTTTACCTGTAGTTTATAGTTTTGGATAGGTATTCAGTTTAATTTAGATTTAATTTAGCTACTTTGTTATTTTAAGTTTTAGATGTTAATTTTCTGTTTTTTAAGTTACCCTTGCTTAAATGAATAAATAAAGATCATTACATATACCTAATTATTATTGTAATGACATTTTTGTTCGTATTTTTTTTTATTGAAAAATTATTATTATACCTACATAATAATATTATGTATTAAGATATCGGCAGCCTTTATGGGGAGCCCATTCAGTGGGTGGCAAGTCATCACCTGCCTAAATATATTTTGAGATGAGACAGGATAAGGCAGGTGCCGTTTCTCATTCTATAGATCTGTTATTCCATCCACAAGTTGTTCACCTCAATAGCCCAGTCTTTTTTAATCCTATACTGTACAATAGTTTCATATTCCTTTTTATACATATTTCATAGTTGCATGTATTTTATATTCAAAAGGGCCTCTTGGTGTTGGCTTCGGCTCCACCAATGCCCACCAAATGTCCGGGCTAGACCCGAGAATTGTTTGAAATAATATTATGTATTAAGATATAATTTTTATATACATTGTTGTAGAAAACTGTACTGGAGAAGTTTGACTTGTAACTATGGAGTTATTAATAAAGTATCGTATTGTAACAGATTGTTATAAAACTTTTAAATTATTGTTATAAAAATATAACGAAAAAGAGAAAAATAACGTGAAGTGATCACAGGCCAGAGAATATCTCGTTCGAATATTTACAACAGTGTTGTGAAGATAAAAAAATAAAAAAGTTAAAATAAAAAAGTCTCAAGAATAAGTTTGTATTTTTTTTTTTATTCAGTAATCGGCTTGCGTTTGATTGGCATCTCGCCTGATGTTAAGCGATGATGCGTAAATGGTATAAAAAGCTACTTTTGTGTTGATATTTTAAAAGATAGCGGAAGAGATCGAAAATATAGTTTTTTTGGATCTCGTTGGCGAAGTACCTGAAACATATCAATTTGAAAATTACTTTAAAACGATTGGTAATATTATTCTAAAAATAATACTTTTACTACATTTTCACAGAATATGTAATGTTTCGGCGTTAACTAAGAAATATTACATTCATAAAGTAAAAACTAAAGGGATCGCCATACAACAAACGTGTTTAAACGTATTTTGTATATGCTCTAGTGTAAAAACGGTAATACGTACAAGCGAAAAACTTGCCATGATTATAGTACACACTCTAAAGTAAAATATCTGGGACATTTTTGCACACACGGTCATCTGACCCCAAACTAAGCAAAGCTTGTAATATGGCTGCCAGTCTGATATACGTACATATATATTTTTAAATACATACATAAGTAGATATTAACACCCAGACATAGAACAAACACAAAAGTAATACAACAAACAATAAATAATGGCCAAGTGCGAGTTGGTAACAAATGTCTGTTCACCACAAAGTTGAGCAACGTCGGGCGCGGTCTGTACTTGGATGGGTGACCGCCTGGGTGTGATGTTGTCTTTTTGCACTATTTTTGTATCTAGTGATGGTACGGAACCCTTAGTGCGCGAGCCCGACTCGCACGTGGTCTGTTTATTAAGGGCTACTTAGCTAATTATTTTATCGGCCGTACTCATAAACGTTACTTAAGTTAGGCAATACTTAAAATTGCTGTCTCGTATTCATGTCTGCCAATTTCCGTCAGCGAGAAGTTAACAGAGCAATTTTACGTATTGCTTACCTTAAGTAACGTTTATGAGTACGGACGTAAGTATATTTAAATGTTGAAAATTTGCGAAAGTATTGTGGCCTCCACGATCGACGCACCATGTAATCCATCACACATACTGTACAAATTGGCTCGAGTGTAATATCTTTTCCTCCGCTTTTATGAGTATAGAATAATATCAAATGCGGACGCCTACACAAATATAGGTACATTCTTTCATGGTAATAGATT
Source organism: Agriopis leucophaearia (assembly GCA_949125355.1). NCBI lineage: Eukaryota > Metazoa > Arthropoda > Insecta > Lepidoptera > Geometridae > Agriopis > Agriopis leucophaearia. The sequence continues at coordinate 12,946,482 of OX421262.1, forward strand.
GGACGTTGATGGGTATATTTGTTGAGATGTTAAATTTTTAGAACATATTCCTTCATCGGCAGCTCAGTCTATCCACTGTTAGAACATAAAGCCGCCTTTCTTTTAACTGACTTTAAAAAAGGAGGACTGTTCTATGTTCCACTGTATATTTGTTTATCGATTTTTCTGCCAACTGTTGACAGGTTTCATAAATTTTTCTTGCTTCTTAAAGCAGTTGCGATAATTAAGCTTTTAACTTGAGCTATGTAAGGTTTCCTGGTGGAGATCGCTTACAGCGATAAGGCCGCCAATTGTGTCACTAATTTCTGGTGTGAACAATAAAGAGTTATATACCTACTAGCTGTACACGCGACTTTGTCCGCGATTTCTTCAGAAAAAAATAGCATATGTCCGTCCTCATGATACATACTATTACCTGGCAAAATTTTATCGAGATCGGTTAAGCCGTTTAGCCGTGATTATATAGCAAACAGACAGAGTTACTTTCGCATTTATTCGTGTGGATCTGCATCTATCTATGTTTGTGTGTATACGGCGAAGCCGCGGAACGTTGCCTGTTCTAAAGTAAACTATATACTGCGAGTAAATCTAGTGGGATATAAACGTACCCTAATCAAAACTTACATATTTATATCAACTTTACCAAAGGGTACCGTAGATTCTGATTTGCAAAGAAAGTTAGGAAAAGAAAAATACACTACGCAATAATTTTTTATTTATTTTGTTCGTAAATAATTTTGAATTTAGTTTCTTTGGATTTATTTAATTCTGCCGGCAGTTCCCATGACTGCCTGTTTTTTAACTGACTTCCAAAAAGGAGGAGGTTCTCAATTCGACTGTTTTTTTTTTGTTATGTTTGTTACCTCAGAACTTTCGACTGGGTGAACCAATTTTGATGATTCTTTTTTTATTTTGAAGCTGTTGCTTCCCGTGTGGTCCCATTTCAATTTGGTCCAGTTCTGTCAATTTTATGAAGTCGTTTATTCATATTGATAATTAATTTTGTACGAGTATATCAAGCGTGTAATCTTTATTAGGGCGCAACTCCGCTACATTCAGCTAGCGGCGGCGCAAGGCAAACCGTCTCAAGCACAAGAGATGCAGCTTCTCGCGCCGACCAGCGACCAGATCTCCGCCATCCAACAGTTCCGAGAGAAGAACCGCGCCTCGCCGCTATTCAACCACCTCTCGGCTATATCCGAGAGCATTCCGGCTCTTGGATGGGTGGCCGTCTCGCCTACACCCGCGCCATACGTCAAGGTAACTCAATGTTGCAGTTTTTTTTTAAATGTTGACACTCAATCGAATGGCCAACCTGGTGGTAAGTTGTAACCACCGACTTTGGCCACCAAAAATACCCGTAGCATTAGCGGTGCGTTGCCTATCTTTGCAGACTATATTCACCCTAGATATTTATTAAGGCATATTTATTTGTCTGATCTGAGGTAGGAGCCAAAAAACCTCAATTGCTACAAACGAAGGGTGAATTTTCCTTAGTACAATATATTTAGAAATAGCCGTTGAAAGGTGATAGCTTAGGCTTAATAATAGTAACGGGTCCCGTGTACACCATATTAGGTACAGAACCCTAAAAAAATATAAAAAACTTGTTATTTTTAATTAAGTATTCCGAACCCAGTTTGATTATCAACACTTAAACGCGTATATTTCATTATGTTTAATTATGAAATATTCGGCTTGCTAAATGCTAATATTCCACAGCAGAAGTTTAAAACAAAAAAATTAAGGAAATGTATTGATTAAAGGAAATGAACGACGCTGGCCAGTTCTACACGAACCGTGTCCTCAAGGAGTGGAAAGAGAAGAACAAGACCCACGTAGAGTGGTGCCGCACCTGGGTGCAGCTGCTGGCTGATCTGCAGGCCTACGTGAAGCAATACCACACCACGGGACTCGTGTGGTCCGGTGAGTGCACTTTTTTTTCTTAGCCTGTCTCGTCTCACTGTTGGTTTAAAGGCCTGGACTTTTTCCGTCAACGCATCTCATATCTTCCGCCAAGTTCTACCAATCGGGATGAAAGACGCGGAGATCGGTACGCAACCTTTTTAACCTATACAATTGTTTCGCACTTTGAAACTTATTAAAAAAGTACCTAAGCAGTGAAGGTATAAGAAAATTTATACCTCAGCGGGTAACAGTGGCAGCGGGGCGGTTGCGGCAAGAGTAGGCTGCTGATCCAATACGGATTTAATTAAGACTGTGGCGCTGTGGTAGGTGACTATTTGGTTTCCACCTTACACTGTCGCTGTCCCCTTATGACTGGCAGGAGTGACAGGTCTAAAACCTGGCGCTCTCATTTAAGCATTTCCTATATAATGTAACACGATTTGTACAACACAACCTTAACACAACAGAAACTAAAAATTTCAAACGCGCGCCAGACTTGCTTCTGTATGGCGTACCAACTGAGGGACGGTTTAATGCTTTAACTTTAAATATCTTTCGTTACGTGAACCTACCTCTAATCCCCGTTGGATCTGACGAGACAGCTCTTTGAATAATTTAACTAGATTAGCGCTGACCGACTCAAGCCAATAAAAATATTTTGTTATTTATACGTACTAGAGTATTTTCTATAGTAAATAAAAATTATATTATAAAGAATCAAGGTATGTTTGAATGTTTGAGATAATTTCCAGACCTTATTAAAAAAAAAAACACTGATAGAAAGCTATTCCTGAAGGATAAATATATAGCCTCCAAACGGGCAAAAGCGAATGTCATTAAACGTGAATTCAATACAGATTTCTTTGCTAAACGACATTTCTTTAACTTTAGGCCTGATTAAAGCGACTCCTGAAGGAATTAGTCGCCAAAATTGTGTGTAAACATAAATTTACATTGGTTCGCGCAAACGCTCCGCTAATGCGAAATAAATTATTGTTTCCCTCGGGACTGTCACTTTCAGTCAGTTTAAAAGGGTTAGGTTGAATTGCTGTCTCCTACGGAGTTCCGACTAGCATTAATTACCGTCCATTTTGCATGTACGTATAATAATTTCATAATTTAGCATTTCGTGCAACAACTTTAGAATTGGCGCTTGAGCGAGCGTGAACTCTCGTTGAAGTTTAATTGTGTATGAAGCTAGCGTCATTGCTAATTAGATGAACGCTATTTGGTCTGCTCCTAGGTATCCTTACTTACGATATAACTTGATTCTCGTCGGGTTGCGAACACAAAATTATAATTCATGTACGAGTGTAAACATTTAATGATAAATAACCCACGACCGATTCGGAAAAGAGCTTATAACTTTCAAATCGTTGGCCAGATTTTGATCAAACATTGCTAAGAAGCACAGCAATGAAACTTGCTTTTATGTAATAAAACTGCATTTAAAACGGTCCAGCCGTTTTGGAGAAAAATTGCAACGGACCCATAAACCACAAACTCTAAACACATGTCCTCGTTTCCGATCTTTCGTGGGATAAGGTCTTGCGTTCGTAATGTATCAGCTTGAGAATTGAACTTAGATAGATAGAAACACTTTGTTGTGTACACCAGAAATAAAAATTACAAACAGAAAACACTTACGAGTTAGTGCCACAAGCGGCGGCCCTATCGCTAAAAGCGATCTCTTCCAGGAAATCATTAGCATGGATGGAAAGAGTTTACGGAATAGGATCGTACTTACTCGATGATGAAAAAATAACGACTCACCACACCAATGTATCGAATGTCTTCCTCTTACAAAAACATTTGTAATAATATTGATATTTTAATAATACATCAGGTAAAAAAAAAAAACAATGTAATTACTATCTTTAATTTAAGTGGTGTATTACTATTGTATCCATTCAAGTGCATGTAGTGTTCACTTCTAGGAGGTCGTGCATTACAATGTTTTTATTATATGTGATAACGAATCTGAAGATGTTAAGGCCAGTTTAGTCAATCAATAAAAAACGGACGTTTGCATTGACCAATTTTTGTAATCTATTCAGTTGTTTTGCTTCCTTCCCCGAGGTCACGGTCGGGTTACGTGTAGCACACAGATCAATGACTCGTCCCCTCTATTAACCTTTCGTGGGACGGCATTTACCGAGATGGGTCCAAACATCCGAACTCCCGATCCCTGCTCACTGACACGTAGAATTTATTAATAAGGCTGTCACCACTCATGGCCTTAGCCAGCACAGCTACAGTTTAAGGACAACAGCAAGAAATTACTGTAGGTAGTTTAGTCAATTGCGATCTATTTATATGATGTTGCGGAAAAAGGTTTTAGAGGCTCACTCGAGTACGACCTTGAGGATATTAAGGATAATGCGGGTTGTCAGCCGTTTGCACAAAAGCTTTCCTTCGGTCCTTTCTTGAGACAATGAAGCCGTTCGGATTAAATTTTTTGGCGACCCTGGCCTTCGGTACTTGTTTTTATGTCGGAATACTGTATTTTCTAGATATAAGATAATAAAAAAACTCTTCTGATGATTATTAGAACGTCACTTATTTACCATGGTACCAAACTTAAACTTATCAGGTGTCTAGCTGGTCTCGTTCAGTTGCATATAAATATTTTAAGACGATGGTTCATTAAAATTAAGTTTCATTTTCGATGCTGTGTATGGATGCAAAAACATCCCCGTTTGGTATTTACTGAGCAATCGTCAAAAGACATCTTCTAACCGACCTTTTACTGTGTGTGGATCGGATTTCGTACGATTCTTATTGACCTAGCAATCGTGAACAAACAGATCGGATTTTCCAAATATATGTCTACCGCAAAACTGAGCTAAGATATAAGATAGTCATGGTGCGGGACTGTTGATGGTACTAATCGAGTACCAAAGATTGCTGCAGCTACCAACAGACTTAGTTAAACGATAGGATTACGAAACATTTCTGTGCTAGCTTACGGTTTTAAAGTAATCAAAAAGGGTTTCTACTTCGTTTTATCAAAAGAACTAGTACAGTCCTCTCTGCTCACAGTTGAAAGCTTACTAGCTTAATACAGGGCTTGCACTGGGTGTTGGGCACAGGTGTGGGTGTTCTTTTTCACTGTATACTCACTCACTCGCTAACTGCACAGGGTCGGGCGCGGGCGCGCCTCCCCTGCCCCCGCCCGGCGGTATGCCTCCGCCGCCACCCGTGCTGCCTGATGTCGACTTTTCCAACATGACGGTGGACGACCGCAGCGCGCTCTTCGCAGAGATCAACCAGGGCGAGAACATCACTAGCAGTGAGTACACTCTATCCCCACAGACCTCTATCAGTATAGACACCGCGAGCGACCAGTGCATTTTTTATTCGTTTGACCGCCAACTCGCCTGCTGTCAAGCAATGATGCGGTCTACGATCGAGCACGCTTGCCTAGAAGAAACCGGTTTTTGTTCCTACTATGACATCACGAGAGCAATTTAGTGGCAGTTTAACTGCTCTCGAAAAGTTTAACAGAATATGGCGCAATTTGTAATTTTTTGTATTGCCGTCTTACGTGGTTCTGCGAAGGCAACGAAAATGGAACTGAGTTATAAGGCGTGCTAGTTGGAGCATTGATCCAAATTACTACGACCACAGACATGCAAGTAGGTGTCTCGCGGTGTCTATCCTGATAAAGGTCTGTGACTAACCCCCTTATGCACAATCGTTCGAGTTTATTGAATTATTTTGGCGATCATTTTGAATATATTACTATAATGGGTATTGCATATTGTATTGTCACCAGAATTAAAAGTGAATCCAAAATTCCAGCAAACTCGGTTAGGAGGAACTGGTTCTAATACAGCTTGCAAGATTTAACCTAAACAAACAAACAAACAAACATTGCAAATTAAATAAAAGCTTATAAAAACATGTAACGCTACACCTTTACTTACATATGCCTTCACGATTTCTTGCTGGTCTGATGGAATCCTCAAGCATTCTTACTACTAACCAGCCCTGTAAGTTCTCGGCTTCTTTAAATACCAAATACTTTTTCCGACTCCATACTTAAAAATAGAATTACGGGTTTAGTTATCAGTTTTGTCACCGCCTCAATGAATCGATGTCCCGGCAATTGTGTCAAATTAGTATGCATGATTGAACACGTGACTGTACTACAGCCTACAACGGTCAGTGACTAAATACAATGGCGTTGGTAAATAAACGTCCACAATGGAACCACCGACAGGCAAGTTAAGTACAGCAGAATCGAACCCTCCAGTGTTGAAGGCTGTCTTCATTGGGATACAATACCTAACACAATTGTGGCAAAAAAAAACGGAACCAAAACTCGGCGCACGCTACACTTTGCCGACTTATTGGTTAGTTGTAAGGCAACCGTAATCCGAATACAACGCCGCACAAGTCCAGTGCAACGATGCCATATCGGAAAAGCGACGTTGAACACTATGCAAACGATATACCATCTAAACTGGGTGTCATTTCTGCTATTTGTCAAACGTTTCAAACGAGTGTCGGTAGTGTCTCGTCGGAATTATTTTCGACATTTGGTATTCTGCTAGTTATTTAAGACCAGTTGCTTTCCAATGGCTTGCCATCGAACTGTCTGACAGTTCTTATTGACATATTTGGTATTCTGTACGGTAATGGCGTGCCAGTGTCATCACAATTGTTGATAATTTGGTATTCTACTAGTTATTTGACATTTGCATCAATTGATTGTTTTTTCCTTAAATTACATTTTAAAATTATGTTTGGTGTATTGTATTGACGAGGAAGATATGTACAATCAATAATATAATCATTTAAGTAACAAAAATAACAATTATAGTTTGGTATAAAATAATACAACTCGTGGTAGATTTTGACAGGCAACATCGAACGCAATTCTTACACGATTCCCTTGACACACAACTGTAGATATTTATTGTAGATTTAGCAGAATACCCTTTTTGCCACAATCGTGATTGAGAGTCGTGGGAGTGGCAAAACAATGTGATTTTACGTTAATTAGCAGAATTGACACCCTGGAGTAAATGTGTCATTGTGAACTATACATATAATTGATGGCTAGGTATGTATAACTACGCTCGGATGTTTTTGGACTGTTTTCACTTAGAGATTGCGACTCCATAAGTATTGTATCTCTTGCTACTACGATTTACTTGTGCGCATCACCGATTTCCGTGTTTCAGAATAGCCTAGCGTTTCATTAAGTAATTTACCGCTCAGTGTTTCATTTAGTAAAAAACAGGCTTAGCGAAGGATTTAATTGAAAACATTAAACATACTGCAAAAATAATTCAAATTAACTGATATTTTTTTAAAGATATAAGCTTTTAAAGTTTATGGTGGGGATTGAGTGAGGATGCGCTGTCCCTTTCCCGCAAAGCGTGTGTTATTATAGCATTTGTATGGCGCACGCAAGGTTTGACATCTACTTGCTATAGTGCGCTCGTATAGCACGAAATTAAAATACTTAATATAACTTATTTATTTTTGAACAATTTTTTTTTGTTTTCCAAGATGGGCTCTTTATGATCAGCTTTTTTATAAGGTTATAATAAATAATTAGGACACATGCTTCTTTGTATGAACGGCTTGAACGGCTGGTGAAGTGCAGACGGCCGGACAGTTAACATTTAACTTAAGAAATGCCAAGCTTATCAATCTTAGCTTATTAATGCAATCTTAGTACTATATTATATTGATTGGTGTTGTATTTACCGGATGTTTTTATAGGCTTGCGCAAAGTGACGTCAGACATGCAGACGCACAAGAACGCGCAGCTCCGGCAGGGCCCGGCGCCGTTCAAGCCTGCAGCGGGGCGCACTGCCGCCCCCGGCAAGGCGCTGCCGACTCCCGGTGCCGGCACGCTGCCGGACAAGCCGCCCGTCTTCATGCGCGATGGCAAGAAATGGCTCATTGTTAGTATACGTTCTTTAAAGCTACTTCATAAACCATTATTATTAGTCTAACTTTCATTCAATCCATGTACAGCAACGGACATTATATAGAGGTATTACGCGTTGACCGCGCGTTGTTTTCATCACAGTTTTGTTGTTTTCATTCTCTGCAGTATGTGACTTGACATGCTTAATCCTGGTTGGTGTCGAGCGGTTCTAATAAAAGACAGCCTTAATTGTACTAATCTGCATGACGATTACTACAACGCATATATTGTTCCTTCGCAGGAGTACCAGAAGGGCAACAACAACTTGGTGGTCGAGAACGCGGACATGAACAACGTGGTATACATGTTCCGTTGCCGCGACTCTGCGCTGACGGTGCGCGGAAAGGTGAACGGCGTGGTGCTGGACTCGTGCACTAAGTGTGCCGTGGTGTTCGACAACCTCGTCTCCAGCGTCGAGTTCGTTAACTGCCAGTCTGTGCAGATGCAGGTAACTTTACCTATCTATTACTATACTGCCGTCCAAAGCCACAGTTTTTTTTTTTGTTTAAATTAGAATGGCTGTCAAGGCATTTTGGTAAGAAATTTGTTGTAGCCAATTGCAGCCATATAAACAAAACGTCAGTCATTCGAAATGAATTAGCATCTGTGACGCGGAGTCCGACGCGTTGATCTAAATAAGAATGTTCAATCAAGGTTCTGTCATCACGCCCGGCGACAGATTTTTCCTTCTCATTTCCCTTCTATTTACTTCTTTTTTTCTGTGTCCAAAGTACCTATACCTGTACTTTGCTTATGACGTATACTAGCCCCACGGTTTCAACCTCCTTTGACTTATATAACATTTTTGTTCTATGATGTAATATGTCAATGAAACTTCAGTTCTTGTTTTTTGTAGGGAAAATATTAACAAAAAACTGTTGTTCCATCTGTACTAAACTTCACAGGATAACTTGCTGGGCCTTTGAAATTTCTTTGAATTTTCCTACCATAATAGTAGCAAGACCTTGTTTTAACATCCACTGTTTATAAATAAGTTTTAAAAAAACTACAAATTCTATAGACCTACTCCATTGTATATCAATAAAGAGAGCAGAACAAATTATATTGCGACAAGGTCTCGACAGTCTCCGTCGTCAGCATCGCAGGTGATTTCCTCGATCGCCATCTGGCTGCCGGTCTCTTCAACTATAGACATCATTTTGGGATACTTGGTGATGCCTTCACACTGGATATGAGCGGAATACTTCACCTCGCCGATGTCTTGCTGCTCGTAGAAATCTCTGGCCACGGCTGTCTCTGGGATATCCTAAAAATATGACGAGAAAAACTGCCATTACGTATCTCTAAATAAAGGCGAAGTTTCGATACAATCCATAAAAGTTTGATAACTTGGGTCTGTAATATAATCTCGCACCCAAATAACTTACGCAAACCGCAATAAAAGCTAGTCACATCCGAATTTAACGCTCACTGGACACCGTATAAATCCTTAGTAATTGGAATTTTAGCCACAACAAATCCGAACCGAGTTTAGTATAAGTCCGGGTAATCTCGTGAGCATTACGCTTCGTCACATTATAATACAGACCTCGTAGTTATACCCGTAGGGTCGGTAGGGATTCTGCGTCCAGCTGAGGCTGTATTCATCGTAATACATGTCGTTTCTATGGTCGCTGTCAGAGTCTGAAGATTCCCGCGGCTTGGAATAGTCCCCCATCGCATCTTGCGAAGCCACATCGATCGGATGCGCGTCGATGTTCAAAATAGTCAGCTTGCTGTTGATCACCATGTTTAAAGTCTTCTGCCAATCGTCCAGCATCTTCTTTACGTTTTCCATCTGAAAGGAAACATTCGTTTGACGAAAACGAAAATTACTTTTCTGAGTTACATTCATTGTACAGAAATACGAGTGATTCCTTTGGTGTTCTCAAGAACCGTTTCGAATAAATGAATTACACTCGGTACCGCTCGAGCTTGGTTCTGACGCGCTCCCGCGCGTCTAGATGTTTTTTTATTTCGGAATGCAAAGGCCGACAATTTGTAGCAGAAACGTGTGGTGATGCGTTTCTAGTGTCATACGGATTTACTCACGCACGCGGAATTGGAAAAGCAAAAGCATAAACACATCCGCAAGAAACACTTAAAATGCTCTTATATCTTACTTTCTTTTTCAACGCCGCCCGTTTGGTGGCGCGTCGCAGTTTCTTCTGTTTGATGTAGTGTTTGAGGTAGGCGACTTTGTACACGTTGGTGACCTTGACGATCTTGACACGGCAGTCCTGGCGCACGTCGATATCGCTCAACGAGGAGTAGAGGCTGGCGTGGTCGGGCGGCGACTCGCCCTCAGCTCGCTCCTTCCGCTCCAACTTGCCCAGGTCGGGCATCGCCGGCTCGCACTTCAAAGTCTTCAGCAGCTCGTTTATGATCTCGTTATCTAAATACAAATGACACATTCAAACACGTACATAACAATCAAAAAGAAATTGCTTCGCCCACTGATCGCGATTGTGCTATTATTTCTGTCGTTTGAAGAATCTCTGCAGATACGCGGTAATCTATAGCCTGAATTTGCAGTCCCGTCACGTTTTTACGATTGGCTCGTAATCGCAGTTTACTTCAAGGAACTTTGTTGTTCTAGCTGCCATTCTGCGCGATCGCTTCCCAGTCGCATCTATATGTGTCCTACCAACCTGTCCCTTATTCTAGAGAAACCGTTTTAATGAAGGAAAACACGAGTTACCTTCTTGCGGAGTGGCGTGCACGTCGAAGTCGGAGTAGCAATCGGCGGCTGCGTCTAGCGTGCGTCGAAGTGAGTCGTCGGCGGCGATGACGTCACGTACGCGTGTGCGCACGCGCCGCAGCCGCTCCGCCTCGCGCCGCAGCAGCTCGGACCGCTCCGTGAACTCCGCATCGCGCACGCACAGCTTCGTGTTCACTATTTGGATCTGAAAATGTTATCGATCTTTTAGTCGTGATTGTCTCAATACAGGATTTCCTCGTGGTTGAGTTTCTACGGTTTAATCCTTATTACCCGCACGAAAAAAATCACATAACTGCTGCCACGGGGTCCCGGGGTCTCACATTGTTTTGAAAATTGCTGATAAACTAGTCCATCAGTTAATTCATTAATTAATTCACTTGGTTTTTAAATAAAATATCGTCCACTTCACGGCAACATTTATAAACTCTGAAAAACCACGGCCGCACCTCGCAGCCAGGTGTAAACAGGTAAGATTTTGGTACAATATTACGGTCTTAACTGATATTTATCATTTATATATCAAATTAAAGCATTTTTTTCTTAAATTGCTGTGAAGTGAAGCTATATTGTATATTGTTGCAAAAAAATCCCATATTTTTTTTAACAATAATTTAATAAAAAATACTAGCGGCCACATTTTGACTGGCACCCTGGTTGATATATATTCTCCTTATCATAAATATGCTTAAAAATTTGGTTTTAAGCAAAAACTCGATAACCGAAGTAGTTCCGCAGCTGGATCTTAGACTATATATAGGCTTGCGTTTGACCGCCAATTCACCTGATGATTGCTGATAGATTGTACGTAGTTAGAATAATAACTAAGTTTTGTCCTCGCAATTTATGAATCAGAAATAATACAGCTGCCTTACACAATGTTATTTAATAGAGTCTTAAAGGGTCGGCAACGTATTTGTGATGCCTCTGGTGTTACAAGCATCCATAGGCGACAGTGACTGTTTACCATCAGACAGCTCGTCTGCTAGTTTGCCACCTATGGCATAAAAAAATGTAGCCGCGGTTTGATTTCAAGCTTTATTCACAATGTCCTTAGAGCATACCTTTCTTAGTCCAATAAGTTAATGTAACATGCACTTACCTGAAGCTGAATATCTTCCAATTCCATCTGTTTCTCCTTTAACCTCTCCCGGGATGTCCGGTAGATGTTTTTTATGAGCTTGTACGAGTACAGCCCCGTCGGGACGTATTTCAGAAGAAATATGGCCTGAATACGTAAAAAAAATATCAGGCGTAAAATCGATTTGATGAGATTTTGTGTATGTGTGTGTGTGTCTGTGTCGCAACATAGCTCCCAAACTGCTGAACCGATTTTGATTTAGTTTTTTTGTTTGTTTGAAAGTTGACTTAATAAAGAGTTCATTCAAAAAAATCTGTTTGGCCGTTTGAACATTATCAACTCTTCTATCGGCTTAAAACAATCAATTTATATTTGTTTTTATTATACGGGAAGCTATAGCCATAGATAGCCGCTTAATTCTACATAATTCCCGTTTAATATAAATACAATTGTAGACAAGCAGTTCATGCACATTTTTTTTTTTTTCAGTTTAAATACTTATTTTATTCGGTCAAGGAGTTATTACGAAGATGTAGGCCTTTTCGAACCACCGAAGGATGGGCAGCAGCGTCCTAATAGTACAAGGTGAACGTACTGCGATCCCCAAGCCGCCTGCCAAGTGTGGAGATTATGGCAACACCCTTCTGTATGAGGGAGGCCTTGTCTAACAGTGGACGTTAATTGGCTGATGATGTCTGTGTGATAGGCCTTTTATCTATTGTAATCATTAGCTACGGAGCCGGGTATTTTCTAAAACTGCGACCACTGATGCGACGACTGGCCGATGATTTGACGATGGGAACCCTCAGCAAAAATTTGCAAACGAAGCGTCATACCTACAGTTTCCCCTTTAGCACTTACACCCCCCCCCCCCCCCCCTCCTCGGTCGTCCATTCGTTTACATTCTGAGCACATCGTTTGCAGTTGTGTGCGCTCAATATTGAAGTGTGCGTTTGTAGAACTAGTAAGAATATATCAGTGTCATATTGCACACATACGTGTTTACCTCGCCCCCTTCAGTTTTTGCCAGACTTTTTTCGGTACTAGCTCGAGTTTAAAGGCAGATCCAAACTATATTATCATAGATGTGAACCATTAGCTGAAATTTCTGCATACCATATTGAAAAAAGTGATTCGCAAGTAGACCGCGTAAATGATGCTGACGCATTGCTGCAGGAAAGACATGCCGTACGCGTCCAACAGAGTCGTCAGATAGCTGATACTCCACAAGCCGTGGATCATCTCGTCCATATCGTCGGTATACTCGATCTCCACGTTCATATTCATATCACTAAAATCGATACGAACAACACGAAGGATATTAAAATATATTGTTGTAGATCATTCAAAAAAAACATTACTAAATCCGTTCAGTATTAAAATTTTGATATAAATGTGAATTTGACGTGACACGCGATGTCACTTTAGTTCTTTTCTGCCTTGACAAGTAGTTCAAAAAGAGGATTTGTTATGGTCGCAGACAGATGAGGGTTTTCGTTTAAAGTTCTTAAGGTGTAAGGCTGTAAAGATGTTCAAACCCATATCATGCATGAAAATGCGCATATCAAATCGAATTTTGACCCGAGGAGCTCTCAGTGCCTTTTTTAGGGTTCCGTACCCAAAAGGTAAAACGGGACCCTATTACTAAGAGTCCGCTGTCCGTTCGTCCGTCCGTCTGTCACCAGGCTGTATCTCATGAACCGTGACAGTTAGACAGTTGAAATTTTCACAGATGATGTATTTCCGTTGCCGCTATAACAACAAATAGAATAAAATAAATATTTAAAGGGGCTCCCATACAACAAACGTGATTTTTTTGCTCGTTTTCGCTCGATGATAATGATAACGGCAAGAGGTAGTCGCTTGAAATATTCACAGAACATTTAGTTATATATTGACTTTAAAAATAAATAATTCAATTAATATTTAAGGGGGGCCCATACAAAAAACGTGATGGTTTTGCCGTTTTTATAGATGGGTACGTGGTAATGGTACGGAACCCTTCGTGCACGAGTCAGACTCGCACTTGGCCGGTTATTTTAATGGGAAATCGCAATAAGGATCTTCAAAATGTTCACGTTGCTTGATAACATAATAGTATTATATCATTATCAGCCTTTCTTGTTCCCATTGCTAGGACACCAGCCTTCTCTCAGAGGGAGGATGGGCCCAAATCCACCATGTTAGCCCATAGCCCAGGCAATTAAGCCAAAAAAGGGTCAACCTCGGAATGATATATAATAAGCTGTAAACTTGTATAAACCTTTATTTTGACTGCCCCGTATAGTTGGTAGTGAACCTGCCTTCTGCGCTTAGGAGTGTGGGTTCGATTCCCACCTAGGACAAACATTCATTTGTGTTTGTTCTATGTCTGGGTGTTAATATCTATTTACGTATTTAAAATATATCTGTACGTACATCAGTAGATATATCAATCAAAAAAATATTGGACATTCACCCAGAAATTAGTGACTTACTTTTCCTATCAACAATATAATATTTTAAACTCGTCATCCCGATAAACATTAAAACAACCCTTTACAAAAAACAACAAATCAACTCAAAGATGTTGTGATTAGTTTATTCGTAATTTTACGTTCTGCACATACTTTCATTGTTCGTTGTTGAAAGGTTTTTGACTATACATCGTAGACCGCATCATCGCTTAACATCAGTTGAGGTGGCGGTCATCCGCAAGCCTATTCCTATAACTATAATTCTTAGTGAATACTACCAGTTCTGTTGAATGTCGCAGGTTTTGGGCAAGGTGCCGACGATATCTATCGACAAGACGGACGGCTGCCAGATGTACCTGTCGCCGGAGTCTCTGGGCGTCGAGATCGTCAGCTCCAAGTCTTCAGAGATGAATGTGCTCGTGCCGAAAGGCAATGGGGACTACGTGAGTACTAAATTTTAACTGACTTCAAAAAAGAGGACAGTCCTATGTTGTTCCACTGTTTTTTTTTAAATATATGTTCACCGATTTCTCCGTCAACTGATGACCGATAAAAAAAAAAGCTTTTGTTCGGTAGGGTATATTTCCAATTTGGTCCCATTGTCGCCAAGTCAGGATCTGATAACCCATCATCAGATCCTCGATTTCCCTGGGATTGGGATCCCAGGGACCGAGGGCAACCCTCAAATTGAATGGGCACTATTATGTTTTTCAAATAAATTTGAAGTCGATTTTTAATGTGATCCATTTGATTAAACAAACTTATTACACTCTAAATAAAATAATTATCAATATAAAAAACCGGCATCATAAAAATGTCAGAACTGGACCAAATTGAAATGAGACCACACGGGAAGCACCAGCTTACAAATAAAAAAATAATCATCAAAATCGGTTCACCCAGGCGAAAGTTCTGTAGAAACAAACCTAAAAAAAATGCAGCTGAATTGATAATCCCCTCCTTTTTGGCAGTCGGTTAAAAATAGATAAAAATAAGTTAGTATGTGTAAGTACCTACTTGCGTGTATTTCCTAGATTTAAGTGCGGAAGAAGCTTTCAGATTGCTTAATTTGGTCAAAGAAATTGCGTTATGATACTGGATGACGAGACGAGCGAAGTCGCTCGCCTGATAGCTCTTCACGCTTGCCCATAACAGCTCAACGCCACCCAGAATTTTGAAACCCTGTATGGCAATGCACTGCGCTCACCCCGAGATATAAGATGTCAAATCTCTGTGAGCCCTCTAATTTCGCTGCAAACATTGCCCTTCAATCCGGAACACAGTAATGTTTGCACACTACTGCTTGGCGGTTGAATAACTGGCAAATTACCAGTAACCCTGTAAAATATGATCAGAGCGTTCAAGTTATTAATATAACTTTTTATTATCATTTCAGACCGAGCATCCGGTTCCGGAGCAGTTCAAGACTCTGCTGAACACATCCAAGTCTGGTCTGACCACCACCCCCGTCGAAAACAAGGGCTAGGCATCGGAGCCCTACATCCGCCGGGAACCACTCGAACAGTATACATATTCATACCTACATACATTACTTATATAACTATTACTAAAACTACTCTCCACCTCGTAGACCTTATCAGAATCGCAATGCAATAAATCATATAACTTTACGGGAGCGGGATTAGAAGCATTGATTGGTCCGCTCAAGCTCACGATCTTAGATCAGTACCCTTAGTACAAGTTTTGATAGTTTTCGAAAACTAATTTCGTTTTCTTATTGTTCCATACATTTTAGTAAAGCGCCTCCAGCGGAAACGCGGAGGAACTAAAAAACACATCAGTCATAAGACTGCACGTCAGAAGTGAAAACTTAAGTAGTAATTCACCTATTCTACAAGAGATGGCGCTGTTTTAAAATACTTGGTACAGCGAGACGTGCCTAAAGAAGTTTTCACTTCAAAAAAGTATGAAACATGGAAACATTTGAACACGAACGATAATAGTAAGACTCATATGTATCTTGTCGACTCACGACACGGCTAGACTAGGGATTTATATAAGCGATTATTGCTCTAATGTGTTTACTGAAAGTGTTGCCTTTTAAGTGTCTACGGGAATGGAAGTGGTTGATGAAGGAGGCGGGTCTCAGTATCATACCCTGCACGCTAGTTCGATATTAGTCCACCAGAAGCGGCCCGTCTCAGTATTGCTACGGCTACACATGCATTAATTTTGCTACTTTAAACAATTGGCTACATTAGCGCTGCGTAGAGTGAGACAGCGCTAAAGTTATAAAGCACTGTCTCATCCTGTCACAGTACTTACACAAAATAAATATGCACAGAAGGCCGGCTTCGGCAAACCTTGATTTTAATTACCTGTAACCGCAACGCGCTGTAGGGCTGGCTTAGCAACGAATGTTCAGGAAAACTTTATCTTTGGATGTTTAAATTAAACACAATTTATTAGGTACCTATATGTTACTTTAAAACACATTTATTTCTAATAGAAAAAGGTAAGCAAATAAAAGTCTTTAAATTGGTTACCAAAAAGTACTTTCTTCGATTACGGCACGTACGAAAGGCACGATTATTATATTTTAAAGTATAATAATACATAATCCTTAAAATAAAGTTTTTTTGCAATCTGACAATGAAAAAATAATTATAGATTATCTTCATAATTGTCACACGAAACGATAATGACGTGTATTGCCAAAGCGCGGGCACTCGTGACTTCGCGTCAAGTCGTCCGACTTGATCAGAGATCGTTTTATTTACGGATCTTTGTGTGCGTACGCCTGATAACGCTCGTTGTATGGAGCTGGCGTTCTGTAACTATTTATTTTGTGGTACCTACTAATGTAGATTATTTAATGCGCGATCCATCCATCCATTAACGCGCTAATCTGTTGACCACGAATTGATCTGTTTATAAGAGCATTCTTAAGGTAAGTGCGCAGGAGTGGCGCCCTTATTGGGGAACGTCATTACAGTTATACTATAAGATGGCTAAATGAGGTTCAACTCCAATAGTTGCTCGGGAAGGTGATGTAGTGTTTTTTGAATTATTATTTTTAGTAACATAGGGTATCATATAGTTATAAAACTCATTACCGTCAAAAACGGCCGTTTTTAGCTGATCTGCGTTTTGAAACGCCAACCCCGTTAGCTTAGTTGGTAGTAAACCTGCCTTCTGCGCTTGGGGGCGTGGGTTCGATTCCTACCTAGGACAAACATTTGTGTGATGAACATTTGTGTTTGTTCTATGTCTGATTGTTAATATCTATAAAAATATGTCTGTATATCAGTCTCTGGCAGCCATATTACAAGCTTTGCTTAGTTTGGGGTCAGATGACTATGTGTGCAATAATGCCCTATGCAATAAGTTGTGTTGCTGGAAGTAGTACTTCAAAAGTGCTTCATTGCCTTTTCGACCGACTGTCGGAGGCAAATTTTTATTTGCTTTTCTTTTAGTATGCCTGGTATATTTTCTTAGATGACGGTGCCACTCCTGCGCATTTCTTCTTCCTCCTTCAAGGACAGGTGGAGCCGTAGCATAACGATAGCACAAAACGTAACCGACGAGTTCTCGGCCTTTGATGTTTGTATTATCATGTAAGGGTTATCATTTCTTGCTCATCTCGCTCGTGCGTAGTACTTTTTAAATATATAAATATAATATACTATGACGTAGATATAACTATAATAATATAACTCAAGTATTTACTGGCCTTTGTGTATTGTAAAGATGTTCCTTACATTTGTTTTCTGAGGTTTGGTTTTTGACATGGAAGGAAAAGATTGTATCTTCGAGTACCGCTCGGTACGGGATAAATTAAGTTAGAGGTAAGCCTTGTACTGTCTCGATTTAATGATTAAGGAATATTTGTTTTCTCGACTTTCGCTATGTTTTTATTACGCGCAGTAATTTTGAAGTCGCATTCGCTAGGACCCGAGAGTGGTCTGATTTTTCTAAAAGTACTAAAATATTGTTAATTGAATTTTGTAATTTTCGTACGAGCAAAAACGCTTTATACAATTTTAACTGAAGACTTATTATTTAATAATTTATGATTATTGTAATTATTTTCGAGTATTACCAGTCTGTGTATTTGTGAAGTCTTAAATCTTAACTATTTATTATGCCATCCTTAATTCGAAGAATATAAATACTGTATTACAATGTTTGCATTTTGTTAATTTATTTGTCGAGAGATTAAATTAATTTGTAAGAAAACAGTCTTTTGAATTCGAGGCCTCAAAATAGGTTAGTAGAAATCTAAAAGGAATAAGAAAAAGAAACTAGAAGTATATTTTTGTCATTACATATATTACTTCGATAAAAACATGGGTCACGTCGTCCATTCGAATCGACATAACAATTCAAACGGAAAAAGTAACCCATAAGCGTTTCAATAAATAGGGTGTAGCGGTAAAAACAAATCGGGCAAAGAAAATAACAGCTATATGTACAAAGGAGCCCAATATCGTTAAATGTTATGGCAGAGAAAATGTTCCGATACGTTCCAAGTGGATTTTGTTCGATCAATAGAAAAAACTAACACTTCGACGACATGAGAATCGGCTTACGTCTACTTACAAAGTATCAGTCGAATTCAGAACTTAAAGTTAAACTATACTGACTTATAAATAAATTAGTCAATCGGGATCTAT
Source organism: Agriopis leucophaearia (assembly GCA_949125355.1). Lineage (NCBI taxonomy): Eukaryota > Metazoa > Arthropoda > Insecta > Lepidoptera > Geometridae > Agriopis > Agriopis leucophaearia. The sequence goes on from OX421262.1 coordinate 12,965,233, forward strand.
GCTGGAGTTGTTAAGATTAAGTATGCTACACTGCCATTCGTCACTTCCATCGGAGCATTCTAAGAATCCGTTGCAAACGCTAGAAGATGGCAAACATTCGCCGAGAGGGCACCGGTACCCTCTACAAGTATCTACTCTCGCCTCTCTTCTGTTCTCTGCGGTCTCTAAATCCGCATAAAAGTCCTCATTTGACTCGGCGCCTTCGTCGTCGGAGGTCGTGTCGTTGAATGAAGGCGTGTGAGTCGCCATCACGGTGTCGATCCACTCGATGTAGTTAGACACCTTGGTGTAGACGCCGGGACGGTTGGCGCGTGCGCAACCGTAGCCATTACTCGTTACTCCGTACACATACCACCGGTCCGATTCCTGGAAGAGATGAAAGATTACAATAACTTGTGGCCTTGCACTGCACTATAAGATATATGTACTATAGTCAATGGATGGAATCACAGAAACATTGAACAAAAGCACAATTGAGGAGGTAGTCAAAAAACTAATTATGTCCAGTATAATTTTGACAAAACATCGTCTAAACTTAAAGTTCAAGTTTCGCATTCAGATAAGAAAGAATTGGTTTTTGACTAGCTCTTTACGATGAGCGATTTACCATAGTAAGTAGATAAAGAAAACAGCAAAACCAATGAAGATTTCCGTGCCCCAAATGTCCATTGATTTTTGGACTGCTTATTCGATCTGAACGTGAAGTCGTCGCAGGAAAGCTTATACAATTCTACTGGATCCCGCCACCTGGAGGCGCAATTCAAAATAGGCCTTCAAACAAATTCCACTAGCATTTCTTGCTATGATGATGACGTCTCGTTCGGTAATGTCTAAATGCTAGTGTCATTAACATCAGAGCTCTTTTTAACCAACTTCCCAAAAGGAGGACGTTCTCAATTGTTTTTTTAAATTTTGTTATCCCAGAACTTTCCACTAGGTGAACCGATTTTAATGTTTTTTTTTTTTTTTTAAATCTAGTGCTTCCCGTGTGGTCCCATTTCAATTTGGTCCAGTTCTGTCATTTTTATGAAGTCGGTTTTTATATTGAGAGAGTATTCTCTGTAAGATCAGTGTAATAACCTGGCACATGAGTGGTCCACCGGAGTCCCCAAGGCAGGCGTCTCTGCCGCCGCGCTCGTACCCCGCGCAGAACATGTCGTCCGTGACCCGGTAGAGCGGCAGCAGTCGCGTGCGCCGCCGACACTCCGCCGTAGAAATCACTGGTAGCTCCACTTCTTGGAGCGTGTCCGCTGGAACATCACGAGCCATATTTATACTGATAGCATGTCTGAGACTTAAACACTTATATTTAGCTAGCTTACACGGCAAACAAGAACGGTTTATATCTGTGGGAGGTGGTAGTGACAACAGATCAGATAAATAAGAGAGATATGGTATGGTGACGTGGTGGGTGCGAATGCATCTGGCCTAAATTAGGCATGGTGCCTTTAGTTGAACTCACCCAGCAGACGACGTTGTCGCCCTTTTTTGCGTGTGGACTATTAGTTTGTTCATAGGTGTCACTGCAAGTCTTTTAGTGCGTGAAAAAATTGTAAGTGAGCCGTACTTGAAAATTGTGCATTTAGCGGTATAGTGATTTTTTTTAATGAAAAATTGAGACATTTTAACACGAACGGCGTATGTACTAAGTCATATGTTTTTCTGATCCGAGTTAATGACAATAGTCCGCCGAAAACCAAAAACTGCTGGCTGCATCATCATCCGCAGCGGTAACGGAAGAACCCGATAGTTTCCGGTTCTGAACAGATTCTAAGCTACTGTGTCGGATTAGCAACTGTGGGCTAAGACCGAATAAACAATAAGTACGTAAAATAAGTATGGAATTCCATACACATTTTGAATTACGGAAATGTAATTTGAATGGAATTTGATAAGTGCTAGTATATATCGAATATTCGTATTTAGTCTACTGGGCAAAGGTTCGTTTACAACAATCTCCACTTTTGGTCCTTCGAGCGTACTCGTCAAATACTTACGGAAGACGCGCTCGTGTTCATATAGCTGTCCCCAGCCAACCACAGTGCAGTGGTGGCCAGCTGGGGGGTGTGCGCGGGCAGGGGGTAGACAAGCAGGCCGCAGTCTCGCATGCAGCGGCAGTGGGTCGACGCGTAACAACGCGATGTCGTTCCGGAAGCCGCGCGGAGCGTACCGCGGGTGGAGCACGACCTGACGTACACGCGCCACTCGCTCCCATGGCCCGCGCGGCCACGCGCCGCGGCGCAGTGCGCCCAGCCGGGCCACCCAGTGAGCATCTGTCGCTCTGTGGAGTAAATATTGATTGATGATGAAGGTTCTTACTGTTAGAGATATTCAGTTCATTCCTCCGTTCCTCGGCCTATTCCATCCCAGAATACACGAGACGGAGCACGTACTCTGCAGTTTTATTAATATAATAAGTTTCCTGGCTCCAAACTCAAGTAGAAGAATCGTTCATGGTTTTTCGAGCCGGATATGAACCGCAGCGACCTATGGATCTACTCACACTTATTTCAACAATCACAAAACTGGACTGTATTTATTTGTGAAATCTTTTAGTCTTGTTTAATAATAATGGAGTTGCCTATGATCACCCTGGGGATCAAAGTGGAATAGACCGTTTGTTTATGTATTTTTTGCAATTTTATATTTTATTTTAAGCTGTTTGTTTTCCGTAAATAATTGTTTTTTTTTTAATATGTTTCGTTTGTAGATACCGATATCCAATACAGCCTTGACTCTAGAAAGGATTATGTTATGGGATGCTTAAAAAAAGAGCTGTAGAAACTACCTGAAAATAAGGCAGAATGGATTCCATTCCACTTATAGACACTGGGTTCTTAAACACGAAATAAGATTTGTAGACGGAGCGATCTATCGATTTTGATGAAACTTGGTAAGTACTAAGTATTATTTAATTTGGCAATATTATTAATATGATATTTTTGTAACCTATTAATACTAATTTTTTTTTTCCTTAAAAAGCTCTGGTTCCTAATTCTCTAGTAAACAATTTGAAAATTGTATTGTATACTCACTGGTAGAAGCAATGGCTCGCAGACAGCAGCCACTGGCGGTGTACGAGCGTGGCTCCGCACTGGAAGTCCCCGTCCCGGTAGAGCGCCGCCTGCCAGGGCCACGCGCCCGCCGCCGCGCCGTCCCCGCCCACCACCCTGCTCCGACGCACCGACTCACTCACACTGCCGCACACCAACACCACCGTGTCTTATACGTGATCATTCGTATAACATACGGTCGTATTGCTGTATGACAGCGGAGCTCATGACGTTTGACTTTTAAACTTTCACCCATTATATTTTCATACACAAGCCTCAGAGCCAGCAGCCCTTTAAGTCAGGTCGTTGCCAATACATTCCATTGAGTCTCGATAGTGGACCAGTATAGACTAATGATGTTAAATAAGTCTCGAGAGGCAATTAAAAAAAACAAGACTCGCCATTCACACTTACATATTTTCAGACTAATAAGTAACTTTGACTTAAAAATCACCGTTACTTGACTTGATCATCTCTTCATCATTATCCACAGCCGTCGTCATTCCACTACTGGGTATAAGTCTCGCTCTTGCTACCATCTGGCTCGGTCCTGTGTTAATCGAGTCCAGTTTCGGCCCACGATCACCTTATTAACGCGAATGTATGTTTATTTATTCGTATATTACATTGAGAATAAACGGTTGAATATTGCATAGTCAGGAGGGCTGAGAAGTTTAGTGAAACTCTTGTTTGTTCTTTCAAGCCAGGGACAGAATCAGTTAGAGGGTCGATGGGCGTCTGAGGATTATCTATATTTAAAAAAGAAAAATGTACCGTTCATATGGTCACGGTTAACAGTCACGGTATTCAGAAAAGTTCTATAGGCTTGTTCTAGTTAGAAAGCGCTTAGACTCTTTTTCGCGCGCGAAACTTTTCTTATCGTACGTATGTACTACATTAACAACACTTTTCCACCCACTTTTGGGTTTATATGTATGTACCTCAAGAAAAATTAATTATAAAAGGAGGAAAATGTACATTACCTTGGCTGCTGTGCATCAGCATGCGGCCTAATCCCACAGTCGAGGCCGCTGCAGCGCACGCGCAGTGCGCGCCTGCGAGTACACGCAGCGCGCCGGAAAGACAGACGCGTATCGGCAGCGCGCGCGGCTGCGTTGTGCCACACCTCCCAGTAGCCGGACGTGCTCGCCTTTCTACCCTCGCGGGCTTCACGTGCCCACCCCGCGTCTCTGCAAAGATACAAATTAACTGAAAACTGCAAAACTTTTATAGAACACTAGCTGTTACACGCGACTTGGTACACGTGGACTTTCGTATACATATTCGGCCTTGGCCCCCTTAATTTGGTTCTTTCGCAAAATTCTTTCTTAGCGGATCTCTACACCTCATAAGGAATCTACCTGCTAAATTTGTAAGTATATCAGCTTTTGAGATATCGTGATGAGTCAATCAGTCAGTGAGTGAATCGTTCGCTTTCTTTACCAGATAGCAAAGATAGATAGGTGCTTTAATAGGGGATTTTGGCAGACTAACCAAAGGCTAATGGTGCTTGTCTCATCAGCATCACTCATGCATCAGGAAACTTTTATTTATATATCCGTCCACAAGCCTCAGAGCAAGACAAACATAGCTCTTAACCTGCTCCATTGGGAAATAGAGTGTTAACATGGGCTTGCACTTATCTTCCGGAGGCTGGACATCCTGAATCAGCAAATTAGTAATAAAAGACTTAGAATTTTAATCAAAGCTTCGCTAAAAATACGACACGACAAAAAAAACTAAGATTGTTTCCCACAAGCTTTTCTAAAGCGTTTTAATTATTAGGAAAATGGTAACAATTAAAACTTTTTATTCTCATAAAGAAAATTTTCATTTACAGTTTGCTACTTTTAAATTTAAATTTAGTTTGACGATGCTCCATTTCGCTTGACGAGGATGAGATCGACAATGGAATATGCTTATCTAAAAGGAATTCACTCTAAACTTGAGATGCTTAGGTAAGAAGACATGTCTTACTCAAAAGTCATAGCCCGGCAAACGGCCCTGCCCAGATCTGGAAGTTTCAATGAACTGTGCGCCTGTTCCACTACGTCTGCGAAGCTCTCCACGCATAGTCTGCCCCAGACTCCGCGCTTGCGCACCATCACGTAACCTGAAAAACAAAAAAACCGGATTCAAGAGACGAGAAATTTAAGAAGTCAGCAGGTAAGTACATACCAACTTAATTTCTCTATTACCTAGTTCATCTTTTTAGTTCAAGAGTCCTTGATGAGACTTTTTTGTTTCACAACCTTCGCCTGATGCAGTCTAAAATGCTTGCCAAGGGAATAAAATGACAACGGACAATAAAATGAATACCTGGTGAACTATAAATAGTTATCATACCTTCCTCGTTATAGGGTACGACTTCATTGTCCTCCAACTCATTTCCCAAAGCGACACAGCTCTTCTCGTCGTCTCCGAGAGGGCAGTCTGGTGACCCGTCACAAACTTTAGCCATTTCAATACATTGGCGAGCGTTAGCGCAAACAAATTGGCCTTCTTTACACCAGTCTGAAATCAAACATAACCTAATTCAGAACAGAACTGCTGAAAAGTTTAAATATACTTTTTCTGACAGCGTACTCACGATATACTTAGTCAACTTATGGCTAGTTATTGAAAAGGCTCTTACCACAGTGGTTCTCATCGGAGTAATCCCAACAGTCGACCACACCGTCACAGATCTTGGAATGGGAGTACTCTGCTCGTAAATAGTCTGCGCAGGAGCAAGCTCGTTCATCCTCTCCACCGGGACAATCCAGCAGCCGGTTACAACGCGACGTCAGCGGGAGGCAAGCACCGCTCTTGCATCGAAATGACGTCGCATTGTCACATTTATCTAAAATGGTGATAAAATGCGTATCATAAAAGACCAATAAAAAATTTCGTGGTGAATTAATTTTGCTAAAAACTCCGCTACTTACCTTCTTTAATAACTTCTTCAATTGTAACGTTCTCCTTCTCTTTTTGTGGCTTGTTAGGTTTGCTGTACGTTTTCTCTGGCTTGTTTAAACTGTTTTCGTGGTTATCATGTTTAGTAGATTGAGCTTTATTGTATGTTTTCGTTAGAATTTTAAACCCCGCCTGATTCAGCGTGTAACTGGATGGTATTGCTTTTGTTGAAATCACGCCTCCTCCGGGGGTACGAAAAAATGTGTTATTGTTTGAATCTGATACGGTGGCCAGACTAGCCAGTTGGCGGAGCTTGTCAATTGTTAAAGTATTGCTTTGATTTATTGGTATTTCTAAGACAACGTCTGGTTCTAAAGCTAATTCGTAAGCAGGGAGATTTTGTGTTTTATTTGCCTGTTTACTGCTCACGCTTCCTGTTACGTGGTACGAAACTCTGTACGTCCCGTTTGGGACATTTGGAAGATTTTCATTTCTAACAGCGTTAGTGGTGGACTGACTCAATTCATCATTAGATTTTGGATATCTGTTTCCACTTGACGCGGAGTTTGAAAAGTCATACACTTTCATATTATTGGTAGCGGCACCTGAATATTCTTCATCATCATTTTTCGAAACAGCAGGGTCGATTTCATCGTCACTTTCAGTAACAGCATCTTCTTCGTGATTCATTGGAAAATAATTTTCTGTGCTTAGATTACTTATTAGTTTTTCAGCCTCTAACTCGTCACGAAAAAAACTTCGTACATTTTCTTCTAATGGTTTACGTTCCGGCTTAATTTTTGGTCGGGGTCGCAATGGACGATTGACTCCGAGATTAGACTTTGCCGGCAGTAAAGTGATGACTGATCCTACGGTTGTTGGCTCTATTTCTTCATCTAATACAACTTCCACGGTTCCTTTACTTTGGCCGTGACGTTCTTCGACTTCTATATGTTCTTCTTTGTGAACATCTTCTTGTGGTTTATGAGAGTATTTTTTAATAATATCTGTCAAATTTCTCATAATAGAACTTTTACTAGGAAACTTAGGAGTAGTATTTGGAAAGACAGCATCATTCCTTGTAATAATAGCCTGCAAAGTGTCATTGTAAAATTGTTCAGGAGAATTTTTACTAAGAGTGTCGTTTTTTTCGTTTGTAGATGTATTTACTAGCTCCCACATATGGTGAGGAGCACTTGTAGATGGAATAATTGAGACTTTGTCATTTGGTCTTCTAGTTGTGTGATTGCTAAAAGTAGAATTTATTGTTTGTTGTACTTTGACAGTATTTTCATATACAGTAGAATTACGGATTACTTCTTCTTCTACTTTTGGTCTAACACTAGTAGTGCTTGTAGTTTTAAAAGTTGTTGTAGATTTTGGAGTAGTGGTAGTAGTTGTAGTAGAAGTGGTAGTACTACTTGTCGTTGAAGTTGATGTAGACGTAGAGGTGCTAGTAGTGGTTGTGGTGTTTTGTTTTTTCAAAATAGATGCACCGTCAATGGAAACCTGTTCTGTGTCATCGTCATGCTGGTCCAATTCTAAAACATTAATCGTCGCAGAAGTTTTTTTTTCTTTCGGGGGTCTTTGCATAGGCATTCCATCATCTTCATCATCTGGATTGACGGGAACTTCAACTACAGAACTAATTTTATCGACCGGTATTGGAAATGGCTTAGGATAGCTTGATCCTAAAGTTTCCATATTTCTTATAGGAGACGCATACGTTGGTAGTGTGAAACTAGTGTAGACTGGATTTGGAGACCCAAAGTATGAATCTTTGTATAGCGCAATTGGTTTGCGTGTTGTTTTTTCTCTGTTCATTATAGGAGGTATCGGAGTGAGCATACTTTCCAATATCGAAACATCATCAACAACCTCCGCTACACCCATTCTGTCTTCTGCATTTAGCTCTGTTACTTCTGGAACGGGAGTAGCTGTAGTAGGTTTATTTGATGTTTCGTAATAAGGCTGAGTAATGGGTCGCCATGGTTCATTGTCAATCACATGAGGTACAGTGAAAAGACTATCTATTTTTGGCAAATCCCTATAATGATTTTCATTGGTGAGTAAATCAAATAATATTTGTGACACATTACTGGTTGTAGCGGGTGTAGAAGTTGATGTAGAAGTAGTTGACGTACTGGTTTGAGTTGTAGATGCTACCAATTTTACAGTGGTTTGCTCTATTTCTTTCTTAGGGGTAGGTTCATTTTTTGTTTTAACATTGAACGTAGATTTTATGGTGAAGGGTCGACTCTTTGGTGTGCTCGTAGGAACTCGTTTCGTAGTGGTAGTTTTTGTAGTAGGTGCTTTTGTTGTTGTTGTGCTTTTAGCTGGAGGTGGTTTGTGGCCTGTTTTATCATCGTGTCGAATTGGACTAGAGTTTTGTTTGTTTTCTGTGATGTCTGCTTCAGTCTTGGTAATTTGGAAAGATCCTTGAACTACTGGAATGTTTTCAGTATCTATGTCTGGTTCGTCTGGATCGTTTTTGTTTGGCTTTACCGTTGTTTTCCTTACAACCCCTACTCTAGTCTGTAGCGTTTTGTCCTTCCCTGATTGAGGTGTTAAAGTTTTTGGATAGTTCGTAGCCATGCTTTCGTTCATTGCTTCTTTAACAAATGATTCGGAGTGATACGTATGTTCTAAATCTCTTTTGATCACAATACTGGAAATGTCGACTTTTATCGTAGGTCCAAAAGCTGGATGCTTGGAATTTATGTCTTGTACTAAAATATTCTTAAGAGTTTCTTCTACGTTTGAAACGGTACTGAAAACAAACAAAAAAGCGTAATTACTTTTTGGTGATATGTTTTAACACTGACAACCATAACCGTTCTTTTGGGGCGGTTTATAGGTGAAAATTTATTCGTGTTTGAAATACCTCGGTATTTTTCTTCTGTCTAGATATAATCTGAAATGTACATCAAGCCTCCTGTCACCGAAGCCGGTGACGAGCGCGCCGGTGAAGGCCTGCCGTAGGGGCGAGGGCGCGGCGTAGAGCTGACGCAGCGCTGCGCCGTAGCGCCGAGCGCGCTCACGCCACGCCGGGCTCCCGGGCGCGCCGCCGTACACATCCCCGCGGGTCACTCGGAGCGTGCCCTCAAATGATATGATGGCTGTAAAAGTGAGAAAACTTAGCCTAGTAAAACCCCGAGAGCCTCAAATGATATTTCTCACATAATATGAATGCAAACAATGGAATTCTACACATAAAAATCGATGCTTAAATGCCGCTGGCGCTAAGTCTTCCTTAATTTTAATTCATTTAATGGGGTGTTATCCAAGTCGCGTAGGTAACAAAACGCTTCGTCAGTCCCCGCCAAGATAGAGTGACGATGTATTTTGCTATTCTTCCCATTGCGAACAAATAGCGAGGGGAGCGCAACGACAAAAACAAACACAGGTCCGACTTCGATGACACCTGGCAGGCGGCAGTGGTCTGAGCGCGGTGCGCGCATATTTTCGCGGTTTTTTTACGTTTTCATTTCAATAAAAAACGAACGAACAAACTATCAAAAAACTATCCAAAGAAAAGAATGTTGAATACAATTACCTTTCAATTCCTCGATTCCTTGCAATTTCCAGGATGTTACGAGCTTTCATTAGAGCATAAAAAAAACGGGAAAAAAACTTAAATCCACTTTGTTTCGTAATTTTTTTATCGAGAAAATTTTTCCCTATCGTGTTTTGAACCACGGTTTTATCTCAAACACAGATGTATCTATGACATGTATTTTTTCCGGCTCAAATATTGTTATTTAACTATTTAAAATTTATTGAAAAACTAACAAATTTGGTATAACACCCCGTTAAGGTAAATTTACCTACAGTACGGCTGCCTTAGCATACCTATCTATATTGTTACATGGTCTGTAGTACTTAACTTAGTTATACTCATGATTATCAACAACTTTTGCTATGCGACGAACCCGATTTTCGAAAGAAAAAAACAGGTGTTCCACACTTAATGACCTGTATGGAACTGTTACCCTGTATAGATGTATTAGAGGTGACCCAGCAATGCAGCTGAAAATGTTGTCAATGCTTGTCAATTTTGTTGAAGTTGATGGTGGGTCCATTGAACTCTAGAGTTAAGTAGTTGTAAATTTGCTGACCCAGTGTCGGTAATGATCTAAACTTACGTTCCCCGTTATCCGGCCTGAGCGCCCCCATGTAGAAGGCGAGCGCCGCGACTGCGAGGACCGCGACTGCCGCAAATAGGGCTCCGCCCACCAGCGCGGCCGAGCACAGTCCGCCGCCGCGGCTGCTGCCCGGTGCCGCGCGAGGGTACCCCCCGCCCGCGAACCGGTACTCACTCTGGGAACAAGACACAAAATAATTCTATTCTTTTTTCAGGCTTTTTCTAGCACTAGAAATAACGAATAAATTAAGTTAGTATGATTGGCGAACTGCTGTAAAAATTACAAGGTTGCCCAATAACAATACACAACAATAACGATTGTTGTTCTAGGACCTACAACGAGGGACCTTTACCTAGCTAGATATTTGTAGCAACAAAGTGGACAGACAGACGGATCAATGCAATGGACTGCATTGCACAATGTTGACTATGGAAAAAAGGCTAAAGGAAAGAGCTCTTTAAGAAGGCGCTCTTTACTTTAAAAAGCACCTTAGCAGCATTTCTGTGAACTTAATGAATATTTTTTCTATTAACCTATATTGAGTTTTTGATGTGATAACTAATTCTCTTGGTCCATGTAAATAGTACTCTAGATAATTAAAACAGGTCATCGACGTTGGAGACCACGTTTAGGTAAACGTAGTGTAGGACACCCTGCGGCCAGGTGGAGTGACAACCTGCGTAAAACGGCGGGTAAAAACTGGATACAAAAAACTGCCGACCGAGTTCAGTGGCGTGCATTAGGAGAGGCCTATGTCCAGCAGTGGACGGATGCAGGCTGATGATGATCGACGTTGAGATAGACAACATCATTTTATTATTATTACTAGTTTTTTTTGCCCGCGACTTCGTACGCGTAGATTTTTATATAAACCTTCAATCCTTTTTTCTTCCCTTAATCCGGCCCTTGCGTAAAATAACATAGCCTATACTTCAATCTGGTCATAGCTAAGCGTATTCGTGAAAACCGCATTTAAATCCGTTCGCATTTTCTTCCAGGGGTTTAGAAGATGTGCGTGAACAAACAAATAAAAATTCTAAAAACTGCCTTAACATGTTCAGCTGCTTGTTTTAAGTCGCCCTGTGTGAAGTATTGATAGAAGCATAAAAGTAAAAACATCGTCAACAGTTTTCCAATCAAAAAGATAATGTGACCACAGTGCAGAGCATGTTTTGAAGTTTTCTTTTTGTCTAAACCATAAAAAGTATAAATCATGTCATGTCAAGATGATATACATCTCTGAAATTTGACTGTCCAGTTTTGCTCGTTCGAATTTTTCTATGACCATGCAATTTCTGAACTATGAATACGACCACAAATACCTTTGGCCACGGAACCCTGACATATGCTTGTCTTGACACGCTCTTGGCTAGTTATTTCTTATTTCGCGTGCATTTGTTCATTTCACGTTTCGCGTGCATACCTTGATTAAAAAGCCATGAAATGGAACTACTCTATTTATCTGTTAAAATATCACAGTAAAATAAAGTTATACACTATATTATTGCAAATATACACTTTCTTCTAGAAGCCAAGTTTATATACCCTGCATAAAGGGTGCAGCAATAGCTTATGTAGTGACTGTTCACAAAACCAGACCACAGACATAAATATATACATTTAAGTATAGTTAAATCTATTACATAAATGTTATACATACTATTCAAACTTAACATAGGTTGAAGTAATTTTACAAAACAAAAAAAAACATACTTAGTGTGATAGGTTACTTAATTATACTTATATGAGGTCATACAAAACTTATGATGCTACTTGCTTAACTATTTATAGATCGATATTTATATTCTTATTATAATTTTCCAAATTTTATCGTCGAAAAAATCTTTTATCGCGTAATAACATTTTTGGGTTAGAAACTTACGAAGTTGGTGCTGGAAAGTGTTATTACTTATTTCTTTCTTTCTTTATTGCGGCCGGAATTTTGTTGTATAGGTTTATTGTCATGTACCTACAAACACAGATGTATATCTGTGCCTACAAAGGACCTTTTTTGAATATTTCTATTCGCGGGATTGACTTAAAATAGAATGTGGTATAGAATAAAATGCATTGGAATCACCAAAGAGGTTGTAAGGCCTATGTTTTTATAACATCCTTGATCTACACGTTCATTCATCTAAGAAGGTTCCTTAATTTAAATAAAAAGTTTTAATCTGGCTGATTATCTGAATGACAGTTGACAGTTTCAAATTTTTAATGGCTATGTCAATAAAATTCTCTTTACTTTGGACCTCCTTTCTTGAGGCTATGTGACGCACAGACATATAATACCAAGCAGAACCAACAAGCCACAAAAATATTGATGCAAAAAACACTACATAAACATTACACGCAAACATTTGCAAAACGCGGGCCGGACTCAAGGACACTCTTTTATAATAGTGCTAACAGATACTATTAGATTGTATCTGAAATGTAACGTCACAAAATTTACGACCCCTCCCTGCCCTTGTCAGTCACACTTTGTCGACCCCTCCTCCCCTCCTCTTTATGTGATGGAATTTATGGATGTTCCCATTGGGTATTAATATTCAAACACACCAGACCAAGTCAAATCATTTATTTTTGTATAAAACAATTTACCAAATGTGTCATGTGGTTGCAGGATCTGAATTTGATGGAAATGAGGTATTCTGCAGCTCCCGCAGAACACTTTTGCCAGTAACACCTCTTTTTGTGGCTTTCTTTTCACTTGGTATGTTATCGCTCTGAAAATTATTACATGCAAGTTATCATAATGTAGTTAGTACAACTTGAGATTCATGATAGTGATAGCGACTGTTCATTGAAAACTGTTGTTCCAATAAGCATTACACCTCAAACTCTCTAAGGATTGTTCGGAAACCAGTCCGGTCGAGCAAATGTGCCTCAAAATGCTTTGAGCACAACAAACTTGCTGTACTGGGCTGCCAATTTTCTCGGTTCAAATTCTTCACCCATGCTTTTCTCAACATTTCATCCTTGGGAAATCTTAAATGTAATAAAAATGTTTGTTACTTGAAATATGTCTAAATAACCTTTTAATTACATCATCTAGATCACTAGGTGTATATGACATGAACCACAATAGGTAGTTACTTTAGTTACATTACTTAAGAAAAGTAGCTAGTTATGAATGAAAAAGGTTCATGTCATCATAATCACATCGAGCTGAATCATCTATTTTAATTATTATACTACTGAATACGTTCCCTGGACAATGTCTAAGTACCTCAAACGCCAAACAATGATCGAAACAATATTTTTTTAATGAAAACTACTTATCAACTTTTATTACACCCACCAAACTTGTACATTTATGAAATTGGAAGAAACACAACCTTCCCAAGCCTTCAAATTGTAAAGTTTATGAAAAATAACAAGGAAAATTTGCAATTCAAAATAAGCTCTATTATGACACACGAAACTTACCTGTGAAACGTTATACCGGGTGGCATCTTATGAGATGAATTAAAACACATGAGGACACTGCACTTCACCATAGTATTTTCGTATCTTTTAAAACAAATATGTAAAAATAACTTTTATTTTAGGTAATTATTGCAAGCCGTGGTTTTCGCTGTCTGCCTCCTGACAGCTTAGCAAAATGGCAACTTGGAACACCGTACCACATGCTCATTTTTTTCTATTATGTTGACGTTCCGACAAAAAGAGATACGAATATTATGATTTTTGTGTAATCGAGAGAGATGCAAACATAACTGTTTTTGCGAATGTAGTTGTAAAAAACATGTTCAGTCTGTTATGTCTGTGATGTGACGATCCTCATATTACGTTTCGGGTAACGAAGAAAATAATCATTGATTTTTTAATTTCTTTTATGTAATAATAAAGAATTAAAATAAATGATATAATATAGTCCATGTTTTAATCTGGTAATTTCTAAGCATATTCGTGAAAACCGCATTTAAATCCGTCCAGTGGTTTAGGAGATGTGCGTGGACAAACAAACAAACAGACAAAAATTCTAAAAACTGTCCTATCGTGTTCAGCTGCTTATTTTAAGACGCCTTGTGTGATTTATTTTTTGTTATCTCGCAATTACAGATTTTTTTATCTCCACGTTTTTATTGTATGTATAGATATAGATATAGATAGATAGATAGAATAGATAGATAGATATAGATAGTTCGGTTTTTAACTATCAGATAGAGTAGAGTTGAGAAGTAGAGATACAAGTCATATGCGATTGTGGCGTCGCCGCGTATCAGACTTGAAAAGAGCAAAGCAAAAAAGTTTCAGGTCTGTGGATTGTGTGGACTTTATGTTCATAATCCTTATAATGAAAGTTTAAAAACAAGAAACGTGAAGTTATTTCGCACTAGAAAATAAGATAACTATTCGTCATGTGGAATGATATAACAAGGCGAAATCATCTTTGACGGTTCAGGCGAGTGTTTTTGCATAGTTTCCCCATAAAAAGTGCTACAAAAACGTAATTGTATCATAAAGCTTTTTTGTGTTCGGAAAGAAGTCATCGCGGAAGTTTTTGCAGTAGTTATGTCTCTAGTCTTTTTTCGCTTACGACATCGCTCATTCCTTGCTGTACCTACTTGATTCCATGGATAAAAGTCTTTGGCGAGGTGAGGCAAGCGAGCTTTTCCCAGTATAATATGGGGGATTATGAAAACCAAAACCCAGTTTTACGCAAAATTTTATAAATAAATGAAAATATTGAATTAGTAAGCCTCATCCTTTTCCATCCAATTAAAAAAAGTTCACCTAAAAATATTTTTTTAATTAGATGAATTAGGAAAATAAAATCATAATTTTCGTTTAATCTTTTTTTTTTAGTTGCGCAGATCATTTTCAAGACAAAGTAATCGAAGTCCAATTTAGTAAAAGGTTTGCAATATTTGGCTCAGGTGAGTCGATGATTAGTGACGCGATGAGAACGAGACGAGAACCGAGGACATGTCGTATGGGAACCGCCCGAGGTGGCCATCCATCCTCGCTTGCTTCACCTGTCACTGCACACCGTTAATCATCCCTGCAGCCAATCTCGTCGGAAACGCATGGGAATGTGGATTGCGGAGCGTGCCGGATCGGCATCACGCTCGCCGCAAAATGGATTTATAAATTTATGTGAATCGTTCAGTCCTGATTTTGACGAAGTTATGTTAAAGAAACCTAAAAGTATATAGAGCAGACTAGCGACCCGCCCCGACTTCGCACGGGTGTTAGTTCGGCCTTCAGCCTCGCTACTATAGCCCGCTCCAGGAACATAAAATTTCATCCAGATAGGTCCAGCCGTTTTTAAAGTAGCCTATGTGCTATTCCAGCCTATAATCTATATCTGTGCCAAATTTCATCCAAATCCGATTAGCCGTCCTGGTGTAATTGGAAACAAACATCCATCCATCCATCCATCCATCCAAACTTTCACATTTATAATATTATAGTGGGATTAGTAGGATTTATTTTTTCGCTTGTTGATTGACTGTTTCAGTGGAAAGCGCAGACGTTTAACCAATCCTTGTTGCTGTGGTCCATTCTCGTCTTAGCTGCTTATAATAAAGAACAAATACCGTAACCATAGAAATAGCTTAGGTTATATTCATGTTTAGATAATCTCATAGCCAGCAACGATCGTATGGCCTCGATTCCAAGAGCAACCAACGAACTTTAGGGATATTATTAGATAGGTACTTAATTGTATTATTTGAGCAGATTCCTGAAAATGATTACACATTGTTGTGCGTTCACATTTCGCTGTTTTCCGAACGTGTCTTGGATAATTTTCAGTGCAGGAACAACGATGACAAAAAATGCAGCAGCTCTTTTGGGTCAAATTATACCATGGAAGCGACGGTCATTACACGATGTTTGACATTTTTTTCCGGACGAAAGAATGAAGTCTGCCAGAGCGGCCCCGCGGTATATCGCACGGTTTTCAAACAAACTACTCATCCCAAAAATGTTGGCTTTGTTCCAAGGAAATTTTCTAAATGATGTAATTACGGCGGCGCCACTTTGAATGTTTGGCTAAAATTGCTGGAAACTATTCTCTTACTAATTTACAATGTGATACGTGACCCGTTTGACGAAACGCGTGACGTATTTATGATCCATCGCGTAGAATTAAGGCTTAATATTAATTAGAGACTTAAAAAGATAAATAAATAATGTTTCACTTTCATAGCTCCTCACTAGGATTCCCTATGTCATGGAACACGTCAAAGACACGGGACAAACTCAGGTCGCACAAATTTTAAATAATTATTAAAACAAATGGCTAGCCGGGAATTGAACCCTGATCTCCTGCTCATGAGGCCAACACGCAACCACTAATCCATGTAGGTCATCAAATGACGATGATTTTGAATTCACTATTTTAACACGTACAAATAGTTCCTCGTCTCCCAAAACATCCACTTTTTTAACCTCCGACGCAAGCCTCTGCTTGCGTAATATGTGGGTATGTGTGGGTGTATAAGTTTGACGTGTGTATCTGTGTGTCTGTCTGTGGTGCTACGTACTAGATTTACCTAGTTTGTAGTCTGCGGCATCGTGGCCCCAAACGGCTGGACCGATCATGATTTAGTTTTATTTTTGTTTGAAAGCTTTTGTTTTTCTTAGGATAATCTGTCCGTGTCCATCCTTTTGAAGATTATCACCTCCTTTATCGGGGGTTTTAAAAATGTGGGGTTTTTAAAGGTAATGGTAGCGTCGCGGGTGCTTAATTCAGGTTTGTTTTAGTCGAACTCACCCTGCAGTTGACTTTACCGTGCCTGCCCTGTTTTTGTATGTGGAATATTAGTTAGATCATTGGTGTAGCTGCAAGATTCTTAGTGTGTGTGAAAATGAATAGTTTTGAATGAAAAAAGTGCTGCAACATTAAACACGATAACATAATTTGTATATTGAAATATCTCCCTTGTTTGGTGAGCTACAAAACATGAAAATCAATGTTGTTTCGTGGCTAGAGTGATTCATTAAAGGATCGATCATTTGAGTGGTAGAACATCATCATCAGCCAGAAGACGTCCACTGCTGAACATAGGCCTCCACACTGAACGACATCCTGCCATCTGCATCCACTGGAACCCCGCGACTCTCACAATGTCGTCGGTCCATCTAGTAGGAGGCCTACCTACGCTGCGTCTTCCGGTTCGTGGTCTCCACTCAAGAATCTTTCTTCCCCATCGGTAATCAGTTTTACGAGCGAAGCGGCCTGCTCATTGCCACTTCAACTTGCAAATTTTAATAGCTTTGTCGGTGACTCTGGTTCTTTGGCGAATATCAACGTTCCGGATTTTATCGCGCAAAGAAACTCCGAGCATAGCTCTCTCCATTGCCCGTTGTGTACGGTAGAAGGTGCTAGTATAATTGCATTGTATTATTGTTAAACATTTATCAACGTTTGCTAATTGCAACAAGGTTACTTAATGTGGCGCGCTAATGAGAGCTTTGAACCCGCTCAGATTTCGCTACCGAGGACTGCATTGCTGACCATCTCGGTAATTGTACTTCGCTTAATTATTTACACACATGTATTGTTGAGTTTGTCGTCAAAACCATTTTTCTTGAATGTTTTTCGACTGTCTTACGAGACGGACAATTAAATTGCGTCTGATGATAAGCTTCACTTTGTTAGTAATAGTTTAGGGGTCATCCATATACGTCACACGACAACAATTCATAAATTTCGACCAATTTAGATCATAGCTATTGTTAATGGGGTATCACCGGAATGTGACATAGTGTGATTAGGGGAAGGGGGGGTCAAAAGCTTTGTGACGTCACATGTTAAAATTCAAAATCCATAACGCGAAATTTATCTGTGAATAAAAAACTTCAAAAATTTACTAACTTGATGTAGGTATATTTTTTAATTTAACGCTCTCGCTATGAGATTATCTCTCACGCAACAACAGTTAACTTCTACAGCGGCGTTGTAACGCGAGTGAGACTCTAAAATTTAAAAAAATTAAAATGTGACAACCTGTGACAAGGACGGGGGAGGGGTTAAAATTCGTGTGACATAATTTATAGATGGCCCCTTATGAATGTAAAAAAATCAAGAAAAGTATAGTACTGTACTAGTTCACTCGCTCTATTACAATTATGAGAACAGTATAGGATGTCTTATCTATTCAAAATTTATTAATCAAGTACCTACCTATACTTTCACGCTTGTTTAAATATTAATTTTGCAATAGTTAGTTTAAAAAAAACTTATATTACCTAAATAAATAACTAATTTCATTACAGTACAAAGACCATATAACAACGACTACAATAAAATGAATAGAAATTTATTCCACGATTACAAAAAGAACAGGTTCCACCGAGATTTGAACTCGGATCGCTGGATTCAGAGTCCAGAGTGCTAACCATTACACCATGGAACCGTTACGAACGTCGTCCAAATTGTACATCAACATCTAAAAACCTTTTAACAAATTATGTCTTACTCTTGTGGTGAAGGTTTTTTATTATATAACGATTCGTTTATTACTGGCAAAATGCCGATTAATATAATTCTCGCAGTTTAAAAAACACGCTTTAAAATCACTAATCCTGAAGATCCTGGTAAGGATAATGAGACAAACTATAAAAATTATTGCATTGTCATCAGTCCTTGATAAGTGTGCAAAGTTTCAAATCAATCCGACGTTTTGAAAGGAGTGAAAATCACGTTCAAAGATTCCGTTGCATAGATACATACCAAGCTAATAAAAGCGTGTTAAAAATAGATACACATACTTCTTAGACTGGCAGATCTTAGAGCACATATTACACACCTAGTGTTACTACGAATATGTAGGTACCTATGTAAGATTGAACAGCTGAAGCGTATGAATGGGCTATCCATCGATGGCCCGTTGACCGTGGGCCCGATACGCGGCTTCTGAATGATGCTCCATTGCATTAATAGGCTCTCATTGAGGGAGTCAGCCACTCATTCAGTCAAACGGACTATTTGTGCCCACATAGGTATTAACATAGCTGTTGTTGATAGGAAAAGTCACTCATTATCAGGCAATTTAATTACGCCACTGTAACTGAACTTAATAACAATTTTTTGCTGAAAATTTTCTCTAGCCTTTTACACAAGGTATGACTTTTAACTTTTTAGAGCGAGTTTAAAATTATAAAAAGAGAAGAAGACAATTTAATTACGCTACTGTAACTGAAATTAATAACATAACTTTTTGCTGAAAAATGTCTCTAGCCTTTTACATAAAGAATCACTTTTGTCTTTTTAGAGAGAGTTTAAAATTATAAAGAGAGAAAAAGACTAAACACGGAAATTATTCCAAAAAGGGGTAAGACAAATATAATTATGGCTTGTGTTACCTAGATTTTTTTTCTCAATAAAATACACTATACCCACTCCAATTACTTTTTTTTGTAGAATACTGTCTTTTTTACGACTGACAGAATTTGGACCTACAAACGACGAACGATCCCGTGATCAAGCACGCCATCTGTTTTTAACCGACTTCCAAAAAGGAGGAGGTCTCAATTCGACTGTTTTTTTAAATGTTTGTTACCTTTCGACTGGGTGAACCGATTTTGATGACTCTTTTTTTTATTTGAAAGCTGGTACGTCCCGTGGGGTCCCATTTCAATTTGGTACAGTTCTGACATTTTTATGAAGTCGGTTTTTATATTGATAATTATATTTAATACCTACTTGTATACAATACATTTTTTCAAAATGTTATTTTATTGAAATCTATTGACTGTAGCCTTGAAGATGCCTAGATTGTAGTTCTCAGGAAACAAGGAAGACGGCAGGGAGTTCCATTCTTGGGCAGTACCTACGTATCATAAATGACGACCGAAATCGTATATTACACTTGGTGATGCGGATCTGATAATGGGGCTAGACTAGGAGATGAATAGTAGAACTCTTTAATAGTTACCAATAAGCCCCTCGAGCTTGGATCCTTAGATTTGTTTTAACGAGTCACGTAAGCGTTTTTTTAAGCTATAATTATTAGGAATTAGGCAGAGACCTAGTTGAAAAGAGGTAGAGTTAGTAACGTAGTCGTAATAGGCGATCGGACAGCAGGTGTTTGATTTGTAAATAATAACAGTGATCGTTTTTTTTTTGGAATTTTACCTACTTCTTGTCTGTGGTATACGAGTACTGAAGAAATGAAATCGGATTATATAGTTCCGAGATAAACGAGTTGTTTTTTTTTGGTAGGATTAAGAAGAGATGCTCTGTCTTTTTCCAGCAACGTGAGTGTCAGTACGGAGTTTGTATGACGGTTTGTATATACTTTCAAGTGACGTCATTTGTGAGTTTAGTGGTTTCAGTGTATCAAGACATAAAAATCCTTAATTTTAAACACATTTGGTGATCGACTATATTTGCGATAAGGTTTTTATGACAATAAAAAAAATTGACCGGAAGGCTAAAACGATCATCTGTCTTCAACAAATAGAGACATTATTTTATTTACCGTTTATTAATTACTAAGTATTGCATAATTCACATCTACATCGTGCAGTTAAATTTGCACTAAGAGCGTATCTAATTAAACATCAACTAAGTCTAAATTGTTATTATTCTCGTCAGACGCCTTGACACGATGGTCTATGTTACATAACGACAATCAACATAATAACACAGGGGCTATAAGGTCTCCTAGATTGCAGCCGTTACATCATTTGTTTAGTGTTATAGCACTTTATACATAATTATGTTCTTTGAAGAGAAAATTACAGGATGTCTTGACACACAATACACTTATGACTGAAGATATTTATCTTAATTTTAATAATATACAATAGGCATGTTGACTTATTACGTTTTATTACCTCATAAAAAAGCTAATCATAAATACAACCCTTCAACGAGAAACAAAATTAAAATTTATTCAAATATAAATAAGTTATTTTAATTTCATGCTAGACAGATGGCGCACTAGACAAAGCACGTTATGACGTCAAGCCGCATGCGCACTATACAAATGCTATAGGTACTAACTAACACACGCTTTGCGAAAAAGGGAATGAGCGTCCCCCTCATTCCCTAATAAAAAAACCGCTTATATCACAGAAAATTTTCAGATAATATAAATTATTTTTCAGTAGGTACGTGTAATGTTTTTAATTATATTCTTCGCTTCGCCAGTTATTCATAAATTAAACACCAGCCAATTAATCTATTCATATCGCTGGGATACAACGGTACTTTTACCCAGCTATTTGGAAATGTTTTTGGGTATGTTAAGCCGGAAGGGACTTATCGTATGAATAAGTTTCACTAATACTTGAAACCGGCAAATCACAAGATTTGCTCTAAATCCTCTTAAGTGGGAAGAAGAAAAATAAGGTTTGTCAAAACCGTGAGCTTTATTTTAAGGGCCAATATATTACTTTTTAATGTATGTTCACCGATTTCTTCGCCAACTGTTGACAGATTTCAAAAAGTTTTCTTTTCTTCGATTGGGTATACTTCATCAAGTCAGGATCTGATGATGGGACCCCAGGGAAATCAAGGGCAACCCTCAAATTTTATAGGCACTTATTATGTTTTTCATATATTTTTGAAGTCGGTTTTTAATGAGATCCACTTATTTTTAAACTGAGCACAAATGGACAAGTCTTTTCTTTTCTGCGTTATAGTCCCAGGGAGTGTACTGGGCGGCCTTGGGGCAGATGCGGCGGCCTCCAGCCTCGGTCCACATCGAGTTGCGACCCGCTAATGAGTCGTGTTTGTCTGTTTATTCATTGACCAGGCTCCACCTCGCAGCGCACCTTGGCTGTGTTTGCCAAGGTATATTGGATCGGGTTCACAGAACCAGCCTTTGTTTCAACATATTCTTCGAAAAAGAGCCTTTTGTGTTGTAATGACCCATTTAATTAATACTTGCATGTCGTTTAAACTAAGGGTGAGGGGCCGTGATTATGACGTGATCATTTTATCACTAATATTAGTATAAAAAATTCTTACCTAAGTATACAGTCAACATATTGTGTAAATTGTCAAAACGCTAGATGTCAAATACTTTACGGTTAGCCAGGCAAAGCGCATTGTTCAAAAGTGGCTTCTAAACTTATCTTATGCTGATACTGAAAAGTTTCTTAAATTTATTTCTTAATGTAAGTAATGTTTTTATTTTGTTAACCTAGATTTTTTTTCTTTGTGATTTGTGAGGTTTTGTCGTATTTTCGTAGAATATATTTAAGTATATCATTTTTGTTAATTTGTTTTAAGGCCCCCACGAGACAGGCTTGTCCTAGTGTCGGACCAATAGTAAAATATTATTTTTAAGGTGTTATACTTTTAAAGCTATAATTTTTTTTTACGGTGCTCCGGACTTCGGGTCATTTTCATACTTTTCATTCAATGACATTTTGGTTGGTGACATTTTTGGTTACAAATGCCTGATAATTAATAAACCGGCCAAGTACATCGTAGGCTCAGTAAGGGTAAAAACGGGACCCTATTAGGTACTAAGACTGAACCCTAATTTAATTAATAAAATGATGTTTTAAATATTTACATTGATTCAGCTGTTAAATATAATTGTAGTTTTTTTTTATGCCATCTCTCTAGGTTTGTACGCCTAATAGGCAAAATATACAAAGTTTATTAGTTTAGTTTATAAAACACTTGATGGTGATATGGTGATGTTGTGAATGGTGTAATGATTGTGTCCTTTATATATAAGTATTTGTAGTTGTGTTGATGATTGTGTCTTTTAGATATAATTAAGTATTTGTAGTTAAGGAAGAAAATTTATTTATTTGAAACTAGGTAGTGTCAAATAGGTAAATAAATTTTCTTTCTTCCTTACTCGAAAACTTACTTTCGTAATTTGTGTTTTTGCGCTATCACTTCAGGCGAATTGACGGTCGAATGCGGGCATATTAAATTTAAAAGAACAAAAAAACATTTTCTTCATTTTAATTATCTTCGTAGCAGTCGCAAGACCATTATTTGTAACTATATGTTGTACCTACATGCTGTATTAGGTACAATGAATGAAGTGATACGTAAGTACGTGAACTTGACGAAGTTAGTGAGTTTTCGCAAATTTTACTGTTTACATTGCCTAATTAGCCCGCAAGGTCCGAGGCTGTAGGTCATGGGTATACATGCGAACACGGGAAAACGTTACTCATATTCTGGTAGAGGTTGTACAGAATATTAGTCAGCCCTAGCATTGAAGATGTTTTCATGACTGACACTGCACGATGCAATGGCAAACGGCAAGTGATTAATTACAATTCATTAGTATACAAACGTGATGCTGATTTACTGCACGCTCAATTTTAATCAGTTAAACAAACGAATAAAAAATTAAAGACATATTGTCGCAATAAAACACTTGTAAAAAATTTGGAGAAACCAAAGGCTTACAAAACAATTTTTCTTAAAATAAGTATAGAGCCATAGTACATAAAATAAGTTCGGAGCCAGAGTGCTTAAAATAAGTTCTGAGCCAGAGTGCTCAAAATAAGTTCTGAGCCAGAATACTTATAATATTCGCAGTCAGAGTTCATAAAATTACAGATTTCTGAAAACAAATTCTGAGTCGGAGTTTTTATAATAAGTGCAGAGCTAGAGTTCTTATAATAAGTTCGGATTCAGTTATTGAATTGTAATACATATTTATGATGCCTAAAATAAAGTTGATTTGATGATATTATTAATATTGAATGTGTATGAAAACTGAACGAGTATAAAAAAAATCTGTAGTATAAAATTAGAGTAGCTAATTACGTGGATTGAAATCCTATGGTGCAAATAAGATTTTTTATCACGATCATTTTTATGCTTACTATACGAGTTCGGGAGAAACTGCAGGGCGCAGATACTAGCAACTTGAGAAAAACTTGACGTTTCTTATTGCAACATATTGTTTAGTAGCTGTGCCCCGCGGTTTCACCCGCGGGGTTTCCTTATAACAGCAGCTATCTCCAGCGAAAGTCCCGTCAAAATCGGTCGAACCTTTTCGGATTCCATAGGGAACCACACACATCACCTTTTATATACATACTAGCTAATGCCCGCGACTTCGTACGCGTTGCGCAAAGTAATTAGTGGGTGGACGATTAGACTGACATATCCAAATATAAATGTTACACTAACGAACACGAACGGAACTTTAAATAGGCACAAATCCATCGGATTATTTATACTGAATATTTTATAGATAATACCTACACATATGACATGATTGTAGATTTATTGCTCTCCATTTTAATGCGGATTGTCATACTATGATTTTAGTCTAGTTTTAATCTGACTCGATACAGGTATCCCGACATGTCCATAGTTTCAAATATATTTCAAGCAAATAATATATTACTTTCACTGGTTAAATACGTTGGAAGTGTGGAGCCATGGAACCAAAAAGGAAAAAAAATTGGTATAAGTCAAGCGAAATGTCATGCATGACAAACGTTATTATTGAATTATTAGTAAATAGTAAGTAGGAAGCATGGAGCGGTATCTATAATTAATCGCTGTTATTTAACATTACTCCGCGTAAAGACTGCCAATCAATGATGTCTAAATTATTTTTGCCCGCCTTCTGCGCCTCGACCCTTCCAACAACTAAACCGCTTTCGTTCATCACCATAACATCCAAAATAGCTGCTAATCATAGATCAGTATCAGATTAGATGCCGCGAGTTCACCTACTTTGCGTGTCTGTTATTGGTCTTAAGTTTGATCCTGGCAAAAAAATGTATTCATTTTAATCTCCGTCGACTTGGTATATTAGCACGTCAGAAGTCAATACAAAAATAAACGTACTTTAAATTACGCCATAATAAACTGTAAAACCTCTTCAAAAGCAGTTGGCTGTCCTGAAAATAACAAACACAAAAAAAACTATTTGGTGCAGTCTATCGGAAGTTATGCGGGTACATACATTTCGGCGATTCGTTTTTATTTCATCATCATCATCAGCCAGAAGACGTCCACTGCTGAACATAGGCTTCCCCCTTTAACCTCCACACTGAACGACATCCTGCCATCTGCATCCACTGGATGCCCGCGACTCTCACAATGTCGTCGGTCCATCTAGTGGGAGGCCTACCTACGCTGCGTCTTCCGGTTCGCGGTCTCCACTCAAGAACCTTACCTACTTCCCCATCGGTTAACAGTTCTTCGAGCGATGTGGCCTGCCCATTGCCACTTCAACTTGCAGATTTTAATAGCTATGTCGGTGACTCTGGTTCTTTGGCGAATATCTATATTTTTATTTACATATAGATTATATGGCAACAGCCGCTTCAGTCTTCCTACCTACCATGTCTGCGAGTAGAAGTCTGTCATTACGACAACATTACTATAAAATAAGCTAGATGGCGTTATAAATAATTATAAAAAAAAATTTTTTTTACTATTTATTATCATAAATTAATATAGCCTATGTTTCAATCAGGTATTTTATAAGTATATTCATGGAAACTGCTTTGAATTCCTTCTAGTAGTTTAAAAGATGTGCGCGGACAAACAAACAAACTGACAGCCGTCAGATTTGTAGTTCCATAGTTTGAAAATAGATTGCGTACTAAAACGATGTTTTGCGAAAAAATTTAAAATTTGCTTAAACTTTACGAATAATATTATTAAAAACGTTATAAGGTATTCAATAATTCCTAAAATAATGAGTGTAAATGGATCGTAGTTTCACAAATATGAAAAGTGCGTCTATTATAGGTAAATACGACACTTTACCTGAATCACGCAAACGGGATGTTTTTTGCAAGTTAAACCGATATCTGGTATTGCTTCTACTTAGTTAGAAGTCATGTGTGAAGGTATTTGATCTACACATTTATAATATGGTAGGGATATTGATACAAAGGTTAGATATAGCACAAAGATTCTTCGTACTCTCCCCTTTGATTATATTTTTGTCTTGTTTTAGTGAGCATGCAAGTCACGGCAGCAGTTACCGACACGATACCACGACACCCATTGTACCTACTGTGTTGTCAACCTTCTTGGCAGATTACAGTAATGGCCTCATTATTTTATCACCATTATACTTGATGCAGGAAAACTTTTTGTTAGGAAAACCTTCAAGCTCGTATTACAATAAACACAGAATAAATCACTCAAAATTGTTATGAACAAATAAATGTCTACACAAAAACTAACTGAAGTGTACGAATATCTTCGTGATGCTACTTAGTAACATTAGCTAGGAAATTAATTTAAATCAATATTAATACGTTTTTTCTGATGAATTCATCATCACGCACTAACTTAATATAGGTATCTGCATGAATGCTTCTAAGAAGGCTTGCATAAAAAATAAGAATTTCGGATATTTTATCAGCACAATAATTATTTTTTTGTAGATACAAAAACAAAACACGTTAGCCAACACGTCTCTGAGAACATAAATATCACGTATGAGTCATTAATAGAATTTGTCTCTAATACTCCACAAATGGGTACCTAAGGTAATTACCATCAGTGGACTCCTGCGGCCAATAGTCACAAAAAGCTTGACATATGAACGTAACTGCTCAAATTGTTAAATAATCTGGCAAAGTGCGAGTTGAGCTCGCGCACTGTGGATTCCGTACCATTACATAAATAATAATTGTTAATTACTAAAGTAAAAAGTAGCGAAAAAAGACAACATCACGCCCAGGCGGTCACTTATCCAAGTACCGAGCGCAAATAAATACTAAATTATTAAATGCTAGAGTGAATACTAAATTACTTACTTTAAAAAACCATAATAAGTTTGTTGTATGTGGACCCCTTTCCCTTAGTTTTTACTTTATTATTATTTCTTAGTTAATCCGCCGTAAAATTACATATTCTGTGAAAATTTGAACTTGCTATCTATTACGGGTCGAACGATATAATAATAACAATTTTTTTTATTGCAGGCTCCATAATTCCATCTTATTTCTTAGGTAGGTAGTACTTACTTAAAGGTATGACAGACAGACGGCGTTGGCTTCGAAATAGGTTCCTGTTTTCACCCTTTGGGTACGGAACCCTAAAAATCATCACTGACAAAAAGTCTTTGAACTATATCAAGGCTAATGTCAACTGTATAATATTATACTCTGAGACAAACTTTGAAGGTTTTGTGGAAATTGATCTGTAACAAGTACTTGTAACAAAGTTTTAAGTAAGCAGTATCGTAAGTACTTACCTATAATACTGGGTTACGCGGAAAGGATGTACTAAGCCGAAAAGGTCCGTTATAGGTACCTTACTAATCATTATGATTAACTTTTACACTGAGACCAACCCTGAAATCGCGAAAAAAATATCAACAATTCCGTAGGCGGTCATTCACACTGACTACGTAGTAGCTTTACCTAGGGCCTTACGCCCAATTCTAAACGCGGTCCCGAATAGGTGCAGTTTGCAAAATCACTCGAACGCGATTCTTAACGGGTCTAGATACGGTTTGCGGTCGCGTGATTTTGCAAACTGCACCTATTCGGGACCGCGTTAAAAGTTGGGCGTAAGGCCCCTAGTCTGTGTACACACTTGACAATGTGTATGGAACAGCTGATATTTATTCGCTGCAATTATTATAATATATATATTATATTTTATGAAATAAAAATATAGTGCGATTGTAAATATTCGCCTTCCAGAGCTGTGTTTCCTACGATGGATTCGACTGATATCATTGATCCGTCAGCCAGTGGTCTCCCAAGCCAATGTTAAGTGCCTACTTACGTACTATGCTTACCTACATACGTGTACGTCCGTGGACGTAATATACCTTAAGTATATTACGGCGGCGTGTAGGCATGGACGTCTTATCTGTACGACATCTTGTTTCGCGCGTAGGAACATACTACATCTTTTTACTACGTGCGACACGAGATGTACTCGTACTTATGTTATATTGTATATAACATACATCATCAATATTGCATGATCGTGTTGGACAAAACTGTTGAAACTAGTACTTAACCTTCCATGTACACAGTTTATACAATAAATACTTTCTGATTCTTATGTAGTAAAAAACCTAAGTAGGTAATCTAGTAAAAAGCAGATATCGCGTGGGTTCAAATCTAACGATACAATAGGCTCGTTTCTTGTTTAGGCGGACAGATCTCCAAAATCGGTGACTAGTTTAAGCTACTGAATTATTTTGTCAACAGGTGTTCCAATGTCAAGGTTGATATTCCTTATGGAGACGCCGCCACGTGCTGTCTAGCTTTGTGGCTAGTTAAATTGTGCCGAAGTACCAACTTAGTTTCCTCTAGTTTATTAAAGAGTTTCTACTAAGAAACAGTCTAATACTGTTATTATGAGGAAAGTTCTATCAAGTTCTTTCTTACTTATTGTTATGAAGTCATTAGAATGGACAAACAGATTGCAAATAAAAAGTAATAAGTACAATAATAGATCGCTTTTGCCATCATCTCGGTCAAGTGAGAGTCCACGAGTCTGCTTATATACCGTGATTCTATGAACTGCTATCTTATGAATTTGTTCGGCTATCTTATGAATTCGCTCGTTCGGTTTCGCGTGGAATCGGAGAGTTTGCATGGGATGCAAATTCCGTAGAATGCATTACTTACATCTAAAATAACTATAAATGCAATTCAGATTTGCAACTTAATTTATACTTAGTTTCCGATTACAGGATTCAGTGGAATTTTACTTACGTGTGGTTTTCTATACAAGCTATGAATTTCAACATTGTTTGTATGGAATTCAATACGTATTTATTCACGTAAATATTGGTTTCTACCCTCAGAATTATGAAATTCACTATACACAATTCCGTGACAAAAACGCGTCAAAAGATTTCGCTCTAGATTCTAATAATAAGCTACTGGACAGGTATTTGAATTATTATCAATAACAAACTTAGTGAAAAATATAATAATACACATACTGAAGATTTAAAGAAATTTCTGAGATTGCGTTAAAGGTTAAATCTTGCGTTTAAAGTTTTTGTTCAGATTAGGAAGGCATGCTCCGTTCCTTTCCCACATGGTTCAGTATGAAGTTTTTATAGCGCAGGTACTTACATGTGATGTCACTCGTAACAACTATTAAGTATAGTAATGCTTTCTATCTAGAAAGATACTAAAATGCTTATTATCTTCCTTAATTTTGATCACATATCAATTTTGTTTTCGGTGTTCGGCTCTAAAAGCTCAGTAAAAAAAAACAATCCGCGGTTGCTATTCCGTGTCAAAAACCTTATCAGATTTCGCTCTGAATTCTATCAAGCTCTGTGCAATTGTTCGATTTGTTTCAAGGCAGCTTTTTCCGACGCGTGTATTGTGTAATCATCAAAGAATATATGTGCGGGGTGAGTAAGTAATGTACAGAGCAAACCAATAACAGTTGCATGCACATCACAGTGACACGCTGCCGATGTCTTCAAATTCCACCGAAGCCAGAAAATCCCATCTTTATGGACATCGCATTGTGCCAACATAATAAATCATAGAATTGTCGTCGACGTCGGCACAATCGATTTTCTGATGATGTTGAAGAATGCGTTAGCGGTTTACGAGCACACATTCTGTTTAACAACATTGTAAGATATCTTAAATCCATTAGCACCTCTTATTTACAGCTATCAAAAATTACTGTGTTTAGCAAATATCGTTCCCAGCGAAAGAATAACTAAGTACTTGCTTTTCCATATAAAATGGTGAGATGCGACAAAATGTATGGAACGGCTGATATTTTTTTCGTGATTTCAGGGTTGTTGGTCATATAGTCATATTATATTTACAGAACCGCAAGTGTACAAATTATTCTCACAAATTAATAGGAAGGTCTATAATATTGTAGGCAGTTAATAAGAATCGCATCGTGTCCTTATTACCAACAACTCCTACTAATTAAGTACTAAGTTTCATGAATGCTTCACTGTACCTGTACATCTTCTAGGGACGATGTCCTTGCACCGATCACGCAAGGATTTAATGATAAATAAATTAGAAAGCAGGATGGTTCGCTGCAAGCCGGTGTTGGCGTCTCCAGTGTGTCGAGTAACGGTAGGCGCGTCACGGTGAAGACTGTGTCACAGATAAAATAATAGTTAGTCCGTTAACCCGTTCACACTGACTGCTGGCTAATCTACGGCGCGGGTTGCGCGTGCGCTACCGCCCGGGGCACTCCGGGGCACTGATTCGAAGAGAACTGGCAACGGTTTATTTGACAAATTTATGTTTTTTCTGTAGTCTAGGTTAAACTAAACGCAAACACACCAACTATGTACCTTAGTTACAGAGAACCTTCGTCACCCTCTAGATCTAACCAGCAGCGAACCTTTCGGCGTAGGTACCATATTGCGTTTGTTTTCTATCGTTTCAGAATAAGATCAGCAAAACCATCAAGTACCTCAGTTGGGTCCTACGATACCTGGTAAAAGGGAAGTACGATGTATCCCATTCTGTCAATGGGTATCCAATCCAACGGATTACGCTATCTACACTTTTATAATTTAAAAATTGCACTCTACCAAATATGAGGCGGATACTTGAAGATATTTGTTTTTAATTTTACAGTTAAAATATAAATGTTTCAACATTTTCTGGTACAGAAGTAAAATAAATTAAACGTTGAAAAAGTGATCATGCTTTATTATAATAACTATCTATAAATATTAAATTGTATACCAAACGTAAAGAGTTCTTGAAAAAATCACGAGTGAAAAATTAACTTACGCAAATTTTTGTAAACAAAACCACTAATATCGGAACTAATCGATATCTTCAGAATGCATCGGAATAAGGAAACGCGGAAACAGTTAATTGCTAATCGTTAGAATAAATTGTAATTATCTGCATATACACAATGTCAAGTGTGGTTCTATTTCTGCGTCGGTCACACATGTCGACAAAAATAGTTTATGCTAGATTACATAACTGTATTTTTAATGCCGTCAGCATGCTGGGTACGCTGCCAACTGGTAGTAGCTTGAGCATTTAGATTCAGCAGCTACATTAATTCTAAAAATACTAGTAGATCAAGTCTACGTTCTTCTATCTTGATGTATGACCATGTTGTATCAAAAATAATTCTATTTTTACTGATATCAGAAGGCGATTGTTCATCTCAAGTCCATGGCCACTTTCACCGAGAAGCGCCCACTCACCCAGACGTAATTTCCGTAGGGTAAATAAGCCTAATAATGACCAGTGACCGGCCCGTGTGGGTCAAGGACTCGATCATTCACAACCTCACCTGGTGCCCACGCAGGCGAGACTCTGAGAAATGGTCACATTTGGAAACCATTGATGATAAAGTTAAATGGATTGGGCTTATTCTAAATTTTTAATTTTATGATACTGTGTGACGAGACGAGCGAAGTCTTGCCCATAACAGCTCAACGCCACTCAGTTTTTATTTTTTATTGTTTCTATACCTAATGGGTTACTATTTCCTCAAACTATTTAAAATTTTGACATGTAAATAATTTTATTAAATAAATGAATATGAATATATTTGAGAAAAACTTTTTTTTTTAAGCTTGTATTACTACAAATGACGTTTTTTTTTATATTTTTTATGAGTGTAGCAAATGCGTATGTAAAATGAGTGCGTCATTTCAAGTATTATACATTTTACATAAATGACGTTCGGGGTCTGTTTTGAGTTTGCATAAGGTTTAATTGTGCTGCTAAAAAGCGCTATGTGTGATCGCTTTTAGCTGTTTATGTTGATTTTTAAAACAACTGTATTTTTAATAGCAAGAATTATAAGCGCGCACGCATTAGGTGACGCGTTGATGTCTTCTGTTCGACCTACTGGCCGCGAGCCGCGACCGCTCGGCGCCAAATATGAACATTTGGGTTTCTTTAAAAGATATTATTTAGTGTCATCACCTTACTCGTAAAAGTGAAAATTGAGGTTTATTCGAAAGTGTTTTCCTTAAGGTGTCTGTATTTTATATTTGTAAGTGACTCATCTAACGATTTTGTTTTATACCTACTGATTCTTCTGAAGATATAATATTTATTTATTTGCTTAAAATGTATTCTTATATTTTTTCCGCATTAGTCTTGCATGAGCTTCTGCTCAATTATAAATGCGCGGATAAAGTAACTTAAATATTTAATTATGCAATATAATAGTCAGTAGGTAGAGTGAATCACGATTACTACCATTATACGTGATCTCTGCTTGAGCTTCCTCGAATGAGAACCTTGGTAATTTACAAGTTTAACAACAAAATAACAATAAGGACAAAAAAAAACATTAAACGTAAAGTAAAATAGGAATATGTTTACAAGGCATTGTATTGGAATTATTTCATTCATATTTTTCAAGTGTTTCCGACATGTTCTGAAAAGGGTTGTGATTAGACTCGCGATCCATCATATTTAATGTCTCGTTACAGATATGATAAATGAGTGGTTAAAACGTCATGAAAACCTTTTGAAAGATAATGAAGAAACGAAATTGCGTTCATTATTGAGCGACAAATTAAAAGAGAAACGAGAGAAGCATTGTGCACGCATATTGTGGCGGTCAAAGATTAATTTAAAATGCAATATAAAAATAAATTGGGAATGTCTATCACAAAATGTAATATTGCTGACGTTAAGCGATTGAGTATACTTATAATGAGTGCACGTGAATTAACTAAGGCGTTGTATAAATTTTAAGCTTTTAGAGATCTTTCCTTGCGTTAGATGCAGGTATGTTTATTGCGAACAGGTGTATAAATTGTGCGCATTGTTATGCAAATATACCGTAAACTATTACTGTAAAGTAGATTACCTTGATGCCAGCAAAACAATAAATATGACGTAAAGAAATACTAATGCCATGTATAAACCTAAACGAACGTTACGAGTAAGAAGGCGTTCGTTTGTGACCGCTAAAGCGATGGCGAACGAGCATGCGGTATCAAAAGGCGCATGTCTCTACGTTTGTTTGTATGTGTTCGCTCGTTATATTTGCATACGACATACATGGACGTAATATAACTAAAGGCAGTATATTACGTCTATGACGGCATAATACATCACCAATCTTTTAAACTACGACAATTCACAAGTGAACAGCAGTGATGGTATATTTATAGGGTTCCGTACCCAAAGGGTGTAAATGGGACCCTTTACTAAGCCTACGCTGTCTGTCGCTGTAGCTTTCGAACCGTAATAGACAGCCAGTTGAAATTTTCACATATGTAATGTTATGGCGGATTAACTAAGAAATTATAATAAAGTCAAAAAGTAAAAACTACACACTCTTAAGTAAAATCACATATAATTAATACTGGCCAAGTGCGAGTCGATGACAAATTTCTATACCACCAACGATTCTCGTACGATCACCGAAGTTAAGCAACGTCCGGCGCAGTCGGTACTTGGATGAGTGACCGTCTGGGATGTCTTTTTTCACTACTTTTTGTATTTACTTTAGTAGTTAACAAATTATGTAGTGGTACGGAACCCTCAGTACGTGAGTCCAACTTCCACTTGGCCGCTTTTATTATAAACAGCATCGCTAGCACAATCGTGAGTGCGGTGAGTTTTATTAAATAAATAAAATACCTTTAACTTTCATCAAATGATTCTGGACTTTTGACCTAGATTTCAAACACTACCACCAGTTGGATTGTTAATATTTTAACATCGATTAATACACCGAACAATACATCATCACTATATTATATAAATCACAACACTTGATTAGATAGATGTACATAAGGATGGCTAATAAACAACGTTCAGATGGAAAAACGAACTCTGCATTCCGATTTGAAACCAGTTCTGAATGGAGCTTATTGGCAATTAGCAGGGCAAGGGTCTTTCTATCGAGTTCCCCGTTAACTGGCCAATCGTAAAACTCCTGTGCTCTGTGATTTATTTTTATACTGGTTTTATAGGATGATCACGTAATTAGCATGGACGCAGGTACGGTCTAGTCGCGGGCAATGACCTCGGCCAGGTCAAAAGCCTCGTATTGATGCAAGGATCGCCGGCACAATATTTGTTTTTACCTCTCAGATCCTCGTTTTAAAAGGACCTTCTACCATTAAAGGCTATGTTTACACTCACAGCCTCTCGTGTGATAGAGGCTTGAAGATAAATCGAAGGGAATTTATAGCAGAATGCTTTACAGCAGTAATTGTAGGGTGGATGTAAGAGGCACTATCAGCAAGAAAATAAAGAACGCTAGCGGCAAACAACATCTTTTTATAAGCACTGGGTTATTTTATTACTAGAAGCTTATCCTTAGATTATTTTATTTATTATTCGTACACTTTTACTGTGTAACGTAAAAATGCCTGGATATATAATTTATGAGATGAGACTAAATATTACACTACAAAAGGAAATGTGTTCGCGGTGTCTGCTGATGACCGAAGCGAAAGCAAATCTATACACAGCAATATCATTATATTTTAAATCAGTTCTTCTGAATACATTGGAGGTCATTTACCTACCAAACAAGCTTCATTTGAATTTATTGAATAGGAATCAATTGCGTACATCTCAATTGACTTTTTGCTCTCCCTATCGCTTTAGCAGATATTTTATAACAGACATCTTCACAACTAATTTTTTCCCGTTATTGTATACCTACTTTTATCTTAATGAGTTCTTCAAACATTTGATAAATTCATTAGCATTTATAGACGTCTGTCACAAAAAGTTGTGTCAAAAATTTGAGATAAAACCTATTAATTCTATTATTGTTACTTATTATACTTGTCTACAACGAAGTGAAAGTGGCATTATTTTGGGTAAACAATAAGTCACTGTCTGTTAGGTATTTTTCACTTTTATCTCACAAAAATATAACCACGACAGCTCATTTATTTGGCTGATATCGGACACTTTCTTCGACCTCTGTTTCGAACGTTCTTCGGAGTCGGCGGGAAACAAAAATGTTTTTGTCAAGCGTGTAATAGGTAGGTATATGAAGAGAAAGGTGAATGCCTGGACCTACTAACACACATTTAACTACTTTCCTTGCGTCATTGCTCTTTGCATGCCATAAATCTGTTTTAGGAACATCAATCATTTTGCAAATTTGACTTCGGCCATTTTAGAAGAGATTTTATGCATCATAACTAATCATTATTCTTTCTATTTAATAAATAAATTAATGCAGCATTTACTATGTGTCCTTTTTTAATTAATCATTAAATTTTGGTTTCGAAATAACGATTTACCTGAAGAACATGCAAGAAAGAAGGTACTTTTAAATAACAAGGTTTTTTTTTACTAAAAGCATATTTTTATTAAAATTATTCTTTTAATTTAAATGATAAATTGTTTATAATGATGAGTAGGTATAATATATAAAGGCCGTAACAGACGTAGGTACGGACCACGAACCACGGATCGCCGTCTGACCAAAAGGAGGGAAAGAGAAAATTTTCTCTTTCCCTCTTGTTGGTCAGACAGCGCGCGGCGGTCCGTGGTCCGTGGTACGTACGTCTGCGTTGTTCGGCTTTTAAATATGGTCAAAGTATACCTACAGATAAATTACGATTTAATCTAAAAAAACTCACTACAGTAGAATTGACTACCAATCTCTAATTAAAAGCCTTATTACAAAATGAAATCAATTCAATTTTCGATATCTGGGTGATATAGAAAACTAAAATATAACGCCTCTATTTTTAAGACGAATATAAAACAAATCAATCTGTTTATTTTATGTCAATAATTTAACGATAACCTCAAACTCACAAGCTTTCCCTTCGAGAGTATAAAAAAAAACAACTATTGTAAATGGGAGGTAATAAGTTGATTGTTGAGTTATTCCAAAGTTTTGAGACGTTAAAATCAAATTCAAATAATTTCAATAAAATATACTAGGTCTATTTACTACAGAAATTTAATTTTCATAGTTCTTATTTTATACATCTTTCTATTTGATAGAATCAGAACGTCAAAAATCCAGTTTTATTGCATTTCCGCCAATTTTTTTAAAGGGTTCTTAATTAACTAAGTTACGGACAGCTTCGAAAATCCAAGCGACATTGATTGAATAATTTTTCCCTTTAGACATTCTCTCGATGCTTTTAATTTATTTATGTTTATCTACGACATTCAGGAGTGGATAGTGTGAATAGCCTGGTTGCGCCAGGACTGGTTGTCTGGTGGCTCTGGGGCTAAATATAAACTACTAACTAGTAACTATTTAACCTGCCGCATAAATAATTAAATAGTGCGTATACTCAATAATAAGCTGGCAAAACATATGACCGTAGAAGAAACGGTAATATGCATCTACCTATCTCGTAATTATTTGGATTCTATGCGTGATGTTTTTTCTTCTATTTTTGTGGTGACTGCTTCTTTGCAAGACAAAGGTACACAAAGAATTTGCCGAGCATAAGCAAATTAAGTCCAAACTTTTCTTCCAATGAAGTAAACGCGGTCATTGCATTGATTCACTGTTATATGTTTTTCATCCCCCCATCTCGGAAAGAGTATTTTTGCCCTTCGATATCTAAGTGCAAAAGCCGTTTTTATCCGCTAGAGTATAAAGTAAATTGAATTTAGAACATCGTGTGCACTAAGATAGTGAATTCAATTCAATTCAATTCAATTCATTTATTATCAAATATGGGTACATTAGTGTACACTTATGAACGTCAACATTACATTTTACTTGTGTAAAAAATTAACTTAACTATTATGAATAAAATAAAAATGTCAACAGCAATAAATAAAACTATAGGTACAATATAACAGTAATTTACAAATAGGTATGTATGTCCATAGAATTAATCAGTTATCTTTGCAGTCTAAACACAATTTGCGCAAAGATACTTTGTCACAGATAAAGTCATTAATTTTATAATAAGCTTTTTGTATTAAACATGTCTTAAGTATTTTCTTAAACGAAGCATCTTTCTTATTTATTAAGCTTTCAGGTAGTAGGTTATAAAATAACAAACTATTCATGACAAAGGAGTTGCCAGTTTTAGCTAATCTAATTTTCGGCAGAACAAGTTTAGACTTGTTCCTTGTCGTACAGTTATAATTATCACACCTTTTGTGAAATCTGTGTATGTTTTTACGTGCATACATAATATTCAAAAAAATATATAAACTTGGCAACGTTAAAATTTTTACTTGCGCAAAAACTTCTCTAAGTGATTCTCTGTACCCTAGTCTATAGATAGCCCTAACAGCGCGCTTTTGTAGGACAAATATACTTTTTACGTCAGCTGCGTTGCCCCAGAGCAATAATCCGTACGACATTAAAGAATTAAAATATCCAAAATAAACAACTCTTGCAGTTTTTATGTCTGACAATTCTCTTATTTTCCGTACTGCATAAGCCGCTGAGCTCAGTTTGCCAGATAATTCCCTAATATGTGCCCCCCATTGGAGTTTGCTGTCCAAGGTGAGGCCAAGAAACTTAGTGGTTTTCGATAGGGCAAGTTGTTCATTATTAATTACTATATTCGGCAAGGTAGGATTGTTAGTTAGAGTAAATTTAATACATTTTGTTTTATTGGCATTTAGCATTAAGTTATTGACACTAAACCACCTATTAATAAAGCTAAGCGACATATTTATATCGGACATGTCATAATCTTTCCTATTGATTTTAAACAACAAAGATGTATCGTCGGCAAACAAAATTATTTCACAATGCTTACGCGCTAGAAACGGTAGATCATTGACATAGACTAGAAAGAGGAATGGGCCAAGAATTGATCCCTGTGGCACTCCAATAGATATATTAGCTGCCTTCGATCGTACGCCATTGATGTCAACATTTTGAGTTCTAGTACATAGATATGATTTCATCAACATTAAAGCATCACCTGTCACCCCATAGTGCGATAGTTTAAATAGTAGAATTTCATGGCTCACGCAGTCAAATGCCTTCGACAAATCACAGAAAATACCCAGGGAGTCGAGATGAGACTCCCAAGCCTCATAGATGTTTTCTATGAGGCTTGAGGCTGCATCAACTGTAGAACAACCTCTGGAAAACCCAAATTGTTTACTGTATAATAAATTATTAATATTGAAGAAAGCAGTCAATTGAATCAGCATAATTTTTTCAAATATTTTGCTAAGACATGGTAGAATTGAAATCGGTCTGAAATTGCTAGGATCTTTTTTACTGCCATTTTTAAATAAAGGTATTATTTTACTACATTTCATAAGATCGGGGAACTCATTGCTGTCGACACAGCAGTTAAATATATGAGCTAAATATGGGGCTAAGTTGTCAATTATTTCAGCGATGAAACGGACTGACATTCCCCAGAGATCTTCCGATTTCTTAACTTTGAGAGAATTAAATGTATTGATTATAGTAGCACTTGTCACCTTATGAAATTTGAATTGTTTTGGGCAAGCATCCACATTGTTAGCAATAAATTGAGCAGCCTCCGAACAGCTGGTAGTCAATGTCTCAGTGGTCTTGTAAGGTATTTCAACGAAAAAATCTAAGAATTGGTTAGCAATTTCTCGCTCATCTGTTATTATTTTGTTATCATTTGTAAGCTTGTACTCTAATTCACGACTTGCCAGTCTACCAGTTTCCGTTTTTATGATAGACCAAGCAGTTTTAGATTTGTTTTTAGACTGTGTTATCTTATTGAGTATATATAAAGCTTTTGCATATTTGCAAACTCGTTTAAAAGTTTTACTGTATCTGCGGACATAATCGATTAATTGCGTATCATTACTTCCTGATTTTTTATTGTAAAGCTCATACATTCTATCACGACTGATCCTTATACCAGGAGTCGCCCACTGATTAAAATTTAATTTTATGTCCATTTTTTTGCAAATAATAGGAAATGTAGAATTAAAATTTTGGATTAATATTTGGAATAAATTGTTGTAGCATTCATTTGGATTGTCACTAATATTTAATTTATATAAAAAGTCAGATTCCATATCATTTTGGAACTGATTTACTTTTTCGGCAGAATATTGCCTTTTAAAAATTTGCACCTTAGGATTCTTTTTGGTGTGTGGCACAGTAATTAATTGACCAGTATGATCAGATGTCAGACATTTAATTATAGATTTGTTTAATACTTTAAATTCACAGAAAACATTGTCAATACAGGTCGCAGTTGTTTGAGTAATACGCGTAGGCTCGTTAAATTGAGGAAATAAATTATAACTCTGAAACAAGGCAAGTAAATTATCTCTATTTTTTGAATCTGTAAGCAAATTTATGTTAAAATCACCAAGGACTACAATGTGTTTTGATTTGTTACAAAGTTTACTTAATACTTCATCGGTAACAGTCTGAAATATTTCGTAATTACTAGATGGTGGTCTATACATGCCAACTATTATGTATTTATCTAATTCCACGCAAGATACTTCCGCGTGACGTTCAGAGGAAAGACGCTCAATATCTTTTCTTTGTTTAACTTTAAGACATTTTTTGACTAAAATTAGAGAGCCACCTTGAGTTGCATTCTTTCTACAAAAATTACTAACTATGTGGAAATGATCAAAACTCAGTATCATTTGATGACTTTTTAAAAACGTTTCGGTTAAACATAAAACATCAATACGAAACTTTTCCAGAAATAACCCAATTTCCAATTCCTTGTCTTTTATACCTCCTTGAATGTTCTGGTGTACTATAGAGATGCTATTATCGTCAGATTGCGGTCTAAAAATTTTTTTGAATGTAACGGTAAGCATTGCTTCGTCATTGTGCCTATCGCAGCTGGGGCGTTGTTAGAATCGCAGTTAGTTTCCGGATGACTTACAATTTCTATAACAGTTCTAATCCTATTCACACCATTGGGCGAGTCAATATTCCAAGACAACAAATCACATAGTCTTTCAGAACATGTTTTTTTTGAAGTTAATTCAGTGTGTTCATTCATATTAAGATTATTGTTTACATCAATCACATGCAGATTTTTTCTAAGAGAGGCTAAATTATACAGATCACAATTCAATTTGTAGATAAATTGATTGTATTTATTAGAATATGTCGAGTGATATGGTAAAGAACAAATAATTACCTTCGATACCTTGCTCAAGGCATCCAATTTGCTTAGACATTCAATGAAATCTTTGCGCTTAACGTAGGTTTTTTCACCAACAGCCATGACATAAGTATTGTTTGGTGTTAATTTGGCTGCATCATGTAATGAATTAACAATACGCGTCAAATGATAACCTGGAGTGCAGTGGTTATATATATTTTTCGACGTCCTATTTTGAAGACGATTGCCTAATCCAACTCCACATTTGTCTGAAAAAATACAAATATTATCCTGTTCTTCATTGTTCTCTTGAATTAATGATTGTTCATTTGAGTTTGCACGGTTAATGAGCAGTTCTTGATCACCATTTGACATATATCGTGATGATATTGCGTCGTCATTACAGGATTCCTTCTTCTCACTAAGTCTTTCTGTCCCATCCTTTATTACTTCTACATTGTCTTTCTCAACTTTGTCAATGATTAACTTATTGATTTCATAGAGTTTATCTTCAATAAAATTAAGTGTGCCTATAGATTTGTCCTTTTTATTCATATCTGTCCTGCACTGTTCAAGCGTATCTAGTAACTTATCATTATTTTTTTGTTGAGCTTCAATCATCTCGTTTCTTATGTGTATCTCATATGTGAGTATGGTGTTTTCATGTGTTAAAAGTTCGTTATTCATTTTGCTTACTAGGTTCTGGTTTTCGGTAAGTGCACTGTAGTCATCATTTGAGAGTTTCACCATTTTATATTCACTAATCTGCTTATTTAAGTATTTAATTTTCTTTTCCAGCTTCGTTATGATTTTATAAGTCTATTTATTGATTTCTTCTTATAAGTATTATAACAGACATTAATTTTATAGTTTTTCTTTTTTATCTCATTTTTTGTCGTCAAGAACTCAGCTGATTGAACAAGCAATGCGCTATATTTGGTTTGTAATGCATTGTATTTATTCGTCATTGCGCGTAATTCATTTTTCAATGGATTAATGTTTTTCGTTAGTTCTTTTTCGTATTCGTTGTTTACTTCTAGCAGTTCCTGTATTTTATTTTCTAGTATTAATGTGTCTGAAATTTGGTCATTTTTTGTACTTTCGTAGTTCGCTATTGATTTCTTCAAAGTACAGATCTGTTTACACATGTTTTCAAACTCATTTGAGTTATTTTCCTGTTCTTCCGTCAATTGTTCTATTAACTTGTCTTTCTCTATTACATTTAGTTTGAGGAGTTTTATTGTTTTTTCATATTCCTTAATCGTTTGTTCTAAATCACTTACTTCAAGTTCAGGTACATTATGTATTTTAGCTCGAGCAGCCTTAGCTTTAGCCCGGGTACTCATATTGGATATTATTTTAGGTGATTAAAATTTGTTTATATTTCTACCAAAATGGTAGAATTTTTATAGAACTGTACACCCAAATAACAGTCATTGAATCAATCGATATGAATTGATTTTTAAACTTAGTCGAATATGTCAAACATTTCTTCACGGACGAGTCTAGATTATCTATGGATTTAAATTTACTTTCGTTTTTGAACGAGTTTTGTTTTGTTTTGGATAGACTGGAATTGTCAATGTCAAAGACAGCTGATCCAATCAGTTGAGCAGTCTGTCGCGACTTAGAAGAAAAAAACGAGTATGAAACGAGGCGAAAATGTATTGCATATCTGTGGCCAATGTGTGGTAAAGAATGCTCTTTCACTCACTTCCTCAACGGTTCTCGTTCTTTCCTTGATTGTCAATCAGTCCCGAATTCTCCCGTGTTTTGTATTTTTTCCTGAGTGAATTATTTAGGATTTTGTTTACTTCTCTACAACTTTACTAAAAGAGATACTTATTGAAAAGGGGTTTATATTACTAGTGTATGTTTTGGTGTGTGTAATGCCTCCGAAAAAGTATCTGAGCCAAACGAAGTGCGAAATATGCGGCCTCAAAACAGCACGAAAAAACGGCACAAAACGTGATTTTATGGCGAGATATCCTCTGGATGAAGATCGGTATGTTATCATTAGTTAAATTATGAGTCCCATATACTTCTTTTGAGCCAAAATATCTAAAAATCATCATTATCTATTTTGATTCTGAAAATAGTGTGGTGCAACGTAACGATATATTTATAAAATATCGATAACGATACTCTTATTTTTTAGCGTTAAGAAATTGGTGAAAATGTTGGTTCACGAAGATTTAGCGCATATACCGATCGAAAGTCTTCACCAAAATAAATTTGTATGTGGAAAGCATTTTGAAGATAAGGACTACAAAAGAAAAAAACAGTTGAAGAAATCTGCAGTTCCATCAATAAGACCATTGTTGTGCTAAGCCATTGTCAGATGACAAATTAAAAATTAATTAATCATTTAGTTAATTAATTAATTAAATTAATCATCTAGTTTTGAAGTCCAAACTTTTGAAATTGTGCGGGACTTTTTTCGTGAAAAAGAACACATTTTCACGTAACTTTAAAAAATCATAATAACAATATCTATTTCAGGTCGTTTCATCCTACAATTAATTACCGCCGTGACGACCAGAACTGATTGACCGTATTATAAATCGATGGTGGCCGAGCGGTAGCATGTGCGCTACACAACTCAGTCTGTCGGCGTTGCGTCCGGCGTCAGGTGCACAATTATGTTTTTACTACTGTAGCTATACGAAAATGATGAAGATGATAATAAATAAAATACAACATTTTAGTCTGTGTTTTTATTGTACTTACAAAAATCACAATATACTGAATGTTGTGGCACAGATTTTGTTTTGCACCACTAAAACAAAACCAGTGGCGCAAGGTTCT
Source organism: Agriopis leucophaearia (assembly GCA_949125355.1). Taxonomy (NCBI): domain Eukaryota; kingdom Metazoa; phylum Arthropoda; class Insecta; order Lepidoptera; family Geometridae; genus Agriopis; species Agriopis leucophaearia. Next base: position 13,008,004 of record OX421262.1, read on the forward strand.
GTAATAAATAATATTGGATTCCATATGTAGTAGGTATGAAATCGATATCGATACATTTTGGATAGGAGGTGGCACATCCCTATTAAACCTGACATTAAATCGTGTATAATTATTGACATAAAATCTCGCTCCGACTTGACGTTTGGCAAACTTTTTTTGTCTATGGTGTCCCGTCTCTTCTTCTATTGTATTCTCTTTGCAGTTGAGAGTAAAACGGAATTGACTCACGATTTGTAGTTGATTGGTCCTGTTTAAAATCCTTGTAGTCCTTTTAAATTCAACAGTTTTGCTATAATCGCGAATTGAGAAAAATAAATTGTTGTTTTCTCGTCGTATTGTGGTGTTGTGATGATAATTCTTTAGTAAATCTTCAAGTTATAATCACCAGCACGGTTGTGTTACTATTTTGGTTATTTAACAGTAAAATTACAATATAAACAATTAAATTTTGAGTTAAGTGACAATTATACGTGTTTACGTCTTGAGAAGCGGAAGCGGAACCATCAAAACATCATTAAACCTATTTAGTATTTACTTCTACCTCCATGGTGCCGAATTTATCATACAACGCATACAACCTTTTTTAATTTGTTAAAAACTCAAGACTCATCAGAACCTTCTTGGTGTACTTTTTTTTAATTTGCTTTGCGCGCGCCATTTTCTTTTCACGTCATATTGTTAAAACCTTAGGTTAGTGGGTTAAAAACAAGAAACTTGAAAACAATTGAAAAACCTGTGTTGGTTTTGAATCCACGCCTGTGGCGTGGAAGTTGAACGCGCCATCCACAGAACTATTATCGCTACATTCGGTACAAAAACTTCCACAACGCTATATTAATCACAACTTCACTCGTATCTGAAGTGAAAAAAAAAACAAATTGAAGATTTTACATATTTTTTGTGTGGATGTGTAACCAGTTACGTTATTACTTATTATTGACCTGATTGTTAAGAACCGGTATTACAGAGCCGGCTGTTGCATTGAAGATGCACAAACACACCGAATGGTATTCGTTTTCTAAAAAACAAAATAAAAAGCAAAGGACACGCATTAAAATTTACAATTACAATGTGTGTATTTGCTACCTGGTATGCAAGTAGCGGCAGCTATATTGCCAAGTCAGAAGGATCGTCAAAAAAGGAAAAATCGGCCACCACTGTGAACCGGAAAACTGGATGCTGAGTACCAGTGTTTGGCACCTTTTGCAATCCCCAAAACTCTAATACCTTTATTAATAAACGTAGAATAGTTACTCCGTTTTTTTTTGGATTAACTTCAACAATTGAAAGAGAGAAAAAGACAAAACGGCGTAACTATTCTAAGACTACTCCACGTTTATTAATAAGGGGGTAGTTGTAGGAAATAAATTAGTGTTTGTTTTATTGGCGTAAATTCTCTTTTAAAATAAGGGTTCGATATTTGGCATCTTAGAGTTTTAAGTGACAGTTTATTTGTTGTTACGTTGTTAGTCGTGCGTAATTGCTGCAAAATTGAGATTTTATTCAATGTTTGGAAGCTATCGACACGAAATTAATTCTGACGGCCACATTTATGTAGCGGAATATCTAGTTTTATTTTTATTACAAAAACGAATAAAGTTTGTAAGTATAAAAATGTAGTAGATACTATTGACCCGATTCGAAAGCCGGTTACGCCTGCCACGACTAGGTATTGCACTGAAGAGCCAAGTGCAAGGCAAACTACTCGCCTCGCCTTGCATGTAACACGCAGTAACTACGAAACGACTCCCCCATGCTTGTTTTTGTTTTATTTCAATTACAAATCATTTTCGCGGGTATAATTTATGGTAAGCTGTAAGTATTGATCCAAGAGGCTCCCGTCATTTGTCAGCCGACTAGTTGTCAGAGACTGTGTGACGGGGACCAATGGCTTCTTCTATCTATGTGTCAACTATAATTATACTTAATATTTTTAAATTAATAATTATTTAAAATTTTGATTATAATGACAAAGTTATTTAAAAATAAAATAATCTTTAAACTAATAAATGCAACATAGCCTATATTCTTTACGCATATCGCTTGTAATAAGTTTTGCTGCTTTGGAATTAACTACTGGGTGGATGTGTATCGAGATTAAACAACAAGTAAAAACCTACTAAAGCAGCGCTACGCGGTGTTACTCGCTATCTGCGCGCATTAGTCCGGGAAAAGTAGCCTGTGTTAATTCAAGATATAAGGAAATACATACTAAATTTCATTCAAACCCGTTCATTTGTGATGGAGTTGAGTGCGGACAAGTGCAAGTATGTATTACATACACAGTTACATTACAGTTACACTCAAACTTCCGCATTTATAAAATTAACATTCAGCCCACTGCAGGATACAATGTCTCCTCTTTTGCGGCAATCATCTTCATAAAAATATATGTGAAATATATTGTTTAAAAACTCGGAACATGCCAGAACATTATATTTGCATGCACTGGTAAATAATAAGATATTCAGGCAGTTTCAAAGGAAGTCGTAAAATAAAGAATAAAAAATCACTCGGGACCGCCAGGCCGAGCTTCGTTCGAGATTCGATCAGATAACCACCGTTGCGACCCACATCACATTGACTTTTAACTAATTACTTAGGTACGTACGAAACCCTGCAAAGATTTTTACTGAAATTACCGATCTTCCTAGGCATTATGTTGGTAATAAACTCATTTAGGAACGGACAAGGGATTTTTGGAGCCACTGCGAATTTACTTGTTTGAATATTTTAAGTACCTATAGGGTTGACAGTATTATACTGTTTATCGCTCAATAATTCTGTACAGCAAAATGTAAGAAAAATACTGGAAAAAAAACTTTAGGTCAGCCAATATTATTGAGTGTTATATTGAGTACGGGTCGCTTAGAGAACGTTAATTTACGAAACTGAACGCTTTGATAAATACAAATCTTTTAAAAACGATACTAACCTAACGATAACATTTTCAAAATACTGTTATTTATTCACCTCTCGCACCTAAAAATACTTTTTTTTATATCTTGTATATACTTCTCCTAAATAGCTAAGTGGCCATTCTACAGAAATAATACTCGCAGTTTAAAAAACTAAAAAACACGCTTTAAAATCCTGAAGATCATGGCACAAACTATTTAAATTATTGCATTGTCATCGGTCCTTGATAAGTGTACAAAATTTTAATTTAATTCGACGTTTTGAAGTAGTTGAAACGTTCATAGATTCCGTTACATATATACATACCAAGCTAATAAAAGCGTGTTAAAAAAAAGCAATCAATACAATCTTTACCTATTCGTATTGGCTGATATTTTTTCGCAATTTCAGAGTTGGTCTCATAGTAAAAGTTGTTCATAATGATGTGTATAACGGACCTCCTTTGACTTTTCATACCCTTTCCACGTAACTCTCTATAGGAAATGCTCAATTTCAGAGGAACTGGAGCGAAAGGACGTCAGGATAGAGATCCTGCCGTGTTTCTTAACCCTATCTGACCTTATGGCCTAAAATATAATTAATTCCATTTCTTTCATACAAATACTTATTATATATGCGAAAGTGTATTTGGTTGTTGGTTTGTTTGTTCCTCTTTCACGTAACAACAGAGAAAGGGACCGACGTGATTTTTGCATAGAGATATTATATACCTAGTTGGAGGGCCAGAGAGTGACAGGATACTTTTATCCTGCTGACTAATCCTGAGAGCCCACGCGGGTGAAACCGTGGGGCATGGCTATAGAAAATATATACTACAAATATAACCCACAGCCACCAAAAATACCTACCCAAAGTCCTATAATGAAACAGAATGTTTTATCCTAATTAAGTTCGCAATGTAAATCAACGAAGATTCCAGCATAGATAGAATTTGCAGACGAAATAATGTCCCCGAGGCATCTCAATAAAACCGAAACGAAAACCTTGAAACGCGCCGAACTGGTTCTATATTACTGTTATGGCTTACTATTTGCTTACAACATGGTATTTCCAATAAGTTTTAAATTAGGTCAGTGAGATGATGATGAGTTTGTGTTAGTATTTTTTTAGTTTTTTAAATATATATTTAAAAAAATATGTAGTAATAGGCTTGCGTTTGACCACCAACTCACCTGATGTTAAGCGATAATGTGGTGATGGAACACACTTGCCTAGAAGAAACCGATTCACTCGTGATTTGATGACACCCAGATTGTAACTATCCAATATTCCAACTTATTTTGTTATTATTAAATTGTTTTTTAAAACTCCGGAAAAGAGCTGATAATCTTCAAACAGCATAACAGATTTTCTTTAATCATTGTTAAGAATTTCTTAAAACAGGTAGTCGTAAGACCCTTCGTTGTGAAGACACCGCTGACCTACGGTAGGTCAACGAGCCGACATTCGGACAATGCGTAGCTCCCACGCTTTTGATAATATCTCTACGCATATCAAACAGTTAGTATTAAACACAGATTTAATGGGACACTACACTTCTGTACCTTTATTCTTTACTTAAATAATGATAAAACCCTCCATAAATATATCGAAATAATAGTTTTACGTAGGTAAGTATTTTAAATTAAAGGTAGAGATGAGTTTTGGCGCCAAAAAAAAAACCGGTCACCTCATTGTGTTATTTTCTTAAACTTGTGTTTTTTTAACCGACTTCAAAAAAAGAGGACAGTTCTCAGATAACTGTTGATCGATTTCAATAAAAATATTTTGTTCGGTAGGGTATACTTCAAATTTGGTCCCATTGTCACGCAAGTCACGATCTGATGATGGGATTTTAGGGAGATCGAGGGCAACCCTCAAATTTTATAGACGTATTACGTTTTTCATATATTTTTGAAGTCAGTTTTTAATGATCTGATCCACACAATGATCCACTTGTAGAGTGTTAATGTGTAATACTGGTGGATTATTATTTATTAAGTGTCCGTTAAGTACTAACGTAAAAACTGTAACAACGGCACTCTTACAAATTTTTCATGCATCCAAGGAACTTGCAGTAACACCAATGAATTATCTAACTAATATCCACGTACAAAAGGACGGCAAGATCGTCTGCAGGGTGAGTTTGACTAAAAGCATCGAGCCTGATTTAGGCCTGATGAGTTCGAAGTCGCATTCGTCACGCCACCTAACCAAATCTTCTCTGTTTGTCTGATCTGAAGACAAATCTTAACCGTCACATGAAAACGGTCTGAGAAGATATTCCATGGATTTTTGAGACATTTTAATTGGCACGTACATATTTTGGATAATATGTATAGTAATCGAGAAAAAATGAATTCCTGAGAAAAAAAAACGTTGGATTTGGACTGCTTCGTACTCCGCCTACACATGACAATGCTCCGGGTATTGTAGGTGGTCACAATACCTGGAGTATTGTCAGTACGTTAACAGTACGTATCACACTAAACTAAAATACTTTACTCTGATCGAAAAGCTTTTTTTTGTCTTTACTCTTGAGAAGACCTTGGCGTCGCACGTCTTGTGCATATGCCAGTGTCAAGTATTGGTATTTTTCAAGTTTTATTAAACATCGTCAAACAAGCCACAGTCAGAGTCAAGCGAAGTCAGTTACGGTCAAGTCCAAGTCATGCGCTAATAAAGTGGTGAAGACTTTACCAGAGGCTTCTATGAAGCTTTGGAAACATCACGAAAATACATATTTCGCCTCATTATATCACATGCCTACAGTCGATCCCGTTCACAAACACATAATAAACAATAATCCAATATTATTAGGTATATATTAACAGAAACACTCGAAATAACACTAATTTAGGGACATAATACAATGAGGCGACGTGTTCTTTTCACGTTGGCGCCAAAAACCTAGGAAAAGCTTTCTTTATCGTTTAAAATATGCGTGTAAAAGTAAATTTGAAATTCAAACGTTTACATTTTTAAGTATAAAATCATTCCAACCTTTATATCACTTGACAGCGAGCGCGGTAAGTCTTGTTATATTTGCGGCATTTTCATTTTTTCTATTTTTGGATCTTTGGCTTTAAACATGGACGAGGTCTGCAGACCTCGATCCATTAGTGCATTAGTTGGCGATGTCGACTTTCGAGAGTGCGATATGAGTGAAGATGAGCTTACTTTAAGTGGTAAAATATTGAAAGATTCAAGAGAGTACGCATCATGCACAAACATAGATAGCTGTGGGAGTACTACAAACATAAGACCAGAGAAGAGGGCAAGAGTAGAGAGTGATGAGCAAGTAAGTGAGGACGCAAACAATGATGGTTTTACATTAGTTCAGAAGAAGAAGTATGCCAAAAGAATTAAAAATTTGCACGACAATATGGGGGAAATACGCAGGGAACATTCTTTTGAAGTTTGTGCGTCAGATTCTTTTGAAGTTTGTGTGACGGCAGATGAAATGTTACCCAAACAGGTTGGTTTGGCTAAATTACTCAAGGCCGAAAATATATCTAGCATTACGCATATAAAGTTTAAAACTCCTTATAAAGTGGTAATGAAGTTTGAAAATAAAGATGATGCAGATAAATTAATAAACAGTAGTGTGTTCAAAGAACTAGGGTACAGATGCCGCTTTACTAACGAAGTGAACTTGTCATACGGAGTTGTCAAATACATAGAACTTGATATTAAAGAACCTGAATTAGTAACATTTTTTAACTGCGAAACTGAAATTGTATCCATTAAAAGGATGAAACGTTTAGATGACAAAAAGGAGTGGAGTGATAGTGAGTCAGTGCGATTTTGCTTCAAAGGCGCTACTTTACCACAATACGTGTATGGTTCTGGCTGCCGTTTTAGAGTAGAACCATACACGTTTCCAGTTTCACAATGCGCAAACTGTTGGCATTATGGCCATCTGGCAAGGTTTTGCCCATCCAAAATTAAAATTTGCCCCAAATGCAGTGGGGCTCATGAAACTTGTGAAACAACTTCTTATAGATGCGCAAACTGTAAAGGCGGACACGTGGCGTTTAACAGAAATTGTCCTACATTTTTAAAAGAAAAACGCATTAGACTCATCATGTGTAAACAAAACTGCACATATAAAGTAGCGTTATTTGAGTATTTGAACCGGCAAAAAGGACTTCTAAGTCAAAACACGAAGGGATTGGCTGGATATCGCACTGAAGCTTTTGAAAAGGAGAGCGTAGAGCCCTTATCAACTGAACTTTTGTTGACGGAAGTTACGAACGAAGATGATAAATTAATTTATAAGGATGCTGAAAATGAAAGTTCTGATTCGGGAGATAATATTAGTGCAGAAACGAGTAATAACAATGTTCAAAACAAAAAAAAGAAAAAAGGTAAAGCACAGAGTAAAGAACTTCACAATTTTACTGACAATGGAGGTAAGCTACTCTTCTCCGAAGTTGTTAAGATTAATAATAAAAATAAAGTTGGACCAACTCTCCCTACTATAACACAGACAGAGACAAGAAAGGAGGAAAGGAAGAGTAGTGGAAAAAAGGAAAAGTTCATCTTTGAGGATTTCTTAGGAAAATTTAAAAACATTATTTTCGCTGAAATAAGCTTTGAAGAAAAACTTATTTTAAGTTTTAAGTATTTGATGGAAGAGTTAAAAAAATGTTTTATTAGGGCGGTAAATAGTGGAGATATTATTAAGAAATTAATTAATATCTTCCATAATGGATAGTACATCTTATGTGAGAAACCGCGCCTCATCAGGCTTCGGAAGTTTTGCTACCCAATTGCGTATTGGGCAATGGAACTCCCGAAGTCTAAATAATAAGAAAATAGATTTAGAATTATTATTAAATCAAGATAAGATTCACATATGTTTAGTCAGTGAAACTTGGCTGACTTCAGATAGGGAACTCAGAATAAATGGATATAACGTATACAGGATGGACAGAGATGACGCAAATGGTGGTGTAGCCATAATTGTTCATAACTCAATTAAGTCACAGTTGCATGCTGTAACTTTAAGCAATTCAGGTATTGAAATAGTATGTATACAAATTTTTAATTGTAAACATGTTGAATATATAGCATCTGTGTATTGTCCGTCATCTGTCCATACCTCTCAATGTGACTGGGATGAAGTTTTTTCAAATTTTGGAGAGAAATCAATTATAGCGGGTGATTTTAATGCACACCATTCCAATTGGTCTAATAGTACAAGTTCTGGGGGCAGATCTAGAGGAAAGAAATTATATGATGCTAGTTTAGACAATAATTTTATTTCTCTAAACAGTGGTGAAAGTACTTTTATGAAGTTAGTTAATGGTGTGTTACTAAAGTCATCACCAGATGTCACCTTTGTATCAACGGACATAGCCGTTTTCTTTAAATGGTTCGTTACGAATGAAAGTTTGGGCAGTGATCATATATTTATCGAATTCTGTTTGGAATTTTCTTATGATACTTCTTTCATAAAACGCCGCAATTATAAACTTGCTGATTGGCAACTCTATCGTGATACATGTCAAAATAGTTTTTCTGATCGTAAAGTAGCTAGGTTTAGTAATGACGACGATGTGCAATCAATGTACAATTTTTTTATAGGAAAGTTAAATCACGCAGCGGATAAAAGTATACCGTATGTAAAAACTCCCACATCAAATCCCACAAGGTCATTCACACCAAAACCTTACTGGAGCCCCTGTGTGTCACACTTAGTTGCTAGACGTCGCTTAGCACTTAAAAATTTCAGAGCTAATCCAACTCCAAATAATTTTGATTTTCTTACTAAGAGTATAGCTGACGCTCATAAGTGTATAAGACAGGCGAAGCTGGATAGTTGGAAAAGTTTTTGCGGAGAAATAAACGAAACAACGTCTGCTTCTGTGATGTGGCAAAAAATGAGATGGATCAAGGGGGTAAAGAAATCCCGGATTCGTGCACCAGATGATAAAAAAGAGGAGTTATTGCGATCTTTGGCACCAGATTTTGTAGAACCAAGTTTTCCAACTTTTAGTTCAGTGAACCCTCAGTTAGAGAGTGCTTTTACTCTGCAGGAACTTAATAATTGTTTAAAGAAAAAGGACACTGCACCAGGTGAAGACGCTATTACGTACAGTATGATTTATCATCTTCCTCAAGAAGGTAAGTCATTTCTGCTTAAAATCTATAATTTAATATTTTTAAACGCATTAATACCAGAGCAATGGCGTCAAATTAAGGTGATACCAATACCCAAACCCAGTACTGACAATAACGCTACACCCAAATTTAGGCCAATTTCATTAATATCTTGTATGTGTAAGACTCTTCATATAATGCTAACAAAAAGACTTGAATGGTTTATAGAAAGGAACAATGTATTAGCTTGTACTACATCGGGCTTTCGTAGATGTCAGTCTAGTGTAGATTGCATAGCTCGATTAGTGTTACATATACAGGCGGGTTTTGTGAAGAAAGTACCTACCCTTGCATGTTTTCTAGATGTGGATAGCGCATACAATAATGTTTTGGTAGATCAACTTGTTTTGATGATGGATCAATTTCAAATTGGGGCTAAATTTTGTCATTATCTTTTTGAGTTTTTGAGAATAAGATGTTTAAATATCAAAGAAGATGGTGAGGATTTCACTTTATCGAGATGGACAGGCAAAGGGCTAGCCCAAGGAGACCCAATCTCTCCGATTTTATTTAATATTGTGACAGCAAAAATATGTCAATCCATTGATGGATTGTATTCGCTACAATATGCTGATGACTTTGTTTTTTATCTTCAGGACAGGAATATTCAGAATGGTGTTCTGGATATCCAGGACTGTTTATCTTGGGTTTCTTCGTGCTTAGACCAAATTGGTTTAAATATTTCTTTTTCAAAAACTCAGTTATGTCTATTTAGCAGAAGTAGACAAAGAGACCAAATAACTGTGAATATAGAGGGTAATATTATACCAGTGGTAGATTGTGTCAAATACCTAGGAGTTTGGATGGATAAATCGTTGATTTGGAATAGACATATAAATGAAACCCGCGAAAAATCTTTGAAATTACTTAATATTCTCAAAATTTTAGCAGGGTCGTCTTGGGGGGTACATCCAAAACACCTTCGGAGAGTTTATATATCGCTCATCAGAAGTAGGATAGATTACTCCAGCTTTATTTATGATAATGCTGCAAAAACTAACCTATTGAGGCTAGACAGAGTGCAAAATGCTGCATTGCGTGTAGTAGGGGGGTTTATTAAAACCACTCCAGTCCATGTAATGGAACATGAGTTGTGCATACCACCACTTTACTTGCGACGTAAATATCTAGCTACAAGATACTGTCTTAGATCACAGTCTTTGGCCAGTAATGTCACTGTAGATCGGTTGGAAAGCTTTTCACATTTAAATTTATCGATATTAAAGAAGTGTCCTTTACTTTTAACCGTTTATAGTGACACGAAAAAAGAAAGAATGAATACAAGTAATCCTTTGCTTATGTTTACGCTGAATACTTGGGTCTCAAATATAGATATGAGTTTCATTCAAACTAAAGTAGATCATATAATTGAACCGAAAAAAAGATATGACAATAGAATTTTAAAATACAATACACTACATATGTTAGGAAATAAATACAATGGTTGGCATAAAATTTATACTGATGGTTCTCAAACGCAAAATGGTCGTGGTGCGGCCTACTATGATCCCAGTCGCAATGTGAGGGAGAGTTTTAAGTTGAATGAAGCAAATTATTCAATTATGTTTGTGGAGCTCTTTGCTATCTCGGAGGCGCTGTCTTATGTCATCAGCACAGGACTCTCAAAGGCTGTTGTTTTGTCTGACAGTAAAAGTGCCTTGCAGCATTTGGCTCGTTGCGCCTCTGGACACAGAGGTTCATCGATAGCCTATTCCATACTGAGCAAGGTCCTTACGCTGACGGCTGGGGGAGCGTCTCTGGGGTTGCAATGGATTCCTTCACATGTCGGCATTCGTGGTAATGAGGAGGTGGATAAATTAGCTGGAGAAGCAATATCAAATGGTATTGAAGTTTATCTGAAGCCTGAGTACACCGAAGTGCTAATAAAATACAAAAATAGCATCAAATTACAATGGAAGGAATATTTTGATCTTGTTTCTTTAGAAAAAGGTATATGGTACCGAACGATGCAATGCGAATCTCCTCATGTACCATGGTGGGCAGATGTGAAGCTGAGCCGGAAATATATTGTGATCGCTCATAGATTGCGTTCTGGGCATATGCCTTTAAATAACTTTAAATTTTTAATGAGACAAATTGATAGTCCTAGTTGTGATACATGTGGCGCAGCTGTTGAAGATGTTTTTCACTTCCTCATGGAGTGTGTGCAGGGCGCATCTATGAGAGATAATTTATATAGTACTTACAAATTAAATGTACTAGATGTAGGACTGATTCTGAGTGTCTTAGCGGCGCCAACATCTAGCGCAGCTAGGACACTCTATCAGTCTGCCTACGGGCTATTTAAGGATAGACCCTAGAATACTTACAAACTTAGCGAATCCTATGGGACTGACATAGTCATGCATGACTAAATGTCCCTAATAAAAATTAGATTTAAAAAAAAAAAAAAAAAAACCTTTATATATAGCACTTCAAATATTTTAATTCAAAGAGGTTCCTATCTTAACATAAAAGAATTACAATATTTTCCTGGCCTAGGTGAGATGAAAAGTTTATTCCACAGAGCAAAAATAAATATTTGCGTCTCATGCCAATTGAATCCTTCGTTTGCTCGGGATTCAATACTAGGCGCGCCAAATAACAACTTTGCAGCCTAGTACAATAAATAATTATTATTTACAGATATACTTACAAGGTAAACATAATTAAGTCAATCGCGACTAGCGGAAAATTCTCAACACATCACTCAGTCATTGTTTAATAATTGCGATCGTGTTACACTGCATATAAATTAATTTTATAAGGCAGCCGGTTCATTTATTATCTCGATATTGGCCACGCGTGTCTTCACGGTCAACCGAGCGCCAAATGATGCAGCATTCAAGCACCATTCCACATCTGAGGTGGCTTATGAGCGTGGTAATTAAAAGTACACGCGGAAGTCGATTCAACACTATTAATTAGCAACTTCGCTTAAAAGCTTCGCGGGTTTCCTAGGTTTTTGTCTGTTTTTAGAGTTCTGTACCTCAAAAGAAAAATAGGATCACTTCGTTATCCGTCTGTCTGTCGGTCCGTCTGTCTGTCAAGACTCTTTTTCTCAGGAACGTGTAGAGGTATCAAGTTTCAAGGTCTACGAAAACAAACTTGTAAGGCAACACGATCAAAAAATATGACTGTTTATGACATATTTATTAGGTAAGGGAATCAAAACCTATGGGATACTTCCCGTTGACCTATAGAATCTTGAAATTTGACAAGAAGCAAGGTCTTATAGCGCATGTAAAGGAAAAAATCTGAATACCATTCATAGTTTAATAACAAAATAAATCGAATATAACATTACAAACTTATTATTTGTAGATGGTATGTATGAGAGCACCTGTTTGCCAACTACAAAGTTAAGTTTGTCCTTCAATATTTATATTTTCGTCGAGACTCGATTCTCGGGATGGATGAACTACCTACACACATATTTATTAAATTTGTACGGAACCCTCAAGGTACAAGTCCTACTTGTCCGGTTTTTTATACGCAGGAGCGCGCGGGCAGCTCGCGTGCGCGGCGGATCCGCTCGTGTGCACGCGCATCTTATTCTTACATCATAACATATGGAAATAATTCTCAGTAGTTCGCGGTCCATGGACTTGATTTATTAAAGTTAACGGTTTGCTTGTACTCTGTGGGTTACGCCCTTAAACAAACTATGGAGGTGTGTAATTTAATAAACTTAGAGCCGAGACGTGCATATTTTCAAAATTATAATAAAATAATTATAAAATGGCAGATTGAATAATCATAGCAATGAAAAATCTACTTTAGTATAAAAAAAAAATGACATTTCGGTGGGTTGATCTCAGTGCATTGCTCTTTTTAAATATTCACTGACAATCGTTTTAGCCACGCACATATTTGTATACCATCGATTTGATATGGTTTTGATATGAAAGATTTTTTACTTGTCAAGTGTCATATTATCAGATATCATTATTTCCAATTTTTCCGGTATGAAAAGCGTACAATCTCGTTTTTTATTCCAGAAAAATTAGAAGAACTTAAAAATTTCGATAATCCCCGAAGCGCGTAAGTATAATATGCTTATATTATATCTATCTATATTTATATAAGGCGATGTGTGTGTAAACATGTATGTATGTATGTATTTCCCCTGTGGACTCTGAAACGGCTGGACCGATTTTGATGAAATTTAAAGCAATCTTCATATTAGCCCAGCGAGTGACCCTGTGAAGTTTGGTAGCGATCGGATCATATTTTTTTTTTTTGTTTTAATGTTATCTCTACAAAAAATCAAGAACAAGAATTGAAATCTATATATTATATACGTTGAGATATAATATCATAAAAAAGAAATTGTCATCTAAGTCAAAAGAGGTTTTTGTCGCTACCAAGGAGGTTGCTTCAAGGAGGTATATCACGCGAGTGAAACCGCGGGGCGCAGCTAGTTTGTAATAAAATTAAATCGTGTTACTTATACCGTTATATAAAGTGAGTAACGCGTTACGCGTGCAACTGACAGTCATGGTGAGCAGTGACGGCGGTAATGAGTGCTCAGATTACTCGATGTAGCTCACTAGAGCATGATACTTGATGTTTTTTACTTATTCCGATGGTAATCGATTCAGAGCGACCTGCGGACTGCGGTTGGCGGCTATGGAATCAAAGCTCAGCGAGCCTATGCCAGATCGAAACAAAAGAGCTTTCGGATTCGCACACATTTTCTGCTCTCATATAAATAAAAGTTAGTGGGCTTATCTTATTTTTTGAGTTCTTAAAGTTATCAGAGTTTGCATAGTCATCATCTCGGTAGACCAAACCAAACCTCCAAATAATAAGAGCGTCAAAAGATTAATACTTAAGACGCTTTGGAGGTTTGGAGTTCTAAAGGACAAGCTAGTGCTGCGATCGAACCACTTCTATGGTATGGGAGTAGCCTTTGATAATAGATATTCAATATACCTAATCAAATGGTATATAGCCAATCGTTTGATAGAGTTTTATATATTTTAAAAATGAATATTTTACAATAAATCTTAAAGTTACCTAAGTAAGTATTAAGTATTTACCTTTTACATTAAACTGAAGAATCAATCCAATCGATTTAATGCATTTGTTTGCTATGGATTTAGCCTTAAATACCTACGAAACGAGTCGAGTTCTATGTTGTTTGCATAGTTTTATCAATTCATAACCATCAAAACCAAATGAAAAACTGAATTTCATTTGTTCTTTGACGATACCGAGAGACCGACAAATTGTCATTAACGAAATAACAACCCGTGATTCATTATACCCACGAATAATTGAAACGGGAATGGACTCTGAATGTTATTGGAGTTTAATCGACGATTGATAATGATCGAATCAAAGGTACAAATCGATAGCAGAGGTAACGGTAGCAATGGCAAGGGGCACGGTGAACGACACCGTGCGATCGGCGCGCGCGCAACATCGATAATACAATTACATACAATGATTTATAGACATATTCTGCATTTCAAAATTATGCTTAACATCATGTTTGTAAGTGCATTGACATAAAAAATTTACACTACCCCGTCTTTTCTAAGTATAACACTTTGGAAAACAGAAGTAGCAAGTAATCATGTTTTTACTAAGACTAAAATGTTGATTTGAACAGTTTTTTTTTAAATGTATATATCTATTCTTTAAACATAACATCAAATCATCATACATACTTAGGTTAGTTTAAGGACATACTTAAGCCCGCGCTCACTGGTCAAAGCCATCTCTTTCGCAATTTCAACATTTGTAGATAAAAATAATCAATCACTAGTAGGAATGATTTTTTTATTTATTTCAAATTGTATAAATCTCTTTCGCGAAAATAAAATATCAACATAAAAAAAAACCTATGTAATGTAATTCTAAAAATAATGCCCAATCATTTTCTACATAGCAAAAATACTTATTCTTATCAAACTTATATTATCCTTGTAGCCGACGAGCGCAGCCTTAATTAAGTTGATAATTAGCAAATATTATTGTTTTTTCTCTTTCATTTGACCGTTTGAGTTCGAATGTGGCTAGCGGGGTGACTCAAGGGACATCCCAAAATAAATGAGCTACTTGACATTCAAGAACAGTAAAAACAATTTGTTTAATATGTGCAAATAGGTAAGTAAATACTAATGCAGTTTGCGACAACCAGCGCTATGGCATTCAATCTAACCAACCAATGCTTTTTATAGGGCAAGTACCTTTATCAACTAAACAAAATACAAGCTAACACTAACAGTACAAAAACAGTTAAACTGCCCATAGACTGTTGAAGGTCTAAAGATAATCCAAATGCGCAAGCCCACTGCCAGTCTGCAGCGAAACCCAGCATGCTATGCGTTGAGTCAGATACACGCCAACATTTTGATCACGCGAAATTTTTCATAAATTCGTTGGTGAACAACGCCGATTGGTTACAAAGCCAGCTCAAGAATTTGGAGGCCGAATCCAACCAGTTCTCAAATTTTTGAATCATCTATAACATTTTAATAGTAAATCTTCAAGTGTGGAACAATACTTACCCAAGAATCAAAATAAGGTCATGCTAACTTATTGAACCTTTTTTAAGATATCCAAATGTACCTCTTTCACACATTTGAGTATTAAAATCACTGGGCGGAATAAAAAAATAACATCTACATTTTTTGAATAATCAATTATCAAGAGCAATGTTCATGTTCTTATTTAACGAAGAAGAAAAAAATGAACCTCTTTCAAACATCGTAGAAAGTAATGACATGAGTTACATTTTGATAGACCTATCAAATCTTTTCTAGCTCGTCATCCCGTCTATCTGTTCAGATTTGGTCGGAATGATGTCGAGCGTATTTATCCACCATCCATTGTCAGTACCGTTCGTGTAACGGGATGGCCCTACGCCTGACGCCGCGATCAAACGGATTATCTCGAAATTATAGGCCGGAGTTTCGGAAACTATCGCTTTGATTTGGGATAAGGTATGATCGGATACGGTAAGGTATGTTCGGAAGATTTCTATTGGTGTGTTGATGTTGAATAGACGATGTTTTGAGAAATTATTCTTAGTTTTTACATGTAGGTAGGTACGTCGTCCTGTATATTGTGTCTGTGTCTTTGGTTTGTGTAAAGAAAAGTTTGTATAAGTATAGGTACATTATGGCTTTTATTTCTGTTCACGGTCACGCTCATCTTAGGGGTAAGATGTTTCCCAAATTCGTCAAACGTTCAGTTACCTAGGTAATTGAGTACCTACGTACTCCCGTAATCTTAGATTTATAACCATTTTCCCCCACCTCAACTTCCGAATTGAATTTTGTCTTTCAAAATGTGTTTTACATAAGTACTTAACGCATTATATGGGCTAAAACATTATACGGGCGTTGAGCCCTTTCACATACAACGCCAAATATGGTCTTGCGTGTTTCAGATTTTTTCTATAACACACTGAAAGTTTAAATATTTATTATGACGTTAAAATACTGTTTTGAGATCTACATCCAAAATTTTCTTCGTTTCGATGGGAATGCGTAGCTTACATTGGTCTATGTTAATAAAATGTCAAAGGAACCATACCTGCGGGCGCAGTGTGGTGTGCCTGGAGTAGTAGTCGGGCTGGTAGAAGCTGGTGGGCGAGAGCGGAGGCCGGTACTTCTTGTGGCCGTAGCCCATCGTGTCCATCGTGTGCATGGTGACTGTTCACTGCGCGTCGCTCGCGCGGCGCGGGTGCTTCGGGGCTTGCTAAACCAAGGGAGTCACCCTCACATGGTTCCTTTCTGAAACAAATGATAATGTGTTCATTACAAACTAAGTATTAGCTATACATGAGCTTTCTATTTTATAAATAGTATAATTCAAATATTTCCATTATCAACAACAATAAATTGTTACATCGATTATTTATTTATTTATTTCATCATCATCATCAGCCAGAAGACGTCCACTGCTGAACATAGGCATCCCCCTTTAACCTCCACACTGAACGACAACCTGCCACCACTGGATGCCCGCGACTCTCACAATGTCGTTGGTTCATCTAGTGATCTAGTGGGAGGCCTACCTACGCTGCGTCTTGCAATTCGTGGTCTCCACTCAAGAACCTTTCTTCCCCATTTATTTACTACGTAATATTCAATTAAGGTTTTGGTGCAAGGCCGAGGATCGCACCGAGTGACCTCAGATTGTAAAGCTCACATGCTAGCTCGGCCACCATTGCTCCCACTCACGCATTGGACATCTTTTATGCACTACATAAAGATGTCTCTAAAATTGTCCCAAACAAGTTCAAACGCAGCCCGCAATTAGATAAAATTTGTCGCCCTCGCTTCTATAGCGTATTTCTAGTACATATTATGGCGTCATCTCTGGCCCTCTGTTTTACCCACAGAAAAGAGTTTATTTTCTCTTTTCTGTGGTTTTACTCTAAGCCAAGCACCTCCAAAAAGGTCACATCGCTCTTGTAAACTAAAGCATTAATACCTACAATCAAATATGATTCGCATGACTAAATCTTAACATGAAATATAGCATGGTGTACCTAATGTCCACTTTATTAACCTATATTTTGTTCCGTCTGTTCATTTGAGTATTCTTACGACTGTTTTGATATTCCGAGCCCTTCATTGTCCATGGATGTGAATACATAAGCGCATGCGCTGCATCAATAATTCGCGACGGCGCTTTGTCACGCATTTGAAGCAACGCTATGCATTTCTATTTTTTACTCTAATGTTTTATGTATATCCGATAAATACGTTACTCATTTGTACTCATTTTTACTATAAATACCTATTAATTTATTATTAATTTATTAGATCTCACTGCTGGGCACATGTCTCTCTAATTTCCATGAATTTCTCACGCTCCATTGCTAGCTGAAACCAGTGACGACGAAACGTAAACAACTAGTCATCCCGCGAAAGCTTTTTTGGCCTTCCAAGGTGGAATCTATTCCCGTCTTCAAGGAACCCTAAGCGTCTTTATCATTTCTCACAATTACACGTGCATTCAACAGACGTGATCCACTATAAATCATACTTCAGCCTTTCAGTCCTGTTGGTCAAATCCGCGAGTGCAAGGGGTCCTAACCAACACTTTTCGAGGCCCAAACCAAACTACCACTAACAACCCTTGAATGAATTAGCCGATTCAACTTAAACATTGTATTTGCATGAAATACTTGCACACAAACTTAAACATTCAATCATACATAATCACACAATCGTAGACTCTGAGACCTTCGTTTCGCTCGGTTAATGATAATAATATGATATATACAATACTACAATCCAATATGATCTAATACCCAATATGATCGAAGATTCAAAAGCTCTTTTGTACAGTTTAATTATAATAGGTCGGGGAAAAAGTCTTTTCGTATTTTGTATGTATAAATTTGTAGTAAAATCTCATCGGTTGTACTGTTTGTATCTGGCTGGTTTTGATATCATTACAAATATGACATTTTAAAAAAGGAATACAAAAAGTAAAAAGCAATTTCCCGCCATTTTTCAATTGTTTTTTTGTTCGATTAAATGAGTGAATTTAACGAAGAAATTCGATATATTGTGAAATTTTATTACAAAAAAGGGAAAAATGCGACACAAGCCGCGAATAAAATTTGTGACGTTTATGGACCTAATGCAGTGTCATCAAGAGTAGCACAATGTTGGTTCAAGCGTTTTCAGTCCGGGAATTTTGATGTCAAAGATGCAGCTCGCTCTGGTCGCCCTGTTACGGATAAAGTCGATGCCATTTCTGAAAAAGTGGACCAAGATCGGCATATTAGTAGTTACGACGTAGCTGAAGAACTGGGGATTGACCACAAAACCGTTTTGACCCATTTGAAAAAAACTGGGTACACAAAAAAACTCGATATTTGGGTGCCACACGAGCTCACTGAAAGAAACCAAATGAATCGTGTACTCATTTGCGATTCTCTATTGAAACGTAACGAAACCGAACCGTTTTTGAAAAGATTGATCACTGGTGATGAAAAATGGATCACCTACGACAAGAATGTGCGCAAACGATCATTGTCAAAGGGCAGTGAAGCACCACAGACTGTAGCGAAACCCGGATTAACACGTAATAAGGTGATGCTGTGTGTATGGTGGGATTGGAAGGGCATCGTTCATTACAAGCTTTTACCGGCGGGCAAAACCATCGATTCGGATCTCTACTGCCAACAGCTGATGAGACTCAAACAAGAAATTGAGAAAAAACGGCCGGAATTGATCAACAGAAAGAGTGTGGTCTTTCATCATGATAACGCCAGACCGCACACATCTTTGGCCACTCAGCAAAAATTTAGAGAGCTTGGTTGGGAAGTGTTAATGCATCCACCATATAGCCCTGACCTTGCACCCTCAGATTGCCACCTGTTTCGATCTCTTCAGAATTCTTTGGGTAGTGTTAGATTAACATCAAGAGAGGACTGTCAAAACTACTTGTTGCATTTTTTTGATCAGAAGTCCCAAAATTTCTACAGCAACAGGATCATGTCACCACCTACAAGATGGCAACAAGTTATCGAACAAAATGGCACATATATATTATAATTAAATGTAATTAAACTTGAAAAAAATATGTCTTGAATTTGTTTATAAAATACGAAGAAACTTTTTCCCCGACCTTATATTAAGATAATCTACGTACCTAGATTATATTATCTCAATAAAGGTGATCTTGACGACTTTATTGAATAAAATACAGTTACCTACATAAAAACAGGTTTGTATTCAAGAAAACTATAAATTATAGACAAAAATGCACTTATATAACGGGAAAGCCTTGCCACGGTGTCTGTGTGTCACTGTCTCTCACTACCCACGTATTTGCATAATGTCAACTGTTAAACGAAAAGAACCGGTCAGTCGGTGCCGAGAATTATAAACAAATAATCGGTCAAATACCTCGCCTAGAGTCGTAACTGGTCGCTACTATTTGTTCAATCGTAACAGTAAAGCGCAATAATAACCTCTTAATGTGGCAGTTACCGGAAAATCATAAAAACGTTTCTCTTGTGTTTTGTTATAGAAACTAGGGAATAACGTCTTAGCTGGCAACTAGCGTCTTTATGCTTTTACTCGTAATATCCGCCTACAAACTGCTAGGCAGTTTGGCAGAGTTGTGTATACATAGCATGTAAGACTGCCTCGGTGGCTCAGTTGGTAGTGATCCTACTTTCTGTGCTTGGGGGCGTGGGTTCGATTCCCATCTAGGACAAACATTTGTGTGATGAACATTTGTGTTTGTTCTATGTCTGGGTGTTAATATCTATTTAAGTATGTATTTAAAAATATATATGTATGTATATCAGTGTCTGGCAGCCATATTACAAGCTTTGCTTAGTTTGGGGTCAGATGACCGTGTGTGCAAAAAAAAAAAAAAAGTTATTCACTGCGCCAAAAAAATAAACTAATTAAGCAGTTATGCTTCTACTATATATATAAATGCTTCTACTATATAATGGCAGAGTGGTGGCAAGTGTGCTTTATAATCTGACGGCGCCCAGTTTGGTCCTCGGGCCTGCATCAATGACTTATTTACTATTTAGTGCTTAATTTATGTGCAGTTTTCTATTTTCGATGCCATAATATCGCTCAAAATTTCTATTTTCGATACCATCGCTCAAAAATGGCGAAGAAACAGATTGTGTGGAAACCGGTATATCCAAAAACCTCAATAAGTTTAAAGACATATGATATTCACTAATATTCAATATGCACTGGGCCGGCAAGTGGATTAGGGCCCATCCTCTCTCTGTCTCTCTCTCTCTCTATCTCTCTGAGAAAAGGCCTGTGTCTCAGTAGTGGGAACATTTTAAAAGGCTACTGATGATGATAATAACGATACGTATCAACCCATAAAACGTGATCATTGTCATCTCTCGTAAACTGCAGTATGTACCCAGCCATAACAGCACATAAACTTTAAGTATATGCTATGGTCGTTTTCCTCCTAACCTTCCCACAGCCGTGCCTAACCTCGGCTCAGTTACATAGTAATTTTCCTGAATGATAAGTCATAAATATTACACGCATCGAGAGCTTACAAAAACATGTACCGATCTCTAAATTAATTGTCGATGGTATCGGACCATGCTCTGGTCATCGGCTTCGTGAGACACGGTAAAAAATACGAAATACCTGCCAGAAACACAGTGCTATATTATGACATGCGATCGGATTGATGGTTGCTGAATATTGAATTCAGTGGTGTACCTTCTTTATTGAAATGTAGAATGTCATGTCCTTTCGTCTTTTTTTTTAATTGAGAGTCGCCTTGTTCTTGATCATTTTTGACCCCTTCCTGTTCCATGGTATTTTTTTGAGGTTTAAATGTTATTTGTACCGATCGTAATGTTTTCCGTATATAAAGGTGGGGGGAGATACATACCTTCTGAGCCTTACGTGATTAGCGATCCCTTTTATGTAGTAATTCTGCACAATATTATTGGTATGACGGATAAAAAAACTCTATATATTGGGTGTTACTCTTCGTGAGAAATACTTAAGCATCTACTACTTCATTACCTACTCGTAGACATGTTCAAAAGTTAATTATCTTCCGCATTATTATCTAAGTCGTGGTCAGTTTTTGTTAAATATACTTCAATGAGTCTCGCCCTCCCTTTAATATCTGCTTGTCTCATAGAACTTTTATCCACTCAGTGACCAAACGTCTAATAACGCCCTTAAGTTTTGGCAGCACGTTGTATGGCAGTTAGCACGTAGCTGCGTAATTCATGGTAGTGGGGTAAAGTAGAGCAGTCAGGGTTGCCTTGATGGGCATCGCTGACTCACCGCTGCGTAGCACCGTGGGAACAAGCTTATCTGCGGGCTTTGCATGGCTCGTAACTAAAGCAACAATGGCCGGTAAACCTATCGCTTAGAAAATATTTTATCGCTTTTCAACCTATCCGGGAACATCGCACAATTCATGACTCAGGGTCATTCTAGTATTACGTAAGCACTACAGGGGGTGGTAGTCTTTGCTTTGTTCATGTTTGATGACATGGGGGGGGGGGTCTGAATGGATGATTACGTCAGCATTTTTTTCTGTTTTTTCTGCACAATTTACTTGAGTTAATATTATAAATGGGCATTACGTTTCTATATCACTACATAGAATATAAAATTAATTAGCTTTCCGCGTCTGCCTGTCTGTCTGTATGTCCGCTAATTCCTCTTAAGCCACGCAAAACATTGCAATGCGGTTTTCACCATCAGGTAGTAAAATTTTCACGAAAGGTATGTATAAAACTTACAGCCGTGCGAAGCCGGGTCGCTAGTAGTCTATAAATACCTTATTTCTAGACTCATGAATAACAATAAAAAAACCTGAATAGATAAAAAATATATATCACCATGTTCACTATGTTTACGTAAGCATGGGGGGGAGGCTAACAGCTTTGTTTACTAAAATTCTGCTTACGTAATACTTGAATACCTTCTAAGATATAAAACCCCAATCCTATTTTTCTATATTATTGTTACAATAAGAGAGCTGTTCCAGTCTGCAGATCTACCGCTCGCATATTTTCACATTATTAAAGATATTATGTAAAATGAATTTGTAAAAAGTGACAAAACAAAGTTTTGCCGAGTATCATAATTATAAACTTTCTTTTGTTTCGATATCTTTTAGTTTGACGGATTAACATGGTAAAACAAAATAATCACATGTTACCATTTTATTCCGTCAATATTTTTTATCAAATTGAAAATTTCTTTGTTTGTTATGTTATGATAGACAGCAAAACTTGTTTTTTTATTATTTTTAGTGAATTGACACTCAACTGATTTTATATCTTCAATAGTGTAAAAATACGCAAACGCATCACAGCAGACGAGAACAGCCCCTTGAACGTATTTTGCATATTCATTTGCCATTTAGCAAGATAATAAACGAGAAAATACTTATGCGAGTGCGAATCAGTGTGACTCAAAGTTTAGCTTAGCCAGGAATAACCATATCCTCAAATTCCTAAAACATGTTAGTATTCAAAATAAACACATATATTCACCAAAAACCCGCTCTGTAGAGGCTTTTTACGAGCGCAATCTGTACCTAATGTTGGTAAACAAAATACCAGCTGAGTTCAACGATTCGAGAGGAGCTGGCGGCCTTACTCTTGGACGCAATGTCAATGTCACCTTCCATGGACTTGGCTTCGCCCGAGAATGTGAAACTTAACCAAATGAGAGGTAAAGGCACGCCATTATGTTTGAGGAAGGGATCGGAAACAGGTATGTTTATTTTAAATTTTGGGGGAAGGTACATTCAATAAACCAGTTTGAAATCTATCTATTTTTTATTATAAAATAAAAATGCTTATTCAACCTCGGCCCAAGCATTACTTCACTGACAGCTGCAATAAAATGTTAAAACCATTTCTTTCGTTATTCACTAAAGTTATATCGGGTACCTGCTGCAATCATTACCCGACATTTTCAAAAACTAGCGAAAGTAATCAGATTTCGTGGTTTTCATTCATCTTTATACAATATTATTGCAGTTATTAGAGCAATTAAATGCTTGAACAGAGTTAATTAATAAGTATTGAAAATATGTACGAACGTACCAATATTTAATTTTACCTAGGAATCCGAGTTACAAGATGAGCAAGTCATGTTTTCCCCAAAAGTTGCTGTGAATATGTATACACACTTTTAAGCATTGTTCATTTCAATTTGCAGTTTTTATAAAAGCAGTATAGCAGGTTACTTTCAGGTTAAATAAATGTGTGTTAACGTTATTTTGGAGAATCACAGCCCATTCAAATGTGGGTAAGATAACGCGATACTCGGAATTCGGACAATACGGTACACGCACTCTAATACTTGTCGCACGACCTCAAAACACAATGAGGATTGTGGAACGCGATTTAATATGTTACACAACATTGTTAACTATAATCCATCGACGTACTTCCAACACCTATGGCGACTGGGGATGCTGAATTTGGCATGTGGTGTTAGCTTTACACTCGCTTCTCTGTCCAACACTTGACAGTTAAGTATTAGGTTGACCTACTGATGATATCCGATCTATACGCTGCAGAAACGTGGACGTTGGGAGAAGCGGAAAGGAAGAAGATAGACGCTTTAGAGATGTGGTGCTGGAGAAGAATGCTCGGGGTATCGTGGACCGAGTTTCGTGAACCTCTCCATACCCTAAGAACTTGGCATCGAGCAGCGCTTATTTTCCACAGTACAGTCTCGGATACTAGCCTTTTTCGGACACGTTTCAAAACGTGATTATCAGTCTATAGAACACTCGTCATCCAGAAAAAGTGAAAGGCACTAGACTGCGCGGGAGGTCACCCATGCGATGGACCGACCAGATCAAGTCTGCAGTGGGTGATCCCTTAAACGAGTGCAGCAGGATGACCTCCAGCAGAGAGAGATGGCGAGACATCGTGAAGCGCAATCTATCTGCCCCGTCCAATACTACGACTACATGACGAACACGACCACTCTGCCAAAAGCGAAACGACTAAAAAGAATACTGATGATATCCAACTTCTATGATTATCAATGACTTTGTATGATAATTATACTTACACAGTATTAACATAGTGGCAAGAAGCCGTGTCGTACTCGTTCTTACGACCATTACGACTTACCCATGCGGATCATCCATACCTACTACTACTACTACTCTACAGCTGAACAGAACAATAGAGAATATTGTATGATCCCGATACTGAAAAAAATTTGGCCTGCAGACTCGACCCACGAGTAATACCACCGAGTGACTTTTTTTACCGAAACAAAATAGGTGCATTTAGTAGAAACCTATGCTTAACCTTTTCAGATGTTTTAATTTTCAAAATATGGAGGAAAAATATATTTTTACGGTGTTTTTTTTCGTTCAACAAAGGATTTTCGAAATTTTAAAAACTGGAAATTTATAAAATCTCCCATACCATTGACTTCTACGCCCAAAAAGAATATAAGTAAGACTACGCCTTGTACCGATCACATCGTAACATTTCAGTTTTGGTGAAGAAAAAACCAACCCCGCATAATTATATAAGGTCTATCTTTCTCTCTGTAGGTATGAATAGGTATTCATTACCGACAATACCTAGGTACTGCCACAGGCTCTATTAGATTTGCAGATAAACGCCCATTCTTTGAGTTGATTACACGGCTGCACTCAGGATATCTAATCAGGTTTCTATTCATTCACAAACAATACCACCACGTGTTCAAACGTTGTATAATTACGTTTAATTAAAATTTACCGGCAACCGGCGGCGGACGCTGATGAGACAAAGCAGACGAGTGCCTTAAACAAAGGACAAGACACGCGCTAGCACCGTGAAGCACTTAAATCATCAAATGGTGTACACCCATGAGGAGAAGCATATAACTTGTAGCATAATGAGCGTGTAATCGTGTGTTTCCTGCTGCCGTGATGCTGTAACATGTCACGAGCGCACCATCCTCAGGCCAGCCGTGAGACCTCTCAGCCTCGGTGACGTCAGTGCAATTACGTAAATACTGCTTCTGATACTCAAATTATTTAATAGAATCACGGTGCATTACTCATATTTACAATTAATTGTCTGCGAGAACAAATTAAAGCTCGTTAACTTGACACTTAAGTTGTTTTCTTAGTAGTTATATCAATATGTCTCGCAAGGTTGTGGACCTGACCTTGTGTACACCATGGAAGTCGCACGCGCTGGCAATATTTTGTGTTTGATTAACAGCCCTTTGTGTATTGAAAGAAACGCCGATTTAACTTTGTCGCTCGTACAAACAGCTAATAGGTACTGCAACATCATCTGATAGGCAAGTGCAACAGCATCAAGGAAAAGCTTAAGTGGAATTTCTAGCTACAAATAAATGGGTCACAAGTTTAATGACTATCACTTGCACACGCCTACAAAATCTAGGTCGTCATTAAATATTCAAATGGAAAAGCGGACGATCCGCGTGGCATGGAACCGGTCCAAATTAATTTCCCGGCCTATCAGCAATCTGAAAATGAGCAATCGAGAGCTAACGGTAAATCTGCGAGATTCTGAAACAATGAAATTAATGGCTCGGCACGCGCCAGTGAGCTTTCAAGTCTAGATTAACAAAATGGATAGAGAATAGATCGCTCGTAGCGTGAAATATTTGTTGCTAACACATTGTAAGACACGCGCCGCGTCTGTAACGAATGTAGTATAACTGTGTATGGGATTTTCGTAGTCATGGAGCGTGCCTTCATAAAATGCGTTGAATGCCGGTAGGGTGCGGACGTCGGTGGAGTTGGCCGCCGACACAACAACAGCTCGGCATTACCATTGAATGGGTAACAGAATCTCAGAGCCACCGCTCCAGACACGCGACGTGCATGGTATTGACTGCACACATTTTCTACTGATAAACGAAAAATATAAATGCAAAACATGTGTGTAGTTTTATTTGTGACACGCTAAAATCTATAAGACCTAAAAACCTGATATCACCAACTACCGCATACATTCTATTCACAAATCTTATGATAAATCAATGACTCAGAAAAAAATGTGTTCAGCTATAACAACTGTTATCAAAAGAGATTGTAGATAAAATTCGTATTAATATTGCCATTTTACCTACATTTGTTAATGATTTTATAAACATTGCCTATATAAAACAGGTTTATTCTTTCACAATGATGACATCAAATTGCCAGATAACAGAGTTCCGTTATGTCAATTTTAATAAATATTTACTATGAACATTCACAAGATTGATATTTTCGTTTTTTAAATTAAAATTGGCATTTAGGATCTCAATAAATAGGCATTTAAAACTATAAGCACGATTTTGCATGTATACTTCTTATACCTACAATTACTAGGTTTCGGTTCGCCGCATCTATCTTAAGACTCAAAGACCATTAATTAATGTGTTAAAGTGAAGCGATATGACAGTTACACGTAGTATAGAAGCTAACACCGTAACAAACTTAACTAAACGTCAAACATAGAACCTGCTGCACTGAACAGCTAATATAATCAGCTAAAATAAAAGACTGCCCCGGTGGCTCAGTTGGTAGTGAACCTACCTTCTGTGCTTGGGGGCGTGGGTTCGATTCCCATCTAGGACAAACATTTGTGTGATGAACATTTGTGTTTGTTCTATATCTGGCTGTTAATATCTATTTAAGTATGTATTTAAAAAAATATAAGTACGTATATCAGTCTCTGGCAGCCATATTACAAGCTTTGCTTAGTTTGGGGTCAGATGACCATGTGTGCAAAAATGTCCCAGATATTTATTATTTATTTATTATAAACTAACAACGAATACTAGACCAAAAGCCAAGTTAGTATACTACAATAAAATTATACTATGCATGATAAAACACGCATAATTTCGAGATAAATTTTGCAAATTAACGAACTTTTATTATCACGAACGTTGCACAAACTTTACAGACGTTTCGTAAAATATGTAGCTACGTAGCTAGAGAGGTTAAAATAGAACGTATATGCGTAATAAATACAAAGGTCTAGTTATCCAGTCCAGTATATATGCTACACACAGCAGGCATCTTATTGCTGTATGAATACAACCTACTTGTATTTATTGCTTGCAGGTTATCAGAGAACATGTTTACGCGTTAAACGAGTCTTGATTTTGATTTTGCATGCACTTATTGCATGGATGTAACAGTGCGTCGGAGTCATAAGTATGTCAACAAAGTTCCGCTATGATTCAGCGCCGTCCCTAACCTTTTATCAGGGTAGAGCATGTAGAGCGAGATTGTCTTTCGGCGCGCTTCATTTCTGGAAACTATCGTACAGGAAACTATCAGAATCTGTTCCGGGATATAAAGAACGTATTCCATGTGCTAATCCAGGATATAAACTATTTCCATATGAACATTTTATGCTGGACAAACAAACTAAGTGTGCCCGGCCGCCTGCCAAGGTAAACAGAGGTATCTACGAGTATATCCAAAGAAAACTTCATTAGATGCGAAATTGCGGCTACATTTTCTTATTGCACCTGCAAAATAGCTACATCATTTGGAAATAAAACTTTAAATAATGAAAAAATGCAGCAAATAGCGGCACCTATTTAAATTTTTCGAAACAACTTGACAGAATTATTGTCAAAAAACTGGACAACTATACGAATAGCACTCGCGCTCTGAGAGTTCCGTTGGACGTGAGGTATCAGCATATCATGTTCTCCTAGACCTCATGTAGACCTTCGCTCAGAGAGAGAAGGCAGGCCCTAATCCACCATGCTGGCCCAGTGCATGTTGGTGTATGTCATAATATCTTTGAACTCATGCCATGACACTTTACATTTCTGTAAAATATATGTTTTAGCTTCAAACTTTAGACGTGAGTGTCATTGTCACGAAGTGTCAATTAGCAACAGGTTTCATTACCCCCATCGCTCCTGACAATAATAATCTCAAACTAACAATATGCCTAACTTAACAGCTGTCACGGGTAATTGACATGAGCTTGTTGAATCACTGTGAATGCTGTGAATCGTAACACGTCTGTCATGTCATGTCATAAAGTGTGAACCACCGTTTTGTTCATTTCGCCGTGGTTCCCGTTACAATTTGCCACGGATAGCGGTGTTTATAACTAATTTAACGATATAATTTGTGTAAAATGTAGAATCATATTTTTGCACGAGCGTGTTACATTATGATTTTAATACTTATATACATAACTTCTTGTTCTTTTTACAAAAAAAGACTGTAGCGGTTTGCAACTGAATCATTTATCGTGAGTTCTTAAGTGCCCAGTTTTCGCCAAGGCTTGTATAGTACTTTTCTAAAACATTGCATTGACGTTCATAAAACTGTTACCAAGCAAAATCAACCAAACTACGAAAAAAACAGATAGCTATGGCTATGCACTAATCACAGGACACCACCTGGAAATGCCAATTATTATTGTTTGTAAATTCTAATATGACCTCTGTGCATACGCCTCTTTTTAGTGGAAAATGTAATCAATCTCTTTGCATATTGACATTTTGTAAACACGTACATACAAAATAATTAGAGAAGACAAAAATTTGCCTCCTCTAATTAATGTTACTCTAGCAATGGTCGAGGCCTGGGAGTCCAATTTTCGTATGTTTGTGTTTTAATAAATTTTTACACATTTGATACCATGTTTAAGAAAACGGCCAACAACCGCCAACCGCGATATTCGATAACAAGAAATTAAAAAAAAAACGGTGTATGTACATGTTATAGTTCTCCTTTTTATATATTCAATTAACAGTCTTTCTTATATTAAACTAGTATAGATAGGCTAACTTTTATTTTTATTTAAATTCCATTTAAAAGAGAAATCTTCAAAAGGATGAACAGATTTTCTTGAATCATAGCTAAGAACACTCTCGATCAAGTCACTTTTCAAACAAAAAAAAAACTATGTTTCTTATATTTATCGGGACTTATCGCGCAATCTTATCCCGATAAATATAAGAAACATGTGTTCAAATCGCGAAAGTTAAAAAATTACAAAAAAATAAACTAAATCAAAGTCGGTTCAGCCATTTGGGATTTAAGGTACGATGCCACTAACAGACACGCATATACGTTAAACTTATAATCTTTTTGCGTCGGGGGTTAAAAATTAAACTAAAAAGGTATAGTTACGAGTTTAGCCGGGTCAAAGTTTTTGCAAATTACGCGTTGAGCCCTTGTTTGTTGCCCTTAATTTAAAGAAAGCATAGCCGTATACTACGCGGAACTGTTTGTCTTCGGGGGGCAATTTTAGTAAATTCCTTACAAAAAAAAACAAGTTGCGGTATTGTGCTTAATATTGTGCGGTAATGCTGCATTTTGGAGTGTGCATCGAATTTGCAAGTCCTTAATTCTGTTTTGTCCATTTTTCTATCGGACGGCCAATGGTAGGTAGGTGACACCGTCTCATGGTTGATATTCCGAAAACCCGAACCCAATGCGCTTCTTTGACTTCACTTTTATTGTGCAAACCGCTACACTGTGGAATGCGACGCCTGATTGGGTGTTCCCCTATAGTTACAATCTGGATGTCTTCAAGTCGCGAGTGTATCGGTTTTTTCTAGGCAAGCGTGCTCCACCGTAAACCGCATCATTGCTTAACATCAGGCGACTTCGCGATCAAGCGCAAGCTATAATTTTCTATTTTTAATGAAAAAGTTTAAAATAAATGCTTAAGGCCCACAGAATACTTTTTTCTTCTTATGTTAAAACCGCTCTATCAAATTCCGCTGACAGAAACTGTGACGCGCAAATTGTAGCATTGATTAAGATAACTTATATTTCGAATTTAGGCCGATTATAGGTACACACCACTTTAATCTAGGTATTACTTATCTATTAAATTAATTCATCAATTAATTAAGTACAACACTCTACGTGCTGTAATGTGCTATGTTTTATTCAAGCAACTACGAAGTATTATAAAAAATATTGAAAGACATTACTAACGAATAAATTATGTACGTACTGTGTACGTACATAATTTCAATCATAAAACGGAGAGCAGTTAATCATACAAGTTTACAAGTGTTGATTAAATAAGAATATAAAACAGATATTTCAATAAACTGTTATGCTGCAGACAGACAGCGTTCGTTCACTTATTATCGTGAAACTGGACCCTATAATTAAGTAAATTTATTGGTTAACGGTGACTTAGATGTTTAAATTTACTGCTGGTTAATTAACCACGCCTTGATCGAGATCAGTGACTGCGGTCTCGTGTCTCTATACCTGATAAATGATGGTGTATTTGTTTATTTTTCGTTTTCAACATGTAAGATAAACATACTTACCTACTAGTGAAATATAAATACAGTAAAATCCTTATAAAAAGTTTGTACAAGCCAAACCACGACCTGCTACTCTGATTAGCTCTACCAAAACCGGGTAAAGAAGTTTCGGAAAAAGTTTTGTTGTTTTTTCGCACAAGTGCTGCCAACTTTAAGCTTTTCGCATAGATCTACCAACTTTTAGCCTGTTCCTACGACATTAAAACATTGAAAATCGTTGATTAAGAAGCATTCAAGTACGTAAATATCTCAAATGATCTATATATCCTTTTTTGCAAGCTGAAAAGCAATTTCGGGTTGGCGTTCCTAATAGTATTTTTATCGCTCATAGGGCAGGCTAAGGCCTTTAAGGCTATACCGCCTCGTCATCCGTATTATATAGACAAAGTATTAAATAATAAAATAATTAATGTCAAAATATTTGTAGCATTTCAATAATATTACATTATTACTTATTTCCTAATAGACACTTTCCACCTGTACAGTGTACCTAAACTCATATACGCAATAAAAAAAGGTTACTTATGTTAGGTAGGTTATTTAGTTATAGAGCTTATACATATAGTTTCTTATTCTAAATCCAATGTTTTTT
The DNA here is from genome assembly GCA_949125355.1 of Agriopis leucophaearia. Taxonomy (NCBI): domain Eukaryota; kingdom Metazoa; phylum Arthropoda; class Insecta; order Lepidoptera; family Geometridae; genus Agriopis; species Agriopis leucophaearia. Next base: position 13,039,432 of record OX421262.1, read on the forward strand.
ATAACTAGACTAGCTATTGCCCATGTCTTTCGTCGTTTAGATAGGAACTCTTTATTGTGTTATAACTAAAGTGAATAACAAGATTTATACTTTAAGACAAGAATAATTTTATAAACATTTTTATATACATTAAGTATAACAAAAGACACGGAGCCTGGTGTTCGTAGAGTTGCATTGTCAAAAAAATATACTTGTGCACATCAGAAATAAAAACTATTAACAGCACAAACAGATAACTGTGCTTGAAAAAAATGAAATATAAAATTATAATGTAAATCAAACTAGATCATCTACACGTTATATGATAAAGGGACTTACTCTCGCGCGTACAACGTCACAAGTTGTTATCAATTAATTGTATAACCGTAGCGGCGCGCCGCCGTTGAAGTCTTTTCAAAGAAGCAACAACGTGCTACGCCGCGCCACCTTCTCCAATGTAATTATAACTTATTGATAAGCTTATATTTATTACCTCAGTATTATGTTAGGAATAAAGAAGGAATTTAGTAAATACTCATTTAGGACGGACACAATCTTTATCACGATGTTGCATTTCGTAGCGTTTCTACATAATATTATAAATTGTCATATTTATTTCCGAAGTTACTTAATTTAATTGGTGCTCGAAGATACTGCAGGAATCTTAACTGTATCGGATATAACAGTAAAATTATATTTACCTTCGTACTCGACCCCAAAAACGGCTCCAGCAGGACGATCTGTGCCAACTTTTACCACACACTAAACACGGGATCAGTCAATGAAATTATATAGGGAACGGAGTAGTTTCGTTTATCAGTTCGTGTTAACTCGTGTTTTCGTAAATGGAACGCGGCTTGAGGCTCGAAGTCACGCAGCCTCGCGCGGTAACGGACTCTTCGGATGTGCGCGAGCGCTGCACTTGAACGCTGAACTGGCGCGGCAACCCGACCGCGAACAACGGGCACCGCTTCACTAACTACCCACCTACTACAAACCGCTCTCACATCTCCGCCGGGTAGCACCTTCAAGTAATGTATCCAAAGTAATTGTAGCGCAAAATACGAATGCGGGCAACGGACAGCGAACCGCAAAAGCATTTCGGAAACAGTGTTGCGGTCGGCCACCGCGCCGTGAGCTGATACCTTAATTGATCGCTCATGATGCCTCGAATCTACGGGAACTTTATCTTTGTAGCTGTTTTGAAGAGAACTAATTGATCTATCTGATATTGATGCGGTAAACCATATGTTATTTTTGTAGGTGTAACAGAGTTATTTTTTTATATACTTACCAAAACCACCCTACATATTATACTTGACAATAGGTAGTAGGTCTGTGCTTGACAACTTTTGTTGTCGAATAAACATATTGACAACATGTTGGTTGACATATTGACAACATGTTGACATATTAACAAAATAACTGAAGGCAAAAATCGCCTACTAATATTTCCCCAAGCAGGTCCTTCTCATGCGTAAAGCTACTGTCATTAGTGCGCTAATTTATAAGGATAAGGCAGCTACCGTTTCTTATCCTATACATCTGTTATCCAATCCTCCAGTTGTTCACCTCAACAGCTTAGTTTCTTTAAAACCCCATAACATGAATAGTCCATTTACCAACACCATCCTAATCCACATAGTTTAATTCATTTTTAACACAAAAAGGCCTCTGCGTGTTAGCTTGGCTGATTGATGCCGTAGAAATGACCACAGTAGTAATACAGTAGTTAACCGACTACATTAACTTTAGGAATATGCTGACAGTTACATAGTTAAAATATTATAATTAATTAGCTATTTCAATTGTAAACGTCATGTTTACAACAAAAGAAGAAGCAAGGTCGAATTCATAAAATTAAAATACCTAAGTCATAAGTAGTTATAATACCTACTTAACATAGCACTGAATTACAACAAATTAGCATTGTTTAATAAATTCGAAACAATAGCAGTTACGTCAATTTCAGAAAAAGGAGGAATTTCAATATGAGAATAATTAAAAGGAACTAGTAAATATGCATTCACAAAAAGCGTCGTTACAGTCTTAACTTAGGATTAATTCCAGGCATAGAGTGCCGTAGCGGGTGTAGAGACTGACCAACTTATCGGTAGAGTAGCCAAAATGAAAGAACTAAAAATGTTCTACGATTTTTCGTTGAGATGCGATGGTGGCTCCCCTTTTCAGATTTACAGATAAGTTAGTCGCAGTGTAATAGCGACATCCTGCCGTATCCTAGGCACCGGCCGGGCATCGAACTCACTCCGCGCCGCCCGCGCCCGCCCTGCCTTCCTATTATACAAGAGCCGTACTCCAGAGCAGGACTATTAATTTCATGCTCGTATAACACAAGTCACGATTGCAAACCATTTCTTAAAACATCGCGAATACAGATGAAATAGACATCTTTCGAGCGAACTATTAGAAACCAATAAAATGATAGAATGAACACATTCTTATAATATTTTAATACATAGATACGTTTGGTATGTTCATAGTAAAATTTTGTCGGAAATAGCATATTATTTATATGAATTGCCTATCTGTTGCCAACGCTTTGTACGCCTAGTATTTTATTTAACTTCCAACCTTTGACCTCCTTAATTCGCCCTTGTCGTAAAATCTTCAGCAGATGTCAGATTTCAGCTTCGCAGGTCAAGTTAAAGAAGTTTTCGATATTTTGTTATAAGTCAGTCAGTGATTGGTATTCCTTTTTAGGGTTCCATACCCAAAGGGTAAAAACGGGACCCTATCACTGAGCCTACGTTGTCTGTCTGTCTGTCCGTCCGTCCACCCTACCTTTAAACTGCTGTATCTTTGGAACCGTAATACATAGCCAGTTGAAATTTTCACATAATATGTAATGTTACGGTGGATTAACTAAGATATAATAAAAAAGTAAAAACAAATGGGGGGTTTCCCATACAAACGTTTTTTTTTTAACCTATTTTTGTGATTGCTCTAATATAAAAACGGTAATACGTACAAGCGTCAAACTTGGCATGATTATAGTATACACTCTAAAGTATAACAAAAAATAATTAATAATGGCCAAGTGTGAGTTGGTGACAAATTTTTGTTCATTACCAAGTTATAACTGGTAATTTCGTTACTTGGACGATCTCGTCATTCTTCCACCCAATCCCAAATGACACATTTTACAAATTTTGACGTCGGTATTTTTAGTTGATAAGCATTGTATTTTTTGGCGGTACGGAACCCTCAGTGCACGAGCCTGACTCGCACTTGCCCGGTTTTTTATATTTTATAGATTAATTGCTTGCCTAGAGTTACACCAGGTAAGTCCGTACGAAGTACAAACTTATTTTTCTCCCGGCGCACTCGAGCCACACCCATAAACAGCGGAGACCCCCATGAAACTCATTTTATGCTTCCCGTAGGTACCTATAAAACGCCCTCCACAACCACTAACATTGTTAAGCTCCACAAAACACTTTACCACACACCAAGATTCCACGATCCTATGCACCTCCGGGTACAGAATGTACAATGTCAATAAAACACGCATTAGAAATTGTACATTAATTTATTTAGGAACTAGGAAATTGAGCAAGAGTTCTGAATAAATAGGTATTACGACTAACTTAAAGAAGATCCGATTCAAAGGGAACTTTGTCGCTAAAGTTCTGTCGAATCAGACCTTTTACTCGCAAACTTTAGCGAAAATCTAAATTTCGGGGTAACAAGGACTTTAAAAGATAGTTAGATACTAAATTACTTTAGGAAACGGGAGTGAGAACGAAAACCTAGTCAAAATATATTTACAATTAATTTACTAGCAAATCATCGTTTCCCCGAAATTTAGAAGAAAGTACTAGGGAGATGTCCACTTCCGACGAAACGACCTTAGAGGACATGACGCAGCAGTTTTAGCAACTCGTCACGAAAGAAGTATGTATGACTAATTTAAAGAGAGACAGCTATCTCCACCCGACTACGGTTTGCAAATTACTATCTCGGCTTTTGTTATCCATAATTCTACCAAAACGCATAGAAATGAACGCCCCCATACTTACATTCATAATATCCTAAGACTCGTGTTCGTAATGCTTAGAAATAGCGTCTAGTATAAACTGGAATGTCCGCGGGTTGATCCAACTATGCCCTGAAGGCATCTCGGAGGGCTCCAGGCTCCTGGCTTGTCTTCCGACTGTCCGTTCGAGGAAGTAGTCATCATACTCCATACTGTAGTCCGGTAGAATCGGGTTGAACTTCGCGTAGTAAATGGCTGATAAGCACGCGTAGAGAAGCAGAGCAGCTGTGAAGAGCTGAAAAGAAAGATCCAAAGTTCATACAGACGCTGAAGTAACAAGTAGGTATTAATTGAAATATTTTATAATACCCGATCAAAGAGCTGATAATCTACAAACGGATGTACAGATTTTCATGAATCATAGCTAAGAATCTCAATCAAGTCAACTTTAAAACAAAAACAATAAAATATGTTCAGCCGTTTGGGAACTACGATGCCACAAAGAGACACACATATACACATGTTAAACTTATAACCGTTCTTTTTGCGTCGGGGTTAAAAGAGTAATTCCCACATTGATAGTACTTTCTTGTGCCCGAATAAGTACATGAAACTAACCTCAATATGGGACACAAATGCGTTACTAATTCTAAGCAGCAAATCGTAATTTTGTTTAGGTACAACTTCTACATAGGATAAATAATATGCTCGCAGTTTATTTTTGCCTAAGCGACCGAAATCAGAGATCAGTTGCTTGGTAATTCATAAACATAAATTCTATTCTAGATTTTATTTAGCAACCAGATACAAACTCATTGACGAGAGAACAAAGTAAAACTGAATAATAACATTAACATACTAATGGACGAGCTCATTATACAATTATATCCATCAGATATAACAAGCTACTATGAGTACCTATGCAAGTTAGATACAGCGCTCTTGCTTCCAAATGGAAATTGAAAATTAAATTTCCTTAATAAAGATGTGGAAAATACGCCCAATTTGTGACTAGACTGCAAAAAGTAGTTATTATAATTAGTAGTGCGGAGACACAACTTTTCTTTCATTATGTAGCTACATGAGTTCAAAAATCAAATTTCACAGTCGTTTAGCGAGCTGTGGAAAGAACCATTCTCAGCCTTTTCTGAGGATTCAAATCCAGAAAAAAAAACAAGGTATATAGCTCAGCTTATGAGCAAGCTGAAGTGGCAATAGGCCGGTCATATCTGTCGCAGAACCGATAACCATTGTGGTCTGTAGACATGTTATACTGGGATACGCGCAAAGAGTGTACTAAGCCGAAAGAGGTCCATAGTACCTATCATTATGAACAACTTTACTATGGGAGCAACTCTGAAATAGGGGAAAAATATCAGCTGTTCGGAAAACGGTCATTGACTCTGAACAAAATGTATGGAACGGCTGATATTTTTTTTCGCAATTTCAGGGTTAGTGCCCTTAGTAAAACTTGTTTATAATGATGAGTATAACGGACCCCTTTCGACTTAGTACACCCTTTCCGCGTAACCTTGTAGAGCGGAGACTACGAATCGGCAAACGTAGCGTAGTACACCCGAGACTCGATAGAGTGACGATATACGAAAGACAGCTGGCATTCATCATCAGCCATAAGACGTCCACTGCTGAACATAGGCCTCCCCCTTTAATCTCCACACTGAACGATAACCTGCCATCTGCATCCACTGGATGCCGGGACTCTCACGATGTCGTCGGTCCATCTAGTGGGAGGCCTACCTACGCTGCATCTTCTGGTTCGTGGTCTCCACTCAAGAACCTTTCTACCCCATCGGTTATCGGTTCTTCGAGCGATGTGGACTGCCCATTGCCACTTCAACTTGCAAATTTTAATAGCTATGTTGATGGCTCTGGTTCTTTGCCGAATATCCACGTTTCGGATTCTATCGCGCAAAGAAACTCCGAGCATAGCTCTCTCCATTGCCGCTAGCTGGCATTGACTGGAAGCAAAAAGCTGAAGATCGGGCTCAAAATCGTTCCTTGGGAGAGCCCTACTAACCCTACTTAGTAGGCCGATTATGATAAAAATATGTTAGAAAAATACGTGTTTATACACTCATTCTATAACAAATATATACATTCACCTATTTTTACTTGTTTTGGAATGTTTTACGATAAACTGTACCTGTCTTGTATTGTCTCATTATCTCTACATTAGATTCTACTTTCCAAATGTAGGTACATAATTACACATTTTTATCTAATGATTAGTTTACTAGTTATCCTTACTACGTAAGTACGTTAGCAGGTACTTTATACGTGGCGTGTTTGTCTGTTACTATTATTCTCCAAAACGGCAGGATCTATTTTGATGTAGTTTTTATATTTGAAAGTGAGTTTTATTGTGGTGATTCTTCGCTGTTTGACGAAAATCGGTCCAGGCAATGCGTTTTTTTATTTTATTTTAAATAAAGTTTTGCACTCATAGCTTTCCACTAGGATTCCCTATGGGAATTACATGAAACACACAGCAGATATTTAAATTCATCATTCAAACATTGCCCGGCCGGGAATCAGCCCGGGAATTCCTGTTCATGAGGCAGTCGTGTTATAACTGAGTCATTTCGGTCGTCTTGTTATTTGTGTCCATTCTGTGCTACGAGGTCCCCTATTATTAAATACGACTTTGCTTAAAAAAATGCAAAAGCTGGACAGTATGCTGGACAGCTGAAAGCATAGGAAGAACAACCGTTTCTGAGTTTTTTTCCTTAAATGCGTTGATGTATTACTTAATCTGTAATATAACCGTATAATATCCTAACAAAAAATGCGGAATTATGATATAGAAGCACTTAAAAGATGACCATGGATCATCACGCCTCAGCAATCATGACTGTAGTACGCGTGTCAATAACCGCTTATTTATGCTAACAATATCTTAACATACTCATCGTAAAACCTTTAACAAATAGATTAAAGTTTGTTTTAGATCCTGATATTTATATAGGTACTAGATTTATAATAAGGTTCTAATCGTTGACTTATATAGTAAGGACGGGGCGAATGAACGTTTACATTGGTACCAACTCAATGGTGCTAGAAAATGTACTGCGCACCAGTGTAAAGTCAAACGCTCGTTGATTTTGTTGGTGCGCGGTTTTTATGCGTCACGTTATTTTTGAGAACAAACATAAATAAGCATCACATTTTATTAATATTTTAAACGCGGAGGTTCATGTAAGTGTGCTCCGTACTCAACTTCGTACCCTATAAGTTAAATGATTATTTACGGGATATTTACCGTGGTAAGGTAGTGGAAGGAGCTCCCTTAGTCTTCCCGTGAACATGGTGCATGTAACTGCGCCGAAATATCGGGAGCTCCTTCCACAACCTTACCACGGTAAATATCCCGTAAATAATCATTTAACTTTAGTCAACAACCGTGATAGTTTAAAACAGTGTTCGTACCCTATGTCCATATCAATCTGTTTACCGGTTCCAAAGTTGAGTAGGTCCAGGATAAGAAGTATCCTATATGTTAATCAGGGTATCCTGTGCTTTTTATCCCAAACAATTCATGGTTCCTGTAGGATATCGGATGAAACAGCGTCACACTGCTGTTTAAACAATAGGCTTGCTACGATGCGACGTAGTTGACGTGGTAGTTGAGATCGACAGACGACGCATATTTTTCAAGGCCTGACCATATTGGAAAGCACGGATCACCATTTGATATTTAGCTCTATGGATCTATAAGTATTTACTTACTAAAACGTCGTCGATATAAAGGAAATTCTACGAGCGGTTCGATGCGACATTTCCTATTCCAAAAGAGTTTACACATTTTGTATGTTGCCGTGAAATTTTTATAGGCACTTTGAATATAATACGTCCTTAAGTCCATGTTATAGAGTCTGTCTCACGAGTGAAGTTCCGCGTAAATAAGTGGCACGACTATTAGTACGATATAAAGATATTTTTTATTAATTTATTTACCAAAACAATAAAATAGAATTCACTATAAATGATGTTAAATTGAATTTACGGGGAGTTCAAAACAGCAGGCCTAGCACGGGCCGTGGACATATTATCTTTCCACCGTTTATATCCTGCTAGAAAGAGACAAACGTATCCATATTCTAGCTCCGTCACGTCTACGCGCGGATCAAAACGGCGCAAAGAAAGAAAATCCACGGCCCGTGCTAAGCCTGCTGTAGAGGTAGCGACTGTAGCGCCGCGTCTGCACAACTTCTTTCATGAGACGGACTCTAGCTTGTGTGTCTGTTGCATGTTCTATACAAACAAAAACATAAATCAAGGAAATAGAAGACCATAATCGCATCCACAAGGTCGGCTGCAGCGTTCTTGAATTATGTCAGCCGAGGTGGCGTCACCCATGCTTGACAGAGCAGTCATTACAATGCATTATAGGGTTAGTCGGAACCGGTATGAGATCCAAAGGGCATTGTACTCATCATGAACAATTTCTACTCATACCTACTATGGGACCAAAACTAAAATCGCCATTAAACAGTTGTTGCAAATACCTTGTCTTATTATGTTAATATTTTATTAGAAAAAATAAAAATATCATTGTCGTTTTTATCTTCTTTTTAACCGACTTCAAAAAGGAAGGGGTTATTAATTCGTATTTTTTTATCTCTTCTGAGGTAACCCTCAGAACTCCGTCATTAATGAAGCAATTTTGAAAAACATTTTTTTATATTTAAAGGTATAGATACCTTAAGATTGGTCCCAAAGAAATTTCCTAAAAATCGGTTCAGTAGTTTGGTTTTTAATTCAAAATTACTGGAAAATTTTATTATTTTTTGACATTATTATGTCATCAGAGAAACTTTAATTGCATATTTTACTAATTTTGTGAAGTAGGTTTTTAAATTGACAATTATTATAGAAAACAGCTTCACGATTCCAGGTTCAATTCCACAATCCCACGATAACAATTGTTCATAAATAGTTCAATGAACTTTTCAGTCTTATATATTGGATTTTTGGTGTGTGGAGTGAGATACAGAGTTTATTTATTTTCGGTTCAACATAAGTACACTTTCCGACTGACCCTGTATAACTGTGTCAATGTTATGTCTGCCACACTCCTGCGCCTACTGACTCGATACCCAAACGACAAAGTAATCGTCTTTTTTCATATGAAACAATTAACAACAATATTTTTCGCGGTACGATGCGCTACGCTGCGCCAGAGGTCGAATCTATTTGTGTGAATTAACAAAGAATAATGGTGTTGTGGTACGTCATTGCATTTTCCTGTAAAATTATGTTTGCCACATCAAAACATTTTTCTTGACCGATTTTTTACCAATAAAAAAGACGGAGGTTCTCTAGTTTTTTTTTTCTTATACGGGATAGACGAAAAAACAGTTTCGTCTATGTATATGTAATAGGTAAAGGTGTACCAACCTGGAAAACGCTCCAGAACTTGAAGGAGCCCTCGTTGATGATCCAGTCGTAGTACCCGGCCCAGGGGTCGGTGTATCGGCCCTGTTTCATGGGTTTTGGAGTGGTGGTGGTCTCGTGGGGGTGCTCATCGTAATAGTCGTCGAAACCGCGTCCCCTCACAACCGCCGTGCTGTTGGAATCGTCTGTAGACCGCCCGGTACCGATTGAGGTGCTGTTTGCCCTTTCAGTAGCTCGTCTTGGCTAAAAATTCAAATAAGTATATTTAATAAGTTATATTTTTAGACAACAAATTTTAGCTGATGTTAAATTCAGAGTATTATTACCTAACCTAACAATAATGATTGGTAGGTAGTGATTTTACTGCTTATTCTATGGTAATTTAAAAAAAAAATACCTTCCCTATCCAAAAATTGCCTTTTCAAGGTCAGAGTGAAAGATATCGCTTATGTTTGCGTGCTTCATCTTCGACCACATCGTCGCTTACAAACAGACAAGTTGGTGATCAAACGCGGACTTATTCGCAATTAAAAAAAAACGGTTGCTCTAAAGTAGACCGAGAAAATAATTGATATAAAATGGACAGCTTTTCTCGGTTTTGCTTCTAGGAAAAGATGTTCACATCATGGCAAATAGCAACCTAAAACCAATAATCATAAATAAGTTTGATCGCCGCGCAGGAAGTAAGTAGGCAAATATAAATGTTTGCTCTGAAAGGAAAGTTTTACGCTAATGTCCCATGAAACGTTCAGATTACGGGAACTATAAGCTCATTAGAAGTGTGAGCCTGTTCACACCAGCTCGCCAACAGGCACTGCAGTCGGCTTGTCCAAACAGGGGTGCTAAGTAATTATTGTTGTTAGCGCCCTTCCACCAGGTCACCCACTTCAACCGGTACCGTTACATGACCCGGTTACGATGTCACCTCTAATCACTTTCGAAGTTTTGGTGCATTTGTTACCAACGTCATGGGCTGAAGAAATAATTTTGTGTAGCAATAAATAATTTCGTTATCACGTAGTTCGTTAAAGTTATTTAGTAGTAGTCTTACGATATTAACAGACCAGCTGACTGGACAAACGTTGTCTTTTCCAAATTTATGGTTCATACAAAAATGCCATAGAAACAATTTAATTTAATTTTTCCCGAATTTTCTTTATTTTTTTTTTTACAAAATCAGCTCGTTTCTTAGGCGAACAAAACAAAAGAGTCAAGCCATTTTCGAATTTCGAGAGACTATCGCACGGCAATTTATAGATCTACGATACCTGTTTACGTTCGCAGATTATAAAGCAAATTAAAGAAATAATATGCACTTCTTTTTCAAAAATGCATAGCAAAATTATTTAGAAAAAATTTGATTATAATACTCAAAGTTTTTATAATTGTACGTATGATATTGAATCTATATTTTACAAATTTTCAGAGAAAATTTATGAAAACTTTAACTAGATAACGCCTTGTGTCGCCTCTTAGCAACAGACTTTAACTAGCTTTATACAGTTTGAAAGCTAAACTCACTGTTAAAACATTCACTAGTTTCAGCATTTGGGCTTTATTGTATCACAGTAATATTAAAAAGTTATAGTGCCACGATCTGTCCCCAATCGGTTTAATCCTTTTTACAGGACTACCTAAAAAAAGAAGGTTATTAGGGTTCATTTATGCATGTGGATTTCTTAATTCCACCATAACTACTGAACGCCAGAACTAATATTGATGTGAGCTATCGTTAAAAGTCTTGCATTGACCAGGCGTTATATATACTATTCCAATAAAAAATGACTAATATATATATATGAAATGTATTTTATGTGTATAAATGCAAAAGTTTGTGTGTGTCAGTGTGCGTGTGTGTATGTTTGTTACTCCGTTACGCTGAAATTACTGGAAGGATTTGAATGATATTTAGAATATAGATAGCTTATGTCCTGGATTGACACAGGCTACTTTTCATCATCATCATAATCACAATTTTTTATCACAACGCGGGTGAAACCGCGGGTCGCAGCTAGAATACAATCAAAGATTCACTTACCGCCACAGCTGTGATATTGGTATAGCGAGTGGAAGCCGATCGCTGCTTGTTCATGTTCCGGATGGCCTCAAGGGCGGTCCTCAGCGCAGATAGGATGAACTCGGAGACCGGCGCGCCACCAGACTCTTCAGGGTCGGTCCTCTCCGTGGCAGGGGAGGGGTCGATCGACTCGTACCCATCGTCGCTGCCACTGGACAACAAATATAATAGTTTTACAAAACACGTACATTATTAAAAGAAAAAGAAAAGAACCGACTGTGAAATGTAGCCTATGAAACTCTATATAGGCACGAAGATTAATCTTACGTCACCTCATACAATCATCAAAATCGATCAAGCCCTTTAATATTAAACCAATGTTTTTAATATTACTCCTATAGCCATAGGAGTAATAATAAAAACATTAAAATAATAATAACACACATGCATACACCCGAAAAATATTACCTACCAAATTAAAGGTAAAAATATAAATCGACTAAGCGGGACTAATAAGCGGGTGAAATACAATAATTTTTATCATTCTTACTTTCGAGATACAATAACATTATTGTATTTCCATTATTACCCTTATTTTCCACCCATCGAGATGGAATATTTTCATAATTTTTTTTCTCGAGAAACAGCATATTCAATAAAAGAAATAATAATTAAAATTGTGACAAAATCCTTCACAATCGGCGTAAATGTCGCGTAACATACATAAAACAGTCGAATTGACGACCTCCTTTTTTGAGTGGACTTAGCTACAAACGAATCACGGATAATTTTGCTGTTTGTCACTACGAAATAAGATCTAAAATACACAGCTTTTAACGATAGGGCCGCCGCCGGTTGTTACACAAATTTGAAAGTAATTTTACCCTATGTAACTATGATTTATCATATGAATGTAATTTCTGGTGTGAACAATAAAAAGTTTACCTATCTACTTAGAACAGTATAATTGTAGTATAGTACTTTTATGATGTTACTTAAACTTAAATATGATTGAGTCTTGAGTTATTTAAAGGTTCGAATAAATGTTGATAAGTAATATGAAATAATAATAGTAAGCACATTTATAACATATCATTTATGTACTGTATGGTATCAAAAATGAATTGAAACTGCAGTTTTTAACAAACGATTAATCATTTTAATAGTAATTGCTAAATAAATAATTTCATTTAAGGTAGGCAAGTATCTTATTATCAATACTATAAAAAACTGAACTAATTGAGAAAAGAAATTATCATTATCATCAGCCAGAAGACGTCCACTGCTGAACATAGGGCTCCCCCTTTAACCTTCACACTGAACGATATCTTGCCATCTGCATCCACTGGATGCCCGCGACTCTCACAATGTCATCGGTCCATCTAGTGGGAGGCCTACCTACGCTGCGTCTTCCGGTTCGCGGTCTAAAGAATTTATAATAGAATAAAATAAATACTTACTGCACCGGTATGTATTTGTATTTGTTGTAGGGCGGCGCGTACGGCGTAGCAGTGTCGTAGCGCACGGCCGCCCTCGCCCCGCCCGCCCAGAGCGCCAGAGCGATCGCGGCCACCCACACGAGCCCGTGACACGACAACAGAAACACACCCTTCGACACCATCCCAACTATCTTTACAAACACCCTAACTTAACTCTTAATAAGCAATTGATATGAATTTTTGTAAACCGGTGGTTTACTAGTGCAACATTGGTTTCACTTTTGTTATTTTCGATAGATGTTCATAGTTGGATGGTGCAAGTGCGACTGACCGGTTTACGGAGTACCGCCCCAGTTAACAGAACATGGGGAGCACTGAAATATCACTTCTGTAAACAAATCGTGCGCGTCGTCTCAACGTAACGTGTAAATTTAATTTGAAAGTTATGCTTATGGCACACTGGGTGTTACGGAAAGAAAAGAAAGCTAGAGTTTATTCGTAATTAGATCTACAACTCACATGATACTTATTAATATATTTACCATAAATAAAATATGATAAATTAAGTTATTTTTGTATTGCCAACCATTAATTGAAGTAGGTATCAATCAACCCAATGTTATAGTTATTTTTTTAAATAGAAAAATATCAAGGCATTTTTATCCCACATTTTTGTTTTGCGGATTTTTTATTCCCAAAAAATTTTTTAAAAAACAGTTCACGGAATGTTATTGATTATATAAAACTAGAAGAATACCAAAATTGTGCCAACTTGTGCAAATTGTACCAAAATTGTAATGTTTTAGATGGTCCAATTTGTGTCAAAATAGGCGCGGAGTTTCTAATTTAAGGCCTATTTTATCGTAAAACTTTTCTTAAATTACAGTCAGTTAATAAGGTCATTAAATTAAAATAAACGACTAATATCAAATATCTACGCGAGACAGCATTCCTTCACTTATCGCGCAGTATCTAAATGATCTAACAAGATCTGTTATACTCTCCCTGTCTAAGAACTAACTCAATGGGCAGTAGCCAGGCAGTAGCGTAGGTATTGTGAGTGGCATAGAATGAGCCCACAGCTTGACAACGCCCTAGATAAGCATATTTTATAATTATATTAAAAAATATAGAGAATTGGTAAGAGTACTTAACTGTAACTTTTGTAGTGCTATTCTAATGTATATAAGATTTAGTTAAATATATACATTGGAATATAATAGGTCGGGGAAAAAGTCTTTTCGTATTTTGTATGTATAAAGTTGTAGTAAAAATCTCATCGGTTGTACTGTTTGTATCTGGCTGGTTTTGATACCATTAAAAATATGATATTTTAAAAAAGGAATACAAAAAGTAAAAAGCAATTTCCCGCCATTTTTCAATTGTTTTTTGTTTGATAAAATGAGTGAATCTAACGAAGAAATTCGATATATTGTGAAATTTTATTACAAAAAAGGGAAAAATGCGACACAAGCCGCGAATAAAATTTGTGACGTTTATGGACCTAATGCAGTGTCATCAAGAGTAGCACAATGTTGGTTCAAGCGTTTTCAGTCCGGGAATTTTGATGTCAAAGATGCAGCTCGCTCTGGTCGCCCTGTTACGGATAAAGTAGATGCTATTTCTGAAAAAGTGGACCAAGATCGGCATATTAGTAGTTACGACGTAGCTGAAGAACTGGGGATTGACCACAAAACAGTTTTGACCCATTTGAAAAAAACTGGGTATACAAAAAAACTCGATATTTGGGTGCCACACAAGCTCACTGAAAGAAACCAAATGAATCGTGTACTCATTTGCGACTCTCTATTGAAACGTAACGAAACCGAACCGTTTTTGAAAAGATTGATCACTGGTGATGAAAAATGCATCACCTACGACAAGAATGTGCGCAAACGATCATGGTCAAAGGGCAGTGAAGCACCACAGACTGTAGCGAAACCCGGATTAACACGTAATAAGGTGATGCTGTGTGTATGGTGGGATTGGCAGGGCATCGTTCATTATGAGCTTTTACCGCCGGGCAAAACCATCGATTAGGATCTCTACTGCCAACAGCAGATGAGACTCAAACAAGAAATTGAGAAAAAACGGCCGGAATTGATCAACAGAAAGAGTGAGGTCTTTCATCATGATAACGCCAGACCGCACACATCTTTGGCCACTCAGCAAAAATTTAGAGAGCTTGGTTGGGAAGTGTTAATGCATCCACCATATAGCCCAGACCTTGCACCCTCAGATTTCCACCTGTTTCGATCTCTTCAGAATTCTTTGGGTAGTGTTAGATTAACATCAAGAGAGGACTGTCAAAACTACTTGTTGCATTTTTTTGATCAGAAGTCCCAAAAATTCTACAGCAACGGGATCATGTCACTACCTACAAGATGGCAACAAGTTATCGAACAAAATGGCACATATATATTATAATTAAATGTAATTAAACTTGAAAAAAATATGTCTTGAATTTGTTTAAAAAATACGAAGAAACTTTTTCCCCGACCTTATATGAGCGCTATAATGAGTAGGTATCAAAGAGTGTTTAAAGGATCTGCTAGTTTGCGCAAAATCTAATAAACCAGACGTGTTGACAAGCGTAATTGATTTGTGTGATATTATTTAATGGTGATGACCTAGCAGTGCACACAATATAATAATTATCGGAAACTTTCAAGTAGGTTTTCCTTGGCCTGGAGTAGGTCAGTATCTTTTAGAGGCTATGTAGGTCGTAGTCTATATATTACAGGTACACAGTGCTTGCAGTGATATTTTGTAAGTGTACTTTGAAAGTGGATTTTATTTGTGTAGGTATAGAGTTTATTATTGCGGTTTGTCAGTAGTGGATGTTCAATTGTAGCAGGAATTTACCTGTGAAGTATAATTATGAGCAAGTTAATACGTATATTCTCTATTCGTTCAATGGCTTGTTGCTAGAAGTACCTAGTGCTAGAAGTGTGGTTCTATAAATATGGTAAACTAAAGTAAAATTTTATTGGTTTAGATTATGATCCGCACCATAATTGTTCGATATTTTATGCTGGAAACTTTAATAATAACAGTATGGATTAATTATTAACAGCAAGCTACCTAAATTGTTATAGCTACATGGGAATGGTCTTAAAAGACATTGATTGCTATTTTTGAGAAAAAAAGTCTTTTTTTGATACCGTTTGTTCCTGCTTCTCATAAGGATTCAGAAATGGCAAAAAGAACAATTAGCATATATTCGAGTAAAAAAGTAATCTTCCCAAAAAATCTGACTTTCGATTCTATTAAGTATCAAAAGTTTATACGGAACCAACTTAGGTAAGAGTAGGTACCTAGACCTACTAGAAATTTTAGAAATTGCAATACTTCAAACGCACACAACACGACTCTCTTTCTGTAGTACAGAATAGATAACAACATCCAGATATTAACTGAGAAATGGTTGTCGTATTGTAAACATGATATTATTCCAATATTTATCAATTTGATAATCATGTCACTGTTGCATGTAAAGGAAGTACCTAGTTATGATTTGAATATAGGTGTGTTGGCAAAAAGACAAGATAAGCTGACTATCAGGGGCATATAGCTTGGTATTACTATTGAGAACCAAACTGTTTGTCATTTCTCCTGTTCTAATAAAAATCTACGAGAGTTTTTAATACATATAATCTTATATTAATGATGGAAATTTTATCTTCTAAAAGCCTCTCCGGCAAGCTCAAAAAGAGATAGTGGAACGCTCCTTCTCTCTGCAGGACTACAATAGCTCTTTTTAGGGTTCCGTAGCCCGACAAGGAACCCTTATAGATTCGTTCTGTCCGTCCGTCTGTCTGTCTGTCTGTCTGTCTGTCTGGCTGTCTGTCTGTCTATCTGTCTGTCCGTCCGAATTTTTTAAAACTTTCTAACTTCTATAATTATTAAGATAATAGAATGAAATTTTGCATAATAACAGTAATCCTTCCTTCCACACGACACCACCAAAACGACACCATCGGTGGTGTCGTATGGAATCACTAGTCCATACGACACCACCGACTAATAGTGAGGTTACCTAAAATAAAAATAAAATAATTACCTTCACTGAAATAAAAAAATAATATTTCATAAACTCTGTTTTATTAATTATCGTTTAACTATAGATAACTTGAAATAATAACTTTGGGGTCGGATCAATGTATGTGAATGTCTGATAATTATTTATTTATTTTAATGAACTGGGAGCTGTTAGTCAAAAACACGCGTTTCTGGACATCACTAGGGTGGTGTCGTATGGACTAGAGATTCCATACGACACCACGGATGGTGTCGTTTTGGTGGTGTCGAGTGGAAGGAAGGACAGTAATGATATAGATCTCAATTTTAAAAGTACAAAAAAATATATTATATTGCATTTTAGGGGTGGCACTCGTACATGTGAAATGGGGATGAAATGTTTTTTTTTTCACTCCACTTACTCGTGTGGGGTATCGTTGAAAAGGTATTTTAAAATGAAGGTAAACTTTGTTACATAACTTTTTTATAAAGTCTATACTTTGCGAAATATGGCCCGCCAAAGTGGCAAAAAGTTGCCCCCCCCCCCCTGCATTTCTAAACTATAAGACATAGAAACTTGAGTTTTACAATACAGATAGGTCATATTTAAAACCTTCATTTAAAGTTATTTCGAACTTGTTGTTTTTTTGTTTTTCCATTGTTAATTACAAATTGGTCTAATGTGTTGCGTTATCTGTTGTTTTACGTTATTATAGGCAAGTAATAATCATATAGTAACGGTGTTTAAACTGCCAATATGCCTACTAGAAAGAGGACTTATATAGGACGAAACAAAACGTACGGCTAAATAAACGACCAAAAGGAAGCATTACGGTGCTGTTTAGCAGAGATTTCAGACAGACACTGCCTCGCCGAAGTAAACGCCTGTCTCAAAAGTTCAAGTCTCTGACCCATCATCACATGGCAGAATTAGAACTATTTGTGCCCATCAACAGGTGGGCACAAAGGCGGTAATCCAAATGCCTAAGAGTTTGCGGATTTGTTAGGATAGGATTTGTTACTCAAAATTGGGGAAGATGTTATGTTCCCAAAAAAAAAAAAGTAAATATAAGACTGGCTTCTTATTTGGCAGCTTCTGGGCCTTTTTCACGTGTTTCCGTTGAAGTAGAAAGAATAACAAATCGAAAGATACTCTTGGCTCTGTGAGAGTGCCATAAATTTACTCCACGCAACGACCAACCTGCTAAAATTAACGGAGTTTTATTAACGCGTGTCATTGGCGAAATTATTGTGTACAGCACCATCAACTGGGTTATGGATCAAGACGAAGCCACTACCTACCCGGTTGAATTTTTAAACGCTTTGTCTGCTTCTGGGCTTAGGGCGCACAATATAAAACTAAAAGTACCTACCAATCATTCTGTTGGGCAACTTTTTATTATTATTATTATAAAATAGGCTTGCGCTTGGCCGCCCACTCGCCTGATGTTAAGCGATGATGCGGCTTATGATAGATCACGCTTGCCTAGAAGAAACCGATTCACTTTTGACTCGTAGACACCCAGATTGTAACTATCGGGTAACAACTATTCAGGCAGCGCATTCCACAGACTAACAGTTTGCACAATAAAAGTGGAATGAAAGCGCTTCGTACGGGTTTTCAGAATGTCAACCATAAAGCGATGACCTGAACCTGACTGGGCTGGATTCCTCCTCATTCCTCGGATACCGCTATACCCAACAACTTCTTGTTCTGCTTGAAGCTTGTGCTCTTTAGTTTCGCCATGACAATCAATAGTCCACAGGGACAGACGCTGCAAACTGCGGGCATGGATCTCTCTACCAGTTGCTTCAGTCACGGCCAGCTGTACGGCCCTGTCTAGAGTGAACGATGCCACAAATTTATTTGTGTACGCTCCAGGAAATTTAACTAAAAATATTGTTAGTATCATATTACTGCAATTTCCGGCGCCTTCATCTCTTGGGACAATTTAAAGTTCACGCAAACGAAGTTGCGGGTACAGCTAGTTTGTCTATAACTATCAATTTCTGAACTATGACTACAATTATAGCATTATTATATATAATGGCTTTAGTTACGGAACCCTACCATATGCGTGTCTCGACACGCTCTTGGCCAATTATTTTTAGGTTATTTTCTTAACACATATTATTAACTTAACTAACTTAACACAATTTATAATCTTTTGTTGCGCCAAAAAACCACGGTTGAGAAGGCGCTCACATCCACCGCACGCTTACTCGTCCGCATAATAATAAATGGAGCAGTGATTGACCACATGTTTCATATCATTTCCATAAGCTAGATAATGCAAGGGCCCTAACAGAGAGCCTTGGGCTGTACCTTCGGTTACCTTAATCGCATCACTGTATTCCTCACCAAATTTCACCCGATACTCCCGATTTCTCAAATACTCTTCACACCACTTTAGAATTGGTCCTCGGACACCAGAGTTATTCAGTTTTAGCAGTAAAGTATCATGCCTGAGCGTATCGAAGGCCTTACTAAAATCGATAAACAAGAGTATGACGTGTTTCCTGTCATCTAGACACTGGCTGACTTCGTCCATAAATTTGGAAAAAGGCTGTGCTGTTTATTTATTACGCGGAAATCCATATTTCGCACTAGACAACACAATATTTTTTACATAAATATCTTGTATCTGTTCACACATACTCTTCAACTATTTTGTCTAAGACCGGTAGAACGGTAATCGGCCGGTAATTGCCATATTCTTTTGTGATTTTCGTTTTTATTTATTGGTCTGATAATTCCGGTTTTTAAATCTTGTGGATACTTACCACGCTATACTATTATTAATGAGCTTAACTATGACCCAAATTTTATTTTGCCATATGGGTTTAACATCAACACATCTAATGCAGTCAATACCAGGTGCTTTATTAGTGTTTAAACCTTTAATAATTGTATGTATACTTTGATATGATGCTTTCTTGAAAAAAAAAGTTTATTTATTAGATCTAGATAATAATTGTTTCTACTCGTTTCTATAAACTTGTGTTTTATTTCTATGTTAATTGTACTCAATTCTCAGAATTTAGTTCGTAAAATCCTTCTTCCATTGCGTAAAAAGTCTTTCTTCTCACACACATCATCAGCCAATTAACGTCCACTGTTGGACAAGGCCTCCCTCATAGAGAGGGTGTTGCCATAATCCCCACGCTTGGCAGGGGGTTTGGGGATCGCAGTATGTTCACCGTGTACTATTAAGACGCTGCTGCCCATCCTCCGGTGGTTCTGGTCGCAGTTTTAGGACATACCCGGGTTTCTTCTCACACCTTCTGTTAATTTTACTGTTTATCCATGGGTCCTTATTTATTTTACTATTCATATATTATTTTTTTTGTATACCTAGCCTCGTTATGTCAGTTGTTTAACTTCTCTTTAATGTGTTCATATAATTTAATAGGACACTCTGTAGCCTCAATTTCACTCCAATTTAACTCCGCCAGCAAAGACTTTCTTGGTATTGTCAATGAATTGGATATTTTTAAACCAGTCGGTAATCGTAAAACACGATTACCGACTGGAACCGAATGCACTTGCATGAATGCACGAAATTATTATCATGCGGTGATCCACCATAACAGTTCCAAGCGCGGCTGAGTAAACATCTAGCAAGTGTGTCCTTGCGAATATGTGATCTATACAGCTACGTTTTGTTATTGTACCCAGTTGTTCAATTCTAGTGTAATCTGATTTCGCACTTATTAGACCACACTCGGACATGCTACTGATATACTTTTCCCGAATGCCATTACTCGTGTCTAGATCAATACTTATATTTCCTAGTAAACAAGTGTCGTGCTGTAGAAAGGAGAAATTTATGAGTAGATTTTTAACTTCATTTTATAACAAAGAAGTGCTTACTCTCGCTTGGAGGACTATAAATTGCACAGATAAATGCGGAATAATTGTGAGGTGTGGTTATATGGTCAATATTGGACTCACAGTGATAAAGGTTGTGGTTTATTGCTTTGAATGCGTTGTGTTTTTTTACGTAGACAATGATAACCTTTCCGTTTTTTACGCAATTAACTGTGCAATGTATGTAACCACTTATGTTATACATAGAAACAATTTCTTTAGTAATATTAACCTCAGTATTATAACATTCACACTTTTGTCTTCGCTAAGACAGGGGAGGCACTTATTATAACTTGTTCAATCAATACCGATTTTTTTCCTTGCAGCGCGTACCCACATTTCAGTCTGATGTAGGTATTTGCTGGAACCCCAATAGAATAACTCCATCTCGTTCACCACGACTATCCATTCGCTTAACGAATGAAAGCTCTGCATTATTCATATTTCAGATTTGTGAGAGCTTGCAGGAAACGTCAGTTAGGTTTTCTTCTGGCAATTTTGGTAAACTGGATAGTTTTATCACGTTGCCCAGACGCTGTTGATCGAGATATCGGACATATTGTTTATGTTGACTTCATTCAGCGCGAATATAAGTCACTTGTAATTTTTTTTAGGTGGGTATATTGTCCGTTGTTGTTAGTTATTTCTTTATCGTGTGACACAACCGTCTTCGTTAGGTCGTCGATCTTGCTTCAACAGGCGCGTAATGACGTCTATATAGGTTGCAACTCTTTTTTCAGTACCTTTTTCAATTCAGTCGCAATGTCATGCAAATTTTTTGTAGAATCTATACCTCTCAAGTTCACGTTTGATAACACTTCCTCCTCTTCTTCCTCATCGTCGTCTTCGGGTATGATAAACAAGAATTTCCTTTGAGGTGAATCCCGTTGGCATGCTCCACAAGTCCTGTCCAGGCAGTCCGCGTTCTGAAGCGCCGCGATTTGTTTTGTCAGTGCAATCTTGGGTGACATGCACGACCTTTCCACATGATCTACATTCCTACAATCCAGGAGTCTTCTTCGCAAGGTTTTTCCCACAGTTATCACACTTAGCCATTTTTTTTAACGTGAACAGATAGTTTATGTAGGTAGTTCGCGCACGTACTTTAAATTGACTATAGTCGTCTCGAAAGCGAGCGAGCGAATGAACCGATAGAAATGGAAAGTATCCCCTCTTTTTGGGGCCTTGACTCTGCAACGGGACTATTATGACTAAAATAATAATATAATCAAATCTTTTTAATGAGCCTAAAGATTCCTAACCAATCACCGGACTAAAAGCTGCTAAAACAGATGTTTAGTAGTTGTAGTAGGTGACTAGTGTATCTATTTATGTGAATATTTTTCACATAAAAAATGTAAATCTACGCATACCCGCTGGCAACGTGTAGTTCTACTTGGTGCCATCAATCTTCATAAGTCAAGTAGGTCCCTTCTTTTGTCACGTTTATCACTACCGAGTTTTTGATATAAAAAAATAGGTACTCATGTAAATGATTAAAATTATCAAAAGAATTTACACAAATATACATCCTCAGTGAAACTTAGTTTGGATTCAGCCCTGCGTCATGCAAGGCTTAAAATTATGTAGCCTTCTGGCTATATATCTTAGTGTGTTGGTTCAAAATGCATATTCCACATCTCGGATCGACCCTCTCGTAGACACGGATATAGGACTAATAAGAGGCCTACGATCCACTGATGGGAAATATTCCATGTTTATGGGAATTCCTTATGCAACTGTAGACGAAGCTAACCCATTTGGAGTAAGTAACTGTAACAAATACTTATAATTAAATGTCGAAATAATCTAAAATCTAATGTTAAACTATTTTTGCCAGGCGTCAAATCCGCATCCTGGTTTCAATGAAGTGTTTGAAGCTTACGACGACTCTGCAATATGTCCACAAGTGGAGGAGTTCAACAACACCGTCGTAGGAAGTCTTGACTGCCTCCATTTAAATATCTACGTACCAAACAGTGCTAGTTCAAGAACTCGCCTGCCTGTTTTAGTTTGGATCTATGGTGGTGGCTTTAGCATTGGTTTCTCTGGAAGATACGTGTATGGGCCGAGTTTCCTAGTTCGTCACGATATAGTTTTAGTGACTCTCAACTATAGAATTGGGCCTTACGGGTTCATGTGCTTGGATACTCCTGAAGTTCCCGGAAATCAAGGACTCAAAGATCAACATTTGGCTCTAAAATGGATTAAAAACCATATTGAATCGTTTGGTGGTGATGCCAATAAGATAACTATATTTGGAGAAAGCGCCGGAGGAGCTTCAGTAGATCTACATTTACACTACAACAAGGAAGACCTCTATAACAAAGCAATTCTGCAGAGTGGCAGTGCTATGGGTAATTGGGCCGTAACTGAGTCTGATCGGACGATTCCTTTAAAAATAGCAGATAATTTGGGATTCTCTACCAACGACGTCGAAGAGGCTCTATCTTTTCTGTCGACAGTTGATACAAAATTAGTAATTGCAGCGTCATCTGACTTAGATATTACTTACAGAGCATGCGTAGAAAAATCTTTTGATGGCGTCGAAAGTTTCATGACAGAACACCCTTTCAATATACAAGTGCCAAGGGTGAAGAATACTCCCATTCTCATCGGACACAACAATGATGAACGAATTACAGATGTACTATCGCCAGCAAAAGACATAATACATGAATATCTTTCAGAATATTTTAATTTTGGAGAAGAACAATTCACTAAAATGGAAATGTTAATCAAGCATTTCTATATTGGCGATGAAGACGTAAACGAGCAGTCTATTTGGACAGTAGCAAACTTTAATTCTGATTTTATGTTCAATCATCCCACACAGAAGAGCGTTAAAAAGTTCCTTGATAATGGAGCCAACACAGTTTATCAATACATGTTTTCATACACCGGAGAGAGAAACTTTGTAAAAGAAAGACTGAATATGACTGTTGGCGGTGCGGCTCACGCTGATGAGATAAGTTACTTGTTCGACATTTCTTACATGAAAGAAGTGCCTTCACCTGAGGACCAATTAGTTATTAACCAAATAACTACATTATGGGCCAACTTCGTAAAGTATGGGTAAGTGACATTTTTCATTGTGATTTCATTATGAGTAAGTTTTTAATTAATAGGTACCGTTTGTATAACTTTTGTTTTATTTTAGTAACCCTACTCCGGAGACATCAGAGCTTTTGCCTGTGACTTGGAGGCCGGTGACAGAAGACACATTGTTCTATTTAAATATTGACTCTGAATTAATCCTAGAACGAAGACCATTCCATGAAAGAATGGCGTTTTGGGATTTGTTTTATAAATTGAATAATCAGTTTCAAAAGGGTTATAATGACGATGAATAAACACAGTCATATATTTGATATTCGGTTCAGTAGTTTGGCTTTTAATTTCAAATAGCTGGAAAATTTTGTTACTTTGATGTCAATATTATGTCATACGAGGAACCCAAATTGCATATTTCACAAATTTTGTGTAGTCGGTTTTTTAAATTTATCATTACTGCCAGTATCAAGGACGTTTTATATCCTTTGTTCAAGGCCAGTATCGTTCTTTTCTGTGACAGCCGTCAAAAGCCACTTCTTTATTTATCGATCATAGTTACTATGTTTACCAGCTATCGCTTGTGTTTTGGATGTCATTATATTAGGGGCTGCGTTCAGTTAGATCGTCGGACGATCGCGCGATGACGAATCACCCATTCAATAAGCCAGTGTGTTACATATCGGTGGGTGAAAATCACACCGCTGGCAGTTTGACAACTGTGAATGGATAGCGGTTGATGGCGCGGTAAAAGTTTCAATTTGAAAAAGCTAAGAATATTAAAAAAAAAACGATTGTTGTAATGCACAAAATCCAAACCAATATTATACTTTGACTACTACTATAATTATTTAAACAATAATATCGACTACTATTGATGATATAATAGTTAATTTATTTTTTCTGAGCTGTGAGGTTATCAAAACAATCGAAGTCGTTCTGTGCCGTTCAGTAACGTCGGATGAAAATCATAGACAACCTGTTAACATTCATCCGGCGAAAATCAAACTGAGTGTGTTCTTTCTGAACGCAGCCTTGAAGTTTAACAAATGATTCCTTCGGTTTTTAGCAGATTCTGTTTTAAGAGATATTTCAAATAAATAAAAAAGTACCCGACGCAAGTCAATGTTTCAATATGACATGATATTGTTATTTAGATGTGGTGGATAAAAATTATGTTAAGATTTTTTTATTATTGTTTTTATATATTTTCTATTTTAGAACTTAAACAAAACAACCACTGTATCATACATAAAATATATTTTTGCAAAACTTTCTGAGTATCTCGTAGGTAACTTGATTTTTTTATGTATTAATAGGCTTGCGTTTGACCTCCAACTCGCCTGATGAAAAAAGAAAACTAAGCTGCCTATTACATGTGCATCATCAAAACAG
Organism: Agriopis leucophaearia; assembly: GCA_949125355.1. Taxonomy (NCBI): domain Eukaryota; kingdom Metazoa; phylum Arthropoda; class Insecta; order Lepidoptera; family Geometridae; genus Agriopis; species Agriopis leucophaearia. The sequence goes on from OX421262.1 coordinate 13,064,616, forward strand.
ACGGTCTGTATTATTTTAGCAGACTAAAATAAATATCTACGACTATAATTTAAATTCCATCCCAACTATGCTGCCGTCACAAGCCCAAGAGCGGTATCTCAATCTAGGTGTATTTCGAGAAAATCGAGTTTTTGTGAATATTGATTTTTCGTTACCTTAATGACATTATAATTTAATTTATTTTCAGTTATGTGCTTATGTGAGGATCAATATATTTCTTAAATATATGTTAAAATTCCAATGTTATTGTTTTTTGTGTTTTCATGAGATACCGTCATTTCGTTTAGAATTAATAGTTTTTAAACATGAGTTTTAAAAGAAAAAAATCTTTTTAGTGTTTTATTTCAATGTTCCAATGTAGATACGGTTATTTTGCTTAGTCCATTTGGTGCGAAATTTTATAGGGTATCAGATGCACGAAAAAAGAAAGCTATTTTTTTTTCTCTTGGGTTTATGAGAGCAGTATGGATGAATTGAAACTAGAAGTGGTAAAAGATCTGCAAATCGACGTTCATGCCTGGTACGTAGCTGCGTAAGATATACCAAGTTCAGCAAAGATACTTGATTAGTCACGACTGGCCTGACTAGTCATTCATGTTAGTAATAATTTGAATTTATATATCTACTAATAATTAATGCTAGGTAGGTAGTAGGTACTGCTTGCATACCTACTATTGTTGTATCGATCATCAAAAACAGAACTGAGGATATCACGGATACCTATGAGTAGTTACTGGCCCATATCCCTGGCTACAATCATTGGGAAGGTTATTAGATAGGCAGCTCGCCGAACATAAATAAAGCTACATGACGGGCAGTTTTGATTCAGAGCTGGACTGTCGACCGCTCTCACTTCAAATTCTATGTAAATTATTTGATAGAAGGTCTTAGCAGCATGCTGACGAGCTGCTTAATTGATGGAATCTGTGTCGCTCTGTGTCAATAATTTAAGCTACGCTGACGTAGGCGAATTCTCTGACGGCTTCTGATTTTAGTGGTCAACTAGTCAGTCCAGCTATCGATTGATCGGTAAATCAAATTTACCAACCTAATTAGAGTTATAGTTGTTAGTCATCTTTTTTTTTTATGGCTATAGAAAAGAATATGACTTATAACATTATGACCAATACCTGCAATATCAGAAAGTTTTTATCTATCTTATATTATCTTTTTTTTTTACTGCCCCGGTGGCTCAGTTGGTAGTGAACCTGACTTATGTGCTTGGGGGCGTGGGTTTGATTCCCATCTAGGACAAACATTTGTGTGATGAACATTTGTGTTTTGTTCTATGTCTGGGTGTTAATATCTATTTAAGTATGTATTTAAAAATATATATGTACGTATATCAGTCTCTGGCAGCCATATTACAGCTTTGCTTAGTTTGGGGTCAGATGACCGTGTGTGCCAAAATGTCCCATTTTTTTTATTTTTTTATTTATCTTTGTTGTAACGTTGCTTTGCTGAATACAGCAACCTTGTAAAATACGTACATATACCCGCTGGCTACTCGTAGTTGGTGTTATCAATCTTTATAAGTCACGTCGGTCCTGTCTGTTATGTCTTGTTTATCACTACGGGGGCTTTGATAAAATAAAGAGTTATGTTATCAATAATCAAAAGAATCTACAGAAATACTAGAAACAGGCCCGGTGCAACTTAGTGTGAATTCAGCCCTACATCATGCAAGGCTTAAAATTATGTAGCCTTCTGGCTATATATCTAAGTGTGTTGGTTCAAAATGCAAAATCTGCCTCTCGGATTGACCCTCTGGTAGAAACGGATGTAGGACTAATAAGAGGCCTGCGATCCACCGATGGCATGTATTCCATGTTTATGGGAATACCTTATGCAACTGTAGATGAAGCTAACCCATTTGGAGTAAGTAACTTTACAAATACTTATAATTAAATGACAAAATGTACTTCCATGTTCATAATTAAGTAGTAATCGTTTTAGGTTTTAAATGTCTGTTTTAAATATTTTTCTGTGTAAATGTCATTGCTACCTCTGTACGTTGCATTGTATAGTAAATTACAAAATAATTTAAAATATAATGTGAAACTGATTTTGGCAGGCGTCAAATCCGCATCCCGGATTCAATGAAGTGTTTGAAGCTTACGACGACTCTGCAATATGTCCACAAGTGGAAGAGTTCAACAACACCGTCGTAGGCAGTCTTGACTGCCTCCATTTAAATATCTACGTACCAAACAGTGCTAGTTCAAGAAATCGCCTGCCTGTTTTAGTTTGGATCTATGGCGGTGGCTTCGACATGGGATTCTCTGGAAGATACGTGTATGGGCCGAGTTTTCTTGTTCGTCACGATATAGTTTTGGTGACTCTCAACTATAGAATTGGGCCTTACGGGTTCATGTGCTTGGATACTCCTGAAGTTCCCGGAAATCAAGGTCTTAAAGATCAATATTTGGCCTTGAAATGGATTAAAAATAAAATTGAATATTTTGGTGGCGATGCCAATAAGATAACCATATTTGGTGAGAGCGCCGGAGCATATTCAGTAGACTTACATTTACACTACAACAAGGAAAACCTCTATAGTAAAGTAATTCTGCAGAGTGGTAGCGCTATGAGTAATCGGGCTGTCGCCGAATCAGATCGGACAATTCCATTAAAGATAGCAGATAACTTGGGATTCTCTACCGACGACGTCAGAGAGGCTCTATCATTTCTGTCGACAGCTGATACAAAATTAGTGATTGCAGCGTCATCTAACTTGGAAATTAATTATAGACCATGCATAGAAAAAACTTTCGAAGGGGTCGAAAGTTTCATGACTGAACATCCTTTCAATATAGAAGTGCCAAGGGTGAAGAATACACCTGTTCTTATGGGACATAACAATGATGAACGAATCACAAGTGTATTATCACCTCCACGGAATGACATAATCCATGAATATCTTTCAGCATATTTCAATTTTGGAGAAGACCAACTTGCTGAAATGGAAGTGTTAGTCAAGCATTTCTATATTGGCGACGAAGATGTAAACGAGCAATCTAGCTGGTCAGTAGCAAACTTTGCTTCTGATTTTGCATTCAATCATCCGACACAGAGAAGTGTCAAAAAATACCTTGAAAATGGAGCTGACACAGTTTATCAATACATGTTTTCATACACCGGAAAGAGGAATTTTGTGAAAGAAAGACTGAATATGACTGTTGGCGGTGCGGCTCACGCTGATGAGATAAGTTACCTGTTCGACATTTCTTACATGAAAGAGGTACCTTCACCTGAGGACCAATTAGTTATTGACCAAATAACTACATTATGGACCAACTTTGTAAAGTACGGGTGAGTGACATTTCTCATATACTTTTCACGTTAAGTTATCAATGAATGTAGTCTTACCTATTTTTTTATTTATTTTAGTAACCCTACTCCGGAGACATCAGAGCTTTTGCCTGTGACTTGGAGGCCGGTGACTGAAGACACATTGTTCTACTTAAATATTGACTCGGAATTAAGCCTAGAACGAAGACCATTCCATGAAAGAATGGCATTTTGGGATTTGTTCTATAAATTGAATAAGCAGCTACAAAAAGGTTACAATGACGTTGAATAAACAGAATGACGTTGAAAGACACCTACATATGATCAAATACATTTATAAAATGGTAATAAAGCAATACAACACATTGTTTTGTAACAATAATACAATACCGTTCGTTTTTTTTTCTTTCGGAAAAGCATTGGAACTATTCCAAGCTTTTCCAATAAATTATACTTCACCTAAGATATTTTTAGTACATCTCACTGACATTAATCTAATACTACGGGGGTAGAACAAAATTGATGTACTATGTATGCTTTTAGCTGGTTACATCACCCTTTTATTAATTTTGCTTATATAAACCCTATCTTGACTCACGGCAGTATGTCAGCCCGCTCAGGCCAAGCGACTGCGAAGCGACAGGTGAGCTGACACACTCGTTTGTATCTGTGACTCTGTGTCTATTATTTTATACGAACTTGGCGAAGCCGAATTCACCCATGTATTGGGTGTAGGACTCATTTTTAAAAGTCTTAATTATGTTTTTGGTGGGCTATATATATCTTAAACCTGTCTCCAACCACTACTGGGTATAACGTAAGGATGTTCTCACGTTTCCACCATACTATATTTTAAGTTCAGTGATAGTAATTTTGAGCTTCACTGTAAATTAATTTGATTCCTACTGTCATGATTTGTATCATAAAAACAAAGTCAATTGATAATGAAACAAAGTCAAGTGTAAAAGATAATCCAGATAACCAACATACAATAGGATCAGAAACTGTAAGAGCAAAGATACGAAATGACACGTATTTATGTTTTATGAGAAGAATTTTAATAGATAAACAATTTATCTGATGATAAACAGTTATCTAAAAATTTGTTTTATCATAAATATGTCCACCTGAGGTAGCGAGGCGAGTTAGTGAATCTTGCCTCGAGCACCATGCAGGAACAAACCATCATTCTAGTAATAATTTGCATATTTGTACAAAATGCTAAAGGTGCCTCTAGAATTGATCCTCTGGTGGACACCAATATTGGACTGATTCGCGGACTGAGAGCTGCAGATGGCGAATATGCTATGTTCACGGGAATCCCTTATGCAATAGTAAAAGAAGATAATCCTTTTGGGGTGAGTCTTATTATTTAGTTACAATGCGATGAGTATTGATCGATATTAATTCTTTAAGCACCTGCTACAGATAAATATGAATTCTTACTATAATTATTTAGGTATTTATAAATGATGATGGGACCAGAGATAAGACTACTGTAATAATATGGTTTCATAACATATTGAAATCAGTAATTATAAAACGAAATAAATAAAAACTGTTTTTTACAGCCCGCAACACCACATCCAGGCTTTGATGATGTATTTGAAGCCTACAGTGATTCAGAGATGTGTCCTCAAATAGATCAAATTAGCTTAGAGGCAACTGGCAGTCTTGATTGTCTCCACCTAAACGTTTATGTGCCAAATACTGCTAGTTCACAAAATCGCTTACCCGTTTTGGTATGGATTCACGGCGGAGGCTTTGAAATGGGTGACTCAGGAAAAACTTTTTACGGCCCAACTTTCTTGGTAAAACATGATGTAATTTTGGTAACGCTTAATTATAGACTTGGAGCTTATGGATTTATGTGTCTGGATACACCCGAAATTCCAGGAAATCAAGGTCTGAAGGATCAACAGCTAGCTTTAAAATGGGTCAAAGACAACATAGAGGCATTTGGAGGGGACAATAACAAGATTACAATATTCGGAGAAAGTGCCGGAGGAGTTTCTGTAGACTTACATTTGTATTACAATGATGACAAGCTTTTCAACAAAGTGATTATTCAAAGTGGTACTGCTCTGAGTCCTTTCGGTATTTTAGAGCCTGACCTTACATCTCCAATCAAAATAGCGAATCACCTTGGCTTTGAAACTGACAACATCGAAGATGCCTTATCTTTTGTATCAAAAACTGATATTAAACTGGTGATAGCAGCTTCAACTGAATTGGAACTAACTTTCCGGCCTTGCATCGAAAAAGATTTTGATACTGTCAAAGCATTTATGAAAGTTCATCCAATCAATTCTGGTATAAGTAGACAAGATTATTCAATTCTTATTGGACACAACGATAATGAAAGTTCAGTATTTTTAGGATACTACCAAGATGTCGATTTTCTTAGAGAGCTAATAAATCTTTACTTAATAGATTACTTCAATTTTGAACGCGATGAAATAACGGAAAATGAAAACTTGATCAAGCATTTCTATATAGGTGATGAAGAAGTAAATGAAGATACTAAACAGGGAATCATAGATTTTGATTCTGACATTATATTTACCTATCCCACTGCTAGAAGTATCCTCAAATATTTAGAAAATGATGCCAGATCGGTATATCATTATGTATTTTCTTACAACGGAGGAAGAAACGTAGCTAAGGAAGATGTCAATGCAACTACGGATGGAGCGGCGCATGCTGACGAGCTTGGTTATTTATTTAGTCAAACATATAACACAGTAGAGCCCTCGCCTAAGGACCAGATCGTCATTGATCAGATGACTACACTCTGGACAAATTTTGCAAAGTTTGGGTACGTAAATCCTTCGAAACTTCACAACTTTTTATTTATTTATATAAGTCAAATTAAAATATATTTATTAAGGGCAACAACGATCCAGAGTATTAGTAGCTACGTACACACAAGACAAAAAAAACTAATTTTAGTATTATACAGTGGTAGGAGGTAGGTGGAGGCACTGTTGCGGCATCTCAAGGGTTCCAAAGCGTTTCCATTTAATGTAGGTAATTAATATTTTGTTTTAGCAATCCAACCCCCGAAACAAATGAGCTATTGCCGATCACATGGCCGCCAGTAACGAAAGACACATTCTTCTACCTTAACATCGATTCGGAGCTCAGCATTCAAAACAGGCCATTCCACGCAAGGATGGCCTTTTGGGATCTATTCTATAAAATCAATGCAGAAGCGCAAAAAGGTTATCAAGAAAAATGACGCATTGCAGCTTTAGCTGTGTTCTACTTAAAATATTTAACAATGGTAAACAACAATGTAGTGTGTAACAAAAATTACAATACCAGTGTAAAGTAAAATTCTGTAATTTCAAAATCAAGAAAGTAAAGATATTTCGAATTTTTTAAAGTATTTATTCTTTATAATCAATATGAAGTATCAGTTACTCGTGTAAGTCATGAGAATTATATCTCATCAAAAAACTATTTGAAAGAAATATTTATCATGAGGTCATCTTTTGCTTTTAGTTTAAGTAGTTTAGTTCTCAACAATGCTCAGTGTTAAATCGTTCCTGTTCTTGTCAAGTTGGAAATCATGCAGGCATACTACTGACATCCAAAAGATAATTAAAAAAATTCGAAATATTTCTTTACTGTAAAATTTCTGTACATCACATGAAATAGATCTTGTAAAAACAAAAAGTGACGTTGTTTATTTTTACTATTTTTAAATACTAATTTGTAACACCAATATGCAGCAAACATAATCCATAAGGTACCTAAATAAGTATTTTGTATCTTGAACTATGCATACACTCCTAAGCATTCAGAATCATGCGTTTTATCACGTCAGATGATCAGTTGAAGTGGATCTTTATCATCTCGAGGTTATTTTTAAACTCTGGTTTAGTTCTTAGTAATTTTCAGTGATCTTATCGAGTTGGTTACCATGCAGGCTCTAGGAAAATCTACAGCTATATTTTTATAGCTGTAGATAGCTATAAAAATACAGCTATACTTCTTAATTCCAAATGGTTAGTCAACCTTTCGGATTGATGCATTATTAGATTCCTACACCAAAAGAATTTGAATTTTACCCGTGGCCGTGGACTTCAATATCTAGGGGCTAACTTATTTGAGGATCGGATCCGAGATATAGATTAAACGCAGTGCAATCCACGTTCAGATGGCATTTTGGGACCTCTCCTATGAGTTGAATAAAAAAGCTCATCAATGGTTAAATAGACAGTTAGTACGGAAAAAACGACATTACATCTACATGCCCTTTGCCAAATTGAATACTTTGTTTTAATTTATAAATATATTTTTTTATTCTACTGAGTGACGAGACGAGCGAAGTCGCTCCCCTGATGGCTCTTCACGCTTGCCCATAACAGCAATAAAACTTCAACAGTTCAAAACCCTGGATGGCAATGCACTGCACTCGTCACCCCGAGATATAAGATGTCACATCTCTGTGTACCCTGTAATTTCGCTGGAAACATTGCCCTTCAATCCGGAACACAGTAAAGTTTGCACACTACTGCTTGGCGGTTGAATAACTGGCAAAGGTGTGGTACTTCCCCAGGCGGACCCCTGCAAAAGATTCCTACCACTACAAATACATATCTAATCTACATACTTAGGTTTGTTTTATTGCAAAATCGTGCTGTAGAATGTATTATGATTGAAACACCCGGACGTAGCTAGTAAAATTTTGACAGACACACATAAAAAGTAAGTCTTACAATCTACACTCAAACGAAAGTAGGTACCTAGTGGGTTTTTTCAGTAATTAAAAAACTTCTTGCTAAATTGAGCAAATAGTTTACTTCAAAGGTACAAAATCCAACGTTGTGATAATGAACTACATTCAAATGCAAGCAAGAGAGTCTGCGACCAAATGGAAGTTTGAACGTGTCCAGTTCACAACAACTTACATAACTAAGTAAAATTACAATTATTTATATACATTAATCATCCAATGCTATTAGATTTGTATTTTCGGTTATTTCTTTTTCTTTTGATCAATATATTTTTGTCCTGCCACTGCTATAGCGTGCGTAACTTTTCCTGTAATTTCATGAAGGTTTTCGTTCGAAAGATCCCAAGAGTCAATAGAACGCTTGGAAAAGAATCCCGCTGTCTGATCGTTCGGTCGCCAGCTGTTAGGGTACACGATCTTGTGACGTAACACTGCCTTGATGATAAGCGCTCCGACATATACGATAAAGTAAACGCTGAAGTACAACGGCAAGTAGTACAACTTTTTGCCTAAATAATAATAACTGTATCTGTTGACACGAGGCGTCTCGGTAGTTGTCGTCGTCGTCGTTGTGGTGTGATGGTGATAGTGATGGAAGTCATGATCATGATCATCGAAATCGTGGTGGAACTTCAAGTCTCCAGGGAAATCGTGGGGGAACCCGTGGTCATCTGAAGGAGGTCCGCTATTCATGTCTGGTTTCATGTCCGGTGGCGGCGGTGGCGGAGCCATGCCCATGTCCTTCGTATCATCGCCACCCTTCATATCTCCGTGATGTTTATCATAAATCAGTTCAGGATAATCGTGCCCGTATGAAGGAGCATCGTGCCCGTAGCTAACCGGGGGGTTATCTTGCGGTGCTGGTGCTTCTGGTTTGTTGTAATGGTACCCTTGGAAATCTGGTTTGTCATCCGAATCGGGGGGCGAGTCGTAAGTGATCGAGGGTTTGTCATAAGAGTATCCACCGAAAGGCCTAGACATCGGTGGCTTGTCGTAAGAGTATCCGGAAGGTTTCGTTAACGGCGGTAGAGTGGGGATAAAAGGCTTAACTGGCGAAGAGGGCGGTTTGTAGCGGTATCCCAGGTCCATCGAATCGATGTTGTCGCCGGGCGATGCATCAGGGCCGGAGTCATCTGACATGTCCACAGGAGGCTGGTACGAGATTGAGGGTGTCGGTGCAGGAGGAGGCGGCGGTGGGGTGGCTGGGGGTCCACTAGGAGCGTACGGAGGGAACGGCTCGTAGTTTGTTAAAGCGGGAAAACTGTCGTCATTGAGATTTGGCAGCGCCGGCGGAGTGGCGGGTGGAGCTCTTGGAGCGTATGGAGGGAACGACTCGTAGCTCGAAGGAGAGGGAAAATTACCGTCACTGAGTTTCGGAGCAGGTGGCGGCGGTGGAGGGACCAAATTTGCTACAGCTTTCTTGGGAGGCGCACTCGGACTGGACTGTTTCGATTTAGTTCCATAATCCGGCAAATACGGTTGCGCGGGGTTATACCGATCTATTGGCTGCCGCATCATAACTACATCTTGAGCTTCACCTCTCACTGGGTTCTTGACATCTTGGAAATTGTCTAAATTCGTAAACATATTACTCCCCTTTTTGCTATTAGAAATTGAGTTGATGAAAGGTTTTCTCTGAGTTTTCATTTGAAAAGGTTTCAAATTAACGTATGGAAAGCGCATGTTCGGTTCCGTACGAATCGCTCGTGATTCATTCTCAGCTCCGTTTCCAGGGTTTGTTGCAAATCTGCGAATAAACATTTTAATTTACGACACTGTCTCACAAATTACTCTATATTGTGCACTGGCTACACAACAGCCAAAACCTATACCTAGTTAAAAGAAACTCACTCACAGAATTGTTGTATGCAAAAAATATTTATTTGAAGAATTTAACTCACCCTGGTAAAGCGAAATTTTCATCAATTCCTTGGTCCGGATCCTCAGTTTTAGAGTCGTCCTTTTGGGGCTCAGGTGCACTGATGGTCGTGGCATCGTCTTTTCCTAGGGATTCCTCTTCCCACTGGCCAGAATATTGTTCATGCTTCTGATTGTCGATGATCTGCCAAATGTTTTCGACGCTGGGTCCAGGTTTCGGTGTAGTTGTACTAGTGGGTTTAGTGGACGTCGTCTTGCTAGTAGTAGTGGAAGGAATATAAACAGGTGCCTGTGCCTCGCTGTTCGGATTATACAAGTTATTGTACAGAGCGAAGTAGTCTGTCATGTCCACGGGCTTCGCGTCTTCTTTCTTCTCGTCGGTCTGACTGACATAATTCACATCGTTCGTTTCTTCGGGAACGTAAATCGGTCTTGAAGTAGATGTGGTAGTCGTAGTAGTCGTTTTGGGAGCAATCTTTTCTCTTTCCAGCAATTTGCGAATCGATTTCATATTGTTGCCCGATTCGAATTCGGCGAATATAAGATCAGGTGTCGGTGTTGTCGTTGTGGCGTTTTGTGGCGGGTCCATTCTTCGCATCCAGTTGTGGTAGTAGAAAGGGGCAGCGCGGCCTTCTGATTGCGGAGGCCGAGGAGACGGCGTCACTACGTACACTTGCGGCCCGGGCAGATTCAACGAGCTCGTTTCATATTTACATAAACACACTATCAGAAAACTGAGTAGGAACTTATCCATGGTGCTTTATTTACTACGAACACATTTGTCGAGTCGGTACCTACTGAAAGCGAGTGGCCAGCGCGTGAACTGACTGTAAAATGATAAGGTAAGGCCTAATATTTTCAAGAAGCTATGTGATATTGGGTGTTAAGTCGCGATAATTGTTAGCGGTACTTCAGTATGTGGAACGTCTGAGACACGACTCGGTCAGCCTAGTCGACAATTTGCACCATTAGCGCACTAATCAACGTCGCTCCCGGTCGCGCCTTTGTAGAAAGTGTCTCATATTTGTACTAAATATTTGGGACTATACCTCAGTGGAAAGTAGAACTATATAACAATAAATGAATGGCCGTATCTTTATCGCTCAATAAATCTATGTTACTTTACCGTTGATTTGATCGGGAGTTTAGAAATTTAATTCAAATTACAGAACAAGAAAAAATCATGTTGTCTCCCATGGGGGACAAGAGGAATAACCCAAGAATTTCGTTTGTCGCTACACTGAATACAAAAATGTTCTAAACAAAGTAGGCAAGTAATGTTTCACACACACACACACACACATCATCAGCCAATTAACGTCCACTGTTGGACAAGGCCCCCCTCATAGAGAGGGGTGTTGCCATAATCCCCACGCTTGGCAGGCGGCTTGGGGATCGCAGTACGTTCACCGTTAAGTAATGTTTAGTGGAACTATAATATAATATGAAACGCGCAATATTAATTTTCAAACCTTTTTAATCTTATTTTTACCCAAAGAAATCCTTTTTGGATAACCATCAGTCTTGGTTTGGTTATGAGCGACTCTGCCAAAATGGTGTCTTACGCCCACACAAAAAATCCTGGGGTGTTTCTGCTAGTAGTGCCCGAACGCCGTGCCGTAGGTATGTATGGGGATGCTATCGCACTCAACCGCGGCGGGTGGTAACTTTTCAACCTAACTTATTCCATGATGTTTTCTGTATTTACTCTGTTTATTGACCTGCAGAATCTCTTCACTATAATTTGTTTAGTTCTCGCGCCCTTTTTTAGGCGTTTTTATTTGAGCGCGGCTTAATCCCTCAGCCTTTTCCGTGGCTTGTAAATGGTGTTGTTTTCATTAAAGGCTTCTACAAGCCACACACCAATAATGGCAGTACAGCAGCTGTAAGAACCACTAAGCACCAAAAAATGCTAGCAGCAGGTGAGCAGCACCGCCGCAGAGAAGCTTGTGCAATGTTATTTGGAAACTGACGTGGTTTTCACACATTTTATTTATTTTACACAGGAATTAATCACGTATGATTAAGCCGGGTACTCCGACTATAGTTTCAATATTAGACTATAGTTTTCGCGCGGCTGCGTTTCGCTTTGCACTCTCGCTTTGCAGTGCAGTACCGGTGCAGTAACCGGCTTAATCTTACGTCAGTAATTCCCTTGTAATAGAAATAAAACTCGTGCAGTGTGTTATTGTTATTTATCTAGTTCCTTGTAATACTAAAAGCGCGGACCGTGCTGCTACTGACACGCGTCAGTTTTGTAACAGGCTTAGGAGTTAGCCTATTATTTAAAAAAACAGCGCAAGCAAATAGGTACCCTTATGAACTTTTACTTGCTAGAGAAAGTGATCGGTCAATGGAAAAAAATTGTGGTAAGAGATTTTTTTATTCATTTCATCATAAATATAAAAATAACAGTTTATTTTATCACTTGTCATACATTTGATTTTTATAAACATTTTACTAGTGAAATGTAGACTAACGGTCATACTAAGTGGAGTAACAGATCTAAAACTCACTACACTCAGAAGTTTTAAAAGCACATTTTACAATAGTTGTCTATGTAAGCTCTGGAGCCTTACGGCTAGCTGTTTTAAGCCATTCTGTTTAGGCTAAGAGAAAAGTTGTGCGATCGCAAACCGTAACTCAGCGCGTTAAGATTCACGTTCACGTGATTTTCCGAACTGCGCTGTTTCAGCGCTAATTCGTGCTAGCGTTAAGAGTTAGCCGTAAGGCCTCAGGGGTCAGCGAATTTATTCGTAGAGAGTTGCGTCATTTATAAATACCTATTTATATGTATACAAGTTAGCAATTTGTACGTAGGTGTCATTATCACAATAAAACAACTTGTATCTGAAAAATAAATCATCTAACTAAAACTATAAATACTTATCTGCATAAACTATAGGTAACTAATATTCGACATCTAACTATAACTATCTTGTAAAGCTTAGACGCTACGCTGATTGGACAAGACAGGCGGAGGCGAAAAAACTATATGCCATATTGGATATGAAACGTAAAACATGTGTCCCACCGCCGATGTAATTATCGACTATTTTCTAGTTCAATACAGCTGCAGTATAAAGGTCAGAGAAAAGATATCAACTCATGAGAACACTTTTTTTTACCGACTTCCAAAAGGGAGGAGGTTCACAATTAAACTGTTTTTTTTTTCATTTAAATGTTTGTTATCTCATATCTTACGACTGGGTGAACCGATTTTGATGATTCTTTTTTATTTGAAAGCTGGTGCTTCCCGTGTAGTCCCATTTCAATTTGGTCCAGTTCTGACATTTTTATGAAGTCTGTTTTTTATATTGATAATTATTTATGCATGTCGTCTCGCCAAAAATCAGTGACCCGCTTGCAGTTTCTTGTCAACTGGCTGTCACCGCGGTTGTGTCTAGTAGTCGCCATGCCTACGTTATTGCATCGGAAAATTAGGTTGTATGTAATACGATATAGGGTTCATACAACCACTTTTGTTTTGCGAGCAGCTAGTATGTGGAATGCGCTGACTGAATGGGTGTACCCCGACAGTTACAATCTGGTCTTTAAATCACGAGTTCAATCGGTTTCTTCTTGCTCCATCGTAGACCGCATCATCGCTTAACATTAGGCGATTTGGCGGTCAAATGCAAGCCTATTATTTTAAAAAATACGCTTAATGCTTTTTTTCTCCCTCACCACGTCTCTCCAATCAGCATCAGGCTAAAGAGATGCGTAACAAATTCATACCAAGTCAACCGATGACTTTGGGCTCGTCTCTCTTGGAAGCGGTTTCACTATCGATATACGCCGGGTTTTCAACTCCAGAGTCACTACTGCCATCTGTGCTGTCTGCAACCAACTTACTCCGCGTTTCTGACAACACTACATCAGAGGTTTCAATCTTAGTGGCGCCCTCTATTGGTGCTTTTTCCTCTTTTGGTTCATGATTTTCCACGTCCCTTGGTTTTTTCTTGCAAAGGTCGTTGTCATCGTTCGCAGCTCTCTTATGCAAATAGAACTTGTTGAAAAGGTAGTAAATGCAGCCGGTGATGAAAGTTGCACCAGAAAATATCTGGTAGGTTGGTCTGGTGCCGAAGAACTTCATCAGGTAACCGCCAATTAAGCTGCCCGCGCCTTTGCCTTGAAAATAGAAAGGGACATATTAGTACAATCTATACAGAATTTAAAAATTAATAAACAAGAATGATCATAAGAAATAGATCTACTACAGAGGAAAAGTCAATTGATGTGAAATTATAAGAAAAACTGTTGTTTTGGGATAATGCTGATTTGATGTAAGTGATATTGTAGGCAGGACCGTTTGCTATTTGTACATACATAATCATCATTATCAGCCTTTCATGTTCCCACTGCTGGGACACAGGCCTTCTCTCAGAGAGAGAGTGGGTGAGCCCTAATCCACCATGCTGTGGGCCAGCATGGTGGATTAGGGCTCACCCACTCTGCATTTTACTCTCTCTAGTGCATGTTGGTGAATGTCATAAGTCTTTAAACTTTTGAGGCTGTTGGACATACAGGTTTCCACACGATGTTTTCTTTAATCGTTGTTAGGCGATGACATCGAAACTGCACATAATTTATTTAGATACTAAATGAGTCATTGGTGCAGGGCCGAGGATCGAACCGGGTGCCTTCAGATTGTAAAGCGCACATATTGCTAGTGCTTAGCCAACATCGCTCCAATACATCCATGTATACGCATCCATGCGGACATACAATAGTTCGCTATTTTGCCAGCCATCTGCGCCATTTGCGCCAACTTCACTCTGGTCAAGTTAGCTTGCGCGTACTGTACACTATGATACACTTTCGAAACGTCACAAAAATACAAAGCTAAAATTAAAAATAATTTAAAAATACATACATTTGTAGAAATCTTAGAATAAAATTCAAACTCACAACTTCACAACAAGGTATAATTTGAGATATATAATCTGGGCTTTTTCAAGGCCAGAGTGAATAGGTATCTTCTAAGTCTGTTTGCTTCATCTTCGACCACATCGTCGCTTACCAAAAGGAGAGTTGGTGGCCAAACGCGGAATTATTCGCAATTAAAAAAAAATGTGTTCCCAAGTGACGTCATCGAGTGGTCGAAAGTTACCAGACTTGTTTGGTAGGTTAGCACCACTCAACTTTATTTAAAAAAAACATCAATCATAGGACTGCACGTCAGAAGTGAAAACTTAAGTAGTAATTCACCTATTCTATAAGAGATGGCGCTGTTTTAAAATACACGGTATTATGTATTCTGTGACAGCGTGACGTTGACGCGAGTTCCATGATTTTTGTTCAACCAAAAAGTGTTCAACGCGCCTAATGAAGTTTTTACTTCAAAAACTTCTTTAACGTAGTTAAAGAGTATTAAAAAACAAAAAAATTGTCATCTTAGCCAACATCAGGATATTAGTACATACCGACGCCATAGTAAAGTCCCCCTAGTAGTCCCTGCACCGAGGTGTCGGTAGTGGTTGATGAAAGGCGCGCCGCGTACGTCACGGCCGCGGTGAATGACAGCGATGACGTCACCGACTCCAACGCTTCGAAGATCAGGCACAGCCACGGGTTGTAGATCAGGGAGTAACCTGGTATAGAATAGGTACTAAGGTGAGATAGAGCTTAGCATCAAATTTCATAATAATTAACACACTGGCAACTATGGGCGCAGTCAGGTTATAGAGTGGGAAAAAATATACATAGAAGTAGTACCGATTTTTTTTAACTGACTTCAAAAAAGGAGGACGGGTCTATGTTCCACTGTATGTTTTTTCCTATGTATGTTCGCCCCAGAGATCATGAAGTCCGGAGCCATCCTGAACGTGACTTACTTTTCGAAAGACTTTCAGTGGCTATGATTTTATTGAACTTTAAAACTCTCGAAGGGAAAGCTTGAGAGTAGATTCCGTTGAAAGTATTGATATAAAATAAAATTACTGGTTTAATTTTTGTATATTCGTCGTGACAATGAAGGCTTTCTTATTATATCACAGGTGGCAAACAAGCTAACAGGCCGCCTGATAGTAAGCGATCACCGTCGCCTAGGGACACCTGTAACACCAGGGGCATCACAAATACGTTGCCGATTCTTATAGACTCTATTATCAACCCCATGTTATAGTTACTCAGATTTTATTCCTTTTTTGCCCAAAAATCCAGATACCTAAAATTGAATCATGCATTTACGAAGTAATATGACTCTAACTATTCCAGTTTTATTGTGAGAACTGCTAGTCTGTGGAATGCGGTGCCTGAATGGGAGTTCCCCATTTAGGCACCGCACATGTTGGCAGTTACAAAATAGGTGTCTTCAAATCACGAGTGAATCGGTTTCTTCTAGGCAAGCGTGCTCCATCGTAGACCGTATCATCGCTTAACATCATGCTGGTTGGCGGTGAAATGCAAGCCCTATAAAAAAAACAGATACCTAAAATGTAATCATGCATTTTGTAATACGGCTCAGTGGCCTTAGAACGAGCACTTCTGAAAAAAATTATTTAACAGCACCTCTATCGGATGTGAAAGGAAACAAAAAATTTCATACATTTTGCTATCGTTTATATAACGATAACTTTTTCGGAAGTGTTCGTACTATAGCAACCGAACTAGACTATTGTGACAAACCTAGTAGTCTGATAGCGTAGAAGACGAAGCCGATGAACAGAACATTAGCATGTCCCAGGCGCCTGATGATTGGCCCTGAGAGCACCAACAACGGCAGGCCAGCTACTCCTCCCACGGTGATGGTGATACCCATGAGAGAGCGAGATGCACCCAGGTCCTGCAGCAGCCAGAACAGGAAGCTCTCGATGTAGCCCCAAGCAGTGCCTGCAACATTATAACAATGGAAGGTTTTCAAAAACGCAATAAAAAATATTAGTTCAGTTACATTACAATAGATGGCGTTGACGGGACATGGTTATGATTTTTTCTAAACCACAGACAAAGGTAAAAAAAAAAACTCATAGACATCTATCTGTCTGACACCGTCTGTCATGCTTGTTAGTTTTATTTTATTTCAGTAATACCCCGAACTTACGCGATATGTGGGACCAAGTCAGTCAGTGTAAGTCGAATTCGCGTAAGTCGATTCTCATCCTGTGGTGAAAAAAAGGACACTGACCAGACGACATTCAGTTTTTTGTGAAATCTCATTACAAGCAAGGCGAATGAAAAACCGCGTATCTCTGAATTCGCGTAAAGCGGAGTAGCGTAAGTCGGGGTATTACTGTATAGTATTTTAGTATTATATTATTACTACATATTTTAGTATTATAGTATTTTAGCCGCATCATCGCTTAATAACAGGCGAGTTGGCGGCCAAGCGCAAGCCAATTCTACAATAAAAAAAAATGTGCTTATTGTTTGCTAAAAAAGTACTTGTTTGTTCACAACACAATACAAATTAGTAGGTACATAAGTGTGCCTTGCCGTGTTATAAAATGTCTCCTCTTCCTTGTATTGTAGTTTCATTGAAAAACTGCGAAGTCTCGTCAGCGACATCTAGCGATAATTGCAGAACTATGTTTCTTCAACTGTCAGAAAACTGCGCATTGACATGTTACTATGCTGTTTTATTTCTATCAATAAGTTTTCGGACAGGGGTTTGATTTGAACACAGGAGGGATTGGATATCGCATTACTCGGTTGATGTGGCTTGATGGTTGGCGTCTTTACCACTAGAGGGCTCTGTCAATGTGATTCACTATGAAAGAGTTTCACTATCAACCTCCTGGCTCTATCATCAGATCAATGATGAACTTATATAAAGCGTTTAAAAAAGGCGATGTTGATAAAGAGTGTGGTTAAACTGTACCCATGATGAAGCAAGCGATGAAGAGAGCGACGATCTCGACGCGCTTGAAGACGCTGATGACGTCTTCTAGAAGGTTCTGCGCGGGCTGCTTGAACTCCAGATCGATGCTCAGCATCAGCGCGCCGCTGGCCACCTTCAGCACCGCGTACAAATAGAACGCTGGCCTGGAATATGAAAATGTTAAATGTTACTCTTTCAGGAGGATCCGAGTATAAATATATAATACGAAATCAAGATAACAAATATATAATTTTACTTCATCATCATCATCAGCCAGAAGACGTCCACTGCTGATCATAGGCCTCCCCCTTTAACCTCCACACTGGACGACATCCTGCCATCTGCATCCACTGGATGGCCGCGACTCTCACAATGTCGTCGGTCCATCTAGTGGGAGGCCTACCTACGCTGCGCCTTCCGGTTCGCGGTCTCCACTCAAGAACCTTTCTTAATTTTACTTAGTACAGCACAATTTTAACTATTTTATTAGTTTTATGTAATTGTACCCTGCATTTCTATAAATTACCAGCTGCACCCCGCTGTTTACTTTTTTCTTTCTAATGTGACTTTTTGCTGTTGGTCTTGCGGCCTCTACAGCTTGACCGGACTAGGCTAGCTTAACCGGACTAGGGATGTTTACCCGCATGGATTACTCTTTATATTATCAGCTATCTGCCAGTAAAAGTCCCGTCAAAATAGGACCAGCCGTTTTGGAGTTCATAGGGAACATACATACATACACACATCGCCTTTTATGTATATGAAGAAGGAAATAATATTGTAATTTAAATTATTGTAATGAAATGTTTCTGTTTTTTTGTGAACTGACGAGAAACTGTTTTATTCAAGCTATAATAATAGTGTACCTTTATGGTAATAAAAAATATCTTATCATATTATATTTAAACAATATCATATCATATTATTTAAGTTAGAATTAAACTACTTATTAGCCTAACATTAGGCTAGATTGTTACTAAATTAAGTGACGCATTATACAAGCGCAACAAATGATAAAAAATATTAGTACATTATTATTTGTAGAGTTGTCGGTTAGTAACCAAATCAAAGCTAATGTAAATCTAGAATCTAGATAATGCAATACGTGGTCGTGTGTAATTACAATAACGACCACATATCAATTTCTAGATACATCTAGTGGGTAGCAGATCTAAGATAGGTAATTAGGTATCCTAATTAATGCAAATTATTAGGTATTCTAACTTTACTGTACACATTTTAGTCGGAATGCTTAATTCGGGTATTTATATTCGCCATTAATTATGAACCAATTTTTATTATTCGTAGAACGTAACGAAACAAACGAAGGGTTCTAACTATAAGATAAACAATAAGTTCCGATAGGCAATAAATAATAAGCCAGACTGCGTTTCATGAAAGCTGAATTGTGGTTCAGGGTTTCTACAGCCCAGTCTGGCTTTTATGAAGGCGAAGGCTATCATCAGAAAGTTATGCAGTAGGAGTGCTAGTCCCTCAGACAAACAAGCGAGATATGGTAAGGTGGTGTGACGGGTGCGAATGCATCTAGCCAAAATCAGTCTTGATGGCTTTAGTCGAACTTACCTTGCAGGCGCCTTTTTTGCATGTAGACTATTAAATAGTTCATTGGTGTAGCTAGAAGTTTCTTAGTGTGTGTAAAATAGATATTTTTTTCGCGATTTCAGAGTTGCTCCCATAGTAAAAGTTGTTCATAATTATGGATACTATGGACCCCTTTCTGCTTAGTACACCCTTACCGCGTAACCCAGTATAGGTACCGCATACTTAAATAGAAGTAAAAATCTAGATCCTATTTCCCCTTCTTCTAAATCAGTTATCTGTGACAGCTTTTCGGTTTTGAATATAACTCGAGAATCAATTTAAAAAATAAATAATAGGTCGGGGAAAAAGTCTTTTCGTATTTTGTATGTATAAAGTTGTAGTAAAAATCTCATCGGTTGTACTGTTTGTATCTGGCTGGTTTTGATACCATTAAAAATATGACATTTTAAAAAAGGAATATAAAAAGTAAAAAGCAATTTCCCGCCATTTTTCAATTGTTTTTTTGTTCGATAAAATGAGTGAATCTAACGAAGAAATTCAATATATTGTGAAATTTTATTACAAAAAACTGAAAAATGCGACACAAGCCGCGAATAAAATTTGTGACATTTATGGACCTAATGCAGTGTCATCAAGAGTAGCACAATGTTGGTTTAAGCATTTTCAGTCCAGGAATTTTGATGTCAAAGATGCAGCTCGCTCTGGTCGCCCTGTTACGGATAAAGTCGATGCCATTTCTGAAAAAGTGGACCAAGATCGGCATATTAGTAGTTACGACGTAGCTGAAGACCTGGGGATTGACCACAAAACAGTTTTGACCCATTTGAAAATAACTGGGTATACAAAAAAACTCGATATTTGGGTGCCACACCAGCTCACTGAAAGAAACCAAATGAATCGTGTACTCATTTGCGATTCTCTATTGAAACGTAAAGAAACCGAACCGTTTTTTAAAAGATTGATCACTGGTGATGCAAAATGGATCACCTACGACAAGAATGTGCGCAAACGATCATGGTCAAAGGGCAGTGAAGCACCACAGACTGTAGCGAAACCCAGATTAACACGTAATAAGGTGATGCTGTGTGTATGATGGGATTGGAAGGGCATCGTTCATTATGAGCATTTACCGCCGGGCAAAACCATCGATTCGGATCTCTACTGCCAACAGCAGATGAGACTCAAACAAGAAATTGAGAAAAAACGGCCGGAATTGATCAACATAAAGAGTGTGGTCTTTCATCATGATAACGCCAGACCGCACACATCTTTGGCCACTCAGCAAAAATTTAGAGAGCTTGGTTAGGAAGTGTTAATGCATCCACCACATAGCCCTCACCTTGCACCCTCAGATTTCCACCTGTTTCGATCTCTTCAGAATTCTTTGGGTAGTGTTAGATTAACATCAAGAGAGGACTGTCAAAACTACTTGTTGTATTTTATTGATCAGAATTCCCAAAATTTCTACAGCAACGGGGTCATGTCACTACCTAAAAGATGGCAACAAGTTATCGAACAAAATGGTACATATATATTATAATTAAATGTAATTAAACTTGAAAAAAATATGTCTTGAATTTGTTTATAAAATACGAAGAAACTTTTTCCCCGACCTTATATATCAGGCCCGTAGCCTGGATTTGGTTTCGGTGTGGATAAAAATTTCCGGTGTTCGAACATTTTAAACTATTTTCGGTCAATTAACATAAATACTAATAAATACTGCGCGAGTGATGCGAGCGATTAACAAATACATACTCTTCATTGCGTCTCTCATTAGCCGAGAGGTGAGACAAAGCAATGTAAGGTTATAATAATGTTTTTGAGATTATGGTAACCCACCTGAAGTCTGTATATCCCTTGCCGCTGCTAGCGTAGTCAATCAAAAGCCCAGAGAGAGGCGAAGAGATCATGCCGCCCAAACTGCCATAGACCCTCTGCAGGCCATAGTCCGCCTTCTGCTCTCGGACTATCGCTATCACGGCGCCTTCGAACATAGCGAACGCAGTCCCGCCTATGATACCGATAAAAACCCGCACCTGCAATTAAAATACAACTCTACAGTCTTAGAGTTAAAACTAGTATTGAAAATTCACATTACAATCATAATCATAAATCATTTATTTGACGAGTTACAAAAACAATGGAATAAATAATCAATTTTGTCACAAACAAATAGTGAGCTTCGGATCCCTAAACTAAGCTGCAGCTTGTGCTTCAGAGATTCGTGCTCTCCCCCTTGCACTGCCTTAGAACTTTGGTTTCTTTGCTTTATTGACTTAAACAAACTCTAGGGGGCAGCTGCCCCCTCTTGGCAACGCCCTTGCCAACGTAACCTACGTAACAAACAACAAAGTAAAGTTATTATTTTAATTTCTAATAATCTATGTACTTGTTTATAGAAAAATATATTTCAAAAACAAAGACAACCTGTGCACTTTACATGAAAGCTAATACCTCCTTGCATGCTTAAACGCAGACATTTATTTATTGTCGGATTCTATGAATAGACTCAGGCTTTTAGCAAGCAAAGAACAAGTCGCTAGAGTAATTGAAAAAAACAAACACGACATAGTTACGAGCATAATAAACTTATTATTGCACGAGAGTACCTACTCGTAAATCTAAGCTCACGAGCCTCACGGGCATCGGCACAAGGCCACTCCGAGTCTCCTCTGTGATTGCGAAATTATCTTACTTAGTAAGACTGCACCACAGAATTGTATAAGGATAGACACTGCAACAAGGTCAACGGAAGGAGCGATGGTGACCGAGCGGTAGCATGTGCGCTTTACAATCTGACGGCACCCGGTTCGATCTTCGGCCCTGCACCAATGACTTATTTAGTACCTAAATAAAATATGTATGTGCAGTTTCCATGCCATCGCTCAAAAACAGTGCATTGTGAGGAAAACGGTATGTCCAAGAACCTCAAAAGTTCAAAGGTATTATGACATACATTAACATGCACTGGGCCAGCATGGTGGATTACGACCCATTTTCTCTGTGTGAGAAAGCCTGTGTCCCAGCAGATGAAACATGATAAGCTGACAATGATGATGATGATGAGACATCGCAACGGGCGAATTTTTCTATAGGCCGAGTATGCCCAGGCTAGGCCTGCCAAGACGACTAAGATAGAAGTGAATTATGCGGTGTGCTAGTTAGAGCATTGATCCAACTTAAAACAGTCCACAGACATGCAAAGTAAGTGATCTTGCGGGGTCTATCTTGATAAAGGTCTGTGAGCTGCACGCTCGCATCGCAATCGGATGATCCTTGACAGCCGCAGTAAATATCAAAAAGCTGAATGCCTTGTTCGTTATTAACCCCGACCGTAAAAGAGGGCTGTTATAAGTTTAACGTGTGTTGTGTATCTGTATAATATCTATATATTTGTGAGTCTGTCTGGCATCGTAGCTCTCAAACGGCTGAACCTATTTTGATTTAGTTTATTTGGTTTTTAAGGTGACTTGATCGATAGTGTTTTTAGCTATGATGATGATAGTATGTATTATGTTGCATACAACCTCCCAAATTTAATCAACAGTCGCGTACATAGTTACATACGATTTTTTTTAAATTTATAATTGGATAGTGTAATGTGCAGTAATAGTAAATAGGGCACTTAGAAATAAAGCATAGAAATATAGTAGAGAAACCTCAGACCAGACAAACAAGGGAGATATGCTTTAGTGCTATTATCGTTCATGTTCAAATGTGTTTCACCTGTTTTTTCACTAAACCGCTAAATACTTAAGGTGATACGTTTCATGTTTGGCGGTAAATTCAAATTTCAAACAGTTTTTTTTGTGTTTGTAGCTAGGCCGGGTATTTATTGTGAAATAACAGTGTTTGCGAAAATTGTTGGTCGTTCTTTACATTATCATGTACAGTTATTAATCAGTTACTCACCATATTACTTACATTTGGCAATAAACCGTTTGAAACAGCAAAAAATAGTTTATTGACAAATGTATGTAATAATATGCATTGGAGATAAATAACTTTACGCGAGTTTGTAAAGAATAATAATAAATTTTCGCAATCACCATGATCGTTTACAATAAATTAGAATTTCCCGCCAAACGTGAAACGTTTCACCACACTTACAAATTTTTCACCCACAGAAACTTGCATCGACATCAATGAACCAACTAATAGTCCACTTGCGAAATAAAATTATCAATATAAAAAAAAACAACTTCATAAAAATTTCAGAAGTAGACCAAGTTGAAATCCAGTTTTTCTCTCAGATCAGACAAACATGGGAGATATGGTAAGGTGACATGGAGGGTGCGAACGCTTCAGCCCTGAATCAGGCGTGATGTCTTTAGACAAACTCACCCTGCAAACGACCTTGCCGTCCCTTTTTAACCGACTTCCAAAAAGGAGGAGGTTCTCAATTCAACTGTTTTTTTAAATATATATTTGTTACTTCAGAACTTTTGACTGGGTGAACCGATTTTGATGATGATAACCTGTTGCTTCCCGTGTGGTCCCACTTAAATTTGGTCCAGTTCTGACATTTTGATGAATTCGATTTTTTATATTGATAATTATGTAGTGTTAGTTTTAGCTGGTATTTTGTTTAGTTAATAAAAGCACTTGCCCATAAATATATATATATTAAATTCAACTAAGTAAATATAGATCGTAATTCGTTTTTGCGAGTTAAAAACATGACGTACTAAACTCGCGAGTGTCATGTCAAATACTAAAATCGTAAAGCTAATATGGTACTGGAAGTGTGTTAGGTATGTTTTTTGAGTAACGTTGCCCGCAAAAAATAATGAGGCGACATAGCGGACACACAGCAAACGAGCACAATACCACACAAAGTTCAAGATAGTTCTACAAGTACAAGCAAACCGCAATACCTTTAGGTTTTTTTATGTTATTGAAAAAACATACATTTACAGTTACACTATTCCGCCCATAGACCTAAAAAAATTGTCTATGATTCCGCCAAACTGAGTGGCAGTTTGTTGGCAGAAATCGACTGTCATTATTTATATTTCACCAAAGAGAATACAATAGAAGAAGAGACGGGACACCATAGACAAAAAAAGTTTGCCAAACGTCAAGTCGGAGCGAGATTTTATGTCAATAATTATACACGATTTAATGTCAGGTTTAATAGGGATGTGCCACCTCCTATCCAAAATGTATCGATATCGATTTCATACCTACTACATATGGAATCCAATATTATTTATTACAGAACCTTGCGCCACTGGTTTTGTTTTAGTGGTGCAAAACAAAATCTGTGCCACTACATTCAGTATATTGTGATTTTTGTAAGTACAATAAAAACACAGACTAAAATGTTGTATTTTATTTATTATCATCTTCATCATTTTCGTATAGCTACAGTAGTAAAAACATAATTGTGCACCTGACGCCGGACGCAACGCCGACAGACTGAGTTGTGTAGCGCACATGCTACCGCTCGGCCACCATCGATTTATAATACGGTCAATCAGTTCTGGTCGTCACGGCGGTAATTAATTGTAGGATGAAACGACCTGAAATAGATATTGTTATTATGATTTTTTAAAGTTACGTGAAAATGTGTTCTTTTTCACGAAAAAAGTCCCGCACAATTTCAAAAGTTTGGACTTCAAAACTAGATGATTAATTTAATTAATTAATTAACTAAATGATTAATTAATTTTTAATTTGTCATCTGACAATGGCTTAGCACAACAATGGTCTTATTGATGGAACTGCAGATTTCTTCAACTGTTTTTTTCTTTTGTAGTCCTTATCTTCAAAATGCTTTCCACATACAAATTTATTTTGGTGAAGACTTTCGATCGGTATATGCGCTAAATCTTCGTGAACCGACATTTTCACCAATTTCTTAACGCTAAAAAATAAGAGTATCGTTATCGATATTTTATAAATATATCGTTACGTTGCACCACACTATTTTCAGAATCAAAATAGATAATGATGATTTTTAGATATTTTGGCTCAAAAGAAGTATATGGGACTCATAATTTAACTAATGATAACATACCGATCTTCATCCAGAGGATATCTCGCCATAAAATCACGTTTTGTGCCGTTTTTTCGTGCTGTTTTGAGGCCGCATATTTCGCACTTCGTTTGGCTCAGATACTTTTTCGGAGGCATTACACACACCAAAACATACACTAGTAATATAAACCCCTTTTCAATAAGTATCTCTTTTAGTAAAGTTGTAGAGAAGTAAACAAAATCCTAAATAATTCACTCAGGAAAAAATACAAAACACGGGAGAATTCGGGACTGATTGACAATCAAGGAAAGAACGAGAACCGTTGAGGAAGTGAGTGAAAGAACATTCTTTACCACACATTGGCCACAGATATGCAATACATTTTCGCCTCGTTTCATACTCGTTTTTTTCTTCTAAGTCGCGACAGACTGTATTTCACTATGTACCAGTCTAGTATAGGTACTTAATAACTTATACAACATTTTAGACATAAATAATACTAGTACAAAATTATATTTAAATCACTGTTGTGTATTAGAACAAAGCAATTATAACTCTCTACTTCTCTTCTTGTTTTTAAAGAGCGTGTTAAGCAATTTTATATGTCGCGGTTGCCATATGCCCATTCAAATTTACTTTTTCAGGTCCACACTAACGTCTGATTCTAAGACTCAAGTTTAAAGCAAATTTGTTCACCGATTCTGTCCATATTTTTCTGCCTTGATGCCCAGAATAATGACCAGAATATAGACCATAATGCTTGGTCAGAATTTTCACCACACCGGATAATATTGTTAGATCAAAACAGTAAGTGTTGAAATAGGTTATGTTGTAACGTCTTCTAAGTCTGCGTGCTTCATTTTCGACCACATCGTCGCTTACCTACGGGCGTTGGTGGTAAAACACGTACTTTATTCGCGATAAAAAAACGTGACGTCCACGCAAGCGAAGCCGTAGGCACAGGTTAAGACAAATTGGGGGGAAGCAACAAATTGCTATACCCAATAGGATCAGGAGCAAGGAGCGCGGTCTGGCAGCGGGTATCAAGTTCGCCATTACCCAGTTAAGAGGCGATTAGGCGACAATCTTCCCATCAGCGTCCGCGCCCTGATCTGCGTATTTTTACGGCACAGGGCCACGCTTTGGAACCACGTGCTCCGCTCTTGTGTTGTCTAGCTTTAGCGACACCACAGAAAAAATGCTAGCTACTAAGTAACCCGGTGACATCTTCACATTCGGTAATGTCTACATCGCATCCTAATTCCAGCTAAATTTCCTGGGAAATAGCAGCTATACTTATAGCCACATCTGAATGAAATGACTAACGGAGGAACTCATTCTTACTAACAATGTGTGCTGTGTCTGTAACTTCTATAATTATCAATTTAAAAACAGACCCCAAAATTCGTAAATACACAATTTCATTTTCTTGGATGACATTTTTAGACTTGTAACT
Source organism: Agriopis leucophaearia (assembly GCA_949125355.1). Classification (NCBI taxonomy): domain Eukaryota; kingdom Metazoa; phylum Arthropoda; class Insecta; order Lepidoptera; family Geometridae; genus Agriopis; species Agriopis leucophaearia. The sequence goes on from OX421262.1 coordinate 13,091,356, forward strand.
ATGGTGTTATTAATAAAGTATTGTATTGTATTTCTTCCAGTTACATTGATTTAAAAATCAAACTAGTGAAACGATTTCTATGGGGCCAATCTGAGAGTATCCTTTCAAATAAAAAAATGTATTTTTCCAAATCGGTTTATAAATGACGGAGTTAAGGAAACAAACATTTTAAAAAATACAACCAAATTGAGAACCCCGTCCTTTTATGAAGGAGTCCTCCATCAAGTAGGTACAATAAGAATTGATGGGTCATAATATCTATTTACAGTACCATGTTATGTTATCTGTAATCATCATCGTCATTACCAGCCACAGATCTACTGTGTTACCAGCCTAGCATATTCCCACTGCTACGGCATATATATTTTGTATCTATACATATAATAAAAACGTAGAGATAAAAACAACTGTAATTGCGAGATAATAAAAAAAAACACACAGGGCGTCTTAAACTAAGCAGCTGAACACGATAGGACAGTTTTTAGAATTTTTATCTGTTTGTTTGTTTGTTTATTTGTTTGTTTGTCCGCGCACATCTCCTAAACCACTGGACGGATTTAAATGCGGTTTTCACGAATATGCTTAGAAATTACAAGATTAAAACATAGGCTATGTTATATCATTTATTTTAATTCTTTATTATTACATAAACGAAAATAAAAAATCAATGATTATTTACCCGAAACGTAATATGAGGATCGTCACATAGCCTCAAGCAAGGAGGTCCAAAGTAAAGAGAATGCTGTTGACATAGCCATATTTTTTTTTTAACTGTCAACGTCATTCAGATAATCAGCCACACAGCCAGATTAAAACTTTTTATTTATATTAAGGAACCTTCTTAGATGAATGAACGTGTAGATCAAGGATGTTATAAAAACATAGGCCTTACAACCTCTTTGGTGATTCAAATGCATTTTATTCTATACCACATTCTATTTTAAGTCAGTCCCGCGAATAGAAATATTCAAAAAAGGTTCTTTGTAGGTACATGACAATAAACCTATACAACAAAATTCCAGCCGAAAGAAAGAAATAATAACACTTTCCAGCACCAACTTCGTAAGTTTCTAACCCAAAAATTTTATTACGAGATAAAAGATTTTTTCGACGATAAAATTTAGAAAATAATAATTAGAAAATAAATATCGATCTATAAATAGTTAAGAAAGTAGCGTCATAAGTTTTGTATGATCTCATATAAGTATAATTAAGTAACCTACCACTCTAAGCATGTTTTTTTTTGTTTTGTAAAACTACTTCACCCTATGTTAAGTTTGAATTAATATATACCTATAATATTTATGTAATAGATTTAACTATACTTAAAAATAATATGTATTTATGTCTGTGGTCTGGTTTTCTGAACAACCACTACATAAGTCATTGCTGCACCCTTTATGCAGGGTATAGAAAGTTAGCTTCTAGAAGAAGAAAGTGTATATTTGCAAGAAGAATAAAGAAATAATTTTATTTTACTGTGATATTTTAACACATAAATAGAGTAGTTCCATTTCATGGCTTTAATACAAATGCACGCGAAATAAGAAATAACTCAAATTTCAGAGATGTATCATCCCGACATGACATGATATACTCTTTATGGTTTAGACAAAAAGAAAACTTCAAAACATGCTCTGCACTGTGGTCAATTATATCTTTTTGATTTGAAAACTATTGACGGTGTTTTTATTTTTATGCTTCTATCAATACTTCACACAGGGCGACTTAAAATAAGCAGCTGAACATGTTAAGGCAGTTTTTAGAATTTTTGTTTGTTTGTTCACGCACATCTCCTAAACCCCTGGAAGAAAATGCAGACGGATTTAAATGCTGTTTTCACGAATATGCTTAGCTATGACTAGATTGAAGTATAGTTATATTGCATAGTATGTGTGTGTTGTATAGTATGTTATTTTGCGCAAGGGCCGGATTAAGGTAAGAACTGAAAGGATTGAAATTTTATATGAAAATATACGCGTACGAAGTCGCGGGCAAAAAAACTAGTAAAAAATAAATCTGTACGGGTAGCCAAATTAGAAGAATAAAGATAAGAAATGTTCAAAGGATAGCTGACAGTTTTGTTCGTTATGATAGTGGTTCCTCACCTAACGAACCATGGTGATGATCGGAGGTTGTCGTAATGTGAGTGAAATACGAATATTAGCGTGAATACCTGTCAAAATCCATTTTTGTTAATATTCATACTACTGAATCATAAAAAGATTGTAGTCTAGACCAATGTGCTGATTTAGTTGATACTTACAGCGAGGTATGTCCAAAAAGTGAACGCGGGGTCCAATTCTATCTGCTGCTGCTTGTTGTCGCACAGCAACTTGCGAGGAACTGCGATAGTGCACGCGGCAGAGCACCCCGACAAACGCAACGAGCCCGCTTCCACACGGATTCCCTCTCTGCCTCCCTACAAAAACCTTCCATTAGACAAAGACAACTGCAGTACGATTTCGTAATCTCTAACATTCAATGCGATTGATTGAATCGCCCCGATGAATTTCCTTATTATTGACATAATAAATTTGGATTTTCAAAAGAAGCGCGGTTGAGACGCGTTCGGTCCTTTCCGCTATTGTCCAATAAGAAAATCCACCTTATTTTCAAGTAAACTAGGTAGTATTTGAATTTGTTTAGTATCAATTACATTGTGATTTACCTTTAAAGTTATTATTCTGTGGGACTATTGTCCCACAGCGATGACGACGTAGTTAGGAAAGATTTCGACAGATAGCGCATATTTTATTAAGTTTTTTTTTTCTTTTATGCCATAAGTGGCAAACAAGCAGACGGGCCGCTTGAATATATAAGCAGTCACTGTCGCCTATGGATACTTGTAACACCAGAGGCATCACAAATAATATATGTTGCCGACCCTTTAAGACTATTACCTCGCCTTTTGAAGAACCCCATGTTATAGCTTTTCGGAAACACCGCGGTAGTACTAGACATTTGGGACGCAAATAAACGGGTGGGTATATCTTGATATCTATGCCTGCAGTTTGGATAGGTATATAATGTTACAAGTGTTACAACTCACCGCATTGAAATTATCCTGACAGGTTACACTTTCGACCCCATCGAAATCATCGCCAAATTTCGTCACGTTTCCAATCGCCAAAGCTGCAACCCAATAGTTTCTCACGTCGGCCGGCGGTTTCTGCGCATCATGAGATATCCTAGCGCGATACATCCGTAGATCAGCATCGGTTTCCGCGAAGAGGTCCGCTTTTCCGAACCGGCAAGTGGCGTTGGTCGAATCGTGGGAACATTCCACGTCGAAGAGTCGAGGGGTGGGGAAGAAGATTTCAGAGTCGGAGACTTTAGAGACGGAGGTGTTGAAGTACGGGTCGTTTGTGAGTATTCTGGAGGTGCTCTGGTCACGCATGGGCGGCGCGGGGGTGAGGTGTGACGTCACGGTGTGCCGGTACAGAAGGCGGCGAGAGTCGAGTTGTGATTGTAAATGCACGTCGTACGATTGCGTGCGCAGAATTGAGTACATTTCATCGCTCGTCACCTCTTCTTGTAAGTCGCACACGAAGCCACAAGACAGGACTCTGTTATGAAGAAGCAATTATGAATAATTATTTGTTCACTAGGTGTAAATACACTATACACAAGAATACATCAAGGAATTTTGTTAAATTTCAATGGAAATGTATGTCTGCCACAGCTCCATAACAGCTGACCGGATTTGAGATGTGGTGTAAAGATATCCAGTCCAGCCACCTTTAAAATAACACAGGACATTTGGCCTAAATCACACTTGATACTTTTAGTCAAACTACGCCAGCAGACGACCTTGTCACCCTTTTTTTTTTCATGTTGAACTATTAGTTAGATCATGTTTCGTTACAAATTTCAGTAAAATTTTAACCCCCGTCAGCGCAGTTGCCAGCTGCCAGCGGGTATCGCTAGCAGCATAGTAGTTAGTTAACTCACGTGAGATTGATGTCGTATGCATATGGATGTAGCGGCGCGCAGGGGTAGTCTTGTACGTTGCGTATACGCAGCGCAGCCGAGTCGCAGCTTGCTACCAGCTCCACAGCGGGCGGGAACGTGACTGTGATCCTGCCGACTGGTACTGCTAGCAACAGTAGGGCGGAAACACCGCCCAGCACCGATGACAACGCCAGTAGGAGCTAGACAATACATATTGGAGTCAAGTATAGAGCCATACAGCAGAGGCTACGTCAATGACCTTCAGACAATCATAAAGTTGGTGTATTGCGTATTCAGATCTCTAATAGAATGAGACATCTTTACTTTTACTAGTAAATGGTCCCTGCAGCTTACTGTAAGTCCTTATCGGTAAATTAATAGTAAGAAAAAAGAAGTAGGAAGATTAGTACATACTACATACTCGTAGTTATCGACTTACATAATTTTCCAAAACAACGTTTTTTTTGGGCTTGCGTGCTTTATCTTGGACCACGTCATCACTTAACAATAAGCAAGTTGGAAGTCAAATGCGGACTAATACGTGAAAAAAAGTTATTTAGTTTATTCGAGTGAAATGCTTTAATTTGACCTTTGTTATGTTCAAATCACTGAGAATCACCCTGACTCGATAGTCGCAAATAATACTGTTAACATTAACAGTAATACATAGACAAATAACGTTGTCGATAGAACCTTGCATTACAGAAGCCAGTCGTTCATGTAATAATCGACCACAGAATACGCAAATTACTGTAACTGAGGGAAAAACAGGAAGCTGTACTTAGGGGCCGTGATCAATTGAGCTTCTTCAAATTGTGGGTTCGAGGTGCAATTTTAGACAATATGTCATAATCATGTCATCCAGAATAGAAATACTTACCCAGTATAGGCACGGCGTCATGGGCGGAAAACGAAATAGGTAGGACCCAGTTATTGCGCCATTGTGTATTCTTATAGAAAAATATTTCCCACGAGACTACGACGAGGTAGTCGGATGTTTTTATACTAGACATAACTCTGGCGCATTTTTATACTTAGGTACTTACGTACCGATAAAAAAAGACTGAATTGAATTACAAGTATTTATCAAGAATTAAGCACCTTTGAAATATCCTACATCGTGCATGTTGTACATCGTAAAATAATGCTATCCTAGAACGTCTCAGAATAAGTAGGTACGCCTTAAGTATCCCTTGCTTATTGAAAGAGCAGATTAAAAGGAGACCTAGGGGCTCCTGGGTGGTTAGATTTGAGGATCAGACTTCCTATAAAAGCGAGCAACGAGGGAAGACAATAGCCCGCGCCATTAAAGAAAGATTCCCTGAGAGGGTTTCCAAGACGCGTGCTGAGGCGGGGAGGGTATCCTAATACAGGTGCATTCTTGTGGAGATGCCACCGAGGGGTTTTATTGATTATTACCACCATCTACTATTTAATTTCGTTTCAGAAGGTACAATCCTATACAACCTAGGTGTACCCCAGTACAACCGTATCTTTCTATGAAGATTTCCCGCCCGATAAAAAAAGGACTAGGATATACATAGGTGCCTAAGACATACATAGTTCATTTCATTTTTAAGAAAGGTATTTTTAGCCTAAAGCTACCGTCACAGAAACATGATGAAACTACGTTCTATTCAAATAGGGATACCAGTTGCTCAATTTTTGGTCGAATAAACCAGCAACCAGACTAACCTTGGCATGACATAGAATCATCTTCCTTTCTTTAATTTTGCAATAACTTTAGCTAGCAGTCAAAACTGAACAATAGATTTGTGTATCGTCCAGTTTTCCGCCTTATAAGCATTTCTAAACGAAAAAAACTGTTTGAACTACCACAGTTTTATGATTATTTACGGGATATTTACCGTGGTAAGGTTGTGAATAGAGCTCCCAACCACCACGGTAAATATCCCGTAAATAATCATATAGGTACGATAACTGTATTTCTATACGTGTTAAGAACAGTAGCGCGTTCATTATGTAGGCGCATAATTAGGGAAGCTATAATGGTGTTGACGTAAGTCGTATACCAATAGTGGCTACAATCAGGCTTCCGGCTGTGGAGCGTCCTGCAATCGGCGCTGTGACGCACGATGGACTCACACCTAGTGTCCTCACAACAGAACGTTCAATGACCAGTAAGGATAAGGATCACTAGGATTCTACAGATAAACAGGTGTAGGTCGATGCCAACAATGCTAACAGATCTTGAAGAGAACATGACGATGTATTTAGATGATGATATTCTACTTGCGATGTCTGGGATAAGCCATACAATACTATGAGTGCGAAAGTGTGTTTGGTTCGTTTGTTTGTTCCTTTCACGCATCAACAGAGCGACGGATCAGTAATTTTGTGCATATAAATAGTCGGGGGGCTGGAAATTGACATAGAATTGAGAATAACTTGTTATATCGGAAAAATATATGATTCATGTGGGATGTCCACGCCGGTGTAACCATGGGTTGCCACAAGTGCAAGATAAATGTAGATCGCTGCCAACATTGCTCTCAGCCCTTGGAGAGAACTTGGCGTTGTATTTAGATGTATCTTATCGTGTCTAGTTCCTATTTCAATTTGTTCAAGTATAATCAGCCCTCGTAACCTATCAATTACTAACCATGCTACAAATGGACTATAATTTATTTGAGGACAGGCAAGTCGCATCCATCCTTGTCCTAGAAACTGCAGTGAACGGCAAAAACAAAGAAAGGCCTATGTCTAATAGTGCATCATTCGGGGCAGATAAGTCGGTTTAAAATATTCATCGCTGGCGAATAATACTTTCATCTGCTCACACAAGTCCCTAATGACATATCATAACCTGTTCTTATTAGAAAGAGTACTTCAATGGCAGTGAAATCGAGAGTAAATGCTAATTCGAGGTTCGTAGATGCGGATCTGTGACCGAATGCGTAGAGGGCTGTTTGTACGTGTATTGCTTACTGTTTACTGCGGTCGAGCGGAGTACGAGTATGTAAGTCCACAATGCCGCACAATGCAAGGTAAAGGTTATTGTAACCAGAATTGGACGTAATTCGCGTTACGGACGATGCGGATTAACTTAATTATATTGAACCGGGACATTAGATCACATTTCGCATTGAATAGATTAACGTTTTGGTTACAGCTGTATTGCTAGATTGGATAATTTGCGGTGATAGTGGTAAAATTACAACGAGGATTATTAAGTAGATAATTAAGTAGATTTATGGCTAGTCCAAATTACTACAATACTTTTTTAAAAGCATTTGTCTTTCGAGTCATTAAGCATTTTGACGTGAATACGTACGTCTAAAAATTTGGTTCCATATTGTGAGGCAATTCAAAAAACTGATGATAACAAAATCGGAGCATACAATTTGATTCTGCAGCTACATATCTATCGTACGCAGCCAGTAAGTACTGTACTAACTACACAGGGGTACACGGAACGGGGCTACTGAACAGCATATACCTACCACGAAAACAACCTTGAAATCGCTATTCCATAGAAACATTTCATTCACAATCAACGAAAAAGAAACATAAGTATAGGTAAGTATTTAATCATTTATTTATATTTTTTGTTTTATTTTGACTATTATTGTCATAAAATAAACGTTTGTTTCTGTTCAAAATGTATAAACAGGTGATATTTATTTTGCAATTTCAGGTTTGGTTCCCATAGGTAAAAGTTGTTCTGAATGATGACAATGACCGCCTTTCGATTTCACCCGACCGTGCAACCCTGTATTTATCCTATTTAATACAAGCTAGAATTAAATCGTCGTGTCAATACCATACGATCGTGCCAACCGTGACTGCAAACATGTCTACCAGCACGCAGAGGCAGCATAACTATATAGGCACGATCGGGGCGTGACAAACAACATAGCCCATAGGCACATTCCAGGCTGTATCTATCTCTCATTTTCATAACATAAGAGAGAAGCAGTGACAGAAATAATATTCAACCGATATAGCTAGATATGCTAGCATGAGGGCATGCCTACCAGCACACAGAGGCGGCATGACCATAGGCACGACCGGCGTGAAACCTGACAAAACTGTGGAGTCCACGATTGGTCAGTAAACAAATCACCACTCACCCTGAAGTTGCCGACCTTGTCAGCCAGCAGCGGCAGACGATGGACACAACCGGCGTGACGACCAACATGAACACCGTCTCCGCCATAGTGACGCCCAGCTCTCGAATGTGATTGGTCAGTAATCAGATCGCCACTCACCCTGAAGTTGACGATCTTGTCCGCCAGCTGCCAGCCAGCAGCGGCAGACGATGGACACAACTGGCTTGACAGCCGACATGATTGCTGTCTCTTCCACATTGGTGCCCTGCTCTCGCATGTGATTAGTCAGTAATCAGATCGCCACTCACCCTGAAGTTGCCGATCTTGTCCGCCAGCATGCCAGCCAGCGGCGGCATGACGATGGACACGACTGGCGTGACAGCCGACATGATCGCTGTCTCCTCCACATTGATGCCCAGCTCTCGCATGTGGATCGTCAAGTACGGATACAGGACGAATAGCGCTGAAATAAAAGGCGCTTTTAATTCATCTACCTATTGTTTCTTCCATTCTTCCAGAGCTAAAAGAACAGTTAGATTTTCAAACCGGTTAAGCTTCAAATAGTTCGCGAACCTTCCTTTTCGGTTTCGTTGGTTCTACCTGGGGCTTTACGCCCAACTCTAAACGCGGGCCCGAATTAGTGCAGTTTGCAAAATCACGCGACCGCAAACCGTATCTCGGCACGTAACGGTTCGCGTGATTTTGTAAACTGCACGTATTTGGGCCCGCAAACCGCATCTCGCCGCGTTACGGTTCGCGTTCGCGTGATTTTGCAACTACACCTATTCGGGACCGCGTTTAGAGTTGAGCGTAAGGCCCCTGGTTTTACAACATGAACGATTAGGAAAGGTTTTCGTTTGATAAACAGTTTAGTATCGTTTAGGCTTTAGGCCCTCCCCGGCTCCCAAACTGGGCTCTAGACTAGAATACGCGGCAGCAGGAGTTGGATCACACTGAATTAACCGGCTAATTTATAACTTTACAAGGTTCTTTATTTACAGTGGTTAGGCCTCACGAAGTAAACCGGTTAATTGATAACTGTAATGTTATTTACTTATTTAACTTATGTTCCGAACGAATCGACACCAATAACCAAAATAATGGACTTGTTTTTAACGGTTTTTTTTTCAAGCCCTGCATTCATCCGTTGGTGAAAAGCGTAAAGAACGTTACTAGACTCGATCATCCACTTGCGCATACGTATTTATAATATAAAACATAATAACGTAGGTACCTACTAACCTACTCGTTACCTTACCCATAAACCTCTACCAAATAAAAAATATTGAGTTTAGTATAACAATGATTTAAACTATCACGGTTGAGTTATATGATTATTTACGGGATATTTACTTCCACAACCTTACCACGGTAAATATCCCGTAAATAATCATATAACTATTGATTTTAATAGCGATTTCTTATACATAAACGTAGAGACGGGCTCGTTATAGGAATTTCTGCTAATGAATCACGACTGTTTGTTTTTGCTAAGCCCGCTGTTGTGAAAGGCTTTGCGTTAAGCAGATTCGTCGCAGTACTTGGTCGCTGAATATTTATTTGACATACACAAACGAAACTTATACTCACTCGAAGCATGAACAAAGAAAAGTATTTTCAAAGGTATTAGCTTCTTCTGCTTGAGGTCATCAGTGATTCTCTTGAAGAATGACCGTACAAACTGCATCTTGACGTTTTGGCTTTCTATTTACAATTAGAAAAAACCGTAAAATCTTATAGGTCCTAAGTGGGAAAGTCCTTCGTCACCCAGCCACCCTCATAAATGCTTGTTCTACGATGTTCTTGATACATGGAAAATGGTTATTGTTACAGGTTCCTGAAACAAAATAAACGTCTTTAAAAAGGCCTTCCTAGAAGATAAAACACATATTTGTAAAACACTGTTTTAAACTATCATGGTTGTTCACTGCAGTTAGGTATATGATTATTAACGAGATATTTACCGTGAAAAGGTTGTGGATAAATGTCAGCGATATGTCAGCGCAGATGTAACTGCGCCGACATATCACTGCTGCGTCTGCGCAGCATTCACCATGTTCACGGAAAGACTGCCAGTGACATGGTGCATGTATCACGGTAAATATCCCGTTAGTAATAATATTAATATAACTGTAACAACACATATTTTGATCTAGAAATAATGCAGTAGATATCTAAGAGCCATAACTGACACGTCAACATGGCTGACGAACCGCCGTCCGACCAACGGGAGAGAAAGAGAAAATTTTCTCTTTCTCTCCTGTTCGTCAGACGGCGGCGGTTTGTGAGCCAAGTTCGATACGTCTGGTACGGCTATAAGGTAATAACGTGTCTGAATTAAAAACCCGGCCACGTGCGAGTCGGGCTCGCGCACTGAGGTTTCCGTACCACAACAAAATACAGAAAGTAGTCCAAAAGACAACATCACGCCCAGGCGGTCACCCATCCAAGTACCGTCCGTGCCCGACGTTGCTTAACTTGGTAATAAATAGAAATTCGTCACCTACTGGCCTACCTATTTGGCCATTATTTGTTGTTATACTTTAGAGACTATAATCATGCCAAGTTTGACGCTAGTACGTATTACCATTTTTACACTACAGAAAATACAAAAATACGTTAAAAAATATGTTAGTTGTTGTTGTATCCCTTTAGTTTACTTTTTGACTTTATTATTATTACTTTGTTAATCCGCCGTCACATTACATATTCTGTGAAAAATTCAACTAGCTATCTATTACAGTTCGAAAGATACAGATATTAAAAGGTACAACGGACAGACAGACAGACAATGTAGGCTTAGTAATAGGATCCAGTTTACACCCTTTGGATACGATCCAACGAAACCCTAAAAATGATCTTCCGCGAAGTAACGTCTGATTCAATTAATTATTATGTACTGTGACTACAGTGTTCCTCAACAGATTTTTCTCATATTCAAACTTAAAAATTGTAGCGAAATTACTACTTGCCCACAAAATTGCATGAAGATGAGATAAGCAAGTTATCTTCGATTAAATATACATACAAACAAACAAACACCAATCAGTACCGTGTACTCTAAGACCGTCTCTTAAGGGGCAAGTTGGGCAGCGTTTAGTCCATACAAACTTATTCTCCTGTTTCCACCCTGAATAATACCGCTAGAGCTATATATTTTTTTTAAATCAAATTTATCTCATTTATGGTCAGGCTTGTGTCATTTATTTTTTCTCGTAAGTTAAGTACTATAAGAAATATGAGCCTTTAAAAATCCCAAAAAATATCAAATTTTTACCTCCGTGTTCAGACGTCTCTGAAACAAAATTTATGAATTTGTAAAACAAAAGTAAATGACAGAAGCCGAGATCAATCCTTTTTAAACAATTAATTGAAAAAAAAAATGAAATCGGCCTATTTTTGAATGAGGAAATAGAAGAATCCGAGACGATGATTTTGTCTACTTTTCGTAGGTATAAATCGATCCGAGCTGCAGTTGTCCTTATTGCGCTCTACGGGCAGAGGCTCGAGGTCAGGGGAGGGTCGGTCTAATACGTATACAGTTAGAGAAGAGACATGTAGTCGATAATTGTATCGACACATTAGTGCTGTCCATCGATATCGATATGTGACGGTTCTCGTCTTTAGTTAGTGTTTTGTGCGTGCAGTGAATTTAGCACATTACTGCAACGGCCGGCAAGTTAGGATTTGGACAAAATTGTTGACGCACAACATGATTTATTTTTACTATGGAAACTGACGTGGTTTTCACACATAACACATTTAAGTACGAAAAGAAAGAAATAAAAAAAATATTGTAACTTGTGTATCAGGAATATCAGGATCGTAACAAGTGGAAAAATTTATAAATAAATAATTCTCTTAATATTAGTTAATTTTGTTGAGATATTTTTTCAAAATTTTATTCAAATACATTAGGTTATTACGTTGCTAAGTGATTAGATTATAGCTTATCATCATCAGCCAGAAGACGTCCACTGCTGAACATGGGCCTCCCCCTTTAACCTCTATACTGATAGTGATCGACATCCTGTCATCTGCATCCACTGGATGCCCGCGACTCTCACAATGTCGTCGGTCCATCTAGTGGGAGGCCTACCTACGCTGCGTCTTCCGGTTCGTGGTCTCCATTCAAGGACCTTTCTTCCCCATCGGTTATCGGTACTTCGAGCGATGTGGCCTGCCCAATTGCCACTTCAACTTGCAAATTTGAATAGCTATGTTGATGACTCTGGCTCTTTGGCGGATATTCACGTTTCGGATTTTATCGCGCAAAGAAACTTCGAGCATAGCTCTCTCCATTGCCCGTTGTGTGACTCTTGAGTTTTTCTAAAAAGCCAATAGTTAAGGACCACGTCTCAGTACCATATGTTATTACTGGCAACTGGCAACACACTCTGGTCAAAGACCCTTGTCTTTAAGCACTGTAGTATCTTGGACGAGAAGATGTCACGCAATTTCCCAAATGCTGCACATCTGAGTTGGATTCTCCGGCTTCGATGAAATGATACTGCCAACCTCGATTTTCAGTTTCGACATTTGGCTTTTCGCAATAGACGAATTCTTTGCGAACACTTTCGAGCCTTGGTTCTGCTCAATTGCGTACCTAATACATCTTGTAATTATAGGAACGTAGATCGTGTTGCACCGATTTCGAGATTCGTCTATTAAGTTTGCCATATTCCGACATATCAGCTGAAGGTTGCAGTCTCATCTCAGTCAGATCTTTCATTAGCTTAATGGTTTCATCTGAGAGCTTCTGAAGTCTTTTCCGGCGTGGGATCTTAAATAACTTGGACCCCACTGCTTGGACAGTTTCCACCAGCCCATTGTTTAGTACGAACAGTTCCGCTTTCGGCCCTGGAAGTGATTATGCAATTCGAGTTGGAAGTCTTTGAAGTTTTGGAGTTGAGTATGATCAGAATGGAGCGTGGACTTCACCAGACGCGACCTCTCGAGCTTGTTGATATTCAATGTGCCTCTGACAATACGGTGATCGCTACCGGTTTTCACCTTGCATCATTGAATATTCGCTTCTTGGTCGTCATGATGAAGTTGATCTCATTTTTGGTCGAACCATCGGGGCTCATCCACGTCTACTTCCTGCATGGTCGCTTCTGAAAGAAGGAGTTCATCAAATAGAGTTTCTCCTTCTCCATGAAGTCAACCAGCCGCTGGCCCCTCGAATTCCGTTGTCCATATCCATATGACCCCACTCTTAATTCATCAACATTCCGCGTCTCACCTTTGCGTTGAAGTCACCCATAACAACGGTGAAGTATGTTACGGCGGTATGTATGGTCTCGGATATCTCCTCAAGTCCTCATACAACACCTCTACTTTACCTACTTTACTTTAGATTATAGTTAAAGTTATCCCATAGGAACTGTACATGGTAATCCTATCCGTAACTATCATCACATTATAGACCGGAACCCTCACAGGAAGTTTTCAAGCGTCGTGTGAAACTGCACTATATCTTGGAGTAGCTACTGTATCGTTATTAGCTCGCTTTATGTTCATAAGTATGTATGTATTTAATATACATACTTATAAACGTGTATATTATTTTAACCAAAAACTTGGTTATTTGAATTTTTCACATAATTTTGAGGTTATGTGAAAAAATTATTGTGCCAAAAGTTGTAGATCTTTTTATTACCTACAACTTTGCCATTAATCTTTTTTCCATAGAACTTGTAGTTTTGCCGGAAATCGAGATAAACCATTTTTTACCCTTAACCCCCTCCCCCCCCCCCCTCCCACGAGGGGGGGGGGCTCCCATTTCCCAAACTCAGATCGCCCGTAATTAGGGTTCCGTAGCCCGACAAGTAACCCTTATAAATTCGTTCTGTCCGTCCGTCTGTCTGTCTGTCTGTCCGTCCGAATTTTTTAAAACCTTACTTTTGTAATTATTAAGATAAAAAAATTAAATTTAAATAATAATTACAGTAATATAATATAGATCTCAATTTAGGATTATACAATTCTCAATACAGATAGGTCATATTTAAAACCTTCATTCAAAATTATTTTGAACATTATCTTATGATGACTTTTTGAGTAACAGCGATAAAACTGTAATAAATTCAAAGCGTATCCAAACAAATAATATTTTTCAATCAGTTTTCTCTATGTTTGAACCATAAAAAGTATATGCTATGTCGGGATGATACATCTCCCAAATTTGGCTAAGTCCACAGAGCTTCGTTCGTTCGAATTTTTCTATAACTATCAATTTCTGAACTATGACTACAATTATATGGCTTTAGTTACGGAACCCTACCATATGCGTGTCTCGACACGCTCTTGGCCAATTATTTATTTTTCCTTTCATTTTTATCATATTCTCCTCCTTTTCTAATGGGTTTCATCTTTCATCCTAATGTGTTTTTTTTTGTTTCAAAAATTATCGACCCTGGTCTATTTGGCGTAGTCGGTTAGTAAAATATGAGCAGATCGCAAAATAACAAAAATCACTCGACATTCGGCAAACGACGATATCAACTAGCCGAGTAGACTGCGAGGCGAAATGAATTTGTAGGCAACTAGGGAGCACGGGCGGGCACGCACACACGCACAGTCTGTTCGACACGCACACATCGATAGCTCGCTCGTCAGGGCGCAGCGCGACAGCAATAGAGTTGCTAAATACCTATTCATCAAATTTCTTGGCCATGGTATACCGGCTTAAGAAATAATTTGACCGAGCGAGATTTCCATGCAATAGAATCTCCTAACACAAATTGAATGAAATTATCAATTTCGCGCGAAGCAATTTCTCGTAGGAAACGTTTGTGTGGGTTACATACACAGTTACTCATTGACGCCCTGCTTGGCGAACAATGGCTAAAGATCGAGGACAATGGCAAGCTCGTAACAAAATAATAAGCAGTAGGCACACTTCACATAATGAAAAGCCATCGTTGCAAGCTGGACGGACCTTAGCAAATTACGATACCACGACTGCTAAGCATTCTTACCTGTCTATCTTATGTATGACTAATAAAAAATATATTATCATACTATAACTAGCAGGAGTTGGCAGTCAAACGCAAGAATATCTATACATCTATACATACATACTCGTATAATAAAAACGCAGAGAAAAAAATATATCTGAAATATCAAAAAAAAAAACAGAACGTCTTAGAATATGCAGTTGAACACGATAAGACAGTTTTTAGAATTTTTATCTGTTTGTTTGTTTGTCATCTCCTAAACCACTGGACGGATTTAAATGCTGTGTTCACAAATATGCTTAGCTATGACCAGATTGAAGTATAGGCTATGTTATTTTACGCAAGGGGAGGAAAAAAGGATTGAAAGTTTATATGTAAATCTACGCGTACGAAGTCTAGCAGCACTAGTTAGTTACTTACTTAAAAACGAATTGTTCGCAAAATATATTCGGGACTAAGACTGCGACTCCTATATTTTCGCAATTCCTCGACCGATTTTGCCCATATTCAAACATAAAAATTTTATTGAAACGAACTACTAGCCTACAAAGATCGGATTAACGATACGTAAGTTATCGTCTAGCAAATATACAATCATACGAGTACATACATAGAAACTCCGAATTGTCCCACTAGAATATGAGACATCTCTTCGTCGGTCAAATATAAATACAATGGACCTTACTTAAAAACGTTACTCAAGTTGAACTATTCCTAAAATTGTTCTCTCAACTTCTCGCTTATGGCAACCGTCACAAGCGAAAACGAGACAGAGGAATTTTAAGCATAGATTAACTTGAGTAACTTTTTAAGTAAGGTCCTGAATGATACGAGTCAATGCCCAAGTCGGCATAAGTCAGGATAGTAACAATAGCTTTTTAACCGACTTTAAAAAAAGAGGAGGTTCTGTTCCGTTTTTTTTTTGTTGTTGTAAATCTAAGCTCACCTTTTTCTCCGCCAATTATGAATTGATTTTGATTATTCCTTTTTTGTTTGGTAGGCCATACTTTAGAGGTGCTCCCATATAAATTTAAACAAAATCAGTTTAGTAGTTTCGTTTTTAATTCAAAATAACTGAAAAAATATGTCATCCAAGTAAACGAAATTGTGAATGTACTAATTTTGAATTCCAATTTTAATTTTTTTAATTTTGTATTTTGAAGTCCGTTTTTTACATTGATAATTATATATGGTAGAGTGCGGCGAATTCACTGCTCTTTTGACAAACTATGGTTATTAGCACCATCATCAACGACCACTGCAAAAAACGTCTTTATATTTTTAATTATGACAAGAAATCTTAATGGGTTAGTTTCGCGCGATGTTTCCGCGTTAGGTAAATACCTAGGTTTTTACCACAGGTCATCGAATAGGTCATCCCTGCTCTTAAAGTTAGGAAGAGACAATACAGTAGTTCTATGAGCCAAAAGATGTCCCTATTCCCGTAGGTACTTATGCCTTACGGGAAAGTCAGAAGTCTAGCATGCAACAAAGTAGTTATAGGTACCTCAGATCAAGCAATCAAGAGCTTTGATAATATATAGTTTGGATCTGCCTTTAAACTCGAGCTAGTACCGAAAAAGTCTGCCAAGAACTGAAGGGGGCGAGGTTAACACGTATTCTTACTAGTTCTACAAACGCACACTTCCATATTGAGCGCACACAACTGCAAATGATGTGATCAAAATGTATACGAATGGATGACCGAGGGGGGTGTAAGTGCTAAAGGGGAAACTGTAGGTATAACGCTTCCATTTTTTTTTTTCTGAAAACAAGAGAAATATGCTTTATGCCAATTATCGTTCGTGTATAAATATTTTCTTTCACCTAATAGTTATTTTCACTTATATACTATTCTTGTACGTTTCCCTAAAAATGCGAAATCAAATCAATGTCTCCGTGTTTCACCACTATATCATTATGTTATAACCGCTAAACCGGTTAACACAAAAACTGACAGTACTGCAAACTTACTAATTTATCACGCATACTAAGAAACTTGTAGCGATACTAATGAACTAATAGTCCAGGTGCAAAAAAGCCGGCGAGGTCATCTGCAGGGTGAGTTCGATCTAAAACAGGCCTGATGCCTTTACATCAAGCCTTATTTAGGCCTGATGTTTTCGCACCCGCCACGCCACCTTATCATATCTCCCTTGTTTGTCTGAACGGAGAGTTTACATTTTTCTGATAATAGGTACTATATACGAGGCATGCCTTTTAAGTTTTGTCGTTTGAAGAAAAAAACACAACTAGAACCTTATAGTACTTTTTATTGTTTTTCAAAGTATTCACCACGTAGCTTAATACACTTTTCCATTCGCTCAAACCAGTTATTATAACATTTATTCCACTCTAAAGTGGGGGTGTTCAAAATGGCTGACTTGAAAGCGTCGACTGCTTCTTCACCGGACTGGAACTTTTGACCACCAAAACTTTTCTTAATTTTAGGAAATGTAAAGAAATCGTTAGGGCTTACGTCAGGACTGTATGGAGGATGGTCAAGAATTTGTACTTTTTCCTGCTTCAAATACTCAATCGTTTGACGAGCGCTGTGTGAACTTGCGTTGTCGTGGTGCAGGATGATGCGTCGCTTTGAATTAGATTTTCGAAGTTCGGCTATGACTTGTGGTAAACAAACTGTGGTATACCACTCCGCGTTAACCGTTCTACGATCTTCAAGTGCAATATTCGCAACATGGCCGGTTTTTCCAACGAACGTGGCCACCATCTTCTTTGAAGTGCTTCGAGAACGAACAACTTTAGTCGGCTTTGGCTCGTCTTGAAAGACCCAGATTGTAGATTGTTGTTTGGAATCAGGATCGTAGGCATAGATCCAAGATTCGTCACCACTGATGATGTCGTAGACGTGATTTGACTCTCCTCGGTTGAACCTTTGCAGAGTTCTCTTACACCATCTGACGCGGGCCGCCTTGTGATCGTCGGAAAGCAGATGCGGTTTCCAACGGCAAATACTATTATATATTATTATGTTAAATATTATTGCACGAACATTTTCGTTAGAAAGATTCATTTTCGTACGTAATCTGACAGATTCCAATCGACGCTGTGACTAAACAATAGCATTAATCCTAATACTTTCAACAAAAAATTCTCACTTCAGTGCTTTCAACTGTTTTGAGATTCAAAATATAAACACATTTGAATATAGAACAGTTCCAAATTCAAAATTGCCGGAAAATATGGAAACGACAGAACTTAAAAGGCATGCCTCGTATGTATACTTTAGTTTAAATTCTCTGTACATATACCTAGTTTAATTTGATTTTAATTATTATTTTATAATTGTAAATCCCAATTGTAAGCGCGTGCGACATGTCAGAACAGAAATTGCTTGCTCAACGGACCTCAATACACAGGCTGAGCTGAGTTTGGGGCCCACAGACAGTTTTTAATGCTAAATTGTTTGCTCAATAAATAATTTTAGATTTTAGTACACCTACAGACGCCTCCCACTAGTCCCACTAGATCCGCGTGGCTTTGTGAGGCCACAAGTGTTTTGTGGTTCACCAAAAAACACTTGTGCCCTGCTCGGCGCGGTTATAATCATGACATGTTTACGTGAGATATTGCAAACATTGCTATATGCTCAGCCATAACGGGGCCTACGGGTGGCCTAAACACTCTGACGCCAGGGCTGGCCAGTGATCACTTAGCCTATACCTACGCATTACGAAGTTTAAAATCTGCAATTAGATGATCGTGAGAGTCGCGGGCATACAGTGGATGCAGATGGCAGGATGTCGTTCAGTGTGGAGGTTAAAGGGGGAGGCCTATGTTCAGCAGTGGACGTCTTATGGGTGATGATGATGATGATGAATTAGATGATGATGATCGAATATCATAATGTAAATAATTAGGTAAGTACGTGTAATTACTAATTCTAATGCAGAATTAGATTTTTATAAGTTTCACGGCGCCGCGCCTCCGTTTCGGCCGGAATGGCGTCTACTGTGTCACGTGGAAAGGGCTGTACTTAGCCGAAAGGGGTCCATAGTACCCATCATTAAAAACAATATGGAACTTTTACTATGGGAGAAACTCTAAAATCGCGAAAAAAATATAAGCTGTTCCATAGAAAACGGTCATTCACACTCGTGACAGCCGTTTGGACCGTCACAAAATGTATAGAATTGCTAATATTTTTTTGTGATTTTAGGGTTGCTCCCATAGTAAAAATTGTTCATAATGATGGGTACTATGAACCCCTTTCGGCTTAGTTCACCCTTTCCGCGTAACCCTGTATAATGCAGCCAGAGTGACCAGGGGGCGTACCAGAACCTCAAAAGCATTATTAAATTATTCATACATTGAGCTTCTTCGGCTAATGAAAGAGCAAGACAAAATTGACTAAATCACAGAAGCTATTTTAGGAAGTAAAAAATACTTATTGCAATTTGATGTAAATATATAATCACATCAAATTGCATATTACTAGACACTAATTACATGGAAGCTGTTTTTGTAATCGGTTTCGAATATTTACCTACAACAAACAACTTACAAAATACTGCTAAAACTCAAGATAAAATTTTAATTAGGACATGTTTTGTGAGATAAGATAAAGTAATAAGAGCTTCTTGTGTGCAAGGTGAATGACTAGATAAATCTATCAAATAGGTATATAGATAATAGCTTAAACTGCGAGTTTTCACGAACGACTCCAAAGCACGGTCGCTCAAGAACTCTATGGCTTTGTAACACGCTTTTATTAGCTTCACTTCAAACTGCTTGGGCCTTACCCCTAGCTTCACTTTTGCGAGCCAACTTTTAGTAGGTACCTATCAGGTACCTAAAATTAACCAACTTATTTAAGCTGCATCGTTTAAAAGCGTCTAACTTGAATGAACGATAATCACAATCACACGCATAGTAAAACGGATTTTAGTTCATTTAAGTTAGACGCTTTTAAACGATGCAGTTTAAATGAGTTGGTTAATTTTAGGTACCTATCAGGTACCTACTAAAAGTTGGCTCGCAAAAGTTAAGCTAGGGGTAAGGCCCCAGGTCAGTGGAATGCGCCGACTGAATAAGTGTTCCCCGAATTACAATCTGGGTGTCTTCAAATCACGAGTGAATCGGTTTCTTCTAGGCAAGCGTGCTTCATCGTAGACCGCATCATCTCCTAACATCAGCGAGTTGGCGGTCAATCGCAAGTATTCTACTACTATTTGTTACTGTATTCTCGAGTTTGGCCTCGTTTGGTTAGTTTTAACGAGTCATATACGCGCGTTTTTTAAACTATAAGGTCGGGGAAAAAGTTTCTTCGTATTTTATAAACAAATTCAAGACATATTTTTTTCAAGTTTAATTACATTTAATTATAATATATATGTACCATTTTGTTCGATAACTTGTTGCCATCTTTTAGGTAGTGACATGACCCCGTTGCTGTAGAAATTTTGGGAATTCTGATCAATAAAATGCAACAAGTAGTTTTGACAGTCCTCTCTTGATGTTAATCTAACACTACCCAAAGAATTCTGAAGAGATCGAAACAGGTGGAAATCTGAGGGTGCAAGGTCAGGGCTATGTGGTGGATGCATTAACACTTCCTAACCAAGCTCTCTAAATTTTTGCTGAGTGGCCAAAGATGTGTGCGGTCTGGCGTTATCATGATGAAAGACCACACTCTTTATGTTGATCAATTCCGGCCGTTTTTTCTCAATTTCTTGTTTGAGTCTCATCTGCTGTTGGCAGTAGAGATCCGAATCGATGGTTTTGCCCGGCGGTAAATGCTCATAATGAACGATGCCCTTCCAATCCCATCATACACACAGCATCACCTTATTACGTGTTAATCTGGGTTTCGCTACAGTCTGTGGTGCTTCACTGCCCTTTGACCATGATCGTTTGCGCACATTCTTGTCGTAGGTGATCCATTTTGCATCACCAGTGATCAATCTTTTCAAAAACGGTTCGGTTTCTTTACGTTTCAATAGAGAATCGCAAATGAGTACACGATTCATTTGGTTTCTTTCAGTGAGCTGGTGTGGCACCCAAATATCGAGTTTTTTTGTATACCCAGTTATTTTCAAATGGGTCAAAACTGTTTTGTGGTCAATCCTCAGGTCTTCAGCTACGTCGTAACTACTAATATGCCGATCTTGCTCCACTTTTCCAGAAATGGCATCGACTTTATCCGTAACAGGGCGACCAGAGCGAGCTGCATCTTTGACATCAAAATTCCCGGACTGAAAACGCTTGAACCAATATTGTGCTACTCTTGATGACACTGCATTAGGTTCATAAACGTCACAAATTTTATTCGCGGCTTGTGTCGCATTTTTCAGTTTTTTGTAATAAAATTTCACAATATATCGAATTTCTTCGTTAGATTCACTCATTTTATCGAACAAAAAACAATTGAAAAATGGCGGGAAATTGCTTTTTACTTTTTGTATTCCTTTTTTAAAATGTCATATTTTTAATGGTATCAAAACCAGCCAGATACAAACAGTACAACCGATGAGATTTTTACTACAACTTTATACATACAAAATACGAAAAGACTTTTTCCCCGACCTATTATAATATTGTTTATTATTGCGTTATGTGCTGGTCACATTTTAGTTTTCCTTGTAGTTAATGTATTTATTTTTTACAAACACATGGTTGTTGGTAATATAAAATGTCTTAATTATAATTTTTTTGGTCAGCCTGTTTAGCCTCACTGCTGGGATAAGGCCTCCCCCATTTCCTTCCACGCATCTCTACCCTTTGCCAAGTTCGGCCAGTTGGTGATAAAAGACGCGAAGAACGTTACGCCATGCGCTACGTCGTTCGAAGCCGACCAGCAGGCCTAGTATGGGTCTAGGAAAAATTATGTTTCCATAGTTTTTCTAATTGATACAACTGTTTTTTCTAGCCAGATTATAGGCTAGTAGAAGATTAAACTCAAGCCAATTTACACATTCGATATAAAGATGATTCATAATTTATTTTAGTACGTTTAAACTACTCGAAACCCATATACTTATGTAAACGCAAGTTCTGACATATTTGTCCATAAGTGGAATAATCAGCCGGCAAGTCATTAAAACTTTTGATTACAACTGAATCAATATAGGAAATACGTAAGTAGTGAATATATGTATAAATTCTTTACTGTGTCTTTTTGGTATACCAACCGTTGGAAGAGAAAGCGCAATCACGAAAATTTATAAAATGTTACATAACTTTTTTTTTTCAATAAGCAAGCCTTTCTTATTATCGCCAACTCGCCTTATGTTAAGTGAAATAATGATTTTTAAATACTTATTTTATAAATAGTATTTTTTAAGTTGTTGGTAATTAATATTAAAAGTTAGAAGGCATATAATTAAAAACGGACCTTATACATACTTAATAAATATGTCATACATTTTAGCCCCGGAAAAAACATGGGTCATGTAGGATAGCGGGTAACGGGTGAAACTGGACGACTAGTCTATAATAATACCTCGAAAGATTTAATATGTAATGGCTCAAAAACTACAACGTCCATGACCATGATCCAAACGCCATGATGCTTTGTGTTGTGTGTTTAAAGTGTAGCCATGTCATATCAAACTTGATCAAATTTATATTCGGATCTACTATATATACTCGTACGTGAATATACAATACTAGCCGTCCGCCCCGGCTTCGCACAAGTGTAAGCTCGGCCTTCGGCCTCGCTACAAAATATAATATAGCCTATGTCACCCGGGGATAGTGTAGCTTCCCAACAGTGAAAGAATTTTTCAAATCGCTTCAGTAGTTTCGGAGCCTATTCATTACAAACATACAAAAATAGGTACAAATCTTTCCTCTTTATAATATTAGTGTAGACATGTCAAAATAATACTTGTAAATCCATAGATTTAGTTGCGTAGCAAAAATTAATTTTAGGTCTATGCGTAAATCACAATGATGGAGGACATATTCACGAACAATTTCGTAATCCCGTCAACTATGACATTTGCGTATTTATATGACTCAATAAAACATTACACAACGAGCGTAATTTTGCACACATATTGTTGTGTTATTTTACTTCCTACACATTTCACAACACCAACTGGCATCTCTGAAGACTGTTGAAAGAACCATTGAAAATCTTTAGAGACAATCTGTTTTTTTAGATGTTGTATAGTGTACTAAGTTACGTAACGGAACGGAAAATACCCAAATATAGTTAGGGTAAAAGGCCTATGCTTTAATTTTTATTTAATAAGTCATTAAAAAAGATGATCATAAATAGAGCCCATCAAAGAAAACAAAATTAAAATTTCTGCTAAAACAAAGTTATAAGTTAAGTTATAAGAAAGGTATAGGTACATAGTTTTTTTCTCACATTTGCCTCATTTTAGTAGTTTCAGTGGCCTCCTACTGGTCCTAAAAATAATAGTTACATATTTCGGATCGCTGGCTTGAAAAGAAGACCTTTCTATAAAAAGGGATAAAACCCGTCCTTTTCTAGATCTACATGGATATTACAATGTATTTCTGCATTTCCCAAAATGCAAGCAATAGCTTTGTAAGGCCACCCCAAAGATGTAGCAAAAACAGCACATTCCACCATTTTATTATATTGTCCCTGCCAAATAGCTCTCCCAGGGCCATGAAGCTCATAAAGGGCCATGATCCACTATAGGAAAACTTAAACCGACTTCGGTCCCATGTGAGTCGAAGTGAGGACAAAATGTCAAATTGAGGCTTTTTAAAATACTCCAAGACCAAATGCCTCTGTGTGGGAATGTCGACACTTGATGAACAAGGGCCTTACGCCCAACTCTAAACGCGGGCCCCCGAATAGGTCCAGTTTGCAAAATCACGCGACCGCAAACCGTATCTCGAGCCGTTAAAGTTCGCGTTCGCATGATTTGCAAACTGCACCTATTCGGGCTCGCGTTTAGAGTTGGGCGTAATGCCCCTGTGCAGCATGCCCTACAACCTGCACTCTGGATGACCTAATTGAATGAGGCACGAAGAGTGCCGTTTGGGGTAGCCGAATTTTAGTCAAAAATATAAATTATATTATTCGCGAAACATCGACTCGAAAGAAGACCCTCAAACAAAGGGTATATTAGGGGTAATTAAGGAACCAAACTCAGTGCTGATTTGAATGGATAACGATAAAATAGGTAAAGTAAGAGAGTTCTTGCTTAAGACACCTACGGAAGAACACATAGAGAATCTGAAAGTTCATGAAGACGCTGGAGGTTTCGCAAGAAGCGTTAGTGTCTGCAACTAGCGTACGAAACTTGTAATAAAAATTATTATTCTAACTATTAATCGCTAATATTTACGATACAACATACTTGCTACATCCAAAACAACACAATGAGCACTTGCATAATTGTATTCAATGGTAATCCTAGCCGTAAACGATTCGAAGATAACAATAATAATTATTTTTAATTATAATTGTGTCAAGCCTAACTGAGCCTACATCGATGGAATAGATAGACACTGAAATATCATAAGTCGCAAAAACGGCGCTAACATAATAATGCTACGATATTATATTTTTGTGATTAATGTTAACTTTGGCACTGATTTTCATTTTAATTAATTTGGTATGAATTTTTAATTCTGAACTAAATGACCGATTGATTTTGATCAAAACTTGCGTCGCAGTACTTCGTACGTGACTTTTTTTTAACACAATTCCGTAAACTGTACAAACGTTACTTAAAAATTGATTTTGCATAGAAACAGCAGTTTTCTACTTTTAATATGAGGATTCAGTTTAGACCCTAACTCTCCCTAACTTTTTCTGCAGCCTGTAATTTTTACTACGGTATGTGCACCGGCCAATTTCTCTACGTAAAATAAAAATAATACGGAACCCTAAAAAGGTAACATGAGAATGTAACTAAGCACTAAAATTAGTTTTCTACCTTCCTTTTTTTCTTTTTGACAAATCCGAAATAATTTTATTACTAAAAAGCATATAGAATAGAAAGGTACTCGTATGCAAATGCATTGATAAGTTTGGTCAAACTTAGAAGTATCCAAAATAGACCGTAGAAAGCATCAATAGTTACTGATAGGTATAATATAACTAGGTACTCACATCAGCTGTAAATTGAAAAACCTTATCAAGAAAACAAAAATGCACTTGAAATCTTATCGTCAATTTCGCATAAAAAGAACACAAGTTGCAGATCGTTTTTAAAGTTCGTTCATTGAATATTGTTGTTTATTTGTGCGTGTCTAGATTGTCGTACGTGTTAATTCGCTAGTGCGGAGAAGCGCGCGTTTTGAAGCATGTGCGGGCGGCCGCAACATGGAAAGTACAGCCCGAGACTGCCTGCGCCCGCGGTCCCCACTCGCGCGCTTCGGCTGATCAAACAACCAGACACTGCACTTCACTACACTTGCATGTAAAATTTTAAGAATCTCACCTTCGAACATGGCTAGGGAAATTATTCCAATATTTCCTCTCGTTTTTTTCTTCTTCAAATTGTTTCTCTTTAGCTCTGAAGTGCGTATATAGGCGCAGGAGACCTCAGCATTTTGCATAGGTTACTCAGCTATTTAATAACGTTATTAGGGTGAATTTAAATCTGTAAAGTATAAAAACCATTTTAATAAAAAGTACATACTCATATATGAGTACGCATTATGTAACGCAATCCGACTTTTATACGAACCTTTCAGATATTTTATCGCTACATTTATTTTAAGATTCAACGTTAAATTATGATAGGTACCTACCAGATTTTGCTTGTAACTTCTAGGTTTGTATACGTAATAGACACTCTTATTTTGCATTTGTCATTCACAGTAAATCAGGATGCTGTCGGTGAATTATATAGAAGATTCAATCTAGACTAGAAGTGATCTCCGGATATGTGCAATCAGAACAGCCTGCTACTTTTTAGATGTCAGAAACAAACATGGCGGACAACAACCAATGATAATAGCTAGCGTCTTTATTAAGAATTCCCATTGGTCGAAAAAACGCCATGTTTGTTTACATAGTTGAACATCTAAAAATAAACCTATTAGCTAACCTATTTAAAACAGAACTTACAAGATGAGCACCATTACTAGATTTATCATACTAGTATTTCAAGTGTTTCTGAATATGTCTGTAATTAAAAGTATGTTAGGTCCATTCCTGTAATGCACTCTATTTCCTTGCAAGCTCGGTTTAAACGTTTAGAGCTCAAAGAAACATTACCATTTATATAAAAAAAACACCAGTCGGAAAACAACACCATAACTTTTAAACCGCTTGACACAATTTGATCAATCATAGCCAGCACAGTGAAATACAAAATAGTATTATTTCAAATATAAAACCGCAAACAAAACGGTACATCCGTTTTTTCTTCCGATTTTATATCTTAAAGGCGGCAACAATTATAATTTAAGGAAATGGTACAACAGAATTGACGCCTTTGGTCTACGGTTTAGCAACGTATTCGCATCAAGCAAGAGCATACTTACTCACCTTTTTATGACTGAGCATTTAACTACGGGAATCAGAGACGTATCATTCAGCCAAAAATATGACCATATGAGCATGCACACAACATTGTCTAGAACCAGTCTAGAACGTATTATTTTATAACTATGTGCATGTGTGTCGGTGTTGCGAGTTCGTTATATTGATGAACAGATCGTGTTTTGAGCTTGTGCGCTTATGCGTAAAATTTTTGTGTGCTATTTGAGTTTGTTGCCACCCGCAAGCAAGCAGCACATTTTATTACCCTGCATGGCTAGCAAAGGCACCGCGACAAAATCTTTTCGTCACTTTGTCGAGCGAGAACATAACGAGGTGCCTATCATATACGCCTGTCTTGCTTTGGCATGATAGCAAGAGTCGACAAAATTTTCTCGCGGGGCCCAAGCTACCCCGACTGGTTATAGCGATGGCATCTCCAGTGGTTAAATGGTCGAAGCTTTAAGAAATTTATCTGGGATGTAATTTTCTCAGAGTCGATATGATGATCACCTAAGTGGATTCTGCATAAGTACAATCTAGTTAACTATGGTAGTTATAGTTGATTGAATCAGGCGTTACTTTGCGGAAGTCCATTTTCAAAACTGTTTTTCTGATGAATTTTTAGTGTAATTCCGCTTCTACGTCGCTTCAAGTACAATAAAGAATTTGTGATAAATTTATCTGGTGAATATTTGTTGATAATGTTAATTTTGCGCTGTTGACTCTTCGAGCGCTTGGCGGTATAATTTATTACTTTTTAAATTCAATTAAAATACATGTCATTTCAATTAATATATATTTTATGTTTCAGAATTAACACATTTTTGTTTACAGATTTAGTATTATCATATTTCATGTGTCAGAATTAATTAATTTTTGTTTCAGATTACTTTAATAATTTTATAATTAAAAATAATTCAGAATTAATTAATTTGTGTTTGAGGTTACGTTAATTTTCAATTTATGTGATTAATATTTTATATCAGGTTAGGCAAAATTAAACTCAATAAAATTAACATTATCAACAAATATTTACCAGGTAAATTTATCACAAATTCCTTATTGTACTTGAAGCGACGTAGAAGCGGAATTACACTAGAAATTCATCAGAAAAACAGTTATGGTAGTTATAATTAACTTTTGTTTTAAATAAAATTACTACATGAGTATTATACAAACGTCAGTCTTTTATTTATAAAACGACTTAAAAAACAAGTTTGAAGCTGATAGTTAAATGCAAGAGATGAGTTACATGATAAACTGTAGGTAAGTTTATAGACAAATCAGGAGCTATGTCAAAATAGTAGATTGTATTACATGGGAGTAAAATAATATTTTTACGAGTGTGATTTTGAATCTAGGGTGTAGTAAAGGATTACAGAGTAGAACTTTGTAGAACAATCCAGAGGCCTTACGGAAACCTGCGATTCTGTTTAGGTTACAAGAAAACTTGCACGGCCGCAAACCGTATCTTGGCGCGTTAAGGTTCACGTTAGTTTCATTTTACGAACTGCACTGTTTTAGCGTAAATTCGAGCCTGCGTTAAGACGTAGCCGTATGGCCCCTAAACGCAGTGAGGGATTCAATATAAGTCACCCGAGAAAAAATATTAATTTACGTCTGAGCGATACGCTCTACTTTACATACCATTATTAAAAAAAAACCTTTAATACAGTCAGCGCGGCGGCGCAATGAAAAGGTAGTTATAGCAGGTTGTATATTAAATGTAAGTTATAAATAATGTTACTAAATATACCAAGTGAGGTGTACAAATTGAGCATACTTACTAACGTTGCTTTAAAGAGTATTTCAGTTTCATTATTAAATAGATCTTGTAAAAATCACACAGTCACACTGCTAATTTTAAGTTTAATTGAAAATCTATGATCAACAGGCCCCTCTTTCTTACTGGGCACTCTGGGCACTTGTCCAGGGCCCCGCAATCGATGGGGGCCCCAAGTTCCTGCCTGATTACCAAACATAAACCGATATTTATTACCGAAAAACATATTTATTTCAAAAAAAACAATGTATAATGACTGAATGCAAAATACCTACTTGCTTATTATCTTTTGCATGCGCGAAGCTACTCTACTGTCGCCCGAAAATATTGCTCTGTCAAGGTCATAGGGGCCCCATCTTCCTAATGTGCCCAGGGCCTCTAATAGGTTAAAGACGGCCCTGATGATCAATCAATCAATCATATATGTAAATTTATAAACTCGCATCTATAAAATAAAATACATAATAAACTTATATTAAAATCTTACATACAATGTTTTTATGAGATCGTCAGCCTATAGGTTTAGGATTTTGAAGAAATATTCTACTTCCAGCAGCCCGTCTTCTGCTAAGTCACTGCAGTGTATCGCATTTTGAACTTTCGTCTTACCTAATTTGGCCCGCAACGTATGTGGCCGCAATAATCTTGCGATATCCTGAAACACAACGAAAAAGGTAAGGATATATTAGCCTAACGAAGAACGTGGTGCCACCTTTTTTTTCGAGGGGGAAATCTTCCAAAGATACCTGGCTGCATCGGGGTGCAGCCAGGTTATGTGGGATTAACTGGGCTCAGTTATTGGGGTACCCACTAACTCTAACTAATAACATATCAGATCTTTTATGTAATTAGCCGATATACGTCCAATGCTGAACAAGACCTGTTTAATGAATGAAGCTCGGTTATCAGCTATCTACATCCAGATCTGTCTCGTCTGTTTTACCTTCACAGGTCGTCACTTTACCTGGCCACAAAGCGTCCTACACTCGTTGAGCTATTATGTACTACATGCTAGATGGCATGGCGCCTCAAGTCACAACATTACAATGTTCCATTTAATTGTGGCTAATGTGCCGAATTTAAATCAGGCAATCGTAAAAAAAAAGTATTCGCGTAGATATCTAATATCGTATTAATATCTATTTAAGTATGTATTTAAAAATATATATGTACATGTATATCAGTCTCTGGCAGCCATATTACAAGCTTTGCTTAGTTTGGGGTCAGGTGACAGTGTGTGGAATAATGTCCCAGATTTTATTTTTAAATAAAGTCAAATGTGTTTTATGCCCCAAGTTGTGTCTTACACACCCACCATAATATATACTTATATGATACAACACATGATCACACATAGGACAGCGTCTAGAAGCGGGCTGTCAGATCTAGTGCGTAGTACATAACAGCTCAATGCTTATACTATGTTTAGTTGTTTATAATGTACCAAAGCAAAAGTAAAACAGCAATCACTTACAGCAGGGTTTCTTAAAGTGGGGTCCATGGACCCCTATGGGGTCCATGACGCGAGTGCTAGGGGTTCACGTTCCCGAGGTTTATTTACTAAAATTTGTTTGAAGTATGCAGTTCTGTTATTTAAATAAACAAAACCAAAAATCAAGTAATTGTCAAGTAACACTGTTTTCTTATTTTAAAATTCTCTTCGCAAGGGGTCCGTAGTGTTACTGAAACATTGAAAGTGGTCCGTGGCTACAAAAAGTTTAAGAACCATTGACTTACAGGATCTGTAGGGCCAACTAATTTTCTAAACTCAACGGCACTATTGAGGCTCTTGTCTTTGCATACAATCTCCATGGCTACGCAGGGTCCGCTTGCCAGCTCCTCTACCATTCCCTATGAAAGAAAATAGGTATTTCAACAAACGAATAACGATTTCTTAGGTTTCCAGATCACACATTGTAATTAAACACCTTTAACGGATTTTATCGCGTACATTTTACATTATTTTAATTCCTGATGTTTCGAACACTTTGCAGAAATCGTGGTCATAGGTAGACTAGATGACAGATGTCTGTAGATGATACTTTATGTTACCAAAAATAAAAAAGTCAAAAAAAATACTTTATTAACTTCTCGAGTGACTCTGGGTGTCGAATTTTATTTATCTTTTAGTAAACATGTTTTTATTTTTTTTATGTTAGGGCACCACTTCTCTTTTTTCTCCTTAACGCGGGCTCAAAAAAGCGCTGAAACAGCGCAGTGCGGAAAATCATGCGAACGTGAACCTTAACGCACCCAGACACGGTTTGCGATCGCGCAACTTTCGCAATCACCTAAACAGAATCGCTTTTACAGGTATCCGTAAGGCCCGTTCTTTCTCAAAAATATGCCGTTCCTTTGGCTTGTTTGTAACCTAAGTTAAGACGGACGGATGGACAGAAAGACGGACAGACAGACAGTGTATGTAGGCTTAATAGTAGGGTCCCGTTTAGACCATTTAGGTACGGAACCCTAAAAATTACTTTGATTATGTCTTTTTGGTGGACTGAAGAGGACATGAATAGATTTCGTCGACACGAGTCTGCACGATTGGCTATAGTGTGTGCATGTGTAGGAGTACATGCCAACTTTTCCCTCAATACGCCGCTTTTGCTCAAGATGTTTCCCAGTAGCTATAGCAGTAGTTAATAAAATACCTTATACTCGGGAACTATTCCTTTGTAAACTTCATAGAACTCAGCCGCATTGATATTCTCTACTATAAACATATTGAGTGCGGTAACAATAAATCCTCCCTCGTGGATAGCCTGCAGCGCTACTCCGAGCTTTCCCTCTCGGACTGCGTGGGGCTTCACTATACACAGGGTGCAGTTCGACAGTGTGGCGGTCAGGGTTAACCGGCTGACTCGGAGTGCAGGTGGCGGAAAAAAGTACTCTATATCCTGCCAACAAACAAAAATATATTCTAAATCAAGACTGCTATTGGCACCTTATTTCTTTACAACTTTGTTCCACCATGCAGAACAGGTTAGATGACTGGTTTTTTTTGTCCTATTAAAATGTAGTCCATAAATATAGCTGATTAATGAAAACAAAATGAAAATCTGATCAAAAATAAGTACTTTAATATCATGCTAGACAGAGAGCGCGACACAGCAAATTATGACGTCACTTCTTTGTACGCCATATAAATTCTATTCGCCAGAATAAGTATGGCGCGCAGAGGCGTGACGTAATTTGTTGTTTTGTGGTAAAGGGATAGTTTTCTCTACCAAAAACGCTTATAAATCAGAACATTAATAACCGATGAACTTTTTTTTTTTCAATAAACATATTATAATTTATTAAGGTTGCCTGGAAGAGATCGCTTATAGCGATAAGGCCGCCAATTGTTTCACTAGTTTTTTAAGTTGTTTTTTATGTACGTTTGTAATTTTTGGTGTGAACAATAAAGAGTTTTCTATCTATCTATCTAATTTACTTAAAATCTTCATCGAAGCTTTTGGTTTCAACAATATTAAGATCAGTCATCTATATACACTACTATAAAAGTATTTTACGAGTTCCATACGAAACCGGAACCCTTATTATTTTGCCACATATTTTTAGGGGTAGCAGGTTCAGGTCATTCTTCAATCACGTGAAATTTTTCGCCTACTTTTTTACCCATTTTTTTATTTATTTGAGCTTTGTATGAACGTGGTCAGAATTACACACATGTCTTTTCTCTTTAGTGTTAAAGAGAGGCAAATTGCCGTGCGGCCCGGACTAGAAAATGATAGTTTCTTATCATCTCGCGGATGTAGGGTGATGGGACATAAGAACCGTACGAGGGCCAAAGTGAGTATCAGTACACTCTCTATTGCGACTAGAGGTGTCCTGATACTGACATGGTGGCAGATATATAATTACAAACGCATTACCAAACAAGGTTTTAGTAAGGCAGGCAGCCGGCCGCCGTAAAACTCAAGCAGGCATTAAAGTTTACATGCTTTACCAATCCCACATTTGTGAAAAAAAGGACGACATAAAACAGAGATTCATATAGTAAGTGGAATGAACTCAATCCCTCCTGCGGCATTTCTGTGTAACAATATCATGAGGTTCATCAAAATGGCTGTAAATAGTCTTTAGGCTCCGCAACATATATCTGTGAACCCTGGAGTGACAGGTTTCCATACGACGGTGATCGCTTAACCAGGCGGAGATTAGCTAATTTCCCACTTATGACATAAAAAAAGAGTAGCAGCACTCCATACATATTCATATGCAATTCCAAAATGTAAAGATATCCTGGATTTTAACAGACTTCCAAAAAGGTGGAGGTTCTCAGTTTGACTGTTTTTTTTAAATGTTTGTTACCTCAGAACTTTCAAACCTGGGTGAACCGATTTTGATGATTCTTTTTTTTTTTGAAAGCTGGTACTTCTCGTGTTCCGTGTTCCATTTCAATTTGGTCCAGTTCTGACATTTTTATGAAGTCAGTTTTTTATATTGATAATTATATTGTACCTCTCTAGCTGTCTCAGAATCTAAGACAGCATCGACACAATTTCTAACTGGATCAAGCCCATACATAGCCCTAATAGTGCCCGG
This sequence comes from Agriopis leucophaearia, assembly GCA_949125355.1. Lineage (NCBI taxonomy): Eukaryota > Metazoa > Arthropoda > Insecta > Lepidoptera > Geometridae > Agriopis > Agriopis leucophaearia. The sequence goes on from OX421262.1 coordinate 13,124,125, forward strand.
AGCAGCCTTCTGAGGGTCTTGGTGTCCAATTAGTTTCAAGCAGGCAGCCACTGCATCTTTGCCAACCAGTTCTGCACCATAAACCAGCTCACCAGACAAATTGTCAAGTAGAAACCTGAAATAAGTGCATAAGTCACGGATGTAATGTATCCAAAGATCTTATATTAAGAATATGTTCAACCATACATTTGCTGCGAATGAGCGATGGTAGCCGACCAGAAGAATAGCAACTTTACAATCTGACGGCACCCTATTCGATCCTCAGCGCTTCACCAGTCTAACTTACTAAGTAACTTATAAGCAGTTTTGATGCCATTGCTCAAAAAACGGTGAAGGAAAACATCGTGAGGAAACCGTTACGTCCAAAAACCTCAAAGTTCAAAGAGATAATAATATAATATTCACCAACATGCACTGGGCCAGCATGGTGGATTAGGTTAAGCAAGCCTGAGTCCCAACAGTGGGAACATGATAGGCTGATACTGATACATTTGCTGTGCCAGTATGTATGAACTTGAAAAATTTGCATCTGATCTCCTAATTATTTATTTATTGACATTTTAATTATGTTGCATCACTCTCAAGTGCAACAACCGCTCACTAATGAGGTCGGTATGCAAACAAGTTTACACAGGTGTATAATATACTAGTTTATTTTTTTATTGTCTATCGGGACTTTACAATGTTACGTTGTATAGTAGTGGTCTCGACCTGACTGAAAACTGTGGGTGAGGCCGGCAGGAAGTGCGGATGTTGTGTTCTTGATCTTGATAACATGCAGGTATGTCACTATGACACTCAACACTGACTGCATCGGTAGATGTCCTAGTTCCGTCACCACGGTATGTATGTTATTACACTTGCTTATTACGGGTATCCACGAAGCCATCCCAACTTATCACAGGAAGGTTAATTTTAGCACACTCAGCAAAGTGTACCTAAGCTTCATAAATCCGCTCAAAGCTGTGCAGCCTTTTCTCTATTGTTTTTATTACTGGACCCAAGAGCTTCTCATGCTCAAAGCGTTTAAGAATCGCTTTGTCATGTTCTTGCTCAGTAGGGTTGTTGACTGTTAATTTGTTAGGCCCCTAACACCAAGCTGTCCCACGAGCTACAGCCGCAGCATGGCTCATGGGTGACCGCATGCTCCTTACTACTCCATAGAGGAGCCGCGTGGCGTAAGTATAGATTTCTATCTAAACTGCAGATTGAAAACCACATGGTGTAATGTGATTACAAAGGCACGTACATTTCAACATTTCGCATCAAGACTTTTTTTTACAACACACTAGGCATGCATTTGACCAAAGTCTCTTTTGATTGGAAAAGGTGATGTAGTCAAAGATGTAGCTCGCATACCTACGAAAGACCTATTCACTTTTTTTAACAACCCCAGATTGTACCTGCTTTTGAAAGACATCTATATGTCTTTCAAAAGCAGATACAATCTGGTAAGGAGTTCAAACTGTTCTATTCAAAAAGTGGATTGGAAATACTTAGTACGTCCGAATGGACTTTCTACAATAGCAGAGAGTCTACTTATTGTACTCTGGTTTTGTTGTAGAAAAGCTGAATGATAGAACTTACGGGAAGGTTGGATCAGATAGCTTTGACCTGTAGATGTAATTGATGTCTTCAGTGGTGAGACGAGCCAGCTTTAACTTTGTAACTCGCAAATTATTTTCATGGAAGTGAGTGAAAATCTTGCCAGCCAACTTTGTAGGTATTGGTTTAATCATAATGAAAGTTCTGAAAAATTAATAGAAAAAGCTTAATATACTTTTATTTAATATTATTGTTTCCAATATTATGCAGACGAAAGTAGCAACAATAGCAATAGATCTACCATTACAAAGAGTAAGGAGAGCTTATTTTTGTTATAAATTAAACATTAGGACACAGGGCTTTCCCGGGTTTCCTGGAAATAAAAATAATAATTCGCAATTCCCGGCAATGAAAAAAAGCTGGAAATACGAAAACCCTAATCATATTGTTAAGTACAATGAGTTATTTTGGTTTAGTTCCCTGTAGCACTGTAAAGGCAGCACCCTGAGACTACCCAAGAGCGGATCCAGCTTTGGTGCCAGTGGTTTATAATCATGGATACAAGTAAAAAGTAGGTATGGGCTGGGTCCAGGGAGGGTCACGGGGGTCATGACCCCCCCTGGATCCGCCCTTGAGACTACCCACATTTATGCTTAAGTTAAAAAGTCCCAGTAGCAGATCCTAAGCTAAGATGCTCAAACTTTTTACAATGTTATTGCAGAGGAGAAAGCTAAAAAAAAATACCGAGTACAACACTAGGTACACAGTAAATACTTTATGAGTAGGTAGTACATTATTATACTAGGCAGTATGTAATTATGTATACTTACACTTGCATATCTTTGTGCAATTTATTCCTGGTATCCTCACAAGCGAAATCAACTATTTTTATCAAACGGCCCAAAATATACAAAGTGCAACCTATATAAAAGTTATCCAATGTTATGCCATTCACTTTAACACGTCTGACGAAGGTCTTTCGGTTTTTTAAATCATACATTTCGAGCGTTTCATCAGTAGGATAGTAAAATACATTAAACCGGCGAATGAGACTAGCCTGATTGTCGTACCACTCTCCGACAAATGAGTATTTGTTATTGTAGGCTCCTTCCTGAAATATTACCAAAATTACTTGAACGCATACAACCTAATTTATATAAAATTAAAATAATTTACTGTAAAAGAAGTCGTTAGATATTTTGTACGGATATTTTACTAACCATCTTCAGCGCAAAGCTTTAGCGCTCCAAAGCCTTCAAATGATACTATAATAACACAAATAGGAATTGCGAATTATCTTTCGGTGTCGGCCTATGGTCCTAAAGTTCTCGACAAATTCGGCTAAATCAATTTTTCGGTTTAGGTTTGGCAATAACAATATACATATAAACAACCGCCGCAAGTCATCAACAAAACAAAATAACTCGTTCATATCATGAACGGAAGTCTTCTACTATTGTATTCTCTTTGGTCTTCTATTGTATTCTCTTTGAACGAAAGTTTTTTTTTTTTTAATATTTACCCTATTATTACGGCTGCGGAACGCAGTTCTCCCTTGCCATGATAAATTTAAAAAGTAAATACCAAAAGCTATGCGATCGCTATCTCTTGACGATGAAAGAACTATACTGACAATGCCTAATTGGAAATAGCTCATTTTGCGTATTTTGTTATTCGGCAATGAGAGGCCTGCCGTTTGCCGTATTTTCTGAAAAAAAAAACGTTGATTTTGGTATCAATAATAACGCTGCTACGTCGCCTACAGGTAAGGCCTCTGCTGACTAAAGACAAGGGTCTTCAAAAAGTGTGTTTTTCCAATGATGACATAATTATGTTACAGAGACGTGGCTCTTAACTGCTGGCCTTATGGAAACATTCAAGAGTTACACAGCGGGCAATTGACAGAGCTATGCTCGGAGTTTCTTTGCGCGATAGAATCCGGAACGTTGATATCCAAAGAAACAGAATTACCGACATAGCTATTAAAATTTACAAGTTGAAGTGGCAAAAGGTCACATTGCTGAAAGAATCGATAACTGAAGGAGAAGAAAGGTTCTTGAGTGTAGACCTCGAACCGAAAGTAGCATCTGCGCTGCATCTTTGTCTTGGCAGGCTGTGGATCAGTGTGGAGTTCAAAGGAAGAGGCTTATTCTCAGCAATGGGTGTCTTATGGATGGTGATGATGATGATGATAAAATAGCTCTGCTATTTTTTTACTTTTCGAGAAACTTACCGGTGCGCAAAACATTTTCCAAAATTTTGAGTCGATATATAAAACCTTTTATTATTATTATTTTGTAATTACTTCTTTTATCAATATAAATTAAACGGTGGGCTTGATACCAGCCACGTCAAGCCCACTGTCGCGAGTAGTATTACAGGTGTTCGCGGGACGGTCCTGGCCCGCGGGCTGTAGTTTGGTATACCCGGTATTTTCTCCCCAAAAATTACGGAAAACTTCCCAATCTGGCAATGTTCATTTGACAGCTAGTTTAATTTGACAGTGACTGCTGATTTTTTTTGCTGAATATCAAACTGTATTATATATATTTTTTCGGTTTGGTTTCGGCTCAGCACAGTTTGCGCAAATGACAATCGAAAATAGTTACGTTTTTAGTGTATCTCTTCAGCAGCAAAATAATAACTATTTCGCGGCTCCTCAGTGAATTTTAATGCGGTAAATTACTGTCCTCCGTCAACGCCATCCGATAGGCAAGTATTTTAAGTTTATAGGCCACAGGCACGCCACAGGCCTAATGCCCGTAACACACCTCCGCTGCGAAACCATAACAGCGGAACCGCAGTAATTTCGCCACGTTTTGTCCGTATGTAAGAGAAGCGGAACACTAGCGAAACTGCCTGTTCTAACGCATAGATTGAACTATAATTCTATCTCTTTCCCCGCGCGGTTTCGTCGATCCGCTCTGACGCTAGCCACACTTCCGCGCTCCGGCCGCTATTTGGTTGCCGTCTATATTAAAAAGTACTCTTTGGTTGCAAAGAGAATACAATAGAAGAAGAGACGGGACACCATAGACAAAAAAAGTTTGCCAAACGTCAAGTCGGAGCGAGATTTTATGTCAATAATTATACACGATTTAATGTCAGGTTTAATAGGGATGTGCCACCTCCTATCCAAAATGTATCGATATCGATTTCATACCTACTACATATGGAATCCAATATTATTTATTACAGAACCTTGCGCCACTGGTTTTGTTTTAGTGGTGCAAAACAAAATCTGTGCCACAACATTCAGTATATTGTGATTTTTGTAAGTACAATAAAAACACAGACTAAAATGTTGTATTTTATTTATTATCATCTTCATCATTTTCGTATAGCTACAGTAGTAAAAACATAATTGTGCACCTGACGCCGGACGCAACGCCGACAGACTGAGTTGTGTAGCGCACATGCTACCGCTCGGCCACCATCGATTTATAATACGGTCAATCAGTTCTGGTCGTCACGGCGGTAATTAATTGTAGGATGAAACGACCTGAAATAGATATTGTTATTATGATTTTTTAAAGTTACGTGAAAATGTGTTCTTTTTCACGAAAAAAGTCCCGCACAATTTCAAAAGTTTGGACTTCAAAACTAGATGATTAATTTAATTAATTAATTAACTAAATGATTAATTAATTTTTAATTTGTCATCTGACAATGGCTTAGCACAACAATGGTCTTATTGATGGAACTGCAGATTTCTTCAACTGTTTTTTTCTTTTGTAGTCCTTATCTTCAAAATGCTTTCCACATACAAATTTATTTTGGTGAAGACTTTCGATCGGTATATGCGCTAAATCTTCGTGAACCGACATTTTCACCAATTTCTTAACGCTAAAAAATAAGAGTATCGTTATCGATATTTTATAAATATATCGTTACGTTGCACCACACTATTTTCAGAATCAAAATAGATAATGATGATTTTTAGATATTTTGGCTCAAAAGAAGTATATGGGACTCATAATTTAACTAATGATAACATACCGATCTTCATCCAGAGGATATCTCGCCATAAAATCACGTTTTGTGCCGTTTTTTCGTGCTGTTTTGAGGCCGCATATTTCGCACTTCGTTTGGCTCAGATACTTTTTCGGAGGCATTACACACACCAAAACATACACTAGTAATATAAACCCCTTTTCAATAAGTATCTCTTTTAGTAAAGTTGTAGAGAAGTAAACAAAATCCTAAATAATTCACTCAGGAAAAAATACAAAACACGGGAGAATTCGGGACTGATTGACAATCAAGGAAAGAACGAGAACCGTTGAGGAAGTGAGTGAAAGAGCATTCTTTACCACACATTGGCCACAGATATGCAATACATTTTCGCCTCGTTTCATACTCGTTTTTTTCTTCTAAGTCGCGACAGACTGTTTGGTTGCGATGCCGCGTTGTTTTCGCACGTGTTTGTGGAAGTCGACAAAAATAAAAAGCGAAACAATTTTTTTTTCATAAAATGGACGTCGATTTTACAGAAAAATTAATTCAAGAGGTCAGAAATAGACCTATTCTCTATTTATTAAATCATCCAGACAATAAAAATAATATGAAAAAATTGCAACAGATTCGTGTTAAGTTCCGACGCCCAGTTCCGCTACTCAAACTACACTTGATAGCAGCGGAATTCATCCAGCGATTCCGCTACTCGTATTTCGCAGCGGAGGTGTGTTACGGGCGTCAATCCTTGACAAAGCTACAGAAAAGTCAAATCATAAAAAACATTCTATATGTATAAAAGTTTTTATTATTTTATTACTTTCCTATTTAATTTGGTAGAGAGCTAGTGAGTACGCACAAAGAGTGCTATACGATATTAGTTTCTAATATTGTTTAGGTGGTTTCTCTAACAAAAAGGAAAACTATTCTTACCATGGTAAGCTAAGTCGCATTGATGATAGGTTTATAATAAACTAGCCGTCCGCCCCGGCTTCGCACGAGTGTAAGCTCGGCCTTCGGCCTCGCTACAAAATATAATATAGCCTATGTCACCCGGGGATAGTGTAGCTTCCCAACAGTGAAAGAATTTTTCAAATCGGTTCAGTAGTTTCGGAGCCTATTCATTACAAACATACAAAAATAGGTACAAATCTTTCCTCTTTATAATATTAGTGTAGATAAATATTCAGTCCTCTTTAAGAGCCGTCTCACATTTTTTGACAAGAAAAGCAAAGAAATCTGGATTTTTGACGTTTTGATTATATTAAATAGAAAGAGCTTGCTGAATCATATGATTTAGAAACAACAAGACTTTTATGGAACACACCTATTTTTATACTGAACCAAAATCGAAAAAAAACCGCTCGTCCGAAACCACTATTGTAGGTAAAGTCGTGCTGATAGGAGTACCCATATTAAATAGATCTTTGTGCGATAACACAACCTACCAACTACCCATCTACTACCTTACAGATGAATATTAATTTTACATACGTAGTACCATCGACAAGTACGTTAATCCATGGTAGTACCTACCTAGTTACCTGTAGGTATGCATGATGCTGATTTCAGACTACGCTATGCTATGTGCTATCATGGATTAACTAGTAGCCTAAGTACGTTAATCCATGATAGTAGGTATAGCAAATATTAAGGAAATAAGAAAGGAGCCAATAATATTTATAGTACAGCGTGTCCATAATAATGTATGGTACGCGATATTGTTGTGCTCAATACTCAATATATAATGCTATGAACTATATGCTATTATATTATAGCGTAGTCTGAAATTAGCTTTATGCTGGTTCAGTAATTTGTTCTATTTTGAGGGAAGGTATAAAATATATACGGGGAAAAAGTTTCTTCGTATTTTTTAAACAAATTCAAGACATATTTTTTTCAAGTTTAATTACATTTAATTATAATATATATGTGCCATTTTGTTCGATAACTTGTTGCCATCTTGTAGGTAGTGACATGATCCCGTTGCTGTAGAATTTTTGGGACTTCTGATCAAAAAAATGCAACAAGTAGTTTTGACAGTCCTCTCTTGATGTTAATCTAACACTACCCAAAGAATTCTGAAGAGATCGAAACAGGTGGAAATCTGAGGGTGCAATGTCAGGGCTATATGGTGGATGCATTAACACTTCCCAACCAAGCTCTCTAAATTTTTGCTGAGTGGCCAAAGATGTGTGCGGTCTGGCGTTATCATGATGAAAGACCACACTCTTTCTGTTGATCAATTCCGGCCGTTTTTCTCAATTTCTTGTTTGAGTCTCATCTGCTGTTGGCAGTAGAGATCTGAATCGATGGTTTTGCCCGGCGGTAAAAGCTCATAATGAACGATGCCCTGCCAATCCCACCATACACACAGCATCACCTTATTACGTGTTAATCCGGGTTTCGCTACAGTCTGTGGTGCTTCACTGCCCTTTGACCATGATCGTTTGCGCACATTCTTGTCGTAGGTGATCCATTTTTCATCACCAGTGATCAATCTTTTCAAAAACGGTTCGGTTTCTTTACGTTTCAATAGAGAGTCGCAAATGAGTACACGATTCATTTGGTTTCTTTCAGTGAGCTTGTGTGGCACCCAAATATCGAGTTTTTTTGTATACCCAGTTTTTTTCAAATGGGTCAAAACTGTTTTGTGGTCAATCCCCAGTTCTTCAGCTACGTCGTAACTATTAATATGCCGATCTTGGTCCACTTTTTCAGAAATGGCATCTACTTTATCCGTAACAGGGCGACCAGAGCGAGCTGCATCTTTAACATCAAAATTCCCGGACTGAAAACGCTTGAACCAACATTGTGCTACTCTTGATGACACTGCATTAGGTCCATAAACGTCACAAATTTTTTTCGCGGCTTGTGTCGCAGTTTTCCCTTTTTTGTAATAAAATTTCACAATATATCGAATTTCTTCGTTAGATTCACTCATTTTATAAAACAAAAAAACAATTGAAAAATGGCGGGAAATTGCTTTTTACTTTTTGTATTCCTTTTTTAAAATGTCATATTTTTAATGGTATCAAAACCAGCCAGATACAAACAGTACAACGGATGAGATTTTTACTACAACCTTATACATACAAAATACGAAAAGACTTTTTCCCCGACCTATTATGTAGGTAGTACTTACTTAGTTTTTAAATTACCTACTCTAAGATGGAAAGCACTGCATCTCAGAAGGAGTAGTGCGAGGGCCTACTAACACTAAAAATAAGTACCTAGATATATTTACTAACTTTACAACCATGTACTTTGTTCATTCAAAATTAAGTTATTATACATACTAATTTTACCACAACACTCAACAGCAGGTAGGTAGACTAGGGTAGGTACTTAAAAAAATTGGCGCCGACTGAGAACCTCCTCCTTTTTTGTGTCGGATAAAATTTAAGCCTATTAGCTGAGAGAAAATACTGCGCAAATGTAAATACAATTTTTAACCGACTTCAAAAATAGGGTTTCTCTCTTTTTTTTATAATGTTTGTTACCTCAGGCACGAATTATACAAAACTCCGTCATTTAGAAACATTTATTTGGAAAAATATTTTATTTGAAAGCATATACTTTCAGATTGGTCCCATAGACATTTCATTAAAATCGGTTCAGTAGTTTGGTTTTTAAATGAAAATAACTGGAAAAAAATATGTTATTCAAGTAAACGAAATAGCGTATGTGAAGTCGGTTTTGATAATTATTATTTCCTTCAGGTGTACGATTACTTCGATAAGTACACGTTTTTATGCGAAATGTATGACGAAGAGGCGGACTCAATCAGGGAGCTAGTTTTAAACTTTTTCCCGTTTGATAACTCCGTGCAAGTGATCGACACTGCGAGAGGGAAAAACTTGTTAAAACGCGTGCAACTGCCAAGCATAAAACTGCAGATGTTGCAAATCGGTAACATTGTCAACATATTCTCGAAGTTGCTTCATATAAAAGATTGTGCACCGGCGACTCTGCGGACTCTATTTAAGCATGTTGAAAGGTGATGCTGTAGAAATTAATTATACACCTATCGAATAGATTAGATATTAGAAGTTATGGGCACCTATGTACATAACTTTTATCTCATGTGTAGGTACCTACATTATTCTTATCAATTTTTAATGGGACAAGTGCCTTTATTAACTAAACAAAATACAAGCTAACACTAACGCAACAAAAACAGTTAGACAATCAAAATGCTTAAGCCTATCAGTTGGCAGCGTACCCAGCATGCTGGTGGCATTACCACGCTGAATGGCAATTGCTTATGGCGTGAACAAGAAACAACGCCAGCATTTTGGTCCAGACGCTCAGGGTCCCCAAAGGCCCAATGTCTCGACCCTAAACGATTCAAATATGTAACCACTGCCAATGTTAGCATATTTGCGCCGTTTGTGCTGCTCTGCAGTACCAGACTGACATCGATAGGGCTCACAGCACCTTGCATCCAAGCGTAAGCTGACAGCTAGACGAAAAACAGTTGGGTCAAAAAGGCAACCTGTGTTAAAAGAGGTCATGGCTTGCAACCAAAGTCCCGATTCCCAAACACATGACCGCAAGACATCAAGAATACGAGCGCGATCTGCCATACTATAGGACACGTATTAAGGAGCGACTTCCGTCCCAGTCTCTGGGAAGACAATTTCCTGGGAAAATTGGTATGTGAACAAGCCAGCCTCCAAACATTCATTGCCTCTTTCAAATGAGATACAACTACATCGGAAGGCCCTAAAGAGGGTGTGAGGTTTTTTTTCTATTAATTTTATACCTGTATCTTGTTTTTGCAGCACATTTGCCCTAATCAAACCAGTTCCACCAAGCCAGCATGGCAAACTAATTACATTCATAATGCAGCAAGGATTTCGAATAACACGGATGAAGAATGGTAAACTCGGGAAAGATTTTGCGATGGCACTTTATGCACACATCGCTGGGAGTAATATGATGCCGTTTGTATTCAGTATATTATTGTCTATAGCACGGAATAGAGAAAGGGGCTATGAAAGTGAAAAGTAGGCGAGACCGACTGCCACACTCCTGCGGAGCTTTTGTTATTATTATAAAAATAGGCTTGCGCTTGACCGCCAACTCGCCTGATGTTAAGCGATGATGCGGCCTACGATGGATCACGCTTGCCTAGAAGAAAACGATTTACTCTTGACTTGAAGACACCCAGATTGTAACTATCCGGGAACACCCATTCAGGCAGCGCATTCCACAGACTAGCAGTTCGCACAATTAAAGTGGAATCAAAGCGCTTCGTACGGGTTTTCGGAATGTCAACCATAAAGCAGCACCATTCAGCTTCGCACCATTGCGGCAGTTGAGATCTAGGTCTATTGACTAACCGTCAATTTATCTGTACCTAGAGTTGGGCAACTGGAGGAAGTAAAATATCTTATTGTGGCAATCAGTAGCGTTAAAACAAATATTGAAATAACGATGGTGGAAACACTGGAAACCCAGTGGCTCTACCTACTTACAGATAATTTGGTAGGTACTGTTGGTAGCTATGCAAGTGCTTTGTGAACCCCTCCCCCCCCCCCCCCTCATAGCCCTATTTATGTGCCGCTTACGATCACTTGAGTTTTAATTTGTAGGTATTGACCGGGGGCGTATCCCACAACCTCAAAAACATTCTCATTTTAATCTTACATTCTTAGCTTTCATTGAATTTTGTCTTACTCTTTCATTAGCCGAAAGATCGACACAAAGCTTCTTTCTTACATAATACTTAGGTACATTGTAAGTTACATTACATTATAAGAATGCTTTGGAGATTGTGTACATAGTACGTAGGTACGCCCCATGTTCTAATTTTATGGTAAGTAAATATATAGGAACCCCGCAGGTCCACTCAAAAATGTTGTAAGTACATATTGCACGCAACTCTATTAAACAAGAGTGCATGATTGTTATCGTTTAGTATCCGTTTCTTGTAGAATCATCATAGATTACGTGACAGCTGGTGAGGTGATAGGACTGGAACTGGTCGCGCCGGAAGCGGTGACAAAGTGGCGCAAATGCCTTGGCGCCACGGACCCCGCTGAGGCCGCACCTGGCACTCTGCGTAGGCTCTACGGGGAAAATAAACTGAGGAACGCTGCACATGGCTGCATCAGTCCCGAAGAATCTGTAAAGGTTTCATTACTGTTCTGCTTTCATACCGTCTCATTAAAACTAAGAAGGCCGCGTTTTCGACCTCAGCGGGTAGCAAAACAACAGCGACGACATACGTTATGTGACGGCAGCGTCGGTAGCTATCTAGCTATAGGGCAGTGGCGACCACATAGAAAAGAAAAAGAAAACCTTCTCTTTTCTGTGGTGGGACAGTGATCCCGCACGGGCCGCGCCATCCCATTTAGCCGGCTGTGGTAGCTCAAGAATGTATTTCCATCCATTATATTATGAAAGTAGGTACCTATATTAGATCATCACAAATTCACGGCCTAACCCGGTAGCGTCACTGTGATATACCAGGCATCAATGGCGTCGCCAGGTGGCTACGGCAGGGGGGCCAGATGCCATAGGAGAGTGTGGGTAAGCGCGTTCAAGAGCTTCCCAAAACGAATCCTAAGAGTTACTAATTTTAAATAACGTTGCCTATTTACCTACTCCCAACTGCCCCCTCAAGAATATCCTGGCTACGCCGTTGCTAGGCATTCACTATGAGTGACTTAAATACAGTTGTACACTAAGCCTCACTACACTAGCGATTTAGACACGGACATTTCTATCTTCACAAAGACTGTTTTCCTACTTCAGATGCTGGATCTATTTTTCGGCTATGAAAATGGATTGGCAAAGATTCCTTTCCGTGCAACATACAAGGACTGCACTTGTTGCGTGATCAAACCGCATGCAGTTATCGACGGTAACCTCGGATCCATTTTAGAGTTAATAACTCTTTCTGGAAAGTTCTATATTTCCGCCATAGCTATGTTTGGAGTAAAGCTAGCTAATGCAGAAGAATTTTATGAAATATACAAAGGAGTTTTGCAAGAATATGAGGTAAACCTGTTATTTATATTACAAATTAAATGTCTCCAAAATACATAAGTATTCTAAGAGCATTTCCTGTTGCTAAAGTGGCGATGGACACAAGGCACAAGCATTTAAAACTACACCGCGCATAATATATAGAAGGCCACGAGTGCCCTCGACATTAAATTTGTGTTCTACATACATAAAAATTTAGTACAAACTTAAACGTTTAGTTACATTTCTTGACAACACAATAGTATTTGTTTTGTTTAGACATTTGGCTGCGTATAGTTTGCCTCCGAAAAGTGGGAGAAGGCTGCGATAGTCTGGCGTTCGAAGGTAAAAAAAAGACGTCACAAATTTCGAAAGCGCTCGCCTTTCCGAATTAGACCTCAAACGCCAAACTCATAAATACCAATCAAAACACTTCTACAACTATACATATAACAGTGTGGGCTACCAAAGAGAATGTAATATACTACGTATGGGCCAGCTGTAGGTACTGCACAACTTGGGACCGGGTGTTCAAAAGTTTGGACTTAACAGCCACATACGAGCACTCAACTCACGCCGTGAAATAGCCAGGATAACCATCTTCGGACACGACGCGGACGAAACCATAATCAGTATTTGTTTAATATATATACATATATTAAAAATATTTTCCAGGCCATGTGTATACAGCTAGCAGAAGGGAATTGTGTTGCACTAGAAGTGAAAGCTACAGATCCTAAAATCAATGTTGTGTGCGAATTCCGGAAGCTGTGTGGCCCTAGAGACCCGGTAATTAGATATTATAGTCCTCAGCTTTTCTATACGCTATATTAATTATATTAGCTAGGGGGCCTACCTTAAAATACCAATGGCCTACCAAAACTCGGCGAACCCAAGAATTTAGCTATTTAGAAAAAGTTTGTACTTCCATTTTCCATCTGTAAATTTAACACCAGCTACGGCACTGGCAAAAGCCTTAAGCCTTATATGAAGAAAAATAACTATATTTTTTATTCAAGAATCAATGCTTAACCTTGCCTTTTCTTTCTTCTTTTTGATTAACTTATAGGAATGATCAAAGAAATTCGCATGCAACTTAGTTGATAAAACCAAAAAAGATCAATATCATGGTATTCTAACTTAAAATAATGGTAATTAACCTAGTGTAAATATTTTTTAGTTTGGTTCCCCAAAAAAGTATATAAGTTAAAAAAATAACTATAGCATGCAAAGAACGATCAGACAACTTATTCCTCGCTTTGATGATGAAATGTTCTGTTTTTCCCTGGTCTCGGGAATTAAAACATTTTATTCTCGGAAAGGTGTACTTTTAAATTCACGGGAGTTCCCTTTACCTGGATCCCGGGAGAATACTAGCTAGTAGCTACCCTCAAAATATGGGTAAATGAAATAACTTTTTAGGTAACTAGGTATTTCAGCAGCATAGTTTTATTTACTTATTACAGGATTTATGTCGTCAGTTGTATCCGGATTCGATTAGAGCACAATACGGAAAAGACATTTTACACAATGCAGTTCATTGTACTGATCTTCCCGAAGATGGTGAACTGGAAGTGGAGTATTTCTTCAAGCTCTTGGCAACTTATTAGTGATTCGTATTTTAGTTTAATTTGTTTACTTCTTGATAAATTGATTTTTTAACACAATATCGTTCCCTTCAATTTCGATTTTATCATACATCCATCTTCTGTTTACTCTGGAATAAATTATGTCATCACATACTTACCTTTATTGTTCATTATCAATTAATAAAGCGAGAACTACATTAGGCCGACGCGACAAATGCCGCGTACGCTGATCTGGACACATCGCAGCCAATACATTTTGTATGATGGCTAGCTGTGCAGATCTACATTAGATCCATGCACCGATCCACCGATTCTAGTTTTTTGTCGGAGACGTCAGATGGTGGAGGGGATTTAACCACGCGTCTGACGGCCTGTGCATAGTGTAGCTCTATGAATCTACCATCAGACACTTCAACCATTAATACTCATTGCACGAATGTCATTTTTTCTTCTTTTTTTACCTTACACCTTAACAGAATCCTCTTTTAATAGGCAATGCGCGTCACACGCATAAGACGTGCATCAGTTAAGTGTGCACACCAGCTTCACATGTGTGAAACATCTCAGACGTATGCATCAGCCTAATGTTGTTCTCCTACTAAATCTAATGTGATACTGCATATTCTAATTCTAATTATACTGCACATGCACATAGGTGACATAGGTGTGCCCAGTAATCGGACAATCTGATGCGGCAACAATAAGCAATAAATAATCTGCCACATTTGGTTGACACCCAAAGTAACAGCTGATTGTATCCAGCCAGTAATTTCTGAATTATTTTGGTAAAGGTAATTAATGATGAGCATATTTGGTATAAGGCCAGAACTCTATCTGACTAAAGAGAGACAAAGAAAAATAATCTCCTCTTTCTTTCTATCCTCTTTGTCTTTTTTTCTTTTTATCCAACTGACCAGAAAGATTCTACGGGTGTATGTTGACTTGTTTAAAAAAATCGGAATTATTAGTTTTTTATATTAACTTTTTTTGTTCTGAATGTCATAGGCTACATGTAATGCAATGTTGTTTTTATTTCATTATTATATCAGACATCTTAATCTCTCATTGGTGACAGCCATGCCATGCCATACCAAATCCACTCATCTGATAACAACTGTGATTAACGCCATAATAAAATATTGTGACCAGTCATATGAGCTTTGAAGACAATCAAGGAAAGGAAATCTAGGGAATGTTTACCTGCACTCGTGTCCACATTTAAGAGAGCTGCATTTTGGGCATGGAAAATGGCATCCTGGGCATGTTGTATCCAAACAGTCACATATATCTTTACCAGTGGCTGATATTTGGCCTCGTTCATTGTACAAGCATTTGTTCGTTTTGATTTTTCGGCTGAAACAAAGGGTGACAAGAGTATACACGCGGTGAAGATCATTTGAATAGAAGAAAATCAGTGACCATTTTGTCAATAAAAATGACCACACAACTTACTTCATATAGTAATAATTTTTCCGATTTAGCTTACGCCGTTCACGCTCTGATGTTTCCGGGTCAAAGTTGTTTAGAAAATGCATTTTGCTATAACTTCTATTAAAACTCGCTAAACCAACAAGGTAGGTGAGTGATCTAACAAATTAACAAACAAACTTTGAAGAACATTGACTATAGCACAGAAATAAAGCTTTCTTCATGAGATCAATCATTTATTATTGTTTATTATTCTGTAAGATCAAAGTATAAGACATTGACAGTAAAATACGGAAGACAAGGTGGTATGACCTTATTGGCTATAGCCTGCTCAGTAATAAGCAAAAAAAACTTTGGTTGGATGTTGGTGTTGGTGTGTCAGACGTCACTTCACAGTTGAGTTGATGTTTTTGGCTTGTTGGTTGCAAAGAGAATATAAGTAAACTATACTTTATTTTAAGTTAGGTGGACAGATTGAATTGGATTGAAAAATCGGGTCAAATTATAATAGTTTTATGAGTAACCATGGCAGACTCCAGCAATAAAGAGCAATCAGTTACAAAAGTTCCCATGATCTATGTTTGTGGAGGTAAGCATTATTAACCTATAAAATAACCAACTTGGGTATATTTTAAATTGACGTTACAAACCAGTGATATTCTCTTATACCGTCCTGGTTTCTTGCTTGTTAGCGTTCCATAGGACTACAATTAACCTTTAAATAGGTTCGTTCTGGCTATCCATCCGTCGTTAGAGCCTATATACTTACTATTGGTAAGTACATGAAACTGCATTTGCACATTACAGTTTTAGTAAGTATAGATCTCAATTTTAACGGTATAAAAAAAATTGAATTTTATGGGGTGGCTCTGCTACATGTGAAATGCGGATGTTTTTTTTTTTCGATGTACTTTCCTGTTAGGTATTGTTAAGTAGGCCTTTTAAAATAAAGGTAAAGTTTCATACATCACTTTTCTATCAAGTGTATCTCTGCGAAATAAAGCCTGCCAAAAAGTTGGTTCCTCCTGCATTTCTAAACTATTAGACTTAGAAACTTTTCTCATACTATACTGATAGGTCATATTAATTTTTTTAACTATAACTATTTCAAACTCCATAAATCACGCGTGAGGATCTTAGGATCCATACTAGACCACAACAAAATAGCTTACACTCTCATTATGTTTATTAGTTGAGACAGCTCGCGACCGGTTTCTTCATCAAGCTATTAGATCTCTACGGAACGGACACCCTCTTGGTTATTTATTTGCATGGTCTGAAGGCAAGTTACCAAACAGCAGAGGCAAAAAATATGGTTAAGCAAGGTTAATTTATATTTAAACATCAAGTCAACTTTTTTCACAAGTTTACATTCCATTTATCATGAAAACTGCTTGTATCGAAGCTTGAACATACCTGCTTAATAAATCTCACTGCTCCCAATTTCCTGAAATCTGCCATCAACTAATTGTATATACAAACAGCAGCTTATGTGCTAATATTATGAAATTGTCAATTTTTCCTTTCCAGAATGCCACAGAGAAAATGAAATTAAACCAAGAGATCCAATTAGGTGCAGAGAATGTGGTTACCGAATCATGTACAAGAAGAGAACAAAAAGATGTATCCTTTTAAAAAAAAAGTTTTCTATAATTATTTATGTCCTAAGAGGTTTTAATATAGAGACACGTTGACCATTATCTATACTAATATTACAAAGAGGAAAGATTTGTATTTTTGGATGTTATTAACGAAATGACTCAAAAACTACTGAACCGATTAATAAATTCTTTCACTGTTGGGAAGCTACACTATCCCTGGGTGACATATGCTATATTATGTTTTGTAGCGAGGCCGAAGGCTGAGCTTACACCCATGCAAAGCCGGGGCGGGCGGTTATTTAAGCCATTTGGAATTGAAACAATGGGTACTAGAGGATCAGTAGCACACTTTATTTTCAAAAATCTTCTTTAGAGCGCCTGGTTAATGCGACACAAACCAAAACGCAGATGCGAGACCAAATTTCGGGTGTAAGAATTCTGCTAGCATGCTGTGCACGCTGCCAACTAGTAGTGGGATTGGGCATTTGGATTCTTTTGAGGCCTTCAACGCAAGCAATCCAACTGGTATTTTGTAAATATGTAATTTAGATGGTAATCTATTGTTATACATATTTTGTTTTATACTAACAGGTGATTGGATGTGTTCAAATGCAGATTTATACACATAAAAAAACTTTCTGTTTATAAATATTTAAGAGATAACTTCTCGTCTGCTTTACTTCTATGCTTAAACTCTTTTTCGTGCATATATTCTGGCCGTGTCGGTCGCCTAACACCGACCGCCCATTCGAGGCGAGGCGTCGCGCCGTACAAGCAGCTATGGAAAACACTTTCCGGTTTACCATACGTTTAAAATTATCCCGTCGTTTCGTCTAGACTAGTCTATTCTAAACTTTATTAAATAATATTAGTCTTAATGTTGCTCTAAATTAATTCATAGAAAAAGTATACAATATCATGTAATTCTTGTTTATATTTCCTTAACAAACATTTCAGTGGTCGTTTTTGATGCCCGCTGATGGAGGAGGAAGAAGCTGAAGTTATATTTTAAGTACACACTACATTTTTTAATAAAATTAGGTATGTTGCAAAATAAATATTCTTTTATTTATCTTTTACTCTTATAAACATCCCAATGGTCTTTTTGTGTATGAGTGCCAAATAAATTCGACAAAGCGTGACAGAGCGCACTCGCACTATGCAGGTTCCGAATAAGTATACTACGAGTAAGAATATTTATTTTAACTACCTAACTTACCTAATGTAAATGTGATTATTAATGGGATGTTTACGACATTATGTGAGGTTTACGATTATGTTGTGAATGAAGATCCCAAGACTGGTGAAGGAAACTATTGAAATCTCGAAATGCCAAATTTTTTATCGAGGCGATGGTTTGCAACTTACTAGTGCGTGGAATCCCGTATTAGAAATAAAGTTACGCGTTTAAAATACCATACGCAGTTATACAGTGAATGTATTTTGTCGGGACTTAAAGTAAGACCAATTTTATTTAATAGATCACATTTGGCACTTCAGTCAAATTCAACAAAGTAACTTTTTAACGATATTATTTATTTTTCAAAGTTCATCATCGTCATTTCAGCCATAGGACGTCCACTGCTGGACATAGGCCTCCCCCATCATAATGGCCTCATAATTTTGAAAAAATAAATGAGACTAAAATAAACCCTTGTCTAATGAAATGACTGCTCCAGGCAGCCAGAAAATTTATATTCTACAGAAACGCTCAATTGTCTCGTGCGATTAGGGTCACCATCTTTCTGGCTCTGTGTGGACTTATAGACCTTTGTCTGGCTTTTTTAGCTTGGGCGATGTAATTAAATCCTGATTAACGTTTCCCAAAACATATACAAAAACCTTTTTTTTTTACCATCATTCTAAAATGTCCGGCATTCTAAAATTTTGATAATGTAACCCTACATGCAACCAAGTAGCATTAGCTTTAACTGACTACAGTGAATTTGGTGGGTCTATGGTGGCACAATGGCGATCCCATAATGTTATTACTCTAACCTTTCGTACGCCATCATCAAATCAGTATCTTGCATCTACGGTTCACGGTTCATCATTTATCCTCATTTCTTTAGCTAAAAACATTACGAAGTCTTCATTCAGGGCGAAATACCAGTTTTTGTAGAAATAGTTGTAAAGATGTGTGTGTAGTAGCTGGGTGTAGGTGCAGGTCTTAGGACCCCCACTTAAAATTAGAATTTAAAGGTGTGTGTAGTATACACATCCTTCAATTTTTAAAAAGGGTTTTTTGTTGTATATATTAAAAGATAATAATCAAACTTGCAACTGCAACAATTGCGAGTGCAAATCAAAGAGAATATAAATACTAATATTGGCCCCACGTTGGGCGCCAATTTTATAGCGGGGCAAAAAAAAAAAAACTAAAAATATAATAAAAAAACGGCGTCACCATTAAGCTCTCGCCCGCAACCGCACACTGCTCGTGCGACCCTTTTTTTTCTTTATTTTTTGTGTATTTTTTTATAGTGGAAAGGCGTTTAAGATGTAATTATGCATTACACCCCGCTATAAAACTACGTAAGTGCAAATGTTAACTAGATGTGTCAAATCAAATTAATCCAGAAAAAACTGGCTAACAGACAAACCAAATTGTTTTATCAAAATGCGTATTGGACCAAGTGCTATTAGATCCTTAATAATAAACATTTGCTAAGCTAATCTGTCCCAACTGCCAAGTGTGTGTGCTCTGCTGTAAGTTCGCGCTAACGGGAGGTGTAATAGGCAAAAACGAGACTAAGCATTTTTAGCTATAACAAGCCTTATTAGACTTTTCCGTTGTTTTTTTGTGTTAAATCAACACCTCATAACAATTTATACATCACCACCTAAACTATTCACTTTATACAGTAACTAACTATTCACTAACTTATATAGTAATCTGTACTATTGTACTGTACCATCGACAAAACCTAAACTATTGACTTTAGTAATCTGTACTATTGTACCGTACCATCGACAAACTCTAGTACCATCCATCCTTGACTGTACTGTGTAAGGTGAAATCAAATAAATAAATAACTCAAATTATTTAATGTAACTTTTTTCATTACATAGCTTTTCCAACAATTTTGTAAAATTTATCCCTCCCTCTCATATAGTAAACATCAGAAAATTTATAACTCTAAAATTCTACAATAATCGCAATTACCACTTCGATTATTCACGGTTGGATACATACATAATTAATATTTGGAAATTATACAATTAATAGAATCGCAATTAATGCGTAAAAAGTTAATTACGCTTGTAATTTACATTATCGATTAACATTAACGCTATTTAAAAGTAGCAGTATTAAGGTTGATATATTTATGTAGTACATTCCTTGATATGGATAGCTAAAGTGATAAATTATGTATGTATGTATGTATGTACAAATAAATGTTATAAAAGACTAAATACAACATTTTCAAAAATGGACTTTACTATTATAACAGTAAAGTTATAAACTACAGAACATTACTTGCTAACAAGCATTATTTTTATTTGTAAAATGTTGTAGGTGTAGCAAATCACTTAATTTACCCATGTGAAGAGTAAAATTTACTAAAAATGGTTCTAGCACAAACGCTATTTTTGATATGGAAGACTCTTCAAGGATCATTATTACAATCTAAAGTTTCTGGAAGTTGATATGCCAATTTTATTTACTATATTATTATAGATTTTAGAAGTTACAAGTCTCGGATTGTATAAGTTGTATGCAGTATATACTTTATAAAAATATATACAAATTAAATGAAGATCCTGAATCTTATAATACTTGACTACTTTTTCAATATGTATCATTGATATTTGAAGCATTGTTTATCTAGATTAGAATATGGACCACAAAATGTTTTTGGAAGAATATGACCCCAAATTGAAAGCATACATAGGAATAGCTTTTTCAATTGGGTTTCATTTATAAACAGCCAATATTTTAGAGACGGCTATTTTAGAGTTACAAATAACGAATTTTAAGCTTTACATTGGAAGCAAATTTAACAATGTTAAAATTATTTCAATTATTTACATTTTATATATTTTTATAATTAGAAATTACGTACAAACTATACATCATAACATGATTAAAGCGCATCATTTTGTTTTCTAACTTTTCTGACCCATCATGAATAATTACATCTTAAAATTAACAACAACACAAAATTGCAATAACTACTTAAAGTAATTTTGGCACTAAATATCTGTGGCACTATAGTTAACTCGTATTTCATCTTCGTGTCCTTCACTGTTTTCAATGTTTTTCAATTCACTATCTCTTTCACTCTCACTCATATTTTCGTAGTTGAGGGTAGTTTCCTCATCTTCGGAACATTCCCGGCCAGCGGGATTTATGGTCACGGTACTGGGGTCTCTATACTCCAGTTTCGTAGGATCCTTCTCATGAAGTTTCCTCGCAAGTGACTGGAGACTAGCCAGTGAGCTTGCACAGTCAGTAGTATCGATGTCTGTCAAACTTACACCAGCACGCTCGATTTCAGTGAATGTCCCGAAAGGCAATTTAAACAAGCATTCTAGTCTCATTACATGCATTTTACTCCTGAGGTGTTTTGCTAGGTGGCCATGTATTCGGAAAGCGATGTTACAATCCGAACATCGGAACGGTCGTGGGTTGACCGATGTCGCAGCACCGAATGTTGATGTCATAGAGACCTTGTTGTGGTGGGAACCGGAACGCTCATGTTTTTGCAAATGACCACGGGTTCGAAAACTCACAGCACACACACTACACCTAAAAGGTCTCTCCATGTAATGAATATTCAAGTGCAATCTTAACTGCGAAGGTTTAGTAAATGTCTTGTTACAAAAGTCGCACACTCTACGCCCGTCTTCCATGAGTCTTCCGGATGCATACGATGCACTATCAAACTCTTTGCCTTTAGCTACCTTAAAAGCAACGCCACCAACGCCTATCACGACCTTTCTAGCGATAGGTTCATGTTCTAAAGAAGGCAGTTTTGTTGAATCTGAATCAGATAAGTTCATCTCTTCAGCTTTCGTGTTTTCTTCAAGTCCGATATTATTACGGCTATTATCTTCAGATGTGCTATCATTTTGATTCGAGAAACTTTCTTCGTGTGTTTTAATTTGATTTATTCTAGCATGCTTTAAATATTCAGAAACCACGTGTTTAGCGTTTTCCGTGTTGCTATTGCTTTGTCCTGGATGACGTTTTAGTTCCTGTGTAACATTTTTTGTGTGGGAAGAGTCTTTAGGCATTGCAACGCTATCATCTTTAGAAACAATAGATTTCTGGACGTCGTTTTCATTCGGAGATGTGATATTTATATCTTTAGCAATTTGTGGAGATGAAATGGGTACAACTGGGCTGTTATTTGTTGATCGCACAGTTTTGGTACTTTCTTCTTTTTTTACCTTCTCCGAAAATGTAGAGGATTCCAAATCTACTTTCCTTAATTTGCTGATGTTACATGTCAGTTGACTTTGTTTTATTTTTGTATCTAAAAGCGCCCTTTCCGTCAAGTATGTGTGTAACATAGGTTCACCGTTGGTCCATTGACTTTGTTGTTGTGGAAGTTTTGCTGTATTCGAAGCAAGCGATGCGAGTACGCTTGATTCTCTCGGAGTGCTTATTTCGGGAATGTTAGATGTAGGTGTTTTTACATCACTTTTGCTCAAATCCATTGGTTCATTTTCAGCCTCTATTCTAGGTTCAATTGGAGAATTTCGCGTCAAATGAAGCGGTGGCCTTTCGGTTATTTCTATAGAGGCAATTTCTAATCCTGCTGGAGTATACGGATAAGTGGTAGGCCTGGCGCTGGTTATCAAACCTGGCGCTGCAGATGTCGTCGTCGGCTGTGAGCTCAGCGACAGCAGACAACGCGCCGCTTCGTGTTCAGGTAGTCGTGATTTGCAAGCTTCCGTGTCTGAAAATTAAAATAGTTTATTTTATTTTAAAGCATCTCAGAAAATTAACTTCAAAGCATCAGCTATCTTATGAACTTTATCAAATCAACTGTCAAATAGCCATATTAGAGAAATAATGTGTCATGTCATGTGTAATTATGATAAACACGCTACGATCGATAGATTTAAGGTCTCGATATTTGCTAAAGTAAATTGTTGCCCATTTTTTGTTTCCTTTAGTTATCTTGTATGTTAGTATTAATATTTTAACATGCAAAGAGGTTCGATTACGTTTTTCGACTAAAAAGAAGCAAATGAACAGAGGTTACAATCCAGACAATAAATAATTTATATTACTAGACGATGTCCTATAATTAGCTCATAGTACTCGTATAAGCCACAGCCACCAAGAACGTATTTTATTCGAATTTTGGTTAATTACTGTTTACTTCCCTTGCAGTAATTATACTATTATAAAAATGAGTTTCTACAGCTAGAAGAGCTATAATTAATAAGTGATCATGATCACCCATGAACCGTGAAACTACACGCACCAGTAGACTTTCAGTAGAATTGTGCAAATACTTCGCGCGCCTATTAGCCGTTACTACTAACACATTATTTATTACTCGGAAAATTGAACGCATCGAGATTAATTAGGTATGAAGTTTTACTGTGGGAGCTTAGTATTATGTATATTTATGACCGAGGAGATGGTTTAAGAAGTATAGCTTGAATGACTTTGATGGACAAAGCAAGGAACAGCGTGATAAGGGTACGTTGCGGTGTGGTAGAAGATGTTATGAAAAAAAAGGGATGCTTAGATGGTTCGGTCAGATTGGTAAAGAGGATGGATGAAAGAAGATCGACGAAATAAATTTGTGTGGCGAGCGTGAATGGGCAAGCCGGTAAGGCGACGTAGGAGAACATTTATCACGACCAAATCGAAGAACTTGTGAGAAAAGGCCTCGTCAAAAGAACCCATAACAGACGAGTTTGTATGAAAACACTCATGAAAGTAGAAGAAGCGAAATATGTGTCAGGATCGTAGCAAGTGGAGAGATGTGGTCTCTGCCTACCCCGATGGGAAACAGGCGTGACTGTATGCAATGATGCATGTATGATAGAACATGGCGGAAAAAGTTCTAATCAATACGGTGTTTTTTAGACTTGATACGAAATTTTAAACTTTGGATAAGGTCAGCGTTAAAAAATGTCATGAAAGCTAATATAGCTGTCATGTTGAAAGCTAAATAAGACATTGTGATAACGACATAGGATTTAAATTAGTTTGGCGGTATTTAGAAAAAACGTATCGAAATGTACACTACCATATACACACACATAGGCCTGTTATTCCAAATTAACGGTTCCTGTAGGATAGTGGGTGAAACCGCGGGGGCTGCTATTTGGCACTAAGGGCGCTCACAGACGGCGTGGCACGGCACGCTTCGGCATGCCGAAGAATGCCGATAGGTGCCGAAGGATCCTGTTGCATCCCACGTGACGGAAGCTATTTTCAACCTTGTTTCAATTACTTAGCACTCACATTCCTTTAACGACATGAAGTTACCAATAAGTCTCACGTGATGCAGCGCCATTTTACTGCATCACATGAAATCTCGCGACGTGCCTAAGCATGACGCGACATGTCGCGGCATTCCACGGCATCACGTGAGACGTTTCGGCCTATTCGTGTTGAAATAGGGGAATATCAGTGTGGTTTGTTCATTGAAATAAGGTTGAAAATGTCAATTATTTGTCAATGAACACAATCCTTTGCCGTGCCTCGCAGTCTGTGAGCGCAGGCCGCCGTCGGCGTCGTCGGAGATAAGATAACGTAGTTTCATAAAAAAATCAGAAAATTTGTAATATTTCTAACATGTGCCAACTTACCACTTGACTCTGTTTCCCCTTCGTTTCCTTCGTCGCCGTCGGAGTCAGTTTCGTCACCAGATTCACCGGAACAAGCCGCCATCTCTCCATTGTCCGCATCGTTGTCTTCATTCGGATTTATCCCCAACTCACAGCACTTTTTGTAGTGGGCTTTACTCTTCATATGTTTCGTCAAGTTGCCCTTCGTTTTGAAACTGAAATTTATCGATCATTAATAAACGCTCTCAATCTATAATCCAATATCTACGAAGATATATTCAATAACGTACTCATACCTGAACGCGCAATGGATGCACGTATACGGTCGTACGTCTGTATGAGTGCGAATGTGTTTCTTGAGCATTGACGGCTTTTTACAGCGAATTCCGCACTCTGAGCAAACGTACCGCCCCCTCCCGCGCCCGCGAACGTATGTGTATTCTTCATTACTTTCGAAGCCTCCTGCTAATTCTTTTTTAGGAGTCATTGCGTTATCGTATGACTGACCTTTACTATCTTCTAGGGCCTTCGTATCGGTCGGTTGGACCGCCTGAAATCACAAATATACATTGTCAGTTGAAGCTTGACCCTATTACTTACAGTAATAAATATCCAACAAAATTTGTGCTGCCATTTGTCTAATAAGTTTAAATTTAGCTGTTTGAGAGGTTATTTTAACTGAGGTCTTGCGAAAGCTAACAAGGAGTGGCCAAATTACTAATTATGTGAGTAATAGCTAACAAATCAATATTATTTAAGCTTATTTTTTTCCTATATCTGAATAAAATTTGTTATGAAATTTCTAAATAAATTTACCTGTCTATTATCTTTGAAATTCTTATTCCACTGCGATGAATGAGTCAAAATGAGATCCTGTTTTATCACAGCTCGGGCAACGTTTTGCGGTCGATGACGTGAGTCATATAAAGACATAGCAGACGAGGCTGACAGCCCCAGCGGGTCTGGCGTCAGCTCGGATAATAACTGTAAACATATTTAAACATTTATCAAACGCTCATGTCACTGAATGAATCTTCAAAACATTGTTATTGATAATTACCTGCCAATTACTGTACATTGACAGAAAGTGTTGATTAGGAACATAAGTTGGCTGAGGACGATTGATGGTGCAGTAAAAAACTTTCGTTGAGCATTTTAAGCCCAGATAAGTATACGCGTTGCCGTTTAAATAAAGTTGACCATACGCCTTGGCTGGTCGTGGTGTTTCTGGTGAGACCAATGGCATTGTGTTTGCGTTAGGTGTTATTCCGTGGTGCCTTTTTGGTGTATAAGTACCAGGTTTCAAAGGCAACGTTGAAGGTCTCAAAAATCTAGGTTTCCTTTCTTCTGTATTTGGTTTAGCTAACACGTTCTTTTGGAAATACAATGTTTCGGATCTCTCATTTTGATCATTAAAATTTGGAGGAGTTTCTTGAGCGTTTGTATTTTTTTGCACTTCGGAGGAACTTGGTATCTGATTGTTGAAAATTTCTGCTTTAGTTATTAAGTTTTCGAAATTGAAGTGCCGAGAATCTTTTTCTGTTTTGATGTCAACCGGTTTTACTAGGGGACTGTTAATCTTATCACGGTGTTTAGTTTTATTTATTGAATAGTGCGTGTTGTTTTCTTTTAAAACTGGTGTTCGAGGTACACCATCTACACTCCTTTTAACAGCTCCCTCTTGCCTGGGCACCCCTTTGACCATGCTTGGTAAAGTTATTTTTGGATAACAATTTGGCTCGTCGGCACTTTTTATTTTGATAAGTGGCACTGTAGAAACATGGTGATGTCCATATTGTCCATCATTATTACAATTGTCTTGATTTTGATATATTTTTTCGGTCTCATTGTTGATTAACCGTAAATGCGGGCTTCTTGTGTTCCGTAGCTGTTGCGTCTCGTATTTCGTAAAAATTGATCCTTTTGGCTGTTGAACATTTATCTGTAACACGTTGCTGTAAAAATCTTCACGCACAGGCGTGGATGGTTTTTTATTATGGTCACTGTTGATAGTATTTTTCGGTGGTACATTTTGATGGCCTACGTATAATCCTGGCGTATTTGGCCCTGGGATTCCTGGCACATGTGGTATTAGTTTCCCTCCATGGAAAATAGTCGTTGCTCCGTTAGGAGATAATGACGGGCTAAGTGGCGGCAATGTCAGTGGATTGTATGCTGTTATTGCACTTAGTGGTGGAAACTGAAAATGGCTTCTGTCATGTATATTTGGCAAATTCGAACTCGACGTGCCAGGCGTAGATATCGTTATTCTTGGCGTTTGTGGCTGTGGTGTCCCCATAGTTTCTTTAGGAGTCGGCGGATTATGCATAATTGTTCCACCGGACTGTAAACTGGATCTAACTACAACACTGCTCGCCTCGGCTTCATTGACAAGCCTAGATGGTGAAAGGTTTTGGTGTATTAATATGGGAGACAACTGGTTCTTGTTTGGTTCAATACGTAAGGTGGTAGTCCCTCCGGAGTGGTCTACGATTTTTACTTCACCCCCGAACATTTGTAAAGATGTCGAGTTGTGTCTCATATGATGTGTCATCTCTTCTACTGCGCGCAATGCCGCTGAATTTGCATCAATGCACCGCATTTTAGATTGGGCATATAAATCTGCTGACCTGGGTGAAATGTTTTCCACCAGTCTAGGACTGTACGTATCAGATCTGCTATCAAGTCGCCTTTTTGGGCTTGCCATAGGCTTTAATTTGATACTTTCATTTTTTCTTGTATAATCAGACGTAACTCTAGTATCTACAAGTCTCGTGTTTCCCAGTAAAGGTCCTGGTGATGGCAAAGGAGCAATAACGTCGTTTGACTCTTGTTTCATGATGACCAGATTTTCTGGTTTTATCCTTAAAGGTGGAGAGTTATTAGCAATGCTTGTTTTTGTATATGGCTGCGATTCCGGTAAACGAACGTTAATAGAGTTACTTCTTACAAATATGTTTTCAGGCCTTATTACTTTTATCTCTTTTTGATGATTGCCAGGAGAACTTAAAACGTTACCTTTGCCACAGTAGTACATTCTATGAGTTTCTAAATTATCGGCACTTCTAAAAATAATCTGGCACAGTGGACACACATAAAGAGATCCCTCTAACAATTCTCCAGTTAGAGAAGCTAAACCATTCATTTTGGTTTTAAGTAGAAGATCTTTTATTATAGAACCCTCTGGATTTAATGGATGTTTATGATGATCGACAAGAGAAAAGCTTTCCGAGTGAGACCTTTTTCTGAAGGGATGGTCTTCTTCGTGATTATCCTTTGTTAAGTTAAGCGGCGATGAGTCAGACTTCATGTCAACATGTTCGTTTAAAAATTGTTTACTCTCTGCAATTTGCTTAATTTTACCATACTTCTTTTGAAGAGGTGTTTCTATGACATCCACTATGGCCTCATTATCTGATATAATTTTAGAGATATGTTCCGTAAGAAAATCAGTGTTTGGTGAAATAGATTTCTTTAATTTGTCTTTTTCATGAACTTCTTGATACAACGCTGCTCTAAATTTAGGTTTGTAGATTGTTTTCGACTTGCTATCATATAAATTTGCCGAAAAGGGTATGCTGTAACAAGGTGTAATGTTTTCATTCATTGATTCCGGTGACACACTGGGAGAAAATCTTCTGAATTCATAATTATCGACTCGCACATTTGATGAGTCAGAGCCGGTTTCTGACAAAGCTGTTGGCGGAATAGACGTATCGCTTTCCGATCCACCAGATAAGTCATCGTCGTTCATAGTCACAGGTACATCTGCACCTTGTAACCTTAGAGCGTGTGTTCGAGATCTTCTATGCTTATACAGGTTTGATTTTGTTTTAAAAGCAAATCCACAAGGAACGCAGGGGTAAGGTCGTTCATTTGTATGAGCTCTGATATGTTTCTGGAGTACTGAAGGCTTGGCACAAGATAATTTACAATAAGGGCATACATAACGCCCGCCCATACTCCCATTGTAGTTATCCCTGATAAAATCGTTTTCAAGGATCTCAGTCTTATTTGAAAAATCATTAGTAAAACTGGTCTGACCAGATACTTGAACAATATTATTTACATTACTTATCCTAATATTTTCATCGCTATATTTAATTTGTACATTTTTCTCCACTTCCTGAGCATCCAGATGATGCCGATCTTCTTTTATTTTCTCTAATTCTGGATGAGCCGCGGCAATACTACCATTTGAAATTGAAAGGCTGCAAGTACTATTTGCTATGTTGGTTTCCTTTTGTCTAGTGTCTCCAATCTTGGGTAAATTTGGGGGAAACACTGCAATAGTAGTTGCCATTTTCTTGAACTTTTTGTGCAGGTAGTTGTGGTCATTGTTGTTGGAAAAATTCGCGTCTAAACGCTTCTCTTGTGTGAGCGGCATCGTACCTGCTTGTTTAGTACCTGGAAAAAGCAGAGTAAACATTTAGTAAAAAAAAAATGAAGCACTAAACTGCATTTAAATTATTTGTTGCGTAGAGTGATTGATTATGTACCAAGATCTCACTATCATAAAATATGAATTAAGTATCACGAAATACCAAGTACAAACAAAAATAGCAAGTTTTAATGTAAATCTAACTTAACAATTGACGCTACTAAATAACAATGCTCATTAATGTGAATGTGTTGAAAAGCAGTCAACACAGCCGTGTTGCGTTGTGGCGAGCAAGTTGACGCAACGCGCATGTGCCGTCGCTTCTATTGGTGTTTGTATGACATCATCGTGACGTCGGCGCTATTAGACGAGGATGTCCCCGGCCGCCAGCTGTACTCGATGAGTTCTATCTCATCTTTAAAAGACTACACAACAGCCAAACAAAATGTAATAACAATTCAAAGCATTATAAGAAATGTCAACACGGGTGTAATTGTTATCCAAATTGATAGTTTTCTTTAGTAATTTTTTGGGTATTATGGTAAAAAAAATAGATTATTTCACCTATATCATAAAAATTTTAGAACATATATTTTTTATTTCCCTTTTGAGCATAGATAATGTGCGGAACATTTTGAGTATTTTGACCTATACAGTACTTAACGGTGGACTCGTAGCGCCAACAGCATAGCTGCTATGCCATAGCAGTATGTAATTAGGAGTAGCAAGCAAGATACGGCCGAGCGACAGGGTGACCTCGCTATGCGCTTACTTGAGTCGCTCGTGGACGGCAATGTTAGTGCGTTCTGAGAAGGCGTTACAATTTCTGAGAATCGGAGACAGGCAAGCCAGCAGGCGCGTTAAAAACGAGCAAGTAAATAAGCTCGGTACGCACTTGCCGCTTACACACACTACGATGACCGCAATACCGGTATTCGTGCCGTTCAGTTGTGTCCTATGAATGTTGTGTAGGTACGTATAGATTTTGTATGCAGTGTCCAATAGCAGTAGATATTTTAAAATACCTAGTACCTAAATGTAAGTATAGAAATGGTGTAAACATGCTAAAAACAAATTTCTACAAATACCTAGTAGTTTTAATTTAGATTTCAAACTTCCTACTTCGTATAAGTGTAAGCGAATTTAAAGGGTGAATTGGAAGAGTCGCTCTCGACATCGCATCGGATCAGTGGTGTTGTAATGAGACAAAGGAATCCCGTCGACCAGCCGCCGCCCGCCGGCCTGGCGCCTCGCCAGGCGGCCCTGGCGTCGTCGCCTGTTTTGCCGCCAGCACGCCGCCAACTATCATTGCTTACCTATCCCATCTACTCTACAAGCGGCACTCCATTACCCTTAATTACAAACAGTCTGACATGACAAAATTCACTCCATATTTTATCATCTAATGATATTATCCGTTATCTTCAGGTAATAAGTGTCATTTCTTAAATTTGGTGTTGTTTTAATAAGACATACATAATGCATTATTCTTTGTAGGTAGGTAGTTAGTTATTTTGGGATTAATGAAATAAGATGAATGTCAAATGTTCGGATTTTGCATGTGGACATGATAATGTTTTTGAACGATGTTAATTAAACCTATTATTACCTACTTGTTATTTTTATAGGTGCCTATACCTACTAGGTACCTGCCTAGTCAGGGTTGGTTTAGTTTTAGTATTTAGGCAAAACCAATTAGATCATAATAAGCTCAAAGCTAACTATTACCACTAGATATAAGAAGAAAAGTTACGTACCGCGTTATAATAATTCAGTCCACCATTTTATTTGGCTATTGTTGTAATATTATTTGTTGACTCGTCCAGAGCGAATGTCAACAAGTCCGATAGGTAGCATTTCACCCGCGCGCAAGTGAATCATCGTTAATAATTACGCGACGATCCACGCCACTCGTCTCACGCACACAAACACACCTGTGTTATCGTCACTCGTCTCACTTGCACTCTGATTCGCGGTCGCAACACTTTCTTTTACACAGATCGATACTCAAAAGAAGAATCTTAACTACTTCATATTCGGCTAATGTTATAAAATGTAAATATTATGTATCCTGGGTGGTCGTGTACATTCGATTTGGTGCAGCGGCGGAGCGCGATGTGGCGTCGCGCCGCGGATGAGTGTTCAACTGTTTGTTAAGTCGTCGTCGTCGGTTTGTTCGTTTCGTTCCGTACTCGGCCCCGCGCGCCCTCGCCCCCGCGCCGACCCGCGCGCACCGCACTGACTCTGCGCTCACTGGTAGTGATTCATGTCGCGTTTTATCTATCTCCCTCCTTCACCGCAACCGGATCGGTTATTCTTCGTATTCGTAATCTATTTATACGTAGGCATCTACATTATATGCACGGACTTTAACCTGTGCGCCTAAAGTGCCACCCTCTTCTAAAATTTATCACCATCGGCATACGACATATATAGTGAGGAAACCCCCATTAAAATGAACTGCTTTCTAGCAACAACAAAATGATTTATCACTCTGTCGGTACTCGGCACCTATTAATATCAACAATGATTAAATACTTAATATGCTTGCTATTTTTTCCTTGAATTAGATCAGACATTTTGTTTTCATTTGTTATGCTTGTATTATATCATTTGGCTATAAGTATTACCTACCTATAAAATATTTACAGAGATGTGCCGTAATCACCCTCTCCCTGGCACAACACAACACGGCAATAGCGTAATTTTCATGCAGCACTGATTTCGTAACGGTTGCGCTCGACTAGAACGGGTATCGGTTTGTGTGCCACCTTCCGACCGTCCACCTAACATTCTCATTTTGTAAAGGCCCATGGTCACCAGAATAGCTTTTAAAAATAATATTATATGTAGAGTGCATTTAACTGCGATTATTTGAAACAAAACATTCATCAATTAAACATGTGAATGCTGAACAGTGGTTATTGGATAATTTTATGCTTGGTATTTTCCTATATTTAAACTTATCTCGTGAACTAAGAGCAAGACCCCTTTATCTTATGTTTATAAATTTACTTACAGACCAATAAGCCTGGCGTAATATTAATCTATTCCAGTTGCTTGCCTCATTACTATCATACGATGTTTTGTACAACCTTAAATTATGTAACTGTAAATATTAATTATGTATGCCTATATTTATGGAATATGTCGATTGTCTATGCGACCGCCTATAATCTAATATAGTCTGGGCAGATTTGTCGGTACTTAATTATGTATCTTCTCATTCCGAAATATACATCTTAAATGGCTAATAGATCCGTAAAGCGTAATCAATTTTGTTTTCAAAGTTACAGATTAGATATACAAATGTATATGTAATATAAACAGAGTACTTATTTGCAATGATAATTGGTAGGTGCTTATCAGCAGTGCGGAGCCGATGACGCACGCGATTCATTCGAGGATGTTCAAGTTTGAATGTTGTTCTAGATAAATATAGTTAACGACAACAGTATTTTTTTGCGACCACACAAGTTATTTATCATTCACAAAATCACGTTGACACTGAGAAAAACATTGTTGAAAAAATTAAGTAAAAACAAAGAAATGATAATGCACACGTATGATACAAATTTAGTTAATTAAACTAATACAGGTGTACAAAACCGTAGTTAGTAAAATTTTCTTTACTTATGTAAATTAAAATATACAACAATCAAAATTGTTGAATAGCTATAGAATAATTTATATGAAACAGTCTCAACTTATGTTAAAAAAAATTACGTAGCCACATACTTAACTCCATGACTAGACATAAATCCATTAGTAAATTTTAATAAACCAACACCGTATAGGTGTAGAGTAGATAAATACACATTGTGTAATAAAATTGGGTGACGCAACAATATCTGAGTAGGTACTGCTATAGTAGGATGTGTTCTGTAATTATCGGATGCTAAAATGTTGTATTATACTAGTATCTGCATTGTTATTGGGACACTGCAAGTGTAGGCAATGGCTGGTTGGAGGCGACTGCCAGCGCAGCGATGGTTGATCTGACAGCTGGTGTTTTGCGAATGGCATGTGAGGCGCGCGGGCGCGGGGCACTTGTTGCGTTGTTTGGTTGGATCGTAGGTACCGCCTGTTGCCGACGACGTCACACCTCGGCCTTGAGCCACGCGGCACGGGGAGTGTCGTTGCTTACTCTGTGTCCCCTGCATCTGAGATCATTAGTATTACGCCATATTTGAATATTGATGTGCCAATCCACCGAGTTCGATATTATTTGAATTACTATGTTCTAAATTCTGTTTTCTTATCTTAGTCGAGCACTCTTTGCAAGGTTGATAAGAAGTCTGTGAATGGTGGATCTTCAACGTCACTCATCAGTCTTCACTGATCTGGCAATCCTTTGTCTCAATTAATTGATGTTCTCTTTTATTCTTAGAAAGCTTTGCAAGTTTTTGGACAAATCAAAGGCACATCCGGAATTCTAATCAATTTGTATTCATCCACGCTGAAGCATTTGGCAACGCTGCTATTGAATAATTATGTCGGTCCGGTCAGGCGCCACGGAGTCGCGTGGGCGGGAAACCATGAAACCAGTCTTCAAACTACATCAAGCAACTATATCAAACTATCCACATCAATATGAACCTGATGTTTAATTTCTCAAATAGTTTTATTATCGTTATCATTAATCTGGTAGTCATCTATAGGTAAGTATCTATTTTGGCCAATCTATCGCAAGTATGTTTTCGTACGTAATAATTTACTGTATTCGTATTCGGTGTTAGTATATAAAATCTAAATACACTACACACTGACTGACTCATCAAAAATCTTGAAAACAGCTTGACCTACGAAGCGATATTTATGGGGTGTAAAGTTGAAAGAATTTAGCGAAGATAAAAGGATTTTGCGAAAGTGCCAAACCAAAGGAGATTGAAAGTATATGAAAGTCTACGCATACGAAATCGTGGGCATCAGCTAGTATTTCATATTTTTACAGGTTTTGAAGGCTTATGTAAGATATTCAAAACGTGAAGTTAAATTTGAAGGCATGATTAGTAAAAATCAGCTCGAGGTAGGTACTGTTTTTGTTTCTATATAAAGCCTTTCGAAATGGCCGTTGTGCCGGGCTATGTGTCGTATAATAGCCAGTTCGGTCGGGCTTCCCTTGGAACCAGGTCATCGCCTGCCTGACTGGCTCGACCGCTTCGCTGACGCCAACTTGCCGCCGCCGAGACGAGCCGCACCCTATACCAACCGATCACTGAACATTCTGATACATTTTATAAGTAGGCCCAATAAGTCCATAGTATTCTCTCCGAACTAAATTTGAGTAGGTAGAGTATGTTATGCATTATTAATTCTTATGCAATGCCAAAGTATTGTGCCTTAAAACTGTTTCTAGAATTTTAACTTTTCTACCGTATGTAGACTCTTTCTATCGTATACTACTCGTTTGTTCCCCATAGTGTTCTGAATTATTGTGACGACTTTATCTCTTCCTAATCTTCCTATGTGCCCCACGCTCATGGATCAGAGTTCGCTCTATCTTCAACATCGTCAGGGGAAATTTAAGTACTCTCCCGTGATCATTAACACAAAGAATCCGCCTTTTTTATTTGGATTTAGCTTTGGATCTTTTACCGGGAATGGAAAATTGCAGGCAACCATATTTATTATTGTGGAAGTTACAAACTCTGTTTCATTTTTATTATATTGTCCAACACGACGACATACAAGTACCTAATACACCTCACAAATTATGTCCCCAACTCCCCACAACCACAACTGATAAGAAAATTATACGAGAACAGTATACAGTATTGAAATATAAATGAAATAATTATTTATTTATTATTATATCGTCCAAGTTCCCGTTGAAACCTCCGACATTTATGAGCTTTGCGGCTACAATTTCAAAACCAGTGGATTTAGTAGAAAATAATTTTTATTTTATTTTTTATGATGAAATGGGCTAGCGTTTGACCACAACTCACCTGATGGTAAGCGACGATGTGGTCTAAGATGGGGCACGCTTGCCCATGAGGTGCCTATTCACTCTTGTCTTGAAGAGACCCAGGTTGTAGACTAGTTGATTTTGCACTTGTTGAATATACTCTTGAGGTATTTATCTATATTGTACTCATAAAAACATGGTTATAAAAAAAACAATAGTAACTAAGTGCTTACAAATTTAGAAAAACGTATAAAAATTTATTAAAACCTACCTAGTTTCTTACACCGACCAAATTGATAACTAAAGCTTGCTAAGAGCTATACGCTTTGCTTTTTAAACTTGGTTAACAAATGGTTCGTGAGTTGCTATGCTAGATTCATAAAATAGAAATTTTGAACTTAGGTCTATCTATAAATAGTGGGGTCATTCATTTAACTCAGTGACGATATAGTCACGTAATATTATCTTTGATTTAAATATTGGAAAAATTGAACAAATAAACAAAATCGCAGCTTGCTCGCTTAACAAATAACGCGGGTGAAAAAGCATGCCCTGCTGAAAGTAGTTTTTTTTTCATATAATGTAAAATTAATTTCACAGCACTTCACATGTGTTCAGATTAAAACAGCTTTTAAATGATGTGAGATACGGTTTTTATAGCTTTCTCAAGTATGTTGGTAATGGTATCTTAGAATAAGTACACCTACTTATTCTAAGATTGGTATTATATAATTATAAAAAGTATTTCTTTTGCTCTATGCAGCCTTTGATTATGTATATACATAATCAAAATTAATCGTCTCTGTTTAAATGTGACTACTGAGTACTGAAATATATGTATTCGCATACGTTATCGTTAAGATAGTGTTCTGTTCTGGGTGAAATTACAGTTTTGTTTTTAAAGTTATCATGTAGCCAGTAGGTAGGTAGGTGATACATGAGTTTGCCTAGTTACAATCTTAAAATAAAACTCTCAAATTAAACTACTTAATTCTTAATAGCGTAAGAAAAAGATTTAAAACATTTTGGGAAAACTTAGTTAAATGTAACACGAATCTTCATAGAAGGCATTAGGTATTTTTGCCTTTTTTTTCTTTTGAGATAGGCATGGTCCCAATTTCAACTTTTATGTATTCTGTGTCAACTGTCAATGCTTCCATGAGGGCTCGACAACAACATGACATTCCAAATTCATAAATCGGTAGGCAACTTCTAACTTCTCTTTAGTCTGAAATAAATAAGATGGTACGAAAGCCAACTGTGGTGACGACGCGGCATGCCTCATGATTATTGCCAAAAATATTTCCACCAATTCCGTAGGTATACGTATAACGTTGTTAATCGCCAAATTGTTTGCTACATTTATATCACTATGATCTTTGACCTAAATCGGTTATATAAGTTATATTGGAGGCCCCAAATTAAGTATAAAAACCTTGCATTCCACATAGAGAATATATTTATCCTCAAATATAAAAACTCTTACCGCTAGTACGTACATCACACTGACCAATGGCAGGTGCCTACCTACCTTTAATACAGGTATTATATTATACATCGATTTCTTTGCAAACTATAGATACACTTGTATAATTACACAAGTACTTATAATAACCTACTCAATATTCCACTGCATAAAATATAGAGACACTACTGGTGGGCATGTAATATGTATATGTATTAGCACTGGCATCAAGAGAATGGCGTCATTCTCTTCGAATTCCGGCGTTGGCATATCAACGACTAAAATACGCCATATGTATGAATGCGACAATAATATTCGTGAGTCAGAGCCGGGTAGCACTTGACCAAATAAACAACTATTCACACAGCTCGCCTGTCTTTCCTCAATGACGCTAGTCAATTGTAATTTATGCTGTTGAACGAAGTGATGGGTTACGTGGACAATTAACGAGCGATTTAATAACAAGTAGGTATTATTTCTTTTTCTATTAATCGTAATAACGCGAGGACCAGCGTCGCCAAAAATAGTATCTGACGAGGAACGTCACACACGTATAAAATGTACATCCGTGTTTGTATTTGTCAAGTTGCGTCTGTGCCGAATTGTTGAACGGACGCGAGAACTTTCACCAGGTCTTCTTCTCCTAATAAGCGAACCGTATCCTCATAATATTAGCGACACCACACATTGGATTGGAATCGCATTCTCTCGTATCGTCGACGTAGTTATATTTATTAAATAAAATAGGCATTGAAACGCTCGGAGCGATACCAAATCAACTCTTTCTTCACAAATACACAAACTGCTGAAGTTTATGATTTTTCTGTACAAAAATAGAATTTATTTTTTGCGCGTCCGATGCTGAAAATAACAGTGGATCCCCGCTACCTCAATTACGCGAAGACGGTACTCGCTGTGGACGGGGCTGACGATACTGGGAATCGTCTTTTGGAAATGCGCCAAACGGTCCGAGAGGTGTTCCCACTTCCGACGTGCATTCTCTACATCTATCGATTTAAAAATATAGTAATGTTACCACATTTTTTGGCAAACGCACGTTATGGATATGATACTGTTATTTATCGCAGCTGTGTCAAATATTTTCAGCGACGAAATTAACTCTATTGATTTTAAGGAATGTCTCGGGTTTTTAATATAACTTTACATTATAACGAGAACAATATTTATTGCAACCTCACGTCATCGGGCTTTCCTGTGGTTTCATCAGCAGGTAATTAGGTATACCTAACAATAAGGTAGTTCTAGTTACTTTAAGGCAACAGGGGTAAATGCAAAAGATGCTCACGTAAATCCCTATGCGGATAGCAGTAACACACTGTATCAAAGATGCACTTATAGAAACATGCAAAATCATATCTGTTTTATTGTACTTTAAACAAACTAAATAGATAACATGCCTCATGCCGTTGACGTGGGTTACATTGGCTGATAAGTGATCAGGGTTACACGAAAAATGTGTACTAAGCTGTTGGCCGAAGGTGGTCCATAGCCATACATATGAAATACCCATCATTATCAACAACTTTTACCAACCATGAAATCGCAAAAAAATATCAACTGCTTCATAGAAAACAGTCATTTACGTTCGACAAAATGTACCTATGGAACAGGTGATATTTTTATCGCGATTTCAGGGTTGTTTCCGATGTAAAACTTGTTCAAATCGGTATAAATATCAGCTGTTCCATACAATATTTTTTTTTTACTCTCGACAAAATGTAAGGAACAGCTGATATGTATTTTTATCGCTATTTCAGGGTTGTTCCCGTAGGAAAAGATATTCACAATGATGAGTATAACGAACCCCTTTCGGCTTAATGCAACCTTTCTGCGTAACCTTGCATAACGTCTGATAACACTATTAAATCTAGGAGGACAGCGTTGATATAAAAAAAAAACAGAAGTCATTCCCTAGTAACTTTTTATTCTATGTTTGGCCTATTAGTAGCAGATTGTAACATTTTACTGAAGGATAAAGAGTTAACGACCATTTTTGCATCCGGTAATCAGTACTACCTAATCTAACTCGGCTACCTCTACAATTTTTTTTCATCGGGTACCTACTTCAAGTAATTAATGGGAAAATTAAAACTCATTGGGAATTTAGTCACTTAGTTACCTAAAGTCTGCCTAAAGCACAGAATACACAATACCCTAAAGTATTCAAAACCACGTTATTTGTACAATAAAAAGGAACAGATTTGTTTCCAGCAAAATATCCCTGATTGTTTCCATTAGTACATTTCTTTAGAGAATTACCTACTCGACAAAAGAAAAGGAAAAACCCGAAAATATATGGAATTTATAAAATCTTGAAATTATTGGCATGACAAAGAAGATAATTAAAATATAGGTATCTGCATGTAGGTACCTACCTATGAGTGGCAGCCATTTGAGTAACTGGCATGTCCAGTCAGTGTGCGATTCCCAGAATACCCTGAAGCACGCGCCGCCCCGTCGCCGGCGGCTCTCGGCTTGGTATAATAAACTCACGTCTGCCTCAGCCTATCCTACCACCAAGCCTTTTCACATTTACCATTCCGATATTTCCGAGAACCTCTTCGATTCCCTCTGCTATTAATAGAGTTATTTTAATGTGCAGGGGCGTTGTTTTTTCCTTTACTTCTGGCTAAATGAGACTAAAAACTAAATTATGTTTTTCCTGAACACAACAAACGAGTACTGAGAAATTTTACTTGGCTCAGTTCTAATGAAACTAGCGTAAAAGAAGGCGATGTGTTGCGCTTCATTAAATGTGTCCTAATTAGGAAGTAAATGTAAAGAGCAACTGAAAATTCGCAGAACTTCTACAAATGCGAACTTTTCTAGTATACTTGAAACTGGTACACGCCACAGTAATGAAATCAAGCAAATATTCTTAACCGTTGTGGTTTGCAAGAGCATCTGACGTGGTCCTTGGAGCTGTCAAGTCTAAGATATTACTAGCTAAAAAATGTGTTCCGTTCGTGCCTCATTTGCTTTGAACATTTTGTAGGTAGGATGGTACCTATACCTACCTAACTTAACCTAGCTACAAACAACGCTATTTTAAACTGTGGATTTCATGGGTGCAGCCTGAACCTTATCTTATTTAACTAGTAGTTAATAAGTTATCTCTTTCAGTAACCTATACTATACGGGAATTATTTACATAAAAAACAACAAAATAAGCGAAATCCACGTCTGTTTCCATATAATAAAGTCCTCTCTCCTTTTGCTCGTTTCTTTAGCTTTTTTTTTCTAATGTGACTTTTTTGCTGTTGGCCTTGCGGCCTCTACAGCTTGACCGGACTAGTTGGTGAACGCAGAAGGCGTAGGGCCAACATGGTTTAGATTTTTGGGCGACAAGCGCTAGGGCACCTCGGAGGTACGAGCCTGGACTTGGACCGTCGCCAGGAGTGGGGGATCAGACTTGCCCTGGCACCCCAGAAGGGGTGTCCCTGGGGCCCTAGTAGATTGTTGAACTGAATGATACGTTTCTTTACCTTTTTTAGAGCTGGCTTCGCTCGTACTGTTTTATATTTTTGCTGGGCCCATTGAATGGAACTATCGGATATGGATAATAATATACCTAATTCGCACTTGCTTCAGTCCCTTTACACGAGTAGACCGTTTCATTAAACGTGGTTCCTTGCAGAAAATTTCTTTTACGTTATATTTTATTGCAGAAATAATAATTATGTAGAAGAGGTATATGCAGTTCTTAAATTAACATGTTTCAATAAAATAATAATATGACCCTACCAGATATTATCTTAGTATTTTGTTGACATTTCGTTTCTGGTTTTGATAAATTCGGTTACGATTTGTTATTGAAATCGACTAATCGCCCAATCAAAATCACTGACCAAGTGATGTTAGTCAAATAGAAGGACCATTAGGTATTACCAAGATCGCTAGTACCATCATTCTTGGTATTACACAAAGTTAAGAGGCACAAATCTATAAAATGAATCTAGGTATACTATTCTATCGTCGAATATTTACGATATTGGATGTTATTAAAAAAAGAGAGTAAATACATTCAACGTTTATAACCTCCTCAATCGTCATTGTGTTTGTTGTGACCTCTGCGACACTTACATAATTAATTAACTACTTGTCGACGTTGGAATCTACACTAAAATACAAAATACCTCTATCACGTTGCCATCACTCGGCTAACATGCGGAATAATTTAAATAGTTCCTTGAATATTGTACCATATTTGATACGATTCAGGCCTTTATGTTTATGCGATATATTCTGTGCAATGTCCACAGGTTTCTTTAGAAACTTTTAGAAAAGCTTACAATTATTATTATTGCGGATAATATTTCTCAGAACAAAAAAGATGTACGAAACCTCAAGAACTCTTCGAGGGATGCAGTAACATTTTATCATCCTCTTTTTAAATGTCGTCATATTGTATTTTGATGATGTCACCTATCCAGTGACCATTCGTGGCACAAGAATCTATCGTCACCTTATTTACCAAAACCGATTGAGGTTTTTGGACTGTAGGCGGGAACATTTTTTTTAATCACGAATAAGTCCGCGTTTGACCACCAACTCACCTGTTGGTGATAAGGTAATCACTAACTAGAACTACTACGATCCCCTTCCTTTTTGATTTGCGTTTTCGGGTGAAAAGCGAGTAATATAATGCGATTTAACTCTGTACAATAGTTATTGATATTTTATTCATTGATAGGGCTGGATTGTGTATATCCATTCCTATTTTTTCCTCTCCGGGCTTGCAAAGCACTGTCAACACCGCTAGTGTTGCAGGTGTCCATTGGCGGTGGTTTCTGCTTGCCATCAGGCGGACCGCATGGTTGTTTGCAGCTCTTTTTATAAAATAAACTAAAATCATATCACTTTAGTTCCTATTTGTCTTTTAAAGTAACCTTCTACGATCTTCACCACCTTTCTAGTTTGTTTTTAAACGCATTTATTGATTTTTAGAGACAATTTCCTCAGACAACCTGTTCCAATTGTAAACGACTTGCTAAGGATGTGGTGTGCGGTGTTGGTATGTGATAGTACATGCCATAATAAGGTATCGTGACACCTACTATCTCCTATTTGTGTATCTGCATCGTATGTCAGGGAGGTTGTAAATTCCATTTTAAGATTTAAAGTATCGGTCAAGTCCCCATGCAGCCGCCTTTTTTCAAGTGTAATGAGGCGTAGTGCTTGTAATCTGTCGTCTTGTAATCTGAAGAGCTTAGGGTATTTTGGTCGCATTTCATTGGATACTTTCTAGTAAGTCTATCTTTCTAAGTCTCCAGGCTTGGTACTTGCACTCGAGCAGACATACGTTTTGTATACCTTTAGAAATACTGCCACTGTCATGATTTGTAATGGCTTTCATGACTTAGACAAGGAGTATAAAAATAAACTGTCTTAAAATAATCTTTTCAAAATAATACAGTGCAGCTTTTGTAAAAATAAGTAAGTAAACCTGTAAGTGTAAAAGGCGCCCGCCGCCGCCGCCGATACACCTGCCCTGCCACCGAATGGCGCGCGGTTGCATCAACCCCGTGTCTGGTAGGTACTGTTATTATTTTGTTACATGCGCGCAGGTGTCGATAATGATTTTTTATCTTCGCGAATATTAAAGGGCTATTCGTGCAACGCGCCACATAAGTATGTACTATGATTTCAGTATTTTGACCTTTTGGTTGCCGTCAAATTCAATCCAATTGTTTAAAAGGTATGTAGGTATTATTTTTCAAAAGAACTGTGATATTAAAAAGGACTTTTCGTGCAACGCGCCACATACTATGATTTCAGTATTTTGACCTTTTTGGTTGCCGCCAAATTCAATCCAATTGTTTAAAAGGTAGGTATTATTTTTCAAAAGAACTGTGATATTAAAAAGGAATTTTCGTGGAACGCGCCACAAACATTGATTTCAGTATTTTGCATAGAAAACCTTTTGGTAGCCGGCAAATTCAATCCAATTTTTTAAACGGTAAGTTGTTTTTAATTAAAGAACTGTGATATTAAAAAATGTTTTTCGTGCAACGCGCCACAAACAATGATTTCAGTATTTTGCATAGTAAACCTTTTGGTTGCCCGCAAATTCAATCCCATTGTTTAAAAGGCAGGTAAGTGTTCTTTTTTATAAGAACAAACGTACCTAATTACAGTAAGAAATACGAGCAGCTGAATGGACTAAGTGAAGGCATGTAGGTAGCGGCTAGCGACCCAAAGACTCTGGAACCAGTGAGACTGGTCACGTGGCGACCTTTTTGTACCGGGTCCTTTGTCGCACTTGCAGAGTCAATTACACAGACTATTCCTCAAAACAAAGTAAGGAAAGCCCATCGAGCTATTATTACTACCTATTAATATCTCGATGGATAATCCACGTAATACAATATATATAAGATACTAATCTTTGATTAATTAATTATGAATCAGCTTACTGAAATGCATATATACCTATTTGCAAGTTACAAAGATTTGATTATGTACATTCTAAGTAGGTAGGAACTGTTCAGTGACAAAACACGAAAATTTTAAATATTGTGGAACTGCAGACTGAACTATTGAAGAGCTTATATGACAAAATGAAGTACAAATATGACAAAAGAAAAAATGGAGAACACCTTAATATCAGATAAACAGAAGCCTCACCTTCAGTTGGCGATGACATTAAAAATTCCATGTACCTATAGGTATTATAAACAGAGCTTATCTGTATACAGATGGTCAGATTGGTACAATTACAATGTAGATGTGCTTTATCACGGAATATATATGCTTCATCATGCGGATGCTTCATTCGTGGAGTGGAGATTACTAATAGAGAGCGTTGCTAAATGAACGTATCGAAGGAGTGTGGTTTGAGCGATGCGAGATGGGCTTGGGAGATGGGAGTGAGATCGGCACGCGGCGGGGGCGAGCGGACGTGCCAAGGCAGGCAGGCAAGCAGCATATTTACTCGTCGAGGCGTAAATCACCGTGCATCTATTTCGAGTTGGCCGGTGCGAGTGGGCTCGGCGGCGGTGGCGCGGGCCGCGGGGCGCGGGCAGACGCCGATGCCGCCGGTCTGGCGCCAGAAGGATTCCCCAGCGCCCCGCGCCCCCCGTCCCGCGTTGCCTCGAGGTCACAGCGCCCGTGTCTTTTCTAACTGCCTCTCGCAAAACACTACGACAATTTATTCACAAAACAAAATTTCGAATTAGCAGGGGACTGTTGACTTCACAGTCTATGGAAAATGGATTCATATCTAGCAACGCATAACGTTTTGAATTGCCAATTTTTACATGTACTTTGAATTGCAACTTTTTTATCGTTTAAAAATCTTGAATCAGGCCTTCTTGAATAACAAAAAAAAGTTTGAACAAAAAAAACTGGAGGAAGGTAAACTCACGAAATATTTTGTTCCTATGTTCAGTCCAGCCTGACAGAACCAATTAGTTTGTTTATTAAATAGGTAACATGGAAATTGTAAGCAAAGAGTTTACTATAGGTAGGTACTTATACTACTACATTTACCTGACTTCCGATATTCCTTTGTAAACAATGTGCCTTCCAAGAAAAAGATAGCGATTGGAGAGGACTAAAGGTTCACTGTACAATCACTCCAAACTCAATAATGGGCTTATCACACGATAGATATTGTGACAGATAAACAAGCATAGGTATGCAGATAAGGGTACGTATCAACCTCTAATTTTCGCTGTTACATACTTTAGCGTTTACGTATTTTTGCGAATCTTGATATGATATCAGGAAATTGTCATAATCAGCTTCGGTTCCGACTAAAGTCTAGTCAGTGTTGCAAACTAATGGTTAGATATCGACTTAGATGGAATTGTGCATTATCGACATGTACCTAATACAGTAAAATATTGTGTAGGGATGTAATGTATACTCACTCGTCATATGCGTAGGATCAAGATCGAGTGGCCGGAGCCAGAGCCCGCGCTCGCACCGTGCACCCCCCCACTCCCCGCGCCCGCGCAGGGATGCCCTGCGGTCATTGGTTACTCATACGTACATCTTGCAAA
The DNA here is from genome assembly GCA_949125355.1 of Agriopis leucophaearia. Classification (NCBI taxonomy): domain Eukaryota; kingdom Metazoa; phylum Arthropoda; class Insecta; order Lepidoptera; family Geometridae; genus Agriopis; species Agriopis leucophaearia. The sequence goes on from OX421262.1 coordinate 13,168,768, forward strand.
ACTTGAATCCATCCATTCCATTACTATACTATTAAGTCTTCTGTGCCATTACTCCGATTTATAACGTTTGTTTACATAATTAAAAGGCAAATCACTATTTCCACGGAAAACACTAGATTATATAAATCAGAAATCATTAAATCGTTTTTACGCGACAAATAGATAACAAGAAAGCGCGCACTCTGTACTGAACGCAGACGCAGAATGAATATTACTACTGAATTGAAAGTATTACACACTAAACATCTACATAGCTGGACAGATGTTAATGTATAAAGGTTGTAGCCTTTTTTGTTTTCGTGTCTCTTATTCCCTGTCCCATAACGACTATAAAGTGTTATTGCAACTGCAAAGCTATTTTTGCACGATTGTGATCACACTACAATCTACATAATAATTTCTAGCCAGACTCGAGAATGAGTCTTTCATGCAATAAATTCAATAGGAAACAGAATGAAGTAGTTAATGGTCTCATTTGATTGAGCATAATTGCTTTGATTGGCATTTCTAAAAATATATTTGCAGGAGGTACCTAACCTACCTACGGCGGCATGAGTCGCGTTCTACGCATTCATTAACTAGTACGTCACAAGAACAACAGGTTTCAGTAGCGCCATCTGGCAGTATAATGTGGAAACGGAAGTGATAAACTGAACCAATAAGATGGCGCCATAATAGATACATATTATCTAAAGTTAAGAGTTCACTTTATCTCAAACCAAAATAAGTCATGTCACCCTGATAACAAGACTTAAAACTGTTATCTGGGGGTCTAAGTAGCATGTTACTGATCTGAGTATTTATACATTGATGTATACTCAAATTTACTGATAGTGAGTGGCAAAAATACATGTATTTCAGTGTTTAGGTACTACAACCGTCAGTTTTGGATATTATGTGCTAGTTCACGTTGAGCTCGCGGGTGCGGGCGCGGCGAGTTCGTGTTCACAATTTCACATTGGCCGCCAGGCGTTTGCGCCGGTGTTAAGGGGTGGCAGTAGTTATAAACATGGATGAAGATGATCTTTTATTTTTAATTGAAAATTCCGACTTAAAATGGGACTTATTAAGAACGTTTCCATTCACATTGATGTGGGTGTTTGCTTGGAAAATTTAGAATTCTTGCCTGTATACCACGTATGAACTCTTCTGTAACAGAGCAAGACACGATTCCCGTGCTATCGTCTCTAACGAAAAGTTATGGAAAAGTTCAAACTGGTTGAACTTCCCTGAAGCCGCGCGTTTTGCCGCTAGTTTGACGTGAACACACAAAAATAACTTCACACGTTTGATATTGGCGCGAGCGCGTCGCACGCGCTAGCACAAAATACAGTCGCGAAGTTGCTCGCTACTTCCACCGCACCTGCGTTTTGTATATGAACACTTGCATATTATACCATAATATGTTAGATATTTCGCGACCGCGCCCGCGTCTTAACGTGAACAAGCACTAAGTACTTGCCGACTACCTAAGTCTTTATCAAGTGAGAAGCTCAGAGCAGATACTCTGAGAATAGAAGCCGTTACCCACGTACGTCAAAACAAAATGCATAAAAACCTAGCGTGCCGATTTTTTTTGTACGGCGGGAGAGTAATTTATCGGTGGCAGTTAGACATATATTAGTACTTATTCAGTACAAATAAATCACATGCTTATTATCGCATGGTGTAATACCCGGTTTATATTTTGAATAAATCAATGGCTTGTCCTAGAACTTTAATTCGGAGTTCTTCCCTACCCATATCCCCAGCCCCCAGCCTTATCTCTCGAACTAGGTACGTATCAAGACACGGTAGTGGAGGCCATGAGAAATTGCCATAACTTGGGCTACTCCTTCCTCTCAACTTGTATAAGTATATTTTCTTTCCTACATTTTTTTTCTGATGTCTGATAAAATAATAGGTACATATTATTTAATCGCCAAAATCACACTCTCGTTTTCATACCATTCATACCATACCAGTCTATGTACCGAAAAGTAAATCCTATCCATCCAGTGGTTGCCTGTATCACAGAAAAAATTGTTTGAATTCGAACGGCTGTCAAGGTATTATTGTAAGAAATTTGTTGTAGCCAGTAGCACCCATAAAAACGAAACTTCAGTCATTCGAAATCAGTTAATAACTGTGATGCGGAGTTCGACGCGTTGACATAAATAAGAATGTTCAATCAAGGTTCTGCCACAATACCTGGCGACAGATTTTCCTTTTCATTTCCGTTCTATTTACTTCTCTTTTCTGTGGCCTGTATAGTTGGGCGTTTCTATTGAAGTTAAGACGAGCGGAGCTGTGTATCGGAGCCGAACGAACTCGTGTGGTGAAGTCGAGCAGAGCACGACCCGAAACATTACGATATTACGCAAAGGCAACGCGCACATGACATGGCCGGTGGGACGGTACATCCGCTTCGCTCCTCTTAATATAATTTTATTCTTCTTCTGCTATGACTGATATATAGTTTGCAACAAATGTGATTACTTAGTTGATTTCGGCACGTCTTCGCTCCGCTTTTATGGAAACTCATTGTCACTACTTACACAACACTCTTATGTCTTGCCACCATATCGCCAAGTATTCGATACTACGGTCGCCTTTTATACGAACGACCTTTGTTTATATACTGGACATACTGAATGCTTGTTCGTTATATCTTTATCTATGGAATTGAAACAAACGCATCATGAAGAAACTTTTATTTCTTTTTATCAACTAATTGAAATTGCAAAGTGCATTCTATAATATTTTGATAAAAATATAAAGCGTTTTTATACACGCTTTTCATTAAACCGACAGTTAATTAATCGAGTGCCATGTCGGAGTCATCGTCTTTTTTGTCGTTGCCGTCTTTAGGCTTGTCTTCCTTCTTCTTGTCGTCTTCAGAAGACCTGGCGCCGTCGGCAGGGGCGGACGTGTTCTCTAGAGCCTTGAAGAAGGCCTGCATATCGCCCGAGTTGGCCGCCGCGGCCACATCCGACGGCAAACCGAACTGAGATAGCACCGGACCCAGTTGACCGGATGTCAGCGCTGATGAGAACTGATTCGCCGCCTGGAATTGAACATTTTGAACCTTGTTAAACAATTGATATAAGATAAAGTAGGTCATTTATTTGGATAGAGATGATAGAAAAAAATATGCATATAGGTATTTTTAAGTTATATCTTATTTGAAACAAAATGAAGCAAAACATAAAAGCATGCAAAGTAAAAATAAAAAATCTCACCTGGATGAGTGTTAGAACAAACAACAAACCAAAAATACACTATTTAAAATTCGGTAAAAATAATAAGATGGAATAGCATGAGTAAACCCTGGATACCATATTGAAGAGTTAAAAGGCAATCTCGCGCACATCACATGCGATTCACGAAAAAGTCGAGTTTAAAGTATGTCACCTCTAGATATTTTGCACTATGACATAGCATTCTTACCTATACTTTTACTAAAACCGGATAATTTACATCTTAATCTCAATTAGTTTGTTGGTACGCTTTAACATAAAGTCGTCGGCTAGCAAACACCGCTTACGTTCAAATTTGGTGGTTCCGACATTTTTATTCCATTGAACGCAGATTCTATGCGCGCTTTGATTTAACCTAAAAAAATAGATTTGAGTGGAGAGCAAGACAATTTTATGAGTTTTTTTTTTTCCTGTAAAGTAGCAAAATACGAGTATTACTTGCGCGGTGCTGTTTGCAAGCCGAAGAAATGTAAACTTTAGCTACTCTAGCTGTAAGAACAAAAAGACAAAGGTCAAAATGCAAGATATCTGAGACAGATGGCAGTTTATGTGAGTGAAGTACAAGCACAAGGTAAACAGGCGATGTCCATAAGTAAGCGAGTGGTGTGGCGCGGCGTGACACTTGAGATTATCTGTGTCACTCTGACAGGAGTCACCAGGGCAATCGGAATCATGGGTATCGTATAAAATTCACTTATAAAAACGTCTTTATAACCACCCACTAAAAGGGTATTAAGGGTACTAAAAGGGTATCTGTGTGTCTGTCTGTGGCATTGTAGCTCCCAAATGGCTGAACCAATTTAGATTTGAAAGGTCATCAAGTGTTCTTAGCTATGATTCAAGAAAATCTTTTCAGCCGTTTGAAGATCAGCTCTTTCATCGAAGGTTTAAAAAAAAACTTGTTATTGGTGTCATTTAGTTCAGACTGTAAGCTAAATAAATAATTTTATAAAGATTAAAAATGATAAAAAAAATATGTTTTTTTCCGCGTGAACCACCGGTTGCCGCCGCGAGTGTTAGAGCGCGGTGCGGCTAATGGCCGCTCAAGCCCATCATGCTCGCTTTTCCGCTATTACCCCTGCATCGACTAAAGCGAATTTAACCAATATTTCCCAATCGTTTGTACCGTGAAACCATTACAGGAATGATCGAAACTGAAAAGAAAGGTTTGCAAACTACTTGAGGCTTAACTGGTTTAAAATTCCAACTGTTCTTCCAAGCCTGTGTGTCACCACTAAGTTACAAAGATAATCTCGAGCGCGCAAGAACTGGTTCCCCGCCTGTGGCGTGTACATGTATATCACACGCTAACTGGGTTCCGATAAGCGAAGAAGGGCAGGATTAGGAAAGCTTCATTCAGCATTGTTTAACGCGCCAGTCACAGTCACCACAACGGTCTCATGTTCGATGTATCGCTCCTACACCGTGACCGCGAGCGCATCACTGCGGAACACGGCTGAGGCGCAACGCGGGATGCGCTAAGGATAAGGGTTCACCTGCGCGAACTGCGGTGAGAGCAGGGTGGTCCTTACATCGTCCTGCTGGGCGCCTGGTGGCGCGGGCGGCAGGTGCGGCGAGAGGCGCGCCGCGTGTGCTGGCTGGCTTGCCAGGTCCGCCACCTCCGCCGAGCCCAGCACTGCGCCCAAGTCTATCTTAGGCGCTGCTGCTCCGGCCCCGGCCTGGCCGCTCGCCGCGCCGGCGCCGCCTTCGGCCTCCGGTGCGGTACCCAGCTCGGAGAAGTAGCGTTGCAAGTCGGACAGGAAAATCTGCCCACCTGAAACAATTATATCAACAGTATAGATTTTATTTTATTTTAGATAGATAGTATATCTCCTAAATAAATCTACCAAGTGCTTGTTGGCCACAATACTGTCGCCTAAGGCAGAAGTGTCCGAGAGAAAAGTAGTAGCATTTTCTTAGATATTCATCTCATTTTATTGGTAAAATTACACAGACAGACATATTGTTGTCTTGTCAGTAAAATTACGATCAAACTTAGAGTAATTAAAGATTCAAGTTCTCGCACCAAAGAAAACGATTTCTCGGCAATGTGAATTATCGACAGGAATTTCCACTGGTTCACTTCCTTCACGGAAATACAATCACAGTAAAGATGTAATAACCGCAGAGTAAAAAAAATTACATACCGCGCGGCGGCTGCGTGGCCGTGGCGGTGTTGGGAGGCGTCGCGGTGGCGGGTGGGGCGTCACGAGCGCGTGCCGGCGTGCGTGGCGCTTCAGGCGCAGGGGCAGGGGCAGTGGCGGCCGCAGCCGGCGCGACAGCTGCTGCTGTAGCCGGCGCCGTGGTGCGAGGCGCGCTGCCGCCCCGGGATGACGCCTGGCTGCCTCCCGACGGACGCGCTGATGAACTGCTGTTGCTGTTCCCAGATATACTTTATATGTCATTTTATCTTATATGCTTCCAACAGACGATAAGAAAAATGGGGGATGGCAGTAAGTGCTGCTGTAAGATACTGCTGTGTAGTTGTTTAATCAAGTAGTTGTCTAATCAAGATGGGGTAGTCTGTCAGTAAAGTCGGCATTTTAGCTAAAGCTAACCTGTCAAGCTACCAACTGTTGGAGGGGAATATTATTTACGATTAAAACAGGTTGTGTGATGATTTTGTCACTTCAGAATCAGTAAATGTGTTTTAAAAAACTGGATAGACGGATAAGTGAGGCAAAGATTTTCTTAACAAAGACTAAATAGACACTTGAGGATATAGGCACATCAGCTTATGCTGCTCACATTATCAGCCTATCATGTTAGGACACAGGCCTTCTCTCAGATAAGAGGATAGTCCCCATAATCCACCATGCTGGCCCAGTGCAAGTTGGTTAATAAGTCTTTGAACTTTTGATGTTCTTGGACATACCGGTTTCCTCAAGATGTTTTCCTTCACCATTGTTGAGTGATGACATCAAAACTGCATGTAATTTACGTAAGTATTAAATATGTGATTGGTACAGGGCCAAGAATCGAACGGGGTGCCATCAGATTGTAAAGCGCACGTAAAAATAATGAACCGACCAAGTGCGAGTCGGGCTCGCGCAATGAGGGTTCCGTACCACCATAAAATACGTGCAATAATTATCAATATAACAAACTTCATAAAAATGTCAGAACTGGACCAAATTGTAATGGGACCACACGGGAAGCACCAGCTTTCAAATAAAAAACGAATCATCAAAAGCAGTTCACCTAGTCGAAAATTCTAAGGTAACAAAAAAAACCAAGTGAGAACCTCCTCCTTTTTGAAAGTGGGTTAAAAAGATAACATCACGCCCCTCACAGTTTTCACTGTGGATCTTCTACTGTACACCATGTACATTTGGAGGTAAGCTATCGAGAAACATGCGAGGCATCTCCCGTTTCCATAGACATTTTGAAGGTTTGATAGGGCTTGGCATGACTGCCTTATTAGCGCGTCCTTTGTGTGGCCTGCTATCTGCTGGCTTTTGCATTTGGATATTCTACTTCCCGAAAGACCTTTAGATACAAATTGTTGTTGATGGCTGCTTGTCAGATCACATGGAGTGTCAGCAGTCTCTGCTTTTATGACCTTTTTCTGATACAATATGTAACTCAGAAAAGCAATGGTCAAGCCGTTACATGTCCTCAATTGAGGCGACAAGGAAAACGACTGTGGATCTCTGGTCATGACCAGGGATTCACCAGATAGTGTTCCTTTTTGTCACAGTCCAACATACTCACCCCATTGTTCCGAGGAGAGATGACAGTCCTCCAATCTGGCCAACGCCTCCAAACAACTGCATAAGTTGTTGTTGAGACATGTTATTGAGTAGGTTCTGCAGCTCTCCTTCCTGGGTGCCGCCGGCGCCGCCACTGCGTCCTCCGGAAGTAGGAGGATTGTTTAATGCCTCATTGATGCGACGGCATAAATCATCATCCTTTTCAGTCTTTGGCTCCTAAAAGAATAACAGTTAATAATTTTATTATGATTAACATTCAAACTTGTTTAGTACCCAAGTTGCCTAAAGATAGGGTTGACATCTCTAAAATTTGGCAATCAGGACAAGACTCATGAAAAGAACAGAACCCAGACATGTCAACAGGTTTTTTTAAACATAGTGTAAAAATCGCGGTGTGCGGGCACAGTGCGTGTGTCGCGGCAGTTTACATTTTTTACCCGGACTACAAATGAAGTCCTACCCGGACGCTCCCCGGATGCTCTTTAAACTAGAACAAATCCGGGGAAACCCGGACAGATGGCAACCCTACCTAAACAAAGTGTAATATCATTAAATAGGAGTATTAAATACTATAACAATCTTTATTTGAGGAAAACCTTTTTTAATTAGTACCTATCACATATTTATTTGCTTTTTAAAATTATTATTATTATATTATTTGTAATTAATTCTAAATGGATCAGTGTAATCCGAATATAAATAAATGATTTGATTTGATTTATGCATAAAAGTAATTACAAATATAGGAAGGAATATATAAGGGAACGGGGAAACCTGGACGGATGGCAACCCTACCTAAACAAAGTGTAATATCATTAAATAGGAGTATTAAATACTATAACAATCTTTATTTGAGCAAAACCTTTTTTAATTAGTACCTATCACATATTTATTTGCTTTTTAAAATTATTATTATTATATTATTTGTAATTAATTCTAAATGGATCAGTGTAATCCGAATATAAATAAATGATTTGATTTGATTTATGCATAAAAGTATGTAATTACAAATATAGGAAGGAATATATAAGGGAAATATCACTTACTGACTGACTGATCACAAAATCTCAAGAGTATATGCGTAAGAAGCAGTGGGCAACATCAAGTATTGTAAAAGTACTATTGCTAGCTCTATACCTGTCATTTGGTAGGCGCACATACTATTTACTAGTGGTGTTTGTGAATATGAATAGATATTTGTATTACCTGCATCCAGAAGAAGTATTTCTTCGAGAATGACTTGAACTTCAAAACATAAACTCTGCCAGTAGTGCATTCATTGACTCGGACAAATTCGCAGTCATCTGGGAAGATCAACAGATCATCCTCCACTTCTCCAGTAGTGCGATCCTTCCAGCAGAAATGCATCAAGGAGTCTTCTCCTTGGTACACATACAGAAGGCCCTTCCTTTTGTCTGGGTGTACCATTCGACCTTTCAAAGTCATTCTGCCGGCACGGAACTCTACCAAGTGCTTGTTGCCCCCGGAGCTCCCGCCCAGGGCAGAAGTGTTACCAAATAAAGCAGTAGCAGACATCTTGTTGCTGAAAATTACATTACCCAAACGTAGCATATATATTAAATAGGTAGATGATACATTATAGACGATGACTTGTAACGTGATAGTGGAAATTTAAGGAAAAAATTAGGGGAAACGTATTACAATAGATGATCCAACCTACGACTTATATCAACAGTGATCATACTTACAAGGGATATGTTTATCAGTTGTTTCGTTTCAGATTTAACAAAAGAATCAACAAATATGCAATTTCAGTGAACGTGAGTGCTTGGCAGAGATAATTACAATAATTCAGTCGAAATCAGAATCTAAATTCCGAAGATCGAATGATGAATTGTTCAAATTGTTGATCGAAAAAGCAACATCACGCACAAAGTGCTGCCAGATATAAAAATGTGCTGCGCAACAAAACTTTGCAAAAAGCGCTTGATTCTCAAAACTTCACAAGTCAAAAAAGCACTAAATGCGGTGCATTTATATCATTGACGAAGAAATGTGTATAATGTAAATTATTAAATCATAATTTATTTGGAAAAAAAAACATGAAGTCATGAAAGAACATTTTTTTTCACGTTGGTGCAAAACTGAGAATGACAATAACAACACGACATACATGACAGTGACATTAACGACAGCTTGTTGCGTTCAGAATCATGATAACAGCGCTATTACAGTGCTAACAGACGTGTGGATTTGGTACACTGGACCGCAGTATGACCAACGGAAAAGAAAGAGAAACGTATCTTGATTTATATGACGGGAGAGAAAGACATAATATTATATTGTCACTCTTTCTCTCCCGTTGGTTGGACGGCGGTATGTCAACCAAACCACACGTCTGTTAGCACTATTAGTATACTGAGTTATCCTTAAGGCCTAACAGACGTGTGGATTTGGTTGACATACCACCGTCCAATCAACGGGAGAGAACGATATCGACAACAACAGGGTTTTGTCGACTCTTTTTGTCGTGCCAAAGCGAGACAGGCGTATTTGAAACCGTAGCACACCGTAGGCACCTTGTCGCGTTCTCGCTCAGCAGGGTGACGACAGGATTTTGTTGCAGTGTGCTAGCGCATTGGATATGTATATCTGTAATGCTATATTTAATGAATATAAATGAATACGAATGCTAGACATGCATAATCCTGATTTACTTTGCTTGATCTGATATAGAGTCTGTGCGGAAAGAGAACCGTCGTGGCGAAAAATGGAACTACAAAACAATATGATTTTGATTATTATATGGCAGCCCAGCCCAGCCATCTGTCAAATGTCAAACTATACTTCGTGGTATTTACGTGACGGATACAGCTTTGTTTTGTGTTGTTTTTAAGTGAATTTTGCATAAAATTATGTCTAAAAGGGGAAAATCGTTACGCAGTTCCACAAGGGCAATAATATTTAATATTATACAGTTTTGTCAACGAGAAAAAGTGGCAAAACACACCATTGTTGACCTCAGTAAAGTAACGGAGCGTGTGGCAGCAATGTCCGGTAAATAACAGTTTTATATTATTACTTATGTCCTACCTAGATAACCTCCGGTTCCTGATATCTTCAGAAGACGATACTAATAATTTGTATCTCTCTGGTAGCTCCAAAGATGGATCAGTCATGTCTGGTATTGAATGTTTGGAATCAGACTTTGACTATGGTTCTGATTAGTGACTCAATAAATAAATATATATAAATAAAATCTTTTATTTACTAGCTGCGTCCCATGGTGTAACTAGGGATAAAAAATAGCTTATATTGTGTTAACTCAGAGTAAACCCTGGCTTATTATTATTACCCATTACCTATTTGCAATTATTTTTACAACTTTTTCAATAATAGGTTGTATTATTTAGACAGAATTTTGTATCAATTTATTTGACAAAGTGTAGAAATATCAAGAATCATAGTCGCGCTATAATGACGTAACAGTGTTGTCACCATAGCAAATACGTTAAAAAAACTCAGTGGCGCCCTCAAATTTTATGACGGTTCTCTTTCCGCACAGACTATAGTATGTTTGACGCACAATGTAAACTTGCTTAATATCACGACTGAAGGACTTTGTATCCAAGGTCATGAAAAATAATGAACAAAAAAAAAACAACAACCTCCTTCACTCAAATGAATCTTTGTAGTTCGGCGAGAATCGCTAAATCGAAAAGAAATAGAAAAATATAAAAGCTTAAAAATCAGGTGCTCCAGTACTTTAAGTTTTGCGAGAAATATCTTTAATTGCTTCTTTATTAGTATATTCAGCATAAAACATCATGAGCGGCGTACAGACAGGTAAGTGAACGCAGATTTTTCTGTTGACTAATTTGTGTTTATAGTTCATGCATGGCTATTTCATTAAAATGGATAATGAACTCGGTCTTTTTGTGTCGTCATTTTTTCAAGCATTAGCTGCAGTCGTTCTTGGTAGGAGCAAACGCCTACAGTTGTATTCTGAGATTGTATATTTGGTGGCTTTTTATTGTTAAGGTTTATTATTCCAACAAGAAATCTATATCAGACTAGTAATTCTATCTATCTATCATAGTCAGTCTGTCAGGTACAGATGCATATATATAAGGTACTTACCTATCTGTATTTAAAAAGAGTCAGTATTTTAGGCCACACATGAAAGTGTCTCCAATCAATTGCACATTATGTTATGCTAAGTATATAGTTAACACTTATACATACGTTACTTAGTCATTGGACCTACTTTACCTTGCTCTTTTGTATTACTACAATAAGAATTGCATATAGCATAATATACTACTAACAACATTACCTAGTGATACTTAATATGCCTAGATAGTCGATTATCAATAGGATGTCTGACCATCAGTTTAAGAGGGGCAAGTTTGGAACTACCCCGTAAAAAGGGAAATATTTAGAAACTCCTTTTATATTATGTTAACCAACCTAACATTCAAACATCGAAAGGTTAAAACTGTTTGAAAGTATGTTTTTAGGGTTCCGTACCCAAGGGATAAAATGGGACCCTATTACTAAGACTCCACTGTCCATTCATCTTTCTATTTGTTCGTCTGTCACCAGGCTGTATCTAATGAATATGAATAGTCAGGGAAGAGATTAGTTTTGATCCTACAGTAAAGGAAAGAGATTACTTAAAAACTACAGTAAACGGGAAAGAGATGACTTTTGAATCTATAGTCAGGGAAGAGAATACTTTTGATCAGGGTTTGAAAAAATCCGATTTTTATAATAAATATCAAAAGTCCGATTTGTTTATATATATCCAGGCTAAGAAAAAGAATCTAATTTCATTCTGTAAGGGGATTAAACACTCAAAAATGGTAAAGGAATCTGTAAAATAATATAAGTGTCAAATTACCACATTTTTTATTTAAAAAACAGTAACAAAATAATTAGTGTTTATTTGAGAAAGTATTTTTTTTATGAACAATTAAAAAAACAAGCACCTATTATTATAATAATTTTCATGTTTTTTCTTTTTAAATTCAGTTATAGGCTTGCGTTTGACTTCCAACTCGCCTGATATTAAGCGATGTATGAAGTTAAGGTTTGAATTTCAATAAAAAGCTAGCCGTACTGGTAAGTCAAAGTAAAGAGGATTTCCCCAACTTTAAATGAGGTTTCCATTTTGGGAAACAATCTAAATTATTCTGAATTGTAGTTTTTCGCTTCGTGTTGACTGGGTAAACAATAATCTCCAAAATTTTTAGATCAAAGACAGGAAAAAATCAATTGATATATATCAAGATCAAAATCAATTGATATATATCATGATATATATCCGCTGATATATATCGGCGAACCCTGCTTTTGATTCTACAGTTATCAGGGAAGAGATGACTTTTGAACCTACAGTAAACACTGGAGAGATGACTTTTCCATGGCCCCTTGTATGTTGCGACGTCACCTCGACTAACCAATGGACCTTAATGGGCCTTAGTAGAAGTGCTGATTCAACAAGTACTACAATCTATAGATAAAGTAATATAATCTATTAAGTGTGAGTAACCTACTTAGGATGTCAGTTATCAAACTACTACTGTCTAATCAGAGTGAGTCATTGAAACAAATTTATATTGCGAAACATTTAGTCTAATCAGGATAAGGAGTTTATTGTCAATAATAATCAGATAAGTTTTAGTTAAAAAACAAGTAAATAAATAATGATTTTTGAAACAGGGAATTCAATGTGTCTATTTATTGAAGAACACGCTTCTACAAAGAGAACACTAGCAGTGTTCAATATTTAAGTAAGTACAGCTCGCGCGATAAGAGTTTGGCTTTGACCGTTATTGCGCAGATATCAGAAATTGGGTATCAACAAGCAATTAGCGGGGTGCGGGGCGGGTGTGTAGGCGCACGCGGTGCTCTGATTGGCGCTCCAGACAGTACCCATGCGCAGTAATCCCTTCCACCCGAAGGTCAAAGCCAAACTCTTATCGCGCGAGCTGTACCTGCGTATAAAACAGTGGGTTGGCTAAGAGATTTAGGGAGGGGGTTTAATCCCCCTGACTCACACTTGGCCATTATTTATTATTTGTTGTTATGCTTTAGACTGTGTACCATAATCATGCCATGTTTGATGCTTTTTTTATGATACTGGGTGAGAGACGAGCGAAGTCGCTCGCCTGATGGCTCTTCACGCTTGCCCATAACAGCACAACTCCACTCAGAATTTTGAACTTCAACAGTTCAAAACCCTGGATGGCAATGCACTGCGCTTGTCACCCCGAGATATAAGATGTCAAATCTCTGTGTGCCCTAAAATTTCACTGGAAACATTGCCCTTCAATCCGGAACACAGTAGTGTTTACACACTACTGCTTGGCGGTTGAATAACTGGCAAAGGTGTGGTAAAAATGTGTGCTTGTACGTGTTATTGTTATTGCATTAGAGCAATTACAAAAATAAGTAAAAAAAATACGTTTGATGTACCCTTTAGGGACTCTTTTGTATTTACTTGTAAGTATTTCTTAATTAATCCGCCGTAACATTACATATTCTGTGAAAATTTTATCTGGCTAAAGGTAATAGGGACAGACAGCATACGCTCAGGAATAGAGTCCTGTTTTTACGCTTTGGGTACGGAACCTAAATAACCTGCCAAGTGCGAGTTCGCCTCGCGCACGAAGGATTTCGTACCATTATGTATAAAAACGACAAAAAAAACGTTTGTTGTATGGGAGGCTTTTTGTTTTATTTTAATTTAATTATTTATTTTTAAAGTGAATATATAACTAAATATTCTGTGAATATTTCAAGCGTCTACCTGTTGCCGTTATCAATATCGAGCAAAAACAGGCAAAAAAAACACGTTTGTTGTATGAGAACCCCTTAAATATTTATTTCATTGTTTTTTAGTATTTGTTGTTATAACGGCAACATAAATACATCATCTATCTGTGAATATTTCTACTGTCTAACTATCACTGTTCATGAGATACAGCCTGGTGACAGACGGACGTACATACAGACAGATAGCGGAGCCTTAGTAATAGGGTCCCGTTTCACCCTTGGTTACGGAACCCTAAAACACAGCCGATTCGAAAAGGAGCTCATAAGTTTTAAACTGCTCGACAGATTTTGATCATTTTGATTTTTCATTTCATTTCATTCTTTCATTAATTTCCTGGATGAAAAAATTTGTTAATCCTATTAAGATTATCTTGCATTTACTTATATTATTAGTTTGACGTGAAAGTAACTCTGTCTCTGTCAGTTTGCTACCTTTAATTTTGATGAAATTTGGCTACAATGTTATGTGCATCATGAGGTTGATCATAATAGGATACTTTTAATCACAAAAAAACTATTTAAACTGGAAAATTGCAGGAAAACCTGCAGGCGCAGCAAGTATGTCCAAAATTATAGGTACTTTAACTTAACACTAAGTATCTATGTTTTTAGGTATCCATACCAAAATCTTTCTTCTCTTTTTACCAGTTTACTCTTTTATGTCTTCCTGAATATAGGGACTAAAATGGACAGCAAAAAAGTATGTGGTCATCTGGGACATATTGAAAAGCTTAAGTCTGGTCAAATCGGGCATTAAAGAAAAAACGTCATCATCATATAGTTACGATAGTTTTTTTGTAACATCAAAAAAGTATTTGAAATACTATTAAATATTTAGTTGTAATGAGGTACTTATTAAGGTAGGTAGAGAATATTTAAACCCAAAATACTATGAACTTTCATAACGTTTTATGAAAATTCTATTCAGTTCACTGAACCACTTAAAGCATTTAGTTTAGTATTCATTGGAAATAAGAGTTTTTGCGTTTGTCGATTACGAAACCTTTCAGAAAAGCTTCTAACAATACCTACGAATAAGCTAGCACGACTTCAGTGGTGACTCACGCCGAGCAATATATATTTTTTGTTGTCTGCGAACAAGTTACAAAATGACGCAACATTTCTTGTGGTCCGGCTCTCGCGTCGGTTGCCTCAGGCTCTGTCAATAAACTTTAGCCGTCAAGACACAGCCTGTTTTCGTTGTATTGCGTGCCGCTTAGAATTTGTCCGACGCCATGGTTCGTTAGAAAACCAGTACACCTGCTCAAATTTAACGGCTTTTGTTATAAAATTAGGGAGCATTATATTTTGGAGGTCAATCATACACATTATAATCGGCAAGATCTGCGCTCGCGTTGTCGGTGAAATTGGCGAATACGAGCAATGAGGCAGCGGCGCGCGACGGGCGCGGGCAGACTGACGCGACGTGGCGGAAGAAAGAAAACGACTCCACCGTGCGTCGCACGCGCACGTATTCATGTCCGCTGCGTGCAAATTATTATCGCGAAAACAATGTTTATAATGTGACAGCAGTTCGCTTACTCTGTAATGTAGAGAATTACGTCTTATTATTTAAATAATCGATCGGGCGAGTGTCCGATGTGCGAATGGTCATTTCGTGAGTGGAGATCGTTTCGCAATAGATAATAATAATTGTGAGGTCGAAATGTGTTAGACGGTCCGAAAAGAGGAGATAGCGATGTCGAGCGAGGGGAGGTGTAGCGCGGGCCCGGCAAGCCTGGAGTACATGGAGGACCCGTACTTCGTGCCGCCGGATGACGACTCCACGCCGAGTTTCGATGTGGCTGTAGAGGAACTGGACGAGCTGGAGGAAGCAGTGCGGTGGGCGCGCGACGATGCCGACGCCGAGTGGCGTGCGCTGCCAGACCTAGCAGACTCCGCTCTCTGCATAGAGACCGAGTTCTACATGGACAACCGCCGTCGCAGACTCAGGATATTCAGGAAAAAAATGCGCGACGTACGGGTCACGTTCCAAGATCTCTCGAAGCCTTATCTTGCCAAGATGTCCAGTCATACCAATTATAAGAAGTTTTTAGGTATCACAATAGGAGGTTGGTTCCGTACTCTTATATCATAGGCCCAGTAGCATATTTTGTTTTTTTATTTGAAAATAGAGAAACATGCCCGTTGAATTATGTCGGACTAGCTTCGCCTAATTATTCCAGAATCTAAGATATTTCCATACCCACTTTCATCTAAATCCGTTTAGCCGTGATGGCGTTGAGCGGGAGAAACATACTAACTTACTCATATACTCACAAACTTTCGCATTTATAATATTAGTACGGTCAGTACCGTGCAGTATTGAAGTGTTCCAATAAAATAGAAATCTGTAATTGACCATATCTGTTTCAGAAATCTAGGTATGAAGTAAAAAGTCAGCAAAAACGTGGTAGGAGCGGTTAGGCGGTATTGAAATAAGACTAGTACGCAAGGTCACTTGAAATTTGTATTGCTCAACTAAAAACTGTTCCTAATTGCGGTCTCGTGTCTCGGCTACCACCTAACAGTACATTTTATTATTATAACATTTTGCCATAGACGTTTTCATTGGTTATACGTATCTATATGTGCTTGATAATATAGGTACGTATTTTAATACAATAAACTAGTTTTTTAATGTGTTTTACCTCAACTTTGTCATTTATAAACCGTTTTTAAGGATATTTTTTATTTGAAAGGATATACATACTTCCATTTTGGTCTCATGGAAATTTCATAAAAATTGATTCAGTAGTTTGGTTTTACATCAAGATAAGATGAAAAAATATATTGTCTAAGTAAACGAAATTTCGTATTTTAAAGTCGGTTTTTTAATTGATAATTAAGTATACGTATTTTAATATAGTAAACTGGTTTCCTATTTTTGTAATAAATATTCATAAAACGATATTTCGCGCATTTTATACAGCTTGGGTACCTAGCATATT
This sequence comes from Agriopis leucophaearia, assembly GCA_949125355.1. Classification (NCBI taxonomy): domain Eukaryota; kingdom Metazoa; phylum Arthropoda; class Insecta; order Lepidoptera; family Geometridae; genus Agriopis; species Agriopis leucophaearia. The sequence goes on from OX421262.1 coordinate 13,185,472, forward strand.
AGCAAGTTGTAATAAAATTCATATGGCGAAGTATCACTAACAACGCATAAAACAAAACTTAAATCATCAAAGACTAATTGAATAATACTCGTACAACAAAATATAATAGCCTGGCTATGGTGTAAAATGGTGTATCCCTTATGGCATCTAACTAACTATCAAAAGTATAGAATTTTATTATGCACAACTTAAAAAACAGAAAATTTACGAAAACTTAAAAAAACTGAAACATAAAATAACTAAATAAAAAATATTTCAAAAGTTTTATAAAAATTAACGGTTTTTTTCTTCTGGGATGCAATATAATTTGGACAAATTCTAAATCGTATCGTAGCCTTGGAGTACTATAAGCAGCGTATAAGATCTTGTAGCATATAAGAATAGTACTTCCCTCTAGAACCAGTAGTTGTCGTAGAAGTCGAGCTGAAGTACTTCATTGTGTTGCTGATCTTGATCTGCAGCGCCATCATGATCAGAGGAGGAAAACTCTGAACAAACCAGTAATGGTACCTCCGTAAGGCACGAGTCAGTCCCGTAATTGACCCGCCACCACACGTAGTTACTCGTCACTCCAGCAGGCCTAGCACGGGCTTTGGAGAAATGGTCTATCCACCGTTTTTATCCCCGCGTGGACGCGATAAACCTAGAATAACCGGATAAAAACTCTGGAATGACAATTTGTCCACGACCCGTCCTAGATCTGCGGTGGATCCTGTCGAGAGGGTGGTGTAGGTTCTGGGCATGCCTGTTTTGACAAAATCACGTCTGAGGCGACTTAGCGCCCATGGCAAAAAATGTGACCGCATTCATCTCTTCTAGATGGATATATAGGCCAATAATGATGACATTGTATTCTGGGTTTTGATTGGAACTTCGCTCGAACTGGAGAGCTTCGCAATTCGATAATTCGTTCTTAAGTGTGTGATGTTGTTGGTTCCAGCTGAAGAAGCAATGAGCGGAACGGGAGCGGCGGGCGACGCGTACACTCCAGACGAACTCGCAGGCCTGACTCCGGAGCAGGCGGAGCAGCTGCGCGCGGAGTGGAGCCGCGAGCTGGCGCGAGTCGAGGACGAGATCGCCACGCTCCGAACCGTGCTGCAGAGCAAGGTTGGTATTACTTTTATTAATACTCAGAAAGTAAGGAGCTTGCGGTACTGGTTCCTTAGCAGCTGCACGCGGAGTTGAGCCGCGAGCTGGCTTTACGTTTCAACTGGTCTAACCCAGACCCTTAACTGTCAAAGAGCCGTAACAGACACGTCAACTTGGCTGACGAACCGCCGACTGAGCAACGGGAGAGAAAGATAAAAAAAAAACTTTCACTCCCGTTGCACAGACGGTGGTTCGTTAGCCAGGTTGAGGTGTCTGTTACGGCTCTAACCAACTGTAGTTCCTCTGTGCTTACCAAGTACAACATTTGTGATTCCAGATCCGCCAAAGCTCCGAATTAAAACGAAAACTTGGTATCACAGTTTGGAAGGAAATCACTGAAGATGTTAATCAGGGATTGAAAAATGTAAAAGAAAGCCAAGTGTAAGTACCCACATGTATTCATTTAGAAACATTTGAAACAACTGTTTCTCGAGGGTTAGAACATATTTCTTTGCCGACGGTAGCGGTGGCTTTGCTTTATAGATTGTTCGCTGATTTTTAGTAGTATTTTGGTGGTGTTTTAGTTGGTTTTATTTTACTTTTGGTTTGTTATACGACAGCTATCAGTCGATAGAAATGCGAGCTGCAGCGCTTACAAAGGCCATCACTGAAGCACCTATGTAAGTCCACTATTTGTAAATTACATACAAAACAAATCCAAAAAGATAATCTATTTTTATGCTTTGTACTTTTTACTTTCGTATTTTCTTTTTGTTCTAACCCGAAGGAAAATTTTCAATACATAACTGTAAAATTGTAATACATTCACATAATTTGCAATTGCTGGTGACAGTGATTTTGTATGCAAAATAAAATTGCATGTTGCTGTTTTAAAAGTTTGATTTGGAACTAACAGATTCCATGAGATTTCAACAGGGTAACACAGAACAGTGGTATTAAGCCGAAAGAAGGGCAATTACTCATAATTATGAACAATATTTACTAAGGGGCCAACTGCGAAATTGCGAAAAAAGTACAGCTTTATTTTTTTTTAGCGGTTTAAGAGTTAGTCCCGTATTAATAGTTATTCATAATGATAAGTAAAATGACCTTGTTTCGGCTTAGTACCACCATTCCGTGCAACCCTGTATAATATAAGAGATTTCTAAAGATAATACTAATATGGTTATTCATGCCGATTTTTTTTAAACGGGCTAATCTATAGAACATGCCATAACTAGTCTGTCTCACACGATGCGTAGGAGCTTGTGCAAACACTGGTATACCTTAGTTAAAAGTGCGAATGCAAGTTGCTTAGTTGCACTTGCTTTAGCTTTTGTACGATTGTGACCCGTTTACCCCCGACACACCCTAATCCTCACCACCTGTGACGCGACTGGTACTGGCGCCAGTTCATTCAGGAAGCGTGTCTATGCATGGGGATAGTTCATTTTTTACCTCTATTTTTTTGTTATTTTCTATATAAAAAACGACTTAAAAACCTGTTTGTTTATCCTGCAGTTATCTTATTTGTCAAAAAATATTTATCATTTCGTAACTTTTATGTAATGACGTTAGCATCGGCACAATATCACAATGTGCGTTGCCAAAGCTGTTAAAAAATACAGATTTTTCATCTGTCAATGTAATTATTGGGACTTTCTCCTGCAGTTTTATTTTTTAAAGATTATGTAGAGCTTTATGCCTGATTTACACTTTGTTAAGTATCAGAAGAGTTTGAGAGTATCATCAGAGCACTATTTCAATTTATAACGCGAAAGATGACGTCATTATAAGGCAAACAGATGTGAATCACCTTTGAAAATGTCCATCATCAGTCGTTACTTCCAACAAAAACTTTTATATCAAGGAGATTATTCCTACAAATGGTTTTTTAATTACAATGCAAAGACAAGAATTAACTATCCCCATTACATTTGAATGCCGGCGATAGTATCGATCAGGGGATGTACTACAACCTTAAAATCATTCTTGTCTTGCTTTCTCATTAGCCGAGGGAGCGAGACAAAGCTCATTATAGGAATGCTTATGAGATAGTGGTTCGCCCCAGTACTGCGCATCGTGTGCAACGGGTATTAACAGAAGTCCAAAATTTGCCTTTCCACAAAGCAAACCTCTACATTTTTTACATGTCCGTTACTCAGATACCAAAAAACGGAATCTGTGATAAAGACGACCGCGGAGAAGACTACGTCTATTCTGGGCGGCATCACGGCCGGAGTCTCTACCAAGATCGGCCAGATGCGCAACTCGGACTCCTTCCGCTCTATTGAAGAGCGTGTCGGCTCCGCGTACGAAAACGTTAAGGTACTATACATTATTTATCTAGCACTAGAAGCGCCTCACGTTTACACTTACTATCCTAAAAGAACCGGGATGTTTCGGGATAAAAAGTAGCCTGTGTTCATTCAGGGTATAAGCTCCCTTCATACCAAATTTCATCCAAATCAATTTAGCTGTTACAAAGTGGGAACAAACCAACAAGACTTTTGCTTTACGAAGCGCAAGTACGACCTCACATGAAGTACTGCTCCCATCTTTGGAACGGAGCACCCAAGTATCAGCTTGAGCCACTGAATGCATTACGGCGTAGAGCTGTCAGAATTGTCGACGATCCCAAGCTCACTGAACACTTTGCGGTAAACGGACAGGCCATCCTTTCCTAATCTGAATATCACAGATAAGCCAATTTAAATAATATCTTCAGTATAATTATGTACTACATTAAATTATTCAGTACGCCTGGTATTATTAACAATTCAATCACCTATCTGATAGCTGTCTCACGTATTTGTGTTGAGATTTGTTTTTGTAATCGTTGCAGGGCAAAGTGGCGTCCAGATCGAATTCAACGCAAAGCTTCGACGAAGCCCTGCGTGACGCGAGCCGCACCGCCAGCGGCGCTACCTCGCCCACCATTCCCGAAAACAAACCCATGCCTTAATTACTTCACTGCAGCCGCAGTCTGACCGGACCCATTGCGCTATGCGACCGACACACGGTAAACTGATAAAATATACCTATACTAGCTGTAGAGGATACGGTTCGAGCTTTTGCGGAATATACCGTCCTAATGTGTATATACCAATAGTCGTTATAACCGCCGCAGACGACGGAATTTAGTCGGCGAGACTTTATGCATCAATAATTTATGTATTAAAAAACCCGGCTTCAAATCAACAGGCGCTCGTACAAAATTATTCATATCATTGGAGCTGGTCAAAAAATTGATGAGGCGAAATTAAATGTTGTTTTTTTGAAGTGCAAACTTCTTTAGGCGCGTTGAACACTTTTTAGGTGAATATAAATCATAGAACTCGCGCCATCGTCACGCTGTACGTTGTATTTTAAAATAGCGCCATCTCTTGTAGAATAGGGAATTGTAGAAAGTTCTAGACGGAGGAAGTGGGCTGCAGTCTTGCGGACTGACCTGCACAAAAAGCTCTCGGGAGGGTAGTTCACGAAAAAATTTTGCAGTGTGGACTTGTTGGGTTGTAATAATACCGACTAAAAGTTGGTCGTCTTCGGTGGTTATTAGTGTTTTCGGAGATAATTTGTTAAGTATAATTATTATAGCCTAGCGCCATTTTATTTAATGTAAATGAGAATATATTGATTCAGCTCGAACTTCAAAAAGCTATTACTATGTTACGAAACATTGTCTTCAAAAACGAATTCGCATGACAAAATAAGGTATATCAGAATTTCGGCTCATATCGCATTTTATTGAATGTTGTACGGTCAGACTGCAATGCACCACGCCGCGCCGCATGCTACGATAATTTTTTTCTGCCACACTCGGTTCCTCAGAGAATTTACGTAAGAATCACAACATAATGACATGATTATAACGATTTTATGTGCATTGTTAAAATAATAATAAATCGTTTCCTTGGTGGATTTGAGACAAATTGTGAAGTGACTAAAAATAGTCACTCCACAATTTGTCTCATTTGCCACTGAATTTGTGAGAAATTTGACCGCATACGTATTGTTTTTCTTTATTTGTTAATTAATTTGAGAAAAATATCTATGACAAAGTATTATTAAGTAACCTAATATTGGTGATAAAAATTGACATTCTACTTTTGCCCCTTAAATGTGATTATTTTATGTTAAACTGAATGATGAATCATTGCGTACTTATCGGTGTTTTATAATTATAAACTTTATACAGCGGTCATGGTCTTATTAGATTCTTTTATAATTTAGTCGTGCAATAATTGTGCGTCAGATATAGTTTAACGCTTTATTTGTCTATTTATTGATAAGAATAGCGGCGTGGCTAGGAAATGAGACTGCTCATTATTATGCTTGCGAGGTTTATAAAAAAACCACGCTTTATATCACCTGTATCTTTTATATTTGCATTCCATATAAAGTTTTATTCGCTCACAAAATTTCACAGAACTATTATGAGATGACAATGTTAAATTTAAATGTTATGACACTTTATTAATACATGGGTCCTTATCCACATTTTTCATATCAACGGTTTAATAACTTTGGTATATTACTAATTTTGACAAAGACCGTCATAACGAAATTTGTGAATAAGGGCCATGGTGTGACACTTTGTAAATGTTTTTGAGGTATGAAGTTATGAAACAGACAATTATTGTAATGCTGTGTTTATCACGCATGGGTGTATAGTTAAAGACAATGTGCCGATGCCTGGTAGGTCCATTTAAACTACATATAAAATTGATATTTTTGTAAAACGCTTAGCTTTCCTTACTTATAAAATATTTCCACTATTTACAATACCTTTGAGAATGTTAAATAAAGTTTATGTATTAATTGTATGTCTTTTTTCTGCTATGTGTTGAGTAGGTAAGTACATTTAAAAGGATAAATGAAAGGCAAATTTAAAATTTTTGACGATAAAAATTTATTATCAATATGTAATCATGTAGTTAATGTAACACAATAATGGATGATAAATTATAATATAATAACCACGCGATTTCCAAAAGGCTAAATAATTTATATTGAGTCATGAACAATTTATTCACACATATCACAAACTAAGGACCGACGCCGACCCTGCCTGGCTAGCAAACGCGCCGCGACAAAATATTGTCGACTCTTTATCGTACCAAGGCGAGACAGGCGTATATGAAACCGTAGACACCTTGTCACGTTCTCGCTCGGCAAAATGACGACACGATTTTGTCGCGGTGCGCACGCTAGCCCAGCTGGGCTCCATTTTATGAAACTACACTTTGCGTCATACTGAGTCGACATTCATTTATTATGTTTTCCAGTTTCGCAGGCAGAAATCCCACATTCGAAAAGGAAGGAGTGAAGACTGAATTTATACAAATATGTCTCAATTTTACTACACTTTAAAAATTAAAGGTACAGCTGGTCTTCATAATGGGGTCTTGCGCATCTCGGTTTTCGGCAAATAACATAATTGCTAGACAAATAGTCGAAATTAACTGCCCAACGTAACTTAACGCTACGCGCCACATTCACATACAAGACACAAAAATCAGTCTACATGGTTAAATATTTGTTAAAATGAGACACCTATACGGATAGTGTTAATTGATCTCCCCGAAATAGTTCTCAAACGCAATGGAGGATTTGTTTAAGACTCTAGACTGGACAGGAAAAGGCATTAATATTAATGGCGAGTACATCTCTCACTTGCGTTTTGCAGACGACATCGTCATAATGGCTGTATCGCTGGAGGACCTACAAAGGATGCTTGACGGCCTAGCCAATTCTTCCCAACGCATCGGTCTCCGGATGAACTTGGATAAAACCAAGGTCATGTTCAACGAACACGTTGCTCCGGGACCGGTTGCCATAAATGGCTTCACTCTAAACAATATGTTTACCTAGGGCAGACGCTCGAACTAGGTATAAAAACAATTTTGAGAGTGAGGCCAAGAGAAGAATACAGTTGGGCTGGGCAGCGTTCGGGAAATTACGTAGTCTTCTCGTCCTAACCTATACATAAAACCTATCCCGAAAAGTCTTAAGACGAAAGTTTATAACCAGTGCGTTCTACCTGTCATGACTTACGGTGCCGAAACGTGGATACTTACAGTTAGAGCGGTCCACAAGTTCAAGGTCGCTCAGCGAGCTATGGAGAGAGCTATGCTTGGGGTTTCTCTAAAGGATCGTATCCGGAACGAAGTAATTCGCCAGAGAACCAAAGTCACCGACATAGCTCAGCGTATTAGCAAGCTGAAGTGGCAGTGGGCCGGTCATATCTGTCGCAGAACCGATAACCGTTGGGGTAGACGTGTTCTAGAGTGGAGACCGCGAATCGGCAAACGTAGCGTAGGACGCCCTGAGACTCGTTGGAGTGATGATATACGTAAGACAGCTGGCAGTGGCTGGAAGATAAAAGCCGAAGATCGGGCTGAGTGGCGTGCCTTGGGAGAGGCCTATGTCCAGCAGTGGACTAGTATAGGCTGATTATGATGATGATGATGGAAACGTACAACGCCTGAAACTGAACACAACTCAGAACACTTGGCAAGAAAAAATCTTGCGGCTTTGTAGCATGCTACAATTTAGCAGGAGGCGTGCGACATGCTCTCCCTGTGCGTCCTGTTGCAACGATCGCAATGAATTCCGTGCATCATTTTCCATGCAACAAGAATAAAGAAATTATTATACTTTACAAAGATAAATGTTTATTTTACGATAATGAAATTTTAAATCAATAAAAATATTTGAAATATAAGTAGGTACATTATCTAAATATTTTTCAATATAAAAAAAATACAGAACTGGACCAAATTGGGACCACACGGGAAGCACCAGCTTTCATATAAATAAAAGATCATCAAAATCGGTTCACCCAGTCGAAAGTTCTGAGGTATCATTTTAAAAAAAGTCGAATTGAGAACCTTTTCCTTTATGGAAGTAGGTTAAAACCCGGCCCCAACTCAGCATGTTGCTGGTTGTAGACAACCAGCGCTGGTATTCTAGTAAACACGCAAATGAAACTCGTTTAAACAAACCAAAGGAATACTTGAAGAGTTTATTGTTAGCTATTGAAGAGTTCCACTATCCACCTGCTGGCTCCATCATCAGGTCAGTTGGATGGCACCAAATTATTGTCACCCAGATAACATATTATTCTTGCAATTTCAAATAGATGCGACAATAAGTAGGCTTGCGTTTGATGGCTAACTCGGCTGATGTTAAGCCATATGGTGCGGTCTACGATGGAGCACGCTTGCCTAGAAGAAACCTATTCACTAGTTAGTATCAAAGCTAATAAAAGCGTGTTAAAATATGCAATACACCTTTCTATTGCTTTGGTTTATATAAAACTAAGACTGATGCCGTTGCACGTAACTGCTACAACGCTGTCCGATGTTACCTTGGTGTAATCGCAGTTTTATCCAGGGGCGGATTTGATACCTTGGCTGCCCTAGGCCCATAGAAGATTTCCGCCCTCCTACTCCCTGTACAGCACGCTCCCGGGAAGGATTATACCTCTTCTCCACCGTATACGAAAACTATTAATACTAGTGGCAGCGAAAATACCAAACAAACCCTACTTTTTACTGCACACAAACAGTGCTGCTCGTATTTACGAAATATGGATGTAAGAGTTAACAAAGTAAACGCTGGGATACTTTGTAACGAAGTACTTAATATTTTTAGTAGAGCAAAATTATAACTACCTATAGGTCCGCTTAAACTTGGAGTTAATTAGTAAGCAAATATCGTTAAATGATCCAAACTTTTAATAATCGTAATTTCCATACGTGTAATTATTTTTGTGAGATCCTATGGACACATTTTTGAGTTTTTAAATGTTGACTTGTGATTTCAAAGATACTGTGCAACTACAAAAAAAAAAACGTTTTGCCACCCTAGTTTCGGGCCTACTCGGCCTATAGGGAAGTCCGCCCCTGTATATCCGCAATAATTCGGAATTTATAAATCTTGCATACGGCGCAACTAGAGAAGGATGCATGAATATTATATACGTGCATCCTGCACGCACGTCCTTCCCTTGTTATAAGTTGCGCAAGTTAGCAGGACAAGTAACTGCCAAGTTCCATATGAAAATTAAATGTGTAAGTTTTACCCTGCAATATCATACGATTAATGGGTCTACAACTACAATATTGATTGGAGAAACTACTAATAAAACTGATGAATAAAAATATATATATTTTAAAAGAAGACTATGATTATAAATACATTATCATGATTAGTATTTAAAAAAAACCTCTATAATACCTCTTTATTGCATTGCATTCATTAAAAAAACTATCTTAACAAAGTATGTATTATAATATACCTCTATTAATAGATTCGGTATTGTATAGTGGCTATTTAAAAGACTTATATAAATTGCAATCGAAAGCGGTTGATGTTACGAAGTTCACTATTTTTCTTTTATTAACTTGCAAATTCATTGGATCCATGGAATTAAAAGCTAATATCTAATATCCAAGTAAAGAAATTATGCTATAACTATGCTTATAAGTAGTAATATTTTAAGTTATCGTAACAGATTTCCACGTTTATTTTAATCTATATGTAAATGATAAAGCTTATTTCTCACCATGATGGCAGCGGCTGCCTGCGCAGATAAGGAGGCGCGGGAGGAACCTACTCGCGAAGGAATACTGCCCTTTCGATTGGAAATAAACGAGAACTCATTATGTGGTGGTTTTAGGGTTTAGCATGTTAGGTAGCGTATATGTTAAAGCCCATCGTGTAGTACTCAACAAGCACTTAAATGCATGTCCATCAAAGATATGCTATGCTACGTTGCTATGGATGCGTTTGATATCCACCAATCATATTCATTGGTCCATATAGCATAGCACTGGTGGAAACGCCTAGCTTTGACATCCTCGCAGCATAGCACATCTTTGGTGGTCTATGGGGATAGTCCATTTTTTTTCTTTGCTGTGTAATTACAACACCATTTGGAGGAATAATGTCCCTGATCACGCACGATACATCTGTTTACGTTGAAAAATAACTGCTGATGATGGATAAATATGATTGAACTCATGCTTTACTATACATTCTGGTACATACCTATTTTTTTGTGCAGCACCAATTAGTCTCTAAGATTTTACCCTACCAAAAATAGCTCAACGCGGCTAAATAATTTTACACGTCAAGAAACAAGCCGAATAGGGCAAATAAAAAAAATAATAGGTCGGGGAAAAAGTCTTTTCGTATTTTGTATGTATAAAGTTGTAGTAAAAATCTTATCCGTTGTACTGTTTGTATCTGGCTGGTTTTGATACCATTAAAAATATGACATTTTAAAAAAGGAATACAAAACGTAAAAAGCAATTTCCCGCCATTTTTCAATTGTTTTTTTGTTCGATAAAATGAGTGAATCTAACGAACAAATTCGATATATTGTGAAATTTTATAACAAAAAAGGGAAAAATGCGACACACGCCGCGAATAAAATTTGTGACGTTTATGGACTTAATGCAGTGTCATCAAGAGTAGCACAATGTTGGTTCAAGCGTTTTCAGTCCGGAAATTTTGATGTCAAAGATGCAGCTCGCTCTGGTCGCCCTGTTACGGATAAAGTCGATGCCATTTCTGAAAAAGTGGACCAAGATCGGCATATTAGTAGTTACGACGTAGCTGAAGAACTGGGGATTGACCACAAAACAGTTTTGACCCATTTGAAAAAAACTGGGTATACAAAAAACTCGATATTTGGGTGCCACACGAGCTCACTGAAAGAAACCAAATGAATCGTGTACTCATTTGCGATTCTCTATTGAAACGTAACGAAACCGAACCGTTTTTGAAAAGATTGATCACTGGTGATGAAAAATGGATCACCTACGACAAGAATGTGCGCAAAAGATCATGGTCAAAGGGCAGTGAAGCACCACAGACTGTAGCGAAACCCGGATTAACACGTAATAAGGTGATGCTGTGTGTATGGTGGGATTGGCAGGGCATCGTTCATTATGAGCTTTTACCGCCGGGCAAAACCATCGATTCGGATCTCTACTGCCAACAGCAGATGAGACTCAAACAAGAAATTGAGAAAAAACGGCCGGAATTGATCAACAGAAAGAGTGTGGTCTTTCATCATGATAACGCCAGACCGCACACATCTTTGGCCACTCAGCAAAAATTTAGAGAGCTTGGTTGGGAAGTGTTAATGCATCCACCATATAGCCCAGACCTTGCACCCTCAGATTTCCACCTGTTTCGATCTCTTCAGATTTCTTTGGGTAGTGTTAGATTAACATCAAGAGAGGACTGTCAAAACTACTTGTTGCATTTTTTTGATCAGAAGTCCCAAAAATTCTACAGCAACGGGATCATGTCACTACCTACAAGATGGCAACAAGTTATCGAACAAAATGGCACATATATAATAGGTCGGGGAAAAAGTCTTTTCGTATTTTGTATGTATAAGGTTGTAGTAAAAATCTCATCCGTTGTACTGTTTGTATCTGGCTGGTTTTGATACCATTAAAAATATGACATTTTAAAAAAGGAATACAAAAAGTAAAAAGCAATTTCCCGCCATTTTTCAATTGTTTTTTTGTTTGATAAAATGAGTGAATCTAACGAAGAAATTCGATATATTGTGAAATTTTATTACAAAAAAGGGAAAAATGCGACACAAGCCGCGAAAAAAATTTGTGACGTTTATGGACCTAATGCAGTGTCATCAAGAGTAGCACAATGTTGGTTCAAGCGTTTTCAGTCCGGGAATTTTGATGTCAAAGATGCAGCTCGCTCTGGTCGCCCTGTTACGGATAAAGTAGATGCCATTTCTGAAAAAGTTGCCCAAGATCGGCATATTAATAGTTACGACGTAGCTGAAGAACTGGGGATTGACCACAAAACAGTTTTGACCCATTTGAAAAAAACTGGGTATACAAAAAAACTCGATATTTGGGTGCCACACAAGCTCACTGAAAGAAACCAAATGAATCGTGTACTCATTTGCGACTCTCTATTGAAACGTAACGAAACCGAACCGTTTTTGAAAAGATTGATTTCTGGTGATGAAAAATGGATCACCTACGACAAGAATGTGTGCAAACGATCATGGTCAAAGGGCAGTGAAGCACCACAGACTGTAGCGAAACCCGGATTAACACGTAATAAGGTGATGCTGTGTGTATGGTGGGATTGGCAGGGCATCGTTCATTATGAGCTTTTACCGCCGAGCAAAACCATCGATTCGGATCTCTACTGCCAACAGCAGATGAGACTCAAACAAGAAATTGAGAAAAAACGGCCGGAATTGATCAACAGAAAGAGTGTGGTCTTTCATCATGATAACGCCAGACCGCACACATCTTTGGCCACTCAGCAAAAATTTAGAGAGCTTGGTTGGGAAGTGTTAATGCATCCACCATATAGCCCTGACCTCGCACCCTCAGATTTCCACCTGTTTCGATCTCTTCAGAATTCTTTGGGTAGTGTTAGATTAACATCAAGAGAGGACTGTCAAAACTACTTGTTGCATTTTTTTGATCAGAAGTCCCAAAAATTCTACAGCAACGGGATCATGTCACTACCTACAAGATGGCAACAAGTTATCGAACAAAATGGCACATATATATTATAATTAAATGTAATTAAACTTGAAAAAAATATGTCTTGAATTTGTTTAAAAAATACGAAGAAACTTTTTCCCCGACCTTATATTATAATTAAATGTAATTAAACTTGAAAAAAATATGTCTTGAATTTGTTTAAAAAATACGAAGAAACTTTTTCCCCGACCTTATATAACATTGATAGATGAGATAGATTTATTTTTCTAACAGTTTTGGCAACGCACATTATGATATTCTGCCGATGCTGTGACGTCATTGCGTATAAAATTAACGATCTCTTGAAGCTTTTTTATATAAATACAAGTATAAAAAATGGTATCTAAATTGTCTATATTTGTAGAAAATTGTATGGTAAAAAAATATGAACTATCCCCATTTGTGCCACAAGAGCTCAGGGTTGCAATCTAGTGCCAGGCAGAAGTTACAGTTATATTCTTAATAATATTACTTTTAGCAGTAGTGTCTAAGCAATATTTATCGATTGGTGATTGCTTCGAAATGAATTTTGTGTATAGATCCTAAGAATATTAAACTGAGTAGGTATTTCATCCCCATAGAGCGAACAATCACAAGTTGAAAAACAGTGATTTGAAAGAGTGTTTAAAGTTTTGATTTTGAATTATAATTCGAGGTAGAGTTCAGTATTACATTATTTGTGGTTTTATTTTATCTTTTAGGAAATGCATCGAAACTAAAGAAAAAAAACTAACAATAAAACATTTTTGTGCAGACTTTTTCTTGTTTATTTAATTTTCCCTACATACTCTGTGCCTTAGATTTATTCGCCTAGCATCAAATAGAGCTTCACCATAATTTGTAACGAAGCAAAGCTACTACTTCTAACAATGAAGGAAACTATTTAAGTATCAACATACACTTTATAGATCTTAGACAAAAAAGGATCAAATAAATTAGGTAGTTTTTTCCTAAGGCTCCGGCTCAGGCTCTGTGGAACGATAAGGCTGAAGTCTGGGCCCGGATAGGTGACAGGATCGTCAGCTGTCCTCTGGTAGGAATTCCACATCTTTTTATTATAATTCGGCCTCCGAGCATCGCGGACATGTACAAGAATTTTGGTCTCGTACATTTTGGTGAAAGAAAAAATCTAAGAAAGAATCAAAGATGAAAAAAACTATTTAGAAGAGATTGTTTTTATGTGCGATTGTCTGGATACCATATTATATACTATGAAAATATAGTAATACAGTTATTACATTTATTTAGTAATATTGTTTTAATTTTTTAAGTAGTACCACAGGAAATAAATAATTTACTGTGGTACTACCAGACCACTAACAGGTTGGTAGTACCGAGGGCAAAAGAAATAACCCGTAATTCGATCAGTAGTACCAACGGTAGTAAGACGCGATTTTAATGACATTCTTAACTCGATTTAGACTTGAGCTTGTGATTTGTCGCTTTACGGGGACTATATACATAAAAAGTAAGTGTAAATCTGTAACGATATCTCGTGTTTAAAATAAAACAGTTGCACAAAAACAACACAATACACGAATACAACTTTTAAATTTTATAACAATTTATATAGCATACGAATAATTAATTGCATAGCGAATAAAAGTTTCAAATACTAGTCCAACATAAAAATTCGAGCACTGTTTTTTCTTTAGTTCCATCGAGATACAATACCTATAGAGTCACAATCGTGCCAAAAAATGTCCGAACCAAAACACAGCGCACGTTACGAATTGCGCAGACTTTTTGGTTGTAAGGCAACCGCGATGCCATAGCGGACAAGCGACGTTGAACACTATGCAAGCGTCATAACGTCTAAATTGGAGTAAATCTGGCATTGTGAACTATATAATTGATCTTTAGGTATGTACACGACGCTCGGACGTTTTTTTGACTATTTTTACTTAGAGATTGTGACTCTATAGGTATTGTATCTCGATGTTCAGCTCCCAAACAGTCAGTTTTACAACACAATAACATTTGTTAACATTTTGCTTTAATACATATAATTTATGCAATATTTTACGATAAAATATTATCTACCAAATGTTCTTCCACGTTATATTACTACTGTGCATAAAGTACATCACATTAAGGGTGAATAACATGTCTTGGGAGCGGACAAAGTCATTTACTAATGTGCCGACGCGAATATGACCTTAGACATTGTTAAAACGATTGTAGTTCAATTTACATACAAATACAACTCTAGTTTTACAAATAAATCAAACACTGATATCCAGTCTGAATCTAATGAATCCATAAAGCCACTTAGATTTAAATTCATTATATACTAATGGCCTTACTTAAAAAAGTTTCTGAGTTAAACAATGCTTAAAAATGCTCTGTCAACTCACTGACGGAAATTGTCATAAGCGAAAACGAGACAAAGTAATTTTAAGCATTAATTATAGTGCGTTTCACCAAAGAGTTCCCTCGCCGTAATGTTGGCTCCCCTGCACTTTCCCTGTAATGTGTATGGGAAGTGCAGAGGAGCCAACATTACGGCGAGGTAACTCTTTGGTGAAACGCACTATAACTTCAGTAACGTTTTTAAAACTAAGTCCATAGACTTTTTACGATATACAACCACACATGAACAAAGGTTCTATATCTATCTTATAATTAATAGCCGTATGATCAAAAATCCGCCCGACTTGTTTTGCTTACATTGCATCTCATCATGCAACGTGTGATTGTACATCGTGTATGTACTAAGTATTATAAACATTTCAACAATATAAAAATACCCATTACTTATTTTGTTGTTGGGATCACTGTTAAGTTGCATTAATGCATTTTCAAGAGTAAAAAATGCTTTTGCGATTTAGCACTTAAATAAAATACTTAATTTTATATCTGTTAGGATCACCGTTCAGTTGCTTAAATGCATTGTCAAGAGACATAAAATAACGCTAAGAAATTTAGCACACATAAATAAATACTTTTCTGAAACATGGTATTTAATGTGTTCATAATTAGAAAAACCTCTTTGCGAAAATTGGACTTTGGCCTCGACCGTTGCTAGAGTAATTGGTTGCCATGTTTCATCTCGTCTAAATATCTTGTACCTGCGTGCATGCAATATGTCATTATGCAAAGAGGTTTTATTACGTTTTTCCACTGAAAAGAGGCGAACGCACAGAGGTTAGGTATATTGGAATTTACAAACAAAAAATATTTGACACTTTCAGGTGACAGTTTTACGTTTACTTTTTGTCGTAGTTTTATTGGCAGGCAATGTTTTATTTAAATGTGAAAGTTACACCAAAAATGTTTATACAAAACTTTAAATGAACACCTATCAATGTTTCAGAAAAGTACTGCATGAGCCGGCGGATTCTAAGCATTTATATGGACTCGCGTATGCTGTCCTCTGCCACGCCTCGGCCCAAATTTTCTAAAATGCATCTGTAGCAGGCCGCTTTATTAATGAACTAAAACAATATATCTGTTGTAGGGATCACACCATAATTATATTAATGCATTGTTAGAAGACATTAATTTTATTTTATTTTTAATTTAGCACTTTAATAATACTAACATATATAACTAAAGTTGGCCTTTACCTCTCACAATAGTTGACGAACAATTAAAAAAAACTCGAAGGCGGTACTTAAATGAGCTTCAGTTACAATTAACTGCCAAACAAAAGAAAGCGAAAATGTTTAAAATTAGAACAATTAATGTACACATCACTGGCGTACGTCATAATGTACGAGCACTTGTGAAAAAAATATCGTTACGTAAACGATAGCAAAATGTATGAAAAATTCAGTCTCCTTTCGCGTCCGATAGAGGCACTGTTAAATTTTTTATACGTTTTGCTATCGTTTACGTAAAGATAACTTTTTTGCAAGTGCTCGTACTAAGGCCACAGTAAATTTACTATAGAATTGGATTTGTGCGCCTGCGTTTTCATTTATCTAGTGTTCTGAACAGTTCTGAGCGAGCAGGCGTTTGTTCTTACAAAAGAATTTCTAGTTCGGAATATTAGCACAGAAGTTGTTCGTAAGTGAAAACGTAACTTAAGACAGCCTCAAGCTTGCGAGAAGCACTCAGGTTTGCTCGTAAACTTGAGATCTCAACCATGATAAGCTTTCTTCTCCTGTTTTTCGGTAGTTGATATCGATCGTCAGTTACCTTATTGCGATGTTTTGTTTGCTCAGGAGTTTAAGGAGCCTAATGTAGGAGCCAGCGAACTTTCTGACAATACTTCTAGCGAGAATCTGTAGGAGCTTTGCGAAAATACCATTCAGCCTTTGATCAGGCCACAAACATCAAAATTATATGCCGTCTACAAACAACACAACTGTGCTTAGTCACCTGCCACGAGGCGCTATCTAAGTGTTTTTTTTTTCTTTCGCTTTTGGCATTTTGGCGCCCGTTGCTATCTGGCGCCTAGAGCAGCCGGTCCTCCCGCTCTACCCCAGGGCCAGCGCTGTTCAAGAAGGTATGATACAGCCAGGGGCGGCCTTAGTTATTGCGAGGCTCCGGACGGGTCGATTTTTTCAAGGCCCTTGTCTTTGTGGGATTGGTTTTAACGATGATGTTTGACGAGAAATGCAGTTTTAAATTAATTCGTTTTAAAATTAACATTAGTACTATTAATACTTATATAATATTTTTCTACTTGGGTTGTGCGAGTGCGTGAGGCCCCTGCAAGAGCGAGGCCCCGGGCTATTGCCCTGCTCGCCATACCCCAAGGGCCGCCCCTGGATACAGCCTGAACACTACTGTGAATATAAATACTAACGGCTTCTCTACATACCTAGTATAAAATAAAGTCGCTTTCCGCGTCTGTCTGTATATTCGCTAACTCCTCCTAAAACACGCAACGGATTTAGAAGCGGTTTTCACCACAGAAAAGGAAGTAAATAGAACGGAAATGAGAAAGAAACTCTGTCGCCAGGTATTGTGACAGATATGTGATTGAACATTTTTATTTATGTCAACACCTCGAACTCCGCGTCACAGTTGCTATGGGTTTATATGGGTGCAAGTGGCTACAACAATTTTTTTGCAAAAATACCTTGACAGCCGTTCTATTAAAACAATTTTTTTTTCTGTGGTTTTCACCATCAGTTAGATAATTTTTCACGAAAGGTTTATATGTATAATAAAACTTACACGCGTGCGAAGCTGGGGCGGGTCGCTAGTTACTTATAAACGTTACTTAAGTAATCTATGCTTAAAATTGCGCTGTCTCGTTTTCGCGTGTGACCATTGTCATCAGCGAGAAATTGAGAGAGCATTTTTAAGGATAGATTTACTTGAGTAACGTTTTTAAGTAAGGCCTTAATAGCTTAGCTAATAACTGACAACCGTGCTGACGGCTATGTACTAATAATAATCACTTACACACTAAAACCTCGGCTTTTTTATTACAATCTAATGAATCATTTAAAACTGATAGATTCCATAAGAAGTGTTTCCTTATTTCCACAGTATATAGGCATATAAATTAATTAGGAAAATAGGCAAAAAAAATATTTCACATGAAACCAGGTGTCATAGACAGTTTGTCATCAATCATATAAGATTATTTATAAATATATTAAATTCTATATGTTAACAAGTTTATCTTGAGATATGGGTAGGTACATATAAAATACATGCAACAAATTTTAGCAGAAATTCCACTATAAACGTCAAGACACCTTGACAGACAATTTGTGGTTCCCTAGTAAAATTAAATAAACATTTATAAGTAAATAAATTGATATTTCACACTGTTTTAAACTATCACGGTTGTTCACTAAAGTTATATGATTATTTACGGGCTTTACTATACGCAGTGATACAGTGAGTGTGTTTTGTCGAGACTTAGGTTCGAGTTCGAGTTCCAGTGATAACCGTAGCAAAAAACTAAGAAAGAGGGTAGATTGTTTTGTCTTTACCTAACTTTGAATTTTTTACCAACCAACCGCATTCTTAAGTCTTCCCATGAACTTGGTGCATGAAACTGCGCCGAAATATCGGGAGCTCCTTCCACAACCTTACCACGGTAAATATCCCGTAAATAATCATATAACTTTGTTGATATTTCACATTGTTCAATAGGTTTGGAAGAGCTCTTAAATGCTTCAAAATTCATCAGTTATTTCGAGCACAATGGAGGATCACATAATTTTTATTCAATATTATAGACAAAGCCTTAACACTATAACAAAATAATATAATAACACTTCACGCTCATATTTATAATAACTCATTTATGTGTGCGTAGTGAGTAATATTTATATATGTGTATGTAATATGTATTTGTTAAAAAGTACGTACATATATACTTTTTGTATACGGTGAAACTTTAGAGCTCTCCATTAGAAACACACTCCTTTTAAACCGTATCCATAAAACTATATTATTCGGAAGTATTTATAATTAAATTATCTAAGTAAGTATAATATCTCATCACCTATTATAATTTATAGTTCAATTTGTGTTTGTGAAGTGTAGAAATGTAAAAAGTAACGTAACATGCAAATACTAAGATCTAATTAATAAAGCAGTTTCCTTAATATGTAATATACATTTTAAATTATATATCTTTCTTACAACGCTGAGAGTAAGACATCTATTTACACTTTATATTATAATAATGTTACACTTTCCCGGTAAGTACCTACTCTACATGTAAGCTTGGCAAAAAGTGTGCAATAAATAATTGTAAAAAAGATCGAGTTTATAACACGCCCCCCCTCCCCCCTTCAAAAGGTATGATTGCTAAAAATAATAGGGTTTTTGACTGTATTATAAAAATTTGATTCATGCTGGTGTAATCCTAGATCATGTAACTTGATTGCAAAAACTCTATTTAGGTCGAATGTCTTTATAACGTAACAGGCAAGTAATAGAAGCAGCAATTGTAAGGCGAATGACTTGTTTGCTACGTTGTGACGTCACCAAAGCTACATGGCCCTATAAATGTCAAAGATAGCTTTTACGCGGCAGCTTAAATCACAAGATTTCTTTAATATAACATTATAGACAAATTTAGATGGTTTCGTAAAAACAGTCATATACCTATTGTTAGCAGCAAAGAGAAGTTTGATCATTGGTGAAATAGCTATCACATATTTAAGTGACCCAACGTTAAATGTTGGGCACCACTGTCATTTTCACCGATACAAACTCATACATGGACAAAAAAATGAATTGTTATTGCTTTCCGAATATACCGAAAGTCCTACTAGCGAATAAATGTTTAAAGTCCCATAAAAATTTCGGCGTTGAGATTACAGCTTGTAACTAGCAAACATTTGTATCCTTATCTACACTAATATTATAAAGAGGAAAGATTTGTACCTATTTTTGTATGTTTGTAATGAATAGGCTCCGAAACTACTGAACCGATTTGAAAAATTCTTTCACTGTTGGGAAGCTACACTATCCCCGGGTGACATAGGCTATATTATATTTTGTAGCGAGGCCGAAGGCCGAGCTTACACTCGTGCGAAGCCGGGGCGGACGGCTAGTTAATTATAAATATAAAAAACAGAATTCAGAAAATTAGTATAAAATGGGCAAATTCGGTCAAACAAAATTTTCCAATTATTTTCATTTAAAAGCAAAAACTACTGAACCGATTTTGATGATTTTGGGACCAATTTGAAACTATATCGTTTAAATTAAAACAAACATGAATTTTCCTAATCGGTTCATTAATGACGGAGTTCTGAGATAACATGCATTAAAAATTATTATCTATATAAAAAACCGAATCCATAAAAATGTCAGAACTGGACCAAATTGAAATGGGACCACAAGGGAAGCACCAGCATTCAAATAAAAAAAGAATCCTATAAAACCGGTTCACCCAGTCGAAAGTTCTGAGGTAACAAACATAAAACAAACGAATTGAGAACCTCCTCCTTTTTGGAAGTCGGTTAAAAATTGGTTACCAGTAGCAAACTGACATCAACCCATACCAAGAACATCAAAACCAGGCAACACCGTTTTTTCGGATACTACCGTTATAGTAAAAATTACTTTAAAAATATAGCCAAAGGTTTATTCAAAGTTCCGTAACAGTGAAATAACAACGTCAGTTACTCTTACCAAGTTTACCAAGCAAATAAAATAAAAAAATATCTGGGACATTATTGCACACATGGTCATCTGACCCCAAACTAAGCAAAGCTTGTAATATGGCAGCCAGAAACTGATATACATACATATATATTTTTAAATACATACTTAAATAGATATTAACACCCAGACATAGAACAAACACAAATGTTCATCACACAAATGTTTGTCCTAGATGGGAATCGAACCCACACCCCCAAGCGCAGGAAGTAGGTTCACTACCAACTGAGCCACCGGGGCAGTCAAAGACAAAGAGACGAAGACAAAGAAATTACTAAGATAATTTGTACAAGAGAAAAGTTATCTTTTCGTGAGCTAACTTTATCTAGCGTGTAAGCATGTTCCGTAAACTTAAAAAAGAATCTGTCCTTTGCGTTATGACTTGTATATTTTACATGATAGGCTTCACGAATATACGATATTTTAAATTGTCTTTAATGAATGGCTATTGAGAAAGCTGAGCTATATTTTTGGCATGTTCTATCTTTGGAATTTGGCGTCAATAGTAGCAATATAATAGCAGCACATTATAGCTAAGCTGGCGATGTTTTATTTTCTTTGTGGGCTAATAGTGAAGTTATTTCGAAAATGTTGGTAAGAGATAGATATGAAACATAATAAGTTTGGTAGAGTCGGAGTGAAATATAAAGAAATCCGGTTGTTAAGTAGCCCTTTTTCAAACAAAACATTTAGCTGCTTGACAATTATTAAGCTGCTTAATCTGTTTTAGTGCAAAATTATGTAGCTAGCCCGTCAATAACATACCTATGATTAAAAATAGCTTTTAATTTACAATTTAATTAAAACTTAATCTACACTATTTAATCAATGCATTAGCCTGTGAGTTTGATTCACGTTTCTGATTAGAATCATAGCAGAATTTTTCATTTCACGTTAAACTGATATTTCAATCTACATATAGACATTTTTACACGGTGTTTGTTTCGAGCGGCTACGATCTCTTTAGGAATCGTTAAACGCGTATAGAGAATATAAATATATCGTCCGTTCGAATATTCTCGCTCGGGAAGGCGGTTAACGTCCCCCGGTTAAACAAAAGGCGGTGGCGTCCGAAGGCGGAGAGACGCGCACGTTGTGCGACGTCCGCTATAATACATAAACGGCGAAACTTACAATCATATAGGCTGGGTTTTCACGATACCAGTGCGCTCGGACTACGGTGATCAAGTCTGTATGAGCCAGACGTACTTAAAGGTCACTTGTAGAGTGTAAACCAGTGATCAGAAGACCTACTACAACCTCAAAATCATTCTTATAATATTCTAACTTTGAAATGAACAAAGTTAAATGCAAGTTATTCTAAAAATGTTTTTGAGGTTGTGGTAGCTCCCTAGGTGCTTTATTGGCATATTTGTCTAATGATCGGATTCGCGCAGATTTCTTGATGAAGCCCAGCCTGGCAATCATGAAATTGAGTCTGGGCGATCCGTTTAAAATTTGCTTAAAAGTACTTGGACGACGGCGTCCGATCAAAGTGGGTTAAGATGGTTCTATTTTTCATGAGCTTAGTTAGATTTACATTCCGTTCAAACATACTTGTACTGTGGAAACCCAGCTTCTATTATAGTAGAGTCGGGTGCGGAGACCCGCCGACGCCGGCTAGTGCTTAGTAACCGCAGGCGCGATGCGGTAGGTGCATTACGCGAAGTACATGACTTTTTTGGTGATGGCGTGCACGGTGATGGCGCGCGCCATGGCGCCGGGCGTGCGGTCCTCACTCGTGCCGGACTGATGGCTGCCCTCGCCCGAGTCGTGCTCCTTCTCGACGAGGTGGTACCTGGCGCGGAACGCCACGAGGTGCGCGTAGTACGCAGGCGCGGGGATGGACACGGAGCGCGTGCAGCGCACGTAGGTGTGGCACAGCTGGTACGTGAGACACTGCAGCTCGTCTGAACCGAAGTGGTTGTCGTCCCACAGCACGTGGTAGTGCGAGGGCCGCGAGGTGCCCTGGATGCCCTGGTGCGAGCACAGGTAGAAGTCGAACTCGGTGGGGTGCGTGATGCCCAGGTCCACGGTCGTGCCCGCCGGGATGTTGCCCGACTTGCCCGACTGCTCCTTCTTGTCCGCGCAGAACAGACGCGTGTGGTGACGCTTCTGGACCACGATGAATGTGATACCTGGTTTGTATTCTGCTTCCAGCTGCAATACAGAAACCCACATGTAAACCACAAAAGTCCTAATAAAACAAATTCAAATCACGGTTATAGTAAACTCTCACTTTTAGAACTGGCTTTGACTTTTACAAAAAACTATTTTCACACTGGTATAAAGCGTGGTTTTTTTTGTGTGTACACAGTGCACCCATTGCCGTGTTTGCCTCAAGATTATACTCGACCAATTTTTTAAAAACCTACATTTTTCCAATGCTGGGCAAAATTCTCCCCCATTTCCTTCCATAGATCCCGGTTCTCCGCCACCTCTTGCCAACCTCTCTGGTATGAGCAATATTGCCACTCCAGTATTTTTTAGGCCTTCCATTACTGCGTCGTATATCAGGCACACACTGTGACGAACTGAGGAACCTGACCCATTGGTCGGGATGCATACGCGCCAATCCTATTTCAATCTGGCGGCTTTTTCGCCAACGTCAACCACAGCTGTTATGGAACTTAGTGCGCTGTTGAAGACTGTCCATTCTCTACCTGCGTGTCTAGACAAGAATCTAGCTAGCTAGCTTGACAGATGTTACGTGACTGCTAATGTCATTTTCATACAATTTTATCTTTTCGCAGGCATTAACGCTAACAGAAAGTGGTTCTTGTCTAGACCCCTAGCATCCTGCGTTCCATTGCTCTTTGGCAAACCCCATATTTGAACTTTTGTACCTTAATAATTATCAATTTAAAAAACCGTGTAGTATTCCTTCATATTCATCCTCATCCATATCCATTTTTATATAAAATTTGTAAACTTTTTATCGGTTAGTAAAACTCTTTGGGCACACGCTCCGCAAGTCAAAATTCAAAATTTGAAAAAGGAAGAGGGAAAGCCGTGACGGCAAACAGAGTCGTCATTCGAAAAAACATTCTGGAAGCAATCTTGAAGGCAGGAACATCAATTTGTAAAATGGTGAAATGTTTTGAATATTGATGCTGCTCTGAACTCCGCGAGTAATAGTGTTCCGTGGCTCTGAACCTAGAGGAAATGTTTCGAATATTGATGCTGCTCTAAACCTGGAGAAAAGAGGACCGGCATCCCAAACCGTGAGTCCCTTAGTATTTTACCATTCTTCGACCTGGAATTTGCTCCGCTGCCGTCCTCCTACCTAAATCCTCGCTCAAACGACCTCCGGATACACGCAAGAGAAGCTACGATCTCCGTACCTCTTCCGAAGGCTACATCTCCGGTCCACTACTTCGCCGGATACCTGCCGTGCGGAGACTGCGGAGCGCTTAGCCCCCTTAGCCCCTTTAGCTTTCTTCTTTATATTACTGTACTGACTGTACTGTACTGTACTGGTCAATTAAACTTATCTATCCGTTACCTTGTTGTTTTCCTTACCACCCATTAGGATCTGCAGGAACTGATAGGCAGGCTTAATTTTTCAACACCTAGAAATTGTCGCGGGACGCCTGTTTAAGTTAGCAAACAGGCGTAACGTTACAGTTTGGCGCCCAACAAACAGGCGTAACGTTACAGTTTCTAGGTGTTGAAAAATTAAGCCTGCCTATCAGTTCCTGCAGATCCTAATGGGTGGTAAGGAAAACAACAAGGTAACGGATAGATAAGTTTAATTGACCAGTACAGTACAGTACAGTCAGTACAGTAATATAAAGAAGAAAGCTAAAGGGGCTAAGGGGGCTAAGCGCTCCGCAGTCTCCGCACGGCAGGTATCCGGCGAAGTAGTGGACCGGAGATGTAGCCTTCGGAAGAGGTACGGAGATCGTAGCTTCTCTTGCGTGTATCCGGAGGTCGTTTGAGCGAGGATTTAGGTAGGAGGACGGCAGCGGAGCAAATTCCAGGTCGAAGAATGGTAAAATACTAAGGGACTCACGGTTTGGGATGCCGGTCCTCTTTTCTCCAGGTTTAGAGCAGCATCAATATTCGAAACATTTCCTCTAGGTTCAGAGCCACGGAACACTATTACTCGCGGAGTTCAGAGCAGCATCAATATTCAAAACATTTCACCATTTTACAAATTGATGTTCCTGCCTTCAAGATTGCTTCCAGAATGTTTTTTCGAATGACGACTCTGTTTGCCGTCACGGCTTTCCCTCTTCCTTTTTCAAATTTTGAATTTTGACTTGCGGAGCGTGTGCCCAAAGAGTTTTACTAACCGATAAAAAGTTTACAAATTTTATATAAAAATGGATATGGATGAGGATGAATATGAAGGAATACTACAACCGACAACACAAAATTACACAAATTTTAGTGCACTTACCTTGATGCAAGCTTCTCTGACAGCCGTGAGCTCATGCTGGAGAACATGCATGAACTGTCCCTCCGAGATGCCGTCGCGGTACATGATGATGCGGTGAGGTTTGAACCCGCCCGTGCTCTTGTAGAACATGATTAGCAACTCTTGGACCATGCTACTCATTTCTTGTACTATTTCTTGTCTGAAATTATAGTAGAATGGTAGATAGTATCAAGTCATGTCCGTATGAAACGTACATAATGCGTCAGAGCGAGTGAGTCAACGGTCGACGCGTCTGCCAGCACCACGCTTTAGCTACGAGATCGTCATTTCGCGAAAAGTGTGATCTCTACGTGAGCTGATTGACGAATGTTGACACAGCAAACAGATTAGGGAGGAGAGCGCTGGGCCCTGAGTTACTCCAGCACCGTTAGAGTAAAATTAACAAGCATGTATATGACACGGTTTATTTATATGAACGGCCGCGTCTGAGCTCATTAAACCACGGCACACAGAGGAAGTTATCTCTACGTCTATCTCGGCATGACTCATGCGCATTGATTACCCTACACAAAATGATTTACCTATGTTGCTGTACGCGCACGGTGGCGGCGTAGCGTGAGGGATGCGCGTCCATGGAGCCGACCACGGCAGCGATGGAGGGCTTCTTGTTGTCGCCGGCGGGCGGGTGAGTCACATCCACGCCCAGGAATATCACCGGCTCGTTGAACACCTGCGGACACAACGCGCGTTACTACCTCACTCTGTCGCTCGCACTGACCACTGGCCGCCCGTCTCGCTTACACACTCACCTTGGGCCGCAGCGAAGGCACCAGGATCGAGTTGATGCCGCCCAGCTTCACGTTGATCTTGAGGCACAGGTTGCTCAGCGTCTGCGGCGACGTCTTGTTCACGTTCTTGGCTTGCACGCACTGCGTCGCCATGCCCAGCACCGTGTCGCCGACACGCTTCACCTCCGCTATGGGTGAGAGGTAGCGTGTGAGCATGTTATGCTGTAGGCTGCTGGGACAGCGGGACGGCGCTACACTCACCGTAGACCGGAGTCTTGCCCGGCAGCACCACCACTACCAGCTGTAGCTGCACGAAGGTAGACTTGAGGTACTTGAACATGGGCTCCACCTGGTCGGGCCCCGTGGCGTACTTGCAGAAGCACGGCTGTCCGATGATAGGCATGCCGGCGTCGTTCGAGATCTTCTGGAGCTGTTGTGTGAAGTTCCTGGGAACGACGATATTGTTAAATAACATACAGGGTTCCTGGAGCGAGCTCGAGACCACCAGGTACAAGAACTCACTTGAGCGCATCCTCGCGCACGGTGCGCTGCGGCGCGAAGCACGCGATGGCCCACACGCGGATTTCGACACCCATGAAGAACTGCTTGCCGCGCATGTCCCACACACCTTGGTTGGGCAACGCCTGCTGCTCGCATGGAACAAACGACGCAATTGTAAACAGTTCTAAGGTGTAATATAACATGCAGTCAGATAGGATAGCAGAACGAGAAGAATGAACGCATTACTTGTCCGCCGAGCGAGGAGACGCGCCCGCCGTACTGCAGCTTGGGCGGCGGCAGCACGCGGCCGCGCACCTCCATCATGTTGTTGGAGATAGTGAGGCCAAACTCCTTTACGTACAGGTCGGTGTTGAAGTTGGCTCGCCGCACCAGGTTGTTGATCTCGCGCTCCCTGCGGACACGGACACGGGCGTCAGAGCGGGACGGCGCGACGGGCAGGGCTCCCGACAGACAGAGACTCACCGGTCGGGCGCCGAGCGCGCCGTTGCCTTGATCATGGTGGAGGTCTGCATGTCGGTCAGTTTCTTGATGCAGCGCTGGCCCGGCACGATGTTGCACACTTCCAGCGGCAGGTACGTGTGCTTATGCTCCTGCCCTACTTGCAGGCAAGGCAGGTGCGGGTAGCGCAATTTCATTTTGTATTTGTCACAGAAATATTTAGCTACCGTACATTCTACAGTTTGTCCATTTTCTAACTGAAGGGGGAACCTGTAATGCGAAAAAAAAACGTTTACTTTATAAGGTCACTTTAAGGACAATCAGAAACTTAACAAATCTATGCCATCAAGACGTAAATGGACTAAAGTCAATTTACGTCTTGATAGAGAATTTCGACTTATTCAGTAGGCTTTTGGAGGCATTTCAAATGGCATAATTTAGGTTGATCAACCCAACTGTGAATTAGTCGTCCCATGAAGAAGCGTGTCATTTAATTAAATGGTTGGCTTTTCCAAGACTTTTTTCTGTTTCATCCTGCTTCTGATAAGCGTCTATTCTATTACTATGATCAATTAAGTCTCTATTGGACCAACTTCTTCTTCGGAAACTCATGAAGTCATCTCCCAATATACGGCCACAGCAACCCCCCAAGAGGAATGTACGAACATTGCAGCAGCAGAGGCACGAGAGCAGGTGTGACATATGGTCTGCACAGAGGCTCCACAATCGCATTGAGCCCTCTCTCTGTATCCCCATTTAGACATGTTGTCCCTGAAGCGGCCCACTATGGGAACGGAGTAAATTTTTCAATTTCCATATGAGCCACAGAAGATGCTGCCAGCGTAGTGCGTAGTGACAACTTGGGAGTTGTACGGCGGTCACTACAAAGTCGGAAGATCTAACATAGACTAAGAAAGCTAAAAACTTCGGATATCGCAAATATCTTTCCCAATACAAAATTCCCTAGAACTCACTTGCTGTAGCGGCGCGGCTGTTTGTGAAAGTGATAGATCGATTTTGTAATGGTCAGAGCAAAAGCTCGGGCGCGCAGTAATGCAGTAAAAGTCTCTATTTATTTAAATGTAATTTAGGATTAGCCTATTGTACTTGTAATATTATTTCTTCTGTATATACATTAGCCTTCTAGCAATTTTTTCCTGTGTCTATAAATGTTGAATGTATGGTCCCGAATATAGTTTCTATCCTGTACATTCTTATTTACAGCCGATTAAATGGGTTTTCCAACATTAACTACATTTCACACACGTTATCTATGTGGATTGTATGCTATAAGCTATAGTTTTAATTAACATGTTCAGTGATACAGATATAATGATTTAACTAAGCAAATTTACAAAGTTCCCTATCATTCATAACAGGAAAAAATATAACTTACGACTGCATTTGCGCAGGTCTTCTGGTCACGTTACAAACTCTGTATTTCCTCTTCATTGTACCACAATGTGTGATTTCTATTTTAAGTCCTTTTATTTCCTTAGTAAACTTGACTCTCTGTGAGTCTGTCAGCGGTTTTCTTTGGTCATTAATGTCTCTTATGTCTAACACTTCACACATAAACTCTATAACGGGTTGTGCTTTGTAAAAGGCGGTTGCAGATACTGAAATATAATCATTGCTTAGTATTAGTATGCTACATGAGATATTATAAAACATAATTAATGAAGCAAAAGGATACCCTTCGTTAGTATCCTTAAGGACTATTTGCACAGAATGGCGTTCATCAGGGTAGGTCGGAGCTCATTTTACAAAGCGATTAAGGATATAAAAGCATAAATAATTAAAGTCCCTATTTGTCCCATGAAACAAACGCAGACCAAACCAGCTTCCGCACAGTGCGCCCGTATCTAATTGGCCTTCAAGAATCAAGATGTATAAGTTCCATACAAATAAGAACTAAAACTATTATCAAAAAAAATCCTTTTTTTTGGATAGGCTTGTGTTTGACCGCTAACTGGCCTGATGTTAAGCGATGATGCTGTCTACGATGGAGCACTTTTGCCTCGAAGAAACCGATTCACTCTTGATTTGAAGACACCCAAATTCTTTATCTGTTACCAAATGGTAAAATGCGCTCCGACTCACCCAACATGCGCTGTTCCGTGTAAGTCTCAGTGGCCATCTAAAGGTCAGGAATGATACCCGTTTTTTTTTATTGTCTAGAATGGTCTACATTAGAACAAACAATGATAATATAAATTAATAGTTATTCTAATTTGATTACCATCTATATTTAACATCATTTTCCATTGACTCGGCCTCACTGACTGGTGGAAACCAAACCACACTTCCCGACCACCTCCGAGAGGGTGGTAGTAGCCTTCTGGTGATGAGAAAAATGATCTTCCCACCGGAGTGTACATCATTGAGGGTAGATGTCTCATTACTACATCCAATGCGAGGATAGCGTCATGAGGTATTTGTCTCGTTCTACCTTCTAAGGCTTCTTCTAGTGCAAACAGTGATACCTAAAATCATGGAAAAAAAATTAAACAATATGTTATAGTCTCAAAAATAATAGTTCATTTTTAGAGCCTATTGTTGATTCTAATATATATTGTATTGTATTGTATTGCCTATTGTATATCAGTCTCTGGCAGCCATATTAAACAAATAGTTGTCATCAGAAATAAAATGACAATTAATTATACCAATAATAAAAAAAAGAAACTCACCTGAGCTACCCATTTAATAGCCACCCGGAATACTCTGTCTTTGCCTTCCCCTGGTAATGTGACCTCCAAATCCACTCTATCATTGCCGATGGGCAGGGGATCCCTGGTGTACAAGTTATTTCTACCATCAAATACTGGTTTGATGGCTCCAAATATTTTGTTGTAGCTGTGCACCATGCATTCTACTATTTCTCTATTAACCTGCAAGTAAATATATAAAGTAGTATAAAAAAATCTGGAGTTTTTAAAACCAATGATAGAAGAATGATAATAAATATCCCATACATAATCATGTAAGTGTATTTGTTGTTATTTTCCTTATTTATTCTGTTTTTTTTTTTTTCATAGGTTTATTCAATCATTTTATATCTTCAATGAGCATAGATTCTTAAGAGCCCTCTCACATTTTTTTATGAAAAAAGCAATTTTTATTTTTTTAAATTCACATAGGAAAATCTATAGAAAATTTAATTTCTGTATTAAAAAAATCTGAAGTTTCTTCAAGTTTTGTAAAATCTCAACATATTACATCAAGTTTTCATATTTATCGGGACTTATCGCGCACTATTAAATGAATGAATTTATTGAAAACATGTGTTTGAATCGCGAAAGTTTAAAAATTACTATATTACATCAAATCTACAAAAGTATTTTTTTCATATAACTCTCAAAGGGAAAGTTTGAGAGTGGATTTTGGTATATATCTGACATAAAATAAACAATTGTAATGTTATGCTTTACTTGTTTTATATTCATCCTGACAATTATGGCTTTATATTTTCATTTAATGCCCGTAAATCCAGATACATTAAATTTAGCAATTACATTTTGTAATATTACAGCTTTTAAGCATTTCTCATTTATTGTCCAATCTATCATATCATTCTAATATTATATATGCAAATGAGTGTTTGTGATGGTTTGTTTATTTGTTTTTCAGTCAGCAATAGATGAATAGAATGACATAAGAATACTTTAATCCTGGAAAATTTCACAGTTCTTGAGGGAATGCCAACAAGGAGCAAAGTTAATATTAAATCATTTTGACAATTTTCTACCTTTCTTGGACATTTATCAGGCTGTATGCTGACGTCATAATGATGAACAAATCCTCTTGGCATTGATATTTGGAAGTGGTTGGCGCGAAGCATGATAGGTCTTCCTTCATGGCCGAGATTGGGGCGCCGTGGGCATGTCAGTACTGGCAGATCAGGCGGGGGCGCCACAACTGGAGGTACGATTGCAATGGCTCCGGGAGTGCCCACCGCCACGCCAGTCGCCAGCGCGCCAGGGGTCGGCGTGGTGGGCGTCGCACCGGGAGTCACCGCTCCCGGCACAACAGTGCCACCGCTGGCTTCCCCAGGGGGAGCTACAATTATAATTAATATTGGCACAATATAGATACCTGCTTTATCAAAACATAAATCTAGTTCTAGATAATATGTGTTGATTATGGATGCAGATTTTATTTGAATAAATCGCCCTGTGATCAATTTCGAAGCAAATAATAATATTTTAGTGAATTTGAATCGGATACCTAAAAATTTTGCTCATGCTGTTTTTGTAGTACCTATGTGAACTTATCAGTTTATGAATTATAATTCGTATGAATCTTTGTCAAATCGAAATGACCCAGTAAAGCTCACGATATTAGAGCAGAATTCTTTCCGCTAATGCATTTTAACCAAGAAGCACACCGACAACAAATTAAAACACATTTCGAATGAAGATTGTGCGAGGTTTTTGTTGAATTATCCAACTATTTTGATCACCTTGAAATATTGTAAACAGCAGATAGCTCACCTTGGCCACCGGGAAACATATTAATATAGTAATTGTTTCGTTGATTTTTGTCTAAAAGCTATAAATCAACCACAAAATCAACGAAACAACACATAACCCACTTCATTCAAGCACGATGACAGCAGGTTGATTGACTTTGACAGCTAAAAGAAGTAGCAGTATTGCCAACGGTCAGTCACGATTTTTGGTACCTATATAATCCTGAGATTTAATCAATCTAAGATTTTTAGCATTTGTTTTATAGCTAAACGTATCATGTACGATAAAAATAATGAACATTATATTTTTTGGATTAAAAACACCATCTACCTTGATCATTATTTGATTTGCTTTAAACTCGAACTCATCGAAAAAATACTTTTGATCGAAGCTCGAGCTAGTATGTACCGAAAAAAGTCTGCCAAACAATAAAAAGGCCGAGGTCAACTTACACGTATCGTATTGCACACACTGGCATTATTCTTACTAGTTCTACATATACGCACACTTCAATATTGAGGTGCATACAACTGCAAATGATATGCTCAAAATGTAATCAAATGGACGACCAAGACCCACCCCTTGGTCGTCCATTCTATTACCTACATTTTGAACTTCGGTACTAAAAGCCTCTATTATAACGTTTTCACAACTTTACAGGGGCATGACAAGAAATTTACTGTGATTGACTTTGAATATGGCTCATTTGAAGTTATTTCTTCCAAAACGATAAAAATCGACTACTTGAATTTTCTAAATTGTTCTTATCATTTTCTAAATAGACAAGATGTCTGGAGCCAAAATGTAAAAGAACAAAAATGTGTTCCGGATTTTTTTTTTAATTGTTTTGACAGTGTCATTGACTCGCATGATAATGACATGTGTGACATCTTGAGGTTAATGACGCCCGTCCGTACCAGTGAGCTTGAACCTGTAAAGGCGGCATACCTACAAAATACGGGTGCATACCTAAAACTTGTAAATCATAATATGGCTGCCATTGCTAGGTTTGGTTAAGAAAATATCGACAATTAATCGACATCGATTTTTCGTCAGGCCGTGTCAGATGAACTACCTGCAATGATGGGGAAGGAACTAACTAAACGTTAAGATCTGTGTATACATAAATATGGTAGAAAAAATGTCATGGTGTATGTCTAATAATTGAAATTAAGAGAATTACGAGAAGAGATTTATGAAAATCCGCAGGACATAGCTAGTACAAAGATAAAGAATAAAGCAAATGTACCACAATTTTTTCAACAAGTCCATTGCCTTATTAACAAAAATGATCAAACGCGAGACAGTTCCGTTCTGATCGTGCACCACAGGATTAATAATATCTTTCAAGTTTTATTTTCAGGGAGCCCATTAATTATTTCTCGGATTTATATTTTGTATACAATGTCTTGGAAATATAAAAACAAACAGTATGCAAATAGTTTTTATTATGTAATCGTGGTTTTGCTCGTCACCTTCTACCACCAAATATAGTGGTAAAACCACCGGTGCCGAATGCCGATGACAGTGGCATCACCTACTGTGTAATCGGATTTTAAATCGGATTTTTAACTGGCTTCAAAAAAGGATGAAGGTTCTCTATTCAGTCTTTCTGATTTCCACAGTGCGCTATATTATATGCAGCAGGCATGTTGGCATTGTACAATCGAACTCGCAAAAAACGAAAGATAAACTTTTTTAAATTTCATAGTTTTATCAAATCAAACTAGACATTTTGATAGCTTATGTATCACAGAGTGATTTCCCTTAAAGTACCTACCGGACGTGACAGATTTGGCTGACGACATATCTGTTCGGGCTTTAAGAGCCGTAACAGACACGTTAACTTGGCTGACAAACTGCCGTCTGACCAATGGGAGAGAAATATTTTTTTTTCATTCTTTCTCGGTGGCCAGACGGCACGGCGGTTCGTCAGCCAAATCCGTCACGTCTGTTAACTAGGTATTTAAGATAGCATACTAGCACTCATTTTTAATATCAGTTTGTATGCGTAGAGAACAGCTGACCATCTCCATAGGATATAATATCTCAATGGTTTGTACTCACTCCGTCTGTTTGAGTGATCCATCCAACAAAATTCAGTTTTCTTTGTGCAGAGAAGAACAGACCAATGTTCATAAAATTGTTATGTAGCGTTGTAAACAAAATATTAACTTGCTTTCAGTGTAGTGCAGTCACCGTGCATGCTAGAAATAAATAACATTGAAAGAAATGTTTCCCGTTGGTCAAGGTGAGTTGGTATTGCTACACGACTGAAATAGGAATGTTGCATATTTTCACTAAAACACTCATGAAACTTAATGTTTTTGTTTTGTTTTGCTAAATTATTAAGTTTATGTACCTAATTGGATAATTACATTAGACGCTTTACATGCATTTTCTTGAATTTCATATAAATAGTGCATGTGTATTCCTATGTGTGGAGGTCTGTTGAGCTTGGCCTACTTAACAATCTAACGAGTACTCAAATGCCAATAAGCGTATTGAGCCCTTAGATTGTTCCACAATGATTCCAGTTGCTAATATATTCTCTCTAGTTTGCTCAGTATTTAGAAATTTCTTCATAAAAGTCCCTTGAAAAATCAAAATTTTTGTTGGAATAACGCATCACTTAATGTTATTGTACCCTACCTACCATAGATTTACATACCTCTTTTAGGATTCCATAGACTATTACATGGAACCGCCATAAGTTCAATGTCTGTCCATCTGCCTATCAGCTTGTCCTAATTCTTTAGAACCTTCTAACTTCTGTAGGTATTAAGGTGAAGGTGCATGAGACTTTGTACTAGAAATGCCGCGATTAGTCGCTATTATTTGATATGATCGTCTTCATTTTTTATAATTCATCGATCAGCAAATAATATTTTCTATTATTCGACAAAAGCAAATAGTTGTCGGATATAATTTTTTTATGAAAAAAAACTACTAATATACCGCTGATGATAGTAATTAACATTTTTTTAATATCTATCCACTAGTTTGTATAGCATTCTGGCGCTGGTCTGGCAGAGTGCCCTGTGGGAAAGAGGGGCCTCTCTATATTGCTAAAACAATGTCTATTTAATGCATGGAGTACTTTAGTAGTTAGTATGATTTTAGTACACTTTAGGTGCGACCATTTTAGAGAGCCACTTTAATCCTATATCCAAAGTTTAAAAAAACTGGCTAATGTACACATAATTACATCTCAAAAATGAATTATGTATGATTGTTATAGCTCCACCAGGTGAAACATGTGGGAGCACCATTGGTGTTGCAGGAACAGTGAGCGCTACATGCACCTCCAGTTCAGTCATCGGTCCACAGACCACAACCACCAGTGCGGGCGCAATTGTCCCCGCTGGGGCAGTGGGAGGCATCGGGGCGGTTGCACTTGTATCCCCTACCCTACCCTCACTCAACTTACCCAACCTCCCCTGCCCGCGCCGTCCTGACATTGGCCATGAAGGAAGACACATCACCCTCCGTGCTAATCATTTCCAAATATCTATGCCAAGGGGATTCGTGCACCACTATGAAGTCATTATACAGCCAGACAAATGCCCCAGAAAGGTTACCTATTATTTATTATGAGCTTTAATTCTTTAGATATTAATACATAATTAAACACATGTTGAAAATTACTAAATATCGTAAACACATCTGTGTGACCCACTTGTAAAGTTTCATTGTACTTTTTCAGGTCAACAGAGACATCGTTGAGACCATGGTAGACCGCAACAGTAAGTATTTTGGTGGACTCAAACCTGTATTTGATGGCAGAAGCAACATGTACACGAGAGATCCCTTGCCTATTGGAGGCGATAGACTAGATTTAGAGGTCACACTGCCTGGCGAAGGAAAGGATAGAGTATTTCGTGTCGGTATAAAATGGGTCTCTCAGGTAAGCGTGAAAATTCTCTCTCTTGTATGATTCTTCACAATTTTTAGGGTTCCGTAGTACAACAAGGAATCCTTATAAGTTCGTTCTGTCTATCTGTATGTCTGTCCTTATTTCTTTAGAACCTTGTATAGTTATTAAGATTAGTGAACGAAACTTTGCGCAATTACTGTCGTAATATAGATCTTAGTAAAAAATAATAGTAAAAAGTTGCAGCAAATTTCCTACATCACTTTTTAATCAAAATGGCAAATAGTTAATGCCCCCTGTATTTCTAAATTATTAGACATGAATAGTTGTAACTTGCCATGTTGATAGGTCATTTTTTTTTTTAAACCATTATGCAAAACAATTTCAAACATTTTCTGATTATAACTTATTGAGTTATAGCTATAAAAATGTAATAAATTCAAGATAATCTAAAATTAAAGTATGTAAAATTATCTTAACAAAGAATGTTTCACAAGTAAATTTCTCTTTGACCAAACCATTAAAAGTATATGTTATGTCAGGATGATACATATCTGTTTCTTCAAATTTTTCTATAATCACCAATTTCTGAACTAATAATGTGACCACAATTTAATTTGGCTACGGAACCCTACCATGCGTGTCTCGATACGCTCTTAGCCAGTTATGTTTTTACTTACATGCAAAAATGAAATTTGACTGAAAAATTTTAGGTGTCATTTTCGGCGCTGGAAGAAGCTCTAGAAGGTCGAACAAGGCAGATCCCGCATGATCCTGTATTAGCGTTGGATGTTGTCATGAGACACCTCCCTTCAATGATATATACTCCGGTCGGTCGATCATTCTTCTCATCGCCGGAAGGGTACTACCACCCCTTGGGAGGTGGCAGAGAAGTATGGTTTGGCTTTCATCAGTCTGTGAGGCCAAGTCAATGGAAAATGATGCTAAACATTGATGGTAAGAATATTGAGTCAAAAATCAACCTTTTAAAGTTTTATATCAAGCTATGTTCTTGTAATCCATTGAACATAATTTACAATTACACATGCTTTTATACTATAATTATGTGTATTGATATATAACTTAAGTCATATTTATATTTCTTGTATCTATAAATTTCTTGTAAAAATTTTAGTTCTCATTATTTTCGTTGGTTAACTAGCTCTTTGTCTTTTAGACTTAATGTGAAATAATCCACCTTAAACAAATTTTGATGCACGCATTCTTTCCAACCTGGTGGACGACTGGTAGAGAATCCTTAGCTTAAGTCCTCCATTTGTGCATATCTACATCATTTGTAAGTGTGCCATAAACATAGAGATACAATACCTATAGAGTCACAATCTCTTAGTGAAAACAGTCAAAAAACGTCAGAGCGTCGTTGTACATACATGTTCACAATGACACATTTACTTCAATTTAGACGTTATGTGGCTTGCATAGAGTTCAACGTCGCTTGTCATCGTAGCACTGGCATCGCGCGGCGTTGTAGTCGGATTGCGGTTGCCTTACAACTAACCAAAAAGTCGGCACAATGCGTAGGGTGCGCCGAGTTTTGGTTCGGACATTTTTTTGGCACAATTGTAACTCGTATTGTATCTCGATGGCAATAAAGTATTACATAAATAAATGAATTCAATATTACTTCGTAAGGACCAATGGACTTTTTCAAAGGGTTTAGTGGCGAGCTAGAACTTTATGACTTCGTTGGTGAGACGTCGGCATACATAAGAGTGATGCGACGTAATTAGTAGAGATTTTGCGGGATAGTGCTATTAATTTTCCAAGTACTAGACATACTGGTCTAGGCAAATGTTCAGATGAGCACTCTTGATATCTTAGTAACAATAACTGCTTTTTATTTCAGTATCTGCCACTGCCTTCTACAAGGCACAACCCGTTATAGAGTTTATGTGTGAAGTGTTAGACATAAGAGACATTAATGAACAAAGAAAACCGCTGACAGACTCACAGAGAGTCAAGTTTACTAAGGAAATAAAAGGACTTAAAATAGAAATCACACATTGTGGTACAATGAAGAGGAAATACAGAGTTTGTAACGTGACCAGAAGACCTGCGCAAATGCAGTCGTAAGTAATTTCGAAATATATTAGTGTATAATCAGTAACAATAAGTTGCTGATTTAGTAAGTTTTACTTTCATGTTTATTTTTTGCAGATTTCCTCTTCAACTAGAAAATGGACAAACAGTCGAATGTACAGTAGCTAAATATTTCTGTGACAAGTATAGAATGAAGTTGCGTTACCCGCACCTGCCTTGCCTGCAAGTGGGACAGGAGCACAAGCACACGTACCTGCCGCTAGAAGTGTGCAACATCGTGCCGGGCCAGCGCTGCATCAAGAAACTGACCGACATGCAGACCTCCACCATGATCAAGGCAACGGCGCGCTCGGCGCCCGACCGGTGAGTCTCTGTCTGTCGGGAGCCCTGCCCGTCGCGCCGTCCCGCTCTGACGCCCGTGTCCGTGTCCGCAGGGAGCGCGAGATCAACAACCTGGTGCGGCGCGCCAACTTCAACACCGACCTGTACGTAAAGGAGTTTGGCCTCACTATCTCCAACAACATGATGGAGGTGCGCGGCCGCGTGCTGCCGCCGCCCAAGCTGCAGTACGGCGGGCGCGTCTCCTCGCTCGGCGGACAAGTAATGCGTTCATTCTCCTCGTTCTGCTATCCTATCTGACTGTATGTTATATTACACCTTAGAACTGTTTACAATTGCGTCGTTTGTTCCATGCGAGCAGCAGGCGTTGCCCAACCAAGGTGTGTGGGACATGCGCGGCAAGCAGTTCTTCATGGGCGTCGAAATCCGCGTGTGGGCCATCGCCTGCTTCGCGCCGCAGCGCACCGTGCGCGAGGATGCGCTGAAGTGAGTCGTTGTACCCGGTTGTCTCGAGCTCGTTCCAGGAACCCTGTATGATATTTAACAATATCGTCGTTCGCAGGAACTTCACGCAGCAGCTCCAGAAGATCTCGAACGACGCCGGCATGCCTATCATCGGACAGCCGTGCTTCTGCAAGTACGCCACGGGGCCCGACCAGGTGGAGCCCATGTTCAAGTACCTCAAATCTACCTTCGTGCAGCTACAGCTGGTAGTGGTGGTGCTGCCGGGCAAGACTCCGGTCTACGGTGAGTGTAGCGCCGTCCCGCTGTCCCAGCAGCCTACAGCATAGCATGCTCACACGCTACCTTTCACCCATAGCGGAGGTGAAGCGTGTCGGCGACACGGTGCTGGGCATGGCGACGCAGTGCGTGCAAGCCAAGAACGTGAACAAGACGTCGCCGCAGACGCTGAGCAACCTGTGCCTCAAGATCAACGTGAAGCTGGGCGGCATCAACTCGATCCTGGTGCCTTCGCTGCGGCCCAAGGTGAGTGTGTAAGCGAGACGGGCGGCCAGTGGTCAGTGCGAGCGACAGAGTGAGGTAGTAACGCGCGTTGTGTCCGCAGGTGTTCAACGAGCCGGTGATATTCCTGGGCGTGGATGTGACTCACCCGCCCGCCGGCGACAACAAGAAGCCCTCCATCGCTGCCGTGGTCGGCTCCATGGACGCGCATCCCTCACGCTACGCCGCCACTGTGCGCGTACAACAACATAGGTAACTATCACTTATCATGTGGAAGAAAACGCCTCCTTGATACCGGTCTATATCATGTGTATCTTTTAATACTATTTAGAACAAAACAGATAACGACCACCACCACTGTATCACACGCTTAAAACACCAAAATAGACGCTGAGTGACGTAGCTCTAGTGTTAAAACTATAATGAATAACATATAATTATCAATATAAAAAACCGACGTCATAAAAATGTCAGAACTGGACCAAATTGAAATAGAACTACACGAGAAGCGCCAGCTTTCAAATAAAAAAAGAATCATCAAGATCGATTTACCCAGTCGAAAGTTCTGGTGTAATAATCATTAAAAAAAAAACAGTTGCATTGAGAACCTCCTCCTTTTTGGAAGTCGGCAAAAAAGTAACTTTGTAATTTGGATAGTAAAAATATGTGCATTTCTAGTACGAATTTACCTTCTTAATAATAAGGTACGTGGGTCGAATATGGCCAAAACAATGTTTTCGGCCTAAGAATATTCACTTATTTATACTTACAAAAAAAAACCACGAAATTGCTATTAAAATTTCAAATGTTTGATAAAAAAGTTGATGATTGTGTGTGTAAAATTCGTGTTGGTAGTTACGTGGGATACTAAGTTAGATATTTTAGTTTGATGTCGTTTGTTTCCGAAGACCGGTGGCGGACTGGCCGTCGAGCAGAGAGTCAACCGGCTCGCAGTCGAGTCCAGCGTGCCAGGACTACAAGAAGTAAGATTGCATTACCTTACTTACTGACACTACTATAAGCGGTCACTGATTCAGTGGCGATATTCGACCATGGCACCTTATCACAGGTTCTAATTTGTATGAGAAGAACTGTCATATGTATTTTCGACCGCCTTGCTAAGTACTCTAATATTAGTAATTTTTAAACTTTCGCGATTCGAACACATGTTAGTCAGCTCGTGACCACGGCCATTGTAACATGGTCGAAACGTCGAGCGAAAGGTATCTATTTTTACCTATATTTAATAGTGCGCGATAAGCCCCGATAAATATGAAAACATATACTCTAATATTAGTTATAGCAATGTAATATGTCTCCAGTGATTTAGTTACTGGAAACAATTAGTTGGTATTGTAATACCCGCCGTCTAATGCTCTCCTACCATCTTTTTTCTGAGCAAAGGGGTATGTTGAAAACCAGCCTTGCGTGACTCTTTGGGACCTCGCAGCACGGCGCTGAATAAAAAAAAAATTACCTTATGTGTTCATTGTTTTTAGCAATAAATAAATCTTATTCTTATTCTTTTTGCCCCCCCTAAATTCGGCCTTTTCGCAAAATCCTTTCATAGCAGAACTCTACATCCCATATGGAATCTACCTGCCAAATTTCAGCTTCGTAGATCAATTAATTTTCGTGATTTCGTGATGAGTCAATCTGTGATTGAACGAGAATATTTAGCTTATACATTCGTCTAATTAATCTAGAATGTTGTAAGTTTTGGTTTTACCCAATTTTGGGATTATTATTAATTTTATAACAAACCTTCAAAAAGAGTTTGTCATAGCTCAATATATTGTCCTTATTCAATATAGATTCATTTAAAGTGAAAACTGCCCTTTTGTCTAGGTCCATAATTATACAAATAGATTATAGGTAATTATAAATATTGCACCTTATTCTGAACTTGTAGATTATGTCTATTTGTGTATATTAGGGAAATTAATCTATATTGCTTCTATACAATGTCATGATGAGTTACATAAAAGTTTAAAAGGAATCACTACAATAAAAAAAATGTACTGGCTCCTGTAATTGTCTTATCAAGCTAATAATCGAGATACCATGTTTGTAGAACTAGTAAGAATATCTCAGTTTGTGCAATACGTGTACCTCGCCCCCTTAAATTTTTGGCAGACTTTTTCGGTACTAGCTCGAGTTTAAAGGCAGATCCAAACTATATATTATCAAAGAATGTATGGAACAATACGAAAACGAAAAAAGTTTTCTTGTACTAAGGGTATTCATTAATGTAACTTAGGTATGTGGTAAGAAAGTGCACGGGAGTAAGCATTCAATCTTACGCACTCGTCAGTTTTAACGTTTTCAGACAAGACACCGTACAGGAGATGAGCAGCATGGTTAAGGAGCTGCTTATCATGTTCTACAAGAGCACGGGCGGGTTCAAACCGTACCGCATCATAGTGTACAGAGACGGAATATCAGAGGGCCAGTTCCAGCATGTTCTACAATATGAGCTGATCGCAATAAGAGAAGCTTGTCTGGCGGTGAGTTACCCTTCACTCAAACCTTATTCTCAGTTATTAACGATGTTTCCAATGAAATTAATGAAGGTATTAAGAGATTTAACATCCAAAAACGTCGGTGACGAGCGCAAAGCATTTTCGCACAGTGTTTTGAACGGTTAAAGTTCCAAATTCTGGGTAGATCCTATTTCTGTTAGCGTTAACGCCTGCGGAAAGATAAAATTGTATGAAAATGACATTAACTTGACAGATGTCACGTGACTGCTAATGTCATTTTTATACAATTTTATCTTTCCGTAGGCGTTAACGCTAACAGAAAGTGATTTTTGTCTAGATCCCCTGGGCTTTTACAAGTATTATGCTTACAATGTCTCGTTACTCAGATGTATTAAAAATGTATGTATTAGAATCACACTAATATTATAAATGCGATAGTGTGTGAGTGTGTATGTTTGTTACTCCTTCACGCAGAAACGGCTGGATGGATTTGGATGAAATTTGGAATATACATAGCTTATTTCCTAGATTATTAGGCCACATAGGCTACTTTTCGCCATCAACATCACCTTTTTCATCCACGCGGGTGAAACCGCGGGGCGCAGATAGTGTTACAATACAGTACTGTGATTGGATTTAATGTGGTGCTCCCGATATTTTGGCATAAGTTCACAACCGCAATACACTGTGTTATAATATGGCACTAGTTCCAATTTGCATTTGGTTTATAATCATAAAGTTTTTGGTAAATTTTAATTTAGAACATTTTTATATAGACTTCAGGCTCTTTTAGAAATGTTAGGTTATCCTCCTTCTGAGAGTTCTGAGGCAGTCGGGTAAATGAATGCCGTAAATAATGTTTCGTACTATTACAGCTCGAGGCGGAATACAAGCCGGGAGTGACGTTTATAGCGGTCCAGAAGCGTCACCACACGCGTCTGTTCTGCGCGGACAAGAAGGAACAGTCGGGCAAGTCGGGCAACATCCCGGCAGGCACGACCGTGGACCTGGGCATCACGCACCCCACCGAGTTCGACTTCTACCTGTGCTCGCACCAGGGCATCCAGGGCACCTCGCGGCCCTCGCACTACCACGTGCTATGGGACGACAACCACTTCGGGTCAGACGAGCTGCAGTGTCTCACGTACCAGCTGTGCCACACGTACGTGCGCTGCACGCGCTCCGTGTCCATCCCCGCGCCTGCGTACTACGCGCACCTCGTGGCGTTCCGCGCCAGGTACCACCTCGTCGAGAAGGAGCACGACTCCGGCGAGGGCAGCCACCAGTCGGTCTCGAGTGAGGACCGCACCGTCGTCGCTATGGAGCGCGCAATTAAGGTGCACGCAATCACTAAAAAGGTCATGTACTTTGCATAAGTGCCCGTGTTTGATGTCTAGTGATGATCTATCGATTAAAATTTGTATAGATTACGAACAACGCCCCGTCTTCGGAAAGTCAATTTAATTAAAATCTGACATCGAATATTGGGTTTGATCGTAACGGAAAATATGTCATTGTATAGCATTAGGGATGTGAAAATCGAGACAGTTGAGCAATATTATGTTAATTTTTTTTAAAGCAATCTACTACTATGAACTACTGTTGAACTTTCTCTGTATCTCTAAGGCTTTAGAGATGCGAAAATAAACACTTTTAAGCAATATTTTGTTCATTTTTTAAACAGTCTATGACTATGAACTACTGTTAAACTTTCACGGCATCTCTAAGGCTTTAGAGATGTGAAAAACCGAGACTTTTAAGCAATATTATGTTTATTTTTTTTATTTACTATGAACTACTGTTAAACTTTCATGGTATCTATAAGGCCGCATTTACACTGGCAAGTTTTGCTCACGTGAGTAGCTTACGTAGCTAATTTATGGAATATTTAGAAATGTAAGTAGTTTATAATAATTTCTTACAAAATGAAGTTGTAAAATTACTGGTCTAAATATATTTAAGAATTATTTTCAACTTATCAAAGTGGTTTAAAGAGTAAAACACACAACTTCTTGCGGAAGTATTATTTTATTTACCGTAAGTTTATATGCGTAAATGCAGGTCTTTATTCAGGACTTCCAAGAAGTTTTTTTAAATGTTCTTTTAGCACTAGTTCTTTGCTGAACGACCCGGTTGTTTCTTGGAGTCTAAATGTATTATTGTTGCTGATTTTACACATTATCACTTAAAACTGGAAAATAATGAATGATTATTGTATTACATAGTTTTGTTTATATTATAGGTGAATTACTCACGTAACATTAAGTCGATTATTCTGACTATGGAAAATCACATCAGTTTTCATAATAGAATTGCAATACATAGCTTCTCTTGTGTAACCTAGCATATTTTCGCAATGTGAAGTTTTCTGACATCTGGAGGAACACAGTTCTGCAACTATCGGTAGGT
Organism: Agriopis leucophaearia; assembly: GCA_949125355.1. Classification (NCBI taxonomy): domain Eukaryota; kingdom Metazoa; phylum Arthropoda; class Insecta; order Lepidoptera; family Geometridae; genus Agriopis; species Agriopis leucophaearia. Next base: position 13,228,943 of record OX421262.1, read on the forward strand.
GGCGCTGACGAGACATGATTCTTATTTTTAACCGACTTCAAAAAAGGAGGAGGTACTCAATTCGATGTTTTTTTAAAATGTTTGTTACCTCAGAACTTTCGACTGGGTGAACCGATTTTGATGATTCTTTTTTTATTTGAAAACTGGTGCTTCCCGTGTGGTCCCATTTCAATTTGGTCCAGTTCTGGTTTCTTTATGAAGTCGGTTTTTTATATTGGTAATTGTTATCGCATTTGTTCAATGAAACGGGAAAGGGATCAGAAGCACACTTATGTACCTACTAATTTGTGTTGTGTTGTGGAAAGACAAGTACTTTGTTTGTTAGCTAACTATAACCACTAAATACTATACTTACTAATTTACTTACTACAAAATTAAATAATACAAAAACCAGCAAGACAGGCAATGTTAGACAGACACATATTTTCTGTCTATGAGAATATGCAAGTTTTTTTTTTATTGTCTGTGGGTTTGCAAAATCTTCAGATCCATGTCTCGTCAACGCCATCTATCGTATTTTTATGAACTATTTTTTTTATTGCCTAAAACCTTGCTTTTAAAAACGTCAACACAAGTGTCAAAACTTTCCATACAAAAATTACAAATAAACGTTAGTATTATTTTACCGGCGATTTCGACGGTTGCCAGTCCGGATGAAACCTCAGAACGCAACCCAGTCGTAACTTACATAAGTCTTACAAAAGCAGCTTACACAAAACTTAAGTGTAAAGGCGGCCTAATCTGATGTAGTGGCCCCAGCATGTGTATTGTGTGTAAATTGGAAAAAAAATGATCTACAAAAATTGCAAATGATTTTACATGAAAGACTCACTGAATCTCTATTCAGTGTCGCCACAGAACATGCTTTAAAGCAGTCCATATTATTTTATTGTATTGCAGTACTGAATCATGAACAATATTTTTTTAACTAGATCGAACACTGCCTTTGTGTTTGGGAATAAGTGTAGTTAGTTACATGTATATTAAAATAAGGTAAGTACTATAAGATAGTCTGCATTAGATTTGTCTAAATAGTTTAATTGAACCTCTGTAAATTATTATTTTTTGCACGTGAAATAACATACGTTATTATTATTATAGCTGACCAAAAATACAATGGATCTGTTTTATTGTCTCCTTGCATCTTAAACTAACATCTTTTTCTTTATCATCATACATGAAGGTATGCTGGTCACATCTCTAATTATCGCACACAGAGAATTAATAAAAGTTTTAACATTGTCACCTGCAGCTGCTTCTACGATCAAGGAAATTGTATTTATGAAATACTTAGTATGCAATAAAAAAAAATATCACAACACAGTATAAAACAAAAGTCGCTTATCGATGTCGGTCCCTATATATGCTTAGATCTTAACTTCGCAACGGATTTTAATGCGGTTTTATTAACTAGATAAGAGTGATTCAAGAGGAAGGTAGGTATATATGTATAATACATGCATAATATAGTGGACTACACTTATAATTTTAGAGGTTTCTAATGTGATGTCGTAAATAAACACATTTTTTTGCTCTTACATTGCAAACGCTGGCTGAACTATACGAGATAGATCAAAATAATGTACTACAGTATTGTACACCTTAAAAAGATATCTCAAAAACGGTGGCTCGTAGAAAAAAGTGTTGAGACATTTTTTGTAGATAATTTTATGATTTACAATTTTAGCTGAAGTATTTTTATGATAAAACTTACCGTTTTGGTAAAAATAGCGAAAAACTATTTTGTTTGACCTTTGACCTTGAATTTAAAAAAAACATACAGGGCAAAGATGGGGAACTTTCAAATTTTATTTTTAATCATATCTTAAATAATCTTACTGATTTTCAGCTTGGTGGGAATTTAGGTAGCTTTGAATGTCTAAATTGACCGGACTATAGTTCTACAAACGCACACTTCAATATTGAGAGATACACAACTGCAATCGATTTGGTCAAAGTTGGTATACAAATACGAATGGACGACCGAGGGGGGTAACTCCTACCTAGAGGTATATAACCCTTCCATTATTTATTTATACTGAGAGAGAAAAATAAAAAAAATCTTTCCCTCTCGTTGGTCAGACGGCGGGCAGTTCGTGGTTCGTGCGTCTGTTACGGCCAAAGAGTACTTTTTAATATAGGAAAGTTACGGCTATTAAATTTTGAGCACCTCGTTAGCAGTTGTGTCTCTCAATATTGAAGTGTGCGTTTGTAGAACTAGTAAGAATATATCAGTGTGTGCAATACGTGTTTACCTCGCCCCCCTTGAGTATTGGCAGACTTTTTTTGGTTATAATAGACGCTAGGAGCTAATTAATTGATTATGAGCCTAAATAAACAGAAGAAAGGCTATATATAGCCTAGTAGGGGCTAAGTTGGCTGTCTCATAGATCTATTTTTTTTCTCTAAGGGCTGTCTGGCCATAAAATCTGGGGCTGCCAGGCCTGTTTTTTTATTACACCCAAAAGAATATCTAACCATAATACCTAAATCGCTTTGGACAAAATTCAGCTACTATTACTAGCTACTAACAGAGGTAATAGCTCTGTAAGACGGAGGTAACAAATTAAAATTGGTCAAAAAGGCGGCTACTTGATAGTGTGTAGGAGGCTCGTTCTCTACGGCTACAATCACAAAAAGCTCGTTAACTATTATAACAGTGCCTCAACACAATCCAATTTCATGATAACATGTTTTTCGCTCTGGGCCATATTCCATAACTAAAACACGCACGTAACACGGCATGTTAAGTTAACCTCAAAAAATTGGCCTCCAAGTGCTTCAACACCTACGAATAACCGCGACTTACTTTACTTGACTCTGACTATCACTTGTTTGACGCTATTTATGACTAAGTAAACTTGATTAATATTACGACCGAAGGACTTTGTATCCATGGTCATGAATTTTTTTACATCACCAACAACTAACCTAACTTTTTTGAGTTGATACTTTGTTGATATGTGTGGTACAAGAGTTATTTTTATCGATTGATTTAATTTCGTTGAAACAATGTCTGTTCCCTTTAGTGGCACACTCAGAAGATCCGGCGGAGTAGTTTCAGCTATTGGGAAGCAGTTGAAAGGTGTTAATTTAAAAGCAGCTAAACGAATCACTGTTAAATTCGACCCATTTAGCGATAACGTAACACACACAAGGTATTTGTTATTTTATTCTAAGTATATCAGTGATAATGTCCATGTTCTATAGCTTGTGAATTTCTATAATGTATATTAGTGATACAAATTTCTGACCAAAGATTAAGCAATAGCTGTCCATACAAATATTTATAATTAATAGAATCTAGAGAAAACTCATTTGTTTTGATTGTGTAAAGTAATTTAAAAGTAATATCTTTGCATTTAAAATTACTATTTCTGTTTCCAGAAACTTCCTGCATTACCTTAGTTCTCCAAAGGTAATTCTCACTAATCCTAATTGCGTTCTGAAGACTGACATTGTTTGTGACCGCAGTGAGCCTACAGTTGAGATAAACATCCTACCTTCTATTGCAGGTATGTCTTCTGGTTCCTTTAAAAACCTTCAGCTTCTTACTTCAATCCCGTGTAGGCTGTTTAGCTAGCCCCAGAATTTTTACACCAATGGCCTCTGGGATGGCTTGTTGAAATATATAGCTTGAGCACAACTAGTTGTGCACGGGAACTACCTCTGAATAATTAGGACAATTTTAAATGTCATCACAACATGAATAGCATCAGTGCCGGTTAGCAAATGCTTGCATAACACACCAGGGAGAGCCTCGTGCCTATGCGCAAAAAATCTACCAAGTAAGGTAGGAAGGAAACCACTCGCAAGGGAATAGGTTTCCCTCTAAAGACGGACAAGGCTGAGTGTCCTGTTAGCGCCATGGCAAATTTCTTGAAGAAACTGGATCAGAAGATACCCCTTTAGGACTGGCTCTGTATTTGAACCGATTGAGAAAACTCTCCTCTCAATAGCCAGGTCTAGACTGACCGAGGCGGGTCGAGGCACCGCTCGTGAGCCATGCTCGGGACATCAGTCCACGTCATAAACAAGATGGATAATCACGTGTTAGTGATGGTTTTAATATTATCTAGTTATTTGATTAAAAACAAAAATGGAAAATATGGATCAAAAAATTCTCTTTGTATTATTCAAATGGTTGGGATCCTTAGACTCCCACATTTTAAAATCCTTAATTCTTTTGATAAATCTAAAATAGAGAAGACAACACAAAGTTAGTAGGATACATATATATATTATAGCTTGGTATAAGTAAATATAGTAATATTATGGACTAGGCATGTATGAAGCAAGCCACACCTCCTTGGACCTAAAGTACCCGTTTTAATTGCTTTATGTTACTAGGTCTTACCTGTCGTCTTACCCCTCTCTCGACCTCTACACCCTTTAAGGAATTATTAACGAATAAGGTCAAATAGTTTTCGAGGTCTTGTGATGAGTCAGTGAATAAGCAAGTAGTTTTACCTTTTAAATCTATACGTCAGTTCGTAGTGTTATACCTATTTTAATTTATTAAAATGTTATCTTTGTTTACTTTACAGAAACTGCTAAGGTACAGAAAGTTATATTAAAAAGTGGCAACCTCACTTGTCTAGAGCTGTTCCAACTGCTCAACAAGCACGTCTCTTCACTAGCACCTGAGGAACAACCCGTTTCATCCATACAAACTAAGTCGGAGAAAAAGAAGACGAAAAAGAAGTAAAGCAACAATGGGCAAGCAAAAAGGAGCTCACAAAGTGATCAGTGATATGTACCACCACATACCAGCATTTACTGATGTTTTCTCTGAAGACTCATTCTATGTCTTTGTGGTTGTCTTTGTTTTGTCTACTATACTCGTAGCCTTTATCTTGTCTAGATTTATCACTATCAAACCTGTAGAAGATTAGAATTAAGTTTGTTATTACAATGTAGTCATGATTAAATATATTTAATATGTATCTTGTTTTTAACTCTAATTGCCATTAAAACTATACATTTATTATTTTATATCATTACCAAATGAAAATACAAGTAGTTTTATAAATATGTATATATTTAATATAAAGTACTTCATAACAAGAATGAAATACTTAATCAATAATATGATGAAGGTTTTGCGACAATTTCTTTACAATAGCAAATACAAATTACAGGTAAAACGTTGCAACTGCTGTTGTTTTAGAATTCTTGCGCTCCCCAACGGATCTGTAACAAATATAACAATAGTTAATCACGATCTTAGGGAACGTACTACGTGACACGTACAAAGGGGAGGGAGGGATTCTTCAAAATATCACGCTTGGTCACAGGGGATGGGCCCATCCCACCCCCTGTGACTTAATGCTTAAGTTTTCGACACATAGTCAATCTCCTCTAGGAAATCTCGCTCTTTTTTGAGCTAAATATTCAAATAATGCACGCACTCTCGGCATCACGCGGCAAGCCCCGTATTAATAAAGACAAATATGAGCCAATTTTTGTTTTCAAACCATATTTATAAATTACTACGTGAAAACTAGAAGGGGGGGGGGAGGGGTCTTGGCATATACTACATACTACGGGTGGTCACCGGGGGGGAAATGGGTCACGTAGTATGGGGGTACATTTCCTTACCATATTATCAAATATTATGTTACGACACTGATATCACAGTGCAATGCTCATTGTAAATGGTTACATAAAACTATTAAGCTGAATCGAGGTCATTGTACGGTCATGAATATCAACAATTACTAGGAAACCAATTCTGAAATAGCAAAAAAAATATACTGCTCAGGGAAACCCATGGTTAAATATTGCACACTGTGTAGCCCTATAGAAATGCTTAGCTCTATTCTCAGAAAAAAAATTAGTTATACCTACAGTTTCCCCTTTAGCACTAACACCCCCACTTGATCGTCCATTCGTTTACATTTTGAGCGCATCGTTTGCAGTTGTGTGCAGTTTGTTACCATTAAGTTGAAAAATTTAATGTTAAGAAACGTCTTAATAAATTGTAGTGTGCGTTTATAGAACTAGAAAGAATATGTACAATACATGTTTACCTCGCTTTCTTCAGCTTTTGGCAGACTTTTCGGTACTAGCTCGAGTTTAAGACATATCCAAATTATATATTATCGAAGGTTCTGATCTGAAGGTGGTGATCTAGTATATTGTATACGCTGAACCCTGCGGTCTATGAGAGGGAGGCCTATGTTCAGCAGAGGATGTTAACTGGGTGATGATGTGATAGTGTGATTAAAAGAAATATAAAAGTTTTAATGCTTACATCTTGATTGCGAGTCTTCTGTTTACGTTCGACGAGGGATGTGAGCGCCTCAGAGCGCACGGCTAGAGAGTCGGTTCTCTCAACGAGTTGCTGGTACGGCGACAGCGGCTGCGCGCCCATCACCACGTGGCCGAGTTTCGAGTCGATCTTGGCGTCGAGCCGCGCGTTACGGATCAGATTCACGATCCAGCACTCCGCTTCGTCCGGCTGCATGTTCAGGTTTTCGGCTAACATTCTAAGAGAAAAAAGTTTGGTAAAGAACAAAGTAGGTGAAAACTTCATCAATATAAAAAAACCATCAAAATTAGAAAAATATTTGTATTCGGTGAAACAATGATGAGGCCCTACAGTAACGAAATTACCAGTTATTACTTGGTAATGAACAGAAATTTGTCATCGACTCTTACTTTGCCATTATTTATTATTTGTTGTTTTACTTTAGAGTGTGTACTATAATCATGCCAAGTTAGACGCTTGTACGTATTACCGTTTTTACACTAGCTAGAGCAAATATAAAAATAAGTTTGTTGTATGAGGGTTCCCCTTAAATTTTTATTTTTCGACTTTTTTATCCGCCATAACATTACATATTCTGTTATCAACTGGCTTTCTTTTATGGTCCCATAGCTGATACAGCCATTTAAAGGCAGGACAGACGGATCCACAGGCAGACAGGGTGGCTAATAGGGTCCCGTTTTTTGCTTTTGGAACCCTAAAAACCAAACTACTCAACCAATTTTGGTGAAATTTATATGGGGCCAATCTGAAAGTACATCCTTTCATATGAAAAATAATTTTCCAAATCGGTAAACAAATGATGGAGTTCTGAGGTAACAAACACGGAGCACCTATCGGAGTGCCAAGCTTTAAGTGACAGGAAGTACGCGTCCCGGAGTGATCTACGACTTCGCTCAGGAGTCGTGATCACTTCAGGGAAGTGATCCGACAGGTAGAATAAATGAAAACATTCAACCGAATTGAGATCCTTTTTTGAAGTCGATTAAAACTGATGTAACCTAAGAACGACATACGATTATTTGACGTACTGTTAGGATGACCCATACGTCTCGTAGGTTCATGAAAGATTTGGGGGAGAGTTTTTCCCAGCAGTGGGACAATACAGGTTAACATTAAAAAAAGGTTGCCGTTTTTAACCCTCGACGCAAAAACAGAGTTGTCTGTGTAGCTGTGTGTTTATCTGTGGCATTATCGGCAAAACCGATTTTGATTTAGTTTTTTTTAATGCCATAGGTGGCAAAAAAGCTAACGGGCCGCTTGATGGAAAGCGATCACCGTCGCCTATGGATATAGATACCTGTAACACCAAGGCATCACAAACACGTTGCCGACCCTATAAGGCTATTAACTCGCCTTTTCGCAGTGCTCCGTGGCATCCCCTTTCCTACAGAAATCGATATTTTTTCGGGATACAAAATAGCCAATGTATTTATGAATGAAGAATTCTGGAGAGGAGAAGCCCAGGAAGACAGCGACGTACTCAGCTGGATGGTATATTAAGAAGTGGACCCTTTTAAGTTACCAGCATCTGAAGGACACAACAATCGGATTGCAACAAGTTTTGTCTGCTGACCTCTAAAGGTCAATATGAAGATGATCATCGTCAGCATAACATGTTTCCCACTGCTGGGACAAAGGCCTTCTCTCATATAAAAAGCATGGGCCCTAATCCACCATGCTGGGCCAGTGCATATTGGTGAATGCATGCCTTTGAACTTTTGAGGTTCTTGGACATACCAGTTTCTTCACTATGTTTTCTTTCACCGTTGTTGGGTGATGACATAGAAACTGCATATAATTTATTAAAGTACTGAATGAGTCATTGATGCAGGGCTGAGAATCGAACCGGGTGCGGTCAGATTGCAAAGTACAGATGCTAATGCCCGGCCACCATTGCTCACTCGATGATGATTAATGTATTTTATATACTATAGTTTATCCATATCTGTTCTATTATGGAGATAAGTGGAAACAATAACAAAATACATTCTTACAGACAAACTTTCGCATTTATAATATTACTGAAAATCTCACCCAATACTGATGACCTGGTGTATGCGGCAGAACGTCTCGAAGATCATCAGGCGCGCGTTCTCCACGAACTCCTCGAGGCAGGCGATGAGGAAGAAGTCAGTCAGCAGCACCGACTGGCACTGGTTCAGCTTGCGCCGCGCCGTCTCAAAGTCAAAGTTCACGTACAGGTGCTCTATGAACTCTGTGATGGGGTCCCTGGAATTAAAACAAAACACTTATAAAGAGCACAACACAGATCTTCATCAGAATGTTCATGATACATCATTTCATCCGATGTGTTATCTCTATCAGCGAGAGAGGATGAGCCCTAACCCACCACGTTGGCCCGCGGTGTATTTTGGTGAATGTTATATATGCCTTTGAACTTTTGAGGTACTTGGCTGGTTCTTGGACATTCTGGTTACCTCACAATATTTACCTTCACCGTTTCTGAACGATAGCATCAAAACTGCATATTATTAATTTATTAAAGTACTAAATAAGTCATTGGTGCAGGGCTGAAGATCGAACCGGGTGCAGTCAGATTGTAAAGCACACATTCTACTGCCCGGCCACCATCGCATTCTATACCAGTTGACTAGGAAGGATAGTCGCTGTATGTTGAAGAGTTGTAGATAAACCATCAGTTCTCACACATTTTTACCCTGTTCTATAGGGTTACGCATTTACCCTGTATTAAGTTGAAAGGAGGTCATTGTACTCATCATTATGAACAATTTTTACTATGGCATAAACCCTGAAATTGCGAAATAACAGCTGTTCCATACATTTTGTTGACTGTCAATGACTGTTTTCTATGGAACACCATTTTCTGTTTTTTTGCGCAATTTTTGGGTTGGCCCCATAGTAAAAGTTGTTCATAATGATGATGACGTCTTTTCGCCTTAGTACAGGGTATATGCGTAACCCTGTATATCAAACTTTTTATCGAGATTCAGGGTTCAACCAAACTGGACACCATTTTCTAATCTGTTCAATCGTGACTGCTTGAGGAGATACGCGATCAGTTCTCAAAAATATTCGGCTTGTTACCTGTATGTGTAGGCCTCCTGCTGTATGACCTTAACAAGGTCCTTGAGTGCATTCCGTCGACCGCGGTTGATGATGACTGCGGTGGCCAAGTACCTCAGGATGTGCGGGCACATCGTCTGAATGGCGTTCAGGTACCTGACGAATAAACACAAATCATGCATTTCAAATAACGGGATGTGGATGAAATTCAATAAACAGAACGCATTCCCTACTTTTTCACTGTGATTTGAAGACACCCAGATTGTAACTATCCGGGAACACCCAATCAGGCAGCGCATTTCACAGACTAGCAGTTCGCATATTCTTATTCGAGATGGGGGCGATAAGTCCTGCACTGACGTCCCGCTTGGAGTGTGTTGTGCATTTCCCCCTACCAGAACCTACCCGAGCCAACCCAACTCTTTGAAATATCGGAGTGAGACTCTGAGGCGCTGGCACAGGCTAGCAGTTCGCATAATAAAAGTCTTGTTAGTGTGTGTTGAGTTATTTTATCAGTTTTTTTTAAAATTAAAAGAATGACAAATCATGTAAGTCATGTAATCAAGACAATTCAAGTATAAGGTAAGAACCAAAGGGGGTGGAAGGGGTCTTCGCTTTGATTATTTTTTATTTTGGTCGGGGGGAGAGGGGCTGGATGGTGATTATTAAGTCAGCAATATTTATTAACTTTATTTGATTTTCAGCAAAATTGAAGCTTGAATAAATATTATATGGGCATTGAATTCCTTAGTTCCAGACTCATAAAACCTGAACAGATAAATATAAACAATATTTACATAAGCATAGGAAGGGAGTTAAGAGCTTTGCATACTTTTGTACACAGGGGGGAGGGGGTGTAAATAAATCATTGAAATTCTGCTTACGTAATACTTGAATGACCCCTAATGCTGAAATTCTTTTAACTAACATAAACATCATTCACTTAGAGAACCTATATATAGATACAAAGGCTTACAATATACAGACAGGGATAATTATTTTTGCCTCAAAAAGTGATCATCAGCAGGCCTTCACGGGCCGTGGAAAAATTGTCTTTCCACCGTTTTTATCCACGCGTAGACGCGACAGAGCTAGAATATGGATACGTTTGTCTCTTTCTAGAGGGATAAAAACGGTGGAAAGACAATCTGTCCACGGCCTGTGCTAGGCCTGCTGATTAAGTTCACACTATAAAATGTCATGTGTAGATATCATTGTGTGCTATGACTTCAACACTCACAGAGGCTTGTACAAGAACATCTCAATGATAAGGTCTCGTCCTTTAACGTGGTTGAAGAAGACGAATAGCGACCAGTGCACGAGCCAGGTGCGCTGCTGCAGCGCCTGCATGTTGGTGGCGGTGGCGCCGCCGCCACCGTTGTCGATGAACTCGCGCAGCTTGGTCAAGTCTTCGAGCGCGCCGTCCCAGTTCTGGACCAGGACCTCGCTGGCCAGCTTGCCCCATAGAGCTGGTAGATAGTTCTGTACAAAAATTGAATTGATTTACACAATCTGTAAATCAACAACACATCTTTTTTGTAACTCTGACATGGAAACCGCCTTTTCGATCTCGGCAGGACGGCAGCGGGAAGTAGTAACGCGGAAAACCGTTGTATTTTATTTTATAGAATTGTAGGTCTGTCCATGTTTGGTACATACTAAGTATTTTTAGTAGACTGTGTGCTTATAGTATTGTTGAGAAAGCTGTGCATTTTTAAGTAGATATTTGTAGGGTTTTTTTAGGAAGGTATAATAAGGTATAACAACTTTTTGTTGTAGTGAAAACTAAAACCTCAATTGATTCTGTCTACGAACTTCAGTCAAATAATGTCTAAGATTTTCACTGTCATTTTAAAGAAAGATGTCAACTGCAACATTACGAATTAATAAAATTGAAGATGGCTCTAACTGTAAATCATTATTTATTACTATTCCAAAAGGAGACGATTCGTCTAATATTAAATTTAGCCAATGGACCGAAAGTACCAACCATACGAAGGAGTGGGTGAAATCTTCTCGTTTAGTCGTTAAAATAATTTCTGGAGAAGAATTGAAACAGATCGACTTGGATGCCTGTTCACAGGAGATAGCTGAAACTATTATCCCCCCAGACAGTTCAAATATAAATGACCTCCCTTCAGCACCTCTTAGCACTTCCGTAGACGCCTGCTGTCAACCTGAGACCACCAACATATCCATTCTCCCACAACAATACCAGGAGAATTATGAGAAAACCAACATGCAGAGCCACACCTTTGAATTCTCTAACCCTTTAGAACACAGTCTCCAAAAGGTTAAAGAAAACAACGCTCGCATAATGGAAAATATAAACATACTTAACAGGACTTTAAATTACACTAAAAAGAAAGAGATACTGGATATCATTTGCCCCAAATCAATGCGCACTTTTCCTTGTAACTCTTGCGGAAAGTGTTTTGTATACGAGACGGGGCTGAGGCGGCACTACTCCATGCGGCATGCTATAGCTGAGATGCAGCCACGCTGGCAAGTCGTCTGGACTTGCATACAGTGCTTCCAAGTATGGCCGAGGCAGGACCAAGCGGTAAAACATTCTATCGAATGCTGTAAATCTTTTACCGACAATCAGGAGTGTGTCAGGGAGATAAAAACATCGCTGTTGTTGCAATGCGAGTTCTGTGAGAAGGTTTACACCAGCATCCCTCGACTCTTGAGGCATTCGAAGATACACACCACTGCGAGCAACTACGAGTGCAATAGTTGCGGACTTGCGTTCAACTCGTACAAAATAGCTGAGCAACACTGGCCTTTATGCCCATGGCTGAATGCTTACTACTGCTTCACTTTGCCTAAGATGTTGCTTTGCAACGCGTGCGACCGTAAGTTTAGAAGTTACGAACAGTTGTATAACCACAGGTGAGGAGCAGCATCAGAGTTAAATTTTGATGTTTAGTCTTTTTCCTGAAAGTCTTTGTTTTTTTTGTCTTTGTGTTGAATGTCTGAATGTTTTTGTCTTTTTCCACATACCTTCTCGTATGTGTTTTTACATGATTATTACCCATGACTTGACAGAGAAAGGCAATTGGGATATGAAGTTGTGTTTGTAAGTCTGATACCATTTTTCCCAAAACGGCTGAACCGCTTTGATTTACGCTTCCGCTTCCTTTAATTTGAATGCAGATTTCATTGCTGTTTTATTATGACTGTTTGATCAAAATCTGTCTATCAGTTTAACAGTTATAAGCTTTTAATTAATTTGATTATTTGAATCACTTGGAGTCATCAAATTTCTACCTTCCCTCTATTCTTATACCCTACCCTGTGATGATGCAGATGTATCAGATTTGTTTTTGTTCCAGATATAAAGTGGGTCATTTCATGACGAAGACTCACAGCACTATGGCCAGTGTGACGCACTACAAGCAGATGCTGGGCATGTTGGTTTATCAATGCGAGCTGTGTGCTCAATGGTACACCTCTATACCGCAGATGGTGGGGCATAGGAGCCAACATCATCCACTTAATGATACCAGTATTTACAACAAAGAGGTATGTTTTGTTTTTCATTGTAGCGGAAGTATTCACACTTTCAACCACATTAGGCAGTATTTGTTTTCTTTTAAGATCTTTCAAAACTTTCCCCCATAGTTCAAGTTAAAGTTATATGATTATTTACGGGATATTTACCGTGGTAAGGTTGTGGTAGGAGATCCTGATATTTCGGCGCAGTTACATGCACCATGTTCACGAGAAGACTCAAGTCTTCCCGTGATAGTTTTTAAACATATGCTAACAAGCTTTTATGTAAATGATGGTTTTAATTTTTATACTAGCTGCACCCTGCGGATTCACCGGCGGGGATTACTCCTTATAACATCAGCTATCTGCCAATGAAAGTACCGTCAAAATAGTTTCAGCCGTTTCGGAGTCAGTACACACATCGCCTTTTATGTAAATAGCAAAATCAGATAGGTGGAAATGGTTTAAAATTTGCTTGCAACATTTGACCTACACCTAACAAACATTGCTTGTTAAATAAATGCTTATAAAAATGACAACTTTCGCTGACGAGGAAACTAGATTGTAAACTAGACCAAGCATGTTTTATCTAAACATGCATATTAGGTATCTATTAACAACATAATTATACCAATATCTGCCACGTATCTTTAGGAGAACATATTATTATTGGAATCTATACATATAATGAAAACGTAGAGATAAAAAAAAAAAATGCGAGATATAAAAACAAAACCCCACAGGGCGTCTTAAAATAAGCAGCTGAACACGTTAAGACAGTTTTTAGAAGAAAAAAAATTGTTTGTTTGTCCATGCACATCTCCTAAACCACTGGACGGATTTAAATGCTGTTTTCACGAATATACTTAGCTATGACCAGATTGAAGTATAGGCTATATTATTTTATGCAAGGGTTGGATTGAGGGAAGAAAACAGGGTTGAAAGTTTCTATGAAAATCTACGCGTACGAAGTCAGGGGCAACAGCACTAGTCTTCAATAAAATACCTACATGGTTTTAAATGATGTGTTTGTAATTAAAATAATGTTATTTTACCTTTCAGGAGACAACTGGCAATGAAAACAGTGAGAATTATCTCATGCCTGCTGAAAATGATTACTATGTGAACTGAGCCATCAAATACTTAATTTATGAATGTTGAGATGCTTTATTGTGATATTAAAATATATTGCCTATTACATCGTTTCAATGTACAAAGTGTTCACTTATGAAGCAAAAGTTCTATTTAGATAGTTTTAGACTTGCACGGCAAGCAGCAGATAACAAACAGACACATTTTGAGACAACATATTGCATTCCTAATTGACTGAGCGAAGTAAAGTTCTCAGGAGTCAATGGGGACAAATCGGCACTTGTGTCTTTGTGTAATCTTTGAGATTGCTGCTCTGTCTTGAGAGCTCTTTTATCAGCATGATTCTCGCGGACTGCATTTAGATTTTTGACATGCTGCGTAAACGTTTCCGACTCATAGGACAGTGCGTGACGCTTATGACGCTCATCTGTCAAATGCGTCACGCTGCGTAAACGTCTTGTGACTCGCGTGACAGTTCATGGTGTACTCGTTCAGCAGTTAGACGTGTATCTCGCTGCAATTAGTCTCTGTTGCACGGGTCTCGGCGTGATGTAAGGCGCAGTCACATGAAACAAACTCTACAGCCAAAGAGCTTCACTTTCAAATGTTGTAATTACTTTTTAAATATTGTTTTTTGTAAGTGGCCAGTTCCGGAAATATATAGTGTATTAGTACGTTGTTGTCGCTATTGGGTTTCTTAATGTGCGTGAAAAATTAGAAAGTTAGCTGTTCTTACAGTTTTTGCGTCAAGCAGTTTAGCGGTATAGTATATGTAGTGATATTTTTTTTAAACGAGAAATGGAGACATTTGGTCACGAATAATAATTGTACTAAGCCTTAGTACAATTATAATTCGTGATCCTTAGTAACTAAGGCATATTGACAGCCTCGTTAGCTTAGTTGGTAGTGAACCCGCCTTCTGTGCTTGGGGGCGTGGGCTCGATTCCCTCCTAGGACAAATATTTGTGTTTGTTCTATGTCTGGGTGTTAATATCTATTTAAGTATGTATTAAAAATATATATGTATGCATATCAGTCTCTGGCAGCTATATTACAAACTTTGCTTAGTTTGGGGTCAGATGACCATGTGTGCAATAATGTCCCAGATATTATCCCAGATATTTATTATTATTATTTATTATATCTCCCTTGTTTGTCTGATCTGAGGGTAACAAGATCCCAGATCGGAGTGAACAATGTAATAATACAGAAAGGGGTGTGTGATAATAAAAATGCTTACCTTGTCAGTGGGTGACATGACCAGCTGGCAGAAGTAGAGGTAAGACGCAGACTCCACGTAGTTACCGCACTCGTACCGGTACTTCGCTAGCCGATACATGCTGTCGATCATCTCAACTTTGAACTAGAAAACAAAATGAAAACTATTGATTCCCGGTCTAAATCTCAACAACAGAGTCGTTTTCAATTGGAACAGGGTGCCCGAGGATGTGGTCGCATCGATATCCATAAATGCGTTTAAAAACAATCTGGACAGATGGATAAGAATGAAAAAGATACTCTACTAAGAAGATAAGATGAAGATACTCTTAACAGATAAATACTAAATTTTGATATAGGCACATCAGCTTATGCTGCTTGCCTATAATCAATAAATAAATAAATAATGTCTAACCCAAAAATAGACAGACTATATATGTTTCTTATTTAGTAATCTAGACATTGATAAA
Organism: Agriopis leucophaearia; assembly: GCA_949125355.1. Lineage (NCBI taxonomy): Eukaryota > Metazoa > Arthropoda > Insecta > Lepidoptera > Geometridae > Agriopis > Agriopis leucophaearia. The sequence continues at coordinate 13,244,540 of OX421262.1, forward strand.
TAGGCACACAGAATTTTTATTAGTTTATGGTTATTTCTAAAATGTAGCTTTTATATTTATAGAAAGAAAAAATGTGATACAATTGAATGATATTTTTATTGTTTGTAAATATTTAAGTTTATTACTTATAGCTTATGCAATAGTTTTTATTTTTACCCGACTTCAAAAAAGGCGAGGATTCTCAATTCAGTTGTATTTTTTTATGTTAGTTACCTCAGAAATTCATCATTTATAAACCGATTTTTAAAATGTGTGTAAGTGTCTGCATGTATGTATGTTCCCTATAGACTTCAAAATGGCTGGAGCGATTTTGACGGGAGTTTCACTGGCAGATAGCTGATGATACAAAGAGAAAAGTGCGTGACGCAGCTAGTACTTTACACATGATTAAAAAAAATGCCTAAATGATATATTTTACATCTACATGGGGACGTAAAGAAATGTCTTAATCGAAATGGGCTAACATAGTGTCTACAACCTCCTCTCCAGGCTGCCAAAGCATTGACAACAATGGGAGTATGTTTGTTTCATAAAATCAGCCAAGTGCAAGTCGGGCTCGCGCTCTGAAGGTTAAGTACCACCACAAAATACAAATAATTGCCAATTTAGAAAACAAACTTCACAATTAGTAAAATATGCAACTTCGATTCGGTGAAAGAAATGATGAGGCCATCCAAGTAACCAAATACATTGCTTAGTAATGAACAGAAATTTGTCACCGATTCGCACTTGGCCATTATTTATTATTTGTTGTTATACTTTAGTGTGTGTACTATAATCATGCCAAGTTTGATGTCTTTACGTATTACCGTTTTTACACTAAGCAAACACAAAAATACATTAAAAAAATATGTATGTTGTATGTGAACCACCATTTCATTTTTAAACTTTTTTATTACATATTTTGTGAAAATGTCAACTGGCTATCTATTACGGTTCGAAAGATATAGCCAGCATAAGGTAGGATGGACAGATGGAAAGACAGACAGATAGCGTAAGCTCAGTATTAAGGTTCCGTTTTTACCCTTGGGTACGGAACCCTAATAACTCATTACATTAAAGACATAACAGAAAATTGCCTTTGAAATATGACGAAGACAATTCAAAATGTTGCACTACGCATATTCCAAGCGCCGTCAGAATTGATCATAACTAATCATGTCCTAAATTAGTCGCCTTACCTCAAACTCTTTGTTGGTCGTCAAGTGGTTGATGAGAGCCTTAGGATCTCTCATGGTTTCCACTGTCTTCATGACGTCGTCTCTCTGCATTAGTCTGAGGACAGGCTCCACTGCATCTTGCAGTTCCTGCAGTTGTGACAGCACCACCTCTCGCCGGGATTTAATCTCCTGTAAAAAATAATTCTAACTTAAACTTTTTGTCGTGGCGTCTTGTGGTATTGCCACAATTTGTCCTATGTTTCAATTTTATTTATTTAGTTCTTAGACATGTTTATACAGGATTAACCTAATACAATATTTTAGTGGACCATTGCTCTATGGTACATGAAAAACTAATAAGCAAATGGTGAAATGTGTGTTGTAGCATTTTTTATTAATTATTATTTATATCTAATTTTGTGTTTTTTATATTTTTGTAATAATTCCATAATCAAACTGGTTGAACTAAATGAATTTGAATTGAATAGTGTAGTTTTTGGGAAATTTTTCAATATATGCAATACTTATTAAATCAGATTATTCAATACTAGCCGCCCGTCCCAGTTGAGCACGGGTGGAGTTTTTTTTTTAGCATTCTAGTTATAAATATAGCCTATGTTACTCAGGGATAATGTAGCATTCTAATAGGAAAAGATTTTTTTAAATTGTTCCAGTAGTTTTTTGAGTTAATTCATTACAAACATCCAAAAGTACAAATCTTTCCTCTTTATAATATTAGTGTTGAAGCCTGTGCCAGCCAAGCCAAGTAGGTAGTAGATAGATACTACCTACAAGTATCTACCTACTTACTACATACATAGTATCTATCTACTACTTGGCTGGCACCGAATTTAAATAGATGAGTGGGTAGCGCTTATAATAATTATAATATATATCATATATTTATATTATATATATTTCAGGTAGCTGCTGTAGTAAATAAAGATGGATTATTTTGAATTTGACATGCCTAATTATTATTGTAATGACATTTTTGTTCATGATAATTTTTATTTGTTTAATTGAATAAATTATTATTTAATTTAAAGTACCTAAACCTATACATAATAATATTATTAAGATATAATTTTACATACAATTTGTAAAAGAGTGTACTGGAGAAGTTTGACTTGTAACTATGGCGTTATTAATAAAATATTGTATTGTATTGCATTAATTTATTTTTCGCCTTTGAGTGCTATTTGTGGTTTTGAAGTCGGTTATTTTTTTATATTTTTTTTTTATATTAGTGTTTACTATCATACCATTATGTTAAACTTGTAGTCAATAGTTAATCTCGTCATAACATACATACCTATTAAAGAATACCACCTTTTTTAAATTATGCAGTAGAATAGATAGACAAACAGGTCTATTTTTATTTTGCTACTTATTTTAGTGCTTGAAACATCCGAATCAATGGGACTAGCAAGTTAGTCTTTCTATGGGGGTACACATACTTGTCCGGCATGCACAACTTCATGTCTTGTGATGGCCCAAGGAGATATATTACATTGAAAGTTGACCGGTTGAATTCTAATCATCTTTGCGCAGACGTTTAATCAATTAAAAAATAAGGGTAAGTCTTAGTAATTCATTATACAACTAGAAAGCAACAGTAGACATTTAGTTAAGGTGAATCACAGCTTATTAAGTACTGTCAATTTCATTGGAAGCGGCGCATGCAGTGAGCATTCACCTTTACTAATCACATTGCACAATGTTTATAAGGTTGCAATTCAAGTCCAAATAAATTTCGTCCTAATCCAGTATTCTACAAATGATTAATTGTTTGTACGTACCTCGGGCGTGTCTTCATCGGGGTAAAGCATTCCCCTGATATCGATAACATAATCTATCATGTTAGTTTTGCTGAGAATTTCCAGCTTTGCTTGAAGTAACTCTGACTGGTCATATGTCTGAAATTACGAATAATATTTATTGTATTACATTGGGATATTGTAATATCTTTATTATTTGCAAAATAACTGAACGATATTGTGTAAAATAGTTTGGAAACATGGTAAATATGATAATTCAAAACATAACCTACATCTTTTGCAGCCAGGAATTCTAAGAGAGGAAACACAAGGTGGCGGTCTAAATATTGACCTATTTTAAATGTTAAATCAAACTTCGAGTAACTCATCTTGGTTTTGTAAATAATTTACTCGATCTTAGAATCATGTACGCGTTGGCGTGAAAGTTACGCACGCAAAAGAAACGCGAAAATGGCTCTAGCTAGCGGCTAGCCTGACACTGACAGCGATGTTACGATGGTGACAGCATAAGGCTTTTGACGCTGACAACTACAGTGTTTATTTGATTTTCGCCCAATATATAGCAAGCTAAAGTCATTAAAGCCATACCGCTTGGCGCACCCCGCTTTTTAGGTATGAAGCTAGAAGTAGAGCTTGAGGGGAAATTGTAGATATAACGATTCCATTCATTTATTTCTCTCTGAGACACATATAATACATACAAAATATTTATAAAGTAAGTCACAGTCCAATCCAAGTCCTGCCTCAGTAAAGTGATGGATACTTTTATATCATGAAAATGCATGTTATACCTCATTATATCACTTGCCTAAACTAAAGCAAGTTCAAGAACATCTAATATACAATAATCCATCATTAATACACATAAACAATCGAAATAACAAAAGTTTAGAAAAATAATACCACGGCAAGACTTTATCTCGTTGGCGCCAAAAGTTAGATAGGAGTACGATACTAATCTGTGACGAATACCACCAGTGTTGCTAGGCAAGTAAAATTTTTAAGGTCTTTAGAAAAAAAAACGAATCGGTGAATTGTGGACGGTAAGGCCCTACGTACACAACGCTACGCTAATTTTCGATACTCGACGATTTTAGTCTCCAAGCGACTACCGGCATACAAATCCATTGGGTTCGTACACGAGTCACATCGCCGACAATGTCGGCGACGCGACTCAATGTGTGGCGGTAGTTGCTTGGAGACTAAAATCGTCGAGAATCGAAGATTCGCGTAGCGTTGTGTACGAAAGGCCTAAGCCACAGACGAATTCCTTTTCGTTTTAATATTTTTTCTCTATTCTATGCTATGACTTTTGTTTTATCTATGGACGAGCACGCTTGTTTGCATTTTTGAGAATATAAAATAAATAGGTTTTTTGATAAAAAATAAGTGATCAACACGTTATGATTGATTCTAAGAATTATTTAAAACCTGAGTCGTTTAAATATCTTGGTTAATATTCGTAATAATCTTTAACCCATCAAACTGTGGTTCAAATAATTGTACAAAATGGCGGCGTCTGCTTGTTCTTTGGATTGGATTCAGATGCGTCAGAAATAGATGCACGCCGTGCAAGTGGAACTCAAATGGCTATTTATAGAGGAGTTGCATAGCAGTGATTACACAAATAGTGATGAAAAATGTCTAACACAGTGATAACAAACTATACGGATCTAAATGGTCCTTCGTCAAAAGCGGACAGTTCTGTTGTTGTTATTGTAAACAAGGATGGATCTCTCTCAGTAGACCAGAATTTACTGGGTACTTTGATGGGTAAGTTTCTATTACTATCAGTACATAATATAATTAACCTTACCCTGGTTTATTGGTTAAATTCAAACACGAAACATCAAGGCAAATTTTCTTGTTACCATGTTTATATAACGTTACTTACATTTTGGATTTTATACTGAATATTAAAGTGTTTTTCTGCCTTTACGAACATACATGCATACACTAAATTTGGACAGGGTAAATAGAAATGCAAAAAATTTCTAGATTTCGAAGTGTCTAGATTTGGCGCCAATTTTTAAATTCTCAGAATGATGAACAAAACCCAACGCAAATTTATCATAATATGTAGAAAAGCATACATATCCTACTTCCTATCGAACTAATACTATTCCTAGAACTACAACATCAACTAATTTAGTTCTAGAACCACAGCATGGGTTGCGGGTGACCCCAAACATTTTCAGTGGGGCTAGTACGAGAACTTGCGAAAAAGTATTTGTTCCGTAAACGATAACAAATGTATGAAAAATTCACCTTCCCTTTACGACCGATAGAGGCGCTGTTCAATTTTTCATACATTTTGCTATCGTTTACGGAACAAATACTTTTTCGCAAGTGCTCTTACTAGGACCAGTGCAAGATCAAGGCCTTGTATTCGTCGTAAATAGACAACAAAAACAGACATAAAGACAGGTTGCTATTACATTTCTGATAATACTTATAAATTCTGGTTGTGTAATATATGCTTAATACTGCTTCAATTGTCAACTTCCCACTAAAGCCACTAGATATAATGCTTCCTTCTAAATGTATAGCTTAGAAACACTTATATTTCAGGTACAGATGGATCTCAAAGTGCTGGGATTAGTGTAGTCCGAGTGGGTCATGAAGGCAGGCCTGATGATGCTACGGACTCTGAAAGTGAAGATGATAAAATTCCACATGTAACCCTTACTGTGGACAGTTATTACAATGAACCTAACAGTATCATAAAATATGGTAAGACCTCTTTAATAATATGTTATCTATTTATCTTGCTTAAATATGATAACATTATACCATAGGGCGCAGCTAGCATACATTTCCTCAGTTTTTTTTTGGGATATGTTGTATCCTATGTCAGTCTCCGGCCCTCTATCTCTATAGAATCCATTACTCTGTTGCTGCGTGAAATAGGAACATTTAGGTCATACCTAGATCCATAATATTTGTATGATTCGCTGTTTTTTTTGTTTTGTTTATATGTATTGAATAGATCTACATTTGGCCTCAAACTCGTCTGATGGTAAGCGACGGTGTTGCTGAGGATGGAACACGTATAATATGTTACCGTATTATTATTCAAAACATGAGTGAATCATACAAATATTAATTAAAAATGCATGCACAATACGTGTTTAAACAATATTAGTAATTTTGTATCATATTTTGACGAGTGGGCGTACAAATCTAGAGAGATGGCATAAAAATACCATAATACCACTGTAAATATTATATTTATGAATAAATAAATAACCGGCCAAGTGCGAGTTGGCCTCGCGCACTGAGGGTTCCGTACCACCATATAAACTGTTAACTAATAAAGTACAAAAAAGTAGTGCAAAAAGACTACATTACGGCCAGGCGGTCTTAACTTTGGTGAACAAAAATTTGTCACAGACTCCCACTTGGCCAGTATTTATTATTTGTTGTTTTACTTTAGATTGTGTACTATAATCATACCAAGTTGACGCCTGTACATATTACCAGTTTTACTCTAGACAATTACAAAAATACGTATTTAGTTATTACTTCTTGATTTTATTATTATTTCCTAGTTGATCCAGCATAACATTACATATTCTGTGAAAAGTTCAACTGGCTATCTATGCAGTTCAAAACATACAGCTGGTAAAGGTAGAATGGACAGAAGGACAGACAGACAGCGTAGGCTTAGTAATAGGGTCCCGTTTACACTTTTTGGGTTTGGAATAATAAAAATTACTCAAATTTAATAGTAGAAACAATTTCAATAGTGAAAATATCATGTTATTAATCTAATTAATTAACAGATCTAGACAGTTCTATGAGTAATTGAAAATTAAAAACATGACCTAATATAAACCTAAATGTACTGCCGCCATAACTCAAATTTATCATTTATAAAATCACTAACTTTGTAATAACATTTCAAAACAAAAAGTTTTTTAAGTTTTACTTTCAATAGACTCCTTTTATAACAATATTTTCTTGTTTCTGTTTTAGACAGTGGTGCAGAGATGTTACAGTCACTCAGAATAGAAACAAGAGAGAATAGCTTACTTGGTTTTCAAAATGACCATTGCTATACTCCACTGACTTCTCCAAGCCAAGTGCAGCCCCAAAGGAGTGAGAGTTTTACAACATTTGACGAGCCCGTCATTGAGATATCTCACACTCCACCACCCAAACCAGTACCAAGTTCTAAGAAAATCACAATACTGGAGCAAAAGATTATACCCAAGGGTAAAAAGCTAAACATTAACCCTCCAGCATCACCTGTCATATTCAAAGGCAATGATGCCTTAAGTAAACCTCTGCCAATAACTAAATCAAAAGAAACAAAGGAAATTGTTAGGGAGTTAAAAAAAGCACAAGAGAGTACTGAGGAAAGCACAGAATCAAGTTCGTCTGGTGAAAGTATTCCTGATAGAGACTCGGATTCTGACTACACAGATAGAAGAGAACCAAGCTCGGCTAAGGTAAAGAAACCAAAGCCAAAGGCTCGAATATTGCAGCCTGCTATGCTATCAAAATCTAGGAGAGCTGATTCTAAAGTATTCAAACCTAAACTCGCACAACATATTGTTAAAAAAGAAATTAGGAATCAAGCTAGAATCTTAAATCAACCAAAAGAAAATAAGAATCAACCAAAAGCTTCAGTCCAGCCTGAAACCGACGATTCACAAGTAGACTTAGAAAGTTTACTTCCAACATCTAAAATATCTGTGAGCAATGCCCCAACTCCGGAGTTCAATAAAGTTGTTGTGAAACAAGCTTCTAAGTCAGTGAAGAAGGAGAAGAAAGCTCCGGCACATCCTGCTTTGTTGACTGATATGACTGCATTATTTTCAACACCTGACGTTATCAGAAGAATTTCAACAGATACTAAAACACCGGGCAAGCCTGAAAAAGAAGGCATACCTAGTGATAGACAAACTAGTGGAACTCCTAAAGTACCAGAAACGAATGATGGGAAAACAGAAATTTCTAAGAAGCAAACACAGACTAGACTTGTCTTCAAAACTAATGACGCAGCGAAAAGAGAAAAGAGTCTCAATGCTATAGAGAAAGCTTCTAAAGGGTATGATTTGATTCCCCACCTGGATGATGCTAGTCTGGCACAGATACTGCAAGACACTACGGGTATTTCAAGTAATACGGTAAAAACTATCATTACCACCCCTACTAGTATGGCCAGCCCGGGATTGACGGGTCCATTATCACCAACACTTGACTTGCTCGGTGGATTGCCTCCAGAAGAAGACCTAACTGAGGATTTACTCATGCACGTGGCACAGTTGGTAGAGAGTTCAGAAAACTTGCAAGAAGTTATAGATAAGCAGGTCCTCGGCAAAGTTGACTCGTTGCCTACAAAGACTATTCTGTCTCCTTTCCAGCAGGCCCACTCCTCTAATTTATACACACATACACTTTCTAAGACCGTTCAAAAGAATGTTCAGGCCCGAAAAGAACCAATAGAGATTGTGCGACGTGATGGGCGGGTGATTACTTTACCGCCAATCGAAGCCCCTGCAACGAGATCTTCCAAACGCAAGAGTCAAGTAACAAGTGAAGCACCAGCTCCTGTTCCTGTGACTACACCAGAAGTGCCAGCTCCCATGGTGCCAGCTTCAGTTCCAATGGCCACTGTGACACCCGAGCCTCAAATAATACAACCTACTGTTTCAAGACAGTATGTAAATAAGAAACTTGTTCCTAAAAAACCTGAAGTACAACTTAAACCATCTCCGGCAGTGGAAAAATTATCTGCCGAATCACAAGAAAGTTGGAACTCCGAAGATGATCCCTATAGGTATAGTAAAAACCATAATATTAAAGAATTAATTATTCAATATGTAATATAATTTATATTGGAGTACATGTGTCATGTTATGCACAATCAACCTGGGACACCAGAATTACGAATCCCTTGTTCAGACTAAGCTACTTAGTCTTGAACATCAGTGCAAAGTTGCTAACCTATTGTTACAAAGTTGTTCATTCTATAGGTTTTGTATGGGGTACATTACAGAGAGAAGACATTAGATCTGCTTGATCTAATTTACTCCTGCTCATTTATTTATTGGACAGTTACAGGGGGCATGAAAAGGCACTTCGTCTTACAAACGAGCCATACAAAATGCATTGATTCCAGTTTTGTTGTGCAAATCGCTAAACTGGAATGCACAGTCTGAATGAATTACTTTTTTCTTATCATCTTCTAGTCGCAAGTGAATCAATTTCTACTCTGCTAGCATGCTATAGCGTATACCGCATCATCGCTTAACATCAAACTAGTAGATGGTGGTGAAATGAAAGTCGATTAGTCATAATAATATAAAACAACATCGCGTTTATATCATACATAGCCTACTAAACTAAAAAGCAATACGTCATAAAATGTCGTAACATAATTTTAGGTTATGGTGCATCTGTAAACAACCACATAACAATCGCTTCATGATTTGCTGCGACGGGTGTGAAGACTGGTTCCACGGCAAGTGTGTGAACATCACCAAAGCCATGGGGCAGCAAATGGAAGAACAAGGCATAGAATGGAGGTGTCCTAATTGCATTAAAAAAGCTAAGACCCCTACACCGAAATCAATGAGTAAGGTAAACAAATGTTTATATTAAACAAGCAGCCTTAATGTAATAATGCATTTTCCAGTATAATAAGTATCTAATGTGTTCTCTTAATTCACACTATTTTAGTGACAGATTTCATTAAGTTCTGCAGTGAATACTTTAGAAGTGAAGGAATAAGAATAACAAACATACAGAGAACACTACTTTAACATTTTATAAAACTCATGTGAAGTGTGAAAAAATTATGTACGGGGCTATGAGGAAAGGGCATACTAATTTGAAAGAGCACCGTCTTATCTTTATGAACAACTTTTACTGTGGGACATACCCTAAAATCGCGAAAAAAATATCTGCTGTTTCATACATTTTGTCAAGTGAGAATGAGGGATACTTAGAAGCAGCTGTTTTTTTTTGCTATTGCAGGGTTTGTCCCATAGTAAAATTTGTTCATAATCATGAACAACTGTAGTCCACTTTGTGCCACTCAAGGATATAGGAAAAGTTGTTCATAATTATGGGTATTACAAACCCCTTTCAGGTTATTACACCCTTTCCGCATAATACTGAGTAATCCTAGTGAATGAATGCGAATGCTATCTTTCACACTGATTCTACGGAGCTCATGATAATTATACACTCCCCTGTTACAAAATACAGCAAAACAATGCAGATTTTTTGTATGATACTAAAGTCCAACAGCGAAATAGTTTCTACAATAAAAACAAGCAATAATTTTCTAGTAATCATCGGGTGAACTGCAATCGTGTTTCAATGAAGTGTAACTAAGTTCAAATTGTGCGGTAAATATGGTACCGTAAATTCTAGATAACAATAGCAATTAAGTTGATTACATCACTTTTCGGTCACTCTCATTTCCAATTTTCCTGTATACTTCTTACTGCACATAAAAATTACTGCAAAAAAGTATGGTGTTGCGTTTTCATGAACATAACTAACGAGTATATAACTTGTCCATAATGTTCAGAACTCGTACAATAAGTATTCAAGTTTTCAGTAATATACATGCGTTACAGGCTGCAGTGCCGAAGAGAAATGAACAAGTTGAAATGCCAGCAGAGATGGCTCGGACACCACTTCCTAGTGGTTCCAGATCTGGGTGCATTGTGTGCAAGAAGTCAGCTCGCGCCAGCAGCATTTACTGTAGCGATGCGTGCATCCTCAAACATGCACAGGATTCGCTGGGGAACCAAGGGTCACCTTCTAAATCAGAGGCTGAGCCGGGGAAGCCACTGGACAAACAGAAATCTGATTCGAGGGTAAGTACCAAATACCAACATTCCATCTGTTAATCAGGTAGTGATGCCATTTTGAAAAGCTTAGTTATCAGTAATAAATTAACTAAAAGTGTTATTATTTAAATAACAAGCCGCCCGTCCCGGCTTTGCACGGGTGGAGATTTTTTTAAACATTCTAGTAATAAATATGACCTATGTTACTCAGGGATAATGTAGCATTCTAATGGTGAAAAATTTTTTTAAATATGTCTAGTAGTTTTTGAGTTAATTCGTTACAAACATACAAAAATATTTGTGTAGATAATAGAAAAACATTTTTTTTTATAAATAAAAAAGAAAACAGACTTCACGGGATGTGGGAAAAATGAAATAATAATAAATATTCGGGACATTTTTGCACACACGGTTATGTGACCCCAAACAAAGCAAATGAATTAGTTTAATCGGGCGTTACTTTGGAAGTACATATTCGAGACTGTTCTTACACAAATATCTAGTGTAATTCCGCTTCAACGTATTTGATACATCAAGTACAATAAGGAATTAGGCATAAATTTTATTTAGATGACACAGGAATTACACACATATGATTAACCTCCTCTGTCCACAGACCTAAAAAAAAATTTCTAAATCTATGTTTCCGACTATAGTTTCAACCGGCATATCAGGCATCAATTGTTTATGTTTTACTTTACAGAACTTTGTTAATGTTGCTAATTTAACCTAAACTAAAAGTAAAATAAAATATGGAAAAAAAAAATGAGACACAAGATTTACACTAGATATTCATCTAAGAAACAATTTTAAAATGAAATAGTTTATTGTCCAGATTTGCACTCCATAACAAATACTAATTATATGATGAAAGAAAATTAATCCCCTGATTTTATATCAGTATAGGAATATTATCTTGCTATTTGAATGAAACCTCCTTCGAGATATAACTTATTCAACGTAATAAGTAGATTAAAAGAATTACAAAATATCTGACTGCAAAATGTAGCCTATGACACTGTGCATAAAGTCGAATTTAAGGACACATCAAAAACAGTCAAACCGTTTAGGCTATAGGAATACACAGAGAATATGTAATTTAGACTAAAGTAATATACAGAGATACGCGGAAAGGGTGTACTATGCTGAAAGGGGTCCATAGTACCCGTAGTTATAAAACAACTTTTACTATAAGACCAATCTTGAAATCCCGAAAAAATATTAGGTTTTCCATAAATTTTGTTGAGTGTGAATGACCTGATATTTTCTTTGCGACTTCAAATTTGGTTCCATGGTTAAAATTGTTCATAATAACTGGTATTATGGCCACCTTTCGGCTTAGTACACTCTTTCCGTGTTAACCACTAGAAACATTAAAAATACACAAACACATTCATACGCCCGAAAAACATTACCCTCCTTCTTGGGCAGTCAGGTAAAAAAAGAATCATTAAAAATGGCAAATAGATCCAATACACACAAAATAAGTAAAGTCAAATTTAGAACCTGGTTTTAAGTCTGTTGAAAAAATAACGCTTTTTTTAATTCGTTTAGTTAACTAATATCCACACCTAGTGCCGTGTGATGTGTGTTTGTCTCGAATCTAACTAGGAATTGTCTTCACAACAGGCAGTAAATTGTGAATGTTTAAAAATACAATTATTTATAGGTGATTGTGTATGAGAGGAAGTCTGGGAGATTGCTGGCGGGCCCCAATGCTCCCACGGCTGAAAATCTAAAAACTTGGTTGCAAAAGAACCCGACCTTTGAAGTAGTACGCCCGGGAGCTCTGAGCTCGTTCAGACCGGCTTCATCCAAGAAAAAGCCTCCAGCTGACTCCACTCCAAAAATACAGACAACCCTTAACTTTGAGCGAATACCTAGAAAATCTCAAGAGCCAGTAGCGCCACCTCGTTCTCATCAATCGGAGGGTAGAGAGAGGAGAGTCCTGCCATCTCCGAAAGAAGAAAAAGTGCCTACTCCAAAAACTCCCAACATTCTCAAATCACACTTGCAAGCAATGGACACACCGAAAGCGAGTACTTCTACGGCAAAACCCGCGAATGAACCTCGCAAACCCATTCGTAGCACATTAAACCGATCTCAATCTTATGACAAGGTAAGTTTTACAATTAGACTAGAGTAGAAGACACAATTTTACTGCGCGACCTTTAATACCTTTTTGAACCTTATGTCTAGCGTAAATAAAGCGTTTTGACTCATCTGAAATGACGTAATTTCGCGCCATAAACGTTGATCAAAATACGGAAAGTTACGCGTCGCGTGCGCATTCAAGGTTACACCGGTGGTGTCGGCGACGCTCATTCAGTATTTAGCCAACAAAGCGTCCGAAAGTGTGCGCTGTAAGCAAACTGCACTTAGTTTGTTAAAATATACCACCTAATTATGTTTACTGAATAAAAGGTTTCACTAATTTACTTAAAATTATGTAAAAAAAAAAACTATTTAATAGTGTTCCAAACATCCACTGTTTGCGATGTCATAGTAAAACAATAGCCTTGGTTGTGTTTGCATTCTGATTATAGGTCTAGATTGGTATATTTATGGTAATTGTTACGTTACAGCCTTCACCGTCGTCTACGCGTAGGAAAGATTCCACGGCGCCTGAAAGAAAAATGAGCGCGCCAGAGCTGGACATCAGGGAAAATGTGAGGAAATCCTTGCAGGAACAGATGAGCCTACGAATGGCTGAAAAGAAGAAATCGAAACTAACAGAAGGAGAGATTCAACAGTTCGCCGAAGACACTGAGCTTGAACTTCATGAACTGTTCAGAGATACAGGCATGAGATACAAGGCCAAATATAGGTCGCTAATGTTCAATATCAAAGATCGCAAGAATTTGACACTCTGGGAGAAAATATGCGACAAATCAATAACACCCAAACAGTTGGTAAGTCCGTACAATCTTTCAAACTTTTATTTTTAGTGCCGGTTTGTTCTATACTCTGATATTAATGTTATCTTTTACAGGTCAGGCTATCCCCTGAAGAGCTAGCAAGTCAAGAACTGGCTGAATGGAGGGACCAGGAGTCCAAACACCAGTTGGAGTTGATCAAGAAATCGGAACTAGACTTGCTTGCTGCCAGCAAGACTTATGTTCTCAAAACACATAAAGGGGAAGAGGTAAGTGTTCCAAGTTATGGAACGAACTATCTTACATACTATTATTACAACTAATTTATGGAGTTATTAACTTTGTGATTCTTCTTTACAGGTAATGGAAACAAAAGAGGCTACAGAGTTAGAATTGGATCCCAATGTTCCAGTAGAAGATGTGGTGACTGCTTTGAATGATTCCACTGTTGGCGAGGAGGTCACTAGAGAAGTATTAGATGAGTATGTGTCACACTTTGGCTATTTTTGTAATTTATTGCCATAAATGTGAATATTAATAATAAAATGATTACAGCGCCAAAAACAAGTTGGAAGAAAAAGAAACTAAAAAAATGAGCAGCAGAAAACGAGAAAGGGACAGCAGTTCCAGTCGCTCCAAGAGAAGTCGGCGCGATTCCCGACGTAACTCTGACCGGAAGTCACAAAGGACGAGGAGAAAGTCGGATATGAAGGATAGAAAGGAATGGAGAGAGGAGAGCAGGAGATCGAGTAGGAGAGCAGAGAAAGAGTCGAGGGCGAGATCGTCGTCGAGATATGTCTCCAAGTCAGAATCGAAAGAGAAATCAGACTCGAGCGAGCGAGGAGAGCGTTCCAGGCGCAGATCTCGGTCAAAAGATAAGGTCAAGAAACGGTCCAAGTCTCGCGAATATTCACGCTCAGCCTCTAAAGGGCGGGAGAGGTCTCGCTCGCGCCGCCGCTCCGACTCCAGGGAAGGTTTGCGAAGGCACAGGTCTCTATCCAAACCAGCGACCGATGAAACCTCTACCCACAGGTCCAGATCTCAAGAAAACTTCACTAAAAATAAGACTGAGTATGTTCAGCTCTGTTAGACTTCCTCTTTTATATTTTAAATGACAACTAATAAAACTCTTCTGTTTTCAGTTCCACAGATTCGGATTCCATTGATAGGCCCAAGTCGGCAATGCAGAAGGAGCCCCACCCGGAATACGATCCCCACGAGCCAATGATCACGTCTGCCTTCTCAGAAGAAGACCTGAGGAAGCCCGAAGATGCGTATGAAGATAGCTACAAGGCCGACATTCTTGATACTGGAGCCGAATATGACCCAACTAAATCTTTCACCCTGGACACTAGTGTCATCTTGCCAAGTACAACATTTGCTCCGCAACATGATAAACCTTCTGGTAAGTAAATATTAATGAGAAGTATTATTCTTGCTACCACCATTTAGTAAATTGCCTAAACTGCGTTCCAATAAATTTAGTGTCTACTGCAACAAATTTGACTGCCAGTTATCGGAGTCACCGGAGGATGGGCAGCAGCGTCCTAATAGTACACGGTGAACGTACTGCGATCCCCAAGCCGCCTGCCAAGCGTGGCGATTATGGCAACACCCCTCTCCATGAGGGAGGCCTTGTCCAACAGTGGACGTTAATTGGCTGATGATATGTATCGAAGTCACTTGGCTCCGATAAAGCTTATTGTGAGATGTATCTTGGATGTTACATAAATATCTCTTGAAGATGAATATAAGCTAATACCACCTGGCAGGCCCAGGAGAGGATGGCGGGACGAAATTGATTCTCACGCAAAGGACTGGTCCACCATAGTACTAGACAGGGAAGTGGAAGAATAGAAGGACGGGAGGCCTTTGCCCAGTTGATGGCTGTTTTTTCTTTTGTAAATAGACATATTGCGAATGTGTCCAGCTTTTAAAAAAATCTACTTATTTTTTCCAGAAGTAGAGAGTGATCAAGAACCAAGCAGTACAGTGGAAAATGCAGCGGCGACTGTTTGGAATGGTTGCATTAATATGGTCGATGTGGCGAGATTCTATGTTGCTGCACACGAGGTACGTATTATGATAGCTGTCGCTATTAGTACAATAAAATGTTCCATGATCTACATTTTGTTTATTACTTTTTGCAGGTGTCAGGAAGTGCGGTAGATTTAGAGGAGGATCTCAATACAGAATTAGATATAGTAGGACGGATCAACCCTGACACCGTGTGGGATTACATCAACAAAACCAAGAAAACCAGCAACAAGGATATCGTCATCCTGAGACTGCAGGCTGCCAACGATGAAGAGAAAATGCAGTATATTGCATTGTATAGCTATCTTAGTAGTCGTAATAGGTGTGTATTATTAAAGTGTAATAAAATGGTCCTATCCTTGCTTCCCTTCATTTGCGATTTTTGTTTTTATTGTGTGAGTCGGGCTTGGGGTAGCTGCGTGGTTTAGGAGTGGCAAGCGAGCAAAGCGCTCTTGCCACTCGATTCGTGCCTACCTCGTAAACCGACTCAGTTAGCCTTGTTTATAATAAAGTTTTTATAATTATAGGCTAGGGGTGGTAAAGGTGCCTAACACGGCGACAGTGAAAGACTTCTACATTGTGCCACTAGCAGCCAACACGAGCCTTCAGCCCGTGCTGCTGCCGCTGGACGGGCCTGGCCTTGGGGACATAAAGACGCATCTCCTTATCGCGGTCATCATCAGACAGAGGAGAAAACGACTGGCTCATCACATTCCTAAAGATTTAATTCCGGCAAAGGTTAGTTCGTCGGACGATGAATTGTAAATAAAAATATATTTATTTTACGATTGTTTATTTCCCACAACTCCATTTAGATTTGAAATAAAATACGAAATAAATAAATCTACCATTTCTCCTTTAATCCTTTTCCATACCTGTTTCCAACACCATAGACTTATGAAATGTTTAGATTACCATTCTGTAGATGGCGCTGTTCTGGCATTAAGATATGCATTTTGCATGGAATTGATTAGCATGCTTTCCATTTATTCTATTCTAAATTATTTTACTGGAGCTAATCTACGAAGTCGTTGCTAGCTTTTATCCATCTCTACAATCAACATGGCATCATACCCCTAATGCGTTTAGATATAAAGATGATCTTATTTCCCTACCTAGGTCATGATTAATTAGTTTTCGACTCTAAATGGTGCAAATATCTTAACTGCGCTACGCATATGCATTGTCATTCAGCGTGATAATGTCGCCTGCATGCTAAGTATAATACGCTTCCAACTGGTAAGGGGCTTGAGCATCTGGATTGTCTTTAGACCTTCAACGGTATATGGGCTGAGCTGGGCAGTCTTAAACTGTTTTTGTAGTGTTAACTTGTATTTTGTTCAGTTAATAAAGGCACTTGACGGCTTAAAAACAACTGCGCTATAGTAGATTTTTAAGTCTAACGAACCAAAGGAATTTCGAAGACGCAATTGATTATAGTGTGTACGCCATGCACCAAATTTTTCTCCTACCATGCCCCTTGTAGTTAATTTTTTTGCCGGTCATTAATCACTTGGTTGGAAATACAAAGAAACTGTCAAAACGTCTATCTATATTATTAAAAAAAAAACTTTCCATTAACGCAACGACCTCGTACCTACTAACATAACGATATTTCGATAACACGATACAAAAACACTTGGGTTGGGACCACAAGAAATAATGTTTTGTAACGATCCTACTGTCACAATATGCGGTCTCTTTCCGAGACCCGTAACAGACGTATCGAACTTGGATGACGAACCGCCGTCTGGCCAACGGGAGAGAAAGAGTGAGATTATAATTCCCCTCTCTTTTTCTCTCATTGGTTGACGGATCTGACAAACGGATGAGTAGATGTGTGAAATGCTTGTAACGATTTGATTACATGGCTTCGTCAGTATAGTAACAGTGTTTGTACTTGATGGCAGGTTTCCCGCGTGTCCCGCAAGCGGTCGTACACGCCACCGACATCTCCGCGGCGGCGCGCGCTGCCGCTCCCTGCTTACACATCCTCAGCGCTTTCTACTTCGGTTAAGGACAAAATCGCAGCCTCTTTGGGTAAGTTTCAACTGTTTTGTGCTTTTCATGAAAGAAGTCCCACGGCGAACAGCGGAATTAATTTTGACATTAAACTTTATAAAAAATAATTCTCGCAATAAAAAAATAAATAATAACACTCTTTGAAATCGCTAATCCTGAAGATCCTGGTAAGGATAATGGGACAAACTGTACAAATTATTGCATTGTCATCGGTCCTTGATGAGTGTGCAAAGTTTCAAATCAATCCGTCGTTTTGAAAGGTGAAAATCATGTTCAAAGATTCTGTTACATAGATACATACCGAGCTAATAAAAGCGTGTTAAAAATTAGAGATAAGTTATCCAAAATTTTATTTTAAGTATAATTATGGCGAGTCAAAATCGGAAGAGATTGATTGATCTATGTGTGTAGGTATGTTTCCTATGGACTCTGAAACGGCGGGACAGATTTTGACTGGACTTTCAGTGGCAGATAGCTGATGTTATAAGGAGTAATCCCCGCGGGAGAAACTGCGGGGCGCAGCTAGTTACACATAAAAATCAAAACAGATATCTTGATGTCTATAAACTGGACGTTGCGACGGCATTATTTCTGGCCAACTCTTCCAGCAGACGTATCCAAAAAGGAATGATATGTCTAATTGTCTACTCATGATTACAGCTAGTGCAGATATGGAGGAGGCCTACAGCCCTGGTTCGTCCAACAGTAGCGGCGGTCCGCCCGCGCCCGCCGTCATCGCGCCGCCGGCGCCGGCGCCGACCAACCTCCGCTCAAAGATGGAGGAACTCAATCGACAGATCGAGGAACAAAAACAGCAGATTATGAAAATGGCGCAAGCGGATTCTTCTGTGGGCGGAGAGGTACGTCAGATCAGATCGTACTTTACGTAGAGCTAGGGTTGCCAACTGATTGCACAAGAAATAAAGTATATTGAAAGAAAATGAACAGTATTATGGAAAAATAAACAGTATTTTTTAAACCCCACTTTTTTATATTAAAAATAACATCAACAATATCAACAACAATAACATCAGGCGAGCTGGCGGTTAACGCCAGCTCGCCTGATGTTAAGCGATGATGCGGTCTACGATGGAGCACGCTTGCCTAGAAGAAACCGATTCACTCGTGATTTGAAGACACCCAGATTGTAACTACAGGGAAACACCCTTTCAGGTAGTGCATTCCACAGATTAGCAGTTCGCATAATAAAAGTGGAATCAAAGCGCTTCGTACGGGTTTTCGGAATATCAACCATAAAGCTGTGTCGATTTTTCGTGCCCACTCTGGCAGTCCGATAGAAAAATGGGCAAGAGGGAATCAGATCATGCAGATCCGATGCATGAAATGAAAAACCGATAGACTAGCAACTTCGTTTTTTAAAATGAAGTTGCTAGTCTATCGGCCAGACTTCTGAGACTTTCTCTTGACTATTTCTTTCATTAATTACGTAAAGGACGATAGTAGTGCATATTTATTAACGCCATTTGGCTTTGTCGCACGCGTCCAGCTTCGTCGCTATCTGTCGACGACAGCCGTCATCGCGTTGGCGGCAGCTGTGGCCTTAGTACGAGCACTTGCGAAAAAGTTATCGTTACGTAAACGATAGCAAAATGTATGAAAACATGAACAGTGCCTCTACCGGACGTGAAAGGAAACCGATTTTTTCTTACATTTGCTATCGTTTACGTAACGATGACTTTTTCGCATGTTCTCGTACTAAGGCCACTGTTAACTCATCAACATGTCGACGGCTGCCGCCGTCGGCTGGCGTCGTCGGGAAAGCCGACGTCGGCTGCCGTAGATTGACGCGGCACATCACAACGGCAAGCGACGCCAGCTGTGGATGTGTTGACGATGCGTCGACAGCTGCCGCCAACGCGATGACGGCTGTCACTGACAGATAGCGACGGTTGCAGCCTCTGCCGTTGGCAAAGTGCCGCTCGTCTGTAAGCAACCTAAATACGGTAGAGGTTAGGCGTAAGCTAGAAACTGACAGCTTACCAAAAAAGGAGCCTGTCAAGCCATAAACTCTTGCGCTAATTATCTCGTGTTTTGCAGGATGACGAAGCGTACTCACCGTCGCGGCCCATGACCCCGCCGACGGGCGTGCCGCCGACCCTCGCAGACATCTCCCTGCCATCCGACCTACAAGAGATCCTCGCCACCATCAAGCAGCGATCAGAGGCTTCCAACGACGTAGACATGCGTAACCCGCCTTTACCTTAGTTACAATTAATTTTATTTATCAAATCATATTTGTTATGGCTAGAAACTAAAAAAGCTAGTTTTGATTCTGTTACACCAATCTGTAACTTTGATAGTGCTTAAATTGTCTGGGTCTCCTTTAATTAAATTATGTTAGAGGATGGCTACAATTTTATTGCTGCCCAATATAGCTTTAGATACTAGAAATTAGTACAAGTAACAGAATCGACGCCGATGTTTACGATGATTTTGACGATATGACCACAGGAGATATATGAGCTGAAGCAGTAGGTTGACTTTAAATAAACGCCCGAATGGAGTGACGTTATCAAACGAGCGCCCCTTACTTTTTAAAGTGTGTGTTATCAGTGTAGAAGTAACGTACAAAATAATGAAATTTTTCTAAATTACTCCGATAGTAGCAACCCTAGCCCTGTGACCGACAGTAGGCATTGAATTCAAGGACATGTTCGAGTTAACTTACTGCTTTAGCTTATATGTCTACTGTTATATATTTTTCTCTTCTAATATTTGCTTAACATGGATGGAACCTCTAACACGTGTGGAAACTTTTTAAGCTATTGCATAGCTTCTATCGCGGGCCTTGAGCGTGGAGACCGAATCCAGAAATTCCGTAACGAAAATAACCTAACACCCCCCACTCCGACCTCTCACCGCTAGATGGCGTTGTAAAATATGTTTGATAAAAGAACGACATACATAGAGTTGTAAAACCTACATAATTTTATTTGTTACAAGTAAATAAATAATTATAATTGCATAAGTTGATAAAAAATGCTATGCAATAGCTTTACCGCGGCAGTCCCCGAGTGCCACACGTCTTTTTTTTAGTAACTGTAAGAGCAGCTATCATAACCGTTACACCTACATGCAAACTGTCTTTTAACCTACCTAACCTACAGATATAAAAACGGAATGAAAAGATTTTGGAAAAAATGAATTTGTGAAAACAGCAAAAAAATTGGCTATTATATTATTAAAATCGCCTATTTTTTTGCTGTTTTCACAAATTCACCAGCTTCGTAAAAGTATTAGAAACATCAGGAATTGCAAAATAAAAACGTATTTTTATTTCATGTAAGGACTAGATTTAAGAAATTTGTAAAAAAAAAAACTGAATTGAGTAGATTGTATTACAAGGGAGTAAAATAATATTTTTATGGCTAGAGAGCTATTTTGAATCCAGAGCTGAATTAAGAATTTTAGAGTAGAATCCTGAGCGAAACAAGAGATTCAATAAAAGTCGCCAGAAGTAAAGTATTATTTTATGGTAGTGGACCCTATTTTCATCACCTTCAAACATTTCTATAAAAGGCCATGTGAGACCATTTTCTTTTGTATAGCTTGTCTTTTACTGTCCCAATTAAAGGTTCCACTCTGTATACTAATAAATACTACACTAGACATATATTTGAAAGGATATTGTAAATCACTTCTAGACATAACAAATATTTATTCAAGCACAATTAATTTATTTGCAGTGCAAATAATGTCTTTAGTTTATAATAAAATTAAGAAAGCATTTTACTTCATGTGTAGGATTTCTTTACAAAGGACATTTTAACTACTTTAGGTGCAATAATGCAACTTTTCACTCTGTGTTTTATTGTGTGGTAATGATTTTTTTAAAACTAAAAACAACAAATAATATATAAGGTTGCGTAGAAAATATGTGCAATAGAATCATTTGTACTTATTGCTATTGGATTTTAAAATCAGTATGGATGTTCTATAAATCATTGATTATATAGAAATAACTAGTTCTTTCTTCTTGTACATAAGACAAATATAATAGATTTGCTTTAAATTTACTTAGTGTACAATATTAGATTAATTACAGATTATTATTTTCTATATAGCATAGCAATTATTTAATTTTTTTATGATTTATCATTTTATCTAAGAGGTGTAATAAAATAAAATAAACATTAAAATATGATAACTACCTATGTTTTATTTATAAGTTGTCATCATCATACAATGATTTTCTAGATTTAGATTTTCGATCTTG
Source organism: Agriopis leucophaearia (assembly GCA_949125355.1). NCBI lineage: Eukaryota > Metazoa > Arthropoda > Insecta > Lepidoptera > Geometridae > Agriopis > Agriopis leucophaearia. The sequence goes on from OX421262.1 coordinate 13,266,467, forward strand.
TAAGTTGAACTTTACTCCCTTTTGCATTTTGAAACCCTTGAATGCATCTTCTCTAAGTAAGGGGTTGTTTCTTAGCTTCTTTTCCATGCTTAATATCTTAGTTTCCATGAGCTTTCTTCTAGGAATGTGTTTTAGGGAATATTCCCAGTCTCCCGTAGCTTTTAGATCCAACAAAATTGGAATCATATGGTTAATATTGAGGTTTTTCTTAGATCCTGGTGCCCATTCTAGGTATCTGTCCAGTGGCAATTTGGCCATTTTTAAACCATCTCTCTTAGCTTTTGCTAGTGATAAGGGTTCATTATTTATCTAAAACAAAAAGTACAATAAGAAACATTTTTAACTGACTTCAAAAAAGGACTCAAAAAGGTCAACTCAAAGGATATCTCAATTAGAGTGTTTTATTATTATTTTTGTTTGTTACCTCAGAAATCCAACATTTATAAACCAAATTGGAAATTCTTTTTTTATTTGAAAGGATATACTTTCCGATAGGTCCCATAGAAACTTCACCAATATCAATTCAGTAGTTTGGTTTTTAAATCAAAACAACTAAAAAAATATGACATCCAAGGAAAAGAAATTCGGTATTTACTAATTGAAGTCGGGGTTTTTTAATAGATAATTAATTATAAGCAATTCAATGACTAAAATTCTATATCTTTATCAGTATACTTGTATTGACTAGCATCCAGCTGCAACACTACAGCGCTCTGCAAGTGTGCGTGACTATGTGAATGCCAGGTCAATGCAATTACCTTGCTTTTCTAAGAGTGTGGTCAATGCATCTACAGACATAAATATCTTAGTTTTATAATTATATCATACCTTATCTACCATGCAGCCAACTATGTACACAGCATCATGATCAAAACTGGTTAATTCATCTCTGCAATGTGGTGTCAGATAAACTAATTTCTCCTTAGGAAACTTATCTAAGTAGCTTTCAGTGTAAATATTTAGAGGAAACCATGATTCCTCCAAAGATGGAATGTTTTTTCTTAGTTGCTTCATAAATGTGCCTCTCAAGTTAACATTACAAAGGTGCATGTTAAATGGATTTTTGTGTATTCTATTATCACCAAAGACGAATGTCATTTGTTTTGCTGCATTGACCGTTTCTCTAAAGACCATGTGCTCTTCGTATGAACAATCTATAACTACAGACTGTCCATGCATTATTGCTTGTAATGCTCTGAAACAAATCATTCATATATAGTATGATGTCATCATAGCATCTATATCAGTGTCCCAATCTCACTAGATATAAATAAGAATAGCCAAGTGTGATGATGATAAGACAAGTGTGAGTCGGAGTCACGCAGCGAGTTTGTTATGTAGTTATTGACCAAAATTTTGTTTTCTTTTGTTCTATTTGTGACTCTTAATGCAAGCCTAAATTGGTAGTTTTTATTATTTTCTTTTTGTTAATTCAGTGATTGGCTTGTGTTTGACCGCTAACTCAGCGATGATGCGGTCTACGATGGAGCATGCTAACCTAGAAGAAACCGATTCACTCGAGATTTGAAGACACCCTGACACTAATTTACTGAGACAAGTAAGACAACGCATATTCTGTGAATATTTTAGCTGGCTAAACCTTTTTATGTTCAACCCCACTACCACCCTTTAGGTACTGATTAGCATAAACCCCAAAAATCACTAACTAATGCAAAAGTTTGCGCTTGCTATGATAGCTAAATACTAGATTTACAGGATTTAGATAGGCCTATTTACCCTGAGAAATTGCAGACATGATAACTGGAAACCAAAGGATGGTTATAGTTATTTTTAATTAGGATAGTTTACATTTTATTTAAGTTGTTATACCATCGCTTTAGTCTATCTGCAATGGACTGCTCTGGTGGCTCAGTTGGTAGTGAACCTAACTTCTGTGCTTGGGGGCGTGGGTTCGATTCCCATCTAGGACAAACATTTGTGTGATGAACATTGGTGTTTGTTCTATGGCTGGGTGTTAATATCTATTTAAGTATGTATTTAAAAATATATATGTATGTATATCAGTCTCTGGCAGCCATATTACAAGCTTTGCTTAGTTTGGGGTCAGATGACCATGTGTGCAAAAATGTCCCAGATATTTATTTAATGGTGTTATTTATGTGTTTCTTAATAATAAATAAAAAAGATTCAGATAAACCTTTACCAAGAAATGAAATAACCTTGGATAAAATCTTACCTATAGTTATCAAACATGTTTATAGACTGATCACGAATTCTTATAAACAATGATTGGTGTTTAATGCCATATAGCAGGTCATCTGGATTTTCTTTAATAATTTCAATGGGATTTTCTTCAATTTCTTTTCTCCTGGCCTGTTTTTTAGCCTGAAATAAGTTAAAATTTTGTATAAAGATTGGCATGTTTTAATATTTTTGTTGTGAAATAATATGGAGTGTGATTAATTCTTAACTGTTAGATACCTACCTTTTCGTTCTCTTTGGACTTTTCTGTTTTCCACAAGAAGGTTAAGTAATTTGATCTTTGGTTTCTGCTTCGTGATGATAATAGTTGTTGCCACTGGTCTGCGTTTAGATTGTCCGGGGCACATCTCCCGTCTTGACGCATTACTTCTACTTCTAGCATTAATATTCTAAGTTTTTTCTCAAGCTCAGTATCTCCATGACAAATCGCTTGAACAATTTGATCTATAACAAAACCGTATATATTGGAATATGATCGACTTGACAATAATTCCTGTTAGAATCTTTGATTTAGATGAAATTTGGTGATGAGTGAGCTTTTTTAAACCTGGATAACGACTGTTTTTTAATTTTAGGAGTCGAACGGTTCGCTGTAGGACAGCGGATAAAACCAGGTCGCAGCTGATAGATTGCCTCGAAAGCCTACTGGCGGCCTGAATCAAATAAATATACGGGACCTTTGCTTTGTCATTTTATTTTAAATGTTTGAGATGTGAGGGATTATTGCGAGTTGAAATTCTTTTCAAGAAAAATATACCTGATTCATCTTGTGCTTCTACTTGTGAAGAATAGTATTGAGGTTGAGTAAAAACTTTTGCATTTCGTAGTGGCCTTTTGAATGGTTTTATAACATCATGTGCTTGACGCATATGTGAAATCACTGCTCTTACACAATACATCTTTGAGTTTATTTAATATATTAATAACAAATATTACATTCAGTCAAAACAACCTGACCAAAATCACGACCAAAATCTTGTCACAACACAGGCACACCACACATTACTTTACTCTTTGGGCACAGTGCACACCCAACCTGACAGCAATTGTCAAAATTTGACTTATCTGACTGACAGTGACAGCTGATCTGATATCCTGACTGCACTTTTTTTTTCATTTATTTCATGACCTACTTTTGATTGAAGAACTCTGTATCCGCACGGATACAGAGTTCTTCAATCAATATCGTTAGGTTTACTAGGTCTGTGGGTTTACGGCAATAAATAACGTCAAATAAGAAGTAACAGAGTCTGTCAGAGTCAAGCTAAGTAAGTCCAAGTCATGCTCTAGTAAAGTGGCGGAGACAGAACAGTGGCTTCTACGGAGTTATGGAAAGACCGCGAATAATTATTAATTAAAATGATCATGAACGTGCTTGACTTTGGAAAAGTGATATGACTTATGCACCCTATAGCTTGATTTCAAGTATGTCTCATATGAATTTCGTCCCACTCCACAAAAAACACTTCAGATATTTTTTTTACAACCGGTCGGAAACATCTGGCGTGGTTAATCGGTTTTCGCGGGGTCATGCGCATTTACCTAAAAACAAAAAAAAACGTGCGGGCACGGCAGTCGTTACCAAGGCTTAATACTGGGCCCTTATTCCGCACGGGCAAACGCGCGCTAACGTGGCTACATTAAGTTAACCTCAAAAAGTTGCCTCTATTCCTTAGGAAATAAAGGCCAACTTTTTGAGGTTAACTTAACGAGCCGAGTTACGCCGTGTTTGCAGTTACACAATAAAGGCCCTGAAAGTAATGAGGTGAAACATGTCTTTTCGTGATGTTTCCAAAACTTCATAGAGGCCTTCACCACTTTTCTAGGACATGACTTTCACTTGACCGTGACCGATTTGGATGACTCTGACTGTGAGTATGATTTGTTTGACGATATTAAAATAGGTTGAAAATATTTCTATAATTGACACTGGCAAATGCACAAGACGTGGGACGCCAAAATCCTTAAAAGTAAAGAATAGCAAAATAAAAAAAAACAGTTCCGTCGTACTTCGTTCCGGTTTTCCTTGGGTTTTTCGGCCTACGTAGATATCTGTGGTCTGTGCAGGCCCGGGCATTTATTTTGCACGGGCCAAATGCGCTCTATCGTGGCGAGTTAAGTTAACCTACAACAGTTGTACTTTATTTCCTAAGCAATACAGACCAACTTTTTGAGATAAACTTAACGTGGCCACGATAGCGCGCGTTAGCCCGTGCGGAATAAGGGCCCTGTTCTCTTACTGGTTGGCGTAGTAAGTGGGTTTGCTATAGAGATACCAGTACCAAAACATTTTTGACCGATTCCCAGAACCAACATCTTCCAACGTGACTTACTTACTTCTTTGTGTGACTTTTTTGTTATAAATAATAACTCTGTGCACCACTGGAATTTAATAATGGTTACGAAATAAATCAGCAATGTTTTCATTTCAGTACAGTCTACCTATGAATACCTATAAATGTCAAGTCCATATTATATTAGTTCTAAAGGGGTCCAACAAGCGGCACTAGTAGCTAATACCGCCTTTTTGTATGAAGTTGGCTTTCTTCTCCGCTAGGAGTAATAGTGTTCCGTAGCGTAGGTCTGTGGTTCCGGAATCCGGCCGCAAGCAAAGAGTACTTTATTCAAAGAGTACTTTATTATATATACTGAAATAGAGCCCTATCTCGGCATCAAAACGGGCAAGTAATAAATAACGCCATCTGTACTTTCTAGTAAGAACTACGGCGATGCTAGGTATATACCTACGTATAGTATACATCTAGGTATGGATACACACACATATATATAATTATATTCCTATTGCGTAGGTAATATAGTGGATTTAAAATAAATACTGAATAGCTTACAGAATGATTATATTTATTTACCAAAACCATGATTAATTCAAATAAAGAAAATACTGCATCACAATATAGGGTTTATTCATACCATATTTCATAATAAGGAAATTCCGGACAATTGCTTATGCATTGTTTTATGCTGTAGGGTAAAGATAATTAATTTAGATATATATATATTATATATTTTATTATTTACTCGTACTTGATTTGGTCATTTTCGTTCCTTATTATGAATATAGAAGTGCAGACTAGTATTAACAATATACATATATTGTCTAATTTACAGCAGGAACTTATATTCAGTATTAGTAATTATTCAAACCGTGATCTAGGTTAGGTAATTATGACACCAAGTTTACCAGCTGAGGGAAAATTCGGCCTCTATGAACATGGAAAAGTTCGAATTTCAAAATAATCATATTATATTATGTGACACAGTCACATAATCTTCGGTGGTTAATTAGATATGGCACCTAAATCATGGTAATCACAATTCAAATTAACTAAATTTTATTCATTGAAATCATTATTAATTATTTTAGACACATGACCACACCCAGTGGGACCCTTCATACAGCAGTATCATTTGACATATTCTATTAGTTTAGCTTTTGTTGATTTTTTATGTATTACATTCATAGTGGATTTCAGTTAAGGGGCTACCACAGCAAAAGGGTTGCTCTAGCTTGCACATTTTATAATTTCGAGGATTTATAATTACTGTATGTACCAAACAAATATTGATTTTGAATGAAACTTTTTTTGTCGTCGTTTTTATGTAAGCATGAAAAACTGGCTAGAATACAACACATTTATTTCCAAGAATGAAAAGTTTTTTTTTTGTTGCTATATTATCATATCCTCAAAAAATGTAAATTTGCGAGCAAGAGGCTAGTCTATCGGTTTTTTATTGGATACATTTTGGAGAGTGCGCATCAGATCTGCATGATTCAATTCCCTCCTGCTCTTTTTTCTATCGGACTGCCAGAGCGGGCACGAAAAATCGACACCGCTTTATGGTTGACATTCCGAAAACCCGTACGAAGCGCTTTGATTCCACTTTTATTGTGCGAACTGTTAGTATGTGGAATGCGCTGCCTGAATGGGTGTTCCCCGATAGTTACAATCTGGGTGTATTCAAGTCAAAAGTGAATCGGTTTCTTCTAGGTAAGCGTTATCCATCGTAGGCCGCATCATCGCTTAACATCAGGCGAGTTGGCGGCCAAGCGCAAGCTTATCTTACAATAAAAAAAGAGGCTCCCTAAGTCTCTTACCATTGAACCCTTGCTATAGTTTCTTCTCACATTGCTAACATAACACAACAACATAATAAGACCTATGACAGCTATAATAACAATACCCTCCGAGCCCGCCCTCTATGGGTAAGGCTCCCCCCGAAGGCAAAATATGAGAATAAACATGTTTGATAAAATAAGTAAGTAGGTACCTATTGGATTACTGAATGAGAAATAAAAGCTTTTTGCTAGGATGTTAGGACCGATCTAGAATAAGGTAAAAGTAACCGTGGTTCCACCGGGGTTATGAAAATGTGTCCCTCGGTTACTACATATAAACGATATTGGCGAAACCCAATCGGACAACAAAGAATTACAAATTAGGAAGGGTACAGAAAAACCAAACTTTCTATTCATTCTACTCTCTATTTACTATTTTATTTCTCATGCATTAACCCAATACGTATTGAAATTGTTAAGATACCAGGGCCCCGATTCTACTAAACCAATTGTTTTTCAATTGTTCATGAATTACTTATTTTTTTTTACTTTTGACACTTTATCTATACCAAAAGTGTCAAAGGGTAATTTTTGAGGCAATTCATTAACAATTTAAAAACAATTGGTTTTCGCTTTTGACACTATCTAATTATACCAAAAGTGTCAATAGGGCAATTTTTGAGGCAACTCATTAACAATTTAAAAACAATTGGTTTTCGCTTTTGACACTATCTAATTATACCAAAAGTGTCAATAGGGCAATTTTTGAGGCAACTCAATAACAATTTAAAAATAATTGGTTTAGTAGAATCGGGACCCAGATTAGGTAATGATCAATAAATTATACTAGATTATACTATTAGTACTGCTGTTATGAAGGGTCCTGCTCGAGTTTTTTATTCTTATTTGTGTCTTTTATAGCACCTGTTATGTTTATTTGCTTTCACTTGCAAATCATCTTCATCATCATCAACTTGCCTTCTCCCAGCCAATATTTGATTTATATTTTTACAATAGTTATGAAGCAGGCATCGAATAACTATATTTATTAAATAATCAATCAGTTTCTCTTTATGGAAACTGCACTTTATAAATTTAAAATCAGCTATTACTAACACTGCAGTTTTTATTGACTGCTTTAGATTTGGTAATTCTAATTGTGTTTTCATAATTTCATTGATGATGTCCTGCATATTAGAAATCATTTTTATTAATTGATGGCTGGGAGTGCAAAGCCATCGTCGTCGTTTTTCATACTCTCTGTACTGAATGTATTCAATTTCATTATTAGATGATAAATCCGATGTACATTCAGAACACGTTTTAAATACATTTGATTTTGCTTTTTTCAAAAAGTATCCGCTCATATATTGAATTGGAGCATATTTTCTAGCAATCGTTTTGTTTATCCTCTATTGGTACCAGCTCCAATTCTAATAAATCAGCAAAATCAAATGTTGCTTTGGACGACGACGTTGCTTCGGCATTTTCGTTGATGATGAGTGCTTGCAAAGTGTTACAGTAATCTGCTTCACAATTTTTACCACGGGTGTGGACACTGTTTATATTATTTATTAGAAGTGTCGCAAATGCAGACTCAAATTGGTCGCATGTCGGATTGACGTTGCGGCACCCATGGCTTCTTACAGCCCCGAAAAAGTTTTCCAGTGGGTCCTGGTTTAGGTGCCGCAACCAAACTGATGATATTTGGTAGTCATCGAGTAATTTTTTTAATAAAACTTGAATTCCTTCCAGTGTCCACACCCAGTTCTCCACTGAGGGTACAGACTCTTTTTTTCCACCTGGGGTAAGAAAGGCCATACTTTTGAATACTTTTATCCCTTCCTGCCATGTCTTATGGTGGAGTGATTTTGGAGTTGCTGGGCCCAGTAAAGGTTTGGCATTTTTATTTTTCGTGAAACTGCCGTTCACCGAATCAGGACATAACTTAGACAAACAAGACACTATAAAAGGTCCTTTCCCAAAAAAAAAAAAACAACCAGCACAGACACAGAGTCCTATCTCAAGTTCTTTTCACTCAGAAATTAGCGTTATAGTTGAGATCACAGTAGAGGTATTTACCGGAGGAACTTTAGCTCGACTCGACGGATAAATACAGCGCACTATAAATCAACTTTAAATCACAAAAATATCACATGAACACGCTAACGGCTTCACCTGACACTTTGTTTTTGAATTGATATAAATTGAATTTGACATCCAGTGTTGCCAGCGTGATGTATTTTTTTTTAGCTAGACGTTAAAACAGATAACCTTCCATTACAATGTCATTTTAATCATTTATTAGTTTATTATTTATTTACAGTATAAGGTCACAAGTCCCTCTATTTACAGAATTATAATAAATTAAATGGGCCTGGCTTGCGGCAAGCCCCGCAAGCCAGGCCCATGGGAGGCCCGCGCAGACTGGGGCTCGGCTGGCAAACGCCACTTCGAGTATATGGCCAGTCTGACGCTGTAAGTAGGTACTTAAATTATAACTATTTAACCGATGTCTCCGTATTTACATAAATATTAGCAAAATAAACAGCAAATATAATAATCTATAATAATTAAATATCTTAACTAATGTAGTAAATAATATATTATATTTAAAACTATTTAAAATTTTGTAATATCTGATAATTAGAGTAAAGTACAGGTGTCACTTAGGATGGTATGTACCTTAGATAATATATAGTTTGGATCTCCCTTTAAACTCGAGCTAGTACCGAAAAAAGTTTGCCAAAAATCGAAGGGGGCGATGTGAACACGTATTGTATACACTGACATATTCTTACTAGTTCAACAACACAACTCTTCAGCACACAACTGCAAACGATATGATTAAAATGTATACGAATAGATGACCGAGGGGGGGGGAGGGGGGTCAGTGCTAAAGGGAAAACTGTAGGTAGGTATAACGTACAGTACAGTATAATGTACAGTACAGGTCAATAAACTGCCATAAAATTTAAGACGTAAGTTTTCAGCGCAGAAGGTAGGTCACTACTAACTGAGCCACCGGGACCGTCGAATAATTTAGAAATTATGTATAAGCATACAACTATTTTTAAAATATAATTAAAAAAAAAAAACTTAGTACTTAAACACTTGGGAATTGTGATGATGTAAATTGTGCTTTTATGATTTAATATAAGAAATGTTTAATAGCATAAAAAATTATTAAAATTGAGTCTGGTACAAAAGACTCATAACTGTGCATCATCCAGTTGTATGTTATATATACCTATACTTTTTTTGACCATCACGTTTTACAATGTAACAAAATATTTTAACTTTTAGTTACTAAATGCCTGTTGGAGGTGAATGTAGCCTGAGAAGTCATTATATTTGTCTGTCATCTACATAAGACTGTCTGTATTGTTAGAATTTAATTAATTATGATAAATAAAGATCTTTACAAAATCATGACTTTAAAAATAAGATATAGTTAAAAAAAAAACATTCTAATATATATTATGTGCTTGGATGAGACATGATATATGGAGCTGAAACCAGTTCCTAACTCCTATTTAGAAGGCAAAGGATTACAAAAATGCTAAATATAGCTGGATCTAGCTAAGTTGGCAGCACTGGACAAACTACACACAGACCAACCATTATATACTATATTACCAGTGCTAATATAAAAAATATTAATCTGAACTAGGTTTGAAAAGGGTTTATTGGGTTTATTAATTATGTTATTATAAATGTGAGATAAATAATTTTTTTTAATAAATTAAAATGTAATTAAAAGTTATCTTCACTACTACTTATTTCATACAGCGTCATCTATTCAAATCTTGTTGAATTAATTGTCATGTGAAGATTTGTAATGCTGCAAAAATACCATCTGTATGCTCCAGTAGACATATAGGAATTATAATTCTACAAAATTAAAAATCTCCATTACAGTTTAATTGTGAAGGCCTTGAATGTGCTTTTCAATTTGCCAGTATTTTATCTATTGTTTTACTCAGTGATTTGTTCTAAGATTAGGGCGCCTGGCCGCAAGGAAGTGGAAGAGAGGTTAGATTTGATTTTTCCTTTATTGATTTTGAAAGTATATTCAACAATTGCGTATGTATTAATATTAATTATTAATATATTCTTATTTTTCAGATCAAGTAATAATGGCAGTGGCTGCGATGTTACGTCGTACGTTGATCAACGGCACATTGTATTCTGCTGCTACTTTGAGATTCGCTTCCACTCAGCAAGAAAAGAAAGTGTTTTTCGATGTGACTGCGGACGGTGAGCCACTCGGCCGCATTGTCATTAAGCTAAACACCGAAGAAGTACCCAAGACAGCAGAGAACTTCCGGGCTTTGTGTACTGGAGAAAAAGGGTTTGGTTATAAAGGCTCATCATTCCATAGAATCATTCCAAACTTCATGTGCCAAGGAGGAGACTTTACTAATCATAATGGTACTGGGGGCAAGTCTATTTATGGCCGCACTTTCCAAGATGAGAACTTCAAGCTGAGGCACACTGGGTCTGGAATTCTGTCTATGGCTAACGCAGGCCCTAACACCAACGGATCTCAGTTCTTCATTACTACAACAGCTACCCCTTGGCTGGATAAAAAACATGTGGTATTTGGATCTGTTCAGGAAGGTTTGGATATAGTTCAGAAAATGGAAAGTTTTGGTTCTAAAAGTGGAAAGCCTTCCAAGAAAGTTGTTATTGCTGACTGTGGTGAGTTAGATTAGCAGCAATAGTTGAGTTGTAGTTAATTAAATGTACAAATGTTATTGTTGATAATAAATTATGTTATAAATAATCTAGTTCAATAGAAAGTAGTTTTGCAACATGGCAACATTGAATTTTCATTTCCATCCTAACTTCCTCTGCTTTTGGTAGAATAATGTCCAGTTATTTTAAACTGTAGTATGATAGTTAGTCAAGCTCATCTGTAACTAGTAGAAACAGCAGTCTGTCCAGTTGAAGTACCTGAATGAAAACAGAAAAGTAGATTAACATAGAGCAGTGGTTCCCAATAAGTGGTATGTGGGCTTTCATGCCATCCAACTAACTCATCTTTTGACGGAAAGACCATTCTGATAAAGACACTATCTCTAGGAGTATGCAAACGGATTGAAGTGGTATGCGTGGCTGTCTTATGATGAGGTAAATTCATCAGCAAAAACAAAACTGCACTAACATTACAATCGCCACAATATAAGTCAATCAATTTGTATTGCAGGGTATTATTTATCATTGCGGAAATAAGAGGTATGCGAGTTTGAGAACTTTCTTCAAGGGGTATCTATGATTAACTGATTGGAAACCACCGTGTAGTTTACTATTCAAATTACTTAGACACTAAGGCGTAGGTAGGCCTCCCACTAGATGGACCGACGACATTGTGAGTCGCGGGCATCCTGGATGCAGTCGTTCAGTGTGGAGGTTAAAGGGGGAGGCCTATGTTCAGCAGTGGACGTCTTCGTGCTGATGATGATGAGACACTAAGTGCGTTTACTCACAAGACAACTACAGTACTGCACAATACTTAAGATTCAGAGACAACTTATAACTTTCGAGATTTGCGACTTTTGTCACTTGACTGAATGTGAAGCAGCAACAATGCACAAGTCTCCGACTAAACATGTGCGAAGTCAGGCGACATCGCGGGTTATCTCTGGAGACGTATCGAGGCGATTTATGCCCTAACAAATAAATGGCATAAACAGCAGTAGTCTCTAAAAACTTTATTTTCATATCCAGGTGATTTCCAAGAGGATCTTGCAGCTGCGAAGACCGCTCAATAACATGACATGTAAATGAATTCTTCAAGTTATTCAATGTGGCAGTTGTGGTTTTAGTAATTAAAACAGTATGAAAATAAGTATGCAATTTTTATTAATCACTAAATGCAACAAATTAGTTAAGAGTTGCTATCATCAAATTTACTGGTGTGATTGACATAACAACATACCTACTTTAATTACATACATCTAAGTCAGTATCTATCAAGTCTTAAGACCTAGTGTAGTAATAAGGCATTTTTAGATAAAACACTCTTTCATATCAAACTATTAGACCTCTCTTACAAATACACATTTCACAAAAATTTACACACCTTTTGTCTTTTTTATTTGACTATCTATGATAAATATATTGCTTTATGCACATCTCATACTAAAATAATGTTTCTACCCAGTAGTAATTGCTTTTTTATTATGAAGAGCAGCCTACAAATTGACAATGTTAATTTAAAAAAATATAATCTGATGATAGAACTTTGGAAGTACTTGTAGTGATAAAATTTTAAAATTTGCCTTACGTTAAATATCTGGACTTTCTACTATCTAACATAAATAACAGTAATAATAATTTTTATTAACATAAATTAGTTTTTTTGAACATGGGTTATTTATAGCACGTTTTTGAAGCTGCATATTCTAGATTAAATTAGTATCTTTAATTTAGAATTCTTATTTTTTCAATCAATATTGAAAAACATACTTGTAAGACAATAATTTAAAAATGACCACTACAATCACACAACTCCTTTCCTCACATTGAACTAGTAAAATTATTTAGATATCTACTTGCGTTTCTTAATTGACTCCGATATTACAGAATTCAAACAAAAAAAAAAAACAAGTTAAAATATGTAACAAATACAAAATATACAGTTAAAAATCAAAGCTAAAGGCAGTATGGGTATATTAACTCTATAAGAAAACTAAATATTAAACATTAAAAGGTCTGAAACAAGTTTGCGTACATTACAAGCGTATCTACATAATAGGGTAGATGACTGATGTTTATATCCTTGAAACCAATAGCTTCGATGAAAAATTTAAGTAAATATAATAATATGAGGAGGAAGAGGTACCTGGGCCGGCCACGTAAGTAGAATGTCGGAAGAGCTGGGGGCTAGGACCACTACAGAATGGCTGCCGCATGCCATACGACCCCTTAGAAGGCCCAGAAAAAGATGGTACACTTAACACAGAACAGATAGGAGTGGAAGAAAAGAAAGGAGGCCCTTGCCCTGAAATGGGATGACCACGGCATATATTTAAAAAATAATTTTTAATCTGTTATTAATGTTCTCATAATAAGCATTTAAAGTTTTTGGTAGAGAAAACTCGATCCCTTTCCCACAAAACAAAAAATTACGTCATGACTGTGCGCCATACTAGTCAGAAATTCAGAATAAGATTTATATGGCGTACAGAGAAGTGACATCATAATTTGCTGTTTTGCGCTTCTGTCTAGCATGGTATTAAAATGCTTATAAGTTGTTTATTTTTGATCAGATTTTCATTTTGTTTTAATTAATCAGCTATATTTATGGGCTACATTTTAATAGGACAATTTAAAAAAATCAGTCATCTAGCCTATTAGTGGTTTAATTATGGTACGCGTACACTGGAGCAACTGTGCAAACACCAGAGAACTTCACTCCGGTATTTCAAGGACTGGGTTGATTCAGGTAGATGCCGGCAGGGGAAATACACAATACACCCTTAGGCTGCAGTAAGATGAGACGAACATTTTCGTGCGTCCGCCTCAGTAGCCGTTCGGCCACCGCGCTCTCACGTACTTTAGTCTAAAATGTGAATTCTATTTCCTAAGCAATAACATTTAAATTCATTGGCGTTGACCACGCGGTCTTTCTTTTGTATCTTTGCTATGTTAATTTCAAACGTAGTTGCTAAATAAATAGAGCGTATTTTGCTATAACAATGCGGTCTTTAGACACGTGCACGCGGAGGCCGCCTAGCGAACTCGTTGGGTTGGCGCGAACAAATTCGTGTCAAATAAACGCGCCCTTATACAGGCGTTTCACGATCCGAGTGCATGTAAATATGACATCTGAACGCAATCGGACGCTGGCTACTGATCAGAGTGGACTCAGATAATGTTCAACTTTGACAAGCTAAGCTTTGGTCACCTGCGTCCAAAATCTGACAAAACAAATTAACAAAACATTTTTAGCTAACATAGGGCTTATTATGGATGTCCGTTTGTGATTCGGATTGTGATCTCGACCATGCATCCCCCTCTATTTACTAACTCGCACCACGCGCATGAGCGAGATGGATCGCGATCATAATCAGAATCATTAACGAACACCCGTAATACATCTAAAGTTAGCTGAACACTAAACACGGTTTACTTGTTTTGTTAAGCCAGGTCTCCTGCTCCAAAAATCTAACAAAACAAGTTATCATAACATGTTTAGTTAACATAGGGTTTATTATTATGGATGTCCTTTAGGGATTGTGATTGAAACTACTTGCCATCTCGCTCATGCGCCTGGTACGATTAAGTAAATATAACAGGATGGAACCCGATCGTGGTCATAATCCTAAATAATCGTACTCGTATGTTAGCTAAACATGTTTTGATAGATTTTGGGCGCAGGACAGCCGGCTTTAGATTTTGGATGCAAGAGACTCAACAGGCCTAACGGCTGCCTGTTTTAAACGATTCAATTTAGGCGATTGCGAAAAGTTGCGCGGCCGCAAACAGTATCTCGGCGCATTAAGGTTCACACTCGCGTATTTTTCCGTACTGCGCTGTTTCGACCCCGCGTTAATAGGTAGCCATAAGACCCCAGGAGTTATTAGCCCTCCCATCTCGAATAACATTTGAGGTACTTACAGGTATGCGATATATCAGCTACATAAATGCGACTACATTAAGCATCCTGCGCCCAAAATCTAACAATACATGTTTAGCTAACATCTGGCTTATTATGGATGTCCGTTCGTACGGGATGGCACGCGATCGTGATCACAATCCAAATCACGAACGGACTCCACAATAAGCGAGATGTTAGCTAAACATGTTTTGTTAGATTTTGGACACAGAAGACCTGGCTTTATGTACACAAACAAAAAAGTTTCACTAACAAAAAACTACCATTCTGGAACATTAATCATTAATTTCTGACAATACAAACTTGCTGTTTGAGATCATAATAAATACAGTGGTCCTAAATTAACAAATCAATGTATTTATTTAAACTACAGTTTTTTTTTTGTGCTTTATTATGAGGAATGTTATTAAAAAAGATAAACAAAAACTAACAATATAAGAAAGACAACATAATGGCAATGCAAGGCGAGCCTCTAGTACGTTAGTTTGTGCTATTGAAACAGGAGTCCACCCAAGGGCGTGTTCTCTAATGACATGTCAGTTTCTTTATTCATTGTTCCTCTTCTAGTTCCCGTGATATCACTTCAGTCTACACAAATTCTACGAATCCTACCAACAACATTAATTCAAGACTTATCAATCATTTAATAGTTATCAATTTAGAACACCGACTTCACAAAATTTGTATAAAATGGACAAATTCGGTTAGTTGGACGACCACATTGTCATCCATGTAACAAAATTTTCAGTTATTTTGATTTATAACCCAAAATACTGAACCGATTTTGGTGAAGTTTTATGGGACCAATCTGAAAGAATATCCTTTCAATAAAAATAAAAATTGTCCATAACGGTTCATCAATGACGGAGTTTGACAGCTCATCCTTTAGCCCCCCGCGATGAAAAGGAACTGAATTTTGAGCAGGATCTTTGTCGAGCGGGCCAATCCTAGGCGCGAATTGAATGAATGACTTTTGTTTTCTTCAATCACAAGCGACATACGATACCTCTCCCCCGCGACCGTCGTGGCTTACATAGTTCACGAGCAAATTATGACACATGCGAGATCAAGTGCGTATATTATCTTTGGAGGTAACGAAAAAAAAAACAATGACCCCTCCTTTTTGAAGTCGGTTTCTTGAACTATATTATGCAGTAATACTATGTTTTTACACAGCAATCAAGCTGAATTGACCACTTTGAATTTAACAACATTATGCATCGTTTGATATTTTATATATTTTACACTTATCATAAACATTTCTGGCGAGCAGTAAACTTTTGCGAATCAAAATAATGTATGTTGTTTTTTTTGTTAATACACAAACTTTTTGTTGTGTATTTTTTACACAAGTTGGATATGCATATTTAGAATAATTACGGATAAATTAAGTACACACAAGCATTATCACTTATTATTATAGAACTTTTGTTATAGCATTTAAATTGCACCAGGTTTCCTTATTACATAGGTCTATGTACATTAGAATTTAGAAAATTATTTTGATATCACAACAAAAGCGTACAATTTTCAGCGTATCAATGAAGAAAATTAACGTGTTATCAGAAACTAAACTATCATAATTTCGAAAGTCATATCCTCAGGGATACGCGGGACACGGTCAATTGAAGCATCACTCCGACACAAATCACGCACTTTTTAAAATTCGGTAATTCTACTGAAGCTCCTACATTACTGCTACGATATGATTCGGAATCACTCATTCGTTTATCTATTTGGAACTAAAAATGAACGTCTACTCGATCACTCGACAATAACATAAAAATTTCGCTAAGCGATCGTCCATCGCGCCGGTGGCGCGGGCGACGCGGGTTGAGATTCGCTAGACGCGCGGCTCCAGCGCGCTCGGCAGCTGGTCCACGCTGCGCCCCTTGTGCATGGGCAGCGTGAGGTCGTGCGGCTCCAGGGTGAGGTGGTGCGAGGAGGTGCGCTTGTGCCTGGAGCCCGCGGTGCCGGCGGGCGGCTTGAGGTCGCGCGAGCCGGTGCGGCGGTGGCGCAGCACCGTACCTTCGATGAGCCGCTTGCTCTCGTCGTCGAGTGGCGGGTGCACGGCCAACTCAGCCAGCTGGCGCAGCGCGTCGAGCGCCAGGTCGCGCGAGCTGGAGCGCGAGTGGCGGCGCGCGCGCGGCTCCAGCTGGATGGTCTTGGAGTCGTTGCGCAGGTGGCGCGACGCGGTGAGCACGCGCTCGCCGCCAGCCTGCGTGCCCGCCGCCGACGCCTGTGAGTCGGTGCGCGTGAGTCGCCGCTCGCCGCCCTCCAGCGGCGTGTCGGTGCACGAGCTCAGGCCTGACGTCACGCCCGACCGGAACACGCTCGCGTTGTCCGCCGACGGCAGCTCCTCGAATACTGCAATGAAGATAAATATCATGATAATATCATTATTTTATTATCATCGGATAACTAACAGCTACTTAAAAACATTCGTTGTGATAAAAATGCTAACCCTGTATATAATACAGGTTTACGCATAGACCCTGTACTACGCCGAAAGAAGGTCATTGTACTCATCATCATGCACAACTTTTACTATGGGACCAATCCTGAAATCGCGAAAAATAAATCAGCTGTTTCATAGAAAACGGTCATTGACACTCGACAAAATGTATGGAACAGCAGTTTATGCCTCAAAGTACGAGACCTAAAGTAAAAAATCATCCTTAAGATATCCTAGGTTTTATGGCACCTGATGAGAAAAGTTTGCACTCGTGCACTAGACAGATGCTTAAGCCCTTACATTTGTCGAGGCTGATGATGGAGCCGGCGATGTCCTTGTGATCGAGCGGCGGCGCCACCTCCAGATGCCGCCGGCGTCGCACCAGCCACCAGTCCGCCATAAAGATGCCCAGCGCTACGATCTTTATGCCGCCGCAGAGGCCCACGTACCTGATACAACAATAAAACACCATAATTAGTTTTTTTGCATAGCTTTCATGCAATGGGCTAGGGATGCTCTGTCTCTTTTCCGCTAAATGAGTGTCAGTATGAAGTTTGTATGGCGTACTTACAAGTGACGTCATTTGTAAGTATAGTGCGCTCTCTGCCTAGCAAGGCATTCGCTTATATCTTCTTTAATTTTGAATACATTTTAATTTTGGTTCCAATGGTCGGATATATTTATGCTAAAATTTTTTAAAGTCATTAAGAAAGAATATATAGCCTGAGTAGCCTAATATTCTGTAGAAAATCCACTTATGAATTTAAAAATGCTTTAAAGAATTATGAATTTAAAGTTCTTGGCCGTGCGCCAAACGCAGTACTACCAAAAGTACATAATAGCTCCTGTGTTCAGCTGAGATCACCGTAAGGATGCATTCATGATATTGTCAGGGTTTAGAGCAACACGTAGATGCAGGGTATCCACTCAAAATGCAAATTCCGGACTTTCCCAAATTTTCCAGAATGAGGACACCCTGAGATGACTTCGGCATTGGACCGAAAATAATAGTGTGCTCAAGGAAGATATTTGGCTATGGTATGCTAAAAGAAGAGGCCTATGTTCATCAGTGAATCGATGAAAGGAAATGTTCATGATTCGCAATGCGTCAAAAGTACAGACGGCAAATTTTTGGCCATATGTTACCAATGGCACATGTATTCGATGTCACCTTTATGGAAGAATATTACACGTTCGTTAGTATAACACACACGTTAGTTAGTTCGTTACACGTTCGTTTGTTCGTTAGTTCCCCAAGCCGCCTGCCAAGCGTGGGGATTATGGCAACACCCATCTATGAGGGAGGCCTTGTCCAACAGTGGACGTTAATTGGCTGATGATGTGTGATGATGTGTTAGTATAAATTGTGGGATCTAAAACTTTATGTAACATTTATTCGACTACTGCCAATCTGCATGATCTAATTCATTTTTCTATCGGACTGCCAGTGGGCACGAAAAGGCGATACCGCTTTATGGCTGATATTCCAAAAAACCGTACTTTGATTCATCACTTCACTTGATCCCTTTTATTGTGCGAACTGCTAGTCCGTGGAATGCACTGTCAGAATGGGTGTACCCCGATAGTTACAATCTGGGTATCATCAAATCATGAGTGATTCGGTTTTTTTAGGCAAGTGTGCTCTTTCGTAGGCCATATTATCGCCGAGAGGGCTGTCAAATGCAAAATGCCTATTAATTAATTAAAAAACCCATAAATGCAGCTTTCTCAAACGAAAATAATCATATTAGTAGATGTACCTATATCGGAACTGCTCAATATCGTAGAGCAGGCAGCGGCCGCCCTTCTCCCCGCTGCAAGACTGCTTCCACAAAATGCAGGTGGAGTCGATGAGGTTCCCGAACAGTATCGGCGCCGGGATGTACCCGAACAGACGGAATATCACGAACTGCATGCCCAGAGCGAACGAGCGCTCCTCCTCGCTCACAGACCTGCAAACATACATTAAAACATGAGGACAGTGTTACCAACATTCTTTAGAGAAAGTGCGCTGAGACAACTCCTGAAAAGCGTCAGACCGGAGTGATTTCCGAATTTATATATTTTTTTTAAGTTAAGTAAGAATTAAATGAGTTACCTATATGCGGTTTTTTTATTTTTTATTTTTTTATTGTATAATAGTCTTGCGCTTGGCCGCCAACTCGCCTGGTGTTAAGCGATGATGCGGCCTACGATGGATCACGCTTGCTTAGAAGTAACCGATTCACTTTTGACTTGAAGACACCCAGATTGTAACTATCGGGGAACACCATTTAAATTGAAAAGGAATATTAGTTAAAAAGCGCTAGTTAAAGCACTATATACAATTGTTGGGTGCTGAGAGGAGGAAATAAAGAATTGAATTGAAAAATTGAGGAAAATATTTAATCGTTTGAATGCCAAGTGCTGCGCATGAAAATCAAGGTTTTTACGGCTTGGCCTATGACTTATTTGACGATATCTAGTCAAACTTGAAAACATTTAAATATTCTTGACATTGGTAAATGCATGCGAGGAAAAAAAGTGTACCTCAAGACGATCATGAGTAGCGGCATCTGTGTGACGGCGACGACGAAGGTCATGAAGAAGAGCAGCACCAGGAAGGGGAAGATGGTGGTGCAGGGCGGGTTACAGGGGCCGGCCGTGGCGACCGGCACCACCGTCACCTCGCTGTACTCGCGCGACGTGCCGCCCGCCGTTAGAGCGGCTGCGCTCGCGCCGCTCACCACCGCGCCCAGCCCCGCCATCTCGCGCACGTTCTCGTGCACGCCTGACCACACATGGAAACTAATTAAGACACAGCTAATAAACAGCCTTAGTCATCGTGCTCAGTGAGCGCAGTGCCTAACGTGAGGAGTACATCCGAGTTACGGCTATCTCTTAACGCGCAAGATACGGTTTACGCTCGCACAACTTTTCGATCACCTGAACAGAATCGTTTAAAATAGGTAGCCGTAAGGCCCCAACACTCCATGAAAAGAGTCGCCGAATCACTGTTTTAAACTATCACGGTTATTCGCTACAGTTATAAGAATATTAACGGGATATTTACCGTGATAAGGTACATGGATTGTGCTTCCAATATTTCGGCCCAGTTACATGCATCATGTTCACGGGTTACGAACCTTATGACGGTAAATATCTCGATAATAATCATATAGCTGAAGCCACCGGATGTAGTTAATCCGAAAATCGAACTGAGTAGCGTGCCTTAGGAAAGGCCTATGTCCAGCAGTGGACTAATATAGGCTGATTATGAATGTCGTTAAAGTAAACTTTATTGTGATCGAGTAATTCAGAACAAATAGAAATATTTGCTCATTATTATGAGCTGAGTAAAGATTTACAATAGCCTAATATGTAAGAAATGATTCAACAACTTGCTATTTCAGAAAGCGTTATTTAACTTTCTCTTTATAATTTGTTTATAGGAGCATATATCTATAGGATATTATATAGATGGCCACTGAAACCTGCCCTGATTGGAGAAAAAAGCATGATTTATTGGTTGTAAACAAAACATGCGTAGGTTAGATTCGAAGTGAACTCTGACACTGCAGATGTTTTGGTTCAATAAAAGGTTGCGATGCTATTTTAGGCGCGGAATATAACACCGACAATGCAAGATAGGTCGTTAGCACAGTTAGCCGTCGGTATATAAATGGCACTCGTGCGCAGAGCAGTTACGATTCCGACAGTTTGTTTCAATGGAACGGATGACTCAAATTTGTCTTTGTTAGCAAACGAAAACTTTAACCTCATGTCTGGATAATCCTTTACGTCAAATAATAATTTCCCCAAATTACTATTCTCTACTTCGCAGAAATTGTAGAAGAAATAAGACAATTAGCAACACAGTTAGAAGTCTAATAATAAAACTGCCGTCAATTTCTGTGAATTCTGGCAGACTGCATAACTGGGATGACGTGTGAAAATGGGTTAACTGCATTATTAATTTAGCATTTAAACTTAAATTGTAATGGTACAATGAAATTTGATGTACTTTTCACCAAAAGTTCAAAGACATATGGCATTTATCAACATGCTCTGGGCCAGCATGGTGCAGGGCAAATCTTAGAAATGGCCTATGTCCCACCAGTGGTATCATGATGGTAGATGAGAACAATTTGTCCGCCATCTTGGGGTATCCGCCATATTGAATTTATCATCTAGGACCAGTGTTTGGAAAAACAAATTTAACGAACCCAAACTCGACGGAGTTACGTCGTTTTGTTTAAGAGTTCCTATGGCCATCTTCTGTCTCCAAACCAGCTCAATGGTACAATAACATTGCATTGTCACCGAACTTACATAAGTATGCCAATGGCAAATTTAAGCTCAATCGTTTGAGGATAACTGGTCTAAAATTCGGTTGCAAAATTTGTCTTTCACATACTAACAGGGAAAGTTTAATAAAAGCTTGTAAAAAATGACGAGGCTGATACAAAATGCATGTTTAAAAGTGGAGTGTGCTCACATGCGCAGTTGGTGAAGTTGGAGCGAGAGGAGAAGGCTGCGCAGCCAGCGTGGCACGGTGAGAAGTACGTCAGTCCGTTGTTGCCGCAAACGGGTTCCATATCCGTTTCTGTACACAGGCAGTTGAAGTTGCACGCCGCAGTCAGGTTCACTTTAAACGGCTCCAGATTGCTGTCACAACGTAGGAAACTTCCATCATCGACTGAACGGTACAAACATACAGATATTCTGATGTTACGTGAATCCCGCAGCGCACTACTCGCCACAAGCACAGGCTCCAGGCTCCTACCCGTAAAATGGTCACTTGCCAAGGTCTACCAATTGGCTTCCCAAAGACATAGTTTCGGCAACGAATATAATTGTCTATATTGCATAGCCCTGATACGGACAGGGTGTAACCGAGTCGGAGGGGTCTATAATACCCATTATTATGAACGACTTTTATGTGAGGACCCCTCGTCCTTAGTCTTCGTCTTAGTGCACTCTTTCCGCATAACCCCGTATTTAAAGCAAAGTACGCTGGCTTTTCAATCAAACATTCGAAAAATAACGTCGAAAAGGAATTCATGGCATTAGGGGTGACATCCATAGATTTATTTATTCTCTTAACTTGACATATTTTATATCTGACATATACTGTTTATATGAATAAATGAGTGTTATCATCATCATCAGCCAGAAGACGTTCACTGCTGACCATAGGCCTCCCCCTTTAACCTCCACACTGAACGACATCCTGCTATCTGCATCCACTGGATGCCCGCGACTCTCACAATGTCATCGGTCCATCTAGTGGGAGGCCGCTGCGTCTTCCGGTTCGCGGTCTCCACTTAAGAACCGTGAAAAAATTAGTGTGAGTATGACCAATACACGTAACCTCATGAGTACGAGCAGAAAAGAAAAACAATCAGCAAAACCTCTGAGGCCGTTTAGTAGGTTATGGTAAATCAAAGCCTGAGGCGCGTTTCCGAGTCCACCTGAAATGACATCCAGCATAAGCAATTCGTGCAACTGATAACATATTTAACTTTATCCCGGAACACCGGGATCCATGCTACAGTTAAGGTCATTTCGCAATGTTCAATGCATGTTTATACATACCTATTGTTGGTATAAGGTATGGTAGTGCCGGCCATCTTGATGTTGTCGCAGCCAAGGAAGAACAGAAGAGCGTAGCAGGAGAGGCACACGATGTTGGATATGAGCACGAACTGCACGGCGCCTTTGGGTCGCAGCTCCAGCCGTTTCAGCAGGCACCCGCCCATGAAGATACCGATGCAAGCGCCCGGGATCGCGATCGCGCCTGGATAACACACCAATTTTAACTTTAACGAACCAAATAGGCCCATTAGCTTAATTTGTAGCGATGATAGCTCAGTGGATGGCGCATTGCGAAAGCTTCTTAGTCTTGAGCATCGGCGCAGTCTTGTTTAAAACGCTTAAAGCGATCTCTTGGCTGCGACCCTAGCATGGTAGTTGATTACTTTTTAGAGCTCGACTGGCTAGTTGAAAATATGACGCCAAGAGTGTGAGAGAGAGTCAACGGTGTGATCCGGCAGCCGCATGAGCTACTTCCAATTTCAGGCTGGGCCTGTTTGCCATCTTTGACCACATTATTACTTAATATCAGATAAGTTGTAGTCAAACACACATACACAAGGCCTCCTCATAGAGAGGGGTGTTGCCATAATCCCCACGCTTGGCAGGCGGCTTGGGGATCAGTCAAACACCTAGCCGCAAAAACACATCTGTGTATGTTGTGTGTATGTCACCTCACCCGAGCTAATTTAAAGACACAAAACACATACACATTACACATAATACCTACATACATGACCCCTGAACTGTGCTGCATAACTCTCCTTTTTGGCCGATCGTTTAAAATGAACGTTACCCTCCGATAGTATGGCTTTCGTTCCAATTATCTCGTTCTTGTACAACTTCTTACCATACGTAGTAAGGTCACGGAGATTTGTCTACTTGATTTATCCAGTAGTACTTGGGAGACGATCAATTTTGGGAATGACATAAGTCATAACCTGTAAACCTATAAATATATAACCTGTAAATACTCGACCAACCTAGTGACTAATAGTTCGGTCTAGTTTATCCACCTTTGCGTGTCTTTAGCGCGGCGGAGTAGGGCTTTGATTGATCGTCGCTACTGCGTTCGAACACGTCATTTTTGGCAGTTAACGTAATAACTTATTATAACTTCATGCTACATAGCTCAAACTATGAGCACCTAGCAAAATATTACCTTATAACATAGTATCAAAATAATAAAGTAACAAAATTACATCTTATTTTTTAGGGAACACTTGGAAAAGGTCGGTACAAAATAAACCGGCCAAGTGCGAGTCGGGCTCACGCACTGAGGGTTCCATATCACCACAAAATACTAAAAGTTGTGCAAAAAGATAACATCGTCCAGACGCGTCTGACGGTTACCCATTCAAGTACCGACCGGGCCCTACTTTGCTTAACTTGGTGAACAGAAATTTTTCACCGACTCGCACTTGGCCAATCTTTGTTATTTGTTGTTATACTTTAGAGTGTGTACTATAATCATGAACGTTTTGTTGTATTAGAACCCCACTTTAGTTTTTGCTTTTTGACTTTATTATTTCCTAGTTAATCCACTGTAACATTACATATTCTGTGAATATTTCAACTGGCTATCTATAACGGTTCGAAAGATACAGCCGTTAAAAGGTAGACGGACAGACAACGTATGCTTAGTAATAGGGTCCCGTTTACACTCTTTAGGTACGGAACTATAAAAAAGGGCGGAAGAGGCTTTTGTGCATAAAACCCTTTTTTTACCCGTAAACGTTGCATTGCAGCGCATAAGCTTTGCAATGGTTCTAAAAAGATTTGATAATGATGAAGATAACCTAAATAGCAGTATTAGGACTAGCAGAACAGTCATTTGAATCTTAGTGATTATAATAAAAATAATATATATTTTTTATAACAAAAAAAATACTCAAGTTTTTTTTTTCCTAATTAAATATTAACATTGAAGGTCATATTAGGAGAAGTCTGGACAACGGACAATAAATAGATTTTAGCATTGCTCACCAGTAAATACGCTAGCCTGACTCTTCCCGAGGCTGAACTGCGTCTCGAGATACTTGGGCAGGAAGACGACGAAGCCCGACACTATCATCAGCTCCATGCACGCGCCGAGACATGTCACCACGTACACGGGGTTCTTGATCAAACGCCACATCGACACCGGTATATCTGCGGACAGAGATAAAACTTGCTTTAGGTCACTCGTGTTTCCGGTGTGAAGGCAAACATTGAGTGCAAATCATAACATGGTTAGGATATTTTATACTACCATTGAATTTAAAATTTGCACAGCGTCTAACAGTGTGGTCTGCCAGACTTTCTTGAGACAGTTCTCAATCAAGACTAAGCGTACACTATCCATGATCACACCGTTACTTGCTATGAGATGAGCTGTGTCAAACGCTTAGCTTGTGAAACGTACAACGAAAAATCATCTATAGTCCCTTAGTATGACCGCATTTTACACCGTGGAAAAAATAGTTAAGATCATGACAGCATAACCACAGCGACGGTGTGGCCGAGGATGGAACACGTTGGTCTAGAAGAAATCTATTCACTCTAGCCTTGCAGATGCCTGGGTTGTCGTTCTCAGGAAACAAGGAGGACGGCAAGGAGTTCCATTCTTGGGCAGTACGTATCATAAATGACGACCCAAATAGTTGAGTACGAATCTTTGGAATTTTCACGAGGCCGTGGTGGCAGTGTGCATTTTTCTACTTGTCCTGTGGTACAAGGGGGAGGGTGGAATCTCTCTTGGGTGGGTCGGTGCAATCTTCTGTATTTATAACCTTTTATATCTTTTCCATATCCAGAGTCCTTGAGGTCGGTCTGCTTGGGCGGTGGTTTGGAGGTGGAAGCTCCGCTGGCGGCCGCCGCTTTCTCCACGAGTCTTATCTTTTCCTTCTCTCGCACGAGGACCTTGGGGAACGAGAAGAACGGAATCGCGACCAGGATCAGCAGGAACCCGCAGAGGAGGAATCCTCCCCACCACATGCCCACCCAGCGGTGGTCGCCTGCGTCTGGAAAAAAGCGCAGATATGGGTTTTCTTGTTAACAAGAGTTACGACGTGTTTTCTATTTTTCGATCCAGTTTAAATTTTCAGAGTGCTTGTCTTACGCTGCTTTTTTTACGTACAAAAAGTAGCAAACAAGTGACGGGCAATCTGATGGTGAGTTGTCAAGGTGGTAAGCAATTCCACAAGTTACAGTTACGTGGCAGAAACAATCGATTAAATCAAACAGTGCGTGACTTCCACGTATCTATAATGTGTGCATGGCATTTCTGGCCATGGCGGCCGGTTTGGTGGTGAATTCGGGATTGACGGGATCAAATTCAAATAGTTCATCAGAGCATTCACCGTTATAATATCTGTAGAACAAGCTGAGCGAACCGAAGTCCCGGCGCAAGCTCAGCGGCTCTAACTAGCTATGCGTTAAGAAAAACAAAACTAGACAGCAAAATATAGCCTATGACATTCTGGAATGAATACGAATCTCAATACCTCGCACGTCAAAATCTGATAAAACGTTTAGCGATACAGATGGTAATATAGAGACAGACAAACATACATCTGAAAAACAATATCCACCTTCTGGGCATTCGGGTGAAGAGGTACGAGTCCAGTCTACCTGCCATATGCAAAATTCAAACTGAAGGATGCCTTCCATTAAGTTTTAGAAAGAAAGCACCGTAACGCAGCTAAGTGGTTCGGTCTTGAAACAATTTAAATCACGTTTTGACTTTGATCCGCCTAGAGTAGCTCTAGTAAATTACAAGTTAAAATTGGTACTAACATTATGTACCTACCGTAAATAATGTTAGCACATAGAATTGATCGGTAACTAAGCTAAAAGCCATTAAGAGATTGTTAACGGTTTAAATTTGGCAAACTGTAGACGAGATCAATAACCTGTAAGATAGTTAATTCAATTAAAGCTATTTTCGTTCAAAAAGAAACTTAAGAAAAATCACATCAAAGTATTCTTTGTGATGTTTGGCTTCACTTTAATAACTTTGATCGCCAAGGTTCGTTTATCGAGACTTTATTTCAAACATTGGCACCTGGCACGAGACTGGATAAAGGTAATAAAATCTATTTAGAACACTCAAGTAGCTATTTCAAAACCATATAAGTGAATTAGATCAATAGCAATTAATATCGAAAGATGTTGAAATACAGTTACATGTAATTACTTACCAATAGAAATGCTTTGACCGGAGAATGAGTCCATGTGGAAATTTAGCAGATATGCGCCGAGCAGGAAACCCAACACGGGGCCAAATGCTGCCATGCTGTACATACATCCTGCAAATACACGAACAAATATTTAACTGTAATATACGGCAGACAAATAAACACATGTGTTTACTCCCGCGTCAAACACAAATACGCGGTAGGTATAACAAGTGGCAAGCGTACCATTATGTCCACGCCTCTTTCACCTACTTTGTACTTAGGTACGTATATTAAGTGCCTGTATCAAACGGCAGTGACTCGCTTTGCGGACCAGAAAGTAGGTCACAGTTGTTTTGTGCGCTAACAAATGGTGCAGGGTTTCGCCGTTAATATCAATGACTTATCGCTGCCAAACTCACTTTGTACTCTAAGCACTTGAAAGTTCTTGGAATGTTTTCACTGCGCTATTGCTTGGAGAATGAAATGAAACGGTTAAAGAAAAACAGTTTTCATTAACTAAATTGGCTGCGAGAATGAGGAGTGTGCTTGTGACGTAATAGTTACGCGAGTAGATATATAAATGTATTAGGTAGGTAAACTCAATATAACATGAAACGGTTGCGTGTCTGTGTTGCTTCCACATTGCAAATTTCATTGTCAGCATCCGTATAACGGTTAATTGTATCATGTAATGTTATAAAATCTTATTTCATTAAACGAGTTTTTTATCACCTAAGGTGAACGTCTCAAAGAAACATAAGAGCCGCGTAAATGTCAAGTGTTTTTTTCCCACTACGGCGTAAATAAGAGGGTAAGAATGACCTGCCGCCAAGCATCACTAGAGACTCTTGGCTTGAGGTCGTGTCTGCGAACTCTTGAGCCCAAGGGTCCTATTATGACGCCTTGTACGTAATGAAAATGATTCAACAACAGTCTAAGCCTGAGCGTCTTATAATAAGTTAAGACCAACTAATTCCTAACTTGAAACAAATTTGGATAAAAAAACAGTTTTTGGATAAAAATCTTTGTATGTATATTTTATAAGTAGAAACACGCATTTATGCGTTCTGTATGTGGAATGAGCTTCACATAAGTATTTTGTAAGAGAGCGACGATGTCGAAAGTAGATTTGTTGGCGTATAAAACCATATTTTTAAGAGTTGCAAAATTGGCGTAATCTTCGGCGCAACGAGACACGCTGACCTAAATATTTTATCGCTATTTTGTCGCAGGATGCGGTACGTGGAATAACGCTGTAGTTTCAATAATATGGGTGAATTTGGCTTGTCGCCCATTTCGGCCAGAAAGCCAGCCGACCTCTGCGCATCGTCAGGCCGACCGTGAACTGTTGTTCAACTTGGGACGACGTTTTCGGTTCGGCTAAGGTGAACCAGTCTAGTATTCCAGATTGTGTACTCGGTCTAAATCACCTAAGCATATCGACAAGTCTGTTGGCTTATTAACGTTCTCAAGGGCGTAATAAGAGTGCTAAAGTAAATTTATCTGACAGAAGAGGTGGCAAAATGAGGCTAGGCTGATTGGTGTTTGTTCTTCGGCTAGTGAATTCGATTAATTATGTTATGAGTTTAGGCGCGAGGCGGTGGGTGCCGGTCAAGGCCACGGCTCACGGCGGAAAGAAGCACCGCGTCACGGCACTCAAGGCACCGATTGCGCCAACTTGCCCTAATGGATTCGACTCTAACACGCCACGCGACACTTCGCCATAACAACCTTGAGATTGCTGCAGTGGAATACTGCCATCACGCTACAAAATAATCATATATCAAGAAAATATCTGTTGTTGCACCGGCTTTGCCTGTCAGCCAACAACGGATAGGTAGTTGAAAAAAGTGCAAGAAATGTGACAACTTTAGTATGGAAACTGAAGTGGTTTTCATACATTTTAAGCCGGCTTTAAAAAAGAATGGTATTCTCAATTTAGTTGTATTATTTAATGTTTGTTACCTCAGAACTCCGTCATTTATAAACTTATTACGAAAATATTATTTTTAAAGGATATACTTTCAGATTGGTCCCATAGAAATGTCATCGAAATAAGTTTAGAAGTTTGGAAAAAATATGTCATCCAATTAAACGAAATTAAGTAAATTAATTCTTACGTGAGTACCTAATTCCCCTATAATACAAACAATAAAGGGACAACAAGTTAATTAAAATTATAATGCTTTGTTTATAATGTAAACAGCTGGAGTGTTATCTGGGCGTCCACGCCTACGTCTAACAAATCGCTTAAAGGGCAAGTTCGTGCGGCGAATGCAATTTGGTTTTACGAGGTTGCTCATCGCACCGTGGTCGCACCTATGCAAACTTTCAAGATATTATTTTATAGCATGTTGACATGGACAACGAGAATGCAGAGCTTCAAATATAGACGCGACATGACACCGCATGTGGGTTCAACAACCTGCGTCATGAATTCGTTGAGCGAATGGTCGGATCCTGCAGTTTTATAGCTGCCGGCCAGGTTATGAATCAAACCGCTATATCGCAAACCAGACGGAATTCCCGTAATTGTAGCTATTCATTATACATATTTATATTGGTATATCACGTGTTCAAATCTTTTTATGACACATCTCATCTCAGATCAGACAAACAAGTGAATTGCGCCTTAGTACAGTTATCGTTTGTGTCCAAATGTCTCAATTTTTCATTAAAAAAAATATACATTATACCGCTAAACAGTTATTGCAAAAACTGTTAGTACGGCTTACTTATTCATTTTGCACACACACTCAGCAGCGACAGTAATGAACCAACTAATAGTTTACATGCAAAAGAGGGCGGCTAGGTCGTCTGCAGGGCGAGTACGACTAAAGGCATCAAGACTCATTTAGACTGGATGCGTTCGCACCAGCCACGCAACCTTTTGAATGATCTTAAGTACACATACTATATTGCGTTTACGCTGACTAATATTGTTAGCAAACAATTATAACTTTCGTGAGTTTTGTGGTAGATATAAGCTCGATAAGGATAAATTCCAATGGATTGCTTCCTATAATCATGTTCAGTTATTTTAATATTATCTATTGGGGAATTCCTGCGAGCGCTATTTTCATATTCTTAGAAAGTGGTCATCAATGCAAATAAGGCTGGAGTTCGGCAGTTCGCATCCCTCTGTCACCATCCACAAGTCTTTCCTTATGCTATTTTTATAATAATTTATTTTTATAATAAGTAAAAGGTGTCTCTTCGTTTGGTCTAAGTTCAACGACTTGTGTTGTTTCGCGAAGTTTACGAGAGACCTCAGGGTTACGTAGTTACGATCCAGCCACCAGTCACAGCATGACAATAAGGACAAGAACTCCTATACTCACACATCAACGGATCGATGAAAGACACGGAGAATAGCGAAAACACGTCTTTACATATCGATTTTTTCGCCCTTGAGAGCGTTCGATTGAGGTTAAACTAACGAACTTACCGATATACATGCTGGAGGATTCGGGTCGAACGTGGTCGTCCACGTATGTGGTGCCGAGAGTTAGCAGCGGGGAACCCCCACATCCCAGCAGCAGTTGCGCTACCACGAACACCATCACCGGCATAAACGTGCTCGGGGTACTCTGCCGAATGCATTAACTGTTATTTATAATTCGAGATAAAACAAATGCATTTCTCCTCCTATGATGTATGATCATACGCACTTTGATACAATTGTCGGGCCTCAGATTACTAGGTGGTAAGCCTTGCGAAATCCGTCCAAGTCCGCCCATATAGTCCGGCAGCCGGCAGATGTTCTCGTCCGATTTATTGTTCATCAAAGTTTCGCTATTAACTTCCGCTATAAAATGCGGAACGACGAACACTAACGACCCGATGCCCATAATGACAGCACCTGAAATAATCAAACTGCGTCAGTGATAAGCTCGAATATAAACGCAGGGTGCGAGATCACCTGAGTAATTACAATTATGCCGAAGATTTTGCTTCGCGGATCTGTGACGGTTATTCTTACCGACTGCGATCCATACTGGAATGTGCCTTCTGCTGCCGAGATACGAAACGAAGATCACCGTTATGACATTTCCGATCTCGTAGCTGCTCGCGATGAGCCCCGAGAGACTCGAGGGGATTTCGAAACGCTTCTCGATGGTTGTAATCACAGAATTAATGTATCCAGAGCTTAGAGCCTGTTGTAGTGTCACCAAGATGGAAAGGAAAAATACGAATACCTGAAAATAAAGCGACTGTTAGTCCAGTTCATAAAATAAAATGAAAATTCCATGAAGCGCAGCTCATTTCTTACTTTAATACTAGAAAAGCTCTGGATGAATAGCGGTCTCCAGGACAAGATACCGCAGTCTCTTGCGTCATGAGGAATGTCTAATATTTCTGGGAACATTTGCCGATGTTTTTCTCTTTCCTTTTCTCGGTCGCGATCCCTGTGGAGAAAAGTATTTCGATATTAAAGCTGACAAACTTTGTGAACGTTATTAAACTGCTCGTTGTTTGAGCAGGGAATTATAGGAAACTGAAACTTTTGTACACACTGTTCTAATACTTGGTAGTTTGGCGATAAATTTACGAAGTTAATAAACATAAAATCAGTAGTAATAGGTACCAGGCAATCGTTGTTGTCTTACTGTGCAGTAGTGCTCATTTGCGTAGCATACAACTTAAAGGAATCCATGCGTTTTGATACTTGGCGATAGTTACCTGTCGCAAATGCCAGCTGACGGGTTTCGGCTGTGACACTTGATGGAGTCGCGCAGCGGATGCGCCGCTGGCGGCGGTGGCGGCGTGCTCGGCCCGGCCTCCTCGGTCTCCGCGCCGCCTGACTCCGCGTACAGGCCCGTCATGGCGTACATTGACTCTTGCCTCCTGTCAACAAAATCGATTTGATCATTACTTAGGAAGATGTCATTCAATTGCAAATTTGTAAATGTAGACTATGTAGAGATCTAAATTGAATTGTAGGTAATAGATAACTCGAGATCCTAGTCGAACGCAGTGGCGGATTATCCCTAAGGCAAGTTGATGCAAGTGCCTAAAGGCGCTAGGAAGCAGGGGGCGTGCGCGAAATATTGCACATTCCTTGATTTAGTGCGCCTTGGTCACAAATTTAACAGACAAGACGCGTCTGGCGAGGTTAAAGCGCAAGCCTATAATATTAATTTTAACAAGGGAGCTCTCATTCAAAGTTCAAGATGATAATATTGACCTACTTAGCTAAGTTTACTTAGTATTTTCCCCTGTTTTTTTTTGACTCGGACGCCATCTTGAATGTCCCTAACTATGTCTATCCCACTATTAAAACGATTCAAATGACACCACCTATGTCGAAATCCATTAAGTCGTTTAGGTTGTAGGGCGTGCACGTGTATACATACACTCGAAAAACATAACCGTCCACTTGCGCAGTCGGGTAATTATAAAATATTGCTTGTATGTGTCGAGTCTGAAAACATCTGAAACTATTATTTAAATATTATTTATAGTCCAATCCTAACACACCACCGAAACCACCAAAATTTACCACTACTACCACCGGATATAGGTGTCACTTTCTGAAACTATAGTGTCTAGAGCTGGTCAGATGTTGCAGAGGAAAGAAATGCCTAATAATTTAACAGAATCTTAGTTTACTCGATGTAGGTATAAAATGAGAGGGTGAAATTAGGAGGTACTAATGTGACTGAGAATATTGAATTTACGTTATGACGCAGCTATTTTGAATATAAGAATTTAAAAAAAAAAAAATAGCTTTACGAACTTTTAGAATAAAATGTGTACAAAGTCAAAAGTATTAATATAAGGTCGGGGAAAAAGTTTCTTCGTATTTTTTAAACAAATTCAAGACATATTTTTTTCAAGTTTAATTACATTTAATTATAATATATATGTGCCATTTTGTTCGATAACTTGTTGCCATCTTGTAGGTAGTGACATGATCCCGTTGCTGTAGAATTTTTGGGACTTCTGATCAAAAAAATGCAACAAGTAGTTTTGACAGTCCTCTCTTGATGTTAATCTAACACTACCCAAAGAATTCTGAAGAGATCGAAACAGGTGGAAATCTGAGGGTGCAAGGTCAGGGCTATATGGTGGATGCATTAACACTTCCCAACCAAGCTCTCTAAATTTTTGCTGAGTGGCCAAAGATGTGTGCGGTCTGGCGTTATCATGATGAAAGACCACACTCTTTCTGTTGATCAATTCCGGCCGTTTTTTCTCAATTTCTTGTTTGAGTCTCATCTGCTGTTGGCAGTAGAGATCCGAATCGATGGTTTTGCCCGGCGGTAAAAGCTCATAATGAACGATGCCCTGCCAATCCCACCATACACACAGCAT
The DNA here is from genome assembly GCA_949125355.1 of Agriopis leucophaearia. NCBI lineage: Eukaryota > Metazoa > Arthropoda > Insecta > Lepidoptera > Geometridae > Agriopis > Agriopis leucophaearia. Next base: position 13,299,901 of record OX421262.1, read on the forward strand.
CACCTTATTACGTGTTAATCCGGGTTTCGCTACAGTCTGTGGTGCTTCACTGCCCTTTGACCATGATCGTTTGCGCACATTCTTGTCGTAGGTGATCCATTTTTCATCACCAGTGATCAATCTTTTCAAAAACGGTTCGGTTTCGTTACGTTTCAATAGAGAGTCGCAAATGAGTACACGATTCATTTGGTTTCTTTCAGTGAGCTTGTGTGGCACCCAAATATCGAGTTTTTTTGTATACCCAGTTTTTTTCAAATGGGTCAAAACTGTTTTGTGGTCAATCCCCAGTTCTTCAGCTACGTCGTAACTATTAATATGCCGATCTTGGTCCACTTTGTCAGAAATGGCATCTACTTTATCCGTAACAGGGCGACCAGAGCGAGCTGCATCTTTGACATCAAAATTCCCGGACTGAAAACGCTTGAACCAACATTGTGCTACTCTTGATGACACTGCATTAGGTCCATAAACGTCACAAATTTTTTTCGCGGCTTGTGTCGCAGTTTTCCCTTTTTTGTAATAAAATTTCACAATATATCGAATTTCTTCGTTAGATTCACTCATTTTATCAAACAAAAAAACAATTGAAAAATGGCGGGAAATTGCTTTTTACTTTTTGTATTCCTTTTTTAAAATGTCATATTTTTAATGGTATCAAAACCAGCCAGATACAAACAGTACAACGGATGAGATTTTTACTACAACCTTATACATACAAAATACGAAAAGACTTTTTCCCCGACCTATTATATAAATAGATTTTGAACAGGTTTCAACTTAGTTTAAAAAAAACTCAAGCGATGCTGTATTTATGAAAACGCGATTTTATGAAATAACTTACATCTCATCTGTATGCCAATGCTGTATGTGTCTGTCTTATTGATTGCGTCTACGCCACACGATGTCAACAAAACTATACAATCAGTTCAATAGAAGGAAATAAAACTAAAACAAAGCTCCTTCCTGATATACAGTTGACAATAACCATATCAATTGACATTTGTGCCGTGAGTTAAGAGCGGCAAGTGATGAGGAAAGTGTGGGAGATATTTTCATTCAGCATTGTCTCACTGGCGTGTAAACAACTGTACGAGTAATTCTAAGGAGGTATTCAAGGGACGCCAATCAAATATTATTCGACGTAACGAGCGACATCATAAAACAAACTGTATACTTCATAATAATGCATTTACAAATCTCTACCCCCCATACCAAGTCATGCTTAAATTTAGTTAGACCGCGTGGAGAACTTTACCACATAATTAAGGTAGAGATAATATATCATTTTTTTAATGCCATAGGTGGCAAACAAGCAGACGGGCCGCCTGATGGTAAGCAGTCACCGTCGTCAAGGGATACTTCTAACACCGAGGCATCACAAATACCTAGCCGACCCTTTAAGACTATTAACTCGCCTTTTGAAGAACCCCATGTTGTATCTATTCTCTATCCAATCTACAATACAAAAGCGTCTTTTTTTTGTTTTTTATTTATTTTTATTATTTAGGAATAGGCTTGCGTTGACCGCCAACTCGCCTGACGTTAAGCGATGATGCGGTCTACGATGAAGCACGTTTACCTAGAAGAAACTGATTCACTCGTGATTTGAAGACACCCAGATTGTAACTAGCAGGGAACACCCGTTCAGATATCTTTATTAAGCCAGTTACAATTTAACCATGGGTAGAGTGCCCACGCGTTATCAAAACCCCACATGAACTGTGACCATGGGCATGGACGGGAGTAAAAGGTTGCATTTGAATTTATAAAATAAATATAAACGGTTTACCTACGAGTGCATCATTCCTATATCATTTATAATTAGATCAATATTTTCAGTTCAAACTTTATAGCATTTAACGTAACAACACCATTAATTACCTTTCCAACAAATAACAAAGCTGTTCCCTTGTTGTTTCCGGCATATTTGATACACGATTTCACACCTGATAAACATTAACTTCCCGATTTCGTGATATACTTTTATAATAAGTCAATTATAAAAATGGAATGGCACATAGGCACAGGTAACGTTTCCATGGCACTTGTTAACACTGACAAATTTCGAGAGACGAACCATGTCGCGTGCCCAAACCAAACATTACACAAGGATGACTAACTTAGAGATTTGTGTACTGTTAGTGATACGATAATAACGCACGATTACCTACGAATATGGCACAAGTGTTGCAAACCTTTTGACACAGTGTAACAAACCGCAGTACTTCAATTCTAATGCCAAACGTTACAAGATATGGAGTGCTACATTCAGGTTATGAAAGGTTTTTTAGCGTTACCGCAAGAAACATATGCACTTTTGACGTGATAAAAAGGTGTGTAAATAACGTTATTTGACTCGACCATGAGAACTGAGAAATTAATGCGTAGGCGCACACAGTTTTTTTTAAATCCCATAAGTGGCAAACAAGCAGACGGAGCGCCTGATGGTAAGCAATCACCTTCGCCTATCGATACCTACAACACCAAGGGCATCACAGATACGTTGCCAACCTTCAAAGTCTATTAACAGCCCTTTTGAAGACACCCATATTAAAGCTACAGAAATGCCGCAGGAGGAGGAGTTCATTCCACAAATTGCAGGTGTAAGGCAAAAAGGAACGCGTAAAACGCACAGTGTGCTATTTCCACTGATCTATGATATGTGAATGAACTTTCAGGCGGTTGGTTTACTGTTTGTTGGTGAGCTTTAACTGTGTTATCTGCTATCTCATATGCTGACACGGTTATCATCCGAATTTAAAGGGAGCGCTGGATAACATTGAATCATGCCGATAAACGCAGATGAATCATTAATCTGAAACGTTTTGTTTATAAAAACATACGTGTGTGATTCTGATAAAACAACTGCTATCTCTTTTAACTAATGAATCCAGATTAACACAAATGTTTTAGGACAGGGGCGTTGATAAACAACACTATACAATACATATCCAGCACGTCCAATATAAGAAGTAGCAAAAACAGATATGATGAGGCTGGAAAATGTGATGGATGAAAAGCCACGTCTTTTATCGTTTCTAAACTGAACACTTTTAAGCACTTAACTCGAAAACATGTGATATATCGAAATCGATGTACCAGTTAAACTACCTATGACTACCAAGATACACGCATGCGAAAATGATCATTAGTATTTGCTTGTACGCGATCAGATCAAAATATTCCATTCTCCATTTTTATCTATAAATAGAATCGTTTTCCTATAATGTAGATTGCGGCGTTTCTTGAAATGTAATACTCATAAAAATACAAATAGATATGCCTTTATTTATTCATGTTTTTTTAATATATATAAATGAACCCCTATTTCTCCTGGTCACGCTATAACTCAAGATGGCTGGATCGATTTGGCTAATTTTGATCTTTAAATATTTGTGGAAGTTCAGGGAAGGTTTGGACGGTGAGTAAGCAGCTGGAACGATTTGATTTGATGACATTTTGTGTTCCTAGAGCGGGTCATATTAGCGAGGCCGAAGGCCGAGCTCTACGCGTACGAAGTAGCGGGTATCAGCTAGTCATAAAAATAAATGATAAGGCAATAAAGTACCTATAAGAAGACACCTGTGGCATCTATTTGTCGCCCTTTTGTAATGAGATATAACATAATGTTTACGCATTACTAAAATATTTTAAGAACGCTACATCTTTTAGCTCAGTAACTACGTAATAATACTATCCTACAGCAAATTTATTTAAATAAATAAATTATGCAAAGAGTGGTTAAACAAGAACGAATTTACACTGAAATGTCAACTCAATACCTACACAAAACTTAGATATGGCGTTGAAGTAAATATAGAAATATGGAAGAAACCAACCGACAACACCGAAACCTGCGTGGGTTGAACTCAATTTTCTCGTATTAAGTCGTTTGTGAAATCCCTTTGTACAGTATAATTATCTGCGTATATTCTCTGCCTACATAATTTTTTGTTATCAGAGCGGAGTTTACGTATGAAACCTTATCTGAGACAATAGAGAGAGTAGAGTTTTTAAGATAGATTATCTTATTATATAGTCTCAGATATTCATTTTTCATAATCATCCTAAATGCATGAGGAATATCTGAATAAATTAATTTAATTTTCAGCTGAACCTGCACCAGTACATTACGAAAGCAATGTAGATAATTAGTCTACAATTTTGTGCTAAGTTTGGCTAACGAATAATTTAAGGCGAATGGAGTTAGATAAGAAGCGTGAACGCATACAATGAATGCTCTTTAGACGCTTGCCTTACCATACCCGCCTAACACCAACTTGTATTGATTACACGGTCCAATAGACAAACTCTTCTATACATAACCTCAATTAGAGAGTAGATAAGCAACCAACAAATGATTCGTAAATTCGTTACGCATTGGCAAAACGCGATTACTTAAGAATAAACGCATGAAATAAGTTCAGTTAAAACTGTTTATTTGACTAATCTCTAGTGTATTATGCACAGTAAGGAATTTGCATTTGGATTGTCTTTAGACCTGTAACGGTCTATGAGCAATCTAACTGTTTTTGTAGTGTTAGTGTTAGCTTGTATTTTGTTTAGTTAATAAACAACAACAACAAATAAACAGGTTTTGGAATCAATAATTTTTGTTTTAAACTATCACGGTTGTTCACTAAAGTTATATGATTATTTACGGGATATTTACCGTGGTATAAGGTTGTGGAAGGAGCTCCCGATATTTCGGCGCAGTTACATGCACCATGTTCACGGAGAGACTGAAGAATGCGGGTGGTTGGTGAAAAAGTTCAAAGTTAGGTGCAGACAAAACGATCTACCCTCTTTCTACGTTTCTTTTTCACCAACTACCCGCATTCTTCAGTCTTCCCGTTAACATGGTGCATGTAACTGCGCCGAAATATCGGGAGCTCCTTCCACAACCTTACCACGATAAATATCCCGTAAATAATCATATAACTTCAATAACTTTTGTTTTAATCTTAGTTTCATTAAATTTTAGTTTCAGGTATAACGTATTTTTATGTTTCATAATTAATTCATTTTTGTTTCAGGTTCGTTTAGCAGAATTGACAAACTGTAAAGTTAAACTAAAATAATTGATCCTAAATTTCTTATTGTACTTAATTTTACGTTAAAGCGGAAATACACTAGAGATTCACCAAAGAAACAGTTTTGAAGATGAACTTCAGCAAAGTAAAGCCTGATTCATGCAACTATATCCTATAACTCTAAACATCAACTTTATAGAATCCCGTTTCAAGCAAGTCCATGAAACAGAGTAAGTATAGGATACCTTTGCTTCGCTATCTGAGTTCAATGAAATCAAATAAGCTTAATTGTTAAATTATCGTGCTCCTGAATAGGTGCTATTTGAATGTATTAGATGAAATTAAAACGGCCACTATAATAGAGGCTGCGGTCATTATTAAAATGACTATAAGGCCACATGCAATCAGAGCGGAGCGAGAATAAGTGGGTCAATCATGATATGACTGATTTGTGCTCTTAACAGGAACTTCTAACTGTGATTGAAGCTACAGGATTGGGTTTGATGATCAGATAAATGATAAAAATGTTTGGCCACCTTGTACGACATGACAAATTAATAAAAACCATCATAGAGGGAAAGGTAGAAGAAAGAGAGGACCGGGAAGACCAAGAAGAGTATTCGTAGACCAAATAAAAGAGAAGGCAAATGTCATGTCGTACAGGGAGGTGAAAACGCTGGCAGAAGACCGTCAAGCTTGGAAGTTACTCCACCGACAAGAGCTACGCTCTTAAATGTTGAATGAATGAATGATCAGATAAAGTTAATGTGAACCATGTCATGTTTCTTCAAGGGTCAGCATCAGTACGAGATGTCTATTTTCTCTCCCAAGAGAATAAGATCATAATCATGACAGTTAATTTCCTTTCACACAATGCTTTGATTTACTAGTTATAGAAATATAGAAAATAATATGTGTCAATAACACGGTTTTATTAGCTTGGTATGTAACGGAATCTTTGAACGTGATTTTCACCCCTTTCAAAACGTCGGATTGATTTAAAACTTTGCACACTTATCAAGGACCGATGACATCGCTATAATTTAAATAGTTTGTCCCATTATCCTTACCAGGAACTTCAGGATTAGCGATTTTAAAGCTTGTTTTTTTAGTTTTTTAAACAGCGAGAATTATTTTTAGAGTGCTAACCTGTGTCCTTTTCTGTGCTGAGGAGCAGCGTTGGTGCCGCCCAGGTTCTGCTGCTTCTCTGCCTCCGTCATCTTTATGTGGGAATTCGAGTCTCACCGCACGCCCATTCCAATCTTCCACAAGCTTCTCCACCTATGACAACGAAACAGCGGTTTACCGTCTTATTTTGAAACGTCTTAACGTATGTATTTTTTTAACTGACTTCCAAAAAGAAGCGTAATCTCAACTCGACTGCATTTTTTTACTCGTATGTTTGTCTCAGAACTTTCGACTGGGTTAACCGATTTAAATGTTTTATTTATTTATTTGAAAGCTGATGCTTCCCGTGTGGTCCCATTTCAATTTGGTCCAGTTTTGACATTATTATAAAGTCTGTTTTTTATATTGATATTTATTCTTAAATGTGAAGTCTGGAAGCCGATAAACACTTCCGCTGAAATCACATAGGTATACACGAGTCCTGAGTCCTAGCAGTGGGAATATGATAGGTTGAAGTGATGATGATGATGATGATGTCAAGGCGTTTGGCTGTCAACATTAAGGACAAAGCAAATGGTTCTTTGATCTACGAGAACGTACTCATTGTCGTAAACGTCATGTAAAAATGTTTTGAAGAATGTACATCATATAGGCAAGCTTCAGAGACTGGCGTTTAAAATTAGCATTGTCAGAAACAACTCAAACTTTTCGTGTTGGCATACGACAAACCAAACATTTTTCGTAGTATATTATGCGACAAAAAAAAAATAACTGCGCTGCGGATTTACTAGGATTTGTATAACTATATTTCTAATTTGGGTGTAGCAGGTTTGGTGTGATTGAATTCACTTCGCACTAATATCACACTATCGCACTAAAATTATAAACTAGCACCACCCCGCGATTTCACCCGTTATCCTATAAGTTAAATTTCGGGATAAAAAGAAGTCATGTTATGTCAGGATCTAAGCTATCTTCATACCAAAATCATTAAAATCAGTTACGCCTTTCCCTGGCTATGTTTCTTCTTCACCCATGACCATAATCCAGCTTAAACCGATCCTGATGAAATTCGGATGCATTATAAGGATAGACATAAAATACTTTTTACCAGGTGAAAATAATGGTAAAGAGCGTGTCAAGAGATGCAAATGGTAAAGTACCGTAGCCAAACTTTTATGTAATTATAGTCTCATTCATATTTGAGAAATTAGTAGATATAGATTTTTTTATTAGCTAAGCTCTGTTCACACTCAAATTTCAGAGATGTATCATCCCGACATAACATGTACTTTTTATGGTTTAGTAAAAAAAAAAACTATATATTAAGACATTTTATGAAAGGGTCAATGTCATTTGATCTAGTAAGTCTTGAGTTTATAACAGTGTTATCGCTATACAAACTCTGAAGTTGTAATCATAAACTGTTCAAAACAATTTTGAATGCTATTTTAGAGTTTCTTGTACTACGAAACCCCAAAAAGTAGTGATCACAGGTTTCTATGATGACCTATCAGAATGGTGATTTATAAGTTTCTGTCTATTAGTTTAGAAATGCAAGGGGGGAGAGCAACTTTTTGCCACTATGGCGGGCCATATTTCGCAAATGATATAATTGATAAAAAAGTTATGTATAAAGTTATATGATTATTTACGGGATATTTACCGTGGTAAGGTTGTGGAAGGAGCTCCCGATATTTCGGCGCAGTTACATGCACCATGTTCACGGGAAGACTGAAGAATGCGGGTGGTTGGTGAAAAAATGTGTTCAAAATACTATACGCAGTGATACAGTGAGTGTGTTTTGTCGAGACTTAGGTTCGAGTTCGAGTTCCAGTGATAACCGTAGCAAAAGACTAAGAAAGAGGGTAGACCGTTTTGTCTGTACCTAACTTTGAACTTTTTCACCAACCACCCGCATTCTTCAGTCTTCCCGTGAACATGGTGCATGTAACTGCGCCGAAATATCGGGAGCTCCTTCCACAACCTTACCACGGTAAATATCCCGTAAATAATCATATAACTTTAGTGAACAACCGTGATAGTTTAAAACAGTGTTTAAGTTATGTATAAAACCATACCTTCATTTCAAAATACCTATTCAACAATACCAACACAGAGGAGAGGATACAGCGAAATAATTTAATCTCCACACGTACCAGAGCCACCCTAGTATATATTTAATTCTTTTAAAATTAAGATCTATAACCAAAAAACTGTAATTTTACGAAATTTTATGCACTTAATAACTACAGAAGCTAGAACAGCTATTAGGTTATAAATCTAAAGGATTAGGACGGACGGACAGACCGTACTTGTAAGAGTTCCTTGAATCATTACGGAATCGTAATACGGTGAAACGGCGGGCTAGTAAATTATGTAGCTAATTACAATACCTAACAGTACGATGAACATTGTCAACTTGTAAAATGAAAAGCTATGCCCAGTTGTAATGCTCTTGACGTTCACAAGAACGAATCTATGAGTACGAACAATATTACAACGGTCCGAATAATAAAATTGACAAGACATTTCGGATGCTTGTTACATATTCATTAAATAACCATTTACTTATATTGCTTAAACCCGACTAATATTTTGTACTATTAGCTGTTATGCATAAGTCAAAACTTTGTTAGAGTATTTTGTAGAGCGCTTCAAATCAATACGCAAGGCCGATTTCATGGGTATGCCTAAAAGTGGCAACTAATCGTAACGTAACATTCGCGGCAACTGATTACGTTACGAGACATCTAATAAATCTCAGCGGCAAGGTCCTCGGCTCGCTGACTGACTTTGCGAATCACAGAAAAGAAACGAAATAATAGGTCGGGGAAAAAGTCTTTTCGTATTTTGTATGTATAAAGTTGTAGTAAAAATCTTATCCGTTGTACTGTTTGTATCTGGTTGGTTTTGATACCATTAAAAATATGACATTTTAAAAAAGGAATACAAAACGTAAAAAGCAATTTCCCGCCATTTTTCAATTATTTTTTTGTTCGATAAAATGAGTGAATCTAACGAACAAATTCGATATATTGTGAAATTTTATAACAAAAAAGGGAAAAATGCGACACACGCCGCGAATAAAATTTGTGACGTTTATGGACCTAATGCAGTGTCATCAAGAGTAGCACAATGTTGGTTCAAGCGTTTTCAGTCCGGGAATTTTGATGTCAAAGATGCAGCTCGCTCTGGTCGCCCTGTTACGGATAAAGTCGATGCCATTTCTGAAAAAGTGGACCAAGATCGGCATATTAGTAGTTACGACGTAGCTGAAGAACTGGGGATTGACCACAAAACAGTTTTGACCCATTTGAAAAAAACTGGGTATACAAAAAACTCGATATTTGGGTGCCACACGAGCTCACTGAAAGAAACCAAATGAATCGTGTACTCATTTGCGATTCTCTATTGAAACGTAACGAAACCGAACCGTTTTTGAAAAGATTGATCACTGGTGATGAAAAATGGATCACCTACGACAAGAATGTGCGCAAAAGATCATGGTCAAAGGGCAGTGAAGCACCACAGACTGTAGCGAAACCCGGATTAACACGTAATAAGGTGATGCTGTGTGTATGGTGGGATTGGCAGGGCATCGTTCATTATGAGCTTTTACCGCCGGGCAAAACCATCGATTCGGATCTCTACTGCCAACAGCAGATGAGACTCAAACAAGAAATTGAGAAAAAACGGCCGGAATTGATCAACAGAAAGAGTGTGGTCTTTCATCATGATAACGCCAGACCGCACACATCTTTGGCCACTCAGCAAAAATTTAGAGAGCTTGGTTGGGAAGTGTTAATGCATCCACCATATAGCCCAGACCTTGCACCCTCAGATTTCCACCTGTTTCGATCTCTTCAGAATTCTTTGGGTAGTGTTAGATTAACATCAAGAGAGGACTGTCAAAACTACTTGTTGCATTTTTTTGATCAGAAGTCCCAAAAAATCTACAGCAACGGGATTATGTCACTACCTACAAGATGGCAACAAGTTATCGAACAAAATGGCACATATATATTATAATTAAATGTAATTAAACTTGAAAAAAATATGCCTTGAATTTGTTTAAAAAATACGAAGAAACTTTTTCCCCGACCTTATATTTTTCACCCATGATTGGCATAATTAAGACTACCTTAAATGCTTACAGTAAGCAATTAAGGTAGTGTAGCATTTAATTAGTTCGCGCTTAACATCAGGCGAGTTGGGGGTCAAACGCAAGCCTATTTCCGAATAATAATAAAAAAAAGCTAATCATTAGACCAACAAGAAATAGGTAGGTAATATAGTAGGTAATAATTTAACTTCACTATTGGAAGTATACCCTAAAATAAAAACAGTGGAACAATATAACCGTCCTCCTTTTTTGAAGTTGGTTAGTAAAATCAAACCAATACCAATTAAAAACTTTATTTTTAACAGCCTCACAAAAAGCTGGCTTGTTTATAATCGGAGCATTCGAGGCGCAGTGTGGCCAACTGTTTATTATTAGCGCGTTATTTTACCAGGACTTGACCCCCAGCGTTGTTAGCATAGGTAGGTACATCACCTACCATGTGCACGGTGATGTCATGGAGTCTTCAGGGAAACTTCAATAATATTAAGTACCTACATAATTCGTGATATTGGAGTTATTAACACTTTTAGTTAATTAATTGGACTGTAGAGCCTGTAGATTAGCTTGTTAATATCGTATGTTATCATGGTGAATAGAGATTATGATTTCCATTATACAATAACTGTTATCGTTCTACTAGTAAATATCTACTACAAAATGCTGCGTTGTCATCGGAAAAAATACGTATTGATATTAATGAATCGATCTACATATTATATAACTGAAGGCAAGCTCTCACCTTTGGGATGGATAAGCTACCAGCTTGGGGCGTTGGAGTCTATTGAGAGACGCGCCAAGAGGCTCATCAGCAATGAATCCCTGGTTCCGACTAAACTCCTTAGTCTTGAGCATCAGCGCAAAGTTGTTAGTCTATCAGTTTTTTAACGGATACATTTCGGTGAGTGTGCATCAGATCTGTATGATCTAATGTCCATTTTTCTATTTGCCAGAACGGGCAAGAAAAATCGACACCGCTTTATGATTGATATTCCAAAAACCCGTACGAAGCGCTTTGATTCCACTTTTATTGTGCAAACTGCTAGTCTGTGGAATGCGCTGCCTGAACGGGTGTTCCCCGAAAGTTACAATCTGGGTGTCTTCAAATCTCGAGTAAATCGGTAATAATAATATTTTAAAAAAGCTGTAATAAATAACATGCTACAGCTTCCTCTAATGCTAATAGAATGGGGTTGTTCAAATTTCTAAGAACAAGTCTCAATTTTCCGATTGCGGTCAAATGGCTGTACAAACGTTTTACCGATAAACAATAACGGGAAATACTCTCGTTTACTTCTCCAATGCTACCGAATAACTGTGGTACGAGTCTACATTGAGCTGATATTTTAACCTTATATGTATATCAAAACACTGCCATTCGATAAGTCTGCACCATTAATTTCTCAATTTGCATTTTTCGAAACGAATTGTCTGTGATCGAAATGTAACATAGTTATCTCGCACTCCAATAGAAATAAAACAGGCATGCATAGACATTATGACCCAGTTCAGCAATTGTAATTGGAAACTGTTCGAAAATAAGCGATAGCCCAGTACAAATCAAAGCTTGATGTAGTTCTGGATTTTTAGTATCTTGTATGGATCAGTTAGGGTAGTGTTAATTCAAATTTGCAACCTTCGAACAACTTGTGGTCACTGCGCATCTCACGAAAAAAGGCAATATTTTTTTTTTAACTTTTTGCTCTAAAAGTTCATAAAATATTCGTTTTTCGATCAATGAAATCGTGATTTTTTTAATAGTGAATTACATTTGCAACAATTTGAGGCCAATCGCAGCTCTATAAAACGTACAGGGACCAAGCTATGACCCTTCGAAAATGGACCACCTTCCCGAAAATGATCAATTTTAAGTTTTTCGGACGGGAGCAAAACTTGTGCAAGTGCGAGTTTGAAAATAAATAAAAAATTACATCTTTGAAGGACTATACTTGGTCTCCATAGGGTTTATATAGCTGTGGTTGGGCTTAAATTGGTGCATATTTAATAAACATAACAAAATAATTGTTATAAAACGCATACTTTGTGACATTTAGAGCAAAAAATATATTCTAGCATTTTCTAGTGTCGATATCTACTGGGCTACAACGATAATGTCGTTGGTTCAGGAGTTAGCAATTTGGTAGTTTTGACACAACAATTAAACGAAATATAATGAAAAAGTTTTATTGGTATTATGATATTCCATGTTATTGAGACTATTGGATGTATAGTATATACCTACTACAGCGTCTTCAGAACAATTATACCATGCTGCGAGGCAGACATTATATACGGAAGGAATATCTCGAATTTTGGCAGTGAAACATACGTGGTTACTGGTTATTCAATTAAGCCGGACTATACCGAATGCTGAATGCCAAAGTGGCTTAGACTCCGGTAGCAAATTATCCAAGCCATGCATTTATATTAAGGCAGTATGTAGAGCGCTAGCAAAACTTGCTTTTCTAAAATCATAAAATACAAGTTGAAAATTTATGGCCAACTTCTGCTTTTATGTAGTCGCATCGGTCAAAATTTGCATACTGGCCCAATCAAAATCTTTGCTTTTTGCGTTGGATTAGGTGAACTATTCCATCAACTATAAGGCATGAGCTTAATTGGGTTTAGCGCTTTTCCAGTGAGCATTTGGAGTCTTAGTCATATTGATGTTTATTTGCTAATGGAAGTGTTCGTTGTAACAGATCTTTTAGATCGTCATTGACGTGAGAATGGTGTTACAGTGGCACAAACGCAACTAAATACTATATTATATATATTTATACTTGCAGTGACACGGCACACTGTTTTATGGGTTTCGGTTCGCGTAAATAACGGGTATGGCAATGGAATGAGTTTGTAGCGGCATCCTACGGTTAAAATGACGTTGTTTAACTGTTTGTACACCTTGCAGCTCTAGTTTGATGAACAATGCGCAACATATAATACACAATAGGTTCGTGTGAATATAAAATGTTATCTACTTTACAAATTCCAGCAGTAAAAAAAATTTGATGCTCTGCTCTCATTCTTGTCAGCCTTGAAAACACGCCCACGATCTTGTTTTAAGTTTCCATACAAATGCGATGTCTGCGTCGCATGCAAATTATAGGGATCGTTTGCGAGGGTACATAAAACCGTATTGAAAATTGTAGGTGCACCAGCTGTTTTACGGCACCGTTCACCTTATGGCATGAAATAAATACCAGGGCAAGCCGACATCAACGGCGTGGAAACTGGGTGGTTATTAAAAGTGGACGTGGAGCAAAATATTTAGAAGGAAAAATATGTGTATTATCAATAATAAAGCAAGATCAAAGAACAAGGATACATCGAAACCAACGAAACATCCTGAGTTAAATGTGGGCGCATACTACCTGCATTGTTATGTAACCTTTTCGCAGAGAAGGATGGATGCCAAAATTTCACTCAGATCCGAACACAGCTGCCACCGATAGTCGGCAGGGCAGGGAGTGTCGCTCGGAGGACATACTGCGGGCACGAACCGCGTTTAATATCTGGTGTCTCTACATCATACTAATGAAGTCGTTTCACCCGTTACATTTTTGTTCTCAAACCATTCGAGAAATCGAGAAATTTGCATTTTGGATTATATGAAAGCAAAGATTAAACTTTGTATCCAGAACCAGGCATGATGATTGATGGTAGATTAAATGATTTCGAAAACTGTATATTGTGGTCTCTAACGCACGTTTTAAACTTTTTTGAATAATAAAAATCATTGAGTGAGAATTTAATAACCGATTTTTCTAGAATTACAAGTACATTGCAATGCAAATAGAATTAGTGTTGATATTTTATAAGATGACGGAGGAAATAGAAAAAAAAAAATATTTCGAGTATTTCCTCCGCCATCTTATAAAATATCAACATGAAAATGGCTTTATACTCAATCCGTTGTTAATAATCCCTACTCAATGATTATTTTGAAGAAAAAGAAACTCGAATGAGATAGGCGTGCGCCTTATTTTCGCAGATTACTGTTTATTGGAAATATTAGATGCGTAAAGACAGAAAAATTTTCGTGATGCCTATTCAGAAGCTTCACACATAACTTGCATTTCAAGCGTTATAGTTTTCAGCTATTTTTATATGATTATTTACGGGATATTTACCGGATTTTTTCGGGAGCTCCTTCCACAACCTTACCACGGTAAATATCCCGTAAATAATCATATAACTTCAGTGAACAACCGTGATAGTTTAAAACAGTATTTTTCAGCTATTGTGAGATTAAACTTAATCAAAAATGTAATCTCTAAAACATTACTGAGTGCATTCATAAACATAAACGCTATGAATACGATAAAGAGCAAGTGGAATACTTACAGATCAGATGCAGATCGACATGCCCTCTACCGGGTCCAATTGCGTTTTCAAACCATCCAGGAACCCATTGCAATATACACACAAAATTTCATCCAAATTAGTCCAGCCATTGAGGAGTTAGGTGACAAACACACGTACAGAAGAATTATATATATAACTGAAAGTGAATATTCTTTAGATTGTTCATAATCATGGACTGCAAGTTTAATGTTTTTTTTTTATGATTTTAATGTTTTTTTTTTGCCAATTGGTTATAATATCGCGTAACATACATAAAAAAAGAAACGTCCTTTAATCTATGTAACGGAATCTTTGAACGTGAATTTCACCCCTTTCAAAACGTCGGATTTATTTGAAACTGCACACTTTTCAAGGACCGATGATAATGCAATAAATAAATAAATAGTTTGTCCCATTATACTTACCAGGATCATCAGGATTAGCGATTTTATGGTGTTTTTTAGTATTATTTGAAGAGAGAGAATTATTTGAAGTGATGATTATTATTGATCAACTATTTTGTTTCTAAAGAACATATGACAAAGGAAAAGGAAATACAAGATAAACACAATCATAGACATTATTTTATGAAGGTATTTATTAATAGCAGTCCATAATTATGTACTGCGAATTTGATGGGGTTTTTCGCCATTTGGGATATCGCGTAATATACACAAAAAACAACCTCCTTTTTAACCGACGAAAAAGGAGGACGGTTTTATGTGCCACTGTATTTTTTTTGTTGATGTCCACCGACTTCTCCGCCAACTGTTGACCGATTTAAAAAAAAAAAACCTTTTGTTCGGTAGGGGTATACTTCCAATTACTCGGAAGTTTATTGGACCCGGGTATGTCCTAAAACTGCGACCAGAACCACCGGTTGATGGGCAGCAGCGTCCTAATAGTACACGGTGAACGTACTGCGATCCCCAAGCCGCCTGCCAAGCGTGGGGATTATGGCAACACCCCTCTCTATGAGGGAGGCCTTGTCGAACAGAGGACGTTAATTGGCTGATGATGTGATTTAAATTTTATAAGCACTTATTACGTTTTTCATATATTTTTGAAGTCGGTTTTCAATGGGATCCACTTGTTAGAAGTTAAACCTCAATTTAATTCTAAAGAAAATATGACTAAGGAAAATAAAATAGAACATAAACACAATCTATTTTAAGTAAATCAATAGACATTATTGCATGACGGTGTTTAGGATGCTCCGCGTGAATCAGGGTGTGCGACCAAGGTTAATGGGACCGTGGCGGTCGCGATCGTGCGCGGTCGATATTAAAAGCATTTCGTTGGGATTTTTTTTAAGACATTTTTATCAAATTCTGTTAAAACATGTTAAAATCCGAGACTCCTACGCGTTGGGAATTGTTTTAAGACATTTTAATCAAATTCTGTTAAAACATGTTAAAATCCGAGACTCCTGCGCCCAAAATCTAACAAAATACACAATCGACGCTAATGTCAAATAAGTTAATACGATTCTACTAAACCAATTGTTTTTAAATTGTGAATGAATTTCCTCAAAAATTGCCCTTTTGACACTTTTGGTATAGATAAAGTGTCAAAAGTTATAGACCAATTTTTTTTAAATTGTTAATGATATGCCTCAAAAATTACCTTTTTGACACTTTTTGTACAGATAGTGTCAAAAGTAAAAACATTGAGGCAATTCATTAACAATTGAAAAACAATTGGTTTAGTAGAATCGGAGCCCTGTGAATAAGAGATCTTCCATCAAATATTTATGTTTTGTTCTAAAGATCGCCTCTCGGTCGATCGGATTTAGACATCATATATATATCAATTATTATTTGTGACATAACAGATTGTTATTCAAGAAATGAGAATTTCATTAGATAAATGGGCCTCTATTAAGGCCCTCTTTTCCCACTTTTAGCGATTTTGGTCATTATAGTTTTAGTTGTCTAGTACTATGATACCTATGATTAGCTTAAAACAACAACAAAAATGTCATATAAAAATTTAATGTTTTATCTAGGAAACCGTACACACGATTAAGGACATTTTGTTCTATAGAAAAAAAAAAATTGAAGTATCACTGATTTGAGCTTTTCTCCCTGTTTTTTTTGGATTCATTCAAATACTTATTTACTAAATGATGTCTACGATATCTTAATATACTGTTTTCATAATCATGGAGGAAACCTTTAAGGTACATTATATAGCTATATATAGAAAAACATTAAAAATAGAAGTAGCGAAACGCACAACTGTATGTAAGCGCCATGGTTTTGCTCCACTAATGTTAATAAGCCTTATGGTCATCTGTAGTTACAAGCGTTGCTTAAAACTGGGAGAACCTCGCCTTAAGAATTTGCCAAAACAAGTTCTTCGCTTAGAAACCGGATATTGATATTCTAATGACGTTTAGCAACAAAATTAAGACTGGTAATGTAAAATACCTAATCATATAATGTACAGAACTACAAGTACATCATTTCTATGCATTTCAAAAATACGCGTACCTAGGCAATTTTATTTTTACAGAGCAGTACAAAACTATGATTTTTACAAACAAGTCTTTGTAATCATGAATACTGATATTAACTAGAATTATGATTGACATTGCCATTAAGATAAATGATATTAAAAAGTAATTTTGTCCGAGTTTGGAATGGCATGTCAAGTCATTTAAAAATGCTATTATTAGTTGGGATCTACATGATGAGAGTAATCTTATCATAGATATCCGGTTATATTATTGTTTTTTTTTGCACAGAGCAATGACAAACTATTTATTCATGTCAAAGGAAGATCAACAGCCTAAAAATATAACATTCTTAATAGCAACAGATGTCGTTATAGGTCCTAGCGGATATAATTTGGATAAGTAACAAATGTAGTGTAAACACTACGCATAGTCACACACAATACGTACGATATACTTACGGTAAGTATAGTGTTATAGCATCCCCCGTCGATCTTGTTACGTAAATTCTTTCCAATGGTTGCCTGGAAGAGATCGCTTTTAACATAAGGCCGCCACTTGTGGCACTAGCTCGTAAGTTTTTTCTATCTGTATGTAATTTTTATTTCTGGTGTACACAATAAAGAGTTTCTATCTATCTATCTATCTATCTATCTATCTAATACGCATTTGATGAGAATTGAGAATACAAAAATTACACAGATGTAGTATTAAGCTATACGGCACTGAAAAGTGGTCTCTCACTATGGGCCTCATTAATTAGCAAGCTCAAAGTTGCATAACGAGCTATGGAGAGGGCTATGCTCGGGGTTTCTCTACGAGATCAAATAAAAAATGAGGAGATCTGTAGACGAACGTCAAGTTACCGACATAGCCCACCGGATTAGCAAGTTGAAGTGGCAGTGGGCAGTGCACATAGCACGCAGAACAGATGGCCGATGGGGCCGAAATGTTCTCGAATGGAGACTACGGACTGCTAAGCGCAGTGTAGGACGTTCCCACAAGATGGACAGACGACCTAAATGAGACCGTAGGAAAACGCTAGATGCAGGCCGCTTACAACCGGCTCTTTTGGAAATCAATGGGGAGGCCTATGTCCAGCAGTGGACGTCCTATGGCTGAATTGATGATGAGTATTAAGCTCAAACAAAGAGTTGAAAGAGTTTCTAACTATATAAATAAATTGCACTAGTTTTTAGGCTGTTTCATCGTGTGTTTGTAATTTGAGGCGTGAGCAATACAGTGCTGATCTATACATTTAGTCACTTTGGTATTATTTATAAGACTATCTATGCCCGCGACTTTTCAATAATCCTTTCTTAGCTCACCTACGTAAGTACGCTTGTGCAAAGTTTCATGCTTCTAGACCCAACAGATTCGGCTGTGTGTACAAACGATGATCTATAACTAACTTGTACTTGTGTCATTTTTGAAGTACCAACATCAAAACCGACGTACTTCCATACAAACTTTCATTCTCTATTTAACCCTTTAAGGGCTGAATTTTCAAAAATTATTCATTGAGCTCACTTTCGTTATATAATGAACAATTAGCAGTTTAGGCTGTGCGTTGCCTATTAGTGAATGAATGAATTTATGATTTTTATTTTGACAATTGAAATGTGACAAGTAGAAATAATAATGTATTTGTGTAAAGACGTGCATGCGGTTTTTAAGGCAAATCAGGAAAAAGCTTTATAATAATCTGATTTCTATTTCGGCGGTGTAATCAGATTGACGGTGTTACGTTATCAGAATGTTCAAATGTATATTATAAGTTTCATTCTTATTTCCGCAAGATATGTTACATAAGTTTTTATTTTATAACTGTTATATGTATGCGTTGTCTGAGTGTTTGTGCGTGTGACCGGCCTCTGCACGGACGGCGTCACAGAGGGAAAGGCTACCAAGGCCAAACGTGGGTGTAGCAGTTGCCCATATATACTATTTCTTAATCTATACATAAGCCAATAGTACCTGCTTCCTAATCTATGATGCTGGCTCAGTAACTATTGACGAATCTGTAACACAGGTTATTTTGGATTGATTAAATGTCACGTTGAAGTTTCCTTGAAGTTAATCCGGAACTTGATCTATGAAATGATTTGTCTCTACCTCAGATAAGACAAACGAAGGAGATATGCCTCAGTGTAATTATTGATCGTGTTCAAACTTCTCCGTGTATCACCGTGCACTTTTTACACTATACCGCCTCTAAACCAAACTAAGAAATGAACTCACAAATAGCCCTCAAAAAAGGTTTTTGTTTTGTGTTTAGGAAAACGACGTTAATCAAGATTACAGACAGACAAGTTATAAATGGTAACCTTAACCCTAATTGCAAATCGGTATGTGGTAGCTGGAATATCACTGAACCGCTGCCATCGTTAGTGCAGAACCAGGATCTTGTTTAGATGATGTAGGTACCTATACCGATATCTATCTATCTTAATACATAAAAGACGAGGTTTGTATGTAAGTATAAATAAATATCTGGGACATTATTGCACACATGGTCATCTGACCCCAAACTAAGCAAAGCTTGTAATATGGCTGCCAGAGACTGATATACATACATATATATTTTTAAATACATACTTAAATAGATATTAACACCTAGACATAGAACAAACACAAATGTTCATCACACAAATGTTTGTCCTAGATGGGAATCGAACCCACGCCCCCAAGCGCAGAAAGTAGGTTCACTACCAACTGAGCCACCGGGGCAGTCAAGCCACCGGGGCAGTCGGTATGCATGTATGTTCTCTAAGGACTCCGAAACGGCTAGACCGATTTTGATGAAATTTTTAGGCAGTCTTTATATTAGCCCAGCGAGTGATTCTGTGAAGTTTCGTAGCGATCAGATTAACTTATTTTTTTTTGGTGTTTTAATATTTTTCTTACAAAAAATAAGAACAAGAATTAAAGTTCAATCTAATGTGTATTCAATTTATTATCATTCATAAAATGTTATTTTACATGTCAAATTATAAATATATCTACTAATTAATTCTAATTTAAAATAAATAAATAAAAACTAGCCTAATCAAACAGCCCGCCCCGGACCGTGCCTGGTGCAAAAGTGCCCATAATGCTGGCAGCATTCCCACGCTGAATTGCAATGGCCAATTTTTGCACCAGGAACGAGCCAGAGCGGGACAACAAGAATTAAAGTATTTACATATACATACATACATTGAAACATCATAGGGAAAGTCATCTTAGACAAAGGCGGTTGCTGTCGCTACCAAGCAGGTTGCTTCAAGGAGGTTGTATTGTTTTCTGACTGACAGATTGCTGATTTTATAAAGAGTGACTTAGGCTACTTTTTTCCCAGATATAACACGGGTGAAACCGCATGGCGCAGCTAGTGCGATATGAAAATGGAATAAAAGGTTCTGTTTTATAACTATTTAAACAGAGAAGAAAATTATTTTGCGCAGCTAGTTATGAATGTGGATGAAGCGTATATAATTGGTTCTTGTAAATGACTGTGTCGTGAGTGCATGAACTTTTTTGATGATTCATGAAAAATGTAGAAACCTTTTTAAATGTCAACAAAGTGCATCCATGAACCTGACAGCCACGAATGTTACGTAATGTCATGGAAGGTCAGGTCTTCTGTCGCTAGGTGTCTACTTTCAGGTCTTTGTGCGTTGAACATTTCTTGCTTAGAGCATTTCTCGGGAGTGTTGCTACAGGCAGCGTGCTAGGAGGGTACCGGCGCGGAGATGCCGGTGCTCTCCATCTGGCTCAGAGGTCGGTCACCGAGGGGGTTTTAGTGGGTGCAATCTCATATAACCTGGCTACACTCCGATCTAATGCAGCTGGGTATCTTTCGAAGATTTCTCCACAGTCAACCAAAAACAAAACCGGCTAAGTGCGAGTCGGGCTCGCGCACTGAGGGTTCCGTACAACCACAAAATACAATAGCAAGATTTTTTTTATCATCAATTAAAAAACCGGACTTCAAAATTAGTATAATTATCAATATTAAAAACCTACTGGAACTGGACCAAATTGAAATGGGAGCAAATGGGAGCACCAGCTTTCAAATAAAAAAAAAATCATCAAAATCAGTTCACACAGTCAAAAGTTCTGCGGTAACAAACATAAAAAAACAGGCGAATTGATAACCTCCTCCTTTTAGAAGTCGGTTAAAAATATGCCATTTCGATTCGGTGAAAGAAATGATAAGGTCGTCCAAGTAACCGAATTACGTTGCTTAACTTGGTAATGAACAAAAGTGTCACCGACTCGCACTTGGCCATTATTTATTTGTGGTAAAAGTTGTTCATAATGTTGTACAATGACCTAGTTTCGGCTAAGTACAGTCTATATGCGTAACCTGTTATTTAGAAAGGCAGAAAGGATTCATTTCGTTGATACGGGAACGAACAATGAGGACGCGAGGCTTCTAAAAATAAATTCGTCACGCACGATCGATGATATCTCTCCAGCAGTAAAGGGTTTAGATTTATCACACGAGGTCGACACCATCCGTTTAACTCAATCGAAGAGCAATAAACTGTCTAATATTGACCTGAACTTTAAGACAGCGCCAGAGCAATGTATTGTTTATAGTTTCAATCTGTGGGTTGCGACTCCCTGGGGGGTCGCCAAGCCTCTATAAGGCGGTCGCGGGGGGTCGCGAAGCCTCGGTATAAGAAAAAAAAAAAAGTTACAAATTTATTTTTACAAGACAATATTAATTTAAGAGTAATTATAAAAATTAAAAATAAATATAAGGTTGTACGTATTTGATATTTGTAATTTAATAAAATACAGATTATCAACTGTGGAGGGTAGGGGGCCGCGATTTTTTTTTTCATACTAAGGGGGTCGCGTCATGAAAGAGGTTTAAAAACACTTGTTTATAGTGTAGAACTTTTTGCACTTTTAAAACTATGAACAAAGGTTTAGTTGAATTACTTGAGATTATATACTCTGAAAGAGAACAGTATCAAACCAACAAACTATTTTAATAAAGAAAGAAAAAAAGAAGAAAGTACATACATTTTATTCGACATTACTTCAAAACTCATCTAAATTCTAAAGGATTTTTAGGACAATTAATGTCGAATGGGACCATTTCGGCATTAATGCTGAAAGTCAAAAACTATCAGCGCCGGTTTTCAGATGAACCCTTGAGTTAAGTTAGTATGTGGGTATACCTACTAGTTTTGCAGAACTTGCAGAACCTAGAATATTGACTATGCAAAAGCATGATCCAATAAAACAAGGTCTGGCATTCCGAGAGTGACGCATGCCTTCACCGTACTTCATTGCAACAAACACAGAAACTGGAAAACTTCGTCAAACGCGGAATTATTCGCGATAAAATAAAAATATATTATGCAATAATTAACGATATTTTTTTATATCGTTAATTATTGCCTAATATACATATTTTCCGACACCGACTTCATTAAAATGTCAGAACTGGACCAAATTGAAATGGGACCACGCGGGAAGCACCAGCTTTCAAATAAAAAAAAAGAATGATCAAAATCGGGTCACCCAGTCGAAATTTACAAACCAAAACAGAGGTTAAAAAAACAGTCGAATTGATAACCTCCTCCTTTTTGGAAGTCGGGTAAAATCACATAGTTTTATCGGATTCCCACAGGTGGTCCACAATACACGGTGATTGGGCAGTTATGATAAGTACGTAGAAGTATTCTATAGGAGATGCAGTTACGAAAAACTGTTATTTATTCTGGGGCGTAAGACTTGTAATATTAGCGAAAGGAAAACAGGTTTGTTTTTGTGCGTGAGATGAATAAGGGAGATGAGAACGGAAATACCTGATTTCATGCTACTGCTAACACAGCGTCGATGACGTAGGCTTGTGTCACCCACGTGACATTTGAGTCTCGAAATACCTTACTTGGCGGAGTAAGTATCAAGTGCAAAAGCATGTCGATAAGCACTCTAAGCTTCGATCAGTTTTGTTGATCAAGAATATGCAATTCATCTGTGCAACAGGTTTGATTATTTTTTGTCTGACAGTTCTTTGTTCAGTTTCTTCGCGTTGGGTCGGTGCAGTGGCAATGAACGTTGGATAACGCAACACGTACAGGGACCGGTTCTGACCGGTCAGACAAACATTTTAACGTTTAATGATGACTCACTTCTAGGTTGATCCTGCAGTTTGCTTATTTGTATATTATATTCTAATGCAATTTTAAATGTCGTGGTTATTTTGTTTAGCTCTGAGTGTGAATGTTTGACTCTTTCTCTGTATGTGTATGTGTGTGTGTGTGTGTTATTCAAAGATTATAGGAATACTGCCTACCTTTATCACGGAGTTTTACTGAAGAAGTGTTCTGTTAGCATCCCAGTAATATCTGAAACAAATTACACATTACATTTTAATTACAATATTGACTTTTTGTACCAAAATAATATTGTAAGCTAACGTAAAGTACATCACATGTCATGACCTACTAACCTACATTGTGATTTCGTTGTTAATCATGTGTGTAGGGTTACCATCCGTCCGGAAAAAGTTATAGACCTTTGTTTGGACGTTGTCCGGCTTTTTTAGATTGGCCGATGTAATACGAGTAAATCTTGATTATTAACGTCTCCCTAAAGACAAAACAAAAATCTTTTAAAAATTAATCAACATACTAAAACGTCTGGACTTTATTGAAATGTCGGCTTTATGTCAGGTCAGGAGATTACAATTTTTTATATGGTAACCTTATAAGTGTGAGTAAACTGGGTATGAACGAACACAAAACAGGAAGATTTCGCTCTCGGGTAATGAGAGAGCAAGATAAAATATGATTTACTTAAAAAAAAAAAAAAAAACAGTACAACATTCAAAATGAGAATGTTTTTGAGGTTGTGTTAGCCCTCCCCCCCATATAGTACAACTTACTAAGACACATTGCTGGCTTAGTTCTTTGTGTTGGAAAATTTGACAAAATAAGTAGCATGCTAAAATTAACAGCAAACAGAGAAGTGTTCATTGTTGCTAGTAACATATTTTTTAATAACTTTGACCGATAGTTAATTTATACGGTGTCTTATCACGTATTCTGTAGAAATATTTCAAATCAAACATGGGATTGGGCTGGATACGAATCCAAATAATTATCAATACAAAAACAGACTTCATAAAAATTTCAGAACTGGACCAAATTGAAATGGGACCACACGGGAAGCACCAGCTTTAAAATAAAATAAAAAATCATCAAAATCGGTTCACCCAGTCGAAAGTTCTGAGGTAACAAACATTTAAAAAAAACACTCGAATTGATAACGTCCTCCTTTTTGGAAGTCGGTTAAAAAGGACGACCTAACTCTTCATGCTAAAACATATCTTTTATCTAATGTTTTTATCATTTTGTTAGTAAAGGTGAAAATTATAACAGCAGTATAAGCACTGTTTGCCCCCAGTTTGTGCCTCATCGTTATCTGGAAACAAACAATAGGAATTGTAAACGTTACCGTGATGCGATGCTAGTTATAACTCATAAAAAATTACAACAAAATGTTATACTTTTACTAGTAAATTGGAGGTGGCAGCTCATTTTAAATTCATCAGTTGTCCAGTTTGGTATTAAGCAGATGACTAAAACCTTAAAAAAGCTTTAATGCTACGTCTACGTCTAGAATGCAACTTTTCTCTGACAAATATCGATATTTTAGAACCCTTTTGAAAATATCTCGTAGAATATCTCTATCCGAAATTACGCAGCAGTACCTATTTCCTCTCATAATGTGGAAGGCTTGGCGACGCAAAAATTGTACCTTACTCCTGGGGAAAGGAAATTGGGACGCTTTGGACGGGGAAGGCATTATAGTTCATCAGCACCGCTGTACTCAATACAGACCAATGACATGACATTGTTTTTGGTTCATTCCATACTAGGCTAGGTTTAGCGTTACTTATTTATACAGGTCACGGTTTTAACATTTTTAAGGCGAAAAGTAACATGGAGCGAATAACTTAAACAGTTTGGAATTTTTGAGCACAGACTTTTCTCTTTGTTTGACATTGATACACGGTCAGCATAATTTAAAATCAGAGTTTTGAGGTCATCAATTCCAAGCTTTCTCTTTTTGTGATGTCATTAGTAACGTATCATTCGTCATGCCACTATTCCTTTTTATTTTTGAACCAAATGTTTTGTTTCGATCTACAAAAATATTAGAAAATTACGATGCAGTAGGAGCACGTTGTTTATTTTGAAATAACCTCGGAATAGAACAATTCATAACAATGAGGTAGCCTGATTCATCCGAGTGAGAATTGTTTACAGCTCACCGCCACTTGACCACTTAACTGTGCCAAGTGACATCGCTGGGTCGTTCCCTGCTGTTATCTTGCCAAGCTGCTGATACCGAAATATTATAAAGTTAGGATAGGTACAATGATTTATAGCAATTTTGTAACGACACATTCATGTTTTAACTAGTTTTTATTAGCTACAGTTATAACTTATACTTACCTTGTTTATTATATAACTAGCGACCCGCCCCGCTTCGCACGGGGTTTTATTATTATGTACCTTCCGCGAAAAATTATCTAACTGATGGTGAAAACCGCATCAAAATACGTTGCGTGGTTTAGGAGGAGTTAGCGGATATACAGATAAATCGACACGGAAATCAACTTAATTTAATACTATGTATTGTAGAGATTACACATCTTGGAAGATGGTATTAGCCGTCGCATCGCGTATCAATTTTCTTTGCAAGGATAATTGCAAAGTTTCAAGTAGGGTTTTTGTCCATTACGCTTTTTGAAATTTCCATCGTCGATATGAAACCCGGTTAAAAATAATATTAATATACGCGTCGACATGAGAACCTCCTTCTTTTTTTTAGGTGAATAAAAAGTTAGTTTATATTGGTCGAATGGGTAGCATTTATCCGTATCCATATACGTATCAGTTTACCATATCATATCAGTTTATAATCCGTATTCCAATATAATAATTTGGTACCATCGAACTGATAACTGGATGGTGTAAGTCTGCAATGGGTACTAGTAAACCCCTCGATATATTTGGTTTGGTTTAACGAGTCCCATACATTAACACTTGGTAACGAGTCTGATGATGAAGCCGGGGAGGTGGATAGTAAAACTCTTCAATAGCTAGCGGTAAGCCCCTTGAGTTTGGCAACCTTTGGTTTGTTTTAATGATTACAAAAGTGTGTGTTTGTTAACTATCATAATTATTCTGTTTTGAGCTGAGAACATATACCTACCTAGGTACCTATTATTTATTTTTATTGATAATGTGATGACAGAGGTGCAGGTAGTGTGAAGAGGTGAGCGACCGAGACTTGGGTCATCGTCGCACTCTTCTGCGTCTTGCGTGACTCATCTCCTCACTATAGTATATAATGTTACGCTTGCTTCGCTATTGCGCAATTTCTAAACTATCCTTTTCAGATCGAAATAGCTGCGTCAGAGTGATTACTTCATTCGTATTCGCCGCTCCAATAAATCCAAATCACGCGAAGTGATCACCGATCTTTTAGTACGTAATCCGAGGAAGAGAGATGAAGCTAGAAAGCGCTTGTTGTTTTTAAAAATGCCTGCTTTAAAATGTATGAACACCTACGTACGTACATTGTTTTGTATTTAGTTCAATTCTGGTAAAGAGAAATGTGGAGAAACTGTTTCGGCACACTAACGTGCCCATTATGTCGATTGGTGATGACAAAGACTACCACAAGCTGAATACATACGGAAAATAATTTACCGTTCAAATAATGTGGGCAATATCGCACGCAACCCGCAAGGTACAATCTCGCATACAACAAAAATACATTACAGTGAATAAATCTGTTTCGTAATTACATCATACAATACTGTCACTAATGAGTTACGAGAACGATAAAATAAATTAGAATAAACTTATTAAATAAACGACTTAAATAGCATGGAATTGGTTTGAAAAAGAAATCACGATACCTACTTGTCACTGGTAAAAGCGAAAGTTGGTAATTGCTGCAGAGATCAGCCAGCAAATAATTTTAAAACGACTGAAATCGCGAAATAATATAGGTCGGAATATCATGGTTTACGAGTCGGGGGATATGAGGGGAGGAAGTGGATGTACATAAATCCTCAGTATAATCATATTCAGGGTTTATATTTCAGGGTTTATTTGATGTCTCTTACACACATGTTCAGCTATTTGCGTATATGCGGGAATCAAATGACTTTTTGTAGAATTAGTATGTATACGTTTCTAGCATGTTTCTTTCTCACTATGAATAAAAACGGGTTGCCACTTGTCCTTTCTTAGTAAGAACGCAATTAAAATGCTCGTCGTGATCCCAGTTCTTGCTGCACTTTCTATACCGAACAATCTTGTATTGTCAGCTTTATAACAGACATGATAAGATGCAATGTATTTCGTACCATTAAAGAGACAAAGACAAACAAACAAAGGACGTTTCTATCCAAACTAGTGTGACTGTGACATGAGGTTGAATGCACCCGATGAACACTTATTAATGCGGCAGGTGTTTCTAAACACATAATTAGATTTAGAGCAATTTAAGAATCACAGTGGTCTAGAAATTACGGTTTTTAAAGAAGTCATTCAATGCCGTTAATTTTTATGTTCAAATAATATTTGATTACGGCAAACATCAGGGTCGCGACTAAGATTAAAGAGCAAAGCAGCACTATAAAATGTAACAAGGTTTAAACATTTTGCGATAGAGGTCAATAAAATCTGAAGCCTTTATCAGTGGTCATGTGTGACCTCTAGATATCGTCGCACTAC
Organism: Agriopis leucophaearia; assembly: GCA_949125355.1. NCBI lineage: Eukaryota > Metazoa > Arthropoda > Insecta > Lepidoptera > Geometridae > Agriopis > Agriopis leucophaearia. The sequence goes on from OX421262.1 coordinate 13,327,756, forward strand.
GCAGCTGTTCGGTCGAAATGTAACAGGGAGGAAGTTGAACTGATTACGAATGTGCAAGTAAGTTATGAATGCAGTAGGTATTTACTTGTGGAGCGTTAAGCAACTTGCCTCCTTTGTACGGCCGATTCGGAACGCTTGATTAAAATTTGAATAAAAACACTTTCCAATCGTGTGACTAAAAGCTAAGCAGCCGTTTCAACATTTTTTTGTTGAAAGATACAAATACAAAGAAGTAAGTAAGTATATGTACAGGAACTTATGAATTTAATGAAGATAGTAAAGAAAGAATTGACTACCATCAAGATACCTACTAATCAACAAACTATTAAATCAGGTTGTCGTTAGCACAGTGTTTATGGATACGGAAATCGATATTTTCGATAAAGCAGCAGACAAGGTCAGAACGACGTTATTTTGTATTGCCGCACCCGATGGCCATGTATGAAATACAGTTCGAAAATGCTTTACCTAAATGCTTTAATATCTTGAACTTTGAAGTCTGCATACATTAATCGACTACTTTTAGGTTAAAGCAAAATGTATTTTATTAAGGGCATAAGAAAACACAAAGTCAATTTACCTAGGTGACGTAACTATGTCGTACATATTATCAGTGTGGACAAACAATGCTCAATAATACAATATATTTTCTGCATTGCACAAGTATTGTAGAGCAATTTCAATGTAACCAAGGATGAAATTCATGATTTGGCGAAAGCAAAAAATTATAATATTGAATAAGTGATTATGCGGTCAATGCGGTCCTTCGTTTTAGGGGCTTGGTGCGTAGCTGCGTAGTTAGCGACATGCGGCAAAGCAGCGCCAACGACCTTGCAAGGTCGCAAGTTTCGCCCTGCCCACTAATTCAATGGCTTCTTCGCAATTTCGCGACGACTTTACTGCGATTTTTGTACGGCTCTAACATATATTAGAAAAGTTTTTATGACTTATTAACTGCTAACTTTAGCATATGCCGTTTCCGCTAGTGCTTTGATTTAGCATCGAATTCTCACTCAAACTAAACAATTTACTATGGTCACGGAAAGTTATCGAAGTCTTGCTCAATTGTGACATTGGCATGGCACGCAACATAGAATCGTGTCGACTTTGTGATTTCGTTTATCGACTTAGAATATCTTGTCAAGTGTCGATCGATTTAAATCTTAGCTTACATTAGAAATTTCTTGCTGCAATGATTTGCAAATCCTGCCGAATCATTCAAAGGGAAACAAGCTTCAGATTGAGTAACGTATAACACAGTTTTCTAATAAGGGCTCTTTTACAGAGAACACTTGCAAAATAACTCACAGCTAAACATTTTGCAAGAGCAATATCACGCTATAGGTGTAGTATTATATTCTGAAAAGATCCCAGTTTAGCAAACAAAGCCCCATAGATCGAACAATGAATACACAAGACACCACAATAGTTTCATAGTCTCTGATAGGGCCGACGTGCGATCTAACCGTCCTTGTTCAGCCTATTGTGTGAAACACTATTAAATTATAAGTACTTACCTAAATAGAACATAAGTGATGCTGATGGCATAACAGTAATGTGAAGTTGCGCCATAATTTTCATCTCTTTTCTTTAGGTTAGTTAACCTAACCTACTTGGGTATTTTTTTACAGGTAAACAATAGAGACTTGTTACTTTTAGGAATTAGCAACCAGCAAATATGATAGCATATGGGCAAAGATAATGTAAACAATATTGTTTTAAGTGCTCTCTCACAAAAAATATGATTTCGATAAATACTTGCTGCTACTTTGCTTTTACTTTTTATGAACTAACATCAGGGATTCAGCAGATAAATATTATACGATAAGGAAAGGCTTAGGGATTTGCAAACAAAGAGGGAAAGTACAGATATTCACTACTTAAGATTACTTATGGTAAACCACGAGAGTCGGAAAGCTAGCAAGGACGAAGGTTTGACCTATATATTTCACATTTATTCCACGACGATCGATTGTTTGCGCAAAGGTCAAGACCGAAGAAAAAAAATAACTAAAATTATTATAACCCTCTTTTTGCCGTAGTAGGTAAATAATGACTGCTCGTTGCTTATGCTCTCTTTAGCTTAGTGCCTTAGTTAGATGCTGACTTTAGCGTTAGACAGTATTGCCTTGCTCACTACATTTCACTAGAGCTTGGTTGCTTGATGTAATTGAGGACATCGAGTCTATGAGTACACAATATGATGCAGTCCCCATCTGGATTGTTGAGAATATACGAGCTAGAATTCTAGTAATTGATGTGATAATCCAGAGACGAGTCCCGATTTAAATATAGAGTTGATCTAATTCATTAGGCTAAATTCTTGATCTTATAATATTGACCAAGATGAGGCCCTTTTAGAGATCCTCGATGTGACAATGATCATCAAGACAGTTACAGTTTGCCTGTTTGTGTGAAAAAAGTAAAGCTGCTAGTAATTCAGAATTGTGCAAGACAAGCTCTTTCGAATCCTGTTTCCTTCTTGCAATCATCGATACAAAGTGCAGTTTCCAATCCAATACCAAGATTGTAACAAGGCTGCCTCGCTGTTACACAACAGAGCATATTCTGTAACAAAAGAAGTTCATTTTATCTAGATACGATTCACAATGCTATCTTTAGCGGTACACGAGCGGTCCATAACGACCTTGTTAGATCCACTTTCATACACGGAGACTGGAAAATGTAGACCGTAGAGCTACTTAAGGGACCTAGCTATTTAGCATTAGTCTGCACTGCACTATGCAGTTAAAGTATGTAGGCAGTGTAGCGCAGACGGCGGCGAACCTAGTCTTGGTTCTAGATTTCAGTCTACACTTATACCTAGTAGCTGACGTCATGTTGTCTCCATGCAGTTTGTAGATGTGAATATTTTGTGTAACAATATTGTCGTATGACATATGTACGAGTATGTTAAATCCTATGGTTTCTGATGATTATAATATATCTACACTAATATTATAAAGAGGAAAGATTTGTACCTATTTTTGTATGTTTGTATGTTTGTAATGAATAGGCTCCGAAACTACTGAACCGATTTGAAAAATTCTTTCACTGTTGGGAAGCTACACTATCCCCGGGTGACATAGGCTATATTATATTTTGTAGCGAGGCCGAAGGCCGAGCTTACACTCGTGCGAAGCCGGGGCGGACGGCTAGTTAAATATATGCTTAAAATAATAATAAAATGGGCTGTGTAGAGCAAGACGAGAAGAGATACAACGAGGTGTATTTTAAACCCCTGAAGCAAAAAGAGGGGTGTTATTTTTACGTGATCTGTGTGGTATGACCAGTATGATGTATGCATATTTTTAACCCACGATGTTAAAAGAGGGGTGATATAAGTTTAACGTGTGTATGTCTGTGGCGTCGTAGCTTCCAAACGGCAGAACCAATTTTGATTTAGTTTTCTTTGTTTGCAAGGTGCTATGATTAAAAAAATCTGTTCAGCCGTTTGAAGACTATCAGCTATTTAATAAATAAAAAAAATTATTTATACTTGTTAAAGGGATGTATCTATATTTTAGTAAAAGGGATCGTAGTCAAATATTGGCACAGATATTGGTGAGATGTAAGTAGAAGGTAGTAGAACGCGTAGGCAGCCTCGTTGGGCAGCTACTCAGCGAGGGTTTACGCAACACTATCGGGTTGCGTCAGGAAAGGCCACAGAGACGCTGCGCTGGCGAACGGATCCAGCACATTATCGCGAACAGATTGTGGGGGCCTACCACAATCTCTTAGTTCGAATGTTATTTTTTTAGTCTACTTACTTGGTTTTTGTTATATTCTAAAGTGGAGAGCCAGAGCAAATTGTAAAATTGAATTATGAATGCTTCTTAGGTAAAAATCATGATGCGTCCCCTAACTATTTTATGACGGCTTCTAGCATCTATCTACTGTATATAGGCTAGTAAATTCAAGTGAAATCTTCACCAAGTTTACTAGTTTGGATGGGCTTGGCTTTCTTAATTTTTCTACCTAAATGCTGTTTTCCAGCTTTGTCCAAGACAAGATTGTGTGCAAAAGTCAAGTATAATTAATAGTTTTTGCGACATAGGTAGGTGTTTTCTCTTATCAGTAGAGAGCCAGAGAAAATTGTTAAATTGAAATAAGAATGCTTTTTGGTAAAGATTATGCTAAGTTCTCTGAGCGATTTAAGTAGTAACAATTTTAAGCATTCATATAAAAACCCACTAAAAAACTCAAGATTAAGTATTTGTGTAACGACCCGTCCACTCACCGGCTTCACCCACTAGTGGGAACACGGGTAATTCGCATTTAACTTGGAACCCACTGCATTAAAGTTGGAAACTATTTAAAAAAAAATACATTTATGAAGATCAAGAATAGTTTTTTTCAGCAATTCCAAGTACCAGGAATGAAACCTAAATAATAATTGAATAGAGTCGCCTATGATCATCTAGGTGATTATATTCACAGGTGATCAAAGGACACTAAAGAGTCGCATATGACCACCCAGGTGTTCAAAGTGGAATAGGCCACAAAGAGTGTAATCACGGGTCGCCAAGGGGAAATACTTCTTCATGGTTTATGCATTCTTGGTACTTGGATTTGGTGAAAAAAACTATTCCTGATCTTCATAAATGTTGTTTATTTTTATTAGTTTCCAATTCTAATGCAGTGGGATCAAAGGTAAATTTGAATTACCCGTGTACCCACTAGTGGGTGAAGCCGGTGGGTGGACGGGTCGTGATTTGTGACCCATACATTTTCACTGTATCTACTACTTTGGATGGGGTTGGCTTCCCCAATTTTCCTACGTGCTTGCTGTTTTACTGCTTTGTCTGCGCCTAGTCAAATATAATGATGATTCGGTTTTGTGAAATGCATAGGTACTGTACGTGTACATATAGTTATTATTAAATTTACTACCTATATATAAATACCTAGTGACAGGGTACGTTAAGAAAGATCATGTTTGCTTATGACTGCTGACGAATGTAAACAGCACGTGAGATTTCAAGCGATGAATGAGTAAATAAAGCGAATCGAGTTCCATGATTTGGGTCAAGATTACACCGGATTGTATGCGTGCGATCAATGCAGCAAACGGTAGTCTTAGGTAAAGATCAAGATTCGCAAAATACACGGAAACGCATATCAGCTCTAGGCTATAAAAAACTCCTTGATACAACAGAGTTGATAGGTATTTATATCTCGGTTTGTTTGGCAACTAAAAATTATTGTATTTTACTTTATTGTAGTTACTTTAACGTATGGATCCATGAAACTTATGTGGAAAATGGCAAAAAAACTTAGTTTATTTTAGAACCAGAATAAGCATCGGCACCTTCCTGGCGTACAAGTTAAACTATTTCGGCGGATTTGCCTAAGGCCCAGTAGGACCGGGCCTAGGGCGGCCAATCGTGACAATAAAATCATTGCTAATAACAAGAAATCTGAGAAAGGGGCGGCTGGTACTTTTGGTTTGGTTACTATAATTATGGCCTGGGGCCTAGGGCGGCCAAGACTGCAAATCCACCACTAGCTCTGCCACTTGTAAGTGTCAACGGGAAATGGTGGTACCATTCAAGGACTTATGTTTCTCATAAGGAAGGATCAAACGTCTTCATGAAACCCATTTAGGTTGAACTTCTTCAGGTCGCAAAATACTTTTCTTATACATTTAAGTAGATAAGTGATTTAGATGATTTCTTAAGTTGCCAATACCTAAGTACTTTAACCTAAGTGGTTTCGACACTTGATTATTTGACTTATAAGATATGGAATAGAAATAGAACATACAAACATAATTTTTTATTTAGAAAAAAACTTGTCGACTCGATTTTCTTCCAAAACACTGTTTTAAACTATCACGGTTGTTCACTACAGTTATATGATTATTTACGGGATATTTACCGCACCATGGTAAGGTAGTGGAAGGAGCTCCCGAAATATACCCAATCTAATCTACTAAATCTAAAATCTACTACCCAAAATGCCTCTACTACCAAAAGACGCCATTCAGCCAGTCAGTAAGTCTGCCTGTGCATGTAACAGAAAAGGTAGCATAAAATATTCTCGTCGTTGCCCGCACGCCGTTATGTTTAAAAAAACCTTTGATGTCCTGGGCTCTAAAATCCGGGGTTTTCACGCCTCTTGTCCTGGTTGCCAAATTTTAGAGATGGCAACCCTATATAAGAAGCAAGTATATAATCTGCCCCTGCGCAGTCCGCACAGTCGTTCTCCAAATAATCATTCAGTTCAACAAACCGCTAGGGCTCCAGGGCACACCCCTTCTGGGGTGCCTGGAAGTCTGATTCCCACCCCCGGCGACGGCCCAAGCCGAGGTTCGTACCTTCGAGGTGCCCTTGTGCTAGTCGCCCAAAAACTTAAACCATCAAGTTATGCCGAACGCACTCTGCGTTCGCTAACTAGTCCGGTCCATCTGTAGAGGCCAAAAGAACATCATTACAAGCCAATATAAAAAAAAAAAAAAAAAAAAGTCCGCACAGTCGTTTACGCGGAAGCGCGCCAACTGACCCACTCCGATGCTCTGCTCTGTCTAGCATGCAATGCAAATTCCGGTTTTATAACTCTCTCACTGAATCTAGGCTTCTGGTTATAGTATTTATCCAATCAGGACATGCATGATTCAAGGGGTTTGAATGTATGGACTTTAGTTTTGGCTTTGCTAACTAGCTGTTGCGACCCCTCCTAACTTTGGCCCCCTTAATTCAGCCCTTTATTTTAGCAAAATCGTTAGAGGACCTTTAGCACCTGCAAAATTTTAGCTTTCGTAATGATTCAGTGAGTCATTGAATGAGTGAGAGGTATTTCGCTTTTATATACACACTAGCATACATAATATATAAGCAACAAAGTAAACAAAGAAAAATTTAAACAGTGACACATAAAATGAGTGAATGGGCCAATCAAGCTGGACACTGTTTGGCAAGGTAAGCATACTTAGTAGATTTCTACAAAAACAAGTCTTGTAGACTGTGCCATACAATGCCTAGGCACTACGCTATTAAGACATTTCATAAAACATTAATAACAATATTTACTACTAGCTAATGCCCGCGACTTCGTACGCGCAGCGCAAAGTTATTAGTGGGCGGACGATTAGACTGACATAGCAAAATATAAATGTTACACTAATGAACACGAACGGAACTTTAAATAGGCACAAATCCATCGGATTATTTTTATACTGGATATTTTATAGATGAATAATACCTACACTTATGACATTATTGTAGATTTTTTGCTCTCCATTTTAATGCGGATTGTCATACTATCGTCATAGTATGATTTTAGTCTAGTTTTAATTTGACTCGATACCGACATGTCCATAGTTTCAAATATATTTCAAGCAAATAATATATTACTTTCACTGGTTAAATACGTTGGAAGTGTGGAGCCATGGAGCCAATAAGGAAAAAAAAATGGTATAAGTCAAGCGAAATGTCATGCATGACAAACGTTATTATTGAATTATTAGTAAACAGTAAGTAGGAAGTATATGGAGCGGTATTTATAATTAATCGCTGTTATTTAACATTACTCCGCGTAAAGACTGCCAGTCCATGATGTCTAAATATTTTTTGCCCGCCTACTGCGCCCCTACCCTTCCAACAACTAAACCGCTTTCGTTCACCACCATAACATCCAAAATAGCTGCTAATCATAGATCAGTATCAGATTAGATGCCGTGAGTTCACCTACTTTGCGTGTCTGTTATTGGTCTTAAGTTTGATCCTGGCAAAAATGTATTCATTTTAATCTCCGTCGACTTGGTATATTAGCACGTCAGAAGTCAATACAAAAATCAACGTACGTTAAATTACGCCATAATAAACTATTAAACCTCTTCAAAAGCAGTTGGCCGTCCTGACAATAACGAACACAAAAAAAAACTATTTGGTGCAGTCGATCGGAAGTTAGGTACATACATTTCGGCGATTCGTTTTTTATATATAGATTATAAGGCAACAGCCGCTTCAGTCTTCCTACCTACCATGTCTGCGAGTAGAAGTCTATCATTACGACAACATTACTATAAAATAAGCTAGATGGCGTTATAACTAATTATAAAAATATATTGATTTTTTACTATTTATTTTCATAAATTAATATGGCCTATGTTTCAATCAGGTATTTTTTATGCATATTTGTGGAAACTGATTTGAAATCCTTCTAGTAGTTTAAAAGATGTGCGTGGACAAACAAACAAACTGACAGCCGTCAGATTTGTAGTTCCATAGTTTGATAATAGATTGCGTACTAAAACGATGTTACGCGAAAAAATTGTAAATTTGTTTAAACTTTACGAATAATATTATTAAAAATGTAATAAAGTATTCAATAATTCCTCAAATAATGAGTGTAAATGGATCGTAGTTTCACAAATATTAAAAGTGCGTCTATTATAGGTAAATACGACACTTTACCTGAATCACGCAAACGGCATTTTTTTACAAGTTAAACCGATATCAGGTATTGCTTCTACTTAGTTGGAAGTCATGTGTGGAGGTATTTGATCTACACATTTATAATAATGTAGGGATTATACTTAACTATTTGTGTTCAGTCGTATTTATAAAAAAAAAATGTTTTCTTTTATTCAGTTTAGGATCCTTATCACGAGCGGTCACACTTGGCCGATTTTTATTATTTTGTTGTTTTATCTTAATGTTTACACTTTGATAATGTTTGATGCTTGTTAGTATTGACCGTTTTACGATAGAAGAAAATAAATAAAATTGGAATAAAACAAGTCTTTTATGTCCCTTAATTTTTTACAGACTTCAAAAAAGGAAGTGGGTTCTTAATTTGGTTGTATTTTATGTTTGGTACCTCAATACTCCATCATTTATGTACAAATTTAGAAAAGTCTTAATAGAAAGGATAGGTATACTGTCTGATTGGTCCCATAGAAATTTCAACAAAATCGGATCAATAGTTTGGCTTTTACTTAAATCAAATATACTGGAAAATTTTGTTACTTGGATGATAGTGTGATCATGTAAGTAACCAAATTTGGTAATTTTATACTTATTTTGTAAAGTCGGTTTTTTCAGTTGATAATTATTTACTTACTTTTAATTTGCAACACTATATATTCTGTGAAAATTTCAACTGGCCATATAATATGATTCAAAAGGCAGTCCTATAAAGCATAGAAAATTAATTACTACATAGTTTTTATATACCTTGCTAAAGGAAGAGCCTGAAGCCCACGACACAGGTCGCCCTATTGTGGGATTCAGTGCACACCGACGGAACATTGTTCTTTTGTTACTTACTTCATCTATTTTTAACTCGGTGTTTGTATTTAAACACTAAAATATCTTGAACTAGTCGCCCGCCCCGGCTTCGCACGGATGTAAGCTCGGCTTTGGCCTCGCTACAAAATATAATATAGCCTATGTCACCCTTGGATAGTATAGCTTCCCAACAGTGAAAAGATTTTTCAAATCGGTTCAGTAGTCTCGGAGCTTATGCGATGCAAACAAACATACAAACAATCAAATGTTTCATCTTTATATATTGGTATAGATGAATAAACTATTAAACTACATACAGGTAAGATGGAAGAGACAGAATTGGCTTCGTAAAGGGCTTTGTCACTCTTTGGGTACGAAATCCTTTTATTATTATTTCACTTCATTTATTACAATTCTCGGGTCTAGCCCGGATATTTGGTGGGCATTGGTGGAGCCGAAGCCAACACCAAGAGGCCTTTTTGAAAATAAAAAATACAATTATGGAATGTGTATAAAATTGAACATGAAACTATTGTAGAGTATAGGATTAAAAAAGTCTGGGCTATTGAGGCGAACAACTTCTGGATGGAATCACTGGCTATAGAATGAGAAACGGCACCTGCCTTATCCTGTCTCATCTCAAAATATATTTAGGCAGATGATGACTTGCCACCCACTGAATGGGCCCCCCATAAAGGCTGCCGTATCTTGGCACCGGAGGAACAAAATTGGCGTGGGTGGCTTAGGGTGTCGAGAGGTGTGCTGCACTTTCACTAAGAGCTACTCGCGGCGTTATGCCCTTTAATACTTCCACCCTGGAGCTTAGGTTCTTAGCTCTTGCGGTTTCCACCCCCGGACGGCCGGTTAAGGCAAGCCAAGGGTCAGGGGTCTTATTTAGCCCCATGGAATCGGGGTACGCGGTGTCGCCACTCACCGACGGCTCGCCACAAAGCCGCCCCTGCGTTTCCATAAAGCCGCCCCTGCGTTTTTATTATTATTTAATGAAATTCTCGGGTCTAGCCCGGACATTTGGTAGGCATTGGTGGAGCCGAAGCCAACACCAAGAGGCCCTGTTGAATATAAAAAATACAATTATGGAATATGTATAAAAAGGAATATGAAACCATTGTACAGTATAGGATTAAAAAAGTCTGGGCTATTGAGGTGAACAACCTGTGGATGGAATAACAGATCTATAGAATGAGAAACGGCACCTGCCTTATCCTGTCTCATCTCAAAATATATTTAGGCAGATGATGACTTGCCACCCACTGAATGGGCCCCCCATAAAGGCTGCCGTATCTTGGCACCGGAGGAACAACATTGGCGTGGGTGGCTTAGGGTGTCGAGAGGTGTGCTGCACTTTCACTAAGAGCTACTCGCGGCGTTATGCCCTTTAATACTTCCACCCTGGAGCTTAGGTTCTTAGCTCTTGCGGTTTCCACCCCGGACGGCCGGTTAAGGCAAGCCAGGGGTCAGGGGTCTCATTTAGCCCCATGGAATCGGGGTACGCGGTGTCGCCACTCACCGACAGCTCGCCATAAAGCCGCCCCTGCGTTTTTAAAGTACAATTTTTTTAAGATAAAAGTAACCTAAGTATGCATTTATAAATCCCGTATAAGCTACCTCCATACTAAATTTCATTCAAATTCCTTCAGCTGTTATGGAGTTGACTGAGGACAAACACATTCAACAACTTTCACATTCATAATAATATTAATGTGATATTATTATTTTTTGTTTGATAATACCTCAATTACTTAGGTGAATGTAGATCTTGAGCTAAATTTTCCAGGAATCTTTTGTGATTTTCTTTCCTCATCAATGACACCATTTTGAAGCAAATGAAGCAATAGGACTGCAGCATAAACGTAATGGAAATTTGAGACTGAGACAAATCTTCGGACAAAAAAGTAATGAAGTACTTAATCTTGAGTACTTATTTGACCGAAGATTTTTATTGCAAACAATAATATCAATAATTATTGGTTTTTGCCCAGAGATAATCCTCATTGAATAAGCAAACTTCATGAATAAATACCATGAATGCTTGCTATCTTTAATATGGCATTCTTGTAATTCTTGTCATGCATTAGAAACATTTTTCAGAACTGAAGACATGCGCACAAACAGCTTTGACTACATTTTATCCTGGTTTAGTAGTATAATACAGATATGTAAGTGATTAATTTCCTCTTGTTGACCCAACACAATGCACCCATTGAAAGCAACTGTCCTTAACTGAAGGTAAAACATTACTAAATTAGGACTTGTATTGTTTGTTGTTTTACTTGACTAAGCAAATTCATCTGTCGTAAGTCACAAGTAAATTGTTTTTTTTTTCTATGCAAGCATGCTGCATCGTAGACAGCATTATCGCTTAACATCAGGCGATCAACCACAAGATTAAAAATAAACCTAAACTATTAAGTAATGCTATAGGTCAGCCGCATAACTCAGGATTCGCCCGCGAAACAACTAAGATTTGGGAAGACTACTAAGAGGATAGCACAGAGAGGGGGTAGTGGTCCATCCCTAGTCATCTTATGCCGCACTCCTGTAGTAAATCCCCCTGGGCAAATGCTAATTTACATGGTCAGCCTGTCTTCATATAAACACCTATTTCTTCACAATCTCATATTTGAACTTGATATTTGGATTTGCATAAACTACCTGCCCTAAAACATTTCATGAGTGCTAAATTCCAGTAAAGTCTAAGTCCTTAGCTTGGTTAATTTATATTTGGGTTTGGAATTTTTTGACTAAGCAAATTTACATGTCCTTGTTACCCACTTACCGCCCAAATTAAGAAATCATAATAATACTAAGAACAAAAACAACAGAAGACAACTCTGGTCTCTTTGGTGCCCCATGTCTCTGCCTGTTTATTACCCTTTCACGACTAAACAACTGGACTGAGCTTGCAAGAGATTTGGATAGGAATTAGTGTGCAGTTTGAGGACAGCCATAAATCACTTTTTATCCTTTGAAATAAGACCCAGGTGAACTGTGGCGCATGATTAGAATACATAATAAGTGTCGATTTTCTTGTATGTACCATTTAGTAATTAAACCTAACTGACAGGACAAAAATTGTCTTCTTTTCTTCACGTGGGAAGAGAAAAGCGTCAATTTTAATGTTATCAAACTTATTAGATTAAAAAATGGTAAAACGTGGGTAAAACAGAATCGAAGTCATAACTTCTAGCAAATAGGTAGGTATTAGCATAGGTACCTGTGATATAGCCAGCTAAAAAGCAGAAAAGATAAAAATATAATAATACATTGCTCTAATTTGTAAACTACACTAAACGTCACGAATCACGATATTTTTCTTATTGGTAATGTAAAAATGCAAACGTCTATAAATGTCTAATCCAACATCTTGTCGCACAAAACGGAATAATAATATAATAATTGTTCTACTTACGTATTCCACGGTCTTGTGATGATATGCTCACGAAAGAATCGGATTGCTCCAGTCCCGTATCCTTTGATTCCTTTGTGAAAGGAGCAAGGTAAACGCACAAATTTTTTGTTAACACACTGTTTTTTTAACAACTCCGAAGTTTCCAGTTTAGTTAGAAGTTGTACGAAGACAAACAGCTTAGTGGTCCGTATAGTTTATCAAAAATTTCCAAATAAATCAATGTAGCACAACACAATTCACGAAATCCAACGTCTACTCTAGTCACTGCTCAGTGTTTTGTTTGATTTGATGCAGCAAGAACAACGCAAAGCAAGCAATGGCTGGCTGGCTGGCTGACTGAACTGACAGTGACAGTATGAACTATGAAGTTAGCAACAATTTCGAAGAAAAACATTTCTCTTGACAAACAGCTGTTGCTGTTTATGAGCAGGCAGCGACATCTGTTGAAATTCCGAGTAATATTTACAGATGGCGCTTAAACAAACAGGCCACTGACCTTGTATGCAGCGCCACCTGTTTCCATTTCTTCTCTTCTTCTCTTGCAAAATAGGCTCCATAAACTCTTGATAGAACTTGACTTTTTTGTGGTAGCATTTCTGAAAAAGGACGACAGATGTCGCACTGTAATTGAGATGGAATAACAAGTTGGTCCTTTTCTTTTGTAAATAAAATTGCATGTTGCAGGAACGACAGTACAAGATGTCAATTCTGCTATTTGTGGTGGTGAAAATTTGTTATGTAATTGATAAAAGTAGATATTAATAAAAAGGATTGTAAGAACAAAAAAAGGGCCCCTCCGGGATTTGAACCCGGGACCTCCTGCACCCAAAGCAGGAATCATACCCCTAGACCAAGAGGCCACTTGAATATTCTAGCAAAATAACTTAACAGACATTTAGTTACCTCCGTAGTACTATTATCTATTCTGTGACTAAACTTGACTGAAATAAATCTAGGCTAACCAGTGGCGCTAGCCCTGGTGCCGGGGCAATAGAATACGGCACCGGTACCCCCTGCCTGTAGTAAGAGCCTACTAAAAGGGGACCTATGGGTTCGGGATGGTCAAAGTTGGGGCTCTGACCATCCACTTAAGCGTGCCCAGGGAGAGTACGTTGTGTGACCAACGTTGTCGGGACTGAGACAACACGCAGTTGTCTCGGGAGGAGCCATAGCGCAGTGCTGAGGGCTCCGGTGCGTTCCTCTGGAGATCCCGGAGCCCTCTTGTCAAGCACTAAGGCTGGTCACCGGGGGGGTTTTAGTGGGTCCAATCCCACATAACCTGGCTGCACCCCAATGCAGCCGGGTATCTTTGGAAGATTTCCCCCTCGAAAAAAAAAAAAAAAAAAAAAAAAAGTTTACCAGTGGCGTAGCTATCGGAGGGCTAGGCAGTGCCATGCACCGGGGCCCCCACGCTCAGGGGGCCCTTGGGCCCTGATCAGCAAACCTCAAACTGAACTTGCAAAATTTTTGCCCTTCATACACATGCATGTAGTAAGTAGCTTTGAGCACAATAAAGAGCTTGTGATAAAGTAGCTTTGTACCTATAAATTATTTATATTATTACTTGATAAATCCTAACCCAGTTTAGGTAGGGCCCCATTTTTTTAACCAGGGCCTTTGGTTACCTAACTACGCCACTGAGGCTAACGTAAAAATATTGCATCAAAATGCCTTCCTTATCGTTAAAATATGTCTGTAGATAAAAACAGTTAGTTTTGTAAATCAGTAAGACAGTAGATTTGATTGATAAGGTGTAAGTGAAGGAAACTGGACTTATCTCGTAGTTAGGTTAGGTTTTCTTATTCAAAATATCTATTCTAAATTTCTAATTTCCTCCTGCCCATTTTAAGGGTTCCGTACCCAAAGGGTAAAAACGGGACCCTATCCTTGCTATTACTGAGCCTACGCTGTGTCTTTCCGTCCATCCTACACTTAAACGGCTGTATCTTTGGAACTGTAATAGATAGCTAATTGAAATTTTCACAGAATATGGAATGTTAAGGCGGATTAACTAAGAAATAATAAAAAAGTCAAAACAAAATTGGAGGGGGGCCCCTCATACAACAAACGTATTTTTTTGAACATATTTTCGACCTTATCATATTTTTCACCGAATTTAAATGCCATATTTTACTAATTTTGAAGTCGGATTTTATATTTGGTGGTATGGAACCCTCAGTTAGTGAGTGAAAGCGGGCACGAAAAAGCTACATCGCTTTATGGTTGATATTCCGAAAACCCGTACCAAGCGCTTTGATTCCACTTATATTGTGCGAATTGCTAGTCTGTGGAATGCGTTGCCTGAATGGGTGTTCTCCTATAAGTAGTTAAAATCTGGGCGTCTTCAAATCACGAATGAAACGGTTCCTTCTAGGCTTCTCCATCGCAGATCACATCATCGCATTTGACGAATTGGCGGAAAATTATCAAAAATAGACCAAGTGCGAGTCGGGCTCGCACTGAAGGTTCCGTACTACCACATAAATTGTTAACTACTAACGTGCAAATAAGTAGAGCAAAATTAAATAGACAATATCATGCCCAGGCCCATCCAAGTACCTATACCGACCGCGCCCAACGTTGCTTAGGTGAAGAAATTTGTCAGCGACTTTGGCACTTGGCCAGTATTTGTTATTTGTTGTTTTACATTAGAGTGTGTATTATAATCATGCCAAGTTTGACGCTTTTACGTAGATATGAGATTAGCGTTTTTACACAATAGCAAATACAAAAATACTGTTGTAGTATGGGGACTCCCCTTTAGTTTTTACCTTTTGACTTTATTATTAATTCTTAGTTAATCTGGCGTAACATTACCTACATATTCTGTGAAAATTTCAACTGCCTGCCTATTACGGTTCGAAAAATGCAGGCGTTAAAATGTAGGGATAGACGGACAGACAGACAGAGTAGGCTTAATAATAGGGTCTATATTGTTTACACCTTTTGGATACGGAACCCTAAAAATAAGCACGATAACTAACCGATTTAAGCGACAGCTACTGTAAATAGGTAGAAAAGAGACATTAGGTGTTCAATTTCTATTCTTGCTATATTACCATTACAGCTGACATGCATTAGGTACAGCCTGCATACAGAGTGGCTTACAAGATTAATAGCTTCACTCCTACGGCAGTAAATTACCGCTGTCGCATTCGTTAATTTGCAGGACGTGTCTTCAGCTGTTTAGCAGTCCAGGCGGTCTGTCCGCGTATTGCAATGAAGCCAGTCCACGTTGCATTTGTAAGACGCTGACTGTAACAACCTTATGTCATTCGCCACGCAATTTGACGTAATTAGAAATTACATGATCAGAGCGCACGAAACAAACGATTCAAGGCACCCGAGCGTTACACATGGAAATCAATGAACCGCTAATATTGCGTAAATGATATAATACTTACCCATATTTTTCAGCTTTAGATAATATTATAAGGCGGATGTTTCTATCCTTGGGGATAAATTTTATTTTTATCTGTGCAGGTAATAATTATGTAGAGAAAAGATAAAATTCTAGTCTATGAATCTGAGAAATAAACCTTCCATTGATTAAAAAAAACACAATGAACACTATTATTACAAATTATATAATATGTCAAATTATCATACAATAAATAGTCAATTAATAATTAATAGTAATTACTCATAAAGTCCTCCGCGCACCGAGTCCTGACCGAAAATAGATAAAAAGGATAAAATAATGAGGAAAAGAAAATAAATTTCCGTCATTATAACTTCTTTAGATAATAATAATTATTTAGGCACCTAATAATCACAAACAAAGTAATGAGACTTAATAACACATTAAATATTCACTTAAGCTTGTACATGAGAGTTACTGCGGTTCACTTATGACCACATATAGGTGTGTCATTCTTCTCTCCGTTGCCAACTCTTGTGCCTACTTACTACATATATGGACAGGCCATAGATCAGACAAATGGGAGATATGGTAAGGTGGCGTGGTGGGTGAGAACGCAACTGGCCTACATCAGTTTTGATGCCTTTAGTCTTTGATAATATACCTATAGTTTGAATCTCCTTTTAAATTTGACCTAGTACCGAAATAATTTTGCTTAAAACTGAAGAGGGCGAGGTAAACACGTATTGCACACACTGACATAGTCTTACTAGTTCTACAAACGAACACTTCAATATTGTGCGCACACAACTGCAAACGATGTGATTAAAACGTATACGAATAGACGGCCTTTGGGGTATAGTGCTAAAGGGAAAACTGTAGGTATAACGCTTCCATTTTTTTGAGTCTTTAGTCTAACTCATGCTGCTGAGCATTCTGCAGACGACCTTGCCAGTTGCCACCCTGTTTTTGCATGTGGACTATTAGTACTTAATTAGTTCATAGGTATCGCTACAATTAAGTTTCAAAGTGTACGTAAAAAATGAGTAAGAGAGCAGTTGAAAAAAAAAAAAATGAGACATTTGAACACGAATGACTATTGTACTAAGGAATACCTCCCTTCTTTATCTGATCTGAGGGTCAGACAGACGATTGGACAAACAACGGAAGGTCGCACCGATTAATAGCAAGATATGCTATACAGGTACTGCTATGTACCTAATAGGCAGAATTTTGTGGTTAGCAATTATAACGAAAGTTTTAATCAGTATTATCCTTTAGCGACGAGCTTATTACAGCTATGTTACTAAGGTAACCGATAGCTACCTTACTATACGTACTGGTTCTAAAGGTGATTTTTTTGTTTGTTTGAACGGTGACTGAAATCTGTTAAGAATTTTGAATATTTTCAGCTCTTTTATCGGAAGTAAAAAAAAAAAAAAACATTATAACAATGTATCATAATAATATACTTATTTAAACTCAGAACAGTTTTTTCGTGAATTTCATACCTATAGCAACCATGTGTTTGGTAAATCAATATCTGCGGTTAGAGTTATTGCAGCTCTTGGTTTATTTACTTAAAACATTGAAAGCCATTAGATAGCTAGATGGTAGGTACTTAGTTACATACTTGTTCAGCAAGCTTAGTTAATAATGCCACCAAATTTTACTTATTTCAAGATCATATGGGTAGACAATGCGCTGATAAATTGGTAGAGTTCAAGCAAGGATGGATGGTATCTATCTTTTGTCGATGGTTCAAGTAACTTTAAATTTAACCTTCTTGCTACTCACCATTAAGTATATACGCATTACATCAAAAGAGGTGTCAGTAGTTTCGTAGAATACGTAGACCTTCCTCTTGTTTGATTATCATATCTTACAACACCATGTGTACCATCTACTGCCCATTGAAGGTTATTATATCGTGACTCAGCAATATCGACGCAATATTAAGGATCTTTTTTTTTCTTTCATATTTCCTACTTTAGTAGGTACGTATTTGTTATGCTTCACGTTTTGTGCATTCAATATATGTCAACAGATTTATTACCGAGTAAATCATGTGAGGCTTCTACTACCTAATATGTTCCGACTAGCAGTATACTTTTTCAAGGATAAAATCCTAATGATTTCTTAGATTTTCGCGATTGTTACACATTGAAATTAAACTCTTTGAACGGAATTTATAGCGTGTATTTTACATAATCTTGACTTACTAGTTTGTGAGCACGCCCATGACAACCCCAACAATTATATTCGTTTTGATAATCCTCAAATCTTCGGCAAGGAGAACTGTTATATACCAAGGATATTACGCGATGCTATAAAAAATTACAAAAATATATATATAGAGAAGATGGATAGCAACAGTACCAACTGAGAACCAGTCATCAAATTAATAAAATCTCAAGCCCGGCACAGAACTGCAAGACCTCTGCATGCCATGAGCGACTGCTGTGTAAATACGGAATGAAGTCATTGGCGGTCTTGGAAATAATTTCATAACATAGAGAGACATCCATCATCTAGTCTATACCTGTGACCACAGGCATTGCAGTGTTTGAAACATCAGGAATTAAAAAACGTAAAATACAAGCGATTAAATCCGTTAAAAGTGTAATTTCAATCTGGTTTCAGCTGTCATCAAAGTTGGGGCTCAGAGGAAAGCGTCAAAATCGGTTCAGTAGCTTGTTTTTTTTTCATTTAATTTATTTTCTTAATACATAACAATTTAATTTTAATTTAATGTTGCACCAAAAACCACAGTTGGTTTGAGATGGTGCTCACAATTTTTTTAAATCACAATATCGCGTAGCACCCACACACAAAAATCATGAATCGAATTGAAACCGTCTCAGAAGGTTGAAAAAAAAGGCTTTATTAAAGGTAAGTAGGTTCCTAGTTCATTATAGGGTGTTATTACGATTTATACTGATGACGTCGGTAAAGTAGGTAAATAACTTAACTTTTATGATAATTGTCGCCCATCTTCCTGATGTACTCTCGTTCAATTTATTTGAGGGTCAGGTATCACATCACTTCCGAATTCTTAAAAAAAGGCGACAAAAGGATAGTGTAATCGATCAAGTGATAACGTTGTAACAACCTTATCCCTGTGATGAGTTGTTCCATATTCATCCTATGACGTCCTAAATACCAACCCTTTGCTAGTCGCAAATTGAAACATAAAAATGTTAGATTAAAAAAAAAACGCCTTTTTGGAAGTTGATTGAAAATTACAACGAAACTAATTTCAACTCATACATATCTACAAGATGATTTTTAATAATTTGACGCTTTAAAAAGCAGGAGACCTTGAATGTTTGGGATCACAGTTAGGGATGGCCTAATTTCTATGTTGAGTGGTGTGACCTTTAAAGTTCAACTTAAATACTCGTACCAACCCTTTGCTAGACACAAATTGAAACCTAAAAATCTACCAAAAAATAAATAATTGGAACCGCCTTTTGGAAGTGGTTTGAAAATTACGAAGAAGCTAATTTCAACTCATACATACCAGACCTACACCTACAAGATAATTTTTAATAATTTGACACATTAGAAAACAATATATGTACCTTGAATGTTCGGGATCACAGTTATAGGGATGGCCTAA
Organism: Agriopis leucophaearia; assembly: GCA_949125355.1. Lineage (NCBI taxonomy): Eukaryota > Metazoa > Arthropoda > Insecta > Lepidoptera > Geometridae > Agriopis > Agriopis leucophaearia. Next base: position 13,347,402 of record OX421262.1, read on the forward strand.
TATCTATGTTGTCCGGTGTTACCTTTAAAGTTCTTCCTAAATACCAACCCTTTGCTAGTCGCAAATTGAAACCTAAAAATCTAATGTCAATAACAATAAATTTTTGTAAAATTCATCAGCTACAATTTTAAATGTCAATGAAATACTGATTTACATTGAATCAAAGAAACAAATAAAACAAACTCATGATTCATTTCATTGCAAAAGATCTAATTAATATGAATACATTTAAATATTGAGAATTTAAGATGTCATTATATGAATATCTACGGAGTGTTCGGTTTGACAACGGACGGATGAAATGACGGTTTTATATTCGAAGACATCATTGTACTCATTACAAATAACTTTAACTATGGACCAACCTTGAAAACGCGTAGAAAAATCGTCTATTTCATACATTTCCGTGTGAATGACATTTTTATATGGACCATCTGTTACTTTCTTCACAATTTTAGGGAAGGTCTCATAGTAAAAGTTGTTGATAATGAGGAGCAAATGATATTCTCGAATATGTCCGTTGTTCGTCTAACCGAACAGTCCGTATAACAGCATTTTATAAGGATAACTTTGACATCAATTCAAATATTACCGTATCCTTGCGTCTCCATAAGGTATGTATTTTCGTACGACGGTAACGATATAAAACAATAATAATATTGTGTTAACACCTAGCAATTAGGTTGAGTAAATATTTAATGGGTCTAATTAGAGAAGAAACTTTCGATTAATTATTACTCTATTGCCTTTATATGTATACATTTATTGGATTTGCTTACGTTGAGGTCAATGCAAGAGAAATTAATAGAATTCGGTCAAGGTCAGACATGTATTCAGAGGTGGATGTGTTCGGAGATGCTTAACGGCAATTGTTCATATCTGATTGCAGCCATGGCATCGTGCATGATTGTGACATTGAATTCTCATAATCGAATCTCCAAACGCCTTTAATTTATGTGTAAGCACCTAATTATGCGATGCATGTTTCTTAAAATATTGCGTGAAATCCAATTGAAGTTATTGTTGACGCAGTGTTAAAATCATACAAATGTTTGAAGAATCCCGAATACGAATGTAGGTTATTAGTCTGCCACGTTTTACCGATAATGCCGATAATTCCGAGGAGATAAATGAATCAATTTTATTCCTTGAACCACACGATTTGCGACGCCAGGTAGGTAGGCTACGGGTTGATGCCGCCCTCCCCTCGTTTCACTATTGCAGTCTATAAAAGAATTGTAGAAGGAGACTTTGTCATCTTTGTGTCAGTGACTGCAGCAGTGCTGTGTTGTGTGCACATCCATACTTGACTTGCCAAGGTACTTGTGAACTGTTTGCTCGACGCGTCTTTTGTTTGGATTGCGCGGTGCGTGGGTGTGTATGGATTTGGAGAGGTTGATCTCAATTTTGACATTGGGTTTACCATAAAATTTAATTGTGCTAACAATGGGGAAGCTATTAATCTCTATAAAATAGACAAATCTCTGAAACGACTTGTTTAAAATTAATCTCAATCGTTACTCAAAAATTTTCCCCGGGGACCCCGGAAAATATTTTTGGAAAATGTCTCAGTTAAAGCTTGGACAAGCTTTATCCAACAGATTCAAAAGGTTTTATGTGGGACCACGTGGGATCAAGACTGAGCAAGCTTTCCAGTATTATCGCTAAGCTTTAAAGAAAATTTATGGCCCGAGTTTAGAACACCGAATTCCTTTTGATTTTAAATCAAGACAAGATAAACATTCAATTATTTTAAGTTAGACTGCGTATTTAGCCGTAAAATTAACTATTTCTAAGATAGAAACTATCAGGATACCAGTTGTTAAGATTTTCCTTGATAACTGTTAATGTTCTAATTGAGTAGGTGAGCAATCCGTAAAGTCAGTAGTAGAATTAGTGCCTATTGTTTAAACTGAAAAAAAACAACCGTTTTAGGAAAAACTAGACATTTTAGTAGTTCTAAAATACAGTTCTTGTCTATACACATATTTTTTAATTTTATTTCTTTTGTAGTTTCACTTCCAAGTTCATATCTCTTTTCATTATCAATTTCAATTTGGTTGAAGCATCGATGATCGCGAGAGCTACGGTATTTTTCGTATGCATATACCTGAATGTAATAAGTATTTCAGTGCACTTGGTTGGATAGCAGAAGCAAATGTTTTCCCCGCGCCAACCGCAACCGGATCCCGACGAGATGGCTAGGAAATGTTCACCCAGACCAAATAGAAATGTCTCAATTTCCGTTCGAGCGCTTCTTACGAAAATTGCGACGTTTCTTTTTACTCAATTTATATATCGAAATATCGCACACCTCTCGTATTACCTGCATGCTCTCCGTGAAATGCAGAATTTCATAGCGTAAAACATTTTTTGATTCCGGTTGTTTATTTTTAATGGTTGCGTGTAAATTATTCGAATTGGTAGTTTTCCTGAGGGGAAACTGGAACTCGGCATGAGTGTGAAAAGTGAGACATGAATTGACATCTGTCATAAATCTGGCTGGCAGCTTATTTAAACAACCCTAACAAAAAAAAAGTATATGTATTTATTGGATTCTTTTTACAAATTTATTAATTTATTTTTATTTTACATTTTAGGGAAACTTACAGCCTAATAATAATTTTGATGCTAATAATATATATAAGTAAAAAAAATATTACGTGACGGGGCCACCACTTTTCTACACGACTGTTCCTAATTGAATTCGTTTTTTTATTTGAAAGCAAAAGCTGGTTTTAATGTTGTGATTTTTTGTGATGTTTGGTGCTTTAAAAGTCATGAGCTCTTATCTAAATTGACTGGTTTTTTTTAATTCAAATTTCCAAGTAGTACATATATGTGTAATCACATCACAATAAAGAATTGTAAAAGCGAAAGAACTCTCTTTTCTGAAAGTATAACTTTTATATATAAAGTGTTGTTCCATACCTTGAGGTCTAGACAATTAAAAAAAACAAAAATAAGTGGATAGAGCACTCGGGCGTGCAGACACAAAACTTGCCATTCGTAAAAAAATGGCTTAAATTTTCTTTCACTCTCTCTCTTCCTGATTACGACAACAAAAAAGCTGAGACACTTGATGAAATTTGTATTGATGAAGTCTGAAAAATGTGAAACAGGTAAACTGCAGTGAGCAGCTAGTTGCCCTTAAAATTTTAATTGCAGGGAAACGCTAACATGCAGTGCAAAGATCCCACGGACACTTCTATACCCATAATTTCGATAGCAAGCGCGGTTAGTTCGTACCTGATTATTGCGATGCTGTTTAGATATGTATACGTGCCACACAGACTAGGTAAAACTACTACGTAGCCAGAAAGTCTATGACATATCTTTTTACAAGCTTTAATTTAAGTTGCAGGTTGTCGTTCAGTGTGGAGGTTAAAGGGGGAGGCCTATGTTCAGCAGTGGACGTCTTATGGCTGATGATGATGATGATGAATTTAACTTGCAATGTTTGTATGTTAGTCTGTTTGTTTAGGTCAAATTTTGCAAGCTGATTTAGAACCATTTCGGAGATGCATTTTTACATGTTGTTTCAGTTCCGATGACTATGCATTTCTATGGTCAGAATGACCAGAATCGACATTCAGCCTTAGCTCCAGATAAAGGAACTCTTCAACGGTCAACAGCATAGATACGAAATGTTCAGACACAAAATTTTGTTTACACATTTTATTATGATAGCCGGTTTTGAATTTTACCATGACATGGTTGCTGCATTCAGGGTTAGTTCCTGACTAGGAAACTCCTCAATGGTTGCACATACATGAAATGTTGTATACACATTCAATTATGATAACACATACTAAGCATCACCATGACATGACTACTGTACTCAAGTTTGGCTCTTAACGAGGGAATTTCTCAACGGTTAATAGTACAGATACGAAATTGTTGTATTCGCAATACAAATTACAAAAGTTTTTTTTTAAATTAATTTATCTGTGGCAAGAACGACACGTCGAGAGTCGCATGTTTTTGAGACACGCTCGCACCTAAGTTTTTGTATCTTACTATTAGGTACTAAGGATGGCATTATTTTGAAAGAGAGCATCACCGTCCGCTTGCATGTTTGTTTTATAATTACACACATATTTTATCTATGTGGACACATGCACACTAAAGTGAATAAGCTAATTTAGAGTAGAAAATTGCATACAAATATGCATACCCGCGATGACGGTTATAAGAACACTTATTTATTTGATAAAAGAATTTTATGCACGAAGATTTCTTTAATTCTTTCGCGATGATAGCTCAGAGGTTAGCGCGTTCTAAAACGCAGTGTGTAGGTTCAAATTCCAATAAAGAGCTTGAGCTTCCGGTGAAGGAAAACATTGTGAGGAAACCATAGGGTACTTTTTGATGCCCGGTTGGCTAGCTACCGCCCTTAAGTTGCCAAGCATGAAACCGACAGCATTATTTTAGAGCCACTTCCTATTCCAGGCTAAGCGTGTTAACCATCTTCGATCACACCATCACTTAAAATCAGGTGGACTGTCCTCAAAAGCCTAGTTTGTCAACTCAGATTTGTTTATATTTTAAACAGAAAACAACAATGCAGACGTCAACAGTGATCATCCTCGCATGCCTCCTGGCCGTAGTAGTGGCGGCTCAGTACGAGCACTACCCTGCGGAAGAGCGAGTGTACGAGGCCGAGCTGGACACCCCAACCCACGACAGTAGCCCGAGAACGAAGCGAGGCTTGCTTCTGCTCAAGAAGAAGCTTTTACTCGGTAAGAACAAATGACAGCAAACTTCAAGTTGGTAATCGATTAGTAATTTAAACCACCACCCATCTACCTACTTATTACCTGGTAAACATTTAAAACATGGTAATCATCTGTGTCCTGGCTTAATATTTAGTGGCGACGCAGTGCGAGAACTACTCAAAGCAGAACTAATGTACAACCCAACCCATGACAACATCTAGAGTTCTAGAGCCCTGATAAAAAGAAGCTTTTACTCGATAAAACCGCAGTCAGTTAATCTTTTCGTCACCCTAATACCCCTGGGGAATCTGGAACTTTCAGCGGCATTAAAATACCCTACTTAAAGTTTTCGCGTCCTAGTTTTAGTTTTTACGGGCGAAACCTATGACTACTAAGGTCAACGTTTTAAATTCTGTGAAAGTAGGATAAAAATTCACATTTATTAGAAATTCTTGTAATAAGTAAGTAGGTATCCAAGAGCGGAAACGATCTTTCGGTGTTATTGGTTTTAGGGTTTGATAATAACGATATAAACACTTGTTAGCTCATCCTTTACCCCACTATGATGAAAAGGTACTAAATTTTTAGCGCGAGTACCATATGAACCCTCCCCCCCTCGACTGACGTGGTTTACGTCGTGCACAATCAAACTGAAGAATAAAACCAAAAACTAAACTAACTAATTGAAGATCGATTATCTATCTGTATGAGCAAAGAAGATCTATAGATAGTCCAAACGATCTCTAATTTCAGGCAAAATGCCCAAAATGCTGTCGCGTTGCCTCGCTGCATTGCGAGGCTAACTTTTTGACCAAAATACAAACCAGCATTTTGGTCACGTAAATAATCTTTCAGTCTCCTCGACAAATCCTTAAAAAATTCGAAAGCACTTGGCACCCACGGTCCAATTGTTTCTATCCCAAACGGAACAAATAAGTAACCTCTTTCAAGGTTGGAATATATATTTTTTGTTACAAAATCTAATTTTGATAAACATTAAGAACAATCGCTGGTATGGGTACTCTTAAGTATCTTAAATAAAGAAGGTAGTAAAACCCTTTCTTGAGCACACCTTTATTCACTTTCTAAATATAAATGTCGACATCTAGGGGTTGGGTTGTGTCCCTCTCAACGTGGACAAATAAACATAAAGAAAACTCAACTCTGACCTTCCGCTAGCTACCGGACTTCGCTAAAAATGAAAAGCCTTCAAGATGTTTACTCTAGCCGGCAATCTTACGGATCCAGCGCAATTCCCGCTTTACATAATACTCGCTGTTTATTTTTATTTACTTTAGCCTTGGCCAGGGTCAGACTTATTTGCTTTCGTTCAAATATTTTATACAACGTCACATAACACAAGAGTGCTAAATTCATTCTGCTTTAGTTTAAACTACCTGTTTTTAACCCCTGACGCAAAAACAGGGGTGTTATAGTTTATCTGTGTCTCTGCCTGTGGAACAGACCTCAATTTTTTTAGCTACGCAAAAATCTATGGTCTGGGGCATCCTGGCTCCCAAATGGCTGTACTGATTGTGATTTAGTTTGTATTTGTTTGAAAGGTGACTTGATTGAGAGTTTTCTTAGCTATGATCCATGAAAATCTGTTCAGCCGTTTGACGGTCACCAGCTCGGGTTTTTAAAATAATTTAAATTTTTACTTGTTCTTAAATACGAGTTACTTTCAAAATAATAGGTCGGGGAAAAAGTCTTTTCGTATTTTGTATGTATAAAGTTGTAGTAAAATCTCATCGGTTGTACTGTTTGTATCTGGCTGGTTTTGATATCATTAAAAATATGACATTTTAAAAAAGGAATGCAAAAAGTAAAAAGCAATTTCCCGCCATTTTTCAATTGTTTTTTGTTCGATAAAATGAGTGAATCTGACGAAGAAATTCGATATATTTTGAAGTTTTATTACAAAAAAGGGAAAAATGCGACACAAGCCGCGAATAAAATATGTGACGTTTATGGACCTAATGCAGTGTCATCAAGAGTAGCACAATGTTGGTTCAAGCGTTTTCAGTCCGGGAATTTTGATGTCAAAGATGCAGCTCGCTCTGGTTGCCTTGTTACGGATAAAGTCGATGCCATTTCTGAAAAAGTGGACCAAGATCGGCATATTAGTAGTTACGACGTAGCTGAAGAACTGGGGATCGACCACAAAACAGTTTTGACCCATTTGAAAAAGTCTGGGTATAAAAAAATACGATATTTGGGTGCCACACGAGCTCACTGAAAGAAACCAAATGAATCGTGTGCTCATTTGCGATTCTCTGTTAAAACTTACCGAAACCGAACCGTTTTTGAAAAGATTGATCACTGGTGATGAAAAATGGATCACCTACGACAAGAATGTGCGCAAACGATCATGGTCAAAGGGCAGTGAAGCACCACAGACTGTAGCGAAACCCGGATTAACACGTAATAAGGTGATGCTGTGTGTATGGTGGGATTGGCAGGGCATCGTTCATTATGAGCTTTTACCGCCGGGCAAAACCATGGATTCGGATCTCTACTGCCAACAGCTGATGAGACTTAAACAAGAAATTGAGAAAAAACGGCCGGAATTGATCAACAGAAAGGGCGTGGTCTTTCATCATGATAACGCCAGACCACACACATCTTTGGCCACTCAGCAACAATTGAGAGAGCTTGGTTGGGAAGTGTTAATGCATCCACCATATAGCCCTGACCTTGCACCCTCAGATTTCTACCTGTTTCGGTCTCTTCAGAATTCTTTGGGTAGTGTTAGATTAACATCCAGAGAGGACTGTCAAAACTACTTGTTGCACTTTTTTGATCAGAAGTCCCAAAATTTCTACAGCAACGGGATCATGTCACTACCTACAAGATGGCAACAAGTTATCAAACAAAATGGCACATATATATTATAATTAAATGTAATTAAACTTGAAAAAAATATGTCTTGAATTTGTTTATAAAATACGAAGAAACTTTTTCCCCGACCATATGTACAATCTTCATATTTATTTTAACTTAGAAATCTATACATATAATAAAAACGAAAAGGTAAAAAATCTGTAATTGCGAGATAACAAAAAAAATATAACACAATAAAAACTAAAAAACTATTAAAATAAGAAGCTGAACACGATAGGACAGTTTTTAGAATTTTTGTCTGTTTGTTTGTTGTCCGCGCACATCTCCTAAACCACTGGACGGATTTAAATGCGGTTTTCACGAATATGCTTACAAAATTACCAGATTAAAACATAGGCTATGTTATTTCATTTATTTTAATTCTATATTATTACATAAAAAAAAAAAAATCAATGATTATTTTCTTCGTTACCCGAAACGTAATATGAGGATCGTCACATAGCCTCAAGCAAGGAGGTCCAAAGTAAAGAGAATGTTATTGACATAGCCATTATAAAAATTTGAAACTGTCAACTGTCATTCAGATAATCAGTTTAAATTTAAAGAAGGTTCCTTAACCTTCTTAGATGAATGAACGTGTAGATCAAGGATGTTATAAAAACATAGGCCTTACAACCTCTTTGGTGATTCAATCCAATGCATTTTGCAAGACAAGCATATGTCAGGGTTCCGTGGCCAAAACCATACTTGTGGTCGTATTCATATAGTTCAGAAATTGCATGGTCATAGAAAAATTCGAACGAGCGAAGCTGGACAGTCAAATTTCAGAGATGTATCATCCTGACATTACATGATATACTTATTATGGTTTTCAAAACATGCTCTGCACTGTGGTCACATTATCTTTTTGATTTGAAAACTGTTCACGGTGTTTTTACTGTTATGCTTCTACATACTCTGTTATACTCGACACAGGGCGACTTAAAATAAGCAGCTGAACATGTTAAGGCAGTTTTTAGAATTTTTGTTGTTTGTTCACGCACATCGCCTATACCCCTGAAAATGCGGACGGATTTAAATGCGGTTTTCACGAATTTGCTTAGCTATGACCAGATTGAAGTATAAGGTTATTTTGCGCAAGGGCCGGATTAAGGGAAGCAAAAAGGATTGAAAGTTTATATGAAAATCTACGCGTACGAAGTCGCGGGCCAAAAAACTAGTGAATAATAAAATTACATTAGGTTTAAATACAAAGCAGCACAGTCAGCAGGAATAAGTGTTTTTCAGGTAAAGTTGCTCTACCGTTGAAAATACGGTGTAAGGAGTAGCGTAGAGCAATAAAGTAAAGCCTCCCCTTTTCAAAGAATACAGATTTTGCTAAAAGAAATAAATAATTTAGGTACCTTTGTGATAAAAAAGTAAACAAATGTTTCCTTGCTCTCAAGTAAGGATTTCCGCCATTTTTAATTACTTATTCATGACGTATGAATCAGTAATCACAGGTGTACTAAGTTTAACGATGCCTTCTTGTTCGTGGTTGGAATGCTAAATATATATTAATATATTTGAACTAATCTAATTATCAACAAACCCATAACTTTGAACATCGCCAAGGCAACTGGTGACATGCCATGTTTCCATAGGTCGAATTAAATAAATAATCGCGTCAATGTCACCTTACACGCGTCGCCACAGAGTCTTAGCTTCTGGTTTCGCTCTACGCACTACATACTCGAGGAATAGGATATTTGATAATGTTAAAAATATGATTCATGCTGGTGTAATCCTAGAAGATTATCATGAAAAAAAAAACAAAAAAAAATTTGTTTTACTGAAAACTTGACTGCAAACGCTCTATGCAGGTCGAATGTCCTTATGACGCCATGGGCAAGTAATGGAGGCAATTTTTTTTGGCGAATTAGAATTATTTGCTTCCTTGTGACGTCACTGAAGTTATGACGTAATGTAGCTACATAAATGTCAAAGGGAGCGTTATCGCGGTAATATAATTAGATTTTTGATTTTCCATTTAAAATACTGAAAATTATGAGGATTAAATCACAAGATTGCTTTATTATAATATTATACAGGGTTCCGCATATTGACTTCACTTATCCGAAAGAAGGTCTTTGTACTGTCATCATGAACAACTTTTACGATGGGACCAACTCTGAAATCGTGAAAAAAACTGCTGTCCATACATTTTGTCGAGTGTCAATGACCGTTTTCTATGAAACAGCATTTTTTTGCGATTTCAGGGTTGCTCCCTTAGTAAAAGTGGTTCATAATGATGAGTACAACTACCTCCTTTCGGCTAAGTACAGTTTAAACCCTGTAGACAATTTGAGATGGTTTTGTAAAAACAGTAAAATACAGTATAGTTAATAGTATTACTACAGTACAGTACAGGTATTTACGCAAAACAGTGGGATTCTGATCCATAATCGAATATTGGTATGCCGCTCGGGGAATGTAGAGGCATAGCGTGCATTTTATATGATGCATTGTCCAACGCGCAGGCATCTTCATGAAGCTCGCGTCGCGCTGGAAACTAATTGTGTTTACTGATTTCACCATTACGTACATAGGCATAGGTACTAATTACCTACGTTAATAAATTGGGAAGATAATTATATGTACTTGGCATCATTGCTAAACTCTCACGCTAAAACGTTTGCTTTGTTATCAAATCTTGCTGTGAGTCTACGTTAATAATTTAATTTCTTAACTTCTTAGCGTTTAAAAAAAAAAAAAAAAACTACAAAGTTTTGTTTGATGTATTCCAGGTGCCCTTGGATTAAAAGCAGTGAAGGTTGGCGCAGTTGGAGTTGTAGGAGCATTAGCCCTCAAGAGCAAATCCGGGTGAGAAACTTAGTATTTTAATGATATGGAGTAAATTACTGTATTCCGGATTGAATGGTAATGTTTTCACAGGTAAAAATATTTTAGTGTTTCCAGTGAAAAGGCATAAAAATAATTGCCACGCACAATTTTGTACTATAGAAGTTACCAATTCTGACTGACGCTTACCACTAGGCGACCGACATTCTTGTCGTATCATTCCGTTGTATAAAAACTTTCGTTTGTTGCGACATTAAAAATATGCCTAGAAGTCTTACCTGCTTATGAGCAAAATTTACAAAATTACTAAGTGAGGCGATTAGATTTTTAGACGTCATTAAAGAAGACAATCTTGGCATACAATCTTAACATCTCTTATATTCCACATTATCGTAAAACTACTTTATGGATATTTTAAGTTATTTTAACATTCGAATAATAAATATGCCGTTCACACATTCCCACATTTTCATAATTTATTTGGGAAATTCCACGCGTCTTTTGAATGAATCATCTAATTTATATTTATATGTCATTACTCCGTGGCGTAGGGTCGACGATCACAGCATCAACCGTTCTCGTATACTGCGTACAATCAGATTATGATAATGGCTGGAAGTAGTACTATTAAAACAGACACCATAATTTTAGCAGGTTTTACGTTGGTATTTTTTATAATACGTTGTTTTTGACTCTTTTTATCTCCATAGTGAGTATTTGAAAGAAGGCAAAGTTTTCCATATAAGCCTTGGAATGCGAGGTCCCTTTTTGTTGAAAAACGTTTTTTGAGCTATGGGTTTTCAATAGTTTCTTATTTTTAACCGACTTTCAAGAAGGAGGAGGTACTCAATTCGACTGGTTTTTTTTGTTATCGTTATTGTTTGTTTCGACTTGGTGAACCGATTTTGATGATTCTTTTTTTATTTGTAAGCTAGAACTTCCCATTTTGTACAATTGGTCCAGTTCTGTCATTTTTATGAATTCGGTTTTTTTATATTGATATTTTTACTGACTCCAAAAAACGAGGAGTTTCTCAATTGTTTTTATTTTTATTGTTTGTTACTTCTAAACTCCATTATTTATAAACCAATTTGGAAATTTTAATTTTATTTGAAAGGATTCTTTCAGATTAGTCCCATATAAATTTTATCAAAATTAGTCTAGTGGTTTCGTTCATCAATCTAAATATCTGGAACAAGTGGATTCCATTAAAAACAGACTTCAAAAATATATGAAAAACGTAATAAGTGACTATAAAATTAGATTTGATTAACTTTTTTTTATTTGAATTCTTTGCCCTCGGTTTCCCTGGGATCCTATCATCAGATTTTGACTTTGTGACCTATTGTCACCAAATCGAAAGTATACCCTACCGAACAAAAGTTTTTTTTAAATCGGTCAACAGTTTACGTAATAGCGATGAATATACACAAAAAAATATACAGTGGAACATAGAACCGTCCTCCTTTTTTGACGTCGGTTAAGAACTATGTCACCCAAGTTAAGAAAATAGCATATTTACAAATTTTGATGACAGTTTTTTAAATTGATAATTATGTAGGTAAAGAACAATATGAGCAAAATGATATACACAATAACATATATGTAAAAAACCAAAAACAAATTTGAATTGAAAACAAATATATATTTTGCTGGGTGATTAAGTAATGATTATTTAAAAACATTTCAGCCATAGCCATAAGCGTCCTGACCATACTGTTGAAGTACATAGGTGAGTTAAAAGTAGGGATTTCACGCTTATTGACACATTTTTACATTTTTAACACGCGGAATGACAACTACGTGAAATGACGAACACTCGAAATTACACATACGCGAAATGTCAACTACACAATATTTCAACTATGCAAAACTATCACATTGACAATTCTCTAATTTTTTACTCTTAACATTTTTTTCTGTCACATTACCATTTGTATTTTTTTACTTTTCGTCATCAATCAAACTTTATGACGTCAAAAATACAAGCTGCCAATTGACAGAATAGTTTTTCTATATATTTTAACTATTTTCTGTTACATTTACTTTTATATTCAAATTTTTTTGTCACTTTGTGTTTTTTGTATTTATTTCCATCTGTCATATCGAGGATAGATACTTGTTGACTGTGTTGTTCTCAGAATAATACTTTGTTATGATTCTGAGGTATCGTTATCGTTCGCGCAAAACTTTATGAGCCCTCTGAAGTTAGGCCCAGTGGCTGCGCAGTACGCATATTATAGGTATCCGAGGGACTTTACAGGGCGTCGGGGAGGCCTCGCGCCTAACTTCAGAGGGCTCATAAAGTTTTGCGCGAACGATACTCGTTAATGACATTTCGCGTATGTGTCATTTCAGATAAGTATCATTTCACGTTATGTTTAACTTCACCTATGTGTTATTATGCGTAAATATGTCATTACGCGTGAAATCTCAAAGAGGTTGTGTCTTATTCTTGAGGCTTTGAGATCCTCATTTCCCCTTTGACTTTTTCTTTTGTCTAAAGTATATACAAGTCATGCAATCTGTGTTCTCCTTTGTGAATTTTTGTTAGATATTTATATACCTTACTCGTTGTTTATTATTTTTAACAATTGCAGCAAACACCATAATCATGTTGGAATTCCTCAGTCCTACGTAGAACTTCATGAGTAAGTCGGGTTTTTGTTGAAACTTGTTGTCACAATTGCACTCTGCACAGCTTTATAGTTGTAATAAACTCGTTTGATGTACGTACACTGAAATATTCTCATATTGTTTGTACTGCACTACCTAAAATAGATTAGATTATGTTTCGAGCTATGTTTGCTTTCACCTACCTATTGAATAAAGTGGAACATCCTCGTCTTTCATAAATATCCTTGCACACGGATTTTGGTTTAGGCAATAAGTTTACTACTAGAAAAAAATATTCTTGCTTGAATGTGTGGATAGGCAATTTTCCTAATCTATTACTTTTCAAATTATATTTTTGGTGTCACCCAATGTGATCGCTGCACGTTACTTTTAGCAACAATTCTACTATTAGCAAGATTTTCGTTTAGTTTTTGCTGTATGTACGAGATGTCTTATCAAGCATGTTTTCTATATACGTATGTTTTACGCTACATACTCGTAATTAATTCAAAACAAATATTAACAAAAAAAAAAATGAGGTGAAATATGTTTTTTTAAATTTATATTGTGCCACCCTCTGGATAAAGATATAACCCTATATTCATAAAATCAGTTCATAATCGGAGAAGATCGCTCACAAAAAAAAAAATACTAATAGAAAACTTTTTTTTTTATGTCAGTTGAAAATAGATGCGAATACACAACTTGCCGTATCCAAAAATTACATCAAGACAATGTAAATTCTAATTATATGTTGATTTTCAATTATAATAATTCACAGAGTAACATATATTACCTACTAAATATATTTATGATGGGTATTTATTTTACGTCCAAATATTATACGTAAAAGCTACAGATAACAAATCATTATAATATAGCTAATTCAGAACATTATTCTGGGTTATATTGTCTTTGCTCCTAAAACTAACAATATTAAGCTTAACAAAACACTGGTTAATCAAGTTTTGTTATATAACTATGTTTAGAGATTCCTATGAATATTTTAATTTTATATGTTGACATAATATTTCTGGTCGTTTTAACCAATACCATCACTTTTTCGGAATGCGGATTTTGTTGGAAGTCCTGTTTAGGTACCTTTATATACACTTACCATTTTAAACAAGTTGCCTTATTTTTAAATTAATAAACATATTAATTTTTTACGTCAGCCTCCGATATAAACAAATATATTCTCCATCTATATGTACTCTGTAGTAAGATTGAGAAGTATTAAGAAGAATGGACTTCTTCCCTTCTCTATGTACGTAGTTGGTGATTAAGCAGAGCGAATAGGGTTTTAAATTTTTCGTCGGGACAAGTCTGACAAGTTTATTTATTTTATTGCGTTATCATACTATATTTCCGCATATAAAAATAAAAACTAGTATATTTTTTTGTTTGTTTTTCTTTCAATTAACTACATTTCCTTAAGTTTTTTGAAGTAATGTCGAATAAATTGTATTTTCTTTCTTTATGTGAACAAAAATACCTAGCAAAATGAAACTAAAATTGTAGCTTTTTTTGGAGTTTTGACGGTTTTCGAGTAATGCAGCTTATTTTTGTTATAAATAAGACTTGAGGCTTAAGTAATTAATTGAAATACAAAGTAATGAAATTTGTTTTAATTATAATATTTGATGTTCCAGTTGGTCCGGCTAAACACTGTTCAGCATTGGGAGTTTTCTCTAAGGAAGTCAAGTGTACAGTACCATCAATTTATCATAAGTATCTTTAGCGATAAGTTAGTTTTATGTCTGTAGCGGCTGCACTTTGTGATGGGCATATTCTATAATGTTTGAAACGAAACTGACGGTTGGAACTAAAGATACATTTATTAATATTTCGTGCTGAGTTTCGTATATTTTGGAGTAGCACATTGATCTGGCTCCATGGACAGAACCGATGATAGATGATAGATAAACGCGCACTGATGTAGTATCATTTATTCATTCCAGTTTCTTGAATTCAATACTGTAATTAGCACTAATGCTAACCCATTAAACTGAACGCCACGCTCACATACCTATCTCTTTCGTATACTTTCAACGCTGTAAATGATCAAAATTCGCTTGCTCTTAGAATAACATAGCTAACTTTTCAAAGTTTTTTTGTTGATGTTTTATTTTGGCAGAAGAGATAGCAAAAAAAATCGATCTCCTTCGCCACCCCATAAATTATCACACCGTCATATAAATAATTGCTTTATACCATTTGCAATGTTACTCTAATGATAATGCCCTGCCGGTTTTCTTAAATTCTGACTAAGTAATTTTTTATCTTCAAAAACATTGAAGATGAGCGAAAGGGATCTGACTGGTAGGCTCGGGCTTAAAGAACAAAGCAGTAAAGACATGGCATTACTGACATTGGTCAGTCTTGATTTTACTGCTTTGTTTGTTTTCTCAACCAATGTTGAGGAAATGTCTGTAGATTTTGTCTTATAATATGTTTTAGCACTGACCATGGAGTCAGATCAGTATATATCAAAATTAACGAATGCTAGCGAATTGTGCCATTGGAAGCGTCAGTAACATTTTGAAGATAAAAACAAAATGAATTTTCTCGTACTAAAAATGGTGTAGAGCTCAAAATGTTGATCTTACGTACGTTTGTATAAAGGTGATTGGATAAAATATTTGAAAGATGTATTACATGGTATAAAATAGAATTGAAACACTATTTCATAAACATACCTACACGCTGACTCAGATCAGAGAAACAAGGGTGATAATATAGTGGTGGCATGGCGGGCGAGAACGCATCAAACTTAAATCAGGCCAGGTGGGCTACCACAACCTGAAAACATTCCTATAATAATCTTACATTGAATTTTGTCTTGCTCCCTCTTTAGCTGAGAGAGCGAGACAAAGCTCAATGTAAGATTATTATAAGAATGTTTTTGAGGTTGTGGTAGCCCTCCTGATGCCTTTAGTTGGAACTTACCCTGCAGACGACCTTGCGCTCCTTTTTTGAACGTGGACTATACGTATGGGTAGTTTCATTGGTGTCGCTGCAAGTTTTTTAGTGTGCATGAAAGATGTGCCGTACTTGCAGTTTTATGAGATAAACGGTTTAGTGGTATAGTGAAAAAGTGTGTGAATCACGGACACATTTGAACACGAAGGATAACTGTACTAAGGCATTATCTCCCTTGTTTGTCTAATTTGAGCACGCTGAATATGTAATTTATTATGTTGAAACACTTTACATTTAAGATAATGAAGAAGCCGTGATCATTATCACTATGTAATTTCTGAATGAGGTAAGTCAATGGGGTGTTTCGGGGAAACGTTTGTTATAATATTTATAACAATTTGTCAGTCACTACGAAAACCCTGATTTTGTTTTTGTTGAATAAATGAAAATATAAAATGCTTCATTTGTTTTGATTGTCCTGAACTCTCGTGTTATCGCTAGTTTCACAGAAAAGAGAACTAAATAGAACGGAAATGAGAAGGAAACTCTGTCGCCAGGTATTGTGACAGATACTTGATTGAACATTCATATTTATGTCAACGCCTCGAATTCAGCGTCACAGTTGCTAACACAGATGCTATGGGTTTATATGGGTGCAAGTGGCTACAACAAATTTCTTACAAAAATGCCTTTACAGCTGTTCTAATCAAACAAAAAATAAAATTTCTTTTCTGTGGCTAGTTTATTTATGTCAACCCCTAGATATATGAATTGATGCTCGGTTAGTTACGTTAAAACTCAAAAATGGCTAACGAAATTGTTTTTTTTTATTGTTTCGCCTCAATACAGATGGTTTCGAAGAAAAAAAATTAGAAAATTTGCTTGAAAAATTTGAAAATTCGAGATGAACTGAAAGTGTTTTTTCTATGGAATTTTAATAGGAAAATGTTTGTTGGGTCAGCTAGTATAATATAGGGGACATGCCCCATCCAGTCACCGGCTTCACCCCCTAGTGGGTGCATAATTCGCATTTCCCTTTGAACCCACTGCCTTAGAGAGTTGGAAACGAATAAAAAAATATCAATATTTATGAAGATCAAACATAGGTTTTTTTACCATATCCAAGTACCAGGAATTCATAAACCATGAAGAGGTTTTCCCCTTCGCGACCCGTGATCACACTCTTTGTGAAACTAGAGTGAAATACCTCTACTAGAGTGAAATACCTCTCCATCGTTTCTGCTATCCTGGTACCTGGTATTGACAAATTCATTTCAAAGGTAAATTATTAAATTTAAAAAAAGTATTTTAAAATTAATGGTAGGAATAGTTTTTTTTATTGAACCCTGTTTTATTGATAAAAATAATGCGATTGAGCAATTTCCAGTCCAAGTAATTCTTTTTTTTTGTTGTGTTTGTACTTTTTTCTATGAAATCTTGATAAAACACCACCAATCAGGGAAAACATGATAAGCTGAAATTATGATGATGATGTACTTTGATCTTCATAAATGTCAATTTTTTTATTCCTTTCCAACTCTTCCAAGGCAGTGGGTTCAAAGGAAAATGCGAATTAATCGTGCATACAATAGTTATATCGTGTTAGTGGGTGAAGCCGGTGGGTGGACGGGGCATGTCCCTAATATACGATAGATATGCTAGTACCGTGTCGTTGCCTGATAGCTTAGCGTTGAAGTTATAGAACCTGACAATGCAAAAAGTTGCTATCATTCTTATGAAAGGAGAGATTTCTAAGAAAGAAGATTCTCGTTGAAACAAAGCTAATGTACTTGAAATAAAGACAAGAACATCTGAACGCTGTTGTCAGTAGAAGTTTTTGTCCAAAGTTTTGCACCGATACCATTAAGAATATAACAATAATCTCGCTCTGATTAGCAACTGGGAACTCGACCAAAGCCATAGTTGCCTAAATGTCGGCAAATCTATATAAATATAATTTGTTTAAACCCCCTCCGAAATCAAATCTTCGGTACGCATATGATTCCGTCAGACCCATCAGCTTACCTTTAGCCAAATGATCTAACTGACCATTTTCTACGGATGTATGTCAGTTTGGTTCGGAGAGTACGATGCTGGCTCTCCCACTATATTCTTGCATAAGTTAGTTGCAATAAAGGTATCATTGCACATTATCAACTAGATACGATACGATACGTTGCAGACAACCATGAGGAGTAATTTTTGATGGGCAACCTATGGAAGTTACTTTTAGGCTTTTTATTATTTTAGGGTAAATAAAAACATTAATCTATCACACTTAAGTTTTTATTAAAATTATGATATAAAATTCCACTAATTAAATTCTACTTGCTAACATTCTCAAAGGGTGTCCATAAATCTATATGTCACATAGTAAGCACTAAGGTTTCTGAGCTGTCTTAAATTCATGACACATTTAATAAGTACCTTATCAAACAGCCAAATTAGCGCTGATCATAATGATCACAAACGGTCCTTAGAATATATAACTATAAACTGTTTTGGAAGATTAGTGATTATTTACAATTGGTGGTGTTAGTATTATTATAAACATGTAGTAGAGTTTGTTCAATATCGTTGCGCTAAAGTTACATCTCCGTTTCTACACACTTTTACACCCAAAAACTGTCTAACAGTTTTTGGGTTCTGTACCCAAAGGGTAAAACGGGACCCTATTACTAAGACTCTGCTGTCCGTCCGTCCGTCTGTCTGTCTGTCCATCTGTCACCAGGCTCGTTTTTGCTCGATATTGATAATGGAAACAGGTAGACGCTTGAAATAATCACGGAATATTTAGTTATATATTCACTTTAAAAACAAATAATTAAATTAAAATAAAACAAATATTTAGGAGCCCCTGTACAACAGACATGATTTTTTCACCGTTTTTATCACAGACATATAATACAGAAGCAGACCCAACAAGCCACAGAAATATTGATGCAAAATACACGACATATACATTACACGCAAACATTTGTAAAACGCGGGCCGAACTCAAGGATATTCTTTTATAATAGTGCTAACAGATACTATTAGATTTTATCTGAAATGTTACGTCACAAAATTTACGACCCCTCCCTATCCCTTGTCAGTCACACTTCGTCGACCCCTCCTCCCCTTCTCTTTATGTGACGGAATTTATGGATGGTCCCATTGGTATTAATATTCAAACACACCAGACCAAGTCAAATAATTTATTTTTGTATACAACAATTTGCCAGATGTCTCATGTGGTTGCAGGATCTGAATTTGATGGGAATGAGGTATTCTGCAGCTCCCGCAGAACATTTTTCTTTTTGTGGCTTTCTTTTCACTTGGTATGTTATCGCTCTGAATTTTTTTACATGCAAGTTATCATAATGTAGTACAACTTGAGATTCATGATAGTGATAGCGACTGATCATTGAAAACTGTTGTTCCAATAAGCATTACACCTCGGGCAAGGATTGTACGGAAACCAGTCCGGTCGAACAAATGTGCCTCTAAATGCTTTGAGCACAACAAACTTGTCACATTGGGCTGCCAATTTTCTCGATTCAAATTCTTCAACCATGTGTTTCTTTCTCAACATTTCATCCATGGGAAAATCTAAAATGTTATAAAAATGTTTGTTACTTGAAATATGTCTTAATAACCCTTTAATTACACTATCTATATCACTACGTTATATATATGACATGAACCACAATAGGTAGGTAGGTACTTTATTTACATTACTTAAGAAAAGCAGCTAGTAATTAATGAAAAAGGTTCATGTCATCATAATCACATCAAGCTGAATCATCTATTTTAATTATACTTCTGAAATACGAATTCTGATTCTGAAATAAATTCCCTGGACAATGTCTAAATACCGTAAACGTAAAACAATGATCTATACAATGAATTTTTAAAGAAACTAACTTATACTATTTTAATTATACTACTGAATACGTTCCCTGGACAATGTCTAAGTACTTCAAACGCCAAACAATGATCGAATCAATAATTTTTTTAAAGAAAATTACTTATTAACTTTTATTACACCCACCAAACTTGTACATTTATTAAATTGGAAGAAACACAACCTTCCCAAGCCTTCAAATTGTAAAGTTTATGAAAAATAACAAGAAAAAATAGCAATTCAAAATGAGCTCTATTATGACACACGAAACTTACCTGTGAAACGTTATACCGGGTGGCATCTTATGAGATGAATTAAAACACATGAGGACACTGCACTTCACCATAGTATTTTCGTATCTTTTAAACCAAATATGTAAAAATAACTTTTATTTTAGGTAATTTTTGCAAGCCGTGGTTTTCGCTGTCAGCCTTCTGTCAGCTTAGCAAAATGGCAACTAAGAACACCGTACCTTACCACCGTACCACCGTTTTTCTATTATGTTGCAACGTTACGACAAAATGAGATACGAATATATGATTGTGTAATCGAGAGGGATGCAAACATAACTGTTTTTGCGAATGTAGTTGTAAAAAACATGTTCGGTCTGTTTCTGTATTAAAAGTCTGTGGTTTTTATAGATAATGGTATCCATACCATTATCTATATCCATATCCATACCCTTCGTGCGCGAGTCCGACTCGCACATGGCTGGTTATTTATAATTCTCAAAAAGATGATGAATCATTAACAACCTAAGTACCTACATTTATCCTGACTTTTAAATTTATAGTTTATCGTAATGGGTCTAATGTGACAATGACCTCATCACGGTTGTAACCAAAAATGATGTGCGAATAATTTAAAATGCTTGATCATGCCCCAACCATGATTTAATACCTGAAAGTTATTGCGAAATATTATGCTTACTTACGTTGATTATTCACGCTGACAGCGACATTTTTAGGTAGGTACCTACTTACCTTGAACTTGAAGTTCGTATAATATATTTAATTCATATAATGTAGGTAAAAGAAACAGAACTTTTATAATTTTTTCTGGAGCAGTTATTATGATCACTTTGGATTTTGGTAAATACGAGTTATTACGCTTCTTTACGATTTAAACCAAATTAACACAAGCAAAACTGAAGTAAGCATGTATGTACTTAAATCATAATCATATAAATCTGTGCATTCCATTTTAAGTTTATTTGAGTTTAGAGTTTAGCGGCAAACAAGCATGCGGTCCGCCTGATGGTAAATAGAATCCTAATATAAATAAATAAAATAAGCAGCTGTATACGTTAAGACAGTTTTTAGAATTTTTGTCTGTTTGTTTGTTTGTCCACGCACATCTCCTAAACCACTGGATGGATTTAAATGCGGTTTTTACGAATATGCTTAGCTATGAGCAGATTAAGGTAAAGGCTATGTTATTTTGCGCAAGGGCCGTATTAAGGGAGGAAAAAAGGGTTGAAAGATTATATAAGATAATCTACGCGTACGAAGTCGTGGGCAACAGCACTATATTATAAGTATATTTTATTTAAGTAATAATATACCAACCGCTATATATTTCATTGAGAAAACTTAAAAAACTAAACAAATATAAGATCGTGTATACTATCTATAAGCAACGAAGGCCTATAGATAGTTCAAACGATCTGTATAATTATACTAGGTTTGTAAATGTAATCTTTGTCGCAAAGTCTTCTCACAAGTTCGTTCAAAACTCGCTTGAACAGGGCGTCTGGAAGGTCAACGTCTACCTTTTAAACTTGATACCTAGCACGGGGTCAACAAAAGGCCAATCTACGGTTATCGAAAATCAATCAGTTTTGGGCATGTTTTGGGTATTTTATGTTTTACCTCATATAACCAAATGATTTTACTGTTTTCGCACTTGGTATATGAGTACTGTTATGTCATTGAGTCATTAGCATTGATCTTCCTCTACGCAGTTCTGTCACCCACAGGCATATTTTAACCGACTTCCAAAAAGGAGGAGGTTCTCAATTCAACTGGTTTTTTTAAAGCTGGTGCGTCCCGTGTGGTCCCTTTTTAATTTGGTCCAGTTCTGATTTTTTTATATTGATAATAATTACATTGGAGAAGACCGAAGGAAGACATAAAATCAAATGTACAAAAAAAAAAACTCATAACTGTAAAAAAAAAAACTTTCATTTTGGGATATTTAATGTGGCGGACCCGGGTATGTCTTAAAACTGCGACCAGAACCACCGGAGGATGGGCAGCAGCGTCCTATCAGTACACGGTAAACGTACTGCGATCCCCAAGCCGCCTGCCAAGCGTGGGGATTATGGCAACACCCCTCTGAGAGGGAGGCCTTTGTTCAGCAGTGGACATTGATGGCTGATAATGTGAATGTGGCGGAGTAAAATGGTAACAATTTCTGCTACAGACCTCCCTTAAAATAATAATTAAAAAAACAAGACACGAAAAGAATTGGATAGGCGTTGGGCTAAAATATCCATACAAAGTAGACGTGTTTTGTTTTTTAACCACCGAGGCAAACAGAGGGTTGTTATAAGTTTTACGTGTTTATCGTGTCTCTGACTGTGCCATCGTACCTCCAAAACGGCAGAACCGTTTTTGATTTCGTTTTTTTTGTTTGAAAGGTGACATGATCAAGAGTGGTCTTGGATATAATTCATGAAAGTCTGTTCCGCCGTTTGCGGATTATGGACTCTTTTATCGGGAGTAAAAAAAACATAATTATGTATACTTCCAAATATTACTGCGATCACTAAGCTCAAAGCCCGCATTGTAGAGATAATTAAAATGAAAATTCAATACAAAATATATTTTCGAGTCATCTTAGGCGAATTTGTGTGGAAAATCATTTATACGTAAATTTTTAAATTGAAATTATATTTAACGGGTTAAAAACAAAAAATATATCTAATGATCTCTTTACAGAAACCGTTATACCGAATATAGAACCGTTGTGCATGCGACTACCCATAATATATTTTTGTGTTGATGAATTGTTAGGCGTGCCTAATAAAATAAGCAAGATGAGTTCATTGACTCATTTGTAACCTTAAGCTGCTATCGATAATTATTAAACCTACCTACTCGTACTTTCGGAAACAGCCTCCACCTCGACCTTCCAATACCATTTATATAAATGATTTTTGTGAAACTTAACGTTAAACTAACAAAGGTCTCGTAAAAGAAAAGTTTATTGCATTTTTTTATTGTTTTATCATTTTATTTACACGTAAATTAACAAATTAATGTTTAAAGGTTTCTTTTATTTATTGCGTTTAATTTTTGGCGTTAGGGTTTCCCAATTTCTAAGCAAATACTAGTTTTATAAGGTGAACGGACTGGTAAACTAGTTAAGCAAACGCATTATTATTTTTCTATTGAACGTCACATTTGGTCACGATTGGCGGAGAAGCCATAATTTACATCTTTCGTGAGGCCAACTGATATATAATTTGTAAGTATTTTTTTATAAGATGTTACTAATGGTTGAGACAAATTTGACTTTTCCGAGGGATCTCAATACATAGGTATATACAGGCTTACTTTTAATTAACCATCCACCTCTTAAAAGTTTCTGTACATCATAACAAATGACTTTTGTTTCACAAAAACAGTAAGCTGTTCCATAGAAAAAGTTCATTGACCTGCAAAATGTATGGAACAGCAAAATATTTTTCTAGCGAATATTCAAAAGTTCTTTGTTATAATGTACAGATGCAGTCCTTAACAGGTTACTGCGGTTAATTAAAAATGGCCCTGCATAAGTAATTTAATCCATATTATGAAGGTATGTGATTTATCATGCTTAGTAACCAATTTTCATTAGAGTATTAGATAATGCATTACACAGACATAAAATAATTAACATTTGTGTAATAACAAAGGCATCCATCTTCAGGTAGACATTTCCAGCACTTGAAACACTAGCTTTTGATTAATTCCTTCGGAATTTCCGCATCGCAACAAACTTCCGAGTTTGGCAACTATGCCCATCAGTAAATTCATGTTTGTAATATTGTCTAATGAATATTGAACATTTTGAGGTATCAGAGTCACAGGGGAATATTGCGTGTTCTATTTTATTGATATGGTTCAAAGGTGGGGCGTGACATTCCTTTTTAACGTTATTATTATGTGATGTGCCGGCCGGCGCGAGGATGCCGACCTATAAAAGACATAAGTAGGATCCGGTCGGGCACCAGATTAGAGACGCTTAGTGACAGTGCCACACGGTGATTTAATTAACAGGTGGGTGAGGATTATATTTTACTACCGAGTGAACATAGATTTATTTTAAAACAAATTTGGTTAAATACGATAAAGTAGGCGTAGTTGCCAAACTATAAATTCACATTTGCATTAAGTTATTAATATTTCTTATATTATGTGCAACATAACAAGTGTTAATAGTGTAGTCATATTTCACAATCCATATTACTATTAATAAAAATAAACACTAATCTTCTTTAAATAAAATATATTATGTGAGTAAATATACAATAATTTTTCCTAATATATCCATAATCGAGACATTTTAAAGGACACTTATTTCCTGGAAAAGTATGTTTAATCGTATTGACTGTGGGATATTTTAACTCAATCAACAGACAAAATGAGAGTGAGCATAGTTATCTTCGGCGTGCTGGTGGCGGCAGTGGCAGTCTTCGCCCAGCAGGAACAGAGTCCCCTCCTCGCTGCCCTGCAGCCGCAGCCGGAGACCCGGGAAGGACCCAGGGAGAAGAGAAGCTTGCTGCTAGGTATGTAATCTTTGGAAATTAATGCTGCATCCTTGAACATGCTTGTCCTAAAAAAATACCTCATAAAAATTCAGATCATAAATAGAAAGCAAAATTAAAATTGGTAAAAAAAAAGTATTTTCATTTAATGCTAGATAGAGAGCGCACTATATAGCACGTTATGACGTCAAGCCTTGCAGACGCCATACAAATGAAATAGTAAAACTTGCTTTGAAATGAGAGAGACAGAGCATCCATAAAATTTTATTTGTTTATTTTAAGCCAATTTTAACTATTTTCACTGTAAATGTATCTATTCAAATAATCCTTCGCTAAGCATGTTATTTGTTATAAATAAAACATTTGAACACAGGCCTATTGCCCATGTCGGAAGCCCCGAGTCAGGAAAAACGCATGTGTCCACCTGATGGTAAGCGGTAGCCGCTGTTTGTAACACTAGCAGTGTTGTCGGCACTTTGCCAGCTCGTAGTGATCAAAAACTTCTACAATAGGACAAGCCAACCATGCAAAGCAACCATGTCAACATTTTCTCATTTGTATGCTTTATAACACTTGATTTGGTAGACATTTTTACTTTTACCGTTCTTTATATCTTATACATTACGATATGATCTTACAAGCTCCAACGGGGATGCTAAAATAATCTTTAAAAAAATGTAATACAGTCGTGATCTTGTAAAATGTAGGTACTCACAAAATTTCTCATAATGCAGTAGCAAACATTTAATACACCGGTGAATTAACAACAGGTTAATATGAGTTCAATAAGTTTTTATATTAGATAGATAGATAGAAACTCTTTATTGTGTACACCAGAAATAAAAATTACAAACAGATAGAAAACACTTACTAGTGCCACAAGTGGCGGCCTTATCGCTAAAAGCGATCTCTTCCAAGCAACCATTGGATGGAAATAATTTACGTAACAGGATCGACGGGTGATGTTAAAACACTTTAGTGATACCATTAAATAAATATCCATAACAGACGTATCGAACATGGCTGACGAACCGCCGTCTGACCAACGGCAGAGAAAGAGTGAGAACATTATTTTCCTCTCTTTTTCTTTCGTTGGTTGAGGTGGTTGGCGTCAGTCATGCTGACCCGTCTGTTACGGCTAAAATACTACTAAATGATATATAGTATGATATAGATAATATATATAAATCTATCTATCTCTATACTATTACTTAACTCTAGCTACTTACTACTCCTTACATCATCAGCTATCTGCCTGTGAAAGTCACGTCAAAATCGATCAAGCCGTTTTTTTTAAAATATAGGAATAGGCTTGCGTTTGACCGCCAAATACATACATACATACACACATCGCTTATTATATATAACAAGATTGATGGAATTAATTTATTCTCCATTTTTATTTATTTACTATAATTATACTAGGTAATTGATTAGGTACATCGTGGAGTAGAGCAAAAGATTTCAACGCGCTTACGCTAATCGGTCGAGGGGTTGTAAGTTGTAACTCAGATCAGAAAAACACGGGAGATATGGTAAGGTGGCGTCTGGCCTTGTCGCCCTTTTTTGCATGTGGACTATTCGTTAGTTCATTGATGTCACAACAACAAGTTTCTAAGTGTGCGTAAAAAATAGTAAGTGAGGCGTACTTACTGTTTTTGCATTAAGCGGTACAGGGATGAAAATGTATGAAACACGAATGATAATTGTACTAAGACATATCACCCTTGTTTGTCTGATCTGAGGGTTGTAACATACCTAGGGGGTCATGAGGTCCATTTCGGCTGAAAACTAGTACCTACTTGTAGTTAGTATGCACGTGTTTTCTAATCGATTGATCCCATCTGACCAATGACTTAACTATATTAATTGTTAAAGTTGTGCCTCGCGGTTTCTTTTATCTTAACTTTTTGCGGGATTGGAAGTATCCTATGTCACTCTAACTATATGCAAAAAAATCACTGCGATCCGTTACTCTGCTGCTATGTGAAAGAGGAATGAAAAAAAAAAACATATTTTCACATTTATAATGCGAAGAATTTATAAACTTATGCTAAGTATGATATATATTTGCTTTTAGAAGTTCCGTATTGGTAGAAATAACGGAAATTATTAACTTACGTTTTCGTATTCATTGACCAGAAATTATGTAAAAAAACATAAATAAATATATTTTAGCCTTGAAATGCGTAGGTACATATTCTATGTACCTACCTACTAGATATTCGAGCAAATGTAAGTAAACTCGGAATAGAATATTTGATTAGATTTTCAGACTGTTTATACAAGAGCAAGATCAATATTAAATATCTTTATATCTTATAAAACACACCTTAAGTATGATGCTTAGTAACGTAGCTGTTAAATATTGCCCATAATGCCGTGTACAGACTAAACAACCAATGCCAACGCACACGGATGAACACTACTCTGTAAAATTTTGCTTGAAGATCTGTCATCGATATTTCCAAATAACGCTCATCAAATTTCGTCTCTACGACGTATTTGTGATGCCTGTGGTGTTACTGGTATCCATAGGCAACGGTGACTGCTTACTATAGGCGGCCCGTCTGCTTGTTTGCCATCCATGGCATTTAAAAAAAAACTTTAAAAATGTACGTGAGTTGATATTATCATACGTTATTGATGGAACGAATAGTGACGTGTCCGGCGTTATCCTAACCACAGAAAAGACTTTATGTTATCGATCTTGGAAATAAAATAAATCTGAATAATTGTTTCTTTAGATCAAACATTTTGATTTGGAATTTATTATTAAGTATTATGTTGTTGAGCGCGATGTTCACTTTGACAACGTAACAAATGATTAAGACTGCTCTAGCGACTCAGAATTCAATCATGGCGTTAATGATAGTTTGGGTTGTGCACAATTAAATTACTAAAAAAGTTTATCTAAAATAGTAATAATACTCGATTATTTATGATAAATTTTCAAAATCGTCCCAGCCCTAGGCACGTCACTTTGAAAAGTGTCACAGGACTACTATTTTTTTAACTATAACTACGCAAGCGAACGTGTTGTTGTAGACATAATTATCAGCTAAAGCGAGCAAAAACAAACGAAGGATTCGGTCTCGTGCGCTAATGCTCGCCGTATGTCGTTACGTTACAAGTCGAGCGAGATGGCGATCGACTGTGTGTGGACACAACAGCGATGCCCAACGTTCACTATAATGCGTTGCTTGCATTCGTTTGTTCGATCTGAACAGGCCTTATGATGATTTTATGCTTTACGTCTAGGTAGTTCAAAGTACGTTAAGGCCGTACTCACCGGCTCGAGAGAGGCGCTTTCGCACATTTTCAAAAAAAAATAAGAATAAAACGCTAAGCGAGGATTAAACAAAACCGACTGGCCGAAACCGAAAATCTTACGAATAACATTGCAAATCAAGAAATTTTTGTGTTGATATTTTAGAAGACGGCGGAGGAGATCGAAAAAATCTCGGAAAAGAAATTTTTATGTTGAAGTGTATAAAAATGTCTTAAAAACGTTTTCAATGTTATTCTAAACAAGAATGTCCATTCGTTTATTTTATTTTGTTACATAATTTTTTTAAAGGTGGTTATGTGCGAAGCGCGTCTATGACCGATGAGCACGGCCTTAAACAAGGCGGAATACGTGTTAATTGGATTTCCCACTTACTATTTGATATGTAAACATACAGGTATAAGAAAATAGGTAGTTAGGTAAGTAATATACGCTTTGCTCCCTAAAGACCGTCTTACTTTCTACCCCTCGAGGTAGTCGATATTATAATAATGTTACGGAGCTTGGAATATTACGTTGCTAGGTAAATATGGAGCTATGTGCTAATGCGGTGACGGTTATGTATAGTACCTATATAAATATGTTAATAGGCAAAGTAAACATCAGCTAACAGCGATGTTATTCTCTCTCCGACCTTCACTTCTTTGTCGTCTACTTGAATATGTTTGAACACGCGGTTTCCCTATCTTACAGGCATACCATGAACTTTTCTGGAATAAAAAGAAGCATAAATATGGCTATCTCAGTTGCAAATTCTACTTTTGAAAAATGTGCTTCGGTCATTTTGTGAAGTTAATATATCAAAAAATATAAAACAAATTTTTGTTTTAATAAAAAAATATGAACACAAATATGAAATATGGGATAAACAGTTCTTACAATTTATTCGTGTTTTATTAAATTTATTGCTAGATAAACCAAATTCTCAAAAAAGGCTTTTTTAATATAATTATAAGAAATAGATGTTCTCTTATTGAAACTTGTTTTTTTTTTTCAATTATAATGTTGCATAATTATTATTCGGTTAGAAATATTTACATAGAAAATGTCTGATGGGCTGTAGAAATCCGGCCTTGTCAGCAAACACAAACTTTTGAATGAATAATATTAGTGTGAAGTGATTAGTCATAGTACTTCTGCCTCGTCATAACTAGTTGCTAGTTTGTTATATTTTTATCATTGTTAACTTAGTCACAAAACACGTACGGTTAGTGGTCAACGGTGCAGTCGGAGATGGTATGTGGCTGAGGCTGCCGGAATTCAATATTGGGTGCTTTCTATTTGTTTGTTTGTCCGCGCACATCTCCTAAACCACTGGACGGATTTAAATGCGGTTTTCACGAATATGCTTAGAAATTACCAGATTAAAACATAGGCTATGTTATTTCATTTATTTTAATTCTTTATGATTACATATAAAAATATATATATCAATGATTATTTTCTTCGTTACCCGAAACGTAATATTTGGATCGTCACATAGCCTCAAGCAAGGAGGTCCAAAGTAAAGAGAATGTTATTGACATAGCCATTATAAAAATTTGAAACTGTCAACTGTCATTCAGATAATCAGTTTAAATTTAAAGAAGGTTCTATAACCTTCTTAGATGAATGAATGTGTAGTTATAAAAAAATTAGGCCTTACAACCTCTTTGGTGATTCAATCCAATGCATTTTGCAAGACAAGCATATGTCAGGGTTCCGTGGCCAAAGCCATACTTGTGGTTGTATTCGTATAGTGTATAGTCCAGAAATTGCATGGTCATAGAAAAATTCGAACGAGCGAAGCTGGACCCACATCTCCTAAACCACTGGACGGATTGAAATGCGGTTTACACGAATATGCTTAGCTATAACCAGATTGAAGTATAGGCTGTTTTTTTTGCGCATGGGGCGGACTAAGGGAGGAAAAAAGGGTTGAAAATTTATATGAAAATCTACGCGTACGAAGTTGCGTGACGGTTCTTTACAAAATTTGGCTTGCAGATACAAAAGTAAACCGCACAAAATTTTACGATTTGAACCTGCGTCATCTTGCGCCTCTTACGCTGGGGGCGTAAACCTGGATGGTGTCTATACATACAGTCTATAACATTGAAATTACAGATACAATTTAAAGTACAGTCGAATTCGTATTTTTCACTTTCACTGTTTGGAAAATGTTTTGTATTTGGTGTTTACTATTATTTTTTGCTTGGAGTGTATAATTAGGGTCAGAAAGTTTGTTTTATTGCTCATTATATTTTATACCCCCTTCTTTTATAATAATATTGCCATTATAATTACAGGTGGTGCTGGTCTCCTCGGTGCAGGCGCACTCGGCTTGCTTGGTGCTGGGGCTCTCGGTGCTGGCGTTATTGGTGCTAAGGCCGGCTTCGTGGGCGGCGCCCTGGCCGGCAGCGCACTCTCCCATGGGCGTAGCTACGGCGGCTACGGCGGGTACTACGGCGGCGGCTACGGCAGCGGCTACGGGGGCTACTATGGTAGCGGATATGGCGGCGGATATGGTGGCTATGGCGGATACGGACGCAGCTTTGGTGGCTACAGGTATTGTATACTTACTGATTATACTTACAACGGCTCCTGATATTTGTTAGCTATACATGGTAACACGGAAGGGTGGTACAAAGCCAAAAGGTTTTCGGTCATTGTATTTATCATTATAACTACGAATTAATAAGGAAGCTATTACATTAAACATTAGATTTATTTAACTCTTAATAATTTTTTAAAGATCTAATTCTTTTAAATAGTTTTTTTTTTTGTTTTTTAAAAGAGTATTGAATGGAGCTTTGAATGGAAAACCGTACATCGTTGATGTAGGTTTTTAGTATGCGTTACAAACACGGTAAAAACATTCGGATCTGCAATAACCTATGAAGTAACAGATTAAAAAACTAATATTGTGTTTTGCATCAAAGGCTAAGCAAGTAAGTAGGTAGTGTTAGTTCGCTTGTATTTTTAACCGATTTCTAAATATTAAGTTCTCAATGAAATATTTTGTGTTTGGGAACCGATTTTATATATTCTTTTTTTATTCAACTGCCTATATATATAACTTCCCACAAAGTAGGCTGTTATATTTTTTAAAGTCTTTTTAAAGTTACTCCTTATTAGGCTTAGCTAAAGAAGAAATGTTACAGAGTTTGTTCACATTATAAATCAAGATACGTTTTATTGTTTCAGATCTTACTACCCTTCCTCATACGTAGTTGACTCCTGGTATTGAACAAACTTACTAAAGTGAAAAATTGACAGTATTTAAGTCATGTGTTACGTGTTTTTGTGATATTCGTGCTTTTATTGTACGATGGCGAACGCGCACAAATAAACTAATGTAAAAACTATTTTTGTTTTATTAGACGCATAAAAGTTTTTAGATTCCGTTATTATAGTTAAGAATATTTTTAAAAACGCATTAGCTAAATAAATTACCACAGTTATCTAGAGTAAAGTCTCGATATAATGCGATTTGGCGTTATTCCGCTATATCGCTCTGTCAGTATCGTTCAAACTATTGAAAAGTTCAACTTTGCACCTCAGATCAGTTTGGTGGTACCAAATTATTGTATCGTCATCTGAATTAGGTACATATACTCATTAAAAACGGATAATGTTCTCAAAAACTATACGATCTGATGCCGGTGTCACGGTTTTATCATCGCACTAGCCGCTACCACCTGAAAGCTCATCATAGATATCGTACACTGTGCGTTTTACGCAATCTTTTTTGCCTCACAACTGCAATAAGTAGAATAAGCTATCTTGCGGCGTTTCCGAATAACTATAACAAGGGGTTATTTAAAAGGGCTGTTAATAGAGTCTTCAACATGTCTGTCCCTATCATGATGTCCCTAGTGTTATCAGACGGCCCGTTAGCTTGTTTGCCACCTATGGCATAAAAAATAATATGTACTTGCAAAGTTTCGAATCGATAAGATAAAATGGACTTTCAAAGAATTAATTACATCATTAGTTAGTTACAAGTGTAAATATAGAGCGTGTATTGAAAAGTATTGAGTTTTAGAGATGGGAACTATAAATGGTGTATGAATACGAGATGAGTTGGTCGTGTATTGCGAATGCGCTCTGGTTTAGAGCTATTACAACGATTTAAATGCCAGCACCGCTAAATGAACAAGCAGAGCTATGCTGACATAGACATTGCATTGAAGCTACACAAATACCGGCTATAGATTATTCTCATGTTGAGGCTTTGAGACATTTAGAGAATTCAATCCTGCATCAAAATTTTAATTTAATCAAACTATATTAATATCAATGCAAAAGCCTGTATGTAAAAGAGTTTTTTTAATGTAATAGTAGCCATAGGACCATCTGGTCCTATGGCTGATTGGCTGATATGGCTGATACCTCACCTGATTGATGGTAAGTGGTCGCCGCCTGTGGATACTTACCATACCCGGAGCATGTGCGTTTGTCCGCACTCAGGCGCTGATACAACCGCGGTGGCTGGGCGCGAGGGATAGAGCTGGTCGCTTTAAAAGTACTCGTTATGGTATGTATATACTAAAATACTACTCTCTTTACGTCTTTCTCTCTTTTTTATGTTTTGCATTGACTGATCGGCGATTCATTGCTTGTTTTTTTGCTCTGGTTGTTTCATCAAATATAGTTATTTTTTTAAATCTTGCTATTTCGTATTTCCCTCATGTGTAAAGCTGGTCTTTGGATCGGAACGCGCAACGCGTTATGCGGTGTCAGACACTGAATTGTATATGAAAAACGTGTAGAGTGGTCTCATGATCTGTTGGACCGTATATAGAAGAATGCGTCAGCGGTACGGAGCACAGCTAGCCGCTGCGTTGGAAACGCTTACCGCAGCGTTGTGCGTTACGATCGCGAGACCAAAGCTTTAGCCCGCATTGATAATCCTATAAATGTTCGCGACATTCCGCTATTGTGGAATTGGATTTCCTACGCGTGTGCTGTTTATAGTGATGCTAACTGACGTCTATTGATGTTGCAGTATCTATAACGGGTGACAACATTAGACATATCTGTAGCTTCTAGATACGATCTGGAGTGCAGGTATAGTTTCAAACTATCACGTTAGCTATCGATCAATCATTGGCAAACTGAGCAGGCCTTATTCCGCTATGCATGCCGGCGCCGATGGTGGCACGTCGAACCGTGATCGTGGATGGAGCGACGGCAGCGTCGAAACAGCATTAACTGAGATGGATGGCACCGGCCCATGCCATCACCTCTTTAATCTCGACTGCAAAGGAGATATACGACGATTCGTGCTTGGTATTTGACGCGGTGATTATTTACACTTTATGAAATACTCGCCTAACTTGATCGGTGAAGTCACTTTGACAGATCACTTTGTCTTGCGCCTGAACTGATTTCAGACGTTAAACCTTTGGATTTAGTGTCTGTCGTTCATTTAGTCAGTCAGTCAGTCGGTCGTTCAGACGTTGGAGTGAACCTGATAATTAATAAAGACGTTTTAGTGCTTCTGCTTTGATGCTCTAGCGGTTTACATATTTTCAACTTTAGTTTAAGCTTTGCAATGTCGATATTTGTTTGTCAATGAAAACAAGGCTTCGCCAAGTTTTTCGGCCTGTATGTAAAACAATAATTGTAATTCCTTAGATGGATTTCCCAAAATTTGGGATTCAGACAAAAGTAATTAATATAACTGTTTCGCCTTTTATCTAGAGAAACCTTCCGTATTGTTTTATCTGTCACGGAGAGGGCCATAAACCGAAATAAGTAACAAAGAGCAGCCTCAATCTATCTATATCTCTCGCCGGCAGATCTGCAAACGGGAGCAACAATGACAAAGATTAATTACGGCTCAATAATGACGGAACAATCTTATCTGACGCCATTGATGGAATAGATTATGAGTGCCGTTTGCGTGGAAGCGCCCCGTCATCAAATACGTCGGCGTTATTCAGCTCATCGTCGCTTAGTGTGCGATTGTGAGTGCGAAACAATGATAGCTCTGCGCTCGCTGCCAATGCTGCCTCGCGCCGCCCCAGTACAGCGCCACACTCGATTGAATCACCTAGCGATTACGTAAACGTAAATAGGAAACGTTTGATGAGACTATTACGCTGTCGAAACTCTAAATTACTCTCGCTGAAATTGATTTTGTTTACCTGCCCTAACAATGTAATTTCAGAAGATTTAATATTGAGATTGTAGGTGTTCGGTGGTTTGACTTGATTTTATGTAATGAAGACTTTGTTGCCGAAAGTTGCGTCGTAGTAAACCGCGATTATCCGAACTTTTCAAATAAAACCAATGAGACCCTTGTTTACGTTGGTAGTTTGCAGCCTAATCCGCCTTATTTTGCTCGAAGCAACTTGCCCTTGTTATTTCGTAATTTTTGTTCGACCCCTTTTATTTTACTCTATTGATAACATACGAGTTTATGCAATATTGTTTTTGGGCTTAGTTTTATTACCAGATAATTTAGTATTAGGTGTATACATATAATTAATAAAATAAACAATAAAACCAAATGAACTTAGTAAATAAACTTAAGTTGCTATAAATGTTGCTGTCAAATCTAGTAGCAGCCGTATCTACTCAGAAGAAGGACTAAAGCAAGCCGTAGTGACATGCAAGCCAGCATCTCAGCACCGATGAGAACGTTTTTATAATCTAGACCTCGAACTTCGATTTTGTCAAAAACTCCTGTGCCTATTATAGAGTAGCCTTAAAACGTCTTTTATTTCCCGCCTCTTTTTTACTAAACTAATAAATCCGCTGCCCGCAGGCAAAATAATTGTAATTATATTAAGTTACCTCGTAGTAAATTTCTAAAAGGCATTTCTGTAATATGCTACCCTATTTATACATTTTATATGAACCCAACTCAACGCAGACCATCCACGATACCCAAAAACCGTCCCAAAAATATTTTTGTGGAACCTATTTGAGTTCATGAAACTTTGTGCCATTTTCACATTTTATCTTTGGCCTTTTTAAATTTCTTCCCAATAAATCGAGACATAACTTTTCAATTTGCTGTTGTGATTACTTTATTGAAAGCGGGACGGGACAAAAGATTTGTTTGGGTGTTAAATATTTCAGATTTTCTACAAAACTCTTTAAAAAAATGTGTTAAAATTTTGTTTAATTTTGTTGAAATCTGTAGTTAATTTATTCATCATACTAAAATGTATTCAGGTATATTATGGTCTGCACTTTTGAACTATCTCAGATCCAGACAGACTTTGTGTTGATAGGTGTGAACTCCCTGCATATTGGGCGTTTGCAACTTCGCATAATGTATCTATTAGTAAGATAACCAATCTGTTGTGTCTGTGTTCTTATCACACGTACTACCCATTAGCCAATCTGCAGTAGAAGCATGGGTTTATAACTTGTAAGTGTATTTATCAGTAAACACACGAGTGTTTGTTACGAAGAAGCCTTAATTACTAACTATATGCTTTGGGGAATTAAAGCGTTTATCGCTTAACTGAACCCTTTTGAGCTTCATCTAGCAATATGAGTGGCTGAATATTCATAGGTTTGAGACAGTATGGAGTGAAGGAGACATTATGCTACTCCTGCTGTAGTTATGAGAGCAAATCTGTTATACAAGCTTTACGGCATGTTATTATAGTGTTGGTATAAGCCATTGATTTTAAAACAAAAAGAATAGAGAGATGGAGGTCGATCAGAGCGATGGTGGTCGATCAGAGCGATGGTGGTCAATAAGAGCGTTGGTGGTCGATCATAGCGATGGTGGTCGAGCAGAGCGATGGTGGTCGATCATAGCGATGGTGGTCGATCATAGCGATGGTGGTCGATCATAGCGATGGTGGTCGAGCAGAGCGATGGTGGTCGATCAGACCAATGGTGGTCGATTAGAGCGATGGAGGTCGATCAGAGCGATGGTGGTCGATCAAAGCGATGGTGGTCGATCAGAGCGATGGTGGTCGATCATAGCGATGGTGGTCGAGCAGAGCGATGGTGGTCGATCATAGCGATGGTGGTCGATCATAGCGATGGTGGTCGATCAGAGCGATGGTGGTCGATCAGAGCAATAGTGGTCAATTAGAGCGATGGAGGTCGATCAGAGCGATGGTGGTCGATCAGAGCGATGGTGGTCGATCAGAGCGATGGTAGTCGATAAGAGCGTTGATAGTCGATCATAGCGATGGTGGTCGATCAGAGCGATGGTAGTCGATAAGAGCGTTGATAGTCGATCATAGCGATGGTGGTCGATCATAGCGATGGTGATCAAGCAGAGCGATGGTGGTCGAGTAGAGTGATAGTGGCCGAGCGGTAGCATGTTGCACTTTATAATCTGACAGGACCCGGTTCGATTTTCGGCCCTGCACCAATGACTTATTTAGTACCTAAATAAATTATTTGCAGTTTCGATGTCATAGCTCGAAAAACGGCAAAGCAAAAATTGTGAAGAAACCGGTATGCTCAAGAACCTCAACAGATTAAAGACATGACATTCACCAACTAGCATGGTGCATTGGTCCATCCTCTCTCTCTCTCTCTCTGAAACAAGGTCTGTGTCCAAGCAGTGGGCACATGATAGGTTATATAGGATAACCAAACTACTGAACCAAAGTTTTTTTTAATCTGAAAGCATATCCTTTCAAATAGAAAAAAAACCGAATAGGTTTATAAATGACGGAGTTCTGAGGTACCACTGCCTATTTCTTTTGGACTGCCAGAGTGGGCACGAAAAACGTCACCGCTTTATTGTTGATATTCCGAAAACCCACCAGAAGCTCTTTGATTCCACTTTTATTATGCAAACTGCTAGTCTGTAGAATGTGCTGGCTGAATGGGTGTTCTCCGATAGTTAAAAACTGGGTGGTCTCTTCAAGTCACGAATGAATCGGTTTCTTCTGGGCAGGCGTGTTTTGTAAGAAATAAAAATGAAATAACATCTCCGTTTCATCCTAGTCCTATTAACTATAAAGTCAACGATCACATCTGCGATTACACTGTAACGATAGACCAATCAATCACGGGAAGGGAGATATTTCATCGACAGTAGATCGGCACTAAAACGTCTATTCATTTGTACTTTATGCCAGCGATAAAGAGTTGTAATGTTATGAGGCAGATAGATGTAAGTTCGACAAAGCAAAAACAATATTTATTCAGATGATAATACTGTTCAATTATTACGTATAGGTACGTATAGATACCTAACCTAACTTGCCTTTGCTCAATTACTCTCATGTCTAAGTGATCAAGCTTTTCCGTACAACTGTGATGAGTTTAAAACTTGAAAAGTTATACCATTTTAACTGTCTTATCCGAGAGGTCGCTGACACTCGACAAAATGGAACAGCTGTTTTTTTCGCAATTTCAGGGTTAATCCCATGCTAAAAGTTGTTCATAATGATGAGTACAATGACCTCTTTTGGGCTTAGTACACTCGCATATGCGTACCCCTTTATTAGATTCACATAATCAGGAACATGACAACTGAAAATGAATAAAAAAACACAAACCCATGCGATTTTTTTTCTTGTCATCTGTTGGCATCATGGTTTTCTATCGGTAAATATACATATGTACACAAATATAACTCGATGCGGCTGTCCTTGTTTATGGGAAAGTAATAGTATAACAGAATAAAACGAAAAATAACACTTTTCAAGTTTTGACTGATCAAAGTTAGCTTATGAGTTGCCCCCTCAACTGGCTAAGTGATTTAGATATTGTCGGTCACAGGTCGCGAATTTTTGAAACTCTAAAGTATTATTTACTAGCTATTGCCCGCGACTTCGTACGCGTCGATTTTCATACAAACTTTCAACCCTTTTTCCTCCCTTAATTCGGCCCTATTGCAAAATCATTTCTTAGTAGGCCTATGACACCCCATAAGGAAGCTACTCGCTAAACTTCAGCTTTGTAGATGCATAACTTTCACAACAACGTTCAAACTCCAATTTCGCCTCATCAATCCGTCCTTTTTGCAAAAATCTTACCACAGTATTTATTTATTTTAAGCCTTTAACCTGCATACCATGTTCTATGTCCCTACATCAAAAACAAAGGACTTTCATATAAACTTTCAACCTCGATTTGCCCCCTTAATCCGGTCCTTTGGCAAAATAACAGCTTATGCATCAATCTGGTCATGGCTAGCATGCTCGTGAAAACAGCATTTAAATCCGTCCAGTGGTGTAGGAGATGTGCGTGCACAATGAAACAAACAAAATTCTTAAAACTGTCTTAACGTGTTCATTTGGTTATTTTAAGAAGCCCTGTGCGATATTTTTTTGTATATCTCGCAATTACAGATTTTTTTCTCTACGTTTTTATTATATGTATAGAAGATAGATATATGTATAGATATAGAAGGTAGATATACCTATTTATTTTTAATACAGAATATTATTGTCAAAGTAGATCATTAGAAGAGAAACGGTGAAGGAGAACATCATGAAGAAACCGATAAGTCCAAGAACTTCAAAAGTTCAAATACATAATGACGTTCACCACCATGCACTGGGCCAGCATGGTAGATTACGGCCCACCCTCTCTCCGAACGAAGGTCTGTGTCCCAGCAGTGGGAGGAATATTATAGGTTGATAATTATGATGATGATGATCGGCATCATCATAATAAAATTATCATTATTTATTTTGACATGCAAATTTTAAACAAACACGGATCACAACGCGCCCTCAGTACCTGCAATTTACCGACCAACTTCACTTTACAGGTATGCAGGGTAGGTTTTAAGGTCGTAAGGAAAGAGGTTAGGCCTCTAGGGCGTGCTACCGGCGGCATATAAACGAGTTGGATGAAACTTTGCTTCTCTTGCTATTTCTTAACGAAATATACCTACACCAAGCATGGTCGGACTTCGGCCCAGTATAGCGACGTATATTCCGAGAATATTCCACGTGACTTAAAGCATTCCGCGGGTGTGTATCAAAACTTTAGATGGGTTTATAGCAGTGGTAAATGGAAGCAAGAGGAAACAGGAAGGCGTAAGTAAGCGTGTGAACGTTAGACCGTGTCATGTAGGCGAGGAATAACTTTGTTCAAGTGTTGTATTTGTACATCCTCTTTTAGAGGACTTTTGAAATTCAAATTTATGGCAGAATTAGCAAACACGGAATAATATTGTATTGAATTTTGAAATTTTAAATCGTTCATCTCTGATGTACCTATTTTATTTGGTTGAGTTGGTTGTGGAACTTTAGATATTTAGATAACTTTTCTGAGTAAAAATATAGTTAGCAGACAAATCAGGTGTAAACTTTTGTGAACATCGCGACCGCTTGTAAAATAGATTAAATCTTGTTAATAATAAGACTCTGCAATGGAGAAACCACTTTTTAATTCGAGTTTACTTCGACTCTGTTTTAAGACGAACTTTATATCTAGGTGCTTCGAATGTTCTAACGGCAGGTAATTAAAGTTTTATTTCTGTAGTAGCCTCTTAAAAGTTAAAACCCCGCTTAAGTTTAGTGTCAGTATTTCCTTGTTTATCTAGAGACAGACCAAACTCACATAAAAATTGCGCAGATAAACTTGAAATAATCTATTTATATTATAGGTATCCATACCGAGCACAAATGAAAATAAATATTGTAAATATTATATCGAAACCTGGATTACCCTCGGGTTTATTATGAGCTCTAGCAAATATTATACCGTCTTCGGTACGGAACTGTGTATAACCAGCATTATTTCCTGAGATTTCTTTGCTTACCCCAGGGAATAACTACCTACCAACAGCGGTGGAAGCTCATCCATCAAACCAAAGTTGATCTTTGTTCGATTTATGAAAGAAGATAGTTTGCTTTACCACCGTCATAATAATCTCTGTCATATTGAAAAACTTGGTGAAGAATCGACAGCTTTATTTATCGCAACTTTGTTATAAAACGAAAGAAGGTTATTGGAAATTGACACACCACCGGCGACCGACGACGTTTTTATCAAAAAATGCCTTGATCCAAACTGTTGTGTTTTCTGGCCAAATCAAATAATGTCGATTAAAGAAAAAGTTTTCGACTCCACTTATAGCATAACGTGGGACTTTTGTATAGAATCATAAGAAAAATATTCGTATTGTAAAGTATATTTAGGTGCCAAATATTTAAGATTAGCGATGGCCTGATGCACCCTGTATCAGGCGCGATCGTTTTGCTCGTTTGCAGGCGCCTCATTAAGCTCATGCGATCAGCGCGTGGCCATAGTTTGGCAGGTTGGCTTGTGAAGTTTGCCTCGATGAGCTGAGTCGAGCAAAAGTTGGCACATCAGTATGCATGCCCGCCTGGCCCGCGGCCAACCTGCGATACGCCAATTGAATATTTTGGCCATTCCAGCCATCCCAGGTCCCCGTTACACATCCGCGATACAAAACTTGTGACAAGTTTAATGGGGTGCTCATAATATCAGTCCAGTGGCGTACTTTGCTATTTTATTTGGCCATACCATTTGCCTATGAAGCGAAAGCCGGACTTGGAGTTTGAACTGATAAGTTGTTCCGTTTGATCACGCTGTTTATATTTCATGAATTTCTCTGCTTCTGAATTTATCTGGTCAAGTCTAGTGGTAGCCCATGGCTTTATCCACGTGTTAATAAAACATAGCTTTATGTCACTCAAAGACAGCAATGTAGTTGTCTATTTTTTTTTTTTTTTTTTTTTTTTTTTAATGGCAAAGGTTTAAAAACATTTTTGCCAAAAACAAGTAAATGGCTGCGGAGAAAAAGACGGAATTTAGAATTTAGCTGAAACAAAAAGAAAATATCCTAAAAAATACAGAGGCTACAAAACAAAATGAACACTTAATACATATACTATTATATATATGTCGACGCCTGACGCGATTATAATGATTTTAAGTTAATTATCGCGCATAATTATGTGTTAAATAGTTTTAAGATTTGATTTCCATACTCGGTCTGTTTATTCCATTCAATGTCAAATGTCTTTTGATCTGTGAAAAACTGAAGTTATGGTTTGTTGTTGTTTTAACAGTAAACCATATTTACTAATCTAAATTACAGTTTAATAATGGATTATCGTGTCCTAAATTCATTTATTGATTTATAAGCGACACGCATCTGAATTAAAACTATTTTATTTGATGATTCATTTTTAAAGCAAATTATTTAAGTTTCTGAAAACGTCCGTGCGTGGCGCTTTATGTCAATGTAAAAACTACGTAAAAATAAGAAAATAGTTTAAAAATAAGCGTTTAAATTTATAAAACGAATTAACCAATAACTATTACCTCTGTGAATGAAGTTAATTCCTATTCGGTTGTGAATTTGTGTTCTAACTTCACGGCGTTGCCGCCATGTTTTTCTTACAATGGCGGGTCGCCACGAAGAGGCATTCAGTGGCTGATTTTTGTAAAGAGAAGTCGTGAGTACTGTTTTTAATAATTAATCATAGATTTAAGGTGTTTTTTAATCGTGTTAAATTAAATAAATTGTAGTGCTAAGAATAAAATTGTGAGTACATAATTTCGGTGTTCATTATTTTGCAATGAGTGAGGCGGGTGATGGGGATGGTGATGTCAGCTTAGCTGACGTCACCGTCTCTAAAAATCCTGAGTGTCCGGGTCCTTCGTCATCAGAAGTGGGATAAGCACCCACTTCAGCCCGTCCATCTGACTTTCATAACGAACATGTGAACACTTCTGTTAATGGAGTACCAGCGGATTTTTTCACTCAGATGATGCAAATGATGAAACACGTGTCTGATCGTATGACGTCACAGCCCGATAAGCCTAAAGTTAAGGCAAAAGACGTGTTTTTACCGTCATACGATCCGGATACCAATATGGGGGTTAGAGAATGGTGTCAACATGTGACTACGGCCATGAAAACTTACAACTTGAGCGATTATGAGGTTAGAATGAAAGCTGGTAGTTTGCTTAAAGGTCGCGCCAAGTTGTGGGTCGACAATTGGCTTGTGTCCACATCCACGTGGGAGGAACTGCGTGATGTTTTGATTACGACTTTTGAACCGGAGAATAGATATTCCCGGGATATTGCGCGTTTCAGAGAACATAATTATGATAATTCAAAGGATATCGCGCAGTTCTTGTCGCAAGCTTGGGTACTGTGGAGACGTATAACTAAAGATAAGTTATCAAATGCTGACGCGGTCGAGGCAGTTATTGGTTGTATAGGAGATGAGCGACTGAGGATCGAACTGTTGAATGCTCGTGCTACATCAGTGCCAGAACTTATTTCGGTGGCAACTTCTGTCCGAAGTGTTAAGCGCCCTCAATCTAGTACATCGGGTGTTCAACAGGGTCCCAAGCGAATGCGGTTTGATAAGACTGCGGTTTTTTGCCAAATTTGTAAAAGATCGAACCACGACACGCGCGACTGCCGTCATCGTGACAAAACTGGTGTACCTCAGCCGCGTCAACAGGACTATAAAAATGCACCTCAAAATGCGGGTAAACTGACATGTACGTTCTGTTCAAGGACGGGTCACTCTTATGACACGTGCTATAAGCGAGAACGTGCAGTAGTTTCCAATGTTAATTGTGTAGGCTCGTCAAAACTAAATTCAATGCCACTGGTAGTTGGTAATCTGAAGATACTCGCGATCTTCGATAGTGGCGCTGAATGTTCTGTCATACGCGAGTCCCTAGCTACGAAACTGCCCGGAAAAAGAATCGATAGAGTAAGTTATTTGAAGGGGCTAGGTCAATTTACGGTAGTCTCGCTTTCGACACTGACAACTGTTTGTAACATCGATGGTTTAAGGGTTGAACTCGAGTTTCACGTAGTGCCGGACTACGAAGTGGGTTATGACATTCTAATAGGCATGAATCTCATAGAAAACACAA
This sequence comes from Agriopis leucophaearia, assembly GCA_949125355.1. Classification (NCBI taxonomy): domain Eukaryota; kingdom Metazoa; phylum Arthropoda; class Insecta; order Lepidoptera; family Geometridae; genus Agriopis; species Agriopis leucophaearia. The sequence continues at coordinate 13,390,076 of OX421262.1, forward strand.
ATTTAAGTGTTTTAGTGAACTCTCGGGGTGCGACATTGGTTCATCAACCGGGCGTTTATCACGTGCGATCACAAAGCGAAAAATTTGATGTTCTAGATTGTGACTTGACTAGCGATGACCAAATCAATGAGTTAAAGATATTGCTCAACAAGTTCGAACACTTGTTCATCCATGGCTACCCTCGCTCTCGGGTTAATACAGGTGAGCTAGAGATACGTTTAAAAGATAATAACAAATGTGTCGAACGCAGACCGTATCGGTTAAGCCCGGTCGAACGGGAGAAGGTTCGCGACATCGTTAGTGAGTTGCTCGAACATAATATCATCCGCGAGAGTAAATCGCCTTTTTCCAGCCCAATCATATTGGTCAAAAAGAAAAATGGAATGGATCGCATGTGTGTGGACTATCGCGAATTGAATAGGAACACTCTGAGAGACCATTATCCGTTACCAATTATTTCGGATCAAATAGATCAATTGGCAGGGGGGCATTTCTTCACAACAATCGATATGGCAGCGGGCTTCCATCAGATCCCAATTTCGGAGAGTTCAATAGAGAAAACCGCGTTTGTCACCCCCGACGGCTTATATGAATATTTGACTATGCCTTTCGGACTTAGCAACGCAGTGTCAGTTTACCAGCGTTGCATCAATAGGGCTCTGGCGCACCTTTTGTGCTCAGCAGATCAAGTCTGTCAGGTTTATGTGGACGATGTCTTGTCTAAATGTAAAGAATTCGCTGAGGGCTTATCCCATATCGAACGCATATTAATTGCGCTCCAGGAGGCAGGGTTTTCGATCAATGTGGATAAAACTGCCTTCTTTAAACGCTCCATAGAGTACCTGGGTAATATCATTGCCAACGGACAAGTCAGTCCTAGCCCAAGAAAAGTGGAGGCTTTAACGAAGGCACCAATCCCGAAAAACGTCAAACAAGTCAGGCAGTTTAACGGCCTGGCAGGTTATTTCAGACGTTTCATTCCCGATTTCTCGCGGTTAATGGTTCCTCTTTATGAATTAACTAAGAACGATACGAAATGGGAATGGAACGAAAGACATGACGAGGCCCGGAATCATGTTGTCAAACATTTGTCTACTGCGCCTACCCTTATGCTTTTTCAGGAAGACGCACCAATCGAGCTCTACACTGATGCCAGTAGCATTGGCTACGGCGGAGTACTTGTGCAGACCGTCGGCGGCCGCCAGCATCCAGTCGCATACATGAGTCAGCGCACCACTGATGCAGAGAGCCGCTACCACTCGTACGAGCTCGAGACTCTGGCAGTAGTAAGGGCAGTAAAACACTTCCGGCATTACCTGTATGGCCGAAAATTTAAGGTAATAACTGACTGTAATGCTTTGAAGGCATCCAAAAATAAAAAGGACCTCCTTCCTCGAATCCACCGGTGGTGGGCCTTTCTGCAAAACTACGAGTTTGAGGTAGAGTACAGAAAAGGTGAGCGACTACAGCACGCAGATTTTTTTAGTAGAAATCCGTCTAACGAAATGGCTGTCAACATTATGACTCGAGACACGGAGTGGCTGCAGATCGAGCAGCGCCGCGACGATGTTCTGCGCCCCGTGATAGACAGCATTACTGTTGACAGTGCAATGGATGGCTACGTATTAGAGGAAGGTGTGCTTAAGAGAACGCTCGTGGATTCTATACTCGGAATACATAAACCAGTTGTAGTTCCCAAGTCATTTCAGTGGAGCTTGATAAACTCATTTCACGTCGCCCTGCAACACCCGGGATGGGAAAAAACCTTACAAAAGCTGAGAGAAACGTATTGGTTCGACAAAATGAGTACAGCCGTCAGGAGATTTGTAGACAACTGTGTGGTATGTAGAACCTCGAAGGGGCCGTCAGGCGCCATACAAGCGCAGCTCCATCCAATCCAAAAGCCCACTGCAGCGTTCCAGGTGGTCCATATGGATGTCACAGGCAAGCTGGGTACGAGAAACGCCGAGCGACAAGATGAGTATGTAATCGTCACTATTGATGCGTTCACTAAATACATACTGCTTAGCTACTCTAATGACAAAAGCCCAGGCAGTACAGTCGCAGCTCTGAAACGTGTTGTGCACCTGTTTGGTACTCCTGTGCAGATCGTGGTTGATGGAGGCCGTGAATTTCTCGGTGAGTTCAAAGTCTATACTGATCGATTCGGAATCAACATACATTCCATAGCGCCAGGAGTAAGCCGAGCGAACGGACAAGTTGAGAGGGTAATGAGCACCTTGAAAAACGCACTCACTATGATCAAGAATTATGAAACTGAGGAGTGGCAGTCAGCGCTGGACGCTCTACAGCTCGCATTCAATTGCACCCCACACAGAGTAACTGGAGTTGCACCGCTCACTCTACTGACACGGCGCCAACATAGTGTACCGCCAGAACTACTGAGGTTAGTGAATATTGATAACGAGTGCATAGACTTTGACATACTTGACCAACATGTGCACCAAAAAATGGCTGACGCAGCTCAATACGACAAGCAGCGATTTGACATGAGAAAGGCCAAATTACGACCGTTTCAGCGAGGCGACTATGTACTCATTAAAAATAATCCCCGTAACCAGACGTCTCTAGACCTGAAATACAGCGAGCCGTACGAAATACACAGAATCTTGGACAATGATCGGTACACGGTAAAACGTGTAACCGGAAGGGGTCGTCCACGAAAAGTTGCGCATGACCAGCTACGTCGAGCGCCACAACCGGGCGAGCAGGAAACCGTGTCGACGAACAACGAGGACTCTGAACTACAACTAGTACCCAGACCGGCTGATGACTCATCCATGAGCTTGGCTGACCCCGTTGAACAACAAGCTACAACCCGGTCTCAGCTCATCGCTGTGTCGGAGGAGCCACTGCCATCCACATCTTAAACTGCTCGGTGGCTAGACCCCTAAGCAATGGTGAGTTTCGTCTTTCTACCGTTACTTTCATACTAATTGCGCAACAACATGAAATACGAGTACATCATTTGTTGGCCTGTCTTTGTTGACAAGTTAACTAAAGTCTACAAATTAGTAAGACTGTACAAATCCGTATCCCGTTTCCTTACCTACATTGTTTTCAGAGCCTCTGTGGACCACGGTCATAAGAAATAAGGCCTAGGCCACAGCATCGTCCTTCTCAAATCCTTTAGAGCCCCTGTGGACCACGGCGTACGAGACCGCTCAGCACCACAGCAACATTCATATGTGAGCATTTATCATCAACACTACGAGTACAAAGTTTTCAGAGCCTCTGTGGACCACGGTCATAAGAAATAAGGCCTAGGCCACAGCATCATCCTTTCCAAATCCTTTAGAGCCCCTGTGGACCACGGCGTACGAGACCGCTCAGCACCACAGCAACATTCACATGTGAGCATTTATCATCAACACTACGAGTATAAACAAAGTTTTCAGAGCCTCTGTGGACCACGGTCATAAGAAATAAGGCCTAGGCCACAGCATCGTCCTTTCCAAATCCTTCAGAGCCCCTGTGGACCACGGCGTACGAGACCGCTCAGCACCACAGCATCAAACCAGAATAAGCTATCGACGAAGTGACATTATTTCTATTCTATTTGTTTTAGAGCCTCTAGGGACCACGGTCATAATGCTAAGACCCAGGCCCTAGCATCGACCTAGTCCTTTTTCCTTAGAGCCCCTGTGGACCACGGCGTACGAGACCGCTCAGCACCACAGCAACTTTCCTGTCCACGAGAAATCATATAATGCAAGTATGCGTGGAGCATTTGCATTGACATAACTAAAAATAAAATGTGTGAGTATGCGTGGAGCATTACAAGCACTTCAATAAATATCTTCGCTCACTTTCCCATGTACAGCAAATAACATTTTACTTACTATGAACGTTAATATTTATTATTACTTCACTATTCACAAGATTGAAAATGCCTTCTTAACATGTTATGATTAAGATTCTTATGGTACAAAAAATATGGACTGATAACTTGATTGTTGGAATCTGTTATCATAATCGGACTACATGACAACCGTTCTATTACTTGATATTAAAACAAAAGCAGTACCAACAAACAAGTTGTCAGTTAGTGTACCGGTGGACGGATACCTAGCTCAGAGAAAATAATTTTCATTTGCAGAATCGCGACTGGTGCAGAGCACGCACACATCGTCTCGCAGAATGGCCGTGTCGACGCCTGACGCGATTATAATGATTTTAAGTTAATTATCGCGCATAATTATGTGTTAAATAGTTTTAAGATTTGATTTCCATACTCGGTCTGTTTATTCCATTCAATGTCAAATGTCTTTTGATCTGTGAAAAACTGAAGTTATGGTTTGTTGTTGTTTTAACAGTAAACCATATTTACTAATCTAAATTACAGTTTAATAATGGATTATCGTGTCCTAAATTCATTTATTGATTTATAAGCGACACGCATCTGAATTAAAACTATTTTATTTGATGATTCATTTTTAAAGCAAATTATTTAAGTTTCTGAAAACGTCCGTGCGTGGCGCTTTATGTCAATGTAAAAACTACGTAAAAATAAGAAAATAGTTTAAAAATAAGCGTTTAAATTTATAAAACGAATTAACCAATAACTATTACCTCTGTGAATGAAGTTAATTCCTATTCGGTTGTGAATTTGTGTTCTAACTTCACGGCGTTGCCGCCATGTTTTTCTTACAATGGCGGGTCGCCACGAAGAGGCATTCAGTGGCTGATTTTTGTAAAGAGAAGTCGTGAGTACTGTTTTTAATAATTAATCATAGATTTAAGGTGTTTTTTAATCGTGTTAAATTAAATAAATTGTAGTGCTAAGAATAAAATTGTGAGTACATAATTTCGGTGTTCATTATTTTGCAATGAGTGAGGCGGGTGATGGGGATGGTGATGTCAGCTTAGCTGACGTCACCGTCTCTAAAAATCCTGAGTGTCCGGGTCCTTCGTCATATATATAAAAAAAAAGCAAAATTAAGATAACTACAATTTAATATTATTTACAGAAATAAAATGTGATAATAAAGCGATTGAAGGGGGGTCTATATTATGAAGAAGATTGTCGATGTGAATGGGAAATGGAAATTTATAATGAATTAACAAGTTGAAAAAAGAATTGTGATCCAAATTGCTACATGAAAAGAAAATGTGGTTTAGGTTGGACTCGTCCATACCACATTCGCATATGGAAGAATCTTTAATCCGCAATTTGTGTAGATGCACTCCAGTACAGCAGTGGCCAAATCTCATTCTGGAAACCATGGAACAGAATTTTCTATCACATTTTGTTTTAAAAAACCAGGGTTTGGATGGAATAAGGGGTTGAAACTTTGCGAAATTTGAACCTGTCCGTCGACTACTAAAAGACCATCTCTTCGACCATCTAGCTTGTAAATAACGGTTAGGGAGAAGCAGAAGGTCTTGGGGATAATTTTTAAAAGGGACTTTATCTCCACAGATAACAGCTTCTTTAGCAACTTTGTCCGCCTTTTCATTGCCAGTAATATTACTATGACTTGGGATCCAAGCTAAGTGGACAGAATAACCTAAAGCAGAACATTTCAACAACAGTTCTTTGCATCTGAATATAATCCAATTCTTGGAGCCTATTTTAAAAGGATTACTTTGGAAGGCCTGAAGAGCACTCAAAGAATCAGAAAATATAACAGTTTTATTCAATTTGAGCAACAATATATAGTTAATAGCTTCCATTATACCTCTACATTCACCAACAAAAACTGATGTTTCAGGTGGGCATTTAATCTTTTGCACTATATTATAATTTTGATGAAATAAACCAACACCAACACACCCGTTTTGATCTAACTTAGAGGCATCTGTAAAAATACAGTGCCAACCATGCCAAAGATTGTCTTTGATCCTAAGAAAATTAATATTGGCAAAGGCATCCCCTTTCATCAAATCTAAATTAAGGTGTAATGATGGTTCAAATATGATTGCTTGATAATCGAATTCAAATAATGGAAGTTTAGGAGTTCTATGAGTAGCGAATTTAAGATGACTAATTTTTGAGAAACTTATAACTAAACAAGGAGTTGTTTTATGTTTCCAGTAAGGCAGAGAAATATAACTAAGGAGGAGCTGTAATTTCGGAAAAAGCGGATGAGATGAAAACTGGAACAAACGAAACAAAAACATATCCGACAGATATTGCCGTCTCAAATCCAAAGGAGGGTCAACACATTCCACTTGCATAGCATTTTTGGGAGTAGACTTCATTGCCCCTGTGACTATACGAAGAGCTCTAGCTTGAATCAAGTCCAACGAATTGATCATTCTCTTACAAGCTGGCACATATAGAAATGAAGCGTAATCTATTACACTACGAATAATGGCATTGTAAAGAAGCTTTAGATAATAGGGATGAGAACCCCACCAAACACCCGCCAAACATCTTAAAATATTGAGATTTTTTTCGCATTTGACTGAAATGTAGTTGATGTGAGAAGAAAAATCTAATTTACTGTCTAAGATGAGACCTAAAAACTTCTTTTCGTTTTCAACTGGAATCTTGATATTATTGAACAAAATGTCAAGCCTTGGTTTCAACCGTTTTCTGGTAAATATTACCACAGAACTCTTCAGAGGAGCTATATCTAAACCATTATGACCTAGCCAAACATTTAGTGACTCGAGAGCTTGAGATAATTTATGCGCGGCACTTAATATATCACAATCTGCCATATATAAAACGAGATCATCAGCATATTGTAGAAGCCTACAATAAGGCAAAATATACTTAAATAAGTCATAAGTGTAAATATTAAAGAGAATAGGACTTAAAACAGAGCCTTGAGGAAGACCCTTATGTACAGATCTGGAACACTTTATTTCACCATTGACTCTAAGCTGAGCAGAACGGTCTAAAAAAAGATTAAGTATAAAGTTAATAATTTTCCGTGGGAGACCCAGATTTTCCATCTTATATTTTAGTATTGAGAGAATAACATTATCGTACGCAGAACATATATCAAGAAAAGCAGCAACAACGGACTCGTTCCTAGAAAACGAAAGTCTAATATCAGTAACAAAAATAGATAAACTATCTAAAGTACCTCTACCTTTTCGAAAACCATATTGAGATTGAGGTAAAATATTACTAGATTCAATCAACCATTCAAGACGATTTTTTATAAGGTGTTCCACTATCTTCGTCAAAACAGAAGACATAGCTATTGGGCGATAGCTGTCAGGTTTTTCGGGATCTTTACCAGGTTTTAAAACTGGGATAATTATTTGGGTTTTCATTGCGACTGGAACGAATCCTGTGTCTAACATTAAATTTATCATTTCAAGATAATAATTCAAAAGTTTTTCACCAGCGTTAACCAAAAAAGAATACGGGATCCCATCCGGACCAGGAGAAGAATCTTTGAGAGAAGAAAGAACGAGGCGCAATTCTTGCATAGTAAAAGGAGTAAAGCTATCATCATGAGCAGAAGAACTAGAAGTTGAAGTGTTAACAAAGTTAGAGACAAAAGGAGGAGCCAATCTGTCCATGAATTGGTCAAACCAGCTCTCAGAACTGGGATATGGAGGCGAGGGTTCTCTATATGAACCCCGGAATTTTCGTATTGAACTCCAAACATGAGATGGCCGGATGGAAGGGGAAACAGAAGAGCAAAAGTTTTTCCACCCCTCTGACTTTTTGGAATGAAGAATTTGTTTAGTGTTAGATTGTACTGTAATTAAATTTCTATAATTTCCATTAGTCATGTGAATGCAATACAAATTCTCCGCTTTTAACCTTTCAGAAACAGCAATCTTACACTCTTCATCCCACCATGGAGGTGATCTGTGTTTGGAATTTTGAATTTTTGAGGGAAATGAGTGTTCAGCAGCTAAATTAATACAATCTACAAAAGCTTTATGACAAGTGTCCAAGGAAACGGGAAGAATTATGGGAAGATCAGAGGCATACTGATCTAGGAGCGATGAGTATTTAGACCATTCATCAGACTGACCTGAGCTGGGCAGTCTATATTTTAGTAATGGCTTGAATGGAGCCGGTTCTATTTTAGAGAAAGGAAGATCAAATAAAATTGGAAAATGATCACTACCAAAAGAAGAAGACAAGGTTTTCCAGTACATAGAGGGAGCTAGACTCGCTGACACTAAAGTCAAGTCAACCGCACTAACCCGCTCATACGGTTTAGTACGGCGAGTAGGAGAGCCAGTATTGAGTAAACACAACCCTAAACTATCCATAATATTGAAAACATAATGTGCAAGTGAATCCGAGGCTTGACAACCCCAGGCAGGGTGATGGACATTAAAATCACCCATAATGATGAAAGGGCCTTGAATGTGTGATAATATATGGAGAATTTTATTTAGGATAACAATAGATGGTCTGGGAATGTATAATGAGATCAATGTTAAATTATTTAACCTTACTGCAACTATTGAAAAGTTGTCAGAAATAGAATGAGATGGGATATTTACAAGATGAGAATTTACAGAATTTCTGACGAGTATGGCGGAGCCGCCATACCCATCAGCTTTGTCATCTCTGAAACAAAGAAAGCGAGGAACCTTAAAAAAGGAACCAGGCCTAAGCCAAGTCTCAGAGACGGCAATTAGAGTTGGATCATATTTATTAATAATATATAATAATTCAGATTTTTTACTATTAAGACTTTGACAGTTCCATTGCAGCCCTAGAGAGGGCGCCATCATGGAGGGATTGTAACATGGGAGAGGGATAATCTTGGGCAGCGTCGGACGGTAATAAACTAGGAGAGTTAAGTAGCCTGGTTAGAGCCTGTATAAGCTCTAAAACGCTACTAGAGGATGCAGAGGGAACAGTATGAGGATACTTGTAGGCAACACCATTATTATTAGAGGTTGATGGATTATTAATTATCGCCTGATGAGTAGAGCGATCATAGCCCTGTCTTTGAACTGGAGGAGGCCTGGGTTTGAGGAAGACAGTTTTTCTATAGGACTGGGAGGCTGAGCTAGGTGATTTATTTGAAATGGATAGGGGAGCAGGGGAGACACTGGCATAAGATGTCTTGGCTGCATCACTATAACTTTTACCTTTAATAGGCAAATGTAATCTGGAGGCTTCATTGTATGAAATGCTTTTCTCTGACATTGTGATTTTAATTTGTTTTTGTCTATGGAACTCAGGACAGGATTTATTTATTGAGAAGTGGGGGCCTGAGCAGGAAAGGCATGGGGATGAACCTTCTTCGACATTACATGTGTCACCTGTGTGGTCTTCTCCACACTTATAACAACGTGGCTTGGATCGGCAGCTGTTTTTAGTATGTCCAAATCGACAACAAAAATAGCACTGGACAGTAGGGTAATAATAACGCTCAACAACGAGGGAGTTGAAACACATGAACACCCGAGGGGGAAGAACTTGACCGTCAAAAGTTAAGACACAAGACTGAGAAGGTTTGAAGATAGGGGAACCATCGACAACCACCTTATAATTTAACCGTCTTACTTTTAATATTGGGCAACCATCAATAGGAACACGAACGCACTCCATGATTTCATCCTCGGACCAATCAATAGGAATGCCTTTAACAAGACCCAGCCGAGTTGTACCAAATGAGGGGATGAACGCCTTGAAGCCATTGTTCTTAACAACATCACTCGTCACAAAATTGTTGGCACAGTAGAAATCAGTAAATGCCAATGAAATTCTATTTCTACCAATTCTTTGGACGCTGCCATCGAGGACACTGTGAAATTGGTTTTTTCCCAAGAATCTACCGAAATCAACTGGATGCAGGTAGGTCCCAGATGTTCGAGATGTCTCAATTTTCTGGACATGCACAACAAATGGACCCCTATCCGTTGACTTATAAGCTTGACGACCTGAAGGAACATACGGGGGAATCGATGGGGTCTGAGACAACGTAGCCGACGGCGAGGCACATGATTCTGTACATTGTGTGTCATTGGAAATAAGAGACGGAATTGTTTGTCCTAAAGCGATAGAAGAGTCTTGTGACTTTTGGGTCTCTACATTTAGATCGATGGTCTCTCTACATTTTTTTTGGTGCTTTTTAGAGTGCTTCTTACGTTTACTAGTGCCCTTCTGTGAGAGCTCAACATCAGTGTCTGTAGAGGTAATCGAGACAAAAGAAATAGGAGATGGGATGGAATGTCCATCTACGAAAGTGGTATTATTTCCAATAGGTTGGCTATTATCGGGGGGCCAACCACCCCCCTCATCGGTTTCCATGCAAAAAAGTAGAAATCGTCACTAAAACAAATGACAACTGAGAGACGAATTAGAAAAAACTAATATTTACAAAAACTTACCAATAAACGATGAAAACTTTATCTACATATGATAATAACTAATATTTTACACAAAATATTACACAAATAAACATCTAACACTATAAATAAGATATTTTCCAATTTAAAATTAACGCCAAAGCAACCGTTCTCCTTGACAGCCGACGTCAATCCAGATTTTTCTAGTTGTCTATTAACTAAAGAGTTTTCCAAATTAGAAAAGCAGTTCCGAAGATTAGTCCATACAAACATACACTCATCATATTATCTTACCTCATTATAACATTGTGTAGATCAATTATTATGGAATTGTTATAGTTTAGATTAGAGTCTATAAAAACAATATAACATATTTATTCTGGTTTCCACCAGAATTCTATCGTGCCAGCTTTATCTGGCGAAGCTGACGCAATAAGAACACGATGTCAAATGCCTAAATTGTCTCTAACATGGATAATTATATCAACATTTCCTGAAATATTCAAGTATACATCAAAACAACTTGTATATTAACACAAATTCTATGTACGAGCTAGCTAAAAACCGATTCTCAGAAACGTAACATAAACGGTTGCGCACCTGTATGAACTTCTAAAATGTTGGCTGCCCCGAGGCGTACAAAGTTCATACCATTTTGTAGATTGTATGAACAAACTCCAAAACAACAGATCGTCAGATACAGGCGCCAAATGATCCCCTATTTCTAATTGTGCCAGTCTGTGTTCGGAAACCTCTCGTCCAGAGCTACGCTTGTTTCAAAGCGTTCGCAAATGGAACTACTTTGTATGCAACTGAAGTTTTTCATAAACTTTAGCCCGTTTAAACCGCGCCAGGCGTTACGGCGATGCAAAAAGTGTAATTAGAGGAAGAATGGAAATGCATTCGTTTCCTTCAATTTCTTTTATTTTCCTGCTTTTATTTATTTACCTGTTATTAAATACTTGACAATTCGCATTTTAGCAGCTGTTCTTCGGCGCATTTCCTATATTATATTGTTTTTCTTTTTTCAACTTTACAGCTTTGTTATGTCGTTTTTCTAAATCTATTTTTTTAATATCAGCTATTGGTATATAGGGCCATATCTATAGCAGGACTTGGAATAGGGTCTTCAAAACCCTTTAATTAGGTATGACTTTAGGTAAGTCCTAGATCTATTACGTAGGTAGATAATATCTACTAAGTATAGGGAGGTAGATACCTAGTAGATATTTGTACCTCAGATGACATAATTACTACAATTTAAGTACTGAATAGTCAGCCTCAGCACATAGTTCATAATCAACAGCGCTGCAGTATTCAGGTGATGCCAGTCAGCAACACGAGAGGGCGCCACTAATCCGATTACACGATGGACAGCTGCGGCACCGCGGCAGCACAGGGGCAGCTCTCGACACCTTGATGCATACCTAATATCCTTCACCTGGAATTTAGGAAATTTCTAATTTAAAGCGGACATTAAATTACCACGTAAACAGCGGAGAAACAGCGCTACGTCACGCGGCGGCAGAAGCGACAGTGCAGCATCGTCTTTTGATTCCGTGGTTTTAAACTATTTTCATGTTGTGCTACCTCTACTCTTCTAAACATTCCATCTTAACATTTCTGAGATATATTTTTTGTTTGTTTTTTATAACTGTTTGGATAATATTGTAGAAGCAGACGAGCTAAAATCTCTCTCAGCGCAATATAATTTAATTTAAATAAAAAAAATCTATTGATGTTTATTTATATTTTATATTTACAATATAATTAAAGAGATCCCGAGTCAAAGTTACATAAGGAACACGATGAATGAATGAATTCCATTGAAGAAAATCGAACATAAGAAAAGGAAAAATTAATAAAGCGAAGTTGTTTGTTTTGTTGAATAACCATTTTTTTTCTTTTAATTATGTTAGTATTCTTCTTGTTCTTTTTTTTACATGGAAGTAAGTTTTACCTGATCTGTGGTTTTGCAACAGAAGACGATACACAATAATTAGTACCTACAAGCAGTTTTACACAGAATTCTTCTAAGAGCGCGTTCCGAATTAACGCCAACGACCAACGCCAGCAGCGCTAATGAGAGCCAACATGGTTAGAATGTTGTACCTATGGTTTTACCCCACCCATAGGCACAGCACAGGGGTAAATTATTTGAAACACGCTCGTATGATTTCGCACGAAGATTTTCTATTGATAGAAACCAAAGTCGAATGGTTCAAACCACACGTTGCGTAGAGATAATTAAAAAAAACTACTTATGTATGGGATTTCGTTCAAAAGTCAGATATTTCACGATTTCACATGAAATTTTCGTGTAAAATATCATACGAGCCATTCGATATTCGAGCCCCAGATTTAGATCCTCTGCCCAACTGCCCATAGGCATAACTTTTAGAAATTTTACTACATTAATAAAGGTTCATTCATTACAAATATGTTCACTCTCTCACTCTTTGGATTAAAAAATTATTGACAGAACGTCAAGATTCATTCGTTCGTTCGAAATAAATAATTTCTGATTAGATAGAAAATAATAGAAATGCTCTTTTATACAGGTAATACATCGTTTTTAAATTGTGGCTGACAGTGCACCGGATTTCGAACTGAAAACCACTGTTTTGTTTTTATATGAGTGTTTACAATTTAATTTAAATTAGACTTTTTATCCACTCAATTTTAGTATTTCTTTTATAATTTTTGTGTACCTTATGGGTTTCATGCCGGAAATAAAGACATTTTATTTTTATTAGCTCTGTTAGCGCTGATTTGGAACGCGACCTAAAACACGTTTCTAAACATACGCAATAATACGTTTTAAATGTTTATCTTTTTAACGTTGTAGAGGTATTTTCTAAAGAGACGCCTACTCACATATTATTATTATTATTAGAACATTCCAAACCCTTGTGCGAGGAATTGTAATCAATATTGTTATTACGGTATACCTCGGCTACCGAGATTATATTAACGTGGATTAATTATTGTCGGATATAAGGGAAGGCGAAGCTGTTACATTCTGTTCAGGCCTGTCTACAGGAAATATTAACATAACAAGTGTCTAACAAGCAATGGCAGGCATAAGGCTCGACGCGCCATTTTCCAACCACAGAACAGTGTCTGGGCAGTGGCCACTTTAGGTGAGTATTACGTGAGCTTGAATACTGAGTGTAAACTTGGCACTCAATATTCGGACATAGTGGTTGCTTGAGTTCATGAAAGACTGCTAGTTCAGTACTTACTCGTATATATATCGTTCATGAGAACTAAGTGTTAGAAATTCAGCAGAGGGCGGCATATGCGTTAAGTCTTTTTACCTGTAGATCAACTGATAGCTGTCAGGTTAAAATAGAGATCGGGAGAGAGAGATAGCAGAGAAAATTTATTTCATATAGAGGCCTAATAAATTTTTGTCATTTTTGTTTTTTGAAAGATAAATAAATAAAATAATTATAATACATGCAGTTTTTTACCTGTAGCTTATAGTTTTGGATAGGTATTCAGTTTAATTTAGGTATATATTTAGCTACTTTATTATTTTAAGTTTTAGTTTTTAGTTAATATTTAAGTTTATGTTAATTTTCTGTTTTTTAAGTTACCTTTGATTACAAATATTTTATACAAGTAATAGAACAAAAGATGTCTGGCATGAATTAGGAAAGCTGCCTACGAAAGGTTTTAGGTGAAATAAAAATAACCTCGTCGAAAGATATAAACATTTATAATCTACAGGGTTACGCATATACTCTGTACTAAGCTGAAAGGAGGTCATTGTACTTAGATTATGATCAACTTTAACTATGGGATCAACCGTGAAATCGCGGAAAAAAAAGTGTTGTTCCATACATTTTGTCGAGTGTCAATGTGCGTTTTCTATGAACAATTTCCGAGCATACACAAAGATTATGTCGCACCTATAATGAATTGAATGTCTCCTTCTCTTTGAGTGATCTGGATGTATTTAATGATTCTTTACCTGTTTTTAAAAACAAAATAGTAAAGTCTCTAATCAGAGAAATGATGTTTTAAGAGTATTATATGTATGTTTATTCGGTTTCATAGTTTTAGTGTATAACTACTTTCATGGTGAATGTTGTATAAGCCTGTAAAAGGTGTCCATATCAGATGTACATAAATGTATAAATAAAATAAGAATGTGTAATACGTTCACTGTTGTGTTATCTCTCAATAAAATAAACTCACGTTCTTAAACATTCCATGGCAACGCTACTGAATTTTCTGCGAATTTTGTAAGAAAATTGTGTTTTTAATGATCGACGTCATGCGCTCTGATTGGTGTTTCACTTATCATGGCAGATTGCTGTATTTAAAATCTACATTTCATAAAAAGTACATATTAATATTAAATAATATGTAATCGTAACTCTATATTTCTAAGGTAAAAAGTCCAACCTAATATACTTGTACCTAGGTATCGGTTGTGGCATCGGTCAGACAACATCGTCGCCCATTAGGCTAACATACAATAGTGCTGTCATGTTGCGAAGCCGGGCCTAAACTAAACAACATTGTGTGCCAGTATATTGTCCGTGTGTCTACTTATACTGGTACAATACCATAACGAAGTAACACGCACAATATGATGATAAGTGACAACAGTTTATCCGACAAAGCAAGGCTGAATGTTAACTTTATTCAAGGCCGTCGCTAAGTATATAAATATTTTTATAAAATCATCAAAATACGAATAGGCCAGAGTTTAAACACTGTTTTAAGCTATCACGATTGTTCACTACAGTTACATGATAGATAGATAGAAACTCTTTATTGTGTACACCAGAAATAAAAATTACAAACAGATAGAAAACACGTATGAGCCAGTGCCACAAGTGGTGGCCTTATCGCTAAAAGCGATCTCTCATGATTATTATATTTACGGGATTACTCGTATTTTGTCTGCATCTAGCTTTTTTGCCAACCACCCGCATTCTTCAGACTGCCCGTGAACACTGAACATTGTGCATGTAACTGCGCCGAAATATCGCGGAAGCTGCATGTACGATAAATTTCCCGTATAACTTTAGGACACCATTGTTTGTTATTCCTTTTTTTACACGACGAATAGCCAAAAGTGTATTGAAGTTAACGTGTACTTATGTTTTTTTCCTACCTACAGCCTAAACGCCTGAGCCTATTATGATAAATGTAGTGTTGGTAGATTCCTGTAAATTCAGGAATGGCCTCTGGCTTTACAGAGCGATGACGTCATAAATAAAAGATGGCTGCATCAAAAGTAAAATAATATGATTACACCCCTCGTGTGACGTATCATTGAATAATTCTCTGAAAATGAAAGTGAGGTTAAGTGAGAGGAGGAAATAAAGATAAAAACAGAAAAACATTTTTTTTTTTGTAAAATTAGACGTTTTTTCATCCTAGAAGTCAAAAAAAGCCTTGAATGAAGTTTGACTAAATGAGTTTGTTACGTGTCTCTGTCATAAACCTACATCATACAATCTAAAACGGTTTTTATTTGATTTTAAATATACATAATATAAAGAGTATGGGAGTTGCTGGTAGTGCTACGAAGACTAAACTTGTGATCTCTATTAAGTATTGAGATTTCAGCGAGTCACTTTATTTATATCCGTTTGAAGATCATAATGGGTTTTCTAATCTAAAATACGGCCTATTTTATCGCATGTAATGGAATCCGTAATTAGCTTTGTCAGATGGAATCCGAGATTCAATTACCATTTTAACCCTTGCTCTTTGACTTTTAAGTAAGTAACTTATCCACTGATGCCGAATTGAGCTCTTTGTGAAAATCGTTTTGTTCCCGCTGTACAATTTTTAGTTCCACGAAAATGTATAGATTTATCTATTTCTCCTTTATAGATTTTCTCGTTAATATTATTACAGAGTTGCTCAAACAAAAAATAACAATGGGTGCGGTCCGCAACCGAACCGTGGGAAACCCGTTAGGATTACAATATTTTCTTTGAATCTTCGGAATGGTATAAAAGGTAGATATCTATTTTAAACATGTAATAAAATTGTAGAGAAAAAAGTCTCTAATAGCGAGATATATTTTTAAAAAAACACCCGAGGCGTCTTGAAATATGCAGCTGAACACGTCAAGACTAGGTATATAATATCTAAATGGGCAATTATCTCAAACTAAAAAAAACTGGAAAATTGTAATAGATGGCGTTGACGCATAATGAAATCAGTGTGACCCTTCGAGCATTTAATTTATCCAATATTTTTGAAGTGAGTGACGTTTACAATAACTTTTTGGTACATCATGGTCTAATGTCACAGTCAAAATAAAGATCCAAACTAAAAAATAATGGTCAATGACATTCATTTTTATTTTTTTATTTGTTTATTGCCCCCCTTGCAAGTAAATAAAATAAATAACAGTGATACACACGTTGCCAAATTAACAAAGCTAACAACAAAAACTCAACAAAGCTAACAGTGAGTGATACACACTTTGTACATATAGTAATACGTACGTAGTCACAGAACACTAGACTAGGTCTTTGACGGTAACTATATGCGCATTCAAACCGATAGTACTTTGTGACAGTCAAAGAGGATGGTAACAGTGACTGACTTGACTTGATGGCAGTTTGCTACTAGATTTTTATCACTACATTGTTTGCTAACGCCATCTATTGGGTCATTTTGTACACTTTTTTAATCGGCTGTCAGCTGGGTGTGTATCGTGTTTGTGTATTTTGTTTATTCTCCCACTTTTCAGATGAATTACGTGTAGCAACAAATACAAGCGAAACAATAAAAAATTACCAAGAAGTTTTTTTGACCGCTATATCATAGCGTTTTGACCACAGTTTGACCTGCTTGTGCTCTGTAGTCACATTTTTGAATTTGATTATTGACTGTGGCGATTTTATACATCTGTCAATGTCGCTTTAGACCAGGGTAGTATCACCGTATACCATGTGAAAAGCCAGATTGAGCCAGATACTTACACTTAAAGAATTCAGAAATTTCTGAATTCAAGTGTAAGTATCTGGCTTTTCAGCGCAATCTATTACGTTAAATATCGGAGTCCCAATACAGATAAAGTACCATGCGTCTTCAGAACTCAACATCCTGAAGCTGGACTCGACTTAAGGTAGTGTCACTGCATAGAAACCTCATTGATGAGGCAGAATTCCTTACAGGTTGTGCCGCTGGTCATTCGGTGTTGATACCACGTAAGCCAATCTTATTATTTAAAAAGCGTCTTTTATAGAAGCTATGGGCTATACTTTAACTACAAAATGTGCGAGCGAGACAGCTATCGCTTGACACTGATGCCTTACTCCACACACAACGGTATATTAAGTCCATCCATAGACTCGCAAGTCGCAACATGAGCCGAAACAACAAGCCACCCGGGACACCGGGATCAAATGTAGTTATGGGATTTACATGAGAACACACAGAACAATGTTTTATTGCCTGCCTGTATTAGAGTTTGTATTTCCCAAAGGGCTTCTGAAATGTACCTCTACATGGAATTGCACGCTCCAAGTATAATCTACCTCCGTACATTGTTCCTCAACTGTGGGCTTATAATAGCCGCTGTTCCAGATAGTTCGGATAAGGATTGAACCGGATTTCAAAGAAAAATTTGGGCGGCTGCAACACTTGTAAAAACGCTATTATTGAGTTTTGGGGCCAGTATTCATATATTTATTGTTAAAAAACACTTATAACACCTTAAAATATACACTAAAGCGGTGCTATAACAATTTCAACAGAAATAAATAATTCTTATTTAAAAATACCAAAAATATATTCTATAAGTAACAAAATTTCGTCAACCATAGATGTCCCTTAAAGTAAACTCTTCAAAAATATGGAAAAATTATGTTATTGCACATATTATTTTCCAAAACTTATGTTTTTTTGAGTGTTATTCTTTTCCAATCGATTGACGAGACGAGCATGTCACTTGCTTGAAGGTAAGCGTCACGCTTGCCTATAATAGTTCAGTGCCACGAAGAATTAATCTTGGTGGATTAACATAATAATTAAGCCATGATCGATAATGTGCAAGAGTGTAATTATAGAATAGTTAGTCTATGTGTTATTTCAGAACCTTAGTTAGATTGTTATCTACATTGAGTTAGCTAGTTATCTACATTTCAAATTTCATCAAAGTCGGTTTAGTAGTTATGGAGATACATGGTAACAAACACTCACACACACAAACTTTCGCAATTATAATATTATATCAAAGATTTCATACTTATAATATATTAGCCGTCCGTCCCGGCTACGCACCGGTGTAAGCTCGGCCTTCGGCCTCGCTACAAAATATAATATAGCCTGTCACCCGGGGATAGTGTAGCTTCCCAACAGTGAAAGAATTTTTCAAATCGGTTTAGTAGTTTCGGAGCCTATTCAATGCAAACAAACAAACAATCAAATCTTTCCTCTTTATAATATTAGTATAGATAATCTTAGTACATATTATATATATAGTAGGATGTATTTTCGTCTTGTTTCTAAATCTCCATAGAAACGTTAAATAAAGTTTTCGCCACTTTACTGGGACGTGACTTGATGGACATGATCGTGTCTTACTTTGCTTGTCTTAAACCTGTGATCATTACATATATGAAGAACTTGAACAGAACCATCAGTCTGATGATCGCTTACCATCAGGCGTCCCGTCTGCTTGGTGCCACCAATTACATAAAAAATAAGATTTTCAAGAAGTGCATAGGGCACATAAGTGAGAATTTTCCGTTCTCTTTTCTGTGGCATAGGGCACTACATGAAAAACTAAATTATACTTGCCACTGCCTTGTAAGTTTTTTTTTTAAATAATTTTTAATAATAAAAAAAAATTCTATTAATTTTAAATTGTGAACTAAAAACCAGTTTATAATCGGAATAGAGGACGGGAAATTGGATAAATTTTAGGTCACCTGGTAGGGCGGGGCACCGGCGGCGGCTATTGATTTGGTTTATTTGTGGAGTGGTGCATTCTGGTAGAGCAACCTCGTGCCCGTCTGGTCGATCCCTCGCCTGAGGCCGACTAAATTTAAAGTCGACACGCCGCGCCGCGTTCGCCTCGCTTAATATTTAATTCCTCTACAAAAGCTCCATTCAAATAACAGATTTGCCTAATCTAAATCAAACAATGCCCAATCTAGAGCTAGTTTGATAAATTGATAATTAACTTGTCTGATAACGCTTATTACTGTAGAGATAATTTATCTTGAGCGATGATCTTTCATTCAGAGAAGAATAATAGCGAATCATTCTCGGTAATAACACCTTCGCTCGGTCGGTGTTAAGATTTACGATTTTATTCAATCCAACGTCCCGGTAAATTACGAAGAGCTGAGACCCATTAAGTGCTTAAGTGCCTCCCGAGCACGAAATTGGGGATGATAATGGAAATGGGTTCCTTACTATGTTAATATGGGACTTTACACCGAACCGACCAATTCGCGCGTTGTTTCGGCAATATTGCAAGCCCGAAACATTTTCGCGTAATCATGTGTAATTTAAATACAACCTTCTTATTATGCAGGGTCATTGCGTCAATATTACCATGAAAAAGCAAGAAATAGAAACACCTGCGAAAGATTTTCGTGAGCTAGAAACACAAATTATTCTGATTATTACGATTTTTTCGCTAGTATTTAACCAACTTCAAAAAGGAACGGGTTCTCAATCCAGTTTTTTTGTTTGTTATCTCAGAACTGCGTCATTTATAAACCGATTAGGAAAACACTTATTTATTTGAAAGTCTGATTGGTCTAAAGAAATTTCATCATAATTGGTTCAGTGATTCAGTAGTAGGTTTTAAAACTAAATAGGTAATTGAAAAAAAAAGTAAACGAAATTGCATCTTTATCTACTAATTTTGAAGTCGGTTTTTTTAATTGATAAGTTTCTGCGTATTACGCCTTCCAATTGTATGCATGGATGTTTTGGTCCAGGCCAGACAGATACTATTATAGTTAAATTGTTATATTCTGAACTTGCTGTTTGCAGGGGGAAAATCTTTCTACTTTAAACCGACTGGAGGACTTTACTAGTTCTCAATTCAATCCGTTTTTATTATTATTATAAGGACAATACTATTTTATAATGTTCGTCAACTTTTATTTTGTAACGACTATTGAAATTATTGTTCGTATAATATTTTTGAACTTGTCTATTTATACTCGTAGTAGATTTAAAACTATTTAGCTTCGCTATGTATTGCTATAAGTAATGCTTTTATATGGTACTGAGTGACGAGTCGAGCGAAGTCGCTCGCCTGATGGCTCTTCACGCTTGCCCATAACAGCTCAACGCCATTCAGAATTTTAAACTTCAACAGTTCAAAACCCTGGATGGCAATGCGCTGCGCTCGTCACCCCGAGATATAAGATGTCAAATCTCTGTCTGTGTGCCCTGTAATTTCGCTGGAAACATTGCCCTATTGTCAGTAAATACCTAAACGAAAAAATTCTCACTTCAGTGGTAAATACTAAAAAATAATTATGTAGCACGATCAACCGTAGCGCAGTAATTTATCGGTTTGGACTACAATTCAATAGAAATGGAAATAGCCGTTCTCATTCGCAAGTTCGACACAATAAAGAAGTTCCAATTCCTTCGCGCGGGCTCTACAAATGGGATAAGTTTAAGAAAGCAATCGGCCTTATATGGTCGTTATGGACCGCTATGTAGTAGCGGGCGTGAAAACCATCGGAAAGTTTCCCTTGTCGCCCCATTTGATATACGTAAGTCTTCCGCAATTGTTGTTTCCGTTTGGAAAACTAGCCCAGAGGTGAGTTTTAAATAATTTATAGCTAAATAAACGTTTAGGATGAACGGAGTCGCGACAAGTCGTGTCAGGGTCGCTGGAAACAAAATTAATTACGAAATAGTCGGAGAAACTTTTGGTCGAGTCGTCGTCTGAATAATTGTTAGTAATTGAGTTTCATTTACCTGGCTAAACGAGAGGGGATCGATTACATTTGCACCGAGAATGCTGGTATTGCTGGTGCCCGAGCACTCTCTGATGCTATGAAACTAAACTAACGAGTCAGCTTTTAATTACACACATCTCACGCTCCAGGGAATGCTCATCTGTTCAGGAGGAGCCTAGAATTTTTATGAGGTGTGCACCGCTCTCAACACTCACGAGTTTCATATAACTTTAGCTCTACAGTTAAACTTAAGTTTTAAGCTTAATAACATAACTGCTAACAACTGTGCGAATAATATGGAGTGAGCTTTTAGTCTAGAGGGATCGCACTAGTAATTATTTGAAAGTTTGTAAGTGCGATAATATTTGAAATCCTTGTAACGGCTTCACGGAAACGGATGATATTGCGTGGATGTAGAGTTATTTGAATATTTGATCTCTGACGTAACAGTTTAATGTGTGAAAAACTGGAATATGTATAACAGACAATACTGCAAGATAGCATAGAGATTTTTAGTTTACCGTACCCATAGAGTGTCAACGGGACCCTGTTACTAAGCTTACGCTGTCTGTTTGTTCTGCAATTTAACGGATTTTGAACCGTAATAGATTACCAATTGAACACAGAATATGTAATATTATAGCAGATTAACAAAGAAAAAATATAAGGTCCATTCAACTAAAGTACTTTAAAAAACTTTGCTTTAGAATAAAAACGGTATTACGTACAAGCGTCAAACTTAGCATGATTATAGTAAACACTCAGAAATGAAATAACAAATAATAATTACCGACGAAAGCACGAGTCGGGCGCATGCTAAAATCTCATAATGAATGAAATAAAACACATTTTTGGGTGCTGAACCCTTAGTGTTTGAGTCCGACTCGCACTTGGCTAGTGTTTGTCACAATCTAATGAAGCTGTCAGAGTTAAAAACCTTATACCGAGTATAGTTTTCGACTATTATTTTTGTCATCATTCCACTATAGCGTTAGCTTTTTTCTTGGTTTATTCCTATTTAGGTATTTGTTTTTAATATTTTTCATAACTCCCTCCGACACTATTGATGGAGTTACCGTTTTATGGTTGATATTCTGAAAACCGGTATGAAGCGCTTTGATACCCCTTTTATGGTGCAAACCATTAGAATATGGAAAGCGCTGGGTGTTCCCCAATAGTGACAATCTGAATAATATCGTCATGTCGTCAGTGAAACTATTTCTTCTACGCAAGCGTGCTTCATCGTAGAACGTATCATCGATTAACATCAAGTAGATGGGGTTGAACGCAAGTATGTTTAAAAAAAAAAAAACTGGTGTTTAATTAGGAAGATTTTCCTGCTGCTGATAAATAATCTGATTAAACGTTACTGTAAAATTATACGTGAAAACAAACAAGTCACCGGTGATTTGCATTAAAAGCCTTCTATGAGCCAGACGAAACTAGGGCGACGACGTGTAGTCTGAGTGCATTTTGGCGTTAAGCTTTCAACATAGTGTTTTTTGGTTCAACTGTCTGGACTTAGAGTGTTGGGTGGTATTCGCCACTTTTCAAAACACAAAATAAAAAAAATACTCGAAAGTATTAGGTTTTAAATGTTTTAATTGAATCGCAATTAGAGTGCTTTTCATGATGAAGTCTCATGGCAAACAGCAGAACTAAATTTCCCCATTATAGTTGTCAGATGAGATTTTTATTAATTTGCCGTCGTTGTCAGTCGTGTACGATCCCTAAAGTTGTTAAAAGTACTGCTCGAGAAACAGAATAATAATTAGTCCTTTTCTAAGTCGAAAAATGATAGGTACTGATAGTGATTGATACGTGATGACAGCGCCGCGTCTGGGGGACTTCTTTCATGAAAAGCACTTTTACTACTGGATTTGATTTTGCTAGTATTTTATTTGAATTTCAACATTGCGAGCTGTCACTATGACAAAAAAAACATGGTGGAGAGCGTGGTTGGCTGTTTATTCTGAGAAGCGGTGCATGAAGTACTTTCAATACTCTACCTACACTGTCTAAGTGTACCTAGATTTAAAGTGCAAACAAATATTTAAGTACAAGTGTATAGTAAAAAAGTTTATGTCTAGAGCTCAGATCATACAAACAAGGAGATATTGTAAGGTGGCGTGGCGGGTGTGAACGCATCAGGCCATTGTCCAACTCGCCCTGCGGACGACCTGACCGACTGACCGCCCTTATTTTTTGCATGTGCATGGACTATTATATACCTACATAGTGTCATTGCAACTATCTGCCCAGCGAATTTTTAATTCGTTGTATCTGCCAGGGAAAGATGAACACAACCTCCTTGGTAGCAACAGCAACCTCCTTTGACTTGATGCCAGTTTCTTTTTTTATATGATGTAAGTAATATATATGTCAACTAGCCGTCCGCCCCGGCTTCGCACGAGTGTAAGCTCGGCCTTCGGCCTCGCTACAAAATATAATATAGCCTATGTCACCCGGGGATAGTGTAGCTTCCCAACAGTGAAATAATTTTTCAAATCGGTTCAGTAGTTTCGGAGCCTATTCATTACAAACATACAAAAATAGGTACAAATCTTTCCTCTTTATAATATTAGTGTAGATAGTGTAGATGACTATTATGATAATATAGACTCATAGATTTAGGATGCAAAAAAAATGTAGGTATGTGTATTATAGATTTACGAAGCAAAAAAAAATATTTAGGTCTGTGTATAGACTTCTATTCTTATATTTGTATAGAAGAAAAAACTGTTGATCCGATTGTTACCAAACTTCACAGTCACTCGCTGGGCTAATCTGAAGATTGTCTGAAAATTTAATCAAAATCGGTCATGCCGTTTTGGAGTCCACAGGGAACATACATACCTACATACATTTTTATTTTTATACTATTTTGTTTCATATGGATTTTTAGTGCTTGAAATTAAGACATTTTATTTATTTATTTTATACATAAACACATCGCTTTGTTTATACATTTATAGGTTAAAACTCACTTTAAAAGTCGTTATCATCGTCATCATTATCAGCCTTTCATGTTCCCTCTGCTGGACCTGTATGGACCCTAATCCACCATGCTGGCTCAGTGCATGTCGGTGAATATCGTGTGTCTTTTGAACTTTTGAACTTCTTGGACATAGCGGTTTCCTCACGATGCTTTCCTTTATAGTTTTTTAAGTGAAAAAAGGTTTTTAGTTTAATTTTAAATTATATACTCATTGGCAGGTAGGTAGGTCCTCGTGATATATTTCAGCAAACAGTTGTAAATAAAAACAACAAAAAGTATAAGCCTTATTAACTGCGGTAAAAATCGTGCTCGCATACCACTGCAACCTCGCCTTTTAACACAATAAAATGTTATAAGCGCCTTATTTCAGTGTAGAGCACATAGATACACTGTAGCGCCATTTTGTGATGCAAACATAAAAGTTCTATGTGGCAGCTGCGAGAGGTAATGGCGCCGAAATAATTTTCTTCTCTGAATACTGAATGCTGTTGAAGTTCAGCGGGCGCGGGCGCGGGCCGCGGTAAATGTTCCGTTATCCGTTAAGAACGTCCAACTTATTCTAACACGACATTTTTCACTTCTCATGGCGTTTCGGCAATAAAAGTTTTGATTTATTCACGCCGCACGCAAAACGTTTTAGCACTGCGCAACATATTTTTCATTACTCATACTAGGAAAGTAGGTCTGAAGTTGCCTGAGGAGCAGGTTGAAAGTAATACATTTCAGCCCTAGGGAGAATCACTTTCAACTGACAGTGACAGTTGACAGACACTCAAATAAAATTAAAAAGACTAGTTTTATTTTCACATTTGTATTGAACCATTTTCCAACATTTTCTTCCTCCTAGGATTATGGATAGGATTATGATTATCCGCACTTCTAGTGAATTTGTCAGTGTCAGTTCATATATTTATTTTCCTTGTATTCGTCATGAAAAGCACAGTGTTTACCTCGGGTTTAAAGACTTATTTAGTCACTCGAACTATTAGCGTCCCCAAACCCCGTCTCGGGACTGAATAAGTTACTTTTACCCCTAGGATAACAATGTACTATTGTATCAAAACTGCAATTTACAGGCTTCAGGCGCTGTATTGCACTTTGCTAATACTTGGAACCTATAACCTATAACTCTTACTTTGTGGCTTTTCTGAAGATGCCTCACAACACTTCTAATGTTACATAGATCGTCAAGGATTTTGTACGGTTTTGTACTGTGTGCCAGTGGATAATATAATGCAGATAAAAAAAAAAACTGTAACAAAAACACTTTAAACGCATTCAAACGAACGAGTTGGAGGAGAACTGGACATATGACAAAAATGTATAGTTACATAATAATCTCTAATATATAAAAATCGCGTGTTAAGGTGTTTATGGTTGTACTCCTCCGATAATCGACCGATTTTCATGAATTTTTAATGTATATTTGGTAGGTATAAGAATAGGACTTAAAGGTTTTTTTATCATCATCACAATTTTTCATCACCGTGAGGGTGAAACTGCGGGGCGCAGCTAGTATACTATATAATTTTCAATTTATATCTTTTTTTTCTTCAAATGGAGTTAAAACAAGAGGAAGGAAGCATTTAAGGGAGGTGGGAGGGACGTGGGATTTCAGGAGGGATAAGACCTATGTCAATGTTACTGATATGTACTTAAATATCGTGTCAGCCTCATCAGCCTCATGTCAGTGTCACGTGGTTGTAGTAGACCTGTATATTGACGACATCAAAGTGAGTAGGTACTCGATCAATATCTATCTACATATTGTATCTATACCAATATATAAAGAGGAAACATTTGATTGTTTGTTTGTATGCATTGAATAGATTCCGAAACTACTGAACCGATTTGAAAAATTCTATCACTGTTGGGAAGCTACACTATCCCCGGGTGACAGGCTATATTTTGTAGCGAGGCCGAAGGCCGAGCTTACACCCGTGCGAAGCCGGGGCGTGCGGCTAGTATAATATTATTCGATGTGTGTATGTTCCCTATGAAATTCAAAACGGACGGACCGATTTTGACGGGATTTCCACTGGCAGATAGCTTATGTTATAAGAAGTAATTTAGGCTACTTTTATCGAGGGTATTCAAGCGGGTGAAACTACAGGGCGCAGCTAGTTATTGATATTGCTTAATTAATAGGCACTCGAATAAAGTTATTCATGTTATTTTGTAGCTGGTTACCAACTACTGAACCAAAGTTAATGAAATTTCTGTGGGACCACCTTGAGAGCTTCCTCTACAATTCTAGATCCGAAACCCATTAGCACTTAAGTCAAAATTAAATATTTTGAAAAGTACGATGTTGGACATAAGTTGTATGTTGCGTAAGACTGTCGCCTCGTGTATTGAAGCCCTCTGACTTAGTTGCTTATTCCCGTCGACGGATAACGCAAAAAGCAAAGCCCTACGAGTTTTTAGCATTTTGAGAAAAAAACTGATTTAAGTGCCGTGTCTAGCATAATCTATACACATAATAAAAAAGTTGATAAAAAATTCTGTATAAAAAAAAATATTTAAAAAACTGGGACATTATTGCACTCATAACACGGTAATCTGACCTCAAACCAAGCAAAGCTTGTAATATGGCTGCCAGAGACTGATATACAAACATATATATTTATTAATACATACTTAAATAGATATTAAAACCCAGACATAGAACAAACACAAATGTTCATCACACAAATGTTTGTTCTAGGTGGGAATCGAACCCACGCCCCCAGGCGCAGAAGGCAGGTTCACTACCAACTAAGCTAACGGGTCAGTCAAATGCGAGATATCAAAAAAAAAAAAAACGCTCAGTGCGTCTTAAAATAGAATTTTGTATGTTTTATTGTTTCATTGTGCACGCACATCTCATACAACCACTGAATAATAAATAAATAAATATCTAGGACATTTTTGCACACACGGTCATCTGACCCCAAACTAAGCAAAGCTTGTAATATGGCTGCCAGAGACTGATATACGTACATATATAATTCTGAATTGATTTAAATATAAATAATAATAAACTTTATTTGAACAAAGTACATGGCTGTGAAGTTAGTAAATTTATATACATATATTTAGTGTTAGTAGGTTAGGCATAACTTCGGATATTGAACCCTGATCCTCACACTAGGGGAGTCCTGTGTTGTGAGATTCAGTGCCTTCCATCTTATTTAAATGTGGTTTTCACAAATATGCTTAGCTATGACCAGGTATACACGCTATGTTACATCAGTCTAGAATCTACATCTTCCATATGTATACATATATAATATAAACGTAGCGATAAATAAAATCTGTAATTGCGAGGCATCAATAAAAAATACACACAGGGCGTCTTAAAGTAAGCAGCTGAACATAGAATTTTTGTCTGTTTGTCCACGCACATCTAAACCACTGGGCGGATTTAAATGCGATTTTTACGAATATGCTTAGCTATGACCAGATTGAAGTAAAGGCTTATTTTGCCAGTGCAATATAGCATAGTAATATAATAAAACTTACACCCGTGCGAAGTCGGAGCGGGTCACTAGGGAACTATATAGTTGTTTACCCCGAACTGAGACTTTGTGACCTACCTATATCGTAGCAATCCCTCGACCAATTTTGCTCATATTTCACATGCAAAATTGTATTAAAATTTATTATTTACTTGCCTACATTTCATGAAGATTGGATCAATGAACCGCAAGTGAACGTCGAACATAAATTATATAGGTACAAACACACAAAGAAACGCCAACGTGTCCCATTAGAATCTGAGGAACGCCAGGTTGATGTGAAACATGACGTCATAAGAGCGTAATAATGCTTGTTGTCACGGCATATGAGTAGGTTTTATTGCCAAGGCGCGCCAATAGATGTCAGCGAATGTTTAATTCACATTTAAAAAAACACGCATGTCGATTCACTAAGAAATCGGTGTACATACACAAATACATATAAATAAAATATGTGAGTAAAACTACGTTATTAACGTTGTTATATACGGATTGAATTGAGAACCTCCCGCCCTTTTTAAAGTCGGTGTGAGAAAATAACATAGTAACGCGGGCGAAATGACGATTAAAAACTAGTGAATAATTCAACTTTTTACTGGGTAACAATAAACTTTAGTTAATTATTTTAGCTTTGGATAACTCTATTATTTATTTTACATAAATCCACATTAAAATAGAGCACGCAGACATCTCATTTATCACTCGAAAACATTACCGCTTGCACTCTGCTTGATCGCTCCAGGGACGCGCACTATTATGAAAATGATGCGCGGATGGAGACATTCAAAGAACATACATAATTTATCTGTCCATCTCTCTAAATATTCAGGCAGCACTTTGTAGTGAAAAAAGCTTGGCAGCGTCCCCAATTTTCCCGCTGTTTCAATCATATCGCAAGCCCATGTTATTCATTATGCTGTACGTTTATCGGGATCTATGGAGACAAGCTTTATTGAGTTGGCTAGTGAATTAGAGGGAAAGTGGTTAATAAATTAGAAATAATACGTGTAATATTCGCAGTGTCAAAGATAAGCGTATTTCTATGTAATAAAAACGTAGAGATAAAAAAATCTGTAATTGCAAGATATCAAAAAATATATACATAGGACGTCCGAAAATAAGCAGCTGAACATGATAAGACAGTTTTTAGAATTTTTGTCTGTTTGTTTGTTTGTCCACGCACATCTCCTAACCCACTGGATGGATTTAAATGCGGTTTTTACGAATATGCTTAGCTATGAGCAGATTAAGGTAAAGGCTATGTTATTTTGCACAAGGGCTGGATTAAGGAAGGAAAAAAAGGGTTGAAAGTTAATATGAAAATCTACGTGTATGAAGTCGCGGGCAATAGCACTAGTTAATAAAAAATAATGTAATGTGGCCATAATTTGAAAAAACTCGCTTCGACGAAGATTGGCGTCCAAATTTTGTCTCTTCTATTTTCTTGTAGGTACATTCGTACAATATTGCAATAATTCAAAAATATTTCAAGGTTTCTATTTTTTTATCATAAAAATATTTGCATGATTTGGTGTTCTGTGTAGTACAAGTAACCGAGACTAATATTTTTTCGAAATTTTGTTACTATGTTACGATTTGATGAAAAGTGAAATTTACTATAGATGTTTATTTTTACGTGAGTATCCACGCAATGTTTGAGAAAAGTTACAGAAAACTTTGACGGCAACTCATTTATAAACGCTGACCTGGGCTGTCTCGGCAAGCGATATCACGTTTTTTCATGAATGCTTCTGTTGCCTGTCGCTACAGTCATATGTGTTTATGTGTTTATTACACATACGCTACAGTAATGTAAATCTATTACTTGGTATAAGTATAATCTATTTAAATACAAGCGAAATACTACTCACTCACTCTCTCATCACGAAATCTCGAATACTACTTGACCTATGACCATGAAGCTGAAATTTGGCAGGTGGATGCCTTATGGGGGAATGTCGAGATCCACTAAGAAAGAATTTTGCGAAAGGTCCGAATTAATAAGAACAAAAGAGGGTTTGAAAGTTTATATAAAAATCTACGCATACGAAGTCGCGGGCAACAGTTATACGAGTAGTAGCGATATACAAATACATTGAATAGCTCTTCATGAAATCTCGAAAAGTACTTGTCCTAACGGAGCTGAAATTTGGCAGGTAGATTCTACCTTCCTCACGGGGACTCGGGGAGTGGAAGTCCGCTAAGACCCGTAACAGACACGTCAATTTGGCTGACGTTAATCACGCCAACCAACGAGAGAAAACGAGAGGGAAATTATTTTCTAATTCTTTCTCTCCCGTTGGTCAGATATCAATAGACGGCATGGTTCGTCAGCCATGTTCGACACGTCTGTTACGGCTATAACACATGATTGCGCAAGTGGGCCAAATTTAGGGGTTGAGGTCCAAAGTTTATTTGAAAGTGTACGCGTACAAAGTTGCGGGCCACTTATATACTATAAATACTCATGAGTTTTTTATTTCAAATTAAAACTGAGATAGGTGCGCTTACTAACTGCTAACTAACTTTTGCAACAGAGTACTAGAACAAATTTTACCAATTTTAAGTTAGAAAACGGTGGCGTTACTACCAGGTATGGTAATAACAGCTAATAAAATATACAAACTCGAGAAAAAATGCACAAGAAACTTTAAACGTTAGGAATATTTTATTTTCGCAAGGCTTTCAGCGCCATGGCGCCGAGTGTGCAATTAAAGATTATAACCTCGTATTTGCATAATATTGGGGTGTTACAGAAAAATGGAGAGGGAAAATATGAAGGCTCTTCATTGCCAGCCTCTTAGAATTGGGTAAGGCTTTCGAGGAAAATTCAATTTTCATAAAATGTAGCGGAGGGAATTAATTGCGTGCATAACCTCTGCAGTTTCATTGAGCCGTATTGGCAGTATTTTTTTAAATTATTGGATGTTCAAGAGGCCGCTATTCGTCGACGAAAGACGGATAGAGGCCCCTTAAGCAATGATGCGGCCTACGATAGAGCACACTTTCCTAGAAGAAGCCGATTCGAAATTATTAACGTCAAACAAACTTAAAAAAATTATTTACCTCTTTATAATATTAGTGCAGAACTGTAGATAGTGTACATGTAGATAGTGAAGAAGTGTAGATGCAGAAGTGTAGATTACTGCAGCAGCCGTAAACAGAAGCACTTATGTACTAACGTTAAAATGTCCCGAATCCGAAGCGAAGCCGAGGCCAGCATACGTGAGTCCCTAAGTGCTCAATAGGCGTTAAGGCTTGTAAAGTACTTTTCTCAAACATTGCCTAAGGGTAAAATTACACATTAAAACACTTTTAATATACCTACGTATTAAATAAACATCCAATATAATTTTGGGGTAAATTTCACATATTATTTAAACGTTGCCTAGCAACAAAACTTTGAAAAAGTAAACATTTCCAGGCGCACAGCTAATGCTAATTATTATTTAATGTTAATTATTTTTATCTAAGTATAAATTCCATTTTAAACTCCGTGTATTCACCACTTGTTTTAAATCTTTTGTTCTTGTATATAAAAGGCCATGTGTATGTATGTTCTCTATGGACTCTAAAACAGCTTCACTGACAGATAGTGAAAAAACTCGCACTAGGCACTCTGAGTGCCTAGTGCGAGTTTTTTCACCTATTCGATCGCGTTAACGTTAACTACAATTTGTATGGCATCAAAACCGCGCCACCTAGTGTCCGTAATTTGAATCACAATCTGTGAGTGCGAAATTTTTACGCGCTCGTTATCGAGAATCGAATATCGACTAGCATTCGAAAGTGAAAACGTTAGCGCGTATGATTGGCTAATTCAAGCATCTTGCGAGTGCGAGTGACAATTTTGACAGTTTCGAGACGTTAACGTGAGTAAACTTTACTCTAACGCGATCGAAAAGTTTTCACGTTGATTTTCACAGTGAAAGTGGAGTGAAGTGGAGTGAGGACATCTATTTTAATTAATAAATCATGGCAGGACGGTTTTTTTTCGCTTGGAGGATGTTTGCGGCTGCTAAGGCACAAGATGACCGCAATTACAACGCCACTGTTGATGCAAGAGCTCGCGCATCTTTCGATCCGTTGCAGCAACTCACGGAGAGGCAATTTAAAGATAGATATCGGTTTTCCAAAAAAATTTACAAGACGTTATGCAAAGAGCTGAGGCAATTAACAGATCTTCGATCCTCTCAACGCGTTTCCTTGGAACATAAGGTATGTACAGTAAATAAGTAAGTACAATAAATAGGTACAAATACATCAACATTTACTAACAGTCATAATAAAAAAAGGATATATTTTTTAAAGTTTATTCCTTTTTTTGCAGGTGCTCACCGCTCTATTCTTTTTTGCAACTGGATCCTATCAAAGGCCAGTTGGAGTTGCAAAGCACAGTTCACAAAAAATGTGTAGTGCATATATTGAGGAAGTAACCCAGGCTCTAACACACAAAAATATAACAAATAAATATATTCGGTTTCCTGCTACTCCCGCTGCTAGACAGGCTGTTAGTCAAAGGTACATTACGTCAACTTTTACCAATATATTTTGTTAAAAAACATATTATTTGATTCAATCAAATACCTACATTAATTTTATTATGTAGGTTTTACAGAAAATATGGAATGTCTGGAGTGGTGGGGTGTATCGACGGAAGCCATTTCAAGATAGTTGTTCCACAAAAAGAAGAGGAACATTGGTATTATAGCCGCAAGCACTATCATTCCCTTAATGTTCAAATGGTAAATATGAAGGTTTTAATTAATACATTATATTATTGATGGGTTTTACAAGATTACTCGACTTAAGACTAAAGTGAACTTCTTTTCAGGTATGTGATGACGAATATAGGATTTTAAATGTAAATCCCAAATTTGGAGGTGCAAATCATGATTCCTTCATATGGGAAAACAGTGACCTAAACAACTATATGAAATCTTTGCACCAAAATGGAGAAGTGGTCTGGCTTTTAGGTAATGTATTCACAATATAATTTACTGCAAATTGAATCAAATTATAATACACTAGCTGCACCCTGCGGTTTCATCAGTTTTTTACAGAAACTGAATGTTTTTCTGGAATAAAAAGTAGCCTATGTGTTTATCCAGGGTATAAGCTATCTCCATACCAAAAGTACAACACAAACTTTTGCATATATAATTTTTTATTGATTTGATTGACATTAATATACAAACATATTTATATTCTAGGAGACTCTGGGTATCCTCAACGCCCATGGCTGATGACACCGATTTTAAATGCTGAACCTAATAACAGATACAATGAAAAACACATGAGAGCTAGGGTAGTTATCGAGAATACATTCTCCAGGCTCAAAAATCGGTGGCGCTGTCTCCACAAGGACCGAGTTCTCCACTACAAACCATTGAAATGTGCCCGTATTATTTTGGCATGCTCTGTGCTACATAATATAATTATAAATTTTGGCATTGATGATGCAGAGGAAGATATGGGTTGGTATAATAATTTTAAAAGTATTTTGCTTTATGTATATGAGCTGAACCACATATTACATTTATTATTTATTGTTTCTAGATCTGGAATTTGAAAGGGATAGTCAATATGACCAAATCCACTATGAAGAAACGGGAGAAGCTACCAGTGACTTAATTCTAGGTAGAATATTGAGAGACCAGTTAGCAAGAAGGTTGCAATAAGGATTAAATAAATAACTTTGAATAAAATCACACAAACATTATTTTATTAATAAACTCAGTCTTAAATGCTTGGGCATTAAATTAAATGCTTAACAATAAAATAAAAACTTATTACTTATTGTACAAGTAATAATATTAAAAGAAAAACAAAATACATGTGACTCCGGACGTAAAGAGGAGTCCAATGACATCTTACTCGTCAAAATTGGTCAAGCCGCTTGGGCTACAGGAGGTACTATAGGAATACACAAATTAAAATCTAATCTTTACAATATTTATTAACTAATTTATCTAAAATATCTAAGCCTCTTAACCCTACCGCTTGCCACTCCCTCTGAGCCTGCACTTCCATCTCCCTAATTCTATTTTGCTCTCGTCTCATGTCCATGTAGTCTTTATGTTGTTGAAGTTTAAAATTTCTCCAATACTCTTCTGCTTGAAGAAACTGTTGTGTTGCTTGATCTGTATGAGCTGGCCGTACACGTCTTCGGGGTGAACCCCGAGTTCGCGTTGACCTTACACGGCGAGGTGTAGTTTGCCCGGACGGAGCAAGGTCCGGGAGAGTTACACGGACTGGTGATGAGGGCCTCGTTGGAGAAAGCATGCCCGTATCTGAAAAAATGAAATGAAAATCCCATAAATAAAAGCTATATATACACTACATACACATCATTCATCCTATTCTATTGTACTTGTCAAGACAAATACAATAAGCCAAAACACAATGGGGTTATGTTGCACAGTTAGGCAGTTCCCAAAGCCACTTTCCAGCTCCATAATGCTCGGACCATGCTACCCTTATATTGTATTTTCACTGAAATTACATATAAATATAGACACTTGAATGTAAAAGACAAAATTTTTTTTTAAAGTAGTTCACATCTTACTTTGAATTTCTTCCTCAGTGAAGACACAAGGCGGAGAAGATATAGCCCTTATTGGTGATGGTGGTAGTGGTGTTGACGCAGATGCAGTCTGTGCTTGCTCTTGAGGAACTGAAATAATGAAATATATCATTATTTTTACATAATTTATGCTCATAGTGTTAACGATTTCTTCAAATGTGTGTGACAATGGCAACTTACGTTCTATAAGTTCATATGGTAACTGAGTTGGTGCGTTTATTTCTTGATTCATACTGGTACTGGGCTGAGAGTGTATCATCTGTAAGAGATGTCAATTTATGAGCTACCAATAAAGGAAATAATTAAGCAGGTTGTATAAGTAAAATTGTAAGAGTATTATAATAACCTGTGACAACCCAGCCTCTTCAACCATCAAGCCTGTAGCTACTTGCACACCAATCAAATTAAGGACTCTTTGTTCCAAATCATTTAATTTGGAAAATGTAGCAGGACCACCACCAGTACCAGTAGCTGCTCTATGCAGACGAGCAGCCTTTTTCTTTGTGTTGTTTTTGTAATCACTCCAAACCTTAAAGCATGTAAAGAAGCAAATGTTTTATAAAATGTTACAATCCGGTTTCATGCAAAATAAGTGAGATTAGTAAGTTAAACAAAACTAACCTTCTTCCATTTCTCACAAGATTTAGTATCACCGCTCCCATCACTATTTAACAATTGGGTTAGCTCCTCCCAACGCTTAATACACGCCACCCTACCCTTTGCGTTAGAAGATGGTTTGCTGAGGTCTCCATGCCTGAAAAGCAATAAATTGTAGTCGGTAAAACGTATAAAATGTACTTACAATATTTAAAAACAAATCACCAAAACCACACTAAATTCAATTGATCACAAATAAAATTCTACTTACTGCTCCATAAATGTCACCATCAAATCAAATTGGGATGAACTAGTCTTCATTTTATTATTTTTATTCACAGAATTCTCCTTATAAATAAGTTTTTATCACATAAAATTCAATTTAATAGGAATAAGCAAAAAAAAACAAAGCATCCAAACATAAACAAAGATGGCTATAATTATCCCAATTTGGATAGACAGCTGCATATATTACGACTACTTATTAGAAATGTCATCCTAGATTTGGTTGGTTTATCTCACGACGCTTACTTGCTACCAACATTAAAAAATGAATTAACGCCATTCACGGTGAGTAAACGCGAATCGAGTGGTTTTCTTTGATTGTAACTGGCACTCGCATGTTTACGATTTTCGATGCGTTTGACGTTTACTCGATTAACGAGATGGTGAAGTAATTCGAGTAACTTTGTGAAACTCGCACTAGGCACTCTGAGTGCCTAGTGCGAGTTTTTTCACCTATTCGATCGCGTTAACGTTAACTACAATTTGTATGGCATCAAAACCGCGCCACCTAGTGTCCGTAATTTGAATCACAATCTGTGAGTGCGAAATTTTTACGCGCTCGTTATCGAGAATCGAATATCGACTAGCATTCGAAAGTGAAAACGTTAGCGCGTATGATTGGCTAATTCAAGCATCTTGCGAGTGCGAGTGACAATTTTGACAGTTTCGAGACGTTAACGTGAGTAAACTTTACTCTAACGCGATCGAAAAGTTTTCACGTTGATTTTCACAGTGAAAGTGGAGTGAAGTGGAGTGAGGACATCTATTTTAATTAATAAATCATGGCAGGACGGTTTTTTTTCGCTTGGAGGATGTTTGCGGCTGCTAAGGCACAAGATGACCGCAATTACAACGCCACTATTGATGCAAGAGCTCGCGCATCTTTCGATCCGTTGCTGCAACTCACGGAGAGGCAATTTAAAGATAGATATCGGTTTTCCAAAAAAATTTACAAGACGTTATGCAAAGAGCTGAGGCAATTAACAGATCTTCGATCCTCTCAACGCGTTTCCTTGGAACATAAGGTATGTACAGTAAATAAGTAAGTACAATAAATAGGTACAAATACATCAACATTTACTAACAGTCATAATAAAAAAAGAATATATTTTTTAAAGTTTATTCCTTTTTTTGCAGGTGCTCACCGCTCTATTCTTTTTTGCAACTGGATCCTATCAAAGGCCAGTTGGAGTTGCAAAGCACAGTTCACAAAAAATGTGTAGTGCATATATTGAGGAAGTAACCCAGGCTCTAACACACAAAAATATAACAAATAAATATATTCGGTTTCCTGCTACTCCCGCTGCTAGACAGGCTGTTAGTCAAAGGTACATTACGTCAACTTTTACCAATATATTTTGTTAAAAAACATATTATTTGATTCAATCAAATACCTACATTAATTTTATTATGTAGGTTTTACAGAAAATATGGAATGTCTGGAGTGGTGGGGTGTATCGACGGAAGCCATTTCAAGATAGTTGTTCCACAAAAAGAAGAGGAACATTGGTATTATAGCCGCAAGCACTATCATTCCCTTAATGTTCAAATGGTAAATATGAAGGTTTTAATTAATACATTATATTATTGATGGGTTTTACAAGATTACTCGACTTAAGACTAAAGTGAACTTCTTTTCAGGTATGTGATGACGAATATAGGATTTTAAATGTAAATCCCAAATTTGGAGGTGCAAATCATGATTCCTTCATATGGGAAAACAGTGACCTAAACAACTATATGAAATCTTTGCACCAAAATGGAGAAGTGGTCTGGCTTTTAGGTAATGTATTCACAATATAATTTACTGCAAATTGAATCAAATTATAATACACTAGCTGCACCCTGCGGTTTCATCAGTTTTTTACAGAAACTGAATATTTTTCTGGAATAAAAAGTAGCCTATGTGTTTATCCAGGGTATAAGCTATCTCCATACCAAAAGTACAACACAAACTTTTGCATATATAATTTTTTATTGATTTGATTGACATTAATATACAAACATATTTATATTCTAGGAGACTCTGGGTATCCTCAACGCCCATGGCTGATGACACCGATTTTAAATGCTGAACCTAATAACAGATACAATGAAAAACACATGAGAGCTAGGGTAGTTATCGAGAATACATTCTCCAGGCTCAAAAATCGGTGGCGCTGTCTCCACAAGGACCGAGTTCTCCACTACAAACCATTGAAATGTGCCCGTATTATTTTGGCATGCTCTGTGCTACATAATATAATTATAAATTTTGGCATTGATGATGCAGAGGAAGATATGGGTTGGTATAATAATTTTAAAAGTATTTTGCTTTATGTATATGAGCTGAACCACATATTACATTTATTATTTATTGTTTCTAGATCTGGAATTTGAAAGGGATAGTCAATATGACCAAATCCACTATGAAGAAACGGGAGAAGCTACCAGTGACTTAATTCTAGGTAGAATATTGAGAGACCAGCTAGCAAGAAGGTTGCAATAAGGATTAAATAAATAACTTTGAATAAAATCACACAAACATTATTTTATTAATAAACTCAGTCTTAAATGCTTGGGCATTAAATTAAATGCTTAACAATAAAATAAAAACTTATTACTTATTGTACAAGTAATAATATTAAAAGAAAAACAAAATACATGTGACTCCGGAAGTAAAGAGGAGTCCAATGACATCTTACTCGTCAAAATTGGTCAAGCCGCTTGGGCTACAGGAGGTACTATAGGAATACACAAATTAAAATCTAATCTTTACAATATTTATTAACTAATTTATCTAAAATATCTAAGCCTCTTAACCCTACCGCTTGCCACTCCCTCTGAGCCTGCACTTCCATCTCCCTAATTCTATTTTGCTCTCGTCTCATGTCCATGTAGTCTTTATGTTGTTGAAGTTTAAAATTTCTCCAATACTCTTCTGCTTGAAGAAACTGTTGTGTTGCTTGATCTGTATGAGCTGGCCGTACACGTCTTCGGGGTGAACCCCGAGTTCGCGTTGACCTTACACGGCGAGGTGTAGTTTGCCCGGACGGAGCAAGGTCCGGGAGAGTTACACGGACTGGTGATGAGGGCCTCGTTGGAGAAAGCATGCCCGTATCTGAAAAAATGAAATGAAAATCCCATAAATAAAAGCTATATATACACTACATACACATCATTCATCCTATTCTATTGTACTTGTCAAGACAAATACAATAAGCCAAAACACAATGGGGTTATGTTGCACAGTTAGGCAGTTCCCAAAGCCACTTTCCAGCTCCATAATGCTCGGACCATGCTACCCTTATATTGTATTTTCACTGAAATTACATATAAATATAGACACTTGAATGTAAAAGACAATTTTTTTTTAAAGTAGTTCACATCTTACTTTGAATTTCTTCCTCAGTGAAGACACAAGGCGGAGAAGATATAGCCCTTATTGGTGATGGTGGTAGTGGTGTTGACGCAGATGCAGTCTGTGCTTGCTCTTGAGGAACTGAAATAATGAAATATATCATTATTTTTACATAATTTATGCTCATAGTGTTAACGATTTCTTCAAATGTGTGTGACAATGGCAACTTACGTTCTATAAGTTCATATGGTAACTGAGTTGGTGCGTTTATTTCTTGATTCATACTGGTACTGGGCTGAGAGTGTATCATCTGTAAGAGATGTCAATTTATGAGCTACCAATAAAGGAAATAATTAAGCAGGTTGTATAAGTAAAATTGTAAGAGTATTATAATAACCTGTGACAACCCAGCCTCTTCAACCATCAAGCCTGTAGCTACTTGCACACCAATCAAATTAAGGACTCTTTGTTCCAAATCATTTAATTTGGAAAATGTAGCAGGACCACCACCAGTACCAGTAGCTGCTCTATGCAGACGAGCAGCCTTTTTCTTTGTGTTGTTTTTGTAATCACTCCAAACCTTAAAGCATGTAAAGAAGCAAATGTTTTATAAAATGTTACAATCCGGTTTCATGCAAAATAAGTGAGATTAGTAAGTTAAACAAAACTAACCTTCTTCCATTTCTCACAAGATTTAGTATCACCGCTCCCATCACTATTTAACAATTGGGTTAGCTCCTCCCAACGCTTAATACACGCCACCCTACCCTTTGCGTTAGAAGATGGTTTGCTGAGGTCTCCATGCCTGAAAAGCAATAAATTGTAGTCGGTAAAACGTATAAAATGTACTTACAATATTTAAAAACAAATCACCAAAACCACACTAAATTCACTTGATCACAAATAAAATTCTACTTACTGCTCCATAAATGTCACCATCAAATCAAATTGGGATGAACTAGTCTTCATTTTATTATTTTTATTCACAGAATTCTCCTTATAAATAAGTTTTTATCACATAAAATTCAATTTAATAGGAATAAGCAAAAAAAAAACAAAGCATCCAAACATAAACAAAGATGGCTATAATTATCCCAATTTGGATAGACAGCTGCTTATATTACGACTACTTATTAGAAATGTCATCCTAGATTTGGTTGGTTTATCTCACGACGCTTACTTGCTACCAACATTAAAAAATGAATTAACGCCATTCACGGTGAGTAAACGCGAATCGAGTGGTTTTCTTTGATTGTAACTGGCACTCGCATGTTTACGATTTTCGATGCGTTTGACGTTTACTCGATTAACGAGATGGTGAAGTAATTCGAGTAACTTTGTGAAACTCGCACTAGGCACTATCTCATATAAAAAGTAATCCACGCGGGTAAAACCACGGGGTGCAGCTAGTTTACTATAAATCAAATAATAGTAGGTACTCATTACTTTTTTTAAGTACCCATAAGCCGAGCAAGTTTTAATAGGCAGTTATTAGGCTAAGAAAACTGACCAAAAACTAAAATTCATTGTGCCTCCGACCTTTAAATTGAATAAATAGCATAAAATAGTCCATGATTTTTTCTTCTAAAGCGGAGAATTTCCTCGAATTCATTTTATTCTTTTATGAATATTATTTCGTTGGTTGATATTACAAGTACTTGAGCAAACAGCCCTCTTTGTCATAGTACGACCCATACTATAGGGATCCACCTCGGCTTTGCACGGTCATACGGTCCGTCTGCTGACAGCGGCCGACCTCGAGTCACTTTTCATGTTTTATCACGAAATCCCTTCCACTTAACAAACCCACCCAAACTACTGCTCACCGCTAATACTCAGCCATAATTTGGCAAAAACCATAAAGGGCCACTCGAGAATGTTGGACGGCTGTCCCGAGCACGCGCGCTAAAAGTTTCCAAGGCGAGTCCCGACGAATCCTCGGAAGTCGCCAGGATTTATGGCGGCAGTTACTGTGACACAGGTATTTTCTCGGCTCTAGCCGTGGGGGAAACTGACCACTACCTACACGGTTTTTTCATTTCGCTTTCTGCCTGCAGGTATTCACCGTTAGTAATAGAGTTGCTCACTCTCGTACGAATGTTATCTAACAAACAAGACCTTGTCGGCGCCGGCAGTTGCAATAAGCGTAGTGTGCTGTACGACTGTTCGGTTGGTAAGGTAAATTGGAAACTGAATCATGGAATGCTCCAGAAGCAGAAATCTATCTACTCGCAAATATACCTACACGTACACATACGTAAGTAATTTAAGTAAAACTGTTTCTAACCCCCATATTTATAGACATAAACAAAGAAACCTCGAATCCTCACATCACCCTCAAGTGGTGTTTGAGCATATAACAATTTTGTTCTTTATATGTCACCCTCAAGAGGTTTTTAAGCATTTTTTTATATGTCAACCTCAAGTGGTACAATTTTTTTATATGCTTATACACCACTTGAGGTTGACGTGAGGATGCAAAGTTCCTTTATTTATAGTCCATAAATATGGGGGTAATAGACGATCTTTAGTGTACTTTTTATCCGCATCAAGGCCATATCAAGTACTATAAGGTATTAGGAATTATGTGTCACTTTACAAAACATACTACTACTTTAATGATTTGTACATGATGCGACATTGAAGCTGAAGTACACTAGAGATTCGTCTAATAAACAGTTTTGAATATGAACTTCCGCAAAATAACGTCTAATTAAATTATTAATTTAAGTATTAGTAT
Source organism: Agriopis leucophaearia (assembly GCA_949125355.1). NCBI lineage: Eukaryota > Metazoa > Arthropoda > Insecta > Lepidoptera > Geometridae > Agriopis > Agriopis leucophaearia. The sequence goes on from OX421262.1 coordinate 13,431,295, forward strand.
AATTATTATAATGTATGTTTTTTTTTTATTGCAGAATATGCTTGCGCTTGACCGCCAACTCGCCTGATGTTAAGCGATGATACGGCCTACGGTGGATCATGCTTGCCTAGAAGAAACCGATTCACTCTTGACTTGAAGACACCCAGATTGTAACTATCGGGGAACACCCATTCAGGCAGTGCATTCCTCAAACTAGCAGTTCGCACAATAAAAGTGGAATCAAAGCGCTTTGTACGGGTTTCCGGAATGTCAACCATAAAGCGGTGTCGATTTTTCGTGCCCGCTCTGGCAGTCCGATAGAAAAAATTGCAGGATGTATACAATTTATAGAACTATTAGGTAATTTGTTAATTACACGCCCAGTGTTTTACGTCCTGTATGAATCCTCTGAATCCTAAGGGAGAAGAAACAGAGAAGAGAGAACTCCTCTAGAAGAGTTTTTAACGATAATGCTGCCAGTTGTTGCACTAGTTTTTAAGCCTTTCTGTTCCATGTTTCTAGTGTGAACAGTGAAGAGTTTATATACTCGTATCTATCTATACTTACGTCTACATAAGAGTGTAGCTGTAGCCAAGCAAAATATAAAACGATGGAATGGTCAGAACTTCCAGTTAAAGCATTTTAAGTAAGTATTAAACATTTTTATCAAACAAAAATTGTTCGCTCTGCTAAAATACACGCATACATATACTTAGTAAATTCCGAAGCCTTTTTCAATCACCAAATAAAAATGCGGTATTAATTTTCCCTTTGTTAGATAAAAACAAAAAAAAAGGTAAGCGAGCTTTGACGCTGAACGGCAGCACGGGATTTCATTTTATTATTCAATATAAAATGGTATTTTCCGTAAAACACGCCCGATAAAAAAAAGTCTAACGCAAATGTCCGGAGCCACTGTTACCAACTAATTTCCGAGAAACTTGCAGCTTGTTACGACAAAAGTAATTACGAGTTGTTTCTCACTTGTTGATTTCATTTTCCTTTATAGATCGACGAGGAGCAATTTGTTTCGGTGCCTGGGAGCAGTCGACTCGCAAGTTTGCCTTAGTTATAGCACTTAAGTTTGGTGAACGGGGGCTGTGCCCACATGGGAACACAATGGGCTTATCTACCGATAGGAGTTTGATACATTTGTAGGACAAAGGATGGTCATTAACTTCTGTGACATGCAATAGCGGACGTTTTGAAGTGACGAATTAACCATAGTTAGTTAAATATATATCTGGGACATTTATTGCCGCACGGTCATCTGAACCCAAACTAAGCAAAGCTTGCAATATGGCTGCCAGAGACAGATATACATACATATATATTTTAATTACATACCTATACAATTAATAAGTCTAAAGCGATAAAATGTTTCCTTTGGCTTGCTTTTATCCAAATTAAACAAAATCATCTATTTGCTGGAATAAATTTTAAGGTCTTAATAAGATTTTTGTTATACTGTATTCAATCTGCAAGCAGACGTGCAAATGTTCCTACGCTAAATAATTTATATATGTATTAAAAAAAACGGAGGGGTAATATTGGACAATTCCATAAACTCCTTTAACACTATGGAAACAATGGTTAAGATTTTTGGTATTGGTATCTTGAATATTCTGTCAGTGTCGACCGAGTTGCCCCACATAATCGGGCCCTGATTCCATAACTAAAACATACACGTAACACGGCGTGTTAAGTTAACCTCTAAAAATTTGGCCTTTATTTCTTAGGAAATAAGAATAAGTTTTTGACGTTAACTTAACGCGCCGCGTTACGAGCGTGTTTGTAGTTGTGGAATTAAGGCCCTGGCCGTATATCGAAGCAGGAACACATGACCATGATATGCCACCAGCGCAGTCTCTATAGATACAGAATATCTAACTTTTTAAAGAGCAAATACAAAGCGATCAAGTTTCTTACACAATGTATATATTTAATTATAGGTTTGCGGTTAGTGAGATTTGGCTTTTTTTAATTTGTATTACCTAGTCCGAATATGGATTTAAAGGGATACAAATATTAGCAAAGTTGCCTAAAAAATTGGAAAACTCGGGCAAAACTAAAGTGCTTGTTTTAATGGGATTTAATAAACTCAAGACAATAACACAAAAAAAATATAACAGGACGACGTTTGTCGGATCAGCTAGTGATTAATATAAGAAAAGAAATACACTTAACTCTCAAAGCTCCTAGGATTCTCTATCAGGGATTCCATGGAACAAATAAAAGACGTGGATAAATAAAAACCAGACTCAGAGCAGTACATTAATATCTGCCCAGCTTGGATTCGAACCCGGGAGACGTCCTGGGGGCCGATTCTATTAAACCAATTGTTTTTGAATTGTTAATGAATTTTCTCAAAAATTGCTCTATTGACAGTTTTGGCACAGATAAAGTGTCAAAAGTGAAAAACAAAATTGTTTTTAAATTGTTTATGAATTGCCTCAAAATGTATTTTTTTTACACTTTTTGTATAGATAAAGTGTCAAAAGTAAAAAAAAATGAGGCAATTCATTAACAATTGAAAAACAATTGGTTTAGTAGAATCGGGGCCCTGCTCATTTAAGGCAGATGCGTTATCGTTGAGCCATTCCGGTCGTTCCTTTTAACAAAACGTATAAAACAAGCCGTACAATGACTATAGTGCTGAATACGAAAATAATATAAAATTTTGAAATTCGGTAGTCTTCATTTTACAAAAACAATGTAAGCCTCCTTTCCCTAACAATAGGTAAGTACGTACATTTACAATGAAAAGTAAGTTTATTTTCCGTAACTGCATAGCCTAACAAAGTCGTTTCATTAAGTAAGTTGAAACAAAGCGCCACATCGTAAATCATGTCCCGCAGATTTTACTGCAAAACTTTCCGAGTACCATAACACGCGCACACAATTTCAAGTTGGGACAATCGACGGGAAATAAAAAAAGTTATTACCTTGATGAACCGTTCTGCGCGTTGCTTTAACTTCGACTGTAGGTTAACTTTATCGAATTTCGAGTTGATAACAGAATTAACCCCGCTCCAAGAAATTTACGGAGTAAGACTGGCTGAAGGCCAGATTCAGTTTAGGGGATTGCGAAATCACGCGAACATGAACCTTAACGTGCCGAGATACGGTTTGCCGTTGCGCAACTTTTCGCAATCACCTGATCAGAATCGCTTAAAACTGGTGACGGTACGGCCCCATATACCGGATCCACTTGACTCAGTATCTGAATTCTGAATATACGAAACTGCTGAATCTATTCTATTACAATTTTACCCGTACGAAGCGCTTTGATTCCACTGTTATTGTGCAAACTGCTAGTCTGTGGAATACGATGCCTGAATGGGTGTTCTGGGCGTCTTGAAATCACGAGTCTTGGTCTTCTAGGCAAGCGTGCTCCATTGTAGACTAAGACCGCATCATCGCTAAACATCAGGCGAGTTGGCTGTCAAATAAAAGCCTAACTTTTTATTTATATTACATGGGAATTACTCACGTATACTCCGGCCGGATACTCTGACTATAGTTTAACTAATCTATACTTATAATTATAAAATTACTCAGGTCTTTATATCTTACAAAACTGTAAGCAAGTTAAACACCCAGACAAATTAGAAACGTTAGTTAAGTTAATCTATGCTAAATATTGCTTTGTGAACTTTTCGATGGGGTAAATTGACACACGCAGAAACAAAAAAATGTCGTTGTTTATTTTTCTCGTAGGTAACTTCAAACCAAGCTTCCCAAGACCTACAGCATTTAAAACGTGTTGATTTACGTCTTTATTGTTAACTAGCTTTTTTGCCCGCGACTTCGTACGCGTAGATTTTCATATAAACCTTCAATTCTTTTTTCTTCCCTTAATCCGGCCTTGCGCAAAATAACATAGCATATACTTCAATCTGGTCATAGCTAAGCATATTCGTGAAAACCGCATTTAAATCCGTCCGCATTTTTCTTCCAGGGGTGTAGGAGATGTGCGTGAACAAACAAACAAAAATTCTAAAAACTGTTCTTTACATGTTCAGCTGCTTATTTTAAGTCGCCCTGTGTGAAGTATTGATAGAATCATAAAAGTAATAAATAACACCGTCAACAGTTTTCAAATCAAAAAGATAATGTGACCACAGTGCAGAGCATGTTTTGAAATTTTCTTTTTGTCTAAACCATTAAAAGTATATTTCCGGCCAGTTTCGCTGGCCACGGAACCCTGACATAATGCTTGTCTTAACACGCTCTTGGCTAGTTATTTCTTATTTCGCGTGCATTTGTATGTATACCTTGATTAAAAAGCCATGAAATGGAACTACTCTATTTATCTGTTAAAATATCACAGTAAAATAAAATTATTTCTATATTCTTATTCCAAATATACACTGTATTCTTCTAAAAGCTAAGTTTATATACCCTGCACAAAGGGTGCAGCAATGAATTATGTAGTGGCTGTTCACAAAACCAGACCACAGACATAAACATATAAATTTAAGTATAGTTAAATCTATTACATAAATATTATATATACTATTCAAACTTAACCTAGGGTGAAGTAATTTTACAAAACAAAAAAAACATACTTAGTGTGATAGGTTACTTAATTATATATGAGATGATACAAAACTTATGACGCTACTTTCTTAACTATTTATATATCGATATTTATTTTCTAATTATAATTTTCTAAAATGTATCGTCGAAAAAATCTTTTATCTCGTAATAACATTTTTGGGTTAGAAACTTACGAAGTTGGTTCTGGAAAAATGTTATTATTTATTTCTTTCTTTATTGCGTCCGGAATTTTATTGTATAGGTTTATTTTCATGTACAAAGGGCCTTTTTTGAATACTTCTATTCGCGGGACTGTATTAAAATAGGATGCGGTATATTTTGTGTTTTAAATGCTAACATAGAATAAAACCATGAGAATGTAATATGGAGCTTGGAGCTTCCCGGTGTGGTACTGGATGTAGATGCGACCTGGGCTATAGGGACAACGTCATGTATGCGGTCGGCTAGGTCTGCCAGCACATCGAGTGATGACGTCATCTGCTGCGAAGCAATGACGGTCTGCGTGCTGTTCGGTAGGCGGCTGGTCCAAATCATGCGTAAAAAGTCTTCTGGAACTCCGGGGCCTGCTAGGTGTCGTAGATGACGTAAGAATTGAGAAGGCTTACGATCACCTAGCTCCTCGCGTGTTAAAAGTTGCTGTACCTTTTTTTCTCTTGATGCGGACAAACGTTTAATTAGCTCCAGCTTGAGTTTTTCGTACTTCTCGGTCACAGGCGGATTGAGGATGATGTCTTCGACTTCAACTGCGTATTGCGGGTCAAGTTGTCCAATGACATAGTAGAACTTGGTGCTATCTGCAGTGATGTTGGAAATCGCGAATTGGCCTTCGATCTGGGCGAACCAAATCGCCGGCTTCTCGGGCCAAAACGGTGGAATTCGCACGCCAACTCGGAATACATTGTCATCATCTTTATTCTTCGTGTCAGCCGCAGTGCTATCAGTACGATCTAGCGGCATTCTGACCTTTGTCGGTGGTGTACGGTCCATTTAGTGGTCACTAATTATAGTGGATTTGTACTATTTATATAGAAGGAGAGGGTTAAGCTACCGACAATGGAAGAAAATAGCTGAGTCCGAAAGAAATTATAAATTTAATGCAAAGAAAAATCTTAGACAAATCGTAGAAAAAGCGAATGACAATTCCATTTGAAAATCGGTGTTCTTTTATTTTTTTTTCTTTTCGCGCCCCAGCGCCACACGTCGTGGAAAATTGGAATGAAATTCACGAAGGTTGGCGCAAGGAGTATGAGTACGCCACACTCCTACTCCATGCACTGGAATGAATCACCAAAGAGGTTGTAAGGCCTATAACATGCTTGATCTACACGTTCATTCATCTAAGAAGGTTAAGGAACCTTCTTTAAATTTAAACTGATTAACCGAATGACAGTTGACAGTTTCAAAATTTTAATGGCTATGTCAATAACATTCTCTTTACTTTGGATCTCCTTGCTTGAGGCTATGTGACGATCCTCATATTACGTTTCGGGTAACGAAGAAATAAATTATTGATTTTTATTTTCGTTTATGTAAAAATAAAGAATTAAAATAAATGATATAAGATAGCCTATGTTTTAATCTGGTAATTTCTAAGCATATTCGTGAAAACCGCATTTAAATCCGTCCAGTGGTTTAGGAGATGTGCGCGGACAAACAAACAAACAAACAAACAAACAAACAAACAGACAAAAATTCTAAAAACTGTCCTATCGTGTTCAGCTGCTTATTTTAAGACGACCTGTGTGATTTTTTTTTTGTTATCTCGCAATTACAGATTTTTTTATCTCTACGTTTTTATTATATGTATAGATTCCTAGAAATCGTGTTTACTGCTAGAAACGACTTTATTCTGCAGATATTTAAATGAAAATAAAGTAAATAATTTCACGTTTCCTAATTTAAGAAATGATATTTTACTTTCAAACTAGTTTACTCATTCATAAAATGTGCGAAATTATGGCTACGAAGCGCGAGCGTTGAAGTGGAATTTAACGCAGTGCCAACAGGGCGCTCTAAGTATGTATATGTAAATTAATGATAATTTACGCTGAATATTAGTGGAGGACGACATGATAAATAAATGTAAACGCCGCTGCAGCACGTCAGCGCTGGAGTCGCGCCAGCACCGCACAATACAAGCCGCCGCCGCCGCTGCACTGCAAGAATACTGCACACTATGTCTTCATTATGAGCTGCACACAGAGATGCGCCATAGAGCATAGAGCGACTAAAATCGACAGGATCGCAGTCACGACGCGACATAATTCCGACGGCCTCATTGCCTGTGCCATCCCTCACACTGCACGTGTGGATTAAGGCCTTCTAACGTCGCCCCAATATATTAAATCTGAAAAATTCACCCGACGCATCCAGATACTTTAATACCGAAACGGCGGTGGTCGACAAGAGCGGCTTGTGCATGTGCTTCGGGGATTACTCCGAAAATATATGACATTTTAGATTTTTAGGTTAACGCAAGACTGCTCCCGTTAACAAAGTATGAATTAAATTTATGACTGCATAAAATTATGGGCTACCTTTAACGAACATCAAGCCGTATAAACGTGTAAAATCTGGCGGCTGACTCGACCTGCTCATTACATATTCCGTTTTGGCGAGCGAATATTTCGACAACAAACATTATGGTAATTTGGCCGCATAACGATCCATTTTACACCTGTTTACGTAAACACGCTGCCTAAGCATCGGAGACGATTTTTCCTTGTTTACATTAGTTCGTTAGTCGCCTAAGCGACTGTTTACTGAGAGGTGCGAACGTGCACTGATGGCTCCTGATGTCGATAATTACGGCAAATGGCGTGTTTAAGCAGCAACATTCAAAGAAATGTTTCATGGACACGTACCTACTTACTATTATTTATTCTGAAATGTAGGTATGAACAAGGACTAAAAAAAATTGTCTAATATGAGCAGCTCAAAGTTAAATATGAAACAGATTTAGAAAAAGTCATCCACGTTTTCGCACCTGTAATGATAGTATTATAGCTATCCTTAGATTTAAATATTTTATGCAAGCCACAAGAGAATTACAAACTAAACTTGTTATCGACCAGCGTGGCTGGAGACTATGCGGCCCCTAGTCATGGGATAGGAAATAAACTGTTATGATAATAATGATAGAGTTGAATATTGCTTGTTGCCACGGACGATGGTAGCAGCACCTCATGAATACATCAGAGGCGATGCAGGTGACGCGGTAAGTGCATAGCATCATTCGCCCCTCGGTCACTTATACCCATACATTATATTCCCTTATGAGTACTAGGATATCGATAGTTCTACAGTTTCCCAGTTCCCAGACCCTTTGTGTATTCAAACTGGGACTTAACTTCATACGGTTCTCAACTTCAATACAAGTGTTACTTCTCGGGCTATTACTAAATAGCTTTTTTGTTTGAACACAAGGACCTTGTACTTTCCAAAATGTATTGCTTCAACAACTTTACGAGTGTAGAAATATGCTACGCTCTCTACTTCAAATGCAAAAGTAATATTGATTTTCACCAGATCATGAAGCAGTTAGATATGCTATGCCCCATCATTTACAAGACACTATCACATCATCAGCCAATTAACGTCCACTGTTGGACAAGGCCTCCCTCATAGAGAGGGGTGTTGCCATAATCCCCACGCTTGGCAGGCGGCTTGGGGATCGCAGTACGTTCACCGTGTACTATTAGGACGCTGCTGCCCATCCTCCGGTGGTTCTAGTCGCAGTTTTAGAACAACCCGGTCCCGGGGTTACAAGACACTATGTGGTCAGGTAATAGGTACCAACCAGCTGTGCTGTGTGTGGTTGTATTCGCAATTATCTAGTTTTACCGCAATATGTCACAAGTAAATCCGTTTGTACGTGTGAAACAAATTATTTCCATGTATTTTTATTAAGTTTAATTCAGCCGTTGAACATGAACAGAGGTAAACCTAGTACTCAGTCAGAGTAACTTGCGCCGTTATACAAGCTCTTATTATAGCTGTGTGCACGATTATGTTAGTGTGAGATGTGGTCGTGTCTCACTAGACAATGCCCTTAAATTTCCCCTCGAGACTTAGTTTAGGTAGGTGGTTGTACTTAGGCAGTAGGCACATTGTAGCGGCACTCGGCACTCGTGATCTGCAGTGAGTGACGGTACTCATTGCGCCCTGCGACGCCACTCCACGCGCCCTATTGTTAGCTCACGTGTCGTTTGTACATGCATTCTATAAGTAAAGGTGAAGCTGAGGTAAAAAATATATTTTCTAGGAAAAAGTGGTCCGTTAGCTTGTTTACCACCTATATAGCATAAAAAAACTAGTAAAATTTGTATGATTTGTTACCTACAGTGGTTGCCAAACGGAATTACTTGTATCTCACAAAACTATCCCAATTAAACAATTACGTCAAATCAAACAACTTTTGTTCTACGACTTCACAAAATACACGGAATGAAAATTTGCTGTATTTTGTCGTGAGTGAACTTTTTTTCCGTATGGAACTCGTGGAAAACTTACCGAATAAGAATTCAATAAAAAAACAAGATTTTTTTAGACTTAAATACATCATAGTCTAAGAGCTAGCAACGTTTTCGAGAGAGAATTTCAGGTAGGCTAGTTTTTAGATATGCTATCTCTCTCACTCCCCCGGACGTCATACGGGCTATCTGGCTGGCGGTAGTGGTTGCGTTCATCAGTGCGCATCCTAAATGTCCAAGTAAAATATCGATTTTTCAAATCATTTTAAGAAGTTTTTTTTTTTTTATTATTTTTATTGAATTTTTCGCAACATGAATCTATTATTGCCAGATATTTTTATCGTTGTTTAAATTGTGCTAGACGCTAATTTTGAATTGAAAAAATTTTTTTTTTCAAAATATTTCAGTATGGCTGAAATTTTTATATGATGTTATTTATAATAAGTATCTAAAAACCTAAAATTAATTTTCCAAACAATAATTCGATTGTTAAACCTTCAGCCAGACCGATCTAAAAGTGAAAAGTGATGTGGTACCATTTTGCTTGGTCTAGGAATAGTTGTCGAATAAATTACAGAGAAAGAATTAAAAACTATTGAATTAATTGTGGATTAACATAGCATTAAAATAATTATTTATTTTTGTGCAAAATTAAGGTAATAATCAATCTCAAGGATGAAAGTAAACAAAAATTATATTGAATTATCTTGATAATTATCATCATCATCATCTTCATCACTGCTGTCATTTTCATTGTCATCGTCGTCTTTTGGATTATCAACGTCTTGTTAGCTATTATCTGTAAAAGAATGAAAAATTTTATAATCTTTCGGCAAAGAAATTTATTAGTATTTTATTTTCAATTTTTACCTTTAATGATAATGTCGGCAACTAATGATGGTAACTGCTCTCCAACAAACCAGATAAAATCATATTTATCGTCATTTATGGTCCAGCCAGAAGCTTGAGGTGATAGAGATGTTGGGTGTTGTAAATGAGCATTTCTCCAAAACTTTGTTACGTAACGAATTCGTAGTAAATGCTAATACAATTCAGCTTTGCATGGTGGTAGGCTTGATGGATCAAAATTACGATATATTTTTTTCAAAATTATCATCTGATTTTTTAGACCGATAAGTGTTTGAAAACAGATGAAACCGAACTTCATTGACGTTCCAAGAATCACGAGCTCCGTAAATGTCAAAATATTGATAATGATGCTCCTAATAAAATGATATCGATTGTAGAAGTGATCAGTCCGACATGTTACCACCACCAGCAAAAAGAAGACGAACCTTTGAAGCCATTGTTCCTGAACTTGTTCCAATTTCTGCCCGATTGCAAATGTTAGAACGATTAACACCTATTGAGAACAGGATGCGACTAAACACCAGCTTTTTTCCGGAAAGGTAAACTTCGACCTTTTAAACTGTTAGAGCAATCAGAAGAGTATCAATTAGCCTGTCAAAATATTATAACAGATGATGAAGAATTGCTGGATGAGACATTTAAGATCTTAGAAAAGTTTATTTGTCACATTTACGGAGCTCGTGATTCTTGGAACGTCAATGAAGTTCGGTTTCATCTGTTTTCAAACACTTATCGGTCTAAAAAATCAAATGATAATTTTGAAAAAAAAAATCGTCATTTTGATCCATCAAGCCTACCACCATGCAAAGCTGAATTGTATCAGCATTTACTACGAATTCGTTACGTAACAAAGTTTTGGAGAAATGCTCATTTACAATACCCAACATCTCTATCACCTCAAGCTTCTGGCTGGACCATAAATGACGATAAATATGATTTTATCTGGTTTGTTGGAGAGCAGTTACCATCATTAGTTGCCGACATTATCATTAAAGGTAAAAATTGAAAATAAAATACTAATAAATTTCTTTGCCGAAAGATTATAAAATTTTTCATTCTTTTACAGATAATAGCTTACAAGACGTTGATAATCCAAAAGACGACGATGACAATGAAAATGACAGCAGTGATGAAGATGATGATGATGATAATTATCAAGATAATTCAATATAATTTTTGTTTACTTTCATCCTTGAGATTGATTATTACCTTAATTTTGCACAAAAATAAATAATTATTTTAATGCTATGTTAATCCACAATTAATTCAATAGTTTTTAATTCTTTCTCTGTAATTTATTCGACAACTATTCCTAGACCAAGCAAAATGGTACCACATCACTTTTCACTTTTAGATCGGTCTGGCTGAAGGTTTAACAATCGAATTATTGTTTGGCAAATTAATTTTAGGTTTTTAGATACTTAAATAACATCATATAAAAATTTCAGCCATACTGAAATATTTTCAAAAAATTTTTTTTTACAGTTCAACATTAGCGTCTGGCACAATTTAAACAACGATAAAAATATCTGGCAATAATAGATTCATGTTGCGAAAAATTCAATAAAAAAAAAAAAAAAAAAAAAACTTCTTATAATGATTTGAAAAATCGATATTTTACCGGGACATTTAGGATGCGCACTGATGAACGCAACCACTACCGCCAGCCAGATAGCCCGTATGACGTCCGGGGGAGTGAGAGAGATAGCATATCTAAAAACTAGCCTACCTGAAATGCTTGTTTTCCCGACGTTGCTAGCTCTCGTACTATCACGTCTGTAGGGAAAAAAACTAGTAAAACAATTCGAGAAGAGAAAACCAGGCTTTACGCCCAACTCTAAACGCAGGCTCGAATAGGTGCAGTTTGCAAAATCACGCAACCGCAAATGATACCTCGGCGCATTACGGTTCGCGTGCGCGTGATTTTGCAAACTGCACCTATTCAGGCCCGCATTTAGAGTTGAGCGTAAGGCCCCTGGAATGTTTGCAACATCGGTTCAGCTTTTGATATAATTTATGTTGGTAAAGTCCTTACTTGTGCTGGAACTATTGATGTAATCTGTGCCCTTGTACCTACATACCTTGTACATTTCAGTTCTAAAATCTACAATGCAAATCTCAAAAACAGACCCTATCAACCCAACAAATGCAATTTACGACAAGACAAACGAAAACGGGTAACTAGCAATGTAGCGCCTGTAGGCTGAAGCCGTCACGATACTATCTATTGTTAGGAGCAAAGCCCAGATTTGCATAACATAGCCGGATCATCGGCTGTGATTGTTTCGACGCCAGTTACAGCCCATGTAATTTGTAGGGATTCAGATGAATAAATCGGTAGGATTTATAAAACGCTTACTGTTTCGGAGGTGAAATCTTTGCCGTTATCGATTTCAATGCTAAGGATGTTCTTGCCAACAATCATTTTGTACTTCCTGCTTGAAAAATTACTTTAAGGCGAGGTTTTCTCTCCTTAAAGCAAAGCTTGTAACTACAGCCCATAAGGCTCAGTGAATTGTATTATAGTCATTTAAAGTTATATGATTATTTACGGGATATTACCTTACTACGGTAAATATCCCGTAAATAATCATATAACTTTAGTGAACAACTGTGATAGTTTAAAACAGTGTTTTATAGTCTTTAAGTGGTGCAAAACCATGGCGCTTACAAATAGTCGTGCGTATCGCTACTTCTATTTTGGAAGTTTTTCTCATATTTTTTTTCGAAAGTATAGGTGTAATGTAAAATGTAATTTTACGGTTCCCTCCATAATTATGAAATATCTTAGGCATAATTTAGTAAATAAATATTTTAATGAATCCAAAAAAAAGCAGAGAGAAAAGCGCTAATCAGTGTTTTTTTCTTCTATCGAGCGCAATGTAGGTACTCATTCGTGTTTCAGTCTTTACGGTTTCCTAGATATTATATCTACAGTCATTTTGATACCTCATTACTTACTTACATTTATTCCCAGAAATTATATTGTTTATAATTGTATAATTATAATAATAGGTCGGGGAAAAAGTCTTTTCGTATTTTGTATGTATAAAGTTGTAGTAAAATCTCATCGGTTGTACTGTTTGTATCTGGCTGGTTTTGATATCATTAAAAATATGACATTTTAAAAAAGGAATACAAATAGTAAAAAGCAATTTCCCGCCATTTTTCAATTGTTTTTTTGTTCGATGAAATGAGTGAATCTGACGAAGAAATTCGATATATTTTGAAGTTTTATTACAAAAAAGGGAAAAATGCGACACAAGCCGCGACTAAAATGTGTGACGTTTATGGACCTAATGCAGTGTCATCAAGAGTAGCACAATGTTGGTTCAAGCGTTTTCAGTCCGGGAATTTTGATGTCAAAGATGCAGCTCGCTCTGGCCGCCCTGTTACGGATAAAGTCGATGCCATTTCTAAAAAAGTGGAGCAATATCGGCATATTAGTAGTTACGACGTAGCTGAAGAACTGGGGATCGACCACAAAACAGTTTTGACCCATTTGAAAAAGTCTGGGTATAAAAAAAACTCGATATTTGGGTGCCACACGAGCTCACTGAAAGAAGCCAAATGAATCGTGTGCTCATTTGCGATTCTCTGTTAAAACGTAACGAAACCGAACCGTTTTTGAAAAGATTGATCACTGGTGATGAAAAATGGATCACCTACGACAAGAATGTGCGCAAACGACCATGGTCAAAGGGCAGTGAAGCACCACAGACTGTAGCGAAACCCGGATTAACACGTAATCAGGTGATGCTGTGTGTATGGTGGGATTGGAAGGGCATCGTTCATTATGAGCTTTTACCGCCGGGCAAAACCATCGATTCGGATCTCTACTGCCAACAGCTGATGAGACTCAAACAAGAAATTGAGAAAAAATGGCCGGAATCGATCAACAGAAAGGGCGTGGTCTTTCATCATGATAACGCCAGACCGCACACATCTTTGGCCACTCAGCAACAATTGAGAGAGCTTGGTTGGGAAGTATTAATGCATCCACCATATAGCCCTGACCTTGCACTCTCACATTTCCAGCTGTTTCGGTAGTGTTAGATTAACATCCAGAGAGGACTGTCAAAACTACTTGTTGCATTTTTTTGATCAGAAGTCCCAAAATTTCTACAGCAACGGGATCATGTCACTACCTACAAGATGGCAACAAGTTATCGAACAAAATGACACATATATATTATAATTAAATGTAATTAAACTTGAAAAAAATATGTCTTGAAATTGTTAATAAAATACGAAGAAACTTTTTCCCCGACCTTATATATCAACCCTCAAATCGTAATTTTTTGTTAAATATGATAAATTCTTTTTCATTTAGTTTTTTTCTTTTCTCCAAATTTAGCTCATATGATTAAGTTTGTATTTTTGCCTAAGACTTACCAATATGTTATATTACCATTGTTATTTGTTTGGCACCGGCGGAGGGCCCTGGTATGCCATTACACAGGTTATACCTAGTTTGGGTACCAAGGTCATCCTACCAGGATTGTCAATTAGGACATTTAGTTGCATGCTTTATATGGTGATAAAATGATGTTTGTTTATGCTCAATAAATTAAATTTCTTCTTCTTCTTATTCTTATATGACACCATTTTGATAATTTTATAGCTAACCATGGAATTATATAAACTAAATCTAGGATGAAAAAAAAAAAAAAACTAACTGCTAAAAGCGGGGAAAGAGGGCCTTAAATAAAATTGAAGTGGGCGGATTTTTAAGTGATTTCTATTTACATATTTTTTATGAAACATTATCAAAGATGACAGTATGATGGATGAAGGGAGCTTTATTCCTTCAAATATCCTATTTAGGCATTTTTCTTCTCGGAAAGCTTAGGGCTCGACAGGATTCTTAATAGTGATATAAGATAGCAATACAGGTGGAGTACTAAGCTACCGAGGCTCACGGTCGAGTTCCATCCTCATAAAACATAACCTCTTTTGTTGAAAAAAAAAAATGCGTTAATATTTTGCGAGGAATTTCATTACTGGCAGGCCTTCCTGCTGGCTTTCGAATAAATAGACGTTTTATTGGCTTTCTTCGTATGCCGCTGTTCGATATTGTATATCGGGCTGAGACTTATATAAATAATAAAGGCAGAGATTAAACAATATAAGGTCCAGATATATATTTATAACTAATTTTAGTAAAATAATCCTCCAGAAATGCCGATAAAAAGGTTGGAAAAAGGGTAAAGAAAATAGCTTCAGTTCATAGTGATTTCTAATATTTATTAAAGAGTGGACTTATGGTTTAGCGGTTGTTATAAGGAATACAATATGGCATATAATTGTGATAAAACAACAACCTAAACAATACCTAAGAAAGTTTGTAACTACGTGATTCATTTAGAACTTAATCAATACTTAAATCTATCTTACTAACTATATACAATAGATTACGGTGTAATGAACATTTTTACAATGAAGTAATTTTTTACAAAAAATTAAAGGAATATAATGAAATTTTCAATAAACGAGATTAAAGCCCTAATTTTTCATCCTCACTATTCCACTAAATTTAAATTGGACCATCGTTGTAAAATAAAGAATCATTTAAATCGGTTCACACTCAAATACAAATCGCTTATTCGGGCATCATACACGTAAACTAAGCTACAGTGTTGATCCCAGAGGGTCCCAGAGACCGTGACGGGAGCCAAAAAATCGGGCCAGAATTAGCTTAACACAATGGTTCTTAAACTTTTTGTAGCCACGGACCACTTTCAATGTTTCAATAACACTACGGACTCCTTGCGAAGACAATTTTAAAATAAGAAAACACTATTTCTTGACAATTACTTGATTTTTGGTTTTGTTTATTTAAATAACAGAACTGTACACTTGAAACGAATTCTAGTAAATAAACCTCGGGAATGTGGACCTCTAGCACTCGCATCATGGACCCCACTTTAAGAAACCCTGGCTTAACAAGTACATAAAAACCCAGGTATGTTCTAAAACTGCGACCAGAAGCACCGAAGGATGGGCAGCAGCGTCCTAATAGTACACGGTGAACGTACTGCGATCCCCAAGCCGCCTGCCAAGCGTGGGGATTATTGCAACACCCATCTCTATGAGGTAGGCCTTTGTCCAACAGTGGACGTTAATTGGCTGATGATGTGATGTGTGTGTGATACATAAAAACAGTCGAATTGAGAACTTCCTTTTTGAAATAGGTGGAAAACATTTTACACGTCCTTATCAAAAACAAAAATAAACATACACACATTGTTCTCATTTGGAAGGAATCTTAAAATCGTGGCACTCACTCGTGCGGCGCGCGTGTCGAGTGGAAATTGTCCTCGAGAGAATGTAAAGAAGAGGGGTGAAAATGAGAAATGCAAATAGGTTGTTGAGATCCCGCCCGCATAGAATAAGCCTATGAACGGCTGACAAATAGTATTATGCCGCGCTTACGACGCTCATACTTGGCAAAATTAAATTATACATTGGCTTTATCGCCAATATGAATTTAATGCGTAGTTGAAGAGCGAATTTCCAAACAAAATATGCCAGGTTTATACAGCATTGGCACTGTATCTCGTCAATATTCAATTTCCTGCCTTATGAAAAGGTCACGCTTCGAAAATGTCAAAATAACGAGCGGAAATCGAAATAAACTTCAATAGTGTACGGTAATTCAGCCAAATTCACGGCGACCCGGCCGTCGTGAGCGTCGAGCTCGGTACTCGGAGGACCATTTTCATAGAATTCGAATTGTAGTAAAAAGATCACGCCACCGTTTACCTTCTTCACTCATGTCAACAGTGACCGATGAGTTGGCTGTCAGCATCTGAATTTTCTTTAGTAATAAATCTTCCGGTTTGATAATAGTATTCTATATCTTGCAGTGTTCGATGTTTTGTTTCTGGCACAAATTTCCATACAATTAGACCACAAACTATGCCATTTATCACATAAATTAGAAACGTACCCCATATGTCTAGATACAAAAATAAGTATGGCGCCGCTTTTAATGACGATGAGTGTAAAATACAGGTGAAAATTACGAGCAGAGCGCCCCCAATACCCCTATGCTTAACTGGCATTAGTTCGGCTGATATCCCGAACACGATGGGAATCTGCCCTAAGCTGCTGGCTAACATGAAAAGCATCAAACAATACAGAAATAATAAAGAATCTTTCGAAATTACATTCACTCCTTGAAGGTAACTCACAACACATGCAGCCGATAAAAAAACTGACGCACAGAAGGTACTTGTCAACAATACGGTTTTGCTTTTATACAGTCTTAGAAATACACATCCTAATGCAAATCCAACGATTAATACCGAATTAATAATGATGCTTGCGAAAGAGGCGATAGCGTTTGTCGTGGTCCTTGATATAATGTCAATGCAATAAATAATAATCACCATGTTCCCACTCCAATACATTAGATTCAACAAAATAAAGATATGGATAGTTGGAATGTAAAAATCTCTGCTGGTAATAGTTCCCCAGATTTTTTTAAGAGAAACAGAATGTGATTTTTTTATATTTAGGACCTTTTTCTGTTGAGTTACTATAATTTCTCGTAACTCTTTCTTAGAATCGTCATCCGTTCCCCTGAGCCAAGAAAATGCATACTCGCATTTATCGTATTCCCCTTTCGAGGCGAGCCAAGCTGGCGACTCCGGCCAGGCGCAGCCGATAAACATGGCGATTACAATTGGCAGACACATCAGTAGTCCTACAGTTTTCCAGTGCAGATATCGAGCCATTACACCGGTCAGAACAGAGCCGAGAGCCTGAAATGTGCCAAACAACTGCAGAGATACGTTCCTGTATTTCGGAGCAACCATCTCGCTTATGCTCAGTTGACTGATCGCTAGTAAGCTGTTGGTTCCTAATCCGTGGAACGACTCGCTCACTAGTATGGTAGTAATGTTGGTAGACATGTAGGCTATAAACCATCCTATACAGACTACGAGGCACGTTGCAATGAAACTCAATCTTCTTCCTTTCCATTGCATTAAGGTTGGCATTAGGATGCTTGGTATTCCAGCTAGTCCATTAATTGACCCTGAAATAAACCAATACTCAAAAGTAATTTTTATAGATATTTCAAGTGTTCAAAACTGTTTTTCTGACATATACATTTTTTTTAACGCGAATAAGTCTGCTTTTGACCACCAACTTGCCTATTGGTAAACGACGATGTGGTCGAAGATGAAGCACGCAGACTTAGACCAATACAATTTGGGAAAAAAATCTCTAATAAGCAACAAAAATTGATCAAACAGATTCAATCGACCATTACAAGTCTGGTCCCACACTTAATTTCATATTTAAACGTTATAGACAATTAAAAAAAATATGATCGGCAGGATTCGAATCTGTGCCACCCGGGTATACGCTCGAGCGCTCTTTCCGTTACGCCACGGTCGCTTTCCTGTCAGCCTTCAAAGCGTTGGTGAAGCTATCTACAATTCTATGTATCTATTTTCATATCTATTTTTGTAAGCTATCGTGGCTTAGCACAAAGACCGCTTGGGGCGTAAACTCGGGCGCTTGGGGCGTGCAATTTTTTAGAATTGTCTATTACATACCAATACTCTAGAAAATCACATTTATAAATTTGATTTTTAAGTAGCTGACTCCTATAGGAGTCAGCTACTTAAAATACAATATATATATGAATTACATACCAAGCCATGATAGAGTTTCTATGTCCAGTTGCATGGAGGGATCGTTTTTAAACTGTTCCATTAACACTGTAGGGTAGACCAGGACTCCACCTGCTGACAGCGCTGCCAGCTGCGGGGATCCCACTACCAGCAACTGAAATTTGATTAATCCTGAGGTTAGTTACGGCATTCGTCTATGAATCTTCTGTCGGTAAGGTTAGCTAGTTTTTCAGTTCTTTGTAATGGTTTTCGTCGTAATTTAATGGACATGATACCTAAAAAAATTAACTTTTCGATTTTTTACTCGAATACGCAAAGCAAAATGTGTTGTGTTTAACGGATATGTACCTATGTTTGTACTTGTATGTACGGAAAATTTTCGCGTCAACTGCAACCACATTTTGTCACATCTAGCCAAAGTTCAAAATATACTCGTAATTCGAGTGTAACATGACTATACTTTCTGTAGTGAACAGTATAATACCGCTTCGATTTAAATATACGTATCATTATCCGCCTTGCCACTGCCACAAACACATAACGGAGCAGTAAAAAAAACACTGAAACGATAACTGAACGATATGATAGTCAAATGATAAATCAATTAAAATGCACAACAAAAATTATTATGAAAGCACACACTTACTTGCCGAAGTATCAGTCTTGCATCTTCAAAAAAAAATTGTTTGTGAGATTTAGAAGGCGGGACTTCTGCCGAGATATCCTGCTTGCCTTCAACCATTGTCTTTTTACTCAACGACACAAAACAAGTGGATGTACGTCGTATGTTCCCACCTACAGCCCAAACACCTCAACCGATATTGACAAATGACGTGTCTATAGAAAAGTATATGTTAATAGATGGTCTACCTTATTATAGTCTACACTATATATACTTCACGTTACATCATCATAAAAGTAAGATTAAAAAAATATGTCTTGAGATTATCATTAAACAGAGCTTTTAAAATTAAAGTAAAGTTTTTTTTTATAAAGTGTACCAGTTGCTACATATGACCAGCTAAAATGCCGTTGTCTGTTTTTAAATTAAAAAAGTCTTTATGCCGTCCATGTACATTGAATTCAGTAGTTATACTGAAATTTAAATAAAAGTTTTTTTTGGTACTGATTGTTACATAAAAATATGCATAAATCCCACCATAAAAGAAACAGGCATTAAAATATAGCATAATTATATAGATGATGGTCAAGAGCGTGACGAGACACGCAAATAATTGGGGTTCCGTAGCCAGACCCATATTGATTTCTTAAGTTTTCGTTATTATTTACACATTGTAATGTAATTAGTTGATTGAATCAGGCGTTACTTTGCGGTAGTTCATCTTTAAAACTGTTTTTTTTTAACGAATCTCTAGTGTATTTCCACTTTAATGTCGCATTAAGTACAATAAGAAATTTGACAAACCACCAACCACCCAATTCATCATCATCATCATGTTCATTATCAGCCAGAAGACGTCCACTGCTGAACATAGGCCTCCCCCTTTAACCTCCACACTGAACGACATCCTGCCATCTGCATCCACTGGATGCCCGCGACTCTCACAATGTCGTCTGTCGAGCGAAGTCGCTCGCCTGATGGCTCTTTACCCTTGCCCATAACAGCTTAACGCCACTCAGAATTTTGAACTTCAACAGTTCAAAATCCTGGATGGCAATGCACTGCGCTCGTCACCCCGAGATATAAGATGTCAAATCTCTGTGTGCCCTGTAATTTCGCTGGAAACATTGCCCTTCAATCCGGAACACAGTAGTGTTTGCGCACTACTTGCTTGGCGGTAAAATAACTGGCAAAGATGTGGTACTTCCTCAGGCGGACCCCTGCAAAAGAGTCCTACCACTACAAAACCTACGCTGCGTCTTCCGGTTCGCAGTCTCCACTCAAGAACCTTTCTTCCCCAATGGTTATCAGTTCTTCGAGCGATGTGGCCTGCCCATTGCCACTTCAACTTACAGATTTTAATTGCTATGTGACTCTTGTTCTTAGGCAAATATCTACGTTCCGGATTTTATCGCGCAAAAAAACTCCGAGCATAGCTCTCTCCATTGCCCGTTGTGTGACTCTGAGTTTTTCCAAAAGGCCAACAGTTAAGGACCATGTCTCAGTATCAACCACCCAATTACCAATTGCCAATATACCAATCACCACCATCAACATCATTCACCATTAACTGCCTTCAAAAAGGAAGACGGTTCTATGTTTCACTGTTTAAAAAAAAAGTTATGTATGAACATACATAACATTTTAAGCTTCAAGCTAGTTTCAGGTAGGTATAACGAATTTTATGTTTCAGAATTAATTCATTTTTGTTTCAGGTTAGGTTTATTTAGTATCATTAACAAAGTTCATTAAGTTACAGTTTTAATTGTGCCGAGTAGGTATACTTAATTTTTGTTTAGGTTAAATAATGATTGATCCCAAATAAGCGGACATACCTACTCTAGACATTCGTTAAAGAAACAGTTAAAAATAGAATAATAATTAACGAGCATGAAATCTTATAAATATTCCCACGAATTTCTTTGTAGTCTACATTGTTATAAGGTTTCTTTTTAGGGTTCCGTACCCAAAGGGTAAAACGGGAGCCTATTACTAAGGCTCCGCTGTCCGTCCGTCCGTCTGTCACCAGGCTGTATCTCATGAACCGTGACAGTTAGACAGTTTCACAGATGATGTATTTCTGATGCCGCTATAACAAAAAATACTAAAAAATAAATATTTAAGGGAGCTCCCATACAACAAACGTATTTTTTTTGCTCGTTTTCGTTCGGTATTAATAACGGCAAGAGGTAGACGCTTCCAATATTCACAGAATATTTATAGGCCATTAGAATTAGAAAACAAATCGGATTTAATTGCTACAAAAAGTTATATTGATTTAATGGCTTCATTTATAGCCCAATATGACTACTCTAGGTTTTCCTCCTCGGCGGAGTTGTGAATAAGTGGTGGGGGGTATAAATTTACCCCCACACCATGTTTCGATACTGTGAGTCCTGTGCGAGATATTATCGTAAAACCTCAAAAATACCCCTTCTAGGGGTAAATTTTTACCCCCCACCACTTATGCACAACTCCGCCGAGGAGGAAAACCTAGAGTAGTCATATTGGGCTATAAATGGAGCCTATAAAACAATAAAACCTTTTGTAGCAATTAAATCCGATTTGTCTAATTTTTTGGTTTTATTCTAATGGCCTATTAGTTATATATTCACTTTAAAAATAAATTATTAAATAAAAATAATAATAATATTTAAGGGGGGCTCCCATACAAAAAAACGCGTTTTTTGCCGTTTTTATAGATAATGGTACGAAACCCTTCGTGCGCGAATCCGACTCGCACTTGGCCGGTTATTTTTAATTCCTGTTCCTCTTATTTTTTGTTTCGAAAAATATTACTCGTGTAACTAATATTTAGTTTCTCTTTGTATGTCAGTATGTCCTAGTCCTGTGACTGACAGTAGGCATTGAATTTAATGACACATCCGAGTCAAACTTCTGTTTTAGGTCATAATTATATTTTTTTATTATCTGGCGTGTCCGCGTAGTAACCATAGACCTAAAATATTTTTTGCTACGTAAATCTATGGTAGTAACAATAAAACATTACCTACCACAACTAATTAAAACATAAATGGCATGACTCAGCTGTTTTCACAAGGTTTTTTTTTATGATACTGGGTGACGAGACGAGCGAAGTCGCTCACCTGATGGCTCTTCACGCTTGTCCATAGCAGCTCAACGCTACTCAGAATGTTGAACTTCAACAGTTAAAAACCCTGGATGGCAATGCACTGCGCTCTTCACCCCGAGATATAAGATGTCAAATCTCTGTGTGCCCTGTAATTGCGCTGGAAACATTGCTATTCAATCCGGAACACAGTAGTGTTTGCACACTACTGCTTGGTGGTTGAATAACTGGTGCAAAGGTGTGGTATACTTCCCCAGGCGAACCCCTGGAAAAGAGTCCTACCACTACAAAAAACTTATTTTAGGAATAATTTATTACTCATCCGGCTTGCTAAAATCTATATACGAGTACGTACGAGTAACACGCAGAACTCACGGACATTTCACACTTTGTTAAAAGAGACAGGATTTTTATCGGAATTCCGACGACCTCGTTAGCATCGGGGGATGATATTTCAAAACTAAACAAAGAGATGGCTCTCCCTTGTTCCTTCAGCTAACAAAGCTCGAATGACCCCTTCACCGGCCGTCCTTTGTCGTGGCCCCGCCGCTAAATGTCGAAGGAGATTAATTACCATGCAAATAAATGAGGAACGCCTACCCGAGAAAAAGTATGAGTAGGATATGAGCAGAAACGCTTATTTCATAATGTGCGATTATACTGGTGTACGTATTGTTCCTAAATCCCTCACTGTAGGTAAGTACGCGAAACACTTTTTTGTTGCGAACAAAGCAGTAATTATTTAAATAAAACCTCACATGGACTAATTATAAATCGGTTTAGATGCTGTGAGTGTGTATTGTTTGATATTAATGTCATACAAAAGTTATTTGAGGTACTGGGTGATTCAGATGAGTTTTCTAACAGCTGGTTACATCGAATCGTCAATAGATGGTGCTCAAAATTTTGTATAAAAAAAACATCCATATACTGTGGCTGCCATCATCTAAATTGCACACACCGGGCAGACATTTGATTGAAATCGAGATTTTTCTCCGGGTGCCCTTGAAAATATGTTTATGTTTTCCGTGGAAGGAGTGGGGAAAGAAGCAGTGCTTTCATTCTCGAGTCATACGCAAGTACGTGTACGTGGGTGCGTGGAAGAAATAACGAACGAAACTGCCATCGTGACCGGCGAGTGGCGACACTTCTTGAGAATCGCTCCCGGACGTCTCCGGACGCCTTGACGTCTCCGGACGCCATTCAAAACTAGGACAGTTCTGGATAGGCTTTTATCAGGTGGCCTTACCACTCAAAGCGATCTCTTCCAGGCAACCGTGCACGGAAAGGAATTATAATATGAAAGCTAGTGGCCCTAATATATTATACATAAATACATAATAACATACCCTTTCTGAATAACCTGATATACTCGACAGGCGCCTCTGCCAACGGCCGTTTTAATTTAACGCCATTTACGTACGCTCCCGCTCGGTAACTGCCAATTAATGATACCTAGTTAGCAGCTTAGCAGTAATGCTGTTACCGACTAAAAATGTTATTCAATTTGTCTTACCGAAATAGGTTTGGATTTTCGGAGCGATTTGATCGAGTTAATATTGCATTATCTAAGTTAGCAGTTGACATTTGTAATAAAAAAATATTATGTTAGCGCTACAAAATTAATACCTAACATATAATTAAGCCCTATCTACTCGTATCATTCCGTTCCCGCCAATCGGTCTGTAGAAAGGATTTTTTGGTCCATTATGACGGTGACTATATATCGTATACTGTCCGATGGTGGCCGAGCGGATAGCATGGCGCTTTACAATCTGATGGCACGCGGCTCATAACTCGGCGCTGCACCAATTACTTATTTAGTACCTACATAAATTATGTGCAGTTTCGATGCTATCGTCCAAAAACGGTGAAGAAAAATATCGTGAGGAAGCCGGTATGACCAAGAACCTCAAAAGTTCAAAGACAATAATATGGCATTCACCAACATGCACTGGCTTAGTGGATTACGGCCCAATATTTCTCTCTCTCTCTATGAGCAAAGGTCCCAGCACCCAGCAGTGGGAACATGATAGGCTGAAATTATGATGATGGTAATGTACTATCCGAATAGTACGTCCAACGCTCATACAATTTAATAATTTTCTTGTTCATCATCATCATAAGCCAGGAGACGTCCACTGCTGAACATAGGCCTCCCCCTTTAACCTCCACACTGAACGACATCCTGCCATCTGCACCCACTGGATGCTCGTGACTCTCACAATGTCGTCGGTCCGTCTAGTGGGAGGCCTACCTACGCTGCGTCTTCCGGTTCGCGGTCTCCACTCAAGAACCTTTCTTCCCCATCGGTTATCAGTTCTTCGAGCGATGTGGCCTGCCCATTGCCACTTCAACTTGCAGATTTAATAGCTAATTTGGTAACTCTGGTTCTTTGGCGAATATGTATGTTCCGAATTTTATCGCGTAGAGAAACTCCGAGCATAGCTCTCTCCATTGCCCGTTGTGTGACTCTGAGTTTTTCCAAACAGCCAACAGTTAAGAAACCACGTCTCAGTACCATATGTCATCACTAAAACTGTAGTTTTCATGTTATACTGGTAGAATTACGCACGGGTCAAGAATCATATTTTTAAATTTCTACCAAACTGCTAAGCAACGTAGAAATTTAAAAAAATTACGAGCTTCCATTCAAGCCTTCATCCCTTACTAACCCTTTTAGCGGATAAGTTTCCAGAAATCATTAAACAGACGTTAACAACTATATATATATATTTGATAGATCGATGACATTTCCATGATTTGCTCGTCATTTCTATAGTGAAAATAGAATTTCCATAGCAAGCGCATCCGGCGTGGCTCCGTACACAGCGTGTGGCGCGGTAACTGTAAAAGATCAGGGGGGCTACCTCAAAAACATTCATACAATAATCTTACATTGAATTTTGTCTTGCCTTTTCATTAGCCGAGAGAGCGAGACAAAGCTCAATGTATAGTCCCATCTATCAACAGACTCGTAAATTGAAATGTTTCGTTACTAAAATTTACAGAAAACCGCGTGGTCAGAGTATCACCAGTACAGTTAGCTCAGACGACAAAATTTTAGTCGCCGTTAGCTAGGTCGATAAAAATCTGCGAGTAAAAAAAAGGCCTTACGTACATATCCGCAGGTACGCATTAACATACACAATTTTTAAACGTTAACTCATAACAACTTATTGGCCCCCTGCACCGCGTAATTTTTTAGTCTGCCATGTGAGTTGCGCCATAAAGTTATATTTGTTCTATTATTGATGCACAAAATGGTTAACTCGTTAATGCTAACTAAACTTCTGTCGTCTGTGCTGGCTTTTATGAACAGTAACATTTCCTTATTACTTCAAGTTGAGCGGCCACAGCGCATAAGTGCTACCGCACTCGCCATGTTACTGAGCCCCGACATACTCTGCCCAGCCGCCGCCCCGGGTGAGGCATATCGAGGTTAATAGCAAAACCACGGATTCCAAATGAATGAGACCATGTTTGAGTTTGCCAGTCAAATAAGGAGCGGCGCTATCACTTGGCAACGTAAACCTAATCATCGAAAACTAACAGTACGACGCCTGGAGCTACCGACGGTCATTCCCTGCCGAGATGTGTGTTTAACTTCAAAGTTTGTACTGTGTTCTCCATTACTGTTTGTAATTGGAATTCGGCCTTCAATACGCCTTCTCATTTAACGGATAAGTAAATAAGGTACGCTGGAGAATAGAGAACCAGGTGGGTTAAGGAACCGTCTCTCTCGTTCGTATTGACATAAAAGTGTCAGGGACAGGAATAACATCGCAACAATCGATTGTGCCCTTGTTCAGGGTATCTCTTTACAGTAAACAAGTAGCAACCTACCTACATCTATTACTTTAGATTCATAAACATAACCCTTCAAATATCCTAATACTGCAAAATTAAAATTCCATATTCGAAACATGAATACGTCAAAGGTAGAGAACAAAATATAAAGCCATTTAAACTTGTCCATTTTCTTCACTATTCGCTGAATGGAGTTTGCATACAATATGAAATGTGCGGAAAAAGCCGAGAAAGTTTAAAGTGCCTCCGTTGAAGCCCGCGGAGTTGCATTATGTCACAGTGGCCGGTAAAACATTGCATACAAATCAGCGCAGCGGCCCCGTGCGAAACTTGGCCAAATTAACTTCAATCGCGTTTTAATGTTCCATTTGCGTGGCCAAACCATTAAAGAACAGTTTATCTTAGGCGCCTTTATTCAACCACTTTTTGAATTAGTTTCTTACGGAACTTCAAGTCAAGCAGACTTGCGAACCTTCTTCGAGTTTTGCATCAAAATTTCAAACTACCGTTAATATCTGCACTTCACATCTAAAGTGGAAGAGAAGTTGAAATCTTACATAATATACGATCGAGTCTGTAATAATATTACCAAATGGACTGTATATTGTATAAAATTTCTATTCAGTGAAATATATTTTAATGTTGTGTATCTTACAAGGTTACACATTTTCACTGGTTTCAGACGGATAGTGAAAAAAATATTGAAAAAATATTAAATATTCTTTATAGAAACTAAATTGCAAACCAAAGTAAAACATGTTTCATAGAATCAGTTGGTATTTAGCGCTAGGTCTAGCTTAGAAGACTTCAAGTAGGGTTGTTGTTGGCCGATGAATGGGCTGTGACGAATGCCAAATGATGGAGCTGGGTTGCGACGCAATGGCATCATAAACTGTAATTATAACACACAGTAAATAATTAAATCAGTGAGTAGGTATTGCATTATTTTTCTACTATGTGGCTACTGTTAAGTGCTATACTCAGTTCAAGTATTTTTGCTCTACAGTAAATTATAAAAATCTAGATAAAAACTGTGAAATATACTTTTGATGGGTTTTTGAATGTAAGGTTGTAGTGAGTTACCCAGAGATCTGAACCAAGTAATGGGTATCAGCTAGTAATATTGTAAAGACCATAAAAAAGTTGGGCAGGACCTGTCGGGTTAGGTTAGTAGATAGAAATATCTCATGAATTACTAGTATTAATATTTCTAATCCAAACTAACTTATATGTTTAGTATGTTATCCCATTAATTTTATACGACAATTTTTCTCGTAAATCTGAGTTGAGTGGATAGAATTTGTTGTAACAATTTGTATTTATTTATTTCAAGATAATTTACTGGGATCTTTAACTAAAATCATCCGAATTGCCAAGAAGAGATAAATGTTTGTTCATTGAAAAGGTACCCTTTATTGTCTAAGTGCCTTTTCAGTGCTTTTAATTATATTTAGGTGAGCACGAATGTATGTAATACGAAGATAGATTTACAAATACGTAGACAGGTAAGCTTTACTCACCTTTTTCTCGCAGTAAGTGTTGGGCGCGGGGCTCTTCATCGGGTTCAACTGTCTGAACGGAGCCCCGAAAGAGTAAGCAGGCTTCTTTCTATTTACGTATTTGAAATTAGGATTGTGGTCGCCAGGGCCCGGTGTTTCTGCTTTTTTCAATTCCCTCACCGCGTAACCAATCGAGAATGCTGGTTCTCTTCTAAAAAATGAATGTTGTTTGTTAGCATTTCACTTTAAGGCCCTCTTTGCCTACTTTTAGGAATTTAGGTCATTCTAGTTTTAGTTTATATACTTCCATGGTTGTCTTAAAATTACAGTTCCATGGCATCGAGAATTTAAAAGTTAAACTTTTTTATCTCACAGCTGCAATAAGTGGAATGAGCTTCAATCCTACGGCATTGCTGAGTTACTAAACGTTTTATTCAAAACGGCTGTTAATAGTCTTTAAAGGTTGGCACCGTATCTGTGATGCCCCTGCTGCTACTGGTATCCCTAGACGACGGTGATCGTTTATCAACAGGCGGCTCGTTAGCTTGTTTTCCATCTATGGCATAAATAACTGGCCAAGTTCGAGTCGGAATTGCGCACGAAGGGTTCCGTACCATTATCTAAAACGGCAAAAAATCACGTTTGTTGTATGGGAGCCCCCTTAAATATTTATTTTATTCTGTTTTTTAGTATTTGTTGTTATAGCGGCAACATAAATACATGATAAATATGTGAAAATTTCAACTGTCTAACTATTACGGTTCATGAGATACAGCCTGGTGACAGACGGACAGCGGAGCCTTAGTAATAGGTTCCCGTTTTCCCGGGTTCCCTTTGGGTACGGAACCCCAAAAATACAAGTAACTAACTTTAGAAACACCGGTGGTCGGTACATATTAGGTGGCGGAGTCCACATGTCGAAGGGCTTGAAGGGTGGCTTGGCGGCGTGCTGCATGCTGTAGTGAGGGGACCTCTTGCAGCGGCTGTCCATCGGTGGCTTGTACACGGCCGGGCCCGGCGTCTTCGTGCCCACTAACACCGGCTCGATGTGGGGCGTTATCAGACTATGAGTTATACGGGTTGTGCCTAAACAAAATTTTGTGAATATTATGGCTGAGCGGTAACATGTGCGATTTACAATCTGACGGCACCCGGTTCGATCATCGGCTTTGAACCAATGACGTTTTAGTAGTTAAATAAATTATTTGCAGTTTCAATGCCTAATTTTTCGAAGATTTAATGAAACTATTTCCAAGCCGATGTGAGAATTATTTTCCTTATAAGAAGTGTAGGTAAGTACCTACGTACTTAGTTATATCCACAAACTGTCTGTAATTTTATCATTTGACGATTAGCAAAAGTTAGGCAAGTTAGAAGAAGTTTTCTTACCTCCTTTATTTATCATGCATTGGATGTTGAACATACAAGCATTTTTAGTAGTGCATGGCTTTGCGGTAATCAGCTTAGTCTTCAAACCAAAAGTATAAGCTGGAGCTCTCTTTATTTTGTCTACTCCAGGTCCACCTATTCCGAGAACAAAACCATTAGTACATGTATATGAAAATAGTATACTATTAATAGTATACTATTTTCATTTCAAAATACATACTATGTTTCAATAGCGAACTAAGGGCCTACGTTTAATTCTAATAGGTTAGATTCAACTTCACCTCCACTTTTGACTTAAGTTTTACTATTGACAATGTTGGTATTAAGGCATTCTTTTCCACTTTTATTCATTTTTTTTGACTGCCCCGGTGGCTCAGTTGGCCCGGTGGTTCGATTCTCATCTAGGACAAACATTTGTGTGATGAACATTTGTGTTTGTTCTATGTCTGGGTGTTAATATCTATTTGAGTATGTATTTAAAATATATATGTATGTATATCAGTCTCTGGCTGCCATATTACAAGCTTTGCTTAGTTTGGGGTCAGATGACCATGTGTGCAATAATGTCCCAGATATTTATTATAACACTTTATTTCAAACAATTCTCGGGTCTAGCCCGGACATTTGGTGGGCATTGGTGGAGCCGAAGCCAACACCAAGAGGCCCTTTTGAATATAAAATACATGCAACTATGAAATATGTATAAAAAGGAATATGAAACTATTGTACAGTATAGGATTAAAAAAGACTGGGCTATTGAGGTGAACAACTTGTGGATGGAATAACAGATCTATAGAATGAGAAACGGCACCTGCCTTATCCTGTCTCATCTCAAAATATATTTAGGCAGGTGATGACTTGCCACCCACTGAATGGGCCCTCCATAAAGGCTGCCGTATCTTGGCACCGGAGGGGCAACATCGGCGTGGGTGGCTTATGGTGTAGAGAGGTGTGCTGCACTTCACTAAGAGCTACTCGCGGCGTTATGCCCTTTAACACTTCCACCCTGGAGCTTAGGTTCTTAGCTCTTGCGGTTTCCACCCCTGGACGGCCGGTTAAGGCAAGCCAGGGGTCAGGGGTCTCATTTAGCCCTATGGAATCGGGGTACGCGGTGTCGCCACTCACCGACGGCTCGCCATAAAGCCGCCCCTTTATTATTATTATTTTGGTCATTCAAGTTTTATATGTCTACTTCCATGGTTTCCTTACAATTATACTTAAACATGATGTAATATATAAAAAAAAACAATAAATAATGATGATGATGATGATGTCTGTTGAATGTTTTATCTAAGAAACTGAAGACCGAAACTCGATTTTATGGACATTTCGCTTTTCACTCTGTTTTTTTGATATCATTCAATTACCTATTTACCTACTAAATGATGTCTACGTTATCTTAATATACAGATTTCATAATTATGGTAGGAACTTTAGGAGTAAATTTTACATTACAGGTATAGTTTTCGAAAAATATGAGAAAAACCTCAAAAATAGAAGCAGCGAATCGCACGACTGTAGCTTTCAATAGCGAAAGCTACTGCTCTGACAGAATACTGTACTGATTGGTACAATTCTATTTTCAAATGAGGATTCAATTCAAAAGTTTGATTTCCACTTGAGCAGTCCAACTTCAATTCCGCTAATGCCTTAGCGGCAAGATACAAAGGGTAGCCAGCAGGTAAAATGTTGTCACCTCTAGGTATAGCTAGACGTGACAACATTTTACCCAAGCGTTTTGTCAGCTCTAGGTTTTTGTAAAGACGGTTCAGTTCAGACGGACTAGTTCGTTAACTATAATTATTCAAATAATATATTTCAGAATGGTTACAACCACACATTGACCGTGTTTGCCCCAAGATCTGTCTGTCGTGATCTGTCTTTTGTCATCTGTGATTGAGTGTGTGTGTGTGTCGCGTGTCAAGATCCTTTGTCTCAGGAACGCGTACAGGTATCAAGTTGATATTACTATCAAATACTGAGGTCTACGCTCTCTTGCAGGTGTTAAATTAGAGTTTCTAGGTCTACAATCAAAGAATACTGCCATTTACATCAATCAATATCAATAAAAATCTATAGGGTACCTAGTTTCCGTTAATTTGAAGAAATATATCAAATAAAAAAATAGATTAAAAAATTACATGTTGTAGTTAGAAAACCGACAATGATGTAGATTGATGTATGGGAGAGCACTTTTTGAACTTCAACCTCTTAGTGTGCAAGCCTGACTCGCACTTGGCCAGTTTTATATCTTCGGATTCAGACCGACCCAGCTTACTTAAACACATCACACATCATCAGCCAATTAACGTCCACTGTTGGACAAGGCCTCCCTCATAGAGAGGGGTGTTGCCATAATCCCCACGCTTGGCAGGTGGCTTGGGGATCGCAGTACGTTCACCGTGTACTATTAGGATGCTGCTGCCCATCCTCCGGTGGTTCTGGTCGCAGTTTTAGGACATACCCGGGTCCATACTTAAAACTTACTTAAAACGTTTTGGAAATACTGAATTTAGAGTCCAAAGTTTAACTTTTAAAAGTTTTTTTTGACTGTTTTACTACGAATATAGTTTATCTAACTTCGCTGCTGTTTTAATAAAGCTGAATAAGTAAAAACGGAAGGTACAAAAACAAAAGAAGAATGTCGGAAAATGATCTTTTGCGAAAAGGGCCAGTTATAATACAAGAAAATTAATTACCAGAATTATACAAGTATTGTTTGGCTACCTAATTAGCTACTGGTAAAGTGTAAGCAGAAAGAATAATAACAGAAGATCTGCGGTTGCTCGTATTCGTTAGGGGCGGGGGTCAGCAGCGCCTTCGATTTGCCGCGTCGCTCCGTTGGCTTCAGTGGCACCTGCTTTACCAGCTTCGCGCGGCATTCCCAGCCCCACGGCATCGCAGCAACGACGTGAAACCAACACAGTACAAAACTACTCCGAACACAACACAGATTACTGGCACAACCGAGCTATTTTATTGTACAGTTAAAATATGATTATTAACAGGATATTTACCGTGATAAGTTTGTGGATGGAGCTCTAGATCCTTCGTCAGAGCGTGGAATCCACTATTAGGCTGCTTTAAAAATAAAAATAGATACTCGTCCAAATGACAATTACCATATGCAGTAATACAGAGAGTGTGTTTTATCGGGACTTGAGTTGGAGTTCCAGTGATAACCGTTGCGTAAGACTAAGGAAAAAGGGTAGATAGTAACCACCCGCATTCCTCAGTGCTCCCGTGAACATGGTGCATGTAACTGCACCGAAATATCGGGAGCTCCATCCAAAACCTTATCACGGTAAACATCCCGTAAATAATAATTGAACTGCAGTGAAAAACCGTGATAGCTTAAAGCAGTACCTATTTTATTTTATACCAAACACTGGAAACAACCAAACGATATAAAAATGATGAAAATCAAATAGAAAGTTCACAAAAACTTGAATCGGAAAGTCGCGAGACCCACAAGATAACGCGAAACGTCAAAATTCTAACTAGTCAATATTTGACATGATCTGTTTGATTGATAGATGAAATCAATGACATATTTATTCACTAGATGCACCCCGGGGTTTCACCCGTGGACAATCCTTCAGGAACAGTTAATTTTTTCGGGATTAAAAGTATTTTATTTCCCTATACGGTCCTTCTGTTATCTTTATGCAAAAAATCACGTAGATCTGTTGCAACAATATAATTTAGTAAAAAATCAAAACAACACAGTTTGCAATATTTGTAATTTGCTTACAATAACGTCTTTTAGTTACGAGGAGGAGAGAAGGATTCACTATTACTACAGATGAGTGTAAACAGTTGTTCAACTCAACGTTTCAGCTGTATAATGTGGGTATATAGTATCAGGGCCCTGATTCACTAGTAGCCATAACAGACGCATCTAACCACGAAACACGAACCGCCGTCTGACCAACGGGAGAGAAAGAGTGAGAACATTATTTCCCTCTCTTTTTCTCTCGTTGGTTGAGGTGGTTGACGTCAGCCATGCTGGCCCGTTTGTTACGGCTATAACTACAAACACACTCAAAATGCGGAGTGTTAAGTTAACCCTAAAAGTTGGCCTTTATTTCCTTGGGAATAGAAGCTTGAGAGCGTACGGTCACGCCATACGCTCCTACGCACTGTACGCTATACCAATATTATATTTAAACTAGCGACCCGCCCCGGCTTCGTGAATTTTTTTCTAACTGATCGTGAAAACCGCATCAAAATCCGTTGCGTGGTTTGATAGGAGTTAACGGATATACATACAAACCAACTGACGCGGAAAGCGACTTTATTTTATACCATGTAGAGACAATGACAATGAGGAGAAGAGATGCGGTTTAAAAATAAATAAAAAAAGAAATTGTGTGTTTATGTGCCCTTCTTTCACGAAACGATTCAATGTGATATTTAACCCACGACTCAAACAGAATGGTGTTGTAAGTTTGACGTGTGTATCTGTGTGCGGGTGGCGTCATAACTCCAAACCGGCTGAACAGATTTAGATTTAGTTTTTTTTTTTGTTTGAATGGTGGTTTGATTGAGAGTGTTCTTAGCTTATTATTCAAGAAAATTAGTTCAGCCATTTGAAGATTATCAGCAACTTTATCGGTGGTTTAAAAATCTATTTATTCTTATGTACATAGATATTTGGAAGGCCATAAAGCAAGATACCATTTCTATTGAATAATACGATTCTTAAGGGATTTTCCACGCGGGTCCAAGCTAGTTAGAAATCATTATGTAGTTTTGGGGGTTTGCGGCGAGTGTTCAATGTAAAAAAATGATTTGAAACATAACGGAGTAAGTGAGAGGAATTAAAATTAATACATGAATCTTATTCAGAGAAAGAGTTAAACCCTCATTAGTCTTAGTTGGGCTATATAATCTCGCAATGCAACCAGCCGCCAGAAATGGAGAAGCATTGTGAGACAACCGGCAGCCCTGGAAAGGGACGACGACAGCGAGCAGCCTTTTTGTACCATCAACGCAATCACGATCACTCTGCCAAGAGTTCACGACTAAGAAGAAGAGGGCTATATATAAGGTCGGGGAAAAAGTTTCTTCGTATTTTTTAAACAAATTCAAGACATATTTTTTTCAAGTTTAATTACATTTAATTATAATATATATGTGCCATTTTGTTCGATAACTTGTTGCCATCTTGTAGGTAGTGACATGATCCCGTTGCTGTAGAATTTTTGGGACTTCTGATCAAAAAAATGCAACAAGTAGTTTTGACAGTCCTCTCTTGATGTTAATCTAACACTACCCAAAGAATTCTGAAGAGATCGAAACAGGTGGAAATCTGAGGGTGCAAGGTCTGGGCTATATGGTGGATGCATTAACACTTCCCAACCAACCTCTCTAAATTTTTGCTGAGTGGCCAAAGATGTGTGCGGTCTGGCGTTATCATGATGAAAGACCACACTCTTTCTGTTGATCAATTCCGGCCGTTTTTTCTCAATTTCTTGTTTGAGTCTCATCTGCTGTTGGCAGTAGAGATCCGAATCGATGGTTTTGCCCGGCGGTAAAAGCTCATAATGAACGATGCCCTGCCAATCCCACCATACACACAGCATCACCTTATTACGTGTTAATCCGGGTTTCGCTACAGTCTGTGGTGCTTCACTGCCCTTTGACCATGATCTTTTGCGTACATTCTTGTCGTAGGTGATCCATTTTTCATCACCAGTGATCAATCTTTTCAAAAACGGTTCGGTTTCGTTACGTTTCAATAGAGAATCGCAAATGAGTACACGATTCATTTGGTTTCTTTCAGTGAGCTCGTGTGGCACCCAAATATCGAGTTTTTTGTATACCCAGTTTTTTTCAAATGGGTCAAAACTGTTTTGTGGTCAATCCCCAGTTCTTCAGCTACGTTGTAACTACTAATATGCCGATCTTGGTCCACTTTTTCAGAAATGGCATCGACTTTATCCGTAACAGGGCGACCAGAGCGAGCTGCATCTTTGACATCAAAATTCCCGGACTGAAAACGCTTGAACCAACATTGTGCTACTCTTGATGACACTGCATTAGGTCCATAAACGTCACAAATTTTATTCGCGGCGTGTGTCGCATTTTTCCCTTTTTTGTTATAAAATTTCACAATATATCGAATTTGTTCGTTAGATTCACTCATTTTATCGAACAAAAAAACAATTGAAAAATGGCGGGAAATTGCTTTTTACGTTTTGTATTCCTTTTTTAAAATGTCATATTTTTAATGGTATCAAAACCAGCCAGATACAAACAGTACAACGGATAAGATTTTTACTACAACTTTATACATACAAAATACGAAAAGACTTTTTCCCCGACCTATTATATATATATATATAACCGTTTCCTGCAGTCGTGGTTTCAATGTAGCATTACTGCCCGCTGTACGAATGACAAGGGCAAATAAAAGCTCTGTGGAAATTTCCACAGTTCAGGAAATTGATCTGCACCGGATATCGTCGCACCGGAGCGACGTGCGACGGTGGGACGGCTTCCGGACGAGGTGGGCCGTCTTCATTAATCCACTATTCTCTAGCCTTTCTCCATTCCTCTATTATGTTGACTTGTTTTTCCGGCGGTTTCTTTTCGGAAATTTTTGTAAAATTATCGTTACAATAAATAAATATCTGGGACATTTTTGCACACACGGTCATCTGACCCCTAACTAAGCAAAGCTTGTAATATGGCTGCCAGAGACTGATATACGTACATATATATTTTTAAATACATACTTTAACACTCAAAACACTTAAATACATATTAAAGGTTGAGTTGAAGATTGAAGGTTGAGTTTGAGATCTTTTGCTTCATATCAACGACTCGATATCTTTGGGTACGCAGATGATGGCACAGTTGCGGAGAAGTACATGTCCAATCCCAGGGCAGGAAAGGCAGTAATCCAGGCGTTGAAAAAAAAAACATCGGTTGAGCGAATGAAACCTCGTCAAAATTAACGCCAACAAAACACAAGCTTGTCTTTTTTGCGAAAAAAGTGTTCATCACCATTAACTATCTCCATTGTTTTCGAATGTTCCTGTGCCTTTGGCAGACCACCTGGAACTCCTGA
This sequence comes from Agriopis leucophaearia, assembly GCA_949125355.1. Taxonomy (NCBI): domain Eukaryota; kingdom Metazoa; phylum Arthropoda; class Insecta; order Lepidoptera; family Geometridae; genus Agriopis; species Agriopis leucophaearia. Next base: position 13,467,316 of record OX421262.1, read on the forward strand.
GGTTATTCCTTACACTGACCTTCATCTACGCCACCTACCTAGATACTGCTGTCATCTTTGTGATGGTTCAGCGAAATACCAGCTCGAAGCTCTTGAGTCGGTTGACTGTGATGTAGCTCAACTTATAGGCAGTGATAAGTTAGAGGCTAAGAAACTTCTCCGTATGGAACACCACTGTTAATAAACTAAAAACGCCTAAAATTTTCTACAGGATTCATTTCAGAGAATGTGCATCGGAGCTACATGACTTTATTCTACCATCCCTTCTCTACTACAGGACTTGCATTTATTGTTCATTATTTTTTATGTTAAAACGAAACTTTCTAAATATGGTGGCTTGGCGCGAATTTCATCAAATTTTTTGACTTTGCACGGTTTGTAAACTTGTCGTGACAAAAAGTATCATTTCACGTAGTGCTACTGGCGCAAAAAAAAACTCAAAAAACTCTTGTTAATAAAAAAATATAACTATTATAGTTTTTTGTATTGTCTATCTTAAAACATTAAGAACCTTCTTAGATAAATGGCCACCTAGTAATTTTGGCGCCAACGTGAAATAAACATGTACCCTCATTATATTATTTTTTAACCTTAAGTATTTTTGAGTGTTAATGTATAACATTTGGTGGATTATTATTCATTAAGTGAACGTGCTCGAGTGTGAGAAAGTAATGTAATGAGGTGAAACATGGAGTCTTCTCGTGTTGTTTTTATTACTCCATAGAAGCCTCTAGCTCTAGTAAAGCCTTTACCACTTTACTGGGGCAGGACTTCAAATTGACTGCGACGGACCTTACTTGACTTAGACTGCGACAATGACTTGTTTCCCTGCTTATAACTTAAGTAAGGTACTTCAGAATACTTGTCAATATCGGAAATAAATAGTTATAATGATGACGGTAAAAAATATTAAACCTCAACTGTAACCGTGCATTCAATAAACGAAAAGTAGAGCCATTCAATATGATGGCGAGAGAAAATGAATGTACCGTGTATCGTTTCACTGCGTGTAACAATTCCGCTCATAACGGTAAATTAAAAAAGTAAATGGGGCAATATGGCGAGTCGCAGCATTCATTATTCAGCCTGTATTACAGGCGCAGTGCAATAATCTTGGCAGTGGTAAAGGCCAGGCGTTATGAGAATAAATTTGCCTTTACCCAGCCCAATCGGTAAATGTGGTCAGAAGTTTTAGCTCTAGCGCCTACGAGTATAATAGATATAAGTAGTGGAATAAAAATAGAACATTGAACAAATTTTAGTGTTAATTTTATTTAAAGAGATATTTATTACTTACTAAATCACTGTTTTATTTCTTCGCAATTAAAGTGAAAAGTCGAGTGTACAACGAGTGCATAATACAAATAATTTTAGCCGAGATATTTATCAACCTGATCCGAAAGCGAGCATAAAGCCGGGTCCGCTGCGGCATGTTTTCGTTTTTGCTCACACACTAACTGTTAGCTAACACCAAAGCTACACCCACTTTTCGTGTCAGTAACATGTTAGTGAGTTAGCTAACACGAAAACATGCCGCAGCGGACCCGGCTTAGCTCGTGCATAAACACATTTCATGAAGTCAAGAATGAAATGTGTTTATGCACGAGTTATACACTCGGCTCGAGGAAATGTAATGTGTGCAACTATTGAGTATCTATTGATTTGAGTTAACAGTTTCGAAGTTTATGTACTGATCTGGCTATGGCCGTCTGAATATCGTGGATTTCATAGATTCCGCCACGAGAGCCCCGAGAGCGACAATAACCGCAATATCTGCATACTTACGGCATTCGTTTTGCTTACACCATTCTGACAATGTTGGATTATTGCGCATTGACCTGACATTTTATAACTATTACCCTCCCCTCCTTTACTCGTATTGTTCATCAGAGCGTCGTGACGATTTCTGGAATATAGGTTATCGGACAAGTTTTTGATTTGTTAAAAGTAGCAGAAAATCTAATTAAATGTAATACGTATATACTGAATAATTTATTTAATTAGCTAATAAAGTGCTGATTGATTAGCGTTTGAAGTTTTTGGTCGGATTAGGAAGGGATGCTCTGTGCCTTTTCCACAAAGAGAGTGTCAGTATTGAATTTGCATGGCGTAGGTACTACAGGTAGGTAGTTGGTAGGTAGGTACAAGTGACGTCATTATTGAGTATAGAGCTCTCTCTCTGTCTAGCGTGACATTAAAATTCTTATATCTTACTTAAGAGCCCTCTCACATTTTATGATGAAAAACGCAAAGAAAACTATGTGTTTTGGCTTTCTGATTCTATCAATTAGAAAAATAGATAGATAGAGAGAGAGAGAGAGAGATCTATAGAAAATTAAATTTCTGTAATAAATAGATCTGAATTTTTATTCAAATGTTCAACTTCAAAACATTATCACCTCCAAATTACGTAAGTAGTTTTCGTAAAACTCTTGGAGGGAAATGTTGAAAGTGAATTTTGTCAAATTACTGACATTGAATAAATTATTTTCATGTTATGGATTCAAATGGTTGCCTGGAAAAGATCGCTTTCAGCGATAAGGCCGCCACTTGTGGCACTAGCTCGTAAGTGTTTTCTATTTGTATGTAATTTTAAATTAAGTTAAATGTGTTTTTGCAATAAAGTGATTACACATTGAAATATGTGGAATCATTTTAAATGCATGAATGTGAACAAACAAACAAACCAACACATTTGCATTTATAATATTAGTATGAAGTATAAAGTATGATAATGGAATTATTTACAAGTAGGTACCGTCAATCTACTAACACTAAACTTGTACTACATATTAGTTTTCTGTGCTAGTTAACCCAACCCTACTTAAGAAACTCATTATCGCCAGAATAAAAATATGTACTAAAGTTGTTCTTAAGCTTCGAAACAATAGCACAATAATTCTGTTCACGTAATTAATTAGAAGATGTTGGGATCTATTGTTATAATACCTACTTAGCTGGCGAGTTTGGACTGAGAGTGGTTTTCGCCATTCTTATACTTGTCAAACTTTATTTATTAGGCCGGTGGCTCTTGGAATGAATAGCTGATATAGTTATTTCTTATTCACGAAACCAACTTGAGCTGGTAACAGTTATCAAAATTATAATTAACTAGCTGAATCCCGCGGTGTTAACCACGGTTTTTTAACTAGCTGAATCCCGTGGTATTAGCCACGGTTTTCCAGTTTCCTGCGTTTCACGGGAATAAGTACCCTATGTTCGCCCTTATGCTTACGCTAATTCTAATTCATAGTGGGGTGATAAGACCTGTACTGACATCCCGCTTGGGGTGTATAGTGCATTTGCCCCAGTCAGCCTACACAAACCAGCCGAGCTCCTGGAGATAACGGCTTTGGGTCGCTGCTTAAACTGTTCTACCCCTATTTCACCAGGTGTTGTGGTAATGGAGACTTGTTGTTGCTGTTATTGATTGTTGTTGAATGTACCTACACTATCATCTTGCAAAATTTCGTTAAGATTGGCCTAACCGTTTAGTTGTGAAAAGCGAACAGACAAAAATACAGAGAGACAGAGTTACTGACGCTTTTATAATATTAGTAAAAGAATTTATGCAAATACTAGGCTTATGAAACGGTGGTATGAAGTTGAAATAATGCCAATGTACGTTAATTAATCATTATTAACGTTTACTATAGGACTAACCTTGACTAACCTTGAAATTGCGGAAATAAATTAGGTGAATGAGCAGAATGTCATTTTTCTATGAAACAGCGGATTTTTTTTCGATTGATGATTTTAGATTCGGTCCTATTGTCATTAATTTGTCAGTCATTCATTTAGTAAAGAGAAAATTGCCAAAGTGAAAATCATCTTCTCACTATTTTCCACGTCACGTGACATGGAAAAATTCAATCTCTTGATGTGAGCCCGTGGTTTTTAATATGCGATTCGCAGATATAGAGATAAATAATGATAGGTCTTGCAAAGTCAAAGTTGAACTTACTCGTATCAATTTACTTACAGCGAATTTGCCGGAAATATTTATCCATTTTGGCGAAAAAAATATACATTCGTATATTTTCCCCTTCGCAACCTTGGGCCTAGATGAGGGTCCAAATAGGAAAAGTTTTCCAATTAGGCAAGTAATCTAATATAAGTTTCAATAAGCCAATCAAAATATTATTATCGACATATAGGTACTCCCTCCCTCTCGACCTTTCGAAACACCTATTTATTTTATGTACTATTTACTTACGTTTATTGGCAATATTTTCTCTGAATGATTCTGAATTATTTGCAAATAGCTAATTGTGGCAGATATTTGAGTCTATAGATCTATTAATATGAAATTTTTAACTTTTACTACTAAATTTTTTTTCTTATTGTAATTCACAGTTGTTTGGAAGAGATCGCTTTAAGCGATAAGGCCGCCTGTTAAAAGCCTAGATAATAGTCTCATTGTCATGTATATGATTTCCTGGCTTATGTTTTTTTTTAAATATAAATGGTTTTCTTATCTTGTAGTGTATATTACCATATTGAATTTGATTAATTAATTTACATAATATGTATCTTCGTGAAATGAAAACGTATAGATGATTTTTACAGTGCCTAATTTTCACTCAATTTTAATTATTGAACTGTTATATTTCGTTATACATAGTTAATTTCAATTAATGAAAGACATTCCACCAATTGAAAAACACCTTTTTTTTATTTTTGCATTTTTTTCCGTTTCATCTTCAGTCGGCGGGATGTTTTCTATATATGAAACGAATACTATAACTAAATAAAATAAATAAAGTTGCACTTTGCAACACTGAAAACTTGGAGTTTTGGCTGATAAAATTTATGTGAAATTAGGTGCTAGATTAAGCCCTTAAGTAGGAAAATTTTCGTGGAGAATTCTAAGAACTCGCGGTTGGAGTTCCTCGCATTTATGGATCACTAAACTTTATTACTTACATCTTTCGTAAAGAGTTTATCTCTTCTACTCGTATTTCTGCCTTCTAGTTTAAATTGGAAATTAAGGAGAAGTTTAATATATTTTGACAGAGCAGAGTTGAAATGTAATAATAATAAATAATACCTAAGTCTAAGTAAATGAGAGTTCAAGGAAATCGTAGGTAAGTTAGTCAAAGTATTGGTAGGTATAATATTTACATACCTATGGGTCGAATCAAAACAATCTCAATTGGTTAAATCAAATCTTATCTTCCTAAAAAGCAAGATTAAATTTGAAAGAAATTCACAAGCCAGGCAATAATGTAGATTTGGGGAAAAAATCAATGCAAAGGGTCGGGTGAATGCTGCCGGAATGGTAGAAAACTTTTCACTTTGAATTGACTTTCCCTGTTCGGGATAGAATCTGTGAGTTTTTTGTGCTCGCACCGCATGCGGTTTTTCTTCGCCTGACCAGACAATTGTCAAGCTTATCGTGCATTATTATATTCATTTATAATTATCAATATAAAAACCGACTTCATAAAGATGACAAAACTGGACCAAATTGGACCACACGGAGAGCACCAGCTTTCAAATAAAAAAAGAAATATCAAAATCGGTTCACCCAGTTGAAAGTTCTAAAGTAACAAACATAAAAAATAAAAAAGCAGTTGAATTTAGAACCTTCTCCTTTTGGAAGTCAGTTAAAATGTTGGTACTTTCCGCTCAATAAACAACAAATATATGTGACATGACATAACATGTCATGTTTGTAAGTGTGATGACATGTGATCAAATTGCGATAGTTTAAAAGCTACAGACTAGGTATAACATAGCTACTACGTAGCCAAGTCATTGGTTTAAAAGCTACAGATTTTTTAATTTTTTTGAACCGAAAGATGGGCCGTGGGATTTTTTTATTGTGAAAGTTATGCACCTACTCTACTTGCTCAGCGTGGAATATGTTTATTTATTATTTATTACAAATACCTAATTAAAGATATTCTATAATCTACATTATAATGAATGTCATGAAAATAATTATTGAGACCTAAATATTTTAGACGATCAAATAATCTAACTGGCTGAACATAAAAAATAAAGAAAAAATCTACAGGACAAGTAAAAATAAAACTTGCATTAGGGCCATGCTTCGATAAAAAACAAAATTTTTGTGGGGCCATGAGTCAAATTAAGTTAATTCGATGTTTCGTCACCACGATTCTTTCTTTTGTTATATTTGAGAGCGCAAGTGGCACATAAAAAAAGAAAATCAATAGAAAGAAACCTTAGTAGATGGGGGAAGGTTTTCAGTTCGAATTAACTTTTCCTGTTTGGGACCAATCTTAAGTATTGTATAGTATTATAGATGCCTCTGTTTGTATAGAGTAGAAAGTTGTAAGCTATAAGTAATAACTTAAAATTATTTAAATAAGGTGAGCAATCTCTATGAGTACGTAAATAATATGAACTGAGCATTAAGCTAATATGAGTAAAAATGCTAAAGTTTAGTATTAATTTCCATTAGATTTCGTAACGGTTTTACAAATTTATATGGGTATGGAAGTAGCTAAAGTCAGTTGAATATGTATGGGCTATTATTTTATATCTCGACAAAAGTCACATTTTTAGGATAGCGCGAAAAACAGCGACTAGCTAGTTTGGGAATAAAATAAAAGGACCGCAAACAGAGAAACTATGTGTTTTTATTTTTCTACCAAATATGAAAGGTTACTAATTTTTTAACTTATGATTTCCGCGTATTAAGAAAAAGTTTGGGTAGACGTGTTCTAGAGTCGAAACTACGAATCGGCTTACGCGTGGAACACTGTGAGATTAAATGGAGTTAGCTGAGAAGGCAGGGCTGAGAGGTATGCAACGTTTGTAATTCGCGTTTATACAATTTTTTGTGAGTCATCTCCTGGCCACGCATGGTTGAAACGTCGATAAAAATTTAAAATAAATAAATAAATATCTGGGACATTATTGCGCACACGGTCATCTGACCGAAACTAAGCAAAGCTTATAATATGACAGCCAGAGACTGATATACATACATATATAATTTTAAATACATACTTAAATAGATATTAACACCCAGACATAGAACAAACACAAAAGTTCATCACACAAATGTATGCCCTAGGTGGGAATCGAACCCACGCCCCCAAGCGCAGAATGTAGGTTCACTACCAACTGAGCCACCGGGGCAGTAAAAAAAACGTGTGAGGCGTGTCTTGGAAGAGGCCTTTGTCCAGCAATGATTTAAGATAGGCTAAAATTACGATGAAGAAAGTAAAAATAAAAGTTAAGTAAGTAATATCATTGTCTATATAATTAGTCTAAACCTCCTTTCTTGGTGATTAACCGAGCTAAAAAAAAAAAGTTCACTTATCAAATCGTGTATGCACGTTATAAAGGTACATTTATCGCGAAGCGTGCGTAAAGGGCACCTACATCGGTTTCAAGAGAGCACTCTCCAGTGAAACAATCCGCCCGCCTGAATAATTAACTAGACTGCGAATTACTTTTCCTCCTTCACCCAGGCAAATAATTTTTCCATAAGTTCCTTACAATTTAATATTAATTTCTAACGCTGTTTGCTTCAAAAGCTTTATTATTTATTTATTTTAACAGTTAATTTACAATCAAGCAATTATGAAGTTGGTCTGTTGATTTTCTTTGCATTTATAATGTTGAACAACGTTCAATGGGAGAAGTTCGAATATCTATTCGATAAGTATTGCACGTATCAAATATTCGTACTTCCCTACTAAACCCACTGCAGGGCGAAGATCTTCTCATTACATTCAATTTCTTACGACCCAGTCAAGAGGAAACCCATTTTGGTCAACTAGCCAATGGTTTTGGGGCCTATGCCCATCTTTAGACGCGGAATGCGAGGGAGCTTTGCCCACCTCTTCGGATGCATTCTACAGACATGGCCCACCTACAATGCTAGTTTTCGGATTGTAGTAAAAGTCATCTATAAATAATGATCATAATTTCGTAATGACTTAAACAAATTGATAATTACAAAACTTGAAAATTAAAAGTTAGCCATAACAAGTATACATAATTTCTTTTTACCTTTTTGATCAGTTAGGTAAATATCTCTACTTTTAAACTATTTTTGATCAAACAGATAATAACCACCGCATTTACACCTGCTTTCAAATAAAAAGATAAACTGCTCTCAAATCCGTCCAGCGGTTTTAAAGAAAAATAGCAACAGAAATTTCTACACACAGCACTACAGAAAAAAATAGTTTACGGGCTTCATTATAATGTAAAGACGATTGATATTATTTTTTATAAAACATTATAACGAGTCTTATTGTTTTAAACTATCACGGTTGTTCACTAAAGTTAAATGATTATTTACGGGATATTTACCGTTTTCCTTCCACAACCTTACCACGGTAAATATCCCGTAAATAATCATTTAACTTGAGTCTTATTGTTTTTTATTATTATTTGATATTATTATATTAGCATGGCTAATATGGCCGTTTTTAAGCAATGGCATGTATTACCACCGTTTTGGCAGCAACGATCACAATACTGTTATTAATAGTGAATACTGTTATTAGCCATGTCAATATCCATTATTTCAAATATCTTTGCTATAACCTGTAAATCTCGACGTGCATCTAGGGTGCCAAAATAATGTTCAATGTTGAGAAACTATACTCATGGGCACTCATAAATTTTAAACGGAAAATTGTAATTTGCTGAGCTCTCCAACTCCGAGGAAGATAATGCCACAGAGTGATTCAAAAAGTGTATAGATAATTCTTTTATTGTTTCCGTGTACATTGTAGACCGTTAATTAATTAAAAGTCGGGTACGACTTCCGCATTGTTTAAAAAGAAATCAATTAATTAAACGTAGAACTTTTCTGAGTACAATGTCTTTGTGAAGCTAACAGCACTTTACAATACTCGGTCCACGTTTTTTTTCCTCTGATAGGTTTAATCTTGATTTTTTTAGTAGCCTTATTAACTAAACAAGATACATGCTAACACTAAAAATCTAAACTACTTGGCCTATTATACAAAATCAGTTGAACTTTAGGTTTATTGAAGGGACAAAACAAAACTTACAGAATGATTTCCTAACGTGATAACGTCCGTTAAAAAATGTAGTTTCAAAACATACAGAGTATGTTAAATTATAATATTGTTATAGATACCAGCCAAGTGCGAGTCGAAACCAAAAAAATGTTTTCTTTCATGACGATTTTGACGCCTGTGCAGTCTGTGCATGCGTATTCCCACTGAGGTGAGAAAATTTTACCCTTCTCTTTTCTGTGCATATTTATTACCTTTTTACACTAGAGAAAAGTCAACGCATCAACAATACGTTTGTTGTATAGGGACCCCTTTATATGGTACTTATAATTTATTTATATTTTTTTATAGTTAATCCAGTTAAACATTACATATTCTGTAAAAAAGACAAATTGCTGTCTATTATGGTTCAAAAAAGGTAGGGCACAGATATACAGTGTAAAATTAGTTACAGGGTTCCGTAAAAACCCTTTCGATACGGAACCCTGAAAAGCGAATGAAAACATCTGTAGTGGGTAAATCAGCTACCAGCTACAATCTTACGTTAAAAACGTAGCAAGACATAAAAATTTACGATTTTCATAACGGTTAATGTTTTCATTTATCCATTTTACAATCTACTGCAGCTGTCAGACCTAAAAAAAAACGAACCGAGTGTAGTTGCAAGTACTTTTTAAATAGATTTGTTTTTATGTTTTAGAAATAAAACCATAATCTTAGACTACGTAACCGTGTGCTCGAGATTTGGGGCCCTATTTTTGAATCGCATGTAGGACTTTTTCTATTCGCATACGCAAATAATAACCGGTGATTTCAAATGCGAGTGATCCTATTTTTTGGTATTTTTGAATCGCTCGAATTCTGGGTTGCCGTTTTTTTTTATGTCAGACTTTCTATCGACAGAAAGCAAATTCGAGTGATATAAACCACTCGTAGAGTTACGAGTGATATGACTTGTTCAAAAATACGACTTTTGGGATTTCGTTCGCAAGTAAATCACATCGCATGAAAAAAGTCCTACGAGCGATTCAAAAATAGGGCCCTTGAAGAAGAATCGCTTTTTGAATCGCTCGTAGGAGAAGAGAATCTAGATTCTCTTCTTCAAGGGCTCTATTTTTGAATCGCTCGTAGGACTTTTTTCATGCGATGTGATTTACTTGCGAACGAAATCCCAAAAGTCGTATTTTAAGTAGATAAATACTAACAAAGCGCAGCAATGTTGTTTCACTTAACGAAACCAACAGAAAACCAGTGATTCGACCAAAGTTAAAGAGCGACAGCTAAACATTTTATTTTACTAAGAAAACGGGTTTGTACGCTACTTTAGATGTAGGTAAATTGTTGCAGATTTATTTAAAACACTACTTTAGTTGTTGTTTTTAGTAGACACAGAAATGTATTTATTCTTTGTTGTGTTTTTTTTAACGGGCAAGTGCCTTTGTTAGCAAAAACTTTGTAAACAAAATAAGCTAACACAACAATATTAGCCTATCATGTTCCCACTGCTGGGGCATAGGCCTTCTCTCAGAGAGAAAAGATGGGCTCTATCCACCATATCCCAGTGCATGTTGATGAATGTCATTATGTCTGTGAAGTTTTGAGGTTCTTAGACACGTTCAGGTTAAAAATGTCTCTTTCCCAAAATGTTCCTCGGTTCCAAAATGTCCCTTTCCCGAAATGTCCCTTTCCTAAAATGTTCCTCTCCCAAAATGCCCCTTTCCCAAAATTTCCATTACCAAAATTTCCATTTTAAAAAACCAATTACCGGTTTCGCTCGCATTGAAAATCGCGAAAACTTAACCTAATCTAACAAAATAATAAATGCGACTGTTTGTAGTACATGCTAGTTTGTCTGTACATTTACATACAGTATGTACATTTAGATGAAATTTTAAATATAGATACATTAGGACCTGAAATAGGACTTCGGGTGCCCATCATCATCACTTTTCGCCATTTTCAACGCGAGCGATTTCCTCACAATGTTTTCCTTCAAAGTTTTTGAGCAATGGCATCGAAACTGCACATAATTTATTTTAAGTAGGTAATAAATAAGTCATCGGTGCAGGTTCGACGATCGAACCAAATGCTGTCAGATTGTAAAGCGCACATGCTACCGCTAAGCCACCAGCGCTCTTCTTCATAATTTATCTTATCGAACTTGGTAAGATATCGTATTATTGTGTAATACACCTTGGAGTTTGCCATATCGGTACAAGCGATGTTCATAGTTTAATATCACTTTATAAGGTAAAAAAAAAAAAAACCGGATTCAATTAAGCAATCAGAAGTGTTACAGTAAATGTTAATTGTTACTTGCTAACGGACACTGTAATGCGTTTTCATTAGTAAACTAGCTCAATTAGATACCAATAGTCTTGCGCATAGTAGTTCGCGACCTAAAGCGCTCAGCCTTACCAGCTCCTTAGTGAACTAGGTCGCTCTTTTAGTTCGTCAGCTCCCGTCTCGTACCAAAGAAAGGCAGAGGGTTCGCTCGCTTTACCATTGCACACGATAGATATATAGATAGAAAACTCTTTATTGTTCATACCAAAAATTACAAACGTACATAGTAGGTAACATAAAAAACAACTTAAAAACTAGTGAAACAAATGGCGGCCTTATCACTATAAGCGATCTCTTCCAGGCAACCGTAACACACGTACAACCACACGTTCCTTTTTTTACAAGTTTTTATTTAGTTCACCCGGAATCCTGGTATCTCTGTAATCAAATTTTGCAAGTAAAATTTGACCCATTTTCCGGTATTCGATAGAGCTGAAATTTGGCATACTTGTCAAGGTCCGGTCACTACTAAGATATTAATTAAGGTTATTAAGATATTTTTCAATCAGAAATTTGTGTAAAGTAGCTATTTTGCAGTTATTTTCTACTTAAAATACATTTTGCTCATTTTTTTTTTGTTTATTTATTAGTTCAATATAGATATATTAAATCTAAAATATTCTAAATTATTTTATAGAGTGTAAATAGTAGCTTTAACTTTTATATTGTGTAAATAATAGTGTAATTGGTGTAATAAATGAAGGTATCCCTTATCTTAGTGAACAAAAATACCCATTTATATATAATCGACTTGTATTTTTTTATTGAGTTTTGAAAATGATTAATAAAAATTAAATATACTATAGGGTACGGCAGCACGGTGGTGGGCGCGTCGCCACTCTCGCTAAGAAAAGTCGGTCTTAACCATAGATTTAGGATGTCAATTTTTTTTAGGTCTGTGGTCTTAACGAATGAACTAAGGAGTGACGAATCTGGGATCTAGTTCACGTAGTTTGTCTGTTGTGGGAGCGTTCTAAAAACTTAGTTCCTTCGTGAACTACACACTTAACCAATAATGTAATCCTCACCTCACAAGCGTTTCAACTACATATGAATCAGGCAAACTTAATCGGTTATTTTTCTTTCTTGTGATAGCGCAAAGCGATTTATACAATTGTATTTTTTTTAATAATGTTGTGAAAAGCTAATTACTTACCACATAGTTGGAAAAACCGGGTTCGGTAGCAAATAATCAGAAAAAGTCGAGATGGACAGAATACATTTCAAAATAAATGCCAAAAAGTGCAGCGGTAAGCTTTGTTTTGGGTATGTAATGGTTATGTGTCATGGTTTGTCATTGGACGTTCTGTTTGTACGTGTCACGATATAGGTTTCATATCCATCCATACTAATATTATAAATGCGAAAGTAACTCTGTCTGTTTGCTACATAATCACGGCTAAACGGCTTAACCGATCTCGATAAAATTTTGCGAGGTAGTAGTATGTATCATTAGGACGGACAAAGGTTATTCTTTTCATCATCATCACCGATTTTCATCACCACGCGGGTGAAACCGCGGGGCGCAGCTAGTCTTACATAATTAAACAACTAACAATTACCTTGTTATCTCAAACAAGTGTCAAACAGCTTAACTCACACTACTCCTACACCCACTCCACTTGGATGGTTTCTTACAATTGTTGCGCAATTTCGAACAAAATCCAAGATAGTGGCTGAAGCAAACATTTGATTTAACTTGGAACTATGGAGTTAATAATAAAGTATTGTATTATATTGATAAACTTTCATTATAGGTCTTGAAAGTACCAAACTGTGCGTATGTAGAACCATCGTTTGTATTGTAGAATCTGTGAAGCGATGTCCATGCAGTTCGTAACAAGAACGCTCTTTATGGTGGACGAACCACGTGACATAAATCGAGAATATCCTTGCTTCACTGACCTAGCGGCATATCAGCCATATTTGCATACCTGCCAAGCGGTAGACATTAACTATCAAAAACTATAAACATCCCCTGAGATGAAGCAATTTTTAAGCGACGAAAAACGAGTTTCTCTTGTCAGCGCGTATGTATACCTATTATTAGAAATCATACAACATCGATTGTTTTTTCAATCTAAATTTAAATTCCAATAACAAGTTACAACATGAAATAACTAGTTCCATATCATATTAGGAAATCGAATATTAAATATGGCCCGAGGGCCGAGTAACGTCAGCCCAGCTCGTTTACAGGGCGGAATTCAGCACTCAGAGTCTGTGGTGTTCCCAAAAGTGGCATGGTGTTGCCATTTGTGGCTTTATCAAAATCGCACGCCAATCCACTTTCGTCTAAGACATCCAATAATGAATATATTTTTGTTTTTGAGTAAACAACTTGCCGCACAACACTTTGATCGGGATCGCGAGTGTCAGAATTTTGACACTTGAAAGGGGTTATGACGCAAAAAAAGCGTTGTCTATTTCCAATTTCGTACTACGAAATTGGAAATAGACAACGCTTTTTTTTTACAAAATTTTGACACTCGCGATCCCGATCAAAGATCCATAATAGCCCTGCTGGTTTCCTACCCATCTTGCTCTTAACGCACTGTTGCTATTGCGTTGATGTTTACCTCTGACAGTGATGGTGTATTCTAACCCACTTGGTAGTTGGCAGTGAGTCATCAGCAGACACCACGCTCAATGAATACATACGTCGTCACGCGGGTTTGCGCGGGACGAAGTACATGTGCTTGGAGGGTGGGTGCGGCGCGTGTGTTGTCAACGTGCGTGCTGTCAACTCTACCTCGCAAGAAATCACTAGCTTCTCTGTTAATTCTGTAAGTAAAAAACAAACATAACGCAGTATTTAACTCTTATCGGTTTAATCATCATGTAAGTATTTTTGTACTTACCATTTAGTTAATTCTCATGCATGTAAACGAAATTATTACACTAAATATTGTAAATGCAAGAGTTTGTGTAACTGTACCAGACTGTAAGCATATTTTTTCCTAATCAATTTTGTAACAGATGAACGGATTTTAATGAAATTTGGTAAAATGGTAGCATTAATGTTAGTAGATAATGCTAACGAATTCTTAGGGTTTCGCAATTATTACACTGCGATAAAATCTGTTAAAAGTATTAAATATTTAAGGTATAGGTTCTTTATCTCAAAAAAATATATTTTATGATAGCAGGTAAATTGTACTGCTCGTATCTTATCAATTTACAAAATCATTCTATACCAACATCAGTTACAGTCCAAGTATTTATTTGCACTGACAATTACAATAACGTTGTAAAAAGCAGTTTTATATATAGTTCACTGAAGTATATCGAGTAGTCTTACGTTTAAAAACCTAGCGAAAGTGATCTGAATTAGTGGTTTTCATTCGACTTTTTACAATGTTATTGCAGCTGTCAGAGAAAATAAGCAACTATACGTCCATACATAGGTACATACTACTGAGTCTTAAACAAGTTCCAATTCCACATTAAATACCTTAAAAATTACAATTCTAGTGTCTGGTATCTATCCTGTCTTGCGATGGCTGGGACGTCACAACTATCGAGGGAATCGGCAACAGGAAAATTGGATACAACATCATACAGAAAAGATTGAACTATTACTTCGGCTCTCAATGCGGATATTGCAGCCCTGGATTTGTCATGAGCATGTACAGGTAACGAAAGACTTACTTAGCAAGCCAAGCAAGACACCAAAGTGGATGTTGGTTTTCACAATTAATGACGCCACTATTTACGGCACTGCGTGAACTTATGCCAATCGGGCAGTTAGAGCACTAGCAGATCAGTTTTTATCTCGTGCCAATCAGGCAGTTGCAGCCCTAGCAGAACAGTTTCTACGGCATCAGACCATCGGTGGGCCGCTTGACACGTCGCGTCACCCCAAATACGCTCTCTTCATGGCCTGGAAAAGGATTTCTGACCGCTCAACATGACCAAGTAAAAGCGTGCTTGTTATTTTGTACTAATATATTTTTTAGTATACGTTTGGCCTCTGCAAATTCTAGAAGGTAGAGTTCGTCTCACGGTGGAAGTATTGTAGACGGGTTGCTGCAGTCATAGATCAGAGTATATATAGCAATTTGAGCATATAAAAAAAACATGACAGACACGTCTTATAAAGCACACGATGATTTCTATTGCATTATTGTTTTTTTAGTAGTTTTTAGTCTCGTCCAAAGCAGCAGCCATCATCTAACTCAAGAACAAGTAGAGAATGCATTTGGTAGTAATCTTTGTCGATGCACCGGCTACCGTCCAATTCTAGATGCTTTCAAATCTCTCACAAAGAATCCAAGTGATGACATTCTGAAGAAAATAAAAGACATTGAAGACATCAGTGAATACATTTGTCCGAAGAGCGGGAGAAAATGTGGTGGAACTTGCGATCAAAACAGTGAAGATTGATGTGTGATTAATATGAATGATCAACCTACTTTGCCAAAAAAAAAATTGCTCCATGACGGAAGATTGTGGTATGCAGTAAATAATATAAAATCAATATTTAATGCACTGGAAGAAAATGGTTATGATTCGTACATGTTAGTGGCGGGGAATACGGGAAAAGGTAAGTCAATATTTATTTTTTACTAAAAGCGTCTTTATCGATAGAGGCGTAACATGAAAAACTAAATCGACGATAACGGGACCAATGGGAATAACCCCATGGATGTTTTAAAAAAAGGGGTATGGATAGCTTATCAGTATAATATAATAGTAACAAAGTAAAATAGTAAGTAAACAGTATAATAGGAAAAAACGACGACGGACTATTTTGTTAAATTTGACCAATTTTTCAATCAATCATTACAGGTGTGGAGCCTATAAAGTTTTATCCAAAATTGTTGATTGATATTAGTAATGTGTCTGAGCTAAGGACGCATTACCTAGACGTAAATTTGGTATTGGGAGGCAACATCACATTGACGGACACGATGAACATATTTTATGACCTGGCGACGAACAACGATTATTTCTGGTATTTGAAAATATTTCATGATCACATGGAAAGAGTTGCACATATACCCGTTCGAAATGTAAGTATAACCGAATATCATGATATACTTATAGCCTATAAGACTATAGGAAATAGTTTAAAAGTATCAGTAAATATAAAATCGGGTTTTGGCGCCTACGTGAAAAACCATGTCTACATTGTATTTATTATCCTAAACTTGTGTGTTTTCGAATGTTAATGTGAAATAATGGTGTGTTATTAACTATTTAGTGTTTGGGAACGTGATAGAGTCTGACAAAGTGATATAACCAGGTAACACAAGTCTTTTAGTGTTATGTTCAAAACTCCATAATAGCCTCTAGTGTAGCACTTTACTAAGGCCAAGGCAAAGTCACAGTCAAGTAAAAATGACTTTGATTTGACTTGATTTACTTTGCTTGACTCTGACTGACGATATCTAATAAAATTTGTAAATATTTCATTACTTGCAAAAGACGGCAGACGCCAAAAATTCTCTCAAGAGGAAATATTAAAAAATATGTTAAATATCATATTACTGGTAAATGAGTGTTTATTACATTCGAGTCATATGCACAAACTTTTTTTTTTCCAGATCGGAACACTGGCTGGCAATTTAATGGTTAAAAGCATGTACCCAAAATTTCAGTCCGATATTTTTCTATTGTTCGAATGTGTTGGAGCTGTATTAACTATTGGTAATTTGGAATTTAAATTTACTGCTGTAAATTGAGTGCGTTTCAGCGGGACATTTTTTTATTATCTTATAAATACTGAACATTAATAAATAGAGCCTATCACTACAAACAAAATTAAAATGTGTTCAAAATTAAGGAAGTTATAAGCATTTTAATATCTTGCTGACAGGGACCGTACTTTACTACAATTATTATTCTACGCTGTACTTGAAATTGACGTCATACAAACTGCTTACTGACAGTCACTTTTGCGGGAAGAGATAGAGCATCCCTTCCCAATACAACCAAAAACTTTAGACGTTTGTATCTTAGAACTTTATTACTCGATTAAAATATTTTTTTCAGTGTACGAATTAGATCTATATATTTTAATATATATAAAACGTGTCAGCTTAGTTACACCATTTATAACTCAAAACTGCTGGATCAATTTTCATGATCTTTGATTTGTTCGATTTCTCTCCACTCCGATTAGCCAAAATAAGTAATAAAATATGGAAAAATTCACAAAAAAGTATATGTAGAAAATTCATTTTCACATACATTTTGTACGGAACGGCAAGATCTGAAGTCATTGAAATATTACATCATACAACGAAAAAAAAATAGATATTGTTATCTAAGTCAAAGGAGGTTGCTGTCGCTACCAAGGCGGTTGCTTCAAGGAGGTATATAACGCGGGTGGAATCGCGGGGAGCAACTAGTTTAATTATATTTTTAAATAATCCTGTTATTTTTTACAAATCAAACGTGTCCGATAACCTATTCATCGTTAGTATGATGACAATTATGATTATCCATGATTAACAGCCAAACTGTTCGTCTCTCGGAGATTTTTGTTCTAGAAAGGTGACTTAATTATCTTTCAAATTTGTCTCTATATATATTTTAGCACAGCCTCAAACAAATGACATTGGTGAAAGTGTATTTATTTAATGCATTATGAAATTTTCAGTCAGTCGGGACTTAGATCAAACTCAGATAAAACTCACAGATTTCTTAACCACAAATATGAAAGGCAAAATAATAACACAAATAAGACTTCCACCTCTTTCAAGAAATTATGAAATTGTTACTTATAAGGTACAAAATTATTTTTTTGAATATTAAATCACAATAAATTAAAAAATAACGAGTATCGAGAACTTTTTTAATATCTAACCACTGATATTTGTGTTATACAAGAAATTGTGGTGTTTGGCGTTGATATATAACGTCATATGTGTGGTCCAATTTCAGATAACACCAAGAGTGCAAAACGCTCACGCAGAAGTCAATTCAGCATTTTTATTTAAATTCAACAAACACACTAAATACATACAGAAAGCTTCAATAGTATACGGAAGAATCAACCCAATGTTTACCCACGCATACAAAACTGAAAAGTTTTTGATTGGAAAAAACATATTTAACAACGAAACACTACAAAAAGCATTGAAATATTTAAATGCGGAAATCCACGCTGATGTTAATCCACCTGATCCTTCCCCATATTTTAGAGAAAAACTGGCGTTGAGTCTCTTTTACAAGGTATGATGACTGTAAATTTTCATTTATGTAATTTATATTAATGACGACGCTTATAAAACCAGATCTAGGCAGTAATAAAACCGTCATATTTTTCAGTGTATTATAAAATTATGCCCGCGAGATATTTTGAATCCTCGTTATGAATCTGGAAGTACTACAGCTTCAGAAGACCGTCCTCCAATAAGTCATAGTTACCAAGAATATGATACAGACCAATCACAGTATCCAATAACACAACCCTTACTCAAAACTGAGGGTATAAACCAGTGCGCTGGAGAAGCCATTTATAGCGACGATGAGCCCAAAATAAAAGACGAAGTTTTTGCATCATTTGTACTTTCTACTGTGACCATCGGAGACATAGAGTCTATAAATGCCAGCGAAGTTATGGTAATTAATTTACCGATGTACCTTTCAGTTTCATAGTCACTATTTAGTTATTATTTTCTTTTTAGAATGTCGATGGTGTTTTTGCTGTTATCACATCAGCCGATATTCCAAGAGTGAACAGCATTATCAAAGCTAATTTTCGATTAATGTACGAAAATGAAGAATTACTTGCTAGTCACAAAGTAGTATATTACAATCAACCCGTAGCTATTGTTGTGGCAAAAACTCAAGCACTTGCTGATCAAATGATTTATTTGGTGAAATTCGTGTACAAAAATATCTCTAAGGAACCCGCAATCGTAACAATCGAAGATGCAATCCTTGCACCAAAAGAAGAAAACCGACTTATTCCGTATCCAGGTCTGATACCGACTGATAGAGAAGTAAATGTCCAAAGGATTTTAAAAGGGCAGTTTATATCCCCTCGTCAATACCATTGTATGTTGGAGTTATATACTAACCTCGCGGTTCCGGTCGATAATGCGTTAGAAATATATTCATCAACACAATGGTTGGATTTAGTACAAGCCTCAGTAGCAAAGTTAGTGAAGATTCCGGAGCATTCGTAAGTGTATTCAATAAAATAAACTTAACTGATAAACTCGTCGATATCAGCAGTAAACTTTATTTTTCTAGCATAAAAGTAAAAACTAGAAGATGTGGAGGTGGATTTGGTGGTAAAATAGGTAGATGCAATTTTGCTATTTGTGCAACCGCGCTGGTGGCAAAACTGCTAAATAGGCCTTGCAGAATGTCCATGAATATGAGAGACATTATGCGCGCTACTGGGAAAAGACCAAACACTAGACTTGACTACGAGGTATGTTTTCATTATACACCTAAGCTACGTTGTGAGACATTGGATAGTAAAATTTTCTATATAAATCGCGTGTTGTGTATTTGAAAAATTAATATATTTTTATCATACTATTAAAGATAGGGGTGGACAACAGAGGGGAAATTCAGTACATGGATGGTGTATTTTATGTAAACGATGGCGTTTCTTCAAATGAGAATGAGAATGCTTATGCAACCAGTTCTTTAGAAAACTGCTATGACAGCCGCCGTTGGAAAGTCGATTTATTTGGAGTGATAACTGATACTCCAACAAACGCTTTCATGCGGGCACCAGGTATGACAATAATCATCATGACAACTTGACATTTATTGAGCCAGACCTTCTCATAAATGTATAAGTGGATCTTTACTGTACTGTTACTGTACTGTGTGTGTGTGTGTGTTATTGTAGGTGGCTTTGAAGGCATATCTGGAATCGAACACATAATGGATCACATAGCAGAGGACCTTAACATTGACCCAACAGAGGTTCGTGTGGCAAACTACTGCCGTGAAGATAACGATTTACCCATACTTGTGCCGATGTTTATGGAAAAAGTAGATTACAGGCAGAGACAAAAGAAAGTTCAAGAGTTTAACGCAAGTAACCGTTGGAAAAAATGTGGAATAACACTTTCTAACATGGCGTTTCCTACGGCTTATCTTGGAAACTACGGCGCTTTGGTATCAGTATACCACGGAGATGGAAGCGTAGTTGTCAACGTGGGTGGTATCGAAATAGGTCAAGGTATATTTACACGTATAATTCAGACAGCTGCTAACGAATTTCGAATACCAGTCGAGAAGGTGGCTGTGTTACCTACTGTCAACTTTGCTACACCTAATAATATGTGCACTGCATCAAGTATAACGTCGGAATGTTGTATGTATTATGTGATACGAAGTTGTAATCAGATCAACGCAATATTGGTGCCTATTAGAGCAGCGATGCCGCAGGCGACCTGGGAGAAAATTGTCGAGGAAGCAGACAAGCGTGGGATATTGTTGCAAGCAAATTATCAATCGAGCGAATTTGAACCACGAATGATTAACTATTCGATATTTGGTATCGCAGCGATAGAAGTAGAAATAGACGTTTTGACTGGTACAAAATGGATTGTGCGGGCTGATTTGCTAGTAGATGCTGGTCGGAGCATTAATCCAGTAATAGATATTGGGCAGGTGAGTTATGATTTAATAAACCCTCCTTGTGTGCCAGGTGCTTGATCTTCGTTATCACACGATAAAAACAAATTTTGCTTAGGTCGAAGGTGCTTTCGTCCAGGGTTTGTCTCTATGGCTCATGGAAGATACAAAGTATAACAACAAAACGGGAGAAATATACACTGATCGTACATGGAATTACAAAATTATAGGAGCTAAAGATATACCACACGATTTTCGTGCGTATTTGAGACGCAATACCGTGAATCCTGTAGGGATTCTTGGATCGAAAGGTATGAACCCATCTTGATTATCTTTTCCCCCCTGTATTGTGAATAACTAAAGCAAAATCGTTTAAACTAACAAAATTATAATTAATTATAATAAAAGTCACGGACCCTGGTGTCCGTGGAGTTGTAAGTAAAATAAAAACGTGATAGTTTCTTGAGATAAGATATTTTTTCTATGACAGAATGGAATGGAAATACGCGTTTGGGGTTAGAGATTGTGAGTAATAGTGTGTATTTTTGTATGTATGTTACCAGTTATATTCAGAATGGCTAAGCTAATATTTAACTAAATTTGAACGCAACTTTTATTTTGGTGGTTCTTAACTTGTAAAATCGGTTATGCCGGTTAAAAGTTATAAGCTTTTTCCGAATTAATCCAGGGTTTTGTACAAGAATAGAAAGAGCGGCAATGTACCGCTACAACAATCAACTTCAAATTCACTGACAGACAAAGCCTAAACTAGTTGCTGCAAGCATAAAATTTTGCACAAGTGTTTAAAAAATAATGAAAATGAGCACTATGAAAGGATTTTTTTTAATTCATCCTCTAAAGGGAGATAAAAAAATTCAATACAAGTTCGTAATTTTTTGAAGTTAGGAACGTGGATGTTGGTATTTATGTTTCTGTTTACAAATAAAACTTTCTGTTTACAATTTTTATGTTCCCCGATAATTACAATCTAGTCTTCAAATAGTGAATGAATCGGTTTCTTCTAGGCAAGCTTGTTCCATCGCAGATCGCATAATCGCTTAATATCGCGAGGTGGCGGTCAAACGCAAGCCTGTTATTTAAAGAAAAAAAAAATTATGTACTTTTTATTTCAGGTATAGGAGAACCAGGTATAACTTTAGCATTTGTAGTAGTAAATTCATTACGAGACGCTGTACAGGCGTCGAGACGTGACAGTGGTTACGATACAAGGAAATTCCTCAACGTTGGTAAGTATTATTTAAATGTTATACAGGGTTAAGCGGAAAGGATGTACTAAGCCAAAAAGGGTCTATAACATCATTATAAACAACTTTTATTATCGGATTAACTCTGAAATAGCGAAAAATATATCAGCTATAGGTACCATACATTTTGTCGAATGTAAATGATAGTTTTATATGGAACTGCTGATATTTTTTGTGGATTAGTGGATGCAGATGGCAGGATGTCGTTTGGTATGGAGGTTAAAGGGGAAGGCCTACGTTCAACAGTGGACTTCTTCTGGCTGATGATGATATTTTTTTGCAATTTCATAGTTAATCCCATAGTAACATTTGTTTATAATGATGGGTTTGTTTAGTACTTACTATAGATCACTTTCAGCTTACTACACCATTTCCGCGTAACCTAGAAAACAATTAAAAAATATGTAAAATGTGGAACAACACTTCATATATAAAAATATACTTTTGTATTACTGCCTCAAAATAAAAATTTCTTTGAGCACATATTAGAATAGATCAAAGGATCATAATTTAATTACGATAGGAAAATTCTGTATAGTGTCGATACTTACACGTGGATACTAATTTATAAAAGCCTTTAGAAGTTGTCGGCGCTATGAGAACCTTTGAAGTTTATGTAGAGTAGTAATTTGTACACATTAAATACAAGCAACCATATACCTAAAAAAATTCAAGCAACTAATTAATAATGTATTTTCAGACGTTCCGGTAACCAACGAAAATGTTTTCAAAGCTGCTGACGTAAAACTGGACGAGTATTTGTTAACATGACGGAGACTATGAATACACAGACTAGGCAAAGCTACTACGTAATTCTCTGGAATACAAGTAAAAATTGTTTTTTTTTAAACCCTCAATAAAAGAGCCGATAATCGTCGAACGCCTGAACGGATATTCATGAATTATGGCTAACAACACTCTCAACCAAGACTCCATTCTAACAAAAAAAAAAATTAAACAAAATTGCCGTTTGGAATCTACCATGCCACAGACAGACACTCAGATACACAAATGCACACGTCAAACTTATAACACCTCTCTTTTTGCGTCATGTGTTAGTAATAACCCTTAATACCGACAAAATTGCTTGAGGTTGTTCGTTGGCTTATTCATATAGCTCAGTAATATTAAAACAAATGTTTTTTTGACCAAAATGCTGGCTTGTGTTGTGGTCAAAAAGTTAGCCTCGTAACCCAGCGAGGCAACGCGGCCAGCATTTTGGGAACTTTGCCTGAAATTAGAGATCGTTTGAACTATCTGTAGGCATTCGTTGTTTATAAAAAGTATAAACAATGAAGTCGAAGTCGTAAGTGTTTTCTTTCTGTATGTAATTTTTATTTCTGGTGTACACAATAAAGAGTTTCTATTTATCTATCTAAACGATCTTCAATTAGTAAAGTTTTTTAAGTTTTGTGTTTGGTATTCTTAATTTTAGTGAAACATATTTAAATTGTATGTTTTTTATAGGTATATATTTTTTTATTTAGGAAGAGGCTTAATACATTTCGGAGAGTGTGCATCATCTAATTCCCTCTATTGGACTGCCAAAGCGGGCACGAAAAATCGAAACCGCTTTATGGTTTATATTCCGAAAACCCGTACGAAGCGCTTTGATTCCACTTTTATTGTGCGTGTAACTGCTAGTCTGTGGAATGAATGTGCTGCCTGAATGGGTGTTCCCTGATAGATACAATCTGGGTGTCTTCAAATCACGATGAATTGGTTTCTTCTAGGCAAGCTCCATCGCTCTATGCTCCATCGTAGACCGCATCATCACTTAATATCGGGCGAGTTGGAGGTCAAACGCAAGTCTATTGATAAAAAATAATTAAAATTAGGCTTGCGTTTGACCGCCAACGTCAACCAATTTTTGTTTATTTTGCAGCGTAGATAAATAGTAATTATTACTTCTTCATTACTACGTCAAAACTCGACCGATGAACGTAATAAAATGTAAACTTCTTTATGCCTATTTTAAATGTTTATACAAATTATATAATGCACGATAAGTCCAGCAGGGCTAGCGTACGCACCGCGTCAAAATCTTGTCACTTCGTAGAGCGAGAACGCAACAAGGTGCCTACAGTTTCATAATCCTATACGCCTATTTCGCTTTGGCACAATAAAAAAGTCGAGAAAATTTTGTCGTGGTGGGCATCCTAGCCCTGCTGATAATAATTTAAAACATAATTATGTTCTGGCCTCTACTTTGCTCAAGGAGTGAGCATTGCCATACAACGTGGTAATAGGGCCAGCATTTTGGGGACGATTCCCACTGGTAGCGGTTTAATAGATTAGTTTAGTAGTTAGGTATTAACATATCGTTTTTTTTATTTTTTATCATTGGAATGTTATTTAAGTTATTGTAATAAATATATATTATTTATAAAAAAAAGTTTTAAAAGTAACCCAGACATTTTTAAGCATCAAAGTATAATTTATTATGTTCAAATCGTGATAGTTTTAAAAATACTCTTTATGCCCGTGTCGTGTTGGATCCGGGTATGTCCTAAAACTGCGACCAGAACCACCGGAGGATGGGCAGCAGCGTCCTAATAGTACACGGTGAACGTATTGCGATCCCCAAGCCGCCTGCCAAGCGTGGGGATTATGGCAACACCCCTCTCTATGAGGGAGGCCTTGTCCAACAGTGGACGTTAATTGGCTGTTGATGTGTGATGTGTGATGCCCGTGTCGCAGCAGTGGGAACATGACATGATAGACTGTAATGAAAATGATGATTGATTGATTAACTCTTTATTGTTCATACCATACAATTTAATACGTATACAAAGGAAAAAGAAATGGTGATGATGAAATCTCTCTCTATTTGTACATAAAATACCTAAAACTCGCACCGTGTTATGCGCAAGCGGTGTACTAAGCAGAAAGAGGATCATAATACCTATTATTATTAACTTTTCATATAGGATCACCTTGCCGGATGATAGTTTGCCTATCATTTTATTAAATGGATTTACTGAAATCGCGAAAAAATTGCTGTTCCATAGAAAACGTCCACTATCAATCACATGACTATGATTTTGAGCAGCTGAAATTTTTTCGCGATTTCGGTGTTGGTCCCATAGTAAACGTTTTTCATAATGATGAGTACAATGAATTGTTTACCAAAATATAACACAATGATTATTTACGAAACTGACATTTTACTTACGGAAGAGTAGTCAAAAAAAGTTGATTTAACGTCAATTGCCTTGTTAAGTTTCGATGAACTTTGCCCTAAGCCGATCAGTATAATAATCAGGTACCAATCTTTTTAATTTAATTAGTCAATAAAAAGTGTTTATGTATGTATCCAAGTATAAAGATTTTCCCGGTCGGTCGTAAATCCATTGGTTATACTTCGTTTTATTTGATTACGCGGGCCGGCCCCGGCGCCGGGCGAGACATAACACGGTTTATTGCTTTACTTAAATAACTACCGGCCCGCGCCAAAGAACCACCGCGAACCACCCTTCAATGTAATTTTATGACTCAATAATTCATTTGAGAACAGCTATTGAATTCGCGTGAAAATACAACTGGCCACCGGCGCGAAATACGAAAATTAGGTCCGAGAAGCTCATAAACCCATGTAATTATAAGTTGAATATGGAATGAGAGGAAATGCAACTTAATTAAAGGTTTTTCAGGTTTGTATGGTCTCAATTTTTACAAGCAACTTAGATTTGTTTTGTAGCTGGACGCTGGTTACACAAGGTGTAGACAAGTCAACTTTATTGACTACAATTTCAATTATATGCTGAAATAGACTTTTTGTTTGTACCTTTTTAGTTTAATTTGTAGGAAAAACCAGTTTCTTGTTGGTTTATGGCTAAGGGGAGAGATGTCGTCTTTCATCAAAGCTCGAGGGACCGTTTCCCCACGAGCCAACGTGGCGGAAAATAGCCTTCGCCCGCTGCTATAGATGCCGCTCTCACTCATTCACCTACAATTACATTTTCAGTCAGAGTTAGTTTCATTTTACAAATTCTGAGTTGGAATTTACAAAATTTGATGGAATAGTAGATCCATCAAATGCCTATTATAGTAAAGAACGTACTAAATGGAAAACTTGCTAAGTTTGCGACAAAACAAGATCGAATGCTTAATTATTAAACATGGTATGCCAGTAAACAAACCACTTTACACACTGTTTGTTTAATATTCATTTTACACTTGGCCGCGTCCGAGAAATCGTGACTCGTAATATTTTTCAGTTTGTGAGCTTAACCTATTGAAAAACAGGGTTTGTACTGCCTGGAATCAGTCATGTTTTGGTTTAACCCGACGATTTAAAGCCAAATGGTTTTGTACTTATTAGCGTGTATGTTTGTATACTTGTATGTTCCCTTGAATGTTGTATGTTCCCCCCACCTACAGTCAGGCCGCCGAGAGAATGCGTCTGAAAGTTGTAATATCATTGTAAAAAAATAGAATGAAAACCTTTTCTTTTCATATATTGCCGTAGTATATTGTCTAACTGCTACGTATATATTACGTTAAAAAGCTAGTAAATCAGATTAGAATTTAATGTTTTATTCAGCTTTATATAATGTTGTGGCAACTCTCAGACGCATTCTTTCAGCAACCGCACTTTACAGCCTTAAACGTCTCACCTAACAAAAAAAAACGGTATGTATTCTTTTTTTTACACATAATTTTTTGAGCGATGGTCACATTAGACTCATGTTCAATATAAATACAAGATATTTGATGGGGGTGGTTAAGGGTGCACCCCTCATGTGACATGTCACAGAATAGGTATTTTAATTAAAGTGAGATTTAGTAAATTAATATATAAATAATTATTCTTGTTCATACGTATCGTTTACGATATAGAAACCACGAAAATAGTATTATCAGTTTTTGTAAAGAAACTTGATGACTTACCTAGTCATAACCCAATAAAATAATTATAAGATACGCGTACCCAATAATGCGGCAAACAGGCAAGCAGTCCGCCTGACGGTGGTAAGCACCACCTATGGACACCTGCAATCTTAGCGGTGTTTTTTAATGCCATAGGTGACACACTAGGAAACGGGCCACCTGATGGTAAGCGATCACCGTCACCTATGGATACCTGTAACACCAACACACATACGTTGCCGACCTTTAAATACTGTATTAAAAAGCCCTTTTGAACAACCCCAAGTTCCTGAGCTCATACTAGATGGTTTATAGTACCTTTTTAGAATGCACCATGTTACAGCTCGGCGGGAAGACCTAAACATTAAAATATGCTTTATTTTACACATTTTCTACCAAGTGACAGGTACAAATAATTTCATGCCAAGCAAGCGAAGTATATATGAAATATAATATATGATTCATCTTTCATCAGCAAAATTGCTCACTTGCCACCGAAGTATTTCTTAGTACGAGTAAATAAACCTAATGGACTATAGAAAGACAGGTCTATAGTTTACGACCCGTACGTTTAGACGGCTCCGGTGCCGCCTTTCCTAACAAGTATCATAACATTTCGCATCCCCACGGCGTAGTTTCACGTTTCTACAGAATTTATAGTCGCCACTGCATAAGCAGTATGAAAGCTTTTTGCTTAAACTGACGATCTAAAGAACTTTATACTTACACACCACAGGGTTATTGAAGAGTTAATAACTTCTCAGCACTTCCCTTGTACTATACAGTTTATACATACATTTCTAACAAATAAAATAATAATAACTAAAGTTTGTTTTAGTTTTTGTATTTCGTAGATACAAGAGGTTGGATATTAAGCTTTGCTTGGGCCCTTGCGTCCCTTTCCATTTGAGACCGCGTCAAGTTACTGCGGCGAAGGCAAACATCGTGAGAAACCTGGTACGTCCAAGAATTTCAAAAGTTCAAAGACATGACATTCACCACCATGCTCGGGGCCAACATGATGGATTATGACCCATCCCCTTTCTCTGAGAAAAGACATATGTCCCAGCAGAAGGAACTGATAATGATGAAATTGATTGCCTTTTGGAATCCTAATTTAATATTTTTATGTAAAATAAATTAATCATAAAAGTCACAGAAGTTAAGTCATTTGTTAAAATGTACAGTTTTTCCTAAGAAATCGTTGACGTTAAATTATCAATAACCCTGTATAAATAATTTGAATAAAACAGGCCTCTAGAGCTGTTAATATTACATCAAACTAATGTTATAAACGCAAAAATGAGTTTTATATCACTGTTTATTCTATTCGCCTTCTTGTTTAAACTAATTTAACAGGGAAAAAGTGTCCACCATGAAAAAAAATACCTAAGACTAGCCAGTGCCCTATAGTTTCAACAGTTATCTTACAGATACCATGTTTTTTTTTCAGATAAAAAGTATTCTATGTATTATTCCAGGGTACTTCCATTTACCCACATATTGCATTCAAATCCATTCGGCTGTTACGAGTTGTGTGCGAACAACAAAGTCAATACTTTTATCTTAAAATTCGCGACTAATACTGGCGCCTACAGGACCACTTACTTTGCTATAACTTTCGCTACTGCAGTGTTATTTCCGAACGTCGTCAGGTGCGGGTGGTAAACGTAACGAGCCAGACTTGGGTGACGCGTCTGACGAATAACAATAATTCATTCTGGGACGCCTGTCAACAGTTTCAACTTCATGTAAACAGTGTATATATGCCTAGACAAGAATCGAGTTTCCTTATCAACTAGGCTTTGAATATACATTCCCTAGGTAAATATATTCAATCTAGGTCAATCTATCTCGAGAGGAGGCGTAGTCCAGTGCTGAAGACTCTGGTGTTCTTCTGGAGATCTCGGAGCCTTTTTGGGTCATCGGGATATAATTCTACAAAACCTGGCTGCACTTCAATGCAATCTTAATTGGTATCACTGGAAGATTTTCCCTTGTTAACAAAAATATAAAACCTAATTTAATCCAGCTTTGGGTCTAAAGCATCGGGAGCGCATCTTATTTTTTTAAATCTTTCAGAGCGCTTTTGCGGTTAATTCTAATTTAAAGTGGGCGTGATAAGACCTGCACTGACATGCCGCTTGGGGTGTATTGTGCATTTGCCCCTGCCAGCCTACCCAAATCAGCCCAGCTCCTTAAAATAACGGAGCATGGCTTTGGGTCGCTGACTAAACTGTTCTATCTCTATTTCGCCAGATATTGTGGTATTGGATGGTGTTGAGTTTCTTCAAGGAGTCCCGAAATTAACCGTATTTCTTTTGTGGCCTAGCAATGCAGTAGTACATGCTCCATGTTCTAGTTTCCCTGTACACAGCCTCGGCATTCAAATTCAAATTATTTATTGAGAATAAAAACGGACAAATTCCACTAACATTTATCTCACATATTGTTAAACTAAAATAGATTTCCTAGTAAAAATAGGAATAATATTATAAAATTACTAATATAATAAATACAACAAATTGCTGTAAAAAAGGAGGAGGAGGAAAGGCATTGAGGACTGTCGGTGTCTCCAATTTTGAACTAGTGATTAATTTAGTGGATAATGCGACACGTGACTAATGTTTGCGTTTTACTGGCTCAACATAGTAATACTTCTTACAATTTTTTAGTTTTTTTCGCGATATCAGTATTGGTTCTAAAGTAAAAGTTGTACATATCTACCCTAAT
Organism: Agriopis leucophaearia; assembly: GCA_949125355.1. Taxonomy (NCBI): domain Eukaryota; kingdom Metazoa; phylum Arthropoda; class Insecta; order Lepidoptera; family Geometridae; genus Agriopis; species Agriopis leucophaearia. Next base: position 13,497,065 of record OX421262.1, read on the forward strand.
ATTATAAAGAGGAAAGATTTGTACCTATTTTTGTATGTTTGTAATGAATAGGCTCCGAAACTACTGAACCGATTTGAAAAATTCTTTCACTGTTGGGAAGCTACACTATCCCCGGGTGACATAGGCTATATTATATTTTGTAGCGAGGCCGAAGGCCGAGCTTACACTCGTGCGAAGCCGGGGCGGACGGCTAGTTGATGAATATAATGATATCGTTGAATATGTCTGTCGTGTAATCTAAAAGAACACCCCGTAATTCCACCAGAATGCCGGGTACATTGCCAACTGATACTGGGCTTGAGGAATTTGGATTGGCCTCCACCACCATCTTCAACGGTCTATGGGCAATCCAACTGTTTTTTGTGTAGTAGTTTAAGTATATACTGTAAATTACTGTTTGTTTAACTTATAAAGATACGAGCCCTTTTATAAAACTGAAGCAGCATTTTGTAATCAGAAAATAGTGAACGCAAAAGAGATGAAAAGATTAAGTACAATATTATTAGTGGAAATGGTTTATGGTTGGTTAATTTATTTAACGAGTACAGTATGATTTTGTATGAAAAAGAATAAATAGCAATCCGATTAAATTGCCGACAAATATTGCACTGCAGTATGCAGTAATGATTTGGCTAACATTTAGATTTAATCACTCTACAGTAAATAAGCTTATTCAAGCAACATTGTATTCACATGCGCTATTTACATGTGTGTGCTATTTTAATTAGAATCGACATTTATTCTCGTTTTAAACATACATCAATTATAATACACACCCAAAGATATTTTACAATATTAGTCGTGACTGTTAAAAAATATGGTTAATTTTTGTGAATGGTCGTTTATTAAAGGTTTTATTAGTAATTCGGGACGCTGCACGTGTAATGCATGTATTATTATTTTATTTTGTTTTGCTCTGATATGTTCTGCTCTTCTACTCTGCTCCACTCCGCTCCACTCTGATACATACATACACATTACGATACCACCAAGTAACCCTGCACGATAATTTAACGCAGCTACTTTAAAAAATATATACAGAAGCTTAGTTGCCATGGTTGACATTGGCAAGCAAGACATCATTACAATATCTTCCTTATTGCTGGTAAAAATACATTTACTTCTTTAGAAATACCATTGGGATAGCAATATTATAATATACTTCATTAATTATAGTTTAATTTTATAATGTACAGTTTCAACCGACATGAATCGTATATTCATTCAGGATTAAATCAGAATCATAGCTAACTCAATAAAAAAATAATATCCAAATCCTTCTAGCCGCTATTGAGTTGAGTTGGGAGTTAATTTACTAATACACTTACAAATTTTCGCATACAAATATGATAATCATCATCATCAGCCAGACGACGTCCACTGCTGAACATAGACCTCCCCCTTTAACCTCCACACTGAACGACATCCTGCCAGTATGATAATATTTAGTGTAAAGTTCACCCCCGCATTTCCTCCTTTCGTCTAGCACGATATTAGAGTAAAGACAACAGATTCGTTCATATAGATGATATAGAACTTGTAAGATTTAATAGAAACAACAATGCATAAACCTGGCGGCGACGGGTCGACTTCGAAATCAAATTCAAACCATGCCCGACAAATTATAAATCCATCTCAACTAGGAGCCTGAATAATACAGTACTCGGTTGCCGCTGCCACAGCCGTGGCCCCAATGAGAATACCAGAATACATTATGCACAAGGAAAACAAACGCATAAAGATCTTCAATGTTAAATTGTGTTAACTTTTGGTACTTCTTAACTTAACTTTATTTACTTCATAAGTAAATTATTAATTTTCAGTCAGAAGTCGCCTACAGCTTGACGACCTTTGGGACCAGTATGGCTCAGTGGGAGCGTTTTAACCTCTTGAGAAATCGGGTTCTATCGTTCAGGCTGATGATTGAACGATGATTGCTCTGGATCTGGGTTTTTGATGTTTTTGTGTGTCACAACATCTTGTGTGTATGGCATTCCCGCCACAAGTCCTAATGAGGAGTGAAGTGGTATTTATTGATTTAGCTGCTTGCCTCTAATTTTTTACGCTACCCAATACTCTTCTTTGTAGGTGGGCACCAATCCGTATTAAAGTACCATGATATAGCCTAAATACGTATATAGCTTTGAATAATCTTGATAACATTCATAAACATCGTATCATAAATATCGTCATTATCAGCCTATCATAATCCTACTGCTGGGACACAGGCCTTCTCTCAGTTTAACAAATTCATTGTATTAAACAAATCAAGATAAACAAAACATTTAATGGCAGGAAATTTAGCCAGTTGCAGTTGAATTTATTTCGGAAAGCGTAACTCGGCTCAATAGAACTCTATTACATTGTGTTTTGTATTGATCCGAGCTATTCTGGGCTTATACACCAGCTCGCACGAAACTCGCTCAACTACCTTTATCCAATATGGTAGGTTAATTTTGCTCTCTGTTTTAATCGTGGTAGCTTAATTGTAGCCGGGTAGAGAGGGTAAGGTAACGAACAAAAAATGTAAAAAAATACTGAAGAGACAGGCATGAGTCATCACTTAGTGATACTTACTGTGAGTTGGTAGTGTGGTAAAATCACATTACACTAATGTGTGTGTCACATAACAATTAAATGTGTTTGTCTGTTTCGCACTCAACTACGTAACAGCTGAACGGATTTGAATCAAATTTGAAATGGGAGTACCCATCATCATCATCATCATCATCAGACGTCCACTGCTGAACATAGGCCTCCCCCTTTAACCTCCACACTGAACGACAACCTGCCATCTGCACCCACTGGATGCCCGCGACTCTCACGATGTCGTCGGTCCATCTAGTGGGAGGCCCTGCGTCCCTATGCTGCAGGGTATGGGAGTACCCATACCCTGGATCATATATAACTATAAACATAAATTGATCTTACCAACTACTAAATTAGTAATGTATAGCTCTGGCACAAACCTACAAAAATACTACCACCAAAGTACCGTCTACCAAAATATATAATAAATTACCAGTGCAGATCAAAGACAGGAAAATTAAAATGAATTTGCTAAAATCCTAAAAGTATAGGATAAGTCTTGCGATAAGTAAAGGATAGGTCTTGCGAGTACTTATAAGACAAATCAATTATATACATTTATTTGCTCTGTAATTTGTTGCTATACCCAATCAGGTTTATTATGCGAGACCATAAGAGCTGCATGTGAATTTCATAATGTACAATAAATTATGATCAATATCTCGGATCAATAGAACTCGGTGTTATTTATCTCAGAAAAAATTATGGTTCCTGTACGATAGCGGGTGAAAACAAACGTCGGCTCAGTTACCCATTACCATATTTTAAAAGGTGAAAGTGGTCCCTAGGACGAGTTCCAGAGTTGGACCACTTGCCCCTAACCCAAATCCGGGATATGCTGCTAGTAATGTCTTTAAAATTTAAATGTTTCTGCCAGACAGCAAATTAACTGTCAGCTCATGCTGAATTTAGTGGCAAGCAGGCAAAGTAAGGCATGGTAGCAGTAGCCACATCTTACCGCTACAATATGCCAGCTCGCCATTCACTTTGGTTTTAATTGCTCTGCGCTCCCAGCCCTCCCGGTGGTAGGTTGCAATAAATAAAGAAAATCCCTTCTAGGCCATTCATTCTGACCTAACTACCTACTCCTGCGCGTCAAGCGCGCAGTATATTTTTTAGGTCATTCGATTCATAATTTATGAGCTCGCAGTAATGACTGTTCTGTCATTGAACGGAAATTAAACCGATTCGATATATTTTCGTATTATTCCTTCGTAATATTTTACCAGGCTTGATTGATTTGCAATAAGTTGCTTGTTGAAACAAATTCAAAACAAACTCATCTTTATATCTGTATAAAGATGAGTTTGTTTTAAAGTCAGCAGGGATGCGTCTTAAATTAAATAATGAGTTTGTAAGCACTTTAGAGAACGTCCTGATAGGATGCCATTGCTCTATTCTATAGTATTTTCCATTATTTCTTAGTCTTTTTTTTAGTCCAGTAAAATGAAAAAGAATTTCCTGCCTGAAGAAGTAAAAAAGCTGCATCGGACAATTTCTCATAGTCGTAGTCAGCTTTAATGCTGAAAAATTAGAGTGTAGCGGCAAAGATATTAATGCATTTTACGGTGTCTTGTTGGCTGATTATTTAACTTGCGCTAAAGAAATATTTATAACAAGTCTTCTTTATTGTTGCAATACATTATTAGGTTTTGTCTCTTAGGACACATGAACTAATTATTAATGATACGCACATAAACACACTTCAACGATGACTTAATCTTACCTGTTAGCCGCTCTGTGACTGTGTGCATATTTTTACCATTCACAAGTAGGGTAATAAATTCCATATTATATGCCAAAAAAAATCTCGATAAAAATGTTTATTGTTTTATAGCAATCTGCGTTTCGTACCCATGTCAAATAAAGCTGTTTCTCCTTGTAAAATAAATTAAATTACTTAATGCAAAATATTTTGTCCCTCGTTTTGTACAACACGGAAATGATGACTGAAGAGCTATGAGGCAAAGCTTTTCCTTCTATTTTATAAGTAGCTAAACTTTACCAGATTAAACTTTTGCACAGCCAATCGCACTTGTAATCGATTTCTAAGGATTTATACACGTTATTACTTAGATAGATACTTAACTCTTTATTGTTCACACCAAAAATTACATAGGTACATATGACAAAAACAACCTAAAACTAGTGAAACAATAGGCGGTCTTATTGCTTTAAGCGATCTCTTCCAGGCAACCTTAGTATGGAGAAAACATACAGAAGAGGTAAAGGACGGGGTGTGATGTAATAATGGAATACGTGGTATATAAGGCATAGACTTGCAGTATAATAATACACTAATACTGAAACCATAATATATACAATAATAATATACATACATAAATAAAATATTAGATACATTCATACTTAAATTTCCATATAATTTATTATGCACAACTTACAAAACATATTTCTAATAGTGCAGTTCGCTACTTAGCACGTCAACGAATATTTATTCGTACATTTATTGCAGTCAATAGAATTTTGTTCTTTATTTTTTGTTCACCTTTTAAAGAGCGTTTGTTACGTGCCAAAAAAACTTTTTAAAAAAGGTTCGCAAAATATTTTACGCTCACTTCTTTCAGGATTCAAGTAATATTCTCAAAGTAACGTCTGAACTCATCCTTGGCTGATTTGAATTTAAAATACTTTCGTGGAACAATGAGGGCACGTAATTTTTAGGAAAGATGCCGACATTTTCTGGTATATCCATCACTAGGCTATCGAAAACTTCCGCGATCCACACATGTTTGATTAGGTATTCAGATAATATCCTTAATTAACTCTTTAAGTAGGCATCATTAAAATATACCTTCGACGAAATACCTAAAAGTCAAAGAAAGATACGGAATCGTGTTTTGTGACTGATATTCGAGTCGGTATTAAATCATAAAATATTATGAAGTATAAAACGACATGAACCCAAAAGCTTTGGCTTCTAACTTTTCATCACGTTCAGTTTAAAGAAATAATGGGTTCCAGTATTTTAAAAGAGATTGCAAGTCGTAAAATATAAAGCGGATTTTAATAGCCCAATACTGGGGGGATAATCTGCAATAAATCTCAAAGGCAAGGGTTGCTGCGGAGAACTACCTCGCCGTTAACATTTTTATCTATTCCCTTGCCCTTTTGGCAGGGGACATCATTTTCCCATAACATCCGACACATTCCCGTTTTATATTATAACATGATTTTATTAGCTGGCTATCACGTGATAAAATTGCTAATGCGATATCGGAAAAAAATCCCCTTCAGCAATTTTTCTGGAAAATATGGATTCACCTCCATTTCGAAAATTAGATACGATGAAGAAGTATAATTAAAGAAATAACTTTCCTGTGAAAATTGGCACAGTATATTACCAATTTCGCATCAGTTAACCTCGGGAGGGCTACAAAATGATTATGCTAATACACCAGTCAGCCAATTGCTTCCACGCTGGTTCCACCGCGCCGGTGTAATTAAAGTTCATCAGGAATTCGCGTCGCGTCTTCAGCCTGCTTGTATATTGCTTTGCCTGCAAAGCGCTCCTGTTCTATGTGGGACTATGTTGCTTTCTTTGTTACCCTTCTATATTCATGTTTGTTGAGCTGTGAGGGGGGAGGAGTGGTCATCTCTACGGCGGATGCTACCTGCTTGCGGTGTTAGGTGGTAGAGCGCTGCGTTGGCCTAACTACCATCATAAATTATACAAGTGGCGAAGCGGTTGGGAGTTTTTCGTAGCAAGTCTTTAGTGAGCACTCAAGGGAACGGTTCATGCGAGCATTTCTTGTGTGAATTAAGCTAAGGATTCCCGTCTGGGATTTTGCCTGCTTGTGTGCTAATGGTAATGCAGGTAATGGTATGAGCTCTCGGTTAACCACCGAGTTACGCAGTTGTGTTGGGTGTAATACTACTTTTTGCTATACGTCAGCTAGGTATTTTGACCTTTTCATATTTGATGTAAATTCATGTACCTATGTTTTGTCTTGTGTACGATGACCTGATTAGGTTTCGTAGTAGTTTGAAACGGCGGTCAGTAAAGCTATTCATGATGCCACTGATCAGCATAGATGGCATCAGATTGTCCAGAAAATAACTAGTCGGAATCATTACGATGCCACGCGATAATCAGGATAGAGCCAGTGATTAAGAAATAGGAGGATGTTTGTTTAAATCAATGCTTTTATGTGACCTGTATCGGAAATATATACATATATTTATTTATTAAAAACACTTATAACACCATTACAGATATAATAAAGCGATGCTATAATAACATTTTAACTATTCTAATTAAATATCAAAAACATATTTTACAAATATATTTTTTTGTGATAACAATACATGTCACTGAGAGTATACTTTTCAACTCACTACTTTAAAAAGGATAGACCCCGCATATATATATAGTTCTAGGTGTACTAATAGACAAACTTTATGTAGGGAAGTACCTACTTATTGTTTACAAAGAGACTCGATAATGACAACGGCAAATTGCTATCTCACTCGGCACGCCGCTGGCAGCTCGAGGGAAATTACAACTGTTTATTTGGAGACGAAGACAACATACCTCCTTCAAGGGAGAAAACGAGCTTCAAAATTCAAAGATTAATCAGATTATATTACGAATGCTCATGATTTATAATAATGCATCCCTCGAGGATGGAGTTGAGTGCTTTGAAAATTGCTTTAAGATCGTATCATGAGAAGGTATAAAGTAATTAGGGACTGTGTTTATCTACCTCAGCTGACTTCGCAGTGAAGATATTATGCTCTCATGTGTAGTTAATACGTTTAAACTAGCACGGAGACTTATTCAATAATTTTGCTTAGGCTAAATTATTTTTAGATCTCTTATCAAAAAATAATAGCTATAATTCATCCTCAAGAGTGTTCCCTAAAACATAGCTGGAAGCTACAAAGGCGTTAACTAAAGTGAAAGACAAAACAAGGCAATGTTTTCAGCATCGGTCGGCAGAACATCCATCATGTCGTTACGCGGCAAATCGCTGACAATATCGATTACACACAAGAAAAATAATATTTATAGCACTTCGCAGTCAACTTCGAACATTACTCCCTTGTTTGTTACTGTTTTTTCAAGTTAAGGAAAAAGGGAAACACATTTTCGCGTTAGAAAATACAGAGCTAAAAGTTTCGAGATACTTATCGTGGTGACCCTTTGTTTAATAAATAACGTTGACGCTATTTTATTACTTATCTGATATAGAAAAACAGACGCTCGAGTCTTACTTAATTCTTCGCGAAAATAAAAACGAGGAGCACGTACTTGTAACCTTGTTGCTAAAAAATTTAAGCTGTAACGAGTTTGGTATTTATTTGACGTTTGTAGAAAAATGCTAAATAAATTTCGAAAAAACTTTTTTTTACGAACTGAGAAAATAGCGAACGCTCCTATGGCACCGCTCTTTTAATTCTTTTTGCTGCACTAAAACTAAATTCTCACGATTTGCCCAGCAAATTATCTGCTCATATGTCTAGAGTCTCTAAAGTAGTCGTATTAAAGGCTTTCAGGTTGTCTAAAACTATGACATTAAGGCTAGCCACTCGGCCTATACGAACTGAACTTATTAGCGAGTACTAAGTATAATGCCTTAGAAGCCGTACAGACTTATCGATTGCTCAACTTTAAGGTCGTCTGCAAAATCCAATATCTTTAGGTGCCTTCTTCTGAGATAATCCTCTATTTTACTATCGTGTTAGGTGATAGAAAAAGTTTTAACACCTACTTATATAACTCCTAATATTTATTGCAAAGGATTTGTACATAACTGTAAGTATAGCTGAATTATTGGAATCAGAGAAGTTATTTCTGAAGACAGATGAATTACGATATTGTTATATTTTGTAACATTTCATTTAAGATCCGGTTATCTCACGGTTACATGAAATTATTTTTGTCCCTGTCCTTGTCTCTCATGTGCATCCTAATAATAGAACACATAAATGATAATAATATTGGTTTCACTAGAAAATAATAGGTTATTTGACTGTATTAAAAAAAATATGCTGGTGTAATTCTAGAAAATTATTACTTAAAAAAAGTTTTGTCACTAAAAACTACAAATTAATGGCCTGATTTCCAGAAAAATACAAAATAAAAAATATTTTTTCGTTGTTCACGTAACTTGACCGCTGACGCTATAATTAGGTTGGATGTCTTTATGACGTCACAGGCAAGTAATAAACGCAAAATTTGTATGGCGAGCGACAACTTGTTTACTTGCTTGTGACTTCAGTAAAGTCACGTGGCCTCGTAAATGTCTATAGGAGTGTTTACGCGGTAGTATTATAATTTGAATTTTGATTGTGCATTTATAATACAAATACTGAAAATTATGAGGATTAAATCACAAGATTCATCATCATCATTATTCATCAGCATAAAATAGCGTTTTGAATTAGAATTAATTGTACCTACCTACCGCAGGAAAAAGTCGGCTCCGGGAATCAGGATTCTTTATCCGGAGTACGACGCATTACAATAACTGCTGAATTGTATTATTTTGTCTCAATAAATTTTTATTATTTTATTATTATTTCACTTCATTTATTTCATTTCACGGGTCTAGCCCGGACATTTGGTGGGCATTAGTGGAGCCGAAGCCAACACCAAGAGGCCTTTTTGAATATAAAAAATACAATTATGGAATATGTATAAAAAGGAATATGAAACTATAGTACAGTATAGGATTAAAAAAGTCTGGGCTATTGAGGTGAACAACTTGTGGATGGAATAACAGATTTATAGAATGAGAAACGGCACCTGCCTTATCCTGTCTCACCTCAAAATATATTTAGGCAGGTTATGACTTGCCACCCACTGAATGGGCCCCCCATAAAGGCTGCCGTATCTTGACACCGGAGGGACAACGTTGGCGTGGGTGGCTTAGGGTGTAGAGAGGTGTGCTGCACTTATTATTATTATTACAGCCATAAGACGTCCACTGCTGGACATAGGCCTGCCCATCGATCTCAAAAAGGGCCGGTTGGAAATGGCCTGCACCTAGCGTTTCTCTGAAGTCACTTTTAGTTTGTCTGTCCATCTTGTGGGTGGACGTCCTACGCTGCGTTTACCAGTCCGTGGTCTCCATTCGATAATCTTTTGGCCCCATCGGCTGTTCTGCGTGCTAGCTATGTGCCCTGCCCACTGCCACTTCAACTTGCTAATCCGGTGGGCTATGTCGGTAACTAAATCACAATGTCAATGTCAGTAATCACAAGATAGAATGCGTTATTATAGACAATTTAAGATTGTTTCGTAAAAATAGTAAAATACCCTTATTACCGATAATCTTTTTCAAGCGTATCGGTTCTAAATCCGTCAGCGGCGAGACGCAAACAGTCGTGCATCAAACAAGAGTGATGGTCCGGGGATGGTCCCGACACGACCTTCGCCCGCCATTTTTCACGCCCCGTCTCCCCTGCGCTCAAATGACTACCGACTACCAACTAACTTAATTTCATTTAGAATCGTGCATTTAACACCTTCAAATCAATTAATTAAATTGAGAAAATAATTACTGGATAAATTAGCAGGGATTAATTTCAGGTTCAGGGTTTCAGGGGTTGCATAGGGTTTTTAAGGATGTTAGGATTTTGGTAGGGGTTTGTAAGGTTGGCATAGATTTATTTATGTACTTTAAGAATTACTCAGTTATTTACTTAGATCGATTTCAGTTATTTAACAAATATTTATATAAGCAGGAGAATTACAGTTCACTAGTTGCGTTTCGCAGTTTCACACACGGGGACTACTTCTTATAACATCAGTTATCTGCCAGTGAAAGTCTCGTCAACATCAGTCTGTATACTAGTGTACATATGAAAATCTGTATATATAAAAATTATGTACAGAAAACTAGCTGTACCTCACGGTTTCACCCACGGGGATTACTTCTTATAACATCAGCTATTTGCCAGGGAAAGTCCCGACAAAATCTGTCCAGCCGTTTCAGAGTCCATACTTACATACACACACCACCTTTTATATAATATTATGTAGATTACTTCAGCGGCTTGCACATTGACAAACGTGAACATAGTAATTTTTAAACTTTCGCGATTTGAACACATGTTTTAATGTTTGTCCCGCCGTTCTCGCTGGACTCACCCGCAGTTTTCAGTCAGCTCGTGACCACGGCCATTGTTGTGCCAACATGTTTGAAATGTCTAGCGAAAGGTGCCTTATTTTACCTTGGCGTGATAAGTCCCGATAAATATTAAAACAAACGTGAAAATGTAGGCCGAGGCTAGCATACGTAAGTCCATACATGTTAAGTGGCCACCAACCCTTATATAGTAGGTACTATTATAAAACATTATTTTGATATTTGCGTAAAAAAAAATCGCATAAATATTTTTAGGCAACTATTACATTTCATTAAAACGTTGGCTAGCAATCAAACAATGATAATAATAAATTTCTAGGTAGCTATATCTTGTACTATGAACCAATCCCAGGACGCTTGTTGGAAATCTCAATTATTTTTTGTTTGTAAAAAACATCGCCTCTGGGCACTCGCCTCATTTTAGTGGAAAAACGTCATCATCATCATCAGCCAGAATACGTCCACTGCTGAACAAAGGCCTTCACCTTTAACCTCTACAATGAACGACATCCTGCCATCTGCATCCACTGGATGCCCACGACTTTCACAATGCCGTCAGTCCATCTAGTGGGAGGCCTACCTACGCTGCGTCCTCCGGTTCGTGGTCTCCACTCAAGAACCTTTCTTCCCCATCGGTTATAGGTTCTTCGAGCGATGTGGCTATGGGGACATAGCCACTTCAAATAGCAATTTAATTTAAAAAAAAAACCGGATAAACGTAATCAATAATACGCAGAGAAGGTTAATTATTGTAGCAACGGCTGAGTCATTAAAGTTCATCTTTAGTAGAAGAGGGTTCTTTAAATTATGACATATTATACACCTACCTTGTTACATAAAAAGTAGGTACATATTAAAACAGATAATGAACGAGTAAACTGAAGAAGCGTGTTTGTTTTCTCTAATTATTGACTGAGAGCCATCGTACCTTAAGAAAGAAAGATATTGTACTAAATTTAATTAAATCTATCTGTGTAAATAAAATCTGAATCCTTTTATCAATATTTGTATTCATTCAACATTTGTTAAGAGCCTTTATTTTTACATTCTTTGATTATTTAATAATGCTTTTGTTCTTACACAGCATCGAGATTAATTATACATGTAATGTTGTTTTAATACAAGATATGTACGTTAGAGTTGAGAGAGAGAGAGAGAGAGAGAGAGAGACTTATGTCTAGCTACGGACTAAGATTGGCTCATAATGATAATAACATTAGATAGGTAGATATACCTCTTTATTGTTCACACCAGATAAATGACGTACATAAGACAAAAACAACTTAAAACTATTGATACAATCAGCGGCCTTATCGCTATACGCTATATCTTTAATGCAACCTTACTATCCAATTATCGAGATACAATACAATAGCGTCACAATCAAGCCAAATAATGTCCGAACCAAAACTCGGTGCAAGCTACACATTGCGCCGACTTTTGGGTTAGTTGTAAGGCATCTGCGATCCGACTACAACGCCACGCGATGCCAGTGCTACGTGTAGCACTGGTTGTACAAAACCAGTGCTAGTATTCTTTTGGGCCCAGCAAGTGAAGTCACCCTTAATAAACGTGAGCAAACTAACAATTATTTAATTATACATCGATTTCTGATGTTCTGCGGTAATTGTACAAGTGCGTACCACCATCTGTTTAAAAAACTGAATGACGTTTTGTTTTATTTAAAACAACGTACCAATATGGTCAGCGGTCAAACGGATTCGGTCAGCTATTGGTAAATTTGAATTATCGTATTACACAATAATTAAATATACCAAAACTTTTAGTTTGAGAACCTTTTCAACAAAGAACAAGTTCCCTGTTCAAATAAACACATCGTTACGGATGCTCGTACTGTATTTAAACGCTCGGGGCAACTTCGGAATCGAAGGAAGTTGTGAATGTTGCGAAGTTTTTCGGTGCAATGTGAAATCTGCGGTGTAAAATCAGGCTCTCGAGACTCGCAATGTCAGCGATGTCTAAGTTCTGGTTGCAAAGGCGATGGTTAGGTACAGACTACAGGCCTCCGCAGCGTCGTTCACCGTCAGCAAATTGAATTTCTAAGTTATTCCCCAAGTTACGAAGGCAGGAATGAAGTGAGCTCGTTCCCAGTTGTTGTTTCTGCCGAGCGGGTTTATGATTGGAGCAGAAGACACGAACGAGGAGACATCGGTTACGGAACTTCACAAGTCGCGATACTAAATTATCACTGACTAGAACTCAAAGTAGGCGCTATTTGACGTAGATTTACTTAGAAATTTGTTTTTGTTCCGTAGTTCTCTTGATTTAGTTCTACAAAATGAGTGTTACGAGTAATTTTAGGGTTTATTCATAGCACATTATGTTAAGAGGTTTTTTACTAGTTTACTCATAAGTTTTCTTGTTTTGCTGTTAAGCGATGTGTTTTTGACCCGGGTATGTCGTAAAACTGCGACCAGAACCACCGGAGGATGGTCAGCAGCGTCCTATTAGTACACGGTGAACGTACTGCGATCCCCAAGCCGCCTGCCAAGCGTGGGGATTATGGCAACACCCCTCTGAGAGGGAGGCCTTTGTTCAGCAGTGGACATTGATGGTTGATAATGTGTGTAATGTGATGTATTTTAAAACTGCTAGATTTCAACCATCATTATCATAACCAGCCTACCTAACTACACAGTTGGAAATAGGCTTTTCGCTTCCAGTCACTGTCATCTATGCCTTATGTATATCGTCATTCCATCAAATCCCTGGGTGCCTTACGCTGCGTTTGCCGATCCGTGGTCACCATTCTTGAACGTCTTCCCAGCTATCGCCTATCCGTGCTGCGGTCGATAACGATAAATAGGTACAACAGAATTGTCTTTATTATAAGAAGACAAATAGTAAGGTTGTCTGTTATACGCCTTTGATATTATAGTGTAACAAATGCTTTAACAAATTCAGAATAATCTCTTTAATTCCATTTTTATTGTCGAATCTGCCAGATAAAAACGCTGCCTGAATGGGTATTCCCGATATTTACAGTCTGGGTGTCAAGTCCCGAGTAAATCTGTTTCTTCTATGCAAGCGTGCCGCATCGTAGACCGTATTATCACTTGACACCAGGCAAGGCGGCGGTCAAGCGCAAGCTTTCAATAACAACTATAAATTGTTTTTTTTTATCCTCAATAAAAGAGCTAATACTTAGATCAAACTCTCGAACAAATCACCTTTCAAAAAGAAAAAAAACTACATCAAAATTGGTTCAGTATACTAAAGTTTAGCCGTTTGGGAGCTACAATACCACAGACAGATACAAAGACTCGCACGTTAAACTTATAACACCTCTCTTCTTGCGTCGGGGTAAAAAATACTCTACATTTTAAAAGCAATTGACAAACTTTACCATTGTATCTATATCTAAAGCAAAATGCGAAACGTATCTGTCGAAGTAAAAACACCTTCCTATCTACAGACGTATTCTAGCTTTTGTCGTTGGCAAGACATTCACTAGCGTACCGAATACGTAAGATAAGGAGACAAAGAGGTATAGGCTGAGAACTCTACAAGTTTCGCGTGTAATCTCAGCGTTCGCTCTATCTATCTGGCTCTTGGCACTGGATCCCGTTTTAGGCCACTAAGCAAATCTTTACCATAAATGATCACGTGTTAGTTGTGTGTTAGGCAACTCGACGCGATGCCCTTGAGAGATACGAGTAACTCGATTTGACTCGAAAGACTTCTGATATTTCTTCTTAGCTCCTTTCAAGACGTGAATTTAAAACGGTCGATTAACAATTTCTCTTGATCACAGAGCAGCCCTATGTTTTTTGTTAAATCAGTATGCCCGGCCATAACGTGCGTGATTACAATTTTAATTAGATTCTTTTCCAGCGTTTCAAGTGAGCAAGTGCCCGTTGCTCGCATGTACACTATGCATTTAACACGTTCTCTCATACCGCGTGTACTCTACGATAATTGCTATTATTAACTACGAGCAACAAGCTGATATAAACTCTATCTGCAATGTGGTAAGGTTGAATTACCTTTTAAGTGTTACGAAGGAGTTTTTGCTTATTACTTTTTGCGGTCCTTGCAGCACCTATAATATGTTTACATATTTTGTGTCCTCGGAGATTGCTTGCGGTAAACACGTAATATGTGCTCATTATTTTAAATTCGCATTTTAAAATATTAAGTTTAAACAATATACGGACAGCATGCGGTAGTGTGTTTGTTTCTCTTTCACGCTGCAACAGATCAATGTATCGACTTGATTTTTTGTAAGAATAGTTAGTACTATGTTGGTATAAAATCTTTGGTTCGAGGGTAACAAAAAATATTAGTTTTATACCGGAAAAATGTATACGGTTTCAAACGAATATCTGAGCGAGTAAATCCGCAAGTTGCAGCTAGTTTCAGATGTAAATCTTCCTTTAGTAGAATGCACGTTTAAAAAAAAATTGGCTTACGTTTGACCGCCAACTCGCCTGATGTTAAGCGATGGTGCTGCCTACGATGGATCACGCTTGCCTAGAAGAAACCGACCACTCGTGATTTGAAGACACCCACATTGTAACTACAGGGGAACACCCAGGCAGCGCATTCCACAATTTGTATAATAAAACTGGAAGCAAAGCGCTTCGTACGTGTTTTTGGAATATCAACCATAAAGTGGTGTCGATTTTTCGTGCCCGCTCTGGCAGTCCGATAGAAAAATGGATAGGAGGGAATTAGATCATGCAGATCTGATGCACACTCTCCGAAATGGATCCTATAAAAAACGGATAGAGTTGCAACTGTATGTGCGTGTTTTAAATGTAACTGTCTAATTATTAGAGAATATATATATTAGACTCTAATATAATCATATATTATGTACATGTATATAATTATATCTAAGTACAGAGGTATATATTTAACCCGACTGAACAAGAAAGGAGGGTCATATTCTACAGGCGTATGAATGCATCTATTTTTGTTTTATTAACGGCTTCACCGATATTGATGTATAAGGTGTCGTCAGAATTGTCTTCATGCTCAGTGCTTTAGGCAAAATTTTGTAGTCGAGTATTTTCTTTTTTTTCTTAATCTATTTGTTACATATTATGACATCAACAACTACTCGCCAACAAAGGCTCTTATCACTGAATAATATTGCAATAAAATATTATCATAAGAATATAAGAAAGCGTGCTCATTCATCATTAGCCTTGAGTCCTTCACTCCGCCAAAAAGCCAGGGAGGGAGTGAGGCCGTAAAAATCCAACAGAATAATCCTACAAAGGTATTATAGTAGGCAGAATAATTTGTTAACAAAAGGCCGAGAGTTATACTTTTTAAATTTATAGCTTTGGGGTACTTTTTCAACGAGCCTTTTTACCCATATAAGTATTTTTCATGCCTCTGAAATATAATACCGTGATATTTCTTCACCTCGAAGGGATACAGAGCTATAGCATTAAAACGGTTTCTTCGTTATTTTTATGCAGATGTCATTATAATTCGATTCAGTCAGAGTATGCCCATACACATTGTTTTTAGGGTTCCGTACTCAAACGGGACCCTATTACTGAGCCTACGCTATCTGTCTGTCTGTCTGTCCGTCCGTCAGTCCGTCTTACCTTTAAACGGCTGTATCTTTGGAACCGTAATACATATCCAGTTGAAATTTTCACAGAATATGTTATGGTATATGTTACGGCGGATGAACTAGAAATTAAAAAAAAAATCTAATAAGAAAAAACAAAAGAAGGGGCCCTATACAACAAAAGTTTTTCTTAAACGTTTTTTTTTTTTTGCAATTGCTCTAATGTAACAACGGTAAGCATCAAATTTGGCATGATTATCAAACGAACTCACACTCAAAATTATAACAAAAATAATAAATAATGGCCAGGCGTGAGTCGGTGACAAAATTTCTGTCATTACCAAGTTATAACTGGTAATTTCGTTACTTGGCTGACCTTATCATTTCTTTCACAGTCCAAATGCCAAATTTTACTAATTTTGAAGTCTTTTTTTTAATTGATAGTTATTGTATTTTGTGGTGGTACGGAACCCTCAGTGCGCGGGACCGACTCGTACTTGGCCGTTTTATTAAGGTTCCGTATTATTACAAAGAACCCTTGTAAGTTCGATCTGTCCGTCCGTCTGTCCATGTGAATTAATATTTAAAGGGTGGCTCTGGTACACGTGAAATGGGGATGACATTTTTTTCGTCGCTTCACATCCTCGCTTAAAAGACCTATACAACGACAGCCCAGTATCGTTGTATAGGTCTTTTGAAAAGAAGGTAAGGTTACATACATCACTTTTTTATCAAGTGTATCCTTTGTGAAATATGGGCCGCCAAATTAGAAAAAAAGTTAGTCCCCGTCCTGCATTTTTATACTATAAGACATAGAAAATTTGAACTTGCAATACTTTTTTTTTTTATAGAATAGATCTACGTAGTACTGATAGATCATAATTATTAAAAACCTTTGTTCAAAATTATCTTGAAATATTTGTGATCAAATTTTTTTCAATAGAGTGATAAATCTATATAATATATATCTACACTAATATTATAAAAAGGTAATTATTGTAAGTTTATGTGTATTTATTTATATACCTTATGGACTCCGAAATGGCTGGACCGATTTTGACGGCCAGATGGCAGATAGCTTGATGTTATATGAAGTAATCCCGCAGCTAGTCTGGAATAAATTCAAGACGTGCTTAGCTCAAAGTTAACCAATTTCTAAAATGTTTTTAGCAAAGAATGTTTCTTAAGAGGAGTCTATAGCAAACACTGTTTTCGCGTTGTAGGTATTAAGGCAAACGTATTGCTATCTCAACGTTCCCCCGCAGCCGCGTCACAGATTCTATAGCAGTGTGTCACCGTAAGCTTCGGTGTGTGCGTGCTTGCGCGCACACATCTAAACTCACTACCCGTAGTAAAGCCACCTATACGGGCCTCTGGCCTGGCTAACGGCCTAGCCACGGCAAATCGCGATCTAGGAAAATAAATGGTCCCTGAAATTGATGTGTTTCTTTCATTTTAAAATAGTACAAGTTTTGATAGTCATGTGATTTATTTTCAACCGACTTCCAAAAATGAGGAGGTTATCAATTCGACTGTATTTTTTTAACCAACTTCCAAAAATGAGGAGGTCATCAGTTCGACTGTATTTTTTTAACCGACTTCCAAAAAGGAGGAGTTTATCAATTCGACTGTTTTTATTAAATTTATTTTTATTTTTATGTTTCTTACCTCAGAACTTTTTACTGGGTAAACCGATTTTGATCATTCTTTTTTTATTTGAAAGCTGGTGCTTCTCATTTGGTTCCTTTTCAATTTGGTCTAGTTCTGATGAAGCCTGTTTTTTATATATAAAAAAAAGATTTTATATATATATATTATGTTTGTTACCTCAGAACTTTCGACTGGGTAAACCAATTTTGATGTTTTTTTTTTATTTGAAGCTGGTGCTTCCCGTGTGGTCCCATTTCAATTTGGTCCAGTTCTGTAATTTTTATGAAGTCGGTTTTTATATTGATAATTATTCTTTAAAAAGCTATCAGGCTTCTCTGTAGGTACCTTTTAGGGTTCAGAATCAGTAAATCACGGAACCCAAAATACCAGAATTTTCCGGTATTTTTAAACGTAATTTAAGACCAGGCATTAAAACTGATTCCCGGCTTTTTCGGTACTCTCGGGATTCGGTATCGACGACATAAAATCTCGTTTTTATAGCAAATATTTTACTGTCGGACTGTCTGTTTCTATCTTTTTATCGAACATGCACTGTAATTTAGAATTATCGACATTTTCTACAAGAAAAATAAAACCCCTGTGTAACGTTCCATGATCGTTACCGACTTCCAATACATGGCAAATGGCACATAGCTAGAAGCCAAACTTAACCAATAAAAAAGGTCACTACTATGACATAAACATTGTTGACAGATGAAGGTGATTGACGTAATGTCAATCACTTTCATTTCGTTAAGCGAAAAATCATTGTTCTAACCCTCGGAAATATTTAATTGCATTTTTAAAAAGATTCGGGTATGTAAATATCATATTCTTTCTAGAAGGAATAGGTTATATATAGAACCCGAACTAAAAATCTCGTCTCATTTGTGCAGCGGTACTCCCGTGTGAAAGTCGTTCAGACATAACCTTTAAACTTATAATTATAATCTTGTAGCCCCGTACTCCAATCGGGTAAGTTCCGTTCAGAGTTAAAACTGGAAATACTTTTAAAATGTGAATTATCTTACAAGCCACCTGTGTTGTAAAACGCAGTGCAAGTGCGGTTCATATACTTATATTCTACTTATTTTGCTGTACTTATATTTCTAATATAATTGTGTTCTAAGCTCTTAAAGCATTCTGTAACTTGGATCCTTCCGATCAAAAACTGTGTTAACGCCGGTACCACGTCATGTGAGATAATGGGCGCCTAGTCCGATCTGCCGTCTATTCTTCGGGCCTCACACGACGTGGCCGAGCGGCTTCCGTACTGATCCTCATGCGGAGTTCTTCGACGCATTTTCAGGCTCCTACCCTCTACTAAACTACGGCCACGATACTGACAACAGTGTCGTGACGTGCGGACCTTACTCGCTACCACGTTGACCGTACTCCGGTCACGTCTCCAACAACAGCGACGTGACGCGCTGACTACACTCTGACCACGCCTGAAAACCTCGGACGGAGCTGTCTCGTCGCTACACTGCCCAGCTGACATTCCACGTGCCACGAGCCGCGTCGAGCTACGCGGCGACCGGCGCCCCAAGCTCTTCAAGCTAAGTCTCCAAACAAGGGACCAACACTTTTTTATCGCCATCACCTTCCGAGCTCACGACCCTCTGTCTGTAAATTCATTCGCTTGCTTTAATAAATCTTAACTTATACTATCTTAAACTCTTTTCTTTGAAACACCTACCCACTGCTAGGTAGAACTTCACCAAGCTTCACTTGGTGAACGTTTCAGTGGCGCCCAACGTGGGGCTACAAGATTTAATTATAAGTTTAAAAAGTTAAGTAAAAAGTAAAGGTTATGTCTGAACGACTTTCACACGGGAGTACCGCTGCACAAATGAGACGAGATTTTTAGTTCGGGTTCTATATATAACCTATTCCTTCTAGAAAGAATATGATATTTACATACCCGAATCTTTTTAAAAATGCAATTAAATATTTCCGAGGGTTAGAACAATGATTTTTCGCTTAACGAAATGAAAGTGATTGACATTACGTCAATCACCTTCATCTGTCAACAATGTTTATGTCATAGTAGTGACCTTTTTTATTGGTTAAGTTTGGCTTCTAGCTATGTGCCATTTGCCATGTATTGGAAGGTATTAAGCAGGAAGGTTGATTAAAAAGGTGTTGATCTCTCTGGCGTGGTATATTCACGGCTCCTTCTTTGTAACCTTGTGTCTGTCTGTAGGCTGAGGGGTAAATATAGCCCTGTGCTGGTGCGGGAGCTTATTTGTTAGAATACCCAGCTGTAGCTTCCATGCATGTCGTAAGAGGCGACTAAGGAAGACAAAGGTTACACCTACAGAAGTAACGCCCTTCTGTCTGCGTCTTAAACGCACTATAATATTTTTTTTACTTGTCTTTTTTTTATTATAGAATAATTAAAATCATTTAGTACTTTTATACTCGACCTATCTTAAAATCTTGTTCTTTAAACTCAAATTACCAAACTTACCACCCAACCTACACTCGGAACATCTAACTTGTATTATTGTAAAACTTGCTCTCACGGAAACTTACCCGATATCTCTCTTAAAACTAAGATTCTAAACTCTCTTTGACGTAGGTATATAAAATGGCGTACCCCATTTATACCTTTTTGTCTCTACAAAAAGCTGAACTTGCATATGAGGTTGCCCTCCGTGGTGGTTCCTCGGATGACTCTGTGCAGGAACTACGGAAACAGAAAATGAAACTTGCAAAAACCTCCAACTGTACTACAAACTAAAAAATAATTTACCACTATAGCTTCCCTCTGAAGAAAATCTAATTAATCTAGCATCTAAAACTTGATAACGCAACTCTAAAAATTTAAATTAAAAATTTTAAAATACCTGACTTGAAAAAAATACTTAGAAATATTTTTATTTACATATATCGTATGATATCTATTTATGTATGTCTATTAAATATCAGAAATAGGGCGGTTAGTGTACTCTAAAACTGAAAGCCTTCACACTAAGAGCGGTTATTGCAAACTCTTTAAAAATAAGCCTCTAAAATGCTAGGAGCGGTACTCGTGAACTCCATAAAAAAGCCCAAAACACGAATATTAATTAATATAACCTTTAGCATACTAGGTAACTCAAGTCAGTCGTCACCACAGCTATAGCAAACTAAACACTTACCGTCTTACTTAAAAATCTTCACAATAATCCTCTCGCAAACCTCTCTCAATTGCGAGGCGTTTTAAGACTTGATCCAGGATCAACTTTTTTTCACCCATATATCTGCATAAACCTATTTTATCCCTCTCTCAGATAAAATACCCACAGAGAAACAAAAATCATTCAGTTGGCGCAGACTATAGCAAAAATAATCGACTAAAATTCTTGTTGAACGAATAATGTATGAAAATTTTGATTTTTACGTCAGTGGTAATATGAATGTCAATGTCAGGTGACAAATTTGACGGTACTCAGAGCACGCGTGTGTCAATCTGGGTTAAATTTTTGCGCATTTTCTGTATAAATAAATAATATTTTAACTTGTGTTAGTGAAAACAAGCCGATTTCAACAGTGAACAGTTTCGATTTCAGCATTCAGTAGCGAAAACACTCTGCTGGAGCCGAAATTTAAGGATAAAAAGGATTAGAAATGGAGCTCGTAAAAAAAAATCGCTTCATAAATTGGAGTGAACAGGAAAAGGTAATTACCAAGTTTTAGTTGTATGCTGACCCTTAAAAATGCACGAATTAACATGATCTATTATAAAAGAGGTCCAAGAGTTTTGGATTGCAGGCCACGCACCATTCCTTGTTTCAAATTCGATTCATTATGCCAAGGCGTTATTCT
Source organism: Agriopis leucophaearia (assembly GCA_949125355.1). Taxonomy (NCBI): domain Eukaryota; kingdom Metazoa; phylum Arthropoda; class Insecta; order Lepidoptera; family Geometridae; genus Agriopis; species Agriopis leucophaearia. The sequence continues at coordinate 13,518,782 of OX421262.1, forward strand.
AACATGACCCATGATCTTTCCTCTGTTTGCCAACCACAACTACTTGGAATATGGCCTGCCAGAGGTCTAAGAACACCACAGGCAATATTTATGGCCAAATACAACCTACAATTCCTCCAAAACCTTGGTTCTTCAAATAAATAAAAAATAGATAAACATGTTACTTCTACCATCTGTTGCTTGTACTTCAGTGTTCCTCGCGACAATTAGAATCCGAGACCACTCCCTCTGTGTATTTTTAAATGCATACTTAAATGGATATTAATACCTAGACATGGAACAAACACAATTGTTCATCACATGAAAGTTTGTTGTAGGTGGGACTCGAACCCGCGCCAATAAGCGCAGAAGGAAGGTTCACTAGCAATTGAGCCACTGGGGCAGTCTAATAATTGCTCGTTTAGTTAAATATTCAATAAATTAAGCATTTAGTTAGTTTGTGCACGTGCTGTGTGGTACGTTCGTGCGTGAAGTCACCTGCCGGCCCAACGGAAGACCAGCGTCGGTTGTTTACAACCGGCATCATGCTGAGTTGGAGCCGGATTGTGACAAAAAAAATATGATAAGATTTAATTAAGGCGTGCCGAAGTCTTTACCCACAGCTATAGTGGTTCGCAAATTGATCCTGCTTGCCATATACTTGTGCAATCAGGTAGGAAGTCAAAACTCTGTCATGTGTTCTAATGTTATTATGTTTTTTTAGGTGCTGTCGAGCTTTCTACACGAAAACGAGTCCATGTAGCATGTACTATTGCAAGGCCACAGAAGACATGATTCAAGTCGAGACTCCTTAAAGAAAATCAACAACCACAAGTCTCCAATACCAAAACACCTGGCAAAATAGGGATAGAATAGTTTAGGCAGCGACCCAAAGCCTTGCTCTGTTATCTTAGGAGCTTGGCTGGTTTATGTAAATGTGTTTAGCTAAATGCACAATACACCCCAGCCAGTGTCAGTGCAGGTCTTGTCACCCTAACTTTGAATTAGAATTAGGGACTCTTGGGGTTGGCTTCAGCTCCAACAATGCCTATCAAATATCCGGGCTAGACCTCGAGAGTAAAGTTAATCAAAAATACATACCTATTTAATATAATTATAAAAATACTATGAGAGAATTAGTACTGAAAATATGTTTAGTATTTGATTACATATTTAAAATCTATGCTCTTATGTAAGATTTTTAATTAAAATACATGTTTAGTTTTTGTGTAAGTGTAATATATTTTATAATAAATTATTTTCCATAAAAATGCTTTGACTTATTCGGCCAATGTCATCATTGATAATGTCCTCGTTGTTTGTCATTTCTTCATGTTAAAGTTGTGCTGTATCTGAGGAAATAAATAATCAATTAAAAAAACCGACTTCAAAATTAGTAAATACGCAGTTTTGTTTACTTGGATGACATATTTTTTTCAGTGAGTAGTAGTAGTTTCATTTAAAAACCAAACTACTTAACTGATTTTGATGAAATTTATATGGGACCACCTCTGAAGTAAGACCTACCAAACAAAAAAGGAATCATCAAAATCAATTCATAATTGGTGGAGAAATCGTTGAACATACATAATAAAATACAGTAGAACCTCCTCCGTTTTTGAAGTCGGTTAAAAAAAGGAGATTGTCATATTCAATGCATTACAATGTTCCTATATCTAGTCATTTGAGAGTGGAGATTCTGAGAAATGTTAATGAATTAATAGAAAAATAAATAGCCAGACATTTAAAACTTATTTTGGTGGGACAACGGGTGGATACAATTATGTCCACTGTCACACAAAGCACCCTGAGACTACCAGTGGGATGAAGCAGTAGATTTAACAGAATGTAACCCTTTCTCCAGTAACGAGCCCAGGTGTTGTTTGTTATTTACACCTGAGCTCATTACACTAAAAGAAACTGAAGAACAAAGAAATCCCAATGCCTGCCAAGCGTAAAGTGTACAACATGTGTATTCTACCAATACTTACCTATGGGTGCCAAACCTGGAGCCTAACAAGGGCTCGCACCCAAAAACTCAAGGTATGTCAACAAGGAATGGAGAGAAGCATGTTGCCCATTAAGCTGAAGGACAAGTGAAGACTGACCAGAATATGGAAGGCCACATGCGTGACAGATGTCTCACAGAAAATCAAGTGACTAAAATGGCATTGGATAGGACATGTAGTCAGACTCCCTAAACAAAAATGGATCAAAGAGGTCATATTGTGGTACCCCGGAGATGGGAAGAGATCATGGGGACGACCACATAGAAGGTGGGAGGCTGACCTACCAAAAGGGTGGCGCATAATAGCCAGAGATAGGGAGAAATGGCCACTTCTAGAGGAGGCCTATGTCCAGTGAGGACAACCTGATTCTGAAACTGGTGTTACAAACAATTTTTTTTAGAATTAAGTATTGTTTTTTTTTTTTTATTAAGTAGTAAGTATAACTAGTATATAATTGTGTAATTGGATCAGAGAATAAAGGCTATTTTTATTTTAACCCTCTCTCCGATCCTCTTCGAACAAAAAGCTGAGATGCTAGATGCAAAGCTAATAAAAAAAAGAGTAACTCACCTAGTTCTTTGTAAAGAATCGACAAATTGTGCAGAACAGCACTATCGTAGTTTTGATATTGGCATAGTTACCCCTCATCAATTTCAGCAATATCAGAAATCGCTGCTTCAAGACACTGAAGTACCTTTCAACAACATTGCGGGTTCGGATATGCCGGTTGTTAAAACGCATCATGTGTGCTGCCTCCAGTGCCACGATGTCACATATTTTAAGGTCAGCATCACAGACGATCTGAAAATCGTTTTTTACATTTAAAAATTATTTACTGATAACTAGCTGCACCCAGCAATGTCAGTGACACATGTGATTTATCATAATACCCATAAACATGAGTTCCCACTGCTGGGACTTGACCTTGTCTTCCTAACACAGTAGCAGTGTGCGGCAGGGTTAGAAAGCTATGCGTGACTATAAAATCTTGCATGCCGTTCTACGAATACCGACATGGATTATAATATACAAGCTGGAATGGCATTGTGCAAGATATGTACTTACTTGGGTATTGATAGAGAAATGTCTCTTACTGTTGATGTGATACTGGCCAACGTCTCCTTCATTATTTCTAGGTGCATGCAATCTATTGCACCCATAATCCCTTGAAGGCCGCAAATAGCTTCAAACTTGCTGATAGCGTTGGCTTTTTCCATCATAATATTCAAAGGCATTTTTATGTACCTACTGTGAACTTTTGGGAGCCAACGCTATTGCTACTTTGCGGGCCACACGTGACAGCGTCTGCTGGCTCAATCCGCGCAGTCTTCTTGGATCTAAAAATAAAACAAAACTTTCTTACTTATCTTGGATTCACATACATACTGCATAACACGAAACTTGAACAAAATAAGTATTTTTTATCTACCTCATGGTGGCCCCAATATCTGATTACTGCCATTACTTGCAGTTCCACAGGGATGCCGCCACCTCGCAGATTCACCTGTAGAATAGTGTTCCGTGGTCTGCCCTCAGCAAGTCAGAAATCCGGCGGATATTTTCATTGCTGGAACGGTACCTCAGCCGAAATTCATCATCCGATAAATCATATATACCATGTATCGGATCACGCCTTAATTCTCTGGCGTATCCTTCTTTTCAACGCGGGAGCTCTAAATTGGCGTAACATGTCCACATCCCTTCGGAAATTGCACAAATCCATGATAAATAACCACAAAACTTAGCCAAACAACAAAAAAACAACCTAAAAGAATGTTATTCAATCAGCTAAATGCTGATTGGCCGATATATACTGTGATCTATGCTGATTGGTTAAAAAGCCGCCATATTGCCTCGCAAAGGTCTCTTAACAACGTCCGGCCAGTGGTAAAATTTTGACAGCTATTGAGAGCGCTTTCAAAGCCCTCGCAACTTTTTTTTTGGTTTTAGGTAAGAATTTCGCTTGATCCGCAGATCAAAGGTCTCTCAAGAATGTAAAAAGATTTTTAAGTAAGACGGTTATAGTTTACTGATAGTTTAACTCTATCGTTACCCTGATAACTTCTCTAAGCTCACCTAGACTACAAATCGCTACCTACAATCTTATGGTCCTATACTCGTATACCACTACTATACTCTCTTTGACGTACTAACTAGCAAAATAGTTCCTTATTTTGTTAGCTTTTCTTTTATTTTGCTGCTTTTAAGTATTGTATCTAACATTCTTAACAGCAAAAGGAAGAACCCACCGGTATTCTTGCCGTCTGTATAGGTGCCACTATAGCATTTATACAGCGATACCGGACTCTTAACACAGTACGCCACAAGTCTTATTGGGAACTTCAGACCATAGCATCCTGATTACATTAATTTTACACTCGAGCCTACTTAATGTTAAAATATTAGACTCAGCCCTGGACGGGGAAGGTGCAATTTTATAACTAGGATGCTAGAGAGGTCAGCGAATTTTCTTGAGCAAAAATTCTTAACTGAAAAAGGGGGTATGTAACGTTCCATGATCGTTACCGACTTCCAATACATGGCAAATGGCACATAGCTAGAAGCCAAACTTAACCAATAAAAAAGGTCACTACTATGACATAAACATTGTTGACAGAGGAAGGTGATTGACGTAATGTCAATCACTTTCATTTCGTTAAGCGAAAAATCATTGTTCTAACCCTCGGAAATATTTAATTGCATTTTTAAAAAGATTCGGGTATGTAAATATCATATTCTTTCTAGAAGGAATAGGTTATATATAGAACCCGAACTAAAAATCTCGTCTCATTTGTGCAGCGGTACTCCCGTGTGAAAGTCGTTCAGACATAACCTTTAAACTTATAATTATAATCTTGTAGCCCCGTACTCCAATCGGGTAAGTTCCGTTCAGAGTTAAAACTGGAAATACTTTTAAAATGTGAATTATCTTACAAGCCACCTGTGTTGTAAAACGCAGTGCAAGTGCGGTTCATATACTTATATTCTACTTATTTTGCTGTACTTATATTTCTAATATAATTGTGTTCTAAGCTCTTAAAGCATTCTGTAACTTGGATCCTTCCGATCAAAAACTGTGTTAACGCCGGTACCACGTCATGTGAGATAATGGGCGCCTAGTCCGATCTGCCGTCTATTCTTCGGGCCTCACACGACGTGGCCGAGCGGCTTCCGTACTGATCCTCATGCGGAGTTCTTCGACGCATTTTCAGGCTCCTACCCTCTACTAAACTACGGCCACGATACTGACAACAGTGTCGTGACGTGCGGACCTTACTCGCTACCACGTTGACCGTACTCCGGTCACGTCTCCAACAACAGCGACGTGACGCGTTGACTACACTCTGACCACGCCTGAAAACCTCGGACGGAGCTGTCTCGTCGCTACACTGCCCAGCTGACATTCCACGTGCCACGAGCCGCGTCGAGCTACGCGGCGACCGGCGCCCCAAGCTCTTCAAGCTAAGTCTCCAAACAAGGGACCAACACTTTTTTATCGCCATCACCTTCCGAGCTCACGACCCTCTGTCTGTAAATTCATTCGCTTGCTTTAATAAATCTTAACTTATACTATCTTAAACTCTTTTCTTTGAAACACCTACCCACTGCTAGGTAGAACTTCACCAAGCTTCACTTGGTGAACGTTTCACCTGTGGAAGAAGAAGCTGAAAAACTGCAGTTTTTGCGATTAGCGATGAAGACGATTTAGACTGTATACCTTTAGCTAGATTTATATTTGATTTAATTATAGGCTTGCATTTGATCGCCAACTCGCCTGATGTTAGGCGATGATGCGGTCTACGATGGAGCACGCTTGCCAAGAAGAAACAGATGCACTCGTGGTTTGGAGACACTCAGATTGTATTGTGACTGTCGGGGAACACCCATTCAGGAAGCGTATTCCACAGACTAGCAGTTTGCACAATAAAAGTGGAATCAAAATAATTAGGAATATCAACGCTTTCGACTTTTGTGCCTACTCTGGCAGTCTGATAGAAACATGGGCAGGAGGGAAATAGACTAGCAACTTTGCGCCGATGTTCAAAACTAAGAAGCTTCGTTTAAACTAGGGATTCGTTGCTAATGAGCATTTTGGCACGTTTCTCAATAGACTCAAACACATCAAGCTTAGATGACTATCCAAAAAGGAAATTCAGTACTTACTTGACGTGCAGTAGGAAGAGCGTTGCAGAGACCAAACCACCGGCCCTTTGAGAACACCAGCATTCATTGCCAATCGATTGGACGAGCAGCCATCAATGATAACTCGAATTGATTTATCCGTAAATAAGTCTGATATCCACGCAACGAAACCGGTGGACAACACAAATGAGGAAAATTGCTTATAAGGTCGTCATGATAAACCCTGTCGAAAACCTTAGAGATGTCGAGGAAAACGGCGAACGCTTCTCCGTTTTTATCGATGGTCTAACTCCAGATGTGTGTGGCTTACGCTACAAGATCTCCAGTCGACCGGTTTCGGTGAAATCCGTATTGCCGGTCACTGAGATCATTTTGTACATTTGCAAGCTTTGGCACTGGTTGTAAATTTTCAAGCTTCCACCCTTACGAAGGAAAACATTTGATGAGACTATGACGATGAAAATAACGATGCAGATTATTACTCTCTGATCCAGCCCGCTACTCAGTAGCGGTTTCTTCACCTTTCGTAATTCTGACCATTCTGGTGAAATCTGTATCTATCTACATCCCACTCGATATCAACTCTAAAGGTACTAGGCAGGTGTGACAATACAAATCAGTGGCTTCGGATGAAATGCAATCTTCCTTAGTGTCTTATCATTGGCAGTCAGTATGCCTTTCTTCTGAAGATCCTTCGACCTGCACAGATGGGACGAATGCTTAGTGTCAGTCCATGGAGTACTACATTTTTTTATCCAATGTACTACTGAAGTAAAGCTCGCTGATAGTTAAGGTCTCAATGTAGCCATGTTAAAGCGCGCACGCATAAGATATATTACCTAGCTTAAGTAATGTCTCAGATCCGTCCGATGCTGTAGAAAAGCTATTACTACACACTGCATACTGCATATTTGTAACTGCATATCAACTGTCCCCTCAAACTCGACACTTGGGTATGCAGACGACAGCACAGAGCTACATATCCAATGCATGAACTGGTTGACCACAAATTCAGTCTCTCTGAGAAGCCATGGTTGAACGCATGAACTTGTCCCGTCAGGCAGTTTCCGATTGGGGCGATACCAATCAGGTCAAGTTCAATGCAGCTAAGACCCACGCGTGTATGTTCTCCACAAATAGGATATCATTCCACCTGACTTCTTTTTTTCCGGGATGTAGATATTCCAATAACTAACCGGCTCGTGCTTTTGGAAGATTCCCTGACAACAACCCACAACTTTGGCTTCTATATTGAGAATAAGGCTCCTTGGCTGCCAAAAAGCTGGGTATTCTTCCAAAGATGCGACAGTATCTCACGTCCAAACAGTTGTTATTTCTGTACCAAGCACAAGTTCAGACGTGCATGGAGTACCTACTGCTCGGACCTTTGGGATGAATTAGCCAAGTAAGTATCAGCTTAGATCTCTGGAGTCCATTGAGAATAGTGACAACAAGCTCACCAGCAACATCGGAATGAATTGTTATGCATGTATCATTTGACAGCAGCAGAAAGAACTTTGAAGTAAAATTCAGAATAATAATTTGGCAATTATTCATCTGAATTTTTTCGTCACCAAAATAGACACACTGCTTAAACGCACTATAAACCATACTACCGATATTGACATTCGATCACCAAAGCTCTTAGTGGGTGAATATTATTCCGTGGCAGAAAGAAGTACAGTACACTGAACTATCAAGAACCATCAGTAAAACTCTTTGACTTATTTAAATCGTTCATATATTCATTACTACTTCTTGTTTCACTTATAATTGCACCATTAGTTAACAAAATTAAGGTAGTACCGAAAGTACCGAGAAATCCCGGTTCTGATGACGTCAAGTACCGAAAATCCCGGTTCTTAAATTCAGTACCAGTTCCAGAAACCCTAGTACCTACATTATATTTGGCTAATTTTCTAGATGACTGTAACTATAATTCCCTAAAAAGTTTACCACTAAGCTTAGATAAAAAAGTCAGCTACCAAACAACCAAAACACATCCAGATCAGATCAAAACACAGGCTTTATTGCAAAAATTACGCGTCCTAAATAAAAATAGGAGATCAACGTAATACCACAAATAGCATCTAGTAAGTTAGGTACCACTAATAGGTATATTCTTTACATTACCTACCACCTCCCTGCCCATTAAATGCCTTTATTATATAGTACTAGGTATAATAATTATATGTACGTAGTACACAATACTTACGTAGGTATGTTGAATGTATTTGATTGAACATTAATAATAATTCGAAATGCCCATTTTACTTCAATAACGTAAGTAAATAAGAAAAAGTAATTTTGATTACTTTCCCATCTCTAGTGTCGATATAACCGTTAGCATCCCTATTGCTTGTCTGTGTGAAGTAAAGTAAGTAAAGAAGTAAAGTCTTACCTTCCCCCCGACCCCCTATGTGCCCGATAGAGAGAATTGCTGCTCGTGAGATTTTTAGGTATATTTTTTGTTAGAATTTAGGTTCTGCGGCATACCTCTTTTTACCCCCTAAATTGTAACAAAATGTTTTGTTATTGGTGTCAATCGCTTGAATGGAATGTAATCTAGGCTTATACGTTTTATTATTTTCAAAAAAGTTTTTGGTTTCTAAAATATGATGACTTTTAATAGACATAGTTTCAGAGCAAAAATATGGCTGTTTTAAATGCTTATAACATTACAGTGATAAAACAAACTGGAAAAAATAAGTAATATAAAGCCTAGTAAATAATGAGCTGAATACATGAAAAAAAAAAACACCGAAATCGGATAATATTAGGAGGTAGAAAACAGCTTTTTCTTTTTGTATGGACAAGTACGCGCTATAGACCCCTCTTAAGTATTGGTTAAATAATAAAAATAAATGTTGTGTCGGAATAATTACATCTCTAAAATTGAGCTAAGTCCACCGAGCTTTATTCGTTCGATTTTTTCTATAACTACCAATGTCAGAACTATGAATATGACCACAATTAAATGGCTTTGGCTACGGAACCCTACTATATGCGTACCTCGACATGCTAACCTGTTATTTAATTTTATTAATTTTTCATATCCATCCAAACCTATAGAATAAGCCTAAACTAAGACATCATCATCATCAACATAGGGGCCTTTTTTATACTTTTTTGGATGTATGCCTCTTCCCTTTTCTTCCATTCCTGGTGGCCTTGTGGTCGCCTAAAATCATCAGAACTAAGTAATCACGTTGAAATAATATACTTACTACTTACTCCTGTAGCGCTGTGACCCCATGTGACACCACTTTGAGTCGCCAAATTTACGCCACAAATAAATTAGTTTAAAAAAAACAGGAATCGTTTGAAGTTCAAAGGATCTCGAGTTTTTATTTACATTTCCGAACCAAACAACGCTTTTTCGAATCCTCTTTAAAGATTCCACCTTATAAATTGCAAATCTGGGAGTTCGTAGGCAAGCTTCAGACGACAGGCCTTTACCGGAAGTAGCTCAGCGGTTTGTCCATAGGAGAGCACATTTTTCACAGTTATTGTACAAGCTACGTGGGTTAACATAACGCTACGTCGTAGCACGAACCGTGTCGTAGCACGGAGGTGTAGCTGTGTTTAGGGCTGCCCACAGCGACTGCTGTAGGTATTAAGACAGTGGCTTATTTAAAACTGTTTTAATGATGAATTTCTAGTGTAATTCCGCTTCTACGTCGCTTCAAGTACAATAAGGAATTTGTGATAAATATTTGTTGATAATGTTAATTTTATCGAGTTTAATTTTGCCTAACCTGATATAAAATATTAATTACATAAATTGAAAATTAACGTAACCTGAAACAAAAATTAATTAATTCTGAATTATTTTTAATTATAAAATTATTAAAGTAATCTGAAACAAAAATTAATTAATTCTCATTAATTAATTAATTTTCTCGGCCAAGCGCTCGACGAGTCAACACGTCCTGAGGATGCCGTGTGAAGAGGCGAAACACGTGTCGACAAAGTGCACTAAGGAAACGGGTACAATTTATTACTTTTTAAATTCAATTAAAATACATGTAATTTCAATTAATATATATTTTAATTTTCAGAATTAATACATTTTTGTTTTCAGATTTAGTATTATCATATTTCATGTGTCAGAATTAATTAATTTTTGTTTCAGATTACGTTAATTTTCAATTTATGTAATTAATATTTTATATCAGGTTAGGCAAAATTAAACTCGATAAAATTAACATTATCAACAAATATTTATCACAAATTCCTTATTGTACTTGAAGCGACGTAGAAGCGGAATTACACTAGAAATTCATCATTAAAACAGTTTTGAAAATGGACTTCCGCAAAGTAACGCCTGATTCAATCAACTAGTGGCTTATTTTTCAAGGTGGTGAAGTTTCAAGTGTGGAAAAGTGTATAGTAATCTGCACTGACGTCACAGTTGGAGTGTATTCTGCATTTACTGCTGCTAGCAATTGAAAACCAGCTTTGTTCTTTAAAAAAAGGAGCATGAACTTGGGGGATATTTTTCAAGAAGTTCCGAACCTTACGTTTTTTTACCCACGACCGAACTGAGAAGGTACGCTTATGGGTTTAGGTTGTTTGTCAGTGTATATGTGTGTATGCATGCGTGATTGTAGTTTATTTTTAATTTATTGTTTTAATTACGATTGTATATTTAAAATGACTATTTTATATGAAGTGTGTTTTTGTGTGTAAAATTAGTTTAATTTAATGATTTTATATTTTATGTCTGTTTTTCTATCGTTATAATTCTAATATTATTTTGTACAAAATTAATTTAATGTTATTTCATAAGGTGACTTACACTATTGCATTAGGCTATCCTGTAATAATAGTTGTAATTTTGATAAATAAATAAATATTGTGTTTTTGCCACAAATAAATTACGTCTATGTATGTTAATATTATTCTCCAAAACGGCTGGACCAATTTGAATGCAATTTCGTATTTGAAAGCAGGTTTAACCACCGTTGTTCTTAGTTGTTCGATCAAAATGTGTTCTGTTCAAAGCCGCTGTGTTTTTTTTACCTCTTTTCCGAATAAGCCATGGATTTTAAAGTACGTTAAAGTAAGTAAGCATTATTTATGTTATTTCATGTTTTAGTTAAATTTATTACATTATGAAGGTTCCTTTTAATAGTTTTAAGGGACCCTATATAAAATATATTTATGTATTCAATTCTGAATTTGTATGTATGTACCCATGTATAGGTAATATGTATATAAATATATTTATTTGTTATCTGAATCATATATTAGTATATATTTAATTGTATAATTAAAAGTGTTCACATCTTTTCCCCGTCTAACCTATATACGTAAATTCTATCCGTCCAATTGTTGCATGGAAGAGATCGCTTTAAACGATAAGGCCGCCACTTGTGGCATTGGCTCTTAAGTTTATTTATCTGTAACTTTTAATTTTGATGTGCACAATAAAGAGTTCCTATTTATCTTCTACTTTTCTAATAAACTAGATGGTTATGCTTGCTTTGATCCTGAAGCGCATAAATCGAGCGTGCGTCCGCTAAACGGAGCCAGTGAGCTACAGTGACAGCACAATGTTCGCTTATCTTAATTGCCTTCAGAGATACCATCACCGAGGATTTATCTGCGGTGCCTGCAGAATAACTACGGCACTTTTTAGCGGTCTGCGCGGTAAAAAGTTTAATGATAGTGCTGCCCACTCGTATCTCTTCATCGAAGTTCTTTTTTTTACTTCTTGGCTTTACGAGTTTGGTTTAACTGATATCATGTATTAACTCAGATGTAATAGTAAGGTAAAGAAAAAAAACACATCAGTCATAGGACTACACGTCAGAAGTGAAAACTTAAGTAGTAATTCACCTATTCTGCAAGAGATGGCGCTGTTTTAAAATACACGGTACAGCGATCGGTGAAGATGGCGCGAGTTCTATGATTTTTGTTTACCCAAAAATGGCTCAACGTGCCTAAAGAAGTTTTCACTTCATAAAACAAAGAAAAAACTAAATACTCAAAAAATGCCGTGCCCAAAATGCTGGCCCCATTACCACTTATACCAATGCGCACCCTTTGAGCAAAGTAGGACAATTTTGGTACGGTAAATGTGTGTAAGACCTAAGGAAAATGTATTGTTAAAAATAACTAACAAACAAGTCCGGGCAAGACCAAGTCATTCCTCAAGTAAACAAGTAATATTAAATTGAATATATTTTATACCTACCACGTTTTGAATTTTTTGTGAATGTTGCATTTTAATACAGTCTGAAATATATTCATAATTTCTAGTCTAGCTCATTGGAAAGGATACAATCGATTTTAAATCTTTATTTTGTTTCATGTTACTGGAAACTTTCCATTACGGTTATTAGTTGTGAATATCCAGGATATTAAGCATTGTGTAATTTCCTATGAATTTTTCTGCAATGTAGTGACTACAGTTATAAAAAAGAGAGAAATTCTGAGGGTGTACCCCGAGACCATAAAATCCGTGTCATTTTTTTAGCTAACACACGTTTAATTGACGTTTCCAAATAAGGCCGATTATAATTCGATAGTGGTAGGGCTTCCCCCTGGCTTCATAATTAAAATACATGTATCTGATGTGCATTGCGTGTTTTATTGAGGGATTCACGTCAGAGCCACTCCATTGCCACTTGGAACCACTACCACCGCAATGTTGCTTCCGATTGCTGTGAAAATGTAATCATTTATCACAGTATTTTTTTATGCACACCACTTTCTCGCAGAATTTTAACAACATATACCCAAAAAGAAAACTTCTTACACAAAGGGATAGCGACACAACATAGTAGTCTTTTTGCATTTATAATTTAGTGATGTAATGAGATAAAATGTAATTCTGCGCAAGATTTTAGAGGTCTATTGACATCACCTCAAATCTTATCAAAAAGCCTTTGCTAACAGCTATTATCAAAAATATCTCGACAAATACCTATAAAAATGGGATGCTATTCTGTGAAGCAATGTGTGAATTAGTTCTTGATTATTTAATGCTATCGTGCTAAGAGAAAGTGAAGAAAGTTCTGAATACATTGGACAAAATATATGTCGTGATATTACCGCTAAAATTGAGGTGCCGTTAGATGATACCCACTTTCGTAATCTTTTAAAATCTCACACTAAATTGTTTACACTCAAGATACGTAAATTAACGGAGAGACGAAGTAAAACTAAATTCAAAACAAGTCCTTTCATTGGGTATCATTATAGAAACTGTATCCAGCGCTGTTGTCCCTCGGCGCTATCAAAGACATTCCCATTGTTTATCTATCGAGACACAATAGAAGGCTGGAAGCTAACGGGCAAACTAAATAAATTATTCATTAGACAATGACCTGCCACGAACAAATCTGATTCAATTTAATAATTTGACCTTCTACATAAATACTCAATCTTGCTTAGAAGACCAAAAAAGGCGCAAATATAAGTACCCTAGACAGAGAGTATATTTTTTAACTTTTTGGGCTAGAATCCTTGGAGCCGTGGGGACCAGGTCTTTTTAAAGATTTTTCATCACTTCTAGTCGATGCTACATGTGACAAAAATGCTGGCCTCTACTTTGCTCAAATGGTGTGTGCATTGGCGTAGCAGTAGCGGTTTATTAGAATAGTTTTTACTAAGTTTTTTTTTTCGAGCTTACTTTTTCTATGATTGGAATAAAACATGATAACAATTTAATAATTTGTAGTCAGTTTTAATATTATTATTTATATAGGGTTACGGAAAGGGTATACTAAGCCGAAAGGAACACACATACATTTTGGAATGACTGTATTCTATGTTACTGCAGCTTACGGCGTAGACTCCCCGACGGGACGGGAGTCTTCCCGTGAACATGGTGCATGTAACTGCGCCGAAATATCGGGAGCTCCTTCTACAACCTTACCACGGTAAATATCCCGTAAATAATCATATAACTTTATAGTTTATAATAATCAGAGCTCTATTTATCTGGAATGTTTGATTTGGCAAATGAATATCGTTGTACAACTATATTATTGACATAGCCAATATTGTTTACGTTTGTGATTACACTACACGCAATTTCATGAACATCCAAAACGTTCGAACTAAATAATAGGTAGTTTGCCAGTTTTATGGTTTGAATCAATATCACACTTATATAAATGCGAAAGTATTTGTCTCCTTGTCTGTCTGTTCATCTATACATCTGTCTTTCTGTCCATCAGTCTCTCTGTCCACCTATCTCCGTCTATCATCTTTCTTTCTCTATCCACTTGTTTCTCTGTCCATCTGTCTGTATGTCCATTAGTTTCTTTGTCTGTTGTGATCTTTTCATAACTTGACGGCTGCGCACATATTTGAGAATAATTAGTGTACTTTATTTGCTTGTGGGGATGACTATTAGATATACATTTATTCAAGAAAATGAAGGAAAAGTAGAAAATCGTGAGTAAACCAACGACGCAAAGCTAATATTGAATAGTATAAAGGCAAATAGTCGTTAACTGGTCGGTTGGCAGCGGGAACTGCAGGCCCGTTCATTCCAGGGTGGTCACGGTTAATGTGTCATGTTAATGGATGCCGTTAAATATCCACGAATCCATTTTATGATCTTCCAATTTTATCTCCCAAGTGCCACTGAGCATAAAATCGAACGTTCACATTACTTTGCAAAATCAAAGTTAAAACCTACTAACATAAAGTGAAAACTTTCATTAAATTACCGTAAACATGACAAATTACTTGACAACAATAGAAAACGTGCCGCGAACAAGGTTATTAATGTAAAGTCAACAACGAACAATTCTGTACAAAATGGAAAATGAATTTTGCATGTAGAGTTTGAATAGATTGGGAACGGTCATTAGTTATGGCGTAGTTACGTCGCTCGATTTATTTTTATTTGGCGGATATAGGACCGTGCATTTTCAATTTAATCCGGGAAAAAATAATCATACTGACTTTATTGTACCTGCTCCACAGCTCCAACTACTAAAGTGGAGCGAGTCCAACGGTTTAATGCCTTGTCCACACCTAATAAGTATGATAATAGGGCTAGAGAGTGGACAAGACGGTGTTTCTACGTATTTTGCTTCAATTTAGTTTTGATCAGAAAAAAAAAATTATAACCAATTGTTTACCTGCTTTAGTTTGGTTTTATAATCCAAAAATGAGAATCGTTCATAGATATTCGTGGATTTTATAACATTGTATGAGTTATCCAAATCCCATCTATTGCTTTTACTTGCCACTTTTAATTGAATCATCAAACTGAAATATATTATTAAAAATGCGTGTACGTATGTGTGCAATGCCACTGATGAGCGAGTGGCGAACTGCCGAGTTCGTGTTCATTTATACTCGCTGAGGGGTATCGCAAATCCGTTAGGGGCTGGGCCTAGTAAACAAATCGTGTAGCGAGTGACTCTCTCGGCACTCTATTCGGCTAAGTGCTTGGCCGAGCACTCATCAAACTGTTCATACGATCCGAGCACTTGGCCAAGGGCGCTGTCTCGCCACTGTACTCGGTAGGTGTGATCAAGGCATAAATCGCCACTCCGCGTTTGATGGCGATAATGGTTATGAATAAAAATTTATAGCCGATGAAATAGCCTTCTATTCAGTGCAGCTCCATCTCAATTAAAATCCTATTATCTAGTCAAATGGTTCGCGCCATGTGCTCGGAAGTACTGCTATAAGTGTTATTAGCAGCGAATTATCACGACTCTGGTTTATAACTTTCTTTGGAACATTGTATTGAAGTTCACTTTATTTTTTTACAATTTAAATTAATTTTAATTGCGGTGCTATGACACCGTCTGTATCTATATGTATGATCTGATACCAATGTAATTTGCCCACAACGACGTATGCAGTAACATGGACGCTAATCTAGAAGAGTGTGCACAAGATGCGAGTTGCACAATGGGCCATAGAACAGACCATGTCAGGCATCACGCTACGCGACAAAGTTCAAAATACGGAGATCCGAAGAAGGACCAAAGCGGAACACATTGGATCCCGTATTTCTAAACTCACGTTGGGCAGAACAATTGGCCAGATGTGGTGACGGTACTCGTAGATGGACTAGGTCAGGATATAATTATGATGATGATGACTAGTGACTCTTAATGATTTCTTGTAAAGTACTTAGATAAATTGTATAAGTTTACTAAAACTATCAAAGCTTTGAAGCAGAAAATATCGTCGTCAGTACGGATTTTAAAAATTATCCGTTACACTAATTAACTCTTTATTTTTAAGTTTATTTTTATTATAAACCAGCAAGTGCGAGTCTAGCTTGCACACTGGGGGTTCCTTACCACCACATTATGTACAAAAACTTTTTAAAGTTAAATGATTATTTACGGGATATTTACCGTGGTAAGGTTGTGGAAGGAGCTCCCGATATTTCGGCGCAGTTACATGCACCATGTTCACGGGAAGACACCGTGTCTTCGCCGAGACACTGCGAGTTTCCGTTGTGAAAAGAAACCCGAGAATACTTGTGAAACTGTTGTATTTCTTATATTATTGAATTGTTAGCACAGAGGTGTGTGGTTCCGAAAAGGTTGTTCGTTGAAGTATTGAATGACGTGAAGACACCGTGTCTTCCCGTGAACATGGTGCATGTAACTGCGCCAAAATATCGGGAGCTCCTTCCACAACCTTACCACGGTAAATATCCCGTAAATAATGATTTAACTTTAGTGAACAACCGTGATAGTCTAAAACAGTGTTAAAAAACTTTTTGTTTATATATATGGCTGATTTCTCAAATAAATAAACATGATTTCAGTTAATGCCATAAACTACTTAAATTGTCAACTATTGAAGTACAAAAAAGTTGTGCAAAAAGACAACATACACGCGCAGGCGGTCACCCATTCAAGTACCGGGATCGCCCGACGGTGATCGTACGAGAAACGGTGGTGAATAGAAATTTATTACCGACTCGCACTTGATCAGTATTTATTATTTTCAAACACTGTTTTAGACTATCACGGTTGTTCACTAAAGTTAAATGATTATTTACGGGATATTTACCGTGGTAAGGTTGTGGAAGGAGCTCCCGATATTTCGGCGCAGTTACATGCACCATGTTCACGGGAAGAACATGGAGCTCCGGGAGCTCCTTCCACAACCTTACCACGGTAAATATCCCGTAAATAATCATTTAACTTTATTATTTTCAGTTTTACTTTAGAGTTTGTACTATAATCATGCCAAGTTTTAATCATGTAAGTATTACCGTTTTTACACTAGAGCAAATACAAAAATGCGTTAACAAAAACGTTTGATGTGTTAACAACCTTTAATTTTTATTTTTTAACTTTTTTATTATTTCTGAGGTAATCAGCTGTAACATTACATATTCTGTGAAAATTTCAACTGGCTATCTAATAAAATACTGGTGATTCTGGATAAATGGTAGGACAGACAGACAGCGTAGGCTTCCCGCTTACACCCTTTGGGTACGGAACCTTAAAAAGTGTATTCTTCAGCCACAGCCATAAATATAACGATTCAATGTGGGAGTGGGACCCAAAACTTAGCATGCCGATGTTATCATGCCAACTTGTGAACGTAAATTTATTTCCCGACCTAATGTAATGAATAAAGACCATTCAGATTACAATCGTTCTCTTTTCACGCAAAAATATAATTTTTTGCCCTCTTTTTTTATTCAAAAAATCTCCCTAATAGCATGATTAAGCTTAAGTGCCGCTAGCGACAATAATATGTAGGAGTATTACGGTTTGAGTATAAAATACTGTGGAGTACTTACGTACAGATGGATACCGGTATTTTGGAAACGGTTTGCGACGATTTTGTATATTATTCATTCAGTAACGTTACGATAAAATATTTTTTATCAACTTCAATGTGATTTTTTCTAAGTGAACATAATTCAAAATGTTGCTATTAGTATTTGATCCTGAGCAGCCTATATAGGGTTATACTGAAAGGTGGTACTAAGCTGGAAGGTCAATTTACACATATTTATTAAGAGCCTCTCTCACATTACTTGACGAAAAAACCAACGAAAACTGGATTTTTGGGCTGATTTTTTCAAATAGATATATCTATAGAAAATTAAATTTCTCAACCCAACATAAACTTGTTAACTTATCACCTCCAATACAAAATTTGTTTTCGTAAAAATTTCGAAAATATTATTTGAGAGTGTATTTCGTTAAATTATTGACATAAAATTATCAATTGTAAGGTTTACCTACTTGTTTTATACTCGTCTTGATAATTTCGGCTTTATTTTGTCGTTTTATGGCTGAAAATCCAGATACCTAAACTCACAGACTAGGTAAAGTTACTAAGTATTTGCCTATGAACGATGTAACTTTGCATTTTGTAGTAAGTACAGATCTTAACAACTTTTACTATAAGACCAATCCTGAATACGCGGCAAAAATATTAGCCGTTCCAATAATTTGTTGAGTGCGAATGGCATTTATTCTTGGAACAGCTGTTTTATTTTTTGGATTAAACGTTGTTAATTACGTCCTCCTTACGCCTTAGGACTGCCATTGTGTATAACTTTGTATACGTTACATCGTAATGAGTTTTATCATTGACACACAATGCAATCCACGTTTGTATCAAATTTGACTGTATTGTATTTGACTGCCCCGGTAGCCCAGTTGGTAATGAACCTGCCTTCTGCGCTTGGGTGGGAATTGAACCCACGCCGTTCGATTCCCACCTGGGGCAAACATTCATATTGTGATGAACATTTGTGTTTGTTCTATGTCTGGGTATTAATATCTATTTTTTTATTAGAATATTTATTTCTTTTGTTGTAGCGTTTTGCATCTTAAATTTACGAGACCATAATCCTGCTAGGAAGTCATGTTCTTTTAAATTGCAGGTACTTTTTCAGGCATCCACAGTTCTCGTCCGACGGGTATAATGTGTGCTATCTTGCAAAGTTTCTTGTGAAATTAAATGCTGACATTCAAAATGGAGCGTTCAAGTTTTATTATCAGTTAGCCGGTGTTGCAATGAATAATAAGAAGTTTGCGAGTCAGCGGGAAGTTGAGCGGATGCCCCACCCGGCCCGGGAATAGCCGTCACCAGCGATAACTTAAACAAGTGCAAGCGAGCACAGGGGCCGTTACCGTTACCTGTTTTAAGCGATTGTGTTTGGGTGTTTGCGAAAATTCTATTATAGTATCTTGGCGCGTAAAAGTTCAAGCGTTCGCGTGATTTTCCGCAATCACCTAAACAGTGGGCGAAGTACGAATGTTTGCTACGTAAAATATATCGAATTCTATATAAATTTCAAAAAAATACCGAATTTGAACCTCCATATCCAAAGAAAGTATTGAGTACTGAGACATGGTCCTTAACTGTTGGCCTTTTGGAAAAACTCAAGAGTCAAACAACGGGCAATGGAGAGAGCTATGCTCGGAGTTTCTTTGCGCGATAAATTTCGGAACGTGGATATTCGCCAAAGAACCAGAGTCACCGACATAGCTATTAAAATCTGCAAGTTGAAGTGGAAATGGGCAGGCCACATCGTTCGAAGAACTGATAACCGATGGGAAAGAAAGGTTCTTGAGTGGAGACCGCGAACCGGAAGATGCAGCGTAGGTAGGACTCCCACTAGATGGACCGACGACATTGTAAGAGTCGCGAGCATCCAGTGGATGCAGATGGCAGTATTCCGTTCAGTGTGGAGGTTAAAGGGGGAGGCCTATGTTCAGCAGTAGACGTCTTCTAGCTGATGATGATGAGCCAAAGAAAGAGGTTGAAAGAATGAGCGTAAAGTTTTTTGTAGCGTAAACATTTTGTTATTGAAAAACCATTTTGAATGAATTTTAACTAACGTATTTTTCAGTGTGTTTTGCCAGTGATGACATATGGTTCTGAGACGTGGTCCTTAACCGTTGGCCTTTTGGAGAAACTCAGAGTCACACAACGGGCAATGGAGAGAGCTATGCTCGGAGTTTCTTTGTGCGATAGAATCCGAAACGTGGATATTCGACAAAGAACCAGAGTCATCGATATAGCTATTAAAATTTGTAAGTTGAAGTGGCAATGGGCAGGCCACATCGCTCGAAGAACCCATAACCGATGGTTCCTATAACCGAGGAAAGGTTCTTGAGTGTAGACCACGAACCGGAAGACACAGCGTAGGTAGGCCTCCTACTAGATGGACCGACGACATCGTGAGAGTCGCGGGCATCCAGTGGATGCAGATGGCAGTATGTCGTTCAGTGTGGAGGTTAAAGGGGGAGGCCTATGTTCAGCAGTGGACGTCTTATGGCTGATGATGATGATTTGATGTGGGAGCGGGGTTGGAATGAAACAACGGGACCGGAACGTAATGCGCTTGAATAAAGACGAAAGCAGGACGAAAGCATTACGGAACGTTTTCAAGGATTTGGGAGGCCTTTTAAAACAGAAAATATTGTTGGCTACTTAGACTATGGGAATTAACTCACATTACAAAACCGGCAATTGGAGTGCAATAGAAACGTGATGGGAGAATAAAGTGGTAAAATCAGGAATAGAGCCGGACAGATCAACGTATAAAACTTCACTGCGCGTACACATGCAGTTGCTGGCTACCGCTAGTTTAGGAATGTATGAATTTCCTGATACCAGAAGCTACAATGGATATTTTTTCATATGTCACGCAGTGAATAGTTATTATTTTGCTGTATACCCGTATATATTCATAGAATACATGGCTCCTCAGTTGGACTGTGTCCATTAGCGGCTTAGAGCTTGGCCAGAGTGCCCTAAATGCATTCAGGTTGACTATTCAATTTAAATGTTTACTTTGTTAACGTGTTCATTGCACTGTAACATAGTAACTTTTGTCGCGTATTTATAACAACAATATACACATTTCAGAAGGAAAGTTGTGGTGTTTTACGGGGAATATGTTGCACTCAGATAATGTGGAAGTAAAAGTAGATATTTTATAATTGTTATACATTAAATTGGCAGCCAGAAACGAAGTTATTTTAACATGTACATAATAAACCTGCTTAAATATGCCCCTATTCAGTTATCGTTTTATTGACAAAACCAGCTTTTGGCCGCGAATTCACCCGCGTTGTGAAGTCTATGTTAATCAGGACCCCGTTTAAAAAAAATCGATACAATATGTTCAATGGATGAAAATGTTAAGCTCATTACCTTCTATAAAAATACAATGTCATAAACTTACAATCTTTACTCATGTATGATACTAGGGTAGATAAAGATGAACTCCATAGCCACAAGCACTAGTTAGTATGAGAAATAAATGTCGCTGTTTCAGCATTTTATTAAAACCTTTTGTGTGTAAGAAGAATGCGTTTTTGATTGTGCGCCATTAGGGAGTTTTTGACGAGGCTGTGGTTTTTATGTTGGGAAATTTGTATACTGGATTGCAGACGCGGTGCGAACAATTCACAGTGAAAATGTTAAACTCTTGTTGATAAAAACAAGTTTGTTGCTGCGGTAGATGATGATGAGTAATAAAACTTAACAACTTAAACTTAGTCTCTGTAAACTATAGTTCTATAAAAATATACCTAACAGCGCGAACATTTCATAGCGAATATGAAGTTGAGAGGCTAGCCTAAATATGCCTCTACGTCATTGACTTACATAATAAGGACAAGGCGAACGAACTGTTCCAATGGTCAAAACTCAGTGGTGCTAACCAGTACACTGTACAGTGTACAACAGTGTCAACTAGTGAAGTCAGTTGCTCGCAGACTTCGGTGAGCGCGGTCGTTGTGTGTTGCGTCATTCTTAAAAACGAAATAGGCACACATATATTACATGTTAAATAAAACGTATTTAATTGTGGTACGATGTACTTAGTTAATATTTCGACAGAGGCGATATAGTTACCTATGGACTAAACATATTAGGTCGCAACGTTCGGTTAGCCCTCTCTTGATATTTAAAGCTATTGTCTACGTAATTGAATTTGTCGCAAAAGTAACGCATGTAGAAATGGCAACAACACGCAATTCAATTTTATACAAATGTGACTTCAGCGTGTACCTATATACCTACGCCGAGTTCGGTGACAATGTCAAAATTCATTGGTAAATCCAAGGGGAAGACGCGAAATAGTTGCAAAGTGTGGATTTGTGTGACGGCACCAGAAGTCGCTGCATTTCAATGAATTGCTGTTGTTATGGAAATATCACGTTCCTCCCTCGTATAAAAGTCGCACTGATGACGACCTCGAGACGCGCCACAATAAAACTTCGTGTGGTCCAAATCTTTTACGTCCGCAAGGAGGTATAAAAGGTTTATGGTCCACCAATTTTTTGGGTATATATAGAATTATGACGCTTATGAGAGTAATATCACTAAGAGGCCAATAAAACGCCTTTACTGCCTTAGCCCTGTCTCTATCGAATTAGAGTAGTTCTGGTTATGAGCTTAATCTTCTCAAACGACTTCACAATAAGAGATGAGTGGACAGGAAGATTTTAATGATTGCGTATCCAAAGGGGGTAAACAGGACCTTATTACTAAGCCTACTTTGTATTTTTTTTTTCTAATGTGACTTTTTGCTGTTGGCCTTGCAGCCTCTACAGCTTGACCGGACTAGTTAGTGAACGCAGAAGGCGTTGGGCCAACATGGTTTAGATTATGGGCGAAGAGCGCAAGAGCACCTCGGAGGTACGAGCCTCGGCTTGAACCGTCGCCGGAAGTGGGGGATCAGACTTGCGCTGGCACCCCCGAAGGGGGTGTGCCCTGGGGCCCTAGTAGGTTGTTGAACTCAATGATTATTTAAGCCTACTTTGTCTGTCTGTCTGTCTGTCTTACTTATTCTGGCCGTATCTTTCGAACTGTAATAGACAGCCAGTTGAAATTTCCACAGAATTTGTAATGTTACAGTGCATTGACTAAGAAATAATGATAAGGTCAATAAGTAAAATCTTAAGGGCCCCCATACAACAAACGTTTCTTTTAACGTATAATATTTTGTATTAACGTTTATAGAAATTTAGTTTTATTATATCTGTAATGTAAAAACAGTTAATACGTACAAGCGTCAAACTTAGCATGATTTTAGTACACGCTCTAAAGTAAAATAAAGGCCAAGTGCGAATCGGTAACAAACTTCTATTAACCATAAAGTTACGCAACGTCGAGCGTGGTCGGTACTTGGATGGGTGATCAGTGATGTTGTCATTTTACTCTACCTTTTTTGTACTTTAGTAGTTAACAATTTATGTGTTGGTACGAAACGCTCAGTGCGCATTCTTGACTCTTTGGTTTAGTTATGAATTGGCTATACCTACATATTTAGAGTATAGTCCCAATTTAATTTAAAGAAAACATTCCGCCGCTTAAGGTGGAAAATTAGGAGATCGATCGCATTTGTCCTGTTCTTTTTTTCTTCCTGTGAAGTCGACAGTAATTATTATTTTCAAAAGGGTATTAATTCTACTAATCCTATGAGACATAAAACGTACTAAAAATATCTTGATACTTTAACTCTAAATAGCAGTATAATTTAGTCATGATTGACGCCAATGAACAAGAAATAGATCGATCAAATCGGGCAGTCACCACGGAGCGTATGTCGCGGCCAGAAGGTTTTATGTGGCTTAATCTGCCCCAAGGGGGGCGGGCGTCATTAATTAGGTTAGCTGAGCTGCCCTAGCGGTTTTTGTGGACAATTGATGCATGTATGTGTGGAGCACAAAATGAACGCCGACTTTTTGGATTGTTGTGGAGTAGAAAGAGTTAAGAAACTCATTTAAAAATATCAAAAGCCTGGTAAAACAAGAATAAATGGAGATAATTATGCTATTGCTAGGTATATAATTATGACATTTCCAATATACATTAAATTCGTTTTTAAAGTTTCTAAGAAACTATGTATATTTATTAAATGACAAACAACTTTATAATAATCACATCACACTATTGATTTAAAGTGTCCTGAGCCTTTAACTTAGGTATATTCATTTTCAAAATAGAGTAGTCTTACTAATCCGGCACTTCAGTACCGGACGTCCGTCAGTTCAGCACGTCCAGTAGTCCGGCACTCTACGCTCACGGGACCTGCTCTCTCCGCTTGGCGCCTTACCCAAATCTAACAAAACATAATGAACAAAACATGTTTATATAACTTACTAGCCGTCCGCCCCGGCTTCGCACGAGTGTAAGCTCGGCCTTCGGCCTCGCTACAAAATATAATATAGCCTATGTCACCCGGGGATAGTGTAGCTTCCCAACAGTGAAAGAATTTTTCAAATCGGTTCAGTAGTTTCGGAGCCTATTCATTACAAACATACAAACATACAAAAATAGGTACAAATCTTTCCTCTTTATAATATTAGTGTAGATTATGGATGTCCGTTCGAAAATCGGAATGTGATAGCGAAAGCGTGCCATTTCGCTCACGCGCGTGGTGTGAGTAAGTAAATGGAACGGGATAGAATGCGATCGTGATCACAGTCCAAATCACGAACGGACATCCCTAATACATTTTCTATACAAGTTTTGTTAATTTGTTTTGTTGGATTTTTGGCGCAGCAGTTTAGTTTAACACAAATGCTTATTTGTTCCGAAAAATTAACGGTCCTTATAGAATAGAGGGTGAACCTGCGGGGCGCTGCTAGTTAAAAAATAAATCAAAGAAACAAACCACACAACATCTGAACCACAGACTTTCCAACCGTATTCATTAAACTATGGACGCAATTTCACAAACAGAAATTAATTGGCATTTATTGTTTCACAAATCTATTGTTGAAAAATATTCGATTCGAAATGATTGCGGGCGGCTAGGGCGGTACTAAATATTGCGCGAGGTCGGCTATTGATTGGGTTATTTTCAGCGCTGACGCCGATGTTGTGTACAGCAGACCTAGATTTCGCTGGATAATAAAGTTTGTTTCGTAGAAGTACCTAATCAGTAATATAGAAGTTGAATGATGTGAAGAAAAAAATATAGTAGTATTAGTATTAGAAAATAGATGTATTTATTGTTCCATTAAACCTTATTCGGACTATATTGAACATCAAAAAACAGCCCACAAGCCAGCCCAGCCAGCAGATTTATCAGTCCCAGTCCAACTGTTCTTAAGGATGTGTTTACCAACTAACAGCATTCCGCTTTTATTGTGCGAACTGCTACTCTGTGTAATGCGCTGCCTGATTGCCAGTTCCCCGATAGTTACAATCTGGGTCTTCTAATGTCTTCTTATCACGAGTGTATCGGTTTCTTCTCGGCAAGCGTGCTCCAACGTAGACCGCATCGCAGCGCCTAGCATCAGGTGAGTTCCATCCGTCAAACGCAAGCCTATTATTGGATTTTTAAAAGTGTTTATTTTTATTACATAAGATGTTCAGCAATCTAAAATTCGTGTAGACTTGTCGGTCGAAGTACTAAAGATATTTTAAGCAAAGTATTTTTCCCGTAGGCCGATAACATCGTCACTCGATACAGAGTCCGTTAGGTATATATACCTTTGCCGAGGGCGCTGGGCGACATATCATTGTGTCGGTGATACACAGCGCTTGTCGATATCGCCTTATTGGACACGCGATGAAAAAACACCCTATTTGTTTGGTTTCCACTTTCTGGTTTTTCTTTTATATCTCTATTTCTGGCATGCCCTTTTTATTCCACCCCACTGACTCTACTACCATTTGTTGGTCTTTACGCAGCCATAGGTAATCTGGCTTACAGTTTTCCTGTTTTTAGCAATATAGGGATTAAGGATCGAGGCCCAAATCTGACAGGCTTTTTACGCCGGTGTGTAAAGGTTTGTTTCAATGTAAAGGGATATTTCGACTTATTTGTACGAGGAACTCGAAATAATTTTACAAATACCCATATTGTAAGCGCGCAGCGTATCATGGGTAGAACATAACCTGCTCACAGAAACTGGGATAGTTGTGATTGCAGTTATAGCTGTAACAACATTGTAGAAAGTAGAATGAACTCCACGAATTCTGATCAGATTTGCTAAGTTTTTCGTAAAGGTAACGTAACTACGTTACGTTTGGACGTAAGACTGTTGTATTGTAGTTAGTGCCCGATATACTTCAGTGAAATTAAATGCTTGGACCGAGTTTAGTAAAACGTAATAAAAATAAAGTTCTTCTAGAGGTCAGATGATTTCATAAAACAGTGCATTGCTATAATTTATAAATAATTATAGTTTACCATCTAATGAAGCAAAAATATCATCAAGATTATAACTTCAAATTCAAATAACTGACCAAGAGCGTGTCGAGACACGCATATGGTAGGGTTCCGTAATCAAAGCCATAGTTCAGACATTGATAGATACATATGGAAAAATTCGAACGAACGAAGCTCTGTGGACTTAGCCAAATTTCAGAGGTGTTCCATCCCGTTTCTGATTCTGACAAAGCATATACTTTTTATGGTTTAAACATAGAGAAAACTGATTGATAAACATTATTTGTTAAGACCATTTTACGAAAAGGTCAATGACCTTTGAGCTAGAACGCTTTGAATTTGTTACAGTTTTATCGCTGTTACTCAAAAAGTTATTGTCAGATAATGTTCGAAATAATTTTGAATGTAGGTTTTAAATATGAACTATCTGTATTGTAAGTTACAAGTTTCTATGTCTTATAGTTTAGAAATGCAGGGGGGACCACCTATTTGCCACTTTGGCGGGCTATATTTCGCAAAGTATAGACTTTATAAAAAAGTTATGTATGAAACCTTACCTTCATTTTAAAAGACCTTTCCAACAATACTCTACACAAGTAGATGCAGTGAAAAAAATATTTTCATCCCCATTTCACATGTACGAGAGCTACCCCTAAAATGCAATATTATATATTTTTTATTCTTATAAAATTGAGATCTATATTACAACTATCATTACGCAAAGTTTCACGCAGTTATCTTTATAATTATAGAAGTTAGAAGGTTCAAAAAAATTCGGATGGACGGACAGACAGACGGACAGACATACAGACGGATGGACAGAACGAATTTATAAGGGTTCCTTGTCGGGCTACGGAACCCTAAAAATACAGACAGTCTTGGATTTTTACGACAGCTCACCTGATGTTCAAATACGAAGATAATCTGCTACAAATTCGGAATAGATATTCGAAACTCAATCTTTAAAAAACTTGCGATAAATACCCGTAAATGCCTCGATCAGTTAGACACATTAATTCAGTATTCAGGGTATCAAATGTACCTAAGTCAATTTTCGTACTACAAAAGAGAGGCAAAGAGGTGAAAGATATGCGGACATGCTTACATAAACGTTTAGCTCGGCCGTGACATCGTTTGTGCAAAAACGAACGCTGGCGTTGCTTAATTCAGATCACGTAGCGGCTTGCAATAAGGTTGTAAACACGGATGTGTTCGTCAAACTAAGCGTGTGGCAATATCTTCAGTCTTTGAGTAATCTAGAGATGCAATTATTCGAATGGGAATAATTAAAGTCATCATTATCAGCCTTTTATAGTCCACTACTGGACGACCTGGCAATCCTGTGCATACATTTTTAACCCGCCGTTTTAAGCAGGTTGTCACTTGTCACTCCACTTGACTGCACACCCTTGCACTACGTTTGCCTCTACTCGGCTTTCGAACTCGCCACTGCCATTTCAGCTTGCAAATTTTTTGAGCTGTTGATAATTTTTATAACCAGGTTTATTGCTCTAATTTGGGAATACAGTGCTTTAGTAAAATTATTGATTCATGTAAAAGTATCTAACCAGTTGCAGTGACGACTCAAATTTTACTAGGGCTAGTCTACTTTTAGTAGATAATTAAACAAAAAATACATTGTACTAAATATAAAAAAAAACGATAAAACTATGCGATAAAACCTTAAATTTACGATTATTATGTTAATAAAGCTACCTTTTGCTAAGTTCGTAAGTATATTCCGTAAAGAAAGTGTAGTTGATGTTATTTATTAAGCCATAAATAAATCGTAAAACAGCAAACGGATCCTGCATCCTGGGCGTCAGTTTACTTCACTATGGAAACTATGACCGCTCTAAAAATGCGATAAGGAAGCTATCAGCCAGTCGGTTATCGGCTCGGCAAATATAAGAGCGACCGTTCATGAATAGTTAAAAAGTAGACCGGTAAGGTCACGTTTACACGAAGAGAGTGTTTGAAAAAGTGTTCGAGAACACTAAATTTGGGAGAATACGTATAAAATAGTTGTAACTGTGTGGATAGAGCTATTGTAACATAAATAAAAATCACTTCGCGGAACGTGCGAGCTCTTTCGGTTGCGGGTGTGATCTCGGGTTTATTGTAGAGAAGCATGCGCGTTGTGCGCCGGGGCGACAGGCCTCGCGGCTACAGTGGCATCCGGTGAGCGGCGGAGGGCGCGCGCTCCAACCACCCGCCCAGCGCTCCGACTTACGTAAGTGACGCGAAAAAATAAACTTAACACCCAGACTCGCTAGTGGACATAATGCGAGATAGACTCGTTTGAAATTAAAATGCTGTGGAACAAAACGCAGTGAGTGAGTGAACTTGGAAGAGTGATTTTGACATTACATGCTGGCGGAAAATTTAAGCGCTCGTTGGACAGCATTGAAGTTATGCACGTGACCTCAGGTGAGTTTGGTTACGCCGCCGACGCAAATACGATGCCTAGCGTGAAATTGGATTCCAAGGAAACGATGGGCATAGTTCCTTGATGATACTCAACTGTAATTTTTTCCTGAATTGTATTTTAGATTAGGTACTTTTAATTGAACTTCTCATCTACCTACCAAAATAACATTTTTACAAGCTGATTTATGTGGGTACTTAGCGTTGTCGAGACGAACCTACGAGTAATCTCTAATTTGCACAAAAAAGTAGACGGTTAAAAGATTTTTTTCTAGCAGATTTTTGAGATGATGTATTGCTAAATGCATCACAAACCGGATATGAATTTAGCACTTCATTAAAACAGCAGCGTCAAAGGTAGGCAATGCACTGTCAATGCCCCGGGTGTCTTTAAGGGGCGAGGGCCATTTAACAACACCATACTTACCACTTACCAGGTGGACTATAGATTGTTTGCCACTTGTTATATAATCTACACTAATATTATAACGAGGAAAGATTTGTATTATTGTATGTTTGTAACAAATTAACTCAAAAACTAATAGAGCGATTTTAAAATTTCTTTCACCATTAGAATGCTTCATTATCTCTGAGTAACATAGGCATATTTCATAGAGCAGATTCAGTATAGAGTATATTATTATTACTAGAATGTTTAAACAATATCTCCACCCTTGCGAAGCTGGGACGGGCAGCTAGTCTATACTAATACCTATTATAATAAGGAAAGATTAGTATTTTTGGATGTTTGTAACGAAATAAACTCAAAATTTACGGAACCGATTTTAAAAATTCTTTCACTGTTGGGATTTTTTAAATTATTTCACTGTTATCCCCGGCCAACCCCGGGTGACATAGGCGATATTATATTTTTAGCGAGGCCGAAGGCCGAGCTTACACTCGTGCGAAGCCGGGGCGGACGGCTAGTATACCATAAAGTAGCAGTCAAGTTAGTCAATAAAAACTAATTCGAGACTTAGTGGATGCATGGTGACTGCTAAAAGTATGGGTCAGTGATAGTGTCTCCTTCAACAGAAGGTCTCAGATTCAATTTCTGGCCGGGTAGGTGTTTTAATGATAAATTGAAATATTATTATGTGCTTTGGGTCTTGTGTTAGTAGTACGTTTCTTATGTGTGTTCCCTAACGCGGTAAGCTATAGTGACTACTCACTATAGCTTACCGCGTTAGGGAACACATTGTGTGTAAAGCGTTATAAATCAGTATTAATAAGTACAAAAAACGTACGTGTAAATTATTTTTCACAAAATTTACAATAAACCCAAAGATTATTTAGATAATAGATATGAGGGTCAGTGCTCAAAATGTTTAAATCAAAACTAAACTAAAATCACACTAACTATTAATGTAAACTGTGCAATACTCATTAAGTCGGCGGTGGCAGTGACGATGATAAAACCGCGACGCCGGCATCAGATCAAACAGTTCTTCAGAACACTCCCCGTTGTAAATGCGACACTCTACATATTTGGTGCGAGCTATAACTATAGCATTCGTTTGTCGATATTTCCAAAATGTGTTTAAATGTAAATTGGCAAATCTCGTACAGCTTTCTCCCGAATTTCGTTTTAGAACGACTCCACGTTTTTGTAAATCCATTGATTGAAAAACACTAATTTAGATTAGTCATTAGTCAAACGAAATACGCCTTTAATATTAATAATAATTCCTCCTTCGAATAACAATGTGGGTGTAACAACCCGCTCCATCGTAGATATGTACCTATTATATAATGATTTATTATGCACTGACGTATGTGACGAACTATATAGGTAATTATTAAATTAAATAAAAAATAAATATTTAGGTAGTTCACGTTATATTATGTAAACAAGTTATATTAACAATGCTGTGTAAAATGTTCGGACTACCAAATTTGTAATGATTTTTCTATACTCGTTTTTAAGTTTATAAGCATATAGTTTGCTGATAATATTTCTATCTAACTATTTTTTTTATATAAATTAGTTAAAGTTATAGCTTTATTTTGTTGAGGTACAAATAGGTAGGAACATAATTATACCAATTTATTTATACCGCATAGTCTTTTAAAACGTATATATAGATAAGTAACAAATTCACAAGAAGTTATAAATTGGATTGAGATACCTAGCTCGAAGTTCCCTCGTCTTACACTGCCACCTATAAAGCCAACAGTATTAGAATAATTGGGTTTCATAGTGGAATTCTCAACAACTGATCAAAGACAAGTGGTTCTCAATCTGCCGAGAACAAGGTTTTGAGCCTTAGAAATTGTTTCAAATATTGTTAATATAATGTTCTGTGAAAATAAAGAAATTTTTAAGAAAGGAAAAAAATGTGTTGAAGGGAAGAAAAAAGTATCAGATTTCATTCCAAAGGGGGAATATTTTATCTCAATTTTATCCTCATTTGTTATAATGACGATGCTCTTCGGTGTTCAGGTGTAATGTAAAGGAATTGCGTCGTAGGTATTTCTTGAACTTTAAGACTTTGCTATCGTGAATATCTGAGAGCTGAGAGGTTTGGAGAATTTTCTTGATTTACTTTGATGAAAAAAAGCCAAGTATTGGTTGTATACTTATTATAACTTACATTATTTCAAGATCATCGTAGAGGGATAATAGACATGCCCAGCTTTTGGACGCTTTTAGACTGCCCCGGTGGAGCAGTTGGTAGTGAACCTATCTTCTGCGCTTGGGGGCGTGGGTTTGATTCCCACCTAGGGCATACATTTATGTGATGAAAATTTGTGTTTGTTCTATGTCTGAGTGTTAATATATATTTAAGTATGTATCTAAAAATATATGTGTATGTACCAGTCTCTGGCAGCCATATTACAAGCTTTGCTTAGTTTCGGGTCAGAAGACCGTGTGTGCAAAATGTCCCAGATAGTTATTTAAACGGGGCTGGCATAATCGCATAGCGACTAAAGCCCCAAACAAAAATTAGATTAAAAAAAAAAAAAAAAAAAATTATTTACATCGTTTTGTACATACCCGGGGGTATGTCCTAAAACTGCGACCAGAGCCACTGGAGGATGCAACGCCCACCTGTCTCCAAACCACCTGTCAAACGTAGGCATTATGGCAACACCCCGCTTTAAGAGGAAGGCCTTTGTTCAGCAGTGGACATTTAATGGCTGAGAGTAGTGAGTTCATTTAAACTAAAATTGTGGTTAACCTACTTCATTGGTTATTCAACACACGATTAGTTTGTCAAAAAAGACCCAAGCCCTCCTATAACTACACCTTTAATTATTTTGGCCAACACTACTGCACAGCTTGCGATCGGGTCTTTAGGACTAAGTTTGGCCTAGCGAGCCATATTAGGGCTCATGATAGGAAAACTTTATTAGTCAATAATAATTAAGGGTCGCCGTCTTCGAAATCGATGAGGAGGACTATATAGTTTGTCAAAGCTTATTTTTTCGCAAAACATCATTTATATTACTTTATATGTGGGAAAGTTTACGTGTAAGTGTGTATTTTAGCCACCCATACAACTTCGGAACTGCTGAACGGTTTTGGATATGAACATCAATACTAAAATTCAGTATGGGAGTACTTGACCAAAGGGTGGCGAAGGCCGTATATTGTTTGAAAAGAAAGAAAGTTCGTCAAAAAAGTTGTATACGGTTATTTGCAGGTTTGATTTTGTTCACTCGCTAAACGAAGAAGGCAATAATCATAATCATAATCATTTTATTGGTAACATCAATTACAGGTCATTTTTGTGATATATTATACTTGCAAGTATAGTAGAAAGGTATAACAATATACCTACTACCTTTATGTCTACTGTGGTACTCACAATAACCTAGAGTTCTAAGGTACTAAGAGTGTACATAATATTATTATCACCAATAAGAAAATAATAATAATCAAACGTTAATGTCAAAAAGAAAATACAATTAGAATACAAGAGAATTTCATGTCAAAATAATATATATTTTTTTATTGAATATTTAAAATTAAAAACCTGATGAGAAAAGTATGACAGATGGAAACAACATTCATGTAATAACAATTTAAATTTAATAAATTCGTCATAGCTGTGGAACGTCTGTTCAACAAGCCAGCGTTTGAGTCGTGATTTAAAACAGCTTAAACTAGGTGCCGTGGTGACGTGCTCCGGTAACTTATTATATACGGTTGGGCCCATAACATACGATGACTTAGCCGATCTCTCCAGCGTGCGAGGCACCTCCGCGAGCTTGTTCCTGTTACGGACGCTATTGAGCGTCTTGTAAGAGGCTTAGAATATGAGCACGATTAAGCATTTTATTTTGTTACGAGTTTTATCTTTTTTTAGCTTTCTGATCTGTATGTGCGCAAAATTTATAATCATTTTTTTGCAGTAATGTGCCATGAATCATAATATGCTTACACTTCAGAACTGGATGATAATGCAATTTTTACTTACTTCTTAATCGTGGTATTTTTCAACTTTGCGCAATCACCTAAACATAAAAGCTTAAAACAGGTCACGGTACGGCCCCAGACCCTGAAGCTCAGTCGTAAGAGGTAAGACTATAATAATTGAGTTCAATTAGAAAGAAATAACCTGTGTTATTATTATACCTATTCTAGTTGGTAGGAATAAAGGCACTAAAATGAAATCTGGCGCCACAATGCACCACAAAAAGAAAAATATCGAACGGTGGCGTTAAAAAAACCTAAATTGATTATGGCGGAGACTTTTTCGCGGCATGAGCTTCTCTTTTTTTCGAAAGAAATTCCTATGAGTAGAACAATAATTTATAACTCTGGAAGCTTTCATTGATTTTTCATCATCATAATCAGCCTATAGACAAAGGCCCCCCCAAGTCACGACACTTCTCCTTCTCTTCCAGCTAATACCAGCAGTGCGTGCTGCCTTACGTATATCGTCATTCTAACTAGTTTTAGGGCGTCCTACGCTACGTTTGCCGATTCATGCTCTCCACTCTAGTAACACGTCTACCCCAACAGTATTGCTTCTGCGACAGATATTACTGCCCCACTGCCTTTTCAACTTGCTAATATACGCTGATTTATAATGTCGGTAACTGGTTTTCTTACCAGCGATTAACTTCATTCCGGATACGATTGATTGTTCGTAGCTATAATACCACTCTTAAGATAGTACCACCTTAGATGTGGTATAAACTGGTATCACTATCTAGCTACGCCCCGCGGTTTTACCCGCGTGGACATTCCCTCGGGAACCGAAAAAAAATCGGGTTTTTTTAAATGTCATGCTCTCCGGTCCTCTATCACTATGCAAAAAACACGTCGTTTCGTTGATCTGTCGCTGAATGAAAGAGAAACAAGTAAATATACTTCTGTAATTATAATGATTGTTTGATTACTGTTAGTGTTAGTAGTAGTTAGTTTGGCACGTTAGACATTGCAAGAAGATGAGACATCTCGAGTAATGAATCGGCCTCGGCATGTAGGTCAGAACGCACCCATCACGGTGTTAGTGCACCATGTCGTCGCGAGTCGAAGGCGCAGTAGACACTTTCATTTTTTGTATGCAAGCGAGAGTGCCAAAAGTTTTGCGCACTGCGTCGCCGCCCACCGCTGAATATGTATGGCGCAAACTTGCCAATTCAAATTCGCTTACTTTATTCACCCAATTGCAGTCTTATTGAATTTTCCGAGCTTAATGTTTTAAAACACAACCTTTTCCCCAGCGTAGCAATATCTATAATATAATAATATAATCGGATAGTCATTTATTTTCGCAGTGTGAATTACCTCGAATATTATAGCGATAACCGGGTCGTAAAATATGCGTTCTGTTTTAGGGAGTGGACTTTCCAAAGGACCTTTAATTTTCTATCCGTTCGATTTACATCCATTTATAATATTCTTCCTGTACATTTAAGCTATGGATAACGTCTTTGGTACAAAATCAATACTGACCCATTTTACGAAACGGTGAGACGGAGAGGACAATGGAAATTATTTCGCTTCTTAAGCACGATTAATGAACGGCTAATATTAATTAATGGTTGATTAAAACAAAGCCTTTATAAGGTTGATCAGGTGTTTGCCGAGGCTGTAAAATTAAAATGTCACTTCTAATTTACACGGCTTTTAAAAGCTTCGCTAAGGTTTATTTATTACATGAAAATAATAAAGGTATTTTACTGAGTTGTCTTCCGTGATTGAATACCTGAGCTTTTTATTCTTATGAAGTAAGACTACAAAAAAATATGTAAACCTCTGCTGTCCTAAGCGAATAAGTAAGCGCAATGTCACATATAGTAGTTTTTTTATTAGATTATAGTTTTAAAAGTGCAGTTTATAATGAATCGCTATAAAATACAAACCAGTAACTATCAATTTGACTTATCAACCGAATGATACACTCCATCCAATTACGCAACACATATAATTAAATCAACTAACGGCTTGTACTTATTTGCAAATACAGGTAATTGCTTCATTTTGCGTCAGCAACCTCGTTAATACTGTGTTTTAATTAATATCTAAATAGTATAGTTCGGGGACCGAGGTTCATTGCGAATCCAATAATACTCGAATCAAATAACTACCGTATATACCTGTGCGGCCTGTATAATCCTCACCATGCTCAGTTCCAATCCGTTTTGATTGAGTGGTGATTCCCTTTAGGATGATCGTTATTATCACCTCTTCATGCTCTAATGAATACCAACCTGTTAATTATCTAATAGGGCCAAAACATTTGCAGCTATGTGCTCTTTTACCTGTACCTGTATCATTTTTTGTAACAGTATCACAAAGTTTCCTCATGTAATGGACGCCTTAAGCAACCTGTAGGTACCTTTACTAAGAAATTGCTCTTGTTCCGCATAAACTGACACGGAAAAGTATTTTATGCTTGGCCACAATAACAAGAGTTTTGTACCATACCAATACTTACAAGTTCGCCTTAAGTTATTGGGGAGCGGTTTCAAAGAGTTAGCCGGTGCCGGTTGGGTAAGCTCAGAGGCAATGAGTGGGGAAGCTGAACTTATGTGCTTTCACGTGGCTGGTTATTTTTTCTAAATTTTATTTCGGATGACTCAGATTTAAGAAATAACATGTTCATATTGGTTGCAGTAACTTTATAAATCGCTGTTGTTGTCGCGTCATTTTATTGGCCGTCTTGTTATTGTTGTTCTATATGAGAACTGATCGTCTTTTGTTTGTTTTTGTTTAATGTTTGTATATTATCTTCATAAAATTTTGTACGCAAATAGGTACAATATTCACGTTTGTATAAGTAAAATTGTTAAAGGTATTGTGAATATAAAAGCGTCGTAAATTCACAGTTTGGGCGAAAAGTTAATATAGTTTATATAATAGGGTATAATCTAGTACTTAATTAGGTATGAATCTATTATAATTATGATTAACTACTATTAACGATTATACGAACAACTCCACTAAATTGTTAAAGGGTATTTCTGCGTTAGGGTGTGGTATAAATTACAGTAGGCTAAAAATATATCGAAGCAGCAAAAATATTATCTGAAACCGTTTTCGGAAAAAGATAATAAGCCCTATGGAGCCAGCGTTACCAATTAGCGAAAAACAGCAACAGAGAAAAACAATTATCGTGAAACAAAAACCCTTTTTTGTGGAAAACATAAATCTTCGCTCTCTTTCCTGCTTTTCGACATCACAGTACCACAAAACACATAAATATAGTTAACTTTTCCTTCTAATGTCTTTTCTTTGGTATTTTAAGTAACCCAAGATTGTTTTCTGTTTATGATAACAGTGAAAGAGGCATGCATATTTTACCTCTATCTTCCCAAATTGTTATTTTCTAGTGATGTGAAACGTGAATAATACATAACATTTTTTTTATAATAATTTTTATACTTTCTAAGGCATATAGTTAGTGTGACGGTTTATGTATTAGGCTAAGAAGTTAAGTGTTTGGTTATAGTTAGCTTGTATTTGTTTAGGTAATAAAGGCACATGCACTTAATAAAATCTACACTAATATTATAAAGAGGAAAGATTTGTACCTATTTTTGTATGTTTGTATGAATAGGCTCCGAAACTACTGAACCGATTTGAAAAATTCTTTCACTGTTGGGAAGCTACACTATCCCCGGGTGACATAGGCTATATTATATTTTGTAGCGAGGCCGAAGGCCGGCTTACACTCGTGCGAAGCCGGGGCGGACGGCTAGTCTATTATAATTTCGCTTACATATCTTTAAGAGAATAAACATTCAATTATCCCTGTTTATTCTACAATTTATGGATGTATATTAATAGTAAATTTACTTTTTTAATGACGCATTTTCATCTTATTTCACAGAGAATTTAGAAAAATCTTTTTTCAGGTTACTGTTTTCTGTTATTTATATCTTAAAATAATAATAAAATATCTTAAAATATTAATATATACAATTCTTCTGTACGTGTGTTTGTCACCTAACTCCTCTTAAACGGCTGGATCGATTTGGATGAAATTTTGTATGAATGGGTTCCTGGATGGTTTGAAAACACAATTGAACCCGGTCAGGCAGAACGACGTCTGGGTCCGCTAGTACATATATAAAAATCGATATGTACGTATTTATGTTCCCTATGAACTTCAAAATGGCTGGAACGATTTGTACAGGACTTTCACTGGCGGATAGTTCATGTTATAAAGATTAGTTTAGGCTTCTGTTATCAAAGGTAGCCACGCGTGTGAAACCGCGGTGTGCAGCTAATTGTTAAAACATTCTAGAATAGGGGAAAAAAATTGGTAAAAATCTACTTCTAAGATTTGATTACATAGTTTGTTATTTAGTTACAAGTGAAGCTTTTTGCATAATAGGCTTGCGTTTGACTTCCACACCGCCTGTAGTTAAGCGTTAATGCAGTCTACGCTGTACCACTCCTACCTAGAAGAAACCGATTCACTCGCGATTTGAAGACACCCAGATTGTAACTATCGGAGAACACCCATTTTTGCTATTAATAAAAATTACTATTAATAAAAAGCCGAGAGAAACTTTAATATTCATATTTGTAGAATTTAATCCTTGTAGAGTGTAGTTATTGAGAAAACGTGATTAGGGGTGTCGATTTTATCGAAACCCGTATTTATAGAATTCTTCTTAGAGCTATAAATAACGTAGCTTACGCATAAAATAATTGATCAATTCCGAAAAGTTTTGTCATTCTAGACAGTGTAACAATCCACTTGAAGATACTTCTTAATGACTGTTATTAGTTGTTAAGTTTCTTTGTTGAGCTAACTTCTTTGGGGAAAATTAAATAATATTCAGATGAAGCTTTCCTTAGCGTACGTTGAGATGTCATCGTGTTCATTTAATTGTTTCCTCAATAATTGTACTTTTCCTTGTATTTCTGAAAGTACAAATAAATTATCAAAACGTGTGCCTTCGTTGAAAAATTACTTGACATAGGTTTCATGAATGCTCACTTTTTCATCAAATAATTACCGCCCTGTGGTTCCTGATTTGGGATACAGTAGCCCATGTCAATAGCCGGCCCTTGAACTATAATAATGCAAAAAAGTCACGTCGACCCGTTGCTCTGCAAGGATAAACAAACAGACAAACCAACAAACACAGTTTCGCATTTATAACATCAGTATATGGATTCGTAGGATGCTCTACCTACAGGATGGAACGAAAACTTTGTCCAATCCTTGGGAGAGACAATTGAAATACTAAAGAGAATATAATTATGTATTTGTTTTCGCGATTATTACACATTGAAATTATAAACACTTTTAGAGGATCTCATCGCGTGTATTCCTCAATTGAAAACTCATTGATTTTACATAATTTTAATTCTTGACGTTTCAAACACTGCAGTATCTATGTTTACAGGTAGACTAGATCACCCGTATACTCTGATCTATGGACTAGATAGAGGATGACTATAGAAAAGTAATAAAAAAAAAAACATTCCGCCAATCATTATTAATCAAAACGTTCCCTATTCCCTATGCGTACTATTAGTATTCACTGCACGGTATCCAGAGGTCCTGCAGTTCCGCGCCGGGCTGGACATTTTATTAATTTGATGACTGGATTTCATGCAAGTGGTACTTACCAACCATCCTCTATTTTTTTTTGTTGAAGTTATTAGGGTTCCATACTAAAAAGGTGAAAATGGGACCCTATTACTAAGTCTACGATGTCTCCGTCCGTCCGTCCGTCCGTCCGTCCGTCCGTCCGTCCGTCCGTCCGTCCATCCGTCCGTCTGTCCGTCTGTCTGTCTGTCTGTCTGTCTGTCTGTCTGTCTGTCTGTCTGTCTGTCTGTCTGTCTGTC
Source organism: Agriopis leucophaearia (assembly GCA_949125355.1). NCBI lineage: Eukaryota > Metazoa > Arthropoda > Insecta > Lepidoptera > Geometridae > Agriopis > Agriopis leucophaearia. Next base: position 13,557,720 of record OX421262.1, read on the forward strand.
TGTCTGTCTTTTTGTCCATCCTACATATCCTACGGCGGATTTACTAACAAATAAAATGAAGTTAAAACTAAAGGTAATTTTTTATTTGCTCTAATGTAAAAACGGTAATACGTACAAGCGTCAAACTTGACATGATTATATTAAACTCAGTAAATAAAGTATAACAACAAATAATAAATAATGGCCAAATGCGAGTCAGTGGTAAATTATAGGTCGGGCGCGGTTGGTACTTGGATGGATGACCACCTGGGCTATCTTTTTGCACTATTATGTTTTTTTGCGGTGGTACGGAACCCTCATCGCGCGAGCCCGACTCGCACTTTGCCGGTTTATTCACATCAGCTAAATGTTTTTTAATATGGATACTTACCGATACACTTAACTACGTACTACAGTGAGATGTAACTAACATACATCGATTTATGTTTTATTGAATCCCGTAATAAATATATCTATTAATTTGGGTTGGGCACAAAGACACTCGATTAAACGACATCTTTTTCATTACGGGCTTTTTACCATTGTTTTAACAATGGTAAAAAGCCCGTAATGAAAAAGAGGGCGCGTCCACTGAAAGTCCCTTCCATTGATGCACAGATAGGGAGTGCCCTATCAAATATTAAGCGCGGTCCATTTTGCTGCTGCGGATTGCGGGTCTGTAATGAAAATTTTCTTTATTTTCTACTTTCCATATTTGATTTTTCGTTTCGGTTTTGTTGTTAAAAGGATGCCAAAATTCTATACTGCGATCAGCATTCGATCCCACTATCCCAGTCCCACTAGCCCAGTCCCACTATTATATACTACTAATAGTCCCACTATTGGTAGGTATACTAACCGGTATCTTGTGTTTACTTTTCGAGTTTCCAGTTTTTCTGTATTTTTAAGATATAAAATACTTTTTAAATCTCAATAATGAACCTACTTTCATGTAAAATGTCATCAAAGTTGTTTCAGCCGTTTCAGTCGCTAAAGGTTACAAATAATTAAAGACAGAGAGATTGTGGAGTTATTTTCTCAATTACCTGTATAATCTTACTTAGCTTGTTGCCCGCGACTTCGTACGTGTACACTTAATACAAACTTTCAGCTTTCTTAATTTGATCCCCTTAATTCGGCCTTTTTGCGAAATCCTTTCTTAGAGGAACGTTGCATCACATGCTTGCCAAATTTCAGCTTCGTAGGTCCGTATTTTTTGAAATTTCGTGACGTGATGAGTCAGTGAGTGATTGAATGAATACGTATATTAAAAACATAGATATAGATTAGTTTGATTAAACAAAAGTGAAGCAAATTCCCAAGTAACTGCACCGACTCTGTGGCGGAATAATGGCGCTTTCATAAAATCCGAGGTGTCATTTCCTTTTGAATAGTTCGTTATATCTGCGCTGGGGAGGCGAGTATACAGCTTTCAGTTTATTCAGGTTATTACGAGCTGGCCGCACGATCCTCACGAGAGATGGCGCAGCGGAGAAAGTGTCAAGGCCTCTTCAGACTACGATATAACATGGCCGTAGCTTTCATATGGTTGCTTTCCGCAGGCACCTAAATGTATAAAGTTTTTGCCCCGACTTTACGCAGTAAAAGGCAGAATGTTAATCGCTTCTCTCGCAGAGGTAGCTATCGTTCGATGTCATTGCAAGGAATCGTTGCTATGACAACACGCGGCGCGTTCACATATATATATTATGGCACCGATTATCCGTGCTATTTGTCCAATGTTACACGATTTTATACAGGACTCTCTCCCCTTATAATATAATCTACAGGCTCCTTATCCCACTACTGTATGTTTGTTTTATAGCACGATAATATTAGATAGATAGAAAACACTTGCGAGTTGGTGTGACAAGTACGCAGTGTAAGTAAGTTGTATATATTGTACATATTGTTGTATATTATTTACTTCTTGTAAAACAAAATTTTAACGAGATACATCATATCGAGATATAGTCAGGGAATCGATTAAAACTAGAAAAGGACAAAGCACGCAACATTGCTACAGTCTATGCCTAATTTTTGTCTAACTCGCTTCCTTCAAAAAAAAAAAAGGCGTAGGACGTAACCTCGCTTTTTTATTACTTTAAATTTTTCACACTAACTTTAAAATTTCCACACGCGTGTCGCGGAAATTCTCTGATGTTTACAGGTGTCTCGCTTTAATTATAATTATTCCATGTCTATTATCAAAGGTGTCTCGTTAATAATCGGGGATTCATTAACGTATGTCGCGGAGCAGTGCGTGAAAAGTTATTAAATCGAGTTATTTATTATAGTGAAATCTGAAGAGGCCCATATAAAAAGGAAACCTACTAAATCTCGGTGTTACTGACGAATGACGGCACCCGTTACAATGCTATAGCGTTTTCCATAGAATTTTATATTTCCTTCTGAGCTCTTGATACCGTATGATCATAAACTTGTGTGCTATTGGTTCCTTCAGCGCGGCGACGGCGGCGGGTGCAAAGATTGAATACCCTCTTTTTGTTATAGCGACATTATTTTTGTCATATAAATAAAGCCGTTTGGTTATGTTCAGTGTAGGAGAAGCACGAAAATTTATCTACTTTTTTTCGTCGTACTAGGCTTAATTTTAACTGGAACATATCCTGATGGAAATCAATGATGCGGTTGAATATTGAGCTCGTGATTAATAGATCACGGAATTCTATATATTTTTGTAAAGAATTGCTTATATACTTGAATTTTGAAACTGTAAATTTCAGTTGGTGCTTGTTTACCTTGTGCCTCTTTACAACTTTATAAGTTTTTTTTTTAAATATCAAATGACATTGGATGTCAAATGACAACTACATTCCATTAATGGCGATGCTTGTTGCCATGATAATGGATATAAATAGTTTGTTTTGAAAAAAAAAATGCTGTTGGATAGAATGCCTGAAGATAGGAATTATAGTAGGTGGTCGATAATTGCTATGTTCTACCCACCAGTGATTCATACTCATTTATTTATACGATCAGTATATGTCAGATGTAAAGAAAATATTATAAAATGTCAATAAAAAATACTTAATAGTACCTGAGTAATAACTAATAATAATTAAATACATTTAGGATGTTACTTTTAGAGCCATAAATTCCTTATCAATGTCGTAGAACGCTTGATTGTCAAGCCAGCGTGCTAACCTTGCTTTGAATATAGACAAGTAAGACGCCTCATTTAAATTTAAAAACAATTTTGGTTTTGAGCTGCTGATCAGGTTCTTTCTTTTATTGCGGCTTCTCGGCGCTGTCCATTCGTGTTCCCGTGATATGTCTTTGTCACTAACTTTAATCCAATTTTATATAATTTTTATACTTAGTTTCGTAAACTATTTTATTTTATTTCTTGTAGCCACGGATTCTGGGATCAGCGGTTAAAATGTTTACTTATTTATTTAAAGGAAACTGATCCCGGTGTCCGTGGAAACAACTCTCCGGGATCCGTTCAATGAGATCCCGATTGATCCCGAGAGACAAACCCAAAAAATTATCACATCAAAAATTAATTTCGTTGAGTGCTAATGAAATTTTTCTATGGAACAGCTGTTTTTTACGATATCAGGATTGGTCTTAAATTCAAAGTAGTTTCTAATGATTAGCTTCGACCAAAATAAAATGAATGGACGGGCCCTAACCATTGAACTTGATCAGTAAAAACGAGTCAAAACCGTCGGACATATTATACTTGAACCCCTAATTATAAAAATGTACAGTATATTTGTTACAAAAAATAGATATCGGTTTTATTTGTGTATTTACATTTCGGTAAAGCATACTAATTCATAATTTTGTCAGATGTTTCGTTATCGCGTAACAATAGACTCGTGTTTCACTACCTACGGCTAGAGACCGACTGAAACGAAGTGAGCGCTGGCGCTCATTTTGTAATCTTCAAAAATGCGCTTCTACTAGGCCCGTCCATTCATTTTATTTTGGTCGAAGATGATTAGTACAATAATATCCTTGATTATTATGTCCGTCGTCTAGAGATACACCCGGTATATAGCAACGATAAAATTAATTACCCTTCTTACAGTTTCACACATTGTTCACGTTTTATAAGCGACAAATTCCTTCCATTCAAAAATATTTCTTTTTATGGAAAATAAATCCTACATTTAAATAATATACCTATTCCATACAAACCGGAAGAATTTATTACATCCCGATAAATAGATAGGTACATAAGTACAAAACCCTCTTTGTGGGAACGGCCATAACTCACCCAAATGAACCCAAGTCCCATTGACAAAAAGCATCGTAAATAAATACATTCTTACGCTTTCATCCACCACTTTGCTCCATTCGAATGATGTTCCTTCTGTAAATAATGGTAAATAGATGTTTTTGTGAACATACACGAATTTGTTTATGAGCTGCTTGTTGTTGTCGAGCTATTTATTTTGTTTGCCAGAACAATAATCTGTTAACTGCTTAAAATTATTTGTTCTGGAAAACAGAACGTGTTTCGCCAATTTGGTATTAAAATTTTGTTCGACTAGAAATCGTGGACGGAATAAAGTAGTATTTATTGTTTGAATGTAATATAATACTACTTTTAAAATGAGAGAAATCGCAAATGAAAACTGATTCAGGTGTCATAATGTTATTGCATAGTCTTTAACTAGTGCGTTCTATCTGTCATAACTTGTGGTGCCAAAACGTGGCCACTTACTGTTGGAGCGGTCTTAAAATTCAGTGTTGTTCATCAAGCTATGGAAAGAGTAATACTCGGCGTTTTTCTAAGGGATGGTACCCAAAACAAAGTAATTCGCCAGGGAACGAGAGTCACCAACATAGCTCAGCGCGTTAAAAGGCAGGAGCTGGCAGAGAGCCTGTCATATCTGTGGCAGAACCAAGGCAGAATTGATAACTGTTGAGGTAGACGGGCCCTAGAGTAGCGAACATGAATGTAGCGTAAGGCGCTGAAACTCTACGTCACAATCTACGTTAGGCATTTCGCAGTGGTTGAAATTAGGGATTTAAATAGAAGATGAGTAGAGACAAATCTCTCGGACGATAGGCAGTGTTGAGCACCTGAAGCATGCGGGCTGTACCTTACGAGAATTTTGTTCTTTTTTATGAGCATATTATTATGTCTCTTTAACCTATCACCAGAATTAACGTAAACCACAGTAGTGTGAAAGTTAAGAATACCTCAGTAGTTAAGCTTATCACAGAAGACATAATCCCATAATGTCAGCCATCGCCCGATCTAACTCGCTACTACTATAGCTTATTTAGTGGATATTAGCTTGATTCATATCTTGGAAACTACTTAGATATTACACACAGGTTTCGACCACTGACTGTCACGGACGGACACTGACATGAACTGTCGACTGAAAGCGCAATCCTAACCCTGAAGTATACTGTTCAATATCATACTGACAGAAATACTCCGGGTTTATCCTTGTTTCTTGGACCTACCCAAGCCATTTGATCTAGTCTCCTACGAAGTGCTTTAGATAAAATTAGCAGACAGTTGTTTACTGGTAGAAATCCTTAACATTTTCCGATTTTGATTTAATTATTATATCAATATGTATTCTAATCAAAGGAACATTGTAAATTAGTCCAACAGTAATCTGAGTCATACGTGTTGGAGAGCGGCGTTTGGCAGGGGGGATTATCATCTCCGAAACTCTTTAACATGTATGTAAACGACCTCATAGTCAGGCTCAGCAGTTTGCGTGTCGGCTGCCAGGCAGCTTTTAGCATGAATAACATTAACTACGCGGACGACATGGTGCTGTTGAGTATGACTGCGGGGGCTGAGCTGTTAAAACTCTGCGAGGCCTATGCTGCGTCGCATGGCCTCACATACTATATTAAAAAGTGACTACGTGGTTTTAAGGCCGTCAATAAATGTCCTAAATTCATCCCATCCGTTGCCCTAAATGGTATAAACATAAACAGGGTGTTTCAGTTTAAATATTTGGAACATTATCTTACCTACGACCTTAAAGACGTTATCAGCTGTAACATGCTGGCCCGTAAATTTGCTCGCTGTTAGGAACAGGTCAAAATAACGCTATTTATCGCTTATTATCATGGTCTGTACAAGGATCTATGGATCAGCTATACGAAAAAAACATACAATAACCTACGCGTCCTAGTATTTTAAAGATGATGTTGAGTCTTCCCGCTTTTGCAGTGCCTCAGAAATGTACGTACAAACCTCAGAAAGAAGACAAACGAATACTAAGCTTTCATGCCGTCATTCGAAAGAAAGTGGCATCACTGATAATGGGAGCGGGGATGTCAGAACTATAACAAGATCTTCATGCACTTATACTCAGGCATTTTGTGCGGATGATGATGAGTGCTTTTTTTCTATGGGATTTTTGCTATGAACTGTATAGTCGAACAAATATATTTAATTTGAACAGGACAACGCCGGGTCAACTAGTGTGTAATAGATTTAAGTCACTTTATTTAAATAGTTTTAATTTTTTTGTATTACATTAATTAATATTTGTAATTTGGATTTTAAAGCCGAATATTGGGCAGTGGCGTGCCTCGAGAGAGCCCTGTCTACCAGTGAACTAAGATAGGCTGATTACGATGATGAATGATGATGTTGGATGATAATAATTATAAATGTACCAAGGTAAGTAAATTTTTTTCGCTAACCAGCTTATGATAACTTACATTTAACATTTATCATTTCAATGCTTCATTTACACGACTATGATAATTCAATTAACCGCTATAAAGTAGAAATATCACGGTATCTGTCGCTATCGTTTCAAGGGACACGTTAAAAGCGCCACCTCGAATGGAAGTAATAGACACTTTCAGAGCGGTAATGCGAATACTAGGCTTACTCTTATCACTTCGGTGTTAAGACAAGGTTTGGCGAGGTAAAATTTATTCTTGTAGCCGTATTAAAGGCTTAGAATTGTATGTATCAGAAATGTTTAGAGGCTAATAATTCTCGAACTTTTGAAAAATAACCTCTTGTAGGATTCGTTTTTGCTCGTTTTGATTTGAGAACCAATAATATCAGTATTTTTTTTTATTAAAAATTGAACATAAGTTCAATTAACGCAATTAAGCCCCGTAATTTTTAATCCAAGTTAAATGTTTTCTTTAAAATAATATGGGATGAATAATAAATGGGCCCGCCCTTAAGATAAATAAATAAATAAATAAAATAGAAATAAAAGCTTATATCCTTGTACTTATTTTAAACAGAGATTTGTAATCTTTGTTAGTGTGTTAGTAGAATATTTACTTAAATTATATTATATGAGTTTCTTAATTATTATTCTTATCTTCTATTTATTCAGTATAAGGACCGTCTATAGCGGTAAAAGCTTCCTCCATTTTTATCAATTCCTCTCTATTTCTGGCAGTTCTGTACCAAAGCTTACCCGCGACTTTTACTATTTCGGCGTGCCATCTTTGGAAATGTCCACCTTCGAGATATACCTATATAATAAATAAAAATACTATTGAAATTGATTTACAATCAATTAATGAACAATCGGGAAACATATTATATATCCCGTACCATACGCATGAAAAATATTGTCGAATTTAGGACTTCGTTTTTTTAAATGTTTTTCATTTCACAAACGTTTGTCGGTTTGTAATTTCGAAAACTAATATACCTAGCAATAGGTAAACAACTTAGTTTACCCATTTTACATACCTGCATTGTAAAAGCAGTTTCTCTTGTCACCGTAGCATTGCGCGAAGTTTGCGTTTTAAAAGTTTTCCGTTCTAGGAATATAAATATCGTAATGTAAATAAATATGTTCGGAAATTATATCGGGAAATTGCGTGAAATCTTCTCGTCCAAGATACCACAGTGCATAAAGATAAAGGTCTTTGACCAGTGTGTGTTGCCAGTGATGATATATGGTACTGAGACGTGGTTCTTAACTGTTGGTCTTTTGGAAAAACTCAGAGTCACACAACGGGCAATGGAGAGAGCTATGCTCGGAGTTTCTTTACGCGATAAAATTCGGAACGTAGATATTCGCCAAAGAACCAGGGTCACCGACATAGCTATTAAAATCTGCAAGTTGAAGTGGCAATGGGCAGGCCACATCGCTCGAAGAACTGATAACCGATGGGGAAGAAAGGTTCTTGAGTGGAGACTGCGAACCGGAAGACGCAGCGTAGGTAGGCCTCCCACTAGATGGACCGACGACATTGTGAGAGTCGCGGGCATCCAGTGGATGCAGATGGCAGGATGTCGTTCAGTGTGGAGGTTAAAGGGGGAGGCCTATGTTCAGCAGTGGACGTCTTCTGGCTGATGATGATGATGATGAAATAAATATATTTGCAATGCAACGCGAAGTGGGAGAAAACCAAGATCTAACAAACCAAGTTCTCCGTAGCTAAAGGAAAAAAAATTGTCCACGCTTAATAAATAAACGTTACGTAATACGTATAATATTTTCCGATGCCATTGAAATAGCACAAAATACCTACGTACTGAGAAGTTCGTAAGATTAGCTAGATATGTTGTGTATATAACTCCAGGAACTTGTTTATTTTCATCAAAAGTTTGATCGAAGTTGAGAGGTGCTGACTAAATTTGGATGCTGGCATTTTGTTATCAAAGATTCCTGAAGTTTGGAAATTATAAAATTATGTTTGACTTTGAGTAAATTACCGTCGCGGAACGAGGCAAGGCCCAGCCGGATACAAACCTCCGCTGTAATCGGAGTCGGCAAGGAAAATATATTAAATCTGTCTGGGGCCGTTCAGTTTGCATTAGAAGAATTGCATTTTCAAGAAGGCGCCACGTTGCCGAGTATTTTTGAATGTAGATCTCTGTGATCGAGCAACATTTCCGGATGCATTTGGTTCACGCATTTTATATTGAGAACTACCCATGGCTTTGCTCGTGTAATGGAGTGTTGTAATATAATTATTTAATCTCAATCCCGTATCACTCTCTTTCGCTCCCTTTCTTCTCCTTTCTGTAGTAGCTATACCTAGTCTGTGCTCGCACCAGTTCTTGTTCACATCCCATTTGTATCCCTCTCATATCAACCCTTGTCTTACTCCCAATCTAACTGATTTTGTTCCAATTCTCATCTCGCTTCTGTCCCGGTTTTGATTATGCAAGTTTTTTTTAAATTGTAAAATAGGCTTGCGCTTGGCCGCCAACTCGCCTGATGTTAAGCGACGATGCGGCCTACGATGGATCACGCTAGCCTAGAAGAAACCGACTCACTTTTGACTTGAAACACCCAGATTGTAACTATCGGGGAACACCCATTCAGGCAGCGCATTCCACATACTAGCAGTTTGGGATTGTTAGCGTCCGAATGCCGTCATATCTCGATCCGTTTTTCACTCTCGTTCCACTCCTTTATCACCCAAGTCATCTCTTTCATCCTACTTAGATTCCTTCTTCTTTTAATCTGGGTGTCTGCAAATGACGAGTGAATCGGTCTTTTAGGCAAGCGTGCTCCATCGTAGACCGCATCATCGTTTAACATCTGGCGAGTTGGCTGACAAACCCAAGTCTATTAATAAAATAAAATAAAAAACTATCTCTCCCCCGTCTCACTGTCATTCCGTTCTTGCCTCACTCCCGTGTCGCTGAACTCCCGGTCCCGTTAGGTTCTCGTACAGTCCTAGCAATATATTGCCTCCAAATTCTTCTTGGCACACTTTTTTCTTGCCTCAGTCCCATATAATTCCATTATATTTCATATCTGTTACTGACCGGGCAAGAGTTGACCCTGATCCATTCATCCATCATCAGACCCTGAACCAGAGTTTTATGTACAGACATCGTAGAATCTATAGTTTTGTGAATATTGTTGCCAAAAACTTGCTGTCTAGCAAGATATAAATACCTACATACTAACCTTTTTAAAATAAATGTAATCTTCTTTCATTTACAAAAAGAAAAAAAAATCTTCTATCATCGAACATAATTTAAAATAATGACATTCGCATAAAATAATTAACAAAAACGTCGAAATTATTAGTGAAATTAAAAATAATATGTAAAATTTAAATTTAAAAGAAACACGGAATAATTTAATAAACCTAAAAATATGGCGTGCTATTACACCGACGACTGCGGGGAGTACACGGTATCGCCAGTTCTAGTCACACCCTGTTACCCAACGAAGTACTGCGAGGAGCCGCCGATGTGCTGTCCTTACTTGCCACGATGCCCCAAGGGGCTTGTGTACTGCTGCGAGAAGAGGGCACCGAAAAACCCGCGACCAACGCCAGTGTACTGCGAGCATGATGTGTGCTACGAGAATCACCACCACTGCCATCACTCGCCGGTTCGGTGCCGCGTAGCACGCTCGCCGCCGCCCCCCACTCGAAAGACTTCCGGCACGGGGCACTGTCCCACCTGCTGCCAACCGATCTGCAAACCAGTCAAAACAAAATACGTCATGCCTTGCTACAGATACGAAGATGGTCGAATAGTAAGTGCCAATAAAATTACCAATATGCCTTCGAAATGAGCCCCGATAGAAATATACCAATTTGTCGAACCGTTAGTCTGATATTCAATAGCTGTGATAGAACTTCTTATGAGTACTGTTTCCGAAACCAACGACAACTCCAATGTTCTCTAATTTTTGATTGATTTTCTGTAAGTACATCCGAATAATATACAAATGTTGAAGGACTACAACGAGAAACAAGAAACAGCTCGTGGATCAGTATTGTTTTGTTGGTTTCAGGAACAGTACGTTCCGACCCGACATGGTAGGCTTCCGATGTCTGCATACCGCAGGAATGGAATGCAGGATCAAGTTCACGGCTATAGAGGAGCACAAAAATATTTGTGTACTGGAGAAGGGCCCATGGGGTGCTGCGTGTGCATGGCTGTAGAGCCCATACGTCGATTATATCCTAAAGTTACACAGGAAATGCTGCCAGTAAAGAAAAGGAAAGATAAAAAAAACTTCGCGTGAAAATTTCTCATTCACTGCCAGCACTAAAATCTACTCAAGCTTAGTTTATAAAAACCCTTTTGTGGAATATTATAAAGAAAATATATAAGGAAAAATGTAACAGGCGCTGCCGTTACCATCGTCTGCACTAAAGCGGAACGGACTCCAAGATCAAAAGTTTGCCGAGTGCGGCGCCATTTCGTACATACGCAAGTGTTGGCATAGTGCGGCTTGGAGCTACCAACCACTCGCAATTCCGGTCAAACCCACGAAAAAATGCGCTGTCAAAATTTCTAGGAAATGTTAAACACTGGGTGCGTACACTTTGAATCAGTAATGGTTTTTGTGTAGCGGTAAAGTCTCTAACAATGGGGTAATGGAAAAAAAAACCTAAAGTACATTGAACGTTTCAAATACAGTTCTCAAAAAGGTGGTTTAGTTTCATAACGGCAAGAGAGAGAGAGAGCAATAAAGTAAGTGAACATAGAATACATAATTAAAGGTGGCACTAAACGGTGCTGTCTGGTCGGTTGCAGGTGCGGCAGTTGCCCGTGTCTGCATTCAAGCGTAACGGAATACAGGACCAGGAACACTCGAAGATGCTCGGAACTACCAATTTTCTCAAGCGATGTTCGCGGGACGTCATGGTCGAGTGTGACGTATGCATGAATGCCATCAAAGTGGGCGACCCGGCTAAAGTGCCACCTTGCACAACCGTACCGGCGCTCGGTCACACTTTCCTAAATAAGAAACCGATCAAAGTGTCACTAGAAGACATAGTAGATACTGACTGAGCGCGACAAATATCAACATTAATTACGTGAATGCGACAAAAGAAAAGTGTTATATTTGAAAAAATATGTATCTCCATGGAATGAGGGTCGAATATGAAGGGGAGGCGCCAAAGTAAGCGGATTTCTGTATTATCGCTCGGGTTCAAGTCATGTCGGATTTCATTTTGGGAAATGTTTACAAAGCGGACTCTTTGTTTTAATACGCGAATTCTGGCCTAATTGAAATTTTCGTTGAATTACGTTTAGAGCGGCCCTTTTCTGAAAGCGCTTTTTGATGCTGGCGTGTTGAATTCAAATATTCTCTCTATTGTTTCAGATAAATCAGCCAACGGTGTTGATGCGTCGCGCGTGTGAAGTCGCTGTGGGTACTCGTCTTCGAAAAAAGCCCTTTGTGGTGTCATCATTCAGCGCTGACCAATGCGGCGAGGTGCGACGCTATCACTCTGAAGATGAACGGGTATCTTACTTATGAACAATTAATTTTCGTTAGAATAACTTTACCAACATTCCGTGATAATCACGCCTTTAAAAATGGGAGAACGGTTTTGCATTTTGACACTAATATAATTAGTGTCAACACAGAGAGCACTTACAAAGTTCCACTAAGTACTCGGGTGTGAGCAAGCAATACGAGTCCATATACGCCGTATCAACAGTGGAGTTTGTCAAAGATGCTTATCGCTCTGACATTTTTTGCCTCGGGGCAAGCGTGTCATACAGTCAGTTTTCACAGCATAATATTGCCTACAGCAAAAAAAGCTTATGCTACTATAATATAAAGTTCTAATATTAGTATTCAATTGCTGTTGAATGAAATTTTTTATCATACTATTGAGAACTTTGAGAGCAGACGAAAAGAAAACTACTCGACCTACGACACTGAAAGAGAGGTAGATTTAGTGAATGTATAGGTTCACTAAATATTTAGCAAAAAGGCCGAATTAGGGAGAGAAAATGGAACTTGGAAGTTCATATGAAGATATCATATGCCTGCGAAGTCGCGGCAAAAGCTAATCATGAATATAATTCAAATTTGCTTATATTCGGAATGAAATTGAATTCCACTTTCGTGTCCAGAAAACTCCATCTCATACGAGAATAATAAAAAAAAAGGATTAAGATCTGAGATATAATTTTTACTTTTTATCACTTAATACCATTTATTCGTATTGAACAGTATTTTATGAAAAATTAATATTCAGTCTGAGGTCGGGAGAGAGCACCTGAATTGATTCCCACGCAATATCCTTTTAGAAGGCAAAGCAAAAAGCCGAATAAACGCCCGACGCCACACCGCGGCACCGGTGACGCCGGCAAGAAATTCAATTTCATTACAGACCCGCTTCAAAGCTAGAAAAATGAATTTCACTTGAGCATTAAGCCGCAACCGGGATCAGGAATAAGATCTAATATCAGATATTATCTTCTTACACTAACGTTTTGAATACTGATACTATCTTCCAGTAACTGTTTTTACTGGTACAATACATACGGCAGTGTGTTATTTCAATTCATTTTCTAAAATAGATATTAAAATATAAACTTGTCAATACAAATATGTCGAGAATGTAATTCCTTGAGTTGGGATTTTAATTGGATCGCACAGGCTATTTTAGGGTAAATTACTTTAGATTAGATGTAATTTAGGGTTGGTAGCTTTGGTATGTTTCCGACATTGATTGCGACTCCTGGCCGCAATGTTTATACTTTGGATTAAAATAAGGATTTATTTACCACCCTGGAAGCTGCTTCTGGTTTGCCTTAATGATCCAAAGCCTCCTAACACACAAACTCTGCTCGAGCGTGCCAATGTTTAATCTTTCGTCATTTCTGTCGACCACGTTTTATAAATTTAATCACGTATTTTGATTCAATATAACGGCGACGACCTTTGTATTTTATGTTAATAAAACATCGACGGGTTTAATCGTGTCTGCCAAAGTAAGCGCGATAGTATAATCATACGGTATAATTTTTTGGTAATCTAGTTCCCTAAAAATAACCAATTTTTAGGATTCTGTAGCAAACTAAGGAACCTTATAGTTTGTCTCTATCCGCTTGTCTGTCCATCTTTGTGTCACGTTAAGAAACTAAATATATAATAGCGATAAAATGTAGTACACGTAATTATACAATATAATAATCATCAGGGAAATCAGGTTGAAATATTGTGAATATTTTTTTAAAGGTTGCTACCACCTGAAATTGGTCATGAAAAAAATGTTTATGTACCCCAATCGAGTAAGGTATCGTTGAAAAGAGAATTAAAATCATTATAAGTTGTTTTTTTTTTGACTACTTCTTATTTTACACATATATATTGGACATTTTCGGTTTTCTATTCTGGCAAGAAAATAACCTAAACATACACATAAACTTAAATATTTTTATATAACGGGATTTACTATGGAGCCACATAGTCAACCATGCTTTTCTTAATATATAAGTACGGAACCTTACTATGGGTCTATTTACACACACTACAGTTTATTTTGTTCTCAATGCAAACATGCAAATGCTAGTTTAATATTGTTTTAATAATTTATTGATGAATTAGCTTCTCGTTTACAAAACGTAAACTTCGCGGAGCTTAAAAGCTTAGTATCTAATTAACGGAGAGCGCGCAGCTATTATCCAAAAGATGAAACTTTACGAATAGGAATTACGATTCGTACTTTTTACCTGCGCATTAATTAATGAGATTCGAGTTGTAAAACTTATCTGCTTATGCAAATAAAGATTGCCCCGATTTTGTTGTTTTTTAGCGAAATAAACTTTTACTTTGTGGATTCGAATTAATGTTTGCAACTTTTAAGGTAGACGCATGTGCTTTAGTTTTTTTTGTTTTGTTTGCCAGGGTAACTGTTGCTACCATTTCGAACGCAAGAAGAGGTGTAGTGATTCAAACCCGCATCCCCACCAAACGTGCAACCCGCACCCGTGTACTGCTTGCTCCCCGTGCCCCCCATCTCCGTGCGCTCCGTCTCGTCCTCAACTGTGCACGTCCAGTCCTGAGTGTCAGTATGTCGATTGTATCCACGCAAAAGCGGTGAAACCGCCGAAAAGTTGTTGTTCCTATCATGTATAACGTGTACGTTTGGTCTATAAATTTTCTGTATTCTTGTTTTGCCCTAACAATTTGGCGGTCATGTTAATAAAGTTTTGCTATTATGTTGTTTTTTTATTATTATGTTGATAAGGAAATATGCTTAAAATAAAAATATACAAAATATTACTATAGCATAGACAAATACAAAAAGATATCTTTTTTTGGGAAGAATGAACGTAATAAAAGTTAACGTATGTAGGAAATAAGTATCTAATGAAAAAGTCCCTTCATGTCAAAAGTACCATTGATCAGTACCATTGACACACCTTTATGTTTTAATATATAATTAATAATCTCAGCAATTTTACTAGTTCAAATAAAAAACATCCACCACATAATTTTATAATTATGTAAGTGTTCGAATTTTTTACAATACTGTTAATATTCATTATATTATAACAAAAAAAATATATTTTATGTTAGAAAATAAATTCTACTATGGCCTGGCTATATATTTTTTGGTATACTAACACCATTGTCTAGATCTTTGCTGAGAATTAATTTTAACCATAGTACTATCACAAACAGTAATCACACCATTTTTAATTATCTGTCATTTTCCATAATTAAAACTAGACTAGAATACCTTTTTTATGAAACAATGCATAATAATATTCTACTGTTAAATGTTAAGGGTAGGTAATTGATTGGCAAACTTAAGGATGACGGGTCCAACACAACATTCGCGTTTTTTTGTCTAGAGTTTATCTATAACAAATCATTTTGATACGTACACATTAAGAAACCTAACGAACGAATTTAATTCCTATGCCGCTAAATTAAATATCATCATGATGATGATTGGTAGCAATATTTAATTTAATTTGCAACATTTGTCACCAAAATGCACAGATTGCCTCAAGATTAGTTAGCGTGATTTTAGTCTACTTTTAAGCGCTGATCTGATGACCTATCGTTTCAAATATTTTTGGAGTATGTACTTAATCACTGGCAGAAATTTTCTTCTATGTCAAGAACATTTGAGTGCTTTCGATTGAGGGTCACGATTCTTGCCAGCTGATGCACTATTTATGAAGACGCTACACAGTTCTGTTAGTAGTTTATGTTTATTTTTCTATTTTATTTGATGCAATAACTATAATCTTTCATTTGTCTGTGCTTATTTATACTACATGCCTTTATTTTGTTACAGACAACAACCGTTTGAGCGGATTGCGAAACTCAATCAACCGGAAAAAGGAAGACCGAAGAGATTTGTAATAAAACCGCTATAAACTAGCCGGCGTAATAACAGTAAAGAGACTTTTGATCGCCGCGATCATGCGTGTCGTTGTTTTGATGCTTGTGTTTTGTGCCGGGGGTTGACTTCGTGACTAGCTGAGTTGTTGTTTAACGCCAACGACTTGAAACAAGACGTTATGTAAAAACGTCAAATTTATTAAACATTCTTGGCTGAAGTGCGCGCGGTGGGATACTGAAGATCACGACTGTGATACTCGCGTGTTGGTCGGCGGAGCTTCTTTGTGATGTGTGAATGTGTTAACTAAAAGTGTTGCCCTATGCGAGGTGTCTATGGGGTGAGAAGTGATTGTTCGGTGCAAATGGGAAGGCGAGGGCGGGTGGCGGGGCGAGGGCCGCGGTGACTGCGCGCGCGACCATGCGGCAGGCGTGCGCGCTGCTGCTACTGGCTGCCGCGTGCACCGCTGCTTTCGCGCAGATCGCTTGGACGCCAATCTTTCTCGATGGAAGTAGTAAGTATCACGTTACTAAGTTAAATTTCTAGAAATTACATACTTTTAGTACAATAAAGTGAATTCGTAGTAGTATGCATCAAGCAGTAGCAGTGGTTCTGTTTTAAGATCTTTCAGTACCATGGTAAATGATGAATTCCATAATGAGACGTTCCCGTTCCCATGTGGACATAATGGAATGTGGGTTCCGATATTAACGTGTACCTACCTACTACTGGATGAACGTAGGTCTCCTCTTGCTCGTGTTATCCGCTAATATACCTATCTCACCAGATATTCACCTAAAAATCGACATGGTTGATATTCCAAAAATCCTCACGAAGCTCTTTGATTCCATTTTTATTGTGCGAACTGCTATTCTGTGGAATGTGCTGCCTAAATGGGTGTTCCCCAATAGTTGAAATCTGGGTGTCTTCAAATCATGAGTGAATCGGTTTCTTCTAGACAAGCGTGCTCCATCGCAGTTCGCATCATTGCTCAGCACAAGGCGATTTGGCGGCCCAATTACAAAATAAAAAAATGTTGTCTGACAAAAGCGCTAGTGGTACAATAGTGTTGAGCCACCGAATGATAGTTTTTACCGGCTCCTAATAACTTTTACCTATTTCAGGTCAAGTGGACCTGTGGACGCAGACAGCGACAGGGTGCGCGTGTCCGGGCGGTGGCGGCGTGGGCGACGAGTGCGCGTGCTGCGCCCATGACGGGGCATGCGCGTGCGGCGATGTCGCGCCCGCGCGCTGCGCGCAGTGTGGCCTCGAGCAGTACTGCGCTAACAGTGAGTCATTTTACTTGTGGGCTCACATTACACACGCCCACACACATCAGTCGGTAACGTTTACTGCTGAACAAAGGCCTCCCTCTTAGAGAGGGTACATATTATAAATTCTTTAAAATTACATTTTTTAGACATGCGTCTGATATGAACACCTTTTCTAGGCGTATACAACATTCACCATATAAGTGGTTAGACACTAAAACTAGATAATTAAATAAACATATATATAATATTTATAACATATTTGGTTGTTGCCATAATCCCCACGCTTGGAGGGCAGCTTGTTGATCGCAGTACGTTTACCGTGAGCCTGTGGACTCATTATAAGTCTTACAAGACATCATAAGGCTACTGGCAGTATTCGAACCAGCGCAATGATCCAAGCAATCGTTCCTATTGCTGTAGCCTGAACTACAATCTTTCTGTCGGGCTCTAAATCTTGAACTGCCTTTGCAACCAATCTAAGCGTTTATAAAAACCTTACGTAAACAAACTTGAGATATAGTTCCCATTCCAGGCTAGATGTTTACTGTCTTCGACAATACCATCTCTTACCATCAGTCGAGATGTGGTCGAAACGCTCTAAACTGTCTATACCATGAAATAACTGGCCAAGAGCGTGTCGAGACACGCATATGGTAGGGTTCCGTTTTCTGTAGCTAAAGTTATGTATATGTAGGATTATGTAGTCACAAACATAATTAAGAAACTGGTGGTTACAGAAAAATTCGAAAGAACGAAGCTCTGTGGACTTAACCAAAATTCATAGGTACGTCATAACAACATAAAATCTTGAGAAACAAGCTAAGACAATTTTACGAATAGGTCAATAATCTATGAGCTAGGATGTCTTGAATTTGTTAAAGTTTTATCGCTATAACTCAAAAAGTTGTAATCAGAATTTTTTTGAAATAATTTTGAATGAATTTAAGGTTTTTAATATGAAGTTACAAGTTTCTACGTCTAATACTTCAGAAATGCAGCGAGGGGGGGGGGTTCATGAAATTGCCTTAATAACTATAGAAATTAAAAGGTAAAAAAGTGGACGAACTGATGGATGGACAGACAGACGGATGGACATAAATAACTTTTTTTTTTTAATAACTTTCCTTTTAGAACTACGGAACCCTAAAAACTACCCCTGCCCTTCATATTTAACCCACGAAAATCCAGTGTTCCCTCAATGTTTGCCAAGCAAAATATTCTATATCCGTCTAATATTTCATCAAAATCGATGGAGAAGAATTTAGTAATGAAAAAATAATGATCAGTCAGGCAAAGATAGGGAGGCAGAGTAACTTAAGCATTTTACTTAATCATTAGGGAATGTTGTGCCTGTGATAAGAATAGAGAGCAATTTGAAAACATACGCCCGTTTGTTGTTAGGTATCGACCCCTCGGGTATTGAAGTCCGCGAAATATTTACCTTTTTTCGTCTATAACGAACCAATACTAACCCTTGCCGCTACCAGACCTCTACAATGGTCTTGTCCGGAGAGATTTAAAATCTTCTTGTATTGGGCGTAGGTAAGCTTGTTTCCTTTTATTTATCCCTGCAGGCATCTTAAACCTCCGAGTTTCTAAAGATGATTCGTTTGACCGTTTTTAACAAAGTACTACTTTCTAAGAGATTCACAAAAAATTTAGGTCACAGAACTCACAGGCTAACTTTACGGTGTAGATATTATTGTTATAATAAATGTTTCACTGCGTAATCATTGACATCAACTACGGGCCATAATATTTAACCAACAACCTACTAACAATAGAGTAACCAACAATTGAGTAAATAACAAACTCTCATCAGGAAACATCAAAAAGAATACATTTAACAATACAAATGATAAGAGTTTTTACAAATGGTGATCTTATCGTTAATAGCTATCTCTTCTAACCTTCGGATAAGTACATAGATATTCCTTGTAGAGTAAGGAGTGCGGTGTAAAATCGACTTTTAGTATGGGATAAGTATATCGTAATAGACATACAAATACAAAATATTTATTTGCTCTTAATAATAATAGTATCGCAAGTTAGGTGAAACTGTTACTAGGAGTCACAGTTTCACCTAACTTGCTAGGTAGATTACCTGTATTTTAGGAGTCAGTACCTTCCCAGTTATAGTGACTATTGACTAAACTAATAATTAAATAAATTTTGTATTAATATTCATGCAGTAAGTATATGTGTGTGTGTGTGTGTGTGTGTGTTTGTGTGTGTGTGTTTGTGTATGTGTGTGGGTGTTTGTGTGGGTTTGAGTGTGTAGAGGGTGTAGGTGTTTGTGTGAACAGAAGATAAATAAAAGACACACTACACAAGAATATTGCTGACATAAATATTGTATCATAAAAAATTGGTATAAATAGACATATATATATATATAAATAAAAAATGCCCAAAATATGAAGACAAAAAAGTCAGTGAGATAGGTTGGAGAGATAAGCTGCACGAACTGTATGATTAAACTGACGTTGTATATTCATAATCATCATTATCGTCAGCCTGTATTGCCTTACTGATGGGACATAAGCCTCCTCTCTCGTGCCATGTCTTTGGCAAAAGTCATCCACACATGACTCGCGATAGACCTGGCGGGCTAACATAAGCACTGCGACAGGGTTTTGTCGACTCTTTTTGTCGTGCCAAAGCGAGACAGGTAAAACCGTAAAACCGTAGGCACCTTGTCGTGTTCTCGCTCGACAAGGCGACGACAGGATTATGTCGCGGTGTGCATGTTAGCCATTCTGATGACGTCGACCTATGCCGACGGAAAGCTTGTCTGCTATCGTGTGTATTATGTATTCTGTGCTATCGCTAACCACTCTGTCAAGGCTGCCGCCACCACACCTGACCGCGCGTCCTGTCTAGCACCGCTTGTGTTGCATAATATGGTTTCCGACATCTGTGACGATAGGCACATGATCATAGGATAGGATCAGATGAGTATGAACGATTGACTTTTTTCTACAGTGTGCAACATCACAATCGACTCGCGGGTGCTCAAGAGCAAGTCGGGGAAGACGTTTGGACAAATTAAGTCACCATCTATCGAGGGTCCCACCTCTTGCTCGTATTTCCTCCAGCCTGATGCGGGCCAGCGAGTCGAGGTGCAGCTCTACAGGCTCGTCTCTGTTGGAAGGTTCAACGGCACTAGGTATGAATATTAAAAGAAGGCATGTTGTTTGGTATGGTACTTTCTAGTGCCCGGCTGGCAAGGTACCTTCTAGTTGAAGATCTAAATATAAATAACAGAAAAATATTCGGGACATATGAAAAAAAAATTAAAAAAAAAAAAAAACTTATCAACAACAAAAAAATATTGTGCCAGCAACAACTCTCGCGAAAATACCGTATCTAGAAATAGTGGTCCCAGACTGTTGATTCCACTACTTGGTTCCCAATGGATGGACTTTTGTATAATTTTGTCTCCACTTGGTTCTACTAGTGGAGCCAGTAGCACTTTCAAGTACTCGTGACTCCACTGTTTCACAGAGGTTGAGCTTTTAGTATTTTTGAATATTTTTGTCACTTAAAATAAATAAATATCTGGGACATTATTGCAGACATGGTCATCTGACCCCAAACTAAGCAAAGCTTGTAATATTGCAGGCAGATACTGATATACATACATATATATTTATAAATACATACTTAAATAGATATTAACCCCCAGACATAGAACAAACACAAATGTTCATATACACAAATGTTTGTCCTAGATGGGAATCGAACCCACGCCCCCAAGTGCAGAAAGTAGGTTCACTTATTCTTCCAGTCAGGATATGTGATTAATTTTGTCATTTAAGTACTTGAAAATCTTATTGGACCCATTTGTAGAACCAAGCAGTGGAACCAACAGTCCGAAATCGAAATAGCTATGTTAATGTTAAATCATCAATCAGTTTCTTTAGAACCAAGGAAAAATTATTTTATGTGAAAATCGTAAGTATCATTTCAAAGGATAAACCTTCTCTAGTTTCACAAATCTTTTTTATCTCAATTTAATACAAAATACATAATCTTATCTGGGAAAGCTTTGCGATATACGTGTACCTATTTTCCGCACCAGAGGCTTTCCGCAAACTCTATTGTACTACATCAATAATATAAATGCAAATGTTGGGAATGGGAAACTTACAAGAAAGACAGATCGGCCGTAATGGGACAAAAGTATTGGGTACGGTACGGGGGCTCGTCATACGCAGCTATGATCAATGTCCCGTCAAATTGAATATTGGGCCAAACGTCTTGGGTAACCGCGCCACCGCCCCGTTTCACCGCCCACGGCTCGCACTATAATTTGAATATACGAAAAGCGTTAGCATAGGTTGACTTAGCACACCTATTTCCAAAATTATTTTCATATTAGAAAAGTGTTGACCTGAAATAAATGGAAATAATGATAATCTTTATTTGAGAAAAACAGTAAAAATACATTAGTGATTACAGCTATAGGTTGACATAATCTTGTTGGTGTTTATTTATAAGGTTAATTAGGTATACATATTTTTTGAATGGCAAACTATGGTGTTGGTGTTTATGAACCCTGTATCCCACACTAGTCCTGTGTCATGGGATCCAGAAACTTCATGTATATAAAAAAACTACTAAAGTAATAGTTTTTTCTTAGTTGCGTGGGTGGATGGCTGCAGCTGCGTAGTGCGAGCGCAGTGCGCACGGACGGTGCTGCCGAGATGCGCCTTTGTGGTGCTAACGAGCGATACACCCCACCCGTGGTGCTGTTCGCAGACGAAGGAGCCTCTACGCTAGAATTTAGGTAAGGCCAAGACAATGGATTATATTTCATCCACTCCATTCGACTAGTTTTGTTTGAACCTGGTGAAAATAAAACGAACTTTACACAGACATAATAATATGTATCTGGGAGATACATATTTGTTTCTAATTATTTTGCAGAAAATTATATTACCTATCATATGTGTCTCTGTAGCACTAACGTCCAATTAGGTATATGCTTAGTAGTACAGCAACGGTGCTATACTACTTAACATTAATTTTTTTTTCAACAGCTGTTGCTTAACTTTATTAACTAATTGGTCCAAAGTCACACCCAACGCCAACGGTATAGACCTAGCAATCGCGAGTACGTGCATTGCATATACTTTGACTCTCGTTTATTTTCAACTGAAACGAAGCGAGAAGCGTGCGCATTTGCGTTATCTAGGTCTGGGGTTCTTCGCATCTCAGTTCTCTCAAAATTTGTTTGTTTGTAATGTCATGATAGACAGCAAAACAAGGTTTTGTCACTTTTTGAAAAGTCATACTCATTCATTCTTATGTGATTTTTTATCTTTAATAATGTGATAATGTCCGAGCGAGAGAATTGTAGACGCTTAAAAAAGATCTTGGTCTGTACTCCAGATCAACCATAATACAATTTAAATTTGGTTACAAACTTATAAAATACGGTTGAGAAAAACATTTCTGTATTGTTACAACCATTCCTAGCGCAATACATTTACATACATACGAGTGTAACAATGCATAAGGAACGTTTACGCAACTTAATGATGCAGAAAAGATTCGGGTAGTGTGCTTGTAGAATGTCTTAATGCTTCAACACTTACAATGATAGGTGTACTTTGCTCTCAAACGAATAAGTGACTTCATCCTTTAGAAATTTTGGCGACAGATTTTGGCAAACTTAGACGATTGCTAGTTATGATTATTATACAATTTCAACAAGTAGGTTAGTGGTACGATAACTTCTTAGTTACTGTTATTATAAGCCTACTACTTTTTATTAATACGCTTGCGTTTGTCTACGTCATGCTCGACGTATAGCAAAGACGCGGACTAGCATACGGCACTTTTACCTCCTACCTGTACCTATATTTTCGATTTGTAGACAACCATTATGTACTTTTTTGGGAACACGGACTCCACCAAAATTAAAAAATAATGAAAAAAAAATACAAAAAAAAACTCGCTGTGCCAATATTTTTTTTGAAATCAAAGCACTGCCCGTGCTTTAGGAGTACACACCATATAATGGCGTTTTGGCACAAAATACATAATACAGTTTTGGTTGCGATTGTACGGGGCAAGGGGCGAGCGTAATCAAGTTGAGCAAAAAGTTGCTCAAAAAATGCCACAGTCTCAGAAATGTAATGTGTGTGTAAGTCAATGCACTCAAGGTTTATATATTTTTACCTCTGTTCCAATATTTTGAACAGTAGCACGTAAATTAACTCTGTTATTGATCGATTATGCAAACGAGTGTGGTCGAGTAGATGTATCGATCATTGGATGTAGCACGTTAGAGCCAACTAGCAATCCGACCTAGTCATTTCGTGGCGTAATGAATCCAACCACAATGAACAATTAATTAATTACATTTTCGTACGTTAATAGGGTTGGCGGCCACTGAAATGAGCGTTATTTCCGGCTAGTGAAGAGCGGGTGCTGTAAAACGTTTCAAAATTTATCTCCATTTGCAGTTCGGTTCGGGAAACGAGTTCCGCTTGCGCGGGAACAAAAGGTCGTCACTGCTGCGGAACTGGCAATGCTCGAATCGGAACTGTGGCGTCCGACGTAGCTGCTAATGCTTGCGTCAGCTGACGACACTGAAATGTTTTATATAGCGACTTCGCTTACTATCGCACCATTACAGCTGTCTGAAAATAACACGGGCGTAGAAGCCTCGCCCTGCAGGCTCTTCTTTGTGGCCTAAAATATGCTGGAGATTTAAATTAAGCAAATAACTTATGTTTTTGTCGCAGGGTTTATGTATATAAAAGTACTATTTATTTATTTTAATTGGTACTGAAAGAAAAAATAGCGGCTTTGCCCAACAGTGGGACAGCTTGGGATGGAAAAAATTACAGTAAAACATGATTTAGACTAATGATAATTTAATTGTGCAATATTTAAACCTAAACAATAATATCAAGCAAATAAAAAAATATACCTTAAACTAAATTTATATAGATATAACATTATTATTTCAAACTAAGTATATGCAAAAATAAGAATAATTAATATCAAATAAACAGTACAATAGAAACTAATATCTATTAATTATATTTTAATGTCAGACACAAAGAAATGTCCATTAAAATAAAATTTCACTTAACTCTAAACTACTATGATTTAGATACTTTTTTAGTTCAATTATGTTAATACTTGTGCAAGTAACGGCTATGTTTTTTTCGGCAGAATAACGGAGACGACAGTGCGGTCTCAGTTTCTAGCATTCTTCAGCTTCACGTCGTTGAGCAACACGCAGGGCGTGGGGTTTCACCCTCGGGGCGGCTCAAGGATTCCGCACACCGGTAACTAATTAATTAGAACACACTGCTGTAATAATTACGTACAACCTGAATTTAGGTACGTACGTTGCAATCGTTATTTTCTGTTTATCTATTGAATAGAAAATATAAATTCAATCTTAGATGCATTTATCATTTGCATTGAGTATCACACGGATATTGAGAGTGACTTTCCTTGTGTATTTCAAAGGTGCCTAATGGCTACTTTCGCGTAGCAGCTACGAATGCCTACGCCACAGCCATTGGCTACGCTCGGCTCGTAGCAAAAAAATCTAAAAACTTCGCTCTCACCTCTCTATAAGAAATAATTGATTGATTGCAGGTTTTACCAATACATATTTATAAAACCGAGCAATTAATTATTTATGAAAAGTACTAATGGTTCATAATTATTAAATACTAGCTGTTGCCCGCGGCTTCGCTCGCGTAATATAGTCCAATAAAAACAGTTATTTTTTTTTTAAATTTTCTTTTATACAAACCTTCTTATAGTCCTGACTATAAAGAACACAAAAAAATGAATTATTCAGTCTGATGTAGTTTTTCGTAAGTTATGTGCGTACATACATTTCGGCGCTTCATTTTATTTATATATATATATATATATATACAGATATATATCATCATCACTATATATATAAAATTTCCATGTCACAATGTTAGTTACCGTACTCCTCCGAAACGGCTTTACCGATTTTTACCAAATTTTATATGCATATTCAGTAGGTCTGAGAATCGGCTACTATCTATTTTCCATACAGGGTATAATTTATAAGGTAAAACAACGTTTGCCGGGTCAGCTAGTAGGTATATATATACATTATAATTGTATAATGTGTATATTTGGGTAACAGTTGATCAAATTCAAAATATTTTATTTAGAACAGCTAAAAACTTATTGATTAGCTCATTAGCAAAACATTTCTGATATATTCGCAAAAAATATTTGTCTACTTGCAATTAAATTTCCTCTTCGAGTAAATTACTTAATTTAATTTATCCAACGGAACTGCGGTGCAGATCCGATGCCCGATTAATACTCGAACATTGATAAAATAGGTGCTCAGTAGCGTGGAAAGGCAACCAAATGAGGTTTTCGAATGAGATTTTATCAACTTATTAGTAACTGATAGTTACTGTCATTTTCTCTTAGTATGACTGTAATTTGTATTACGCAGAGCAAATAAGAGTAACTTTTAAACTTTTGCGATTTGATAAAGATAACGAGGGTTTTTTTGATTGGTTTTTATTTATTCAGTTTTAAACAGTGCTTTAATTTCATCTATACTAATACTATAAAGAGGAAAGATTTGATTGTTTGTTTGTTTGCATTGAATAGGCTCCGAAACTACTGAACCGATTTGAACAATTCTTTCACTGTTAAAGCTACAGTATCCCAGATTCAGATTCAGATTAGATATTCCCCGGGTGACATAGGCTATATTGTATTTGGTAGCGAGGCCGAGCTTATCTTAAATAAGTGAGTATTCAGATTTCTTATTAATTTATTCTTCAACTAGCTGATACTCGCTACTGTGACCCACTCTAGGGACATAAATTTTCATCCAAATCGGTCCAGCCGTTTGCTCACCGCTTAAACCTTTTCTGAACTTCCACAAATAATTCAAGATCAAAATTTGACAAATCGGTCCAGCCATTCTCGAGTTTTAGCGAGACAAACAACATCAATTGGTATCTTATTGTAGATAAGAGATACTCAACGAAATATATGAAGCAGCTCAGATATTTTTTGCAAATTTAAGGTATTTTTTTTAAGTTTTGTAATAAATAAATATCATAATAATGGTTAATACAATTACATTCTTTTGACTTATTATTCACGTTCCGTAAAATCCTGTATAGATAAATATATGTAAGTTTAATGAGACATACTTTATTTTCTGTGAAAATACATAAAGAAGGGTTTGTAAGTATCAACTTTCTACCCGCCCTGCTCAATGACGTAGGCGCACAATGGCGTATGTGTACTAACAGACAACATACGTATTTTCTAAATATATAAAACACTTGGCGATACAACCCTTGAATCTCGATATATTTTAAAATCCTTGGCGACAACAAGAGCGATTCATCGGTTTTTAGCGGGTACTTAGTATTCCAGGCATTTCAAAAACGTTTGTAACCTACTTTAAAAATTATTTAAGCTGGTTATCGTACGGTTAAGTTCAATTTGTGATAGATATTATATGTCGCGACAGACTGATCGAGTATAAATATTAGAGGATACACTTAAAATACCCATATCACTGGAAGTTAATATCACATACAGGGACTGCTTCCAACCATTTTGCTTCCTCGACGTCTCAGAAAGATTTCTGAAAGCAGCACAAGTGCGGCCGACGTACGACCCTCGTCACCGCTCGACTAACTCGTTACAATAATAATTATTATGTAAATGTAGATATACCACTACTATGTGGGGATTAGTAAACAGTATGGGACATGTGTCAGTGTAAGCGAAGGATGTGAGGCATAGAAATCTTTTTTAGAAACGGGGCGGGTATAGGTTCGCTACACTTAGGTATTTTATTGCATGAAAAATTATCACACTTTCTCTATTTTCTGCTTAGTTAACTTTTATCATAAAACCTTTTTCTTTTTATCTCAATATCTACATAACGGTGCACAAACAACTCGTGCTACTTTTTGCATTGCGGAAATATTTCTTATTATACGAATTATGACTTATTTTATGCTTGCGTCGAGTCAATTTCTAGGCTCTTTTCAATCCTCGCTCAATGACGTAGACGCACGATAGCGTAAGTGAACTAAGAATAGTCTGTTTTCAGAGTACAGGCAATGAAAAACTCTTGAGTTACAAGATATATTTAAAATTTTGTTGACAACAAAAGCGTTTCAATGCTAAATCTGGCGGGACCTTAGTATTAAAGCCTTTTTTTAAAACGTGTTCACGTTAAGAAAGTCTATATGTTTTTTTTACTTTCACTGACACTTTTCAAATTCAAATTCAAATTTCTTTATTTGTCTGATTTATCTTAATTTACAAGTGTTTGGCCTCTTCTGTTAAGTTTTGACAACCTGTGTTAGGAGAGACCGCTCTTTCGTTTGTTATATTAAATTTATACAGACATAGTATATATAAATATTTAATATGTAGTTAGTAGTAGTAAATTTTAAGTTGGTAGTTAATGTGCGTGTTTGTTATGTGACCAGTTTATAAGTAGTAAGTATGTAGTTCTTAATTTAAAGGGGGTAGTTTATAAGCGTGTTTATGTTTACGTCATGACTGAGTAACTGCTCCGTTTGTTCATAATCAAGTTTCTTTAGCCATGTTATTATACATTTTTTACATTTATACAGTGACATTTTGTAAATATTTTTAATTCTATTAATTCTGTTATAAATTGTGATTGAGTGTACTGAAAATTGTTTTTCTGCAAAAACGGTTCTTACGGATGGTTGCTTTACTACTGAGTAAGGGTTCCTTTTCTTTACAATATCTGGGTCTACTGTAACGCCTTTATGAACCTTCAGTTCAGTTGACTTTTATAGTCATAATACTAATAAGTAAGTGCAGGTATTAAAATTGCCATACTGACATTATCGTACAGCCACATTGAACAACTCCACACTCACAGACCCCACTTCAGACTATAACCAACATGTGACTTGGAATTTATAGCTCTAGTACGATGGAGGATTGCATAAGCATTAGTAATAAAGGAAGTATGTTGGCAACTGTTTGCTATGGCTGCTTCTTACCAAAGTGGGCGATACTGTAGAGTGAAGTCAATATATATTAGAATTTGCTTCGCCTCGCAGTTTGGTAAGCTGAGTTGATAAATGACAAGACAAGTGATACATAAAATAAAAATATTTTATTCAAATTGTAGGATCGACGTAATTGGATCACGTTAGAATTGAGGCGCATTTCTTTTCACAGACAATGGAGTTTACGAGCTTTGTCTAGACAAACGACTTGATAAATGAAGTGTGAGATAGAAACGGGCTCACTTAACTGACTTGGTCACCTTTGGTATTAAGGGTTCAACGGTGGGTTATTAGCCCCATCACTTGTCTTTGTAATAATTATATTTATTCGCATAGATAAAGGCTACATGCTTAGAATAATTTATATTTCGGTCAAAAAGACTCCATATCCATGAAGACAATCTGCTCTATAGACTTCTTTCAATGAGACTCATAGGTTGGGTCGACGTTCGCAATTGTACACAAATAGCATAATAAAACAATGTTAATCTTGGCTATAGTTTTTTAACTTTTCTCTGCTCTACTTCGCTTCTTTGAACATAAAGTTCAGCACAGTAAAAATAAAACACTCATATTGATTATTCATATTTTAAATGACCACAAAATCGATTATACGAAGTACTCGTAGTATATAACTAGTCAATTTAAGTTAGGTAGAGCTTTGTGGTTATGAATGATAAATTAGGATTTGACTGTGGAGTTGCATTAGTAAACTTGGAAGTTTTGGTACAGTCCTTGTTTACTGAAGTCGTTGCGTCAGTAGCCGTTATACAGGATTACGCATATAGATTCTACTAAGTCGAAAACAGGTCATTGTACTCATAATTATGAACAACTTTTACTACGGGATCAACCCTGAAATTGCGGAAAAAGTCATCTATTCCATACATTTTGTCAAGTGCCAAAGACCGCTTTCTATGTAACGACTTATATTTTTTCACTATTTCAGGGTTGATCCCATAGTAAAAAATGTTCATAATGATGAGTACGTAAGTCGACAGTTAGTTCTTCTTTTTTTAGTAATATTTTAAATATCTTGTATATTTATTTCCTAGATTGCGACTGGCTGTACCAAGACGTGTCGTGTCGAGGGCCCGGCAGCTGTGTGCTGGCAAGCCCTGGTTATCCCGGCCTCTATCCGCCCCACCGGCGCTGCAGATATCTGTTCGCGACCAATTCTGTACATACTAGGGTCAAGATCATCTTCACTTCCATACTGCTTCCGAGAAAGTAAGTGCTTATACATTTGCAAAGTTAAATTTAGAAATCAATTTTTCTATGCAAGATGCAGTAAAGTTAATTCTTTAATTTGCAGATTATCCATTACACATTTAAAATATAAAATCAAATGTAGTCTATCGTCAAACCGCGAATGAATCGGTTTCTTCTAGGCAAGCGTACTCCATCATAAACCGCATCATCGCTTAACATCAGGCCAATTGACGGTCAAACGAAAGCCTATTATTTAATAAATAACAAAATAATAACTTTGATACAGCAAAAGCGTAAATAATATTTTTTTTAACACGAAAAATGCCGCTACAATTAGATAAACCTAAAATTAGTTATGTAAGCTGCCCATCTACTATGTGAGTTTTGTAAATATAAAGAAAAAAACTGATAAAGATAGCCGTATTTCAATTCAAATAGACACTTATATTATTGTACACGTGATAACTTATTTGACGATACACACTTTAAAAGTGCAAATATCCAGAACAGGTGGTAAATGGCGTTGTCAAGTGCACCTGTCGTCTCTGATATTTGTTTGTACAGTAGAAACTACCACCAGTATCAAAGTTAACGACGTCACGTCTGGTGATGTAAATAGAGTTCAAATTGTTTTTTTATTTTAATCGGACTTTTGTGTAGGTATATTATTTGATATAATCGTAACCACAGAAAAGAGAAGGATAAAAATTCTCACTTCAGTGATCGTAACAAATGCGTGACGTACACTTGATGTGACTTGACGTTAATGATGATCGATCATAGTCTTACGATGAGGTCGAGGTACAAAATGTACTTTTCTGAAACATTGTATTTAATGTGTCCATAGACACATAAAATACAATGTTTATACATAGACAATAGACAAATTTTAATCGAAGAGGGTGTGGTAAACTATGGAGTTTACCACACCCTCTTCGATTAAAATTTGACTTTGTAGTAAAGGGTTAGGTCAGGGGGTAATATAATCCAATCTTTTCATCAACTACACAATATATTCATCACAGTATTTCCCATACATTTAGGATCTGAGGTATTTCCCATAAACTTTACTACAATTTCCCATTAATTTTACTTTACCATTACATTTCTTAAACCTTGTTCGTAATACCATTTACCAGCATTTTTTACTTGATTCCTCTTATGCCGCTCAACCAAGCCTATTCTCCGCCAAAAACTTCATTGTCACGTGGTGGGCTGTGATTGGCCGACGTTCCTGATTGGCGTTCGTAAATCTAGTCGGCTTTAAAATTTAAAACTGAATTCATTAAATTATTTTTGTCAAGCAACATAAATAAAAAGGATTAATACATTTTAGTACTTAGCGAAATAACTGAATTGATAAAATAACGTGCGAATATACTACAATAATAATTGCTATAACATCTTGCAGTAGGGAGGATCGACCGTTGGTAACCATTTTTTTTTTCAATTTTCCTCTCTAAAATCTTGAAGATACGTGCGTACACCTATATCAAACACCGTTGGTTTAATTACATTTTTCTATTAAAAAGAGGCGAACGCACAGAGGTTACGTTACAGCTGTAACAGACGTACGTACCATGAACCACGGACCACCGTCTGACCACCAGGAGGGAATGAGAAAATTTCTTTTGATTTTTTCTCTTAAGAGAAAATTTTTTCTTTCCCTCCTGTTGGTCAGACGGCGGGCGGTCGTGGTACGTACGTCTGTTACGCTTTTTAGAATTTACAGACAAAAAACAATTGAGCTTTCCAGATGGAGTCCTATGATTGGCTTATAGTACAAGCCATAGCTATCTAGAAATGTTTATTTTTTAAGTTTGGTTGCTAAGCAACGGTTTTACAGATTGTGAAAGTTGCCACAGTAAAAATGTGTCAGAAAAGTACAATCAATGGCACTAGTAAGCCTTGGCTGCAACTGAACATTTGTAGAGTGCTGCGCACATTTTCACGTCTATCCATAAATTTATGCTTCTGCTGCTTACCGCTTAAATAATAAACTATTCTCTTTAATGGGTATATCAACACCCATAAGTATTAATACACCTTTCTGCTACACTCCGTATTGTGATGAGTATATAGCATTTCTATAAGTCTAAGTGTTCTTCTGAGTTTAGACAACCATCCACATTTGGCAGCTGAGTTCCTGCTTCAATTCCCTGAATAAGTTTAAAAACTCAGCGTTATGCACTAAGATACTCAACTTTAGTAATAATCGCTCAAGCCTCTCCTGCAAAGCCCCTATCAAATTAAGAAGTCCGGTCCATATTGAGGTCGACCGGATGTAAGTGCACTAGGGTTAGGAGCTCTTGGAAAAGGTCCAATCTCATTTACATTTAGATAATATGAGAGGTGTTTAGGCAACCCTAAAATAAATGTAAGTACTTGAGAGTTTTGGCGCCAACGCGAAAAAAACATGTCGGCTCGTTGTATTATTTGCCTAAACTTGGTATTTTCTAGTGTTAATGTGTAATAATGGTGGATTATTCATTAATTGCTCGTGAACGTGCTCGACAGGGCAAGTGATATAACAAAGAGAAACATGTCGTTCCGTGTTGTTTCCAAAACTTCATAGAGCCCCCACCATTTTACTGGGGCATGAATTTCATATGACGTGACTTACTTTGTTTGACTTTGACTGTGACCATGACTTGTTTGACGATATATAATACCATGTTAACTTGTTTAATATTACGACTGAACAACTTTGTATACAAAAAAAAAATGCACTACAACGAAATCGACGAAGACATTTGAACACGAACAATAATTGTACTAAGGCATATATATCTCCTTTGTTACACAGCGGGCAATGGAGAGAGCTATGCTCGGAGTTTCTTTGCGCTATACAATCCGAAACGTAGATATTCGCCAAAGAACCAGCGCCACCGAGATAGCTATTAAAATCTGCAAGTTGAAGTGGCAATGGGCAGGCCACATCGCTCGAAGAACTGTTAACCGATGGGGATGAAAGGTTCTTGAGTGGAGGCCACGAACCGGAAGACGCAGCGTAGGTAGGCCTCCCACTAGATGGACCGACGACATTGTGAGAGTCACGGGCATACAGTGGATGCAGATGGCAGGATTTCGTTCAGTGTGGAGGTTAAAGGGGGAGACCTTGGGGAGATGTTCAGCAGTGGACGTCTTCTGGGTGATGATGATGATATCTCCTTTGTTTGTCCAATCTTAGGTAAAGATGGTGGGCCAATCTTCTACTTGTGAAAATCAGTAGCGTATATAATAATGTGTTTGACTGTTACACCAATTTAACTAAGCCTTTGATCATAGAAATAATTCATTCGATGCAAATACAAAATAGAACCGCTTATATGGTATCTAAATTTATATTAGAATACGCAATTTGCATGTCGTTAGTGCCGACATGGTGATTCAATTTAACGCTATTTATACCGCAATTTTGGCTTTCACCCCAAAATTGAAAAACATAATGCTATCATATGGTTGGAAGAATAATCTACTTCAATTTTGATAATTATAGCTACTTTATAAGCTCAACATTTTGCTCTAAATGTCCACTACACGGAAAAAAGTACAAAACGCATAAAATCCAGACGCAAAATGAA
This sequence comes from Agriopis leucophaearia, assembly GCA_949125355.1. NCBI lineage: Eukaryota > Metazoa > Arthropoda > Insecta > Lepidoptera > Geometridae > Agriopis > Agriopis leucophaearia. The sequence goes on from OX421262.1 coordinate 13,590,849, forward strand.
TAAGATTTTTGAATCCTATAGCCGTCTATGTTTACTGCTTTTTAAAGAGTAATGGAATCTTAGAAAAGTTTTTGAGTATGAAAATTGTGGAGTGCATTAATAAATTATTATTTTTTAAGTCCGAGTACTAGATAAATTAAATACTCTAGTAGTTATTATATTTTAAGAGATTACAGGGAACGGTGGCATTAATCCAAAAAGAGGTCATTATGGGCCACTTTTATTATGAAAATTAATACCAATCCGAAAACACAAACAAAGCTGTGTAATACAAAAATATTATTAAAACTGAACGAAAGACGGCGAATTTTTTGAGTTAGTCCCATACTAAAAGCTCTTCATAATGTCGAATACAATGATTAGTTCAGTCAAATAGAATGAAAAATAGGATAAGATAATTTCTAGGCATCAGTTACATATCCATGAATACAAATATACAAAAACGTATAGTTATAGTTTTATGATTATTTACGGGAAGACTTCCCATGAACATGGTGCATGTAAATGCGCCGAAATATCGGAAGCTCCTTCCACAACCTTACCACGTTAAATATCCCGTAATTAATCATATAACTGTAGTGAACAACCGTGATGGTTTAAAACAACGAGTAAATTAATAACGTATAGTCTGCGCGGTACTGTCAGGTCCCAAACTAGGCAAAGCCTGTATCTTGGTGACCCAGTCTCGTTGAATTACACTTTTTTTAAATAATGATGATGCGATGGAACACGTTTGTCTAGAAGCAGCGCTGGCCCTAGCTTTTGATCATGGTAGAGCAAGATTATCTGTCGCCGCGTTTCATTTCTGTAAACTGTCGTACAGTAAAAGAACATTTTTTTGGAATAAAAAGTAGCCCATGTGCTTGCCTAGGATATAAACTATTTCCACATCAGAATTTTATGCTGTCTGCAAATAACAAAAGTGCGCCTTGCCGCCTGCCTTGCTGCCTCTGCACCGAGGTGTGAAGCGCCAACAAAATTTTATTTTTCGCTCGATTTTTTCGCTTTTGGCATTTTGGCACTCCTCTTGCTTTACCCCAGGGCCGGCGCTGCCTAGAAGGAACCGACTTGCGCATGACTGAGTAATTTGTTACAAGAAGTGCTGGAAGAGACTAAATTCAACTGGATGATTGTGCCTGTTTGGATGTATGTATGAGTATGAATGGAAGAGAGGATGCTTGAGGCTAGTAGGGAATTTTATGGTCTATTTTTTTCGAATAACTTCGAATTTTAGAGCTATAAAAACGAAATATTTATAAGAAAAAAAACTGTTTTTCGACTCTTGATCTTGAATATCTTGAGTAGCATACTCAAGATTCTATGAGACATACAAAATGTCAAAACAAATATTTAAATATATGAGTTTGTAGCTTATTTTCTTTCATTCAGAGGTTTGATCCTTATTTTCACATTTTGACTGGCCTGTCTATCTTTTCTATCGCCATTCCGCTTACAACCACCGTACCACGTATCTTTATATAGGTAATAATAGGTACGGTTCTGTAAACAAAACTAATAATATTCAAACGGCTGAACCGATTTTCATAAATCACGTAGACGTACTACGTCACGTAGACCTTCCAAACAAATAAACTTTTTTTTTTTTTTCCAATCTTACAACTACCTTTACAGGTATATTACCTAATGCGATAGCGTAGCAACATTCAATTAATATCTAATTACAGAAATAACACAAATTCCTTAAAGCTATCTTTGTGAATTCATTCAGAGCACAACCAAATAGGTCTACTTCAACGGCAATGACGTTGAGAGTGCGAAGTGCTCGTGTAACTTAATCAAAATCATCCCTTTGGGAGCCACGATAACAGACAGACACACAGATACACAGTTACACAGACACATATACACACAAAAACAGCTACACAGATACATAGACACAGATAAACACGTTAAACTTATTAACAGCCCTTTTTTATGTCGGGGGTAATATAGTGAATCGGACGCATAGGTTTGTACCTATAAGATATAATACTTACTCCAATACAGTACAATAACACTTTATTGGCACGACAAAAAAAAACATTACAAGAAGAATAAGGTCTTAACGCTGAAAACGATCTCTTACAGACAACTTTTAGATGATTGTGCACTTATATGCAATCATTGGGTGCACTCATATACCTAAAGGTTACACTCTCTATCCACGTCCTTTGTCAGTGTGCGTTTTATAATGGTAAAAGATACGAGCGTCAGAAAAATGCAATTTAAAAATAGTTGGCATTATTGCCGTTAGTCACAACAAAGTCTGGAATTTCCTACAGGGTTAAGCGGAAAGGGTGTAACTAAGCTGTAACGGGTCCGTTATACTCATCATTATGAACAACTTTGACTATGGAACCAACCCTAAAATTGCGAAAAAATATAAGCTGTTCCATACATTTTGTGGAGAGCAGCTGATATTTTTTTCGCGATATCAGGGTTTCTTCCACAATAAAATTTGTGCATTAGATAGATAGATAGATGGTTACTATCGACCGCTTTCTGCTTAGTTTACTCTTTCCGGGTAACCCAGTATAATAGGATCTGGCTTTGCGTTTTAGCGGACAATAAAAAAATACTCTATCGACTTCTAGTTTGGAATCTGTAAAGCTTTACTTTTATCATATCAAAGAACTGGTGCAAGCAATGAAGAAAGTCAAAGCAAATAAATTCGTGAAAATGAATTTGGAAAAATCACAGCCAACATTAGATAACAACACAAAAACTAGTTACCCATTTGTAAAATAAGACTAAGATTGCAGTAAAAGCAACCAGCTAATCTTTATATTGAAACCATTCGTACTGAAACGGAGCTCTGCAATAAATTTCAAAGAAGTGGGTGAAATAAAAGCGCTATCTTGGTGTAATACGTTCTCCAACGTACTAAAACATACTAATACGTGCACGAGAGATACTCAGCAGCAGATTTAGCGCAAACTCCGTATAAACCGTGTAAAGGAAACGGCGCGCTATTATCTGTAGGCTAATACGGTTTAGAGTAACATTGTCCTACTTTTTGGTTAAACGTGCGTGAGCTTAGGGGAGTTTTGATCTTTTAACACTCGTGTGAAGTGGTTCAGTAAGCAGTGGGGTTGTCACATTTTAGCTATACGGTTATTTTATAACAGTGTCTACTTTTTTATGTGGTTTGTAATAATTAATATTCAGTATCAGTCTACTTTATTTTTGCTCGATGACGCAAAGCCAAATAAAGAGTATTGTGTTTAACGCGTAGGTATATATGTTTCCACTAGGGTTGCCAGATGGCCGGGGTCCACCGGGATTATCCCGGAATGCGAGCCTATGTCCCGAATTCCGGAATTCGCAAAATCGTCCCAGGAATTTAAAAATAACAAAGCATCAAAAATATTACTTGCGCTGGGCAACGGATTAAATTTCGCGCATCTCAGTGGAGCACTGGTCAACCCACACCGTGTCAATGTCAAGTGAATGAAGTGCTACTATTTATTCTGTGATCTTTTTCGTTCCGTCACCAGGTAGTGGTTCAAATGGATGTTTGTTTGTTTCTGTAGATGAAAACAAATACTTATTACAGCTCACAGAAATATGGAAACTTTAATAAGTTTTTTATGTCCTGGAATTTCCGCCAGCAAAGCTGGCAACCCAAACTAATTTTGATAAATGAGATATCGATAGTTTTCTCTATGTTCAGGAAATGGAGCACATTAATAGGTGACGTCATCATAAATATAAGTGGGGATGTAATTTTCTTACTGCAATTCAGATATTTAGGTACATCCGCGAGTACTTAAAATTGTATGATGAAATCCCAGCGTGTCGCATTTTTTGTATCTAATAGGTCGGGGAAAAAGTCTTTTCGTATTTTGTATGTATAAAGTTGTAGTAAAAATCTCATCGGTTGTACTGTTTGTATCTGGCTGGTTTTGATACCATTAAAAATATGACATTTTAAAAAAGGAATATAAAAAGTAAAAAGCAATTTCCCGCCATTTTTCAATTGTTTTTTTGTTCGATAAAATGAGTGAATCTAACGAAGAAATTCGATATATTGTGAAATTTTATTACAAAAAACTGAAAAATGCGACACAAGCCGCGAATAAAATTTGTGACGTTTATGGACCTAATGCAGTGTCATCAAGAGTAGCACAATGTTGGTTCAAGCGTTTTCAGTCCGGGAATTTTGATGTCAAAAATGCAGCTCGCTCTGGTCGCCCTGTTACAGATAAAGTCGATGCCATTTCTGAAAAAGTGGACCAAGATCGGCATATTAGTAGTTACGACGTAGCTGAAGACCTGGGGATCGACCACAAAACAGTTTTGACCCATTTGAAAAAAAACTGGGTATACAAAAAACTCGATATTTGGGTGCCACACGAGCTCACTGAAAGAAACCAAATGAATCGTGTACTCATTTGCGATTCTCTATTGAAACGTAACGAAACCGAACCGTATTTGAAAAGATTGATCACTTGTGATGAAAAATGGATCACCTACGACAAGAATGTGCGCAAACGATCATGGTCAAAGCGCAGTGAAGCACCACAGACTGTAGCGAAACCCGGATTAACACGTAATAAGGTGATGCTGTGTGTATGGTGGGATTGGCAGGGCATCGTTCATTATGAGCTTTTACCGCCGGGCAAAACCATCGATTCGGATCTCTACTGCCAACAACAGATGAGACTCAAACAAGAAATTGAGAAAAAACGGCCGGAATTGATCAACAGAAAGAGTGTGGTCTTTCATCATGATAACGCCAGACCGCACACATCTTTGGCCACTCAGCAAAAATTTAGAGAGCTTGGTTGGGAAGTGTTAATGCATCAACCACATAGCCCTGACTTTGCACCCTCAGATTTCCACCTGTTTCGATCTTTTCAGAATTCTTTGGGTAGTGTTAGATTAACATCAAGAGAGGACTGTCAAAACTACTTGTTGCATTTTTTTTTATCAGAAGTCCCAAAATTTCTACAGCAACGGGGTCATGTCACTACCTACAAAATGGCAACAAGTTATCGAACAACATGGCACATATATATTATAATTAAATGTAATTAAAGTTGAAAAAAATATGTCTTGAATTTGTTTATAAAATACGAAGAAACTTTTTCCCCGACCTTATATTATGACGTCACAGGATAATGTTATTGATAGTTTATTTGGACGATCAACTACTTTCGAGGAGTTTGCGATTTGACGTATTTGTATTGACGACAGACGTGCTACTGCTAAGACGACGGAAATTGAACCATACTAATTTGGAACATTGATCCAACTCGAGATAGGCTACACAACCTCTCATCTAGGGTGTCATTGAATAGGTCTTTCAAAATAACCACCTTTTTATCTTTTTTTTTTAATAACATCCGTTGTCATCATGTATTCTAGCAAATAAATGATTTGATTTGATTTGATTTCTTCCAATATGAAGTTTTGACAAGATCGTCCAGGTACATTCTTTAGTCAAGAAAACTATGCCATTTGGGCGGTGGTGATAATTACGAATATTTCTACTTTAAAATCTGGGGTACAAAACGTTTGCACCAGGCCTTGGTTCATTTTAGGCTATTTCGTTTCATCAATCTTGATTCGGTCGTTTTCTTGTGAAAAGGTAAAAAAAAATGCCGACAGACAAACAGGGCTAAGATAACTTTCGCATTTTAATATTAGTATGATTAAACACGGTTCAAGCATTAATTTGCTGAAAGCCGCAATAGCATTGTATAAAATGTAATGATAAGCACGAATTATGATCAATTTCGCTAGGATTTTAAATGTAGGACTGTATGAAGCACGAACCCGATTTACGATAGAAATAAAAAACATGAAAAGAAAATGTTTTCATTTCGCTTTTTAACATTGCTACTGTTAGAACAAATAATTGTTTGACCGAGTTTAACCTCATTTTCGTGCAATGTACCTTACGTAAGGCAATTCATTGGTAAAGGATTGTAGAAATAAAATTTATGAGGTAGTCGTTTCGTCTTTGATCACAGGTTTATGGAGCCGATTTCTCCACTCGGATTTGAAGATGATGTCACAAAGACAAAGTTAATGTGTACGACGTTACTGCACCAGTTTATGGGACACTGCTTCCTATCTTTACGTTTCCGTTAGACATGCGATAGTCGTCACAAAACACCATTCAATCATGCCAGCCGCCGTTAAAGTTGCGGGTATGACATGGGTAGAGGATTTAATGTCGCAGGGAAACAAAGCGAAATGACACGGCTGCTGAAGTGACAGCATTCAGCATTATTATATGTGTTGGTTTTATTGACGTATAGGAAACAAACAAATTACTCCAAATTTATTTTACACAAAATTAGCTGCGCCCCGCAGTTTCACTCGTGAAAGTCCCGTCAAAACCTGTCCAGCCGTGTCGGAGGTCATAGGGAACATACATACATACATACCCACACACATCGCCTTTTATATATGACTAGCCGTCCGCCCCGGCTTCGCACGAGTGTAAGCTCGGCCTTCGGCCTCGCTACAAAATATAATATAGCCTATGTCACCCGGGAATAGTGTAGCTTCCCAACAGTGAAAGAATTTTTCAAATCGGTTCAGTAGTTTCGGAGCCTATTCATTACAAACATACAAACATACAAAAATAGGTACAAATCTTTCCTCTTTATAATATTAGTGTAGATTATACGATGCGGCGGTTGCTGGTGGATGCTAAGTTGAAAAGAGGTTACTGTACACATTCTATAATATGAACAGTTTTTACAATGAGACCCTGAAATCACTAATCAGCAATTTTTTTGGGATTTCAGGGTTAGTTCCATATTATAAAGTATTTATATTAATGAGTACAATCCTTTCGGCTTTATAACACCGTTCCGCATAACCCTGTATATTACACCTAATATTAGTTACGCTCCCATGTTTTTACCCATGATTTTGTCATATTGCCGTATTTTCCGAGATAAAAAAAAAACTATTATGTTCATCCTCGTGATGTCCCACACTTTGTACCTATTTACTTGCCAAATTTTCTTAAGGTCTGTTCAGTCGTTAAATCATGAAAGCTACCTAACAAAGGGACTGTGAGAGACAACGCTCTCTCCCTCTCTCTCTTAACTTTCGCATTAATGATAATAATAGAATGAAGTATTTTTTATGCTTAATAGGCTAGGCGTTTGACCACAGTTCCCCTGATGTTAAGTGGCGAAGATGGTATACATGCCTAGCCTGGAATAAGAACTCTCAAGTGAGGCTGCAGGACCACACCGATAGTTGCTTCGAGGCATAACCAGGCATTATAAAGTGCTCTACCACCCTGCCCTACCATCCCTACTACCATGTACAGTTTCCTCACGATATTTCCTTCACCGGTAGCTCAATTACGGTGTAATGTACAGTTCTCTTACTGGCTCACCTGGGTAGGAGTAATAATCATTATCACCTTATCATGTTCCCACTGCTGGGACATAGACCGTCTCTCAAAGAGATAGAGAGTGCATGTTGATGAATGTCTATTCACCAACATGCACTGGGCTAGCATGGTGTATTAGGGCCCATCCTCTCTCTCTATCTCTTTGATATATCGTGATATTATGTTTTTGAACCATTGAGGCTCTTGGACATACCGGTTTTCTCACGATGTTTTCCTTCGCCATTGTAGAGCGATGGCTTCAAAACTGCACAGTCATAATTTATGTAAGTACTAAATAAGTCGTTGGTCGTTAGCAAGGCCTAGGATCGATCTGAGTGCCGTCAGATTGTAAAGCGCTAATGCTGCTACTTGGCTGCCATCGGGACCAGTACACGTTAATAATGATTAATATTAACGATTATGTCTCGTAACTAGTGCATTATACCTAAGTATTTTACCGTTTCCAATATGAACGACGTCATAGCCAAGTCAATAAACTTAATATAAGGTCGGGGAAAAAGTTTCTTCGTATTTTATAAACAAATTCAAGACATATTTTTTTCAAGTTTAATTACATTTAATTATAATATATATGTACCATTTTGTTCGATAACTTGTTGCCATCTTTTAGGTAGTGACATGACCCCGTTGCTGTAGAAATTTTGGGAATTCTGATCAATAAAATGCAACAAGTAGTTTTGACAGTCCTCTCTGGATGTTAATCTAAAACTACCCAAAGAATTCTGAAGAGATCGAAACAGGTGGAAATCTGAGGGTGCAAGGTCAGGGCTATGTGGTGGATGCATTAACACTTCCTAACCAAGCTCTCTAAATTTTTGCTGAGTGGCCAAAGATGTGTGCGGTCTGGCGTTATCATGATGAAAGACCACACTCTTTATGTTGATCAATTCCGGCCGTTTTTTCTCAATTTCTTGTTTGAGTCTCATCTGCTGTTGGCAGTAGAGATCCGAATCGATGGTTTTGCCCGGCGGTAAATGCTCATAATGAACGATGCCCTTCCAATCCCATCATACACACAGCATCACCTTATTACGTGTTAATCTGGGTTTCGCTACAGTCTGTGGTGCTTCACTGCCCTTTGACCATGATCGTTTGCGCACATTCTTGTCGTAGGTGATCCATTTTGCATCACCAGTGATCAATCTTTTCAAAAACGGTTCGGTTTCTTTACGTTTCAATAGAGAATCGCAAATGAGTACACGATTCATTTGGTTTCTTTCAGTGAGCTCGTGTGGCACCCAAATATCGAGTTTTTTTGTATACCTAGTTATTTTCAAATGGGTCAAAACTGTTTTGTGGTCAATCCCCAGGTCTTCAGCTACGTCGTAACTACTAATATGCCGATCTTGGTCCACTTTTTCAGAAATGGCATCGACTTTATCCGTAACAGGGCGACCAGAGCGAGCTGCATCTTTGACATCAAAATTCCCGGACTGAAAACGCTTGAACCAACATTGTGCTACTCTTGATGACACTGCATTAGGTCCATAAACGTCACAAATTTTATTCGCGGCTTGTGTCGCATTTTTCAGTTTTTTGTAATAAAATTTCACAATATATCGAATTTCTTCGTTAGATTCACTCATTTTATCGAACAAAAAAACAATTGAAAAATGGCGGGAAATTGCTTTTTACTTTTTATATTCCTTTTTTAAAATGTCATATTTTTAATGGTATCAAAACCAGCCAGATACAAACAGTACAACCCATGAGATTTTTACTACAACTTTATACATACAAAATACGAAAAGACTTTTTCCCCGACCTATTATTTTTTCAGAAGCAAAGTTATGATTCGTACTACGTATATAAACGTTCAATATCACATGAACTCTAGGAAATGACGCGTGTAGGATATCCCTATATTGAATATCAAAGATGCATTGGCTTTTATCGCTCTAGGATGGCGGGCTTATTTTACTCGAAGGTTATGCTGATGGAATTTCGTGCCGTAAAACAAAAACATTAAATCTTTAATGAATTCTAACAGATTAAACCCGTTGTTTAAAGGTAAGTAGGTCGTTCAAAACCGAAAGATAATGAACCAAAACCAATGACAGCTTGAAAATTTATGCAAGAATCAAGTTGGTACGCAGAACTTATTCCTCTGTTTGCTGGTTTATAGCTTATCTAACTTCGCCCTGCGACATCACTCAAATACAGGGTTCATCATCATTATCAGCCTTTTCAAGTTCCCACAGGATCAAGGTTTTCAAGTTAGGATCGGACGTTCAGTGGACCCTAATAATAATCCGACTTTTTTATCAAACAATTCTCGGGACTAGCCCGGACATTTGGTGTGCATTGGTGGAGCCGAAACCAACACCAAGAGGCCCTTTTGAATATAAAAAATACAATTATGGAATTTGTATAAAATTGAATATGAAACTATTGTACAGTATAGGATTAATGATACTACTTTTTTATTATTATTATGTATTGAGATGGTGAAAAGTGACGATATACATAAGACGGCTGGCAGTGGCTGGAAGATAAAAGCCGAAGATCGGGCTGAGTGGCGTGCCTTGGAAGAGGCCTATGTCCAGCAGTGGACTAGTAAAGGCTGATTATGATGATGATGATGAGATGGTGAAAAGTCATCATGGCATAAAAGTTGTTAAGCATTATGGAAGACGTGAGGCAAGTTTCCTTAGACATGTAATGTGAGAGCTTAAATGGTAGATTAAAATAGCCTTTAGAGTAGGTAGTAACTATTAAACTTTCGTGATTTTATCACAGTGAGGGTAGAAGAACAAAACACCTGCTCTTCTCGTCGGACTCACCCGCAGTTTTCAGACAGCTCATGAGCACGGCCATTGAAATGTTGGTCGAAATGTCGAGCCTGCCTATTTCTACCTAAATAAAATAATACACGATAAGTCTCGATAAACATTTAAAATATGAGCCATTAGAGTACTTGTAATATTAGAGTAATATGTAATAATTTTATTTATAAGGTACTTATTGAGATCGTCATTTCCAGTCACTGCACCACAGACTACCTGACTCTGCGAGCTGGGAGCTCACCTTCAGCACCGCTGCTCGCCTCCCTATGTTCGGAGAGAACGGCCACATTGGAGCACCCGGGGCCCAACTTACTGTTAGAATTCAAGTAAGTCACGATAGTTAAGACTGGAAAGACCACGGATTTACTAGTAAACCAAATCGTTCAATTAGCTATCTATATCTCTACCAGAGGCATTTGCAGTCTAGATTAATAATTACAAGCTTGATAGTAGCACTCCCATTATGAACTTTTGTACTTTATATGGAGATTTACGTAGTTTTCACACATTTTGTATCTAATAGACAGGAATTACTCACGTAAAATTGAGCTGAATATTCTGGCTATAGTTTCAACCGAATTCGGCCGCCGAAAGGGAATGGTGTGATGAACCAAATGGTATATAGGTGAATGCTAGTGTTGGGTGAGTAATTCCCGTGTAATAAAGTAACCAAAATTATTATGTAGTTACCCACCTATATAGATTATTTTAAAGTATGATAATGACACGAGTAGTAGCTGTTTGAAATTATTATGACCTCATTATTAAAGGGATTTTATGAGATTTTTTAAAATTCTAATTCAGGTATAGGTGTACCAATTCAAAACTTTCTGTGAATTTTATCATTGAATGTCTGTAAAACATACAATTTTTATATTCATTGAGTGTCTATAATAAAAACAAATAAACCACAGCCCCAGCGAGTCGTAAAGATTACATGGCAAACATTTGCCGCAGAAGTGGTGAGACACCAAAACAATAGAATCTCATATTCTTGACGCGTCTCCATCGCCGCCAATAAAGCGGGGCCATATTCCGTCCTTTTGTTGTGTCGTCTCGTAATACATCACCGGAATTCCTAACATGATGTTATATGTTTTTGCGCGCAGTTCCGGGCCATTAGTGCCGCCGTACGATTACAACGGTTTCATCGCGAGGCTGGAGTTCATGGAGAGACTGGAGGGCAGCGGCGCGCCGCCCACCGCGCCACCGTCCGCACCCCTCGCCGCGCTCACGCACTTTATCGACGGTGAGGATGACTTGACACGCTCCAACTTTATAGCTTCAATATTACACTCCAAAAGTCTGCTTATTTTCTGTGTATATTTTTGCTCAGCTTGCTAAACTCTTTGCTTACGAGCCAAGGTGGCCCTGTTTGAATTTAGTGGTCATTGCCCCGGGCTGTATATTTTATTGGGATGTATTAGGATATAGGAAAAGGACAAGAGTTTGTCAAATATTTATGCGCTTTGGTTACTGTACAGTTTGGTTTGGCTCAGCGGTTGGCTGAGATCGAAATTATAGCTTCCAAATTTAGTTGAACGATGGTGGCCAAGCGGTAACATATGCACTTCACAATCTGATGGCATCGGTTCAATCCTTGGCCTTGCGCCAATCAATGACTTATTTAGTACCTAAATACATTATGTGCAGTTACGATGTTATTGCTCAAAAATGGCAAAATAAAACATCGTAAGGAAACTGGTATATCCAAGAACCACATAAGTTCAAAGACAATGACATTCACTAACATGCACTGGGCCAGCATGTTGGATTAGGGCCCATTCTTTCTACCTGAGTAAAGGCCTGTGTCCTAACAGTGGGAACATGATAGGGTTCTTACTTTAGTTGTCTAATGCACATAATACTAACATAATTACGAGTAAAGTTAGTAAAATTCCACTAAGATTTCGCGACTTCGTACGCGTAGATTTTCAAACTTTTAACCCTTTTTCCTAACTTAATCCGGCCCTAGCGCCAAGTAACATATCCGTATACTTCAATCTGGTCATAACTAAGCATATTCGTGAAAACCGCATTTAAATCTGTCCAGTGGCTTAGGAAATGTGCGTGGACAAACAAACAGACAAAAATTCGTCTGTCTTAACGTGTTCAGCTGATTATTTTAAGACGTCCTGTGTGTTTTTTTTTATATATATAGTTTTCATTAACATATATGTATATAGATATATATTATCGCCGTTTTTAATAAAACGGTTCTATTTGAAGCTTTTTTATTTTTCGTTAAATTTACAGCTGTATTCGTAAACAATAAGGTCTGTAAAAACGTTTTTGGTATTTTGTAGTAATTAATATTCTTTAATGTATTTTGAAATACTCGTAAAAGCACCCGGAGGCAAAGATTTTGGTTCTTTTTAGACCCATTGTGTTCTCATGGTTTTATTGGTTTTAATAGCGGATGGTGTAGCAGCAATAGAGGGCAACAGTGGCTCAAATGAAGTGTTCAGTAGTAACAACGGTGGCCGCGTGGGGTGTGGCGCGACGATGCGTGGGTTCGGCGCCGGCGGAGCGCGTTCCGGTCACTTTGACACTCGGAGTAGCACCTGGCGGTCACAGTGCGCCATACACCTGCTAGGGGCACCCACTGATGTGGTACAGGTGTCACTCTTTAATTATAATTTAAGGTAGGTAATCCATAAGTCTTAAACTATTTAAAAAACACGGACACCACCTCCAAGAACACATAACTGAGGTTACCCAAAGCAAAGCCTTCCAGTAAATCACATCTTAGCACAGCCAATGGAGAGCCAATCGGAGCTTATTTTATTTTATTTTTATACAGTTTGGTATAAAATAATCAGCAAACTATGCTTATAAACTTAAAAACGAGTAGGTATAGTTTTTTTATATATGCTAATGCAAACATTGTACACAGCATTGTTAATATAAATTGTCTTGGTTTTCAGAATACAACGTCAACAACTTAAATATTTGTAGTAAAAAGTATTTTTCAAATTAAACAAATGCAGATGAAAAATATCGAGTTCTTCATATGCGTTTGTGCATACTCGTAAGATAATATTAAGACAATTGTCTTCTAATACTCATGTGTCACTCTGCATAAATAAGTTACCGCCATTTTGGTGGTTCAGTTTGAATTTAAGCGAAGGTCCATCCATCATCTTCTCTTCGTTCAAAATCAGAACATAACTTCAAGAAACCTCCAGACGCTTGATAAATACTCTCAACAACTTTTCGTAGTTGGAAGATCAAACTACAAAAGCGCATTAAGGATTCTCTGAGGAACTTTTAGCTTTAAGTCTTAACAGCATGTTAATATATTACATCTGAACTTATAAAGCAATGTACAAAGCGTTAATAAAGTTTTAATTGCAGTACAAAACTCCCATCACATTCGTTCCCATCACTTACTAGTTAGAACATCTATAAAGTTTTAAGAGGCTTATGGTAATACAGATGTGGCCTTTGCTAACTACTTAGAATGTTAATCCCGCTACATGGAGGGTCCAGTTTCTCATGTGAGGCCAGACGCTGTTAAGTTTCACTTAAAACTTTGTAATATCACTACTTTCCTGCAGGTTGCAAAGCTGCCGATCTCATATTGAGGTTTTGGAGGGCCTTCACGAATTTGTTGCAAGGGAGAGGGGAGAGAGGTACGAGAGAGGGGATAGAGCTCTCTTGAGAGTATGTGGTCCTTCCGTAAGGGAAGCCCGGGATCCCTCTGGCAGGTTCCTGATTCGTCAAGCGGTGACGTCCAAAGGTTCTAATTTGACGATACTGGTACGGCGTGCGGCGTCGCAGACTGAGGAAGAAGAATTCGTAGATGGAGCTTTTGCATTCCACGATGGTGAGTATTGCGTGATAAATAGTTCCACTTAAAAAACAACTTTTATCTCCCTTTGGCCCACTTTTTTTCTGTCCATTATAAAAATTTACAACTACATACATATTAATTTCAATAGCTGAACAGAACATGATGAATTTTAATACGGAGGTTGTGACAGTTATTTTTTTATGCTATATAGATGGCAAACAAGGTAACGCCTGATGGTAAGCGATCGTTGTCTCCTATAACACCAGAGGCGTCGCAGATACGTTGCCGACATTTAAAGACTCTCTTAACAACTTGTTTGACGAACCCTATGTTGTAGTTACTTAAAAATGTCGCAAGTGGGAGTGGAGTGGGGTTAGTTTATTTGACATCTTGCAGTTGTAAGGCAAGAAAGATAGTGTGAATTAGCTGACATACAGCTGATACAGTGTACATATAGTGTGGATGAGCTTTCAGGCGGTGACAGTTTCTCAGATAATGCTGGAAACCCAAAAAACCATGGGTACCATCGCAGACGCAGCCAGTGTCTATGTCCCTATAGATATCTCTCACGCTGAAGTGTAATTTCTTGTAGAGCAACACGAAGGCACGGTGTCGCCGGACGCGACGTGTGCGTCCACGCACTACGGGCTGGCGTCGCCAGCGCACGGTGGCGTGGCTGCGCCTGCGCATCACCACATATTCTGGAACATCGAGGAGCGGCTGCTGTGCACGCACCGGTTCATACCGGCTTCTAACCAAAGTGTTACTATCGAGGTTAGTTAATATAGTCTGCGACCCCCCTAAAAATAGTCTCATCAACACAGATATTTTCTCTGATTATTTAACAGCTATAAATTTTCTGAAAAAAAAGAAAACTGATATAGCTTCCCGTGGAAAATTCTTACTACCTCTTTTGCTAACTCAATAGATAAGTTAGTTAGGCTGTAAAAATAAATGGTCAAAATTGAATTTGCGTTTTTAAGCTTTTACTATCCCATTGCTAGACCTCCCTTATCTACGTTTTTTTTAAGACTCTTGTACAATTTTACATGCTTATCCGTCATGTGGGGGGGGGGGGGGGGGGGTTTGCCATAATCTCCACGCTTCGCAGGTGGCTCGGAGATGACAGAACGTTCACCGTGCGATAGAATGATGCTGCTTCCCATCTTCTGGTAGTTCTGGTCGCAGTTTTAGGACATGCTGTATCTGATGTATCCGACATCAATATTTAATCTAAATATTGATGTCGGGTGTGATCACGGCCTAACTAAAACTCCGCCAAAACGAGCCGACGCAGCAGTTTGCATCGCTAAGTAACGAGTAACTACTCGTTACTTAGCGATGCATAAACATGAGGTGCCATAAACAAATAGTTTGATATATTATGTTAGTATGTATTGACACTTATTTTGCAGTGCATGTACGGCGTGCGATATTCTGTTTATTTGATCGGAGCTTACGCTTAATTTTTATATTGGTACAATCAAAAATTTATAATATCATTGAATGTTTTATAGCTTTATTATACGTTTTGTACACAACCTTTCATGTTCTCTTTTGATATGCATAACTTTTACCTATTCAATAAGATTATCAAGGGGAACGACCGAATACAGACAAATTTTATGTTCTGCACACCATCCGCATTTCAAGCGGGACATCAGAGTAATACGAGTTGAAAAATAATGTTCACGTTTTCACCTTTGTTTACAAAGATGAACTTACGAGGAACTACAGTAGGGTTATAGCTATAAATAATGCTATAATATGTTACATTTTCACACCGCTAAAACTATATCACCAGAAATAGAAAACCCTTTCAATTCAATAAAATTCCGGTTTCATGGCAAGAAATTAAACACTCTGCCAGCTTCCTTGTTTCTGGGAATCATGGTTAGTATGAGTATAGAGATCTACGAGGTCTGCGTACGACTCACACCAAGGCTAAACCATTAGTAGGGCTGGTGTTCAAATTAATAGACCGGCGGGCCTATCATCATACTAATATAAAAATACTATCTACTGTCTATTTATCTATGTATTCCATATTTCCTAGATCCAGCGGTTAGAGCGCATGTGGAGCGCAGAGCCTAGCGGCGCAGGCGCGGCGGGCGCGAGCGGGTGTCGGACGGCGTGCGGCGACGCGGGTTGCGAGTGCCGCTCTAGCACTGCTCTCTACTACCATGACCACATCGCACTCGTGGCCGGGGACGGCACGCACTTGTCTTGCCTCTGCGGGGATTTCCAGGTGATTAGATAGATTAGTAATCAGTTATTAGATTTGCAGTGTTTGACGCGCGTGTAGAACGCAGAGATGGCGCTGGCGGGGCAGGCAGCAACGCGGGCTACGAGTACCGCTCCTGCATAGCTATCAACCACCATGACCACGTTACACTCATGATTGGTAACGACACTTGTTTTGCCTTTGGTTAGACTTCTAGGTGCTTACATCATTTAGATTTTATATTAGAGACCTATAGCATAGCAGGCGAATAAGCAAACAGAGGCAAAGACATTTATTTTAAAAAGTACAAATGTGATGCCGACGGAAACATTCAGTCATGATATATCAATGCACCGCCAAAATTTGTCGTTAAAATAAACGGCGTAATTGTGATTGACGTTAATTACTCAGCCGAATAAAATATCCACGGAGATAGAATAAATCGACGTTAATTTGCTTAAAGTTTAAAGGAAACACTGGAAATAATCGGCAGGAAAAAATCAGGGACCCGTAACTTCCGAGATAATAATTCCTTCAGCAACCGCCGCTCAAAATTTAAATTCGAAAAGTTGGAATAAGTATAGCGCTTCCGGCGAGCGCACAAGGTCGTACTGCCCTAGGCAGAAAGCAGATTGTGTGATCTAATTATTGCAAGAGCTTTGAAAAGACGACAGTAAATAAATTAATCGTGTTACTGGGGTCTTATGCTAACGTGCCTATAGGACGCGCTAACCCTTTCGCAGCGGCCCCGCCTGCGCGATCCGCATAATTAAGTAAGAGGGTTACTATTAAGTATGTAACAGCAATAAAGCCTGAAACGACCAGCCGAGCATGCACGGAGCAACACAAAAGTAAATATGCCTCTAAATAATTTAGTAAGCACATTCACTTCAATTCAAACCCACTCGTATAATGTTTCTCCTAGGAACGCTACTGTATACCCAATTCGAACATTATTTTACTTTAGTAGAATGCTATAACGTGTATTAATTATTTGCTCATGCGTGTATTTACGCATATCTTACTTTGTTTCCAAATTGCCTATTACAATCACGATGGTGAAACACAAATAAGGAAACGATTCCCCTGGCCATTCGGCTGATAGGTTGCTAGGAAGATATTTCAGCGAGTAGGTAATCTATTTATAGGTATCGATTCCCGTATTTCCGTGGATGTAAACACATTCATTAGGATCATGAATGGGGTGTCGCACATTCGCACAGCTTTGTTATCTCCTCTCTCGGCACGGACGCTTAATTTAATTATTAACTGTGCTTTACCCCCATCACGAGTTGACGGGTGTAGGCGTCGCTAGTGTTACGAGCTCGCATTGTTGCGAAATGGACTCTGAGCAATATCAGGAGCGGTCTACAGCGGAGTGTGCCATTTCCCAGACCTCATAAAACACTGGCTAACTGGTGGAGTGTCAGCCGTCCGCCCCTGTTATTAGCGGGGCCGTGCGCTTGCTGCGCCCCCGCTCTGGCCGACGATGACGGGGCCACTCGTACTCTCGCCCCTGAAAATTCAATTACTTAGTACGTCCGCTACTTTCGCGTATTGTGTAGCCAGACTGCTGCAAGCGGAATTTCATCGATACGCTACGCACGTACGCGTGTACGATGACGAAGCTCATGTAACCAGTTTTTATATTTGAATTTTAGGAACGAAAATGAAAGGGAAATTGAAAAAATATCCGCGGACGAGTGTCGCCATAAATTTACACACTGTCACGTATTTTCAAATTGAAAAGATTGTGTATGTGGGAAGGAATAAAATAAATTTCCTGGAGGAATGAATGTAGATGTTTGAATGTTCACAGCATGTAAGCACGTGTTTTGTGAATTTTAAAATGTTTTTGGTGCAGGCCGCCTGGTTGCCGGTGGTGGTTCGTAGCTGGACCAGCGTTCGATTGGAGTATTCGGTGGCTCACTACACGTATGCCAGTCGCGGGTTTGACTACGCGGCAGCCTATAGCTTCAATGATGACGCCATGTGCGGGCAACGGACCTACACTACACATTCCGGTAAGAAAAGAAGCAATGTCCTTTTTTACAGCGTCTACCTGGCTATGGCTTATCTAAATAATTTTATTCATATAACCTCCACAACACAAAAACAAAACCCGAGATAATTCGATGAAGTTGTCTCGGAGAGAGACACGGATAATCGGCAATTTATCTGGAATGAACTCCCCGACGGCATAAAGCGAAAGCAAACAGTGGTAGGTATTTGACATTCGACTCGCGTCTCAGACGTTTGGAGGAACGCCTCGGATATTGTCCTCGGCGGCGCGAGGCTGCGCGGCGCGTCCGAGAAAATTACGTACCACGACCCAGTTTCACGCCCACGGTGACACTGGATCGAAAAAAAAACCTTGAACAAGATCGTAAAGTTCCAATTACACCGCTGCTATTGCGGCGACCCGTTGTGTCCGCCTTTTCATCGTATTATTGCGCACGTAGATGTTTCTCGGGCGCGTTTTATAATTCGCTATTTTACTTGGTATTTTCATTTTATTTTTCTTTCTGTAGGTGAGATATCATCACGGAACGTGTCAGTAACGGGCAGCCTGAATGAGTTCTTCTATCAGCAATGCACTTGGGTACTGGACTCGAACGTCGAGAGGCAGCTATTCATTGACATCACGTCGGAGCAGGTTTGCTTCACAAGCGCTCATTTAAAAAAAAAAACTTTTGTGAGCGGAATATTAGCAGGTTTTCACGCAAATCATAAAAATTTATACCATAATAGATTCTTTTATAACTAAGTAGGCTAGTTTATATAAAATCTACGTTTGACAATAAATTGGCCTGATACTCGTAGTCACTGAGGAGATAATCACTAGCCACGACGGTGTGGCTAAGTTTTTGTAAATGAAATTAATTTTAATGTATATTAATTTTATTTTGTTTTTGTAAATGACGAACCAGATATTTTTTCCCTTGAACTTTATTTACAAAGTAGTCTGTGCCACAAGTGCTGTGTGACACAGCATATAGATAGCTTCACCTGAACCATCAACCACTAACTACCCTCGTTTTGCCAGGACAAGTCGTGTGGTTCGTGGAACATCACGCTGCACGAGTGGTCGGGCCCGGGCGCGCAGAGCGACGCGGGGCTGGCGGCCGCGGCCGGAGAGCTACTCTACACCTTCTGCGCTCGACATAAGAACCATACTTACACGCTGCCGTGGCGGCTCAACACTGTCGTTATTAGGTAAGATCGACTAAAATCCCGGCCGAAATTAAAAACTAATATATCCATAGACTTCGTGCTTTATACCATCCTTGCATGTCATTGTAAATTATTTGTTCATCTAGAAAGATTTTGATGTGAAACATCTGTTAGCACACCTTGGCAGTAAAATCGACTCGTATGTCGTGACAGCAAGCCATATGACGCTCTAACATGCCGTCATGTTTCACATATGTCGGGCGTTCCGTGACGGCCAACTTTTTTGCTATTATAATGTACACAATCTGGCTAGATATTTAGAATTTAATTACCTAAGTTTTTTTTTTGTTGGCTTGAGCGTACTAGGTCTCAAAGCACTTAAATTGAAACCCTGACCAAATAATGGAGTAGCATCAACAGCCACCCCTTAAAAAACTTGCCTAGCAGCAAAGAAGTCGAAGTGCAATGAGAATCATGCGTGAGATTTATTTACCATGTAAGCATACTTAGGCAAGTATGGTATGAAGAATAGGTTGTAAGGTGAATGGTGCCGTGTTTCTATCGTCTATAGTTCAGTGTTATTTGAAGAGAAATAACGAATTTAGCTTTTCCAGTAATTAAAATCAGCGCCATCTATTTTGGAAGTATCTGGTTAAGTACCCCATAATATAAAGGGATCCGCAGTTTCTAAAGAAAAAAATGTTGAGTGTTTACCGAGCAACTTCATCAGAGGCGCCTGAAAGGAACTCGCAAGCTTTTAGCGCGGTCTAAACAATCTCCAAAAGGAGGAAAAACGCTTTTCAGATCTTCCATTTGATAAATTATTTATGAATGTCCCTTCCCCTTAATACGACATTCGAGACGTGCCAAATACGTAACTTCGCATGCTTTAATGCAGATACTTAGAGATGTTTTCTTTGTACATATTAAAGGAAACCGTAAGGGAACGTGGCACGTTTCTGAAATGCTATTTTAACGCGTAAATTTGGGATAACCATGTGTAAAAACATATCTTTGTCAAAGCGTGGAAAGGTCTGTGTAAACATTCCTTTCATCCTGAGGGTGGACCGGTAAATAGTTTTATCCAGGGTTGGTGCTTTGTTTAATAAATAAGGAATAACATGAAAAAAATGTATTTTTGATATCGCTGTTAAAAACCCAATCGAATATTTATTCACAAGGGTTTATTGATGGAAAACTGATTTGATCTCAAGCATTATTTTAACGTTGGTTAAACTGTATTTTTATTGGGTTTTGCTTGGAATTAAACTGGGTAAATCTAGAAAAATATCGCAGGTCTTGCTTCGTTTTAGTAAATTTGGTCTAGACTTTAGACTAACAAATTATTCAGACCTACCTAAATAGTGAGTTCCACCGAGGGAGTAATTTACAAACAAAGCGTTGAATTTTTTACTTCGTCTTGTTATTGTTAGGTTGGAATTGATTTCTGAAAATAACAGTAGTTAAGGTGAAACGTTTTACTTTGGCGGGAAAATCAAATTTCTAACAGTTTTTTTTGTCCTTGTAGCTAGGCCGGGTAATTATTGTGAAATGGCATAGTGTTCGCGAAAATTGTTGGTCGTTCTTTATATTATCATGTACAGCTATTAATCAGTTACTCACCATATTACTTACATTTGGCAATAAACCTTTTGAAACAGCATCAATTTGTTTATTGATAAATGTATGTAATAATGTGCATTGCAGATAAATAACTTTACGCGAGTTTGTAAAAAATAATAATCAATTTTCGCGAACATCATTATCGTTTACAATAATTACTCGGCCTAGCTACAAGAACAAAAAAACTGTTTGAAATTTGAATTTCCCGCCAAAGTGAAACGTTCACCATAAGGTAGATATTTAGATAAGAAAAAAACAACTTGAACCTTCTATTATATAAGAAATAATTCTTGTTATAAAAAAAAAAAAAAAAAACACGCTTTAAAATCGCTAATCCTGAAGATCCTGGTTAAGATAATGGAACAAACTATTTAAATTATTGCATTGTCATAGGTGCTTGATAAGTGTGCATAATTTCAATTTAATTCGACATTTAAAGTAGTAGTTTAAAGTAGTTATTAGCGAAATTACAGGGCACACAGAGATTGGACATTTTGTATCTCGGGGTGACGAGCGCAGTGCATTGCCATCCAGGGTTTTGAACTGTTGAAGTTCAAAATTCTGAGTGGCGTTGAGCAGTTATGGGCAAGCGTTAAGAGCCATCATCAGGCGAGCGACTTCGCTCGTCTCGTCACAAGCGTGAAAATCAAGTTCAAAGATTCCGTTACATAATATATATACATATACATTATACATTATATATACAGTCATACATACATACCAAGCTAATAAAAACGTGTTAAAAAAGACTTGAATTACCTATTATAACCACGATATACCTAGCAATGGAGAAGTTGATATAGATTCAATGGCGTAATCTATTTAAATGGATACTTTCGAGTCTATGTTTTGTGAATGGTTTATATTAAGGTTTTTGACCAGAATTTGGCCAATCCAATAGCACTCTCTGTGGCCTCATTCTGGTTCTCATAATTTGATACTGACTTATCGTGTTGTTATGTTTACCTAATATCTGACTGATTTGTTAGTGCAGATTTATCTGGAGGACACATAGTAGTTATTCCCCTTCGCATCTAGTTGTACAATTATTTGTTCGGCAGGCTAGTAGCATTGTCGCGGCAGCAGCCGCTGTATTCAATCCGGTGGCGATCGCAGGTGGTCCGCGCCAACACGCGGCTCGGGCCGCCCACGCCCGCGCCGGCCGCCTCCGCAGCCGCATCTATATCAACACTCACTAACATCTTGCTCTATTACCTTCTGTGGACGGCGTTCGATAACTTACGGAGAGTGATACAGTGACACGATCAGTGACTTATCAACAATCTACAACTTTGTATTTGGTCAACTCGTGTAGTCTATTCAGATTGAGTGATACTATGTGCAAAAAAAACTACAGAAGTGCGGTGTTCGGGTAAAGTAAGTTTAGAGTTTCATCCCATTCGGTCCGCCGCCCGATCGATGTCGGGCCATCGTCGTTCCGACCGAAATCTTGTTTAAGTGCTCGTATATTGTGTTTTAGTGTCACTGTGATTGAGAGGACTTTATCGATTGTGGTTGGAGCCAACAACGGTCTATCTATAAAGAAAATAACTGAAAACATTGGGGCTATTACAGCTATCGTGTTTTATATAGAAAAAAAACCCTATAATTTTTTCTAATGCTCAATGCTGGGTTGAGATAATTTAACAACGTTCAAGCTAAAGTCAAAATGTTTAATTATTTATTGTTGGAAAATAATATCATTTGGGTTTCATTTCAACTTTTCAGTATTGCAATATCCAGTAGAAATAAAGCCAATTGTTAAAAGTTTTCACACAATTTAGTGAGCTGCATAGCACTCTATCCTTGAGCGAACGTTTCAATCAAACGAATGTTCGCTGTTTAATTTTAACTGACCTTTAATCCAGTAATGTGCATTTTAGAACATCAAGTTGTAGAAACTTTGATGTATTTAACAATAGAGATCGCTAGCGACGATTTCTTACTTTGCCATACTGTTTTTTTAATGATATTTAACAAAACTCTTTGGTTTTGAATGTGACGAGCTTTCATTATAACAACGCTTGAAATACTTAATTATATTATTGTGCTTATTAAGACCTATCAAAAACTACAAATGCCGACTTCTCGGTAATCTCGGTCGAAGTTTTTTTTAGCACTGACATTTGCAGTTGATTGTAAAAATCTGATCTTTTATTAGGTTTTTGAACGTTGAGATTGTAGTTTACAATGAAAATGTTTTATTCAGCTTTTTTAAATTACATTGCAGCTTTTAGAGCAAAAATATTTGAACCAAGTATATATTACTTAACCCTGTTTTAAACTATCACGGTTGTTCATTACAGTTATATTATTATTAACGGGATATTTAATTTATTATTTAGCGTGGTATGGTTGTGGGTGATAGAGCTCCCGATATTTCGGCGCAGTGCAGTTACGTGCACCATGTTCACAGGAAGACAACAACCATCCACAACTTTACCACGTTAAATATCCCGTTAATAGTTATAAACTGTAATTACTTAATGTTTTACGCATTTTAAAGTAGCCACTCGCGTTATTTAAAAATTATTCTAGTGAATCAAGTTGCACGGAAAAGCAACAGGTACTGAGGCAGTAATATATTGGTACATTTTCCGAGACTAATGTAGAGCGAAATAAACAACGTTGCACTTTTTAATTATGGAGTATTGCGATATTCGTATTTCATTGGAGAATTGCTCTACGAATGCACGAATACTCACCTAAAAAGACTTAACTTTATTATTATTTTTATATTTCGTACGTAATTATCCTATTGCTGGGGAAAGGCGTTTTATTTCTTACAATTTTCTTTTCTCTTCACATTTTTCACTAACACAACACCAGTTAGGTTTAAACACTTAACTCAGTTCGATTAAAATCATCCTTATTTTTTGGAAATCAGATTTGTGAGGAATGTATTTTTATTATTATAAACTTATTTTTTTTTTTTATACATGATTTGTCACAGACCTAATTTTTTTTATCTATGGGATTCGTTGATTTATTTTAAAACGTCATCTCATAACTCATTGTGTAACCTAAGTGAATAATGTAAGTTACTGTAATATGTCGTCAATTACGAGAATATGAGGTAGGTTTATAATTTTTTTGTCATTCGTTTTGTTTGAGCTTGTAGGTACAGAAACTGCAACAGTTTTTTGTTCTTGTTAAATTTTTATTACATCAAATAAGTTTTGGTGAAAATATGTTATAATCTTACAATGATCTAAATATTTAAAATGCAACGAGAAAATATGAAAAAATGCAATTATTATAAAAATGCACTACTACAATCACAAACCATTGTAAGGTGGTTAATTAACACTGGCAACTCAATATAAAATGTTCGCACAATTTTGACTCGCTATAACTTGAAAAGGATGCCAATTCCCTATCCATATATATACATGTTTATAGTTTAACATAATCCATAACATTTCGTTAACTAAAAAAAATCGGAAAATGCGGAATGGGCATGTTAATAAGTGAAACTGTAAGATAAAAAAAACGGGACTGAATGGAGAACCTCCTTCCAGAAGACGATTAAAAAAAGGTATAATTTTTAAGTTTTTGCGGGTCAACTTTTGCCTAAATTAAACGATTTACTTGAAATTTCAACTTATTGCATATAATTTAGGTATTTAGTACTATGGTATCCAGCTTTATCAAGTTTTGGGTATGTTGATAACGATTATGAAGCTGTAGGTAACCATCGTACGCACTATCCCACCTGTAAGCTAGTTAATACATGTAATATAGAAACTGTAGATTTAAATGGCCCATCGAAGCCGAGATTACATCGTCGTTTTGTAATTATGGTTATAGCATTGACGATGTGTTCTCGCCCTTAACACTATAGGATTATACGAATTGCTAATTTTAATAGGTAGATGATTCTAATAAATAATGTTTGTTACACGGAAATAAATAGATAAACTGAAGGTTTTTGTTTCATTTGTAGTTTTCCTAATTTTGTAAACTAGGCGAGTGATCATTATGACCGAAGAAGACTTATACCAGTACCTACGCGATTCAGACACCGGAAAACATCATAGGGGAATGTACAACAGGATTTCGACTGGATTTTGTCAGCGCGATTAGTTAGTGTTTATATGCGCCAATTTTCCCCCTCTACGCTGTTGTAAGATGTTTACTCAAGATATTTGCCAATCATTATAAAGTTACACGGAAAGGATGTACTACGGCGAAAGGAGTCCGTTATACATTATAAATAACTTTTACTATTGGACCAACGCTGAAACAGCTCCATACATACAGCTCCATACATTTTGTCGAGCATCAATGACCGTTTTCTATGGAACAGCTCATTTTTTTTCGCGGTGTCATAGTTACTCCCATAGAAAAACGTTGTTTATAATGATGGGTACTTTGGACACTTATCGGCTTAGTACACCCTTTCCGCGTAACCTAGTATACGACTGGCAAGTCTCTAAACCACATGGCTAGTAGTGCCTTCACCTGGGCATAGAACCTTCGAGGCGAGACGAGAACGAGTGGCATCGAGATACAATATCCATAGACTCGCAATCGTTTCAAAAATAGTCCGAACCAATACTCGGCGCACTCTACGCATTACGCCGACTTTTTGGTTAGTAATGAGGCAACTGCGACTACAACGCCACGCGATGCCAGTGCTACGATGCCCAAGCGGACAAGCTACTTTGTCCGCTTCTCCGCTTTGTAAGCTCTCTAATCCGCTATGCAAGCGACATAGCGTCTAAATTGAAGTAAATGTGGCATTGTAACTATATCAATATAAATGTTATCTAGGTATGTACAACGATGCTCGTATTTTTTTGACTGTTACACTTAGAGATTGTGACACTATAAGTATTGTATCTCGATGACGAGAGGTTATAATTATCTCACACATGCCCTATTATATATTCTACTCGTAGTTTTTAGGTACAAGAAAAAACTATCACTGGTATTGTTAATGCGGGGATTTAGTCATATTATTATACCCTATTCTGTTTGTGTTTCAGTAACTACTGCATCTATTGCATATTCCGTACAATTGTAAGTACAAAAACAACGAGTAAAATTAAAGCCCGACGCAATCAGAAGGGTGTTACAAGCTTAACGTGTTTATCTGTGCGTCTGTCTGTGGCATCGTAGCCCCTAAATGGCTCAACCTATTTTAATTTAGTTTCTTGTTTGAAGGGTAACTTGAACGAGAGTGTTCATAACGATGATTCAAGAAAATCTGTTAAGCCATTTGAAGGTTATCAGCTCTTTTATCGGGTTTAAAAAAATCTATTTATACTTGTAATACGACAACTCTCTCATAATAATAAAATATCTTTTTTTCTTTTTTCCACAAGTTATTCACCTCAATAGTCCAGACTTTTTAAATCCTATACTGTAAAATAGTTTCATATTCCATTTTATACACATTCCATAATTATTGTATTTTTTATATTCAACAGGGCCTCTTGGTGTTGGCTTCGGCTCCACCAATGCCTACCAAATGTCCGGGCTAGACCCGAGAATATTATGAAATAAAGGCTTTTTTTTTAATAATTTAGTAAATCTCATTCAACCACATATTATAGATACGTGGAAGTCTCGCACTGTTCGATTTAATCGATTGTTTCTGCCACGTAACTGTAAGTTGTGGAATGGCTTACCACCTTCGGTTTTTCCTCGGAAGTAAAGTTTACACTGCTTAAAACGTGGGGCTGATAGAGTTCCCAAAGGTAGGTAACGCACTGACAATGCCCCAGGTATTATAAAGTATCTATAGTCAGCTATACCAGGACCCGGGTATTTCCTAAAACTGCAACCAGAACCATCAGAGGATGGGCAGCAGCGTCCTACGGACACGGTGCCTGCTCAGCGTGGGTTAATACCCACAACAACAACACACACTCACACTCACACAGTGGCAACACTCTTCTCTAAGAGGGAGGCCTTTGTTCAGCAGTGGGCGTTTATTGGCTGAGGATGTGATAGGCAGTTGTGACCACTTACCATCACTGGCCCGCAGTTTGTTTGCCATTTATTCTTTAAAAAAAAATCTAATAATATTTTGCTTAATTCCATGAGTCTGATTGTAAGATGGTTCTTTAAACATTTGCTTTAACGAGTCACTAAAGCTAACAAAATCATGGAAGCAAACAGCGGAGCGAAGCTTTATCGGTTCGATCGGGGTTCGGTTTAAAATTTCCATTTGAAATGTTCGCCTCTGCCTTTCTTTAAACTTCTGCTCTGCCTTTGAGGTTTCTAGGATGGAAACTTCTTTTTGCGATAGGTCCTGAACTCGAGAGCTTTTATTTTCCTCTCCAGTCGAACGGTTCTTATGGAACAAGCCACCACGTGGCACTGTACCTCGGCTGCCATTGTATCTGTGAGCGCAAACTTATAAAATTTCGCATCAGTTGTGCATAATGTAAAATCGAATTGTATAACAATACAAATGCTAGGTTTCTTTTCTTGAAAAAGCAACTTAAGCTTCTCGGATTCCGATTAGCTCTCAGATCAGACAAACAAGGGAGATACGCCTTAGTACAGTTAACGGTCGTGTTCAAATGTCTCCATGTTTTATAAAAAAAAAACTATATCACTAAACCACTTAACGCAAAACCTATCAGTACGGCTCACTTACTCATTTTTCACGCACACTAAGAAACTTGTAGCGACACCAATGTACTAACTAATAGTCCACATGTAAAAAAAGGGCCGGTAAGGTCGTGTGCTGGGTGAGTTCAACTAAAGAAATCAAGCCTAATTTAGGCCAGATGTATTCGTACCCGCCACGCCATCTTACCACATCTCTATTGATTATAATAATAAGCGTTTTTTCAGTTTCATCAACCTTGGTTCAATAAGATCGACTCTTTGATGGATGATGGATTGGTGTCGTGGGCCACTTGTTTCTAAGTAACGGACAACACTATCATCATTTAATGATAATTCTTAAAACTTAGTACCTATATCAATTACTCTCACATTCTCATAGATTCTTCTGCGGCTTTCCCCTTGTCCTACGTTTACCAACTTCAAAGTTGTGTTTTTGAAAAAGGCAGCGGCAAAGCCTTCCTGTGGATGAAGTTCCTCCCATCTCGCTGCCAGCGTCTTTGTGCCACACTCAAAGGAAACGCAATTTAAACTACATGCGGGCACGGCAAATATTCATTCCCGCAACCCCAACTCTTTCGGGCACAATTCAAAGTTTGAACTGAGGCACGCGACGCGAATGGCCACAGCCCCTGCCTGACGCCTGACTTTATACGGCAACAATTAAACAAATCCGAATTATGGGAAACTTTTGGCGAACTGTGTGCAGTTCGTTAAAACTCTATAATTGGGTCTGCGAAAGCTCCCACACATCGTGGGGACACACGTCTGACGGAAACGCTGTAAAGGATTAGCACAGAATTTGTATTGTATCTGCTGAGTTCACGCGCGCGGCAAGTTCCTTTGAGGCGGTAAGACAAGACACAACTTTGTAACAAACCGCTATATGTTCTCATTTTATTGTATAAATTATACGCGTAAAACACCAACAGGGCGAAAAAGGAAATTGGCGTTTTCCTAAATAATTTTTTAATGAACTTCTTATTGGCCCCTTTAAAAAGGCCGTTTGATCATAAAATAAGAATAGTTACTTTATTCTTATTGCGTGTTCATTTGAGACTCA
The DNA here is from genome assembly GCA_949125355.1 of Agriopis leucophaearia. Lineage (NCBI taxonomy): Eukaryota > Metazoa > Arthropoda > Insecta > Lepidoptera > Geometridae > Agriopis > Agriopis leucophaearia. Next base: position 13,619,487 of record OX421262.1, read on the forward strand.
TAATTACTTCCATTGTGTATTGTGTTTACTTCGTTGTCTCGAGTCATTCATCGCTGTCATAATTAAGTTTTTGTCTAAGACAAATTAACTGAGACCTACTTACTAAAACAAAGAAAAATATCTTAGTAAATTATTTTCTTTTTTTACTTGAAATATCAAATTACGTTTTAGAATACGCTATTAAATCTGTTTAAAAGCTCCAATTAGGCTTAAATGGAAAAATACGACGTAAAGTCTCTTTGATGATGTCAAAATTACGTACCTACTAGTTCTGCTTGAGAAGAAAACTTCTATGAAATGTTAGTTAGGTAAGTTGTTAGGAAGGTACATCTAAGAGGTACTGGGGCCTTACGCCAAACTCTAAACGTGGGCCCGAATAGGTGCAGTTTGCAAAATCATGCGACCGCACACCGTATCTGGTCGCGTTAAGGTTCTGGTTTGCGTGATTTTGCAAACTGCACCTATTCGGGCCCACGTTTAGAGTTGGGCGTAAAATAAGTACATGAGCCACGAGCGCCTCGGTGGGATTAGTAGCTGTCACTCCCTGAATTCCGGCGTCTCGACGTGGGTCCAGCGCTGACTCCGCCAAACTACCTGCACCAGTCCCGGCCCTTGTCTACGTCACTCATTCATTAGTCTCCTAATTTAATAATTGTTGTAATAAATGTCTGTCGAGTGACAAAGCTTATTTGATGAAGATGAAGTGTTTCCCAGAGTCCAGTATTGTTGTCTACTTTAAAAACGCAAGCTCAATAGGTTCATTTTAGTAATCGCGATCCACCCCAGTCTGTGTCTAAGCTTCAGCTGTGACGTGGAAAAACGCAAAAATTATCATGAATAAAATAGCTATTGATAATGGTATCTACACTGCATTGATAAACGCAAAACGTTTATCCAATTCTGCGCTTGTGGTGGAACAAATATGTGTTTTAAGGCAAATAAATGCATACTTATTCATGACGCACGCCCCGTCGAAGATAATATACGTCATTGCCGTACACACAGCATTCTACGGAAATCATACTAACTTACCAAGGTGTAATAAATTGCCGCAGATTAGTCAGTATAAGTATGAATACATCATTTTAAAAAATTGAGCGATGGTAGCCGAGCGGTAACATGTGCACTTTAAAATCTGACGGCACTCGGTTCGATCCTCGGCCCTTGCAACAATGAATTATTTAGTATGTTTTGATGCCATCGCTCAAAAACGGTGAAGGAAAATATCGCGAAGAAAGACCTAGACATTCACCAACATGCACTGAACCTAGAGAGAGAAAGAAGGCTTGTGTCCCAGTAGTGGGAACATGATAGATTGATGATGATGAGTCCGTTTATTATTCCACCTCTTCCTATCAAAATCAACCTGGTCAGCCACTGGTTTTTTTTTCTCACTTATATTTACTGCTGTCCTACGTTATAACATGGAAAAAAGTGAAATAATAATATAGTGAAGAAATAATAACTTTAAAAAGATATCATTTTACGAAGTATTTAAAGTCATACCTACCCCAAAAAAGTATGTCAGAATTTTCCGTCTCAAAGCAGTCAGTGAAGTTTGCAAAAGAGCTTGATTACAAATCCTGCTATTCAGTCTTTGACGAGCCATAATAAGTCTGTTTGGGATTAACTTAGGTGAAACGACGTTTTGTCAATTTCACTGCGGATAGGAAGGAAAACGTACGACGAAACTAGCTCATGCCCCCTAAATCATCACTGGGTATTTTACCCCCGACGCAAAAAGAGGGGTGTTATATGTTTAACATATATTTCTGTATGTCTGTGGCCACGTAGCTCCCAAACGGCTAAACCAATTTTGATTTTATATATTTTTTTGTTTGATAGGTGACTTGAATGGGATGTTCTTAGCTATGATCAAGAAAATCTGTTCAGGTGATTAAACGGGGGTTAAAAAAAACTTGTTAATGAAGCTCCTGCTCCTGGAACGGCCAACCTTTGACTTGGTTTCACCTTTAACAACCTTTTTTTCCTTTCACCAACATTTAATGCCTGTCTGGTGGCTATAGCGTGATGAATTTATACAGTTTCTTCAGGCTCATTAAAACTTACTGATGTGTCAATCAAGTATGAAAGAAACTATGCAAAAAGTAACATTAGTAACCGATTTTAAATTTTATTTAACTATGGTTTATTAATATTTCATCTGAATTAGGGTGTTCCCTAATGCACCCTGAAAGCTCAAGAGAACTCAGTGAGTTAAAGTCAGTCATCCTACCAGTTAATATACTCAGTAACTTAAACAGTCAGAGCACAAGTTGAATTAGACTAATTACCGTACTTTTCACGTCGCGACATTTCTTAATTGACCTCCATGACATCGTAAAGTTTCACATTTGTTAATTGGACTTGAGAATTAAGAAAATCTTCTCAGCTGAATTACTTCGACGCGTTCTCGCTAATTGAGTGAGGAAAAACTTAATTTTAATGTTTACTCTGCGATAAATTCTTAGAAACTTCAGAACTGTGTATTTAACTTCGGCACAATTATTTATTCCCAAAAGCGGAGATTAGAATTTGTCCTTGATGATTGGTTGGCTTGGAGAAACTCGAGTCTTACTTACCTAACGTAATTTATTGTTCAAAGACGGAAGTAAATGTTTCTTTAGTTTTAAAGTTAGTTTAATTACTTATTGGAAATTTAGGTATTATTATATTACATACATATATTTAAATATTATTATATTAATTGGAAATTTCGGTACCAATTCTTTTATTTAACTACCTTGCTAGTTTGGGTCAAATCTTGTAACTGAATTTTAAAACAGTTATCCGAACTAATTATGCTGAAATTTTGCACCAATGTTTAGTTTGGATGAAAATGACGGGAAAGCTGAATGACGTCATTCTAAATCCAATATGGCGGACTCCTAAAGATGGCGGACCATTTATTTTACGTACCCTCATAATTTATTGGTATCAAATGAAATTGTTTGCTAAGATGAATACGAAAAGCTTTTTTTTTTAAGTTTTTTTATAAATTTTATTTTAATTATTATTACTTACAGATACATGAATTATAATTATCAATCCAAATATACATTAGCTTTGAAAAATTCACAGATGTTTTTTGCGGGCAACATTGAATCACATTTAATGCACATCAACTGAAGTTCGTTTTGAATTACAAATAGGCTTGCTGCCATTACGCCTATGCTAAGCGATGATACATGGAGCATGCCAGTTCACCCGCGACTCGAAGACACCCAGACTATAGCTATCAGGGAACACCCATTCAGGCAGCACATGCCACAGTCTAGCGGTTCGTACACTAAAAGCGATGAAACACAAGCGGTATTGTTACCAGCATGATATTTGTATACCATAGTGGATAGTCATTATGTTAAATCTTTGCCACAATATAAGCACAATTGGGACGTTTTTTTTTATCCGTTTGTTTATCCTAGAGTCGTAGAGTAAATACAGCGAATAATCTCCAACAGATGACCGAGTTCATAGCACATCAATTTGTTTTAGCAAACAAAGGCACGCCTTGTGTGTGTTTGTTTATCGGACTGGGCACTCGATGATAGGTAGGTACTGTCGAATACACAAATGGTTAAATGTGCAACAAATTTTACGTGATTAAAAAAAAAAAAAAAAGGCTTCTATTCCTCCGAGAGTTAGCGATGAAACGCTTTTATTGTTGCCAAAATTTTAATTTATTTCAACACTCAAGTCAACTCCATAAGCGCCTCTAGCAAAGTCCCCACCACTTCATTAGGCATGACTTAGTAGACTTCATCGTGACTTACTTTGCTTGACTCTGATTGTGACTATGACTTGTTAGAAGAAATTAAATAAAACTTGAAAAGATTTAAATACCTGACATTGGCAAATGCAAAGGACAAATCCTCTCGAAAAAAGAAAAAAATAACATTGTAACTAGTTTATAATTTCTACTTCCGTCCTCAACTGTACCAATTGTTTAAAATGGTCTCTCGTATCGGATATTCAAAAAAGGGTGGAACGAAAGGCCAATCTGTGCGACTGTGCGTTGTTCCCGTGAAATACGCTTAGTTTCGCTGGAACCGAGCAATTTCAACGCAATGGCCCGAGAGACTCTCTCCGACAGCTACCACGCACCTGCCAATGTTACCCGTAACCTCTACCAAGCCATCGGTTCATCTGTTCAGTAGATTGCGTCGCTGGCAGTCAAGGAAATAGATCCAATTCTAGCAATTTTTTATCCAACACCTGAACAATAACATTGGTCGCATTGTACCTATTCACGGTTAGAATGCGAAGCAGAATTTGAAGGTATTTGAAACAATTCAATCTACCACAGTGCCTAATTAATATTATCATCTTTAAATTATGGATAGATAAGTAGATGGGTATTGATAAATAAATTAAAGATGTGATAAAAAAAAAAAAATTTAAGATCAAAACGAATTACCATCTTTTAGTAATACTTTGCAAGTATCCGTTTGATAACTAGTTGGTTTGTCTCGAACTTTGATCTCGCGACATCTAGAAATCTAAATTTTTCTCATCATAATTATCATCATTTCAGCCTATCATGTTCCCACTGCTGGGACTCAAGTCTTCTCTCAGAGAGAGAAGGTGGGCCTTAATCCACTATGCTGGCCCAGTGCATTTTGGTGACTGTCGTATGTCTTTGAACTTTTGAGGTGCTTGGACATACCGGTTTCCGGTGGTCGGCTTTTCTGTTACCTATATTGCTCACATTTGAATTAAAAAATAATATTAATATGAACTATTTGCTTACAAAATTTCATGGTCAGATCAATGGTACACACAAAGATTAATTTACTAAAATCTTTGGGTACACAATTTCTTGTCGAACAAATATACAAACATACATTCACACGCTAATCTTTTCGAACTTCGCTTGCTCGGTAAATTCTGGTCTGATAAGCAAAATTATGAAAGATAATTTTCATCTTTACTAAAAGTAAACTCGGCGATGAATAATATCATTGTTTAATAAAGCTCTCTGCCAAATATTGAGAATGCTCCAACTCTCTTAAAGTATCGTCAAAGTCATCAGAGTTCCTTACGAGGACCCAAAGTTGAGAATTAAATCACAATGAGCCCTCATGGTTTGAAGTTTTAATATAGCTGTTTATCATATAGGAATTATTTTGTAATAAAGACATTTAATTAGAATATTAAATTAAATATACTTAGTTCTAGCAAGATATATTAAGATACTTGATATATCTTGATATAAGTTTTTTATTGGAATAAATAATACTTTTATTCATGGAGCTATTATAGCAATGGAGTTATCGATACGACAAAAATGATCGTAGAATTAAGTGTACCTACATATTTATTTTTGCTGTGACGTTAATTAACGATAGACATAATTAACTCATTTCGGCACATAATAAGTTCTACCATTCATTTTCTTGCTTCCTTCCAAATTACCGCAGTGGCGTTAGATGAATGTGTTACTTGGTTATTATAATAAAATTGCGCCTTCTTGGCACGTAGGCATATCTTTAACAAATGTCTTAGATTTTCTGAAAATATAGGTATTTTTTTTAGTTAATAGCTAAACTGTAAATATCCTAATATTATGCAAATAAAACTTTTCTCTCTGAAAGCCAATTTTTCTTAGTCTAAAAATACTAACCTAAACGAAGTCTTTCAATCCAGAGTGTCTGTCGACAAAGGTCTTCTTTAACTCTCTTCAATTTAGTCTGTCTAAAGCTGATATTTTCCATTGTGGACCGTTGTCATCCTAATTTCGTCTTTCCACCTTTTGACCTGCTTTCTCTTACTTATTTTGCCGTCTATTGCGTATCAATTGGTAATAATTTTCTTGCGAATCATATGTCCCGGCCATTTTTGTTGGTTTATCTTAGTTAGTTTATCTGAGAGACACGTTTTCTTTCTGATAGTTTCGCTGTTTATCCTGTCTCTTCTCCTGATATCTGGCTTCGTTCATGGCTCTTTGGCTTTCACAGCTTTGAAATTTTTCTTTGTGGATTTTACTCAGTGCCCAATGCCCATGTCTCACACCCATATGCTAGACATGGGTTTATCCTGAGATAAAATCGGGCTTTTTCAAGGTCAGAGTGATAAGGTATCTTCTAAGTCTGCGTGCTTCACCTTGACCATATCGTCGTTTACCAACAGGCGAGTTGGTGATCAAAGGCAGACTTATGCGCGATAAAAAAATGGCGAAATAAGTGAATAAGTATGCTGGTTTTGAAAATTATTTATCTCCTTAAAATATATTGGGGTACATCCCCGATCTATTAGATAGAAAATTGACGAACATAAAAAAAAGTCTGGGAAGCTAGAAAGGTTGAAGCAGGTCTCCTACTCTCTAGATGGACCTCATTAAGACTGCAACTAAGGCTTCCATAACAAAGTGTTCTCGTAATGCGACGAACCAAGTAAAAAGAGAAGCATTGCAAGATCAGTGATCGCCGTCAAGAAGATTGACGACGTTGAACGACTCGCCGTGTACCACTGTCTTGTAAACCACGGCTAAGAGTGACTAAGAAGAAAATAATCATGAAAATAGTTACCACTATAATTATTAACATTGATATGCTTATTGCCCTCCCAAAAACTCTAATAATGCGCACTCGACGCTTAACTCTTCATGTGTGTTACTAGTTACTTCATCTAGTTATGTGCCGTGCTCAACTGTGTGTATTAATTAGTATCACATAATGATAACATCACTAAATGGAAAACCTTCATGATAGTTTTTTTGACACATTTTGAGAATTTACTAGATTAAAGTGACAGGTGTGAAAAGCCTTGTCACCTCGACATAATTTTGTATTTGTTTTGATGATTTAGGACATTAACTTACGACTTAAAAAAAATTAACTGTGACATTTTTACTTTATGAATTATTTGTCATATAAAATTTTCCTTGTGTTTTAGTTATATGACATTAGATTTACTGAATTTTAATTTAAATATGTGATATAAATGTAACTTGTAATTAGTTTTTGTCTCCATAAATAAATATAATATTATTATGATATACCCTCCAAGGTCACCTAATATGCATAACTATGTCCAGTATATAGTTGTATCTATGCTTCAACTAGCTTGGCAGTAGCATATCAGACGTCAATACATTCATAAATATCAAATTGCGCCATAATAGACTGTAAAAACTCTTCGAAAGCAGTTAGCCGTTCGAAAGGCGTTAAACTATAAATTGATCTCGTGACGTCATAGTAGATACAAAAAAAATTGCATGCTGGGTTTTGACTACTTGACAAACTTGCGGTGTTTATCTTAATAAAAGTCTATGATGGTTAGTATGTATTTAACGACAATGGATGACAGACGACATAATGACGCACTTGGGAATAAACAGTTTTAAAGGTTACCTTTAAATAAATAGGTAAAATAATATAGTAATATACAGGGCTATTTTCAATACAAGCTTTAACTTGCCCTGTTAGTATGTGTGGGACAAATCTTGTAACTGAATTTTTGGCCAGTTATCCTCAACCGATTGAACTGAAATTTGGTATACACGTTTAGTTTTAGATGATAATGCATGGTTATGACTATGTGACGTCATACTAAATCCAATATGGTGGACGCCCCAAAATGACGGACAAACTTTTCTTACCTACCATCATGGTATAAGTATATAATATAATATAAGGTATCTTATACGTTTCAGGTACTTCAATAAATAGTAATAAAAAAAACAAGCTTTTCGCATTCTTCTCAGTAAACCTTTCATTTAATACCCATATCATGATGTTAGATAAGAACATTTAGTCCGCCATATTTAATTTATCATCTATGACCAAAGTGCTCGAAAGGACAAATCTAACGAACCAAAACTAGATAGGGTTACGTCGTTTCGTTTAGGTATTCCTATGGCCACCTTCTGTCCCCATCATCAGACTTATCGATGGTACCATAACATTGCATTGTCACTGAACTTACAAAACGTTTAATAATGTGTCAACATTTAGCTCAGTCTTTTGAAGATAACAGGGCAAGTTAAAAAGTTTGTTAAAATAACCCTGTACAGTTGATAAATATGTAGTTGTGGTGTGCGTTTACCTGTGTGTGTCAATATGTATCTAACCACAACAATGGAAGACAGACGACATGATGACACACTTGGGAATAAACAATTTGAAAGCTTCCGTTTGTTCGTAGCTCCGTAGCCCTCGTAGCCTCGTAGCACTCGTAGCTCTGATAGTTTTGTAGCTGACGTATTTGCGCTAGGTACAAATCTACTTCTGTAGGTATACGTAAGTTTATTGAATCTCAAGTTTCTTCAAATTAGTTTCGTGAACTCTCCTTGAACAATTTATCACGCGTTTTTGGGCACAAGAAAGATTGCGAGGGATCGTACGAGTCTAAAATACTTATTTCACGAGTTTACCATTAAACGGTGATTAATACTAAGTTCCATTTGAGTCTAACGCGTCGTTCACAGTACAGACTCAGGTTAATGCGTTCTAGTAACACAATTATTTTTTCTGGCGTCTTTATTTCAATCGCCTCTATGATCGCATTTGTTTAACCGCTTAACAGATATATCTAACTTGCGTATTTAGTACTTTGCAGACTTGTATTTACTTACTATTGTATTGTATATTTTGTATGTATTTACTATTTGTGTTTGATTTTGCGAAAAGTTTAATGCTAGTTAAATAAAGTCGAGCATAAAATAAACTAAGAACAGATTTTGCGTAGATCGCGTCTATAATGTGAACGACGCATAAAACGAACGGTTCCATTTTTTCAGACAAATGAAAGCGTCGAATGTTCGTAGTACTATAGACTGCTCTGCTAGAAAACCAATTATACGGTACGTTGATTTGACGTTTTCAAGTGGGAGAATAATAGGTGGGAACGGGCGCGTGGTCAAACCGCGTCACTTGAGCGAAGTGCCATGCGGGATTAAGGGCTCACCCGCTGTAGACAAACAAATTGGCCATCTAATGGGAGAGTAGTGTTGAGAAGTTACGCACCGTTACTTATCTCTGCCGTTTTGTAAACATTACTGACAAAAAAGTTATCATCCAAATTGCATGTAGCTATTGCATGTGCTATTTGTCAGCTAGTGCCGAGCGTCAATTTCGTACCCTTTGTATAAGTTTTGATAGTTCTCGAAAACTTTTTTCCTTTTCATATTTTTCCATTCATTGCTGAGCTAAAAGCTATAATTTTTTTTTCCGTATTTGAGGGAAGCAACCTATACTGACAAGACAACAATATGGACACACGACCTAAAAGAGACCGCAGGAAAACGCTGGATGCAGGCCGCTTCCAACCGACCCTTTTGGAGATCGATGGGGGAGGCCTATGTCCAACAATGAACGTCCTATGGCTGAAATGATGATGATGATACTGACCACGAACCGGAAGACGCCGTGTAAATAAGCCTCCCACTAGGTGGAAATTTGGAGGATAAAATACAGAAATAAGGATATTTTTATTTTTATAGTAAAAATGTAATAACAAATCGTTATCTTCATATACTTTCAATAGTAAGTCGTTATTAGTCAGAACAAGAGTGATTCAAACGACTAGTTGACATACTGATTGTCGGTCTCGCAGTCTTGTGTCTTGGTCTTGGTGCTTAGTAGACCACCGGAGCGACAGAGACGGGGGACCATGTGCCGCGTATTTGTCTCCGGTCTTGGTCTCCTGTCTCTGTCGCGGCGCGAACTCCCACCACTGTACAAGTATAATGTTTCCTAAGTAATTTATAAACATTATATGCAAGACGTGCTCTTTTTAATTAAGGGTTCCCCAGCCCAGTGCCTATGATTTTAAATGTTGACGTAATGTAAAATCTCTTTTGGGGATCTCTATTGTAAATTAATCACACTAAGAGTATAAATGCGAAAATTTGTTTGTCAGCTAAATGTATTTGGATAAAATGTGGTATGGTAATAGTTCATAGTACACATTTCATTCATAATACACATAGGCTTATATAAGCCTATGTGTAAATCTACATGTACCTATGTGTACCTATGTGTATCTGTGGAATCTTGGGGCGCAGATCGTGTATTAACAATCCTGTTTAAGGTTAAATAACGTCAAATCACAAAATGTTTACTTGAGCAGTTAATCGCTGCAATTATTGGTTGTAATAATTGGGTATGTCGGTAAAATTATTTTGGGCACAACCAGCACAACAATGACCGCAGTGTAAGAACATAACTAATTATATAGGGGTACGATTACTGCCGTTATTACTGTACCTAGTTGGGCAGATAACTGACTGTCCCTGCAGTGCGACGGGCGAGTATACCGGGATCCGCCCGCGCCGCCGATAATCCCTCTCAGTTAAGAGTTTCAAGCCATTTTTGTTGGATTACGTTCCGTCGCTCACCGAGACTGACATCAGACCTTTTTGTTGATTTAGCTCCGGAAACCGACTCAGTTACCGAATTATAATGAAGGGGTTATTTTACTTGGGCATGTTTTTATTTTGTAACTGGTTACGTTTTTGCTTGAACTAACACAAAGACTTATACCTAGTCTGAACTAACAAAATAAAACGTCATGATAGCCCAAATTGTAGTTCCTACTTTTGTTATATTTAACAACCAAACGCATGCTTTGAGTAATAGGCACAAAAGTGCAGATTAAAACAAGAGCCCATTTCCCACAGATCAAGTGATTCACGTTAAAATATCATCTTTTTTTTTCTTTGGCGATTGTATTTATTAAATTTTGAATAAAAGAATATAATTTTAAAAAGAGCCTCAGTGTTCTTTGTAGTAATACTTTAGTGTCTTTTGAGTTTATTTACGAATACATGAAACTCAGATTTTGAAGCTCTTGATATATTGGAGCTCCCGCAAATCTCTGCTGCTGATGCCTTAATTATAGAGTGAGAAAGCAGGTAACTCAACAGAGCACTATGTAATAAGGAGAATTCTGTAGTACACAAGTAGGAAAATTAAAATTATGCCAGATGACTTTTTTTACCGAAACTTAAAAATATAATACAATACAATACCACCTTATTATAGGTATAGAATAACATACAAAGTAAAGTAAGTAAAGTGTGTGTGTGATGTGTGTGATAAAATACACACACACATCATCAGCCAATTAACGTCCACTGTTGGACAAGGCCTCCCTCATAAAGTGGGGTGTTGCCTGATAACATACAAAGTAACTTAAAATTAAGTAATTAAAATTAATTACATGGAGTAGCAACCTTTACCTAGACACAGCTACTTTAATATGGACGATGCGTTATTTATGGTAATTTTTTGTACAAAAAAAGGCTTCCGAAAACTATTTTTTTTAATAACCTCAAGTCAGACGAATAAGGGATATATGCCTTAGTGCAATTATCTTTCATGTTCAAATGTATCAATTTTTAATTTTAAAAACACTATACCACTAAACCGCTGAAAGAAAAAGTTAAAACCTAACTTATACAATTTTACACACACTAAGAAGCTTGTAGTGACACTAATGAACCAACTAATAGTCCAAATGCAAAAAAGAGCGACAAAAATGTCTGCTGGGTGAATTAGGCTAAAGGCTTCAAAACCACTATGCTTATAGGCCATAGACTAAATTTTTAATTGAATTTTTCCATGGTGGTAAAAAAAGTCACCCGATATTTAGTATTTTCCTCGATGCAGCATCTGTTTGACAATGCAACATCGTTGAAAATCCAAGGCATTAATAGACACCTAGAGCACCTGCTGACTGAATCCTATGCATTTTCAATCTAATCAAACGGTGCAAAGGACAGGCATACACTTTGCATACACATGATTGCTCCATAACGTATTGCTCAAAGAGCCAACCGGCCAAATAGTCTGTGGACTCGACTTTTTAATCGATTTGTCTCTGCATTCCTGAATTGCAATCTGTCTATCTACCTATATTATATACAAAGCCGAGGTGTGTATGTACTCGTATGTATCAAAGATTTCATACTACTACGTAATAAAATGTTTGGTATGTATATAAATGCAGTGAGCTTATGTCACATAAGACCAGTGTATGAATGTATGTATGGTCCGTATGGATTCCAAAACGGCTGGTCCAAATTTGATTAAATTTTCAGAAAATTACTAAAGCAGTGAGCTTATGTCACATAAGACCAGTGTATGAATGTATGTATGTTCCGTATGGATTCCAAAACGGCTGGTCCAAATTTGATTAAATTTTCAGAAAATTACTAAATTAGCCCAGCTCGTGATCCTGTGAAGTTTGGTAGCGATCGGATCAACAGATTTTATACTTGACACAAGCAATTGTACAAGAGTGCAACGCCAAAATCCTTACAGAGGAAAGAAAATAAAATGTCTATACATTGAAGAAAAAAAAATCATCTAAGTCAAAGGAGGTTGCTGTCATTACCAAGGAGGTTGCTTCAAGGAGTTACCTACATATATAATGCGGTTTTAAACCGCGGGGTGCATCTAGTGTCACATAAAAATGTTTTACTTTTGACGGGTGTGTTAGATTATATATTTGGTAGGTATCTATGCCACATCACAATACCTAAAGTGCGTTGTTCACATTACAGACGCAGGTGAATGTTCTACTCACTGAGCTTAATTGCTACATTATAATTATGATTACGGTATAGGTATTTGCCGTGATTAGGTTGTGGTTGGAGCTCCTGATATTTCGGCGTAATTACCTACATGCACCACACGTCATACTTCCCACACACAAACATGCATCCCGTAAATAATTATGTAACTATACAAGGTTACGGTAAACAGTTACCATCCTCTTAATGGCGGCTGCAGTACAATAAAAAAAACTTTTGTTTAAATTTGATTTAAAGCGAGGGTCATAGATAAATCAAGAGCAAATAAAGGATTCTTACGACTGAATCACTCACTCCCTACGGTCGTGATTCATGATGATTCAAGTGTTAGAATCCTGAGCGACGCGAGTGATTCATGGCCCTCGATATAAATCCGTTTTATTCAATAGTTGTATACGACTACGAGAAGAAGAAACATTTAAGCGAATATAGACATTTAATAATGAAGAAAAAAGGAAGATTAAATTAATTAAAAGGCACATTATAAACTTACTTCGTACAACTTACAGTATTCAAAATAGCGCCAATGTACTAATGGCAGCAAAAACAGTTTTTAAGTATTCTAATGTTAAACTCTTTATATTTATAGATATATAGCGCAAGGAGATTATAAAGTATTGAAATAGAGGTCGAAAATATTGGTGTTCTAAATTCAAACACCAAAATAGTAATTAAAAGGGATTTTTTTTACTGTGTGAATAAAATAAGTTTTTTAGACGGGGAATGGTATAAAATATTAAATGAAACAGCAGATTTTTCTTCGCGAATTTTGATAAATCGTATCACAATAGTTGTTTGTTTTGACGTAATAAGATGCTAACTGATTATTACCAGTAACGCTGTATATGAACAAACGTGATAGTTTAAAACAGTATTTAGTGAGTTAGTTTTCTTATCGCTCATAAATATCATTTGTTTTATCTTTCTCGTTGGCTTTTGCAAAACCTTTAAGCGAGAACTACATTAGGCCGACATGATGTATGCCACGTACTCGTACACCGATCTGGGCACCTCGCAGCATTTTATATGACGACTAATTGTGCAGAGCTACATTAGACCCACGTAACGCGATGCAACGCAGCGTACGCGACACCGATCCAACGATGCCAGGTTTTCATTGGAGACAACGGATGGTAGATAGGATTCAACCACGCGTCTGACGGCATGCGCATAGTGTAGCACCATCTATGAATCTACCATCAGACGAGTCAATCATTACTACTGCACTATTGTATTTTTTTTTCCATGAAACCTTTCTGAATCTTCTTTTAATCGGTTATGCGCGTCACACGTATTAGACGCCCGTCAGTTAATGTGTACACACCAGTTTCATACGTGTGAGACGTCTCAGATGTATGCGTCGGCCTAATGTAGTTCTTCCTAAACTGGTATTGGAAATGAAGTCGAGATAAAAATCAAGTCAAAGCGGTTTTCGTGTAAAACGTGTGTAAATACATCTGTGATTTAAGAATACAATCTTCTTTTTTGTCTTCATCACTTCTCACCTTCACTTTCTTTATGAATTCACGCATATAGTTAATATTTTGGCTCGGAACTAAAGCTTTGGTAAATTTTTGTACTGCAATTGCAATTTAAAATAAATAAATATCTGGGACATTATTGCACACACGTTCATTTGTCCCCAAACTAAGCAGAGCTTGTAATATGGCTGCCTGAGACTGATATACATACATATATATTTTTAAATGCATACTTAAATAGATATTAACACCCAGACATGGAACAAACACAAATGTTCATCACACAAATGTTTGTCCTAGGTGGGAATCGAACCCACCCCCTATCGTACTATTTAGATAACCGTATTTTTGTTGATACTACTTGTACTATAATATGTATTCTGTGTTGATACTAGATAAGTACTATGTATTTATATTGTAGATAAGTACTATGTATTGTTTGTGGAAGTTAAAGGGGGAGGCCTATGTTCAGCAGTGGACGTCTTATGGCTGATGATAATGATGATTTATATTGTAAAAACTAACAATTACACCAACACAAAATTAACATACTCAATAACTTTTTTGAAAAACTGGGCTTTTTTGTTTTGGACAATAAGTACAAAAATTCGGATCCTGAAATCTGCAAACTGAATTTGTATGAAATTTACTTCATACTACTATTTACTTTATTTGGTTGAGCGACAAGGTGGAAGCGGTCGATGCAATCGTCAATACCGCCACGTATCATTATGTGACGACGGAGTTGGAAGACAATACGACATATTGTATTACACAAGTTTCTATCAGATCTCCTTATTAGTTCCTGTCGTTTTACGGCTTCTTGTTGTCTCTTAGTTTTATATGAGATAGGTACCTTATATCTTGAAATGTATTGATATGCTATAATAATAACAAATGTAATTTTATATAAGTAAATGTGATATTATTATTTTCATTCTTTAAATAGTATAGACAATTCAAAATATTTATCTGTTTTTTTTGTATTCGTTTTGAAATTTGGACGTATGGCGCAGGTTTGAATTCTGTCAGTCATATTTTTATTGTGTATTTTCAACTCTAATGTACTAGAATATAATATTTAAATAAGATTTAATTAGTAAATACTCAAGTGTGGAAAAAAATACTATATTTTTAGGTTTTTTGTCTATTAAAAAAAGAAAACACACGGATCTAATTGAGATTAGAATCGATTGTACCTCATTCCGTTTTTGAATTACTTAGGGTAAAACCAATGCATGAATGCAACTTAAGTAGGTTCTAAAGCAAAATTTTGCAATCTGTTTGCGAACACAATACGTAAGATGCCGCAATGTTACTCGCTTTGAAGTATCTTCGTGTGCCATCCACGTACAAATAGACAGCTGCATCGCGGAATGATAGAAAATAACAGGCAAGGAGCCTGTGCAGCCGCTGCCGGCCTCATCAGCTCGTTAGACGACAAAGGACCCTGATCCGCGCGTCTTTTGTCTGCCGCAGAACAGTGAGCAAAAAATATACACTTAGTTTCCTCGCGCATTACTCCGCCTGTGTATGGAACGAGCGGAATCCCCGAGGAATACGGGCAATTACGAACCTCTGATTCTATGCGGTTTCTACATTATATTTATACCCATCTATGCAGATTATACTCCTACAAACCCAAGTTTTGTCTCTTGGGAAACAAATGCTTTATTTGGTAAAGCGGCTTTATAAAAGAAGAAAGAAATATTAATGCGCAACCTTTCCACGAAAATACTTTGTCTTAATATCAGAGACATGCAAACACTTTTGCGTTATCTGTGTTTGCATGGATTTTTAATCAAATCCGTCGCACGTTGGACCCGTTGACCCGTTAAACTCTAGGGAGGTGGTAAAGTTGAACCATATATTACGGTTATTGGGATATTTGCGTCGCCGCGTCTGCCCTCGGCTGCTCGGGCGGTGTTACTTTATTGCAGCCACCTACCTTAATTAACGTTAAAATTGAACTTACGGTAGTGCTGCTATTTACGACGTCAATAAATTACCTAACGTTTATATAAAATTTAAGAAGAAACGCTTGATTTATAAACTGTATCTACACGTAGCGTAGGTGCGATAAATCTTCCTGGCTCGGCAGCTCTAGCTTAAGTGGTCGGGCGACATCTCACCATTTACCATGACTTATGGGCACGTAGCACAGCGTTTTTGTCAAACCGTGTGCTGCAGATTTCAGCGGAACTTTCCACAACATTTTTCTTGCAAATATCGTACCTACTTATTTCAAATTAGGTATATAATATGTCTTCACCAAAAAGCTTATATGACAAAAAGCTCTAGTAAAAGCTAACAGTAAAGTTGTTATCAAATCGTAGATTTTGTTCCTTCAATTAGTTCCGAACGCATTTGATGAAATTCAATTTACTTTCCAACGCACTACAAGAGAGAATCCAATTGACTTGTAACCGAAATTTAAATTGAATAAGGGTTCTGTCCGAATAGAAAATCAGCTTAATCAATTCAACCGAAGAATTAAATCTTGTTACCTTTATCCCCATTTAATTAATACTTATTTAAAGTGTATGTACTGACTTTTATTGCAATTTTGTGAATGAAAACAACATTTATTCGCTCATTAGAAAAGTGTTTGGAAACATCAAAAGAGTCTTTAAATTTTTTGGCTTATTTTATCCAGCTAATCTTTTCAGTTTTATACGAGTTCCATCGTTCGGAAAAGGAAAACCTCGGTATAGTGGTATGGATATCATCATCTTACATTAGGTCCTAATTTAGCTAGTTTATGGGGCAGTTATACTTAGTAATGCCGCACTTGTGGTTCATCTTATAGTTATAGTAGGAATTTATTTCTCCTGTTATTCTTATTGTTGCTTTGCTTACTTACTCAGTGCGAATGATGATTAGAAGAAGGATAAATGCTTATGCTTTATAGTACGCAAAATGAGCTGCCGATAGAAAATCTGGTTAAAATCTGTGCCGGTTTGTAACCTAATAAAAATAAAAACTATCTGGAGTGAGTTTTATTTTATTACCATGTAGGATTCTTATTGATATTCTATTGAAAAAGGTACACGAATTTATTTTTCCTTCTTCTTAAAAGGCACCTTTAATTTAATTACAAACATCACACACATCAACGGAAACGTCCACTGCTGAACAAAAGCCATTCTCTTAGAGAGGGGTGGTGCCATAATCCTCACACTTGGCAGGTGGCAATTTAATTACAATCTAGCTTAATAAGTAATTTAATTCAAACTTAAACTTTTACGTATATAATTATAAAATTAAGATTGTGTCCAATAACACTTAATTTCATTTATTGTCTCTATTAAGTGGTAGACACTTTGTCCATGTGTTCTTTAGAGGTAACACTGGCACGGTGTGTTTCACTACCGCCAGGAGTATAGTGTTCCGTGGTTTCACTACACTAACATGAAAGTTTTTGTTCAATACTCAATACTTGCATCATTTATTGCATAATTATTATGAAGTTCACATACAGATGTTAGGTAGCATGTTTAAATTAGGTAATACATAATAATAACCCTGATTGGGTATGGCAATATAGTGCGGAGCGGATCGATTTATTCCATAATTGATTTTTCTTCTAAATACTCGTTTAAGCTATAATAAAATTTTGCTAGCAACATGTTTTTTAGGGTTTTATCAAATTTATTTTCATTTTCTATATCCTTTATCTGTACTGGTAGTTTATTATATATTTTGATGGCCATTGTTATTTATTTATAACAACGTTTGTGTGGTCGTTCAACTGGATAGCCTCTACATTCACACGATGATGAATTCTGAATTCGTGAGATTCTCGATAATGAAAAATTATCGTCAATGCGTCATTTAACAATAATTACGTCAAATTTCCTCAGGCATAATTGGCTCTTGGAACGAAAACATCCTCATTAGCACCACGTTTTTTTTTCCGATTTCATTTCATTATTGGTTTTTTTTTCTTCGAAGTCAGCGACGCCTTTATTCTTTGAGTTTGGGAAGTTACATGAAAATTAACTGTCTATTTAACCAACTTCAAAAAAGGAGGACAGTTTTATGTTCTACTGTTCTTTTTAATGTATGTGCACCGATTTATCCGCCAACTGTTGACCTATTTCAAAGTCTTTTCTTTTGTTCGTTAGGGTATACTTCCAATTTGGTCCTATTGTCACCAAGTCGGGATTTGATGATGGGATCCCAGGGAAATCGGGGGCAACGCTCAAATTTATAGACACTTATTACGTTTTTCATATATTTTTGAAGTCGGTTTTCAATGTGATCCACTTGTTTGTTTACGAGCTAACTTAAGCAGTACCATATGTAAATGGTTCTATTTAAGGGTAGGACCTTATTATCGAGCCTACGCTCTCTGTATGAGTACCTTTTAACTTTTAGCAGCTGTATCTTTTGAGCAGTAATAGATAGCCAGTTTTCACATAATATGTAATGTTACAGTGGATTAAGTAAACATAATACTTAATCGAAAAGTTAACAAGCTTTTGTTAAAAAAACCTTTTTTTGATAAAAATGATTTTATTTTTATGTTAACGGCCATCCAGCTTGCAAGATTTGACTTAAACAAATTAAAAAAAACATTGCAACTTAAATAAAAGCTTGTAAAAATAAAGATGGATCCCCATACAACACACGTCCAGCAAAGTGTTTTAAACTTACATATTTCCACATCGTGGAGTTGTATATTTCTCATGTCTGAGGGTCTGAGGGTCCACCCCATCTTAGTCTTTCTCTGTCTCTCGTTCTCACTCACTCTCTGAAGATATTTTGCCATCGTTTTTTATCCTGAGCGACATTCAGTTCCTAAAAGATTACCGAAGTTAAGCAACGGATGATCCAGTCAGTGTTTAGATGGGTGACCGTGAGTGGCATTTACAACTGGGCGCTTCCCTCCAGGGATCAGGACCAGGAACCTACAATTTAATGTGTGGTCCGATCCATTGGATGACACGGTAAATTGTAGGTAGGTAAGTGGGTAGTGGGCTACCAGTTGGCAGCGTACCCAGCATGCTGGCGGCATTACCACGCTGAACCGCAATGATTATGCTTTGAGCCGGTAAAACGTTTTTTTTTTGTAATAATTTATTTATTTTATTTATTTATAAAAAAACACTTATAACACCATTACAGATATACTAAAGCGATGCTATAACAACTAAGTATAATAAACTTTTAACTATTCTAATTAAATATAAAAAACATATTTTACAATCATTATTTTTTTGCGTCAACAATAGATGTCGCTGAGAGTATACTTTTCACAAATTTTGTAAGCCGTTTCTATGAACTCTGCCAGGCCACAAGTAACTGAAAATATACCAATTAGCCTAATATTAAACTATCTAATATTAATAAAGCCTATTTTTACCACTTGTCATACATATTGTTAGTCATATAGACTCATAGACTTATAGTACTTACATATTGCATAGAAAGTAAGTACCGCGTTGCGGCAGACACAGACAGATTGTCCGAACAACACCCGAGTACGACTGAATATTCTCTCGAAACGAAACACACTTCATCTTTGTCCCTTGACGTTTCAGATACCTCACTCGAACAGCCAAACCTGAATAATGAATGGACCCAGCCAAGCTACACTACACAAAGACTATGAGGTGTGCTCATCAAATATTAGCGCGGCGGTCTACGAAAAATAATCTCACACTTCAGTTTCCATGACTTAATGAAAAACTAAGGGAAATCAGGTTTTATTATTTCAAAGTTAATTCGTTAAAGTTAGCTTCGTCAAGCTTACACATTGAAGTTTCCTTTTAAAATAATGTAAAATACATTCGATAAAATCCGTTCCAAGCGCAATTTCAACGTTATGTTGTTTTCAATTGCTTAAATGGAATTTATAAAAAAATATAGGTAGGCGTTTATGGTTTCTGTAAGTAGCTTACCTGGCCGTGCATCCACCTGTTTTAAGCGATTCTGTTTAGGTAATGGCAAAAAGTTGCGTGACCGCAAACTGTATCTCGTCGCGTTAAGGTTCACGTTCGCGTGATTTTCCGCACTGCGCTTTTTCAGCGCTGTTGAGAGCCCGCGTTAAGAAGTAACCGTAACTTCCGTGATATTGAGTGAAGATGTCGACTATAACTGGACATAAATATGACTCCTTGATACAAATATAAACTTGATACTTGATATAAACTAGCATTTAAGGAAACAAAGTGAAAAGGTATCCATTTTTTTGTGAGTGTATCCATTTTTTTCTACCTTTGTTACCTTGAAGTAAAATTAAAAATACGTTCTCACCGTAATTATAAAGACACAGAATCACCCTTGCAGACTATCCTTGAGTTCGATTTCCAGTGATAACCGTAACAAAAGACTAAGAAAGAGGGTAGATCGTTTTGTCTGCACCTAACTTTGAACTTTTTAACCAACAACCCGCATGCTTCAGTCTTCCCGTCATTTTCGATAGTGCATGTAACTGCGTCGGAATATCGGAAGCTCCTTCCACAACCTTACCACGGTAAATATCCCGTTAATAATCATATAACTGTAGTGAACAACCGTGATAGTTTACAACAGTTTTTTATGATTAACAATTTTTTTGCCCAGATAATTTGGGTCCATATAGATATGACTTACTATGTCCATACAAATGAGTGTCTGTAAAAACCTATCGTCAAATTCTAGTCTATATATAGTCATAAGGGCCAAACGTCTGGGAAATCTTCGTAAACAAGAAAATTAAACGAGATTAAGCGCTTTATATTTACGAGGTAAGACGGTACTCCTTATTAAGGAGAGAATACAATTACGCAGTGCCAGCAATTTAAGGAGATCTAGAGCCGTTTAATTATAGCAGCATAAATTGTCTTCTGAACAGATAATTTCTCGGCAACAACTCGTTTTATTGGAACTCGTAAAATTAACCAGTGTTCGGAAAACGAAGCACCCAGGTCACAGATTAATTACTAGCTACTAAGTAACACAAACTTACCAGCGTATGGCAGTGCGAAGTAAGAACCTATAACTTAGGATTGAGGAGACGGCTTCGGTAATATAACATTAAAGGAGCGTGTAAACTAGACTTAAGGCACGGAAGAAATAATGGTGAAAGTACTCAAGGTTGATCGAATTTGTTTTGAAAAGTTTCAAGCTTAATTGAGGATGACTTTGAATCCTACCTTATTATATAAAATTTCCGGAGATCATAAGATATTTGACGTTCAGTAAAAAACTTTTTATGTAGAATATCTATGTTTTTTTAGGCCATTGGTGCCAAACAAGAAAACGAGTGCCTGGTGGTAAGTAGTTACTTCACCCACAGAAAACTTATTTTTTTGTGATTTGTGTATGGATACTTACAGATATATCATATATAGATATATAACAAATACGTTGTGGAGCCTTTTTAAGACTCTATTAACTCGTTTTTTTGAAAAACCTCATGCATGTTGTAGCTTCTTGGAACACCGTGAACGGTAACTCGTTCCACATTTTGCAGGTGTGAGGCAAGAAAGATTTATTAATGTACGAAATCACAGTGTGCAATTTCCACTGATCTATGACTGAACTCAGGATGATTATTCATTTGGATATATTATTTAATTTTGTGGTCATAAACTATTGCAATATAATGATAAAGCCGTATAGGAAGTAGAAATAAATACAAATTTGTTGAATTGATTTTCTTTTAAAAAAATGTGCATATAGATGCATTAACTAAAAGAATGGGTTCGACGACTTAAACACTATTTAATTTATCATTAGCTATCAACCAAGCTCTAATGTCCGCATATTATGGGATGGTAGTGTCAGTACTATTTTCTGGGAGAATTCTATTGAGATTGCTCTCAATAGAGATAGAGGTTAGATGTACAGATTGCTTTCAAAGATGTATCAGGGCTATGTTCCATTTTTAACCGCCTTCAAAAAAGGAGGACGGTTCTATGTTCCATTGTTTTTTTTAATGTATGTTCACCGATTTTTTTAGTTCTCACTTATTAAGTTTTTCATATATTTTTGAAGTCGGTTTTTAATGTGATCCAATGCCATAGACAAAAAAATTTTTTGCTACGCAATAAATCTATGGCCAATGCCGATAGCTGTAAGTCATGATTTGATTTGAACTGATTTAAGCTTAGTCGGATACACTCAGCCGAATGAAGGTCATTCTAAACAACTTTTACAATGGGACTATTAGACCAATATTGAAATCGCAAAAAAAAACTATCAGCTGTTCCATACATTGCGTTGGGTTAATAATATATGTACAGGTACATAAAGTTTTACATTAATTTATCCATATCTATAATTTTTGTACAGTAGGTAATAAGCTTCTCAATAGTTTTTAAGCTTTGAAGCGTAAAAAAGCAAATTAACTTTCAATGGAATATCTTGTTTATATTTTCTGTTCTAAAAGTATGTTATTAGAGCACAAATCTTACCTAGATGCCTAGACTTCGCCCATCATAATCATCATGTCAGACTATCATGTCCCCACTGCTGGGACACAGGCCTTCTCTTGGAGAGTGATGATGGGCCCTAATCCACCATGATGGCCCAGCGCATCTTGGTGAATGTCATATGTATTTGAACTTTTGAGGTCTTTTGAATTGAACATACCGGTTTCCTCACGATGTTTCCATTCAACGTTGTGGAGCGATGGCGTCGAAACTACACATTATAAAACACTAAATAAGTCATAGACGCAGGGCCAAGGATCGAACCAGGTGCCATCAGATTGTTAAGCATATATGCCGCCCAGACACTATCGCTCCAATCATCATAAGATAATAATAGAACTTGCCCTTAGAAGTGAATAAACCCGTGAACCAAAATATTTTTTGCCTTACCTATCGGTAACACATCGCACGCTTCAAAATTGCTGCAATCAAACCGGCAAGGAGTTTTAATAAATGTCACCAGGCGGTTTCAACATGATATATGGCTGTTTTCGATAGCCGCCGCGCCTGAAAAATGCTGCGTCAAGAGCCTTTTATACCATCGAGTTTTTTGACGATTCACGCTATCGGTTATTATTTATAATGATCGTAGATTTTTATCGTTTTAAATATCTGAAGTGCCTATTTTTGCCTTGTTTAATTTGTGGTCAATAAAACAGTATCAATAGTTCAATGGGTACAGTAGATTATGATATTTGTTCCTTACGGTGCATCATAAAATATATAGTTAATACAAAGTTACTACTGAGAGCTGCCGGTCTATTCTGCAAGCTAGGTGAACGCGCAAGTGAATTGATAAGCTAAGTGAATGTGATTGTTTATTGCCTATTTCTGCACATAAATGTCAAAACATCTAATTGTTAGGGGGGGGGGGGGGGTGTAGGGTGATCATTCGACATTTTGACATTTCTCTATTGAGGAGAAAAATACACGTTCACTTAGCTTATCACCTCACTTACGCGTTTACTTAGTTCTCCCAAACGGGCTGTTGAGCCGTTGGAAGATTATAAGCTCCATATTTTTGTTTTCAATTGATTGTTGTTATGCCATAAATTTCATTCCAATTTGAAGTAAATCTTAAATCGCAGCCATTTACTAATACAAAGATTATAAGTTACTCGTATTTAAACGTTTTTAATTAATAAACAGTCACGCTGATGAAATAAGGGGATCAAAAGGGGCTTAAAATGTATATGGAAGCCTATGCGCACAAAGTCGCAGGCAACAGCTATTTTCTTACAGAATTTATATCTATTTTGACATGGTACAGTTCACAAACAAATGTTGCATGTAAACAATGTTTCATTTGAATAGACTCAGGTCTATTCAAATGAAACATGAAAATGAAAAAAATAAAATAAGTAGACGGGCATATTTTTTCCTTCTTGCTTAATATCATCTGAGAAAACAAAATCTTTCCTATGTTTTCGATAAAATTCATTGTACGAGTATAGCACAAGTAGGAAAACGTTTATGATTGCTTCCAAAACTCAAATAAATCATGTCCTCAATAAATACTCTCACGATAACAATATTGGAAAAAAACAAGGAAACGCAAAAATACGCCTCTCTTTCCTATTCCACTATTACCACCATAAACAAAAGTAGGTAGTTACCTCTCAGGTTCTTCTTGTGCACCCCAGAGCATTAAGTATAAAATAATGGCAAACTTCTCTGCTAGCGAGACAGTTGCTTGTCTCAACAATGTTATTAAATCATACACGGAAGCGCTTTTACAAAGCAGCGCATTTGCAAAATTCGCGAGGCCCACACATAGGTAAGTACGTACCTACTATTAAATTACGTATATTCAGGAAACGGACAGCGGTGCCGGAATCAGTACTGGAACTTTACGAACATATATTATTTCTCCTTGTTGCTGTCAAGAACATGATTTGATGAAGCGTTTAAAGTTATAACCGGGAGAGGCATCTTTGCGATTGACTGATTGGAGCCTTGACTTGGTTAAAATTATGGTTTACTTTTTTAAAGTTTAAACAAGTTCGAATAAAATGCATATCTATTTACTACATTCTTTTATTAGCTATATAGTAACTAACAATGTAATCAAATTTTGCATCAAAGAAGTCGATTTTAACCTAGGCACTTCAAATTGTCGTGTCAATTTTTAACTTTGCAATAGGTAAATAGAAAAAAATACAACAATTTAGTATCATGGAACTGATGATCTGATCTGATGACGGCCATAGGCGTGATAGTGAAACTATTCAATGATAAATTACAATGACAGAGCCATCTAGCGGGAAAGACGCCAATCATCATTCCGCATGAGCCGAGCAGGACGGTGTCGACCCTCCTCTCGCGTCTCTTTTCATCTTGCTAACGGCGAGTACTTGCACAGACACAACCAAGTGGACAAAATCATCCACCAGTAACATGCCCTTCAATACGGCCTTGTCGAATCTGAGGTGCTGTACTATAAGTACGAACCAGCGTGAGTTCTCGAGAACGGTCCCACTGGGATACCCGTTTTTTGCTATTTTAGCGTGTCATATAAGCTTGTTGCTAAGTTTTTTTTACTGCAATATCGTTGTTACAAAGTAAGTTGATTCATCTTTTAAATTAGCGCCTCTGCTTCATTAGCTTGGGTGATCTGATAGGATCATAATCAAGCTACCTTAACTAGATCTCGACTCCCGCAAGTGTCATGTACAACTGATTTGAATTCCGTGGTTCGGATAACACATTGTTCTGGCACATAGCACATGCAAGTTTTGTTTTGAAGTGAAAACTTCTTTAGGCGCGTTTAGCACTTTTTCGGTGAACAAAAATCATTGAACACGCGTCATCGTCACGCTGTCACAGAATAAATAATACACAGTGCCGTGTATTAAAACAGCGCCATCTCTTGTAGAATAGGTGAATTACTACTAAGTTTTCACTTCTGATGTACTGCAGTCATATTACTGATATGTTTTTTTTTCTAAAGGATGGTTAGTCACCGGAGTATTTTTTTCGCGAACAAGCGTTCATGTAAATAGTTTGAGGTCCGAACGTAACTTAACTACCCTAACTCTCTAGGGTTAACCACTCAACAACAAAGAAATAAATTATTATTTAAATATTATACATATACAAAAATCCCATCTTCATCCACCTCCTGGCTCTATCATCAGACCCTTGTCACCAAGCGTAAAGTATAGGATTCATTAAAACAAACCTAATGAGACCAAATTCAGCGAAGTTACAAGTAAAAAAGGCGTTCAAAAAAAGTTATGATATAATAAACAGAAAAATAAAACAAAATCTAAAGTAAGTAAGCACTCAATACCTCCGAGTATCTCACGTCAATTCTCTGAGCTATAAAAGCCATTAAAGTAGGTATAAAGTTTCACACTAGGTAAAACAAAAAAAGCTGAAATAAGATATTTTATACCAATAACTCTCCCTAGCTATTTGCTTCCCATTGCTCCGCGATTTCAGCCGCGATAAAAATTTAGCTAGATAAATAAACCTTTTAGAACTACACAATACACATCTGTGTGAAAACATGACATCAGAAAATAAGGTAGCTGAGTTTTAGGTAGGCCGTGGTCGGGCGGTTGGTGCAATATCGAAGTAAATATTAATTTGGTCGAAGGTTTAATAAAAAAAGTTCGGTCAAAGTCAACGAAATGTACGGAACAGCTCAGGTTTTATTCGTGATATCAGGGTTGGTAAATATGATCATATTAATAGTCTTAAAGGTTACAAGTAGGTATCCATAGGCGACGGTCACTGCTTACCATCAGGCAGCCCGTTTTCTTGTAAGCCACCTATGGCATAAAAATAAATCCTACTATACTATTATAAAGGCGAAAGTTTGTAAGTATGGATGTATGGATGTATGGATGTTTGTTACTC
The DNA here is from genome assembly GCA_949125355.1 of Agriopis leucophaearia. Lineage (NCBI taxonomy): Eukaryota > Metazoa > Arthropoda > Insecta > Lepidoptera > Geometridae > Agriopis > Agriopis leucophaearia. Next base: position 13,645,793 of record OX421262.1, read on the forward strand.
TTTCACGTAAAAACTACCGAATGGATTTGAATGAAACTTTACCACAATATAGCTTATACATCAGAATAACACATAGGCTACAATTTTTGAGGTTTCTAATGTGAAGTCGTAAAAAAACACATTTTTTGCGCTTACAATGCAAACGCTGACTGAATCCTACAAGATCCTACAAGATAGATCAAAACAATGTACTACAGTATTGTACAACTTAAAAAGGTCTCCAAAAAAGTCCGTGATGGTATATGTTTATCTCTTAGGAATAACCCACAATAACCATTTTTTATCCTTTACTTTGTACGAGAAATAATGGCTTTTTACGAAGCGATTTTAAGCAATACAGTATTAATCCTTATCCAATTAAGTATCTTAAATACATTGTGCATTTAATAAAGATCAATATGGCTTTTTACAGCATGTAAATTAAATAAATATTTTCGAAGATATCACAGATTTAAAATGCAGAGTCATAGCAATTTCGGCGATAAATACCGTTTCGGTGATAAATACCGGCAGCGGTGCCAGGCGAACGGGGCGTGGGGGGAGCGGGGTAGGTGCGGTGGGGAAGAAGTGGCTCATCGCTGAGTGCGCGACCCGAACACGGGCAGACGCGTGAGGGCAGACGTCGTTGACGGTTGTGTCCGTTTTGCGAATTTTCAAGGTACTAGCGATTTGATAAAAACGTATGGTCGCCTACTTTAAGTAATATAGGCCTAAGGTTAGTTATTGCCAGGTTTCTTTTTGGTTAGGAGTTACACGTACAAAAAGATACTTAATTTTTACGAATTACTTCATTGATAATTCAATTACTATATAGATAGGTTAATGAAATAGGCAAGGATTGCATTAAAGTACAATCATAACAATAACTACCGTACTGTATTTTTTGGAAGTATAGAAACAACACGTACTTAAGAATTATGCCGCGAAAGCGTAAGTCTAATCTTTCCCAAAGCTCTAATAAAGCTCGAACTATGAAAGTAGCTAGACTTAACGAGACGTTTCCACAAGCCGAACTGCGAAGGCTTAAACAAGCAGAGCGTGAAGCAGCTCAAAGAGCTGCTGAGACACCAGAGCAGTCCCAAGATAGACGTCGACAGCATGCTGAGTATCTAGCATCTCAACGGGCTGCAGAGACACCCGAACAGTCTCAAGCTCGACGTCAACAGAACGCTGAATATCTGGCATCTCAACGGGCTTCTGAGACACCCGAACAGTCCCAGGATCGACGTCGACAGCATGCTGAGTATCTAGCATCTCAACGGGCTGCGGAGACACCCGAACAGTCTCAAGCTCGACGTCAACAGAACGCTGAATATCTGGCATCTCAACGGGCTTCTGAGACACCCGAACAGTCCCAGGATCGACGTCGACAGCATGCTGAGTATCTAGCATCTCAACGGGCTGCGGAGACACCCGAACAGTCTCAAGCTCGACGTCAACAGAACGCTGAATATCTGGCATCTCAACGGGCTTCTGAGACACCCGAACAGTCTCAAGCTCGGCGTCTTCAGCAAGCGACTTACATAGGGTCCCAAAGAGCTACTGAAACTGTTGAAGCTGCTGAAGCTCGCAGACGCGCTGTTGCTGAAAGGGCACAACAGCGACGATTAATATTTACAAGAAACGCGTGGGGAGTATTCGATAAAGCTGCATTTGAGTACGATGAAACTCTTGATTACGAAAGCCACATGCTTATAAAAATAGAAGCGATGAATAAAGAATGCAGATTTTGCGGTGCTCTTAAATGGAAAGAGGAAGCTGCAGGCATGTGTTGTTCGGGAGGAAAAGTAGTTCTTCCTTCAATAGACGAGCCTGTTGAACCTCTTAAAGAACTTTTTTCAAATGAAACAGATGAGTCTCGCCGTTTTTAAAAAAATATAAGAAAATACAATACATGCTTCCATATGACATCTTTTGGAGCTGATAACATTGTGTCGATGCCAGGATTTTGCCCGACTTTTACAATCCAAGGGCAAACATACCACACAATTGGCTCTTTGCTTCCTGCTACTAATACGCAACCAAAATTTTTGCAAGTTTTAATGTCATAAGTGTAGGTATTATCTATAAAATATTCAGTATAAATAATCCGATGGATTTGTGCCTATTTAAAGTTCCGTTCGTGTTCATTAGTGTAACATTTATATTTTGCTATGTAAGTCTAATCGTCCAATTAACTTTGCGCTACGCGTACGAAGTCGCGGGCATTAGCTAGTAAATCATAATGATACGGGTACAGTGACCTTCTTTCGGTTAAGTACCACAGTTTCGTGTAACCCTGTAAGATATAGTAAATATTAAAATATGATAACTGTAGCAAATACTGCTTTATCGCCATCATAATTTTGCAATAAATATAGAGTGCAGTGTCTATGTAGCCATTACTATATTTTATGTCATGAAGCCGTTAAACTAACCATGAAAAGCGATATAGCAGATTACGGTATTACGGTATATTTTCTTACGCTTTTTAAACTTAGGTTTATATATTAGATATTGTGTTTCAAACCGTTAAACAAACAAGAATATTAGTGGCGTTGTTGATTATTTTGAGTGCTTTGTGTGTTTTATTTATTTATTTTCACCATTAAATGAATTTTACTGTTGTGAAATCATATAATTGTGTATTTTGTTAAACTTTTTTTTTATTCAAGATTTAGATAGTAATTTATGTAAAGTAAAATGAATAAATGATATTCATTTTACTTTTATTTCAAGTTTAAAATAAATACGAGTGTTAAAACCTGATAAACGATATGATTTTAGTTAAAATGAAATCTAATTTGGGTCCATAATCATGATTAAGGGCTAAAAATTTTTTTAACCTTTTAACCTTTTGTAATTTTTTATAGTTGTCTCTTTGAAAGCGTGACAGCTTTTCATTTTAACCCTTCGGGGGCACAGAAAAGAAATAAAATTAATTTTGTGCCCCGAAGCAAACAGACCTCTGTTATAAATTTGTCGTGTGAATGTAAAAATGTGTGTCAGTCTGTGGCATCGTAGCTCTCAAACGGTGGAACCGATTTTGATTTAGTTTTTTTTTTTGCTTAAAAAGGTACTTTTTCGAGAGTGTTTCTTAGCTACGATTCCAGAAAAACTGTTCGGCCGTTTATCATCTCTTCAATAGAGGTTTTTCAAATCCGATTTATACATGTATTTTCAAGATATACTTACTGAGCAGCATTTTGACTTTTATTAGCACAAAAAATCGTATTTGGATAGTTCTTAAAAAAAATATGTCTAAACGCCGTATAAAAATTGTTTCCATGATGACGTCAGCATTTAAGACATGAGCAGTTTGAGTTTTATGCAAACCAGATGGAAAATCACCTGGGGAAGTCCACCTGGGGAATTACCAGCTATTCAGTTATTCAACCGCCAAGCAGTAGTGTGCAGACACTACTGTGTTTCGGATTGAAGGGCAATGTTTCCAGCGAAATTACAGGGCACACAGAGATTTGACATCTTATATATCGGGGTGACGAGCGCAGTGCATTGCCATCCAGGGTTTTGAACTGTTGAAGTTCAAAATTCTGAGTGGCGTTGAGCTGTTATGGGCAAGCGTGAAGAGCCATCAGGTGAGCGACTTCGCTCGTCTCGTCACCCAGTAAAATAAAAAAAATAAAAAAACTGAACGTAATGTATTTTAATTATAATATTTGCATGATAATTCCGATATTGATTTTATAATAATAATATTTGCATGTTAATTAAGACATTAATTTCATATTTATAATTCTCTGGCTGAACATAAAATTATTTTCTATGTAAGGTGATGGTTAGCGCAGTAATTATTTCTAGGGAGTACTTTTATGAAATTAATTATTCGTATTTGTACTTTATCATGAAATAATCCCCATGTTTTACCCGCTATCTTATAGGAACCGTTGATTTCCTATATAAACCCTATATGTTATACAAGTTATAAGCTACATGCATACCAACTTTCATCCCAATCCATTTCGCCGTTACGGAGTTGAGTGCGGACAACCACACAAACACACAGACTTTCGCATTTATAAAATTAGTGTGATTTAACTTGGTCCATGCATTTATGTACTCTGACAGCTGCAACATTATTGTAAAAAGCTGAATTAAAACTTTTTCTTTTAATATTTCACTAAAGTGTATCGTGTACCTCCTTCCTTCCTTCCTCTACGATTATTATTTAAATTTGAAGAAAATATTCCACCGCCGAAGGTGGAAAAATAAGAGATGGATACCGTTCACTGAATTTCAGCCACTTCCCGTGAAATCGGTTTCTATATTTTTGTACGGACCGAATTGAGAACTTTCCTCCTTTTTTGAAGTCAGTTGAAAATAAACTATTATATATTTTCTTTCACTTTCTGGGATAAAATTATACTATCGTCTGGTTTCATGATGCACTACCAATCTTTCCGCACTACACTCTTGGCAATTTTCATTCCGTTTGAGATCATCACAAAACTACTTGGCCTACAAATTGAAATTATCAGGTGTACATTCTGTATGGGGTGTAGAGGCCCGCTAAGAAAGGATTTTGCGAAAGGAAAGTTTGCATGAAAATCTATTAATGATTACTGTATGTTGATTTTGTGAATCATCATCATCAGCCATAAGACATCCACTGCTGAAAATAGGCCCCTCCCCCTTTAACCTCCACACTGAACGACAACCTGCCATCTGCATCCACTGGATGCCCGCGACTCTTACGATGTCGTCGGTCCATCTAGTGGGAGGCCTACCTACGCTGCGTCTTCCGGTTCGTGGTCTCGACTCAAGAACCTTTCTACCCCATCGGTTATCAGTTCTTCGAGCGATGTGGCCTACCCATTGCCATTTCAACTTGCAAATTTTAATACCTATGTCGATGACTCTGGTTCTTTGCCGAATATCCACGTTTCGGATTTTATCGCGCGATTAAACTCCGATGTATATATATAATAGCTCTCTCCATTGCCCGTTATGTGACTGAGTTTCTCCAAAAGGCCATCAGTTCACCACAGAAGTTAATTATTCATGGTTTTTGTTTCCTAAATAATATGACAATATTTAACAAAACAAAATAAAATTAACATCTCTTGAACTCAGTTCCATTTCGCATGTCTAAGTCAATAAACGCTATTCAAAATGCAATGAAATGGAAATGGAATACCAAATTGAGTTATACTGATCAACTAAGCTTAATTCAACTCTCAGAACTTTAGAGAATAAAGTTAATTGCGGTTAAATTTCAATCAATTGCATAACCCGGATCCGGAATAAGTCCAGTGGGTCGCGAGGCGCGGTAGAGACCGGAAATACAATTAACACCCGGGTGTTTTCTGCCTGGGGCCGCTGGGCTGGCTTTATGTTCTCTAGCTCATTTCACTGCCGGGGGCCACAGTTGCCAGTCACAAAATACATTCTACTAATTGTAAAATGCGCTACTCTGATAGAGCAATTTGCATTCAAGTTGAAAAGCGTTACAAATTATTGTTTTGAGTAATGGTATTTTTAGCAAATTTTATTTATTCGGTTTCATTACCTATTGATCTATTATTGTTCACCCTATGGATTTGGTACCTAATTAGAAAACTTTAAAAAGAAATCCTTTTTATTATTTTTTTACTTATCTTGTTAAAATGGGTCAATACTTGCAACTGAGTTTTTAAACAGTTATCCCCAACCGATTGAGCTAAAGTTTTGCATACACGTTTAATTTGGTTGACAATGCATGGTTAATTAAGTGACGCCATTCTAAAGCCAATATGGAGGAGTCCCAAAGATGGCGAACCAGTTATTTTTCATGTACTCCCCATGATAATGGGTATCAATTGAAAAGGTTTTGCTGAGAAAAATACAAAAAATAAAATGACGTTATACTAAATTCAATTAAACGGACGCATAAAAGTTGGTCTTTGAAATGTTTTTTTCTTATTAGTAATTTTATTTTATTAGAAATAATTTAATTAATAATTATCAATATATACAAAAAAACCGACTTCATAAAAATGGCAGAACTGGATCAAATTGAAAAGGGACCACACAGAAAGCACCAGCTTTCAAATAAAAAAAAACATCAAAATCGGTTCACCCACTCGAAAGTTCTGAGGTAACAAACATGAAAAAATAATTATACAAGAAACAGTTGAATTGATAACCTCCTCCTTTTTGGAAGTCTGTTAAAAGTACGAAAATTCGCTGATTTCACAGCTATTAGTCCGGTCAATTTAGACAATTGAAATAAAGAAAATTCCGACAGAGCCAAATCTTCGTAGAGACCTTAGGTTTACCACAAGGAATAAAGTGTCAAAAGTCCCAATCAGTCCCATGTGTGCTAAGGGGCTTATTGGGGGCCCTAGGTCAAAATTTTAGGTTTTTTGGATTTTTTCTAAAACAGTAAGTTTTATCGAAAAAGTACCTCTGAGCAAAGTTGTAGATCTTAAAATTTTCTATAAAAAAGGTCCTTATGGTTTTTTTCTCTAAGACCCACTATTTCCCAGATATTGCGCTTGTAAGAATTACTGAGCTGCAAGCTTGTTCCAGGTCGTTACATAAAACATTTTTTTATACACTGTTACTACTTATTCACTGAGTCACTTAATTGAAATGTGTATTGTGCTTATTTGTTGGAAACAACTAACATCAAATTATCAGTAGAGTAAAAATTCGTTATTTCCGTACAAACACTGTGTGGTTGTTCCTACTAAACAAAATCTTATTTCAACAGATCAAACGCGTATAGAAAGAAGGTTTACACAGTATTCGCCATTCCAAATAAAGCAGGCTTCCGAAGACAGCTTCCAAAACAATGAAACAGTTATCTCTAGGATAAAAAGTTTCCAAGCTGTTCCACATAGCGAATAAAGATTTTATCCCGAAGTACAACAGTTGGCGAGTAAGACAACGCGATTCACACAAGCATATTTCATCACAATTGCCAATAACGAAGCACAAACATTTGCAAAACTAAGCAAACAAAATCAATGACACCTGTTACAGGGTTCACTTTCACTTTACTTTTTTTGTGTATGCGTGCGGCGTTATGCAAATATTATATATTTCGCCGTACAATATTCCGTAGCAATTTACAGGAAAATTGGGCAGGAGAGCAATTGATATTCTGATCTCGTTTGGGAATTTTCGCGGGGAATACTGTCGAATCCACTTCTGATTCACCATTCACGTGAGCGCTGCCGCGTAGCGCTTCGAATATGTAGCTACACAAGATAACGCTAAACAAACGGACTCGAGGTAACACAATACTATCGGGATGTTAAATTAATTTAACAAAGCAACGGGATTATCGAATTCGTGTTAATCTCAATACCGAGAAATGTTTTGTTTAGGTACACAATAAAGTATGATTGGAACTAAGAGGTTTAATTTTCCAATAAAGCAAATGGGTGATGAAAATTCGATGAAAAGTTACATCTTCACCCAGGCTTTGCTTTATTGGAAAATTAAACCTCTTAGTTCCAATCATACTTTATATTGTACAGAACATATACGGCATCTTTCAAGTAGTGCAAACACTTACACTTAACTTAATTGTAGTTTCTTTGCAATAAATAGCTTTGTGAGGCGCATGTTTCAAGAAGAGTTTTACCTGCTTGTCCGTCTTAAAAAATACTTACGTCATCTTATCGGATAGAACATATCGGATATTGAGAAATGATACGTGCATCCGTCTTAGTTCCGCCAATGGGAAGTTTTCCAAGAGGCAATAAAAAAAAGTTCATTAAAATTCGAGAAATGGCATTGACGAGATATGGATATGAAGATTCTGCAAAACTACAGACAAAGAAAGTTCAGTAAAAAAACCTTGCTTATTCTCATTGACAGATCAATATCTATCTGTTTGTCTGTCTGAAACTGTCTGACATACTAGTTTATGTGTTATTTTATTTTGTGGTTATTATTTACTAACAAAATACTTGTTTTTCCACAACATAACACATATTAGTAGGTACATAAATGTGCCTTGTCTAGCCGTGTTATAAAATGTCTCCCCTTTCCTTGTGTTGTAGGTTCATTGAACAAATTAAAAAAAAAACACGTCTCGTCAGCGCCATCTATCAATGGTTGCAAAACTATGTTCCTAGAGCTGTCAGAAAACCGCCCATTAGATGCACAAAATGCAAGATTATGTTAACAACGATGATTAAGCAGACTATGAAATAAATTCTGTTTTTAATAGCTAAAGAAAATTTGAGGTAAAATGGTTTAATTTTAAAATTCAAAAGATTTAACAACTTCTTTCAATATACGTAATATACAAAAGAATAATGTATCTATGAGGACGCACGTCAGGGAGGGTTGTGGGCTGCGGGTAAATGAATTTGCGTGGTCGCGACCGTAACCGTGCCTAATAGGTCGCAGGCTTCCGTAGTTGCGAACATGCATTAATATGCCTCGGGTATAAATAATAGCTATAATTTCGAGCAGGAATTCATATAAACAGGCGCGGGGAAATGCTCATATTCTGCTTATTTGCTTGAAGTAATGCGGTTGATGGGCCCTCAATCTTCTCGCGTACGTGAGTAGTGACTCAATTTACACAAATTTGTCTGTGTGGAGAACAGTGATATGAAGTACAGAATATTACACTATGTTTTTTACAACCGCCAATTTTCATTTTTGCTAGTATAATTTATGTATTCTGTTTTTTAGGGCCCCACAAAACCTAGAAAATTTATTTAAAAAATCCGGTGCCTACTCCTCTCTTTCTGGATAAGTACTCGCGCGATCGTGACAATCAGGTCTAAGATAACTTCCGCACGCCCCTTGATTTTTGGTAAGAAAATTATATAGGGTTACACATACATTTTATTGAGTATTAATGACATTTCACTATTGAACATAGATCAGTAATTTTCGTAAAATTTAAACAAAATGTTTAACGACTTTTTTAGTAATGACTAGATATTTTTTTATGATTTGAAGGTTATTCCCGTAATATATTGTACTTTCTATGGGCCTCAAACACACTACATACTGCGTTAGGTCCCTTAGTAAAAGATGTTCATGATAAGGAGTACAATTTGTAATGAAGCATAACACTACTAGTTTATATTTTAACTTCGCATTTAATTATTGTTAAAATAAAAGCACAGTCATTTATTATAATTACGTTCTTCAAGCTTAAGGTTACAATCGTTCTGCGCAATCCAGTTTTTTCATACCATAGGCAGCAAACAAGCTAACGCGCCGCCAGGTGATAAGCGATGACCGTTGCCTATGGATACCTGTAACATCAGGGGCGTCACAAATAAATAAAAAATGACGCCTTCTGATATGACACATAAATAATTTAGTAATAAAAATAAGTACTTAATAACCTACTCTACCGTTCACGTAACGTAATCATACTGAAGAAGCACAAACGCTGAGAAACTTACCTCCTCGCAACGTAAGGAAATTGGATTAGCCGCCAGTATTATATTTTTCTGCAAGGAAATTGTAGTGCTTTTCTTTAATATCCTGCTTTGACCTTACGAGAAATATGTTTATACCGAATTTTATTGTACATCAAAGTAGAAACTGAATGACGTTGGGAGGAACATATATACTGAATCAATTTGCCGGTTACAGAATAAAAGTAAAAGTTACAGAAGAAAACTAAGAATGTTATTAATTAAAGTAATAAAATATAATAATTTCTCCATAACCATGTATAACGTAACATACTCCTATATAACGTGTTAGTCTATCTAAACTTACCAGAAAAAGATAAATTATACATTTAATATTAGGCGTAATTGCGTTAAACTAACTACGATGAATTAACACTTCTTAAAAAACTCACTGAACAAACTGAAAACTGGATAAACGTTCCGATCGAATTGACTGTGCAGTGTGCACTAAGAAATGAATAAATCACAGATTAGTGTATGTAGCAAGGAATAATAGTAGATTGTTGCATCGAGCTCATAGTGAGTTATTAATGCACGAGTGTTATGTTGCACCCTCGCATGCGCTCGGGCACCAAATCAACACGAGTGCATTAATTACTCACGTTAGCAAGGGGCACCTTTAGCACTTAAAAAAATTATCCTATAATAAAAAAACTGCTGTCTCGTCTGTCTTGTTTATCAAACGCGCGAACTGTCAAACGCGAGAAGTTAAAATCTTCGTTAAGTTTTCTGAAATTTTCAAATTTTCTGCGCAATTTTCTTATTTTTTCTTTTTGTAAGAACTTTCTACGAAGTATTAGAAAACTTATAAAACCAGCCAAGTGCGAGTCAGGTAGGGCAGTGAGGGTTCCGTACCACTACCAAATACAAAAAGTAGTGCATAAAGACAACATCACGCCCAGGTGATCATCCATCCAAGTACAAACCACGCCCTACGTTGCCTAACTTGGTAATAAACAGAAATTTGTCATCGACTCGCACTAGGCCATTGTTTATTTTTTGGTTATTATACCTAGTCAAAAAAAATGGTCATTATACATCATAAAAACCACCTTACTGCGTCGAATTCTGCTATATCGTAAATTCGAACGTTCGAGGTCGATCACTGTCCTCCGGGACCATCTCGTTTAGCGCCAGGAGACAAGGTTTCACGCCGCTTTAGAGCGTTGACATGCTCCCAGAATTATTCACGACCGAAAATCTGACAATCATACTGGAATCCTTGAGTAGATTTTCATGTAATGAGATATAAAACTCAAAACTCCAATAACGTGGTAAAAATGTAGATTCCTATTTCATTTAGATAAACTCTAAAGTAATAAGAAATAAAAAACTGACCAAGAGCGTATCAAGACTTGCATACAGTAAGATTCCGTACTCAAAACCACATTAAATAATTTTGAATACAAACGTTCAGATATTGGTGATTTTAGAAAAATTCTAACAAACAAAAACTTTAGTCAAATTTCAAATTTCATCTTAACATAAAATATATGCACCAGTGTGTTTATGGTTTATGCAAAGAATCAATTGGGATAAACTTTTTTAAAGATCATAATGATGTTAAAAAGAGTGAAGTGTGAGTGAATTCAGTGATGGGTTTTTTTATAATCATACGAAAAGGTCAATGGCCTTTGAACTAGAACGTCTTGAACTTATTCCAGTTTTATCGCTATAACTCAAAAAGTTTTGATCACAGAATGTTTGAAATAATTCTGCATGAAGTTTTTGCTATTTTTACGGGCCATATTATGTTAAAGATACGTTTGATAAAAAGGTATATATCAAACCTTACCTTAATTTTAAAGACCTACTCAACTATCCAAATCGAGAAGGTGTAATGAAAAACTAATTCAATCCTAATTCACATGTATCAGATAGAGCACCCCTAAAATGAAAAATTATAGATTTTACACTTTCAACATTTACATCTGTACCAAAACAGCAATTGTGCAAAATTTCACACATTTTCCATGATTACTATAGAAATGAGAAAGTTCTAAAGGATTAGGAAATATGGACAGACAGACAGACGGATGGACATAAAGAATTCATCTAAAAACCCTTATAAATTAATTTCGTCCGATACCCAATAAAAATAGAAGTATCAAAGTCTACTAATGGTACAGTTTATAACTAGGATATTGCACCAGACTTCATAAAATTTACTTTGTAATTTTTATGTCCTCTAATTAAACGGTCAATACAATACAGGGTTGGTCCTTTTCATATTATATTATGTGAAAGTATGATTATGTAAGGTGTTGAACAAAAACGAGATAGGTCAAATGGTTTACATCAGGTGAAATTCTGTCCTATTTACATACGTCATTCGCTGCTAAACCCAATAATAAAAATGATTCTGACAACTAACCTGGAAACACTCTGAAAGTGTGTCAGAAAATTGAAAAATAAATGCTTTTAATCGACTTCTAAAGGGTTCTGGACTCGATCCGTTATTTTTTTTTTGAGTATGTTCACCATTTTTGTGTTTCTTTGCATCAGTAGTTTTTTTAACCAGCTTCAATAGTACGAATAATTTTGTTCAAGCTCTCTCATGCAGTCGAGTTTTAAATTTGAAGCCACAAGGGCTATCATCAGCGTTCAGAATCGTGACGCAGTGATCACACACCATCACCATCACCACAACGTGACGTTGTGGGTAAGCGTGCAAGAAGAATTAAAACTGCAATAATTAACCGATAGATTGTTGATTGATCGTTTTGCACCGCTTGTAATGTCTACTAGCACCCAGAGTTGCGCCGGAGTGTCGAAACGTCAACTGTCAGCTGTCGTCTGAAAATAAAAAAAACATTAGGTACCTCATTTTTTATACAACTGACAAGACAAGCAAGTCGGTCGCCTGATGGTTAGCGTCACATTTGCCTATAACGTTCAGTGGAACTTCAACATTTCAAAACCCAGCGCAGCAATGCACTGCACTCGTCACCTATTTTGGATGTTTAATCTTTATGCCCAGTAATTTCTTGGGATCATTGCCCTTCAATCCGAAACTTTGTAACGTTCGCAAGCTACTGATATACGGTTAAATAACTAGCAAATAACTGGATTAAGTACTAAAAACATACATACCTATAATACTACACATACACATAGTATATTAATCTCATACCTAGATTAGAAACCCCAACGCAATCCATTACCAATATCGTTTAAATTAATTACTTGGCCATTGCTTGATTGACTGTTTCAGATTACGTACCTGGATTACGCCATGTACGTCTTACATCACTGAAAAGTAATGCCTGATTTACACTTTGTTAAGTGCAAAAGCGAGCAATAATTGGATAACAGGTACACAGCAGGCAACAGGTAACAGCATAACATTCTAAATGTCAAGTGTTGAATGTCTTCAGAACGTTTACACGTAGTTTAGTCGGTTTTGCAGGTTTAAAGTAACCAGTGCAGTGTATTATGGAATAAAATCAAGCAGAGAAGAGGGAACGCGGGTGTGCGGGGGGCTACTATACAGTAAAAATAGACATGGGTTCTAATTACTTGACTTCGCACCAGCACTTGTAACTTGCGCTTATCACTTAACAGCGCGTCCGTTTACACACCGATTTTACTAATTACTTAACACTTGCACTTCTCACTCGCACTTAATACTTATCAAAGTGTAAATCAGGCATAAGACACATTCGCGCGGAAATATTAAGTATAGCTCCTCTGCGGCGAAACCGTAGCACCGTAGCATAACCGTAGCGGTTTTGCTGCTACGGTTTAGTTGCTACGTTTTCACTGCTACGGTTTCTTTGCTACGTTTTCACTGCTACGATATCGCTGCTACGGTTTCACGGCTTCGGTATTTGGTTTGTACAATATATATCCACAGAATAATGTTACTATGCTGGGTATACCAATAAGGCGAATTAACTAAGAAATAAAAAAGTCAAAAAATAAAAAAGTTATGCAACCAACGTATTTTTTAACGTGTTTTTGTATTTGCTCTAGTGTAAAAATGGTAATACGTACAAGCATCAAACTTTACATGATTAAATACACACTCTAAAGTATAAAAAAAAATTGTAAATAATGGCCAAGTGCGAGTCAGTGACAAATTTATGTTCATTACCGAATTAAGCAACGTATTCGGTTTCTTGGACGACCAAGCTTGGCTTCGCTTCTCATTTCTTATCGAATCGAAATTCCATATTTTACTAATATTAAAGTCATATTTTTTTTTTATTGATAATTATTGTATTTTGGAGCAGTATGGAATCCTCAGTACGCGAGACCGACTCGCACTTGGCCGGTTTTAATTTTAAATATAAATTACTGTATACTTATGAAAAATGTGCTTCGGTCAATTTGTAAAGTAATGATTTCAAAATTTTTAAACAATTTTTTTTGTTTTTTTTTTCTACATGACCACAAAAAATGGGATTAACAGTTTTTTCTTTTATTCAGGTCATTATAAAATATATTTGTTTTATAAATATTAAGAAAAATTAACGTCGAAACATTACCGAAGTATATTTTTCAAGGGCTAAAATACAGTTGTAACTTAATTAGAGCATTATTGGCAAATTTCGATATTACAGCATTAATTAGCGTCGTGGTTTATCGTCATAGACCTTTATTAGTATAGATGTCGCAGGTAAGTTGTCAGTGCCGTGAAATTACAATTTCACTAATGAAATTATTATTTTAAGTTTTTCGTTTCAGGTTTTTTTTTTATTTAACCTTCCCTAGTGAAATTATAATTTCACGGCATTGACAATTTACCTGTGACATAGATACCGCAAGCAGTGTTCTTAGCTATGAATCATAAAAATCTTTTCAGCCGATTGAAGATTATCGGTACTTTTATCGGGGTTTAAAAAAAACAATGTATACTTGTTTGTATTGATGTCTGCACGTAGCACATCTGCTACTGACAAAACGACGCAACACTGACGAAGCGCTGATCCAACTTAAGATACGCCACATACTTGCAAAGTATTTGTTAGAAACTTTACAAACCATAAATGAGTACCTTATATGAACAAACAGAATTAAAACCTTGTAAGGATAAAAGGAGATCGATTTCGTATTGAAGCCAAATGAACCGGCACAACATGGGTTCAATCAACTGTTAGAGACTGAGGCCTCGAAATGAGCGATTTAATACATGATTTAAAAATAGATCTAACACGTTTCATAGTAATCAAAATACCTAATAACCATTAAGTAAGTACAGTACGTAGTACGGTGAGAAGGCTTATATATATTTTTTTTGCATAAGATATTAAATCACGAGCGTAACGAATGATTCTAGAATTAACTAGTTAAAGTTAAGTAGAGTGAGAGATATAGACTATTATAGCCCCTAGGAGAATTTACTATACTTTTTACACCTTCAGCGGGACAATACAAAGCAATGCTTTACTAACAAGACATCATTCTAATACATAAATAATTAACAGAAATTAATTTAAAAAAAAACTAAGTAGGTACTTATAAATTAAAACTGAGTAGGTATATAAATTAATCCCTGGGATTATTTCAATTGTGTTTTTTTTTATGTATCAGGCAGAAATTTCGATTTTCGAATATGATCTTTTTGGTATAGTCTCTATGATTTTAATACAAATGAGGTTTTAAATTCAAATTATATCATTGACCAGCAAATCTTCTATCTTTTAGCTACGCCCTGCGGTTTTAGTACGCATGGATTACTCCTTATATCAACGCCTATCTCCCAGTGAAAGTTTCGTCAATATCAGTGCAGTCGTGTTGGATTTCATAGGAAACATAAATACATATCGCTCTATATCTCTGTATATGTGAAGAAGAAGAATAAGAAGATTCAAAAATTAAAGACTGTTCGTTGCTAAGCGCATCACTTAAGAATGGCTGGACCGATTTTGGTTCTTTTTTTAATTAATTTTCCTTATAGTCCGAACAAGGTTTTTAACGAAAGAAAAACTTAAAAAGTTGCCCGGGAAATTGAAAGAGTCGTTCTACTCATTGTTATCAAAAAAAATACTATGGAACCAACTCAGAAATTTCATAATTTCTGAATTAGACCCATGGTAAAATTTCCTTTCTTCACTCTTCCATACATTTTGTCGAGTGTGCATGACCATTTTCTACGGAACAGATGTTATATTTATAGCGATGTGAAGTTTCTTTCTATAATAAAAGTTGTTCATAACGATAATGCAGCTTAGTTAACCCCCGGTTGTCGGCTTGAGAACTAACCAATAAATACACTTTCATTTCTAAATTTTTAGTATAATCGCTTGCGCTTTCCTCGCTGCTTTTATAGCCCAAGTCTTGCCTGTAGACGCTCTTTCTTCCTTCCCTTCAATAGGAACAGTAGATCCTTACAAAACGAACTAAACAGTATACCAAACGTGGTTGTGTTGCACTTCAAACATAGTTTATCTATTATTGGTTATACATTATTGGTATTAGTAGTACATTATTCGTTTCATGCTTGTTTCAAATTCAAAAAGTTTTTATTCACTCAGTTACTAAAAGAGAGTTTAATTCACTGTTATCAATGAATAAAATGCCCTTTTTCGAATGGCAATGGTAAACAAGTAAATATCTCTTTAAGACTCATATTTTATCGATAAACAAATACAACTAATAATTACGAGAACTACTAACGCAAATTAACCGTGTAATTTTTGTTCAAGCCACTGGTATATAAAAAAATAAATTTGGAAGACTATATTGCTTTGCACCAATGCACCAACCAAACATAGTATCTATTTAAATGTTTTAAGACAGTAAATCGTTTCTACCATTAAATTAAAATAAGTAAGAAAAACTTAAATTGAAAAACATTACGTAATTGACGAGATAGCGTCGTGAAACATCGCCTTTGAAGATGAAGTTGAAGCTCTGAGAGCATTCTAGCTTCTTTCAGCCATTTAGTTGTGGAACATTAAAGGCGCGGTGCTCGACGCAGGACAGCAATTTGCTAGTTTGTTTGATTGTACAGTCTGGAGAAGTTTTATTAAATACTTTCTTTATAGAGACTGAAACGTGAAATAACTATAGCCTGGGTATCTTCAAGGCCAGAGTGAATAAGTACCTTCTAGGTCCACGTGCTCCATCTTCAGCCACAACATCGCTTTCTATCAGGTGAGTTGGTGGCAAAACGTAAACCTATTCTGTATGCAAAAACATCAATACCTACATAGAAATATTGGTTTCTATCTCAGATCACAGAAACAAGGGAGGTATGGTAAGGTAGCGAGGCGGGTGCGTACGCAGCAGGCCAGTTAAATATTACGAATATTGTGCAAAGCTATAAAATATCAAGTCGGCAACACTGGTTTATTTTCTAAAGTTGACGAAAAGAACATCTCGCCAAGTATGCACTTTCGCTGCAATTAACATACTTTACAAGGCCAAAATCAGGTTTGATACCTTTAGTCGAACTTACCTTGCAGACTACCGTCCCGTCCATTTTTCTGCATGACTAGACTATTTGTTAGTTCACTGGAGTCACAAGTTTCAGTGTGCATGAAAATTTTACACTTTCGATACCATGTCTCAAAATCGATGCAAGAAAACATCGGAAATCGGTATGTCCAAGAACCTCAAAAGTTCAAAGACAATAAAATATGGCCAGCATAGTGGATTAGGGTCCATCTCCTCTCTATCTCTCTCTCTCTCTCTCTCTCTCTCTGAGAGAAAGCCTGGGTAACATCATTTTAACCTATCAGACATAATAGGTTAAAATGATAATGATGTGCAATTGAACTGGCAACATGATTCTGGTTGACACATTACGGGTTTCTATAGCTTAGAAAAGTGGTATACCTAGTTAACCAATTAAATTTTCAAAAAGTTAAGTAAGTATTTATTATGTACACCAGCTGAGTTAAGCTTCAGTCAGTCCACTGTAGACGGGTATGCGTGCCTTTCATAGCGGCCTTCTTTTATACGGCCCATATCAATACCATAAACATGAACATGAATAAGTATGACGGCTTTACGACGCGCACCATATAATACACAGGAAGAGGGGGTCATTACGTGACGTATATAGTCAAGCTACATCAATTGCATTCATCTATATACGCTTGAGACAAAACAGGATACAACTATACGAGTATGTAGATTATCCTTTAGTTTCATTGGACAAAAAAGATTGACAGTGGTGTAAGAACGATATACAAGGTTATTTATAAAAATATATGCGTAAGAGACTGCGGAAGCTCCGATGTAGATCGTAAGCTCAGATGATAATGAGTCACAAAACAAAAGTAGATACTTGCCTGAAGTACTTACTTCTTAATTAGTAAGTACTTGTTTTGAACCACACAGTTTTGACAAATTTGGAAATAATTTACTAAGTACCTAAATCCCCCGCCTAATTTCGTAAAATTGCTGAATATTTCTTGGTAATTCTGCTCGTATGTAGACGTAAGGTATAACGTAAAATCTTCCATCGTTCTTAATTGCTCTGTACGTATAGTGAGGGAAGGGTTGGATTACCGACCCTTACGAAGGCTCGCTTTGCTCTGTCTAGCTTAAAATTTTAGGAATCTTTGCCAACTTCCTCCATACTTCAGACTTCACAGTAAATCACACTTAAGACTAATTTATAGATATATATTATTATTATTAATACGAAAGTTTGTGAGTGTGTGTATGTTTGTTACTTTTTCATGCTGAAACGGCTGAACAGATTTGGAATTGGGATAGCTTATATCCTGGATTACGACATAGGCTACTTTTCATCATCATCACGGGGCGCTGCTGCACTGGATTATAAAATACAGATTTATCTGTAAAATATCTTGTTGAAAATCATATAACTGGGACCCGGGTATGCCCTAAAACTGCGACCAGAACCACAAGAGGATGGGCAGCAGCGTCCTTTAGTACACGGTGAACGTACTGCGATACCCAAGCCGCCTGCCAAGCGTTGGTATATCATGGCAACACCCCTCTCTAAGAGGGAGGCCTTGGTTCAGCAGTGGATGTTTACTAGCTGATGATGTCATATAACTGTAGATTTCTTTATCTTTTGTAATGATAAGCAGCAAAAGAAATTAAAAAAAAAGGTTTTTAACTCACGGGAAGTAGGTGAAATTCAATAAACGGGATTCATCCCTTACTTTTCCACCATTTTACTTACAGTAGAGGATCCAAGTATAAAACGACCTTCACCCATCTGTTTATTGGATAAAAAGTATTTTAGAACAAATTTTATATGTTAAGTAGGTAATATATACGAATAGGTTCACAAAAAGTTTCAGTCCAGGATATGTTTTTTTTTTTTTACATTGCACATGTTTGTTTTATAGAAAAATTACATACCAATCAAAATATGAAGCCTTTTTATCCATTAAACAGACGGGTAAAGGTCGTTTCATACTCGGATCTTTGTCATAGGTACGTGCAAATATTTTATCTAATAAGACATGAAATATCTGCCAGCATATTGAATTTACCTTCTATACGTGTTCATAATACTCCGTACTTTAGAATCCATATCTGGTAGAAATGTTCGTCAGCCATCCGTATTGGCAGGAGAAAATGATAAGCAGAAATATCTCAAATTGGAAAATTTCCGATCGAAATACTGAATGATATTTTTTGTATTCGTATCTCGAGGAGCCACGGTCGTTGCTGCATCGTCGAGCCTATATTGCTTTCTTTGTATACCTAAGGTGGACAAAAATGGATTTGGCAACAAATACAGGGTTACGCAGAAAGGTTGTACTAGGCCTAAAGGAAGTCATTATACTCAATACTATGAATTACTTTTACTATGGGGCTGCTGAAATCACGAAAACAAACACTGTTCCATAGAAAAATGTCAGTCACACTCAACAAAATGTATGGGAACAGCTGGTTTTTTATTTTCGATTTCAGGGTCTTCCCCATTGTAAAAGTTATTCATAATTATAAGTAGGTATAATGACCTCCTTTCAGCTTAGTACACCCTTTCTCTGTAATTCGTTGAGGAGCGTCTTGACGAACCACGGTATCGGCAAGTTGTGGTTTTGGCCAACCATTTATTCATTGGAGCATGTTTTTGGCGAAACGTATTATCGGTAAAAAATTGTATTGGCTAATAATAGGTCGGGGAAAAAGTCTTTTCGTATTTTGTATGTATAAAGTTGTAGTAAAAATCTCATCGGTTGTACTGTTTGTATCTGGCTGGTTTTGATACCATTAAAAATATGATATTTTAAAAAAGGAATACAAAAAGTAAAAAGCAATTTCCCGCCATTTTTCAATTGTTTTTTTGTTTGATAAAATGAGTGAATCTAACGAAGAAATTCGATATATTGTGAAATTTTATTACAAAAAAGGGAAAAATGCGACACAAGCCGCGAATAAAATTTGTGACGTTTATGGACCTAATGCAGTGTCATCAAGAGTAGCACAATGTTGGTTCAAGCGTTTTCAGTCCGGGAATTTTGATGTCAAAGATGCAGCTCGCTCTGGTCGCCCTGTTACGGATAAAGTAGATGCTATTTCTGAAAAAGTGGACCAAGATCGGCATATTAGTAGTTACGACGTAGCTGAAGAACTGGGGATTGACCACAAAACAGTTTTGACCCATTTGAAAAAAACTGGGTATACAAAAAAACTCGATATTTGGGTGCCACACAAGCTCACTGAAAGAAACCAAATGAATCGTGTACTCATTTGCGACTCTCTATTGAAACGTAACGAAACCGAACCGTTTTTGAAAAGATTGATCACTGGTGATGAAAAATGCATCACCTACGACAAGAATGTGCGCAAACGATCATGGTCAAAGGGCAGTGAAGCACCACAGACTGTAGCGAAACCCGGATTAACACGTAATAAGGTGATGCTGTGTGTATGGTGGGATTGGCAGGGCATCGTTCATTATGAGCTTTTACCGCCGGGCAAAACCATCGATTCGGATCTCTACTGCCAACAGCAGATGAGACTCAAACAAGAAATTGAGAAAAAACGGCCGGAATTGATCAACAGAAAGAGTGTGGTCTTTCATCATGATAACGCCAGACCGCACACATCTTTGGCCACTCAGCAAAAATTTAGAGAGCTTGGTTGGGAAGTGTTAATGCATCCACCATATAGTCCTGACCTTGCACCCTCAGATTTCCACCTGTTTCGATCTCTTCAGAATTCTTTGGGTAGTGTTAGATTAACATCAAGAGAGGACTGTCAAAACTACTTGTTGCATTTTTTTGATCAGAAGTCCCAAAAATTCTACAGCAACGGGATCATGTCACTACCTACAAGATGGCAACAAGTTATCGAACAAAATGGCACATATATATTATAATTAAATGTAATTAAACTTGAAAAAAATATGTCTTGAATTTGTTTAAAAAATACGAAGAAACTTTTTCCCTTTTTTTCGTATTACCATCCAATGGTGAATCGTGCTTTTTATGTACAATTGTATCAATCAAGGTATCAATATCAATTTTATCAGTCAATTGTATCGATGAGCTGTACGGGAATCAGCTAACTGCTACTACTCACACCGGTAAAACACCACCGCGGCAGCCAACCGGTCGCACCAACGCGCCCAAAACCGCGTGCCACAAAGTGCCTTTTGATTATTTATTTATATTAGCTGTGTCTATGTCTATTACTGAAATATCTGGCAACTCCGTCTGCTGGGGATATGTTGAAGTTCACGCAAATGAAGTTGCGGTTACAGCTAGATATATTATGTGTACATCACACATATGGTGTATAAACAATATAGCTTACCTACAGCTTATTGTTCCTTAAATCTGAATCAAATTTACAAGATGATTGGATGTGCAAACGGTTAACGCAATAATTTAAATAAAAGGTTTTCTTTTTTTAGCTTTAAGTCTAAAAAAAGCCGTGTCCCAAAAAGATTCATTTTAATTAAGTTTTTCACGAGAACTCCGGAAAGTACCCACGGCCTTCACCTAGCTACCAATCTTCATTAGCTTCATTATTTCCGTGTTAAATTGTACGTTATGTGCTTTTGTGTGTTCCCACTGTTTCAGGGCTCTTAATTTTTATTTTTTTCTTACCTATACGACAGGTATGTAGGTATAAAAGCTAGAAGTGCAATTTGGACTCGCGCACTGAGGATTCAGACCCCAAAAAGTTGTTTTCATTCATTCAGTACAGGTTTTTTAACTCAGTCGCAAACTCACAGTTGAGGGAAGTTTTATTTTATTTTACTTTAGATTGTGTACTATAAATTATAATCATGCCAAGTTTGACTCTCGTTCGTATTACAGTTTTACGCACTAGAGTACAAAAACTAAACACGTAAACAAATACTTTAGTTGTATGACCCCCTTTTATTTTTTACTATTTATTTTTATTACTACTTCTTAGTTCATACACACTATAACATTACATATTCTGTGAAAATGTTAACTAGCTATTTATCGCGGTTCAAATGATACAACAGTTAAAAAGTATACGTCAAATAGACAGCGTAGGCTTAGTAACAGAATTAACACCTCAGATCAGACTAACAAGAGAGATATGGTAAGGTAGGTAGCGTGGCGAGTGCGAAAGCAATTAGCCTAAATCAGGCTTGATGCCTCTTGTCAAACTCACCCAGCAGACTACCTTGCCGCACTTTTTTGCATCTGGACTATTAATTAACTCATTTTGGTGTCGCTACAAGTCTCTTCAGTGTGCATTAAAAATGATGTTAAGTGATTTAGCGGTAGGTATAGTGAAAAAATATATATCGCAAGTGAAACACATTAAAAACTGACTTAAAAATATATGAAAAACGTCATAAGTGCCTATATAATTTGAGGGTTGGCTTCGATTTCCCTGGCTTTTTTTTAAATATGGCAACAGTTCGCGGAGATATCGGTGAAGATACATAAAAAAATATGCAGTGAAACTAAGACCCGTCCTCCTTTTTTGAAGTTGGTTAAAAAATGCAGACAGAACAGGAATGAAAATTGCACTAAGGCATGTCTCAATTGTTTGTCTGATCTGAAAACACTGGGTTCGGAACTCTTGTATAAAAAATTTCATGTTTGCTGTCGCATCGTAGCTCCCAAATGGCTGAACCAATTTTGACTTAGTTATTTTTTGTTGTTTGAAAGGTGGCTTGATCGAGAATGTTTTAGCTATGATAAAAAAATCTGAGATTATCAGCTTTTTATAGAGGGTTTAAAAACATACATTAGCTAAGAGAGCAGAACAAAGCTTGGACAGAGGTAGGTACGTACAATCTTAAAAACCTATTTTACCTGAAAAATATCCTATTTCCTTTCGATGCATATGAACATAAATATATATTTGTCTGAAAAGTCGTTGGAGGGGTGGAATTATTTGATTTATTTATCTACGCGAAACGCGACCGCCGTCGTCGTGACCGTACGTTACTTAGGCAAAGTTGCCGGGACATAAATCTCGGACTCCGGACCACTTCAGAAGAACTGAACGAATTGCCTCGAATGAATAATTCCGGATTTATTTATGCTAGTACCGAAATTTCCATACCATAAATACGACCTTAATGCTATAATGCTTTAAGAGGGATAATATTATAAACTAGATCATAAGCATCAAATTCAGGACATAACCAGGCTTTCAAATACCAATATATATAATTTTTTTAATAGGGTTAGGGAGAGGGGATGAGGTGAGTTGGCGGTCAAACGCAAGCCTATTATTGAATTAAAAAATGTTTTATAAGATACCCAGCTGTTATGGGGCAAATCCAAGTTATGTAGGATTACACCTACTAAAATTACCTCGGTAGCCTGCCTCTGTGCTTGATGGAAGCCACCAGGATATAGCACGTTTCATGAGGCAGCAGTCCCGGGAATGTTGGGAGTATTTTGCCTCCTTCCCTCTACAACGGTGCGACCTAAACCGCACCGTTGCTTGTCTTCACTGCGCTTGCTTGATTGAGAGGAGATCAAGTCTCTAAACCCCACCATCCAAATAGTTACAATACCAAATAGTATTCTTAGTCCTCATCAAGAGACATGGTATTATTTTCAGTAGATATTCTCGTGAAGAAGTTAGGATCAAGATTTCTCCAATAGTTATATCATACATATAAAAGTTAGATTGTTAACTCTTAAAGTTAATTAATTTTCTCAAAAAGTCCTCCGCGCATCGAACCCTGACTGAAAGACCCCAATATAAATATAACTGGCTGCGTTCCCTCGCTAAATCGCCAGAGAAATCCACTGGGCCAAGAACCAACCCGATCGAGGATCGAGCTTGCTCTCTCTCATGCGGCGTCCTAGGTCCTACTTTATAATGAACCTATGATTAGTTATGAATGTATTGATTAGGTATCTATCTACATAAAATTACATTAAAATATCACTAACTTCTCCCGTACAAAATGTACCTAACTCGAAAAAGTTCTATTTCTACCTATAATAATCGTTTGTCTTTGCCGCAATAAATTTTTTAATGGTCTCAAACAGAGCTTCGATTAAGTAGATCAGTTTTCTAAATTTCTTTCTTTTGTGTTTTCTCTAAATGAAAAAGTTCTGATTTGTTAAGAAAGAATACGAAACTAAGAACAACACTTTCTAAAAGTTACAAATTGTTTGGCAACTTTCCATTTCATCAACAGACCTACCTCCAACTTATCTGCTGCTAAGAAATTCAAGTAGGTAAAAAGTAGACCTATTTCGAAACATTAATAGCTAGAGTTTATTCGTATAAATAGTTTTAAGTTCATGTCACAATCTAAACGTTCACGTTTTAAGCATAAAATTTCAAAATTGTTTTTCTCCCCTAGACAATACCCCAATCCTATTATGTCTCCAAAAAGAGATAAAAAGAATGATATATAAAACGATTAAACTCTTTCGGGTTGAAGTTATTTCAAAAAGTGTCACAACAAATTAGCTCGTTTGGTAAACAAGGGCAGAAATTTAAATTTCCACCAACAAGTCGCACTAAGCCCCCCGAAGTAGTTAAGACCCTTACATTTGCTTGTATTTATTATTCACTAATCCAGTTTTCTGGTTTCCAGTTCGTGGTTTCTGCTGCTCTAATTGAAATTTTAATTGAATTGGAGCGGTAATTTATCACGGCGCCTGTGCATTGTTTTAGATTTTTTGGGGGCTAAATGGCTCTAATGACTTTATAAGTCTTTGAGAATAAAAATAACGAATCATTAAAATATTTTTGAGATAAATAATTTATTTCATAAACAGAAAAATGTTAATATAAGTACTTTAGGCGTAAAAGTTAAAACTATAAGACGCAACTGTCACCTATCTAACAATGGTTAACATATCTACGTTTCACTTATTAGTAAACATAAACTGGAAGCCAGTATCGTAACCGTACCCAAGGGGCTTACAGATAAAATATGATTTATTGAATTATTGACGCCATCAAATTCGGGCGAGCGCTGTGTCAGCGGAGGTCATATTAAGATCTGAGGTCGGCGCAAGGAGATAGGGTGACATGTTTGCCCAAGGAGGCAGGGGGAGGACGGGTAGATCAACATGAGGACACAGTAAACAGGAGCTAAATTTAAGCATTTTCGTTACTGATGCTTATTTAGACAACCGTACAAAGAATTATTTGTTTGTTTTCCTTAATATTTATTAAACTCTACGACAAACGGATTTCATCTACATTTTCAATAAGAACCCACAAATCCAAGGAAAAACAATTATAACATTATGTAACAAATACGTATATTTGATGCTGACTTAACAAGGAAATTCAAAATACAAGGAACAAGTCTTATAGAGTATATTTATTTAAAAGCTGCCTAACCTGAAACCCAAGCACTGTTCTACTGCGAAGCCAGCAACAAAGGTTCATAATTGAATTTCCGATGGGCCACGATAAACGCCAAGTGGAGACAGTCAACATCATGGTCGCATGTCGCGGAAAATCCTCGCTGGACTAAGTCCCCAATTAGGGTAATTCTCCCGCTCTTCTGTCAGTCCCGTTGTTAAATCTACATAATTTTGTTTTTCCTGTAC
The DNA here is from genome assembly GCA_949125355.1 of Agriopis leucophaearia. Classification (NCBI taxonomy): domain Eukaryota; kingdom Metazoa; phylum Arthropoda; class Insecta; order Lepidoptera; family Geometridae; genus Agriopis; species Agriopis leucophaearia. The sequence continues at coordinate 13,671,087 of OX421262.1, forward strand.
AAATAAGAATTTCGAACCTAAATGCATATTAGAATCGTAGGTAGAATGTTTTAACGCTTGTTTTCATATTATGTGGAATATCTTTTGATGGGTGACCACCTGGGTATGATGTTATCCTTTTGCATTACTTTATTGTTCTTTAGTAGTTAAAAATTGAAGTAGCTTATGGCTTTAATTGAAAAATCGAGTTTATATCTTTGAGGAATCAGCGAAATTATAATAGCAAGGCCTTCGACTAATACTTCAAGCCCGATTAAGATCTAAAGCGGTAGGACCCTCTACTCTACCTTACCATATTTTTTTTATTTGTCTAATCTGAGGTTTTAACTATGTTTTGTGTTTCATAGATTACTGTTTATTGAATTTAGTTTTAATTTTCATCTCTGATTAATAACATTCAAATATACTAAAATATTATTAGTTATCTATACAAGATCTCGTCTTACAGAAATCAAGTATATACGGTTCGTTAGAAAGTATGAAACCTATTACGTAATAATTGGTGCTTCCTCTCGATAATAATTGATCGTTAACAGAAACATATTTTATAAAATCATTAGGCGGACTCCGCTTCTGGAAATTGGACTCTCTTTGATTTAAAAATATACTTAATTGAGTCAGTAAATGGGCGGTTTTCTGACAGCTGAAGAAACATAATCCTGCAACCATCGATAGATGGCTCTGACGACACGTGGTTTACATTTTTTCGCATTCACATCGCACGTCTTGTGCATTTGCCAGTGTCAAGTTTTGAAATATGTTTAAGTTTCAATAAATATCATCAAACAAGTCATAGTCATCACAACCAGAGTCAAGCATAGTAAGTCACGGTCAAGTCGAAATCATACCCCAGTAAAGTAGTTGAGATTACTAGAGGCTTCTATGGAGTTTTAGAAACATCACGAAAATACACGTTTCAGCTCGTTATATCACTTGCTCACACACGATTTCACTCACAATACTTAATAAATAATAATCTCACAAACTCGAGATGAGGACAATAATACAATGAGATGAAATGTTTTTTTCACATTGGTACCCCTTTTCTGTGTTCGTGGTCACAGGTAGACTATATCACGGATGTCTAGTATATAGAAATTTTATGACATTATTTAAACTACCGCCAATAATTTTTTAATCAAAATGTTCCAGTACGGCGCAGAACTGCAGACACCATGAGCGCTTATAATGCGTACATAGGGAACGTTCTGATAAAAAAATACATTAAAATATATCCATACTACGATGAAAATAGTCTAAGTAAATGAAACTAAAGATATTTTCCTGTTATTCATATAGTTAACATGTTTGTAACTCCCGAAAAACTTTCCCAGGTGAACCCCCTTTTGAGTTCCAAATGACTGTACTATTTGCAATGGATCGGAAGTAGGTTAAGGGTAAAGCAGGTAGTGAAACCGTTGTCGTATATCTCGTTAAGGACGCCGTGGAATCCGTCAATAAAATGGCCCCATTTTATTATCTGCTTGGAAATAGAAGCCCCATTTCTACAATAACCGGAAATGTGCCATTCTCCGATTCACGAAGTGCTACCATTTTATCGATTCAAAGGCCAACTTACTGGCACAAAGTTTCGTGTTTTAAAATACTAAGTATGCACATAGTAGTAAGAAATGAAAGGTAAATGGTAGTGGTGGCCGGTGAATGTTTTTTTTTTTTTATGATACTAAGTGACGAGACGAGCGAAGTCGCTCGCCTGATGGCTCTTCACGCTTGGCCATAACAGCACAACGCCACTCAGAATTTTGAACTTCAACCATTCAAAACCCTGGATGGCAATGCACTGCGCTCGTCACCCTGAGATATAAGATGTCAAATCTCTGTGTGCCCTGTAATTTCGCTGGAAACATTGCCCTTCAATCCGGAACACAGTAGTGTTTGCACACTACTGCTTGGCGGTTGAATAACTGGCAAAGGTGTGGTACTTCCCCAGGCGGACCCCTGCAAAAGAGTCCTACCACTACAAAAATAGTAATGTATAGTATAAATGACCATTTACAGTCAAAATTATTTTCTATCTTAACTTTTTTTATGCGAGTAGAGCAGGGTTGCTCGCCTGCACTGAAAAAAAAAACTGATTTTCCTGCTGAGTCTTGGAAGAAGTTACGGTTTTGGAATCCAAGATGACATTTCCTTCCTAAATGTAGGAGGTAAATCCTAAATTTAGGAATGAAAAGGTCATCTTGCCTTCCAAAACGAATTCCTTCTTCCATAACTCAACAGGAAAATCAGTTTTTTTTCAGTGTGGTGAAAAGTGTTAAACATACCTGTAACAATTCAGTGCCACCCAGAATTTAGACATTTAACTATTCATAACCCTGCGTGACAATGCAATGCGCTTTAAGCCCAGTAATTTCACTGGAAAAATTGCACTTCAATCACAAAATACATAACTTCAATCCAAAACAAAGTAAAGTTTGCTATTTTAAGATAGCAGTACTGCTACATAGCGGTCAATTTAGCGTTCAAGGACCTTTTTCTAAGGTAGTAGTGACACAGCTACATTACCGTGTCTCTATAGGGAGAAACCAACATGTAAAAGTTGTTGTGACGTCATTTGCCCCTTTTATTTAAAGTAATAATTCCTAGCTCCCCCTAGCTCCCCCCCTGCCTAGGATTCCCGGTGTCTGCAGCATAAATTCACTATTGAAACATCTGCCCAGCTGAGAATCGAATCTGGAACCTCCTGCTTATAAAACAGACGTGCTACCACTGACCCATACTGGGCGTTAAAATTGCGGTTACTATATGTGGCTTCACTACTAATAGGGTAGATGACTGATGTTTACATCGTTGAAACCAATAGCTTTGATGAATTTAGCTATAAGTAAATATTATATGTTTCTTAAAAAAAAAAATTATATCGTTTATTAATGTTCTGATATATGCGTTTAAAGTTTTTGGTAGAGAAAACTCTGTCTCTGTGCGCCATACTTGTCAGAATAGAATTAATATGGCGTACAGAGAAGTGACATCATAATTTGGCATTTTGGTCTCTCTGTCTAGCATGATATTAAAATGCTTATAAGTTACTTATTTTTGATCAGATTTTCATTTTGTTTTCATTAATAAGCTATATTTATGGGCTACATTTTAATAGGCCAATTTAAAAAAAAACAGTCGTCTAGCCTATTCTAGAAAATCCTGGCGACATTTTCACTTACCGTTGCATTTTAATTTAAAGGTTTATTAGAAAATGAAAAAGCTCCAAGTTCCCTTTTCTTCAGCATCCTTTAATCTGAGAGAAACACGAATCCGCGTCCAGTTATTAATTCCATTTCAACAATAAAATTGATAAATCCATCACCACTAAAATTCGTTGACTGGATTTACTCGTGCAATTCCATTTCGGTACGTTTCGTTTAATTGCAATTAGGCACGCCTAACTGCATTTAAATGGTTTTTTGCATTTAAGAACTAACAGACCAGTGACAGACTATCACCAAACTTCGTCAAAATAGAAACAAAGATACAAAGTTGAGATCAAAACAAAATACTTTATTGTTTGAACGACAAAATGCCTTTGTATTTTATGTAGGTTAATGAGTAATTATGAGATCATTTTAATGAGAAGCATTTGTTATGTTGCCATGTCCCTAATATTCTGGCTGAATTGACGAACAATACGTTACACAGGGTACGTGGAAAAGGTGACGATACTTATCTTTATTGTTGGGTATTTGTGGGTAATCCTAAAACATTCGTCCGCCCTCATGTTTGGAAATAAATCAGTCTTTGTACCGCTCGATTGTGTTTCACTACGCAAATCCTTCTGGCGACGATTAAAATTAGTTTTAGCGTAATTATAACAATGCCGTTTGGAAAAATAGATAGTTTCGATTTATCTTCGCGAAAGTGGACGACATACGTCAACCGTGTTAAGCAATTTATATTGCTAAATACTATTAAAGAAACGTTGCACGTGGCCACGCTCATCACGGTAGTGGGCGAGGCGACGTACGATTTGATGTGCGATTTGTGTGCTCCGGATAAACCAGAGGATAAAACCTTCGACGACCTGGTCACCATCGTCAAGCAACATTTAGAACCCAGGCGTTCCGACATCGCGGAGCGACACATTTTTCGTCTGCGTCGTCAAGGGCCGGGCGAAGAGCTTAACCTGTACCTACAGCATCTCAAGCATTTAGCGAGTACGTGCAATTTCGGCGAGAAACTCGAAGAAAACCTTAGAGATCAGTTCGTGTCTGGCCTCACGAGCGACGATATGCGCAGTCGATTGTTCGCGGAGAAAGATGTAGATTACAGACGAGCGGTAGACTTGGCGCTGGCGCTGGAGGCTGCAGAACGGCACGCAGAGGCGAGCTGTTCGGGCGGCGCGGCGCCGGGCGCAAGCGTGGCGGCGGTGGACGCGGCCGCGGGGGCCTCGGCCGTGCACAGGATCGGCGCCGCGGCGCCGGCGGCGGCGGCAGGCTCGGCGGCGCCGTACAACCGGCAGCAACGCAACTGTTGGAGATGCGGCCGGCAGCATACTCCTGATAAGTGTCGTTACAAGCGATACAACTGTGACGAGTGCGGTGCCAGGGGCCATCTCAAGGCAATGTGTAAAAATGTGCGATCTATCAGTGATAATAATAGCAGTGCGTCAGCTAAAGTGCAGCGGAGAAATCAGTTTTACATACAAATGGAATCGGACAACGAAGACAGCGACTTTTACAACATAGTCGTAGACGGAGAGGACGATAAACCGTATGTAGTGAACATTTTTGTTAATGACATTAGTTTTGATTTTGAGATCGATACGGGCAGTAAAATTTCAGCTATTAATGAGTGTGATTATAAGAAGTATTTCAGTAACTGTGAATTATCAAAATGTAATCTAAAGTTGAAAGCTTACAATGGAGGCAGAATTTTGCCTATCGGTGTTATCAGTGTGTGCGTGCGTTATCAAGGCGCAGGGGAAAAGCGTGAGGCGCGCGGTCTGCCATTGTATGTGATCCCGGGCGGCGGGCCGCCACTTCTTGGACGTCAGTGGATACGTCATTTAAAGTTAAAAAAAATCGAAATACAGGTCAATAAGATCGAGACGCACGGGCCGACTGATAAGACCGATCATGCCATTGCCGCTTTAAAATGCGAGTTTCCAGATGTATTTTCACGCGGGTTAGGAACATGTACCAAGACGTTTTCGTTAAAATTAAAGGATAATGAGCCCATTTTTCACAAAGCGCGGAATTTGCCGCTGTCGTTAAAGGAACCAGTCGAAAAAGAGTTAAAACGTCTCTTAAGTGAGGGCACGATTATTAAGGTTGAAACTTCGGAATACGGAACACCCATCGTAGTTGTTTTAAAAAAATGTGGAAGTATTCGAATTTGTGGCGATTATAAAGTAACAATCAATCCGAAGCTAAAACGCGAGCCGTATCCGTTGCCGCGTATCGAGGAGCTTTATTCTGAATTGCGGGGAGCCCGGATTTTTACAAAAATCGACTTGGCCCATGCATATGAGCAAGTGATCATATCCCCGGAGTCCCGCGCGTGTACCACTATAAGTACGCATATTGGCACATTCGAGTATGTTCGCACTCCATATGGATTATCTTGTATTCCGGAAAAGTTTCAGAAGTTGATGGAGGAGACCCTTCGAGGGGTACCGATGACTGCTGTTTATTTCGACGATGCCTGCACGGGGGGCGTCTCAAAGGCAGATAATATTAGGAATGTCCGTGAAGTCTTAAGGCGCTTGCAGGCGGTAGGACTTAGGATTAAGTTAGAGAAATGTGAATTTTTCAAAACCGCTGTATGTTACCTAGGGCACGTGATAGATAAGGAAGGTCTGCATCCCGACGAAAAGAAAATTAAGGCTATTTTAGATGCGCCGCACCCGACCGATGTACATCAGTTGAAGTCGTTTTTAGGTCTCGTAAATTACTATGGAAAGTTCGTTCCACAATTAAGTAATATTTTACACCCATTGTATACTCTATTAAAGGGCAAGGTCCACTGGAAGTGGAGCGCAGAGTGCGAAAATGCATTTATCCAAATTAAAAAGCTGTTGAGTAGTGACCAGTGCCTGGCTCACTACGATCCGACTCTGCCTCTGGTTCTCAGCTGTGATAGCTCTTCCTATGGACTCGGTTCGGTCCTTGCGCTCAAATATCCCGACGGCTCGGAGAAACCGGTTTGTTTCGCGTCGCGTACTCTCAACGAAACAGAGAAATCGTACAGTCAGCTCGATAAGGAGGCGTTAGCAATTTTTTTCGGAGTTGTTAAAAATCACCAGTATTTATTCGGAAGACGGTTTATTATTCGTACGGATCATAAGCCGTTGTCATACATATTTGGAGATAAGGTCGGGATCCCGCAGACGGCGGCTAGCCGACTGCAGCGGTACGCGGCGCGCCTGGCAGCATACGATTTTTCTGTGGAGTGGGTCAGCTCGGGACAGAACGGTCCAGCTGATTGCCTGTCGCGCCTACCGCTAGCGCGGGATGTTGCTAAAACTCAAAGTGTACCCGAAAATGAAGCCGTGTCGTATTTAAATTATATCGAGAACGATTTTCCCGTCAGTCACAAAGATATAGCTGATGCGACTAAATCGGATCCAGTTTTGCGCATGATTTATAAAAATATTTTATTCGGTTGGCCGGACCACACCGACGTGGAACAAGAAAAAGCATATTATAATCGTAAAAATGATTTATTCGTGGAGCAGGGCTGTATCGTATACAGTTATCGTGTTGTTGTGCCGCCGAAGTTCAGACAGTATATACTTCGCGAATTGCACGAAGGCCATTTGGGTATCGTAAAAATGAAAAGCACGGCACGTAATTACGTATTTTGGCCTGGGCTGGACGGAGAAATTGAACAACTCTGCAGGTCTTGCGAGGCATGCCGCCAGCAGCGTGACGCGCCGCCGCACGCGCCCCTCACCCCGTGGCAGTACCCCTCGCGCCCGTGGCAGCGACTGCACGCTGACTTTGGCGAGTACAGAGGAAAACACTACCTAGTCATTGTCGATGCGCATAGTAAGTGGATCGAAGTTTTTGAGATGAATAGTACGACTGCCAAAGCTGTTATCAATGTGTTGAGAGAGTTGTTTGCCCGTTTCGGCCTACCGTTGCAAATGGTGTCAGACGGGGGTCCGCCCTTCATGTCACAAGAATTGAAAAATTATTTTGAAAAGAATGCAATTGTGCATTCAAGAACGAGCGCCTATAGACCAAAAGGGAACGGAGCCGCGGAGAACGCGGTACGCACAGTTAAAAACTGCATCAAAAAGGCGTATTCCGAGGGAGGTGACGTGGCACAAGCCATAAGCAAAATGCTGTTTCAATATAGAAATTGTGAGCACGCAACCACTGGAATACCCCCAGCGGTAGCGTTGCTGGGGCGGCATCTGCGCGGGCGCCTGGACGTGCTGCGGCCGAGCACGGAGGAGCGCGTGCGCGACAAGCAGCGCGTACAAGTGGAGCGCGCGGGCGGTACGCCGCGGGAGGCACACCCGGGGAACACTGTTTATGTGCGTGATTACGGTAAAAATAGCGATAAATGGGTGGAAGGGCAGATACAGAACCGTGTAGGACCCAATTCTTTCTCAATTATGTTACCCAATGCTAATACTATCAGTCGGCACATTGATCAAATGCTGATACCTAAACCAAATAAGCGATTTTCACTATCGGCTACTCCTATAGTCGCGGCAAGCGATAGTAAAACTATTACTGTAAACAACGGTGTCAATGACGGCGGCGCTGTGGCGAGCTCAAGCGGCGTTGCTAGTAGCCCTAAGCTTAGTCCTAAATCTTGTGTCAGTTCTGAGGGTGTCGCCTCGCCTAAGGACGATCAATTGGAGATGGCTTGCGCCTCTCCTGCACCAAACACTCCTCAGCCGCGGTCTCGCATGCGCCCGCGTCAGCACAAGAATTACAAAATGTATTTTTAGAAGTAATAATGTGTTTTCTTATATATCACTTAGTTAGGTACATTTAATTGCTACTTTTTGTTATTAATTAGATAAGGAGGTGTTGGGTATTTGTGGGTAATCCTAAAATCATTTTTTTTGTATTTTTAGAAGTAATAATGTGTTTTCGTATATCACTTAGTTAGGTACATTTAATTGCTACATTTGTTGTTAATTAGATAAGGAGGTGTTGGGTATTTGTGGGTAATCCTAAAACATTCGTCCGCCCTCATGTTTGGAAATAAATCAGTCTTTGTACCGCTCGATTGTGTTTCACTACGCAAATCCTTCTTTTATGACATCATTTGCGACCCGAAATTAAACCCAAAGATGTGTATATGTATAATTATATCAGCTGTTCCATATATTTTGTAGTGGGCGTAGATTTTACCGTTACTTCAATGGAACAACTGATATTTTTTCGTGATTTTACGGTGGGTCTCATAGTAAAAGTTTATCATTATGATGTGTATAATGGACCCTCATCGATTAGTACACCCTTACCGCGTAACGCTGTGTAGCTTTAAAATGTATATATACATATCTTTGGGTTTAATTCCGGGTCGGCTGCTACCCTGTGACCGCGTTCCTATAAGGGATAAGTTCACCGATACTTAACAAGGCGATTAAAATGTTTAACCGGCTGTTTTTGACAATTCTTGTAGAAGTCAAATGATCATGATGCTAAATTTTGGTAAACATAGGCGTAAGAGTTGAGTGCACTAGTATTTTCACGGATAGAACATAAATTATGACAATCTCCGTTTGTCCGCTCCTCAGTTTCACCTGCCTGGATATTTCCTTGGCAACCGTATTTTTTTCGAGATTAACTGGATTCACTGTCACTTTCCAACTTATATGCAAAAAAAAACCACAAAAAAATACACTTTCGCTTTTTATGATATTAATAAGTTCTTCGACCTTCCACCATTCCTGCACCATTGTGGATCTTTGACGCGTACTTAACTATTAGGAAGTTAAAGGGGGATGCCTATATTCAGCAGTGAACGTCATCTGGCTGATGATGATGATGAAGTATTAAGTACGTAAGAAGTCAAGCACTCAACTTTGTAGAGCTAAAATAGAGTCGGTTTTTAAAAAGTGGTAGAGTTGCCCTGAATGCCGAAATCGCTAAATTATAAACAAAAGCACCTACTATTTTTTTATAATTGTTTACTTACTGCATGTGTACACTGGAATAAAAATCCTGACTTCCTAAACCGAGGAAGGAAAAGGTCATATTTTGGAAGGAATCGGTTTTGGAAGGCAAGACTCAGAAGGAAAGTCTGGCAATTTTTTCAGTGTAGTTTACATATAAACTACAGAATTTTGGACGGCAAATATACATATTGTTTACCAAATCACAAAACTAACAATTTATTTGCTTTATCCCAGTTTGTCTATGATTTTTATCACGAAATAATGTTGACAGATGATAGTTTAGGGCTATATTTGAAATAAGATTGCTAGAAGTAATAATATAATCTATACATATAATAAAAACGTAGGGATAAAAAAATCTGTAATTGCGAGATAACAAAAAAATAATCACACAGGTCGTCTTAAAATAAGCAGCTGAACACGATAGGACAGTTTTTAGAATTTTTGTCTGTTTGTTTGTTTGTTTGTTTGTTTGTTTGTTTGTCCGCGCACATCTCCTAAACCACTGGACGGATTTAAATGCGGTTTTCACGAATATGCTTAGAAATTACCAGATTAAAACATAGGCTATCTTATATCATTTATTTTAATTATTTATTTTTACATAAACGAAAATAAAAATCAATAATTTATTTCTTCGTTACCCGAAACGTAATATGAGGATCGTCACATAGCCTCAAGCAAGGAGATCCAAAGTAAAGAGAATGTTATTGACATAGCCATTAAAATTTTGAAACTGTCAACTGTCACTGTGTTCGGTTAGTCAGTTTAAATTTAAAGAAGGTTCCTTAACCTTCTTAGATGAATGAACGTGTAGATCAAGCATGTTATAGGCCTTACAACCTCTTTGGTGATTCATTCCAGTGCATGAAGTAGGAGTATTACATTCTCTTGGTTTTATTCTATGTTAGCATTTAAAACACAAAATATACCGCATCCTATTTTAATTCAGTCCCGCGAATGGAAATATTCAAAAAAGGCCCTTTGTACATGAAAATAAACCTATACAACAAAATTCCGGACGCAATAAAGAAAGAAAGAAATAATTAAAAAAAAACAGAACCTACTTCGTAAGTTTCTAACCCAAAAATGTTATTACGAGATAAAAGATTTATTCAACTATAAATAGTTAAGAAAGTAGCGTCATAAGTTTTGTATCATCTCATATTGTATAATTAAGTAACCTATCACAGTAAATATGTTTTTTTTTTGTTTTGTAAAATCACTTCACCCTAGGTTAAGTTTGAATAGTATATATAATATTTATGTAATAGATTTAACTATACTTAAATTTATATGTTTATGTCTGTGGTCTGATTTTCTGAACAGCCACTACATAAGTCAATGCTGCACCCTTTATGCAGGGTATATAAACTTAGCTTTTAGAAGAATACAGTGTATATTTGCAATAAGAATAAGAATATAGAAATAATTTTATTTTACTGTGATATTTTAACAGATAAATAGAGTAGTTCCATTTCATGGCTTTTTAATCAAGGTATACATACAAATGCACGCGAAATAAGAAATTACTAGCCAAGAGCGTGTTAAGACAAGCATTATGTCAGGGTTCCGTGGCCAGCGAAACTGGACAGCCAAATTTCAGAGATGTATATCATACCGACATGACATGATATACTTTTAATGGTTTAGACAAAAAAAAAATTCAAAACATGCTCTGCACTGTGGTCACATTATCTTTTTGATTTGAAAACTGTTGACGGTGTTATTTATTACTTTTATGCTTCTATCAATACTTCACACAGGGCGACTTAAAATAAGCAGCTGAACATGTTAAGGCAGTTTTTAGAATTTTTGTTTGTTTGTTCACGCACATCTCCTACACCCCTGGAAGAAAATGCGGACGGATTTAAATGCGGTTTTCACGAATATGCTTAGCTATGACCAGATTGAAGTATATGCTATGTTATTTTGCGCAAGGCCAGATTAAGGGAAGAAAAAAGGATTGAAGGTTTATATGAAAATCTACGCGTACGAAGTCGCGGGCAAAAAAGCTAGTAATAAATAAAAACGCAGAGGCGGCTTTATGGCGAGCCGTCAGTGAGTGGCGACACCGCGTACCCCGATTCCATGGGGCTAAATGAGACCCCTGACCCCTGGCTTGCCTTAACCGGCCGTCCAGGGGTGGAAACCGCAAGAGCTAAGACCCTAAGCTCCAGGGTGGAAGTGTTAAAGGGCATAACGCCGCGAGTAGCTCTTAGTGAAAGTGCAGCACACCTCTCTACACCCTAAGCCACCCACGCCAATGTTGCCCCTCCGGTGCCAAGATACGGCAGCCTTTATGGGGGGCCCATTCAGTGGGTGGCGAGTCATCACCTGCCTAAATATATTTTGAGATGAGACAGGATAAGGCAGGTGCCGTTTCTCATTCTATAAATCTGTTATTCCATCCACAAGTTGTTCACCTCAATAGCCCAGACTTTTTTAATCCTATACTGTGCAATAGTTTCATATTCCTTTTTATACATATTCCATAATTGTATGTTTTATATTCAAAAGGGCCTTTTGGTGTTGGCTTCGGCTCCACCAATGCCCACCAAATGTCCGGGCTAGACCCGTGAAATGAAATAAATGAAGTTAATAATAATATTTATTTCTTGTAAACACAAATAGATATACATTATAAAATTGTGGCAAAGACCCAATGCACTTATTATAAACTAGTTTTTTTGCCCGCGACTTCGTACGCGTAGATTTTCATCATAAATCTTCAATCCTTTTTTCTGCCCTTAATCTGGCCCTTGCGCAAAATAACATAGCCTATACTTCAATCTGGTCATAGCTAAGCATATTCGTGAAAACTGCATTTAAATCCGTCCGCATTTTCTTCCAGGGGTTTAGGCGATGTGCGTAAACAAACAAACAAAAATCTAAAAACTGCCTTAACATGTTCAGCTGCTTATTTTAAGTCGCCCTGTGTGAAGTATTGATAGAAGCATAACAGTAAAAACACCGTCAACAGTTTTCAAATCAAAAAGATAATGTGACCACAGTGCAGAGCATGTTTTGAAGTTTTATTTTTGTCTAAAACATAAAAAGTATGTCATGTCGGGATTATACATCTCTGAAATTTGACTGTCCAGCTTCGCTCGTTCGAATTTTTCTATGACCATGCAATTTCTGAACTATATGAATACGATCACAAGTATGGCTTTGGCCACGGAACCCTGACATAATTATGCTTGTCTTGCAAAATGCATTGGCTTGAATCACCAAAGAGGTTGTAAGGCCTATGTTTTTATAACATCCTTGATCTACACGTTCATTCATCTAAGAAGGTTAAGGAACCTTCTTTAAATTTCAATTGATTATCTGAATGACAGTTTCAATTTTTTATAATGGATATGTCAATAACATTCTCTTTACTTTGGACCTCCTTGCTTGAGGCTATGTGACGATCCTCATATTACGTTTCGGGTAACGAAGAAAATAATCATTGTTTTTTTTTTTTTTTTATGTAATAATAAAGAATTAAAATAAATGATTTAACATAGCCTATGTTTTAATCTGGTAATTTCTAAGCATATTCGTGACAACCGCATTTAAATCTGTCCAGTGGTTTAGGAGATGTGCGCGGACAAACAAACAAACAAACAAACAAACAGACAAAAATTCTAAAAACTGTTTTTGTAATCTCGCAATTACAGATTTTTTTATCTCCAAATTTTTATTATATGTATAGATAATTAAATGGAAAAAATTATACAAACTCTAACCAGGCGCAAACATCCCCTCCCCGTGTCCCGTCAAGTATGAATACAGCATTTTATTGAATACCGGTAATTGATTGCGCCGCAACAACTGTATATACCTACACAATTAACTGTCGCAGTGTCAAGGGGCTGAATCATTATTCACAGGTGAACAAGCAAAAGAAAGGCTAGGTCTAGTCCCGAAATGGCTAATTTGGCAACCCTGAATAGAATCTCCAGCGCGCATCCAGCAGCAGCAGCAGCAGTCGCGGGCATCCAGTGGATGCAGACGGCAGGATGTCGTTCAGTGTGGAGGTTAAAGGGGGAGGCCTATGTTCAGCAGTTGACGTCTTCTGGCTGATGATAATGATGAATAGAATCTACCGTAAACCTTCACGAATAAGTAGTTATATAAAAATCACGCATAGACTTCAGTCACGTGCAAAACTTCACTCAGTTTGTTCGTAGTTTCGTAAGAGTACAAAGTAGCTTTAGAACTTTTATACAGGTCACCTTCAAGCACTAATTTTAGCAGATAGATTGGATAAATTCTATTCAATACTAGGATTAGGCTCAATTTAAAATAAATTAAAAACATATTTACGTCTCGTTCATGATAAATCACATTAATATTACAAATGCAAAAGTTTGTTTTTGTGTGTGTTTGTCCGCACTCATCTTTATAACAGCTGAATTGATTAGAATGAAATTTGGTTTGGAAGTATATACCAAAAAAAAACATAATTGCTATAGGATAGCGGGTCTGCTACGGGGCTCTGCTACTACACTTAAAATCTTCAAACGTTTCAGATTTAGTGTTTGGTTTGGATATCTTATAAAGACAGGCATCGATTCTTTATTAGACACTTTTTCTTTTTATGGTTGCCTGGAAGAGATCGCTTTTAGCGTTAAGGCCGCCACTTGTCACACTAGCTTTTAAGTTTCTTTAGCTGTCTGTATAGCTTTTATTTTTGGTGTGCACAATAAAGAGTCTCTATCTCTCTCTCTCTATCTCTTTTGGACATTGCTCTATCTTCTACCCTCAACTTTGACTCCTATATTGAGGACAAGGCACAATTGGCTGCCAAAAAGCTGCGTATTCAATAGAAGCTGCGAGTACTTCACGACGGTAAATGTAAACGAAAATACGAAGCATGAAATTGTGTTCAAAATTCACTAAGGTAGACAATAGTAAATTTTGAACGCAATCACGCAACGCATCGATTCTAAATCTACCTTGTTTGTTCAATAAACAACAAAAAACTGTTAGCATGTTGCGAATACCGTATTAGTATAGTATAGAGGCAAACTTCTTTTTGAGCAATTTGCATTGATTGTCACGCGTGCGTAATTACCTCAGATGCTAACAAAATGGAAACGTGTGAAGTATTTCCGTAGAGAATGGGTTTGTTACTCCTATTTTGTTATTTGTACTGTAGTAGGAGTAAGCTGGAAATATAATGCCGACCAGCCAACCTTGCAGTTGACCAACCAAGTACCCACACTGGACTGAAATATGCTTATGATGTTAACGACTGATGATTATACAGGGTACACGTAAATGTGGCCACTAAGACGGAAGGAAGTGATGAAAATTGTACTTTCGTCATGAATAACTTTTACTACAGAATCAACCTTAAGAGAGAGCAAAAGAACAATCAGCCACAGAAAAAAAACATTGAAAGTTTTGGAACAGTCGATATTTTTGTCGCAAATTCTGGTCTGGTCTGGTGGTCTGAAAGTTGTTCATTATAATGAGAACAGTGGCCTCCTTTCGGTTTGTTTCATTGTTCCGTGTAACCCTGTTGAAGGTACATTAGTGCTCAAATACCATCAAAAGTTATGCCTTAGTAAAGTGGTGTAGACTTTACAAAAGGATTTTATGAATCTTTGGAAACAACACGAAAATATATGTTTCTACCATGTTATATTAATTTCCACACTCGAGCACAACCACGAACACTTAATAAATAATAATAACCCACCATTATATCGCATACTAATAAATACGTTTGATCTAACATTACCTCTCTACAAGGTTACGTCAACTTGAAAGCCAAGTTGCTGTCAACAAAAAGCAATTAACATAATGGACAGACTATAATAGTAAGTTTAGTAAGGTAGTGGTTTAACTGAGTTGGCTATAAAATGCTAAAATAATTTATCTTATTTCCAGTTATTAGCTAAGTTTATTTTGGTAAACCTACAAATGTTAATTTAAGCAGTCTGAAGCTCTCATTTCAGTTATTTTAAAAAGATGTTGTTTCGGTATAATTTTTTTGGTTTATGTTTTTGGGAAAATGCGTCTGTTTTTTTCTCGCTGAAAATATAAATCTCGCAAAAGATGCTAAAAATGTTCGATGAATCTAAAGGAAAATAAACAAAAATATCTACCTAACAACTAATATCTCTACTGTTGAATTAAAACTTTATTAAGGTGATACGTTTCATGTATGGCGGGAAATTCAAATTTCAAACAGTTTTTTTGTCCTTGTAGCTAGGCCAGGTAATTATTGTGAAAATACACAATGTTTACGAAAATTGTTGGTTGTTCTTTAAATTATCATGTACAGTTATTAATCAGTAACTCACCATATTACTTACATTTGTCAATAAACCGTTTGAAACAGCAATTATTTGTTTATTGACAATTGCATGTAATAATGTGCATTAGAGATAAATAACTTTACGTGAGTTTGAAAAGACTAATAATAAATTTTCGCAAACATCATGATCGTTTACAATAATTGGGTAATTATTGTAAACGATCATGATGTTTGCGAAAATTTATTATTAGTCTTTACAAACTTCTTTTCGTCTTTACAAACGCCCAGTTTTTTTGTCCTTGTAACTAGGCCGGGTGGCCTAGTTACAAGGACAAAAAAACTGGGCCCCGATTCTACTAAACCAATTATTTTTAAATAGTTAATTAATTGCCTCAAAAATTGCCCTTTTGACACTTTTGGTATAGATAAAGTGTCAAAAGAAAAAAAAAATTGGCAATTCATATACATTAACAATTGGTTTAGTAGAATCGGGGCCCTGTTTGAAATTTGAATTTCCCGCCATACGTGAAACGTTCCACCTTAAATTCAAATTATTTATTTGTCAGACATGGTAGGTGTACATATTATGTACAAAGTAGCATACAAGGTCGTACAAATTTAAATGTTGTATGTCTACTTATGTTTTTGCAAAGTACAGCGTACAAATGTGTTTTTTATTTTATTCAAAGTCAATAATGGAATATTGTCAAAATCGCTTATGACATCGCTAAAAACGATATTTATTCAGCTAAATTACTGAGACAAGTTGATGAACCCAATCAATCATTTTGATATTTTTATTATTTTAGCATCGAGTAATTTTTTTCTCGTTGGTTCGGGTTAAGATGTCAACTCGACATAATGAGGCCAAGGGCGCGCCTGGTTGACTCTCTACTGGCAACATCAAAGGGCCAGCTGCCTCTCGACTAGTGTACGAGGGCCCTCAGTGGCTAACGAACCGCCTCATGAAACTAGCTTGTGCCATATACTTAGTGGAATAAGCTTGAATGACTGATGGACTGGGGGACTAGCGAGCCATCCATCTGAACATCATTTTAAAACAAGCTAAAACTTTTACGCTAATACATTTATAGGTAGGTAGTTACACTTCTTTAGGCGCTCACAAACAGCGCGTATAAAACTATTAAAATACTTATTGTTTTCCTTCTTAGTCGATTTGAACTTTGAAAAAAGTAAGTTTATCTTAAAAGTTAAAAAAAACAAGCTTCAGGCCCACCTTAAAATAGACATTGTTTACATCCCAGACCACGCCTTCTTCGACATGCTCCTGTGTGCTGCCGGTACAATAGAACAGAACAATAGAATATTATTAAATATCATGTAGTTGCGTTAACATAGATTTGACAAATCTCTAATAAATTAAAATATATAATATAAATTAATAATATTACTAACACTTGAAATGGACTCGTCAAAAAATTACATTATTATATTACACAAGGTGGTTAGAGTAGGAATAGTCCGTCCAATGCTCAGAAAACCAACCGCGAGCTTTTTTCCGTCAAACTTTTCTTTTATAAGTTTTAGAAGCATAAAAATAATTACCTGCTTTTGGATAAAGTACACGCAATTGATACGTGCAAAATTAAAACAGAAAATTACAAATAAGTTTAAAAAATCAGAGCCAACTCTTTTCAGGACGAATTTTCAAATCCCCAGAAAGCAAACAGGTGCGCTGTCTCCACTCAAATATTTCGATCATGTCCTATTTTCCGATGCTCCAAAGAAAACGGTGCTTTAGCAATACTGCAGTATCTACGTGTTTGTCGGTCGCCAAACTTTCGAACCCATTTGAAACAATAATTTCCAGTGCAGCTTTACAGAAGTTTATAGGGAACAATCGCGAGCTTGTTTATGGTAGAAGTTAGATGACCTCCGAGACTAAACTTAACTTTGCCAGTACCTGATGTGCCAATTTTGGTTAATTTTGTTTAAGGTACTGTCAATCAATACTAATTAAATAACGATAGTTAATTAACCCTGATTGTATGAGATTTCCTCTGATGTCACTGATAGACCCTTGAGAATTCGACACAAATCAAGTACAAGGTAACAGTGTCAGAAAAAGCGTCGTGACTTTCAAATGTATTGCATAGATCCTCCTTCTGAGGTATTGGAAGAAAAATAGCACCATCTTTTTTTAAGTAAGGGCTAGGTAGTATTTAAACGAACTAATATAAATTCAAATTGAAGGTGTCACAAATACTGAATCTGACTTACTGAAATACTAAGTGGGCGAAATCTATGGGCGAATACAAATGTTGAAATAGACTTTCATTATATTCAACATTTTACATATATTATATTTTAATTTAAAAATATGCGTTATATCTTATTCAAACTCGACATTGTGAGAGCCGCGGGCATCCAGTGAATGCAGATGGCAGGATGTCGTTCAGGGGGACCACTGATGAACATATAGGCCATGTTCAGCAGCGGACGTCTTCTGGCTGATGATGATGAATAACCCTTTGTTAAGTAGTGAAATATCAAAGGGCGCTACAATGTATGCGTTGAAACTTAGTAAGTATGCCAGTTTTTACTATTCGACAAAAGATGTCAGCACGTTGTATGTGATAAAGTGCGCATGCCGTCTATCGTAGAGTACAAGAATTCAAGGTGTAAATCACCTCACCGGGCTCGGCGCCACCCATTCCTGCTAAGAAAAATATAATTCTGGCTTCGTTGTTCCACTCCGTGCTATATCCACCTACTGTATGTAACAATAGGCCTGTATACTAAATCTTTTTTACTACTTCATAAAAAAGCTGATCATAAATAGAACGAGCCTATCAACTAAAACAAAATTAATTTGTTTAAAAATTAATATGTTACTATTATTATTATGCGCACAATAGCCTTCGACCAAAATAAAATGAATGGACGGGCCCAGTAGAAGAGCATTTTTGAAGATTACAAAATGAGCGCCAGCTCTCATTTCGTTTCAGTCGGTCTCTAGCCGTAGGAAGTGAAACACGAGTCTATTGTTACGCGATAACGAAACATCTGACAAAATTATGAATTCGTATGCTTTACCGAAGTGTAAATACACAAATAAAACCGATATCTATTTTTTGTAACATATATACTGTACATTTTTATAATTAGGTGTTGAAGTATATGTCCGACGGTTTTGACTCGTTTTTACTGATCAAGTTCAATGGTTAGGGCCCGTCCATTCTTTTATTTTGGTCGAAGACAATAGCAAGTAATGACGTCCAGCCACAGATCTACTATCTGTGCGTCCAGCCATGCGCGCGTCATACAAATGCTATACTTACACACGCTCTGCGGGAAAGGGAGCATCCCTTCTCAATTCCCACTAAAAACTTTTAACGCTTATATCTCTGAAATTTATTGGATAATTCATATTATTTTTTCAGTAAATACGTGTAATATATTCAATTATATCCTTCGCTAAACCTGTTATTTCAACTAAACAGCATACTAGCCTATTGTACGTTTTTGTGGGTGTTATCAATAATTCCTATTTGTCGCTTTATTTAAGACTAGCTGTGCTTCACGATTTCAATTGTGGGGATTACTTCTTATAACATCAACTATCTGCCAGTGAAAGTCCCGTCAAAAAGTCCAGCCGTTTCGGAGTCCATGTATAGGGAACATAGGTACACACTTACATGCATACACACATCGCCTTTTATTTATATATAGATGTGGACATTCAAACTTAGGCAACAATAACGACCAAAAGCTGAGACTTTAATAAACCTATCCATATATACCTAGTACCTTGTAAGTGTGTTAAATCTCTGGTTTCCACTGTACTGAATCCCATTCATATCGACCTCACGTCCGCGTACCTTCCATGGATGGCGCCTCATAAACAAACTGAAACTCAATATTCATCAACACAATAACAACAGCGAATCCACGAGTTAAATATGCATAACCTTAGTCAAAGATTCATATGATCGTTCTTGCCTTAGTAAATAAGTCTAACTACAAATTTCAGTAATATAGGATACCTACTATGGCTAGTCGTCGTAAATCCGTGTAGCCCATAACGTTTGAAACTGGAGCTATATAATCAAACATGACTGTATATTTTTATCTCAAGGGTTTTTTTTTGGCTTCGCACTCTTTTTCATATAATTATATATAATAGATTTACGTTTGCCCACCAACTCGCCTGATGATAAACGACTCTTGTACATTTACTAGTGTCAAGTATTGAGCCAGTCACAGTCAGAATCAAGCAAAGTAAGTCACGGTCAAGTCAAAGTCGTGCCCTAGTAAAGTGGTGGAGACTTAACAAGAGGCTTCTATGGAGCTTTGGAAAAAAAACATGTTTCACTGCGTTATAAATCACTTTTCATCACTCGAGCATGTCAACGAACACTTACCTACTTAATAAATAGTAATCCACCATTATTACGAAAACACTCGTGCGTAATAATGGTGGATTACTATTTATTAAGTAGGTAAGTGTTCGTTGACATGCTCGAGTGATGAAAAGTGTTTTATAACGCAGTGAAACATGTTTTTTTTTTAAACACTCGAAAATGTTGGTTAGGAAAGTTTAGGGAAATAATACAACGAGACAACGTTTCATGTTGGCGCCAAAACTCCAAATGGTGGATTACTATTTATTAAGTAGGTAAGTGTTCGTTGACATGCTCGAGTGATGAAAAGTGATTTATAACGCAGTGAAACATGTTTTTTTTTGAAACACTCGAAAATGTTGGTTAGGAAAGTTTAGGGAAATAATACAACGAGACAACGTTTCATGTTGGCGCCAAAACTCCAGGCATTTCTGTGTAAGTATTTGCCAATTTTTTGTCTATGGTTAATGTCAAACAAAAAAAAAACTATCATACCGTCAAAAAGATTTTTTCCGTAGACAGAGAAAACAATTTTTTTCAGACTGCGTTCAGTGTTGTCATCATAATTAATTTTGAAAAAATATCCGCTATTTTGTTACTATGTATACACGCTGCTGATTTTACTAGAAGTAATCGAAACCATCAACAAATAGTAGTAAAAACATTGTGATCATAAAAAAAAAACATATTTCTAAGTAAAGAGGACCTAGTCTTAATTCTTGGCATTTAGGTTGGATCTGATACGAACAAATTGACGAGAACTAAATATCTAAGACAGCTCCATTGTTCAAGCTTATCCCAAATTCAAAAGCAAACTTCCATTCCTTATTGTCTTCGACGCGGCTATATACGATTCGACTAGAGTCTGCCACGGGAGGCAGATTCGATTTGACATTCTTATTCCAATAGAGTCAGAACTGTACCAATGCTGCTACTATCCAATCTTACTCCAATAAGGTGGTTACTTCAATATTAGCATAGCCATCTTGTTTTAGACAAGGCTATAGGATCTAAAAGTTTGTTAGATTATCACGGTACATCTTAAGACGTCCGCCTTGTTCCTCTATTTGGCTCACAAATTTTCAAACGAAACACGAGTAGGTAGGTTAGTAACGTATTCCTGAAAAAGATATCAGACTCAAAGCGGTGTATTTTTTTAACCGAACTAAAAAAACAGGTTTTTATTATTAAAATTGTACATTCAATATCTTCTCGATATAAATACTAAAATAAAATAAAAAATAAATATCCATGTGTGCAATAATGTCCCAACATTATTGCACACATGGTCATATGACCCCAAACTAAGCAAAGCTTGTAATATGGCAGCTAGAGACTGATATACATACATATATATTTTTAAATACATACTTAAATAGATACTTAATACTATCGGTGTAACAGCTCTCGCACTAACGTTATATCAGTATAACAAGGTATAACAACTCTTACGCAGTAATAAATATATAAAAAACCAAGCCATTCGGAAAATATCTTCGGCTAAACAGATTTTCAACAAAAACCATCGCAAAGAAACCTGCTTTAAAATTAGAAAATCGCATTCACATCGTACGATACCACAGATCATACACACACAAGCTTCAAACCTATTAACACTTCTTTTTGCATCGGAGATTGTAAAATAATGATACGAAATTACATAATGATTATTTTCTAGTCTAAATCGAGACATAAAGTATCTTTTGTCATAACATCGCGTGAAATGAAGCAAGAAAACTTATAGGTACTAACAGGTGGCTTTCACGGCGGATATGAAGCCATCACCATTTCGCTTTATTGCTCATTCCGACATGCCGTCTTGACTTATAGCCTCTATAACTAAGATATGTAACGTATTGTACTAAGATACGTCATAAAGTTATCATTGTTGTGGCGATATTTCGCCATGAGCCTTTCTTAGAAACGTTAACTTAGTTACAACAGTTATATGATTATTTACGGGATATTTACCGTGGTAAGGTTAACTAGGTGTAATTACGCCGAAATATCGGGAGTTCCTTCCACAACCTTACCACGGTAAATATTCCGTAAATAATCATATAACTGTAGTGAACAACCGTGATAGTTTAAAACAGTGTTAGCTAAGTTAATATATGCTTGAAATTGTTATGTTAAACTACAAATACAAATCATTTATTCGGGCATAATTTATGGTAGGTTATAAGTATTGATCCCAGAGGCTCCCGCACTAGTCAGACTGTGTGACGGGAGCCAACTGTCAACATCTTGATGACAGAAATTTTCACGCACGAAAAAGAAACAAAATTTTATTTAAGGCTTCGCCACATTTTCAGCATTATTCAAAATAAACTATTTAAGCACCCGAACTTCCGACAGCATAAGGAATGTTATGTAAGAAATTTTGTTTACGCACTTACTGTTGCTTAACCTAAATTAACTTAGCTCCTAAAACGTGAGGAAAGCTTTAGGCAAGTACGTGGTGTAGCCCCGTTGACTATTTCTACTGGGACAATAAAAGCACTTGATCCAGTTGGTATGATATTTAAAAGGAAATGACAAAGAATCTGATACTATAATATTTATGGAGTTAAGTTTAGGTATGTCGTGGCTCGGAGGTAGAGTTACCATAAATGCACTATAGCCCAGCCATTTCATAAAATAATACCGTTTCAAAAATAAACAATAATAATAAACACTATTTCATGAATTGACACCGTTTCATAAATTGACTCCATTTCAATGTCATTATAATAATTTGGCACCATTTCCAATTGGACACAAATTAGGTGATTGGAACATAACATTCTATTTCATAATTATACATCGTTTCATTAGTTGACCCTATGTCATATTTGACACTATTTCATAAATGACACCAGTCCATAAATCATACATAGACATAAGTTCATATTTAACATCATTTTTAAGTCGACTTCATTTCATAAATTTACACCATTCCTTTTCTAGTCATGGCTAATTTTAATAATTGACCATGACATATACTCACATTGACCATAACCACGACGATAATGCCAGCAGTGCCTGACCAAGCACAAATCTGATTCATACTAACTCTTTATTTATAGTATCAGTGATAAATCGGGGCTCTGCCAGCATAGCGCTTGTCAGATTGTCGCCGCACTAATCAACAAGTAAGCGAGGCTCGAAATTAAATTACTTACGAGCTACCCGTGTGTAGGAAGAGCCTGGTGGCAGCGGACGCCATCATGGAACTGTCAAAGCACGTAACTACATCACTAAATGCGGTTGTAATTGATTTAGTCGCACCCGCGATGTCTAAGTGGCTTCTATCACAATAATATCTCAAGTAATGAAGAAAGTTAATTACCTATTTATACCAGACAACGTTCGCTAGTTAACTACTAACAATACCTATATTGTCACGCAAATCAGTTCAGAAATAGACAAGTACAGTACAAGCATTAAAAAAATACGAACGTAATTGAGAAACCTCCCAAAACCTTCTGAACTCAGTTTTAAATTAACAATAATCTTATCCACTGAGGTCCACTTTCCTACTGTGAAAAGAAGGTAAAAAATAATAATAATTGAAAAATTTCGAGAATTCGAGAAAAAAACATTGTGGGAATAGATTCATACATTAAAGTAAAATTAGTCAATATTGTAAAAAAAAATACCTTGATGCATTTGTCAAACTTGTGTAAAAGCTTACTTGTTTACCCATTTCTAAACGACTGCAGACTAGTGGTAGTCGTTATGTCCTCTGGTAAGTTCCGGTAAGCCCGGTAGTTGTAAAAAGTTGGACTCATGACATGTGTGAACTTGAAGTCTTCTCTTCATCACTCATTACCGACTCTAAGATCGCTGTGGTTTCTAAGTCAAGTACTACTAGGTACATTGTCTCTATTCCTAGGTATACAACTTTTATAATAAAATAATGGCTAGAATTTCAGATACATTACCAACCTATTGGCAATCATGTTCACTGCCAACGCAGTATTCACGAATAAGGTTAGGCACCTACTGTCTGTCACATCGTCGCGCATCTATATTGGATCTTGAACTGAAGTGAAATTTGGTTTGACACCTTGTTTTGCCTAGATAAAGCTCTGTTATTGTATAATTATAAAAAGAAATATGACATCGTTCGTATTACCTCCATTATGGTGTTGCTTTATAAGTTTTTGAAATATTTTGGTTGTTTTGATTTGAAGGAACAAAATCCAATAAGAACCGACTATATTTAGGAAGAAATATACTGATCTACCAACGACGCATTACATACATACATACCCATAGGTAGGACACGAATGTCGGTGATCAGGTAGACATACTTAGTATATCTCATGAACCTACTGTATATCTATATCAAAGACGTTCCGTAGTATAGCTTCATCTATCTGTGATCTACACCAATATATTTTATCTATGTCAATGTTAAACTAAGTGTCAAAATTATTTTACTGTCTGCCATGGACGTAATACACTCCAGAACGTTATAAAAAGGTTTTATAACGTCCATGCTGAATACGTACAATGCTGTCATATATTATGCAATTTTTAACCTACTCTACTTTAATTTTGTGACAAAATAAGCTGTTTTCATCTGATTGTCAGATTTGTTTAACTGTCAAAAATCATGTAATAACGATTATTATTTATTGACCAATAATTTACTAACTTTTCATCGGTATTTAAAGAAAAAAACTAAACGCGCTTAGCGTGCCTCGCGTTAAAAACTCTTATCCTTGCTTGTCGAACTTTTAATTGCTAACTCCTGAGCTATCCAAGTTGCTAAACGATAAAACCAGGTATAGGTATCTAGTACAGCTGTTGACTTGCCTTTAAAATAGCTGAGAACTGCTTGAATATTTCTAGAATGGGCGGTTCTGACTGCTCTAGGAACAAAGTTCTGCAACCAACAACGAAACAAAACAAACAAAAGAAATGTTTCGCACAAACGAAATGCCAAAATGTCATCAAATGGACGACCAAGGAGGGCTGAGATTACTCACATTCTTATATTATGCCGAATACCTTTTTTTTATTACACTGAATTAACATCTTCAATTTAAAAACAAACAGCTGGAAAAAACTTAAGAAAAAAGCTTAATGTTTTCCTGTTTACCATCTCTGTATTAACACGCTTTCTTATTTCTGTTTGTTTCTGAGTCTGTTTGTCCGGTACAAATTATTAAATTGATTTTTAACGAACATTCTAATGCGCTATATAGACGATGACAATGCAATAAAACTTTAAAAAAGTGGTAAGTACATTTAATTTCATCTAACCGTATAAATCAAATCAAAATTATTTATTTCAGACACACATCATCACATCATCAGCCAATTAACGTCCACTGTTGGACAAGGCCTCCCTCATAGAGAGGGGTGTTGACATAATCCCCACGCTTGGCAGGCGGCTTGGGGATCGCATTACGTTCACCGTGTACTATTAGGACGCTGCTGCCCATCCTCCGGTGGTTCTGGTCGCAGTTTTAGGACATACCCGGATCCATATTTCAGACACAAGTTCTATTAATCGAATACTAGTAGTAATAAAATAATAAATAAGAAAAGCTAAAAAAATGCTATTCGTTTGTAATGAGCACTTAATTTTTTTATGTTTGCTGCAGTCCTAAGAAAGTTTTTTGAAAAGAAAAAAATGGAAAATTCGGATTCGGAAAATTCTATGGAATTTTTGTATGAACCATAACTCTATCAGACAAAGGACAGGACAACGTCTATCGGGTAAGCTATATTTTATATGTGATTATTTTACAGTAAGTAATTACTATACTAACAAAAACCCAATAAAACCCAAAACCTAATTAAACCCAAATAGTGAGCGTAGTAGTATTAATAAACATTTATGGGGTAACAGACAAAGGGATCAACAATTAGTTTACACTGAATTTTGCGATAAAAAACTGTTAGAATTAATTGACAAATACGATAAAATGCAAATTAATATGGAATGTACGAATGGAGATATTTTATGTAAAAATGAATTGCATTATAAATTTATTGACGAATTTTATTCTGATATTGTCGGGACGTTGCAGTCAGCAGCAGTGCACAGTTCTGAATTAAAAATAAACAGGAAGTGGAGTAAAATAGTAGGTTGGAACTATCATGTCAGGTGCGCTCACGTCAGAGCAAGAGAAATGTTCTCCCTATGGGTTCTGTATGGTAGGCCCCGCTCGGGATATCACTATGAAAATATGTCTAATTCGCGTAGAGACTACAAGGCTGCGATAAAGTATGTATTACGAAACCAAGACAAAATTAAAATGGAAGTGCTCGCTCGGCATCGTGCTGACGGCAATTTTACCAAGTTCTGGAAAGAAACGAAAAAATTGGATTGCAGAAATAGTATACCGCTAAGTGTTGAAGGAGAAAAAGACAAGAAAAATATAGCGAATCTATTCCGTAGTCACTTTGAGGTTAAAGTTCAGGCCAGTATAGCCGAGCCGAGGGTAAGTCGAGGCTCGGAAACTCACCACGTGACAATAAAACCTGAACAAATCGAGGCAATTTTAAGAAATATGAAACGTGGTAAGTCTCCGGGCCACGACGGCCTTAGTATTGAACATTTACTCTTTGCGGGTGGACACATTTGTCACGTGCTGTCGCGGCTTTTTGATTTATGCATGAGGCATTGCTATCTCCCAGAGGAACTTATACGAACGTTAGTAGTGCCTATTACTAAAAATAAAACGGGTGATATCTCGAGCGTGGCAAACTATAGGCCTATTTCGCTAGCGACGATTGTGGCCAAGGTGCTTGAACGAGTCATTTACTCCCACACCAGCTCAATGAGTATTGATGACGGACAATTCGGCTTTCGCCCACAAGTCTCTACGGACATGGCAATATTTTCACTTAAAGAAATTGTCAAGTACTATACTAAGCATGACACTACAGTATACGCATGCTTTCTTGATATAAGTCGCGCATTTGACACAATTAATCATGAGCTGCTGTGGGAGAAAGTGCACGACGCAGGAGTCCCACCGGAGGTTGTTGGTCTTCTGACGTATTGGTACGGCAATCAGACCAACAGCGTTCGATGGGACTCCGTGATGTCGGATAGCTACCGACTGTCATGCGGTGTGAGGCAGGGGGGGGTCACCTCTCCCGACCTATTTAACCTCTACATAAATGATTTGATCGTGGAGCTGAGCAGCACCCCGGTCGGACTCAGGTTGGACGGTAGATACGTCAACAACTTGAGTTATGCTGATGACATGGTGCTGCTTAGCCCCTCGATTAAAGGCTTGCGGAAATTGATGAACATCTGTGAAACATATGCTCGTAGTCATGACCTCACGTACAATGCGAAGAAGACAGAGATGGTGGTATTTAGGTCGGGAAAGGGACCATATAACGTACCAGAAGTTTACCTTAACGGACAGCCTGTTAAAACGGTGGACAGCTTCAAGTACCTTGGCCACATCGTGACTTCAAAATTAAAAGATGACAGCGACATCGAGCGTCAGAGACGCAGTCTCTGTGTTGTGGGGAACATGATAGCTAGAAAGTTTTTCAAGGCAGCGTCTGATGTGAAAATTACGTTGTTTAAGTCTTATTGCCAGTCTTTCTATACGTGTCAACTCTGGACATTATACACGAAAAAATCCTTTGACAACATTCGCGTGGCCTATAATAACATCTTCAGGCACCTGATGGGTCTGAGGTGGTGTTGTAGCGCCTCCGAAATGTTCACCGAAGCTCGAGTAGCATCATTTCACGCTATACAGCGACAAAGAATAGCATCGTTCATGTCCAGAGTTGACACGTGTAGAAATTCGATTATAAAGAGCCTGGCCGACAGGCTGCTGCTGACTGATACGTATAGACGATGGGTGAAAATTGCCACTTAATGTTATTTAATTTAATTTAGTTATATATATATTTTTTATTTATTTTTTATTTCCACTATTTACTGTGCTTTAATTAATTGATTTATTTGATTGTAATATGGACCTAGTGTCTGAAATAAAGTTTTTTATTATTATTATTTCACGTATTTATTTGTTTTCTTAAATCTAAGTTTGTTTACAATATTTTTATAAAAACAAAATATTATAAAAAAACTTAAACCTAGGGTGCCGCCAGCAGCGGGGCAGGGCCCAAGCTACCGGTGGTTAGGGCTGCAGAGTGAGGAACCTCCTGACAATGCGCGCCGTGTCAAGGATTACCGCCTTCTGAATCTGACCCTTGACCCAACAGTCTAGCGAGAGCCTCTTAAGGTGGTGGTCGAGGCTCTTCGCTATAAGGCCGTTAACCGAAACAACTATCGGGACAATGATCGTCGAGTCAACATCCCACATGGCGGTAACCTCGTGAGCCAAGTCAAGGTACTTGCTGAGTTTGTCCTTCTCGGCCTTCACGAGGTTCTCGTCATGTGGTATGGTGATGTCGACGAGCACTGCCCGGCGCTGGGACCGGTCGACCATCACGATATCAGGCTTATTGGCGACAATAGTCCTGTCCGTGATGATAGACCGGTCCCAGTAGAGCAAAGCACGACCATTCTCGAGAACTGGTGCTGGTGCGTACTTATAGTACGGCACCTCAGACTCGACAAGGCCGTATCGAAGGGCAAGTTGCTGGTGGATGATCCTGGCTACTTGGTTGTGCCTGTGCAAGTACTCGCCGTTAGCAAGATGCGAACAACCGGAGATGATATGTCGGAGAGACTCTCCAGGACGGTGGCATGCCCGACAGATGTCGACCGTACCGTCCTTCATGATATATTTCCGGTAGTTGTTGGTCTTGATAACTTCATCCGCAATCGCACAGGCAAACCCCTCGGTTTCCCCAAAGAGGTCCCCGAAACGTAACCAGTTCAACGACGCAAGCAGGTTCACATCGGGCCCTGTTAAGACCCGATAGAACCGCCCGTGCAGCTCCTTGCCTTTCCATACGTCCTTGCGATCCTCGATGCTTAGCACCGATGGTTTGCGCCAGTTCTCGTTTGCCAAGGAGAGCGGCGTGAGGCCCCTGTCAACAGCCACAACATCGCGATGCATCCCACTCTCACTGTTACGGAAAAAATCCCTGAGACTGCACACCTCACGGTTGTGTAGGTTCTTGGCATTTAAAAAGCCTCGACCCCCCCACTTCCGTGGAATGTACAGTCTCATAACAGACGAGCGTGGGTGTAGCATGCGATGTGATGTGAGCAGTTGACGGACCCTTCTGTCCAGGGCGTCCAGCTCAGTTTGAGTCCACCTCAATATGCCAAAGGAGTATATCAGTAAAGGCATCACCCAACCGTTGAAGGCACGCACCTTGTTGCCACCAGACAAAAGACTATTAAGTACTTTGGTCAGGCGACAAAAGAAGCGCTCCTTCACCGATTTCTTGATGTCCTCTACCGATACACCCAACGACTCTGACATACCGAGGTACTTGTAGGTCTCGGCCTCAGAGAGAGACCTGAGAGTCATCCCCTCAGAAATCTGTAAATTCGGGGAATCTACAACTTTCCCCCGTTGCACATGCATGACCGCACACTTATCTACACCGAATTCCATCCTGATGGCGCTGCTAAAAACCTCGGTGATTTTTAGCAGCTCCACCAAGTCTTGGCGTTTCGGTGTAAACAGCTTGAGATCGTCCATGTACAACAGGTGGGAGATGACTTGACCATCTCTTCGAAGCCGATAGCCTAGTCCAGAATCTCTCAGCAAAGTGCTGAGAGGGTTCAGAGCTAGGCAAAACCACAATGGACTTATTATTATTATTATTATATTACTGTATATATACTTACTATATATGTTCCAGCTAAAGCCCTTGTACTTATTTAGCCGTGATGTGAGACCCGGTTCTTTGTAAATTTACCATTCTACTTGCTTGATCAACTATACCATTCCTACTCTACGACGAATTCCTTCTGTCGAATAAATCTCACTAAGTAGTCGAGAGGGCAGTCATTAAATTGAAGAGCTTAACTTGCTTTAGTCCTAATAAATGGATCTCGAGTATCAACATCGTTAGCGCTTTGCCAACACGATTTTTCACCCTTTACAACTTACAAGTTCCTTACAACAATGTTACTTTATTAACCAAGAATCGGTTGAGTGCGAATCGCTAGAAATGGTTCTTATACGTATCTAGTTCAGTTTTGATATAAATTCTTGACATAAAATGTGATATAGGTTTTTTTTTTTTATTACAAAATAGGCTTGCGCTTGGCCGCCAACTCGCTTGATGCTAAGCGACGATGCGGTCTACGGTGGATCACGCTTGCCTAGAAGAAACCGATTCACTCTTGACTTGAAGACACCCAGTTTATTTCTGTTTTATTTTTATTTTAATATTAACATTTTTTAATAAATTACTGACATAATTATGTTGCATGTTATTTGAACATTTTATGTTAAATGCGGTTAAAAGGGAAGTCTGTAATTAGCCTGTCACTCATATTGCTGTCAAATAATATTAATATAGTAATCGACTGTTCAACCTAATTAGTGATAATTTTACAATTTGCACGTTCAACAAGGGCTGAATATAGTGCAGCACCACAAACCGTATCTCGGCGGGTCAAGGTTCGCGTTCACGTCATTTTGCAAACTGCACCTATTCGGGCCCGCGTTTAGAGTTGGGCGTAAGGCCTCTGTACTCTGTACCTACCTATATACATGCAAATAAACGAATTAGATTTGATTTGAAGAAATCAAATCATGCATCATTATTATATTCTTATACTAGTTCCGACCCCCGGTTTCACACAATCGAACGTTTTATCACCCACACACCGCTCACATCACATCGCTCGAAGAACCAATATAACCGATGGGGAAGAAAGGTTCTTGAGTGGAGACTACGAACCGGAAGACTCAGCGTAGGAAGGCCTCCCACTAGATGGACCGACGACATCGTGAGAGTCGCGGGCATCCAGTGGATGCAGATGGCAGGTTGTCGTTCAGTGTAGAGGTTAAAGGGGGAGGCCTATGGTCAGCAGTGGACGTCTTATGGCTGATGATGATGATGAACGTTTTATCATGAACCGAAAAGTATTTTATTAGTATTTGTATTTTATGTCAGTTTTCGGTCTTCAAATTATATCGAAGTAAAAAAAAGTCGATCTGTTTATCTGTTGCTGCGTGGAAAAGGAACAAACAGACACACATTCGTATTTATAATATTAGTAGGAAGAATGATATCTCAAACAAAACCAAGAATGTTATATCATAAGCTCTAAATCATCATTCGTGGTACCCTATCCAGGGTTTCTCAAACTAATACTCCCACGTATTATTTATTTTCCAAGACGACTTCCAAACCACTTATAAAATGTAGTAGTAAATGTAGTAGTGTGTGTAGTATGTAGTATTAGTAAATGTAGTATGTGTGTAAATTTAGTTGTAGAAGTTTTTTATTTTATTTTATTGAAAATAAAGTGTGTTTTTATTTTAATGCCCGTAACGGGCAATGGAGAAGGCTATGCTCGGAGTTTCTTTGCGCGATAAAATCCGGAACGTAGATATTCGCCAAAGAACCAGTGTCACCGACATGGCTATTAAAATATGCAAGTTGAAGTGGCAATGGGCAGGCCACATCGGTCAAAGAACTGATAACCGATGGGGAAGAAAGGTTCTTGAGTAGAGACCGCGAACCGGAAGACACCGCGTAGGTAGGCCTCTCACTAGATGGACCGACGACATTGTGAGAGTCGCGGGCATGCAGTGGATGCAGATGGCAGGATATCGTTCAGTGTAGAGGTTAAAGGGGGAGTCCTATGTTCAGCAGTGGACGTCTTCTGGCTGATGATGATGTTGATGATGATGATTTTAATGAGATTAGGTTATATTTGGGCAATGAAGATGGTAGGTATTCTGTTTAATATTACGTAGAAAATTGAGACAGACAGTCATGCGTGTCGCATCTAGCACCTTGCACCAGCTTCGTGGCAGCTAGCACATTGCACCAGCTGCGTGGCAGCTAGCACCTTACACCAGCTGCATGGCAACTAGCATCTTGCTAACCAGCAATTTTATCGCGAACCAGCAATCAACGAAACCCACTTTGACAAACCCTGCCCTATGTTATACTTATTTCCTTAATTACAAATATTTCCTTGGAAATATGGCGGAAGTAATAACAAACAACAACACCGAAACATATTAGGTTAGAATGTTTTATTTATGATCATCAATACTCGTAATATTGAACTCCAGCTACTTCTGTTATTCTTGGAATATTATAATAATACGTAGGTAGACATTTTCACAAACTTACTTGCATTTTTGCCAATTCTATTTTCTACGTAAATGAAATCATCAAAGACGAGACGTCGCGATCTTCGACTTAGATACGAAAAGAACTTCAAAATGAAATATTACAAAGTGTCCACTTCAATTCTATGCATTGTCTTGATTTTCCAACGGAGTAGAACAAAGAAATGTCCGATGCAGTTAGATAAGGACCTATCTGTAAACTTCTGTAGCACTCTCGAAAACAGTACACAGTAAAAAGGATCCTGTGACATTCATTGATAATGGTAAAGCGTATTTTCTCTTGCAAGGAATTTCATAGCTTGCCTGCAATGTCCTGCGTTAACTATTTTATTTTCGACGCCTTTTGTTTGTTTTTAAATAATTTTGGCGTTGCACGTATTATACATTTGCCAGTATATAGTATTTAAAAAATTTAATACAATATTATCGTTATTCAAGTCTTTATCACAATCAAAGTAAATCGGTCAAGTCCAATAAATACCCTTGATAAAGAAAAAGGGGGGCAAGTGCCTTTTTTAACTAAACAAAATACTAGCTAAAACTAACACTAAATAAACAGACTGTCCATAGACCGTTGAAGGTCTAAAGACAATCCAAATGCTCAAGCCTACTATCAGTTGGCAGCGTACCCAGCATGCTGGCAACATAACCACGTTGAAAAGTAATATAAATATACTTTACTAGAAGCTTCTATGGAGTTTTGGGAACAAAACGAAAAGACGCGTTTCATTATTTCATTTTCCTCGTTATATCATTTCCCGCACTTAAACGTGTTTGCAAACACTTCATAAATAATAACTCACCATTATTACACATTAGTGACACGACTGTCTCTTTTGGCGCCAAAATCTTACGTCTTTTGTTCCAGGGTTTTTAACAGAAATAAAAATCTGCTAGGAATTTATCGCGGCCGACACACGGTACCAGTAAATACTAGACAACAACTAATGACTTGAACATGATATCAGAAATGGTTTTACAAATGGTTCTACAAAAGAAAATCTAACACTGGAACGTCGTCCTAAATTTGGGGCGACGGTCGTCCAGCAGTCAGATGGTTCGGCAATATTGTCAAGACAGTGTTATTCCCAGCAGTCAAATTATGAAAGGCGATGATGATAGCGTGACCAAAATATCATACAAACTGACTATATACATAGCTATGACAAGGAGTTTCCGGCGGTTTTCAAAACCCTGGCCTAATACGAAACTATTTGATAAACCAAACTCATTATGCCAAGTAAACCTAGCCGAAATTGAAGCGTAACATCCCTTACAGTTTATATTGTCAAACCCCATGCTCAAACAATTAAGAACAAGCGGCCAGCTGTTCGCCGCGAACGGTATCAGCAATTATCTTCTATTCGAGGGTCTTTAAGTAAATTCAACAGCAATTTGCAGTATGTTAACTGTACCAGGCTCTTATTGCCTCTCCACTCTCGTTACACTCTCAGACCGGATGATACTGCTAATTGGGTTTCCTAGCTGCCGGAAATCGTATAAACTTTAAGTAATACTACGGCACAGCCTCCACTAACAGGACGTTACGTAAATTAAATATACGCACACTAAGCCTGTAATGATCCACTTGTGATTATATCCGATTTATAATAGCATAGGTGGTCGTGACAGTTTGTGATTTTCATCTAACTTGCCTGTGGCCTTGTATGCGTGAAATTAAATGGGAATTGGAGCGTTTGAAACCTCAAAGGGTACACTGGTGATCTTATGATGTGGATTATGAAAGAATACTGTAATAGAGACGATTTCAAAATATAACAACAACAAAAAATATGATTTTAACTATAACTTATTTATATCTAAAGTTTATGTGGAAAAATCGGAACTAATTAGAGTAGTTACAAGTAGTAAATTAGGTAAAGTTCAGTTCAGTGTTCAGTGAAAATAAAATTAAGTTTCACACCATACTTTATATGAAATATATAAGATTTGTGCGGAGCCCTCGTCGAGCACAAGAGCGGCTGTAGCTCAGAGTAACGCGGGGTGTAAATCATGATCGTTACAGGTTCAAATCCTGTCAATCTAATCGATTTTCAACTGTCCACTATAAAGTTTTCGCGAGTTTTGCTCAGGGCTATGGCGAATTTATTTATATGTGGTTAAACGTTTCTTAGAACTTTTCTTACGGTCTGATTATTTAGATTATTTTTACTGAAGAATGTAATTTATAACAACGTTTCTGTTAAAGTAACCTTCGTGAAACAGCTTGCTTGTTTCCTTGAAAACAAAGCATCCCAATCTGTTACACGTTTGTGAAGTTTACCTCACAAACATGTGTGAATTAACCCGAAACGCTGTTAACACGTGTCCCGGGTGAAAATAATTAAATTTGTTCCGTTAAAAGCAGTATTTTGCTAGAGCTGTATTTTGTTAAGGTTTTGATTCGCATCAACAAAGCGAACGTCGTCGGCCGCAAATTGCAGACTCATTGTTTGCGGCAAACAAACATTCGCGGGGCTCGTTTCCTTCCTCGCACAAAGGAACTCCATTTACGGGAACCAAATCATTTTCATTGCGTTTTAATTTAAATGGTTCAGCATTTTAAACATTGTTTCAATACAGTTTTCGTAACCTCGGCACACAAAGCATATTCCAAGAAAGACTAATATCATATGATGTGCGGTATGAATAACTTAATACTTACTTATGTGTGGTTTAGTTTTGGTGATAAATCCAAAACTTAATTACGAAAAATATACGTATTTATCACATTTGTGCAATTTACCCATTGATATATTATGTACATAAATATGTATACATAAAATTATAATTATAAATGAACCGGAAGACGCAGCGTAGGTAGACAGACGACATCGTAAGAGTCGCGGGCATGCAGTGGATGCAGATGGCAGGCTGGCGTTCAGTGTGGAGGTCTTTTGGCTGAAGATGATGATTATGATATAATATGTACATCAAATTCATTGTATTTACCTGAAGTTTATTTAGAAAATATTTTAATCTTAAATCTGTCAACAAAATTTCCTTCAAGCGTTTCAGTCTGACTGATAACCTAAGGAAGGCCTGTTTTTATGACTAATATCAATGAAATGACTGAACGTTTACTCAAACTTTTAATTAAAATGAAGCGGAAATTGAAGTAGAACCCAAGAGAAACCAAACTAAATTGATCGAAATACCCTAACGTAAAAGTACTACAGGCTAAATTTCAAGACAGAATTCCGAAGACTCGAGATTAAAGCCTTTCCTTCAGAGCCTTTCATTGTTTACTTGACAATTTCGAGTTAGATGTCAGGTGTTCTTCTAAGAAACGATTTTGATATTACACTGTGATGTATTTATAGAAATAAACTAGCTGATGCCCGCTACTTCGTGCGCATAGTGCTATGAGGAGTAAGTAGCAAACGGATGGTTAGATATAAAAGAAAAAAATATCTCTTCAGTGGTTAGACTGACATAAAGGTTACGCTACGGAACCATAAACAGTCTTTGGTTACTAGCAACATAAATTCACAAAGATCATTTCCAGATGGTTGTGTCTTGCGCACTTGGTGAGTTGTGTCTTGGTATCACATGACACCATCTGGATAGTTATGTCAAATACTAACTTGCCTCATTTTTGTGGAAAATAGTAATCAAAGTTATTTGCACACTGAAACATGGTACGCACGCAACTTCAATATGAGTTTTGCCACTGACGTGAAAAAAACATGTCGCCTCATTACATTGCTTTCATAAATATAAGTATTTTTCGAGTGTTAATGTGTACTAATGATGAATTATTACTTATTAATTGTTCGTGAACGTGCTCGAGTGTAAGAGAGTCGAGTATTTTCGTGTTTGTTTCAAAATTCCATAGAAGCCTCTAGTAATGGCTCCACCACTTACTAGGACATGAGTATGACTTTGACTTGACCACGACTTACTTGCCTGGATTCTGACAGTGACTATCAAGACACGCAGTAGCGTGTCAAGCCATGTTCAAGCTAACAAAACGGCGAGCGGTACCATGTGTAATACTGCACGAACCATTTGGAGCCATTACTTTTTCACGATATCTAATAAAACTCGAAAATGTTTTAATACTTGACACTAGCAAATGCACAAAACGTGTGACGCCAAAATCTTCACAAGTGAAAAAAAAGCCTACGTACAAGATAATCCGAGGAAACAAAAATTGACAAATTTTATCAACGGTCGAGATCAGTCGAGACCTTAAAATCCAATTTTCGTAGGTTTGTTCTTCAAAAATAGACACATGAAATATCAAAGACAAGTACTTACATAATTGTTAAGTTTACCGATTATGAGTGCAGATTAAACACGGCTTTAATGTAACCAATTCAATTTAAACTCTTGTAATTGGTGATGTAAAGCGAGTGAGAGAAGCGCAATTATCGCTCGAAATAATGTATGAGCTAATCTTGTTTGCTCAACTTTTAAGCATCTGCAGCGTTTCACTGAAACTGGAAGTTGATTATGCTCACTTGTCGGCTAAATCCATTCTGTGGGGAAATGTCAAAGGCGAGACTGAAACGTATAAACGCTGGCAACGCTGTTTTAGGTCTTTGTAACTCATACGAGATAAAATATTGTCGCATCAACAAACGCTCGGTTCGTAGAATGTACCTTTGCGCCGTTCTGGTGATCCGATGTTTTGTGTCACAAACATTTGATTGGTTCTTTGTGCCCGTAGCGAATTTAATTTCGAGCTGGATACAAAATACTCTGCTGATCCTTTGTCCGCTACGGAATCTGTGAATTAAATAGATACGCTGACAAATTCTAACTAACGTAGTTAGGTATATCATTTACTGAGTTCCGAAAGTAATAAACTAATACTTCTCATTGTATTCTATTTTTGATTTTATTTTTGTGATGGAATGGGCTAGCGTTTGACCAAAAACCGACTTCATCAAAACTGGACCAAATTGAAAAATTGAAATGGGAAGTAGCAAATAAAAAAAGAATCATCAAAATCGGTTCACCCAGTCAAAAGTTCTGAGGTAACAAACATTAAAAAAAATACAGTCGATTTAATAACCTCCTCGTTTTTGGAACACGGTTAAAAAGAAAATATTTGAACACGAATTGTACTAAGACATATCTCCCTTGTTTGTTTGATTTGAGATGAGACCCGACCCACCAACTTGTACAACTTTTTTATTGGAAGAAAAATCCAAGTCCAGCCTCTCAAAACATAATCCTAATTGTGATATTTCGAGTGAACTTAATAAAAACAAGTATAAGCGTACCTTTTAGTAGTTAGGTACTCAGAGTTCTTTCACCCCCGCTAATACCAGGCAAAATATGAAGCCAACGGCCTTGGTAGAGGATTAAAATAATTCTGGCAAGTGGCACCTTATACATTATTTTAATAACTAGAGACTTTTACCTGAAATTTTCCGGTTTTTAACATTTTGCGGTATAAAAAGCTTAAACCGAGGTTCGACGACTTTTTGTTGAACGTTATTAAATCTACTTGAATATATACCCATATTTTAATGATAAACAAGTCATTATAAATTTCACATAATTTTTTTTTATGATACCGGGTGACGAGACGAGAGAAGTCGCGAAGTCGCTCGCCTGATGGCCCTTCACGCTTGCCCATAACAGCTCAAAACCCTGGATGGCAATGCACTGCGCTCGTCACCCCGAGATATAAGATGCCAAATCTCTGTGTGCCCTGCAATTTCGCTGGAAACATTGCCCTTCAATCCGGAACACAGTAGTGTTCGCACACTACTGCTTGGCGGTTTAATAACTGGCAAATGTGTGGTACTTCTTCTGGCGGATCCCTGCAAAAGAGTCCTACCACAAAAAAATATGATGATGATATGATTAAGTTCGTAAGAATAGAAATGTGATACAGATAGATTATCTAAGTAGGTTTTTTAAATTAAATTAGACACCAAAAATGCTTTAAACTCGTATACTGTTAGAGCTTTTATTCCGAATTCATATTAAAGTTCTAATAGAGGTTTTTTTTTTTTTACTCTGTGAGAACATAATCTCGTTTCGTATCTAAACTTTCGAGAGACTCCAAAAACCGACGTTTGACACGCTCGACCTTGCATAATGCTCCAGTAAATGCGATGCTATAATGATACAGGCGATCATAATTTACTGACTGTTATAATAAATGTGCTCGCATCGCAATTCAAGGCCGCCTTAAAACTCTAATATATCCGATCTCGTGAAACACAATAACAATACTTCTTTGACTTTCGTCAACTAATTCAGCTATTTACAAGATTGTACAAAATAACCGGCCAAGTGCGAGTCGGACTCACGCACGAAGGGTTCCGTACCATTATCTATAAAAACGGCAAAAAACCACGTATGGGATAAATATTAATTTTATTTAAGTTTATTAAGTTTATTTATTTATTTATTGAAACGTTTCACTTTGGCGGGAAATTCAAAATTCAAATAGGTTTTTTTTCCTTGTACCTAGGCCGGGTAATTATTGTGAAATGGCATAGTGTTCTCGAAAATTGTTGGTCGTTATTTACATTATTACATTTGGCAATAAACCGTTTGAAACAGCATAAATTTGTTGATTGACAAATGTATGTAATAATGTGCATTGGAGATAAATAACTTTACGCGAGTTTGTACAGAATAATAATCAATTTTCGCGAACATCATTATCGTTTACAATAATTAACCGGCCTAGCGCTACAAGAACAAAAAAACTGTTTGAAATTTGAATTTCCCGCCAAAGTGAAACGTTTCACCTAGTGAATAATATAACTCAATATTCTGTGAATATTTCAAGCGTCTACATGTTGCCGTTATCAATATCGAGCAAAAACGAGCAAAAAAATCACGTTTGCTGTATGTGTGGGAGCCCCCTTTAATATTTATTTTATTCTGTTTGTTAGTATTTGCTGTTATAGCGGCAACAGAAATACATCATCTGTGAAAATTTCAATTGTCTAACTATCATACAGACGGACAGACAGACGGACAGCGGAGCCTTAGTGATATGGTCCCGTTTTACCCTTTGGGTACGGAACCCTAAAAAAAACACTAACTTTCTATAAAGACAGCTTTTAACTCGGAAAGCAGCGAAGTTGAAGTTATCAAACTTAATGGTATTTTTTACCGCATGGTAAAAAATACCATTGAGATTACTTTTTAATTTCTATTTAAAATTAATTAATAAAAACCGAAATAGCTACATGGCTATTTCGGTTTTTATTAATTAATTTTCAAATTACTTTTAAGTAATTTTATAATTGATATTTACCGCCGATTTTTGAGTCATCAATGACCCACCCACTAAGCACTAGTGATAAAAAAAATATTTATATCATTTTCTACTAACTATTCACGGTCAAACTTTGTTTGTTCCTCTTGAGACTATTTTGGGATCGCAAGTCTCGTGCATTTGCCAGTGTTAAGTATTTAAATTTTATATTGCACACAAGACCAAATTGTAAGCACCACGTTAAAAATTATTTTACTAGTATTATTGTAATGGTTATCTTAACTTGTGTTGCCCTTTTTAAATTGTCGTTGAAATACTTTATAAGCCGTACTAACTCGATCCTGTGAGCCCTTATCTTCGGCAAGCAGGCATAGGTACTCCTTGAAAATGACGACCCTTCGGCAGATCTCACGCCACTCATAACAGCTTAGCTTGTAAAGTCAAATGACGCGACTATATTAATAAAAAAATATGGACGGCTTCACTTATAAACGTTACTTAATTAAGTTAAGCAATGCTTAAAATTGCTCTGTCTTTTTTTCATGATTTATTTGAGATACAGAATAATTATTATCAAGGTTAACATTATAAATTAGAGTCATAATTTTCGTGTATTATACTTAGATATAATGATTAGCGGGATATAATTTTATAGTAAAAGCTCATTTTAAAATTTATTCATTAATTATCTCACAGCAAAATATTGTCATTGCTAATAACTAAGTTTGCATTCGTTTACTTTCCCCGTTTTCATATTAAGTTCGTACGTAAGTAATT
Organism: Agriopis leucophaearia; assembly: GCA_949125355.1. Taxonomy (NCBI): domain Eukaryota; kingdom Metazoa; phylum Arthropoda; class Insecta; order Lepidoptera; family Geometridae; genus Agriopis; species Agriopis leucophaearia. The sequence goes on from OX421262.1 coordinate 13,711,003, forward strand.
AGTACCTAGATACTAAAGTTGTAGAGTAGTAGTCTACAAAAAACAAGTTTATTGCTTAAAGCGATCTCTTCCAGGCAACTGTGCACAGACAGGAGATTCTTGTAAACTTATTTCCTTTTGGGAAATAACATAAAAATAAAAAGTACTCTGCACATTATAATCAGTTTCGAACTAAGTTGAAACTATTTTATTTTATTTCTTGTCACTATGGATTCCGTGATCAGCAGCGGGTAAAATATTATTTTAACCGACTTCCAAAAAGGAGGAGGGTCTCAATTCTACTGTTTTTTTTTTATGTTTGTTACCTCAGAACTTTCGACTGGGTGAACCGATTTTGATGATTCTTTTTTTATTTAAAAGGTGGTTCCCTTGTGGTCCCATTTCAATGTGGTCCAGTTCTGGCATTTTCACGTAGTCGGCTTTTTATATTGATAATGTTTCTTGGAATGTAACAGAACACAGTATCAGTGAATACAACTCTCCGGGATCCGTGTAGACAAACCCTTTGCGAGCACTTTACCTGTTAGCCTCTTCATCACATCAACTTTAATTAAGTCTGGAATGTATAAACGTGTTGCCAAAACTAGTTAACGGCTTTACTGACTATAATAATTAAAGTTACACCAAGCTATGACGGCAATTTAGAGAAACGGACCTACTTGCAAAGTACTCAAAACCATCACACGCCTAAGGTACCTCTATAGAAAATTACTCTATTTCTATCGTTATGGTAACTTTTTATGACTGCGCGGCTGGACCGATCATAATGAAACTTGGTACAGAAATATTATAAATCATTATGACGGTTGGACAGGTTTTTTGTTGATAATTATTGAATTCCTAGTACAGATACCTATCATCAAAAATATTAAACATGATCACCATTTTTTTTACTTGCTAAGTAGAATTAATCTAAATTGACAGTATGAACTTCTAATTATATAATATTCCTATATATAGTATTTTTTAAACTTTCGCGATTTCAACACATGTTTTAATATTTATCGGGACTTATCGCGCACTATTAAATAAGTTATAAAATTAATAAGTTATATAAATTTCATAAGTTATTTAATAGTGCGCGATAAGTCCCTATAAATATTAAAACATACCTATATATATTTGAAAAACATCAGTAAAATTTTTTTTTTAAGTGAATCATTATTTCGAGCACCAAAAAAATATTGGTTTGCGCTTGACCGCCAACTCGCCTGATGTTAAGCAATGATGCGATCTACGATGGAGCACGCTTGCCTAGAAAAAATACGCTTCAATCATGTTTTTTTTCTCATCACGTGAAGTATCTGGATATATCCTAGGTATGAATGTAATTTTTTTCCTTTTCCTGTAAACTATCATTTTCCGATAAAACATCGAGGCACAACTTGTAAATAAATAAATTTGACAGCCCTGTTAGCTTAGTTGGTATTGATTCTGCTTTCTGTGCTTGGGGGCGTGGGTTGGATTCCCACCTAGGACAAACATTTGTGTGATGAACATTTGTGTTTGTTCTATGTCTGGGCGTTATTATCTATTTAAGTATGTATTTAAACATATATATATATATATATATATATATATATATATATATGTATGTATATCAGTCTCTGGCAGCCATATTACAAGCTTTGCTTAGTTTGGGGTCAGATGACCATGTGTGCAATAATGTCCCAGATATTTATTTATTTAATGAATAATAACGTTTCACAGTCATAGCTTTGCTCACTGGGATTAATAACAACCAGACTCAAAGTAGATGATAAAAATTCATCATACAAACATTTGACATCGCTAGTATGTATTCGTTTATTATTTCCATTGCGTTTCCATTTTGATTTTTCCCTATGATTTTCTTTTTACGATTGAGTGTCGAACTCGCATCATTTGTACATCAAACAGTCCGCCCGTAATACGACTTTTTTTGCATCAAACTGCTTTTTGATGTCGCGATCTTCTTTTTAACCTTTTAGATCTCTGCAAGTACATTGATCCACCACTAAACTAAAAAAACTCGGTGGAAGTTAAAGTTAAATTAGTTATATCTTAATTTGTTTTGACTTTTTGTGAACAAAATTGTGTATGACTGTAAATGGTATTCATACTGTTTTAAACTTATTGTGATATTTATTATTGACATCCATCATTGTATATTTTGGAGAAATTTTATAATTTGTAATAATTTAAACTAGATAATAAGTGTAAGTGGCATTAGTCGTTGTTATTATTCAATAAATTAATATAAATCTGCGAGTAATATCGGCTATATTGGCATAATGCAAGTACGTCTTTTAATGATCAGTAATTTTTTTATAAATGTTTTATTTTTATCACTTAATGTTTCAAGAAAATTTTCATGTTTTTCATTATATTTTTCCTAAACGACGTTCCTTATAACAACGAATTTTCACAGCTTTCCCATACTTAGGTACCTAATAAAGTTGTCAAAATCCGTTATGACGGAATTACGAATCATCATCAGCCAGAAGACGTCCACTGCTGAACATAGGCCTCCCCCTTTAACCTCCACACTGAACGACATCCTGCCATCTGCATCCACTGGATGCCCGCGACTCTCACAATGTCGTTGGTCCATTTAGTGGGAGGCTTACCTACACTGCGTCTTCCGGTTCGCGGTCTCTACTCAAGAACCTTTCTTCCCCAACGGTTATCAGTTCTTCGAGCGATGTGACCTGCTCATTGCCACTTCAACTTACAGAATTACGAATAATGGCCAAAAATTTGAGTTATCGTCAAACTTCGTCAAAATACAAAAAAAGCATAGACATAACAGGCCATCAGGGTTGATTTTGGGGGTTTAACAATAATATCTATCTATCTTCTATATTTATAAATAAAAATTAATCGCCGAAATTTATGTATATACCTACGCCCATATTACTTCCGAGCGACTGCACTATATTGTTTTTTTTTTTTTTGTTTGTTATTTTCAGGAAAAGGTTTGCATAAAAGAAAATAAAAATAAAACGAACATATATATTATATCGAAATAAGGAGAGGCTCTTCATGCACATTTTAGTTATTTAATTTTCTTGAACCCCCCGCTACGCCCGTGCTTACTGGCATTAATAGTTTAAATGAAATAAGAATAGAACTACAATTAATAAATTCTATTGACATACCTATTCGTAAATTACTGTTATATTGTACCTAGAATTTTATTTATTGCTGTTGACATTTTTACTAAGAATGAACTAAAGGTAACTTATGGCTCATCCCAATGCTTTATTAATTACCTTCTGTTAATCTAGTTCAATCTCAAGTACGTATTCTGAACTATAGATACGAGGCATGCCTTTTAAGTTCTGTCGTTTCCATATTTCCCGGCAATTTTGAATTTGGAACTGTTCTATATTCGAATGTGTTTAAATTTTGAATCTCAAAACAATTTAAAGTATTAGAATTAATGCTATTGTTTAGTTACAGCGTCGATTGGAATCTGTCTGGTTACGTACGAAAATGAATCTTTCTATCTCAGAGGCTCTATTAAGCATCTCGGGGACAACCATTCAGAAGATCTTGCATGAAGCGCTTGGTGTGAGAGAGGTAGTTTGCCGTTGGATACCGCATCTGCTTTCCGACGATCACAAGACGGCCCGCGTCAGATGGTGTAAGAAAACTCTGCAAAGGTTCAACCGAGGAGAGTCAAATCACGTCTACGACATCATCAGTGGTGACGAATCTTAGATCTATGCCTACGATCCTGATTCCAAACAACAATCTGCAATCTGGATCTTTCAAGACGAGCCAAAGCCGACTAAAGTTGTTCGTTCTCGAAGCACTTCAAAGAAGTTGGTGGCCACGTTCGTTGGAAAAACCGGCCATGTTGTGACTATTGCACTTGAAGATCGTAGAACGGTTAACGCAGAGTGGTATACCACAGTTTGTTTACCACAAGTCATCGCCAAACTTCGAAAATCTAACTCAAAGCGACGCATCATCCTGCACCACGACAACGCAAGCTTACACAGCGCTCGTCAAACGATTAAGTATTTGAAGCAGGAAAAAATAGAAACTCTTGACCATCCTCCACACAGTCCTGACCTAAGCCCTATTTCTTTACATTTCCTAAAATTAAGAAAAGTCTTCGTGGTCAAAAGTTCCAGTCCGGTGAAGTGAGCAGTCGACGCTTTCAAGTCTATGGGGGTATTTTGAACACCCCCACTTTAGAGTGGAATAAATGTTATAATAACTGGTTTGAGCGAATGGAAAAGTGTATTAAGCTACGAGGTGAATATTTTAAAAAACAATAAAAAGTACTATAAGGTTCTAGTTGTGTTTTTTTCTTCAAACGACAAAACTTAAAAGGCATGCCTCTATAATGGTACTTAGATAAACATTTCGTTTGCCCGTACAAACTTGATAGTTGATATGTAGCAATCGAATTATGAACCCTAGAGGATATGGAATTTTGCATGTATAATGACGACGGTTTATACCATATTTAGACGTAAGATTAGGTAGCTCTAACAACGTAACCCTGGGACTCACAACAGGCTAGTTTGTCCCCAATGTTAGTCTCCAACCCACATTTCGCTCCATTGAAAATTTAATTATGACTCAGTTCGTCCGTCTACGGCGTTTCCTTAAGTTGATGTTATTACATTTTCTTAACGTCATTACAGGACTTAATGAACCTTATTCTCGGTCCAAGCATTTATTTGCTGTGACAGCTGCAATAAAACGCTAAATTAAAACCACGAATTCTGATCACTTTCGCTAGGTTCTTGAAAGCAAGACTGTAGCGGGAATCCGATATGCTTCAATTAAATATTAAAAGAAAATGATTTCACACAGATTTTAACAATGTTGTTGCAGCTGCCAGAGCAAATAAATGCTTGCACCGGGGGTCATCATCATTAGCCAGAAGACGTCCACTACTGAACATGGGCCTCCCCCTTTAACCTCCACACTGAACGACATACGAACGACATCCTGCCATCTAACATACACTGGATGCCCGCGACTCTCACAATGTCGTCGGTCCATCTAGTGGGAAGCCTACCTACACTACGACTTCCTGTTCGTGGTCTCCACTCAAGAACCTTTCTTCCACACCGAGACTGGGGGTAGTAGTACTAAACTGTTTTGCACTGAGCAATTGATATCTTTCCTTAGAAAAAATATTGATCGGTATGCTGTTCTTAATAATATTACGTTATGACATAATTCAAACAATAATCTGTGTAGAGATTGTAGACAATCTGGGAGCCGACAACTGGGAAGTTCCAATCTTATCGTCTTGAAGTTAATTTCAATGACTACGTAGAAACTATCAAACTTCTCGATTAGGTAGAGTTTTAGTAGACCAGCTATTTACGTAGATCTTACATTGGCGTTAGTCATAGTCATATTTGATTATTTCCATTGGAACATAGCTCACTTGGACGCGTCTTAAAAAATAACAGTTCACATTTCATTAAATTAGATAAACTTAATACGCGGCTGTAAAGGGGCCTTGTCATGCAAAATATACTTATAACCTAGTGGACTGTTTACTATTTAATAACAGTTTTTTTTAAAGCATTTAATTCGTCGTTCGTTGATCAATAGACTAGTCATTCTACTAACTTATTTCACAGTCTGAGCGTAGCTACTAATTGAAATGAAATTGGATTCGGTAACTCAGTGAATCTACTAGAATTAATTGGTCACTTTGTTATTGAATAGGTCCGACTTTAACTCACCATATAAGTACGCCGTAAAGTACAGCAAGTGTAATGTTATATTTACATGGCCTTACTCATAACCGTTACTTAAGTTAAGCAATAACACATGAAAACAAGACAGTGCAATTTTAAGCATTGTTTAACTTAAATATCGTTTATAAATATCTAGGCCGACATTGTCCAAAAAAATGCGGTCCAAGTTGTTTTAGCTTTGACAGCTACAGTAAAACATACAGTACAAGGTTAAGTGGAAAGGATGTACTAAGCCAATAGAAGTCTGTTATAGCATGATTATGAACAAATCCTCTGCGCAGAGGAAATAATGAAATCCAATACTTCCCATGCTCAGCTCTACATTCTCGTAGGTAATTTGCCTTTGGTCGAGCAGTTGGTGTAAAACAAATTTATTATAATGAAATATTAAGAGTTTTTTTCTTTATTTGGCTTTATAAAAGCCTGTATTAATAATATTGGTATGTAGAAGTACCGTAAATGTGCGGTAGCAGAAACCACCTTACGTATCATAGAAGACTATGAAACGAGAGTTCATTTAACATAGCACAAGTTGCAGAGTTACCAACCAAGGGCAACTTCTACCGACGTCTAGACTTCAGTTCCACACTACAATGTCACAGGTACAATGGTAGGTACATGTGAGAAGGCAAAGCCACGTGCATTTCGCCTCCTATTGCTCCGCCACGACGAATTAAGACTTTTCTATATTAGAAGAAACATGGCGCCATTCGAAACCAGACACAGATTTAATAATACCGTCTCCATTGAAAACACACATTGTTTTCGTTTGTAGAATTATTACTGCAGAAAACTTTGTCCCTTACATTTTCAGATAGACGTGATTTGTATCGACAAACGCAGAGTTTATATCGAAGGTCGAAAACATTGTAGAGGCTTCGAGAAAGTTACTTAAGTTGCAAAATCCACAGAGGCTATTCCATAAAATTTAATGATCCATGCAGAATTTCTCGAGCCGTGTAACTACAGTAGGCGTTTCTTTTGAAATAATGTTGTAATTTCGTGAGCAGATTAAGCATTACGTAGACGCATCAATATTTTTTGTCTAGTTTTTGTATTCATGGTAAAAGTTACCACAAAGCAATCGTTATAATATTTAACGGATTTATTGCATGTATTTAACATTATATATTTAGTAATCAAATTAATAATCATCTAGAGCCCGACGCAAAACTGCAAGGCCTCTGGACACTGTGAGAAACTGCTTCGTACACGGGGCAGGAGACGTTTTAATTAAAAATCATTATCGGTACTTGTAACGTAACTAATATCATAAAAAAACTATATACATCCATCATCTAGTCTGCCTGTGACCACGGACACTGCAAGGTGTTCGAAACGTCAGACATTAAAATAATGTTAATTATACGCAACATGTGTACCTAATAAAATAATCGCAAAAAAATAAGGAATCATTACAAAGTATTGGTGTCTAAAAATTATTTATTTTAGCTTACATTAAGGTACGAAATAGGAGAATATAGAACAAGTGAAAAAATCGGAATTTAATTTGAGGGACTAATGCGTGTCTCGACGCGCTCTTGGCCAGTTCTTAGCGTTGACTTCGAGAAAATAAATAGTAGTTAGTAGTTACGTATTTATATTCATCACATTAATTATATAATCGGCAAGCAATAAAATATAAACATCATAAATGTATATAATTAAATTAGATTTTTTTTCGAAATTCAGTTCTTGTTTAGTTTTGAAACGGTCGTACCTATTAGATTTTGGCGGTAACAAATTATTTACGATAATTGATGCTATATAGCAAAATAGTTCCGGAGTGTCTAATTTTCGTTGCGGAAGATCTTATTTTATTATATGATAATCACAAATCTAATTATGTTGATAATAGATTTTCCAATGACCTAAAATGACCACGATATTCTTAGCGTAGCGTTACATTATCTTCTCCTTGCACGATACTTAATCTATACATATAATAAAAACGTAGAGATAAAAAAATCTGTAATTGCGAGATAACAAAAAAAAAATCACACAGGTCGTCTTAAAATAAGCAGCTGAACACGATAGGACAGTTTTTAGAATTTTTGTCTGTTTGTTTGTTTGTTTGTTTGTTTGTCCGCGCACATCTCCTAAACCACTGGACGGATTTTAATGCGGTTTTCACGAATATGCTTAGAAATTACCAGATTAAAACATAGGCTATCTTATATCATTTATTTTAATTCTTTATTTTTACATAAACGAAAATAAAAATCAATGATTTATTTCTTCGTTACCCGAAACGTAATATGAGGATCGTCACATAGCCTCAAGCAAGGAGATCCAAAGAAAAGAGAATGTTATTGACATAGCCATTAAAATGTTGAAACTGTCAACTGTCATTCGGTTAATCAGTTTAAATTTAAAGAAGGTTCCTTAACCTTCTTAGATGAAGTTGCCTTTATTAAATAAACAAAATACTAGCTAAAACTAACACTAAATAAACAGTTAGACTGTCCATAGACCGTTGAAGATCTAAAGACAATCCAAATGCTCAAACCCACTATCAGTCGGCAGCGTACCCAGCATGCTGGCGGCATTACCACGTTGAATGGCAATGCTTATACGTTGAGCCAGATACACGCCAGCATTTTGGTCACGCGTCGCGTTAATCAGACGCTCTGAAAGATTTTTGAAAATGAGGTGAGCTCCCGGTCCCCAAGGGCCCAATGTCTCGACACCAAACGCCTCAAATATGTAACCACTGCCGAGGTTAGCATATTTGCGCCGCTTGTGCTGCTCTGCCGAATTGGCAGCTGCACCAGCCCTACCCTGTGTCTCAGGAAGATGTGACGGTGCCAAAGTATCGACACAAGTCGCGTCCCATACAAGGGGCCGCCCCAACTTCCAGGGAACAAGTGTCATACCATCAGGCCTCCTTCCATCGTCACGCGCAAGACCGCTCGGTTCGAGCACAGCTGCGACATTGGCGGTGGAAAAAGCCCTGCGTATGATGTCGTTCAGGCTGGCGTGTCGGCCAATACGACCAGCGCTTCTCGAGCAAGAGAGACCATGGTGACCGAGCTGGTCAACTGCAGTACCACACTGACAGCGGTGAGCCTCACAGCACCTTGCACCCAAGCGTAAGCTGACAGCTAGACGAAATGCGGTTGGGTCTAAAATGCTACCGGTATTAAAAGAGGGCATGGCTTGCAACCAAAGTCCCGATTCCCAAACAGAGACTGCAAGAATACGAGCACGATCTGCAATACTAGAACACGTATCTAAGAGCGATTTCCGTGCTAGTTCGCAGATCGGCCGATCCCACAGACTCTGGGAAGACAACTTCCTGGGAAAATCGGTATTTGGACACGCCAGCCTCCAAGCATTCATTGCCTCTTTCGAATGAGATACAACTACATCGGAAGGGCCTAAAGAGGGTGCAAGGATTTTTTCTATTAAATTATGAGTACTATGAAATGAGGACAAGAACGCCGGTAATGCAACACTTGAAATTTGGCGGATCCCTAAGCCTCCTAACCTTATCGGTAGTGAGGCTTGTGACCATGTCCTGTCATTCAAATCAACATTCAAAACCGATATTAGAGTTTCCTTTACGACATTGTCTAAGCTCGAAAGGAGCTCACCGTGTTTCCACAGTGGACTACATCGTAAAGCGTACATAAATTTAGGAACAAACAAACAGTATCTGATAATTGTAAACGCCATATGGGCGTTTATTTTGAGTAACCTGTCGGAAGCACTCATAAAATTTTGAATTTTTTCTTCAACAAAAGGTGAAAAAGACTCATCTAATATCGGCGAACCCAAGAGTCGGAGAGAACACCTGTCTAATGATTTTATATTGGGAGCTAAATCATTGAATTTTTGAATAACCGACTCTTTATTCGGACATGAATCGCAAACAAAAAGTTCGCATTTTGAAAAATTTAGTTCCAAACCAATAAGACGAAATTCGTCTATGAGAATTTGCAAATCACTTAGAACAGTGTCTACGTCGCCTCCTATGGTTCCGTCATCCAAGTACCAAACATTAAGTTTGGACTGGAGACGTTGAATAATTGGGTGAATTGCTAGGCTGAAAATGGCGGGACCGAAAGGATCACCCTGTTGACAACCGACGGATGATAACAAAACATTGTTTTGGTATGTCAATTTGGTAGGACTGCCGTAGCATTGCCAGAGAAAATTGAAAAGGTCAGGAATTTTATCTTTTACTTGTGTCAACAGGGCACTGCGATCGACCGAATTAAAAGCGTTTTTGACATCCAACTTTAGCAGTACCTCACCGCAATTTTGATCGATAAAAGTTCGGACAGAATGAACAGCAGCCTCACATCCACCTCGCGAACCAAAACCAAGCTGTATCGGTTGGAAAAGGCTACTCAAAAGAGCGACCCTTTTCCTACAGCCTGCCTTGGCCGCGAGGCGTCGATATGTGGTGCCGACCGCAATAGGTCTGATACCACCGTCTTTTTTGACAAGTGCGCATAAATTAGCGCCATACAAAATTTCAATGACGTCATCACTGACCCGACCAGATAACATGAGATTTACCAAAGCTGTTAGGTCTCTTAAGAGGGTCTCACTGGCCTCACCACAACTAAAAGATAGAAGATCTTTTAGATGTTGAGGCGTCAGACCATCTAGGCCTCCAGCTGAGCCACTCTGAAAAGATGTGACAGCCGCTGCAATCTCCTGGCATGTGGTTTCAATAGCAACGTCATCTGGTTGTGGTGGATCAGGGAGGTGGAGATTTGCCGCTGCAGGTGGATGTTTGTCACGTAGTGACTGAACCGTAACTGGTGTATAGGGAGCGATTGTGTCACTAGAGAACAAGACACGTGCGGCGCCTTTGATATCGCCATCACTAATTTTGTTCTCTACTATTTTAAAAGTAGCCGAAACGTCAGTTTTTTTGGAATTCAGCTTATTCCGATTTTTTGGCGGAATAACATTCACAAGGTCTAAAGGGTTCTCTTCCATTACTCTGTACTTTACGCAGTTTTCCTTTACTCTAGTAGTAAGGGATTTTTTGTTGAAAGGATCGAAATGTACGTAAAGCACTCTCTTAGATGAATGAACGTGTAGATCAAGCATGTTATAGGCCTTACAACCTCTTTGGTGATTCATTCCAGTGCATGGAGTAGGAGTGTGGCGTACTCATACTCCTTGCGCCAACCTTCGTGAATTTCATTCCAATTTTCCACGACGTGTGGCGCTGGGACGCGAAAAGAAAAAAAAAGAAAAAACACCGATTTTCAAATGGAATTGTCATTCGCTTTTTCTACGATTTGTCTAAGATTTTTCTTTGCATTAAATTTATAATTTCTTTCGGACTCAGCTATTTTCTTCCATTGTCGGTAGCTTAACCCTCTCCTTCTATATAAATAGTACAAATCCACTATAATTGGTGACCCCTGAATGGACCGTACACCACCGACAAAGGTCAGAATGCCGCTAGATCGTACTGATACCACTACGGCTGACACGAAGAATAAAGATGATGACAATTTATTCCGAGTTGGCGTGCGAATTCCACCGTTTTGGCCCGAGAAGCCGGCGATTTGGTTCGCCCAGATCGAAGGCCAATTCGCGATTTCCAACATCACTGCAGATAGCACCAAGTTCTACTATGTCATTGGACAACTTGACCCGCAATACGCAGCTGAAGTCGAAGACATCATCGTCAATCCGCATGTGACCGAGAAGTACGAAAAACTCAAGCTGGAGCTAATTAAACGTTTGTCCGCATCAAGAGAAAAAAGGTACAGCAACTTTTAACACACGAGGAGCTAGGTGATCGTAAGCCTTCTCAATTCTGACGTCATCTACGACACCTAGCAGGCCCCGGAGTTCCAGAAGACTTTTTACGCATGATTTGGACCAGCCGCCTACCGAACAGCACGCAGACCATCATTGCTTCGCAGCAGATGACACATCACACGCCAAGAGCGTGTTAAGACAAGCATTATGTCAGGGTTCCGTGGCCAGCGAAACTGGCCGGAAATATACTTTTAATGGTTTAGACAAAAAGAAAATTTCAAAACATGCTCTGCACTGTGGTCACATTATCTTTTTGATTTGAAAACTGTTGACGGTGTTATTTATTACTTTTATGATTCTATCAATACTTCACACAGGGCGACTTAAAATAAGCAGCTGACCATGTAAAGAACAGTTTTTAGAATTTTTGTTTGTTTGTTCACGCACATCTCCTACACCCCTGGAATAAAAATGCGGACGGATTTAAATGCGGTTTTCACGAATATGCTTAGCTATGACCAGATTGAAGTATATGCTATGTTATTTTGCGCAAGGCCGGATTAAGGGAAGAAAAAAGAATTGAAGGTTTATATGAAAATCTACGCGTACGAAGTCGCGGGCAAAAAAGCTAGTAGAACATAAAAAAGAAACTAAAATTGGCGGAATATTTCTTCTTAATTGAAATTCGATAGCTCAATGGAATAGCTCCATTCAGCCAGCAAGTATATTCAGTAGGAAGATACGTATTTTTTTGTACATAATTCGTATATCGTGCTTGTCTTAAATTCAAAATGTTTTTATTCACTTAGTGAGAAGACCGCTTTATTCACTGTTAATGATGAATGAGATGCTCTTTTTCGAGTGAAATTTATAGATACTTATCTAACCTAACCTAACCTACTATAAAAAAATTGTAGATAGAGCAATGTTCGTTACTAAAGCAGTTTTAATACTTCACTTATTATGATAGAACATGCCTTCCTTTTCATGTGTTTTTATTTTTATTTAATTATGATACTTAATATAATGGGGAAAATAAAGTTCCCGTGGATTTGGTGTACCTCTAATCGATTTACTAACCCTGTTACTCTATACGGGAAGCTTGGTATAATATTACCTACATAGTTAATTTAACATTAACCTATAACACTATTGCACTCCTATTCTTAATTTTATTTAATCTTCCAACTAGGGCTCCGCATAAACCCCGACTGCGTAGAGTTGCTCCTTAAACTGCAGAGCCTTTGGAAATCCCACTAATAAGTGTTTCACGAGGGCAAGTATCACTTGAGCGTGCTAAGTGAGATAAATTGCAGTTTTAATTAATGCCCCTACCACGTCCGCTGTCCGACGGCCGGCCCGTCCGGAAAATGCTCAAAGCCTCTGAAGCTTTTGCATGCAAATTGCGACCGCGAACACTGTATAGATTCGGCGCTTTAATTTCCGAATAAGAAAATTAATAAACGGAATTCAATGAATTCAAAGTACATAAATATATCAAAGAGAATGTAAATGCTACGTAAGACGGTATTACAGTCCCTTGCGTAGCATTTTTTTTTTATAGGTCTGTGTTCCCACCTTAGCTGTTCTGTGGGGTTAGTACGAGAACTTGTGAAAAAGTTATCGATACGTAAACGATGGCAAATGTATGAAAAATTCAGTTTCCTTTTAAGTCCGATAGAGGCGCTGTTCAATTTTTCATACATATTTGCTATCGTTTACGGAACGAATACTTTGTCGCAAGTGCTCGTACTAGGGCCACTGTTGACAGCGTTGATAGTGTCGTTGTCACACTAGACAGAAACTGACATCAATTCTCATAATGGCGGCTGTAGTTCTAATTTTGCCCACCTGAACAGCTAAATTGGTGGCACGGTAATGGTCCCTGGGTGACCAGGCTGTTAAAAGGCGCAGAGGTTTCCAAAGGATCACGCTGCAACCCGCCTACCAACACAAGTAAATTTTTCTCAGTATTGCGAAATGCTGTATGCCGAGCTATTGTCGAAGTAAAGTAGTTCAACATTATTGTCAAAATACAGTAGTGAAGTGTATAATATTATAAACAAACTAGCTTCCGCCCGCGGCTTCGCCCGCGTTGTTTGAGAGAAATATAATCGAGTTCTCTGCAAAGTAGGTACTTATATTTTAGGATAATATAAATATTTCATCCTGGCTATTGACGACCGGTATGGCTAAGTACTAACACATGTGCCTTATGAGCAGGAGGTTTCTGGTTAGGTTCCGGCCTGGCAGATGTTTGAATGGTGAATTTAATTAAATATTTATATGCTTTCAGTCTCAGTGCTAGTTATCTGTTTTTTTTTACTTATTTGTACGTCACCTTTCCTTGACACTCGAACTCGCGAGCCGCTTGCGGCCCAGCAAACCGCGCGATATCGAAAGTTTTTTTTCACTTGTTTGTACCTTACCTTTTCATGACACTTGAACTCGCGGGCCGCTTGCGGCCCAGCAAACCGCGCGACGTCAAAGGTTTTTTGTTTTACTTGTTTGTACGTCATCTTGCCTTAACACTCGAACTCGCGGGCCGCTTACGGCCCAGCGAACCGCGCGACACCGTTTTTTTTTCTTATTTGTACGTCTTCTTTCCTTGACCCTCGAACTCGCAGGCCGCTTGCGACCCAGCGAACCGCGCGACACCTTTTTTTTAGCCATAAATAAAGCCATATAATTGTATAGCCATTAAAGCCATATAATTGTAGTCATAGTTCAGAAAATTATGGTTATAGAAAAATTCGAATGAACGAAGCTCTGTAGACTTAGCCAAATTTCAAAGATGTACCACTCCGACATAGCATATACTTTTTATGGTTTAAACATAGAGAAAACTGATTGATAAACGTTATTTGTTACGACCATTTCACAAAAAGGTTAATGGCCTTTGAGCTAGAACTCTTTAAATTTATTACAGTTTTATCGCTGTTACCAAGAATGATCGTTCTTGCTGTTACTCAAGAAGTCACCATCAGATAATGTTCAAAATAATTTTGAATGAAGGTTTTAAATATGACCTATCTGTATCGTAAGACTCAAGTTTCTATGTCTTATAGTTTAGAAATGCAGGGGGGGACCAACTTTTTGCCACTTTGGCGGGCCATATTTCGCAAAGTATAGACTTTATAAAAAAGTGATGTATCAAACCTTACCTTCATTTTAAAAGACCTTACCAACGATACCCCACACGAGTAAGTGGAGTGATAAAAAAAAGTTCGTCCCCAATTCACATGTAGGTGCCACCCCTAAAATGCAATATAATATATTTTTTATACTTTTAAATACACTTCACAACGAATACACCCTCCAAATTTTATGTCTCTAGGACCAGCAGTTTAGGCTGTGCGTTGATATCTCAGTCTGGACTTTGAATGTTATATATACAGATTATCTTAATATTATGCATTATACAAATTAAATTACGTTTATTATTACCTAAAACAATTTGAAGCATACCTAAATTCTTCACGGCTTTAGTATCATCGCACCAAACACAATAAAGGAGGCAGATACGCCCCGAGGGAAATGAGTGTGAATATAAGAATACCCCGCTAATGACGTCGAAGTCGATACCGCTACATATTTCCTGTACAATGTATATTCTAGCACATCCTTGTTGCTGATAACCAAAATACCTACAGACGAGAAATTTTTAGGAAGATGGGGTGCGAGTGTGTCAAAGGCCTTTGTGTCACCTCTCGCTATTGAAGACACTTCACTATGACACCGACGCATCATTTGTGCACGCCAAACGCAGAAAAATACCATTGAACGAAAACCAATCCATTTCCCGAAATTGCTGTTTTAATATATATTCCACTCTCGAATCTCGATTACGGCACGGTAAAGTACGGCAGTCGATATGCATTTATACTGTTTTTGTGGATTGGCTGCTTTTTTAAATTCTAAAAGGCTGAAGTTTTTATATTCATTTTAGTTTAGGAAGTAATAAAGGAGAAATATTACTCTAGTACAAAAGAAAACCTGTTTTGATACCTACTAAAAGTGTCCCATAATTATATTAAAATTACTGCTAAAGATTCCACCATACTGCAACAGACCGAAGCGGAGCCTAGCCTAGAACCCTGTCAATTTGGTTTGTTAGGTATCATATCTGAAAATTTGCAATTACGGAATTGCAAATATTCTGATGTGATATCACCAAAAGTTAAACCAAAGCAAAACAATCAAAAATTTAACAAATAGAATAGACAAGTAGTTATAAATGTTATAAGCAATCTCTATTGAAATCTCTACAACTGGAACCTGAAGACAATAAATATGAACTCATTGCGCGTCGTTTTATTAATTTCTGCAACCATTGCCAAAGCAGAAGCCGCAAGATTAAAGTCTCTTGGAGATCTCGGAACAAATTGGCCGTTTAATGAGATAGTTCGGAAGCGGGAGGCGGGATTAGGCCTAAATGAATCAAAGTTGCTCCGAGGCCGGGTTTCGTCCAATCGATTGCCTCCCTGATGTATTATGTACATTTTCTGGTAGTTAGTGGCCATATCGTTAATTATGCAAGCTAAATTACCTACTTTAGTGCCACCCTAAGGTGCTTGTTTACATGCGAGCTGTGAGGTATCAATGTATGGAAGTAATTTGGTTCACATTGTTCTAACAAATATCAACAGTTTTTTCACCAAAAAAAATAGAGTCAGTAACCAAATAGCGCAATAATTCTACAGCATGTTGGTTACACTCACCTTGCTGCATAAACAATTCCTGTTGAAAACCAAATGAAGTTTCAAAAGTTGATAATGCATGTTTTAAAACTGGGCCACCGCGGGAGCGGATGGCGAGCAAAAGGGAACCCTGACGTCCGTGAGCCCGTGAAAATCCCTAACGCTTTAAATATCCAATGAGCTGGTACTATTTCACTGGGACAATGAAAATTTAATCTATTAATAACAAGCTCTTTTTACTTGACGTAGAATGTTGCGCCGATGTAATGAGTAGACTCGTAATATGTACATAAATATAATAATTATATATTTCGGTATATTTTCTACCGATTTCAAAAAGGAGGTTTCCAGCTCCAGCTTCATTTGGTGCCCGGTGGCTCAGTTGGTAGTGAACCTACTTTCTGCGCTTGGGGGCGTGGGTTCGATTCCCATCTAGGACAAACATTTGTGTGATGAACATTTGTGTTTGTTCTATGTCTGGGTGTTAATATCTATTTAAGTATGTATTTAAAAATATATATGTATGTATATCAGTCTCTGGCAGCCATATTACAAGCTTTGCTTAGTTTGGGGTCAGATGACCATGTGTGCAATAATGTCTCACATATTTATTTATTATTATTTATTAATTTTTTGTGTACAGTTACGTGATTTCTTCGCTGATTATGAACCGATTATAATGTTTTTTACAAGCATTTAATTACCTTGCCTTGTTAGTATGGCTCAAATCTTGCAACTGAATTATAAAACAGTAATTATCCCCAACCGATTGAGCTGAAATTTTGCAAAGTACACGTTTAGTTTGGATGACAATGCATGACGACGCTAAGTGACGTCACACTAAAGTCAATATGGCGGACAAAATTCAAGTGTTTGCTGAAAAGAATACGAAAAAATGTTGTTGTTTTTTTAGTTTTTGGCTCATCTTTCCAATATGTGTATAAAGCTAGGAGGCTATTTTTTTTCACAGGTAGGTCTACACAGGAAGCCTAAATCTGAAACGGCGTACTGCGATAGTCAAAAGTTTTCGTTTTTTTAATTATTATTATCGCGTAAGTAAGTTAGTAAGTAATTTATTTATGAGTCGACGTTTAACTTGTCTTGCGTATGATTTGGTATGAACAAACTTTGAACGTGATTTAATGTTAAAAGATCACGCAGACCTAGATAGAAAACACCTATTCTCAGTTACTGTTATACATTGAGTAAGCAAGGAAAGCAAACTACTCTTTGTATTGTACAGTTACAATGTACTTAGGCTGGCCTTTGTTGCAGTCGCACATCAAAGTTCCTATATATTAACTAACGAGTACGTATCCACGTATTCGAGAGCAAAACCTCGCGTAATTATCCGAAGAGAAAGGGTAATATAAAGTTAGTGGCTTTTAACATGTTGAAGCGTTCAGCAAACTGTGGTTGTTCTCGTGTAAAACTTTGTGTGAACTCACTCCTATGTTAACCTTATAATTGCGATGATTTGAATAATTTCGCGATGCTGTAAAAGTTCGCTTAGTGTGTACCTATCTATGTTTTGTGTATGTACTTAAGAGCCCCGTTCACGCCACAGCTACCTCGCCTGGTCTTATTATAACATTTTAGGATAATAAAAAATAACTGCGTGCGCATTTTAAATTCCTAATCAGCCATAATACGTGAACTCGCGTGCCTGATGCGGCGGGTATTTGGCAGCTGTAGATCTTTTGCAGCTGCCCACCAGCGGCAACACTTACCTGAATATGGAATATGACAGGTTTTTTTTAAATTCAATAACAGGCATGCTTTTGACCGCCAACTCGCCTAATTTTAAGCGATGATGCAGTCTACGATAAAGCACGCTTGCCTAGGTAAAAACATAATACTTAGGTAAAGATACCAATTTTTAACCGACTTCAAAAAAGGGGGAAGTTCTTAATTCGACAGTATGTTTTTTTGTATGTTTGTTACGTGATTACTCCGCCAATTTATGAATTGATTTTGTTGATTATTTTTTTGTTTGGAAGGTCATACTTCAGAGTTGGACCCGTATAAATATTTTCGAAATTGTTTCAGTGAAAATCAACAAAAAAACTCAAATGAAGTTTTGTTTCCTACTTTTTTTAGTTTAATGTAGGTATAGTCTAGTAATCGATATTTTTGTCTAAAAATGTACTTTAATCTGTGTCTAATTTACTTAGGTATGTTTAATCACCTGATATCCAATGTAAATGTAGATAAAAAAAAGTGTAACTATAAGCGAGAGGTAACAATTGCACCATCTCACTTTATGATAACAATAACCCAGAGCTTCGTAAAATGGGAACTAAAACTTAGGTAGGTACAATAAAACGCAAGTAAACCGTCAAAATTCTCGACTGCTTCACAACTACACATCTGTGAAAACATCTTGGCATATTATGTTTTTGTGGAACACTCTCGAAATGAGAGCAATTTATTTAATGGGCCAGATATCTAGTTGCTTCCTCGCACTTTCTTGTAATCACGGATCACAAGAAACAAACTAATCTGGTTGTGAACAAGACAATCTTTTGCTCTATATTGTTGTTCATTTTAGAATTTTTTAGTCTTGAAAAGTTATACTAGGATTTTTGGGTTGTGTTGAAACAGAAAGAGAAGAGGTGAAGATCGAATTGAGTAGCGTACTTTGAGTAACAAGGAGGTAAACAAGGAGAAAAAAGGATTTCTTACTATGTACATATTAGCCTTGCTTTTTATCGTCTCACATATTGCAATAGATTTTTGTTCATTTTGGAATTTCTTAGTTATGAAAAGTTAATTATTATTATTAGGTTAATTGAATTTAAGCGGTATTAAGGTAGGAAGTGAAAAGGTAAAGATCAGGTTGAGTGGCGTACCTGGGGTGAAAAAGGGTAAAAGACGATGAAAAAAGTTTTTCTTACTATTAGCCTTGCTTTTTATTTTCTCACAGATGTCGTCTTGGTCAAACTTAATTTTGCTGCACTCAGGATTCTAGTCATAACTCCTACGCCTAACCCTCGCTACGCTTGTCATTCAATGTGTGGTCATGACTAAGGACACAGCTTTATTCCCTTGGTAAATAATTTAAAATTTTCACATTTCTTCGCGACTTTCCGTCTCGTTTTCGTTTTTCCTCTCTCATGTTGACACTTTACAGTTGGTCAAATGAGTCCAAAATAATATTAATTATTGTGTTACTTGAACCATGACACATGACGGAAATATTGGTATTACTTGTCCCATGATACTACTGGGACGAAAAAATTTCATCATCATCCTGATTATGTGTAGCAGAAAGCTAAACACGGAGTTTTAAGATATTTTGCTAGACTTCAAATTCAGCCATGTTTAAATATCTGTAAATGAAAGTCAGAAAGAAGAAAACACGAAGATTTTTTTTAGGATGCAAATAAATCGGTAAGTAGAATCCTCACTATGCTAAAGTTGGTTGGAAGAGATCACTTATACCGATAAAGCCGCCAGTTGGAACACTCGTTTTTGACCTAAGTATATCATTTCTATGTCCAGTGGTGGATGGACTTATTATAATAATGATGATATAATTTCTTGTTAGAAAAATAATAGTACCTTCTCAAAACCCTCGGTGTCCTGCCTCTGTGCCTGACAAGGACGTCGTGGTCTCCATAGGAATGCACTGATAACCGTTACCTAGACCTAGGTCAATCGAACATAATAATTGAGCATCCAAGTAATATGTTAGGTACCTCCATAGATATATATACCTACGATATTTGTACGTATCTCTTAACACTCTTCTCATAAAATGGTCATACAGTATCACGGAGTGCATTAAGCACTTCACCCAACCACATCCGCTGGACCCTCCACTAAACCAACATCGGTTTGAGTAAGACGTGTCGGGCAATATCCCTCGTATAAATAGAGCCTTTTATCGACAATCTGTGAGTAAACACAATACCATTGAGTGGTCCGCCCATCGCGAGGAACATACATACGTGGTGTACCGTCTTCGACCGAATTTACAATGTGTTGTCTGAGAATTGACTATATAAACGACGTGTACAGCGGATGGAGTGGTATTGGGTCTAGGGCTGAACAAATTATATAGGTTACCACAATGAGCCCGCATTTTCATTCTAGACTGTAATTTCTAAAACAAGTAAGTAGCCACCCAGCCATTATAGAGGAAATACAGAGACGGCATAACTTATGCAACTGATCACCGTAAGTAAAAGTGTATACACAAAAAGCGCCATCTTTTGAATTGAAATATTCAGCAAAGAAAGAAAGAAAAGCTATTATTTTGCGCACAAAACACTACAACATCAACATTACAAAACAGAATAAAAATAATTAATAAATAACAATAAACGAGGGAAGGTACCAGATTGTAATTTCTGGTGCGATTTTATTGCTAAATCCAATCTTACATCTAATTGAAAGTATAATAATTACACTGTCTATCCAAGCGGTTTCCTTGCTTTATAAAAATAGCCCCAAATAGAAGACAGAGTTAACTTATTATGCATGTAATTGCGCCCTTTTTTAAACTCGACAAAAGTTGGCGCTACATTTTATATAATACTAGCTGACCCGGCAAACGTTGTTTTGCCTTATAAATTAATAAAAACAAAAAATTTCGTCTAAAAATTAAAAAAAATATATTTAAGGGTGAACAACCCTTATCACTTAGGGGTATGGAAAATAGATAGTAGCCGATTCTCAGACCTACTGAATACGCATATAAAATTTGGTAAAAATCTGTAAAGCCGTTTCGGAGGAGTACGGTAACTAACATTGTGACATGGAAATTTTATATATATAGTGATGATGATACAGTGCGCCCGACATCTATATTTGATTATAGAGTACAAGAATGCAGGATGCACCTCACCCCCCTTTGCTGCGAAGTAAAAAAGCATTATGCCGTCACCTTAGTCACTGTCCTTCTCTGTAGTATTTATTTAGGTGAGACCTCGTTTGAAGACTATATTAACGAATGAAATGAAATATTCGGAAAGTTTATCGCAGGAATAGTACTAGACTACGAGAGTAGAAAAGATGAGACCACCTGGCTCTCCATAAGACTACCCCGAAAGACCACATCAAGCCGTGTTTCACGGCACATAGAACAATAAAACCTGGATTTCACGAATGGCAGCCCTCGCTGGCTGCACAGGCAGACTAGCGGTGCATGGTCTATGCACGTCCCGGTGCGGCGGTTTATGCTACATTATTTCTGGTGGGCACCGGTTAATATTCCGCCGGTGTCTGGTGCCCATCCCACTGAGAATACAAATACATTGCATTTTCTACTAACTACAGACGGTTGCTTCTCCCATGTTTGAATAAAACGATGAAAATACGTATACAAAATGGAATTTGAAAATTTTCTTATTTGAAAGGAAATTGTGGTTAGTGTTGGCTTTGCCCGGGTGGAGTTAGGCTTAGGTGCATTAGAGAAAATCATTGTCTTTCCTACTTTGTATTAAAAAAATAGGTAATAGAGTAAAATAAAGTTTTCTTTATAAATAACGAGAAAAAATATAGAACAATAGGTTACAACAATTGTTTCTTCTTAAAACTTTTTCTTATTCTAATACAAAACTATGATTTTAAAATTATTAAGTACATGTTTCCCTTACTTATACATACATATAATTAATATTTATATTCTTTAAATAAATAAATTAAACAGAGTAGAGGTATTATTACACATTTATTACACATACTTACATATAAATTGATCGTCATAACAAATTAATCTACTTAATAAAATAAATAATAACCTAGTTGGCCGACGCATTAACATAAGTCAATAAATGAGTATTTTATTACAGGACATTAATTCAACAAACGCTTTATTACCCATAAGGATAATAAGGCTGATTAAATTAAAATAACATAATGAATCACCGAGATTTGGAAATATGCCAGCGATACCTCCAACTTCCAACAAATTGAACCTGGTGCCAATGTTTTTTTTTTCATACTTGCACAGACCTTTATCTGGATCTCAGATCAGACAAACAAGGGAGATTATGGTAAGTTAGGGGGGCGGGTGCGAAGGCATCAGGCCTAAATCAGTCTTAATGCCTTTAATTACTCTAAGTACTCTACAGACGACCTTGCCCCCCATTTTTTGCACCATAAAACACATTCATTTATTTAATTCGAACATTTCTTCATTTGCGACACCGCAAGATTCTTGGTCTTGGTTAAAAAAAATATTAAATGAAACGTACCTACTTATAGTTTTTACGTTAAGTGAAAAAAATGGGTGAGACATTTGAATGCGAACGATAATTAATATTGTATTAAGGCATATCTACCGTTTGTCTGATCTGAGATCAGGATAGACCCCCACGAGTTCGCCTACTCTGAGTACTCACCATATAATCCAGTTCGGCCTCCATCGTCTTGGCAGTAGTTTATCAGACGACAACATAAAAAAATTCAAGATGCGCCATTTAATTGTAAACAGTGTTTCAAAGTAGTTGAACGAGCTTGTGACGTCACAGTAAGTTAAAAAAATTCATAAATTTAGGTTTTATACAACTTGACATACGGTGTGATTACCCTGTGGAGAAACTTGCGATTGCTACTGTCAAAATAGTTTTTTTTAATTCTTTCTTCTTGTGAGGTTTTTGGTTTCATACTTCTTGTGCATTTTACCAGTGTGAAGTATTGAAATATTTTGCGCCAAAACTCCGATAAGTAACTTTAAATTTGATATTGACTTGTGAATTTTTTGTGCAGCTATTTTTGTTTACCATTACTGACGCCGATCGCTATTGGCGCTAGCTTCTATGCAATATTGCGACTAGCGTCAACATGTCAGAAATCAACGAAGAACAAGAAATAGTGATATAAATTTGTCATTATCACTATTTTGACAGCGGCGATAGCAATCCACAAGTTACATAATAGCCTAGCTGTATTAGCTTCCGTGGTGTAACGAATAAATTATTCATCCCCGGGTGATGCCGGATGAAGTTCCCGAAAACCGATGTGAATAATTAATTGAAGCAATCCCTAAATAAAACTTGAGGGCTAGCTAAAACCAGTCAGGTTTGGGATAAATGGGCGAAATACTTTAACAGTAGAAGGTAGTTATAAACATTGTTTTACGTTACGTTTATGATATGTTTGAGAAGTGTATCTCAAATTATGCTTAATGACTTCACATTATGGGGATATGAAAATAAACTTACAAAACTTCAACAGTCTGTAGTGACGACGTAATGCAAAACCACCCGGACCCGGATATGTCCTAAAACTGCGACTAGAACCACCGGAGGATGGGCAGCAGCGTCCTCTTAGTAAACTGTGAGCGCTCTGCGATCCCCAAGCCTCCTGCCAAGGTGGAGATTATGGCACCCGCCCTTTTTTCTAATAGGATGCCTTTTTTCAGCAGTGGACGTCTTCAGGCTGATGATGATGAATGCAAAACTGCTGCTTAGCCTGATGATGACATATCACAACCCTTTTCCCATTCGTTTACAAAAAAATATGTTGGTACTGGTTACATCATGTGGTAGCAAAAAAATTCTATTCATTCCGCGTCATATATTTTCATTTTATGGTTAACCTATAGCAATATCATTGGGGTGTACATCTCCAAGGGCGTAGGGGTGCTTATCGTTCGTCTTAAGGTAATATATCCCATCCTTCCTGCAAATGAATAACATTTGTTTTACTCTTTTAAAGTCAGTATGATCTTTCTTGAATCTATGGTGCGTTGCGGAATGATAAAAATCTAGGAAACTATTTAATGTAATCAAACTAGAGGCAGTTTTTTTGCATTATAAATTATTTTCTCAAGTATCTTGGAAATTCTATCATTATTCATACAACTCAGAAAATAAATTAAATTGATCTGAGTGTGACAATCATGTATTTGACGTACATCTTTGAGATGTACGTCAAATTTTAAACTTATATTATTATTAATAATCTGACATGACATAATATTTGACATATCAGTTTGATGTTTTTTTTTTAATGTTTTGCGATAAAATTATAATAGATATGATAAAAACTGATTGCATGCTTTAACAGCGAAAATAGAGTACTTATTTTAAAATTATTTAAGATCACAATTTATTCCTTACACCTATTTTGCAATGAATAATGAATTATTATGAATTACAAATACACGCAAGCAGCGGCCGGCAAAGTTAGTTTGGAATCCATATATGTCTATGAAAAGTCATAACTCAGAAACATGGCAACCAAAGAGGTAACTTATCAAAGATTTTATTTAAATTTCGAACTGGTAATAGAAAACTGTTAATACTTATTGTTATGCTTCATTGATTCTAGGATTCAATTATTGATTTTATTTAAGAAAATGAATTCCAGCTAAGAAATTAATGTGGTGAAAATATTGTGACACCATCGTAAATCCAAGAAAGTTCACCTTAAATCGAAAAAGTAGTACATTCAACAACTATAATATATTATCTTTCTATTATCCACAGAGATTTTACTAATCGAATAAACAGATATTTTCTAATATAATGTTCTAAATAGTACTACTACTACTAATTAGTTTGAATTTCCACGCATTATCTAAGAAAAATAATATAGAAGCCGCAACTGAGCATTCATGAACTTTCGTATGTTGGCCTCGGCTGCGCCGTGGCCCAAATTTTCACGTTCGTCCATAAATGCTTCTTTTGCCGGCTGTTGCAGTAATGGATTTGGCCAAGTTTATTGATGCAATGAATACCAGACAGTGAAATTAATTAAAGCTTAAAACTTAATGCATCCAGGAAAAAGAGCGAGGGTTAAATTCTTTCCATTATATAAAAAAATACTAAAACAACAAAAACAGCATTTTTTTCAGTTATCTAATGTGATTTAAGTAAATATTCATAGCTAATATAAAAATACAGGTTTGTTATCTGTTTTTTTCTTCTATATTATTTGCTTAAGAAAGGTTCTTGAGTGGAGGCCACGAACCGGAAGACGCAGCGTAGGTAGGCCTCCCACTAGATGGACCGACGACATCGTGAGAGTCGCGGGCATCCAGTGGATGCAGATGGCAGGATGTCGTTCAGTGTGGAGGTTAAAGGGGGAGGCCTATGTTCAGCAATGGACGTCTTATGGCTGATGATGATGATGATTATTTGCTCATCGTGCGTGAATCATGAATTGAAAATGTATGGCGACTTAAGCCATTGTGTTTCTACCTTGGCCATGAGCGTAGCTGCGGATAAAGGCAAGCAGCTGATCTTAGTATTTTTCCTACTTGACTTTTAACATACCCGTAATGTATATCGAAGCCGCCCATGATGAGTTTCTCCCCAGTTCCTCTGCATGACCCCGTGTAATAGAGCTCGTCGTAACTGTCGCACCTCACGGCGGTGAATGGGACGTTGGATATTATGGACTCCGAGAAGAACATGTGCGCTCGGTTATGTGCGCATAGACCTGGGAAATTTGGGAAATTACTGGGTATAAAGAGATTATTTAAATAAAATATTCAGGATATTTTTGGTCACGTTCATCTGACCCTAAACTAAGCAAAGCTTGTAAGATAACTCTTTATTAAAAAATCACACAAACAAGGAAAACATACATTACAATGAAAATAATATCTAGGTTTTTTAATAGGCGGCCAGCTTTAAGCGATCCTACGAGCACGAGCTTGTACTATGGCTGCCAGAGACTGTTGTACATACGTGTAATATATATTTTGAAATACATACTCAAATAGATATTAACAAAACTAGATATAAGAAACACAAATGTTTATCACATGAATGTTTGTCCTAGGTGGGAATCGAACCCAAGCCACAGAATACACCAGAGACCCACGTACCCAAGTGAAGAAGGCAAGTTCACAGGTTCACTACCAACTGGGCTACCAGAGCAGTCAAAACATCTAATATTATATCTCAGAATGACGAGCACAGTGCATTGCTGCAGGGCTTTTAACTGTTGAAGTTCTGAGTACCACTTAACTTTTATGGTGAAGCAGAAAACGTGGCGTTTACCATCAAGCGAGTGACTTTGAATAAAACATACATTCGCGAAAACTGAGGTGTTAAGTTGGGTCTCGCTCAGTCACGTCAGTTATAAATAGCTTGTACTCGTATTTGACCTGGCTATCATTTAAAACTTCTTACCTCTATAATCGAAGCCGCACCCGGGCTGCCAAGTGCCTCCATTAGGATAGAAGTCAATATGCCCCAGCGGCGAAGCAAAGCCCAAGTACCCCCCACATGTATGGATCACCTCTACATGGCGCGCGTCGTGCTTGTCTAGGCGGGCATTTTTGTTGCCTAGGGTGAATAGAGGCAATGCTGGATCTAACCCTGTAATAACAAGACCACCAAAATCATATAAATTGATAGCAAAAGTTGGTCTAGCAAGAGCGGTAAGACCTGCTGCGGTAAGACCCAACTGCCCAAAGACGAGGACATTATTTTCGGGTATTATGTATGTTTGTGTGTTCCTGTATTACCTCGTGTAGCCTAAACGGCTTGACCGGTTTTGATTAATGAGGTGTTGTTGGATTCATCTTTATGTATGGAGTGTATAGATTATATATTATAAAAAGTACCTGCATCGCATCGCATTGTTTGCTTTTTGACGACCTTTGACAGTGTCAGCCTAGATTTAATAATTATAATTAATGTAAGCAGATACAGAACTGCTATGCTAAACCGGAGAGGCTCATTGCACTCTTCATTGCATTACGAAAGAAATCAACTGCCCATACACAGACTAGGTATAGCTACTACGTAGAAGTCTTTGTGCCATACCTTTTGCCAAGTGTCAACAGATAATGTTTTTTCATTAGGAATAAAATATGTCAGTTGATCGTTATGTCATACCTGTAATAGTATCAATGGGTCCCTGCTTGACATACGCGCCGGCAATGCCAACAACATGAGCGCCCAAGCTATGTCCTATCAGATGAACATTGTTCATCGAAACTCCCTCTCCGATGAGAAAGTTAAGAAACTCTGTGAGGATCCGTCCAACTGATGCCACGTTGTAGCTGGCTAGGACGTAGTTCACCATCGCGGCTTTGCCCCAGTCTACGACGACTATGTTGAGATCGCTGACGTTTAGGTACGCTGGAATAGATTAAAGTTTTATTTTTTTTAAATACTTCACTATTTACGCAATCACCTAAGCTGAATCGCTTAAATTAAAACAAGTGAAGGTACGGCCCCTGGGGCCTTCCGCCCAACCCTAAACGGGGGCCCGAATAGGTGCAGTTTGCAAAATCTCGCGAACGCGAACCTAACGCGCCGAGATACGGTTCGGGTTCGCATGATTTTGCAAACTGCACCTATTCGGGCTCACTTAGTCCTTCTAGATCCCTACCGAAGTATTTATCACAAACTTTAATTAGCCTAGTTCGTATCGAGATAATATCTCACACGCTATGACAATAATATTAATTGCGAAAGTTTTTCGTAGTGTGTGTGAAAGTATGTTTTTTCGCGTATTCAGGGTTGGTCCCATAGTAAAAGTTGTTCATAATTATAGGTATTATCAACCCCTCTTGGGTTAGTACGTACACCCTTTCCGCGTAACCCTATACATAAATTTACGATTACTATAGAATACTAGATAAAAAAGATGATCACAACTAGTATACTTATATAAATCTCAAATAATTTATATGTCTCCGAGTTAGAAATAGTAGTCCTATAGTTATACTATATCCAAGTGTTTTTCAAACTGTGGATCGCGGGGATCGCAAAGCCTCGATAAAAGAAAAAAAAAAAACAAAGTAAAAAAATATTTTTACCAAAAAAATAATAATGAGTAATTTTAAAATAAAAAGGTTGTACAGTATTTTATATTTGTAACATAATAAAATACAGATTATAAACTGTGGCACGTCCCAAAGGTCCCAAATATTTTTTTTTTCGTACTAACCCCTTAGTCGCGTCGTGAAAAAGTTTGAAAAACAGTGCTATATCCTATACTTGATTACACTGATCTGTGGTAACACCGTTCAACCTGTACATCTGCTTAAGAAGTAGGTAAATAAGACATTATATATCTTATCATAGAGGGCATCGAGATAAACTTTAAAAGTCACCTTTGTATAATAAATTTAGTCGTAGGTACTAGTAGATAATGCTTATCAGATATTGCAATTAATGCCATTAAAACGAGGTTTTCCCACTTTTAAGCAACGCCTATTACTGCAGATTTAAAGTCGCATTTAATGGAGCGTAACCGCATAGCATGGCGCTCACACACAGTCGTGCGTTTCGCTACTTCTATTTTTGAAGTTTTTCTCATATTTTTCGAAAAGTATAATGTAAAATGTAGGTACCTTCGCGGTTCCCTTCATAATTATGAAAGCTGTATATTAAATAGGAATGAGTCCCAAAAAAGGGAGAAAAGCGCAAATCAGTGTTATTTATTTTTCTTCTATCGAGTAAAATGTTCGTCCTTATCGTGTTTCGGTCTTTGCGGTTTCCTAAATAAAACATTCAATTGTGATATGATATGACACCATTTTAGCTGTCCTGTTAACTGATTTCAAAAAATAATATTTTGTTCGGTTACGCTATACTTCTAATTTGGCCCCATTGTCACCAAGTCAGGATCTGATGATAGGATCCCAGGGAAATCGAGAGCAACCTTCAAATTTTATAGGCACTTATTACGTTTTTCATATATTTTTTAAGTGGGTTTTTAATGTGATACACTTGTTATAATTTTAAGCTATAGTTATAACCATGCAAGCAGATAAACTTAAACTAAAATGCCCAAAATTGCTAAAACTCGGAAAGGACGGCCTTAACTCTCACAAAAGCCATTTTCCAGATTGGAGATTCTACGTTGAAGGGGCATAAGGCCTTGCTATGGATCCTGCACACCCATGGAACCATGAATTACGTTGTGCAGAATAATTAAGTAGCCAGTAAGAATGAATATTGATGACGTACCTTCCTTGATAGATTCGGGCATGGGCCCAGAGCCATCGTTCAACCAGCCATGAGTGAGCACTTTCACTTTCCGGTGAAAATCGAAATTGGAGTCCCGCAGGGATTTAGTGTCGTTGATCTTGAGAACTTGGCCCTCGTAGGGGTTTCGTCTGGAAAATTATAAATACTTAAAGTTGACTTCCGTCCGTGCATCGCGCCCGATCGCAGCCGTGCGCGTTTCTTACGCACGTGTCTAACGCGCGTAACCGCAACCTTCAAATAAATAAAAAAACGAATAAAAAAATTATCTTACGTTAACTAGCAAAAGTGATATTACGGTTTTCATTCAAGCTATTTACAAAACTGCACAGCGACTGACGCACAGAAAAGAGAAGTAAATAGAACGGAAATGAGAAGGAAACTCTGTCGCCAGGTATTGTGACAGATACTTGATTGAACATTCTCATTTATGTCAACGCGTCGAACTCCGCGTCACAGTTGCTCACACAGTTGCTATGGGTTTAAATGGTGCAAGTGGCTACAACAAATTTCTTACAAAAATACCTTCATAGCCGTTCTATTTTAGACAAAAAAAAATTTTTTCTGTAGACTGACGCGACTGTACCTACTGCCTGCCTACAAACGTTGGCAAAAAGAAAAAAATAGGTCAAGTATGATAAGAGAGTTTTCTACTAGTTTAAATAAAATTATTGTTTTGGGTAAACCGTATTTGGTTCCTAGAAGAACCGTAGCATGCTGGATACGCGCGAAATGGTAGTGGGTTCGAACATTTGAATTATCCTTTAGAAATTTAGGCTATGGGTATAATCCAATTGTTTTATTTAATAGTTTAGGATAAAAACTGCAATTTATTTACGTTACATAATATAAACAATAGTTAAATTGCTTTGTCAAATTCTACTCTCACAACGACAAGAAAAACGGCCTCCAGTTCTCGGTGGCCTAGCTATTCCTAGCCAAGGAAGCCATAATGACGGCAGGTCCAAGGGGGTCCATAAAACTACCAACTGAGCTCAGTGGCGTGCATTAGGAGAAGCCTATATCTAGTAGTGGACAATATAGGATGATCATGAATGTCAACTTCTGATATATGGAAATAGTCACGCGCATGCAAAAAGGAAGCAGAGCAATAAAATCTTAAACTTTGTTATAACCAGGCAAAGCTTTTTAACCGACTTCAGAAAAGGAGAGGGTTCTCAACTCAGCAGTTTTTTATTTATTTCTATGTCTGTTACCTCAGAACTCCGTCATTTATAAACCAATATGTAAAACTCTTTTTTGTAAATAAAATATACTTACCTACTCTAAGATTGGTCCCATATAAATTACAATCAGTCATAATCAGTTCAGTTGTTTGGTTACTAAATCAAAATACATAACTAGAAACAATCCAAGTAAACGAAATTGCATTTACTAATTTTGAAGTCGGTTTTTTTAATTTATAATTATTAACTTCACAAGCGTTAATAAGTAAGGCGTTAGTGATAGTACATTGCTTATATTTTGTTCAATAAATTAAGGCGCTTACCCGTTTAAAAAACATTAAATATAAAAAACTGAAGGATGCTTTGTATGTAATGAGTGGGTAAAATATTTTAGAAGATTATTGTAGTAGAGATCAAAGTTTAAGTCCGACTTCAAAGAAGTAGGTAGGTAGGTAATATTATTATTCAAATTGTATAGCATTCATTCAATCGTAAGGTTAACCACCTGACTATTTTAATGGCTATTGAAGATCAATGAAAGACGTTAACAGTTAGATACCTATTGTGATTATGTAGGTAACGTATGTACATATTTCCACGTGAATCGTATCCTTTACGAGCAAGTTCATTGCCCCTGTTTATCTCCACATTTCTGTATTATTCTAAAGTAGTTTTTTGTTCCTCTGAACCGTTATTCCTAGAAATGAGGTCTTTATTCCCTCACGCGCTTTGAAATGATAAAATTACGATAAATAGTATCTCAAACAGGTATGTAACCAGCGCTGTCACGTACAAAACGTTGTACAGCAAAAATAATTGCTAGTCTACTATTGTACGGGTTCGTCGTACAAATGTGGTGAAATAAAATGGGTTTCGGTGGCTTATCGAACATTTTGTAGAGGTGACATTAATTTGTATTGCACTACACCTATAAACTCATTAAAACTACTAAGTACATGCGTATTCAAAACTAGTTATTAGCTATTATAACTTTAACCAGCCATAACAAACTGCATGATAGAAATAGCAAAGGACCAAGCAGTCTACCTTGTCCAACGCCAGACACGATAGAGGATTTATTTGACGCAACACGAAATCTTACCTAGTAAAGAGTCTGAACTCAACATCGCTGTCGTAGACCCACCCCCAGGACCAGAATCGAGTCTCGTTGAGGGTTGAGACCGATGGATAGTTCTGGACGCTGGCCAGCCACACAGGGTCGTACGGCGCCGGCGCATCCCACTTCACCGCCGACACGACTGTGGAAAACATCTTTGTATCTACTTACTTTTTCCCATGATTAGTGTATTTACAAGCAAGTGGACTTACCTAAACCTAAACTAGCCAAAACCTCATAAAACATTCTTGGGTATCTCGCATTTACACTCAGGGTTATGCGGAAAGGGTATACTAAGCTGAAGGGGTTCATAATGTTCGTAGTATCCATCATTATGAACAACTTTTACTATATGGGACCAAACCTGAAATGACGAAAAGAAATCAGCTGTTCCATAGTACATTTTGTCAAGTGTTAATCAATGATCGTTTTCTATAGATATCTACGTTTGTCCACCAATTATAAGTAAATCACGTTTACGAGTCATAACCATAAACTTAGGTGAAATTATCGTTTTTAGATTCTCTAAATTGTATTTATTATTTATTTGTAATTTTTCTCTGGAGTACATAATCTAAATTGGTGAATTCCGTTAAATTCAATATGTGGCATCGTAAACAAACAAGATTTTTACGTTGTCTTACATATTATGGATCAATGTTTCAATTAATAGTAGGCTGATTTTAATTTATTTTTTCTCTCCCACAGCCCCAAATTCCGATTATTTGATATTTGCTCCCTATAAACTTGGTCAATGGATCTGGCAACCCTATTCACAGCGGGCCTTACGCTTAATTCTAATCGCAGGCTCGAATTAGCGGAGTTTGCAAAATCACGCGAACCTTAACGTGCCGGTTTGCGGTCGCGCAACTTTTCGCAATCACCAAAACTAAATCGCTATAACAGACTCAAGAGGCGTAAGGACCCAGTTGCGTTGACGCATGACCCTTCCCAAGTTGTTCCGGTTGAGCGCATGTGTGCTGGTCCGTAAAACCACGCATCGAGAGAACTCACGTGGGTTAGTAAGTAATCAGATACTGACTAGCTTTACTGCGATAAGATTTATCCACGAACAAGTTCCAATCAATAATAATTGTCAATCAAACTCGAACAGTGCATTACTTGAGTCGCATTGCGTGTATTTAGTTATCTAGAAGCAACTTAAAGTGATAAATAGAACAGCAGAGCAATAAAGTCTCTGTCCATTTTTGGAGCTGAGACAGGATTGTTATCTTTATTTTAGCATTCAGCAGGTATGTTGGTATAGTCACAGCCGCTTTTCCCACACGAGAAAGTACAAACTACAACCAATTAATATTCATTGTTTGATTTGGGACACAGTGTTGATGTTATGCCAGCTTCAATTAATTTCACGGGAATTTTAAACTTTTTAATTACACAAACTTATGTTTATTCAAATGCCGATTTTATATATTGTTCTACCCATTTTATTATGATTTAAACTCAGCTGATTAGCAAAGAAAGTCTATAAGTAGGTATACCTACCTAGTATATCTAAAAAAATCATATTTTCTTTTTTAACCCCTGACTCGATGGGTGTTATAAGAAATATGTGTGTATCTGTGTGTCTGTCTGTGGCATCGTATAGCTCTCAAACGGTCGAATCGATTTTGATTTAGTTTTTTTTTTGTTTGTTTGAAAGGTGACTTTATCGAGAGCGTGTATCATCAACCTGAAGACGTCCACTGCTGAACATAGGCCTCCCCCTTTAACCTCCACAGTGAACGACATTTCGCCATCTGCATCCACTGGATGCCCGCGACTCTCTATTCAAGAAAATTTGTTCAGCCGTTTGTAGATGATTAGCTTTTTATCGGGGATTTTTTTAAATTTCAAATATAAATCTCAAAATAAAATGTGATTTCTCGACGGTGACGTGACGTGTATACTCCCGTTAGCATCCGTACCCCATGTGGTTCCTCCAGCGCCGACTGGAGGGCTGAGGCGTCGTCGTCACGGCGCATTCAAGCGGCAGTAGAAAGTCAACTCTTCTCTGTTTATACTAGATTTAAGAATAGTCGAGACGCGGTGGTAACACGACGGTGGTAGGACCATTTTGATGTAGGTAAGTAGCTACTTAGCTAGGTAGGTTCAGTTTTTACTCCCCGTAAGACCTAAATACTCAGGTAAATTAGGAAATAGAGAAGCAGGTTTCCAGTGCAGGTAAAACTGTACGGATCGGTAAAAGCGAGTGGAGCCGTATATAAGCTCATTAATTTAAAAAAATAATTTAAAAGCAATAGCTTCTAGTCATTTTCTTTTTCGCATTCTACTCAGCAAACTTTTTATTTGACACTCATATCATGGAGTCGCATAAAAAATAACTGGTCCGCCATCTTCGAGAGTCCTCCAAATGACGTAACGTAGCTAACCATGCAATTTTCATCCCAACTAAACGTGTAGATATGAAAAATGTCAGCTCTATATACCTACCGGTTATCCCCATAACTGTAATAAAATTCGGTTGCAAAATTTGAAAATGCTACATGAAAATTGCTCTATACAATATTATTCTTAAGTTAACGGTTTTATAAAATTCTGTCTTCATGACCTATAACTTGACTTAAAAATTGACTTAAAATAGGATATTATATGTTAATGTATGCGTTACGAAAAATGTATTTTTGATCAAAGCTTTTTATCTTCAAAAATGTTAAGGACGTGGGAATGAGATAGTCGTCAATGCTGTTAAGAAATAAGTCAGGCTCACGTATTTGGGAAGTCCCTATTCCGTGAGGCTATAGGTTTCCTTGTCAGGCTATAGGGTCATTTAATTTTAATAAAGTCATTTTATGTAGGTGTGTCAAACAAGACACATATTTTTTTTTTCTTATCCGTAAGTAATCTATAATGCTACCTAAAATATTTATAAGTCTATAGGACGTATTTTGACTTTTTTAGACTTTCGCTAGGTACCTAGATATGTATTGATAAAGTTTGGTAGGTACGTACACCACTGTGTTTTCCTACCTAAGCAAGGTAGAGGTAGACCTACCTTATTTGTAATTATACAAAAACCCGAGTTCCTAAAACCCACAAACGAACCTGCAAGCACGAACAGCCACCGAATCATGCCAGCTCCGTGAGCTCAGCCTCGCAGCAAACACCAGAGTCACTGACAGCGACACCAACTTTCCACACATCGAACAAAACTTTGCCAAACTTTAAACGAGTTAGAACGCTCATTTTGATGCTAAACCTAATTGCAGAACCGTCGTCGAGGACTCCCGCATTTTCACTGCCCGCTCGAGGCCAAGATCGAATTTAAATTTACATAGCGGTATACTGGAAGCATTGCCATTCAAAGTACGCGCGCCACTGCCGGCCACCGATCATATTAATCAAATTAAACCCTAATCATTATGGCTGGAGTGTAGAGCTGACGCATGGGACAAGTGTGCCACGGAAATGGTTACGGGATCATGTCATGTGAAACTTGATGTTGAATCATGTATTTAGGTGGGTAGGCTAGTAGGTATACATACTAGTTAGGTACCTTAGATATTCTACGCTCTCCCCGTCGTCTGTTTAAACGAATTATCTTGGTGGTTAACAGTATTAACTTTTTATTTCCATAGGCGTTTGTCTTTTGTTTTCCCTAGTAAAACATTCTGCCATAATGGGTTATAATCATGAACCTACTACCCAAAAGGGGTATACGTAGTAGATTCGTGGTTATAATAGATACACAAAAATAAACTGTCTTTTTCTGTAACATGTAGGTACCTACCTACCAATTTTTGGGTTCATAATTTGAAGAACCTTCTTCTTTCGAAAATTGGACTTTGACGTCGACCATTGGAGAGTTTTTGTCTCTCTGATTATCTTGAACGTGCTTACACCTGTGCGTACAATATTTCAATATGCAAAGAGGTTTGATTCGAATGCACAGAGATTTTGTTAGAAATAACAAACAAAAATTACTGGTAGTTAAGTAGGTAGGTACCTACCTAGGGGCTAGGTTAGGTAACACGGGGAACGAATGAAAATAAGATTTTTAGCCTCAACGTGAAGAAAACATGCATGTCACCTCATTTAAAACTTGATAATAGGTATCTACTTGGTCGTGAACGTGTTCTAGTGTGGGCAAGTGATATATCGGGGCAAAACATGTTTTTTATATTGTTTTCAAATCTACTTAAAAGCCTTTAACTAATTATAGCCTCCACTACTACTTTGTACTTTATTACTAAGGCAATTTGACTTAACCGTGACGGCGACCGTCACTTCTTCCTTCGACCAAAATAAAAGAATGGACGGGCCCTAACCATTGAACTTGATCAGTAAAAACGAGTCAAAACCGTCGGACATATACTTCAACACCTAATTATAAAAATGTACAGTATATTTGTTACAAATAAAAGATATCGGTGTCGCGACGTGTCGCGATACCATAGACAATTTTAATATGGCCACACTGAGGGAGTGGAAAGCTCGCTAGTGTGCGCACCCAAGTAAGTCATTTTGAATTCAACCGTCATACCTTGATCACTAGAGAGAGGTCGTCACTAGAGTCAGTGTGAATTTATAAAGTGAAAGTGTTGGTGCTCCGGGGAGTCCTGGACCGGCTGATGAATGGTAGCACAGCAGTTCCAGTCCCTCATTCTCAATGCGAAGCAGATGTGGTCAATTAAAGGCGTGTACGAGGGTAGGATGACTTTCAACGAAGACATCGCTCCAGGCACAAGGGTGAGCAAGATACACACCCAACCAATACACTTTATTTTCTTTTGTTTACACACTACATATCCGTTCAGATCGCGGCTCTTTCGTCATGGTGCTTCATGCCACACTAATTCATACTTGTCATGTCTGGAGGAGACACAATGGTGTGTGGTCGATGCGCTAGGTGAAGGAGTCGCGACATGGTGGAGTTGCTGGGATATGAAAGAATCCAGAGAATTTCATGTCAAGAAATCCTTATTTCTATACTACTGAAAGATTTAAATAAAAATGTAGTAGCTATATGTTTTTAAATAACCTTATTGGGTGTGTGTCTGGCTTTAGTACCTTTGCCTGAAATGAAAGAGTTTAGCTCTGTTTCTGTATAGTCTGTTGTGCATTTATTAGAAAAAAAATATGGCGCCGTTATTGAAAATACCGTATTAATATAATAAATTATTGTACGACCCTCAGCTAGAGGGGAAAATGGTATTTTAAAGAAGAAAATGTATAATTATTAAAACAGGATTTGTTTTCGTGTTTGGTTGTTTTTGCAACCAAATCGTTGTAAAAGGAGAAAAAAGGTTGGTTATTACGATGAAACAAAAACCGTAAATTTAAGTCGACAAATATATCTGCCGCCAGCGCTGCAGTGCAGCAGTGGAAGCGTCGTTGAACTAATGAAAACATTTTTTCAGACAATGTGTTGTGGGTGGTAATTGCATCATTTAAAAGTAAAACTATTATTTTAAATAGAATCAATTGAAATTCTTAGTCAGCTTCAATAATGCGAAAATTTCACTTATTTTAAGTATCAATTTTGATTTTCATCGAACTAGCAAAAGCAGGCTTAATGTTGCCAAATAAAGCCATTTTGATGGAAAATGGGTAAACTGGGAAAATAATTATACCTTTTGTTAAAGATTTGCTTGATCAAAGGCTACAATAAAGAAAAATTATTGCCTTAAATTATTATCACCTTAACACCATTAATCGCAGATTTGATTAATCATTCATATACATAACCATTACTCGTAATCTATTTATGTTTTCAACAATCGACAAAAAAAATCGAGTGGACTATGGCACTAGTTTATTCCATGTGCTGGCAACATTATTTGAGAAATGGTTTCCTTCAAACACGGAGTGAATAAAATATCTTATAATTACTGTATTTTACGAGTTAAATAGTGGAAACAAGTGAGTGTACATCAATTAACCAGTTACGGTGCCGGAGGATATTAGAGGTAAGTGATTTTCCGTCTAAGAACCAAATTTACGTCCAAGAATAGACGCCGGCAAATGCCGGCAGCGTCTTTTCATTTAAACTTAGTCGAATACATTTGAAAGTTTTAATGTAATTTCATTGGATATGTGTACTATAGATTACTATAGATAGAGAAGATTTCGTGTTTTCTTCGACATAATAACAGTATATTGTGAAGTATTTAACACATTCTACGCATAGAACTTTGTTGAACAAAATGGCTACTGTGTTTCTGTAGTAAATTTTTGTATTACTTGGCAGGAGTACGTTTTTGTAAAAATTAGTCTTTACAGCACGAAAACCACGTAAGGTTGTCTACAACGCCGGTATGTTCTATGATTAGTGTGTAATTACGTATTTCACTTATACTATTGTGTTTTATCAAGTGAAATTCCCTCACTGAAACTTCGGTATCGGTAGGTACTATAGGTACCTACCTACATGATGTTATAACTTATTGGTTCCTTCTTGGACGAAAAGGTATAGAAACGAAAGCTTGTTATTTTTTCTTTCTGTCAATACTGAGGAACACACGTCAGTGAAGGAAGTTCATCGAATAATCTTCCTTGCATACAAGGTTGGTAATATTTGGAGCTATTTGCGATAGTGGCGCCCTTATTAAATTCTAATATTTTCTGTCGAGCTGTTTATTTGAAGTCATAGTTAACTATCTACATTTTGAAAGATAGTTACATCGGTAAAACCTACACAAATAGTAATTTCCAGAATTCAGAATGCAATGCTCTTAAATGATATGAGTATATTAATTTTTCCATAATAAGTAAGTTAATACAAATTAGACTCAATATTTCTTATTGTAATGGAACTAATGCAACAGCCTTAAAAAGTATGTTGAGATTACAATTCAGTAAAATCTCTTTTGAATTTTTGCTGTCACTATGAAAATACCTAAAACACTTATTGTATTCTAGGAATTGTATGACAATTCTATAAACATCTATTGACTTTTAACATTTTGGCAAAAAATAAAATATACCTAAAAAAAGTTGTTTCACTATACAGGGTTACAAGGAAGTGTAGTTCATACAGGGTTATGAAGAGGTTTAACCGGGCAAAAATGAATATAATTTTCTACTGCCTCTATACCAAATGTATTGCGAACTTTTAACCATTTTTAATTAATATAAAAAATAATAATAATTTAATTATTATATAAAAAAAAAATATCTTCTCTTTTTTATTTTATTCTTTCTCTATGTGCTTAAATTAAAATGGCAACAACAGTTTTGATACTTATGTTATACTTGCCTAAAGATTGAGACCACTAATATTAACATTCCAGGATATACCAAGGCCAACGGGAATAACCCTACAAGATGGAACAGGTTTTAATCTCACGGTTGCAAGACATAGTGACGGGCATAGAGACCTTTACAAAACAAGCCTCAGAGCTTCTTGATACATTGTCGGAACAAAATATACAGGAAGCGGAGATCCTTAATAAAAAATTCGAAGCGTTCAACACGCGGTTCACCACTGAATTAACAAATTACTTTCACATTAGCACACAACCTTCGGCTGAGGATATATCAAATTTTAGTACAAGCCAATTGAAAGCAGAGGAGGTTTTCTCTGAATTGGCTTGTAAAATTAAAACAATTAAAGACAAACCGTCTACTAATCATAATGCGACAACTTCTTCAAAGCATCTTCCCAAATTACAGCTGCCAGAGTATTCGGGAGACGTTTTGCAATGGCAATCATTTTGGGATCATTTCTCATCCAACATTGATAGTAGAAATTTATCAGAAGTGGACAAATTATTATACCTCAAATCATCCCTGAAAGGAAAAGCAAAGGGAGCCATTGAAGGATTAGAAATGACAAATAGAAATTATTCCATTGCTGTAGCCACCTTAAAGGAACGTTTTGGGAAAGAGAACCAGATAATCGATGCACATTATGCGGCCCTGTATGCAGTCAAGGCCGCCAATAAAACTGCCACGGATTGTCGAAGAGCTTTAAATGAAATAGAAAGACACCTAAGAGTATTGAATTCGCTGGGTGAAGATATTACTCACAATAATCTGCGTTTCATGATAATAGAAAAGTTTCCGGAGGATGTGATATATGAAATGAAGGTAGCATTGAAAACTGACTCTATTGAAGATATGAGAAAGCAATTGGAAATTATAATATCAGCTAGAGAAGATGCCAGCCGGATCACAGACAACCATCAATTAAAAAATGACCATTATACTGTGGAAACTCTACATTTAAAGCAAGAAACTTTTCGCAATCCCCCGCATCAACCAAAATTTAGCCAATTTATTCCAAGAGGTAAAGGATTTAACAAGAGGCAACATATTACACCATCACCAAACCGGAATGTCAACAAAGGAAATAATGGCGGAATCAACAGTGGATATAATAATGGATACTATAAAAGAAAATTTGATGAAAGGCAAACCCATCCATTTGTTAGACAGCACAACAAACAAAATGGGCATTTTAATAAAGAACATAACTCTAATAAAGAACAGAACAACAAGAAAAGGAAGCAATCTTGTATTTTTTGCGATGGCCCGCATTATAATGACCAATGTAAAAAGGTAGCAACGCTTCATGAAAGAAAATTAAGGTTGAAAAATCGTTGTTATAGCTGTTTCCAAATCGGACATAGTTTGGCCATGTGTAATAGAAAAGGAAAATGTCCACATTGCCATACCTACGGAAAACACAATAGGGCGTTGTGCACAAGACTCATAAACATGAACTCAACAGGGACAGATACTAGAGTTATGCATACAAATGATTCGTACAAACCTTCTCTTACCATTCTCCAAACTGCAGTTGTTCAAGTAACAAATCAGGATAACTCGAAGAAACTGAGCTGCAGAGTTTTGATGGACTCCGGAAGTCAAAGATCCTATGTGGCTAAACGAATAGCAAGCCATTTGAACTTGCCTGTGCAAGAAGAAAATCATCTTTCCGTCTTTACATTTGGATCTGACAAACCACAAGAATACGAGAGCCCCTTAGTGAAACTATTCATTGAGAGTCGAACCAACCAGCACCGAACACTCTATGCTAACGTAGTTCCGACCATTTCTCAGGGTGTTCCATACCCGCTAGATGAATTGACACCCTGGAAAAATGAAGTTACTTTAGCTGACGACGGATCGTTAGATGACCGGATTGATATACTCATAGGCAATGACTATTATTTCACACTAATGTCCACGGAAAAACGCCAAATTCAGAGCAACTTGTTTTTGGTCAACTCTGACTTTGGATGGATTTTGACCGGCAAGACTGAGTGGAAGTCCGAAAGTGACTTGTCAGTAGT
This sequence comes from Agriopis leucophaearia, assembly GCA_949125355.1. Lineage (NCBI taxonomy): Eukaryota > Metazoa > Arthropoda > Insecta > Lepidoptera > Geometridae > Agriopis > Agriopis leucophaearia. Next base: position 13,751,631 of record OX421262.1, read on the forward strand.
GACATATTTCCAGTCCACAATGGATTCCAAATTAACAAAGCCAGACTTGCCTTTGGAAGAAGGAAGGGTCAAGGCTCTATGGGACTTGGAATCTATTGGGATTACGGACTCTCCTAACACCACTAAAGAAGAGGAAGCCCTCAAAAACTTTAATGAAACAACTGAATATGTAGACCAAAGGTACTCAGTATGTTGGCCGTGGAAAGAGTATCCGCCCAACATACCGACCAACAAAGGACTAGCACAAGGAAGGCTAGTCAATTTACTTCGTCGCATGGATAGAGATTCCTTAACGTCTTACAATGATACCATTGTGGATCAACTCCAAAAGGGTATTGTAGAAGTCATACCTTATAATGAAATCACTACCTGTGAATTCCCAACACACTACTTAGCCCATCATGGGATAAAGATACCAGGGAAATCTACCCGAATTGTTTATGATGGGTCAGGAAATGTCACTATGAAAATACCTAAAACACTTATTGTATTCTAGGAATTGTATGACAATTCTATAAACATCTATTGACTTTTAACATTTTGGCAAAAAATAAAATATACCTAAAAAAAGTTGTTTCACTATACAGGGTTACAAGGAAGTGTAGTTCATACAGGGTTATGAAGAGGTTTAACCGGGCAAAAATGAATATAATTTTCTACTGCCTCTATACCAAATGTATTGCGAACTTTTAACCATTTTTAATTAATATAAAAAATAATAATAATTTAATTATTATATAAAAAAAAAATATCTTCTCTTTTTTATTTTATTCTTTCTCTATGTGCTTAAATTAAAATGGCAACAACAGTTTTGATACTTATGTTATACTTGCCTAAAGATTGAGACCACTAATATTAACATTCCAGGATATACCAAGGCCAACGGGAATAACCCTACAAGATGGAACAGGTTTTAATCTCACGGTTGCAAGACATAGTGACGGGCATAGAGACCTTTACAAAACAAGCCTCAGAGCTTCTTGATACATTGTCGGAACAAAATATACAGGAAGCGGAGATCCTTAATAAAAAATTCGAAGCGTTCAACACGCGGTTCACCACTGAATTAACAAATTACTTTCACATTAGCACACAACCTTCGGCTGAGGATATATCAAATTTTAGTACAAGCCAATTGAAAGCAGAGGAGGTTTTCTCTGAATTGGCTTGTAAAATTAAAACAATTAAAGACAAACCGTCTACTAATCATAATGCGACAACTTCTTCAAAGCATCTTCCCAAATTACAGCTGCCAGAGTATTCGGGAGACGTTTTGCAATGGCAATCATTTTGGGATCATTTCTCATCCAACATTGATAGTAGAAATTTATCAGAAGTGGACAAATTATTATACCTCAAATCATCCCTGAAAGGAAAAGCAAAGGGAGCCATTGAAGGATTAGAAATGACAAATAGAAATTATTCCATTGCTGTAGCCACCTTAAAGGAACGTTTTGGGAAAGAGAACCAGATAATCGATGCACATTATGCGGCCCTGTATGCAGTCAAGGCCGCCAATAAAACTGCCACGGATTGTCGAAGAGCTTTAAATGAAATAGAAAGACACCTAAGAGTATTGAATTCGCTGGGTGAAGATATTACTCACAATAATCTGCGTTTCATGATAATAGAAAAGTTTCCGGAGGATGTGATATATGAAATGAAGGTAGCATTGAAAACTGACTCTATTGAAGATATGAGAAAGCAATTGGAAATTATAATATCAGCTAGAGAAGATGCCAGCCGGATCACAGACAACCATCAATTAAAAAATGACCATTATACTGTGGAAACTCTACATTTAAAGCAAGAAACTTTTCGCAATCCCCCGCATCAACCAAAATTTAGCCAATTTATTCCAAGAGGTAAAGGATTTAACAAGAGGCAACATATTACACCATCACCAAACCGGAATGTCAACAAAGGAAATAATGGCGGAATCAACAGTGGATATAATAATGGATACTATAAAAGAAAATTTGATGAAAGGCAAACCCATCCATTTGTTAGACAGCACAACAAACAAAATGGGCATTTTAATAAAGAACATAACTCTAATAAAGAACAGAACAACAAGAAAAGGAAGCAATCTTGTATTTTTTGCGATGGCCCGCATTATAATGACCAATGTAAAAAGGTAGCAACGCTTCATGAAAGAAAATTAAGGTTGAAAAATCGTTGTTATAGCTGTTTCCAAATCGGACATAGTTTGGCCATGTGTAATAGAAAAGGAAAATGTCCACATTGCCATACCTACGGAAAACACAATAGGGCGTTGTGCACAAGACTCATAAACATGAACTCAACAGGGACAGATACTAGAGTTATGCATACAAATGATTCGTACAAACCTTCTCTTACCATTCTCCAAACTGCAGTTGTTCAAGTAACAAATCAGGATAACTCGAAGAAACTGAGCTGCAGAGTTTTGATGGACTCCGGAAGTCAAAGATCCTATGTGGCTAAACGAATAGCAAGCCATTTGAACTTGCCTGTGCAAGAAGAAAATCATCTTTCCGTCTTTACATTTGGATCTGACAAACCACAAGAATACGAGAGCCCCTTAGTGAAACTATTCATTGAGAGTCGAACCAACCAGCACCGAACACTCTATGCTAACGTAGTTCCGACCATTTCTCAGGGTGTTCCATACCCGCTAGATGAATTGACACCCTGGAAAAATGAAGTTACTTTAGCTGACGACGGATCGTTAGATGACCGGATTGATATACTCATAGGCAATGACTATTATTTCACACTAATGTCCACGGAAAAACGCCAAATTCAGAGCAACTTGTTTTTGGTCAACTCTGACTTTGGATGGATTTTGACCGGCAAGACTGAGTGGAAGTCCGAAAGTGACTTGTCAGTAGTGACATATTTCCAGTCCACAATGGATTCCAAATTAACAAAGCCAGACTTGCCTTTGGAAGAAGGAAGGGTCAAGGCTCTATGGGACTTGGAATCTATTGGGATTACGGACTCTCCTAACACCACTAAAGAAGAGGAAGCCCTCAAAAACTTTAATGAAACAACTGAATATGTAGACCAAAGGTACTCAGTATGTTGGCCGTGGAAAGAGTATCCGCCCAACATACCGACCAACAAAGGACTAGCACAAGGAAGGCTAGTCAATTTACTTCGTCGCATGGATAGAGATTCCTTAACGTCTTACAATGATACCATTGTGGATCAACTCCAAAAGGGTATTGTAGAAGTCATACCTTATAATGAAATCACTACCTGTGAATTCCCAACACACTACTTAGCCCATCATGGGATAAAGATACCAGGGAAATCTACCCGAATTGTTTATGATGGGTCAGGAAAATTGAAAGATCAGAAGAGCCTTAATGAATGCTTACTAGCGGGACCTTTACTGTTGGAAAATTTAATTGGACTACTGTTAAGGTTCAGAACTCATAAAATAGCAATTCTAGCTGATGTTGAGAAGGCCTTTCTCCAATTAAGCCTTCAAAGGAATAGCAGGGACGTTACAAGATTCCTATGGCTCAAGGATATTTCCAAACCTGCGACGGAAGATAACATATTGCATCTACGCTTTTGTCGTGTACCGTTTGGCATAATATCAAGTCCATTTCTCTTGAATGCGACAATCAAACACCACCTTAAGAAATCTACAGACCCAGATGTACAGAGGGTGGCAGGAGATATTTATGTAGATAATTTGGTAACGGGCACCTCAAATATAAAGCAAGCACTAGAACTTCACGATAATTTCAAAAGAGAATTTCAAAAGATTTCTATGAATTTAAGGGAATGGAACTCCAATGCAGCAGAATTTAGGCATCATATTCCAGACAAATGCAAAGATGAAATTGTAAAAACACTTGGATTGGACTGGAACACTAAAAAGGATACAATACAATTAAGACTAAAAAGTATGGTTGCTAATAAGGTAACAAAGAGGGAAATTCTGAAAATAGTAGCTTCGATCTACGATCCTTGTGGATTTGCAGTTCCAGAATTGTTATTACCGAAACTATTTATTCAGGATTTATGGAAATTAAAGGCTAATGGGATGATAAATTATCAGAACAAAGGTGTGAAGAATGGAAAATTATACATGAAGACCTTAACAAATGTTTAATGTATATCAAGGTCATCAATAGTCAATAATGTTTGGATGAAACTAGATGGCGCTGGCGTCGAATTAGATCGCGCACGCGTTTCATTCGTAGCCAGCGTCGGCAGTAGTTTACGTAAAATTATTAAGACAAGGAGTTCCAGCGGCTAAGTTTGTTTACATTATACACGTCAATAGTGAACGGTGTTTTCAATTACTACCCGCACGCTCTCTTGATTGAGGATTAGAAGGTTGAAAGTCCTTCATGGTCCTTCGAGCCGGATGAGTAAGGCGGACGTTTTGCTACTAAGCACTTGGAACAGTGGTGGGTCGCCACTAGCAGTGCACGTCGTACGCGGGCCTCAGGTTGTGAGGTTTACGCGGCGACTGGTTGGAGCGGTAACGTGCAGAAGCCGTGTCTGTCCGCAACCAAGACTGGTGCAGAAGATCCGGAGGTGCAGTTCCGTCAACCGAGGAAGCAAAGCGTGACGTCAGCGCTGTGAAGACAATTGACGTCTTCGAGGCTACGTCGTCGTAAGAAGCTGTGACGTCACAACAAGAACGTCACACATTGGAACTTGGAAGCAATAAGTGAGAGGTTTGCAAGTGGAAAATTGTGAGTACATTTAAATTTTGTGTTTAACATTGTTGCGCCCTCTATCGGGAAGTTACGGAATCATTTCCATCGACTTAGAAAAATTCTAACAGTTTTGGACTTTAACTTTTAACAGAATATAGGACTTGTAAAAATTTGTGTGCATGCTTTTAGACTTAAAATAATTTAAGAAAAAATGTTCCGACGGGGAATCCACGTCCGTTTTCCGTCCCAGCGTGCATAATCTCAAACACTTGTAAAATTTTAGAAAGTTTTTTGGGTTTTATTAGCAAAGTTAAAGTTGATAATTCATTGTGTGGTTCAACACCAATTCCACTATGTCTTCCATCAGTTTAATCAGGGCTCAGATTGACTACTTGGCTAGAATAAATAAAGCATACGATAATTATAAAAAATCGCCAAAAGACCGTCTAGTCAAGGAGTCCTATCATTTGACTAGATTAGAGACGTTGGAGGAACAGTGGAAAGTTGCCGTTGAGAACCATAAAAGGTTACAAAGTGAAGAAAATGATGTCATTCTTGAGCATAAATATTTTAAACTGGACATGTTTGAAGAAATTGAAGAGGTCTACACATGTTACAAGTCAGATCTCAAAGAGGCATTGTCTGTCCTAAGAACTTCTTCAATGACTTCTAGCACGTCCAATCAACATCAAAACAGCTCAAGAACGGAAACCAATGTAAGGCTCCCAAAGATCACAATCCCGATATTTTCCGGGACTTATTCAGAGTGGCAAACATTTAGGGATTTATATGTATCACTGATCCATCAAAACGCATCATTAGATAACGTACAGAAGATGCACTATTTAAAAGGTCATCTCTCCGGTGAGGCGGAGCAGCTTTTGCGGCATGTGCCGCAATACGCATCACATCAGCCACATACCAAGAATCTTGGTTGTTGCTAAATAGTAGATATAATAACAAAAGGTTTTTGGCCGGTAGTCTACTGAAGCGTTTTATGGAGCAGTATAGCATCAAAATAGAGTCATCCAAGGCAATTAAAGATGTATTAGATACAACCAATGAAACATTGAATGGCTTGAAAAATTTGGGTGTCGATGTAGGTACATGGGATGTCATAATTATCTACATCATTTGCACTAAGCTCGATCCTGAAACACGCAAGCAATGGGAGACTAAGATAAGTGTCTCAGACGACCTTCCCACCCTGCAGCAAATGCGAGAATATTTAGAGTCGAGATTTCGGTCACTAGAATTTTTGGACAAACCAAAGTCGACCCCAAGTGTTTCAAAGCCAAAGGTAATGCACACAGTTGCTACTGACGCTGCAACATCAAATTCTTGCCCATTTTGCGACCGAAATGGACATAAACTCGCAAATTGTAAAGATTTTTCCAAATTAGATTATTATGCTCGTCACAAATTCGTTCAAACCTCGAGACTTTGTTTTAACTGTTTGGGTCGAAACCATACAGTCAACTCATGCTCATGTTCCACCAAATGTCACGTCTGCAACAACAAACATCATTCTTTACTTCATCCTAAATCTAATCCGAAGAAAGAGTCGCGTACTTCCGGTTCGCCTAAACCTGAAGTAGCAGTAATGACAACATCGTCTGAAACTCCACCACCTTCGAATGTCGTTGCACATTTTTCAAAGGAAACAGTACCTAATCAAGTACTGTTAGCCACCGCTCTTGTTCAATCACCAGCAAGAAACGGTAACGTGCGCTTACTTAGAGCCCTTGTAGACCAAGGTTCACAAGCGTCGTTTGTTACAGAAGCGGCCGTGCAATTGCTCGGCCTCAGTAAAACACCCACCAGAAGCGTTATATCTGGTTTGGGAGGCAACAAGGATACTTTGGCGTCAAAGTATATTGTTGCCATGAAGGTACAATCACGTCACGATCCTGCATTTCAAATTGAAGTACATGCGCACGTCTTAGGTGCCATTACGAGTTTGCTTCCGACTGAGAAAATCGTGAGCATTGATTGGCCTGAGCTAACGCAGATCAGCCTGGCTGATCCGCAATATGACACACCAAACAAAATTGACATTTTGTTAGGTAGCGACGTGTACAGTCGCATAATAAGAGAAGGATTGATCAAGAGTCCTAATGGTGCTATTGTTGTACAAAACACAGCCTTAGGATGGGTCTTGACGGGTCCCACACATCAGTTGGAAAATGATCAAGCCTTCTCACAAACTAATTGCCATCATAATGTTATCACGAGTATGCATGCTCAAGTGGATGATAATGAACTGTTGAAACAATTTTGGCAATTGGAGTCTGATTCCTTCGGAACGAAGATGCTCACTCAGGAAGAGCAGTTATGCGAAGACTTTTATAGTAAAACAACACGCAGAGACTCTACTGGACGGTATATTGTACGTCTTCCTTTTCGTGAGCGTGACCCTCGATGCAAATATGAAAACTCAAGAGATATTGCGGTCAAGAGACTTCATCATCTTGAACGTCGTTTCAAGAAGAACCCGCAAATCAAGGCAAGTTACACTGATGTAATGCACGAATACGTGGACCTTGGTCACATGGAATGTATAACTGGCCAAGACGACAAGTTATGCGAGAGTGTGTATTTACCACATCACGCCGTTATACGCGAAGATAAGACCACGACCAAGGTCAGAATCGTGTTCGATGCATCTTGCCAAGGAAATCATGGAGTATCTCTGAACGATACATTGATGGTTGGCCCCACGATTCAGGAAGACTTACGTCACATCATAATGAGATGGCGAACGCATCCTATCTGCCTGAGCGCAGACATAGTAAAGATGTACCGTCAGGTCATAGTCAGCAAACAGGACGCAGATTTCCAGCGACTCGTATGGAGAGACGATCCCGAATCTGAAACAAAAGATTTTAGATTAGTGAGAGTAACATTCGGAACGGCGTGCGCTCCTTACCTGGCTGTGAAGACGCTGCAGCAGTTGGCCATCGACGAAGGTGAAGAGTTTCCTGAAACAGCGAAAAGGGTCAAGACAGATTTCTATGTCGACGACTTACTTACAGGTTGTGAAACAGTATCTGAAGGAATTAAGATTTATCAAGATATGAAAGAGTTGTTAAGTAGAGGAGGATTTGACATACAAAAATGGATCACTAACAACAAAGATTTGGCAAATATTATGATGGATAAAAAGGAAACCCAGGATGAGAAAGTAGAGATAAAGATGAATGAGATAGTAAAGGTACTTGGACTCACCTGGGACAAAGAATCAGATTCTTTTAATTACTCGGTGCAACTTCCTGATCAGCAAGACACTCTCACGAAGAGAAAGGTGATTTCGGACATCTCACGTCTATTTGACCCCTTGGGATGGGTCGCACCTTGTGTCGTCGTGGCAAAGGTGATGATTCAAAAACTCTGGTTAGCTGGAATAGACTGGGACGACGAATTACCTGACGATCTGTTAAAGGAATGGCTCACTTACCGATCAGAACTGGTTCATGTTCGAGACATTTCTATTCCGAGATGGATTGAGGTTAAATCAGATGATGTTGTTAGCGAGCTTCATGGATATTGCGACGCATCAATTTCTTCGTATGCAGCAGCAGTCTATTTGAGAACAGTTGATGCTGCTAGCAATGTACACGTAAATCTTGTTGCTGCAAAAACCAAAGTAGCTCCAACCATGCAAATCTCAGTGCCTCGACTCGAATTGATGGGAGCAGTTTTGCTATCCAAGTTACTCACAGAAGTAGCTAGTGTGTTGAGCATAGACAGCTCAAATATTCATGGATGGACTGACTCAACAGTGGTTTTGGCATGGCTCAGTAGTCACCCAAGTCGTTGGTCGACTTTTGTAGGCAATAGGACTTCTGAAATCTTGTCAAGACTTGACAACACACAGTGGGCACATGTCCGATCCACGCAGAATCCTGCAGATATAGCATCCAGAGGCAGTACACCTTTGGAGCTGGCTCAGTGTAGCCTGTGGCTGCAGGGTCCTGTATGGCTCAAGGACTTAAACATAGAATATACAAGACCGCAATCGGTCTCCACGGACTTGGAACAAAGAAAGGTCAAGGTTCATTTGACAATGGACTTATCAAATGAAGATCCTTTGTGGACTAGATTTTCATCCTTGCAAAAATTGATTCGCATTGTTGCGCTTTGCCGAAGATTTTTGAAGGTGAAGGATGTCAAAAGGAATCTGCATAAGTTTGAACCTTTTATCACGAGTTCAGAACTCAACGATGCTCTTGACGTCTGCATTCGGCAATGCCAAGTCTTGGAGTTAGAAGAAAAAGGCAGATTGAAATCTTTGAACCCATGTCATGACAATCAAGGAATTTTGAGAGCTCAGGGGAGAATTCAGAATGCAGATCTTCCTGAATATACGAAACACCCTGTCATTCTTCCTCACAAGAGTCACTTCACAAATCTGATCGTTGATGACGCTCATCAGAAAACACTGCATGGTGGTCCCTTGTTAATGCTCAACTATTTACGTACGAAATATTGGATCGTGTCCGCTAAAAGTTTAGTGAAAAATCACGTACGTAAATGTGTTACATGTGTTCGACATTCAGCAACAACGAGGAACCAACTCATGGGGCAGTTGCCATTGGCCAGAGTTACTCCTGCTCGTCCTTTCCTGCATAGTGGTGTAGATTTTGCCGGACCAATAAACATCCGAATGTCTAAGGGTCGTGGTAATCGATGCTATAAGGGTTACATCTGTGTCTTTGTCTGCATGGTTACGAAAGCTATACATTTGGACGTCGTCAGTAGCCTAACTTCAGAAGGATTCATCGCATGCTTCAAACGCTTCGTAGCACGGAGAGGCCACGTCAATCATATTTGGAGTGACAATGGTACCAACTTTGTGGGTGCATCAAAAGAGCTCCAAATCATTGTTGACCCACAAGTCTCATCCGTAGCTGGAGACATTCGGGAATGGTTGAGTAACAACAGTGTCACCTGGCACTTTATCCCACCTCACGCCCCAAATCACGGAGGTTTATGGGAGGCAGGCGTAAAATCAACCAAGTTCCATCTGAAACGAGTTGCTAAGGATTCAAGTCTCACCTTTGAAGAGATGACGACGGTTTTGTCGCAAATTGAGGCTTGTCTGAATTCTAGACCATTGTCTGTTCTTCCAGATAATGACTCACCCCTCACTCCAGGACATTTCTTAGTTGGAGAGCCGTTGCTTATTGTCCCTGACCCTAACTATGAGCAGAGCAACATGTCTTCTTTGAGAAGATGGCAACTGGCACAACGAATGGTGCAGAGTTTTTGGCGTAGGTGGTCCGATGAGTATTTAGTTCACTGTTTGCAGAGGTACAAATGGTCAAAATTGACACCTGAACCTACAGTTGGAGACGTAGTTCTCATCAAGGAAGACAACCTTCCTCCAGCTCGTTGGTTGTTAGGACGAGTTGTGACCAAGCATCCAGGCTTGGATAAAATTACTAGAGTTGTCACTCTGAAGTGTAAAGGATCTCTCATCAAGAGACCTACATCAAAACTTTGTGTTCTCCCCGTTACAGAATAAGCTCTATGTACAATTAACAAAACTGTCATGTTATCACAAGTAGTGTACAGTAGTACTCTTGTTACCTCCGTTGTTTTTACTTTATGAAATAATTGGCTGTAGAATTAAAACCTAGTTTATTTCTATATTTCTAGAGCTTCAAGGCTCCACACCCCCTTGACCTCATGGTGGGCGGTGTTGTGGTATTACTTAGTGGTGAAGAACGTTAAGTGACGTTCTTGGTAGGCGGAATGTTTAATGTATATCAAGGTCATCAATAGTCAATAATGTTTGGATGAAACTAGATGGCGCTGGCGTCGAATTAGATCGCGCACGCGTTTCATTCGTAGCCAGCGTCGGCAGTAGTTTACGTAAAATTATTAAGACAAGGAGTTCCAGCGGCTAAGTTTGTTTACATTATACACGTCAATAGTGAACGGTGTTTTCAATTACTACCCGCACGCTCTCTTGATTGAGGATTAGAAGGTTGAAAGTCCTTCAACAATATACAAGTAACACTACCAAGATGTTACATACAAACAAAAACAGATTTAAACAAATTTTCTCTGCACTGCTTTACAGATGCATCTTTGAAAAGTTATGCCGCTGTAGTGTATATAGTAAATGAAAATGGAAAAGCATTTGTTATAGGAAAATCAAGATTGGTGCCAATAAAGGATCAAGAAAACTTAAAAATACCGCGTTTGGAACTACTGGGAGCACTTATTGGATTTCGCTTACTAAAGTATGTAGAAGAGTCTCTTCAGATGAACATACATCAACAATTTCTTTGGACTGATAGTCAAATAGTAATTGACTGGTACAACTCAAATAAACTATTAACACCATTTGTTGCGAGAAGGATCGAAGAAATGAAACAAAATAAAAACGTAACTTTAAGGTTTATCTGTTCAGAATTGAACCCTGCAGACGTAGCTACACGTCCTAACAAAACCGTAGTTGAAAGATCGTATTGGCTTCAAGGACCAGATTTCCTACTGCAGAAATCTAAAATGTGGCTGACAAATAGACCGAAGGAACTTTCTTTTTTGGCTAAGGTGGGTCTGTCCAAGACAGATGAATTGATGAAGCAAACTCCAAGTACTTCAAAGGAAGACTTGCCATCTGAAAAAGATCAAATACAAGAACATAAGGAAAATACAAAAAAATATTTCGAAGAAATTAAAAAGTTACAAGAAGATTTTTTCCCGGAAGAGACAAGGAAGAAGGAGACATCTTTAAGTAGAAACTTAAAATTGTTCATCGATGAAGATGGATTATTAAGATGTAGAGGAAGGTTGGAGAATACAGAATGGTCATTTGATATGAAATATCCAATACTGTTGCCAAAAAGTTGTGATTTCACAAACAATTTGATTAAGAAAGTACATGAAGAAAATTATCATGTGGGAGCAAATCACACTCTAGGTACCACCCGAAAACATTACTGGATCCCACAGGGCAAGGCCCAAGTACAAAAGATTATTCGACGATGCTCCAATTGTATCAAGCACGGAGGTGGACCATTCAAATTACCTTCTACTCCTGCACTTCCACCAGAAAGAGTAACTTATAACTCCCCGTATCAATATACAGGCTTAGATTATCTTGGCCCTCTGTATTTGGATGGAACCCGAGGAGAAAAACGATGGATTTGCTTGTACACGTGTTTAGTTGTGCGTGCAGTGCATTTAGAGGTGGTAAAATCTCTTAGTGCAGAAGAGTGTCTTCTTGCATTGAGAAGGTTCATAGCAACGAGAGGAATACCAACCGTCATCATTTCGGATAATGCCGCACAGTTTAAGTTAAACGCTGAATTGATAGCTGACGATTACTGCATTCAAAATAATCTCTCATGGAAATTTGTCACCCCGCTCGCCCCATGGCAAGGGGGTTTTTATGAACGATTAGTGGGGATGGTCAAGAATTGTCTCAAAAGGACACTAGCAAAACATTTGTTGAATGACAGTCAGTTGAACACTGTTGTGAAAGAAATAGAAGCGGTCTTAAATAACAGACCACTCACCTGCGTCGACACCGAAGTAGAGCACGTTTTAACTCCAGCCGACTTTTTAGCTGTGGGTAAATGCATCACACCTGAATTCAATACAGAGTCGGGTAACTTGCAAGGAACAACTACAAAGATCGAGTTAGTAAAAGGTTGGAAACGAGCAATGAAATTAATAGAGGAGTTTAAAGAAATGTTTATGAACCGTTATCTTCCCAGCCTCAGGGAACGATACAACCATTCAGTTAGAGAACCACGAATCAAATCTAGCTTGGTACCTACAGAGGGACAAATAGTACAACTAAAAGAAGATACGAAAAATCGTCTCAGCTGGAAGGTTGGTAAAATAACTTCACTGATAAGAGGAAACGATGGTCACTGTAGGGTGGCTAAAGTAAAGATAGGAGACAAAGAGTTTTTAAGGTCCATTGGCCAGTTATATCCACTGGAGATTGAAGAAAATGAACAAAGAACTCCCGAACAGAATCAAGTGAGTCATGTACCTGAGACATCATTTCCCTGTGTTCCACCAGGTATTAGGGAGGATACTGAAAAGTTAATAGAGTCTGATGATATAGAAATGGAAACGCTACCACATATAGATGTGGATCATATATGTGCAGATGTAGATGCATATAATGATACGGAAATTAATGAAAAAGGTACTCCCAAGGAACTTCCTGATATTCCAAAAACTTTAGAGAGTTCTGAAGTGTCTGACAATGTTGATATGGGTCTAAGTGCAACCGGTGAGAACTTTCCAAGGCAGTCTCCTGAACTGTTGAGGCCGAGACGCAAGGCAGCCACGAAAGCCCTGGAGAAGATTAGAGAGTGGACGCGCAACCTGGTAGCGGTCATCAGCTTTTCGCCGTCGGGTGTGTCGCGACGTGTCGCGATACCATAGACAATTTTAATATGGCCACACTGAGGGAGTGGAAAGCTCGCTAGTGTGCGCACCCAAGTAAGTCATTTTGAATTCAACCGTCATACCTTGATCACTAGAGAGAGGTCGTCACTAGAGTCAGTGTGAATTTATAAAGTGAAAGTGTTGGTGCTCCGGGGAGTCCTGGACCGGCTGATGAATGGTAGCACAGCAGTTCCAGTCCCTCATTCTCAATGCGAAGCAGATGTGGTCAATTAAAGGCGTGTACGAGGGTAGGATGACTTTCAACGAAGACATCGCTCCAGGCACAAGGGTGAGCAAGATACACACCCAACCAATACACTTTATTTTCTTTTGTTTACACACTACATATCCGTTCAGATCGCGGCTCTTTCGTCATGGTGCTTCATGCCACACTAATTCATACTTGTCATGTCTGGAGGAGACACAATGGTGTGTGGTCGATGCGCTAGGTGAAGGAGTCGCGACAATCGGTTTTATTTGTGTATTCACACTTCGGTAAAGAATACGAATTCATAATTTTGTCAGATGTTTCGTTATCGCGTAACAATAGACTCGTGTTTTACTTCCTACGGCTAGAGACCGACTGAAACGAAATGAGAGCTGGCGCTCATTTTGTAATCTTCAAAAATGCTCTTCTACTGGGCCCGTCCATTCATTTTATTTTGGTCGAAGACTTCTTCGACACCTACAAACTATGACTAATTCTATGATATATTACAGGGTTACGCGGAAATGGTAAGGGTGTACTGAGCCGAAAGGGGTAAACTCATCATTAGGAACAATGTTTACTATGGGACCATCCCTGAAATCACGCAAAAATTATCAGCTGCAATGGTTCATACATTTTGTCGAGTGTCAATGATCGTTATCTAAGATACAGTTGATATTGTTTTCGCGATTTCAGCCTTGCTCTCATAGTAAAAGTAATACTGTTCATAATAATTAGGAATACCATGGACCCCTTTTGGCTTAGTAGAACTTTTCTGCGTAACCCAGTATAATAAAACTTGAAAATATTTCAATATTTGACATTGGTAAATGCATAAGACTTGTGACGCCAAAATCATATCAAGAGAAAACAAAAAGAAAAAAGATTCTTGAGTACATAACTGATACTCATTTATTATCACTATTATACTGGGCACAGATATACACTGGGCTACGCAGAAGGGTTCTGTGGTTCTACTAAGTCAAAGGAGTTTTTGGCGCCAACATAGCAAAGTCATTTACACCCCCCATCGTCGGTCATCCATTCGTATATATTTTAATCATATCGTTTGCAGTTGTGTGCTCTCAATATTGAAGTGTACGTTTGTAGAACTAGCACATGAGAATACAATACATATAAGAAATAGTAAGAATATGTCAGTATGTGCAATACGTGTTTACCTCGCAGTTTTTGGCAGACTTTTTTCGGTACTATCTCGAGTTTAAAGGTAGATCTAAACTATATATTATCCACTACTTTACTGGGGCCTGCATGGCAGTAAGATACGGAAGACAAGTCGGTATGGCCTTAATGGCTTTAACCTATACTTCGGTAGGTAATGGGTAGAGGAAAAAATCAACTGAACTGTCAGTGTCATGTCATTCCCGATTTCCGTCAAAGATTTCCGGGTCCGTGTACTCCGTGTTCACCCGTATATTATAGTACTCTTTGGTGTTCACCGTGTTGTGTGGAGTGGAGCGAGATTCTTAGTCTCAGTTTCTTTTTTTGCGATTAATACATTTTATAGATAAATTTAAGGCAAGGCTATTGAATCTCTGTTACTAAAATAAGTTTTTTAGGCTAATCTTCTGCACTTCTGAAACTCACCTTCAAAGACAAAAGCCAGATAAAACAATGGCTTTGGTAATGGATCAGAAGAAAACCTTAGAATTTTTGGAACTAGTCGGCCGTCTCAAGGTAAGATATTAAATATATAGTCTAAAATATTCATCTACATACATAGATGGTAACGGCAGATACACTTCCGCATTAATTAACACTGCAAAGGATAGTTCCATGTACATAAAAATGTTTCTTATTACAAAAAAAATAACAACACTCATTTTAAAGATCCTTTTTAATTAAAGCTAAGTGGTAGCTCATCTGCTTTATAAGCTGGAGGTCCTAGGTTTGATTCCCGGTGGGACAAATATATGAAAGATGAATCTTCGCTGGCGCTCAAATAAAGCGCACATACTCAATCCATCTACCAGAGTTTCAATTACCCATTCATATTATTTAGGATAACCTTCTGTATCAAATCAAGGATTCAGATAAATACAACATCACCAACCACACAAATCTGCAATCAATTCAAAAGTCACATATCAACCAACAAAAATTATTCTAAATTGGTGACCCCGACGTGATTTATTATCAAAAAACAATTTTATTGTAGTTATTGTTTTACGAAAAAAAAATCTATGTGAAATAACAAGTAGCAGCTTATTTTTTCTTTTAAGTAAACAAAAAAAATGTAAACATTTTAATTTGATTAATTTTTTATTCACTACATTTTACACATTTATTTTTCATTGTTCACTTTTATACAATTTACACCCTTAATGTTATCACTCTTATCTAATTTTAAGTCATGTTGTCAACTTTAATGTATGTTTAATCTACTTTTAGCTACAACATAGTACTTACCACCTAAGTAACACATTACAGAAACGATTTATTCATGTAAATTTTACCAACATTTTTTTAAGGGGGATGTAGATGTAGGGCCTTTTTGAGTCCCACTACATCACAGATTGTTATTAATATAATATAAACAAATTATTGAAGCGCCATTACCCATTCATATTATTTAGGATAACCTTCTGTATCAAATCAAGGAGTCAGATAAATACAACATCACCAACCACACAAATCTGCAATCAATTCAAAAATCACATATCAACCAACAAAAATTATTCTAAACTAATATCTGCTCTGGCTCTAGTGTTACTTGTCTGTCTTTTTGTGTTAAGTTTTTTCTTGATACAGGTAATCGTAGCGGGGAGCTATAAGTGTAGAGCATTATTAATTTTGAATGTAATTTTTCAGCATGAGAAAAGAACAGGATGGGTACTGTGTGATATAAATGAATGTGAAACTATTGCTGGACATATGTATCGCATGGGCATGATGACTTTCCTGCTTACTGAAGATAATAATCCCACAAAGCTAGACCGATTCAGATGTCTTCAAATAGGTAAAAACATTATTCAAGCTATAAATAATCTATCGAGCGCATTTCTTAGCTGTGGCTGATCGACAGTATAGGCTATCAGACAGGTGTGTTATTTATGAAATAACAGCTTGCATGATTACTTACTATAAATCAAAACTTATACTTAGTAAAAAGTATATTACTAGAATAGAATCTCTTTTTGTGATGCACAAAGCTGTTATTTTTATACCTTGACCATGTCTCGCCATGCGAGTCCCCGCATTTGCCTGGGTATATAAGTAAGGTTTAATCGGCAATCGGCATCAAACATGCTTTACAACTTTTACAAAGAAAAAGCCCAACTGCAAAATCAATGGAGACAAATCAAATGACACCTTTCAAAATCTACCAAGTCATTAAGGCTATAGGAGGTAATAAAGACATGAAACAAACTTACAACATACACCTCAAAAACATTACCTATATTCTGGGCAGTCAGGTTTAATATAAAAACTACATTTTATAAAATTGGTGTAATAAGTCAATTGTATAATATCGTTTACAGCACTCGTCCATGACCTGGCGGAGTGCATTGTCGGTGACCTGACACCACACTGTGGGGTGCCACCAGAAGAAAAGCACCGCAGAGAAGATGAGGCCATGCAAAAGATTGCTGAACTCACCGGCATCGCTGGAGACAGAATGTATGAGTTGTATAAAGTAAGTTTGAAGAACATTGGCCATTATAAGCCCTGCTACCAACAGGTTCAGAATAAAATAATTAAACTTATAGTATCTCTATGCACTGGGCAAAAAAGAAAAAACAACTAAGTGAATTGGCAGCGTCTTTTAAAATATATCAGGAAAACAGTTTACGAACTATTTTACTATTTTTACAAGTTTGTGTTTAACTTGCAATGTTTGTTAGTTTGTTTTGGTCAAATCTCGCAAGTTGAATTACCAGTTCCTCGTAACCAATATTGCTATAATTGCAATATTGCAATATTGCTGCATACAGCTTTAGTTCTGGTGACAATACTGTAATATTTTTATAATGGCCGCCTTCACAAGATGGCAGATGGTGTATATACTTTGCCAATCCTGATATGGCTAGATGAGCAAGTGGAATGGTAGTTTGATGCTGGCTATGTTGGTACATTCCCGGATATTGCGCAACCACTTTATTCTTCTTCCAGCGTAATATTTGCCTTCAATTTTGCCCATTATACTAACTGCTGAATCGGCCTATTGTTGCAGACTTAGGCCTGACGCCGACTGTACAGTCAAGGCTTACAAGCGATCTTTAAAAAGTCAACTCTTATTGGTTTTAAACTTGGTTCAATATTGTACTGAGCGATGGTGGCCGGGCGGTAGCTTATAATGTGCGCTTTACAATCTGACTGCACCCAGTTCGATCCTTGGTCCTTCATCAATGACTTAATTAGTACCTAAATAAATAATGTACAGTTACAATGACATTGCTCAACAATGGTGAAGGAAAACATTGTGAGGAAACTGGTATGTCCAAGAATCTCAAAAGTTCAAAGACATGACATTCAACTACATCCAGTCAGCAGCGACCAGCATGGACTAGGGCCCATCCTCTCTCTGAGAGAAGACTTGTGTTCCAGTAGGGGGATATAATAGGTTGATAATGATGATGATTCTACCTCATTTCCTATACTGTAGCAGTCAAAAGGCGACTGTGAGCCGCGCCGCAACGACACTAAAAGGGTTTGTTTTGACGAACCCAGTGATTTTCCAGCTTCTCCATCCTTGTAAATTTTCATCAAGAACAGTTCTGCCATTTAGTTATAAATAGGTGACATAGAGACAGCTGCCTTCACATTTATTTACTCGCAATTGCCCAATTCTCCCACGTTTTTGCCAAGATAATGAGTATAGTATCCTGTCCTTATGGTACATACTATTTTATTGTAAAGTTTCATGAAGATTGCTTAAGCCATATTTTTTTGTTGTTATTGTAATGGACTTGAATTTCATCGCCACCTCACCTGATGTTATGCGATCATTCAGTCTTTAATTATAAAAAGGTAATAGAGAGACAGTCAATTACTTTTGCATTATTCATTTTATCATTTATGTTTGGTGTTTTCATGATTTGTTGTGGTTAGTATAAAATTTGGTTGCCATAGATTCTATTGATACAGATCTATAGGGGTTCTAGTCAACTTCCCCTAAATAAGATGATTATTTTATTATGTTACATTAGCATAAATACTTATTTGTGTTAGGGACAAAGTAATATTTAAGTAAATTCAATTTTGTCTTGCTCTCTCATTAGCCGAGAGAGGATAGACAAAGCTCAATCTAAGGTTTATAAGAATGTTTTTGGGGTTGTGGTAGCCACTCAGAACGTTATCTTGAATTCATGGCGAAGCAAAGAAGTAGAATCCTAAGCGTACTGAGGAATTCAATATACGCTGCCCGAGAACGAAATATTTTGGACCTGAGTGATACACACTATTTTTCATCACTACCTTTGAGAAAAAGAAAAATCAATCAGTACCTACTCGAAACTACCATCATGCCAGCTGCTTCAACCTTACAACACTAATCTTTAAAAAGCACGAATATGGACCAATCAGAAGAGAGAAAGCTCAAACTCTCATGGGAACAAACTTGAATTTGATTGCCATAATCCTCTAAAACCATTTTTTTTAATAGGTGTAATGAAAATTGAAATTTCCTTTTTCAGGAATATGAAAATCAAAGCTCTCCCGAAGCTAAATTCGCCAAAGACCTGGACCGCTACGACATGATACTGCAAGCGTTCGAATATGAAAAGCGAGAAAAGGCACCGAAGAAACTGCAGGAATTTTTCACTGCAACTGAAGGAAAGTTCAAGCATCCCTACATACAAGGCCTAGTCACTGAGTTGTATAGACAACGGGAGGAGTTTGAAAATACATTTCTGCAAAATGGCCACATATAGCTGAATTGTAAATAAGAAAATTGTTTATCCATGTCTAAAGGCAATATTACTCGAATTACAATAGTTTTGTTAGAAATTTATAGCTAGACTAGCTTTTATTGTAATCATCTCTTCTGCTTTGCAACAGGATTATAAGCATAATATTAGTATGTAGACGAAAATTGTGCTAATATTGTTGTATTATGGATGCTGTATTGTATCATTTTCTAAATTAATCTAAACTAAAACATTCAAATTATCCGTAACGGTATCTTTTCTTTTCAATTATTACATAAGATGTACTTAGATGGCAACATTTTCGCTTCATAGCTGTCAAATATAGTTTAGAAAGTGGTTTATGAGAATTGATGCAAACAAGCTTTAAGAATTCTCTGCTATCTCGCCATCGAGATACAATACTTATAGAGTCACAACCTCTAAGTGAAAACAGTCAAAAAAACGTCCGAGCGTCGTTGTACATACCTAGACATCAATCATAAAGTTCAAAATGCCACATTTACTCCAATTTAGATGGTATATCGCTTGCATAGTGTTCAACGTCGCTTTTCCGATATGACATCAAAGCACTGGAATTACGCGGCGTTGTATTCGGATCGCGGTTGCCTTACAATTAACCAAAAAGTCGGCGTGTAGCGTGCGCCGAGTTTTGGTTCGTTTTTTTTGGCACTATTGTGACTATAGGTACTTATTGTATCTCGCTGAAAATGATAGCAAGATAAATAATACCTATGTATTGCCTGAGAATAATTACTTGTTATCTAACAGCCAATTTCGGGTATAACGACGATGAAGGGACCACTCTAATTTCGTCGTTATATCCGGAAGTCGTAACAGGCAAAGGTAAAGAGATACAGACACATATGTATAGTTCATATTCATTTATTGTTGAAAATACTTTACACAAGTTTACTAAACACGGTTGCTACTCAGAATATCACTTTGTAACTGAACCACAAATTTAGCTCCGAAACATACACGCTTACCTATTGTACTTAGCTAATATCTATAAACAAAAGGTAAAAAGGTCCCTGCAGTTGCTGACCATCTGTGTAGATGTAAACAAAAGAAGAAAGCTCTTTGTGTCTGTGGCGGCCGACTCCGGTCGCAATATCTGTATGAAATTTATAGGAATTTGTTTGGAATGATTAAATAAAAACCGTCGCAACACCCGAACTTGGCGTTACATCCAAAATCGCTATAGCCACATGAATTTTGTACTAAAATATGCTTTAAATTCAAGAGACTTAGTTTTAACGTCGCTTTAGCTAAATGGTCACTACACCCAAGGTGAGTAATAAATGAAATCCACTGTAATTACTATATCCATGTATAAGCAAATTGAATAGTTCTAATTTTTTTGTATTGGGGTCTGTGAGGCTTTTCTACAATCTTAAAATATTTTCCAGTTTTTATTTTTGTTGTAATATTTAATTATTTAAAAAAATGTACTTTATTTTAACTAGCATGGCTAGTGGCCAGTTACCTTTTATTTTGTAAAAGTTTGACCACAGTCCTTTATTACAATAGATCCCGTGAGCACAAAAAGTTGAATAAAATCCCAGCATGCCACATTTTTATCTACTATAAGGTCAAAACATCAATTTTGTGGTAGTTTGTGAATATATACCACAACTGCTTTCGAGGAGTTTTTACCGCATTTTATCCACCGGCCAACAGTACAAAACTACAAAATCTTTGCGTTTCACGGTGTATCTATCTGACATTGGCGGAGTTGCGAGGCATCTTCAAAAACTAAGAGTTGAAGTAGAAGAGTATTTACAGTTTATTATGGCGCAATTTGGCATTTTTGTATTGACGTCTGACATGCTACTGCCGAGACGACGGAGATCGAACTGAATTATGCAGCATGCTAGTTGGAGCATTGATCTAACTTATGACATGTCATAGACATGCAAAGTAGGCGAACTTGCGGGATCTATCTTAATAAAGGTTGGTCTGATTTTAACCATAAGATCATTACTATGAGTGGAGTATTACTTCAGAATAGTATATTTAATTGTTATTATTTGAGGCATTATTTTTAAGTAGTTAACGTTTTTTTTGTGAATACTAGAAAAAAAGAAAACAAGTTAAAAAAAATATTTAAATGTATGATTCAGCATTTGTTTGATTCCAAACCAAACTGGAATGTTTGAAATTTTATATGATTAAATATCTGCTAACAATGATGGTTTCAAACAGAGGAAGATAAACAAATAACCCTCGAGACTAGTCCAGTAGCCGGATAAACAGAGTCCAAAGTCACTTTCACACTGTCTCGTGTGCACAAACATTAAATAAATAAGTAAAATCTGGGACATTTTTGCACACACAGTAGGGTCATCTGACCCCAAACTAAGCAAAACTTGTAATATGGCTGCCATACTGATATACGTACATATATATTTTTAAATACATAAATAGATATCAACACCCAGGACATAGAACAAACACAAATGTTTGCCCTAGGTGGGAATCGAACACACGCCCCCAAGCAACGAAGGTAGATTCACTACCAACTGAGCCACCGGGGCCGTCAGTATCATTCTAATGTATCGTTATGTATGCGTGAGCGCCGATATAGCTAGATACCAAACGAAATCTATAATATTTTGTGTGATATAAATGTTAGAATGTTTCTTGTCTACCTCTTTGAAACCGTCATTGGCTACTAATTACAGCACTGCTGCAACTCCACATTAGCCTAACTAATAATGTGAGCCCTAGATCATGATACATACTGCATATTTTCAAATGACAACTACAATGCCTGGCCTGTGGTGTTTTACAGTAGCCACAGTAGCAAAACTCTTTAAATACATCAGCAATCAAAGCTTTCCTGAAATAGACGTGTTGGTACTTTAGATTGCTGTTGAACAATAATAGGCAAGAGCCTTGAAATAAGGTAGACCGTCTAGAAAACATAAGTGGGTGGGAAACTAAAAGACTTGATTTATGATTATTTACGGGATATTTACAGTGGTAAAGTTGTATCGGGAGCTCCTTCCACAACCTTACCACGGTAAATATCCCGTAAATAACCATATAAATGTAGTGAATAACCGTGATATTTGAAAAATACGAACTTTTCCAGCTCGACAAACGTGAAGACAAAGTGTTGGAAGAAGCCTACAAACTGCTACGCAGTTTGGCAGAGATGTGTATACATAGCATGTACGTTATTCAGTGAGAAAAACAAAAATTGGTTATATACGTAATATCCGTGGATGGACTAGCATAGCGTCCAATAACTATTCCGCTTGGCATAAGACAGAGAGAAGTTATTTGAGCTTCTTGCTGACAAATCAGGCCAACTTGAAGAAGAAACTACAATGAGGGATTTAAAAAAACGCGTGTAGGGACATAACACATTTGCATTTCTTCTGTATGTGGCATGACAGGGCTCACATTTCGATGTTTTGCTTTTATTTTAGTTTTTGCTAGGTCAGTGTTTACGTATGTGCAGTGTGCACTTGAAGTAAGTACCTACCTAAGTCCTAACTAATTGATTTTACAATCTTGGCTATTTTAGAGAATCAATGGTAAACTGTCCATTGTAACAAAATAAGTCTGTTATTTTTATGGCTAACATTATCATCATAAATACGCAAACGTACAAACAGCTAATAAAGTTCAAACAGAAACCATAAGGTATTTTACTAGTATCAATTTAACTCGCTTCTCTTGCCGGCTCATTTTAGTACCTATAGTCTAAATTTTTTAGCTCTTACAGTTCCATGGGCCTGATGCCTACCTATTATAAGCGATTCAGTTTAGGTGATTGCGATAAGTTGCGCGGCCCCAAACCGTATCTAGGCGCGGTAAGGTTCGCGTGATTTTGCAAGCTGCGCGTATTCGAACCCGCGGTTAGAGTTAGGCGTAAGGCCCCAGTGTAAAAAGCTGAAAGAAAGTCGTAAATTCTGATCACTTTTGCTAGGTTTTTAAATGTAAGATTGTAATTGATGTTGTTTTGGACTGAGTTATATACCTAATTATACACAGCTTAAACTATATTAGCGACACCTAAGGGACTGCGCATTTTGCGGCGTTATTGAAAGTTGTTATATGGAGAGAAGAAAAAACAATATTATTTCACTATTATATTTATTTATTAGTAAAGTATAAAATTTACAAACAACAAACATTAATATTAATACAACTAACAATACTTATTGCGCATTGTCTGTTACCTTCGTCTGACGTTTTTCCCTGCTCCAGTACCTATTTTATTTTAAATAATTGTTAGAAAGTACTGTTTATTGATTAATAATGACTTATTGTTGTCGTTAATTACACGTAAGTGACGTCGGTCGCCGGGGCGGGGGGGCTTAGTATCGTATGGTGCTTGCAATTGGAGAAAAAAAAGCCATCAGGCGAGCGACTGCGCTCGTCTCGTCACTCAGTATCATAAAAAAAAGTAATTCATTGAATTCGCGCCTAGGATTGGCCCGCTCGGAATGAGTCATGTAAATAGTACAAATAGATCTATGAGAATAGGTGCATGACCATGAACCCTACTGAAACTACATAAATGCTGTGTTAGATCAGCACTGCCATCTTGGTATTGACCATAGGAGAATGACAACCTTGTTGGTAATACTATTTTTATAATATTCTGTTCTGTCTGATGTCTCAGTCCACAATGACTTCACTAATAAAATTAGATCCTCAGTGGCTAAATCTCTCATGAATAACTATGTCCTTGTATGAAATAAAACAATAGTAAATTATGAACTTTTACATTTTATTATACAAAAATTGTGGGCAATTGAGTTACATAGAAACCTATCCACTCAAAATAACAGTAAGATTTGCATAAATGCTAATTATTGCGATACCTATTATATTAGCTGAACAGCTATTCAGATCCTGTAGAATCCCTCTGCGACCTTATCACTATAATACCAAATAAAACCACGCATAGTCATGTTAATAAGGCTTTATGAACTTAAGATTTTAAAATGTTATTCTAATTCATACAATTGCTTATCACTTGAACAATTTCAGCTTTTCAAAAACAAGCTCAAAAGTTATTGTGAAATTCATTGTTCAATATATTTTATTGTGGAACATCCAAATATTCTGTAATAAAATTAGTCTGATACTTTTTGGGGTTGACTCTGCTCTTCTTTTTTTCGTTGTTTTTCGCGCATTAGTTCAGCATCCCTGAAATATGAAAAATTAAGGAAATAAACTAAACAGGTAGGTAAAATAAGGAGGTACTAAGCTGAAAGGAGATCCTTGAACATTATGGATAATTTTTGCTATCGAACCAAGCCAGGGAAAATTCAGCTGCTCCATAAATTAAAAATTATATATAGTTATACTTTAGTGTTTACTACATCATGCCATGCCAAGTTTGATGCTTGTACGTATTACCATTTGTACACTAGAGTATATGCAAAAATTCGTTAAAGTGGTATATTTCACCTATGGCGGGAAATTCAAATTTCAAACAGTTTTTTGGTCTTGTAGCTAGGCCGGATAATTCAGCCGCCACCGCCTGAAAGTTCATCCACATATCATAGATCGGTGGAAATCACACGCTGTGCGTTATGCATTCTTTTTTGTTTCACACCTGCAAGTTTTCGAATGAGCTCTGCGGCATTTCCGAGTAGCTTAATATGGGGTTCTTCATAAGGCCTGTTAGAACAGTCTTTAAGGGTCGGCAACGTATTTGTGATGCCCCTGGTGTTGTAGGTATCTATAGGCAACGTTGATTGCTTACCATCAAGCGGCCCGTCTGCTAGTTTGCCACGTATTTGGCATTTTAAAAAAACGCAGTTAAAACCACAAAGTTCTAATTACAAAGCAACACAACTTTTGGATCTTGGAAATGCTTTTAAGAAAATAACACAAGAACAATGCAACAAGTATGTTTGATGGCATACCAGACACCTTGAAACGTCTGTAGGTAGAGTCAATGCCGGATCAATGGATCATAATAAAAACTGAAAAATCTTTTTGACCTGTGTTTACGCTCAGAGAGGGACATGCCAGTTTTTTCGTTGGCATTCTTCTTCTTTTGTTGATCCTGCACTTTCTTTTGGTTCTTGGCACGAGCGAGATCTCTCTGGTTACCACCTGAAATTTAGAACACAAATACAAATCTAAAACACACAATGAGTCATCTGAGTAGGTGGTTATTCAGTTGATTTCTCTTTCTAGGTTATATATGCCTATCGCACAAAAAAACTCAGAATTTGAACATTTATGGTAAAGTTTTAGCGTCGTACAAGTTTTATACGTACAGTAACGCGTAAGGAGGCAATCTAGATCTAGAACATTCGACAAGTGTGATCATTCATGTATTTTTTAATAGGTAGCTAGGTAGGCGCGATTTCGTGTTAGGATGGTAATACCATATAAATTTATTCTGAACGACGATGTGACAAAAACGTTAAAAATTACTTACGAGTCATATTGGAAAGATTATTTCACCAACAAGGTTGAGACAGTCCCAAATCGCAATTACCTAACTAGTACAAAATCCGTTACAACAAAGCCCGGACGATACGCTAGTCCGGCCGAAACCTAGGACAACGCACCGCCTTCACTCTAACCAATACGAAAGAAACTATCAACCAACTAAAGGATAATTGCTGGATTTGTTGGCTTTTTGGAAACCCTCACCCAGCTGGCGAATTTCACCACCTACACCACAAACAATAAAATAAAGAATGAACACTTGTGTTCCCTTCACTTCACTTGACTTAAACAGATACAGAAAAAATAGTGAGTATTTTGGCATTACACGTCTTGTGCATTTGCCTGTATCTGCAACTCATCATCATCATCAGCCAGTAAAAGTAACTGCTGAACAAAGGCCTGCTGTACTTTATTATCTCTACATAGTATAAATTAAAGCTGCTTTCCGCGTCTGTCTGTCTATCCGCTAACACCTAAACCACGCAACGGATTTTGATACGGTTTTCATCATTAGTTAGATAATTTTTCAAGGATGGTTTATCTAAATAATAAAACTTACACCCGTGCGAAGCCAGGATGGGTCAATAGTTTTTTATATAAAGAGTAAATTATGGGTTAGCTCTGATGTCAAAGCATCATTTTAGGCACCCGGGGGATCTGAAATGGCTCAACTGTGCTCAACGGATGTTGATACAGGTAAAAAAGACCAACAACCTGCGATTTAACGTATCATCTGTCCAACCCGTGGTAGCGTAGTTGTAATGTAAATACCATTCGCGAACAGCCATCAAAGCGTGCGTCCATTGCTTAATTTTGATGATATTTTCAGAACAACGATGAGTATTCTGACGAAAATTCGTGATTTAATAGTTTGATAACATAAACCTTTCGAGGGCGCTTTACGAACTATGCTATGAATGAACAGCTGGAGCCGCTTGAGATACTGGAACTTGTTTTTTTTTCTGAGTACGAACGACACGACAGAGAAACCAATTCGGAATGAACAGGTGACTGTAAAGCTGTAAGCCAAGTCACAGATTTGATAATATGGTGTGATGTACGACGACTCCACGCAGTAGCGCAGTCAGTACACATGTAGTCGCATTGTCGTCGTCTCGACATCGTTGGTCCCAGTCGCAGATAACCGTAACAGACGTATCGAACTTGGCTGACGAACCGCCGTCTGACCAACGGGAGAGAAAGAATGAGAATATAATTTCCCCCGTCTTTTTTTTCTCGTTGGTTGACGTCAGCCATGTTGACGTGTCTGTTACGGCTCTTATCGGTTTTTCATGTTTTGCCATACAGGCTGGCAGCCCCGGCCGTACAACAAACTTGATCCCAGCCCAGCTGTCACATTTTGCCAGCAGCTGTCATAATGTCGATCAATGCACAAGTTCATATTAACAGCAATGAAAATACTAAAAAAAGCGATAAACCCTTTAAACCATTATTTCCAAAACGGGAAGAGTGCTCACATGTGTCTTGTTATTGGCAAGTTAAAAGCTATTCAAGTTAGAATGTAGTTATTTTCATTAAAGTATCGAATTTTAATGTCTTTGTTGTTCTGTTGTGCAGCGAGGAAAACGTATGGAAACTGTGTCAGGATGTGTCATTGAGAGTGCCGGAGGAGCTGGACAGATGTTACGTCGTTTTTATTTCGAATCCATGCCGTACAGTGCCTTTGTGGAAACAAAGGGCAGGGCGCGAAGAGGACCGTCTGGTTATATGGGTGTGTACAGAAAATTATGTCACGCTATGCTATACGTACTCGCTGATATAATGCTTCATAGATTGTTTTGTAATTACCACTGCACTGCGTCAAATGACTGCGCTATTTAAATTCAAACAATATTTTCTATAGAAATCAGACTACAATGCTTTATCAGCAATTATAGTAAAACTATTTTTGTAACAAATACTTAATTTCAGGACTACCACGTGATATTCTTGTATTCCTGGGACTGCAAGACTTGCCTGGTGTATGATTTGGACTCGGAGTTACCATTCCCCACATTCTTTCACAAATATGTCACAGAAACATTTCGCACGGATCAAGTTTTGAAATCAGATTTCCACAGGTAACTTTGTTCTTCAATGCTGTTTTCGTAAGGGGAGGGACTCTAAGATGTAGTATCTTACCTCAACCACCCTGCTGTTAACCCCATGTCTTAAAAAAATTCCTAGAAATAGCAGGTTCATACAAAAATGACATTAAATGTAAAGTAAATATTTATTTCTGAAACGTTTTTACATCATCCCGGCTGCGGAGGTATACATATTTATTAATTGTGTCTAACATATGTTATAATTGACTTAATAGTGCGCCCCAAACTCAGCTAGGCCTGTCTCTTGGTGACCCGTGAAGTAGTTTCGCCTATATATAGCATTTAACACTAAAGCTTAGGAGTGTTAAATAAATAATAGTAGGTAAAACTAAAGTAAAATTAAAAATCTAATTTAAATTTAAATTAAAAATCAAAATAACTAAGTGAACTATAGTTAAATTAAATTTGCATTCATTCAAAGTAGAATTATGATTGTAATAATTTACAAAAGAGTTATAAAGAAGTATTGCATATGGTTATTGGACATCCAAACCAGTGTGGGTGTATGAAACAGCTCAAATTTTTTCAGGTTTGATCCTATTGTGTAAGTTGTTCATAATATAAATTATGAGTACTATGACCTCTCAGCTAAGTATCTCCATTTCTGAAATGCTGTTAAGTAATATAATGAAACTGGCCAATATTGTGTTGAGACATGCTTAAGCTAGGGTTCTGTAGCCTATAAGCCATAAAATTGTGGTCACATTCATGGAACAGGAATTAGTTACAGAAAGCAAGCTAGCAAGTATGAACTTAGCAGGAAATATTATAATAGGACAAGACAGGTAAACAAAGATAATTGTACAAAAAGGTCCTTTGATCCAGAATGTTTTGATCAGGCAAGTCAAAGAGTTTGGAAATGAAAAGTTCAAATTTGTTTCACATAATTTTTAAGTACCACTTGACCGGTTTTTCTTCTATGGAAATGAATGATGTTATTTTTGAGGATTTCAAAAGCACATCATAAAAGTTGTTTGTAAAGATGAATACAATGCCCACCTTAGAGGTCAGAACCAGTTCCGTGTAACCCTGTCTGTAGGTAAGTTAGGTAATATCTGAAACCTACACAAACCATACTAATAGGTAAACTGTCTGAAACGTTCACCAAGTGAAGCTTGGTGAAGTTCTACCTAGCAGTGGGTAGGTGTTTCAAAGAAAAGAGTTTATGATAGTATAAGTTAAGATTTAATAGAGCAAGAATGAATTTACAAGTCAGACAGAGGGTCGTGAGCTCGGAAGGTGATGGCGATAAAAAAGTGTTGGTCCCTTGTTTGGAGACTTAGCTTGAAGAGCTTGGGGCGCCGGTCGCCGCGTAGCTCGACGCGGCTCGTGGCACGTGGAATGTCAGCTGGGCAGTGTAGCGACGAGACAGCTCCGTCCGAGGTTTTCAGGCGTGGTCAGAGTGTAGTCAGCGCGTCACGTCGCTGTTGTTGTAGACGTGACCGGAGTACGGTCAACGTAGTAGCGAGTAAGGTCCGCACGTCACGACACTGTTGTCAGTATCGTGGCCGTAGTTTAGTAGAGGGTAGGAGGTAGGAGCCTGAAAATGCGTCGAAGAACTCCGCATGAGGATCAGTACGGAAGCCGCTCGGCCACGTCGTGCGAGTCCCGTAGAAAAGACGGCAGATCTGACTAGGCGCCCATTATCTCACATGACGTGGTACCGGCGTCAAACACAGTTTTTGATCGGAAGGATCCAAGTTACAGAATGCTTTAAGAGCTTAGAACACACAACGGAACTTACCCGATTGGAGTACGGGGCTACTAGATTTTAATTATAAGTTTAAAAGTTAAGTATGAACGACTTTCACACGGGAATATCGTTGCACAAAATGAGACGAGATTTTTAGTTCGGGTTCTATATATAACCTATTCCTTCTAGAAAGAATATGATATTTACATACCCGAATCTTTTAAAATGCAATTAAATATTTCCGAGGGTTAGAACAATGATTTTTCGCTTAACGAAATGAAAGTGATTGACATTACGTCAATCACCTTCATCTGTCAACAATGTTTATGTCATAGTAGTGACCTTTTTTATTGGTTAAGTTTGGCTTCGAGCTATGTGCTATTTGCCATGTATTGGAAGTCGGTAACGATCATGGAACGTTACATACCCCCTTTTTCAGTTAAGAATTTTTGCTCAAGAAAATTCGCTGACCTCTCTAGCATCCTAGTTATAAAATTGCACCTTCCCCGTCCAGGGCTGAGTCTAATATTTAACATTAAGTAGGCTCGAGTGTAAAATTAATGTAATCAGGATGCTATGGTCTGAAGTTCCCAATAAGACTTGTGGCGTACTGTGTTAAGAGTCCGGTATCGCTGTATAAATGCTATAGTGGCACCTATACAGACGGCAAGAATACCGGTGGGTTCTTCCTTTTGCTGTTAAGAATGTTAGATACAATACTTAAAAGCAGCAAAATAAAAGAAAAGCTAACAAAATAAGGAACTATTTTGCTAGTTAGTACGTCAAAGAGAGTATAGTAGTGGTATACGAGTATAGGACCATAAGATTGTAGGTAGCGATTTGTAGTCTAGGTGAGCTTAGAGAAGTTATCAGGGTATCGATAGAGTTAAACTATCAGTAAACTATAAGTGTTTAGTTTGCTATAGCTGTGGTGACGACTGACTTGAGTTACCTAGTATGCTAAAGGTTATATTAATTAATATTCGTGTTTTGGGCTTTTTTATGGAGTTCACGAGTACCGCTCCTAGCATTTTAGAGGCTTATTTTTAAAGAGTTTGCAATAACCGCTCTTAGTGTGAAGGCTTTCAGTTTTAGAGTACACTAACCGCCCTATTTCTGATATTTGATAGACCTACATAAATAGATATCATACGATATATGTAAATAAAAATATTTCTAAGTATTTTTTTCAAGTCAGGTATTTTTAAATTTATTTAAATTTTTAGAGTTGCATTATCAAGTTTTAGATGCTAGATTAATTAGATTTTCTTCAGAGGGAAGCTATAGTGGTAAATTATTTTTTAGTTTGTAGTACAGTTGGAGGTTTTTGCAATTTTCATTATCTGTTTCCGTAGTTCCTTCACAGAGTCATCCGAGGAACCACCACGGAGGGCAACCTCATATGCAAGTTCAGCTTTTTGAAGAGACAAAAAGGTATAAATGGGGTACACCATTTTATATACCTACGTCAAAGAGAGTTTAGAATCTTAGTTTTAAGAGAGATATCGGGTAAGTTTCCGTGAGAGCAAGTTTTACAATAATACAAGTTAGATGTTCCGAGTGTAGGTTGGGTGGTAAGTTTGGTAATTTGAGTTTAAAGAACAAGATTTTAAGATAGGTCGAGTATAAAAGTACTAAATGATTTTAATTATTCTATAATAAAAAAAAATCAAGTAAAAAAAATATTATAGTGCGTTTAAGACGCGGACAGAAGGGCGTTACTTCTGCAGGTGTAACCTTTGTCTTCCTTAGTCGCCTCTTACGACATGCATGGAAGCTACAGCTGGGTATTCTAACAAATAAGCTCCCGCACCAGCACAGGGCTATATTTACCCCTCAGCCTACAGACAGACACAAGGTTACAAAGAAGGAGCCGTGAATATACCACGCCAGAGAGATCAACACCTTTTTAATCAACCTTCCTGCTTAATACCTGGGCGCCACTGCAACGTTCACCAAGTGAAGCTTGGTGAAGTTCTACCTAGCAGTGGGTAGGTGTTTCAAAGAAAAGAGTTTATGATAGTATAAGTTAAGATTTAATAGAGCAAGAATGAATTTACAAGTCAGACAGAGGGTCGTGAGCTCGGAAGGTGATGGCGATAAAAAAGTGTTGGTCCCTTGTTTGGAGACTTAGCTTGAAGAGCTTGGGGCGCCGGTCGCCGCGTAGCTCGACGCGGCTCGTGGCACGTGGAATGTCAGCTGGGCAGTGTAGCGACGAGACAGCTCCGTCCGAGGTTTTCAGGCGTGGTCAGAGTGTAGTCAGCGCGTCACGTCGCTGTTGTTGTAGACGTGACCGGAGTACGGTCAACGTAGTAGCGAGTAAGGTCCGCACGTCACGACACTGTTGTCAGTATCGTGGCCGTAGTTTAGTAGAGGGTAGGAGGTAGGAGCCTGAAAATGCGTCGAAGAACTCCGCATGAGGATCAGTACGGAAGCCGCTCGGCCACGTCGTGCGAGTCCCGTAGAAAAGACGGCAGATCTGACTAGGCGCCCATTATCTCACATGACGTGGTACCGGCGTCAAACACAGTTTTTGATCGGAAGGATCCAAGTTACAGAATGCTTTAAGAGCTTAGAACACACAACGGAACTTACCCGATTGGAGTACGGGGCTACTAGATTTTAATTATAAGTTTAAAAGTTAAGTATGAACGACTTTCACACGGGAATATCGTTGCACAAAATGAGACGAGATTTTTAGTTCGGGTTCTATATATAACCTATTCCTTCTAGAAAGAATATGATATTTACATACCCGAATCTTTTAAAATGCAATTAAATATTTCCGAGGGTTAGAACAATGATTTTTCGCTTAACGAAATGAAAGTGATTGACATTACGTCAATCACCTTCATCTGTCAACAATGTTTATGTCATAGTAGTGACCTTTTTTATTGGTTAAGTTTGGCTTCGAGCTATGTGCCATTTGCCATGTATTGGAAGTCGGTAACGATCATGGAACGTTACATGTCTTTCAGATTCTTCCGTGTGGTGTCTGCGAAACAGTTTTTGCAGACTTTTGCATCTGACCGCCGTCACATGAAGAGACCAGATGGCTCCTGGATCAAGCCACCACCACCTTATCCTGCAATCTGCACAAGTAGTGAGTAATTTTTCCAATTAATGGACACTTTTAAACTGTTCAGGTTCAAAATGTCTCTTTCCCAAAATGTCCCTCAGTTCCAAATTGTCCCTTCCCCGGAATGTCCCTTTACCAAAATGTCCCTTTCCCAAAATGTCCCTTTCCCGAAATGTCCCTTTCCCAAAATGTCCCTTTTCCAAAATAGCCCTTTCCCAAAACGGCCCTTTCCCAAAATGCCCCTTACCCAAAATGTAATTACCGGTTTCGCGCGTTGAAAATCGCAAAAAGTGATGATGATGAGCACTCGAAGTCCTATTTCATATACAACAAATATTTTTAGCCAGATATCTCATCTTCTCATCATGGCCAACATGCATATAAGGCTTGATTAGGCCAACAGAAATTAAGTTTTTGGAAGTCGGGAGAATCATGCTCAGACTTGGTGAGACTTCGGCCAATACGTGAAGCGCCGTTTCTAATTTAATTTTTAGTTTACCATATGTGTTGGCTAAAATTAGTGTTGCAAAAGATGGGGTTATTTCTGTCATGAAAAAAACCAAGTTTTTTATTTGGAACATGTTTTTTTTCATAAGTTCTGAATATCAAATTTGTAAAGCAGTAATCTTTTAATATGACAATTTTAAAGTTTTCATATAAAACACTAATCCTAAATTTTAAAACTACTATATTTTTCTGAGTCTATTGACTCAGAAAAATAGAACAACATTTATGAAAAATTAGTTACAGAATGAAGCTACCTAAACACTGTTTTAAACTATCACGGTTGTTCACTAAAGTTCCCGTAAATAATCATTTAACTTTATTGAAGCTACCTAAGTACATTTATCGATCTCGATTTAATATTATTAAAAACACACGAATAATTTAATGTACCATAAATAAAACAATATCAAATATATGTTTTTCTGGAAAAGAAAAACTAAATTTAGAAGAAAAAAAACTATGGTGACACTTATTTTTTTAATGTTATTTTTTTTCGATTTGCAACACTAGCCTAAACCCATTGATTTTCATGGTTTTTTGAACTTTCAGCATCAACGCACAACTTAGATGAATACATCAACATGGAGATTGGATTAGGTCCAGGCCAGGTATTCAGCCTGACGGAATTCGTTCAACGTTTCTACAAGATAAATAAGTAGTACATAAACGGTCCCGATAGATAGTCAAATGTTAATTTATTCATGACCCATATGGTTTATGTGGTTGATTATGTTTTAATAATCTGTTGTTTTATTTTAATGAGAATGCATAATGATTGTCAATTTGCTCTTTGAATAAAACTGTGATTTGGATGCCATGAAATTAATAATTAGGCATTAATTAGATGCAGCGTAGATAGGCCTCCCAGTAGAGGACCGACCCAGTAGAGGACGTGAGAGTCGCGGGCTTTTAGCCTAGTGGATGCAGATGGCAAACTGTCGTTCAGTGTGGAGTTCTAAGGGGGAGGCCTATGTTCAGCAGTAGACATCTTCAGGCTGATGATGATAATGAAATTAATGATTGGAATTGGTAATAGGATAGACGATCTATAAAAAAGGAATTAATCTTTTGAAACTTTATGACTATTAATAACTTCACATTCAAATTATTTTGCAGCAAAACCACATATAAATAGTTAATTAACCAAATATACAATGGGTTCTTGTTATTCTCTTCACTTATATCTACTTACTAAGATAATTATGTTAATGTTTACAAATTTTATTTAAACTGGTGTAAGTAAAAGTTAAAACCTACTATTTCACATTCTTGAAAAATGATTCTCTCTTCAAAGGTCTTGAATATGATAATAATGAATATGTAACAAGCACTTCTATCAACATTAATAAATAATTAGATAATCGCTGATATTAAAACGTGAGTATATACCTATATAATGTTATTAAATAATAAAATAAAGCTAGCTTAAAGAGTATGTAGGCAAAACTAGTACTAGGACCGCAAAGCATTCATAAGGCTGGGCTGTTTCCTTTAAAGCAATTTCAACCTGAATGTTATTTTAATACGATACAAGTAAGGAGACTTTCGCGCGATATCGGAAAACTTGGGCCTCCTGCGAGCTTTTATATTTTGTATTGTATTAAAAAGACACTAAAGTAGAAATTGCTTTGAAGAGCACCTCATACACCGTCTCTCGAGCCTCTTGCCACTAGAACCCAACCTTTTTATAATAATAAATTCATAAACTACGTAGACACAATATAACATACCTACCCATAGATACTTATATAAATCCTAGAAAAAATCTACTTCCGACTTATCTGTATTAATTAAATATATCCTTTTAAATAAATAACGGTGTTTTGATGTTCATAATTTGTTCAATATTGTCGTAATTGTGAAATATTTTATATTAGGTATTTGAATATTGTTGTAATGGTATCATATTTTATTGTAATTTTGAGTGAGGTATAATCCTTTATTTATGGATTGTGTGTTACCTTGAGTGATAAATTAATGTTTAAGTAACATTATTGTAGCGTATTAAAGTCGCGAGTAGCTTTTGTATGTTGTTAAATCTATTTAACAATTTTGTAACAACTTTTATACACTCTTTTTAATCTTCCCTAGCACCCCTAGCATGTTAACAAATATATATAAAATTAAAATGATGATATTGATATATAACATATAATTTTAAGAGTTTTATCGTAGTTTTATACAAAGTAGTAGTCCATTGTATGTGAAACGTGGAATACCTATAATACATAATTATATTCAAACCAGTATATTTTGGCATGAGGAATTTCTTCAAATTAGCTACATTTTGTCTTTGGTTAATGTCCAGCAAAGTTTCAACTTTTTTCAAGACAATGTTTTACTGATCTAAAGTAGCTTACAGACGTGTCGATTTGGTTGATGGACCGCCGTCCAACCAACCGAAGAAAAAAGTGAGAATAACATATTTTCCTCTCTATCTGTCCCATTGGTCAGACGGCGGTTGAGATCAACCAAATCCTCAACTCAATCGTGAACACAAAAAAAAAACTCCTATATAACTAACCATATTGTAATGACGTTAAGTTATAATCTCAAACTTGAAAACAGAAATATCAGAGAACCGGTCCAATATAATATGTGGCCATTATAGATGATACTTCATGCGATTTTCTGAAAGAAAGAGGACCCAATCGTCGAAACGAAATTCGAGTTCATGTGCACATTCTAGTTTAGTGTTAAGTCTTTTAGTACTGACAGTGTTGTCGCCTTAAAAAAATCTTCCCGCCTTTTTCTTGTGGCAAAATACGCTGGTTTGACGATAATTATTTTGTTGGTACCCCAGTTATAATATTGCGTGTTTTTAATCCGTCTTCGTGAGAAATTATAGCGTGCGCGATTTGTGCAAGCGATATTGGCTACCTACTTTAAAATATACAATCTAACATTTCATCGACCTATATATAGGTCGCTGTGTTTTAACCAAATATAATCTCCACTTCGAATCAATGTATATTACTCTAATTCTCTACTTATAGTTATAATATTCACTTAAATAGAAATAAGGACTAGCATTACTGCTACATAAGCAGTAGGACTGCATTTATTAATTTTATGTAATACTTTCTGCAGGGTTGATTGTCTGTGTTTACGAAAACTTCTAGTCATTATCGGGTATTTTTATTTAGATTTTTTAATAAGAAAAGACGGTCTCTTTATTCCGAGTTTTTTTAGCTATATGTCTACTTACATTATTACTAAATGCTTAAAGGTTATTGACAATCGTAGTACCTAAATTAATCTTCTTCATAATCAAATGTAACTTAGTGGAATAGAGGCGTAGCTGGCCATGACTGGGACCAAATTGTTGGGAATTGAAGCAGAGGCACCCAGATTGTTACAAGTATATTTCAGTGCTGGGAGTGTGATTACGTCCCATTGGTTACGCCTTTACTAACGACTTCTCACCCCATAACACCTGGCATGGGTGAACTTTTCATTAATATAAAATTGTATTGTTATGTGTAAAGAAAAAAAAAAAGACTACACATCGCCTCAAATCCTTGCCCTCCAATGACACCTCCATGAGATTGAGAGGTGCGGTCTGGTAAGCGTTGTGAGAGGATAAAATCGGAATGAAGCGATCCTATTGGATGATTTTTTTCCTCGCGCACCGCTAAGTTCTTCGCCCATCTCAGATACGCAGCCTAAACATACCAATTCCGTGGCAGTTAGCATTCAGTATGTGACCTCAGCTTATTGCCCTAAAAGGTTTGCGTTGCCAATGAATGTTATGTAATGTCTATAGGATGAGAAGTCGTTGGGATTTATCTTGTATTCACTCACAGGAGGCTAACCACAACCTCTTAAGCATTCTCTCTGGAGCAGTAAAAAAATCTGTATATTCCCAGTTGTCACCACTGGCGACAAATGGGAAGAAGTTCCCGATTAAATACCAATAACATATCATACAGTCATAGATACCAATAACTGGGAAATACATTTGCCAATCGTACTTCTGGTAACGATTGGAAACTTCCCATTTATCGCCAGGGGTAATGTATGGTTTTTTTCTTCTATTTGCTGCCAGTGACAAAGAATGGGAATGTACGAAACAATTGTTAAGACTGATTTTGTTTGTTCTAAAAGATTGTGGTAGGCCCCCAGGTATCAAAACCTTCCTTCCTAAGCCTTTAAAATTTTCTATTGACTGACAACTATGAGTGATAAATTATTGTGCTTGTGCTTTTAATGTACCAAGTTACATGTTTTTATTTTTAAGATTTATCAAGCAACAAATAAAACACTACACGCTGATTGGTTGTTTCTTTTATTGATCTTTATTAAACGAGGTAAAGGTAGGAACACTGTTAACAAACATAACATTTTGTAAAACTGTACAACTAATTATTAACAATGGTATAATGAGTAGTATGCTTTACGACTACAGAATTAAAACATAAAACATTTTACTTATCACAAAATGTACTTATTTATACTTTGGTTTTCAAGTTACTTTGGATGCTAATTTAACACCTATGAACCAAATATTTGTGTACTTATTAAAAATTTCTGACTAGTTTTGTTAAAATCTTGCCATATCTAATTTGTAGTAAACAAACTTTTCCTCTGTTACTATCAACTGTTGATAAATATGTTTAACAACCCAGGCGATTTTTTCTACGTTTATTTAGTCAAGATCTCAGCCCCGTTGTCAGTGATCAGCACCGTATGTTCGACCTGGGCTGCCCTCGCGCCGTCTTCGGTGACAACTGTCCACCCATCTTCGAGCAT
Organism: Agriopis leucophaearia; assembly: GCA_949125355.1. Lineage (NCBI taxonomy): Eukaryota > Metazoa > Arthropoda > Insecta > Lepidoptera > Geometridae > Agriopis > Agriopis leucophaearia. The sequence goes on from OX421262.1 coordinate 13,789,389, forward strand.
GACCGTGTGTTCGCTGCCGTGGGAGAGGACGGGCTCTATTGTGAACGTCATGTCTGGCTTCATGGTTCCTGGGTAGTCGTTTCCTGTCAAGATAAAAATACAATATGTGTGATAGGCTTCGAAAAATTATACATAGAAGTCACAACGCGTAGAAAATCATAGTCAATAAACGTCGGCATTTTCATATGTAAACATAGCTGTACCTATACAATTTATATCAATACACAACTATTTTACCAAAACCAACTATATATATATATGCATTTACGGCTCAGTTCTCTAATGTCTGTTTGTACAACTTTGTCAAAACTCGTGAACCGTCGTTGAGCAATGAGCAAGCGAGACGGCGATTATGTCTGAATCGCAATTGGGAACTTCTCTCCCGAGAGTAAGAAATTTTCTCTTTCTCTCCCGTTGGTCAGACGGTGTTCGTCAGCCAAGTTGACGGCTCTTACGGTGTGTTACGGCTTGTGCAACTATCGCGTGACTGTGGATTCAATCTGGCTGCGTATTGAGTGCAGACAGATTGAGTATTGCCGCGATTAGCGCGTCATTGTGGCATTGTGTCATCTTTGTATTTTTGTGATCGAAGGTGATAGGTAATAATATAGCTGATAGGTTAATTTTTACATAGAAGATTGCACAGCACATACTTGTATGATAAATATCTGGCGGCCCATGAAAGTACTCCCCGATCCCGTGTCCGAGGAATGCTGGTAACACGGTCAACTTATTCTGTTTGGCGTGCCTCTGTATCGTTGCCCCGATTTCTGAAAACGGGACATTAGGGCCGCATGCTTTGATTGCCTGGAAAAGAGCACTTTAGTGAGAAAGTAATCAGTAGATTTTTAATACTGCATTGTTTATCTGTGTCCGCGACTTTCAAGCAGCTAGGGCAGTTAGGGTCGAAACTAACAGGGGGAAATGAACAAAACATCCCTAACAGTATGATAATTATTATAAGACTTAAAGGTTTCAACAAAAATCTTACTATTTCTAGACACTCCTCAGTGACAGCAACAAGCTCATACCCTCGGTCATCCACATCACCAACCAGAAACGTTTTAGAACAGTCTCCGTGGAAACCTTTGAAGTAGACCTAAAAAAAAACAACATTTTTTTAATACAGATACAACAGAGGGAGAGGGCAGGCCTTTGCTGTGCAGGGTTGACATCGTATATCTACGGGTTTGACGGAGTGGGCGCAAAATCCGAAACCAGTGAGTTTAAGAACATTCAACCACAGCTCAGATTATCGCAAGTTTTTCCTACATTATCGGTAGATTTAATGTGGGTTCGGTTATTGAAGACTGCAAATTTTGCTGAACTACCAAAAATTCCAGGTAAAATTATGTCCATCCCAATTAACAACGCTTTTGTGTAACGCGTTTTACCCTGATGGGGAATTTTTGGACAAATGAGCGAAACTTTTATCAGTCAACATGGTTGTTAAAAATAAATTATAATATGACCTGTCAATAATTCCTCAGGTTTTTTTTTTAAATTTCATCAAATCTCCAGGTTTGGTATTTTTTAAAGTTAAAAGCAGTCCTTTGACTCATGTAGGTGTTGGGCTCAGAATCACCTCAGCGGAAACGTCGCGAAGACGGACATTGTAGCAGGTTGGTCCCTCAGTCATGAGCGGAGGGAACTGCTGCTCATCCAGGTCTTGATTGAGATGGGAGTCTTGATCACATTGTCAATTGTCTTCCTTCTGACAAGTCAGGTCTGATGATGGAGAAACTGCGCATCTCCGCTAGATGCAAGCTATCTTCTATCAAGAAAAGCTTCTTGCACCATTTTGCAAAGCAACCTCCTCTCCACATGCTTAGCGTAGAGGATGCTACAGCATCGGCGAACCGTCGTTAAAAATTATGTATTTAGTGGAGGCCTGTAGCTGGTAAAAATTCTGGTTTTCCTGCTTTGGAACGCGAATCTACTTTGTTTGCATCTGGATGTAGTCTCCCTACAGTAGTACATTACCTACAGTCTCGAGCACGATGTCTCTTCACACATACAGCGATACCATAGTAGGCCTAGCCCCGCATTGGTATTAGCCCCAACGTCCGTGTGTTGGTGAATCTATAGAGAAAAATATAAATAAACTGACCGTAATATCCACATTAACAATATCTCCATCCTCCAAAAGCCTCAGGTCAGGTATTCCATGCACTGCAACATTGTTGACTGATGTGCACACACTCTTCGGAAACCCATGGTAGTGTAAGGGTGATGGATAAGCTCCAGCGTCTATGCTTAAATTGTGCACTAACTCGTCAATCGCATCTGTTGTAATGCCAGGCTGAAAAATTATAAGTAGGTATGTAAATACCTTGATTAACTACTTGTTGTAGAATTTACTTATTGCCATTTCACTTGATTTGAATGCATTGCCTATATGGGTGTTCCCCGATAGTTACAATCTGGGTGTCCTTAAGTTGTGAGTGAGCAATCTTACAATTAAAAAAAATAATTAAGCCCTACCCAAAACGTATTTAAGTCAGTTGTATCAAGCCGGTATTACATTACTTAAATATTATTTTTTAACCGACTTCAAAAAAGGCGGAGGTTCTATATTCCACTGTTTATATTATTATTTTTTACATAAGTTCACCGATATCTCAGCCTTTTTGGTTTGGTAGAGTATACTTCCAATTTGTTCCCATTGTCACTCAAGTCAGGATTTGATGATGGATCTAAGGGAAATCGAGGGCAACACTCAAATTTTATAGCACTTATTGCGTTTTTTATATATTTTCTAAAGCTGTTCAAGTATTTGCGTATGATAATCATCATCTCATATGGATGAGCTGATGATGAAGGGTACAACTTCTCAACACTTAGGAGTTGAAAGAAAATTCATTCAAAACAAGTATTTGCGTCTGATAATCGTCATCTTATATGGATGAGCTGATGATGAAGGGTAACTCCTCAATGGTTAGGAGTTACATATGGACAGGGAGTTGTATTCTTTCAGGCTATTAGAACCGACTTCAAAAAAGGCGGAGGTTCTATGTTAAGTCGGTTTGTAAAGTGGTCCACTTGTTTTGTATCAATCTTATGTTTTTTAAATTAAGTAGAAGTGGGATTGAACTGGAATTAAATTAAAACTTAAAATATTATTGAACTAATTAATAAAACAGTTTATTTAGTACCTGTACTGGAAGTACACAGCACATACTTTAGTTTTTATTTTCAAGTGTTATTGATAATTGATTATTTTCAAACCTGCTTGGTTAAATAAGCATAAATAGACACATTATGTGTGTCTCAGCTTTGCTTGTGTCAATGTATTATGAAACGCTGTCTGCTGTACCTATGTGCCATATATAGTAATTAATTTAAGTTTTTTGTGAGTTCTGAAATACATAATCTTGTTCTTATATAAAAGACGATGTTTATATACATGTATGTATGTTCCCTCATCATCATTAGCTAGAGACGTCTACTGCTGAATGTTTCCTATGGACTCCAAATGGGCTGGACTGATTTTGGCGGGACTTTCACTGGAAGCTAGCTGATGATATAAGAAGTAGTCCACGCAAGTGAAACCGCGGGCGCGGGGCATTTTATGGTAATACTTAGACATAATGATATCTCTCCTCTCACCTTTATGATCTTTTGCACTTGAGCTAAAATATTTGATGCAAGCTTGCAAGTTCTTTTCATACCCCTCAGCTGATTTAAATCTTTTATTTCTGGTGCTGTAGGAATCACTAATGATTTTCCAACTACATAATTAGGTTTAACAATGTGCTCTGGTACTTTTCTACTGGGTGTAGTATCAATAGGTCTTACTTTTTCATAAACACCAAAGTGCTTTCTGCAAAAAATATATTTTTTTAATCCAATGTGCTAGAATTTGATTTAAGTTTATTATAAGACAAGGCATTTTTATATGTAAAACCATAGGTAGAACAAAACACAATGTTTCAAGGGTTTTAAACAAGAAAAAGCTAATTGCAAATGGTAAAATGGATATGTATTGGATTGGTGAGCCATGCATGCAATTATTAATGAATAACGTAATAAATTATATAGGAAACTTACAAAATCTCGGTCTTCAGCTTTGGACGGAGCCTCCTAGAAACTCTCATCTCAGTTTTACAGCTCAAATGGTGTTTTCAAGAAGTTTATCATGATGGGGTTATCTTCACAACCACAAGCAAAAGGCGTAGGTACCTACTGTTCACATGTGACTGTGAAGGTACATAAAGCGGTTTAAATCAAAACGATGGATAGTGAGTATGCTCGAGGTATGCAAGCAAGTGATGTAATGATCAATGATACAAGAGGAAGGCGACATGATTATTATATTTGGTATGATTGGGACTTACACACTCGTCCTCCAAAACTTGCCTATAGATCCAATTACTTTGTTAGAGAGATCCATATTAGTTAAACATAGACCAATATATTAAATGAGTAGTGGCGTTTACTTTACAAGTCCTTGTTTTCTCAGATTGATCTCAAAATAATTACTGAAAATCTGGAATTTAGTTAACATTTCAACTCACAACTTACTGAGGTTTGATCACAGCACAGGTTAAGTTTGATTGACTTGTTTATGTCTTGAACTTAATGCAGTGATTATGGTAAGATAACAACTACCTACACTACATAATATATTGTTGAATTGGAATTGAAAATTGAAATTTAATTTAATCACTGCAATAAATAATTTAAGTGAATTGACATTGACTTGAAGGATAGAGCAACGTTGACGTTGATAGATAACTTTTTTATTTTGCGATCAATGACCACAGAATATGGCGCGTGGTGTGGCGTAGCGTGTATGTATTCCTAAACTCTTTGAGCGTGTACCACTCGGACAAGAGTCCACGATTACCACAGACATTTGGTTATATGTCTGTGACGATTACCTTAAAAAAATCTTTAGTTTAATCTGTTAGCACTGGGATGCGTTTACGGCACTTATCCAGACTAAAACTTATACTAGATGAACGATAAAACACCCGTTTTGGGACTCCACGAGGTGAAAAATTATACCGGCGAAAATTTAAACTTTAAACTGCCCGTTTACGGGCGTCCGCTGGTATAAGTTTTCGCCTGACTAGATTAAATTTTATCTACCTTTTGAGGTCGCTTAATTTTCGCCTGCTGTCAGATTGACAGCTGTTGAGGAGGTTAAGCCGTTTTTGATATTATTTTGTTCGAATCTTTTTGTTGTAGATGTTTTTATTTAAAATAAAATTTTATATCTATATAATGATAGATTGATATTTCATATTTTACTATTATATACCATTTTATTTTACTATATTTTACTTGACATTTATTTATTATTGAATTTGACAGCTAGTATTGACATATATGACATAAAGCTATGACGCCGTTCAGCGAACCTCCGTTAGTTTAATTTTTCACCGGTGAAAAATTCGCGGAGTCCGTAAACGCACCCCTGGGGAAGTCAGTTATCGCATTCTTATTTATTCGCATTCATATCGAGTTCATGCGTATTTCCTTTTTAGGGATCCGTAGTACTAATATGAACCCTTAAAAACCCCATTCAGTGCATCGCGTTTGTCCGTCCGTCCTAATTCTTTAAAATATTCTAACCTTTATAGCTACTAAGTGCATGAACTTTGTAGGTACAATATATTTACAGTTTTGATATCTGAATTTTACTGCCCTACTAATTCCACTTCTTTTTTGCAGAAATGGTATCCCAAGGGGATAATCTATTCAATAAAATTATTTTGATCTTATTCTTTAGATACACTTAAAAAGTTATAAAATATAGATATGTTGTCTAAATATCCAAAAATACGTTTCCCGCGTTTTGCTCGAAACCGCCATTTTGCAAGTACTGCATTTGTTATAAGGAGGGCAGTGTTGGTCAGACGGCGGTTCGTGGTACGTGCGTCTGTTACGGCTATTACCTATTTCGTCATTATCCGGTACACATTCATTCGTTCATTTCAAAGAGTTTCATTCATGTCAAAATTCAAATCAATGAATGATTGTTTTGTTTCTGAAAAAGTAAGGTTATAAATAAATAGGTTTAAGTCTTTGAATCAATAACTTTTGTGTTATATCAAAAAAGAAAGCTTACTCAAAATGAGCCAAAGTAAGTAATAAGCCATTTTGCTAAAGAAATTATCTAAAACAACATCAACGCGGCTTGTTAACTTTTATGCTTATTTATAATTTTCAGATTCAGAAAAGCCTTTAAACCAAGATGTTGTTGATCCTACGGGCCCTGCCGCGCGAAAAGGCGTTCTCATATCATTTAGGACTGGAAAAACCATGGAAATACCTGAAAAAGATATTGTATGTAAACATAACCTTATGATGTAAACAATCACTTCAACACAGCTTCAGTCTTATAAAAACGAGAAATCGGTTTCATTACAGCTTGGAAGGTGCAGATTTGTTGGAGAATTTGAGAAAATAAATCGTATCGGCGAAGGCACTTACGGTATAGTGTGTAAGTTGAAATGCCTATAGTATCTTACAATTTATATGTATAAACACTAGGTCTAGGTCAGAAAACCTTAAGAACAAAGTAAATGTTTCCGTTTACAGATAGAGCCAAAGATAAGCTGAACGGCAACATAGTTGCCCTGAAGAAGGTGAGAATGGATGTAGAAAAGGATGGCCTTCCGCTCAGTGGCCTGAGAGAGATTCAAGTGTTGATGGCTTGCCGACATGAAAACATTGTGCAACTGAAAGAAGTACTGGTTGGTCGATCTTTAGAAAGGTGTGTTGATATTATACAGGGTTACGCATGTACCCTGTACTAAGCCGAAAGGAGGACATTGTTAGTATGAGACCAACCCTGAACATATTCACAAGTTCCTTACATTTTGTCAATGACCATTTTCTATGACAGCAGATTTTTTTTCGCAATTTCTCGTTTTGCCCCTTAGTAAAACTTGTTCATAATGATGAGTAGAATGACCTCCTTTTGGCTTAGTACAGGGTAAATGCGTAACCCTGTATAAGTTAAATAAAAATAAATAAATATCTTGGACATTATTGCACACATGACCCCTGACCCATTACCTCTGACCCCAAACTAAGCAAAGCTTGTAATATGGCTGCCAGAGACTGATATACATACATATATATTTATAAATTCATACATAAATAGATATTAACACCCAGACATAGAATAAACACAAATGTTCATCACAAAAATGTTTGTCCTAGGCGGGAATTGAACCCACGCCCCCAAGCGCAAAAGGCAGGTACACTACCAACTGAGCTAACAGGGCTGTCAATAATAATAATAATAGAATGTAATAGACTTGTGATTGACCACCAACTCACCTAAAGAACGATGATGTAATCTAGAACATAAACCTAGAAGAAACCCATTCACTCGTGATTTGAAGACACCCAAGCAAAGGCAAGCTTATTATTAAAAAAAATATGTTGCTGAGGCTGAGCCTTAAGCTATTGTTCTTAAAAGTTTTTTTAACATTTATATTTATAGTATTTGTAAGTATGTATGTAGTACTTATGTGTATGTATCTATAGTGTGTAGTAAATTATTTCCATCTAATGTTTGCCTGGAAGAGATCACTGTTTGCCGTAAGGCGACCATTTGTGGCACTAGTTTGTATAATTCTCCTTTTTATAGTTTAAATTTCTGTTGTGCACAATAAGGAGTTTATATTTATGTATTGGATTGTAATTTCTACTCATTCTTTTTCTAGCATCTTCTTGTCAATGGAGTATTGTGAGCAAGACTTGGCTTCACTTCTTGACAACATGTCTTCACCATTCACCGAATCTCAAGTGAAATGCCTGATGCTGCAGGTGTTGAAAGGTCTCAAGTACCTGCACTCCAATTTCATAGTGCACAGGGATCTGAAGGTCTCAAACTTGCTGCTGACTGATAAAGGATGTGTGAAAATTGGTGAGTATATGTAGCAACATTCAAACACGGAGTCTCCGGGTGAAACACGGAGATATATGATGTCACCGCTTAGCCCGGACAATCATCGTTCAAACCCGGAGAGTTGGCAGTCCTAGTTGTAATGTGGTCTTGTAGAAAACTAATTCCCCCCTAGTGTGCCCCACAGTTGCACCTGCGTAGACATTCTTTTAGGAACCATTTATTTCTCCGGGACAAAAAGTATCCTATGCTTTCGCATCCCTCCGATTATTTCTATGCAAAAATCATGTCGAGTTGCGGCGTGAAAGAGGAATAAACAAATTATCACATTTACAATATTAGTATGACTGATTCCAGCGGACTTCGGCTTGGCCCGGTGGCTGGGCGCGCCCGCCCGCTGCGCCACCCCTCGCGTAGTCACGCTCTGGTACCGCGCGCCCGAGCTGCTCCTGCAGTCCCCCAAACAGACCCCAGCTCTGGACATGTGGGCTGCTGGCTGCATACTGGGCGAGTTACTCGCTAACAAGCCTCTACTGCCGGGTAGAACGGAGATCGAGCAGCTGGAGCTAATTGTAGACCTGCTTGGTAAGAACTTTTGCTTTGCACTATAACATTTCAAAGTGAAAATGTCTTAACATTTCACTTTCTACTTTACTACGCAGCTTATGGACAGCGTTGTCGATGATACCCTTATAATATTTGATCTGCTTCCTCAGTGCTAAAGAGTGTACTTACCTTCCGAACATACACACACATACATATTCCCAGGCACACCATCCGACGCGATCTGGCCAGAGTTCAGCGCTCTGCCAGCGCTGCAGAACTTCACGCTCAAACAGCAGCCGTACAACAACCTGAAGCAGCGGTTCCCGTGGCTGTCCGCCGCTGGACTTCGCTTGTTGAACTTCCTCTTCATGTATGATCCTAACAAGCGCGCCACGGCTGAAGAGTGCCTACAGAGTTCGTACTTCAAGGAGCAGCCTTTACGTGAGTTACATTTACACATAACAAAAAAAATTCCAGTCTACAGTTATACGAATTAATCGCTAACCGCCGAGGTTATAGAATACCCTTTCCCACCGTTAAAACAAGTTTTGCTCAGCGTTTCGGTGACTTTGTCAATGTTTTCGTCTATAAGATAGTCATTAGGTTCTGTAATATCAAAAACAAGAAAGTGAATGAAGCGAAACATGTGATTGTGAAGTGGCAAAGATCACTATCATATGATGACACAGAAGACTTGTTAAGAGTAGTTAAATGAATTGTATTAAGTAATTTATTTTTTTTGTTTACATATCTAGTTATTTTCCCTTTAGTAGATTAGTTATTTTAAGTGTGAAAACTGTCTTGCAAACTATTTGTAATCAGGTATACGGGTTGCCTTGATACAGGCTTTGCCTAGTAAGGTAACCAGCAGGTATTATTTTAAGAAATTAAGTAAGTTGGAAATAAATATATTTTGATTTTGATTATGAACGGGATATATAAGGTTGTGGATGGTGGACCGACAACATCGTGAAAATTGCGTGCATTCAGTGGATACAGATGGCAGGCTGTCGTTCAGTGTGGAGTTCTAAGGGCAAGGCCTATGTTCAGCCGTGGACGTCTTCAGGCTGATAATGATGATGATGTAGAGGTCGGGAGTGGAGCTCCCGATATTTCGGCACAGTTATATGCACCATGTTCACGAGAAGACTGAAGAATGCCTGAATGCGGGTTTGTTAGGTGCAGACAAAACAATATACCCTCTTTCTTAGTATTTTGCCATAGTTATCACTGGAACTCGAACCTAAGATTCGAGATTGCCTTTAGATAGTCAACGCAATAAATCCGCTCACCTCCTGCTTTACGTCACACTATCTATCGAATCGGTGAAGTGGTAACAATGTGTTAGTAGGAAATTGGTGTGACGTCACTCAGCCAAAACGAAATAGCCAATGTTTTTGTACAATATTTGTCGTGACGTTACTCCACCGAAGCGAAGATGCGAAGTGTTAACCAATTTGTATGTAGAAACTGACCCGACGACGTCAAGGAACTGACTATTTTGAAGACTTCTATCGGTCAAAATATCGCTATAGTTTTTTTTTTTTTTTTATTATTTATCACAGTGTATAAAATACATGCTATGTATATACATCTCTGCCAAACTGCGTAGCAGTTTGTAGGCAGATATCTATTCTCATTATACAACATTGCAGTATTGAGCAGGAACATATATATATATATTTTTTTAGGCAAGTGCCTTTACTGATTAATCAAAATACATGCTAACACTAACACTACAGAAACAGGTCATCATTGGAACACTTGTACTGGTAGTTCTTTTTCCGTTCTACTTCAATAGAAATCTCATAATCGAAAATGTGAATTTGAATATCAATTCCCAATTTTATTCACTTTGGACGTAGAATATTGACGTAGAAGGAATCGTTTTCGTCAGATAAATAACATCCTAATATTTATTCTGACGAAATCGGAACCTGACCTAAGTGAACCAAACATATTATTTAGGGCCGATTTTCAACAGTTAAATAATAAAATAGGATTTATTCGATTGATAGCATTATTTCGAATTTTTGAATAGTCAGTTAAGAGGTTATCTGCAGATAAACCCTGCAAATTTATTGGCCAGTTTTTTTTTTTGATTTGTTAACTATCTGACCGGTTTAACTGGATTGAAAAATCGGCCCTTAGAGAAGTAAATGAAAAATCCAACCTTTTCTCACATTAAGTCTAACATTCGCTATTATTTTCCTTGCAGCCTGTGACCCGAAACTGATGCCAAGCTTCCCGCAACATAGAAACATGAAGGGGCAGACCAAGGGCTCGACCAACCAGCTCAATATTCCTCTCTCGAACCTGAACACCGGCGCTAACGATCAGACAAACAACCTGCCCGCCATCTCAGACCTTCTCGGCTCTCTAGTCAAGAAACGGAGGTTGGATTAAGTTATAATGATTCCTATATAAAATTAAGAAAAATGGTTTAGTTTGTATGTGTAACATTTACAAAGAGGGGACAGGTCGATTGCTTAAAGCTGGCACTAGCGAATTTGTGCGTTGTGATATGATACAGATATCAGCAAATCTTAAAAAATAACCTTGACTGCGGAAGTTGATTTGTAGGTCTCTTTGGCCGACAGAAAGGGACAGGATTTTGAGTGCATTGTATGTACGCCAACTTTTCCCCACTTTTCAAGGTCAAGAGTGAATAGGTACCTATCTTCCATCGCCTATTAACAAGATAGACACCGCGAGTTCACATACTTTGCAGTTGCTAATCTGTCCAACTGACAATCTGTCTACTTGTAAATCTGTCCAAATGCTCCGAAGAGTGATAAAGGTCTGTGGTCATTGAGATACAATACCTATAGAGTCACAATCTCCAAGTGAAAACAGTCAAAAAACATCCGAGCGTCGTTGTGCATACCTACAAACATCAATTATATAGTTCACTAGCCGTCCGCCCCGGCTTCGCACGAGTGTAAGCTCGGCCTTCGGCCTCGCTACAAAATATAATATAGCCTATGTCACCCGGGGATAGTGTAGCTTCCCAACAGTGAAAGAATTTTTCAAATCGGTTCAGTAGTTTCGGAGCCTATTCATTACAAACATACAAACATACAAAAATAGGTACAAATCTTTCCTCTTTATAATATTAGTGTAGATAATGCCACATTTATCACAGAATACATAAAATACAAGTACAGAAGGTTCACTCCGCAAAAGCATTTAAATAAGTAGCGACTCTTACTACCACACAATAAAGTCCAATTCAGGAAGTGCGAGCGCACTGGGTGACGAGACGAGCGAAGTCGCTCGCCTGATGGCTCTTCACGCTTGCCCATAACAGCTCAACGCCACTCAGAATTTTGAACTTCAACAGTACCTACTGCTATATTAACCTAGAAGATACCTCTCTGTCTTTCGCATAACTCTTGTCGCGTTATCTCTGTCTATCGTGCAGCGGTGGGCACGGCAAGTCCGACTACTTGTAGCTTCATACCTAAAGTGCGGAGTGCGCCAGGCCTGCATTTACTTCAATTTAGACGTTATGCCGCTTGCATACTGTTCAACGTCCATTGTCCGCTGTATCTAGGGTTACCATATCTCAGGATTTGTCCTGAGATTTCAGGATTTATCGACTCTTCTCAGGATTCCGGCCGGATTTAGCAAATCTAGTGATAGCTCAGGATTTTCAATAAAACACAAGTTACATTTTAAAGATCTCTCTTATTAAACTACTAAAAATAATTTTCTTTTGGTAACGATTGAACAGTTCAAATCAATACTTATTTATCAAAGTAAAACAAACTAAAAACAATCTTCTTTTGGTAACAATTGCAGTTAAAATCAATACTTATGTATTAATTTAAAACAAACTTAAAATAATCTTCTTTTGGTAAAAATTGCAGTTAAAATCAATACTTATGTATTAATTTAAAACAAACATAAAAAAATCTTATTTTGGTAACAATTGCAGTTAAAATCAATAATTATTTATCGAAGTAAAACGAACTAAAAATAATCTTCTTTTGGTAACAATTGCAGGTAAAATAAATACTTATTTATCAAAGTGAAACAAACTAAAAATAATCTTCTTTTGGTAACAATTGCAGTTGCAGTTAAAATCAGTTGCAGTTAAAAGTAGAACATCTCAGGACTTTTCCATGGAAATCAGGCCTTTTCTCCGGACTTTTGATTTTTTCATCTGGTAACCCTAGCTGTATCATCATAGCAGTGGCTTCGCGCGGCGTTGTTGCGGTTGCCTTACAACCAAAAACATTTTCGTAATACGTAGCGTGCGCCGTGTTTTAGTTCGGAGTTTTTTTTTTTTGCACGATTGTGACTATAGGTTTGTATCTCGATGTCTGAGGTATCTTCTAGGTCTGTATGTTTTATCTTCGACCAAAATGTGTTCTCATACCTACGGCAGAGCATCGTCAAACGCGATGTTTAAAAAAAGCCGCTTTTTGATCAAGATGATTACTTGTCCACTATGTCCGAAACAATCGTGACGACAAATGTCAAACTCATCACAATAATTTAATCTCTTTGATGAGAGGCACAAAGATAAATAAGTTGGTTTAGCTTTAAACAATCGACCTGGGGCTTTACAGCTAACTTTTTTAAGCGATTATGTTTAGTTGATAAGAAAAGTTGCGCGACTGCAAACCGTATCTCGGCGCGTTAAGGTTCTCGTTAGCGTGATTTTCCGAACTGCGCTAATTCAAGCCCGCGTTAAGAGTTAGCCTTAATACCCTTGAACCTCTTTACTCTTTTCAGTGTATTATTGTAACCAAACAAAAGATGTTTTACAACCAAAGTGGGCCGACTATAGTTTAAGTTAATTAAATAACAAACTGACTTGTCTTAACAGGACTTTTTATTTAGTACATTTGACACTTTGAACTTTATCTTATTTGTGTAGTTGCTATTTTTATATGTTTCTAATTCAGTCAGTAGATCCGTCTTCGTCGCCCGAGAGGCCCATGGCTTGCCTGAATTTCTGATACTTTAGAAGTGTGGCTGGATCGCTGCTTTTCGGTTTTACTTTTTCTTTCTGAAAATATGAAGTCTCGTATTATAAGTTAAGGCAACGTCTTGAATAGGTATGATGACTATTTTTTTTAATAACTCATAAAAAAGCTGATCGTCAATAGAGCCTATCAACGAAAACAAAATTTAAATTAGTTCAAAAATAAATAAGTTATAAGTATTTTAATTTCATGCTAGATAGAGAGCGCACTATACTGAGCTATGACGTCAAGCCTCATCAAAATCGGTTCACCCAGTCGAAAGTTCTGAGGTAACAAACATTTAAAAAAACCAGTTGAATTGAGAACCTCCTCCTTTTTGGAAGTCGGTTAAAAAGAAGCATAGTCACACCAAGTTAGTTTTAGTTATTTATCAATCACCTTCCTTAACAGGTAAGCGAAAAGAAAGTATTTAAGAAGGATTAAGAAGTTTTTTTTAGGAAGGGCTAGCCGCAGCCCGCAGCCCGTGCTAGGCCTGTTGGAGCAGTTGCAGATGCGCGAAGCACAGCTGGAGCGGATACCATTACACGAAAGTGTATATTTGATATGATACAATTTGAAAACCTATTTTAGTCGTGGTTGGCAGAAGTAAAATTCGGATAAAATGGTACATTAGACACCTAGAAACATAAAAAATGGGGCACATTGACAAACTTTTTACCAAAAAAATAGTGATAGACTGATACTTACTTTTATGACAGTTGTCCTTTATTTTCGTAGCGTCCTAAAACGGTACAACGTCTCAATACATACATTTGAATTTTCACTTAATCATTCGTTTTCTCACGAAACATAATACTTACGATTTCTTTTTCGTGTTTTTCAATATTTCTTAGTGCACGTATGCATGTTGAACAGAGAATTACATCTTCCATGTGGTTGATAGTCTTCTTGCGATGATGGTGTTTTAACCTGTAGACATGCGATAAAAAGTCTCGTAAAGAGGTACTACATATATCAAAGACAAGCTGACGCAGCATGCTGAAAATTGGACTGTCCGACGTGCTTTAAGAGAGTCTGTAGGTATATACCTATCCAGTATGTGAGCTAATGATTATTCTATGGAGAAGCGATTTCTAAGGCACTACAATTCGTTTGTAAATCGTACTTACATCTTTCCACAATAATCGCATTGCAGCTTGTCTGTTCGATGTGTAATGATGTGCCACCCTAACTCGTGGTAGGTAGGATACCGTTCAGAACATCTTGGACACACGATCTTGCCTTCGGATCGTCCTCCGTTGCTCTGATGCTCGGTTAGTTCCTGGGACGTTTGGAAATTTTGATGACAGCTTGTACACCTGTGAATGATATTTGAGTAATGAACACTGACAATATTTCTAGAAAGGCACATAGCACGCAGAGTAAATGGCCAATGGGGCCGAAAGCTTCTCGAATGGAGACCACGGACCGGTAAGCGCAGCGTAGGACGTCCCACAAGATGGACAGACGACCTAAAAGAGATCGCAGGGAAACGCTGGATGCAGGCCGCTTCCAGCCGGCCTTTTTGGAGATCCAAGGGGAGGCTTATGCCCAGCAGTGGACGTCCGATGGCTAAAATGCTGTTGATGACATTTAAAATGATAAAAAGTTTCTCACATAAATATATTGGGCTGCAGATGATAAGCCATGTGTTCAATGATTTTCTTAGGGTAGAAGTAGTGGAACTTTTTGTCGCAACACGTCACGTAACCAGGCACACCGTGTCTGTCTTTGTAGTGTCTCATCAGGGATCTAAAGTGAAACCCTTTTTCGTGGCAAATGCAGCATTCCATTTTGTAAAACAAAGTGATCTGTTTATCGAGGGCGGTGCCCTGCTTGGCTGGTCGTCCGTCTATCAGCACTATTGGATCCAGGGTATCGGGCGTGAAGTCGGTGGGGATAGGTTCGGACTGGCACTCCCGTTTGCTTCCTAGAGACAGTACAGGAGGATGGTCTGCGGCAGTCGTACTACTGAGGAACTTCTTGTCCAGTTTTTCCGCTTTTGCGAACTCTTCTAGCGTTAGAGCTTCCATGAATTTTAATTCCGCGGGGGACTTTTTTTTTGGACTGACTTTGCGCTTGTTTGACTTTGAGTCTCCTTGCTGCTGGTCTGATGGTGGCGTCTGAGACTTGTCTATTGCATGGCCTGATATAGCTGCTATAAGAGGGTTCAGTTTAGCGTCCACTGACGCCAGCTCACGTTTTTCTTCGATTTGTTTTATTTTGTGAAATTCGAGAAACTTTTGGGTTTTGTCTACTTTGACGGCGTATAAGTGTAAAGCTGCAACTTGTTGGAGGCAGTCGTGGCATATTGCTTTCGGGAGAGTGTCGTCTGCGCGAACCTGTATGGAATAAAAGTGAAATATTCAAATGGCAGAAACGAATAGGTAAGTAGATGGGTACGACGTCCATACCAGCTTATTCAACAGACGAAGTCCTGTCCAAATTTAAATAAATGAGTTCATACAAAAATCCCATAGGAAAAAGCACTTTCATTTTTCCGAATTAAGGGGCGCAAAAAAAAGATTGAAAGTTTGTATAAAAATAATAAGCACATGATTATTGACTACAAAGGTTTGTGTACTACAGTAAAATAATTAAACAACTAAAAACACGCTTTTAAATCGCTAATCCTAAAGATCCTGGTATGGATAATGGACAAACTATTTAAATTATTGTATTGTCCTCGGTCCTTCATAAGTGTGCAAAATTTCAATTTAATCAGACGTTTTGAAGGAGCTGATGAAAGAGTGTTAATATAGGGTGAATTGTGTAATGGATACTTCTTTTTTTTAATTGTAAAATAGGTTTGCGCCGCCATCTCGCCTGATGTTAAGCGATGATGCGGCCTACGATGGATCACGCTTGCCTAGAAGAAACCGATTCTTTTCCCCTATTTGGGCTTTTGGTTCAGCGCGATCGACGCATTTGCGTCTAGTCTTTTTATTATGTTGGTCTTATGTCTTTTTGTTTACGTTTTGTGTCCAACTTTTGCTACTTTTTGAGGACTTCGAGGTTAGTATTAAATAATTAAATAGGTACAACGTGGATTAATTCGTTATGTTCTGAACATCGACTAACCACGAGATTGTAGACAAGAGACTAATGATGCCTTATAGCTACTGAAGAGCAATTTTTTTCGTTTAGATTCTCTTTTCTGTGCTTATAGCTGTGTCTGTAATGTATAAAAAAGATACAGTATGCTTACTACAATTTCGAAAAGCCTCTTTATCTTCCTTTTCACCTCAGCGCTGAGAGGCTTCAGCTTTACGACGTCGGTACACAAACACAAACGACAGGAAAGCTCCCGCACTATGACTTTCTCTAAATTGGAAAAGTCGTTCATGGTGATGATTTTAATGTAAATTTAAAAAGTTAGTGTAGCAAATATATACTTATATAAATGGTTAATTTATTACATGAAAGCTTATTTGGTCATAATAAAAGTATTTTTTAAATCGATCACATAATTTTGGTAAGTTATGACAGATCCATGACTGACGTTATTTTTGTGTTTATTCAAAAGTACAAGTGTAATCGTAGGTTGCAAAGTCAAAGGAGAATTTCTTAATCAGCATAATAAGTTCCGATTGAAATAAACAGCTCATCATTATGACCAATCTGTGCTACGGGACCTAACCTGAAAAAAAAAACAGCGGCCCTAATACGAGCACTTGCGAAAAAGTATTCGTTCCGTAAACGATAGCAAAATGTATGAAAAATTTAACAGCGCCTCTATCGGACGTAAAGGGAAACTGAATTTTTCATACATTTAGCTGTTCCATACATTTTGTCGAGTGTCAATGACCGTTTTCTATGGAACAGATGTTTTTTTTTTGCGATTTCAGTGTTAGTCTCATACTAAAAGTTGTTCATAACGATGAGTACAATGACCTTTTGGCTTAGTACAGGACATATGCGTAAACCTGTATAATAGGTAAAATTCCCCAAATTTTTACAAGGACGATTACGGAAGGCAACTGATTGTCCAAAATACGAAAAAACATACGGTTTGTTACCTTTTTATACAGTTTGCCTATAGTTTATTACACGGCCACCATAAATCCTGACGGAGTCCTAAATACACCGAATTGATAGAGTTCGTGACGATCAAAGACCAGGCGTGATTTTCTTCAAGCCTGGTCGAAGTTTATGACAGAAGTGTATAAGTAGCTCTATGTTGATACTTAAGCTGAGTAGCTTAACAAGGAAGTACCTACCTACTCTTATTTATTTGTTTTAATATACCTAATATAAGTTTTACTGCATTCGTATTTTATTTTGTAAACACGCAATTACTCAGCCACCATCGTTCATAACTATCTGACGGCTCCCGGTTCGATCCTCGGCCCTGTACCAATGACGTATTTAGGACCTAAATAAATTACGAGTATATACCTACAGTTTCAATAAAATCGCTCGAAAACGGTGAAGGAAAACGTTCACGACGTTTTCCTCCACCGTTTTTTAATTATATACCTACAGTTTCAATAAAATCGCTCGAAAACGGTGAAGGAAAACGTTCACGACGTTTTCCTCCACCGTTTTTGAACCCGGTATGTCCAAGAACCTTTTTTTTATGCTATAGGTGGCAAAGGTAAGCAAACGGGCCGCCTGTTGGTAAGCGATCACCGTCGCCAATGGATACCTGCAACACCAGGGGCATCACAGATACGTTGCCGACCCTTAAATACTCTATTAACAGCCCTTTTGAAGAACCCCATATTAAAGCTACTCGGAAATGCCGTAGGAAAGAAGCTCATTCCACATATTGCAGATGTAAGGCAAAAAAGAACGCGTAAAACGCACAGTGTGCGATTTCCACCGTCACCGTCCACATCTATGATATGTGGATGAACTTTCAGGCGGTGGCGGCTGGTGCAAAGATAAAACCGCGCCGGCATCAGATCGAACATTCCCCGTTGTAAATGCGATAAAAGACACAAAGACAAACAACGTCTCTGCGCATGCTGAGCAGCTCTAGGTGTTCAGAGAGCTTTGGATCGTCGACAATTCTTATAGCTCTACGCTGTAATGCATCAAATGGCTCAAGCTGACACTTGGGTGCTCCGTTCCAAAGATAGGAGCAGTACTCCATGTAAGGTCGGACTTGCGCTTTGTAAAGCAAAAGTCTTTGTCTCGTGACGTGAAGTACCGCTTCGCCTTGCTACCTAAAAAGTTCTTAGACATATGACATTCACCATCATGCATTGGGCCAGCATGGTGTATAAGGGCCCATCCCCTATCTCTAAGAGGCCTGTGTCCCAGCAGTGGGAACATGATAGGTTGATAATGATGATGATTATGACACACAACTGCCCACTGACCTTAACTTCAACGGTCTAATAGGCAGTCCAATTGTTTTTGTAGTGTTGTTAACTTGCATTTTGTTTAGTTAATAAAGGCACTTTTGGCCGAATACTGAAACGTCACTCAGGTGACCCACTCAGCTGAGCACTACTTAATTTTAAGAGACCATTAAATTTAACTGGAATTTTCAAACGCCACTCAAGAATTTTAAGACCATGATCAGCTGAGCAGCCATCAAATTTTCTATAAATGGCAACATTTACTTAAAAAGGACGTTTTCAATTACAATTTTTATTATTTGTTATAGCTATTTCGTTTTACGCAGAAACTTATAACAAAAAAAAAAGAATTTATTGTTTAGATATATAAATTGTTTTAAAATTTAATTTCTATTGTTTTGTCTTAAGTTTGTATTGAATTTTTATAAGTTGAAAATTTATAATAGTGTGTTGGCAATTTGTAGTTTGCCTATTTTACAGCGTGATAAAAAACGGAACGTAAATTTTCATTCAATGGAGGCTGTCAAGCACGTCACGTCAATGTCATTCTTTCTAATTGGCGGCCCTAATTATTGAAGAAAAATAGCTATTATAATTAAAATTTTGAGACAAAACAAAAGTAAATAGTAATAAGATGGAGAATGAAATGATAACTGTTAAAAAGAAAAGAGGATGCAATTACACATCGTTTTAATAGATATCGTGAAGGGGTAAGAATTTGTTTGTATGATTAGCGTACGGTGTAAATTATAGTATTTTTTATAAATAAAAATATATTTTGTAGACATATAAACATCGTTGAAAATAAAGAAACTAATGGTGAACTTGTAATGGTGAAATGGTGATGTTCCAGTTTCAGATGATGCAGTGATACCTGTTGAGCCAACTATCTCAAATCCAAAACCAATAGGTATGTTTTCTTACGCTGCCACTTTTTACCCTCAATATTCAAGATGAGTGCAGTTTCCCAATTAGTCACATTATAATTAGGCTACTTACACTTGGCTAAAATGTTTTTTTCTATATTATTTCAGGTAAAAGAAGAAAACTAGTTAGAAATGGGAATTCTAAAAGTACTACTAAGGAGCAATATTTTAAATTGAAATTACATACTGCGAAACTAGAAAGAAAATTCTTAATTCAACGACATAAATTGGAAATGGAACTACTAAGAATAAAAATTAAAAAAATCAGTGCTACAAAGCGCATAGTCTAGCTCGATAGTAGGTAGTATTTTAACTTAATTTAGATAGGTTTGCTAAATTAAATAAAAACAAATTTTAATCTGTGAAATATGTATTTATTATGGAAATCCTAACAGTAAAATTTTCATTTCCTACATGTGATCCAAATTCTTGCACTGAATTCATTTCAGTGGTTTCCAAGAAATCATTCTCTTCCACAAAATCTTGCCTAGACAGAGCATCATCGCCATCAGATCATTTCTTCGACTACTGATAGCCACTTATTCATCAGAAAGCGATGATAAAGATGAAAGAGACATTTTTTCTTCTACCAAAGAGTGCTTGTGGTCAATCTCAAGTTGAATCCAACTTGAGACTGGTCACAAGCACTCTCAGATTTAACGGCCACTCAAAGCATTTAAGTGGGACTTAAATAGCTGTCAAACGTTAATTAGCGTTTGTGAATACCATTTCTTTATTTAAGTGGCACTTATAATAATGGCATGTTAAATTTAAAGTGACAATTTAACTAGCGTTTCAGTATACGATTCTCAAGGATAACATGGTCTCAAATGTTTGACGAGAACTTATATATTTGATTGGCGTTTCAGTATTCGGGTGTTAGTCAGAAAAAGAAAGACATCAGTCATAAGACTGCACCTCAGAAGTGAAAAGTCAAAGTCATTTATTGATATACATTTATGTTTACAGGTCAGGCAATGGTAGTACAATTATTATGAGAAATGTATATGGAAAGTTAAGTAGTAATTCACCTATTCTACAAGAGATGGCGCTGTTTTAAAAAACACGGTAGGTACAGCGTGACGTTGACGCGTGTTCCATGCTTTTTGTAAGCCCAGGGAAAGTGGGTTTAGGTAGGTATATATTTTACAAAATTCTTTCTATCTACGCGTCTATAGGTAATCAGCCAAATCCCTACCCCTAACTGGTCGGCCATATTTGTTTAATAAATTAAAGCATGACAAATGCGCAAAAAATTCTGCTTAGCTGGAATTTTCGCAAAGCTTTTTTTACACGAATTTTACGCCTCCATCTGCCATCCATCAAGAGGGGTGGGTGCTCAACACAAACTGATTTTCATTTCTGTCCGAAAGCTATTAAGTTCGGCGAAAGTTTTATCAGTGATATTGTTTCAGCTTCCGCGTTCACGGACGGACGTACGGACTTTAATTGAATTTGTAAAAGGTGCTTTTTTGTATGATGAAATGTCAATAGGATATCACACTTTTATGTTTCAGCGATATTTATGATCTACTGGTTATAATATTAGCGCATGTTTTCATCCAAAAGCCCTAGAAAGTTTAAAAGTAAGTACGTAAAAAACCTCATAAATAAGGAAAACATAAATGTTACAATGACTATTATCTAGACTTTTTACAGGCAACTTTATCGCTTAAAGCGATTTATTCCAGGCAACTGTAGATCCGTTCATAGCCAGGGTCGGATCCTTATCACAACCCTGCATAATTTGTAATTCAAATATATTTACTAGATACAGCGATATTTATAATATCGCTTCATTAGTAGGTAAAGATCGAGCAGTTCGCAATGTATGCCACCAAAAAACCGAAGATTGGGCGCGCCTTGGGCTATGTCCAGCAGTGGATTAAGGTGGGCTGATTATGATGACGACGAGAAAAATATCACAGTAAGAATAAAATATTGAAAATTGCTGTATCGGCTTACCAAGAATCAAGTAAAAATGTTTTTTTTATAACTCCCGATAAAACAGCTGTTAATCTTAAAACGGCTGAACAGATTAATCATAGCTAAGAAAACACTCGATCAAGTCACGTTAGCAACCAAACTAATAGAAATTAAAAAAAACAACTCCGCTGAGAAACGGTACGTTGACATGCTGCTGCACCATCTACCACTGCTAGAGTAGGTCTGTAACCCAAGCTTCACTCGGGGTACTTTTTCTACGTTATTATATACAGCTTATAGCTTACTAATAGCGGGTCGTTAGTAAAATTGTAGATACCTAATGATAGCCGCTATGACGTTCTCTCGCCCTCACATCTCAATACTTTATGTATTGATCAGGTATTTCAGGGAAAGTTCAAAACTGAAATATATTTCCCTTTCATATCCTGAGATGACGGGACGGGACGAGAGACGGGAAAGCAACTTTGTTCGACAGTAGGTACATGGATAAATATTTCATGTAGGGGACAATACGCCGTGTAAACTTCCACGAACGTACTCGTACGTTCAATTTCCTCGCTTTACCTTTTTTTATTAAATCAGAAAGTACCGAACTTGCGTACGTATGCCTATTTGATGTTGAACGAACATTAAATCCAATGACGATCTCTTGGCTCTTGATTTTGGTTTCTTACTTAAGTTTTGATGGTTTATTTTTTAGTTGGTAGTAGCAAGGATGATTTTCTATATGATCGTTCTTGGTAGTAGTATCGTAGCTGCTATTTTTGTGTGTTCTTATGCCTAGTAGGTGCTTCAAAGATATAGGTGCCAAATGTCATTTGCATCAAGCGTTTTGCCTTCTCTTTCTAAATGAGAACGGCAATGGAACGCCTTGTCTCCGTCTGTATGTTTTCTCAGCATTAAAATCGTGAAGTGTTCTAGGGTTAATTAATAGGTTATTACTAGGCAAATGTGCTCTATCTTTGGCCGCATCATCGATTCTCGCCTGATGGGAATCAGGTGAGAACGCGGTCAAACATTAGCCTAGTCTGATATATAAAAGGTACCTAATCAATATTTCAATTGCAATCTGTATAGATAAAAATACCTACCACTACTAAAAATACACTCACTGACTGACTGATTGACTCATCGCGAAATCTCGAAACTACATGAATTACGAAGCTCAATTATAGCAGGTAGGTTACTTATGGGTTGTACAGAGGATCGCTAAGAAATGATCAAATGTCGATCGAAAGGGTCAAATGATCAGGAATGGGCAAATGGAGGTTGAAAGTTCATTTGAATTTTCTATGTTTTTAATGTTAGGGATATCAAATTTGGTATTCAGGTTTAATGGTTTAAAATAAATTCTTAAATTAATAAATTATTGTTGTACCTACCTAAGATTAAAAAAAGTTCGCCGTCACGGGACGCTTGGCAGATTTGAAACATGACGGCATACGAGAGCATCACGTCCGTCACGGCATACGAGTTGGTTTTACCTACTGCTAAAGCGCGCCAATAGATGTTTCATATCAAAAAGACGGATTAAGGAGATGAAATTAGGAGAGGTTTGCTTAGCATGGATTTTGCGAATAGCCCGAATTAAAGGGGACAACACAGGATTTCACTGAAAGTCTTCGAGTACATAGTCACGGGCAATAGTCAATTATATAAGTAGCAAAGCTACTTATATAATTGAATGTAGATCATCCTCAATCTTAAGATCAACAACGAATCTATAGATAGAGTTATTTTCAATCTGGTCACGCTCTTTTTGCTTACAAATCATTGAGACGAATGGCAGCCAATTACGTCCCTTTTTTCTTCCTGCCAATTCGTCTCATTGCAAATGACGTCCCTTCCGCGTTGGAAACAGAATATAATGACACCAAAGTAGAGATCTTTCATTCTAAATGTGCAGGCCCCTCCACCTATATAATATACCACCTATATATATATCCACCTATATTATAAAATTGTAGTATTTTGTATGCGTAGTGTGGTGGAGGGGCGTGCACATTCTCTACATCACTATGGTCTCTAAACCTGACAAAAACAACTTTGGAATATCCGAAGGTGAGTCAAACAAAATTAAATGAATTTTCGATAAAATTTAAAAGTATTATGTGCTTTATCGACTCTTGGTCAGAGCTTCATCATCATTACCGACAGTCTTATGTCACAAAAATCAAATTAATATATTACGAAACATCGAATCGAAACATTTTATAGTTATACGGTATATGCCTCTCTTGCTATGCCATCTGGCCTCAGCTATGTGTAAAGGTCGAAGCACACAATTATCAACGGAAACGGATCGTCACCTCTCGCGTCGGCTGCGGCAATGGACGCGGAGGCCGCGTTTTTGGCTCTGCGACCGCTTGTTGGCGGCTAGGCATCGCCTGGGCTGGGGACGACTTGACATAACGGGTATATTTCTCCAGATCAGACAACCAAACGTGACCGTCGTGCCTTGCCCTTGTTTGTCTGATCTGAGTATACTCCCAATCAGTTAGAAGTCGGCCGGACGGCGAGACGTTAACGCGGGACGACGGCGACGGGCTATAATCGCCGGGACTGTGACAGTTGACCACGTAGTCCACGTACTGCTTGCGGTTCGCGGCGATGCCGTTACGATGCTGATTAGTGTGCGTTGTAGTAGGGAACATACAAAGAATACTGAACTGCTCGATTTGGACGGTAATGATCCGCTGTTTTAAACTACAACCTATATAGGTATGTATGCTACAACCTTTAATCGGGCTGGGATCGGAACCGACGGCATTTGTTTGAATCAGGCGTTACTTTGCTAAAGTTTATCTTCATAACTGTTTTTATGACGAATCTCTAGTACATATTTACCTATAATGACGGTATTGTCGACCCATCTCGCAGACCAGTGCCAGATTTGAAGTGGTGGTTTACCCTTTTAGGCAGGTTAGTACCACATCGTCGCCTAGAGACCATAGCTAAAGTAGATTCCACTGGATCGAATTGATACTGAAACTTTCGCACCACCTTTAGATTTCCCAAAGCCGACCCGTAGGGTAAAGTTAGTCGAACAGTCCAAACTAAGTTACTAATCCTACTGTAAATCACGGATCTGATTGCATGAATTGGAGATTAGGTGCAATCTCATAGATATTAAACAAACAGAGGGATAGCTGGTCAGGTGTTTGTAAATTTTTTTGCCCCCTTCTCGCTAAATAAGTTATCACTAATTACTATAAAAAATACTAAAGATGCCAAGGTAAGTAAAGCTTAAATATATATTGTACGTATATTCCCCAAACTGGTTACAAGTGGTATATACCTATAAATAAACTCTCACTGCTTGCCTGTGGTAGAATATGTCGACATACCTACCTACAGACTGGTTAAATATTACAAAATGTGTTGTATTTTGCTTTAACAAAAGTATATTGTCTAATTAGTAGAATGGTTTTTGTCTGGTTTTGCATTGTACATTTTCTTCGAAGCTCTTCTTAAGAGTACATAAATACTATCTTCAAACCCCTAATTACGTTGAATTTATTTACAAAATAACCAAATTGTAACGGCACGTGGATCTTCAGAGGATAATTTCTCATCAGAACTTTGTTATCTTGTTAAGTTTATATTTTAAGGATTATCGTAGACAACTCCTTTTAATTTGCATAGTCATTCCATATAATACCTACCTACTAGGAATTGAGCAGCGCTATGATACAGTGCAAGTCGTAAATTAAATTTTTGTTGACATTCTAGATCGACCCAGCTGAAAGATAACCTAATTTATATACTTAATGGATAGAAGTTACGATGCTACGTACTTATTATATTGTAAGTAAACCTTTTCACTTACATATTGTAAGTAAAATTTTATAAATGGGTAAATATCATCATCATTACCATTTAAGCTTATCATGTTTCCATTAAATACAATAAATAATTAAATATCTGGGACATTATTGCACACATGGTCATCTGACCCCAAACTAAGCAAGGCTTGTAATATGGCAGCCAGAGACTGATATACATACATATATATTTTTAAATACATACTTAAATAGATATTGGGAAGAGCTTACTATAGAAATGATCCTATGAAGTAAGGTCTTATTAACACCCAGACATAGAACAAACACAAATGTTCATTACACAAATGTTTGTCCTATATGGGAATCGAACCCACGCCCCCAAGCGCAGAAAGTAGGTTCACTACCAACTGAGCCACCGGGGCAGTCATTGCTGGGACTCAGCCTCAGCCTTTCTCTCAGAGAGACAGAGGTTGGGCCCTAGCCCTTCTTATCCACCATCATGCTGGCCCAGTGCATGTTGGTGAATTTCATGTCTTAATTTGAACTTTTGAGGTTCTTGGACTCCGGTTTCCTCACGATGTTTTTCCTTCACCATTTCAGAGCGATTGCATCAATACTGCGCATAATTTATTTAGCTATAAAATAACTTATTTAGGCAGGGCCTAGAATCGAACCGGGGCCCGTCAGATTGAAGCGCACGTGCTTCCACTCAGCCGACATCGCTTTCACATACATGGGTATGTAAAGTTATATTAACTTATCACAGAAGCAACCTTACTTCGAAACGTTAATTAAGTTAAATAATGTTTAAAATTACTCTATCCCATTATCGCGAGTGACAGTATACGTCAAACAAGAAATTGACGAAGCAATTTTAAGCTATGTTTTACATAAGCTACGTTTCTAAGTAAGGCTGTAAATAAGTAAATCCAATTTATAAACTTGACATGCCATTCTGACGACAAAGAGTGGTTAATCAAAGTTTGAAAGTCATGTTTCAATCAACTCTCTGGAGATGTTCTCCAAATAAAATTTAAAACTTTGCTATATTTTTTTAATATTTTCCATTTGGGTGGTTGTAAATTCACAGAAACCGAAACACCCTAGTTTTTTAACGCGTAGAAAAAAATGACAAACACCCGTCTTTGCTCCACCATTCATTAATAACAACAGCCTGAACTGATTTCAAACGCCTCTGAACGCTTTCTCTTAATAGATTTGTCTGGTCGCTCCCGCCGCAAAGTTTCTAGTTTCAAATGCGGTTAAAAGCTGAATTCCGCCGAGTTTACGAAACAACTGTAGATTATAACTACTACAACTGTTGCTAATAATCTAAGCCAATGACAACTCAAATACTTTCTCTCATAAATCCATAAGTACATTTTTCTATGTTACGTAACATTAGAAAGAGTGAGTCAATCAGCAAGCCGGCACGGAAATGCAAAAACCTGTCAAAAGCAGAAAAATACTTAGATTTTCACTAAAATTGTGCTGACATGTATTTAGGAGTTTTAGTACTAATGAGTACCATAGAACGTTGAATGTCTAAAGACAATCCCTCTCAAACACATTAACTGAAACCCAACTCAAACCCACTATAAGTTGGCAGCGTACCCAGCATGCTGGTAACATTTCCACGCCGAATGGCAATGCTTATGCGTTGAGCCCATTTATTATTTTATATATTATCAATGGTTGCGCCAGAAACACGCCAGCATTTAAATAAACTTGTGTATTTTTGAGTGTTAAAAGCCCTTTCTTTGTCACAGGTGTATAGCTCGCATTTTATAAAAAAAAACTAAAAACAAATAAACTGGCCAAGTGCGAGTCGTTCTTGCATACTCTGGGTTTCGTACCACCACATAAATTGTTAACTAATGTGTACAAAAAGTAGTGCAAAAAGATCACGCCCAGGCTGTCACTCATCCAAGTACTGACTCGCACTTGGCCAGTATTTATTGTTTGTTGTTTTACTTTCGAATGTGTACTATAATCATGCCAAATAGGACGCTTGTACGTATTACCGTTTTTAAACTAGAACAAATTCAAAAATATAAAAAAAAAAAAACGTTTATTGGTCAAAGGGGGGGTTTGAAATTTTTGCTTTTTTGACTTCATTATTATTTTTTAGTTAATCTGCCGTAACATTACATGTCATATTCGGAGAAAATTTCAACTGGCTATCTACTACGGTTCGAAACATACAACCGATAAAAGGAGAACGGACAGACAGACGGAAAGATAGACAGACGGACAGACAGTGTAGGCTTAGTAATAGGGGCCCAATTACACCCTTTAGATACGGAACCCTAAAGACGAGACCTTTATAGTCTAGCTTCTGTACCTACAATATTTAGCACTTAAAATCTTAACCTACAGGCCTAAAGTAGTTAGATATGTATAATCAAGAAACCTAATGACTCTATACTTCGTTTGTCCCCATCTCGCTCGCGCATTACAACATTTTTGAAGATATAAAAGTATGGAATATACTTGTGTGAAATTAGATTTCGAATTCAACTTAAATAAATGGAGGGACTTCTCAATTAGGTTGTTTTTATTGTTCCCTCAGTCCCATAGAAATTTCATCAAAATCGGTTCAGTAGTTTGGTTTTAACGGGGAAAAATATGTCATCCACATATGTAAGGTTGCCTGGAAGAGATCGCTTATAGCGATAAGGCCGCCAATTGTATCACTAGTTTTTAAGTTGTTTTTTATGTTACCTACTATGTACGTTTGTAATTTTTGGTGTGAACAATAAAGAGTTATCTATCTATCTATCTACATAAACGAAATTGGGTATTTATAAATTTTGAAGTCTATGTAGGCTGTTTTTTATATTGATAAAAAAAAAGCAAACAAGTTAACATACTTATATAAATCAATTCTACTAAATACAATTTTTTTCTATTAAGTTTTTAGTCGACTTCAAAGAAGGAGGGGGTTCTCAATTCGTTTTTTATTTTTTATGTTTGTTACTTTAGAACTCCGTAATTTGTAAACAGATATGTTTTTTTAATAAGTATATACTTAGATTTACTTTTGATAAGTATATACTTTCAAATTGGTCCCATAGAACGTTCATTCAAATCGGCACAGTAGTTTGGGTTTTATATCAAAATAACTGGAAAAGATATATCACCCAAGTGCACGAAATTGCGTATTTACTAAGTCGGTGTTTTAAATTTATAATTATTATGTTGTACATTCAATCATTTTATATCTTAGGATAGACTATTAACATTTTGATTACAATCTGAAGGCACTGACATCTACATCAGCCACAGCATTGTGCGTAAATGTAATTGGGTATTAAAGTATTACCCGCTTCAATACCTAAATAAGTTTACATAGAGGGAGGTTTGTTTGGTGATTATTTCCAGCTGAAATGGATCTGAAAATCAGACGGAGTTTTTCAGAGCCAGTCAATTTTTAACGCTAATTTATTCCATCTTCATCTGCCCTCTGAGAGGTACTGTTTGATGTCAAACTTTTTCCGGCTCTAAAAGGGGTTAGTCGAAATTTTAATTTTAAATGGTAGATTTGATAAATGACAACTGCTAGCTTAATAATCTAGGGAGGCTGGGGAAGGTAACAGGCGGAATGATGTATTTTTAATTCGACAGGATTCGGAGACGGACAGCTTCGTCTGACTTGAAGATTACGATGTTAAGTAGGGAGAAAATAATATGAAAAAATTGACGGAGTTTTTGTGTAAATAAGCAAGTATTTATGTTTTACGTATCGCGTACAATATAATTATACTAACGCATATCTATCTACATAACTACCACACTATTTCACCTTCTCCCACCATCATTTCATTCTTAACTAGGCCCAATTTAAATAAATAAATACAAAAAAAGATCACATTTCACTAAAATCATCATTGTAACCTTGTAACGATATTACTTTACATAGTTAGAACTGAACAATTGCTTAACTTTTTTTCAGTTAAAAATACATAGGTATTTATTGTAATAATGACAAAAGAAGCAAGTTTAAGATTTATTTTGACAAATACAATAATAGACTGACAGATAAAAATAAATAAATATCTGGGTCATTTTTGCACACAAGGTCATTTGACCCCAAACTAAGCAAAGCTTGTAATATGGCTGCCAGACTAATATACATACATATATATTTTTTTAAATACGTACTTAAATGGATATTCCCACCTAGGACAAACACAAATGTTTGTCCTAGGTGGGAATCAAACCCAGGCCCCCAGGCGTAGAAGATAGGTTCACTACCAACTGAGCCACCGGGGCAGTCAGATGTCAAATGTGATCTATTAAATTGGCCCTATTTTAATTGGGTCATTGTTTAGGGCAAGGTTTTTTTACCAGTCATCTATTTTCGAATAAGCTTCGAACGGTTTTACGTATTTTCTAAAAATAAGTTGTTTTCGAAACGTTACACATTCTGGCTCACGTATTAATTAAATATTTTCCACCTCACGGAGCAGAAGCCGTGCATGCAGTTTTCAAAGCCTTCAAAATATGTTAGCCATTTCATCGTAATTTTTCATGATTCGACGCTTTTTATCCGCTAGTTAATGATAAAGTATCTAATTAAACCACTAGATGGACTGACGACATCGTAAAATACGCGGGCATCCAGTGGATGCAGATGAGAGGCCTATGTTCAGCAGTGAACGTCTAATAGCTGCTGATGATGATGATGACCTAATTAAATAATAAAATGACAAACCCTAAGGGTTTGTTTCAGAATGTGATATTACAATGGTTACCTACCTAGTCGCTAACCATCACATAAATTATGTGGAAGATAAAACTTACGGTTATCTCACATCGCGTTTCACATTCCTTTTTATTATCCAGATACTTCGTTCTACATAAATGTTACTCGGGCAGCGAAATGGCAAAGCCGCGTTTTTACGTTAATACACAATAATTAGTTTGTCGATCTTTCTACCTGCTTATAACTATAAATTAAAATATAAAGTATCGCTTATTATATCCTAAAACCTAAGTAAGCGATGGGTCAGCTTTCAATTTACCCTACCTCTTGGTTTCCGATTCCTTTTGTGATGAAACGCTAATAAATTGGTTTCAAATTGGTCATCCCTCAGCAAAATCGAATCAAACCTGATTCTATAGGTACGACTAGTACAGTATGGTTTGACTCAATAGCGAAACTTACAATTGGTTAATTTCGGTATTTTAATAAAATGTATTATTTAGGTATCATATGGAAAATCTCTAAGTCACACAGCGGCAGCGGACAATGGAGAGAGCTATGCTCGGAGTTTCTTTGAGCGAAATAATCCGGAACGAGGATATTCACCGTAGAACCAACCAAAGTCACCGATATAACATCTATTCAAATTATTTATTGACATAAAAACGAACATGCATTTACATTTATGTCACAAGATTAAGTAAAATTAATATAGCGCTATTTACACAATGTCAAATATTCAAGTCACAGTAACATAAATTTTTCAAAATATTTATTGAAATAAAATTTAAATAAAAACTAACATGCATTTACGTATGTAAATGCTTGTGAGTATGCCATGTGAACATTGACAAACACGCGGTGGTCAGGATGACGTTCTGCGTTTGGGTACCTCTCGCGATACAATCTGGCAGCAGCAGAGGCATTACCGCGGCATTCACCATAAATGAAATGCATATTTGCATATTCTTCCGCTGTATACAAATACGGCATGTTGCGAAGTGGAGTATCACAGTGCACACAACACAATTCGAGTCCAGAGAAACTGTCAGTACAAGCGATATCAAGTCCAGGTAATCAGAAGCCAAAGTTGTTAGTACGATTGTAACACGATTACGAGGAGATGCGCAGTAAACGAAGGAACGCAACGTACTGGTTGGTTTGTTTTTTTTTTTTCTAATGTGACTTAAGGCCATTGGGCCTCCTTCCTTAATAGCTAAAAACAGGTTCTAAGTGTAATGAATAGTAATAATCACTATCCATCCGTGTTAGTATCCATCTTGCTTACTCATGTTATAGAAGGATCTATCTATCTCGCTCTATCATAGCCCTTTATCGCGGTGTATTTGTCGGTGACCACCGCACACTATCCAATGTTTTATTTCTCCGAATTTTCTATGGAAAACAAGTATTGTGATGATCTAATTTTTATTTTATTTTTCCTCGAACTGGTATGACCCCCCCTCTTGCCCCGTGCGAACTCAACGTTTAATCAAATAATAATCGAAGATTAATCTAAGATTTGCAAGTTGAAGTGGCAGGCCATATCGCTCGAAGAACCGAAAACCGATGAGGAAGAAAGGTTCTGGAGTGGAGACACGAACCAGAAAACGCAGCAGGCCATTAGATAGACCGACGACATCGTGAGAGTCGCGGGCAAAGAGTACTATTTAATATAGGAAAGTCGCGGGCATCCAGTGGATGCAGATGGCAGGCTGTCGTTCAGAGTGGCGTTTATGTTCAACATTGTACACCTTCTGGCTGATGATGATTATGGTACCTACCTGCCTCAGTCATGTCACATTATGAGAAAATTCAAAAGTTGCCATATACTAAGAAAATAAAATTTTATAAATAGCCTATTTAAGATGTATTAATACTCGAAAACACTTAAGGAAAATAATACAGTGAGGTGACCATGAGGAGAAATATTTTTTCATGTTGTTCCTATAACTCCCTTGTAAATAAATAGACTTGCCGATTTAAAAGCAACAATATAATAATGAATGCATGGGTGTATTATATTCTTTACAAGTAGAACCACTGCAAATTTAATTTTACTTACATAAATTCATAAATACTAGGAATAGGCTGGATTCGAACCCGCAACGATCGAACTCAAATCCCTGCTACCGCTGCCTAAACAGTGTTCTAAATGTCCCCCTTAACCATTCCACATAATTAAGAGTACGCCCCTTACTCTCAAACTCCACGTTTAGGATGGCACAGACAAGAAAAAAGTAGACTGCATTGCACAAGATTACTTGTACGTCGCACATAACTACCGAAAATGCTGTCGATAATAAAAATAACGAACTTCTTTGCACTAAACCCTCCATAACAAATTGATTCCATAAAAAATACATTTTTACAGCTGTTAATAGTTTAGAATAGTATCCAAATAGTATCTACGTCTCAAGATCTACTTACATTAGAATTGACAGTACTTGGGTGCGTTCCGAATCCACGCCAACAGTTTAAAGACGCAGAGAACCAACGAGATATCTTGTACTATTACCTACGTATTAACGTATTATGAGGCGATACAAAGAAAAATAATTTATAAAAACTAAATTGACATATAAAAAAAAAACTTTTATTGCACTTAATTAAATAAGCAAAGAGTAGATAAGAACAAACCCCATTTCAATAATTTGTCAAACTGTGACGTAAGCGAGTGCGAAGTTACTATCGGTCAATCGAATTTTATTGTACACATTTCAGATTTCTAACGGTACAGTTGGCCGTTGCCCTGGCCCTGGGTGGGCACCAAAAGACGACACCATTTCTTGGTTGATATTCCAAAAACCCGTACGAAGCACTTTGAATCCAGTTTTATTGCGCGACTTGCTAGTCTAGCGGAATGCGCTGCCTGAATGTTTGTTCCTTGATAGTTGCAATCTGGACGTCTTTAGATCGCTAGTGAATCGGTTTCGTTAAGATAAGCGTGCTCCATCGTAGACTGCATCATCGCTTTAACATCAGGAGAGGTGGCGATCAAACGCAACCCTATTATTAAAATAAAATAGTATTTCTTGCCAGTCAAGGCATTCCATCGTCCATGCAGTCAACATTCCCTAGGGATGCTATTACCCGTATCACGTACGCCGTACACGGGTGCATCGGCCAGCAAATCGCTAAGTGGTAGTTGTTTCCCGCTTCGATTGAGCGACAGCCCTAATTGGTTTGCAAACGTGGGTACGGAACTAAAGAAAGTTTTACAGCGGCATACGTTCGAAGGGGTTAGATATAAATGTAAATTTGTGCAGGAGCGCATTAAATATCATATCAAGTCTTCTCAAGTAGTCTATATTATAGTGAAATACATTCACTGACTGACTCATCACTTGTCCTACGAAGCTGAAATTCTGCAGGTAGATTCTTTATGAATTTAAAAGTCCCCTTAGAAGTTTGTATTTTTTGAGTGCATAATAAAGTGATATTGTATTGTATGAAAGGATTTTTAAAACGGGCCGTATTAAGGAGGGCAAATGGAGGTTGAAAGTTTATATGACAAACTACGCGTACGAAGTCGCGGGTAACAGATTGTAGTATATATTCGTAGCTTCATGCAAATATAATAAAAAACAGGTAGCAATTTTAGTCCACAGGCAACATTACACGATTTTTAAAGAAAAAAAGATATTTTTTTCTAGTACTTTGTCGTCATATTGATCGACCACTTTACAAGTTCGTTTAATCGCATAAAATAAAAACTTGTAATGGGGTAGGAAGATGTTGGTGATCTCTTAAACGTAGTAGATGATGAGCCAAATTGCATCTTGAGTCATTTTTCACACTAGATAACACAAGTACAGACAAATTTCCTGAAAATGTAGATATACCTAAGTATTAGAGCTCTATCATATAGAGCATACAGTTCTAGTAAACTGAAGTATATCGGAAATATACCCCATATTTTAAATTTAATGAAAGTAATTTCCGAATTATAAATATCCACCTATGTACTAGAGCATGTCACAGACACATAAGAAATTAATAATTAAATAAGAATATACACGTTTTTAATACTAGTCTTCCTCTACCTACACCTAAACTAAATAAGGAAAATTAAAATATATAGCTGACAAATTTAGGATTCGGCACGAACATTTCGAGATATTGTGGACAATAAACAAGGATATTTCAATAAACAAGAAAATGGAAATTGGTTTATTGTTCGCCATTGTCAAGTTTAGATTATTGTTTTGATGTCAACTGATTGAAAATGAAAAAAAAAACGAGAGTAACTTCTCGTTTCTATTGTTCCTGTGAAGTTGACACAATTTCGTTGACGCCTACGTCCTACGTCTATCAATTATGGGTAAATGGGTAAATTCAATTGACTTTCACAGCCAGCTTTATCAGCATTTGAAGGCAGTTTGAAGGTTTAATTTTGAGTTTTCTCCGAATTGTTGTCGAAATCCGAATGTGATACAGTGACGACCCTGCATAGTAACTGAAAACAATAAGTGCCTCCGATTAAGTATTCAATCATTTATAACCATCGATTTAATTGTACTACGTACTTTATAACACTCAATATATTAAAAAAACTATTCTAATTACAGATGGACAAAATTATGTGAAAAATCTTTAATACACTTCAACAAACTAATTTGATTTCAATTTGGAACTAACAAAGACTATAATGTATTAATCCAGGGTATAAGCTAAAACTTCCACACCAAATTTCATTCATATGTATTCAGAGCGTTTAGCCATTAACTCACACACAACTTTTGCATATATAAGTAGAATGAAACAATATGTAATATTAGTACTAAGCTAGCATTTTAGTATTTTTCGAACACTTTTTATCGCACTCATTTCTGATATAGATTTTTTTCCATGTCCATACTCACTATATAGAACGATTATCTCAGACCTATGTGTATATTTTTCCCATGCAATGTATTTTTCCCGTTTGTGGCCCGTAGCATCTGTAGGCTTCGTAGCTCCGTAGCGGCGTAGCATGTCTACGCTCATGTTTCAGTTTCAGTGCTACAGCCGACGCCGCGGCCGCCCGCTGCGATGACGCTGCGACTGTCGCCCTACTCACGCAACTTTACCACGCGCCGTTAACCGCCGTTAAGAACGCCATAAAACAATTATTGCCCAAATCCACCTTGCGTGTTGCCCCAGATATAAGCCATTATGATATTTATTGGAAAAATAAATTTCGACTATCACATTAAAAAATACAATTAAAGTTAAGTATAGATGAGTTAAATAAATTATGGTATCCTAAATTTTAAGATTAAGAGAGAATTTCCTGAAATTCAAAATGATACAGTCGTGGTTTGTTCGACAAGTGATTTGGATAGCCGCTTCAGTTTTTATAAAAGGTAAGTTTATGGGGTTTAATACAAAAGATACCTGCTTAATTACCTAGCCACTTAGATTTTTATCGTCATGTAATTTTGTATAGAATATAGTAAATTAAAAAAACCGACGAAACGGGAAGCGTGTGTTTGAAATTCAATAAACGAGTTTCATCTCCTAATTTCCAACCTTAGGGGGGGAATATTTTATTAAAAATTTAATGGGATCACTTTCGACATAATTATCAAATTAAATTGGGTAAAATTCCATATACAGCAAGACACTATCACATATCATAAAGTTACAAATATAATAAATCTGAAATAAAATGTCAGAAAAAATATTTCAACACAAATATTATCTATTTGTATATATAATAAATAAATAAAACACGAAACCTCAAAAAAAAACACTAATATCACAATCACAATTGACGAAGATATAGCGTAACGTACAAAGAAATATATTTTAATAAAGAACCTTCTGTTTTGCAGTTGTTTAAAATGTAAACTTATTAATTATGTGACGACAACGAACACATCAATAAAGAAAATTAAAAAAATCGGGTCACAGAATAAAATAGGTAACTCCATGCCACCATGGCCTCCATGTTTCCAATAAGTTCAACTAGATTGCATTGACGTCACCATATGACCGAGGAAATTACCAATATTCGTGATCAAACGGCTACTATACGTATAATTAAAAAAAAACACGATTTTATTCGTGATCAAACGGCTACTATACGAATAATTAAAAAAAAACACGATTTTCTTGCGTCTATTAACATCATGAGCCATTCAACAGCTAGGTAGTTAGGTTAGGCTATAATACCCGAAAAAAAAGAGTTTTTTCTTACTTGTCGGTGTTAGTTGGTAGAAATCCCATAAAGGCGAATAGTACGGCTTAGTAAAATAAAACAAGTAAATAGCAAACAAGTCCTCTGAAAGTCTATGGAATCATAAGCCTTATATTTGCATCTTTGGTTACTTGACACAGACAAATGTACAAGATGTTTGACACCAAAATCCTCTCAAGAGAAAAGAAAACTCACTGAATTCTCCCTATTACATATTATTTTGCTGAGAAAAATACATCATTGGTATTTTTTCAAAATATTTAGGTACAAAATTATCTTTGGTTTTAATAATGTATTTAGTCAGTAAGTTATTTTGAACGAATAAACTTTTATACTTTATACAAATGAATGTGAGTTAATCACTCAAAGGATTTAAGGGTGGAGCCCAAAAACATGCACAAAAACGTCCAAAATAGGTTAATATTCCAGACCCATATCACCATAACAATGCCATGGGCTGACATAGGCGAACAAGACGGGATCTTTGATAATGTGGCAACATATTTTTCTAAAATATGCCTGTGTACCTCGTGAATCGTTTTTTGAACAAAAGTTAAACAACTTCGAAATGTTTAATGAATTTGTGTCTTCATCGCTTTCTTCCTTATAAAGTCATTTCGCTAAGATAAATAAGGAAAGACAGACCCTTGTCATGGTTTCCTAAGCAATTAGCCAAGTTCCTGACTCATAATTTATCAATATGACAGTGGGCAATAACTGTCGTCGGTACTCATCTGGAGTTGCCACTTCGGACAGTAGGTACGCTTTAACGATATATCATTACCGTTGAACGCAGCGGCATGCGTTCTAGAACCGTGCCAATGACAATAAAATAAAATAGAAAATACTTTTTAGCACCTGGCTGACGCTTTGACAGCGTAGTAGTTTATTTTATCTTTAAGCAATGCCAAAAGGGTAGGTTACATCGAAGCGTTTTGTCTCTAATTTCGTATTAAAAGGGAAAAATAATGGAACGCCTCGCCTGCGTCTCCGCAGAATTACAATCTTGGTAATGTTCAAGTCTAGATTAATAGGTTTTTACAAGGCAAATATGCTCCATCTTCCACCGCATCATCGCTTTCCATCAGATGCAATTACGGTCAAACCACATCTTTATCCGATGTAAAAAAGGGTTCCTCATTGACTTTGAAAATCATATTTTAATATCACTATGTCACTAGTGTTCCCCATCGAAGCGCGCTGCCGTCATAACGTTGCTATACCTACATGCTTTATCTTTATCTATAATGGCATTAATGAAACGCCAAAATAAAAGAAAGAACATTACAGTAGCGTAGTTTTTCAATATCTCGTTTGCAGTTTTGTGTCGTTCATTATTATTATTCAAGTATGCGTTAGTAGAACTAGTAATTATATGTCAGTGAATGCAATACGTGTTTACCTCCCCCCTTTAGTTTATGGCGAACTTTTTTCGGTACTACGAGTTTTAAGCAAATCCAAGTTACAAAATCCAAGTAGAAGGAACTATCCTTCCATTTGTAAAATGTTAAAGTTGTGTAGGTACAATACATATTTATAATATGGTAGATGACTGATGTTTATATCGTTGAAATCAATAGCTCTGAATAAGAATTTAAGGAAATATGATATATTTATTAAAAATAATTTAAATCGGTTATTAAAGTTCTGATATATAAGCGTTTAAAGTTTTTGGTAGAGAAAACTATCCCTTTACTAGTAAGTGGGTACTTAAATTCTTTCCGTAATATATAAAATATATAAATAGTTTCTCTATCTGTATGTAATGTTTATGTCTGTCTGGTGTGCACATTTTTTTTTATTAAATGTCTATATTTCATTTCACTATTAATTTTACAAAATTTTATGGCTTAAAATATACCTAATCTTGTTTGTTGTCCAATGTGAGGAGTTAGTTGTATAAACAAGAATGCTTGGTAACCCACATCACGTCTGTCAATCCTTACATAAATTGTCATGAGCCGACACATTTTATTTGAAATCTCTATAGAGATTTTATTCGCATTTCAAACGTAAATGGACTTATAAAGATTTCCATTTTAGGTATTTGCTGTTTTGAAGATAAATAAAATATATAAAGCTGGAGATAAACTTGCACGAATCTCGAATATAAAATGTGGTCTGGTAATTAAAAAAATCAGCAGTTCAATAAAAATAATTTATCGACAAATTTGACAATTTGTCTGTTAACGATGCTATAAAAAATATCTTGTGTTTGACAACCACCTCTCCTGTTATAGCGATGATCCGGTCTACGATGGAGCACGCTTGTCTAGAAACAGTTTATCTAGCGATTTGAAGACACCCAAATTGTAGCTATCGGGAAACATTCATTCATTCCAGTCTGGCGGTTCGAGTATAGTGATGGTATTCATTGCACTTAAAAAAACTATGTCGATGGCATAATGTCAACTTTGTCGATATCGATACTTGCACTGCTAAATATAATGAACAGTTTGTCTTGCCACCGGCGATTAAAAATAATACTGTTTTCACTTCTCATGCTCGTAATGTTATTGTTTAGGCCCGGTGTAGGCGGACTAACACTTCTTTTTACGCTCTACTACAGAAAAAAAAAAAACTTTTTTGTACTATTGCATAAAAGTAAACTAAACCTCATTTAAAAAAACAAAGAAGTTTAGTAGGTATATCTAATATATTACATGTAGAAAGTTTGCTTAGGTCTCTAATAATACCAATAGATCTGGGCATTGTTAAAGACACAGACATAACTTTTGTCACATAAAAAGAGGTTTTGGCGCCAACGTGAATAAAAAAATTCGCCTCATTGTATTATTTTCTTAAAATGGTGTTATTTCAAGTGTTAATATGTAATAATGGTGGATTATTATTTATTAAGTATTTATGAACGTGCTCAAGTGTTAGCAAGTGATGTAAGGAGGTCAAACGTGTATTTGCATAATTGTTTCCAAATCTCCAAGAAGCCTCTAGTAAAGTTTTCATACTAAATACAGTAAAATATGTAAGAAGAGACTCTTTGGCATTAATAGCTCTAGCCTGCCCAGTAATGAATGAAAAAATAAATTGTAAAAACAATAAAAATTGAACATTGTTCAAATTTCGAGTTTAAGCGCCAACGTGGAAAAGACAATAAAGTTGTATACATTTCTCATATTTGTTTGTTTTCTAGTGTTAATGTGTAATAATGGTGGATCATTAATTATTAAGAAATCGTGAATGTGCTCGATTAGAGTTGTAAGTGATATAATGGGGTAAAACGTGTATTTTATGATGTAAAATGACTCGTTTTATGCACTCGCTGTACAATCTACTATTGTTAGGATATCTACAAAATGCCTCTACAGATCACCAACCATTAAACCAACATTTTCTATTTCAGTCTGCAGGCACTTCGGAACGAAGGTTCTGAGAAAACATCATTCGGCTTGCAGAGATGCAAATTGATGCAAAGTGCTAGAAAGCAAGTAGTTAATGCTACTCTGTAACTAAGTATTTTTATAAGTAAGGAGGTACATTGGAAGCATCTAAAGAAGAAATTAGTTTAATGCACCTTCTTTAACATGTATAAAGGAATAATTATAAACTTCTATATTTTGAAAGAATAATGTTAGTATTATTTTGGTTGTTAAAACTTATCAAAGGCATTAAATTTATTTTTTCGTGTTTTTAGGCTTTTAAATAATTTGTGTTGCAAGTCAACTACTTCTAGCGGTAAATTTGTATAATTCTATAAGTAATCTATGAATGGTGCTGTGGGCTGTATTATTACTAAGTTTATTAATCTATGTCCATGTTGTTAACATTTCATAATATTGCAATTTGCTGTTCCTAAATGAATAAATAAAATAATTACGATACCTTCGATTTAAATTAAATCAAAATAGAGCCAGTAACAGTTAGAAGAAAATTAGTGGTTGTCTATCATTTGAACTTCTTCATAATCTAGCGTTTCTCTTCTAGATATATGAGTATCTAGAAGAGAAACGCTAGATATTTGATTATTAAAATTTTAAAAATTCAAAGTGTTGATGTTATTATTCCCCCTATACGTGGATATAGGTCGGTAAATAACTTAGAAAATTAATTAGAAAGTTTTGACCATTACAAACTATGCTTAAATCGCACCTAACTCAGAATATATTCTAAAACTACTCCAAATTGTTTTCATTGTGTAAATGAGAAAAGTTTACAGTAACATTAAATCCTTTTGTTAGAACTTTACCTATCAATTGAAATAATACTTTATTGTAATCGACTTCATTGAAAAAGAAATGAGAGGTTATTGAATATGAATCGGGCTCTGGGAGCATCTGAGATCAATGGCCACGCTTGTGTAAACTCATTTATTCAACCTTGGTTATTGATTGGCTTGTCCCTGTCAGCTGTCCAAACTTAAAAGTAGGTGCTTATAATAATTTTCTTAAGTAAATTAAATTGAATGTCAAACCTTGACAATTTCAGTAAATTTATCTTATTTTTTCAAAAAATAATGCAATGAATTCAAATAAATCGTTGAAATAATGCTAGTTTTTAATAAGGTTGGTTTGTTATTTATTGGTTCTGTGGCTATCGTACCTACTGTCGATGGAACAGAAAATATTGACTGCGATAAAGTGCTAAATAAATATCTTTGGTCACTACAGCGTAAGGTATATTTCACATATTTCACAAATTCAAATTCGAATGTATATAGTAACTAGTGACCCGCCCCGGCTTCGCACGGATGTAAGCTCGGCCTTCGGCCTCGCTACTATGACCCTCTTCAGGTACACAAAATTTCATCCAAATCGGTCCAGGCGTTTTTAATAGTTATTCTGCTATTCCGGATGGAGACAAATACAACAGAACAAAAACAAAATAAAACCATGAAAATCGGTCCAGCCGTTCTCGAGTTATAAGTGTTGGAATAAACCCGACTTTGTTTTACATAATATATATAGAAATAATTTTGACAGTAGGTCATAGAAATGTAATAATATGTATATGTACTCCTTGCACTGAACGTATAACCCTTTTTCTGAGTAATGCAAAAAAATCTCTGTAAGGATTTTGACGTCGCACTTTTTGTACATTTGCCAGTATCAATTTTTTTTTCTTGGCTACTGCTACCCCGGTTGTATCAAGTATTAAAATAATATCAAGTTTTAACAAATATTGTCTCAATCGTCGAACAAGTCATAGTCACAGTTAGTGTCAAGTAAAGTACGTCATGTTCAAGTCAAAGTCATAATATGCCCCAGTAATGTGGAGGCTTTACAAGCTTCTATGGAGTTTTGCCACCCTCTATTCTTTTTCAGTTTGCTGATTAATCCAACAGCAGACGTTCACAATGTGTCATCATATAGTTTTCGAATTTCAAAAATGTTTGTAAACCTATCAAAAGTTCATACATTCATTAATATTTGCGTGATTTACAAATTGTTATCCTGAGAGAATCTCGAATGAGTTCGCTAACAAAGTTGTTAGTAGTTAAACTTGGCACAAGATCCTTCAAACTTTTATTAGCTCGTTGGTGCGTCTTTTATTTTTAAAATTTATTGAAAAGATACAATTTTAGTAATATGGACTGTTGAACTAAGAAAGAAAATGAAGCTTTATTTAAATAAAACTAGCTGACCCGACAGACGTTCTACAGCCCAAATTCCAATAAATTCGTTTTAGTTACATGGTCTTGAGTTCATAAAAAATTCCCATAGAAAAAAGCACTTTCAGTTTTTCCCATATTTTTCAATTTTCTAGGCAACTTTTCTAATTTATAAAAAAATATTACAAATTGGTTTAACCGTTTTCAAGTGATGTGCTTACCACAATGAACAATTAAATTTTTATTTAAATAGATTGATATAAATATGTAGTTGTAGAGTTTTGGCCCCAACGTGAAAAAAACATGTTGCCTTATTATATAATTTTCCTAAACTTTTGTATTTTTGAGTGTTTATTTGTGATAATGGTGGATTATTATTTATTGAGTGCTCGTGAACGTGTTCGAGTGCGGCCAAGTGATATAACGAATTGAAACATATTATCGTGTTGTTTACATAACTACATAGAAGCCTCTAATAAAGCTTCTACCACTTTACTAAGACCCTTTGACTTATTCTGCTTGACCCTAACGGTGACGATGATTTTATTTATTAAAATTAGAAAATAATTCAATACTTGACGCTGCCCAATGCACAAAACGTGGGATGCCAAAATCCTTTCAAGAGGAAAGATTAAGAAAAGAAGCGGAGCTTTGCAAAAGGCTTCTATGGAGTCTTGGAAACAACATGATAATATACACGTTTCAGCACATTGTATGTCTTGGTAACATTTGTGCACGTAACCGAATCCCTACAAATCTCTAGGTACTTACTTACTAATATAATAATTTCGTAAGTGTGTTTATTGGTTTGTTTGTCCGTCATACACGCAATAACAAATCAACGGATAGTTTTTTTTTTTTTTAATAGAGATAAAGGGCGGACACATTATGATTTTAAAACCTTTTTCCCGAAAAAACGTACTGTGGGGTTAGTACGAGAACTTGCGAAAAAGTATTCGTTCTGTAAACGATAGCAAATGTATGAAAAATTCAGTTTCTTTTTACGTCCGATAGAGGCGCTGTTCAATTTTTCATACATTTTGCTATCGTTTACGGAACGAATACTTTTTCGCAAGTGCTCGTACTAGGGCCACTGTTCCTGTGGAATTGAAGTTGATGCAACTCGAGGCACAGTTAATACTTATACAATAATTGAAAATTCTTCGTTATTACACATTCACGCTCGGTAAACACAAGTTTTGGAAAATAATATATTGATGCTTTTTCACGTTGGCGCCAAAACGGTTAAGTATGAATATTAAATTTGTAGGCGTGAATAGGGACGTATCGAACTCCATACAAATTTTCAATTTCGTAATTGAAGTTTGTATGGAATGCGTTACGTTTTTATACGCATGTGGACAATTGTACTTCGCCAACTGGAAGTTAATTTAAATTTGGGTAGGTAGGCTCGGGGCTCCTATAAAACTCAAACTCAGTTTATCAGACATAGACAAACCTCGTAAATGATTTTTTTCAATCAAAATGCCTATATACCATAGCCAAACACATTTCTGATCTGGCATCATCATAAATAAGTTACAGTCATCGTAAACCTGATAATATTACTGGCGAAGAATATTACAAGCCTTAAAAATAGATGTTCGGAAGACGTCGTCCCCGATACTTACTGAAATAGGCATAAGTAAGCAAAGAGCAAGGGCTCCTTCCAATACAAACAGTTTCGAACACTGAGTAAATATCTTTGAGTTTCTAGTGGCGCCATAAATCATAGTTGCGTAGGACAGTTCTTGGTTAAAACCGAAATTTGATTCTAGACTTTCAGAGTTGAAGTAAAGTAGTTAAGTAGGTAAGTAGTTACTTGTAGTATGTATTTAAAAATATATATGTACCTATGTATATCAGTCTCTGGCTGCCATATTACAAGCTTTGCTTAGTTTGGGGTCAGATGACCATGTGTGCAATAATGTCCCAATATTTATTTAAACAAAAAATAAATGTTTTGCTATTTAGGCACCTTTAGAATAAAACTACAAACGTTTTAATGCAATTTTCATACCGGTATATTTCATTTGGCTTTTTCATTATAAAAAAAGACGGAGAAGATCGAAAATATTTTTTTTTTGATTTTTTAGTCTCCGCCATCACTGTTTATAATATCACCTTGAAAGTTATATATACTTTATTTATAATGTTATTTTGATGATGATCATGTTCAATCGCATATTTTTTAAATTTCCAATTAGTAATTATGTCATAACCAAAAATATTGAAAGTGTGCGAAAGAGACAAA
The DNA here is from genome assembly GCA_949125355.1 of Agriopis leucophaearia. Classification (NCBI taxonomy): domain Eukaryota; kingdom Metazoa; phylum Arthropoda; class Insecta; order Lepidoptera; family Geometridae; genus Agriopis; species Agriopis leucophaearia. Next base: position 13,833,457 of record OX421262.1, read on the forward strand.
AGCAAAAGCGGTTTCTTAAATCTTATGATGTGAAAGTACAGAAACAGAAACCTTAATTCTGTAGGCAGCGGCAAGTAAAAAGGGCATTTGATGGATAAATGAGTAAACTGTGGGCCAATGGGAATATAGAAGCCAAAGCACGCATGACGTCAGGACGTCTAGATTTGTGCATAGTTTTTGTCCCAACTCTCCGTCTACTTACGGAAACAGTGTAGTGTATTCGAGCATATACAGGGTTACACGAAACGGTGATGCAAACCCGAAACGGAGTAATTACTATTCATTATTATGAACCACTTTCACTATGGGGCACACCCTAAAATCGCGATAAAAATAGATGTATAAAAAAATCATTTATACACAATAAAATGCCATCATTCTTTTGAAATTCCTTGTACAAATAGGGGGTAACCCTACGTTGTACTTCTAGGTATTAAAACCTCTGCAAATATTGTTCTAGTAACGACAGGAGCGGTGATTTTATTTCAACCTTTCTAATAGTTTCTTAAAAGGCTGTTAGTGTAAGAAAACTACTTGGAAAAACTATAGCCATACAGGGTTACGCAGAAAAGGTGTACTCAGCCGAAAGCGGTCCATATTATCGTTATTTATGTACAGTTTTTACTATGGGAGCAATGTTGAAAGCACAAAAAAAAAAACAATTGTTCCATACATTTTGTTGAGTGTGAATGACAATTTTCTATGGAACAAGTCATATTTTTTCGCGATTTCAGAGTTGCTCCGATAGTAAAAGTTGTTCACAATGATGGGTACCATGGGCCCTTTTCGGCTTAGTACACCCTTTCCGCGTAACCCAGTATACGAGCAGGTAAGTAGGTAAGGTATATATAATAAGTCTGCATGTAACCTTCTTTTTAGTCTTTTAAAGTTAAAAGTACTCGTAGGTACTTACATTTTAAATACAACTTTCAGTAGATTTGAAAACGTTTTAGTGAGCTTAGCAAATTGTTAGAACTGAACCTCGTTCTGTTACCAACATTGCAAGCAAAATTAACAACTCAGTTGTAGTTTATGAGTCGGAATAAAATAATTGTTGGCAGATTAATTAACTTCTTTATTTCACTGTGAAATGTTCGTGTTGCTTGTGGTGGTGAGTAAAGGCCTAAACAGGATTAATACCTACTCCGAAAGCCTGTCGGTATTTGACCAAATGAATCGTACTGTTTTGGCAATGTTATTATATAACTCTATTATTTAACTGGTTATAACAATGAAAGGATTGTTCAACTTTATTTTTAATCGTACCTACCGCACTTGTTTTCACTGGTTATATCCAGTTTTGTGTTTTTAGGGTGTTAATTACGCCGTCTGTCTGTTCTACATTTAAAAGGCTTGTATCTTTTGAAACCTAATGTAGATGGCTGAATCTTTTTCAAAAAATGTGTATTGTGGCATGTATTGTGTTTTTATTAAATTTCCTGATGAAGGGGCTCTAATGGCTCCAAAACTTTTCGTCCGTTTGAACGATAAACTTAACGTGAGTGTAAGCCGTTTTGTAATAATTTACAACACAAATATGTTGTGTTGTCTTGGTATGGAACCCTAGATGCGCGAATCCAACTCGAGCTTGCCGGTTTTTTATAAAAACAGGGCATTAAATAGACGATACACTTGATGGTAGTAGGTAACCACCGCCAGCGCAATGATTTCTTGTAGCTCCACGACAAGACCTTTAAGAGAAGGAAATTCCATACCTTGCAGTCCCACGGAATAAGCGAAAATACCAAACGATGTGGTAGGGACTGGATAATTATATGTGGGTGTGGTAGTATTTCCAGCTTTGCAAGGCGTGGGAATGAGCCTTTTTGTGTTGATTTAGGCTAGATGAGATGTAGGTTGTTATGCCAACTTCAATGGAATTAGTCTTGGATAGATCGTTTCCTATTCTAATATAAATGATCAGATTAAATAGTATTTTACTAACTGGAGTCTTGTTAACATTAGGTAAGTAAGTATTTTAGAAATAACTGGAAAAGGCCTCACACACACATCGTCAGCCAATTAACGTTCACTGTTGGACAAGGCCTCCCACATACAATTTAAAAATGCTAACCTTTTTTCAGTATCATAAATAAGATTGAATTACTCGTATTCCTATGGTTGCAAAATACATAATACATGTATGGAGAAAAACCTTATCATTTGGCTAAATCTAGAGTTCCACCCTCAAAACTGGGTGACTACGGTGACTATTGTTTTTTTTTTATGATACTGGGTGACGAGACGAGCGAAGTCGCTCGCTTGACGCTTGCCCATAACAGTTCAACGCCACTCAGAATTTTGATCAAAACCCTAGATGGAAATGCACTGCGCTCGTCATTCCGAGATATAAGATGTCAAATCTCTGTGTGCCCTGTAATTTTGACATTCAAGATAACCACGCAAAATTATTATTCTCGTGTTTGTTAACCGATTTTAATGTGATTTTTTTATTGAAGAGGCTATGCTTCAAGTGTGTTCCCATTTAAAATTAGAAGAAAATATTCTACCTCCAATAAGAGGAAATTGGGAGATGACTCCCTTTTATTGTATTTGGTCCACTTTTGTTAACTCGGTTTTTATTTTTTTGTAGACATTTATTATAGCTATTTTGTGGTCAAAGGCTTGTTTTGTGGCTTGTATCAAATATAATATACCTACCTAGGAACTGTTTAAGTTTGTCAGTTTTTACAGTTACTAAAATAAGTCTGCCACTGAGCTAATAATCACTTAGTACTTCACCTATAATATCAAGACCAGTCTAGAAACGCTTAAAATTTGTTCATTATATCTGGATTCTATTAAGAAAAAAATGCAGATACAATTGCATTTTTATCTACCTCTAACCTACCTATAACTTTCGTAACAAAGTAAGTGATTTATGAGTAGGTAAAATTTCGTCAGAAAAAGTGTTCTCGCCAACTATAAAACGTTTTCTATATTATTCGTCTCTGCTTCCGGTGATTTGGAATCTTTCACGGTCAAGAGCCACAAAAGCTCACAGAAGTTTGTCCCTTGATCTCACAGATTGCGAACTTCATAATTATCAGCTTGACAGTTTCCTTAACTACTTATGCAACTTTAGCTTTGATGTTTCTTTCTTACCTGTTTATTTATTTATAGGTATCAAGTATAGTAAAATATGTATGATATTCTTGGGTAGTAGAGCGTCAGGCCTGGGCCCCGATTCTACTAAACCAATTGTTTTTCAATTGTTAATGAATTGCCTCAATTTTTTTACTTATGACACATTATCTATACAAAAAGTGTCAAAAGGGCAATTTTTGAGAAAATTAATTAATAATTTAAAAATAAATAAATAATAAATAAATAAATAAATATCTGGGACATTATTGCACACATGGTCGTCTGACCCCAAACTAAGCAAAGCTTGTAATATGGCTGCCAGAGACTGATATACGTACATATATATTTTTAAATACATACTTAAATATACAATTGGTTTAGTAGAATTGGGGCTCTGGGGCTCGATTTTTGAATCACTTTTCAATGTTCAATGTCATGGTAGGTACTTTTCGCTAAACAAATACATAAATAGCCGTGTTTTCTTTCCTTATAATAATTTTATTATTTGTAGCTCTGACTATTCCAAATTGAAACAAACTGTATTGATAAAATGTTAGTCTGCCAGTCGTGATTGAATCCCGCATCCCGCCCTTGCTTATTGCTTTATCTCGTTGACTATCACGATACCTATTATTAGGGTTATACGGAACGATGGTGCTAGTTGGATAAGAGCTTATTGTAGTCATCACTATCGACAACTTTTTCTATGGGATCAATGATATTATATATCGCGCACTGAAAGTGCGAGGTGCGCACGGTGCGCGGCGGAACATCCGCTCAGTTTTCTAGCGGACTTGATAGATACACGGTCTACCTTCGGTTACATTTTAATGCATTAAAAACAATAAAATACTTAAATCTTATTTTACCTACACTACAGAGCGCGTCGCTAGCAGGTATGATAAACGATCTAAAATAGATTTTCATGGCTCGTTTCGTATAACAAATGGGATATGTCTTACAACAACGTTCATGTTAATAAATGTATGCTTTGGTAAAGTGGTCTGTCAGCTATCGCTAGACTATTCTACATTACATGTAACTATTCATCACACAGACATATACATTTTCAAAATAAATAGAATTGCGTTAGAATGTAGTTGTCTGTGGTTACAATGGTATACCCATCATTTACCTAAATGTGTTCTCAGTCGGTCTGCAGTTTCGATTTCCAGAAACTACATTTTCTTCCGATGTTCACTTTTTTTGCGACCTGTATTTAGGCCATACTCACGAGCCAGAGCTATGTCTTTCGCGCATTTTAAGAGAAAACATTTTGCCAAATAGTAATAAAAGCAAGTACTTGTACATAATTTTTTTAAACCTTCCGATAAAAGAGCTGATAATCGTCAAACGGCTCAACAGATTTTCTTAAATAATAGTCAAGAACATTTTAGATCAAGTCACTTTTCAAACAAACAAAAAAAAACTATGAAAATCCAAATCGGTTCAGCCATTTGGGAGCTACGTTGCCACAGACAGATACACAGATACACACGTTAAACTTACGTCAGGTGTTATAAAGACACGAGTTTATCTAGTTTCCATGTGCAGGTGTCGCGTGCTGCGACGATGAGTACCGGTTGGTGCGGCATCTGATGCAGAAGTACGACCCCTCAGTGCGCCCCGTAGAGAACTCTTCTCATCCCCTCATGGTCACCTTCGGCGTCTCGCTGCATCACATCATTGATGTTGTAAGTATTGAAGTACAGATGGTTGCTAACCTCAAATCAGACATAACAGGTATATACTTATGGAAAGGTGGCGTAGTGTGAATGCATCAGCCCTAAATCAAACTTGATACATTTAGTCGAATTCACCCTGCAGATGGTCATGCCACTTTTTTGCATGTGGACTAATAATTAGAACATTGGTGTTGCTGCAAGTTTTATAAAGTGCGTGAAAAATAAGCAAGCGTGTTGTACTTACAGTTGTTGAGTTAAGCTGTTTAGTTGTATAGTGAAAAAGTAGGCGAAACACGGATACATTTTGACCACGAACGATAACATTACACTAGGGTATATCTCCCTTGTTCGTAAGATCTGAGTTTCTAGTCTGCAGGTATGCAAATCCATTGTTATAGTGGGTCCATAATATGACTACTAAAATAAAATGGTTAATCATGAGCAAAATATCGCACGTGATTAGGAGAAACGGTGAACACGTTCTTGTGATGGATATCTACACCGGTAATCATGTTATTAATGATCTCTAGAAATCGTGCACAGTTCTGTATATTCGCAGAATTTAAAATTCTAGTCCGGAATACTAAGACAGCTAAGTATAAGTACGTCTTAGATCTAATAACCATATTGCACCAATCGCTCTACCGCAGCCTACCTAAAACTCTGCCAAAACAAGCTGGTGCAACAGTTTGCATTCAGTTACTCTTTACCTAGCGATGCGTAAACATGACGTGCCATCAAGACCGTTTAAAAACGTCTTTGAGTGCCATAAACAAATGTATTGCTAGTATGATTGACATATTTTTACAGAGCATGTACGGCGTGTGATATCCTCTGTGTACTTATTTGATCGAAGAAGACGTTATGTAGGCAAATACCTTGTCGGCGTAATAGTTGATTTTAAGTTCTGTTTGGCAGACCGAAGGGGTTACGAGAGGATTTCAACCACGCAAGTCCACAGTATTCATGTGTACGTGTCCGATTCCATGCATCAACTTCTGCCCCACCCTACCCATCCCATCCCATCTATCCCTACACCACCCTAAAAAGTTTACCGGTCACCATACCGTATGATTTCGCTGTTACGTTTGTTTTTACCTAAAACGTAGCAAAAACTGTACCTATTAATGGTTAAAACATAAATCAAAAGCTTTCACTTTCATGTAAACTTTCCGCTTACCAAAATTTATTAACAACAAGTAGGTCTTTCTCATAGCCACAACTTTGATCAAGTGAAACTGTTTCGCTGAACACTTTGATCAATCGGGACCTCGCCTACAACCTACAATGGCTCAATTGAACGATAATAGGTTAAATCGAAGGACCTTACCGCAAATTACTTGTCACCTTAAGTTACAGGGTTGCCATAAGTTACATTTTGGGGAGCATTTTCTCCATACATTTATGTAAAAAAAGCTAAACAGTAATAGCGCTCATTTATTAACTGACTGCGACTCATCACAAAATCTCAGAAAACTCCTTTTTGACCTACAAAACAGGTAGCAACTGTTTTGTAGGTCAAAAAGTAATTTATGGATAGCACTTTATTGAGAATCGAGTTTTCTTACGATTGTCGGTGGCATGGCGATCCTATTCAGGGACTTTGCGACCACACGTTCGCCGGGAGCAATAAAGCCTTGTGTTAGAAAATTAGAACTGTCTTGGAGTAAACATTAAATTAAACTGAGAGAAAAATAGGGGCTGGGGTTTAATGTTGTAGGTAATTTTATTCCGGGCTGTGGTGTACATGATGGCTTTGTTCTCTTTAAATTCATAAAAACAGACCGTTTATTTAAAATGTTATAAAGTATTACATAACAAGGAAGTATTTATATTTTTACGACGAGGGAGCTATCTAGAGCGGAGCGAAGGATTCTTAATTTGAATCCTGAGAATAAAATAATTGTTATTTTACGGTCCAATGATTTGCTTTTCATCCTTCTACTGTGAGAAAAAAATATGCCCCACCACTTTTTCCTTGTTTTTCTCTGAGAGGATTTTGGCATCGCACGTCTTGTGCATTTTCCAGTGTCAAGTATATCATATTTTAATAAACATAGTTTCAAGGCTTACCAAAATAAGTTACGGTTAAGTCTAAGTCATGTTCTAGTAAAGTGGTGGAGACTTTAGTACTATGGATTTTCTATGGAGTTTTGAAAACAACACAAAAATACATACATCACCTCGTTATATTACTGTCCACAGTCGAGCGCATTTACAAACAATGAACAATAATCCACCATTATTACACTCTAAAATACACAAGTAAAAAACAATACATTTAGGCGTTATGTTTTTTCTAGTTGGCGCCAAACCTCCCACCACCACTGTCAAAATAAACTATGAAGAAGCCGACTGTCATCAATTTATGAAGAAATATAAAAAAAACATAACTAAACTAGACAAAGAGTTCAGAAATTATAAGCATTGCTGGTTTCGCTTTCGACCTTCATAATAATAAATCTTACAAGTAGAAGAGGCGATCAATTTCTAACAAAAGAAAATAGTCGCTGCACGTGAATTGCCCACCTTTAGGTATAACAACAATGGTCTTGACCTTTCAATAGAAAGAAATAAAGATAAACGATCTGAAACAGCGACATTGTGGCCAATACCACAACGAATTCCTGTGTTGCTTCCAATTTATCTGCACAAAATAAACAATAGCGATTTGTCTTCCATCACGCACGTGGAAGACATTGCTATTGTTTATGGCTATTGCTTAAAATTTTATTTTAAGGATTCCTATGTCAATATGAGCCTTGAAATTTAGTAGTAGTAGGTAATTCGTAATCATGGCAGTAAAGGACTTGATGATCACACAAATATTATAAATGCGTAATGTTGTGAATGTGTGTAAGTGTGTTAGAATGTTCCATGATTAATAATAGGATTTACCGTGATAAGGTTGTAGATATTTCGGTGCAGTTACATGTATGCACCATGTTCATGGGCATGGGACTTCATAACCCAAAATTCATGTCCACCGAGCGCCACTACATACGCCAAGGCTGAAGGAAACTATTGAGATCTCGTAATATCAGAATTTGAATCAAGATGATTGAGGTTTTCAAATTGCCAGAGTGTGAAATCCAGTACTACATTGCATTAAAAATTAAAAATCGTGTCTAAAATGTTGTCGGGAATCAGGTTCAAGTTCAAGTTTTAGAGATAACCGTAGCAAAAGATTAAGAAAGAGAGTAGACCATTTCGTCTGCAGACCTAACTATGAACTCTATTGCCAATCGCATTCTTCAATGTGCATGTAAACATCCGTATAATGCATGTAACCGCCGACATATTGCGAGCTCCATCCATAACCTAATCATGGTAAATATCCCGTTAATAATCATGTAACATTCTAACACACTTACACATTCACAACAGTGAACAACTATGAAAGTTTAAAACAGTGTGTTAGTATGTTTTTTCGCACTTAACACATAACAGCTGAACTGTTGAGATTTACATGAAATTTGGTATAGAAGCATCTTATACCCTGCTCATACCATGGATTAATACATAGGCTTGATCACGAAAAAATCAACGGTTCCTGTTGGATAGCGGGTGAAACCACGGGGCGTTACTTGGCATAAATAATCTTAATAAAGTTTTTAAATAGCGATAGTCTTGGTACGTGTGTGAAAAGAAATGCTGCGTAATATAAATAATATAATTATGATGATAAAATAAGTGATTTCTATGGGTTTTTTGTGACATTTTGGATGATAAACAGTAATGTAAGTGTTTATGGAGTATTGAACTATTGACTTACCGATGATATGTTCCGCCATCTTTTTTTTCTTCATTTGTTTTTTTATTCTTGCAATTTTTCAAGGAGCCAGGCGCGGATTCAGCCTTCAAAAAAGTTGTGGTCACAGCCACCCGAAAATCGGGCAAGTGCGAGTCAGCATATGAACTTGGCATCGTGAATGATCGATATAGTGCATTCATACAAAGGAAATGTTTATAAAAAAATATATGGCGGCCTGACCGAGATTTTGTACAGTGTATCACAGTTTCACGCGGGTAAAGCTGTGAGGCGTCACAAGTCACGTATGAGGGTTGTGGGCATGCCCATCGTGCCCATAGCGGTGGATCCGCGCCTGCACGGAGCACTTATCATTTTTATGTTGCACAACTATCGCGTGACTGTGGGTCCAAGTTGTCCCAGTATCGAGTCGGGACAAGTTGAGTATTACCGTGATCGCGCGTCATTGTGACATCCTTGTATTTTTGATCGAACATCAAGACAATAAATCCTAAAAATAGGTACGAAAAAACTTCGTAAATATTGTTACCTAAAAAGTTTCTAACACAGCTGCAACAGAAAAAGTGAAAAAGTTTATATCACTATTAAAAAAAAAACTAGTAACATTAAGTTATTATCCCTTACGCTAGTATTTTACTAAAATTCTGTTTAAAATAGTTTTAATTAATATGTTTTTTTTTATGACTACACAAAATAAAATATAAAATAAACCTTCAAGTGGCTGCAGTGCAGGTGAGATGTTTGCTTACATTTTCAACTGCTTTAATATACATAATAGGTCGGGGAAAAAGTCTTTTCGTATTTTGTATGTATAAAGTTGTAGTAAAAATCTCATCGGTTGTACTGTTTGTATCTGGCTGGTTTTGATACCATTAAAAATATGACATTTTAAAAAAGGAATATAAAAAGTAAAAAGCAATTTCCCGCCATTTTTCAATTGTTTTTTTGTTCGATAAAATGAGTGAATCTAACGAAGAAATTCGATATATTGTGAAATTTTATTACAAAAAACTGAAAAATGCGACACAAGCCGCGAATAAAATTTGTGACGTTTATGGACCTAATGCAGTGTCATCAAGAGTAGCACAATGTTGGTTCAAGCGTTTTCAGTCCGGGAATTTTGATGTCAAAGATGCAGCTCGCTCTGGTCGCCCTGTTACGGATAAAGTCGATGCCATTTGTGAAAAAGTGGACCAAGATCGGCATATTAGTAGTTAAGACGTAGCTGAAGACCTGGGGATTGACCACAAAACAGTTTTGACCCATTTGAAAAAAACTGGGTATACAAAAAAACTCGATATTTGGATGCCACACGAGCTCACTGAAAGAAACCAAATGAATCGTGTACTCATTTGCGATTCTCTATTGAAACGTAACGAAACCGAACCGTATTTGAAAAGATTGATCACTTGTGATAAAAAATGGATCACCTACGACAAGAATGTGCGCAAACGACCATGGTCAAAGCGCAGTGAAGCACCACAGACTGTAGCGAAACCCGGATTAACACGTAATAAGGTGATGCTGTGTGTATGGTGGGATTGGCAGGGCATCGTTCATTATGAGCTTTTACCGCCGGGCAAAACCATCGATTCGGATCTCTACTGCCAACAACAGATGAGACTCAAACAAGAAATTGAGAAAAAACGGCCGGAATTGATCAACAGAAAGAGTGTGGTCTTTCATCATGATAACGCCAGACCGCACACATCTTTGGCCACTCAGCAAAAATTTAGAAAGCTTGGTTGGGAAGTGTTAATGCATCAACCACATAGCCCTGACTTTGCACCCTCAGATTTCCACCTGTTTCGATCTCTTCAGAATTCTTTGGGTAGTGTTAGATTAACATCAAGAGAGGACTGTCAAAACTACTTGTTGCATATTTTTGATCAGAAGTCCCAAAATTTCTACAGCAACGGGGTCATGTCACTACCTACAAAATGGCAACAAGTTATCGAACAACATGGCACATATATATTATAATTAAATGTAATTAAACTTGAAAAAAATATGTCTTGAATTTGTTTATAAAATACGAAGAAACTTTTTCCCCGACCTTATATATTATTCGAATTCAACAACCGTTAAACTTCTCTACTGTTCGTTGGAAAGCGGTTTGTTCATACATACCTGCTATAATTATGTTCGTAGGCCAAGACATTTAAAATTATGCATTTTAGGTCAGCGTTCAAAAATACCTGAACCATAGGTGGACTGAAAAGCGTTGTGTAATTTGCCGCGGAGTTTTGTAAAAGGAGTTTGAGTCGTCATTTGCGTTTCATGGGATTTAAAATGTCGAGGCTTTTTACAATTTGCCTTGGACATTTTGCAAACCAGCGAGCAGTAAACGGATGGTGCCGTTTGTAAACATACAATTTGCCGACGACATTATCAATCCGAGTGGTATCATGGCTAACGTCACTGATCTTAGCCTGTATAGACAGACTATTGCTTCGGGCTCCGATCCTCTGGATCTTTTACTTCCACTTGTTAATATGAGCTTTTCGAGATTGGCCTCCGTTTTTCTCGTTGCTACTTTTCAGGGTTCTGTAGTCCTACGATCTCTTATAAGTACGTTCTGTCCGTCCTTCTGTCTGTTTGTCCGCCTGTCCGTCCGCCCTAATTATTTAGAAGATTCCAACTTCTATAACTATAAAGATAAGTGCAGCATTCAAAATTATTGCGAACATTACCTGATGAGTATTGAAAGTATTTGAATTATAGCGATAAACCTGTAATAAATTCAAGACGTTCTAACTCTAAGGTCATTGAAATTTTTGTAAAATGGCCTTTACAAAGAATATTTCCCTAGTGGTTTTCTTATTGATTAAATTATAAAAAGTATATGTTATGTCGGGATGATACATAAAAATCATATAAATCGTAAAATCATATACTTATGTATGGATAAGTGGTATAAATAAACATATATTGGTATAATTTAGGTTTGTATAATAATTATGTAGTAAAATCATGTATTTATATAATTGTGTATTGATATAGGTTTAATTTAAGTTGGATTTATTTTTGATGTATCTGGTTATCTATTTCTTGTAAAAGTTTAGTTCTTAATTTTATTTTCTTTAGTTGACCAGCTTTTTGTTTCTTAAATTATACGTTTTTTTTTTTTCATGCACGCTTACATACCAATTGTTCAACCTGGTGGATGACTGGTAGAAAATGTTGAGCATTAAGTCCTCCATTTGTGCATTGTACTTAATTTGTAAGTGTGCAATAAAGTATTAAATAAATAAATACATCTCTGAAATTTGGCTAAGTCCACAGAGCTTTATTTGTTCGAATTATTCTAAACCTAACCACCAATTGCTTAACTATGACTATGATAACAATTATTTGACTGTGGTTACGGAACCCTACCATTTGTGTATTTCGACACGCTCTTGGCCACTTATTAATGACTAATAATATGTATAATAAGTAGTCCGTTATTCCGGACGCGCTCCAATTTCCGTCGTCAGTCCATCTTATTGAGGGATCGTTATTTCCTCAGAGTTGTTCCCTAATTTGTCACGCAGGGCTATAGATATAGAATACATAACAATTCTATAGATGCCCGAAGCGTCACAACGACGGTACTTCAAAAACTTTCCAACAATACACCACAATACCCTATTTATTCTAGGTCTGTAACATATGGTGCCTCATTATAAATCGTATCTTCACAATAGACGTGTGGAGGCAACAATGAAGGCTTTCACTGGAGATCTGGTTTTATTAAAATTTCTTTTTCGTATCATTCAATTTGGTCTTGAATACTAAAAGGTTTTTAGGTCTTATTCAGTATCGTAAGTCTAAATAGACAGACTGAGATAGTGCTGACTGAGGCAGTGGCTCCTCTTTTAGAACCCCCATAAAGATGTCGAGCGAGACTCAAATACGTAAGAATACTGGGTGACTTAGGTGTTGTTTTAAGCAGTTGTTCTTCTTACAGAACAAAGAAAGATTCAGGCTTTAAACTAAATGTACTTATTCCTCTCTCACCTATACAGGATTATTGACAGTTAGGTAATGACGTCTTGTAGGCAGCTTCATCATTATCATCAGCTTATACTAGTCCACTGCTGGACACAGGCCTCTCCCAAGGCACGCCACTCAGCCTTATCGTCGGCTTTTCTCTTCCAGTCACAGCCAGCCGTCTTACGTATATCGTCACTTCAACGAGACTCAGGGCCTACGCTACGTTTGCCAATTTGTGGTCTTCACTCTAGAACACGTCTACCCCAACGTTATCGGTTCTGCGACAGATAGTATGACCGACCCACTGCCACCTTGCAGCTTGCTGATACGCTGAGCTACGAGTATATCGGAGACATTGGCAGGCAGCTTTCCTGCGTCATACTAAATAACTTTTCATCATCGAATAGCTAAAAAAATATTATCACGACAGTAATAAGCCGATAGCCCAGCTTGTTTGAGAAAACTCACTTTCCCTACCTACGCCACAAAATAAGTAATAGAGAATAGTATATAGAACACACAGACTTCGCATGACTTTAAACAAATAGAATCTCTCGCACCGTCTTTGCAATAAGTTAAGTTTAGCACGCACAGCGAAGCGTCTCGAGATTTTTCATTTAACTTTATAAAGGTTCTCGAAGCACGCTTGCAATCTGATATGGAATCGTATAACTGCACAAGAGAGCTTCTTTTGATTTGACTGCTACAGAATCGCTCTGTCACTTTCGCACTCGTTATGCTAGTTGTAAAAGCACCTACCCTGGAAGGCTCAAGACTAAACGATTCGCGATCGCAGTGAGACAAGCCTGCCTTCACTGAAAAGAGCTCATATTCCTACCTTCACGTATGTAGGTATTTTCTTCATCGATATCTCTGCTTGTGCCTAATCTGTCGTGAAATGGAGGTACTTATAGGTAATGGTACATCATTAACAGAATGTGAGTTCATGCCTAATTCCCAATTAATTAATTCAAGAAAAGGTTGTTTCAGGTAACATTAAAGCTCTTTAATTATTAAGGGTCGTGTTTGTGATCATGTGAAGATGTATGCTTTGAAAAGATATTTTGGGCCTTATCGTATAATATCATCGTTGTTTTTAATGTTCCGTGCCCAAAGGGTGTAAAAGGGACCTTATTTTTTCCGTTTCGGTAGAAAAATCACAATATAATTTTATTTTCTCTATATTTACTGGCAAGTTACTGGATCACATCGGCATTTTGCAAAACAAATAAGATTCCAACTTACCTGAGCAAGCTCAAGGAAAACTTCTAGAAAATTCTTTCTAATACATACTTAGAAAGTTTCTCATCACGGGTGTTTCGTCTATCTGTCTTAAACTACTTTTATGTTGGGAACTTTTATATGTTAGTAAGCTCTTCAGCTTTGTGATGACGCCTAAACGATAACCAAAACTATTCATAAAAAAATGTTTTATAATTCTATTTATATATTTTTAATACAAAAAAGTAGTGTGAAAATTCGGTTCGGTCTGAAAGGGTAGGTACTAGGCACGTTTTTTTTACTCGAGCTTCTATTCGTATCATCATAATCATCATCATTTCAGCCATAGGACGGCCACTGTTGGACATAGGCCGCCCATTGATTTCCAAAAGGGCCGGTTGGAAGTGGCCTGCATCCAGCGTTTTCCTGCGGTCTCTTTACCTAAAAGACGTTAAACGTTTGTCCATCTTTTGGGTGGACGTCCTACGCTGCGCTTACCGGTCCTTGGTCTCCATTCGAGAACCGTTCGGCCCCATCGGCCATCTGTTCCGCGTGCTATGTGCCATTCTCACTGCCACTTCAACTTGCTAATCCGGTGGGCTATGTCGGTAACTTTCGTTCGTTTTGTTCGTCGAGACCCCGAGCATAGCCATATCTTTCCGAATCTCGTTATGCGATTTTGAGCTTGCTAATGACGCCCATAGTTAGTCCATTCGTCTACTCGTAAATAAATAAATATTAAAACAAAAGTCATCAAAGATCTTTCAAGTGCATTACGTTACGAATATTTCTATACAAATTGCAACAAGTTTCAACTTTTGTTACTAACTACAATAACTTATATAAATACCTAATATAATAACTTATATCACTGCGGTGCGGCAGTTTCAGCGCCAGAAACATTCAAATATGTTAATTATGTTCGTAATGGTCTAATTAAGAGCAGCGCTGTGTTTAAGTGTAACGGTGCGTTAACATCTCGTTAACATTGCATAGGCATTTTAACTCGTGCTTCCACAAAATATTGACGTAGACAGTATCAAAAGTTGTATCAGCTTTTGTCGGTAGTGAATTTTCAGTCATTTCTGATTACTTACATAAAGTTGTACATTCTTCTGCCAATAGTAATAATAATCAAAATTTGAATCCCAAAATCAAGTTATTTGAATTTGCAATTATACAACATTTACTAATGAATAAATTGCTAGCCGCAAAAACAGTTGTTCCAATGGGCCCCAAAGTAAAGCCTGTCTCAGGCGCCCTATAGCCATCCTCCCAGCCCCCGTTGGTGCACTCAGACTTATATCTGCTGTATGTGTTTGTGTTTTTTTTTTAAATAATATTTTGGAAATTCCGTTAACAAAATTAACTTAAAAAGAGAGTTTTATATAACTGTAGTAGGAAATGCTGATCATTTCCCGGAAACTTCAAGCAACAACGAACTTGGGTTACGGTTGCGTTTCTATGGAGATCCTAATGCCTGGCTCTCCGTTAGGCATAGATGCAGGCCACCGAGGGGGTTTTCGTAGGGTGTAATCTTAGATACTTAACCTGGCCATATCTCAAGACGACCGGGTATATTTAGAAGATTGCCACCGCTCCCATTAACTAAGATATTACTAATGGGTAATAGTTATTGGATATTACTACCTAATAACTATTTCTCTTAATAAATAAGAGAAACAGAATAGAGTGTTATTAATTGTAAGAGACAAAGCGATGTTGTGGTTCTTGAAATTGATAGAATACTTAGGCACACAATGAAAGATTCAGGATTTTCAACTTTGCCTTTATTTCAGTGTATTTATAAAAAACGGTCGGTCATCGAACTCTTCTTTAATTAATAGCCCTCGGCCCACTCGATATAATAATCTTTGTTTGTTGTATCAATTGTTAACCTTTCTATCGTTCTTTCATTAAATTAAAACCTACTGAAAACGATTATTTTTTAGCTTTTATTGGCTAGTATTTCAATTTAACGAATCGAACGTTTCTTATATCATTGGAATAAAATTCTCACGTACCTAAAAGGTTCTTGGTTTACGATTTATATTGATTTTCTTGCCCGAATTTTTGTTAGCAGGTATTTTTCATTTAGTACGGCGTGTGGTGATAGAAAATTCAAGGTGTTTTTGACACTCAGACAAACCTCCAGGCATTACTATTTTCTTTTATTGGCTCAATTCAATTTTAAATCACACTACGTTTTATGTATGTATCAATGGCATTGTATGTTTTTATCATACAAATACGTTGTGGTTGAGTTGAGAGAGGGTTGAGACATTGGGCTCTTGGGGACCACTTTCAGAGCACCCGGTTAATGCGATGCGTTACCAAAATGCTGGCGTGTTTCTGGCTCATAGCATTAGCATTGCCATTCATCGTGGCAATGCCACCAGCATGCTAGGTACGCTGCCAACTGTTAGTGGGCATTTGGATCGACTTTAACTGTTTGGATAGCCCAACTGTTTTTGTAGTGTTAGTGTTAGCTGCTATGTTGTTGAGATAATAAAGGCCATTATTGCCACAAAAAAAAATGCATTCAAAAATATTCGATATCCTAATAAATCTTAGTTGTTAACTAAGTAACTTTTATGTCGGTGCAGCGTCAGTAGAATGAGGTGAAAAGTCGTAAAATACTTACGCTCCCGACTGAGCAAAGCTTACCTATGAAAGTTTATGTGAGGTGACACGTTCGGTGTGTAACTAATTTTGAAGGTTTCTTTTAACGTTTAACTGATAACAATATGTATGAAATATAATTATAAAACGTGTCCTTATTTTTTGTAGGAGGAAAAGGACCAATTGCTGACTACAAACTGCTGGATCACCCAGATATGGAATGACTATCACTTGAGATGGAACATCAGCGACTTCGACGGAATTTCTGTAATAAGGATACCTTACGAACGAGTGTGGAGGCCCGACATCATACTATATAACAAGTGAGTCTAAAGCGGGCCTTGTATTATCGGTAATATCTGCTGAAATTTATAGTCCTCACAGATGGAACAGAAGTTACTTTACATTGGATGGACAGATAAATAACGATGCTATCCAGTTTGTACGGATTTTGTGTTTTGTTTTGTATGCTAAGACTTTGGCAGGAAGGCAGGTATTAGAATGACACTCTAAATTGTATAGTGTGCAGCAGTCGGGTATACTAACCTATAACTTTTTTTTTATTTCATTATAATTTAGGACTACAAGTGGATCACATTAAAACCGACTTCAAAATTAGTAAATACGTAATTTTGCTTTTCGCTTGGCTGTCATATTTTTTCAGTTATTTCAATTTAAAAACCAAACTACTAAATCGATTTTGATGATTTAATGGAACTACCTCTAAAGTATGGACCTACCAAACAAAATAAGAATCATCAAAATAAATTCATAATTGGCGGAGAAATCGGTAAAAAAATAACCACAGGAACATAGAACCTCCGTCTTTTTTGAAGTCAGATAAAAATTATTTTATATAGTATCTAGACTGGTGTAACAAAATTGTGTGCAAAAATACCATCATTTTTTTATTTATTTTTGTCCCTGGTAAAAGCTGGGGTTTTGCTGTCGTCGATACTTGTCGACTGTTCTGGCTTTAACCTTATTAATTATTCGTCTCAAACAAGGTCGTTTTTTGTCTCTATATTATTTTAATTATGAAACAAGAGTATGAAAGGTAGAGAACCTTTTAAATTTGATAATTTAACTTCCAAACAAAACCGGTGACCAAACTGCCTGAGGCGTTTCCTTAACCGCTTGCCGTTAATTACAGACAAAAACATTAATAATATTACTAAATACTGCATTAGTATTCTTTTCCGCTGTTATTTTTATTTTTGTTTCGTAGAATTTATGAGATCATTCATAAAATAGATGGGCCGATGGAAATATTAATCAAAGAAGCGGTCATTTATTTCAGCTTAATTATGCAAGACCACGTCTCTTTTACCATTCTGCTTGCTGTAAGATTATTGTATCGGTATATATTCCGCCCAGTAAGCATGTGGGTGTTTATAGCTAAGGTTAACTTTTAAATCGACGTATTTAGAATCGTAATTACTCATTCAGTTTGTTTTAAAACAACAGAAACATACAAAAAGCTTGATTGGTAGACAACTCTCAAAGGAATGAAACCTTTGTTGTTCCAGTATTGCGATGTTTATTTCGCGTTTTTAGTAAGCGCCCCCAAAGCGAAATGGAGCAGCTACGGATATTTTTTACAAACAGCCTGCAGTGTTTAAGTTGATAGTGTGTTGCTAGTTTTAGTTTATTGCCTAGGATTCCCCTGGAGATTCATGGCTGTCAGAACTACGGACTACAAATATCTTCTATTTCTTTTAGTGTATAGATTTTTTGATGCAGGCGTTTTGGCTATAACTTTGTTTTAGCGCATTTATGAACGAAACAAAACACAAGCTAACAGTAATCACTTAAACTACTTAAAATGTTCTCGTACCTACTATTGGCAGCGTACCCAGCAAGCTGCTGGCATTGTCACCCCGAATGGCAATGCTTATAGATTGAGTCAGATAAACGCCCAGATTAATAATCGTTATTAATCGCATCGAAAGACATACTTACATTAATAATATCTTTTTTTACCGAGAAATAGGTTCGATAGCATATTCACATTCAAGTATATCGACATAGTTAACATAATATTTTAAACCTTAAGTCCAATTAAAACCGTACATAACTTATATAAAATATTGACACAAAAATGTTAAATATTAATTAGTAACTCTACGTAAGAGTAAATTTACATTTATCTAATTGAGTTGTTCATATAAAATTCAAAAGACGAAAAACTACATGCTAACGTGTGTCTGGGATCACTCATCAGATGTATGACACAATATCTTAGAGCATTTAAAAAAAACTTTTGTTCGGTAGGGTATACTTCCAATTTGTTCCCATTGTCACTAAGTCCGGATCTGATGATGGGATCCCAGGGAAATAACCCTCAAATTGTATAGGCATTTATTAAGTTATTCGTATATTTTTGAAGTTAGGTTTTTAATGAGATCCACTTGTTTAGACACAATGGTTTGAAACATCGTGTGGAAACCGCTATGTCCTTGAACCTCAAAGTTCAAAGACATTAAATTCACCAACATGTACTGGGCCATTGTGGTGGATTAGGGCCCATCCTCTCTCCAAGAGAAGGCCTGTGTCCCAGTAGTAGTAGTATGATACGTAGGTAATGATGATGACAATGGTTTAAAAAGTAAATTTAAATAACTAATAATTCAAAGCTCCTACAAAGTCAAGTTCTAGTTAGCCCCTAACATTGTAATGTTGTTCCAGTGCGGATCCGAACTACCGTTCGGCGGTCATAAACACAAACGTGATAGTGAAGCACACGGGCGAGGTGACGTGGCTTAGCCATGGGATCTACGTGTCCGTGTGCGATATCAACGTGGAGCAGTTCCCTTTCGACGTGCAGCTCTGCACTATGAAGTGGGCCTCCTGGACATACGACGGGTTTCAGGTAACACGCCATTCGGTCGTCTACGCCATCTGATAAACTTATTCTCGCATGCCATCAGAACATGTTCCAGAATGCAGATGGTAACTTTTTGTATCGAATAATAAAAAGGATTGACTTGATCCCCACCTTGGCTGATCTGAAGAAACTGATTCACTCGCGAGCTCGCGACATAATGAAGTCATACTCGTAACTATCTACTATCGGTTGTAGCTGTCGAGTACTTGTATACTTTTGCTTGCGTCATACTTGGAGGTAGACCAGAAGTGATTTCCTGCTTAGCTCCACCTAAGACTATGTAATACATATACTGGAGGCAGCCAGGAATAAATTAGACCTGTTGCATCGCCAAGTATTGCACACACATGAAGGCCCAACGAGCAAATTACGAATTAGATATTTTATGTAATACATTTGTCACCTGGCAAGTCATAGACCCAGCTACGTTAGTCGAATGTCGGATGAACTGTAGGCAAGAACTACTACCGAATGGCTCCCGCATGTCATACGTCCACCACGTGACCCAGAAAAAGATGATAGAACGAGCTTAACTCACCATATAAAAGGGCACCAACACATAAAAAATATAAGAACTTTTGTGCAATATTCAGTTTTGCAATAAAATTGAACTCGAGGCGCTTCTGTAACTGACATTTTGGCAGAATAACTTGTGTATAGTAAATACCTATAGATACAAGTATATATCTATTTTAAGCCAAATATTTTTCTAGCTCTAACAGCTGCAATAACATAGTGAACAGTTGATACATTTGTTTTAAATTTTGCACTGTAAAAACAGCTAACTAGCAAAAGTGATCAGAATTTACGTTTTTCACACCGCTTTTTACCATCTACTGGAGCTGTCAGAACTATAAAAACTTGGATCGAGCATAATCTCAGTGTCAAAATAGCCATAGCTCACAGCTTAGAGTAACAATAACAACTACAATATAGGCATCATCAAAGCTAGAATCAATAGATAAGATAAGATTTCTTCTAGACCAACGTGTTTGAATGTATAGGTTACATTTTGTTGTCATATTTTTTGTATTTCTTTGAATAATTTTTTTGTTACAAAAAATAGTGCATGGTATTTTTTTTTTTATTATACAATATGCTTCCGTTTGACCGCCACCTTGCCTGATGTTAAGGGAAGATGCGGTGAATCCACAGAAAAGTAAATTCTCACTTCAGTGGGTGAATCAAACCGCTTCGTACGGGTTTTCAAGCTGTGTCGCCTTTTCGTACCCGCTCTGGCAGTCCGATAGAAAAATGGGCAGGAGGGAAATTAGATCATGCTGATCCGATGCACACTCCGAAATCTATCCAATAAAAAACCGATAGACAAGCAACTACTGTCAACAACAATTCAATATTTGATCCTTGCTCCTGGCTATTGAATTGTAAGAATTCCTGATTCGTTTCTAAGTCAAACCGAAACAAATCGGACTACTTCGAAGTTATCAAATCACAGGCATCGCCCGGGGAAGCGAGCCTACGCTATACAATTACAACTGAGTCCGCTCTAGTGGAAAACTGGTGCTTGCCTCGCGCTCCAGTTTGATACTAATATCGTCAATACATGAGAGAGTTTATCACACTCGACGAGAATAAAATATGGATTACTTTAATACAGAATAGGTAGGTACCTATTTCTTTATAAATTATTGTCGAAAACAACGAGTTTTAACTAACCTCGGCAGTGGTTAAATATTATTTGAGCTGTTTGGGGTTAGGACATTAGGACCAGAAGCTCGTTTTATTTAAAAAAAAAACCTTTCAGAGCTCCTAGTTAATGTGACGCGTGACCAAAATGTTTTTGTTTTTCTGGCTCAACCAAAGATAATATAACCTATATCTTTATTGGGCTAAACGCATAAGCATTGTCATTCAGCGTGGTAATCCTACTTTCCGGGATGTATCTATTCCGACAGCAGACTGACTTGAGCTTTTGGGCGTCTCTCTGTCTTCTACCCTCAACTTTGGCTCCTATATTGAGGACAAGGCTCAATTGGCTGCCAAAAAGCTGGGTATCCTATCGAAGGTGCGTCGGTACTTCACGATGGAACAGTTACCAACACTGTACCAAGCACAAGTTCGGTCGTGCATGGAGTACTGCTCTCACCTTTGGGATGGATCAGCTAAGTACCAGCTTGGGGCGTTGGAGTCTATTGAGAGACGCGCCAAGAGGCTCATCAGCAATGAATCCCTGGTTCAGACTAAACTTCTTAGTCTTGAGCATCGGCGTAAAGTTGCTAGTCTATCAGTTTTTTATCGGATACATTTCGGGGAGTGTGCATCAGATCTGCATGATCTAATTCCCTCCTCCCCATTTTTCTATCGGACTGCCAGAGCGGGAACGAAAAATCGACACCGCTTCATGGTTGATATTCCGAAAACCCGTACGAAGCGCTTTGATTCCACTTTTATTGTGCGAACTGCTAGTCTGTGGAATGCGCTGCCGGAATGTGTGTTCCCCGATGGTTACAATCTGGGTGTCTTCAAATCTCGAGTGAATTGGTTTCTTCTGGGCAAGCGTGCTTCATCGTAGACCGCATCGCGCCTAACATCAGGCGAGTTGGCGGTCAAACGCAAGACTATTACAGAATATAAAAAAAAAATTTAATACAGCGGCTACGCTGCCAAATGGTAATGTCGGCTTTGAGCATTTGTATTGTCTCAACATGAGCAATCTAACTATTTTGTAGTTTAGGTACCTTGTATTTTGAATAGCCAATAAAGGCAATTGCCTGAAAAATAATAATTTTGGTGAGCATTTACGAAGACGTGCCAAAGCAGTATGAAATTTTAATATCATTTCCATTTCTCATATTATTATTTTCTCTTGGAGTCAACTCAAAACAGTCAGCCTCATAAAACAAAACTTGCATAGAGAGTTATACGAAACATTTTTACCGGCTGTTATCTATTCCGTGCTCGTACGGGAAAACAACTCCAATTTTTTTTAAGTTGAAGAAAACGGCAGGCCTTCGACGATAACCATTCTCTAAATTGCACGGCGGACAATCAACACTGCGATTTTATTCAACAACAAAAGCTTAAAACTCTCATTACTTAAATGAGGCTGGGAAGTAGAACAAGAGACAAAAATCAGTGTAAGGTTGAAGTGAAACAACAGAACATTTTCCGCGACTCTTGTTTTTAACAAGACGTACCTACTGCATTGTGAAATAATTGTATGCATTTCGTCTTGGTATATATTTTAACTTTGAACAGGTAAAGTCTGTTGGTATTATAATAACGTGGAGACTTAAATACTGAGCTATGATCACAACTCAGTACTTTAAAAATGTTAAATTCTCTAGTTATACTAGAAAATACTAGTGACCTTTTATTTGTGTTTAAATAATAAATCTGTCACTATCTACGAGTACTACAATTGAGTATGAATAAAATATCAACTATAAAGTCACAAAGAATTCATTTTGCGTAAAAAATGAGAAAATCTCTGAAATAACCCGCTCGCTATTATAGGTATAAAAATAACGTCAGTCATTTCCATTTCTTTTCACATGAAATATATTTCACATGGAACGTAAAAAAGAATCCTTAGTATAAAAGCGTTTATCGTGAAAAAAGTAAGGAGGAATGTCGTTATACCTAATCTATAAACCAGCGGCGAGTCCTTTTGTGCACAATAGCTCTCTGTTTGCCGCGTATTACTCAACATTTTTCATTACGCCTTATAAAAAAAACTAGTATTTATTTTGTAGCAGCAATAATTAAACGCTTTTCCTCTTATATGTACGTTCATGATGTGTTAAATTATATAGTGGGCATTTTTCTGTCCAACCTCAATTTTCGTGAGAATGGTTCAGGGTTCCACTTGTACATGAGGCCTACGCAGAAACGAATGCAATACATTAATGTTTATCATTTGCCTATATAATGAACACTCTACGTTAACGCACGAAAACATTGCGCGTCTATGAGAGACGAGATTATAGCGGTAATGTCTTAGTACTGCTGCAGAACGGACTTTGCCGCTATTTACTTTGACTATGAATTATAATAATCAAGGCAGGATTTCAAATCAAGACAAATCAAATTCTACTAACAAATAATAAGAAACACATGCTATACATGATTTTATTGATGTAAAAGGAAAATATGTTTTCTAATCAGAATTTAGATGCCTTTTTCTTCGATTATAGTTTATAGTTTTGCATAATATTCAGTTAAACTTTTTTTTTGGGTAGCGTGGCTAGTGGATTGCCTTCCCCTAAATGCGGCCCAGCATACTATCCTTACATATATTTATTTAAAAAAATCTTTCAGAGCGTCTGGTTATTGCGACGCGTGATCAAAATGCTGACGTGTTTCTGGCTCAACGCATAAGCATTGCCATTCAGCGTGGTAACGCCCCCAGCATGTAGGGTACGCTGCCAACTGATAGTGGACTTGAGCATTTGGATTGTCTTTAGACCTTAAACGGTCTATGGTCAGTCTAATTGTTTTTGTAGTGTCAGTGTTAGCTTGTATTTTGTTTAGTTAAAAAGGGCAATTGCCCTAAAAAATAACTGTGACTAATTGTAGTACAACTTTCAATTTACTAACACTGACAGCACTATTATTTCATAACCAAACAATTCGACGACAAATCAAAACTTATGGTTATAGTAAAGAGCAAAAATTTCAAAATTTATTCGAAAACGAAACCTAACAATCAATTTCTACATGTACTTTGTTCTAAAGCATTTATGTTTTTGTTAGGTACCGACCCTAACTCCCTTTAGAGGTTAATAACGCTTAGTAACCAAGCATATGTTTATCCCTAGCGATGGTTGATGCGAAAAGTTTACCTTTTATGTTTTATAATTGTTTTTATCGTTCACAAAAGCTTCCGTTGACATATATATAGGTATGTCATGCAAAAAGGCCGTGTCCCCGTGAGCTTATCATGTTTTTTGCACTGAAGATTTTGTGGGTGTGTAGGGAATTTATGTTTCTATTATATTAAGGACTGGGTTAGTTAAACGTTCTGAACTTTTTATGGACAAATCTTACGCATATTGGAGGACGTAAAATATTTTTATAGATGTTGCATTCTCGGCTAGTATTTAAACGAAAATCTAAAAAGACTTACGTTATGAATAAATGTCTAGAACACGCTTTTAGCTACTTTGTGTGTTTGACGTTTTAAGAGAAATTGCTGAATGATCTTTTTAAGTGAATACGAATACTTAACTTTGCTCTTATTATGGAACTTTGTTCTTTGCGATATCTGAATCATTAATTTGATCTCATAAAATTAAAAAGAGTGAAATTTGTAAAAAATATCTAATAACATGCTATAACCTAAATTTATGTATGTAAAAATGTGTTAAATAATGTATAATGTGTGTGTTAAATGTGTTTTGATTGTGGTGGTAGGAGTCTTTTGCAGGGGAAGTACCACACCTTTGCCAGTTATTCAACCGCCAAGCAGTAGTGTGCAAACACTACTGTGTTCCGGATTGAAGGGCAATGTTTCCAGCGAAATTACAGGGCACACAGAGATTTGACATCTTATATCTCGAGGTGACGAGTGCAGTGCATTGCCATCCAGGGTTTTGAACTGTTGAAGTTCAAAATTCTGAGTGGCGTTGAGCTGTTATGGGCAAGCGTGTAGAGCCATCAGGCGAGCGGCTTCGCTCGTCTCGTCACCCAGAATCATAAAAAATATATTAACTCTACTCTATATGAACTATAATACATTTTTATTTGGTTCTCGGCATGAAATAAATTTAAAGTTGGTACGTTAGAAATTTATAAAACCTCATCCTATATGTATCGTCAGAATGTTGGTAAGCTTGCGCTTTCAGCTCAAATCTTCAAGCGCTTTTAAGCGGATTTCATGGCACGCTTCACTACCGCATCATATTTTTCTTACAAAATCTGCAAAATTCGTTTTTATATCCGATTTAGAACATCAAAAATTCTCTGTAGAATATTTCATCATCTTACTCTACCCCAGCAAATTTATTTCGCTGAGTCATGAAAACTATTAAAAGCAGGCGGTACTTTAATTATGTTGCAGCTTTGAAACGTTAACTTTGTAGATGTACCTAAGTGAGAACAGTTAAGGAGAATAAAATTAAATTGTAAAAACACACTGAGCAGCTGGAAATATAATAGTAATAGATATATCTAGCTGAATAGTAGAGGATGCAAAATTTCATAATTTTACTTATAATTATAAGTTTGTCAAAAAAAAACTGAATGTCAAGGTCCTCCATAACCCCCTCTCCCCAAAGCCCTCAAACTCGGAGGGTCCCTTAAACTTGTCCCCAACTACCCTTTGACTTTCAGATGAAAGTCCTGCTTCTTTATTTTGCCTGCACCTACGCTATCCTTCCTTCTAGATTCACGATAACTCCGTTTACAGAAGGCTAGGCTAGACTAGTATATTTATACCTATACATATGTATAATGGACCCTAAAACTGCGACCAGAACCACCGGAGGATGGGCAGCAGCGTCCTCATAGTACACGGTGAACGTACTGCGATCCCCAAGCCGCCTGCCAAGCGTGGGGATTATGGCAACAACCCTCTCTATAAAGGAGGCCTTGTCCAACAGTGGACGTTAATTGGCTGATGATGTGATGTGTGTGTGTGATATGTATAATACATTTTTTTATATACTGCTCTTGGCATACTCTCCTGTGCTCACTAGCTACGACTATCTCTGCCGCACATTTTTAGCATTTATGAAGAGAATTTAATAAAAAATTAACAATATATATGTATGTGGGTATGTGGGTGTGTGTAGCCTATGAACTCCGAAACGGCTGGACTGAAATTGACGGGACTTTCACGGCCAGATAGTTATAAGGAGTAATCCGCGTGGGTGAAACCACGGGGTGCAGTATTTTATACGTTAGCTAAAAAGATGGAGAAAGTCTTTTTTTTCTCCGCCACCTTTCAGTGATTTGTTATTTACATAACAGTTTAAAACGTAGATATGTAAACGGATAGCTGCGGCTGTTGTTGAGCGGTGCATTAGCAATTTTAAAATTAAAGATTTCATTATTGTTGCGTTTTAAATTAAAATAATAACCCAATAGATTATAGTTAAAACTATCATTATTTTCTCTAATATTGATATCGCGTGGTAACGAAATGAAAATAGGAGCAAAAAAGAAACTTAAGCCGTCTTAGATTCATTTGAGCCTGATTCTGCTTACGAGCCAAATTAAAATAAATATTTCAGCGTAAAATCTCAATGCAAACACTTAAAGCCATTTCTTTTTCACGCAGCTAGATCTAATAAAGCAGTTCGATGAAGGTGACACAACCAACTACCAGACGAATGGTGAATTCGATCTGGCCAGCTTCGAAGCCATCCGCCACAACCAGTACTACTCCTGCTGTCTAGAACCCTACCCCGACATCACATACATCATCAAGCTGAGGAGAAGACCCATGTTCTACGTGTTCAACTTGATACTGCCTTGTCTGCTTATCAATGGAATTGGTAAGAGTTAAAACAGTTCAATTTCGTGTTCTTAACATACCTTCCTATAGATAAGTGCGAGAACATGCCACCGACTGTATTACTCGCTCACTCACACTCACACTGTATCACTGCGTATAGTATTTTGAACACATTTTGAAGCGGACACATTTTGAATATCGGAAGCTCCTTCCACAACCTTACCACGGTAAATATCCCGTAAATAATCATATAACTTTAGTGAACAACCGTGATAGTTTAAAACAGTATTCATAAATATGTCAATATTCCATAGAATTATGGAAATAGAAAATTGGAAAATTTGTAAGTGTATTGTAAGAGTGATGGTGGCAGAACGTTAGCATGTGCTTCTGAGAGAAGGCCTGTGTCCCAACAGTGGGAACGTGATAGGCTGAAATAATGATGATATTGACGATGACGATGAGACTCTTCGTACCTATCACGCCCTAATTTTCCAATTCGGTAAAAAAAACTTGAGAGGTGTCAAGAGACACCCGGATGGAACGAAGTTCCTTTCTATGAGAGAGAGAGAGATACAGACAGAGAAACACGCGCACGCCGCACGGCTTACAACTATAGCAAAAAGTGTCGTTACAACTTTTGGTCTTAATTTTTTCCGTCTAGCCTCCTTTCGCAACGCGCGAAAGGGAACTTCGTTCCAAAAAATACTGGTTAACTTTTTTTATTCGACACGTTTGGTTCGTTGAATCTGAAACACCTTAAGAAACAGTCACTTTAAGACTAGAATGAAGAGGTGCTAAAATAGAAGCACGGCTACTGTGATGGTAATTTCGACCCGTTGCTGAACTGAAACCGGGCCAATGTTGCACGATTGACTAGATAGTGATAAGGTGTGTTTATGGACATGCCTAGTCGTAAAAGGCTGGTTACTAGTTTTCAATGAATAAAAATATTTTTTATCGCTAGCCCTCGGTAAGTGGGTCATTGATGACTTAAAATGTGGGCGGTAAATATCACTTGGCGTCCCTAGGGAGGTAAAGTAATTTAAAAAGTTGCATGTGAAAAAACATTGAGCTTACTTATTTCTTTTCTTCGACCATGTAGGTCCGTGCAATGTCATAAACTTTTTACTTTGTGATCACCTACATTCCTGTGTGTCTGTCCGTCCGTCTGTCTGTCCTACCTGTCATCATCATCATCATCATTTTAGCCTATCATGTTTCCACTGCTGGGACACAGGCATTCTCTCAGAGAGAGAGAGAGAGAGAGAGAGAGGGAGGAGAGGAGAGATTTATTATTATTTATAATAAAGTATGTGTGCAAAATAAAATTATATGATTGTTTGATTTGCAACATAATATACATTTATTTTAACTCTCATATCCTATATAATAAGTTTACAGTCCTTACCTAGGTCATTTGCAAGTTAATCCGGCTTTATATTTTGCTACGTTTCACGTTAGTAAGAAACTTTACCAAAGAAAGTCGTTGTCTTGAACCTTCGCGGCAAGGTAAGCGAACCGTGCTTTAAGCTTCCTAACAACGTACCATGAAAGCATTTTTCGAACGTTTTCTTTATTAAATTATACCATAACCATCAATACAATGGATGTTCTACCTTTTTAAATGTTCACAGGAATCGAGTTTTGGAAATGATTTTACTGTGTTCTGTAAACAATATTAAATTAATGATTACATAGAGCCTAAATGTATCGAGGATAAGGATGTTTTTCCACCTAAGATGTGCTACGCTGTGTACTTATCATACAATTCTTATAAATACAATAAGTATGAATGTTTTTTTTTAAACACCCGATAATAGAGCTGATAATCTTCAAACGGCTGAACAGATTTTGTTGAATCATAGCTAAGAACAATCTCGATCACACAGACACACACGCACCATCAGCCAGTACACGTCCACTCCTAAACAAAGTCCTCCTTAGACCTGGGATCTCGATCAAATCACTTTAAAAAAAAACTGCTCAGCCGTTCTGGACTGATACACACGTTAAACTTATAACACCCCTCTGTTTGCGTCGGGGGTTAAAAATTACAACAAACATACACACATTACATCGATTAGATAAATTTCTTGAGTTCAATGAGAGATTTTCTGGCAGCTCTAGGAACATAGTTTTGCAACCATCGGTAGATGGCGCTGACCAGACATGGTATTTATTTTTTTCGCATTTGTTTATAAAACCTACAATACAAGGAAGAGAAGACATTTTATAACACGGCTAGGCAAAGCATACTTATGCAGGTACCTACTAATTTGTGTTGTGTTGTGGAAAACAAGTACTTTGTTAGCAAACAGTAACCACAAAATACTATACGAAATAAAATAACACAAAAACAAGCATGACGGACAGTGTCAAACAGACAGATAGATAATGTCTGTATATGAGTATAAGCAAGTTTTTTTATTGACTTTCCTTCGTCTATGGTTTTGCAAAATCTTCATATACACGTCTCTCAACGACATCTATACCAAATTTATGGAAATAAATGCCTTTTAGAAAACCTCCCATTGCACCAACTCTGTAAATTGGTGGCAATAATAACTTCTACCCAAAGATTTCATACTTATACTTCGTAATCTTAGCTTTTACCATTCTGCTCAATAATGTTAGTTTCCTGACATAGCTCTTCTGGTATTCTACGTGCCGTCGGAGTCCGGGGAAAAAGTGACGCTGGGAATAAGCGCTCTTCTATCCATGACCGTCTTCCTAATGACGATCAGGGACACGCTGCCGCCGACTGAGAAAACTCCACTAATAAGTAAGCAATTTATCTTCACGTTGTTATCTCGATTTTCCAACCGTAACGAATGTTCGACTTCTTATTGTTATTTTTCATTTATTCCGTAGTCCGTGTTGAAAATATTTTGGATTCTAGGTCGCTCGACATTTTTGTTTTATTATAAATCCTTTTTCTGTCTGTGTCTGTTTGTTACAATTTATAGTTTTTTAATTTTTAATGTATTTAAGTACTAAATAAGTCATTGGTGCAGGGCCGAGGATCAAACCGGGTGCCACCAGACTGTAAAGCGAACATGCTACCTCTAGGCCACCAATTCTTTCCTTACTTAAAATGAAATATTCATAAGTTTCAGCTTAAAAAAACAAATCTCAACGTATTCACATTGTGTGAAAAAAGACAACAGTGCCGGTGGCATTTTAAATATAAAGCAAAAGAAACGAGCAGCTGCCAACTTATTTGGTCTAACCTACAGCGTAGGCACTTGTAAAACGCCTGTTTTGTTTTATCAAACGCTTTGCTGTTTCTTATTTTCTCACTGCATCGTCTCCTTGTTTTTATTCATTTGTTTGTGAGTGTGGAATTGTTTCAGGTCTGTATTACGGAGTGAGCACGTGTTTGGTGTCTTTCTCTGCTTCCCTGTCTGTCGTCACGCTCAACATATCCTACAGGCAAGTTTCATTTTGTCACTACTTGAAACATCATTTTTTGAAAATAGTTTGTGTTTTTACTTATTTTATACCCCTTTTGGGGTAACCCAAAATCTAACAAAATTACTAATAGAAACGATGACATTAGCAAAGAATGACTAACTTTTAATAATGGAATAGGTTTGAAAGTTTCAAAAAACTGTATATATTTAAATTTTAAAAGCGAGATGTACATTTTTAATAAATAAAAATATAAAAACAGCAACCTGTTCTATTATATACATCTATTCTATCTAAAATAACAATCCAAGCAATTGACGTCACGATTATGAAAACAAACAAGATTGTTTAAGATTGTGACGTCATAAGCAGACGCCATCGCCAGTGAATAATTTTGGCGGAAATCTAAAATTTGTTTAAATTAGCATTTGGATTGTCTTAAGAGCATCAAAGGTCTATGGGCAATCTAACTGTTGTATAACAAAGAATAGTAAACAAAATATAAAAAAAATTAATGAAGGAAAAAAAATATTTGGCCCGCAAAAAAATAATAAATAAAGTTTTTTTTTGCTATAAAACACTAGTTATCTGTAGAAACAAATTAAAGTAAAAAAAAAAATGTTGTTGTTTGCAAATAGTAGATGCGTAAGAACATTGTAGAATAGTTTTTAGCCGTTATTCCCATTAAGTTATGCTCGTATATTGTGGGTTTTTGGTTTACTATGCATTTTATTGCATCATCATTATTATCAGACTATTGTCTCCACTGCTGGGAAACGGAACTTTTCTCAGAGAGAGAGTGAGAGAGAGAAAGGATTAATTTAAAACTGATTGGGCATTATCTTTAGAATGACACTGCAAATTGTATAAAGCCATTTTTGTGTTGATCTATACTAATATAATAAAGAGGAAAGATTTGATTGTTTGTTTGTTTGCATCGAATAGGCTCCGAAACTACTGAACCGATCTGAAAAATTCTTTCACTGTTGGGAAGCTACACTATCTCCGGGTGACATAGGCTATATTAGAGCTTACACCCGTGCGAAGCCGGGACGGTCGACTAGTGTTTTATAAAAAGGCAAAAAAAGAAGCATAAAAAATTTTTTTCTTCCCGATCTTAACGCCTTAATAAATCATATCAACATAAAAAAATACTTCAAAATGTTGCAATGTTATTCTTAAGATAATGCTCAATCGGTTTTTTATTTTATTCTATCAGCGATTTTTTGTTTTGTAAAACGTTGAAATGCGAATGACAGCCACACCTTGAAAATGCAACTTCATAGTCTAGCTACATAGCCGCAGACTTCCCTTTAGTCTAAAATACGTTGCTCGAACGTAGTGGACAACGACAAAATACTAGCATCCCTTAATTTAATTAATTGCAGCTCGTAAATCAAATACTACACAATCACCCAATTTGGTGCCGTACAAATTATTTCAGATTGTTGGCGCGAGTTAAATAACGGTAACAGTTTGCATAAAAACATTGTTTACTCCGCCTGTATGCATTGAGTTCGTTTTAAAAGCTCTTGTGTAGAGAACAATTTAATTTACATGGTGAAAAGTATGTTGAAATTTTTGAGGGTTGCGTATCTTAAAATAAATATACGTGAAAAACAGACTTTATTTTTACGTCTGTATTTTGCAAAGGTATTAACATCTAAATATGAATCATTCATATATAAGTAAATCTATTCATGCTGTATATGATAGGCATACGTGTAATTGAGGAGTAAGTAACAAAAGAAATGTTGTCACTAAACTTAATAATGGTATTGCGATGGGTAGTAAAATGCAATGTTGCTCGTAGAGGAGTGAGAGGGCAGCCGGTGCCGGCCGTGCTGCGCGACCTGGTGCTACAGCGGCTCGCCAGGCTGCTCTTCATCAGCTTTGAAACTGAACCACCAAAGGTACGCAATAGTTTCATTACTGAAGAGAACACGCTACATTTCTCTGCAATTTTTCAATATTTATTCATATACACCTCCCTGGATTACACTTTCATCATCATAATTATCAATTTACCCTCATTTATGTAGAGTCGAGAATATCCAATAAACCTTTGTCACTAGACTGTAAACATGCCATTATCGGATAATCCGTACACTGTTTTTGTCGTTCCCGACTTTCCTCGGACAAGAAATTTATGTAACACAATGACAGTTTTATTTTGGAAGACCACTAGACCCTTTTACATAATGCTTTCATATTTTTTTCATCTTTGTCACCCTCTTCATCGTTCTCGACAAAATGAAATTGCCAACTTCCTCGAGAGTTTTGTTACGAATACTAGTTTGGCGCGGTATTTTGGTCCATACCTAAGATGTTTATGTCCATACTCTATATTTCAAGCTCAGTATGTTTCTTGGGACATCACTATTAATCCAACAACAGACAGTGGATCTTTCACGGGTCGTCCTCACGTCCAGCAAGTCATGGAGGACAATCACTTCAGGTCACACGCACGACATTCTATGTCACGTAATGACCCCACATTTTTACACGCTACACATCTATCGATTTAAGATTTAGTCGCATTACATCGAGTCCTGACCGGGGCCGGACGTTTTTGTCATTAACATTGAGTCGTATATTATCTTCTACTCTATAGGTAAAAACCCTACTCCTTAAATTAACTTACTCTAGATTATAGCAGAATTTCAAATGACAAATTCAATCACGAAAAACAGTACGTACGAAACAAATTAAAAATCCGGCATTCAACGTTTGTCATTGGATTTTATACGGCATATGGTGCTGTTTGCGGCTTACCAAAGATGATATAACCAGTCGTCATTGATGGCGCTAATATTTCAATGTGGACTTTCCTGGCTCGTACATGCCAAGCCTGGAATATTGAAGATCACGTCTTCGCCCCTAGAATATATTCCACTCCTTTTTCATCACATTGAATCATTTTTAACATGTTCTATGACTCAATTCTTTATCAAACATATTTTCTTATACTTTAGTAGCTATGTAAATCTTCTGCCTCTCAACCTCAGAATTGAAGTATCGGAATTCCCAAGTGAGACGATGCTTATGGCAACAATTCTTTACGTAGATTTTAGCGCCGAATGAATGTTATCGGGGGACTATCGCTTAGATAAAAGCCAGTCACTAGAGATAAAATATGTAAAAGGATTCTCTAGTGACGTTTCAAAAATAGCTTGTCGGTAAAAAACGTTTTACTTAATATGCATGACATTTTGCAATAAACCTTCGTAAAAGAGATAGATTTTTGTAAATACTTAAACTACTCTCGTCTTGAAAATAAGCCTGCGAAGTCTAAATTGACTTGGATGAAATGCAAGTCGTCTCTGGGTTAGATAATGAATTCACATGAATGTAAATAAACTTTGGCAAGACAGCGGTTTTTATAAAAAAAAATGAAATTAAAAGTAAGTATTCAAAGATATGGAAATTAGATTGGAAAGTCAAGACACGATAAAAATTCCTGTAAACTTTCCGAGTTTGATTGGTTAATTTACACTCGCAATCATAAAAAGTTTTCCAGAACCTAGCTTTGCAGTAAATAGCAGGCAAAAAGTTTTAATACCTAAGGTTAAGCTCGTTACACACCAAAAATTACATAAACACGACAGAACAGCTGGCTAAATTAGTAGCTGGCGTGAGCATATTTCAATAGTGTTAAAAATGTTATGGTTGAAATGAGATAATTATGTTTTGTGACAGGGTGACAGCACGGTGGCAGCCAGCGGGGTGCAGGTGAACCCGCGCACGGGGTCACGGCTAAAGGCAGAGGCGCGGTGCGACAGCGCGCCGCTTGCGCCAGCCTCACCGCGGTTCGCTCGCCACAATCACAACCATCTTGGTGAGTTGAGTATGTCAGCTTGATAGCACGGTAGAAGGAGACGGGTTGCAGGTGAACCTGCGCACGGGGTTGCGGCTAAAGGCAGAGGCGCGGAGCGACAGTGCGCCGATGCCGCTGGCGCCAGTCTCGCCGCACTTCGCTTGCCACAACCAGAACTATCTTGGTGAGTTGTGTATGTCAGATTGATAGCACGGTAGCAGTAGGCGGGGTGCAGGTGAACCCGCGCACTGGGTCACGGCTTAAGGCAGAAGAGTGGTTCGTCAACGCGGCGTTCACGCCGGCCTCGCCACACTGCGCTCGCCACAATCACAGCCAGACAAGACATTAGCAGTTTCAGAATCTGATTTAAAGTATATCTTCCACAACCAGCCAGAAGTTTGATTCGGAAATGTAAATGAAAAAGTAATGCAATACCTAATAGAAAAATAAATTATGTTATGCATTCAGTTAAAATTTTCTATGTAGGAAACAAAATATTGTACGCACAATTTTCGTCAGCCCGTAGTAAAGAAAAGTCAAATGTTTCATAAATTTCAAATCTCGAGTAGTAGGTATGAAAAATTCAGTCCAAGCAAAGCATTTTGCTTTGTGTTGAGTGTTACTTGGGAGCTTGCGACGATATGACGGAACATCATTTTTGACTCATCACATTGTGCTTTGTGCGCTCAAAATTCCTAACTCGTCGAGAGTGACTTTTTAAACTGTATGCAAATATTTTACCGAGCATAAATAGCGTGCGTGTAAATTGAATCAGAACAGCTCAGTTAAAAAATCACTATCGTAACTTAATTACTTAGGTACGCCAACGCTAATAAAGAGCTGCTTATCAAGCATTACTTTAAAATATAATTGAATATTATATATTCGGTACATTTTTGCACACGCGGTCATCTTCCCCGATCTAAGAAAAGCTTGAACTATGGCTACCAGACACTGATATACATACCTACATATATATGTTTTAAATACATTCTTAAATATATATTAACACCCAGATATACAACAAACACAAATGTTCATCATATGTATGTTTGTAGATGAGAATTGAACCCACGCCCCCAAACGCAGTAGGCAGGTTCACACTACCAACTGGGCCACCGAGGCACTTTACAGTGTTACTTTTATTTAATCAGCCACCTCTTAGGGCATCTTTCGTACATCATATAACCAACAACTTTTGATTCTACGACTTTTATACATTCACAAGAAAAAACCAGATGTTCCAAAGAAAAAGTTTATTGACCTGCAACAAAATTTATTGAAAAGCTATCGTTATTTATTCGAATTTTCAATAGTAAGATAAAAAAATTGTTATGATATACTTAGGTGATTAAATAAAAATAGTCCTTTAATAAAAATAGTGTATATTGGTATATTACGTTTAAGGGCTTAATTTTGACAGAACTTTGTACTGCCCGAACTTAAAATAATACCTTTTTTGTTTTATTCTGTTATCTTATTAGTGTTACATAAAATCAATGACGTTGATATTATCCCTGTACATAATCTAGGATGTAAATCTCAAGTTCTGAGGGCACAAAGTTGGATGAAAATTAGACGCTGTGTTGCCATGTCATCTTAAATTAATGCCAATAGGATTCATCAGAACCCGGAGGGAAAATTACTTTTAGGACACTTCGGTTAAAATAGATTAGCATAGACTGAGCAGGGTTTAATTAAATAAGGTCATTGGATAGCCTTAAACTGCGTAACCCAGCTGGCATTTATTGACCTGGTACTTGATTCGGTTATGGCCGAAACAGATCAAAGAACAGACCAGCCGCGCCGTCTCGCTGCCCAGTAAGTGACAGCTTAAAATGGAATTTAATCCCTGTCCTTTACTCATAAGTTCTCTCTGTTAATTCTACTTGGCCACAATCCTACAACTAACTTGACCCCTGACCCTCGTCTATTTGGGGTGGTTTAAATTAGGTCTAAAGCTGGCAGATACCTCGCTGACATTCTAATAATAGTTTCTCGTTCTTACCATAGGCACAGAATAAATCATAGTACTTCAGTGCTCCATCGTAGACCGCATCATCGCTTAACAACAGGTGACGGCCTTTTTAAACATGGAATTGGTCTATGTTTCGCTACCAACTCGGCTGATGGTAAG
This sequence comes from Agriopis leucophaearia, assembly GCA_949125355.1. Lineage (NCBI taxonomy): Eukaryota > Metazoa > Arthropoda > Insecta > Lepidoptera > Geometridae > Agriopis > Agriopis leucophaearia. The sequence goes on from OX421262.1 coordinate 13,869,497, forward strand.
CGATGGTGTGGCCGAGGACGGAACACGTTGATCACGTGTCTGAATTTTCTAATAATTTAAATTTTGAAACTAGTCTATGAGAAAAAAGTCTGGGAACCTCTGATCTAGAAGAAACCCATGGTAAGTACTATGGACTCTTTTTGGCTTAGTACACCCTTTCAACGTAACCCTGTACACTTCGATAAACGAAAGATATGCTTGCAACTAAAAATGGTGATTTTGTTTGAAAGAAATTAGACGAAAAATGTCGACGAATGTCGGAATGTCGACGTTTGAATATAAATAACAGATGATGTAGATAGTGCGCCAGCTTTTGATCCACGAAGCACTGTTCAGTTATCGTTCAGTAAAAAAAAATTCAACCATAGATAAACTAAACAATACTCTATCCGATGTTATCCAGTAGTATTTTACGGACAGGCCTGTAAGTAGAAAAAGCCATCGTCAATTTCTTCAGTTCGGGATGACACGGGTTCAGCTTGTTGCCCTTGTATGTTAACCTAGTTTTCACATTCGAGATTATTATCATGATGAAATCAGAACAGAACACGCTAATGGATAACACTGGGATATGTTTGCTTTTATATTATGTTTGCTAGATATAGATACGGTTGTCCAAAAGTCTACTTTCAAAGCCATTATTAACTAAAATAAATTGCAATGATGAATTCCAGCATGAAACTTTATGTGATACTAATTGCATAAAGCTGAGTGGATAGGCAATTAAGGACCCAATAAATTGAAGCTATATTACTTACAATATACCGGCTATAGAAATTGCACGAGTTATGTCGGATATAATATGAGATATACCGTTAACGAAGTCACTTTTTAGCAATTATTTTCCGAAAAAAATTCTTATGGCTAATCTATATACCTTATGGCTAATTATTATAGTTTTACCGAAGTCATTTCTTCCATAACTATTTCGTTTTAGGTAGTACATCTAGATAATAATTCTCAACAGAATAAAAATTTCATAACTGTGAAACTTATTTTGTTGATAGACCTTGAGAATAGTAGTACTTATGTAGGTAGGTATTTAATAAGTAATATGAGTGCGTTGCGTGATGATGCCTTCGTTTTTAATGATCACCAAAATGACATAAAATATGACAGATAGTTGAAAAACAAAAAACTAATATGAAAAGTGTACCTTCTATGTAGTACCTAACTCTACCCATTTCAGCCAGTTACGTAACTTCACCTTGGCCTTAGCCCGCATATGCTCAACCCTCTGCTTTCAAATCCGAGGCGCCATCAGGCAAGCTATTGTTCTATCCAGATGAACATTTCCAAGCAATTTGCCAAGATGAACCTTGCCACAATGAACGCAATAAACAATAGGTGTCCGTTCAAATTAATACAGACGTAGGTAAGCATAAAGGGAAAATCTGTGACCAGCATAAATTTTTTACGAGCCGTCTAAAAAAGTGTAGGTATAGTGAGCCTACGCCAGATTTCTAAAGCACATGTGTTATAGGATCCATATTTCATAAGTCTGCTCAAATAAAGGTGACACAACTAGGTGTACCTACTAAATTATCTTAGTAAGATGTAGGCTTAGTAAAATACTTCAAAACTGTACCTCCCTATCTAACACTATGTGTATGAAAACTTTTGACATAAAAAATAACCAAGATAACTTACTACAAATTCAAACTTAAAATATACAAATTTATACACGAAATTAGCAAATATTTTTAAAACAGTTAAAATTTTAACCGGCTTAATTTTACACCTCGTGTCTCAGAAAAAAACTATAGGTATATGACTTAGGTATATTATTAAAGCCTCGTGGAGTCTTGAACCAGGATAACTTTTATGAAAAACAAGTCAAAATACAATTAGTTGATGAGACTTTTCTTCACTGAGATTGTACTGACTGCACTGCTACTGATTGCAATGTTTGTGACTTTTTAATAGGAAAAAGTGTGCGTACTTTTGCGTATTATAGCTAGCACTCACATAAAATCCTTTTAATTTTTTATTCCAGATTTAGAAAAAGAAAACAGACTGAATTCTATAGAAATCAATCTTGTTTTTATCGCTAGACCCTCAGAATACAGAAAGGCTAGACCAAATTGATAAAATGTCGTCTTTAGAAAACATTTTGATTTAAAGTAAAAGTATCCATTATTCAGTGACAGGGACATTGTTAGGTAATAGTTAGCTCTAGCTAACTAGCACTAAGCTAAGTGTAATATAATAAATTGTATGTCTTCAAGCTTTTAGTTACAATAAATCAGAGTTGCCGCTTCGATTGTTAAAGCCATCCTAGGTAGTATAGATAACGCAAGAAAATTAATGGTTAGCTGCACCGTTGAAAGTTTGGTTGAAAGAAACCAAAATATATCTCATCTTGATGGATAGAGAGATGATTATGACTTTTAAGCCCCGAGTGGGTGGGGCACTTAGGGGTGTTATAAGTTTAAAGTGTATATTATCTAAATTTATCTGACTGTGACATCGTAGCTCCAAAACGGATGAACCTGGTTTGATTTTAATTTGTTTAAAAGATGAAAAAATAAATGACGAGAGAAATAAAATTTGAATTGATCGAAAGTATTCCTAGTTATGATTCAAGAAAATTTGTTCAGTCGTTTTAAAATCATCAGCTCTTTTGTCTTGAAGCGATGGTGCGGTCTACGATAAAGCAAGCCATAAAATAATCACTCGCGACTTGAAGAAACCCAGATTGTAACTATCGGGGAACATAATACAAGCAGCGCATTACACAGTCCAGCGGTTTGCGCAATAAAAATTGAATCAAAGCTCTTCGTTCGGGATAAGCCTAATTGCGAAGATGAATTTCGTAGATTGTATCAATAAGTATAACTATAACACATTTTTATTTTCTGATACCGCGTGTCATTTACGTTTTAGTCTCCTGCTATCACAGTCAACACGAGTTACTGTTTATTCCAATGATTAACTATCAAGATTGTACAAATGAGTCTGATTACAAATTCATCAGTTTAATTACTTACGTCCGTAATATTAATATGTACGTACATCACATATATTACGGTGTAAACGTGTTGGTAATATTAATCTGACGTAGCAGGTATCTCATGATAATTTTTATCAGCAACTGGCCTATTTAGCCCTTACCATAATGATCCTTGTACTTTTTTCGCAAATTTAACCTATTTCAGTTTTTATAGTATAAAATTATTGTTTAGATAGATCAATTCATGAAGTCACGTCCTAACCACTCATGTCATCGTCTACGAATCTATATTTTGCAAGGATGTTTATTTTATTGTTTTATACACTAAATACTTACTAATTATATGTGGGCATAAACGTCTGGATAGCTTTGAGATATCCAAATGTTCCTTAAAATCGAAACAACTGAGCCATGAGAAACGCTGAGTAGCGTGCTTTAGGAATAGCTTATATATCCAGCAGTGGACTGAGATGGGTTAATTATGATGATGATATTATAGTGAGATGATAATAAAAACAAAATGATGACGAAATAAATTATCAATTTAATAAACCGACTTTACACAAAATTTGTATAATATGCAATTTAAGTGGCTTTGTTGACAGTATTATGTCATCCAAGTAACCGAATTTTCCAGTTATTTTGATTTAAAAGCCAAACTATTGAACCGATTTTGATGAAATTTCTATATAACCAATTTGAAAGCATATCCTTTCTATTAAAAATGACTTGAGAACCCCCTCCTTTTTTGAAGTTGTTATAAAAGGAATTATTTAATAGAAAAGGTGAGGTAAAGTTGGTATTTAAGGTGTACATTGAACCAGGTACGGTGCTGTTATCAGGTGGTGTGGTGCCGGGCGCTGTAGCGGGCGATACCTGCTCCTGCACGAGATGTGGGTGCTGCGGGTGCACGCTGCGGGAGGCAGCCGCGCGCCACGAGCAGCGGGTCGCCGCCAACGAGCGGCTCGAGCGGGCTAACCTCGAGTGGAGACAGGTGAGGGGAAAACCCTTTAAAATTTGACAGCTGTCATCTGAAATGAAGATTTTGACAAGATCCATCACTTTTAAATTTGGGAGAATTTAAATTAGGATTAAAATTCTTTGTTCTCCTTTTATTTCAAAGTGAATTATGCCATATTTTTAACAGGACATAGGATCATAGTAATCAATGTGGGGTATTTATACGGCTTTAAGTTTTAACGGGTCAAAGTTGTGTGGAAATGAAGCGCTGAGTTTGCCACCTTAATGTGTCCTTCTGTAACACCGCCGTTTCTTTTACACTAAGCTCGACTGTTTGACCATAGATAATTATCATTAAGATTTCTTAGACAAAGATTTAACGATTTGAAATTAAACTGATTTTGCGCCTTTGCCTAACAATTTAGCGATCACGATCACTCACCGAAATGTTAGGCATTCCAATTAAAATAAACGCAAGTAAGCTGATAAGAGCAATTCAATTTAATGATAATTATCTTTTAAGCAAAAAAGGCATTTAGATACGTACATTTATTCAGGCCCAGTGGGCCCAGTATTCGACCAAAATTCAAACACCGTCAAGCGATCTTTTATTCACGAAAAAAACTATACAGAAGCTCCGAGTAGGTATGTATGTAGTTGTAAATTAAACCGCGGAGAGCATAAATCTATCTCCCTAACGCATAGTCTTCTGCAGTTTCTGTCGTGAAAACAGCTATGAATCCAAATTCCAGATGCAGCTGACATTTGCCATCTCCTATGTGTTAAATGCACGTACATTTGTCACGTACGAGATAGTTGGACAGCACCTAAACACTTTCCAGTAAGTGGAAAGCAGAAAGCGGTTACTGTAAGAACTTCGTTCTCTATTATACAGAAGTTCAGTTCCAAAGAGCGTAAAACTGTACGTTCGTAAACCGCATCGATTGTGTGTGTAAAACATCTTTAAAACTAAAGATTTAACATTACCAAAATACGTAATACCCCAGTATATATTACTATTTGCAATGTTGTGCTTCCCGACTATATAGATAGTTAGAAACTCATCAGAAATAAAAGTTACAGATAAAGAAACTTAATAGCTAGTGCCAGAAGTGGTTATATATTTATGTTAAAGCTAAACACTGCACTTTTTTTTGGCAAAAATGCCAAGATAGTGCAGTGCAAATGCGCGTCGATAATGAATGTAAAGTAAAAAAAATATGTTTTTATTAACTTATCTTTGGCCTATCTTCATGCGTCAGCGAAGCGTTCTATGACTTCGTCCACCAAGTTTATTCGCTTCGCTTGTAGAAGTAACTACAGTTTTGCTCTCTAAGCAGTTGTACCTCTATGTAAGAGGGTGCGTTAAGTAAGGACCGGTGTAAGAGCAAATATAAAAAAGCAGGTCAACTGTGACCCAAACCCGGCTCGCGAGTACGGATCCTGATGGAGGCGGCACGTGGTTTTAGTAAAACATCTGAAATAATACTATTTTACTATTAAATTAAAACCTCTGCGAGGTTCATCTTTTCTTATGTACATGCATATAGCCTGGGATGGAAATATCTGAACTTTTAAGGGCACACCATGAAGCTTAACGCAAACAACATAAAACATTGTAATTATTGTAGAAGAATAAAAATTTCTTTCTAAAGCTATTTGGTTTAGTAATTGGAAACTAAATGGAGACTCTTTGAAACATTTTGTAATGACGATTAACAACTAATTAATAATGAGATTTTGAGCTTGGATCCTGTAAACCAGTAGTCCAAGATTAGCTAACTTTAGTGGTTAATATGTACAGCCAAGGAATTGAACAACCTGCTGGCTTCCAAGTTTAATCTATGTCTTTCAAGATCAGAGTGAATAGGTATCAGGATCTTCTAAGTCTGCGTGTTTCAAATGAAATGGACTTAAACGCGATGATAAAAAAACTCTACTGAAAAGCCACTGCCCACTTTGTATGGAACCTGTACTTTAAGTAATATATATATATATCTATATAAATAACATTTTTATGCTGTTTGTTGGTAAGTGCATCACTTGAAAACGGCTGGAGTGAAATGGTTTTTTTTTTTTTTAATATTTGTTAGTTCGAATAGGGTGTTTAAGGAAAGAAACATAAGAAAATATGCCCGGAAAATTAAAAAAATGGGAAAAAACTTTGTAGAAATTTGGGCAGGACAACGTCTGTCGGGTCATACAAATGAAGATGGCGTTTAATGATGATGAAGGATCTGAAAATTATCAAGCACGTTGATACTTGAAACTGTATTCTGATATACAAACTCAGTCGTCAGCTACCGAATAACAAGTAACATGATTACTTCAGCTTTCAAAATGCGTAAGTTACGTAGGAAATTATTTTACCACACAGGTAATGGGAATATTAGATTTCAAGGCGGTCGGTTGCCTTCGTCGACTTTCCAACCTGTAGACTTATAGGGTGAACACTTTCGGACAACATATTAGCACGATAGTGCTTATATAATTCTCCACTCACCAATGATACGCCAGTACCGATGTCGTGACATTGAATTTACTTCTTTAATTGCCATACACCTAATGGTGTATTCCGGCAATATCAATTGGGAGCCAGTTACCATTCCAGGCTAAACGTGTATACTACTTTTCTATTACACCGTCATTTAACATCAAATGAGCTAAACACTGTTTTAAACCATCACGGTTGTTCACTAAAGTTATATGATTATTTACGGGATATTTACCGTGGTAAGGTTGTGGAAGGAGCTCCCGATATTTCGGCGCAGTTACATGCACCATGTTCACGGGAAGACGGGTCTTCCCGTGAACATGGAACTACTTTAGCAAATGAATAACTTTATCAAATGAGCTGTTGTCAATCGCCTAGCCTAAAAAAAGCGAACTATAATAGCTGACTCGACAGATATTATACTGTCAAATTTTTTTGTTATTGTCTTGATTTCATACAAAAATTCAATAGAAAAAAATTCCATTAGTTTCCGCATTTTCCATATTTTCGGGTAAGTTTTCCATATTTTCACATGTGAAAGAAAATTTTTTGGAATTCGTCCAGCTGTTCTCAAGTGACGCGCAACGAACAGCATATTTTTTTATTTACTTATAGATAAGATGTATTTGAAGTAATGTCAACAATAAGAAGTCGTTGGTTTCTTCCAACCTCAAGTAGGCACGCATTATGCGACATTTGTTACGACTACACAGAGTCGTAGATAGCTCGTAAGTACATTTTTACTGTGTATCATTTAGGTACTTATTCAAACAACATCGGTTGTCTAAATGTTATGTTTTAAAAGGAGAGGCGTATAAATAAATATACGTGTATGTCTATGTTCTACTCATTTTTAACCATATTTTTTTATGACGATTGTACTGAGTCGAAATCTGGAAAAACCTTTCTGTTAACCTAGGAAACTTCAGTCAATAAATCAATCAGAACCATAGGCAAGGACTGAAACCAAAACTATGTCGCTGGCTGTATACAGTCAGACGGGCTAAGTTACAAATGGTAACATAGTGTGGTGGCCTAGAACAAACTTGGTGACTTAAATGACAAACTACAAAAAGTACACAGACTCCCATGTTCACTAATCAGCGGATGTACTAAATCAACACCGTCTGCTGCCCTAGACATCATAAGTAAGAAGCGATGACGTCGGCAGCAGCATTAAGAATTAAATCAACAAACTAGTGGTGTAGGTCAAACACAACTTCTACCGTACCTATTCAATCATTAAAAATTGCCTAGGCGATCACGGTATTGTATTAGAATAACTAGATATTCTATACAATGTCTGAATTAAGTACTTTGCCAGTAACATGTACGTACTTTCTCTGACCACAATTTACTCTGTCTCAAATAACTAAAATAAAATTTGAGTCTTTTTTTAAAAATAAATAATGAACCGCGTTTGTCATGGAACTGACTTTAAAATACCTAAAGCAGCAATAGTTGAGTGCAACATACGATAATATATGTAGATGGCAGACGGGACGCAGACGGCGCGCCTAACGGAAATTGGCCAAATCTGTAATTCGATGAATGTGGCACGTCTGCCAAATTGCTGCAACACCTAATTTACACGCTCGATGAGCTACTTGATGGAAGAGGTTAACGTTTGGGACATGTTAGGAAACCCGAAAATAGAAAAAGGATTTGGTTGCTAATGTAATTAAATATACATGAAAATACCGAAGTAAAAATTTTTTTTATGCCAAAGGTAAGCTAGATAACGGGCTACCTAAAAGCCATCGGGTTCTCTGTTAATTAGTAGCCCCAATTTTCAAAACCATAAAAATTATCGACTCATAATTACTTCATACTAATAATAATTAGAATCTAGCTCTTAATGAAAGAAAGTGAAGCACACCTCTCGAAACCCTTAGCCACTAATGTTGCCCCTCCGGTGCCAAGATACGGCAGCCTTTATGGGGGCAGCCCATTCAGTGGGTGGCAAGTCATCACCTGCCTAAATATATTTTGAGATGACACAGGGTAAGGCAGGTGCCGTTTCTCATCCAATAGATCTGTTTTCCTATCCATAAGTTGTTCACCTCAATAACCCAGACGTTTTTTAATTCTATACTGTACAATAGTTTCATATTCCATTTTATACATATTACGTAATTTTATTGTATTTTTATATTCAAAAGGGTCTCTTGGTGTTAGCTTCGGCTCCACCAATGCCTACCAATTGTCCGGGCTAGACCCGAGAATGTAATTAGAATCTATAATATCACTACCACAACAATCATTTGTAATTGCCTATGGATGTGAAAAGGTTTAGCGAAAATCTTGAAAATTATTAAACAATTTCAATATTGCCTAATATTTCGATTCGACATTCGACTATCCTGTTTGTTATAGGTATATTTTTATAAGTTACCAAATAAACAACTTATTATAATACCTATTAGGGCCTTTCCACGGATCTTTATTAAGATAGGAGCCGTAAGCAATTCAAATTGTATTAAACCCAGCATGCCACTTTTTATACGTTGCGATTTTATTTGATTTTATCTTAATTAGCAGGACCTCTTTTATCTTAATGAGCAGGTTTTTTGAAGGGTTTTTACAGTTTCCTATGGCGCAATTTGACATTTTTGTATTGACGTCTGACGTGCTACTGCCGCAATGACGATAGTGGTTATTATTACATTTAATCTGTCGAATTCAATTAAATTGAAGCACTGATCCAACTTAAGACTGAAAACAGCCACGCAAAGTAGGTGAACTCTCAGCATCTTACGTGATACAGATCTGTGGTTCTTTATAATATTTTCCATTTTTCTTACCGTTTTTTTTTTTTACTAAAGAGCTCGCAGTCTCTGCCGTGGAAAATGATGTTGCTAACAATAATAATCCTTACATCGATAATTGGATCGGAAGATACCGAGAAAATGAGGAAAACGGCTGAGAAGTTTTGTTTTAACTCCCTTTATCTGATGTACTTTTCGAATTGTGTGAAAATTAAGAAAAAATAAGATATTACGGGGAAGAAAAATTTCGTAAACAACACAATCGTTTGAAAAACCTATTATATTATAAAATATATTACTTTATTACGTCGCTTCTTTCTTTTCAATTGACTTTAGTATCTAATATCACAGATTAAATAATATGTATTGAAATTATACACTTGAAGTTTTTATGTCGAGTACACGCCATAAAATCCAACTAACTATGATATAAAATACTTACATATTGACACAGCCAAGTGTTCGAAACGTCAGGGATCAAAATAATGTAAAACGCACGCGATAAAATCCGTTAAAAGTGTTTAATTTCAATACATAATATGGCTTGTTCAATGATATTTTGGTATTAAATTTAATTCCCAACGAGGTCCAAGAGTTAGCAGAGTTAGCAAAAACACTGCTGACAAAAACTACATATTTACCCGACTGTTCTCGGAAGAGGGGTATGTTTTTAAGTATGTATGTGGGAGCGACTATTTTTCAAATGAATATGAAACAAAAAAAAAAACAGAAATAATGCGCGATAAGTCCCAATAGACATTTAAAACTTAAGATAAGTAACCTTTTCAAAAAGTATTATGGGTAAGAATTGCAATAAACCTAAGAAAATACATTAAATATATAGTAATAATATAGTCATATTCAGAACACTTATGCGGTTAAAATTAGAATAAATACTCAATAACACGAGTGTAATATTATAATGCTTGACTTCCCTCCCGCCAAGCGGCAATATGGCAATGTTATTTGAAACATATTTTAATATGAAGAGAAATATGACATATGCCGTATTTTCCGGGAACGTTCCAAGCATGTTAGAGATATTGCAAATCCTCGTAGTGGTACCGTTAATACATAATACTTCAATGTCATTGTGTGTGGTTGTTGTCACGGATATTGTGTTGTCACTCTTAAAGCTGCAAACAAATTTTCGGACGCGCCCGTAAGCCTCGGCCAACACAATCTAGCTAATAATAAACTACCTTAAACGATCGGACTTTCGAAGGCAATCTGGCGCGCTGGATGTTTTTGTCTGCCGAAGACGCGTCCAAAAACTGCACATCTATCAGTCGCGTCTGTCAGCGGCAGTTTACGGACGTGTCCGATGGTTTTGTTTTTTGCAGCTTAACTCGTATTGGAATTCATGATTCATATAGAACTAGTGTCTACCTGTCCAGGAACTCTACGAACAATTTTCCAGTTTTCATCACATTAAAAGATATCGTATATCCAGGGTACACCCTATAATCTTCATAATATATAGAACCAACTAAATGGAACCGCGTAAAACTTTGACCACTTTGAAGAGCCAATAGGAAATTTTAGGTTTTTTAATGCCATAGGTGGCAATAAACCAGAAGGGCTGCCTGATGGTAAACGATTACCGACGCCTATGGATACCTGAAACACCAGGGGCATCATAGGCAGGTGTTAGCAAAATGCAGCTTTTCATAAGCGGATCCACATCACCCATTCAAGTGCTCTACGCAACATAATTGGCCACAATAAATGTATGCTCCAACTATACGGCCTAATATTGGTATAGTGCTGATTCTACGTTACTTACATTCTAAACCAATGTTTACTTGGTAGGTCGCGGTGGTGGCAGACCGCGCGTTACTGGCGGTGTTCGTGCTGGTCACCGTGATATCCACGGCGGCGATCCTGCTGCCGCAGCTGAACAACCTGCACGTTGGAAACACGCCCCTGAAGCCCCCCATATAGCTACCACTCGTGGGCAACACGCCCCTCAAGCCTCCTACCTAGCTCTCGCACTGTAAAAGGGTTAGATTATGCATTGTAAAGGGGTTAAGGCAATTTTCTTCGGTGCCTGGCCAAGCGAAATTGGCGCGAACTAGTTTTTTGGATCAATATTTAACAGATAGTAGGTACTTGTATAATTATGTTGTCAATTGGTACCACTGATCTTTATCTGGTTAGAGTCCGCGAGCATGTCAAATTGTATGAAAACCCAGCGTGCCGCATTTTTATACGTCGCGAGAGTAATTTTGTAATATTTAAGCTCCATTCTCATTCGGTTTTTACATTTTACTATGGCACAATTTGGTATTTTCTACTGACGTCTGACGTGCTACTACCAAGACGATGGAGATCAAACTGAATTAAATTGGAGCATCGATCCAACTTAAGACCACAGACACGCAAAGTTGATGAACTCGCGGCATCTAAAGTGATAAAGTTCTGCGATTGGTACAATATTAAATGTTAGATCAATCTTTAACTTCTGTTTCCGACAAATGTGCACGCCAGAAAAATTCACAAAATATAGAAGACGCCACTTTCACTAGGCCAAAACGTCCTATCCCTTTTGGTATGTTTTACAACTTCTCTATCATGTAGGTCATAAGTACGAGTAACTCGTAGTCAATGACGGTTAAAAAAAACCGTCTTAGGACATAGTAGGTACTTACGGTGAATTTTATTATGTCAACGAGTCTTCTCTTGATCGTGCCAAATAGAAAATTCTGATCCAAATGATTATTGTGATACTATTGATGGTCAAGGCAAATAGTCTGTAGCTCATACAAATGTGGAAATCTTCATAAATGTAGACAAAAATATACTTAAATTGATAACGGCTCCTAGAATGTCCGAGTCTATTACTAAGCAAAAGGCAATGGTTCGAATGAAGTATTCATCAGTGAATCTACCTTTTTATTTTTTGTCAAATCAGGGGGCCTTCTCAGGCTTAGGAAGTTTTTGAACTCCTTTGGCCAACTTTTCTTAAGTCGTGCCAAATGTCAGATATTATCAAAATGTTTTAGAGTTAAGATGACTAGACAGAAAGTTAGGCTCACAGGAGCGAGTTTTTATATTTTTTATTAAATTAGCATCTCCGGTAAGGCTTGGTACAAGAATGTAGACGTTACAACAAAAACTTTTGAATGTAATTCGAATGTAATAATTAGAGCTTAGTTATTTTTGCTGAATAATAATAATAATAGAGAGACCGGGACCGGTCTATCATCACGGACAGGACTATTGTCGCCAATAAGCCTGATATCGTGATGGTCGACCGGTCCCAGCACCGGGCAGTGCTCGTCGACATCACCATCCCGCATGACGAGAACCTCGTGAAGGCTGAGAAGGACAAACTCAGCAAGTACCTTGACTTGGCTCACGAAGTTACCGCCATGTAGGATGTTGACTCGACGATCATTGTCTCGATAGTTGTATCGATGAACGGCCTGATAGCGAAGAGCCTCGACCACCACCTTAAGAGGCCCTCGCTAGGCGGTTGGGTCAAGGGTCAGATGCAGAAGGCAGTAATTCTTGACACGACACGCATTGTCAGGAGGTTCCTCACTCTGCAGCTCTAACCACCGGTAGCTTGGGCCCTGCCCCGCTGCCGGCGGCACCCTAGGTTTTAAGTTTTTTATATTATTTATGTTTTTATTAATATCAAATAATTTGATGTAAAAAACTTAAAAATTAAGAAAATAAATGGATATGTATATGAATAGTATTAATAAATTTATTTGCCACTTATAATATTACGCAATTATAATTAATATTATTAATATGATATTATTATATTACTTATTATTTTTAATATTTTTTATGTCGCTACCTATTAAAATGTATTTGTATAATTGTGTTTCTTATATGTTGTTTGTGTATTTTTTATACATGAACTTTCATTTGTCACACTTTAAATCTTTTGTCTAAGATTTTCTGTACAAAATAATACTGAAGAATTGATATCGATTGATATTGATTGATTGAGATTTGATATCGAAGTAAAATTATGTAAATTGCTTAAGTTAGTAGGTATATACAAATATGGGCAATCCGATAGATTGTAGTGTGTTAAATAATGAACGAAATGTGCCAATCAGTCCATGACTCAAGAAAATTGGATTTTTATATCGTTTTAATAATCTGACGTCAATTATATGACATTTATTTTATAAATACTTGTTACATTCATGGTATAATATTTTAGATAAAGAAAACGCATATATACCTACTTAATGAACTGTTGTAATTTTACTGTACTTACCTAGGTATAACATTTAAAACAAAAATAAGAACAAACGCTAAACTCGTATTCATCAATATTTTAATTAATTATAAAACTGTCGACAATTCCATTGTACTATTTTCGAAACCAGACTAAATTTGACAGCTCTAAAATAGTTGCCAACCTCTTCTCACATCTATACAAGGTTACGCGGAAAAGGTACTTACTAGGTAGGAGCTAGGTAGGATGTCATAATACTATGGCGAAATGGGTCCATAGTCTGCAACATTATACTACTACAACATGAATGCATTATACAACAACTTTACTATGGGACCAACCCTGAAATCGCGAAAATAATATCAGCTGTTCCATACATTATTTGTTGAGTGTGAATGACCATTTTCTATGAAACAGCTGTTTTTTTTTCGCGATATCAGAGTTGCTTCTACCTAAAGTAAAAGTTGGTCATAATGATGGGTACTATACTATGGAACCTTTTCGGCTTTCTGCATAACCCAATGTAAATGAATGATGTTCGTTGATAAGATTGCCGGCGAAAATTCCGGAAAAAGGTAAAAAAAAAAACGATACTCAAACAAATTTATTTGAATTCGGACAGGACAGCGTCTGTCGGGTCAGCTAGTATTAAAATAACATGAGGCGCAGATAATTTTAGCCCTGTCAGAAGATTGCTTTAGTTTAGTGAATGGTACAACAGAATCGAACCCAACTTTAAACAAAACAATACTAGCCAAACGAAGTTTAAGGATTGAGAGCAATGTTTCATTGTACTAAGGATAGTTTGTTGTTGAAGACAGATCTTTGAAAAAAATATTGTTACGCTATTTCCACGATTTTTTTTGCTCTGACAGCTGCAATAACATTGTAAAATTCTGAATAAAATCATTTTTCTTTTAATATTCACTGAAACACCTTGATAAGCTGGAAATCCCACACCGTTCGATTTTTATTCCGCGGATCTGTAAGGTGTGGAGTATCCTTCTCCCAAATGTCTTCCCGGCGAGTTTCAACATGAAGCGATTCAAAAAGAGTGTCTACATCTTCCTCTCCTTGCTGGCAAAGCACCGTCACACCTCTAGTGTTGCAAGTGTCCATAGGCGGCGGTTTCTACTTACCATCAGGTGGACCACATGCTTGTTTGTCGCTCTTTTTATATTATAATAAAAGCATATCGGTACCTGCCTACGGTAACAGCCTTACGTTCAAAACCCTGGCGAAACTGATCAGAATTAGTGGTTTTCATTCAACTTTTTAAAGTTATTGCAGCTGTCGGAGCAAATTAATACTTGGACCGAGCTTGTGTTGTTTGTTTCACATACTAATTATCATATTTTGTCTTTACAAGTTGTTGATAGAGCTATCTTAGAAATAATTAAAATAATAATAACGAGTAATGTAGAGTAGGTATGCTCAACATTGTTGCCAATTTGTTTATGAAGCATGTTTACTTAAAATTGTAAATAAACATTACCATTAGAAATTGTGAGAAAATATTAATGATATTTGGTTAATTTAATTTAAGAATTGGTTAAGAGTAAAAATAAAATGATTTGAAGTAAGCACAATGTTCTTTTATTGAAACAACAATTGCAGAATATTTTGCGTACGTAAAATTAATCTGGTCTTGACGTTAATAATCTCAAATGTCAATTCAAGCAACTTTGTAATTTGTATCTATCTTAAAAATACAAGTAAATAGTATATTGTACAACGATTTAAACTATCACGGATGTTCACTAACCACAACAACAGAACCAACCACAACCACTTGCTCACAAACTTACCACGGTAAATATCCCGTACCGGTCTAGTGAGTTCCTGTGTAGATCTCGGTCCCACCCGTCATTGGCAAAGGCAGGTTTTAGTGGATGCAATCCAGATTCATCCAAAAAGATTGCACCCACTAATACTCAATATTCAATCAGTTTATTGCGACATATATATGCATGCATGCAGACCTTAGATAACATAATTAACTGAAACTACACATCTGAAATTACATGTACTAATTACATAATTATGACCTTATTGCCATACCCTAGTATGGCAAGAAAGAACAGAACGGTCTATTTATACATCGTCAAAATTATCCTTGAGATTTTTTTTAGAACATTAGTGAAGGTGTTTTCTTTTTCTGTCTTTTATTTTATTTGGTAAAGAGAAAAAAAATGGTTTGGCTAAAACATAAAGCGTTGTACTCCAATACAGCCATATTATTAAAAGATTCAGGGTAGGGAAGGCCCTCCATTACAAAAAGGGATAACTTAACATCGTCGATAGTGGTTGGTTGTGGTGGGTACCTTCTTGATAAATTGGAAATACTCCTCGAAACTTAACAAATATCACCATTACAGCAATGAATATGCTCATTCAGGAAATTAATTTACATTGTGTCACACTGAACCGCAAGCATTCACCCGCGCTACCCCGAACAGCACTTGGCACAACAGTTTATTCATGACGCCTGTTGACCCAATTTGAATCTCTTCAACAAGGGCTGTCAAAATTTTCTATGACAAACTTGACTAGTTAGTCAAGTTTTGTATTCACAACTAATAATTATGTAGGTTAATTATAACTGTTTCAGCTTTGGACACGATGAAAGCAAAGTTTTTCTTTGATGAAAACAATAAATAATGTTAATGTACCTAGATAATTAGCTGCGTTGGACAGCAGAAGAGAGTCTAATTTTGTGCAAAATCAAACAAAATGAAAATTATTAACATTGATATAGACATTAGTTGTAATATGCAAGTAGTAGTTGAAATATGCAGCAACTAATAAAACCCCGACAGTGGTAGGTTTGTGTGATTTTGTTTTGTAAAATTGATTTTTCTCAAACATTCCTCATTGTATTGCATCGTCGCAAAACAGTGACGCGTCGAACGAATAAAACAATGGAATACTTTACCTATAGCAAAGTTATATATTATATAGAAAAAAATGCGGGAAGTAGGCAAATAATGCGTCCTATTCTTAGATCAGACAAACAAGGGAGATATGGTAAGGTGGCCTGTGAACGCATCTGGCCTAAATTAGGCTTTAGTCGAACTCACCATGCAAAGGCCTCTTTTTTGCATGTAGACTATTAGTTTATTGGTGTTGCTGCAAGTTCCTTAGTGCGTGAAAAATAAGAAAGTGTTCTGTACTTACAGTTTTTGTGTTAAGCGGTATAGTGAAAAAACTGGGAGAAACATGAAGACATATGAACACAAACGATAAATTGTACTGAGGCGTTTTCTATCTCGTTTGTTTGCCTGATTTGAGATCCTATTACAGTTCACAGTTTCCTTTAATGTTAGTAGTTACGAGTGCGTATACTTAAACCTATTTATGAAACACGCACGGAAGTGTTAATACTTGAGTGCCATAAAACTCGCAGGCACATGTATTCCAGCATGAAGTAGTATACGAATTTACTAGGAAGGCTGCCTGGAAATGAGGAAGCGCTGTGAAAATGGCAGCCCTGTTTTAAACTCGTAAGAGCTCTTGTTCACCTTGAACTGTAGAAAAGCGGGCCCTAACAATAGCAAGAGATTCGTATGTAGTTGCCTAACAGATATCTTTTAAAGCTTACTGTAAAATTGTGAACTTACTAGAGTAAGTACTTACCTATCCTAATCCAAACTAATATTATAAAAGCGAAAGTACTCTGTCTCTCTGTCTGTTCAAAGATTTAGCTAGTTGTTCATATTTTCTACCAATACTTAGACAATAATATTTTAAAACGTACGTAAGTGATGGGTATAAAGTCTGAGTAGCTAATTTAGGGAAGTAGGTGATCTGATTGATGATATTACTTGGTCTATTCGTCTTTGATTTTTCTTAAATTCTACGTAAACATATTTGGACAAATCTACTGGAATGTCGTTTGTAATATTCTTTAGACGATCAAAGCAAACAATGCCATGTTCAGAAGCTAGCTAATTTTATTATAGGTTCTTGTATGAAGAGTGGCAATTAGTTACAGAAAGTGACGATAAATTAACGGATATCTTCAATACCGGAACTCTGAGCAGCTTATCTTAGGATATTAATTTTGGTCCTTTGAGCGTTTGGAATTTGTAGAAATGGCATTATTGTTTGTATTATGTACGAAATTGGAACTTATTTTCTGGTGACTGGCAAAATACTTAGTAAAACATGAAACATTTTTTGTATATTTGTACTATTTGTTGCGGGCACAATAAAGTGTTATATCTATATATATATATCTAAAATAAGTTATTGCATAATGCCATAGCCACCAATATTTTGGTACATTATGTTCGTCTGCATTGAGTATTATTGGTTTGTAGCTTTTACTTACATACCTATAAGTAGATAGATACCCTTCAAACGTACCTCTTCGTTTAATTTTCGAATCCAAAAGAAAGCCCCTTTGATGTACTGGTTTCGACGGACGACAAACTGAATGCCCCAATAATGTTTAGGGGTTGGCCCTAATGTCATGACTGATTGAGCAATAGCCAATTTATGTACCTTTGCGAGTTCATTTCCTCATTTTCTTGGAATATGGAACGTTAAGCAAGTAACCTAATTTATTCCCTAGTTTAATTGTTCCTTGTAGCTAGTTGAAAAACGTAATGAGATTAAGGACTAGATAAAACTCGATATAATTTAAACTGGGATTTTTCTGACTGGGAAGACCTTGAAGATGAGCGTGACTGGTGGAGCAAAATCACTCCAGACTTACGATGACGCCTGTTTGGAGGTGTTGGCCTAAAACCATGCATGCAAGCATAACATTAACAACTCAAAGCCTAACGAACAGTCAGTATCTGGTTTGCTAATTGTGCGGTCGAGGTTGCGATCCTATATTGGCCTCTTCAGTCACTGATGCAAGTGCTACTCGAATTCTTGGCAGGTGCGCGCTTAAAACATCTGATAGAAATGAAAAAGGCATTTGATGATAATGAGCATAAAACACTAAGATGAATCATTCCTACGTATATAATGTTAGGTTACTCAAAATTCCCCGGTAATGAAAAATAATAATAAAATAACTGGTAAAGGGTTAAATGAATTAACATGTTTGCGTGGTCCGTAACGCCGCCCACAAATTGTTTAGACCATGAAGTGCAAATGTTAAACATCAGCGCCGCGCGGTTAAGCACTGTAGAATTTGTGGCTAGTTTCACAGGGTGTGAAAGGCGCAGGGTCTATGTCCATTGCCGAAGCGCTATTTCCGACGCGCCGTGGGAGTTTGGCACGAACAGGCTAGCGACTAGCAACGTGTCGGTACACCTGTCTACATTTTTTTTTATGAATAGGCTTTCGTTTACCGCCAACTCGCCTGATATTAAGCGATAATGCGGTCTACAATGGAGCACGCTTGCCTAGAAGAAACCGAATCACTCGTGATTTGAAGACGCCCAGATTGGTCACCCATTCAGGCAGCTAGGTACCTACAGTCTATTTCATTGATATAAAAATGATATGGAGTGTGGAACAATTCATTATACATATTATGTTATTTAGAGCATCGGAAGCGCAAGTCGCAAAAATCTTCTTTCATACAATCAGCACAAAACGAAGGTAGGTATGTTTTTTTTCTAAAACTTCAAACTATTTGGCATGTAAAACTCAGCTACATTTTAGTTTTTAATTTCTACACAAAATGATTGTATTGTTGAGGAGATGACTAAAGTAAATTTTAACCCATATATAATTAAAAAAATATAGAAAATAAGATATTCCACAGTTTTTTTTTTTTAAATATGATATTCCTCAGGCTGTATTTAACTATGAGATCATCTTTTAGCTTTCACCATCGCCATGGTGAAAGCTAAAAGATGATCGTTTACTATTTTCATCGACAAGGTGAACGGACAACACTAAAATGCAGAACAATCGGAAGCCCTCAAGCTTTGTGCTGGCACCGAAGGCACCATTTCGCTGGCATTCCTTTAGAAACCTGATGTACAACGTGCATAACTACGGATGGATGTACTTTTGGTGTTGTTTTGAGATTGTAGGCTGTAACTATGCAGATAGTCTTTTAAAGACAACCCTCTCAAAAAAATTAAAACTTTAAGTACACAAAATCAACAGGTAATTTTTGCCCTAAGTAAGTAAAAAAGAAACAACGATCGAGCACAGCTTTTGAAGCATATTTTATCTCTCATCCATAAACAAACAAACGTACATACCTATTACCTACGCTTTTAAATCCAGTTATTTCACAGACAAAGCTTTATTTGCTGTTTTAAATTCAACGCTTGCTTGAGGCGAACTTTTTACAAACGATTTTGTTCGCTAGAGTTAATCGTAACGCCGCCATAAAGCGAATTATGGAATGATGATAGAGACTACTTAGAAGCACCATGATAGGAAATAACATATTCATTTCAAATCCAAACATGTTCAACATTTAGATGCGTTGTGACTTAACATTTCAGGTAGGTAACAATCATAAAGGCGTGGAAGTGATTGTCTATGAATAATCTATAAAAAATGCTAGTAGAGTCTATACACAAGTTAATGTCTTATTTAATTTGATATTATCTATATTTTTTATATTTAATAATAGGCTTGCGTTTGACTTACCAACTCACCTGATGCTAAGTGATGTTGCCGTTTTTGATGGAGCACGCTTGCCTAGAGTCTAGAAGAAACCGATTCACGGAACGGTATCATGTTTTTTTCATAGCATGGAAATAGTATCTCCATGGTTCATCATATAGCTTTAATTTGTCAAAGAATGTTTGTCAAAGTAATGGTAAGACCGTTGCTTAAACCATCTTTTTTGTAAATTTTCTCACAGACATCAAAAAGTACCTGAATAAAGTTATCGTGTTGTCAATTCATTTCAAAATGTAGTACGATTTGGTACCAGCCACTGAAGTGAGAGTTTTTATCCTTCTCTTTTCTGTGGTACCAGCCATGAGCCAAAACTCAAAAACTTTTTTTACTCGACTGAATGTTACGCATTTATTTCTAAGATACCTTTGTTCGTAGATTTTCTTAACCATTGAGAGAACAGTTATTCGCTGCTAGTCAGTAGGTAGTACGCAAGTAGGTTAGAAAACGTATCGCATGTTTGCCCAAAGTGGACCTATAAGGCCATAAAAGAATATAGATTTATTTAAATATGGGTACCTACAAAAATGACTCACTTTTCCTATTAACATTTCAATTGATATCGGTCCAACGGTCCCATGAATGTTTTATATATTTCAGCACTGGAATCGGTGAAACCTTTTTACGTTTTATTTGTTGTAAATATTCGAATATGTGATTTGGTTCATATTTAAGTAGGTATACTGCGCAATTAAAATAGATAATTTGATTAAGGGTTAATGTAAATAACATAAATAACGTGCCCTTAAATTTAATTTATTATTTAATTGCCTCTGAAAGTTGTCGCTATAGTGAAAAACATTAAAATAAATATTCTGCAATCTCGCTCAATAAGTCTTCAACATTTCCATAACATTTTCGTTTTACATTTTACTCCACGTTTATTTGCTTTACAATAGAATAGATGGACTTAGATTAAAAGTAAGTCATGTGAAAATGCGCGTTTTAAATCATGAGATCCAGCGTTTTTACAAACCTTAGAAGGTACGACTACAAAAAATTACTTAAAATAAGTAGATAGTTCATAATTTTTCATTTTAACTTACTTATTACTTATAATAAATTATATTCCTTAATTATAATGTAAATTAAACGAATGTGCATGGAGGTAATGAAAATAAATAAATTTCAGCGATAAATCCACCAGTCAAGACACTAATTTTCATCTCGTTATTTCTGGCGTGAACCAGCCTTAGAGTTTATGTCTCCATACATTTTTGCGAGTCTATATTTTCCCAGCTGAGGCTACTTTCTCTCTCCCCCTTCCACTTCCATCTTTTACAAAGCTTTTCATCATCATCAACCAAAAGACGTCCGCTACTGAACATAGGTCTCCCCCTTTAACCTCCACACTGAACGACATCCTGCCATCTGCATCCACTGGATGCCCGCGACTCTTATAATGTCGTCGGTCTATCTAGTGGGAGGCCTACCTACGCTGCGTCTTCCGTTTCGTCTCCACTCAAGAACTTTTCATCCTAACTTTCAACCCCATTGGTTATCGGTTTTTCAAGCGATGTGGCCTGCCCATTGCCACTTCAACTTGCAAATTTTAATAGCTATGTCGGTGACTCTGGTTCTTTGGCGAATATCTACGTTCCGGATATTATCGCGCAAAAAAACTCCGAGCATAGCTCTCTCCATTGCCCGTTTTGTGAGTCGAAGTTTTTCCAAAAGGCCAACAGTATTAAGGACCACGTCTCAGTACCATATGTCATCACTGGCAACACACACTGGTCACAGACCTTTGTCTTTAGGCACTGTGGTATATTGGACGAGAAGATGTCACGCAATTCGGTATGCTAAAAAAAATTAACCTATGCCAATTCCGAAACCATTTCGAGATTTTTTGTTACAAACCCTTATTTTTCTACTCTGCCCTTTTAAAATGATAAGATGCCATTTATTTTAACAAAAAACTATGAAATCATTCGACTTTCATTGACCTCTAAATGACGTCACGTTTTTGCATTTTATTATCTGTGCTTTTTAAGAATAAAAAAATATAATACATTTGACACACTGTTCGTCACACAGAAAATATTTTTCTTTCATATCTGTGGTTTTACAGTCTAGTTCTTTTCAGAGTTGCCAATATGGGGTGTTTTTCCCTAAGCGTAGGGAAAAATCATGAGGAAGGTTTTTTTCGGGGAAATAAATATCTGATTTAGAACGTTTTTACTGGAAGCACCTAGTTAATAGAATTAATTTTCACCACGTCAGATTAATTTGTTTTTATTATGGGTGCTACTCACAACGATATATAATGTTAAACATATTTTAATATGCCATTTGATGTATGATTAATAATTTATATTCAAACATGATGTCTCAACCTAAGATTAAAAAACACAAAACCTTAATAATCGAACAAATAAAATATTTAAATAAATGACATTTTAAGCTACCTGGTTACGTCACAACATCTAAATTTTCAAAAAAATATTTTAAAATAACTACTGAATAGAAAACAAAAATAATGAAATTAGTTTCTTAAAATAGCCTTATCTACGAAATAAAATATAAAAAAAAAACTTTACATACCGAAGCTGTTGTCCGTAAGGCCCCAGTTCTGCATTCGCCCCGTAATCCTCTCTACTCCCGGACTCAGGAATAGTGAAGCTTTCTATCAGTGACAGGTTTTTTTTTAAATCGGTCAAGTAGTTTCGGAGTGTATCTTCTATAAACAAACTTAATAATCTCCTCGTTTTTTTTTAATATAAGTGTAGATTATTATTAAATAAGGTAATGTTACTATGAGGCCTTATAATGGGATAATAATTTGACTAAATTAAAAGCCTGACATGGGGTATTTTTTTTAGTAGATGGCAACTCTAGATGGACTTTTGTTTTGATTGAATAGAGACTTACGAATTAGTAGGTGTCACTGTCAAGTGTCAAAGTAAATTCTAGTGTCTTTTTTTTGAATCGCGTGCTTTTCTTGGCTCCTCAACGCAACTACATATTTGTGCAAAAAAGTGACGTCATAGGTTTCAAATTTTCAAAAAAATATTATAAAATAACTACTCAATATAAAACAAAACTATTGAAATTAGTTTCTTATAATGACCTAATCTACGAAATAAAAATATATAAAAAATACAAAAAAAAAACTTTACATACCGAAATTTCCCGAACGCTGCCCATCCGAGTTGGATTGTTCGGGCGAAGATTTTTTACAAAGTGTTTACACTCACCTATGTAATATACCTATTTTCTATGATATCTATATTAATTACATTCATCAGAATACGCTCGAAGCAACGCTCCACATTACCGCTGTTAAAAAAAAACGCTACCGCTATTTTTCGAAACGAACTACCCAAAACAGTTTATCGAATACTCACTATAAGTGAAATCAATAAATTAGATAAGGTATTCCCAGTGCGGGTACTACTTGTACGTGTACGCATGAAGTAAAATTATGTTCCTTTAGAGCCTCGTGCAAGGATGTAGCAGCTTAAAGCTTCCTTAGTTGTATATTTTATGACTTCAGAGATTCCCACGTGAGACTAACATTTCGAGTTACGCACGTGGAAAAATGTTTTGCATACCTACTCATGTGCCCCGGGGGGTTAGTGGGACAGTATTGCGGGTTTTTTTAATAAAATATGTATGGCACTTCGGTGTTACAGAGGTACTTGTCGTTTTTATATTTGATGTTTGTGTCTTTGATGATCTACGTCATATCGTAAAATTATATAGAACGTACGTATTCAAATTCATATTATTTATTTCACGGAACATGGGGTGTTCCAATTTCAGTAATTGTGATACGAGTAGTATGGTAAAATAATAAGGTTCGCCATGTTCCAACCGGATACGTATCTACGTAAGTAACGGTGAGATTGGTACCAGCTAGATAGATACTATAATGTACATTCAAAAGGAAGGGGAGGCCTATGATTATGGATAGTTATAAGAACCTAAGTAACTTCGTGAACGTGGATATTTGCCATAGAACCAGATTACCATACCAGACCGACATACGAGTAGCTATTAAATTTGCAAGTTGAAGTGGCAATGGGCAGGCCACATCAATGGAAAAACCGATAAATGATGGGGAAGAAAGGTTCTTAAGGGGACTCTTCTCGTTAGCAGCTGTTTCGCTCGCGTATTTTCACATTATTGAAGATTGACAGTGAGTGTGAATTTCCAAAAACTGAAAAAAAAACATGTTTTGGTGTCTATCGTAACATTAAACACAAAGAAACTGTCAATTTGATATATTAAAATTTGATGGAGTAATATGGTAGGTAATAAGAAAAAAAAACACTTGAAACTCAAATTTAAATATATCAAATTGTTAATATCTTTCTTTTTAATGTCACGATAGACACCAATTTGGCACATTTTGGAAATTCGCGTTCACTGATTTTATATAACCACGAAACGAAAGAATCAGCGTAAGTATGCCTCCCACTAGATGGACCTATAGAAGGTCATGAGTCGCGGGCGTCCAGTTGACGCACATAGCAGGCTGTCGTTCAGTGTGGAGGTCTAAGGGGAGGCCTATGTTCAGCAGTGGACGTCTTCTAGCTGATGATGAAGTAACTTGGAATAGGATTCGGCTAGACCCGGGGTTACAGTATTTAGGCTCCCTGCAGGCCGGGACATGGCTAAGCGTTAATGGCCGAGATCTTCTGATTTTTCATCACTTTTTGATCTTCTTACCGACTCGCGAGAACGACCCCTAAATATACATACTGCGATGGCGTAGACCACATCCCACAAAGCGTAGAAATAACAACGGACATTGTAAAACTATTCGTACCACATCTAACTACACTATTTTAATCAGAGCACTTTTCTCGAGCCTACAATACAATGCCTACATCGATTATACTGTATAATCTATAATGTTTACATGGTTACATGGGACCGTGATACTAATCCGAATGGAGGTCAGCATCATTAAAATAACTTTTAAAGCTTTTACTGTGGGACGCCATAAATTCGTGAAACAACAACTGTTCTATTTAATTTTTTATACTTGTTAAAGTGTAAAATTAGGACTGATATTGTAAAACTTCAAAGTTAGGCCGTGAGAAGTGTTTTTAAGGTTCCGTGCCCAAAAGGTGTCAACGGATCCTTATTACTAAGGCTATATAGGTACGCTGCATATTTTACATTATATAGAACCATATATATATTTGAAACCGTAATAGATGGCTGGTTTGAATTTTCACAATATAATATTATTGTGAAAAAATAATTTGTTTAATTTTTATTGTACGTGGCGGAACGCGAGAATGCCAATCCGCATCAGACGCCATGTGTACAGCGGACGAGGAGAATGAGACATAATATATCGCATGTGCAATGAGACAGCTTTTTTCAGTAACACTATGTCTAATTGTTACAATAGAAAATTACTTGGTGACAAGGTGTTCCGCTTAGTAACGAACGCTGCCACCCTCCAACCAAAACAGAGCTCCCTGAGCCTCGCGTGTTCGTTCGCTCTCGCTAGCGCCTCTGCCGGACGGTATATAAAACTTGCTAAACGCTGATTCGTTGCCAAAACCTATCAGAGAGCCGCCTTAGCAGTTACACCAGTGACGGCGCCACTTCCATCACTAGTCCACCAAAATTAGGCTACGTGGCGCGTAACTAAAATAATCTCATCCATAAAAACTGTGCGCTGGTAGTTCCGATAGAGTACCGAAACGTCAACCGTCAGCCGTCTGCTGCCCTCTGTCACTGTCAGTTCCGTTTCATGCCACGTCGATGCGCAGACTAACATATAAATAGTGAGTTATCAAGGCGGATTTGTCAACAAATAATAAAAAATAAAAAAAGTAAAAAATTAAGGGATTCCCCACACAAAAAACGAGTTGTATAGTCTGTGCGGAAAGAGAACCGTCATAAAATTTGAGGGCGCCACTGTGTTTTTTTAACGTATTTGCTATGGTGACAACACTGTTACGTCATTATAGCGCGACTATGATTCTTGATATTTCTACACTTTGTCAAATAAATTGATACAAAATTCTGTCTAAATAATACAACCTATTATTGAAAAAGTTGTAAAAATAATTGCAAATAGGTAATGGGTAATAATAATAAGCCAGGGTTTACTCTGAGTTAACACAATATAAGCTATTTTTTATCCCTAGTTACACCATGGGACGCAGCTAGTAAATAAAAGATTTTATTTATATATATTTATTTATTGAGTCACTAATCAGAACCATAGTCAAAGTCTGATTCCAAACATTCAATACCAGACATGACTGATCCATCTTTGGAGCTACCAGAGAGATACAAATTATTAGTATCGTCTTCTGAACTTGATGTACTCGAATCAGTAACATTTATAATAAACTCTTGCATGTTGTCTAATAAATGGTCTTTATCAAGAATGACTTTTTTTGGTCTTCCTTTACGTATTTTCCCCGGTGTGCACCATACGCCGTCATTTGTAGAACCTTCTTTTTTTATTTTAGATACTGTATCTCTACTTAAACCTGAAAAAAAAAAAACATAAGTTAGTAAAAAAAATAAAAGCATCAACACACTTTAAGCCTACTATTAAGAACATTGGTTGAATCAAAACATACAAATATTGTCACATGTTTATATGAAATCCTTTTAGTTAAATACATTTGGAGATATCAGGAACCGGAGGTTATCTAGGAAGGACATAAGTAATAATATAAAACTGTTATTTACCGGACATTGCTGCCACACGCTCCGTTACTTTACTGAGGTCAACAATGGTGTGTTTTGCCACTTTTTCTCGTTGACAAAACTGTATAATATTAAATATTATTGCCCTTGTGGAACTGCGTAACGATTTTCCCCTTTTAGACATAATTTT
Source organism: Agriopis leucophaearia (assembly GCA_949125355.1). Taxonomy (NCBI): domain Eukaryota; kingdom Metazoa; phylum Arthropoda; class Insecta; order Lepidoptera; family Geometridae; genus Agriopis; species Agriopis leucophaearia. The sequence goes on from OX421262.1 coordinate 13,896,302, forward strand.
ATGCAAAATTCACTTAAAAACAACACAAAACAAAGCTGTATCCGTCACGTAAATACCACGAAGTATAGTTTGACATTTGACAGATGGCTGGGCTGGGCTGCCATATAATAATCAAAATCATATTGTTTTGTAGTTCCATTTTTCGCCACGACGGTTCTCTTTCCGCACAGACTCTAGTAGTTTTTTTATTTTATTTTGACTCTATCGTAATAACAGTAATTCACACAACCGTCAAAATTGATGTGATTATAATGCTCAGTAAAACAACAAATCCAACATCAAACACAACAACATCCACAATAACATCAACACCAATATTCAAGGTCCAACATTATTATTGTGTACGGAACCATCGGTGCGCGAGTCGTACTTGCACTTGCTTAGTTATTTATATAGTGATACAATTAAAAAGTTGGTTAGTTGGTTTTTTTATTTCTCCTTTCTATCTAATTATAGAAAGAGAAAAGATTTAAAGAATAAACTTGATACCTTTAAGAACAAGTGGATCACATAAAAAATCGACTTCAAAAATATGAGTGCCAAAAAAATTGAGGGGTGCCCTTGATTTTCCTGGGAACCCATCATAAAATCCATAATTCTCAATATAAAACACCGACTTCATCAGAACAGTCCATCAGTCAAATTGAAATGGGAAGCACCAGCTTTCAAATAAAAAAAAAGCATAAAAATCGGTTCACCCAGTCATAAGTTTTGCGGTAACAAACATAAAAAAGTCGAATTGATAACCTCCTCCTTTTTGGTAGTCGGTTAAAAATTGGTGTCAATGGGCCAAATTAAAGTATACCTTACTTACCTCAAAAGATTTTTTTTGAATTCGGTCAACAGTTGGCGGAGAAATCTGTGAACATCACATCACACATCATCATCAGCCAATTAACGTCCACTGTTGGACAAGGCCTCCCTCATAGAGAGGGGTGTTGCCACCGTGTACTATTTGGACGCTGCTGCCCATCCTCCGGTGGTTCTGGTCGCAGTTTTAGGACATTCCCGGGTATACCGGGATCACATCCATAGTACTTATTACGTATTTAACTGAAGCTGTTGGTACGATTACATCACTAAATTATTTATATATAAGCTGTTGCCCGCGACTTCGTACGCGTAGACTTTACTATAAGTTTTCATTCCCCTCTTACCCTCCTTAATACGGCTCTTTTGCAAAATCCTTCTTTGTAGACCTCTACAAGCCACATAAGGAATTTACCTGTCTCTCAGCTTCGTAGTTGAAGTATTTTTGTGATTTCGTAACGAGTCAGTCCGTCAGTAAGTTGTATTTAGCTTATTTTTTAAAGACAAGCGAAATACCACTCATGCGCTGACTGACTGACTCATCATGCAATCTCGAAAACGACTTGAGTTACGAAGGTGAATTTAGCATAAGTATAGTTTCCTTATAGGGTGTAGAGGCCCGTTAAGTGAGGGTATTGTGAAAGGGATAAATTACGGGAGGTAAATAGTGGTTGAAAGTTAATGTGAAAGTTTACACGTATACCTACGAAGTCACGGACAACAGCTAGTAAGCTAGTAATAAGAATAAAAGTATGTTTGTATAGGCTGAGTGGCGAGCCCTTATGTCCACCAGAGTGAGTATAGTTTTTAGGACGCTCGGAGCCCGAAGGCCTCTAAATTGTCTTGTACATAGTAAAGTCACGAGACGTAACGTAGAGTCAACTTGCTTGCTTTTCAAAGAGAATACAAACGATGTGTGCATTTTATAGTTTTTAGTATTACCATTGTTGCCAGTCTTTAGGTTTAGTTACTGATTCAAGGTAGTTATCTTATCTACTTGTATAGAATCTGTTATTTACTTTACCAAAAGTTGTATATCTGGTTAATGTCGCTTATCCCTCGCCATTATTCATTAACCAGAATGAAATGTAACTTATCTTGAACTATTTTTCGATTTTAGTACAATACCGTGCTAAGGTATGAAAAAACTCTACGTTTTATACCCCTACACAAACAAACGGGCTGTTATAAAATTTGAGGCCTTTTATATGTTATAATATTCGTGTATGTATGGACAGGGAGACCGATTAATACGCGGGTTAATTTGAAAGCAGGTTTCATAGCTTAGAAGAGATATTGACGAAAATCAGTCTAGTCGGTTAAAACTTATGAACTCTTTTTCAAATTAGTCGAGAGTTTTCGAACACCGCACAGAAGTATAACATATAACAGTACATTTTATTAGTAAGAATACAAGGAAATGACGCAGTAACACCTAAAATACCCTTCACAATGGCCAATCTCCGAGGGAATCTCTTGTTTCCACGAGAACGGAAACGTTGTCAGTTTTTCGCGCCTTTTGTACCGTAGCGATATGAAATATTCGTATACATTCATTCACCGCCAAGGTATCGCATAATGGCTGTCAGTTCGCTCCCTGAAATATCTCGTCTATTTACGCGATATCGCGCTAATAAATTAAATCGGCAGTAAACGGTATTGGGCTGCCTGTGTTCAGAGTTTATATATAAGGTTTTTGTTAAGAATGATACACATTTTCTTAAGTGACTTACGTTTCCGAACTATAATATCCTTATCTAAAATAAGAAGTACACTGCGATACAGCTCATAATGAACGTGGTCAAAAGTGGAAGTAGTGCGGCTGTCTAAAACATATTAAAAGCGGCATTGATGTCAATATTATAAGGACCGGCCGAGTGCAACTATTTTAATGGTACATACTCAGTGGTGCGCCCAAGCATACAGCAGTATTTAATAAACACTAGCGACCCGCCCCGGCTTCGCACGGATGTTAGCTCGGCCTCGCTACTATGACCCGCTCCAGGAGCACAAAATTCATCTATGTCAGTACAGCCGTTTTTAAAGACTATAATCTATATCTGTGCCAAGTTTCATTCAGATCCGTTCAGCCGTTCTGGCGTGATTGAGTAACAAACATCCATCCATCAATCCAAACTTTCACATTTATTATATTAGTGGGATATGATACAACGCTCCGTGTGAAGCCAGTTGTACGTCAACTTCAACTTCGGTGACCGGTTGTCACTGTAGGAACCATTTAGTAGAAAACAATACGACGTAGTTAGCAGATATTTGGACAGATTGCGCAATTTTTCATGTTACTAGACATCTGGGACACAAATCTATCTTCACATCTACAATAATACTACATCTATGAACAGCGGCCTATCAGCGCCTTTTTAAATTACATAAATTCTAAATGGAAGTTCTAATTTATTATAAAATTAAAAACCCGAAAACGATATTTTTGGCGAATCACATTTTGAAAACGGTATACCTGAAGTTTTTTTTTTACCCAGCCTCACTTATATTTTTAACGTCCATCGCAAAAAGAGGGATGTTATAAGTTCAACGTGTTAATTGGTGTGTCGGTGTTACTGTGAATAGAAATATCAATAGTGTATCGGTGTATAGAAATATCTGTACTTTTACTGAAAATAATGGCTATAAATTTTGGAAAAACTTAACATTAAAGATTTAATTTTGTAATACGGCTCGTATAATCACATTACCTCCTTTTAATCCTGAATCGTCTGGTAAAAGACGGATTTTCAATTATATTGCTACATAAAAGCCAGGTGTCAAGTTCAACCAATCACGTACGAGTATTTCGTACATTTAAAACTAGTTTTGTTCGATAATTATAGCCATTATAATATTTCTATCTAATTATTTTATCATCGCCATAGAACCTAATGGATGCTGAAATTATCTTTCGTCATTATTTATTTCTAATTGGGCAATATTTCTTTTGAAATGGCTTTCTATTTAAATGATTATTTTTATGAATTATGTATACGTAATACAAAGATGATTCAGCAGTTCTGTTCTTTACGGTTTTTATAATTTCGTCTATTTTTTTATAAATAGTCTATATTTTTAATAAATAAAAAATATTAATGTTTATTTTATTAGAAAATAAATTAGTTTATTAGAAAATAAAAAATCATTTAATTTTCTCGTTTCTTCTTCGTGATTGATTATACTCCTATACTAAGTTTTAACTAAATTTTCCGCAGTCCGCGGTTATTGTGTGTGGATGGGATAATATATTTTTGTGTTTTTACAGCTGACGCTCTTAAAACTGAATGAGGATGATTCTTACACAGAAGCCGTACATCGCTTGATGACACCGGGAAAATTAAAAGTGAAACTGTATTGTTTAAGTGTAGGTACTGAAATGTGAGCTAAGAAGACCTTTATTGTATCATATATAAAATAATTTCAGATTGTAAATATTGTCTATTCCTAAGTGAGATACTTATTTTTATTTTATTCACAGTAGGAGCTTGCGGAAATGCCCTTCTCATCCTAGAGATAAAGAATAGATAAGTGTGAATTTAAAAAACTTTTTTCAAACAAGCTATATTTCGTAGTTTTTCTCAGCAAACCCTTTACATTTTATACGCATATCATGATGTAGACAAGAAAATTTGGTTCGCCACTTTGGGGAGTCCACCATATTGAATTTAGTGTGACGTCATTATATTTTTCGTATTCTTCTCAGCAAACCCTTTCATTTGATACCCATATCATGAGGGTGAATAAAAATTACTGGTCCGCCATCTTTGGGAGTCCACCATCTTTGGGAGTCCACCATATTGGATGTAGAATGACGTCATTTAGCTAACCATGCACTTTTAAAATTGAGATCTATATTATTACTGTTCCATACCAATTTTCACATCTGTAACTTAAAAACGAATTTTAAGGTTTTTACCCATTTTCAACCCCTTAGGGGTGGAATTTAGAAAAATCCTTTCTTTAGTGGGTGCATACACTTCACAACGAATACACCCTCCAATTTTTTTAATTTTTGACCATGGTCGCCATACAAGTGATTTTCAGACGGATCGAGCGAGTGCCGTGGTGAGGCCGCCAGGCCGAACCTCGGCACTCGCGAGGTCGCAAATCACTCGAGCGAGGCCGCAGGCCGAGCTCGAGTGTTTTGCGCGAAGCCGGAGGCCGAGCAAGAGGCGAGGTGAGGCCGCTAGGCCGAACCACGCACCGAGCAAGTACCGTGGCGAGGCCGTCAGGCCGAGCCACGGTACTTGCGAGGTAGCGAGAGTCTCAAGCGAGGCCGCAGGCCGAGCAAATGTCTCAAGGGAGGCCGCAGGCCGACCTTGAGACTCGGAGGCCTAACTTTGGGCGAGGCCGAAGGCCGAGCCAGGGGCGTGGTGAGGCCGCAAGGCCGAACCACGCAACGAGCAAGTACCGTGGTGAGGCCGTCAGGCCGAGCCACGGTACTTGCGAGCTCGCGAGAGGCCGAGTTTCAACACAAACTCAGCGCGAGGCCGGAGGCCGAGCTGCTCCCTCCCTCTACGGTCGAAACAAACTGGATTTCTGTTCTTATATTATTTCCACGACTGAATATGAAATTTATTTCGCATTTTCACTGCCATGAGGAGATTTGTACCCAGGACCACCTCCATGTTAATTTCCGGTCATGGAAATCAAACATCATCATCATCATCAACCCATTTTCTCATGTATAACCTTTTCTTAGCCATTTTCAACCTGATCCTTCAGTTTTTTTTAAAGTTTTTTCAAGTCGAATCAAAAGATTGGCCCCCACCCGACTATAGGAAATCCCCGCGGGCCGCTTGCGGCCCGCGCAGCCACCCAAAACACTAGTTTTATATATACAGATTATGTAGCTACAAAGTTATTCAGAGTGCTTGTGGATGTGGACCCTGCACTAGGTGAGACCTGGGGCCTTACCCCTACCTTAACATTTGCGAGCCTACTTTTAGTAGGTACCTGATAGGTACCTAAAATTAACCAACTTATTTAAGCTGCATCGTTTAAAAGCGTCTAACTTGAATGAACGATAATCACAATCACACGCATAGTAAAACGGATTTTAGTTCATTCAAGTTAGACGCTTTTAAACGATGCAGCTTAAATGAGTTGGTTAATTTTAGGTACCTATCAGGTACCTACTAAAAGTTGGCTCGCAAAAGTGAAGCTAGGGGTAAGGCCCCTGTATCGCAGGGGCCATACCAGTTACGATTACTACATAGTACGGTGCGGTGAAATATAGGTACAGATACAGAAATGGAATTACAAGTTTTAAATAATTATTAACATAGAAAATTCAATAACGTGTATTACGTGCAAGAGTAGCAAGCAGTTTTTAGTGATAAGTAATACAAATTAATGAATATTGATGTGTTGTTTGTGGGTGCGTGTGTGGGGTTGAGTATACGTTTGTGGGTGCGTGTGGGGTGTGTGTGTGTGTGTGTGTGCGTGTGTGAAAGTGTGAGTAAATGTGATGAGAAATAAATAGTTACAGTTGTTTTTGGTCCATACCCTAGTTTGAGTGCGGTAATTGTATCGATCGATCCATAAAATGAGCAGAAATTATTTAGTAGTATCTGAAAAACTCTCGTTAACAACGATTTGTGTAAATTCCCCAGTTTTTTTTATTTTGTGTATGTGGTACGATATAACACATATACCTAGGATTCGTATTAAATTTAATCGTATAGGTAAGTCCCACTTATATTGCTTGGCCACAGCATGCCACGGTATTGGCCTGGTGTCATGTAAATCATCGATTATATCGATTTAATATCAGTAATGGAAATATGGAAAAAAAATATTTTTACTAAACCTGCTTCCATATAAAACAGTACACGTAGAGACAATTAAACTAGAGAGTTCTTCAGTTGTAGAATGCAAAGTCATTTTAACACATGTACCTATTGTTAGATTTGATGATTGCAAAATAAATTGTAGGTATTAAAAGCTTCATTTCATCAGAATGCTGGCTTCTATTTTTGACAGAAATTGAGCATTGCCATTCAACGTGGTAATGCCGCCGGCATTCTGGGGACCTTTTTCTCCACTAATGGTTATATTTGTTTAAGTTATTGTATAGTTATTTTCAGTTTTCGTTTTTAGTTAGTATTTGAAGTATTCGTAAAATTTCTGTATTATAAGTTGTGCATAATAAATTGTTTTGCGAAAAAAAAAAAGTTTCATCGGGACGTATTTGAAAAGGGTTAAAACTTAGAAGGCAGACGAGGGTGAGGCTCGGGACGTTTCCTGAACAAGTTTGATAGGCCATTCATTTCCCATTTACTTTGTTCATTACGTGTTTCTCGTCTGCTTGCGAGCCCATGCCAATAACATAGATGTCCATTGGTTTATTTACAAACTGAGTCTACATCCCACCTGAGTCGCACGCCGTACATGCGCTGCGAAAATATGAATACTATACATTTGTTTATGGCAGGGCATGTTTACTCATCGCTAGGTAACGAGTAACTGAAAACTGATGACGAGTAACTGATGGCTGTAAATATTTACAACAAGCTATCCGGTGACATAAAAAATATAGAAAATAATGTTAGCTTTGTACGCAATCTAAAGCAGTTTCTAAACGGGAAAGCTTACTATTCAATAGCTGAATATTTAAATGAAAATATCAATTAAAAAGTTTATGTATCCGTCCTCCTCACTCCTACTGTGCTGTGCCCGACAGGGTCCATATGAACCATGTACTAATTTCAATGTCTTATTTACCACCTTTGTACTATTATGGAAGCAATAAATAATCTAATCTGAATCTGAATGCAAACTGCTGCACCGGCGCGCTTTGGCGGAGTTTTAAGTAGGCCGTGGTTGGCCGTGGTCAGGCGGTTGGTGCAATATCCTCTATTTATTTGATCAAAGGGCCAACTTGAAAATTCAAGAAAAAATCTTCTGAGTTTTTAATTTATTGAGAGTGATAGTTATTTAAGAGTGAATATTTTATTTTTGTGCAATAAATGACTTATTAAAATCTTATGTCGTTACCATAATGTTTAAAATTTACCTTGCTTATTATACGTCTAAATGCACAGATAACCTTAGTAGTTTGTATGAAGTTTAGTTTGGACACTTTGAGTGCTGACCCGAGCCACAGATTTAAATATTTTCACAATGATATTCAAAAAACGTGAAAGTTTGTGTGGAAGTGTGTATGTTTGTCCGCACTTAATTCCGGAACTGCTGAATGGATTTGGATGTAATTTGGTGTAAAGATAGCTTATACGCTGGATGTGCAAATTTTATCTCAAAAAAGTTAACAGTCCGCAGGATAGCAGGTGCAATCTTGAGGCGCAGTAAGTTTTTTAAATTATAAGTCGTATAGAAATCCGTTTCTGAAACATAATAAATGTTCATGTAATAAGCGGCCGACAACAGAAACATTTATGGACGAACGAGAAAATGTGGACCGAATAGCTGAGTCAAACATACGTGAGTCCATAAAATATAATCGATTACCGACAAGACCTGCTTATAACTTTTCTCGAACATTGCGTGGATGTAAAAAATTACATCAATAGTTTGGTAGAGTAATTTCGCATTTCATTAAAACGATGCTCAGCCATCAAACATACAATTATATTATGAAAAATGACGTGGTTTTCACACATTTTATTTATATAACACGGGAATTACTCACGTATGATTAGGACGGTTACTCCGACCATAGTTTCAACCGCAGTCGGCGATCTTTATCAAGATAATTGCGCGCGCGCGGCTGCGTCTCGCTGCGAATCTTACGTGAGTAATTCCCGTGTAATATAAATAAAACATAAAATTCTTTTTCATTCTAAGTAGAGCAAATACACAATAGTAGATTGTTTGCCTAGGGAGCAAAGAACTATTTTTCATCCCCCCATCTCGAAAAGAGTATTTTTGCTCATCGATATCTGAGTGCAAAAGCCGTTTTTATCCGCTAGAGTTTAAAGTAAATTGAATTTAGAACATCGTGTGCATTAAGTTTGTAAACACTGAAGAGAGATTTTTTTCGTATTTGTTACCCTTCTCTTTTCTGTGTTTGTGAAATCAAAACATCATTAAACATATTTACTTCTAGCTCCATGTAGCCGAATTTATCATACAACCTTTTTTAATTTGTTAAAAACTCATACTCAAAACCTTCTTGGTGTACTTTTTTATTTGCTTTGCGCGCGCCATTTTATTTTTGCATTTAGTCATTTCCTTGCTGAGGTGGGATGAAAAGTTACGTGTTGCACTCGAGTGCAAAGGTTTTTCACCTCGTGCTCTTTTGATTCACTCGGTAACGCTCAGGATTCTAATTTTTGAATCACTCGCTTCCTTGCTTGTCATCAAAATTGAGCACGCGGTTAAGAAGCAACTTCGCACGTTTGTATAACAAATAACTATTTATGAGCCAATCACAAGAATAGGGTATGTCAATTATTGTTGTCTTTAAATTCTAACATAATCTTTGTACTCTACTATTTTTAATGGAAAAACGTAATCAAACCCTCTCTGAATGTTGAAATCACAGACTAGGTATAGGTACTACGTAGGTCTTTGGTTGAAATATTGTTGGCACGTCCAAGATAATGAGACCAGTAGCATTAGCACAGTAAAGACCTTAAAGTCCAACTTTGGTAGAAGCTAGTTCTTCAACAAATAGACACATTCAATACCATGTCTGAGAAAATAATATTAAAGTAATAGATCAGTTTGTTTTTCCCGTTACTCAAATGTATTAGATGGGATTCCAATGTTGGCTGAGTCAGGACCATCGGTGAGCTTCAATGTGTATGTTGCCGCATGGATGCATGAATGGACGCTGCCTATATATACTGTTCGGGTAAGTATAGGTACTAGATACCTTTTAATGAAATTGATTCGTTGATGTTGATATTATATATACCTAACTAGCTACGCCCCGCGGTTTCACCCGCGTGGTGATGAAAATTGGTGATGATGAAAAATTGCCTATATGTTAATCCAGGACATAAGCAATGTATATTCCAAATCCATTCAGCCGTTTCTGCGTGATTGAGTAAGAAACAGTCATCCATCCATGCATCCAAACATTCACATATATGATACTAGCTGCGCCCCGCGGTTTCACCCGCGTGGTGATGAAAATGATACTGATGATGATGAAAAGTAGCCTTTATGTGAATCCAGGACATAAGCAATGTATATTCCAAATTTCATCCAAATCCATTCAGTCGTTTCTGCGTGATTGAGTAACAAACGTCCATCCATCCAAACTTTCACATAGATAAATAAATATATTGTGATTAGTGTGAAGTATGATTATTATGACATAAGTGCATGCCATCGATCTCGGTCTCGCGCTGTCTCTCGCCATTTGGAGACTTGGAGCTCGAATCCAGTCCGACTCTATCTGTCCGATCATTCCAGCGATATCTAGGCCGTTTGACTTCTCAATCTCCACGTTTTCCGTACTGTCCAACTCCTGTCTTGATATTTAATGTGCCCATAATTTGAAAAACCCACTTCGACGAAAATTTTACTATATGGTAATTAGTAATTTTTAAACTTTCGCGATTCGAACACATGTTTTCATATTTATCGGCAACCGGCTTTCATGCCTTACGTTAAAGGAGTAACGGATAAGGTAGGGAGCTTGCTGAAAGAGTACTCCATCAAAACAGTGTATATATACCCCCTTATCAAAGTTGGCGAGACACGTGAGGTCGCCGAAAGATGTTATTCCTTTTCAGACCCCTGGTGTGTACAAGGTTGATTGTAGCTGCGGTAGTTCCTACATAGGTCAAACAAAGCGTACCATAGCAGAAAGGATCAAAGAACATATCGCAGCCGTCAAAAATCGCCAGACACAGAAGTCGGCTATAGCAGAACATTTGCTTGAGTCGGGGTCCGGTCACTGGATCGAGCTCCACGACCCGAAGGTCCTCTCCACTGAACTCAAGAATGGTTCGTGAAGCGGTTGAAATCAGAAAACATCGCAATTTCAACCGGGAGGATGGATTTAAGTTAGCGGCGTCGTGGAATCCCATAGTAAGCAAATGTACAAACCGCGGTGTAGGTACTAGGACTTTTACCTGTACAGTCAGTGTTGTGTGTCGTAGTGACAACCCTGCAATTTTTCAAGATCAAGTGAGGGTAGGAGAACAAAATATCCGCTCTTCTCGCCGGACTCACCCGCAGTTTTCAGTCAGCTCGTGACCACGGCCATTGTAACATGGTCGAAACGTCGAGCGAAAGGTATCTTTTTTTACCTATATTTAATAGTGCGCGATAAGTCCCGATAAATATGAAAATATATGATCATTGACGGCCAATTTTTGTCTGCTCTACAGCCTGCTGCCTCTAATATATTCTAGGTTTGATTATATTTTTTCGTAAGTAAGTATAAGTACAAAAATAAATAAGAAATCCAAATGGCTATGGATTGGTGTCTTGTGAATGGCTCATAGTAGGAACAAGTTGTCATAGCCATCTATAAAAATAGATTTTAACTTGCTTGGCAACTTTTTAGTGAAATCTAGAACAATCCCAATATATTTATGTATATTTTTACGTGAATATCCATGCAATATTTGAGAAAAACACCTGGTGAATTCTTGGCGTCAGCTGAGCATTTTATGGAATTACGTAAGCCGCCCTCGGCTATGTATTTAACTATTTTCAAGTTACCTAATATCCTTAATAAGCTAGGATGATATCCTTCGTCCTAGTCAAATATCATTCAAAGTCAAGAAAACCCTAAGTAACGGCCAAGTCACGTTGGCGCCAAAGGTCAAATCATTTTAGAATTGCACTACTTTAAACTCCAAAATCCCTCACTTGCTCTCCCAGCTTCACTCTCAAAACCGCCTGCTCTATTTGCAGTTTAATCTCTTTTTTGTTACGAATCTGAATACTCAGCACTTGATTGTTAGTGAGTCGGGGATCGGAGGCGATTAAATCGCTAGAGAATAGAATAGCTCGTCGCTGGCGTTGGATATTGCCGCTTATGACCTGTAGGCGTACCTGTGACTATCTCAGATTAGACACACAAGGAGATATGGTAAGGTAGCATGGTGGATGTGAACGCATCTGGCCTAAATCAGGGTTAAACTCAAGTGTCAGACGACCTTAATTGTAGCCCTTTTTTGCATGTGCACTATAAGTTCATTGGTATCAGAACAAGTTTCTTAGTGTGCTTAAAAAATTCGTAATTATGCCGTACTTACAGCTTATGCGTTAAATAGTTTAGTAATTTTTTTGTGGTTTAGTGATAATAGTATAAATTTGAAAACATTAAAAATTCCTATAATATAGCCAATAATCTCTAATAATAATCTCAACCAAATAACTAAATAGAATTTCATAAATCATAGCTAACCCTCATATTTATAAACATATATATATAAAGGGACCTCGAATCCTCACATCGCCCTCCTGTGATATTTTGGCATATAAAAAATATATGTACGTCTATAAATATGGGGATAAGAATACTCTCGATCAAGTCAACTTTCAAACAAACAAAAAAACAGTTTAGCCGTTTGGGAGCTACGATGCCACAGACAGACACACAGATACACACATTAAACTATGACTATGAGTATGTTTGCGTCGGGGGTTAAAATTTTTGACGTTTGAACACGTACGATAATTGTACTAATGCATATCTCCCATGTTTGTCAGATCTGAGGTGATTATTACATTAATTTGTTCCCGTCTGCAGTTCTCTCGCTCGTAAATTTTCATATCATTGAAGATATAAAATCACTTGAATTTTCTAAAAGTGACAAAACCATGTTTTAGACATCAAAACATGATTTTGTCGCTTTTTTTTATCATAAAATACCAAATAAAGAAATGTTGAACACAAGTCTGCTAAATTCCAGAAAAAAAATGTCCTCACACAAAATGCTTGACGTCATTTTGTATGATACAATTTATTTCCTTCAAATTTAGCAAACTTGTGTTCTATAAGTGGTTCACTTTGATGGATAGATCAAAATAATTATGCCTAATTATCATAATATACCAAATAAAGAAATGTTGAACACAAGTCTGCTAAATTCCAGAAAAAAAATGTCCTCACTCAAAATGCTTGACGTCATTTTGTATGATACAATTTATTTCCTTCAAATTTAGCAAACTTGTGTTCTATAAGTGGTTCACTTTGATGGATAGATCAAAATAATTATTCCTAATATATGAGTAGTATAACACAGCTTTATAAATATTAAACCCCGTATATATTTACCGACTTCCAAAAAGGACGAGGTACTATGTTCGTCTGTATGTATTTTTTTAAATTCTTCATTTCGTTGCATTAGCATTTTGTGTTTCGTAGTAGGTTTTCACTTATCAGCATTTTGTGTTCAAATCGTTCTTATAAATTATGTAGGTAAGCCTATGTTTATGTATATATTTTATTTCATATCAATTTATTGCCCATAGAAAAAAAAGTTTTATTTAGTATTACCTCGTTACAAGGCTACGTCATCTAGAAAGCAACAAGAATTATGGTAAATCAAAAAACGTAAAAATTGTGACTGCAATGATTTTGCCTATTAGGAACTTACAAGGTAATTAGGCCTTTATTAAAAATATAATTATAGGATAAGCCATATTAAAGATATAAACGTTTCGATTCCACGTTACTAATCCGTACGGCCAAGGATTGGAACAACCTGCCGGCTTCCTTGTTTCCTGAGAGATATAATTTGGGCCTTTTCAAGGCGAGAGTGAATAGGTATCTTCTAAGTCTGCGTGCTTTATCTTCGACCACATCGTCGCTTACCAACAGGCGAGTCAAAACTTGGTGGTCAAACGCGAACTTATACGCGTAAAAAAAAAAAAACATTTTTAAAATCTTTCTTAAAATAATATGCGAATAACGTGTTTCAATAGCATTAGGTATAGCCACTCTTTATGGTAAACTTAATTTCGAAGTACATACAGCATAATTGATTGATTCAATAGAGAGATGGATGCCTTATTTATGTTAGGTATTGCTACAAAAGCCTCCAAAATTAAATGTAAGCAGTAAAGTAGCACTTTAGTTGTAGTCTCATTTAATATTTTAATGCCATAAATTTTGATATCCATATCAGATCTGTAATAATAAATACATGCATCTAATCTGTGATCTAATCGCACTATATTTCACAAAAAAATATGAAAATCGATCTACCGATCAAAAAGTGGCAAAAATTTAACCGATAAAATCGAAATGTAACATTACAGCAATCACTATAAATAAATAAATATCTGGGACATAATTGCACACATGGTCATCTGACCCTAAACTAAGCAAAGCTTGTAATATGGCTGCCAGAGACTGATATACACACATAAATATTTTTAAATACATACTTAAATAGATATTAACACCCAGACATAGAGAACAAACACAAATGTTCATCACACAAATGTTTGTCCTAGGTGGGAATCGGACGCACGCCCCCAAGCGCAGAAGGCAGGTTCACTACCAACTAAGCTAACGGGGCTGTCAAGTACCTACCAACCTTTACCTTTACCAATTTTTTAATTCCTATAAGGTCAACAAACCTAGTTCCCGATCCATATTTAAACTCCTAAATGGAGAGCTCATCATTGATCGACAAGCCTCGAATCCTCTGTAAATACTTGCGATCTAATCAATCATCCTCGTAATGGGAACAGCTGTGACCGTTTTTCTTATTCTGTCTTCAAAACCTCAGCTGCTGTATTGGCAATTAAATATATAGGCATATCTACTCTACAGAAACAGTCGGTAAAGGGTTTGGTGAGGGTGCAGGTTTAACCATAAGAAACAAAGGTTATTATTTATTTTTCTATGGCATTGACTTATAAACATAAGAATATTGGCAATACGAGTATTACCTAACGAAAAAGTGTTACGAGTGCTTTTTTAATTTAACTATATACATTTAGATGCATGATTGAAATACCGACAATCTAAATTTAAATCGTGTCGTTAAATTAATGTCTAATTTAGCTCGTTTGTAACAAGTAACTAGTATATGTAGTCCAAATTCATAGATGACCTCAATAGTATTTTCAAAACTGTTTTAATGATGAATTTCTAGTGTAATTCCGTTTCTACGTCGCTTCAAGTACAATAAGGAATTTGTGATAAATATTTGTTGATAATGTTAATTTTATTGAGTTTAATTTTCCCTAACCTGATATAAAATATTAATTACATAAATTGAAAATTACCGTAACCTGAAACAAAAAATTAATTAATTCTGAATATTTTTTTTGTTTCAGGTTACGTTAATTTTTAATTTATGTAATTAATGTTTTATATCAGGTTAGGCAAAATTAAACTCAATAAAATTAACATTATCAACAAATATTTATCACAAATTCCTTATTGTACTTGAAGCGACGTAGAAGCGGAATTACACTAGAAATTCATCAGAAAAACAGTTTTGAAAATAGACTTCCGCAAAGTAACGCCTGATTAAATCAACTCAATAGTATTGTTTTAGTCTACGATACATAGTTCTTTTTATCTTAATAGTTAAGTTTCGGACATGTTTGATCAAATCCATAGTTTTAAATGTTTTTTTTTTTTGTATAATGTTTACTGTGTAAAGAATATGGGAGAAGCTAATGGCTCTGTAACACAGTGAATACTAGTCGAATACTCTGATCTATGATACTATATAGTTCGGAGCCAATGGTTGCTAAATTACTACGTTCTTAAGTCAATTTTTTTTTCCAGATTACAGCGTGATCTTTCAGCTTTGCTTGTCGTGGAAGTCACTCATCATGCACTTCCATATATTTAAAAAAAAAAAATTAGGTTTATGCAAACTTCATTTGAGGCAACCAGAAAGTCATTTCGATTTTAGAGTACAAAAATAAAAAGTTTTTATTGAATCGGTGTTGTATTCGATTCGTGGACTATTTATTGAATTCCTAAATAAACTTATATATTGTTTAGTTTTGAAATTTATTATTACAGTATTACATTCTCTTGGATTATTACTATGTTATTGAACAATATGGTCACTTTGACAACATAATAATGGATCAAGAATTTATTATTAATTTGCAGGACTGCTCTAGTGACTCGGAATCTTATTACGACGTTGAAGATGATTTGGATTAAAATTTGCAAGTTGAAGTGGCAATGGGCAGACCACGTCGCTCGAAGAACCGATGGGAAAGAAGGGTTCTTGAGTGGAGACAGCCATTTCTTCGTGGACCACGAACCGAACCGAAAGAGCAGCGACATCGTGAGTCGCGGGCATCCAGTGGATGCAGATGGCAGGCTGTCGTTCAGTGTGTAATTTTAAGGGGGAGGATTTTTATTTTTTATGTTCAGACGTAAACGTATTCTAGACGATGATAATTTGGATTGTGGGCCTTTAAATTAGTAAAAATGTTATTATGTAACCTCGAATTCCTATTATTTGATTTCATTATTAAATATTCAGCTAGAAATTATCCAAATATCAATAAAAATAGTAACTATAATCAATGGTTATGGTAATTGTCAGCATCGTCCCAGCATCAGGGGTGTCATTGGGTGGGTGAGAACAGTCACAGGACTATCGCTATATTTTACGAACCGAAACCTGCAGAAAAACAAAAAGCTAGAATTGCAGAAAATACTTTTGTTATATTAATCGGATCTGATGACCCCTACGTCTGTCAATCAAGTAATTCCATTGTTCATTAGAGATCGATAGAGAAGAGGCTGCTAGCACGTCTATCTCGGGCACGTCGAGTGGCGTGGAGTGCTCCTTTGTGGTGGACCGTCATTATAGCGCAATTAAACTTGGGCCGAGGCGTAAAGAATATCAATTTCACTAGGCCTGTTACTTTAAACTGGAATCTTTTCCTCCCTTTTAGCAATTATGGTCATTTTAGTTTTGGTTTGTCTACTTTCATGGTTAGCTTAAAATCACTCCTTTTTTTTATAAGTAACACTGATTGGCTTATTCTTTTTCTTTGATCTTAATTTTGCTAACTATACCTAAGTTACACCAAAATATTTTATAGTGCAAAATAATCAGATTTACACAGTAATAGTAGTAGCACACAGTAAAACTCAGGTTTATCTCCTCTTGGTGTCGTCGTACAAAATTCTTTATACGTGTGTGAAGATTGAATAGACTTGAAAACTGACAAAGTGCGAGTTAAACAACACATATTTAGGGTTCTGAAGTGGCTATCTACTCACTAATAAATTTACAAGTATACTGGAATTACTCACTTATATTAAGCCGGATCTTACGTAATTCCCGTTTAAAAAAGTATGAAATCAACGCCTGCTTCCACTACGTTTCTGATGAAACTTGTATCAGCAAAATATGGCCAATTACGAGTAGGTACCGACTTAGTTAGCTACTATCAAATCAAACATTATAAAGTGAAAATTTGTGAGAATGTTTATGTGCGTTATTATTTGTCCCACTCATATCCATGATGGCTAAAATTAGAAATTAATATTGGTGGTTTTGGATTTTAGATGAAATTTGGTATGGGAGTAACTTATCCTCTGGATTAACTATTTAGGCTAATTTTTATCCCGTATTACGGTTCCTGTAACTAGTAGTATTGAATACCTATAAAATGTACCAGACCGAGTTCGAAGGTTTTGATTTTTTTATTAAATTTTCCGGAACCCTAAAACAACTTGAAACGTATTTGAAATATCCACCTTTATATGAAATCGAAATAGACTCAAATGGAATAGCGTGGTATGGGCGGATGCGGCGTCTTCCCTCAATTTCATTGGGGCACTGCACCGGAGCTGTTGCAGGGCAGAATAGTGTTTAAATAAAATGTTACTGTTCTACTTCTTAGCATCACAATTTTTTAGTCACAGAATACATAATAGTACAAATGGTTTTAGTTGTGTGGCCAGTAACAGAAGTTTGGGCCTCCTGGAAAAACAGAGATGGGATAAACTAGGTGTTTGGTTAGGTAACGTTCATTTAATAACTTTTACGATAGAGCTAACCCAGAAATCGCGCAAAAAAACACAGCAGTCTCATTGAACAGTCAATCACACACACTCAATGTGTGGACCAGCTGAGCTTTTATTGCGATTTTAGTTTTTTTTTATGATACTGGGTGACGAGACGAGCGAAGTCGCTCGCCTAATGGCTCTTCACGCTTGCCCATAACAGCTCAACGCCATTCAGAATTATGAACTTCAACAGTTCAAAACCCTGGATGGCAATGCACTGCACTCGTCACCCCGAGATATAAGATGTCAAATCTCTGTGTGCCCTGTAATTTCGCTTGAAACATTGCCCCTTCAATCCGGAACACAGTATGTAGTGTTTGCACACTACTGCTTGGCGGTTGAATAACTGGCAAAGGTGTGGTACTTCCCCAGGCGGACCCCTGCAAAAGAGTCCTACCACTACATATGGTTGCTGTCATAGTAAGAATAGTCCATAATGATACTCGTAAGTAAAATTATGTTCTTAAATATATCAGTGCGTCGTATAACATACACCTTGTGTTGTTTTTATGGTAGACATCTACTTCTGTTATTTTTACGGTAGACATGCTAGACGCTAGACTACAACACTGTGTGATAGAAGATAATAAACACACCTAGCTGCAATTTGAACTGGTGAATTAGGTGAATATAACCTATACAAGCGGAATGGAAATAGAACACAACAACGATTTGACTATTGCTACACTCTATAGTAGCTAATGCAAATATGTATGACAACAAAAGATGAAATTTCGATAAAAGCGGATCTAATTTTACTATGGAAATGGACATGGTTTTCACACATTGTGTTTTTATTATACGGGAATTACTTACGTAAGATTAAGTCTAAAGTTACTGGCTATCTTATGTGAGTAATTCCCGTACCTATAATTAAAACAAAAAGCAAGAACTTTTTTATTTATATAGGTTACCTACTTAAGTCGCTGTAAATTTTCGTGTAATTATTGGATAAAAGGATACGAGGTCCATTGCGTATAAATTTTAAATTACACCACACAATTCATCATCATCATCCGCAGCTTTCCCTATCCCACTGCTGGGTATAGGCCTCTCTCTTGCTATGCTATCTGCCTCGGTCTTAAGCTAATCGCGGGTCCAGGTTCGACCCGCGATAGTGACAATATCATCGACCCATCTTGCAGCTGGACAACCAACGCTCCGCTTACCTTGCCTCGACCACCACTCTGTCAATACCTTACTCCACCTGTCATCACTGCGCCTAGTAACGTGTCCTGCCCAGCTCAACTTTAATTTCATTACCGCAATTTCGACGTCTCGAACCTTTGTTCTTCGTCAGATTTCGGTGTTGTTGGATGCCTAGCATGGCACTCTGTGCTATTCTGATTTTTTGCACAGCTTCATGTGTGAGCATTTAAGTTTCGGCACCATAAGTCATGGCGGGCAGGACACATTGGTTGAAGAGGCGAGTTTTCAAAAATTGTGGGATATGGTGGGACTTGAGGATTATTACACCACACAATTATTAATCCATAGTCCTTGCAGATAGGTACTAACGTAGTCCAATGTATCTTTCCTGAATAAAATAAAATTTTATTACAAAGTAGATACATATTTATTAAAATAATAATAAAAAGGTTACAGGAAATGATCATTCTGACTATCCAGATGTTAGGCTAATAAGTATGTACCTGATTTGTATAGTACTCCGACGTAGTTAATCTATAAATAAAAATGAATCGACGAAATGTATGTATGCGCATAACTTCCGAACGACTGCACCAAATAGGTTTTTTTTGGGTTATTTATTATCATGACAAGGTTTGTATGATAGAAAATTTAAAAAAATCGAACAGTTTTTTTTGTATTATACTAAGCGAACGAAGCCGAGGGCAACAGCTAGTAAAATAATAAATAGGTATTCATTCATATCCAAATTGCATAGTCAATAGTGGACCCAGACTTTGCCCCCAAGCAAGAGGCCAAATGGTACGCGCATTCTAATTTAACGAATAAATGGATATGTACTGATATAGAATGTGTTTGTGTGTGCGTGTCATGTCACACAAAACACACTTCGACTGTGACTGAAGTTAGTAATAAAATTGTGCAGAATTGTGAACAATTGATTCGTCCCGGATTTCAGCAGAGCTCCAGATAAAATTACTTTTTGATTGAGTAGGTAGAGTACCACAAATATTTTTGTTTTTAATATATGTAGTTGCTATTTTTGACCGAAGCAATTCAGAGTACGAGATCAGATGGGAATTTGTATGTAAGCGATCATAGCTGGCATACATGAAATGAAATGGGCAAGGAGTCTTACAAATTATTTTTTTCGAGTATTTGACTATTTAACTGTTTTTATGAAATCAACTCAAACTGTTTATTACGAAGATGTTCGCGAGTTCATAGTTTCAGGTGATCAATTAGTTTAAAATATGTAGTTGTTTATATTGATATTTTTATTCGATCTAAAATGATTTTTCTCTATTTAATACCCTATGTAATATTGAGAACCGCATGAGAATTCAATGTGTAAAACAACAATAGCAAATATTAGTATATGTTGTAAATGTATAAAAAATTACGATCTATACTTCTGGAATTCGTTCAGGGTATCGACCAGGGATATGGTCAGGGTTATTAGGATTATACTCCCAAATGAGGTACTCTGGTTCATTGAGGTATAGAGGTGGTATCTCATCACTCGGCTCTCTCTCCTGGCCAAGCAGTTTCTTGTTCCTGAGAAGCAGCTCGGCCACTTTAGCCTTGGTTTCTTCAGAAATGTCTAGAAGACAGAATTTCATTCTATAACAAGGTTCACAAACAGAGGTTTGTTCTATAGTTAAGTCTAATCCCTATTGCCAGATCATCATCATCAGCCAGAAGACGTCCACTGCTGAACATAGGCATCCCCCTTTAACCTCCACACTGAACGACAACCTGCCATCTGCATCCACTGGATGCCCGCGACTCTTACGATGTCGTCGGTCCATCTAGTGGGAGGCCTACCTACGCTGCGTCTTCCGGTTTGCGGTCTCCACTCGAGAACCTTTCTTCCCCATCGGTTAACAGTTCTTCGAGCGATGTGGCCTGCCCATTGCCACTTCAACTTGCAGATTTTAATAGCTATGTCGGTGACTCTGGTTCTTTGGCGAATATCTACGTTTCGGATTTTATCGCGCAAAGAAACTCCGAGCATAGCTCTCTCCATTGCCCGTTGTGTGACTGAGTTTTTCCAAAAGGCCAACAGTTAAGGACCACGTCTCAGCCAGATACAACGTTTTATATAGAGGGATGTTGATAATTAGCTATATCTAACTCTCACAGGTTCAATCTCAACGTTTCTTCGATGATTTTTCGTACGTACATTCAGCATACTAGGTATATCTTCAGAATTGTAAAAATGCGCAGGCGAGACAGTGAACGCACGTTACATGGTTAATTTAAAAAAACCTAAACAATGGTTATAAATGGTGTGGTTTAGCAGATACCCTAGTTTCAGCTATACATTTGTTTGGGCTGATGATGATGGTGATGAAAAAACTATTGCGGAACGAAGGCCGTGCTTTTACAATAAAGGCCTATCTTGTTTCCACTGCTGGATTGGAACCTAGGCTTCTCTCACAGAAGGAGGATAATTAATTTAGATAATTCTAATCCACCATGGCCCAGCGCATGTTCGGTAATGTTATATATTATGCATGTCTTTGAACTTTTAAGATTCTTGGACATACCGGTTTTCTCTTTGCCGTGCTTATGAAAGCCCTTACCGCTGGCTGTCATATACCTACTGGTTTCAACATGTACCTTGTTACTTACTAGTTTTACGAAGGTCTATCCTTTGGACATTCCTGTTCTGTGTAAGGGCTTTTATAAGAGTCACTTCAGGTATGCCAGACAAGTCATTGGATGCCATATCCAGCCTGGTCAGTCCTCGGTTCAGGCTAAGAAGGCCTGCCATCTGTGGGAGGAAAATATTTAAGCATTAAAATGCTATGCTTGCGGCCCTATTTCGTTACGAAATAGGACCGCAAGCGTTAAGCGTTCCTTAACCTTCTTATATGAATGAACGTGTAGATCAAGGATGTTATAAAAACATAGACCTTACAACCTCTTTGGTGATTCAATCCAATGCATTTTGCAAGACACGCATATTGTCAGGGTTCCGTGGCCAAAGCCATACTTGTGGTCATATTCATATAGTTCAGAAATTACATGGTCATAGATAAATTCGAACGAGCGAAGCTGGACAGTCAAATTTCAGAGATGTATCATCCCGACATGATATGATATACTTTTTATGGTTTAGACAAAAAGAAAACTTCAAAACATGCTCTGCACTGTGGTGACATTATCTTTTTGATTTGAAAACTGTTGACGGTGTTTTTACTGTTATGCTTCAATCAATACTTCACACAGGGCGACTTAAAATAAGCAGCTGAACATGTTAAGGCAGTTTTTAGATTTTTTTTGTTCACGCACATCGCCTAAACCCCTGGAAGAAAATGCGGACGGATTTAAATACGGTTTTCACGAATATGCTTAGCTATGACCAGATTGAAGTATAGGCTATGTTATTTTGCGCAAGGGCCGGATTGAGGTAAGAAAAAAGGATTGAAGGTTTATATGAAAATCTACGCGTACGAAGTCGCGGGCAAAAAACTAGTATACAATAAAAATAAAAGTTGTACCACGAGCCTCCTGTAGAGACCCGTACCAGAGACCTGCGGTCCAACTTTTTTATTTTGTTCAGTCACGAAGATAAGTTTTATGAATGTCAGGAAACAAAAATAATAGGTATGTCGTGACAAAAACAAATGAACCTCCGGAAAACATTAGCGTGTTTGTAGTCCAAGCTCTAGTGTAGGCTTTATACACTGTTTTAAACTATCACGGTTGTTCACTAAAGTTATATGATTATTTACGGGATATTTATATCGGGAAATATCGCCGAAATATCGGGAGCTCCTTCCACAACCTTACCACGGTAAATATCCCGTAAATAATCATATAACTTTAGGCTTTATACAGTTGTACTAACTGACTATGTTACCAGTTAATTCATGAACGTTAATTATTGTAGTACCTTTTCAGCGGACTTGCCCTGGAAACCGCACGAGTTCACAATCAAAGTCTGCGGTTTGTCCTTGCAGCGTACGAACGCAGCGGCAAATATAGTCGCACATTCGAATGACATCGGGTTCAGGCTAAAATCTGTTGTTATCTCTTAATATTTTTAGTTCGGACCCAATACTACGAGATATTTAGATAATTAAATTTACAGCCAAACACAATACCAAAAAAAAACAGAAATTTTCGTTTTGATACACCGGTGCCCATTATAATGAAATGAGCAAGCCACATTTAAGCTGGTTTCTTTAGGTGTAGGTATATATATAGAGTTCTAATTTCCACCACCAATCACGCACCATACCTACAATTGCTGAGTACTTAGTGGACTACTCGTTTAAGCAAATCTTGTTAGTGGTGGACCGCGTTTGTCTATTTTTCCCCTTCTGGCCCAGATAGTTTGAATTTTGATTATGTTGAATTCTTTTTCGGCCATAACTTTTCCTGGCAATATTTTTTTTGCTGTCATATTGAAAGTAGCTCTATACTTAGCTGACCACACCTTCACGCCACGTACGCCTATTCTCCTTTAAACTACGATATTTATTTAACGTATATTGTTTCAAATAGCTTGATCCTAAATTTTTGCTAGATCTACCAAACCTAGTAACCAAGTATAAAAAAATTGCTAACCAAGCAGCTCGATTGGTGCGGCAGGTTTCATCTGTAAAGCATAAGCGATGCCCTGTACGCCGACTTCTTTAAATCTATTATTAGCTATTCGGACTACCCTTAGTCCAGGATGTATGTAAATAAATCCTCCTAACGCTTTCATTCCATAATCACCAATCGTGCAGTGATTAAAATCCAATTCTTCAATGCACTCTTTCGTCACTAGGTGTTCGAGGATGTACTTCGCTTTTGAAGAACACAAGTTGCTCCGATTTATGCGAATTACTTTTATATGCCTTAAATGAGCTAGACCGCGACAAAAATATTCGCAATCCTGCATGGAGAACTCGAAATATCTCGGCAAGTAGTTCTCTTCTAATGAGTTTTTACAAAATATCAAAGAAATCTCCCGAAGGTTATAGAGTTTTGCAAGAACAGGTTCTAATGGAAGGTGGTCGAAAACTTTAGGGACACTTGGGATACAGGTGTCTTCAATGACGTCATCATCGTGTGGCGGTGGAGTAGGCTGCCGGACCATTATTAGCTCGTTTATTTTCATTTCGTAAATGTATGGACTGAGCTGTAACCAAACACGCATAGTATTTAAAATGACGTAAACTTCACATGCGAAGATAAGGCGAAGTAAAAGAAAGACTTGCCTCTTAAAAACTTTATACTATTAATACTTGTATTCAGTCAGTGTCAGTGAACCAAAATTTGTCTTCAAAATTTTGCCTATAAGCTCATGCTAGGCATATATTTTTTCCAGTTACCTCAGTACTTGTTCCATTTTCATCGTTTCATCTTTATTCACCGATAGTCACCGACCCTCTAAAATCCCTGATGTGTAGTAAGCTCTTCGTAAGAGAGCCAAAGTATCGAAACCCAATATTCAAGACCAATATAAACTGACTTGATTAACTAAATAGCTTTTGACTTTCATCGTTTCATCTTTATTTACCGACGAATCATCGACCCTCCGTAACCCCTAATAATTATGTGGTAAACTCTTTTCTGAAGTGCCAAGTAGATACCTACAATAGTAAAGAACATAAACTGACCAAAGCAGCCATTGTGACAGCTTCTGTTTCATTAAATACATCTGGGTTGACCTTTTCCAAGTAATCTTGCAGACGTGCAGCCAAATATTTTCCTTTCCAATATTTCACACCCATCTCTTTTCTGTCTGGAAATACTGATGCGTAACACCTCTGCCAGTAGCGTTCATCCTAAAAGGATAAAATACGATCGTTGCTGGTAGTAACAATCAGCATGCATGACAGTACCAGGCGTTTAACTGAAACCCTCGTCACTCTTAATCTGGGACATCACAATTAATGTTCTTTGAATTAAAATGAGCAATACGTTAACTTTGCCGCTGTTCATTACATGATTATATTTATATATTATCCACAATACGAACAAGCAGGACAGGAAGGTTTTTCTCACCGTCAGGTCACATAACATCAGGTGACCTGACGTCAGACACCTAGCCAATTATTAACAATTTCGTTAAGCACCGTGCAGTTCCGACTTAGTGTTGGTATAAAAAGGTAGCTATGCTCCGTCTCTTCATTGGTGGCATTCTATAAGCATCTGAATGTCAGTCGCGCGTGGTACAATTTTAACCACTATATAATGATACCATTTTAACAAACTCAAGGGGTTATGCGTAACCACTTTCTTTCCCATACCCTTTTCCGAGTATATTTATAAGTAACACTTAGCCTACCAAAGAGCTTTTCATTCTACAGTTTCTAAGAGAGGTACTATCTGGCGGGAGGAGCCTGCCACGGGTAAACGGTAGAATCCGTTGTATAAAAAGTGCTTTATCAATACACCTAACGGGATCAAGGCTTTGCTAAGGTTATTGACGGGTTTGTTTGAGTGTACCTATTTTAGTAAACGTAAAATATCTGGATACCTTGATGAGAGGGACACTGAACTTTAGAGGTATATCGTCAGGGTACAGATCCATCAACATGTCTCTGTCTTTCCATAAGATACGGTGTAACGGGTCTATTCTGTGGAATATTCTGGAAAGCTCGAGTGCTGCAAAGAACCGGAGCGGGGCAGGGGTGAGGTCCTTCTCCCACTCGAAGTCGTCGGCCCGCATCTTGCGGGGCTGCTCGCCGGCGGAGTTCTTCATAACATGCGCCGTGGCATACGCCGCCTGCGTGTTTTTGTTAACCTTATACGGGAAAGCGTACGGCATGTTTGATTGTTATTTATACACCAAAATAAAGAAAAATAAATTGTTATAAGGAGAAAACGAAATGTGAAGATGCGAAGTTTTAACAATGTTCATAAATGCCTGCACAAATGTTTGTAATTTTTTGAGCGACGACCAAAGAGAATGCAGTTCCCAATAGATCCGTCCAGATGACAACAACTTGACAAGTAACTGTGTCCATATAACGTTTCCAAAGACATTGAACCTTTTTGGTTTTACGAAAGAAATACTTACCTATCTACCCAGTTTTTAGCAGGAGACTGCACATGCTTCCTTGATCTTTCTGTAACTCAATAGCTGCATTAATTTATTTTTATTAAAGATTCTATAAATAACAGATTGCTTTAAATATAATTTATTGGAGTGGTTTGTGTAGTCGGTAGTATTTAATAATATTAATCAAGTAAAAAACGATTCAGTTCTTTGTGTTAACCGTACAAAGTCCATTACCACCAATCACCATAACACAAACAAAGCATCGGGCATTTCCGCTGACGTTCGTGGACGGTCGGATCAAAACAACGCTGCGCCCAATGAGACCGCGTAATGCCAACATTTTCTGTGTCACTCACTCATTCATATCAATATTGTTACATCGTATCGACCGGTGTGCGCGAAAGTCTTAGCCTGTATTTAATTTAAATATGGATTCTTCTAACAAAAGATCCGAGAAGAACAACAATACGACACAAAACACAAGCTACAATCCGTGGAATTTAATATTCAATCCAAGAAACCGCACAGAGAGTGAGAACAGTGTCAGCTCTAACTCGTCGAATTGTCAGTCAGGTAAACTGTGTAAATAATTATATTTGTCGAAGTAAATAATTAGTTTAACATTTAGGTTTGCTTTAAACGTATTTCTTCGTGCTCTAGATTTCGATTCTTATGATAAGTTTGGTAAAGTAGGTAGGTATTATAGGTACTTACTTTTGATGTGTATAAGGTAGGTAATAATACAAATTTATTTATACTTAGAAGAAAGCCTTTTTATTTAATGCTGTATTATAGGTATATAATTACGTATATTTATTTATCTGACATTCTTACAGGAATACATACCTACTTACAACAACATAAAATGTAAATTAATTTAACTATGATGATATACTTTTAGTAATCATTGGCTCATCATGCTTTATTAATGTCGGCCCAAGCATTTATTTGATATGACAGCTGCAATAAGGTTGTAAAAAAAAAAGGTTGATAAAACATTTTCTTTTAATATTTCACTGAAGTAGGTAGGTATCGGGTCTTACGTTCAAAAACCTAGCGAAAGTGACCTGAATTCGTCATTTTCGATCGGCTATTACAATTTAATTGTAGCTGTCAACGCAAATAAATGCTTGGACTGAGATTAGATTGTTTATTTAGATTGTTATAAATTATGTCTTAAAAGAAATAATCATAGGTATGTTTTGTTAAAAACAAACGCTAAATATTATGTTTTGGGCTGTTACAAAAATTGTTAGTGAAATGAAAAATAATTGGAATATGAAAAAGTTTATTTATATGTTTTCAAAATATTCCCCTCCAACCTCAATACATTTATGCAATCAGATGAACCATATTTCGAAACATTTAAAATGTATCTTGCGGGAGGTGGAAAAATAACCGCTGAAATTCTTCGACGGCCTCTTCAGCAGTGTAAAATTTTCGCCCTCGAATCATTTTTTTTACTGTGGGATAATAAATCGCATGGAGCTAAATCTGGGCTGTACGGAGGATGGGATAACATTTGTACCCCCGAAGTATTCAAATAGTCCATGGCTCTAGCTGCTGTGTGAGCAGTCGCGTTATCTTGGTGAAAAATAATGCCACGGACACACACGGACACCGCTCCTTGGTCGCTCGCTATTCAACTCACCGGAAGCTTGAGGCAGACAAACTTCGCATTACCATTCACTAGTAACTGTTCTACGGTCTTCTAGTGGAATTACTGCTACTGGTCGACACTGCGTCGAAAAAAAACCAGCCTTTTTTTTATTAACGCTCCGACCGTGTACAACTTTAGTGTGCAACTCATCTTCAAATACCTATAGCATGGATTGTTAATTTGTGAGAGGCTCGTAGCTGCATGTAGATCCAAATTTCGGCAGTTGTTAGGATATAGGATACGTTTTGGGAAGTTCCTCTTTCGACCTTTTCTAGCATATACCTACCTATTTGCACCAATCAACACGACGGGATTTGTGCTCTTCGGTGAGAGAATGAGGTATCTATCGCGAAACAAGCTTCCTAACTTTAAGGTGCTCATGCAGGATGGTGGAAACTGCCTGTGTTCCAAACTACAGTTCAGCCTGAATCTCTCAATGTGTAATGTGGATAATAATCTCCCGCAATAGCCACTCTACCTTGATAACATTTTCATAAGTTACTGCAGTAACTGATTATTGCAGTTGTAAGTCGGTCGGGTCTGGGGTTGTCGTTTAGGTTCTCTCGACCACATTTAAATTCACGAAACCAATAAGTAAATGTTGCTAATGCAGGAGCAGACTCCCTAAATGCAGCTTGTAAATTTTCGTGAGATTCCTTTAAGGTTAAGGTCCTTGTTTATAATCATTAAATATCATAGCACGAAAAGCTTCCCGTGAGACGTAACAAAATAAGAGTGACAGATAATCTTTAAGAATATTTTTTTTAAGACTTACACATTAGTTGGCCAATGATTTTTAACATAGAGATTTGTATTTAAATTAGCCGTCAATTCTAATTTGTTTTGTGGCAAAAAAACGGAACAACATTTGTATAGGCATTAAATTAAAATATCCTCTGTATCAGGTTGGATGCCACAAGTTCACTTAACTTGAATGTCTGTTTTCCGTATGCTGGTTCAGTGCTCCAACTTAATTCAGTTTGATCTTCGTTGTCTTGGCAGTAGCACGTCAGACGGCAATACTAAAAAAATTAAATTGCGCTATAGTAAACTGTAAAAATCTTAGATTATATACCTACCAATGTAAGGTAAAAACCCTTCGAAAGCAAGCGGCCTTGCAAATTAAGTTAAGGCACTAAATTACTGGGTTATTTTGGTCATACAATTTGACGTGCTTGTAGCATCCTTGATAAAACTGTGTACCTAAAAATACAAAAAACATAATGGTCGTCGCCACATAAAAAGGAAAACAATATCGTTAAGTTTTGTAAACAAACAAAACGGCCACATGGTTCGAAGCGCGCCTCTATTTATAGCTGTTACAAGCCACGTAGCCTTCCAAAGAGATTGTAAGCCGGTTTTAGTAATACCACACAACCAAACAGAATGATTCACGGTGCCACTAACGCATACAAAATGCACAATGCAATTAAGGTAGATAAGTACATAATTTTGTTTGTTTAAAAATGTGCATGTAAAAAATGTTTTAACTTTCTGTTTGTAGAAGTCCATCATTGAAGAGAAATTATACTTTTTGGTAACATTAAAATAATAACTAAGAACTAGACTTATGAAAAATGAGCGACAATTCCTAATTGAAAAAAAAAAAATTTGTTTTGTTTTTAACCGATTTCATAAAAAGAGGAAGGTTCTCAATTCGGTCCATATTTTTTATTTTTTTCTGTATGTATGTACCTACATCGATTTATTTTTTAATTACTTACATCAGGCGAGTAGGCGGCCACGCGCATGCCTTTTTTACAATAAAAGAAAAAAAAATGTGACATTTTAAATTTTATATTGATAAAGTATTTGACATTTCAAATATGAAAATGGAAACTGCTTAGGTATTTGTAAATATATTTCTATTGAAAATTGATTGAGGTAGAAGTAAAAGGTATTTTCATTTTATTCATTTATGTAGGTACATCGATTTCTGAATATTTTGTAAACCAATTAACGTTTTAAATTTTTAATAACGGTAGATCACTGGGTTTGGGTTTCGCCAAAGAACCAGAGTCACCGACATAGCTATTAAAATTTGCAAGTCGAAGTGGCAATGGGCAGGCCACATCGCTCGAAGAACTGTTAACCGATGGAGAAGAAAGGTTCTTGAGTGGAGACCGCGAACCGGAAGACGCAGCGTAGGTAGGCCTCCCACTAGATGGACCGACGACATTGTGAGAGTTGCGGGCATCCAGTGGATGCAGATGGCAGGATGTCGTTCAGTGTGGAGGTTAAATGGGGGAGGCCTATGTTCAGCAGTGGACGTCTTCTGGCTGATGATGATGATGATGGCTGGGTTAAATAAATTATTATGTTGCTTCAAAGGCATCATTTTTGCGTAGTTAGGTATTAAAACTACAATATCAAACATCAAGTAAATTTTTTTAATGTACATAATTAACATTATCGGTAAATAATTGCTAGCTTGTTATTGACATTATGATAACAGGTTTACATCGCAAAATATTTGCTGAGACAGTTTACATAAAGTTGAAGCAAAAAATCGTGATTGGCACCTACTGCAGCAGTAAACAACGAGGTAACGGTGACACTAATGTAGGTACAATAATATTGTGAAAAACATACATAACAACCGTTTTTGCTTGTGAAAATGGTAGGTAATGTTTTGACTGAATAAGTGTAAGATTTCTTTTCACTCATGTCCTTTTTTCTTGTTAAAAACATTGATTGCTTTTCGCAATCAACTAAACAGAATCGCTTGAAACAGGTGAATGTACTTACTGTTTTCTAAATTGCTCCGGTTACCCTGGTTACTAATTTGGCCGTTGTATCAGTGTTTTTGATTATCTTACTAAATAAAAATCTTAAATTCATTTATTCATTATCTGACAGACAACACAACCTAATAAAACAGCTGATTTTAGAAGCATGAAACTTTGCACAAGTACCTATCTACATCTACACTAATATTATAAAGAGGAAAGATTTGTACC
Source organism: Agriopis leucophaearia (assembly GCA_949125355.1). Lineage (NCBI taxonomy): Eukaryota > Metazoa > Arthropoda > Insecta > Lepidoptera > Geometridae > Agriopis > Agriopis leucophaearia. The sequence goes on from OX421262.1 coordinate 13,926,838, forward strand.
TATTTTTGTATGTTTGTAATGAATACGCTCCGAAACTACTGAACCGATTTGAAAAATTCTTTCACTGTTGGGAAGCTACACTATCCCCGGGTGACATAGGCTATATTATATTTTGTAGCGAGGCCGAAGGCCGAGCTTACACTCGTGCGAAGCCGGGGCGGACGGCTAGTTCCTTATAATTAGGTATAACGTCGGTGACCTCGGTGAGCACTAAGGAAAGATTTTTGAATATTCATCATAATTTTTTTATGGAAGTTCGTCATGTTTGAAGTTAGAAACGTGGAAGTTGTTGCTTAGATTTAGTTTATTTATTTATTTATTGTATTGGAATCTCATAATATAATAAACCATAATATAATAAACTCGTTTCGTTACTCATAAGGGAGTTAAATAGAGGATGAAAGTTTGTCAAGAAGTTTGATAACTTTTTTAAGTTTGTAATTTACGTTTAAACACAAGATACAGGTTTATTACCGCGTATTTATATGTTAAAAACCCGTCATATTCTAATCTTAGTAGGTACCTATGGATAATGACAACAAAAATCCTAAAAGTTGGCTCTTGAAATTGATGATAGAAAACCCTATCGGACAAATGGCTAGTAGGTAAATAGATAAATGTCTGACATTTATCAGAATTGAATAAACTCGAAGAAAAAATCAATTTTACATGATACTATCTATCATCCAATACCTATTCTGTGTCAATGCCACAGAATAGCGTTTTATAGTGTAATTATAAAACAATTTTATTGATGTTACGAGCCTTGGATACAGGCTGTGTCTTTACCGTCACAGTTGACCATCGATCGCTAGGTCAACTAGAATTGACAACTAATATATGAGATTAGTGTTGCTAAACTGAAACCTGATAACCTCGCCTTGCTGTATGTACTTGGATTTCGGTGGAAAATGAAGGTTAAATATAATAATATTAATAGAAAAAGATTCAAGCAAGAGCCGAAAATTTGAGATTTAATGAGATTTAAGAGAGCTCTACAATAGTTACTTCAACGCTAAAAAATTACTTCCATTTTATAAAATGTTGTTTTTCGCTTTACAATTACACAGTAAAATTAAAAATGCCAAAAACATACGTATCAAGGATTAAACGTTTTTTAAACATTATTTCCTTTTTCTTATCTATTATAATAATAAAGAGCCATTTGATCTTCCTCATTCCCAATGATACTGCGTATTAGCTTAATTATTCAATACGAAGTGTGTTGTATTAAACATCTAATAATAACATATTGAGAACTGATTTCCATTATAATTGCTTTCCAATCTAATAGATTAGCTTATAATATACAATAATACACATATCAAAACATAATCGAGGCGAGACTTGAGAGATGCGAGATGCTTAGAATGTCTATATACTTATAATTGATCGGGTGAAGCGAAAGACTTCGATTCTAAGGTTAAGATAAAGGTCAGGTTTTAGATTGAGTTAGATTTAGGTCGGCATTTGTATGTTTGTGAGTTTTGATGTGAAACATCTATCAGCGCACCTTGGCAGTATAACTGGCTCGTATGCCGTGATGGATGTTTATGTCATATGCTCAATATCTCTTATGCCGTCATGTTTCACATCTGCCGGCGGGCGTCCCGTGACGGCCAACTTTTTGGAGTTTACTCCTTAAGAAACGATTTGAGTTATAAGGCCCGGTACGGAAATTTTATGAGGAGTAAAATCAAGTGTAACACGAAAAGTTGAGGCGTTACGTAGAAAGAGACAAACATATATCTGTAGGATTGAACGTGTAAAAGAATGAGATGGAATACATGTGTTGCGCGCCTGCGCGCAACACATGTATTCCATCTCATTCTTCTGCTGCCGAGTAAACTCCAATCGTGCGTCGTAGCTGACACACACACACTTCTTTTATTTTTGTATATGTTTGACGATACCTTTCCTATAGTTGATTTGGTTTTCATGAAATGTTATGAGTATATAGCTAATCCATTCAATGTTTTTTTTAAGTTTGATAATAATCATAATCTGGTCTAGGATTTGCGAAAATACAGGGATCAATCATGAAGTCTTATTTCGAAGCGAACAGTACGTAATCAACGAACTGCTAGTCTGTGGAATGCGCTGCCTGAATGGGTGTTCCCTGGTAGTTAAAATCTGGGTGTCTTCAAATCACGAGTGAATCTGTTTCTTCTAGGCAAGTGTGCTCCATCGTAGACCCCATCATCGCTTAACAACAGGCGAGTTGGCAGTCAAACGCAAGCCTATTCCTAAAAAAAAAGTTTTTAGTGAAACAAAATTAAAACTTATAATTTTTATTTTTATCTTAATTTTTAACTATAAAATGACTGTTTCGAAAAACAGACATTATTTAAACATCATAATATGGATACAACTGCGATCACTGGCATTAAATTACCTTCATAATAACATACGTTCACATATTATTGTTAATGAACGAATGTTTTTTAATAATAACCTTTGATGACCGTTATACAACAATAATAATAATCAGTATAATCAGACTCGGTAAAAGTTATTACTACTTTGCTATCTAGAGTGTGTCAGTAAATTAATTAAACCTTGATAATACAATATCTTGATAGTCCAGCTACAGACAGGTATCAATAGACAATAATTAGGTACTTGCATAGATTACAACTTAGGTACTTATCTATATAAATACAGGGTCAGTTACCATCTTCGTATGGGCTACCTCTGTACATCAAATTAAACAACTTTTGCTATACCACTTTTCGAAATTCGCAAAAAAAAACATTCCATATAAAAAAACACGGTCCCGCCAAAATATATGAAACAGCTGGTATTTTTCGCGAATTTTGCGACGTTTACGTTAAGAGGATTTGCCAACGGTTTGCCGGTAACTATGGATATCAAAAATACGTCAATAATTGTCATATAGTGTCGTACCCAAAGATAACAAAATCATCTTAAACCTCACTACAAGTATATTTCTTTTTAAACACCCGATAATATTCCCGAGCTGATAATGTTCAAACGGCTCGATAATTTTTCAGGAATCACAACTATGAACTCTCTCAATTAAGACATCTTTCAAACAAAACAATACTAAATCAAAATTGATTCAGCTGTTTGAGAGCTACGATGCCACAGACAGACACACAGACACCCCACTTTTTGCGTCGGCTGTTAAAAAGAAATAAGTAAACACTAGCACTATACTGCGGCGTTTCTTCATGTAACTTATTTTTCATGTGCACAATAAAGAATTACTTATTTACTTTGTTTAGGCCCGGTGTAAGCGGACTAAAACACATTTTTATGCTCTAGTGCATAAAAGTTTTTGCTTTTGTGCATTAGAGCATACCAGCTCTACCAGACATACCTACTTCCTTACGATGTTTTCCTTCACCGTTTTTGAGCGATGGCATCGAACTGCACATAACGTGACATAACCAAATACCCCAGTACTTCCCGCAAGTAAACTAGTAATTCTTTTTTTTTTTTTTTTTTTTAACCTATGCTGTCCCACTGCTGGGCAAAGGTCTCATATACTTATAATATAAATATTCATATATAATATAAATAAAAATAAAAATAAATATAAATAACCATTCATATATAATATAAATAAAAAACATCGACAAAGATACAAAATAATAGGAAATAAACATCGAGTCAAAACCGTATAAATATAGAGTCAAAACAGGCATAAAAACGTCTGTGCGTCGTTGTACATACTCGTACCTAGACATCAATTATATCGTTCACAATGCCCCATTTACTTAATTTAGACGTTATGTTGCTTGCATAGTGTTCAATGTCGCTTGTCCGCTATGTCATCGTAGCACTGGCATCGCGCGGTGTTGTAGTCGGATCGCGGTTGTATTACATCTAAGCAAAAAGTCGGCGCAATGCGTAGCGTTTAGGTTTGGACATTTTTTTGGCACGATTGTGGCTATCTCGATGGTAATAAACTGAAATTAATTTGTCACGAAAAAATAGCACATAACTGTATCCTCAGATGTGTACCTTATCTACCTATTCGATGTATAAATTATATCTTAATTAATTCACAGGAGCCCAGTTTGGAGGACTTCAGAGGCAGACAAGCAAAAACGAGGAGTATTTGTGGATGATGTAAGTTTAAGCCTATATATATGGCTTCCCTATGGTTTTATTTAAGCAAGTCTTGTAGTGTGTACAGGGTTCCAAAAAACGACGTTACTAAGCCGAAAAGAGTTCATTGTATCTATCATTATGAAACCTTCACTACGGGACTAACTCTGAATTAGCGAAAAAAAACAGCTGCCGAAAAATGTCGTTCTCACTCAAAGATACTCCATTTTCTCGATTTTCGTTTTACTGGCTGACATCCGTCAAAAAATTGCAATCATACTGCGTTTTTCAGTTTTTCGCAAGTATGTTATAAAACCTAATGTTGTATAACGTCCTTGGTTTTTCGTTATTCTTACATCAATTTCATTTTGACATGTATCAAAATATTGCAACTGTAATGCATTTTTCCCTCTATTGGGGCTTCTCGTGATTAATGAATTACTGCATATTGTCGATGCTCAAATCACTGGCATCTGTCAAAAAATCACGAATTCAAATAGAACGGCTGTCAAGGCATTTTTGTAAGAAATTTGTTGTAGCCACTTGCACACATCTAAACCCCTAGCAACTGTGTTGGCAAATGTGTCCCGGAGTTCGACGCGTTGACATAAATAAGAATGTTCAATCAAGGTTCTGTCACAATACCTGGCGCCAAGTTTTCCTTCTATTTACTTCTCTTTTCTGTGATTTTTTCCCCCTAACCTTGTCAAAAATGACAAATGTTACAGAGCGGTGTGAAGGTTAGTCGGCCGCGGACAATTTGACCACAAGGAAAATTATTCCTGTTAGACAAATCAGGCTATCCAGTCTTATCACGCGGAAGAACCCCATAAAATAGCATGCCAATAATTTTACGAGCTGTAGACAAAGAATAAACCAACGAATGAATGCATTGTTATCATGATAAGTATAGACATCTGCTTCAGATAAATGTATGAAGTTGCAAATCGATGAATCCTGGCCGATCGCCAAAGCTGGTGTAACGGGATATGAAGCGCATACCGACAAGCAAATATTTGCACACACGGTGGCAAATGAAAATGTCACTCAGCTATTATATTTTCTCTACTCACGAGAAACTTTTTATCTAGTCATGAAATCATTAAAATTTCGAAAAACGACACCAAAACCGCTTTATGGTTGACATTCCGAAAACCCGTACGAAGCGCTTTGATTCCACTTTTATTGTGCGAACTGCTAGTTTGTGGAATGCACTGCCTGAATGGGTGTTCCCCGATAGTTACAATCTGGGTGTCTTCAAGTCAAGAGTGAATCGGTTTCTTCTAGGCAAGCGTGATCCACCGTAGCCGCATCATCTCTTAACATCAGGCGAGGTGACGGCCAAGCGCAAGCCTATTCTACAATAAAAAAAAATGAGAACATTAAAAAGAACATTCAATAAATGATAGATTTGGTTCACAATTCTATCCAACAATAACTTCATGGTTATAACAGACAAGAGTTATTATAAGTCTCTTAGCTGAGGTAGGTACCTAGATTGAATAAAGTTGAACAAAACCGTAAATTCTGATCACTTCTACTAGGGTTTTTAAAATGTTTATTGCAACTGACAGCTACAATAACGTTGTAAAAATCTGATTAAAACATTTTGTTTTAATATTTAACTTTAGCATATTGGCTACTAGCAACAATCTTATGTTCAGAAAGCTAGTTAAAATGATCAGAATTTACTGTTTTGGTCCAAATTTTTACAGTGTTATGGAAACAACATCCACAGTCCACAAACTATTCTCAGATGTTAAATAACTGCTTACATATGTTTCTAATCCATTCAGGAGTATACTTTAGATACTATCCAATAAAATCTACTATTCTTGAGAACAAACTGGGCTGAATTCTTGGTCCCATTTGTCCAATTGACCGGCCCGTACAACTTGTGTAACAGTGAACTTGACCCTTGAAGGGATCTTTTGTCTAAATGAAAGTAATTTATTTCTCGTTTGAGTAACGAGGGTTGTAATGTAACCGGTTGCAAATCCAAGATGTCCAGCGGTTCCAGAATTCTCGTAATGATCACCCGACACCTGCGGACCGTCTCTACAGTGTAAGAAATCATGGATGATAAGGAAACTTTCAGAGAGAAACGTTTTCCTGGAAGCTTTCGTAATTAACTGAATAGACAGGATAGCGATAAATATTTTTGTATATAAATACATTTGAATAATCAATCAAAGATTAAGTAGTGACTCTAATTTTTTTTAACCCCCAATAAAAGTGCTGGTAATATTAAAACTGCTGAATAGATTCTCTTCAGCTCTATAACTAAAACAACGATGAAGTCAAGTTTGAACAAAAAAAAAACAAAATAAAAAAAAATTCAGTTGTTTGGGAGTTACGAAGAAAAGATGCCTCAGATAAACACACAGACACATATGCAGACAACACACACAGCCACACAGAAACACAGAGGTTTTCTCTACCAAAAACTTGAAGCGCTTATATTATATCAGAACATTAAAACCGATTTAAATTATTTTTAATCAATGAACATTATATTTACTTAAATTCTTCATCAAAGCTATTAGTTTCAACAATATGAACATCAGTCATCTGCCGCGTGCGAAGTTTAACAAAGGAATATATTTTTCATGAATATATTTTATTTCATTTTATATTGAATTTTATTTATAAATATATTTTTCACCTTATTATTTTCCAAGTAAATGTCTTTCAGTTTTTCAGTTTTTAAAATATCTTTAATTCACATAAAACTTTTTTTTTTTTAATACATTGGACATCTCTTTTAATTAAGTCCTAGAGGTACAAAGAAATACTACATAAATACGTTTTCAAGCTCAACACTTATATATACTTATAGCTGGTGAGGTAAAAACAATTAATAGGTTATACTTCAAATATTACGTTTGCATCAATCAAGTTCAAGTAAATGTCTGCACACACGTGAATTATATTCTATCAGATTCGTTTCAAAGGTCAGAGTCAAGACTATTTTTATTTTATCTCAATAGTTGAAAAAATAACAATATAATGATATTAATGTGTTCACGTGCGTAGTTAACTTTTTAAGTACCTTCATCTACACTAATATTATAAAGAGGAAAGATTTGTACCTATTTTTGTATGTTTGTATGTTTGTAATGAATAGGCTCCGAAACTACTGAACCGATTTGAAAAATTCCTTCACTGTTGGGAAGCTACACTATCCCCGGGTGACATAGGCTATATTATATTTTGTAGCGAGGCCGAAGGCCGAGCTTACACCCGTGCGAAGCCGGGGCGGACGGCTAGTATCTTATAAATTAATTATTCACTCTATCAGTCTTTGAATTTCGGAGTGAGAATCACGGGATGAGAAAATGAACAAAAAGTTATGTTACATAGACAGATATTATTACTTAAGGTCAATGATCACGATCACTGAAGTGAGAATTTTTTCGTTTAGATCTCTTTTCTGTGATCACGATAGACACGCTATGCTTTAAAATTCGCGAAAGCCCAAAAACTTGCGTCAAAATATAATACTGAAAGGTAAAGAAATGTATGACGCAAACGCAACCTATCAACTCCTGCTGCCAATTGTTAAGACCGTTAAAGTTTTTGTAGGCCGAACAAAAAGCCTATAATGTGTCCCATTATTTAATAGTAGATTATGTACCACGCGAGGGAGTTATATATAGTCCTGAGTGAAGCGAGGGGTTCAAGCTGCCCAAGACGAAGACAGGCTTTATTACAGAGGAGCATACTCTACTTTTCACACCTTCTGCGAGACAATAAAAAGCCAGGTTTTACTGAAAATCACAGCACCAAACACCGTCTTTTGTTTTACATTCTTTGTAAACGCACCTTTTTTTTGAGTTCTGCTCATGGTGGCCAGTCGATTTTCTAACAAACCTCTTTACAATGCCATATGGGCATTTTTTTACTTAGAGTTTCCCAGGAGTTTCCACGCGAACTTAACGTTCCAAATTCAAATAACTTTATTCCCTAGGGAGTTTCATAGAACTTTATGTCCCTTAAGAGATAATGCTTCACTTTACACACACACACACACACACATCATCAGCCAATTAACGTCCACTGTTGGACAAGGCCTCCCTCATAGAGAGGGGTGTTGCCATAATACCCACGCTTGGCAGGCGGCTTGGGGATCGCAGTACGTTCACTGTGTACTATTAGGACGCTGCTGCCCATGCCCCAACCACCGGAGGTTCTGGTCGCAGTTTTAGGACATACCCGGGTCAACTTTACGTTGAGGTGTAATTGGCATTGTCGAGAAGGTGGTGTGAAAATAAATATTTTAACCGACAGATAGACAGCCGAAACTGCCGTGCTTCCAACACAGGCCTTGTAACAAAGAACAATGTGATTTAATATACACAAAACCACTTTTGCAACATATTACCTATCCGTTATATTATTGTGCAAGACGAGTAAACCTAGTTATATCGTTCTACAGTTAGTTACCTTCAAAAAGATATAATTAAAGAAAAACAAAATATTCGACTGCAAAATGTATGACACTCTGGACATTAAGACGAATCTAACGACAGCTAACATCTTAATCGATCAATCCGTTTAGGCTATAAGATAAAATAAAGAAATTATAAAATAAAAAAGCTATCAAAAACCATCTTGGGCTTCGATCATGTATTTCTGATAGAAGGTCTTTTTGTCGAAAATGTTAACATTATTGATCTTTCACGTGCTCCTTACTATTTACTCTTGAGTAGCAATTTCGTTTCTACTATGACTATACAATTTAATAATTCTCAATATAAAAAACCGACTTCATAAAAATGTCAGAACTGGACCAAATGGGACGTTACGGAAAACACCAGCTTTCAAATACAAAAATAAATATCAAAATCGGTTCACCCAGTCGAAAGTTATGAGGTAACAGACAATAAAAAAAAACATACAGTTGAATTGAGTACCTCCTTCTTTTTGGAATTCGGTTAAAAAACGCGTCGCACATAGATAGTGGTGTAGGTCAAACAACGCGGCCAAAGGCATGTATTGTGACGTGCTATGTATATCTCAATGTCAAATACTGGGTCTGAACATAACACAATCTTTATCTAACACTAGCCGTCCGCCCCGGCTTCGCACGAGTGTAAGCTCGGCCTTCGGCCTCGCTACAAAATATAATATAGCCTATATATGTCACCCGGGGATAGTGTAGCTTCCCAACAGTGAAAGAATTTTTCAAATCGGTTCAGTAGTTTCGGAGCCTATTCATTACAAACATACAAACATACAAAAATAGGTACAAATCTTTCCTCTTTATAATATTATAGTGTAGATGTAGATAGAGACTGTGCAGTCATAGAGAGTAATAATTATGATTTAAGAGTAAGTAGAAATGTATTAATTGAACATTTCTTTACTGATTTAAAATGAACCACCAAATTGTAATAAATGAATAATAAAAAGGCCATCTCGGCGTGATTGCAAAACCATTAAAAGTTCATAAGAATCTTGTAGTCAAACGATGAATATTAATTATTTTGATAATTAGTTATTCAACGAAAAAGTAAATATATATATTTTAATTTACTTACCAGCATTGGCAAGCATTTTGGGAACAATTTCCATTGGTAGCGGTTTAATAGATTTTTAATAGTTAGGGTTTATAATTTGTTCTTCTCTGTTCATACTTTTTTCTGTTATCTATAGATATAAATAAAAATCAAATGCTGTTCGTTAGTAAACGCATCACTTGAGAACGACTGGACAGACATGCATCGACATACTGACGTAGCGATGCATATTTTTTTTGTAATAGTGCGAATAATGTTTTTAGGGAAAGAAAAAACAGAAATTTTGTCATGGAAAATATGGAAAAAACTTGTTTTTTTCTATAGGATTTTTGTATGAACTCATGACCACATGTACGTACAATGCACCAATTTTTTATGGACAATATCTGTAGGGTTAACAGTTGTATGAAACCGTGTGAAACTTAAAACTTGAATACAACTTATCTTCAGTAAAGTTTTTAGTAAAACAGTAACATTATAATTATATAATTTTTGCATACCCAAGGTACCTATCTCTGGCATTATCAAAACAATAATACACTACTAAGTAATTAATTAAAATCTATACTTTAATTTAGCTACTTCAGACAAGGTCTGTTAGGTTCAAATCATGTCATGGTGGCATTGGCATAAGCAGTGCATGTACTCTTGGTAGAAGCGCTCTTCTGCACTATGCCCCTATAAGCGACATTGAACTCTAAAAATCCTCGAGTGTTTTTGCAACACGCAAACACTTCCAAAGATGCAAAATCAGATCAAATTAGCTTAAAGAACTCGTCATTCAACAGAACATGGCCTATCTTAAGTAGCACAAGGAGGGAATTTACACGCGATTGCAAAAGACGAGTTTATAGCAATAATGGTAGGTGTAGAAGGTCGACCGCTCGCGCTCGGCTCCGGCGCAGGCTGCGAGTGATGCAGTCTCAGCGGGCCCGCACGAGTGAGGGAGACGACCTCACCAGCTCGGGCCGGCTTCCCCTCTTAGCAATGTCGAAACTTAAGGTTGCATGCGCCGCGCCGCACCGCCTCCGCGGGCTCGCCGCAGTCAGCACTCGGACCACACCACAACATACCAATCTTGGACCGTACCGTGTATCGAAAGTGACAGTGTATCAGAATGGAGCACGTGTCCCAAACCCTGACACCGGGATAACGTCGCAGGACAGACTGAATACATTTGCGTGCACCAGCTGTGGTTAGTTAAGCCCTGTGTTCATTGAAACCGAAATGTTTCCTTATTGATTTCCTGTGCTTTGTTTTCTGCGTGTAATAAATGTGATACATTTCCTAGAGTCGTTCACACTTAATTTACTAAGGGATACGACTATAAAGCAAATGGGACATTAGAGAACAAAGAAGATGCGCAGGCGTGCTCTATGTTCAATGAACGTCAATGTCAACAGAACCGGTTGGTCGATTACCGCGACTGCGTAATCCGCTCTACTGCTCAGATAAATAATATTATACCATTAGCCTTGATTCGTTTGGACTAGTAACGCGTTTCTTTGAATAAAATTTTGAGTGAATTTGTTTACACATATCTTTTGTTATTCTTATGTGCGTGCGGGCCTAAAATTAATAGGTTATTACTAGGAAAATGTGCTACATCTTCGACTGCAGCAACACCACTTTCCATCAGGTGAGAACACAGTCAAAGTTTAGGCCTACTTTGATGTTAAAAAACTTTGACATCTAAAGCACTATAGACACATAATGACCTATCTTGCCTTATGACAATTTCAGGTTTTTGTACTTTGGTACAGTTGGTAATCGATAAATGACAAAACTTGGGCTGTTAATTTTTACTCAGTATTAAAAAGTGTATTATAAATTCAAGAAAACCTTCGTTAACTGGCTATTTCACAATTCATACGCAAGTTATGATACATTTCATATAGCCGGTGACTGGTCCGCCGCGCCGTGCACTCAAGTATGGCCCCAAGGTGAATACTATTAGTATGTTTATGTTTCTGACTCTTAAAACTGGTTTCATGCGTCATACTGCTTCAGGATGAACATGACTTGTACGTTGTATGTAGAGTTGTCCAACTCAACATCTTTTTTTGGGAATCATAACTTACTAGCTGTACCCGCGACTTCGTCCACGATTTCTTCAGAAAAAAATAGCCTATGTTTGTCCTTATGATACATACAATTACTTTGCAAAATTTTATTGAGATTGGTTTAGCCGTGATTGCTTATAATATTATAAGTGTGATTTACTCCATTCCAGCCCCTGATCTTCAATTTTCAGTGCTGAGGCAAAAGCTTAACATCGACGCCTCTCGCAACCCCATCCCTCGGCCCGTGCCTAGGATTAAGGATCGTGCAAATTTTTAATTTGGCTCCTTAAGTTGGCGGCGGGACATGCACTTTGGTTGCTCTCTAGATCCGGGGCTGAATCCATAATTTTCATTTCGTCAGTAGTACCATAATAAGAGTGAGTAACATATAAAGTAGAATTCAAGTATTAAAATAAGATAAAGCAAAATAAAATTATTTACGGAAGTTAAAAAGTTAAGTTTAAATTTCTGTCTTGCAAGCCTTTTTTTCAAGCTTTTCATTCTAATTACAAAAAAAATGGCGATTTTGTTTTTTTTCTTATTTCCTTTTGGCATGTAGGTATACACTTGTGGGCTTACCTGCATGTGGCAATTTAGGGTCAATTTTCAACCATACACAGGTAGTATGTATGTATATGTACGAATATGAAAACTGCCTACGTACTTATAAATATTTTTTTTTGAGTACTGTATGCAAGCACTCACTATGAACTTTATTGTATACAAGCTTTTTTGCCCGCGACTTCGTACGCGTAGATTTTCATATAAACCTTCAATTCTTTTTTCTTCCCTTAATCCGGCCTTGCGCAAAATAACATAGCATATACTTCTATCTGGTCATAGCTAAGCATATTCGTGAAAACCGCATTTAAATCCGTCCGCATTTTTCTTCCAGGGGTGTAGGAGATGTGCGTGAACAAACAAACAAAAATTCTAAAAACTGTTCCTTACATGTTCAGCTGCTTATTTTAAGTCGCCCTGTGTGAAGTATTGATAGAATCATAAAAGTAATAAATAACACCGTCAACAGTTTTCAAATCAAAAAGATAATGTGACCACAGTGCAGAGCATGTTTTGAAATTTTCTTTTTGTCTAAACCATTAAAAGTATATTTCCGGCCAGTTTCGCTGGCCACGGAACCCTGACATAATGCTTGTCTTTACACGCTCTTGGCTAGTTATTTCTTATTTCGCGTGCATTTGTATGTATACCTTGATTAAAAAGCCATGAAATGGAACTACTCTATTTATCTGTTAAAATATCACAGTAAAATAAAATTATTTCTATATTCTTATTCTTATTGCAAATATACACTGTATTCTTCTAAAAGCTAAGTTTATATACCCTGCACAAAGGGTGCAGCAATGAATTATGTAGTGGCTGTTCACAAAACCAGACCACAGACATAAACATATAAATTTAAGTATAGTTAAATCTATTACATAAATATTATATATACTATTCAAACTTAACCTAGGGTGAAGTAATTTTACAAAACAAAAAAAAAACATACTTAGTGTGATAGGTTACTTAATTATATATGAGATGATACAAAACTTATGACGCTACTTTCTTAACTATTTATATATCGATATTTATTTTCTAATTATAATTTTCTAAAATGTATCGTCGAAAAAATCTTTTATCTCGTAATAACATTTTTGGGTTAGAAACTTACGAAGTTGGTTCTGGAAAAATGTTATTATTTCTTTCTTTCTTTATTGCGTCCGGAATTTTGTTGTATAGGTTTATTTTCATGTACAAAGGGCCTTTTTTGAATACTTCTATTCGCGGGACTGTATTAAAATAGGATGCGGTATATTTTGTGTTTTAAATGCTAACATAGAATAAAACCATGAGAATGTAATATGGAGCTTGGAGCTTCCCGGTGTGGTACTGGATGTAGATGCGACCTGGGCTATAGGGACAACGTCATGTATGCGGTCGGCTAGGTCTGCCAGCACATCGAGTGATGACGTCATCTGCTGCGAAGCAATGATGGTCTGCGTGCTGTTCGGTAGGCGGCTGGTCCAAATCATGCGTAAAAAGTCTTCTGGAACTCCGGGGCCTGCTAGGTGTCGTAGATGACGTAAAAATTGAGAAGGCTTACGATCACCTAGCTCCTTGTGTGTTAAAAGTTGCTGTACCTTTTTTTCTCTTGATGCGGACAAACGTTTAATTAGCTCCAGCTTGAGTTTTTCGTACTTCTCGGTCACAGGCGGATTGACGATGATGTCTTCGACTTCAGCTGCGTATTGCGGGTCAAGTTGTCCAATCACATAGTAGAACTTGGTGCTATCTGCAGTGATGTTGGAAATCGCGAATTGGCCTTCGATCTGGGCGAACCAAATCGCCGGCTTCTCGGGCCAAAACGGTGGAATTCGCACGCCAACTCGGAATACATTGTCATCATCTTTATTCTTCGTGTCAGCCGCAGTGCTATCAGTACGATCTAGCGGCATTCTGACCTTTGTCGGTGGTGTACGGTCCATTCAGTGGTCACCAATTATAGTGGATTTGTACTATTTATATAGAAGGAGAGGGTTAAGCTAGGTACCGACAATGGAAGAAAATAGCTGAGTCCGAAAGAAATTATAAATTTAATGCAAAGAAAAATCTTAGACAAATCTTAGAAAAAGCGAATGACAATTCCATTTGAAAATCGGTGTTCTTTTATTTTTTTTCTTTTCGCGCCCCAGCGCCACACGTCGTGGAAAATTGGAGAAATTCACGAAGGTTGGCGCAAGGAGTATGAGTACGCCACACTCCTACTCCATGCACTGGAATGAATCACCAAAGAGGTTGTAAGGCCTATAACATGCTTGATCTACACGTTCATTCATCTAAGAAGGTTAAGGAACCTTCTTTAAATTTAAACTGATTAACCGAATGACAGTTGACAGTTTCAAAATTTTAATGGCTATGTCAATAACATTCTCTTTACTTTGGATCTCCTTGCTTGAGGCTATGTGACGATCCTCATATTACGTTTCGGGTAACGAAGAAATAAACCATTGATTTTTATTTTCGTTTATGTAAAAATAAAGAATTAAAATAAATGATATAAGATAGCCTATGTTTTAATCTGGTAATTTCTAAGCATATTCGTGAAAACCGCATTTAAATCCGTCCAGTGGTTTAGGAGATGTGCGCGGACAAACAAACAAACAAACAAACAAACAAACAGACAAAAATTCTAAAAACTGTCCTATCGTGTTCAGCTGCTTATTTTAAGACGACCTGTGTGTTTTTTTTTTTGTTATCTCGCAATTACAGATTTTTTTATATCTACGTTTTTATTGTATGTATATATATATATAGAAGGTCGGGGAAAAAGTTTCTTCGTATTTTTTAAACAAATTCAAGACATATTTTTTTCAAGTTTAATTACATTTAATTATAATATATATGTGCCATTTTGTTCGATAACTTGTTGCCATCTTGTAGGTAGTGACATGATCCCGTTGCTGTAGAAATTTTGGGACTTCTGATCAAAAAAATGCAACAAGTAGTTTTGACAGTCCTCTCTTGATGTTAATCTAACACTACCCAAAGAATTCTGAAGAGATCGAAACAGGTGGAAATCTGAGGGTGCAAGGTCAGGGCTATATGGTGGATGCATTAACACTTCCCAACCAAGCTCTCTAAATTTTTGCTGAGTGGCCAAAGATGTGTGCGGTCTGGCGTTATCATGATGAAAAACCACACTCTTTCTGTTGATCAATTCCGGCCGTTTTTTCTCAATTTCTTGTTTGAGTCTCATCTGCTGTTGGCAGTAGAGATCCGAATCGATGGTTTTGCCCGGCGGTAAAAGCTCATAATGAACGATGCCCTGCCAATCCCACCATACACACAGCATCACCTTATTACGTGTTAATCCGGGTTTCGCTACAGTCTGTGGTGCTTCACTGCCCTTTGACCATGATCGTTTGCGCACATTCTTGTCGTAGGTGATCCATTTTTCATCACCAGTGATCAATCTTTTCAAAAACGGTTCGGTTTCGTCACGTTTCAATAGAGAGTCGCAAATGAGTACACGATTCATTTGGTTTCTTTCAGTGAGCTTGTGTGGCACCCAAATATCGAGTTTTTTTGTATACCCAGTTTTTTTCAAATGGGTCAAAACTGTTTTGTGGTCAATCCCCAGTTCTTCAGCTACGTCGTAACTATTAATATGCCGATCTTGGTCCACTTTTTCAGAAATGGCATCTACTTTATTCGTAACAGGGCGACCAGAGCGAGCTGCATCTTTGACATCAAAATTCCTGGACTGAAAACGCTTGAACCAACATTGTGCTACTCTTGATGACACTGCATTAGGTCCATAAACGTCACAAATTTTTTTCGCGGCTTTTGTCGCAGTTTTCCCTTTTTTGTAATAAAATTTCACAATATATCGAATTTCTTCGTTAGATTCACTCATTTTATCAAACAAAAAAACAATTGAAAAATGGCGGGAAATTGCTTTTTACTTTTTGTATTCCTTTTTTAAAATGTCATATTTTTAATGGTATCAAAACCAGCCAGATACAAACAGTACAACGGATGAGATTTTTACTACAACCTTATACATACAAAATACGAAAAGACTTTTTCCCCGACCTATTATTTAACTCAAACATCACAACACAAATTGATGATAACATCTTAACAATAGAAAACAGAATGAGTTCGATTGCTCAATGAATTTACCAAAATGTCATGCTCCAAATAATTTTGAAAGGGCATCTCGGTCGAATCAGTTTAATCGCGATTGAATGTATCGAGAGAAAATTTTATTATTACTGAAATCTGAGTAATTTATGAAATTTTATTCTCCATTTTGGTACTTATTTCAAAATTATATAAAATCACTTGCGTTTAAAAATTATTATAGGTACAAATAACTTCACTATTTTTGCCGCGGTGCTTAGTGCCTACCCTTATTACTTATACCTATTAAGTAAAAGAAGAGTAGTATTTATTCTAAAATTATCTATTTATCGCAATAAATAGAAGTAGAAATTAAGCTTCACAAATCATGGTTAACAAGATGTACGACACACTATATCAAAAACCCTCCTACTATTTTGTTCGCCTTGGTAAAAAAAGAAGTAAATAATAATTGCTGGTGCTTAGATACATGGCGATCTAGGCATAGGTGCGTCGGTACTTCACGTCGGAACAGTTGCTTACACTGTACCAAGCACAAGTTCTGTCGTGCATGGAGTATCTACTCTCATCTTTGGGATGGATCAGCTAAATACCAGCTCGGGGCGTTGGAGTCAATAATTGAGACGCGTGCCAAGAGGCTCATCAGCAACGAAGCCCTAGTTCAGACTAAGCTTCTTAGTCTTGAGCATCGGCGCAAAGTTGCTTGCCTATCGGTTTTTTATCGGATACATTTTGGAGACTGTGCATTAGATCACGATTATCTGCATGATTTAATTCCCTCCTGCCTTTTTTTCTATCGGACTGTCAGAGCGGGCACGAAAAATCGACACCGCTTCATGGTTGACATTCCGATAACCCGTACGAAGCGCTTTGATTCCACTTTTATTGTGCGAACTGCTAGTCTGTGGAATGCACTGCCTGAATGGGTGTTCCCCGATAGTTACAATCTGGGTGTCTTCAAGTCAAGAGTGAATCGATTTCTTCTAGGCTAGCGTGATCCACCGTAGGCCATATCATCGCTTAACATCAGGCGAGTTGGCGGCCAAGCGCAAGTCTATTTAGCAATAAATAAGGTCTACTTGGCCGTCTTGCGTAAGTAGACTTTATAGTGCCTCAACTCCAAAAACGATAAGTAGGTAGTTAGAGAAGAACTCAATGCGTACTAATATAAGGGTATACTTACCCAAAATATACTTTATAAGTATATAGTGTATCAGAGTAGATAACATAGTTCACATAACAACTGATAAGTAACGGTGATAATTAAATGTTAGCTTACTTTATGAAGTTCTCAAGATCCCCTTGTAAAGTTTATCTGCTGTTAGTGTGGTAAAAGAACGATAATAGTGGAGCTTGTACGAGTATGTTAGTAAACAAAACGCTGCTGACCCATTATTTATCTAGCTCGTGGTGTTCCATAAAATCTCATTCATTTTTCTAATAAGGCGGTTACGATAATGAGTAAGAAAGATAATGTAGGGTATAATATATAGTACATAGGTAGAGCACGATAGTCATGAGTACTTAGCGAGTAAACAATCTAGTTAAATAGAAAACATAACATTTTTAAGGCCTTGCTAGTTATCACACTAATATTATAAATGCTTAAGTTTGGTGTAAGTGTGTACTGTGTGTGTGTGTGTATCTCAGATCAGAAAAACAAGGCTATGCCTTAGTAGAAAATTATCATTAGTGTTAGTTCTCCCACCCATTTCATTATACTGCTAAACCTCTTAACGCAAAAACTGTAAGTACGGCATACTTACTCATTTTTCACACACACTAAGAAACTTGCAGTAACACCAATGAATTAACTAATAGTATACGTGAATAATTATAAATATAAAAAAACCGACATCATAAAAATGCCAGAAATTGAAATGGGACCACACGGGAAACTTGCAATGTCTCGAGCACCGCCGTAAAGTAGTTTTTCTGTTTATTTTCCATCGGATACATGTCGGCGAGTGTAAGAGTTTCATGACCTACCACACTACCAGCCTTCCTCGTATATGGGGTCATCATTGATGATACGTACCTACTGCCCAAGAATGGAACTCCGTGCTATCCTTCTTGTTTTCTGAGAACTACAATGTACACACCTTCAAGGCTAGAGTGAATAGATTTCTTCTAGATCAACGTTTTTCCATCCTCGGCCACACCGTTGCCTACCATCAGGCGAGTTGGTGGCCAAACGTAGATCTTTATTTAAAAAAGAAAGCCATTCTAGTTCAATAGTTCTTCTGATGTCGCCGGTCTACCTCCTCTTCGTCAAAAGAACTAGGCATAGGCATAGTTTCTTGACAGTCGCATCAACTCGTTTTCAACAGTTCTTTTGATGAGGCAGAGGTGGATCGACGACATCAAAAGAATTGATAGTCTAGGAAGGTTGTCTTAAAATACACCCACTTAAAATATCACAGCAGTGGGTCACTCAAGGCACATGATGATGATGATGATGATGATGATCCTAGTCCAATATCAAGTAATGCATCATCATCATCATAATTAGCCTTTAACAAACCTTTATTTAATTACCTTAACTTAAATAACATTCCAATAATAAAAACCACAAATTAATACCTAACTACTAAACTAATCTAAGTGGGAATCTTCCCCAAATCAGCCTTTAACCCACTGCGAGAGTAAATATTTCACAGATGAGAAAAAAAAAACATTTTGTTTAATTTATGCCGTAAATCCATGTACGGGCCTATACTAGCGTATTAATTTCTTTGATTCTAAAAAGTCTAAGAACCTTTTATCTTTGTTCTAGGTGGCGTTCGTAACGTACGCAACCAACAGATCAGTCAATGCGCAGGCGTCTGCAAACGGAACACGGACTTGTCTAGATTGTATTGTAGCGTAATTATGAAACAGATACGGTTTCACGGATAGCTCCGAGATAATGTTCGAGCAACTGGCGTTCTTGCCCACGTGGTTCCTGATGGTGTGGCTCGGCGCTTGCATACTCTTCAGCCCTTTCGCAATATTTTTCGTGGTTTGTCTGCCGCAACTGCCCCTTCTAGTCGTTAGGAGGGCCTGCCATATACCTTTCGAGTACATCTGATATCTCGATGAACATCTAACCTAAATATGTTTTAATCTATGATAAGTTATATAAGTGTCTAATGTACTAAAATTTAACCTCGGAAAGTGAGAGGATATTGATAAGCGTGTAAAAAGTGTATATACCTAGTTTGTAATGAATATATTTTATATTATTTCATCATGTTCTGATTTCTTTTATTGTGTCTGAGTTCTTTTCTTTCTATTCCAATCATGTTAGTAGATTTATGGGATCAAAAACATAACATGCAATCGGCAATAATGTGAACTTTGTTCTACATAAGTTATAATGTTTTTATCAGTTAAAGCCTTAGGTTAAAACAAACATGCGATGTATTTCAAGCAGTAAGTAGAGCATTTTCTTCGCAATGTTACTTCACTCAGAACACCGGTGACTGTGACAGGGTCGTTGCAACACTATTCCATTATTGCTCGTTTCCCAAACTGCAATCTACTAACAAAACAAGCCAATTCTATCATTACAAATCCATGTGTAAATAATGATAGAAGACAATAACAGCTACAATAAAAAAGGAGGTTACTACACATTACTACATTAGTACTGTACATGAGGGCCACTTCCCATTCGAAGCTAAGCGTGTTTATCATCATACTGATTTAGTGTTGAATAATGTTGATAATGATTTTGTTTGAGAGCGGTGGTGGACAAGCCTAAGCTTGTACGCTTTACAATCAAACGGCACCTGGTTCGATCCCCAGCCCTGCCCCAATGACTTATTTAGTATTTAAATAATTAATGTGCAGTTTGGTAGCCATCGCATAAAAACGGTTATGGAAAACATCCTGAGGAAACAGGTATGTCCAAGAACCTTAAAAGTTCAAAGACACCACCAACATGCACTGGGCTAGAATGGTGGATCAGGTCTCATCCTCTGTCAGATAGAATGCCTGTGTCCCAGCAATGGGAACGTGATAGGCTGATGATGAAATTGATGACTGTAATTTTTAATTGCATAACTCGTTACACGTCTTGGCGTAGCTGTGAGTGTGACGACTATGTCTCTAAAAATTAATTAAATCTTCAACCACACGGTGCATTGTCAAACGCCAATACCGTAAAAAAGAAGAAAAAACTCTGATAAATACTAGCCTTATTACAACGAGTATATAGAATATGTTTTAAAAGAGGAACTAGAACCTATTCGGGGACTCATCATCCCCATCATCATAAGCCGCCATTCAGCCCGATCTCCGGCTTTTCCCTTCCAGCCACTGCCACCTGTCTTACTTATATCCTCACTTCATCGAGTCTCGGGGCGTCCTTCGGGTTTTCACTTTAACTTTTAGATCGCAAAGCTATCAAAAGTCGCTACGAAGAATCTGAATAAGGTCCCAGCTAAAAGAAACTGAAAATCTGAGTTGGCAATGTAGTGACAGATATGTTAATAGACACAAACATATCATATCAGTATATGAGCACATGCCTAATCTAGAATAAACATCTTAATATACTAATATTGTCGTTTGACTTCAATGACGTTGGTTTATTGAAACGACCGGCCATGACTCTTGCAATGTTCTAGAGCTGAACTATGTTTGTCATGTTTCTATGAGGAATATTTTTGCAGCGATGCTAAATATAGACAATATTAGCAACTAGATCGAGTATGATTCAATGCTATATCAACATTTATTATTTGCTGACGCATTTCACCCAACGTACCCAGGATTTAGCTAAGCCCACGTCGACTGCAGAGTCTAGGTGAAGTGGACGTCAACGTACCAGCATTCATTTCTAATCCAAGAATTCATACATTTTAAAACGAGTACATATGAGCTTTGTGATCTAGATGGCGCTTCAACTACACTACCCGTTTACATAATATACCTGCCTAAGGCTTTTTTACAATAAATATCTACATTGTACTTTTTTTGAACCGGCAAGTGCCTTTATTCCACAAAATAAACCAAAACACAAATCAAGCTAACAACTTGGCCTATTATACGAAAAACAGTTGAACTGCCCATATATCGTTTATGGTCTAAAGATAATCCAAATGCTCAAGCACACTACCAGCGTACCGAGCATGCTGGCGGCTGGATGGCAATGCTTATGCGTTGAGACCTTGACCTTCTCAGTCCTCTAAGGCCCCATGTCTCGACCCAAACGGCTCAAATATTAGTATAACCACTGCCTAGGTTACCATATTTGCGCCGCTTGTGCTAGTTGTGCTGCTCTACTTTATTGGCAGCCGCGCCAGCCCTACCTTGTGTGTCAGGAAGATGTGAAGGTGCCAAAGTATCGGCACAAGGCTGCTCAAAAGAGTAACCTTTTTACTACAGCCCACCTTGGCCGCGAGGCGACGACATGTGGTGCCAACTGCAAAAAATAGAAATAAATTATTTTAACAAAGAATGTTTCCAATGTAGTGTTCTTTTTAACTAAATAGTATAATGTTATATCGGGATGATATATGTCTGAAATTGCACTAAAGTCCACCGAGCTTCGTTCGTTCGATTTTTTTCTATAACCGCACCAATTTCTGTCTATGAATTTTAAGGCTTTGGCAACGGATTCCTACCGTATGGTAGGCGATACGCACGAGGTGGTCAATTATTTACTACATAGATTCAGGTAGGTAACAACAAAACCGACCTTAATTTATTTTCTGCAAAGAGACAGTGTGCGTCATGACAACGGGCTAAGAATAAGATACTGTACATTTATTAAACCCCGGAAAAAAATCTTGGCAGAATGGAAAATATCGAAAATATTTTGGCGCCTATTGTAAGACATAAGCTACTCACTAAAACGGTAATATGCTACCGCCACCTATGTGAAAATGTTGAACTATCAACGTAAAAGAAGTTTTCACTTCTATAAACAAACACCTTATGGAAAACATTTATTTTCAATTGTACGAAACACTGCTGTGGTTCTTACATATTCTCATAGATGGCGCAATTTACATAAAGTAATTCAACTCTAATAAAACATAGGTGGTCATAATGTACACGAAAATTTAACTGACGATTTAGCGCACTGACCTTCCCAATCTCCGAGTACGTATATTATGACATACTTTGCAATAAAGCCATACAGGGAAACTATAGCAGCCTTGTTGTGTTTTTATTAGTCTAAGCTTTTATTTATCTAGTTGATCTGTAAAAAGCATTCTCAAATCTATTATGTAGTAAATCGAAAATAGCCGCAATTGTAGGTACTTTATGCAGTATTAGTTTTGGGTGTATACTTACCAACTTAATTGACAGTAGGTACTACCTGTACTGCCAATAGGTAGCAGTAACAGGTAGACTAAGGTCAGACGTTCTATCTAAATCCTGAAAGCTGCTAATGCTGCTCTTATCTAACAGCTGATTAACTATCAGCAATCCTTAACTATAAACTAGTAAGTAAATACCTACTGACGGCGCCTTGATCAAAAAGATTAGTTCAGATTCGTCTACATTTCATCGCAAAATTAAACCAACTTGCGCCAAGATGGTAACCTCACGACTTTTTACTAAGTTCCTTCGGAATAAGGCGACCTCTTCTTGGGCACTGCAGATAATCACTTTCGATATTAGCAGTATCCCAGTTCAGATTTCCTGATAAGAAATATTCTAATACCTATAAATAGCACTTGTTTTTTATTTGGTTTGCTGAATAATGATTGGTTATGAACTTCTTCTTAGGGGATTCCGTAACAATATGGTAAAAAGGGAACCTTTAGGCGGAAATGTTAAAAATATGGTGAATATTGCTTTCTGCGTCCATCAGAACATGACTGGCTATATATCCACTTGTTTGGTACAGAGTAAGATAACGTTTATCCACTTGTTATTCTTTTTTTTTGCTACTTTTGCATGAATATAGAAACTAAAACGGGGGATTTTTTTAACTATGTGGTCTAGTGGAGTGCGTGCGTGTATCATATATTCTGAGAGTTATTCATCATCATCATCATTCACAGCCAGGGTTATCCCTGGCTGTCTGTTATGATACTGCCGGGACAGTCCCATTTTGACGATAGGTCTCTGAGGGCCTCTGAGTATCGAAAATAGAATAACTGGTATTGTAAGTTTTTTTATAGTAACATCAAATAAATGTATTTTCTTTCATTCCTCTTTTAATTTGGTTCACGATTTCAGGGTTCCCAAATGAGATGAGTACAATAATCTCCTTCCGATTAGTAACACCGTTCCGTACCTATTAAATACTCTATGAAGATTTCTTTATCAAAAACTGTTTGTTCATGACTTGGTCATGTCACACCTTTGCCAGTTATTCAACCGTCAAGCAGTAGTGTGCAAACACTACTGTGTTCCGGATTGAAGGGCAATGTTTCCAGCGAAATTACAGGGCACACAGAGATTTGACGTCTTATATCTCGGGGTGACGAGTGCAGTGCATTGCCATCCAGGGTTTTGAACTGTTGAAGTTCAAAATTTTGAGTGGCGTTGAGCTGTTATGGGCAAGCATGAAGAGCCATCAAGCGAGCGACTTCGCTCGTCTCGTCACTCTGTATCATAAATATATGAATAAATAATATATGTAGGTAGTAGAATGAGTCAAAACTTAAAGGTTCTACGGCGTTGTGTCTAAATGAATCTAATTATTATTATCTATACTTAAGTATAGCCAAGAAGCTTATCAGTTTAGTAGGACAAAGCACACTGCCGTTGCATTCGCTAGCAAGGACGCAAACGTAAATATAAAGTTACTGGAAGCGACAAAAAACACATAGCTTACGCAGAGAAAACTCAATAAAGGACAATGAGTTTTCTACTATAGCACATATTAGATGATAGTGTAGAATTTCTAGTGCCACCTAATCGCTGAAGCTATATATAGAAGGTATAAGTTGACACCAGAGTAAATTATAAATATGAGTAATCTTGTTTTTATTGTATTTTCATGAATGAGACATTTTTAAGAGAGAAATAGCTCGTGCTGACTCGATATATACCGATGTAACCGCGACTAAATCTAGGGTATACCTCAAAAAAATATGGTGAGATATAGTGAGCTCCTAAGCTTCATTCAGCTGAAGTGACTGTTGGAAATTACGCACCGAGATAAGGTGCAAACCTTACGTAACTTTTCGCAGTCATCTAAATTGAATCGCGTTGAGGTGACGTTATGGGATATGGGCCCAGGTTTTCTTCTGGACTTAAACTTAACCTTGAGTAATTACCGCCATCTAGTGGAGCTTACCGAAAGGAAGGACCTGAAAATCCCTCATTGTGAAAGAACAAGATAAGTTATTAATCCCTCGAAAGTGATACTTTCTCAAAGATTCGCAAGCACACATATTAAGTATGTAATAATGACCTTAGGGCAAAAAAATCAGTGAGCTCTATTAATTTATACGGTCTCAGTTACACAACAAACTTGTTCTATGAATGTAACTTGGTGTCAAGGTGGGCATGTTCACTCCACGTGGTTCTGCGTGATGGAGAGAGTGATACAATAACGAGTTGATGTCGATTAACAATAGTAAATATCTGTACTGTTTTATCGCATTTTCCTGATCACATTGTTACCTGCAGAGAGCACACGCCGTGTTATTTGGAACTTTTTTTATACAGTTGGATTGACGCTGGTTCCACGTGTATAAACTATCTCATAATAGACCGCATAGGGGCAGAATAGTGTACTTATTATATGTAAGAGGTCCGCCTTGAAGTAAAATTTGAGTGAATTAAGGTACACTGTTGTATCTCACGTATTAATATAGCTTAGCGTTTCCGTATTTTTTTCTGGTGCCATATCCAGGTGATGTCAAGTTCGCTGTCAGCAGGCAAGCAGCGCAAGCGCAGCTACCACTACGGCCGCCACTCCACGACCACTCGCCGTTGCGCCAACATGGCCGTCAACCTACAATCCTTGCGCGTGAGTGTTTTTTCCTTTATTTTATCAGTAGCAAAGTGTCGATCATTTCTCTTTGTCATATCACAATTCGCTTTTAATTTTTTGACAATTGTTTTACTTAGTTAAAATCTATCTGTCCTGAAAATCTTACTTTTGTCAGCAACCTGGATTTTATAGTGTATGTTTGTATGATGTTTTTATTTGTGAAATTTCTGTTTCCTTGAATGTTGAAAAGTTACGGCAATATCTGATGGAGCAATTAATGCTACCAAAGTTTGCTCACGAGATTAGCGCATTAATTATTTTCTCTATACCATAGATTTACAAAAACATAGATAGGTTCTAGTAAAAAAATACCGCAGTTATTTTTTGATACATTTTAGAAATACTGATAAACAAATTTAAATAGCACCTAGTCATAACGATCTCTAACTTGGCTTGCAACAATTCTAGTCTAAATGTATAATTACTAAATAGTTTCCACGATTTTAGTCTAAACTCAGACCAAACATTTATTCAATCGGACAGCTCCAATATAATTGTAAAAAGCTTTACAAAAACCACGAATTCTGATCGCTTTCGGTAGGCCTTTGAATGTAAAAGTATATACCGGCAAACCCCAATTTTATCAAAAAATTTACTTATCAAAAAATCACATATTCAACCCCAAAAAAAATCTCAAAGCCCTTGATATCTTTAGATGGTATTTTTTTTATTTCGAGGTTAATGCTATTGTATATTGGTTATCGTCTCGTTTTACACTCCACATTTTGTGAAACTGGCATTTGTCTAAGGTTGAAAACATGTTTTTATATCTTCCACATTACCTTTGTCTCCATCGTTTACGTAGTTACATGCAGTAAACGTCGAGTAACATTGTACCTTATTTGAATGCACTTTAATATATACGAGTAGAGGAAGTATGGGCATAATGGCACACTTTAGGGAGAAACGTGATTGTGGAGAAAATAAACTGTTTCATCGCAAAATTCCTAGCATTATTCAACAATCAACAATTTATCTATCATTAAGTTAATCAGACCTTAAAAATAATCATAGATTACAAAGGTATGCTATAATTTCTAGAACCTTCACTTTGGACCGTTTTGCCCACATATATTATGTGGGCAAAATGGCACACCGGTGCGGGCAAGATGAACTTTTCTAAAAGTTATCCAGGGAGGCATTTTTCGCATACAAATGCCGCATCTCCATCGTCATCGTAAATGTCGTTGATATTATCTACAGTGCGCCCATAGGTGACAGAACTGATATTGCACTCATCCTTAGTTATTTCCTAAGTACCGATGTGAGTAGTAGAAACATTATACTTTTACCTCTTCTTCGTCCGATGATGATGGCTTTCTATTCTTCCTACTTCTTTTTACAGTTGATCTTTTGATTGCGTTCCCTTTTCCTTTAGTTTTTCACTTTTGTATTTGACCCATCAGGCATGTTTTCACTTTTCCAATGGCTATTTTCAGATAAGCCTCAGTTCATGAATTTCTGTGTGACATTATTTTATAATTGGGTACAAGCGAGGGCAAATTCTAAACTTCTACTAAAAAATAGAGAAAATAAAGTTAAATCAATAAGAAATCGTGGGGCCCATGTAGTTTGTCTTGCCAAAACGTTTTGCCATACGAGAATACGAGAATATTTTCAAGATAATCTAAAAAAACAAGAGCATATCGACCTTTGGTAATCTTAGCCATAGATTTAAAAAAAAAATTGCTGCGCAATAAATCTATGATCTTAGCAAATATATCAGTATGAATAACAATGAAATAACGATAATACACTCAAATATCCATACCAATACTACAACAAAAGTGTGGGCATGTCAAACAATCACTTTTTTACGCAGAAACTCCAAAAAAGTCATTATCTTTGATAAAATTGCATGCGGTCGCACAACAGCTCTGCTGCCACTATTCTACTTTGCTATTTCAGAGTTGGTTCTATAGTAAAAGTTGATCATAATGATCTCCTTTCGGCTTAGTAAATATATGCGTAACCCTGTATATGAAACGACACCAAGCGCTAAAAATACCCCTCGGTAGGCCCTATAAAAAGAGATGTCGGAATTAGCTCGACTTACTATAGCGGCTGACCACAAAAGCTCTTGACCGTGAGGAATAGAAGAAATAGAAGGGTATTGAAACTTTAGCCTTCTAGTCTGACAATAATGGCAAAATTTATATTCTCTTATAATCTTCCGAATATCGTCCTCCCATCTAAGACGCTGCCTCTCTTTCTTTCTTTTATTTAGTCTAGGACACCATTCTGTTATTCACCATCTTTACCTCATTTTTCTTTGTTACTTATCATATAAAAGAACACAAAGGCAATTTTCCTGAAAAATTTACGGATCCTGTAGCGGGTGAAACCGGAGGCATTGCTAGTAAATACTGTATAAAGAATACGGAAATTACTCAGCCGGATACTCCGACAGTAAAATGTGTGAAAACACAGTTATATAATTATATTTACGGGAAACAGTGAAAACTGTTTTCGATCCTAGTTTTTCAGTTTCGTTTAAAAAAAGTTAAGTATCTGTCGTCTCACTTCTTACATGTAAACCAATGGAATGATAAGTACTTAGTGTAACAGATAAGGATAATCTAAAATTAGGTCTAAGTATAGAAAAACAACACATACCTATTTGACGTTTTTAATTCATGAACTTAAAAATTTATTACAATAACTTAAACAACATTCCAATAGTAAAAAATTATAAAAAGCCTATTTGATGTACCACGACAGTTCATGACACAATACGCAAGAATTATGTAACTTACTTCTTACTTCAGAGAGTCTTTTGTTCTAATGCTATGAATGAAAACGCTTATTAGTTGTTTTATCCTGTGCAATGAGTCTACTTCTTTTGGTTAAGTAATTCTCTCTTGATGTATTACTTCTCAGAATACAGATTGCGTATTCCCACATTGTATTCTGACAGTGAAAGTTTGGCAAACAATGTTAGTTTATTTTTAACCGACTTACAAAAAGGAGGAGGTTCTCAATAGGCATGATGACAAATATTTTTTATTACCTCATAAAAAGGCTGATCATCAATAGAGCCTATCAACGAAAACAAAATTTAAATTAGTTCAAAAATAAATAAGTTATAAGTATTTTAATTTCATGCTAGACAGAGAGCGCACTATACTGAGCTATGACGTCAAGCCTCAGGTGCGGCATACAAATGCTATACTAACACACGCTTTGCAAGAAAGAGATGGAGCATCCCCTCTCTGACCTTAAACTTTAAACGCTCATATCTCAGAGACAAATCAATTTATTTTTTCAGTATTTGTAATGTATTTAGTTATATTCATCACTAAGCCTGTTATTTATAATAAATTAAACATTAGGCCACATGCCTATTCAACTGTATATATTTATTTTATGTTTGTTACCTCAGAACTATCGACTGGGTGAACCGATTTTGACCAAATCAATTTATTTTTTCAGTATTTGTAATGTATTTAGTTATATTCATCACTAAGCCTGTTATTTATAATAAATTAAACATTAGGCCACATGCCTATTCAACTGTATATATTTATTTTATGTTTGTTACGAGTACCTCAGAACTATCGACTGGGTGAACCGATTTGATGTTTCTTTTTTATTTGAAAGCTGTAGCTAGAGCTACCCGTGTGGTCCCATTTCAATTTGATCCAGTTCTGTCATTTTTATGATGTTGGTTTTTGTATTGATAATAATCATTTCATTTTATATAGAGAGCTGTAAATAAGCATGCGGTCCACCTGACGGTAAGCGGTAATCTCTGCCCATGGAAACTTGCAACACTAGCGGGCTTATCATTGCTTTGCCACCCTATAGAGGTCGTTGTAAAAACCCTATTTGAAATGGTCCACGTTAAGGTCATTTATATTAGGGAAAGAAGAGAAAACATTGAAATATTACTTTTGTCTACAATTAGACACCTTTTTAACAGAAATGTGTCGTGTAAGGTGTAGAAACACGTGTCAGTTCTTACCCCACAAGTAAGTATTTCAAAATATAACAACAGTCTCTGTGAAAAACCTAAGAAAGCATTGTTTACGCATTCTGAACACATACTCGTATATACCGGACAAAAAAGGTTATGTAAATCTTTGAGTAGTAGCACTTTCAAACAGGAACATAAGAACAATCAGATGCGGGTATTGAGGACAAAACATTCTAATTATTATCACTGATAACGAATTCCACCGTCATGATGTGATTTCACAAATATACAGAGTTACTGGTAATCAGTTAGCACCCTTTTAAGGGCGGCTTCAATACGTCAAAACAATAGTAGATTATGCACTAAGGGAATAAAGCAGTGTCTTACGTCGCGGGCGGCATATTGAAACCTGGGCGTAACGGGGGGACTCCTGAGTTAAACCTTTCTATAGTAACCTTTCTATCACTTTAAATATGACATGGACATCACTTACACTTGCGCTTGATAGTCCAACACTTCTACCACAGAAAAGAGAAGGGTATAGAACGGAAGAGAGATGGAACATTTGTTACGAGGCATACGAGTGAACATTAGTATGCACGTCAACGCATCAAACTCCGCATCGCAGTTGCTAACTGAACTCGAATTCGTATGCTGCTCCATCGGATTTATTCACAATGCCGTCTTGCGCTGTAATTACGTGTGGTAGAGCTAGAATGGATTTTAATTTTTAAAAAAGGAGGAATTTCCTATCACCGTTGAAGTCTAAATTGTTGATAATTTTGTGATTTCACCGTGTTTTAATTATAAGCCCTTGACAAGCCGTTGACAATAATAGTGGTTACCATAATTTTATCGATATCGATATTTTTTGATTTTTCTTACAACATTTCCTACAATACCTACTTTAGGAGTATTTTTTGAAGATTAAACTTTATTGTGTTATTATTCATTTGTCTTATTATGTAGATGTAGACAATAACATTATCACACTATTATTATAAATAAGAAAGTCTGCGTATTAATATGTTTGTTTTCACTGAATTCTGTAATAAGTGAATGGATTAAAATAAAATTTGGTATGGAGGTAGCTTATATTCTCGATTGACTCATAGTTTTTACCCTGAAAATATGGCAGTTCCTATAGGATAGCGGGTGAAACCACGGGGCGCTGCAAGTCGTCAGTAAATCTATGAATTATTAGTCAGATAATAAATATTGACAGCCCTTCTAATCTAGACGAAAAAAATTCTCACTTCAGTGTGTACCATCACTGGCAACACACTGGTTAAAGACCCTTGTTTTTAGGCACTGTGCAGCGAAAGCACTGTGGTATTTTTGGTCACCGGAATGCTGGTGCCTATTTTGGCGAATAACTAAGGATTGTCATTCAACGTGTCAATCGGGCCGTTTTTCCTTCCACCAACGAGCTTTCAGATTAGTCTTTTAATTAGTGTTATTTTTTTATTTTATTTTTTTAAACATGGAAATAATTTACACTTTAGCATTATTGTATTTATGTTATTCATGAATTTTGACTACGTTTGTATCTACAGTATTAGAGCTTGATGTCAATCCTTTACACCGTTTTAGTTTGCCGATGTGGTGGGGCCTTGACACTTAGATTTGTCATGCACTTGGATTCGTATTGGACACTGTAACCAATTGTTGGGAGCTGAACTGATTGTTGTATTATCGCGCGTAATATTTCTCCAGAGTTTAAATTACTTCCTTAATTAAAGGAATTGGTAACTGGTAAGTATATTTAAATAATTTTCATACATCGGAGAACAGAAAACTTAAACGTTTAAGTTCTGTTTAGGTGCCACGCATTATGTAGACTATAGATGTCATTTAAAATTTTCAACTGTCTTTAATTATAATTTAATAGATGGTTTCAGTTCATCATCATCATCATCAGCCAGAAGACGTCCACTGCTGAACATAGGCCTCCCCCTTTAACCTCCATACTGAACGACATCCTGCCATCTGCATCCACTGGATGCCCGCGACTCTCACAATGTCGTCGGTCCATCTAGTGGGAGGCCTACCTACGCTGCGTCTTCCGGTTCGCGGTCTCCACTCAAGAACCTTTCTTCCCCATCGGTTAACAGTTCTTCGAGCGATGCGGCCTGCCCATTGCCACTTCAACTTGCAGATTTTAATAGCTATGTCGGTGATGGTTTCAGTTGTGGCAAACTATTTATAAAAATTAAACGTTGTATTTTAGTCTATACAATACAATATTTCTTTATTACACTCTGAAAATACCAATGCTAACTACTGCTATACTAACATTAATAGTAAAAATACGGCAGTATAATGGGTGGCCTTATCACCTAGAGATTTCTTCCAGGCAACTTTTGGATGGACAGGACTAAAAAAAAACAGTCGATAGTGCACATAAAATATAAGTAAAAGTAATTATATCCTTACAATAAATACACAATGCTACATACATACCATCAATATTATAAATAAATTACATACATACGTACCAATTAACATGAACTATGATAATGTGTATAGACTCGATTCTTAAAACTAGAAAGAGATTTGGCCTGCCTGAAAGGCGAAGTAGGCAGCGCATTCCACAGCAGCTTGAAAAGTGAAGGATTTACCTACAGTAGGAAAGATCGCGCAGGAGAGTCTATAATCGCTAAAATCTAGTTTTTCATATGATAAAAGTATTTATGAAACTAATGTATTAACTACAATGTATTGAAATGAGGTAAAAATTATGTACCTGCTTGTACCGGCCGACATCTGTGTGACTTGCAAATTACCAAATACGTGTCACAGAATAACATTTAGTTCATTACTTCGTGTTCAACACAAAGTGAGCATATATTTTTAACTGACTTCCAAAAAGGAGGACGTTATTAATTCGACTGTTTTTTTTTATGTTTGTTACCTAGAAATTTTGACAGGGTGAACCGATTTTGATGATTCTTTTTTTACTTGAAAGCTGGTGAATAAAAAAGCTTCCCGTTTGGTCCCATTTCAATTTGGTCCAGTTCTGATAAAGTCTGTTTTTTATATTGATAATTATTTATTATAATAATTGTAGTTATTTTTCCAAAATAATATTAATCGATTGACTGTAGAGTATCCTATACGGTATGTTAGAGCTGCAATCTTTGGTTATCACTCATACAGTAAAAAGTTAATAAATAACACTAGAAATTTAAGACAATGCAATTCATATTGCGTCGATTCTTTTGCACCACTCTTTAAACTAGGTAAACTAAAAAAATACTAAAATAATCTGCGTCCCTTTTCATATCAGTATGTGAGAAAAGGATGGTAATTTTTAGAGCTATAATATTTCGTTTAGTTTAGAGAATAGAACAACAGAATCAAGGATATTGTCTCTCTCTACGTAATTATCACCCTCTACATTCAAAACTGTTTCTTAGTCAAATCTCGTGTGTATTTCCGCTTCAAAGTTGTATCAAATTTAATACAAGTACCGACCGAGCTACCGAACTTCGCTCAGTTTTTACATGAAATAAAACTATATAGGTATACATAAAAAGCAATACTTTATCTAAATGCATTGTTTTATCCAAATCGTTAGAGCCGTGATGCGTGAAATAAATTTATACACAACAATAAATATCTGGGACATTTTGCACACATGGTCAGATGACTATGTGTGCAAAATGTCCCCAAACCCCAAACTTTTAACAAACAACAATTGCTTGTTTAATCTTATTAGATTAAACGAGTAGGTACGGAATTAGGGATCGGATAGTTATACGGAAGTTATCGGATAGTTATTAGTTATACGGAACCCTAAAAAAATACGAATTTTTATTTATTTTTCAAAATGGCATTTGCAAATAATCAGCTAACAAAATTAATTTAAAAGGTGAACTATTCAAGTTATGTCGTTTCAAAGTTGTATAGAAATTAGACGTTGTCTTAAACCTTTCATGTCTCTTTACGTAGGCATTTAAGGAGTCTCTAGAAAAAAAGCAGTAGTAGGCTCTGTTTAACTTTGCTATCAACCGTACATAAGTAGTTCAGTAATAAACGTGGGCATAAGTGCCTAATTGTAGGTAGGTAAAGCAACCGTTGATAGTTGCTAGCCAATCGCTGGATATCTATACTGCCTTATACATGTACAATTAATTATACAGGTATGTAAAGCTCCGTCAATTGATCATAATAATCCCCACATGTCATTGTTATTGCAAACGAGTCCAACCCGCCACGATAAAAATATATATGTTAACGTTCTACCAGGCTCGGATCTCAGTGGGGGCAAGTCGACCACGGGCGCCA
Source organism: Agriopis leucophaearia (assembly GCA_949125355.1). Taxonomy (NCBI): domain Eukaryota; kingdom Metazoa; phylum Arthropoda; class Insecta; order Lepidoptera; family Geometridae; genus Agriopis; species Agriopis leucophaearia. The sequence goes on from OX421262.1 coordinate 13,960,309, forward strand.
ATATAGTAGGCACCAAATTAATGTCTATTTTCATCGCTAAATCGTTTATTAACCGACTTCCAAAAAGGAGGAGGTTATCAATTAGACTGTGTTTTTTTAACAGAACTTTTGACTGGGTGAACTGATTTTGATGATTCTTTTTTTATTTAAAAGTCGGTGCTTTCCATTTGGTCCCATTTCAATTTGGTCCAGTTCTGATGAAGTCGGTTTTTTCATATTGAGAATTATTCTCTCACTTAAGACTAGTTTGCAATGAAAACAAGATTGCAGCATTTTCCGATTTTAGTAAATTTTTACGCACAAAAATACGTATAAAAAACCACACGAATTTCAATGCTGTTTTTTTTCCGTAGCAAAAAAATGCGATGTCTGTGATTTTCTTTGTGGGTCGTTTGGCTATAGTTTCGAATTTTTAATGCAAATGCATTACCTATGCGATATGATTCTTTGGGATACCATTTTTTTACGTGTACTCTCGTGTTACGTGTCAATGATTAACTTGATGACTTATTAATCATTTCGCCGAACATGAGCACTGGCAGGTCATGGGCAGATTGGTTCTTAGCTCGAATAATGGACGGAGGCCGTGTCCGTTTGGTTCCGGAAGCGCGCTCAATGCCGCCGCCACGCTTGCCTCAAGGTCTAAGAAATGGAGCTTGTGGATGCCTGGAGCTAACCAGCTAGTTCATGTAGGCTTATTAATATTTGGGCTCTTGTAGAGTTTCTTTTAATCTTGCACCGCAGACACAAGTCACAAGTATTAACGGTGGAAACTTTACTCGGGACAGCAAGCACAGCACAGCAGTAAAAAAAAATGTTATAAGAAATTCGAAATTGTAAAAAAAAACATACTATCTTTCTAGAAGGCCGATTTTTGTAACTAGAGAGCGTCCTTGTTGTAAAGTTTCTATTAGAATGATTTGACATTTAACTTTTTACCTCTTTTTAACCAACCTCCAAAAAGGAGGAGGTTCTCAATTTGACTGTTGCTATGTTTTTTGCCTCAGAACTTTCTACTGGGGGAACCGATTTTGATGGTTTTTTTTATTTGAAAGTTGGTGCTTCCCGTGTGGTTCTATTTGGTCCAGTTCTGTCATTTTTATGAAATCGGTTTTTATATTGATTTTGCAAAATATTTGGTGACTGTATACTTCTTTATTTCGTGGTATGTTTGCTATTATCTACTTAAAAGTATAGAAAGATTGTGAAAATCCTTGTTTCGCTCGTTAGATCGAACATGGAGTGCACAAATGAAATGTACCGCAATAAAGAGTCATCATCATCAGCCATAAGACTTCCACTGCTGAACATAGGCCTCCCCCTTTAACCTCCACACTTAACGACAACCTGCCATCTGCATCCACTGGATGCCCGCGAATAGAGAGTAATTTGAAGGAATTCAGCAAACATGTTTCAAGTACCAGGCAAAGAGTTGTACAGAATCAACAGATACATTTTTGTGTATCTGTTGATTCTGTATACATGTCTCTTTTTGCACACGTTCGAGTTTATTTTTACCGCTTGATATTCTCAAGCAATTTTCTAGAATATGTACTGTTCCATCGCACCTCATCTTAAATTCATAAAAACCGTCGACTCCAGTCCAGACAGGAAGCATTGTATTTCTGCTACCAATAAAAATGTTACTCTTGAAAGAATGCGAATATATTGATCTTGATATTTAACTGAGCTTTGATAACTGCTTTGATTGAATTGATTAAGTCAGTGATTTATAATTTAAATTAGATAGTTACGTACCAATAATGAACCTTATAATCAAGCAGTAAGAATAACATTTGAATAAATTAGTCGCGGTGATCTTGTTGTCTGTAAATATATTTCCGGTCATTAAACAGGTACCACACGGCACTAGTATACAGGGTTATTAATAATATCCTCGTGAGACAGCTTCTCTATATCATACGTAAAAACTTTTGTTTTATGAATTTGGACAAAACTTATTAGGTAAATTCAGCAAAAAAAATACAAAAAAACGCAATGACAAATATTGATTTACACAAGATTTTTTTTTACATTACGGGCTTTTATATAAGTCTTTTAGTTCAGGCTATTTTTTTATTTATACTTATTTTAAGTACTTCTAGGTTTGAATTTACCGTATAATTTTTTTTAATGTAAAATGAAATGTTGAAGTTTGTATTTTTTATGCCATAGGTGGTAAACAAGCTAACGGGCTGCCTGATGGTAATCCTGGATATATAATTTCTTTTACTCGCATATAGATATATGTATTGTATATAGGAGCTAGAGTAGGCTTGTAAGCTTCGCCCGAACCCCCGCGTTCCTTCTCATTTGAAACCGCGTAAAGTAGCTTTAGAGCTTTAAAAGATTTAAAGATTTGATTTTATTTCGAAGATAAAAAATAAGATGAATTAGTAAAAATCATTGAACTAAAGTTGAAAGGTACGATGTAGGGAAGCTGGAGGTTCAAGCTAATTATTAGTACCTAACCCTGTATAATGGGTTTGATATTATTATCGAATGTCATTTTCAGGGTTTTTTATGCTCTCTAATTAAAGTCAAAATCTCGTTTCTACACAGTGCCTCTTGTTCACCTTTTTCATATAACTGCAATTTTTTATAAGCTTGATAGATTAGGAATTTTATCAGGTTGGTATAGTAAAAGTGTCAAAAACTATCATGACGAAGTTTATGAATAAATGCCCTGTAACCAAAGCAAAAACTGACACAATTTGTTATAGACTATTGCCCAGACAAGGTAACTTTTCAAGTTTTTTTGAAGTTATTGCAATCATATGAGGCTTAGATAAACATTTTGGGAAATACTCTATTTATAATTTATTTTCTTAGACAAACTGAAATAAAAAAAACATAGATTTACAAAAAAAATGGTCTATGCAAAAAACATTGACTATTTCACTGAAAATGTGCTTACATTTGATTTTGTGTAAAAAAATACATACATCAAATAAGACGTAAATTTATTTGTATTTATTACCGTAGTAATATTAAATAGGTTGAGACTACTGAAACTAGATAACACTGCCAATAAGTGTGTATTTACCTACATAATTTTCGTCCTTAAGTTTTACCAAGAGGCAGAGTGCAAGCGGAACGTTGACATTTAATTTTGCAACGAGGTCTGTGCATCATTGTGCATTCTCAGCCGCAACTGCCGGGGTCAGTGTCCGCCTCCGTCGATCCAATAGGGATCTAAGAGACATGCTCTATGGCACAACTAAGTCATTAGACTTTGCTTTGAAGAAAATAATAATATGTTATTTTCCCTTACCATTTGAAAAAAATTTGGCGTCTTAAGTTTAAACATTAGCCAGGGTCAAATGATTGAAATACTTTCAAGTTTTATTAGACAGATCCTCAAATAAGTCAAAGTGACAGTCAGAGTCAAGCAAAGTAAGTTACGATTTGTAAGTGAGAACTCCGTGGTCGGGTCGTAGAAGTCACTGAAGTGAGAATTTTTTTCGTTTAGATTAGAAGGGCTGTCAAGGCATTTTTGTAAGAATTCCGTTGTAGCCAGTTGAACACATGCAAACGATACGTCAAAATATAACTATATAGGAAGGAATGCAGTAATTCGTCAAGATTAGTATTATTTCAAAAGGTTATGAACGCCATTTTGATAAAGTTTAAAATTGACCTTCTCGTGGTGCAATACGGTTCAGTTCCCCTTGAATTTTGTGCAATAATTTTGGTAAATGTTGCTAGTGCAAAAAAACTGCACGATTATTGTGCGGTTTATAAAACTAGTAGAGAAATATAGACCGTATCGTAAATTAACGTACGACATTATTAAAACAGTTCTACCTTAAACTGCACGAAAAGTGGTTGGTAAAAAATTTGAGTTAAAGAGTTTTTCAACAATTTTGTTTATTTTAATTAACAAAAGTTGTGTATTAACGCATGTGATTGTGTTATACTAGTGAATTATTATCCTTTAAATACTATTAAGGTAAGTTCGTAGGTTTGCATGAGTGTGGGTAAACAATAGGAAGTAAAAAAAAATATTTTCGGTTTTGCCCCAAAACTCCGCACAAACTTAGCTAGATAAGTTTCCATGACCTTAATAGGTCATGCTTTGACCATGATATCGATTTATGCTATGTTTAGAGCTCGTTTTATGTGACTTTAAATGGGTAGAAAAATAAATATTATTTGATAAGGTTAAATGCATTTTCCATGCGAAGCCATTGAAAATAAAAATATATTATAAAATTTAGAATGTGGTATCACAGCTAGTGATGGGACAGTTTTGTGTGCAGTTTTGATTTTATCGATAACCTGTTTATTGTATACCTTATAAAATATTTTATGGTAAAACTTGCCCCAGTCGTTAAAAAAAATTACAAACTCTTATTTAACTTGCATCGTTGGTATGTCTGTCAGCTTCCCGATTCAAAATTTGTAATTCATTTTTCTAAGCACGTTTCAGTTGCACTAAGTAAATTTGATGTTTGTAAAATAATATGGTGGTACTTAACTGGCCTGATGATGGAGCCAGAAAGGTAAGCCATAGTAACCTCTCTACTACATACTTTTACTTATTACTCCGTCGTGTTTGGACTCATTGAATTCATTTTGATAAGGACTATTAGACCAAAAAGACAAAAACAATATTTATTATCTGACTAATAATTCATAGATTTACTGACGACTTGCAGCGCCCCGTGGTTTCACCCGCTATCCTATAGGAACTGCCATATTTTCAGGGTAAAAACTATGAGTCAATCGAGAATATAAGCTACCTCCATACCAAATTTTATTTTAATCCATTCACTTATTACAGAATTCAGTGAAAACAAACATATTAATACGCAGACTTTCTTATTTATAATAATAGTGTGATAATGTTATTGTCTACATCTACATAATAAGACAAATGAATAATAACACAATAAAGTTTAATCTTCAAAAAATACTCCTAAAGTAGGTATTGTAGGAAATGTTGTAAGAAAAATCAAAAAATATCGATATCGATAAAATTATGGTAACCACTATTATTGTCAACGGCTTGTCAAGGGCTTATAATTAAAACACGGTGAAATCACAAAATTATCAACAATTTAGACTTCAACGGTGATAGGAAATTCCTCCTTTTTTAAAAATTAAAATCCATTCTAGCTCTACCACACGTAATTACAGCGCAAGACGGCATTGTGAATAAATCCGATGGAGCAGCATACGAATTCGAGTTCAGTTAGCAACTGCGATGCGGAGTTTGATGCGTTGACGTGCATACTAATGTTCACTCGTATGCCTCGTAACAAATGTTCCATCTCTCTTCCGTTCTATACCCTTCTCTTTTCTGTGGTAGAAGTGTTGGACTATCAAGCGCAAGTGTAAGTGATGTCCATGTCATATTTAAAGTGATAGAAAGGTTACTATAGAAAGGTTTAACTCAGGAGTCCCCCCGTTACGCCCAGGTTTCAATATGCCGCCCGCGACGTAAGACACTGCTTTATTCCCTTAGTGCATAATCTACTATTGTTTTGACGTATTGAAGCCGCCCTTAAAAGGGTGCTAACTGATTACCAGTAACTCTGTATATTTGTGAAATCACATCATGACGGTGGAATTCGTTATCAGTGATAATAATTAGAATGTTTTGTCCTCAATACCCGCATCTGATTGTTCTTATGTTCCTGTTTGAAAGTGCTACTACTCAAAGATTTACAAACAAAATGAATTCAATGAGTCCAAACACGACGGAGTAATAAGTAAAAGTATGTAGTAGAGAGGTTACTATGGCTTACCTTTCTGGCTCCATCATCAGGCCAGTTAAGTACCACCATATTATTTTACAAACATCAAATTTACTTAGTGCAACTGAAACGTGCTTAGAAAAATGAATTACAAATTTTGAATCGGGAAGCTGACAGACATACCAACGATGCAAGTTAAATAAGAGTTTGTAATTTTTTTTAACGACTGGGGCAAGTTTTACCATAAAATATTTTATAAGGTATACAATAAACAGGTTATCGATAAAATCAAAACTGCACACAAAACTGTCCCATCACTAGCTGTGATACCACATTCTAAATTTTATAATATATTTTTATTTTCAATGGCTTCGCATGGAAAATGCATTTAACCTTATCAAATAATATTTATTTTTCTACCCATTTAAAGTCACATAAAACGAGCTCTAAACATAGCATAAATCGATATCATGGTCAAAGCATGACCTATTAAGGTCATGGAAACTTATCTAGCTAAGTTTGTGCGGAGTTTTGGGGCAAAACCGAAAATATTTTTTTTTACTTCCTATTGTTTACCCACACTCATGCAAACCTACGAACTTACCTTAATAGTATTTAAAGGATAATAATTCACTAGTATAACACAATCACATGCGTTAATACACAACTTTTGTTAATTAAAATAAACAAAATTGTTGAAAAACTCTTTAACTCAAATTTTTTACCAACCACTTTTCGTGCAGTTTAAGGTAGAACTGTTTTAATAATGTCGTACGTTAATTTACGATACGGTCTATATTTCTCTACTAGTTTTATAAACCGCACAATAATCGTGCAGTTTTTTTGCACTAGCAACATTTACCAAAATTATTGCACAAAATTCAAGGGGAACTGAACCGTATTGCACCACGAGAAGGTCAATTTTAAACTTTATCAAAATGGCGTTCATAACCTTTTGAAATAATACTAATCTTGACGAATTACTGCATTCCTTCCTATATAGTTATATTTTGACGTATCGTTTGCATGTGTTCAACTGGCTACAACGGAATTCTTACAAAAATGCCTTGACAGCCCTTCTAATCTAAACGAAAAAAATTCTCACTTCAGTGACTTCTACGACCCGACCACGGAGTTCTCACTTACAAATCGTAACTTACTTTGCTTGACTCTGACTGTCACTTTGACTTATTTGAGGATCTGTCTAATAAAACTTGAAAGTATTTCAATCATTTGACCCTGGCTAATGTTTAAACTTAAGACGCCAAATTTTTTTCAAATGGTAAGGGAAAATAACATATTATTATTTTCTTCAAAGCAAAGTCTAATGACTTAGTTGTGCCATAGAGCATGTCTCTTAGATCCCTATTGGATCGACGGAGGCAATTCTGGCTGATGATGATGATGATGAACTGAAACCATCTATTAAATTATAATTAAAGACAGTTGAAAATTTTAAATGACATCTATAGTCTACATAATGCGTGGCACCTAAACAGAACTTAAACGTTTAAGTTTTCTGTTCTCCGATGTATGAAAATTATTTAAATATACTTACCAGTTACCAATTCCTTTAATTAAGGAAGTAATTTAAACTCTGGAGAAATATTACGCGCGATAATACAACAATCAGTTCAGCTCCCAACAATTGGTTACAGTGTCCAATACGAATCCAAGTGCATGACAAATCTAAGTGTCAAGGCCCCACCACATCGGCAAACTAAAACGGTGTAAAGGATTGACATCAAGCTCTAATACTGTAGATACAAACGTAGTCAAAATTCATGAATAACATAAATACAATAATGCTAAAGTGTAAATTATTTCCATGTTTAAAAAAATAAAATAAAAAAATAACACTAATTAAAAGACTAATCTGAAAGCTCGTTGGTGGAAGGAAAAACGGCCCGATTGACACGTTGAATGACAATCCTTAGTTATTCGCCAAAATAGGCACCAGCATTCCGGTGACCAAAAATACCACAGTGCTTTCGCTGCACAGTGCCTAAAAACAAGGGTCTTTAACCAGTGTGTTGCCAGTGATGGTACACACTGAAGTGAGAATTTTTTTCGTCTAGATTAGAAGGGCTGTCAAGGCATTTTTGTAAGAATTCCGTTGTAGCCAGTTGAACACATGCAAACGATACGTCAAAATATAACTACATAGGTAGGAATGCAGTAATTCGTCAAGATTAGTATTATTTCAAAAGGTTATGAACGCCATTTTGATAAAGTTTAAAATTGACCTTCTCGTGGTGCAATACGGTTCAGTTCCCCTTGAATTTTGTGCAATTATTTTGGTAAATGTTGCTAGTGCAAAAAAACTGCACGATTATTGTGCGGTTTATAAAACTAGTAGAGAAATATAGACCGTATCGTAAATTAACGTACGTCATTATTAAAACAGTTCTACCTTAAACTGCACGAAAACTGGATGTTAAAAAAATTGAGTTAAAGAGTTTTTCAACAATTTTGTTTATTTTAATTAACAAAAGTTGTGTATTAACGCATGTGATTGTGTTATAATAGTGAATTATTATCCTTTAAATAATATTAAGGTAAGTTCGTAGGTTTGCATGAGTGTGGGCAAACAATAGGAAGTAAAAAAAAATATTTTCGGTTTTGCCCCAAAACTCCGCACAAACTTAGCTAGATAAGTTTCCATGACCTTAATAGGTCATGCTTTGTTCATGATATCGATTTAGGCTATGTTTAGAGCTCGTTTTATGTGACTTTAAATGGGTAGAAAAATAAATATTATTTGATAAGGTTAAATGCAATTTCCATGCGAAGCCATTGAAAATAAAAAGATATTATAAAATTTAGAATGTGGTATCACAGCTAGTGATGGGATAGTTTTGTGTGCAGTTTTGATTTTATCGATAACCTTTTTATTGTATACCTTAAAAAATATTTTATGTTAAAACTTGCCCTAGTCGTTTAAAAAAATTACAAACTCTTATTTAACTTGCATCGTTGGTATGTCTGTCAGCTTCCCGATTCAAAATTTGTAATCCATTTTTCTAAGCACGTTTCAGTTGCACTAAGTAAATTTGATGTTTGTAAAATAATATGGTGGTACTTAACTGGCCTGATGATGGAGCCAGAAAGGTAGGCCATAGTAACCTCTCTACTACATACTTTTACTTATTACTCCGTCGTGTTTGGACTCGTTGAATTCATTTTGATAAGGACTATTAGACCAAAAAGACAAAAACAATATTTATTGTCTGTCTAATAATTCATAGATTTACTGGCGACTTGCAGCGCCCCGTGGTTTCACCCGCTATCCTATAGGAACTGCAATTTTTTCAGGGTAAAAACTATGAGTCAATCCAGAATATAAGCTACCTCCATACCAAATTTTATTTTAATCTATTCACTTATTACAGAATTCAGTGAAAACAAACATATTAATACGCAGACTTTCTTATTTATAATAATAGTGTGATAATGTTGTTGTCTACATCTACATAATAAGACAAATGAATAATAACACAATAAAGTTTAATCTTCAAAAAATACTCCTAAAGTAGGTATTGTAGGAAATGTTGTAAGAAAAATCAAAAATTATCGATATCGATAAAATTATGGTAACCACTATTATTGTCAACGGCTTGTCAAAGGCTTATAATTAAAACACGGTGAAATCACAAAGTTATCAACAATTTAGACTTTACCGGTGATAGGAAATTCCTCCTTTAAAAAAAATTAAAATCCATTCTAGCTCTACCACACGTAATTACAGCGCAAGACGCCATTGTGGATAAATCAGATGGAGCAGCATACGAATTCGAATTCAGTTAGCAACTGCGATGCGTAGTTTGACGCTTTGACGTGCATACTAATGTTCACTCGTATGCCTCGTAACAAATGTTCCATCTCTCTTCCGTTCTATACCCTTCTCTTTTCTGTGATGGTACATATGGTACTGAGACGTGGTCCTTAAGGCGATCTTACAGTCAAAAAGGCTTCACAGAACATTTTTTTAAGATAATGTATTCATTTTGAAGCAGTAAAAAAATTATGTGTTAATCTTGATCATATTTCTGAGTGGACTATTGGATCCAAAACACGATTCCGATAAATTTTCTCGATAGAAAAAAATCATGAAATAACCTCTAAGCTTGAAATTTGCCTAAACGCATACAATTTTATCTCGATAATTTATAAACAAATCTTGACAAAATTTACAAGAATGATGGTAAATATTGTGACAAATAGCATCATTGTTTTTGTTTATCGATAAAAATACGATTTTTTTAACTATTATTTAATTTAATCATAACTTGGCTCGAACGCGTCGAACGAAACGTCGTGCCACCGCGGCGTCTTTTCACTTCTCTTTTATTTTTACGCGATGTGACAGAGACCGCTGAGGCGCGCTGCTAGACGGACGTGTGTCGCTTTGTTCCGCTGACCGCTCAAAAATATAATCTCAACTTTATGACACAAAAACACCTTGATGGAAGTTGTAAAGTAAGTAACTACCTTATCTGCAACGTTTTCTTGGATTATAAGTACTAAAAAGGCAGGTGAATGTAAATTACATTTTGTAACGATTTGTTTGTATATATTATTTTATGAAGCATAATTTCACCACAATCGTCATAGTCCAGTTGGCCGAACGGTTAGACGTATTGGATAAGTTCTTTGCGACTGAGTAAGCGCCGGGTTCAAATCTCACGTTTACTATTTTCTTTTTGTTATTTTTCTAATGTTTTTGAAATAATTCGTCGTGTCCGTGTGTGCGTGCGTGCGTGTGTGTGTATGTGTGTAATGTTCTTTATAACTCGAAAACCGCAGGACTTATTTTGATGGGATTTTCCCTTTCAGATAGCTGATGTAATGACGAGATTTTTTTTGGCAACTTTTCATCATCATCATCATCATCACATTTTTTTTCATTACTACGCAGGTGAACGCGTGGGGCACAATTAGTCTACTATAGAGGTTAGGAAGTTCTAAATAGCTTGGGATGGACAGACAGACAGACGGATGGACGAACGAACTTATATGGGTCCCGGTTTAACCCTTTGGGTACGGAACCCTAAAAAATAGGTACAGTTTGCGCAAAACTTTATGAGCTCTCGGAACACGCACGCTAGTGGCTGCGCAGTACGCATATTATTAGGTATCCGAGGGACGGGACAGGGCGTCGGGGAGGGCACCGGCCCCCGCGCCCCGCGCCGTATCACCGTGCGCCGTGCCTTAGTGTGAGTGCTACGTTCGTACTAGGGCATGCAAACCGGGTACCCGAGTACCCGAAAAACCCAATTAACCGACTGATTTGAAAACCGGGTTTTTCGAGTTTTTTTTATTCACGATGGTTTATGTAAAATACTACCACCAGAACATTAATAAACAATGAAACTTCATAAAAACTTACTCTTTCTATCGAGATACAATACCTATAGACTCACAATCACCAAGTAAAAGTAGTAAAAAACGTCCGAGCGTCGATGTAAATACCTAGACATCACAATGACACTTTCTAATTTAGACGTTATGTCGCTTGCATAGTGTTCAACGTCGCTTGTCAGCTATGGAATTACAGCACTGGCATCGCGGGGCATTGTAGTCGGAACGCGATTGCCTTACAACTAACCATAAAGTTGGCGCAATGTGTAGCGTGCGCCAAGTTTTGGTTCAGACATATATATTTTTTGGCACGTTTAGGTATGATATCTCTATGATTTTTTGACAATATTTCTACTACTACGTATTTTAATGTATAGTCTTTTTGTTTCTCAATTTTCATGTTTTTGTGTTAACATAGCTAAATCAATAACCATCATCATCCCATATTATTATTTTCAATATTTTGATAAACGTACGCTATACTAGTTCTTCATATCAACAGAGAGAAAAAAAATAGGAGGACTGCCAGTGCCGATTCAGCAACATTAAAATATATAGAATATAAAAAATCTGCTTGCGATAAATTATCAGCATGGTTTTAATCATTGCATGCCACGGATGGAAACAGCTCAAAGGGTAAAGAATGTAATAAAATGCTGAATATGTCAGGCAGTTCTATTGAAGATTCCGTCGCGGCTTTTCACACTAAGGAGTTTAACATGCCCCAACATAGACTAATTAGTGACTCCCGTTGTCTATCGTCATCATCATTAGCCGGAAGATGTCCACTGCTTAAAATAGGCCTCCCCCTTTAACCTCCACCCTGTACGACACCCTGCCATCTGCATCCACTGGATGCCCACGACTCTCACGATGTCGTCGTTCCATCTAGTAGGGGCCTACCTAGGCTGCGTCTTCAACTTGCAAATTTTAATACCTATGTCGGTGGCTCTGGTTCTTTGGCGAATATCCACGTTCAGGATTCTATCGCCCAAAGAAACTCCGAGCACAGCTCTCTCCATTGCCTGTTGTGTGACTCAGAGTTTCTACAAAAGGCCAACAATTAAGGACCACGTCTCAGTACCATATGTCATCACCGGCAACACACATTGATCAAAGACCCTTGTTTTTATGCACTGTGGTATCTTTGACGAGAAGATTTCACGCAATTTCTCGAACGCTGCCCATCCGAGTTGGATTTTTTGGGTGACCTCTTTGCCTAAGTTGGACTTACCTAACTGAACAATCTGACCAAGATACATGTAATGTAATAGTCAACAACTTCGAGAGTATCGCTCCCTATAATTACCGGCACGGGTACAACATTGACATTGAACATGATTTTTGTCTTGTCCATTTTCATTTTAAGACCCACCTGTTGGGAAAGGCTATTGAGGTCGCTGAGCATTGTATTGAGGTTCTCCAGTGACTCTGTCATGATAACTATATCATCGGCAAAACGAAGGTGAGTTGACTGCCCCGGTGGCTCAGTTGGTAGTGAACCTACTTTCTGCGCTTGGGGGCGTGGGTTCGATTCCCATCTAGGACAAACATTTGTGTGATGAACATTTGTGTTTGTTCTATGTCTGGGTGTTAATATCTATTTAAGTATGTATTTAAAAATATATATGTATGTATATCAGTCTCTGGCAGCCATATTACAAGCTTTGCTTAGTTTGGGGTCAGATGACCATGTGTGCAATAATGTCCCAGATTTTTTTTTTTTTGAGTGATGTATTCGCCATTGATGTTGATGCTGAATCTGTTCCAGTCTAAGCTTGAAAACTTCTTCCAACGCGTTCGTGAACAGTTTTGGAGAGATAACATCTCCCTGTCTCACGCCTTTCTGCAATTGGATTGGTTCCGTGCTCTCCTTTTATCTGATCGACATGGTGGCGTTTCTATACAAACACTTCAGCACTTCGATATATCTATAGTCGATACGACAACGCTGGAGGGACTGCAATACTACCCAGGTGTCGATTGAATCAAAGGCTTTTTCATAGTCCACGAACGCTAGGCATAATGGCCGATTACACTCCTCAGTCATCTGTATAATGTGGCGGAGCGTGTGTATGTGGTTTATGGTGCTCCAGCCTTTAAGGAAACTGGCTTGTTCAGGACGCTGGAAGTCTCAACATTATACCAAATGTTACTTGATTAATCTCTTGTTAAAGCTAAACAATAAAAATACGCAAGTGCAAATACATATATAACTAAATTTCAGCATTTTCTTTACTTGCACACACTAATACAATATTTTTAAGGTTTAAATAAAGAAAACTCGAAAAACTCGAAAAAACCGGTTTTTGAAATTGAAAACTCGAAAAAACCGGGTTATTTCAATTACCCGAGTTTTGCATGCCCTAGTTCGTACACAACACTTGCGCGCGTTGTAGACGAAAGTACAGTCGAGTGCAACAATTCATTTTCATTGCTATTGTAAATTTTTGTTACTGTTATTTGTTTTCGTTATTTTTATTTGTTTCTGTTATTGTTGTTGTTAAGTTTTGTCACCGTTATATTGTATTTGTTATTTGTTTGTTCTATTACTGTGGTTTCTTACTGTTATCGAACTTTTTGGTTTAATTAAATATGCCTCGCGGACGCTTTAATGTGCTACGTCGCCAAACACGTAAAATGGTGTTTGATGTTTTCAACTTTATGAAAAAGGAAGCTGAAGACGGTCTACAGTATGACCTGAAAATGGTGCAAAAGCGAACTGCGGCAGCTACAGGTGTCTCTTTAAGTACAATAAAGAGAATTTTAGCGGCTGCAAGAGACCCAAACATGCCAAGTGTCAGTATGGCACCAGTTTTTCGTACGCCAGGCAAGAAAAGATCAGGGCAAAGGAAAATCACCGGGATCGATAGCTTTGACCTCAGTGTTATAAAAAGGTGCGTACACAACTTTCATAAAACTGAGAAAAAATTGCCAACAGTAAAATTACTTTTAAATAAACTAAGACAGGATATAAATTTCAAAGGCTCCGCCTCAAGTTTAAGAAGAATTTTGAAAGGACTTGGTTTTAAATGGAAAAGGACCGAAAATAACAGAAAACTTTTGATAGAGCACACAAACATAAGATTAAAAAGAATTGAATATTTGAGAAAACTTTCAAAATATCGTGAAGAAGGACGACCTATCATCTATACTGATGAATCATATGTAGATTCTTCACACACAAAACCAAAAGCCTGGAGTGACGGTACCACAGAAAAAGAAAAAAAGAAAAGAAAAAAAAAGAAATATATCAAAAGGCCAACGCATCGTTATTGTGCACGCCGGTTCAGAAACCGGTTTTGTGCCAAATGCTCTTTTATTATTTAAAGCAGGCACTAAAACGGGCGATTATCATAATAATATGAATTTCGAAAATTATTTAAAATGGGTTGATACTAAATTGATACCCAATCTCCCGCAAAAGTCAGTTGTGGTAGTCGACAATGCGTCCTACCATAATAAACTCGATGACGCAGCACCGACATCCAGTTCTCGGAAGTCAGAAATGGAGGCTTGGCTGCGAGATAAAAATATAACTTTTAGCCCCTCAATGCTGAAACCTGAGCTATATAAATTAATTTGTGCAAATAAAGAAAACCACAAAAAGTATGTTGTTGACAACATATTACGCGCCCACAATCATACTGTATTACGGCTGCCACCCTATCACCTCGACCTGAACCCTATCGAAATGGCTTGGGCGGCAATTAAAGGATACGTAGCACAGAAAAATGTTACGTGGAACATTAATAATATAATGAAATTAGTTGAAGAAAAAGTGAACGCGATGGGTGAGCCGGAATGGAGCGCACTATGTATTAAAGTTAGAGGTATAGAAGAAGAATATAAAAAAGTGACGTAGTCATCGACCAGATGACCGAACAGTTTGTGATTCACGTCAGTGAAAATGAATCTGACAGTTCAGAGACAGGGACTGAAGATTCCGATTTAGATGAGAGCTATGATAACGCTTCTTCAGATGAAGATATCCTTTCTACTAGCCGGGAAGAAATGTATATGGAAGGTGTAGCTCCGTTATAAATAAATAAATGCACAAGTTTTATATTAAAGTTTTTAATTTACTTAAATAAATACCTACCTGTTTGTTCTAATATCTTACTGCACGTAAAAAATACCTAAAATCTAAATACTTTTTGATAGGCATAAATGTACTATGTTTTTTTTTTAAATCTTACAATAATGATTGTGCGCTCAACTGTACCACGCGCGGTTACGTACTCGGGCCTAACTTCAGAGGGCTCATAAAGTTTTGCGCGAACTGTACTTTTCATCATTATCTTCGTCCTCACCATTTTTCATCACTACGTGGGTGAAAGTTCAAATAAATCAATAAATTGGGACGGACAGACAGACAGACGGATATACAGAACGAATTTATATGGGTTCTTTTTATTTCTACGGAACCATAAAAAAGTGTTACAGTCTCTAAAAGGAGATTCGTGTGTGTGTGTGTGTGTGTGTGTGTGCGTGTGTAAAAGGTGATGATTGTGTGTATGTTTGTACGAATGAAACCTACGGGGAAAAAACGGTATTATCGCAAAATTACAAAGCCGGACCAGGGTTAAACGCAAAATGACAAATAAATAACCGGAGTCATTTTTATAAGTGATCATTTTAAGAAATAGTACTTTTTGCTCCACAAACAGAGGGATAAACTGAAAAGATACATATTTTTTTAGACTAGTAAACTAGCGAATCTTTTCAAAGTTATATAAGCAAAACAAGAAGTATAATTATCTGTCTACTTTATTATCTGTCTGCTATAAAAATTAGAATCCAAAAATATCTACACCCGATCAGATTTGAACCGTAGGCCCACGGCTCGCTAGCGCAGTGTTGAACCGCTGGGCCAACAGAGCTTTGCACTAAGGTGACGAAATTACATGTGTATAAGTAAAAAACGTCGCGCATCTGCCAGATTCACGCGGTGCGTCCCGCAGTAGGTGGGACTAGTCGGCCGCCACTTCATCTGCTTCACCCCCTCAAAAGCATAAAATTCAGCCAGTCACGGCGCCTTAACTGCTGTCCTTTTGGAATAACTCCGCGTCGCACAGCGGGCAATGGAGATAGCTTTGCTCGGAGTTTATTTGCGCGATAGAATCCGGAACGAGGACATTCGCCGAAGAACCAGAATTACCGACATAGCTATAAAAATTTGCAAGTTGAAGTTTAAGGCCACATTGCTCGAAGATTCAAAACTCGGTGGGGTAAAAAGGTTTTTGAGTGGAGACCACGAACTAGAAGAGCAGGTGGGTAGGTATCCCACTTGATAGACCGACAAAATCGTGAGAATCGTAGGCATCCAGTGGATGTAGATGACATGGTGTCGTTCAGTGTGGAGTTCTAAGAGGGAGGCCTATGTTCAGCAGTGCACGCTTATGGTTGATGATGATGTTGATTCCGGACAGCAGTCACCTTCATCATAGTTATCATCACAATCAGCTTTTCATGCTCATATTGCTGGGACTCAAAACATAAACACGTATTTTTACACAAGTTAGTAGCTACTAAATATAGTCAAATTTTATTACATCTTACGAAATTCATAGAGCTTTGGTATCTGTTTGAGTTTTTTTTACTTAAATGCTACACTACAAACTTTAACTATACTTGGTCTATTGGTATTAAACAAAAAATAGACCGGTCTAAAGACAGTCCAAATACCAGTTGGCAGCGTACCCTGCATGTTAGTGGCATTACCACGCTGAATGGCAAATATAACGCCAGGATTTTGGTTACGCGTCGCATTAACTATCGCATTAGACGTAAGATTTTTTAAAATGATGTGAGTGTCTGTTCCCCAAACGTTCAATGTCTCGTCCCCAAAACGGCTCAAATGGCGGTATAATTATGTAACCACAATAACAAAATCACATGAGTTGGTATTGATTATTATTATTATTTCTTAAATTAAAATGATTAAATATCGGTACTGCACTGATTCATACGAGTGACCATTCAAAGCACAGATTTGGACATGTATTATGGCAAATATATCTCACTTATGTAGGCCATCTGAACAGGTGTTCCTAAATATTTTGTGCCGCAAGCGCAGGGACAAAAACTTTGTAATAGTGAACGTATATAAGTTCCACAGCATTATTATCAGTCTACACTGTATCTACTTACATTAGGTATGTAGTTGGTCGATTATGAAATTGACCATAACATGAAAAAGCCGGTAATTTCATAACGGATCAATTTAATGTACTTTCAGTTGTCTCTTGACCAAATCACGACGTGCCCTGGGCTGATCGGTAAAATACCAGCCGTTTCTTGATATTACTGGGTATATTAACACCCAGACATAGGACAAACACAAATGTTTATTACATCCATGTTTGTCCTAGCTGGGAATCGAGCCCACGCCCCCAAGCACAGAAGGTAGATTCACTACCAACTGAGCCACCGGGGCAGCCAAAATTATAATTATTAATAATTACTAATCAATTTTACCTAAATACCGCCATTCAGCGTGGTAATGCCGATAGTATACTCTTTAGATCTTCAACGGTCTTTAGGCATGCAGTTTATCACTTTTTGTATTGTTACTGTTAGCTTGTATTTGGTTTAGTTAATAAAGGCACTTGTCAGTTAACCTTTTTTATATATTATTTAAATATAGACCCCAGAAATTAACAACTGCTTCGTACAATATGGCCAGAATTACTTAGTTATTTTATGAAATGATCGGCCTTTTCATAATATGGCCAATTCTAGGATCAGACTACGACATATACATTTATCACATATATGAATCACTATAACGTAGTGCTCAAGGTAAGACCTAATTGCTGTCTTTGGAGTTACTAATTGACATTTAAAAAACTGGTTTTCGTAATAATAAAGGAAAATTATAGGCTCGAACCAAAGCTGCAAATATTGCAAATAGCTTCTTATATTAAATCGCTTACCTATACTGATCATGTCAATGAGTTTGTATAATTGTATCAGTATAAAAACCCACACATTTTTTGTATAAAAAGAGCAGCACATAGGCTTAACTTGTCCGCGTTTAGTTGATGCTTTGCCAGCCCGGAAAGGTGGTCCTATATGTAGGATCCTTTTCTTTCACTAAAATTCGGCGATGAACAAAATCACAACAACTATGTAGAAAAACCCTGTAATTTTTGTTAATTTAGATTCAGTTTGAATTATAAACATATTTTATACCAGGGTTTTATTCATGAAACAAGTTTAATAAACCAAAACCTAGCTACAAGAATACCCTGTGTCGGAAATTCCACGAACCACAGACAAACTTGACACCTAATAATCTCACAGGATCTAGAATTATAATTGAAATTCATCAACCAAATATCGTTCGTTACCTGGCCGGTGAATTCAGGGTCAGCCCAATAATAAAGTTCTTCATAATGACTGGTGCGAAGATCCTCGGATTAGTATAACCGTTCTGTATATCCCTGTACAGGCACTTATCCAGATTAAGATTATGGATATTATTAATATTTTGCGTTTTATATTGCATTCTTGTTCTAATTACATCTACCAACTCTAATACCAACCGCAGTACCTACAATTGATATATTTCTACTATTTATAATTGTCAACATAAGTGGGAGAAGTGCTTCTAAACAGATGATTTTGTAATATGATTCCAAACTATTATCTACATTATTTTTCATATGGATATCCTATCTTAAATTTCCAGTTACTCGGCGCGATACTGATAGTCGCGTCTGCTGAGCCAGCGCCAGGCCGAATTCCGAAGGTGTACAACGCCCTAATAACTTCCAACCAGAACTTGGAGCCCAGCAAAGCGCACCCAGTGTACCAGCCAGTGTTGCACGACGCCGTTTTCTCCGTACAGCCTTCATTTCTCTACGGAGGACATTTTCCTTTCGCCAGCGCTGTAAGTACCTCTAAAAATACCATAAGTTTTTACAAGGCAGAATACTATCAAATGGATGAATGATATCATCAGGTTCCACAGTGAGAGCTAATAGAAATCTGCCGATAAATATTAGATATGATGGTGTTTTAAATAATTGGCAAAGAGCGTGTCTCGTCACGCATATTGTAGGGTTCCATAATCAAAGCCATATAATTGTAGTCATAGTTCAGAAAATTATGGTTATAGAAAAATTCGAACGAACTAAGCTCTGTGGACTTAGCCAAATTTCAGAGATGTACCATCCCGACATAGCATATACTTTTTTATGGTTTAAACATAGAGAAAACTGAGTGTGAAAAATTATTTGTTAAGACCATTTTACAAAAAGAACAATGACCTATGAGCTAGAACGCTTTGAATTTATCACAGTTTTATCGCTGTTACTCAAAAACTCATCATCTAGCTGATAATGTTCAAAATAATTTTGAATGAAGGTTTTAAATATGACCTATCTGTATTGTAAAATTCAAGTTTCTATGTCTTATAGTTTTGAAATGCAGGGGGGGGCAACTTTTTGCCTCTTTGGCGGGCCAATATATTTCCCATTGTATAGACTTTATAAAAAAGTGATGTATCAAATTTTACCTTCATTTTAAAAGACATTTTCAACGATATCCCACACAAATAGTTGGAGTGAAAAAAAAAACATCCCCATTTCACATGTACCAGAGCCACCCCTAAAATGCAATATTATATTTTTTTTATACTTTTAAAATTGAGATCTATATTACAACTATTTTTATGCAAAGGTTCATTAACATATCTAAATAATTATAGAAGTTAGAAGGTTTTAAAAAATTCCGACGGACGGACAGACAGACAGACAGACAGACGGACAGAACAAATTTATAAGGGTTCCTTGTCGACTCCTATACTATGCCCAGCAGTGGACTAATACGGGCTGGATAATGATGATGATTTACTAATATGTAGTAGGGTCTAGAACAATCTCATCTCAAATACTCTAGCACTTACGAGGGCCAAAAGTAATGATAATCAATAATAAACACAATGAATAAAATAAAAAATAAATTTATTTCTCAACATAGTCTCCTAGCAAGTCTATACATTTAGTCCATCTCTTTTCTAAACCTAAAATTCCCTTAGTTTTTTTTTTTATCTTGACTCTGAAAAAAGTCCTCAACCGCGGCCATCACGTCGCTATCATCGTCAAATTTCTTGCCTCGGAGGTGTTCCTTGAGTCGTGGAAAGAGATAGAAGTCACTGGGGGCTAGATCTGGTGAATAGGGGTTTGTTCCACCAGCTCAAAGCCCGCTTCCTGAATGGCAGCCATGGCAATTGCAGCTTTGTGAACCGGTGTGTTGTCTTGATGGAACAGTACTCCAGCCCGCAGTTTGCCTCGCCTTTTCTCCTTAATAGCCTCCCGCAATCTTCTTATTTGTTCTGCATAGTAGGAGCCTGTAATAGTGGCCCCCTTTTCCAAGTAGTCCACCATGATTATTTCTTCAGCGTCCCAAAAAACAGACGCCATAACCTTCCCTGCTGAGCTTGACACTTTGAATTTCTTCGGCGTCGGTTCATCGGATCGTTTCCATGTCATCGATTGTTGTTTTGTTTCAGGATCAAAATGGTGGATCCAGGTCTCGTCCATGGTCACAAAACGTGACAAAAAATTATCCTTGTCTGCCTTGAACTTTTCGAGATTTGCTCTTGACATGTCGACTCGTTTCTTCTTTTGCTCGTCGTTTAACATTTTCGGTACCCAACGCGCGGAGACCTTTCTCATATGCAATTCGTTTGCAAGGATTCTTTGAATGCTGCCATATGAGAGCCCTGTGACCTCAGCTACATGCCTGATAGCCACTCTTCGATCTTCCAATACGACTTCTTCAACATTTTTCACATTTTCTTCAGTGAGGAACGTCGATGGGCGTCTTTCGCGGTGTTCGTCTTCCGTCGATGTTCTTCCCAGCTTAAACTCCTTAGCCCAGCGTGCAACTGTGGAATATGGAGGAGAAGAGTCCCCTAATGTTTCCACCAAGTCGCTGTGTATGTCTTTGGTAGACATTTTTTTCAAGCAGAGGTATTTAATGACAGCTCTGATTTCGTGTTTTTCCATTTTGATGTTCACTCCTTGACAGTCCGTATTCAAATGAATGTAGCTCCCTTTTTTTTTTTTCTAATGTGACTTATTGCTGTTGGCCTTGCGGCCTCTACAGCTTGACCGGACTAGTTGGTGAACGCAGAGGGCGTTGGGCCAACATGGTTTAGATTTTGGGCGACAAGCGCAAGGGCACCTCGGAGGTACGAGCCTCGGCTTGGACCGTCGCCGGGAGTGGGGGATTAGACTTGCCCTGGCACCCCAGAAGGGGTGTGCCCTGGGGCCCTAGTAGGTTGTTGAACTGAATGATTATTTGGAGAGAATCTAACCGATCTTCTAACAGATCCTGGGGGTCTCCGATCCCGCCGGCGGGATCGTTGTGTGTGTGTGTGTGCCTGTGGTAACCTGCGCCTATGCCAAAAAATGAATATTTCCTGTTGCCAGGAGCAGTCGGATCGGACGAGCCCAACGCCGCCGAGGTGACGACGGCGATGGGGTCGTCCGGGTCGCCTAAGATATTTCTGGGGCGTCTACGGAGGGGTGGAGTGTTTGTCGTGTCTGTCGAGTAGTTCGAGGCCTGGACTACGAGAGGGTTGGGATGGTGGGGCGCCGCGTCAAAGTAGCGGCGGGAAGTGTGCTTCATATATTGAAGAATGGACGGGAGTTCGAGATCGCAGTGCAAATCGGCGTTTCGCATGTACCAGCTAGCGCCGACCGCTCTGCGTATGAAACGGTTTTGGATGACCTGAAGCTTGTCCAGGTCAATGCGGGATGCGTGGGCGAACGCCACGGAGGCATAAGTCATGACGGGACGAATGCAAGTTTTGTAAATTGTCAGCTTATTCCTAAGTGACAATTTACTACGCTCGCCAAGGATGGGGCTGAGACGGCCTAGGAAGAAAGCCGCTCGGTTGCGGACTATCTGGATATGGAATGTAGCTCCCGGGAATCGTGGCCTATTTATATGATTTTTTTTTTCTGAACTAGTGGGTAACTGAGCAAGTGACTGATATTTTTTTTGTATTTTTGTGTGCACTAGAAATAACTGATTATCATTACTTTTGGATCACCCCTCGTATATTCGTTGTAAGATATTATAAAATCTGTTTTTCTGATGAATTTCTAGTGTAATTCCGCTTCTACGTCGCTTCAAGTACAATAAGGAATTTGTGATAAATTTTCCTGGTAGATATTTGTATCATTATTTCTTTATCTCATCATATTGTATAATTATCTTGTGTGTATATATATATATATATATATGCATGGGTGCGTGAGTCTAGACAACGAGCACTATGCACTGGGTGCAGAGAGCTTAAAACCTGAATGAGTGAAAGAAAGTTGACTTGCTGAATGGGTGCTCTCCGATAGTTACAATCTGGGTGACTTTAAATTGCGAATAAATTGATTTTATATAGACAAATTTGCTCCATCATCATCAGAAATCATCGCTTAATATCAAACAAGGGGGGCGTTCAAACGCAAGCCTATTATTAAGAATAACGCACTTGACACACGACCCACTTTAAGCAGTGGATGAATAAAAACAGAAGATGATGTCTGTAACGAGTTCATTAAAATGATTTCAGGGAATACTTCCGCTGCCAGTCCAGCCACCAAGTGAGGTGCAGCCATCGCAGTCGCCAGCGACAGCACTAACGCCTGAGTCAGCGCCCGCGGAGCCTCCCACGGAACCCCCAACAGCTTCAACGGAACGAGCCTCTCAGATTCCCGATACGGACAGTGACTCTACAACACCGCAACCTCCTCCTCCAAACACGGAGTCACCAATACCTCTGAACGAATTTGGACTACCGCCGCAAGTTATACCACTCGGGCGGATCGATCCCGCTTACAGCAGCTTCAACCAACTAGGTCCCTTGACTTACTCCTACCCTTCCTACTCCGCTTACCCTGGAGTGCGACTCTACGATCCTTTCGATCCATTTAGTCTGGGTCCATATGGATTTCCGCTGTACCGCCCTCTACCGAATGTTCTAGGAGCGAGTTCACCGTTTATTCCAGCTCGATTCCCGGCGCCTACAGCCGTGGCTCCCGTCGGCCCTGCTCCGGCTGGTCAGTCTAACCAGACTCCTCCTCCTGAGCCTAGTGATCTCAACGTCTTAAACTACTCTTCGAAAGACCCCGCTATACCCAATGTTCCTCCGCCACCGCTACCGGAAGGTGGGCTCAAGTCGGTCAAATCTGAGTAGACCATAATACTATAATATATTAGATACTAAGTTTAGTATTGCTTTAAAAATATTAGTGCTTTATTTTATAATTTATCGATCAGATAGAAAAAAAGCTTAGCATAAAAAAATATCATTGATAAGCTTATTATTACAAACCACTGTTGATTAATGAGTTCGTACATAGTACATATATATTTATATATGTATATTGCTCTCGATAATGAGAAGTAATGGTACCTGTCGATTTTGATGTCCCATTTGAAAACCTTACTACATATGGCAGGTCTAATTAACTTTCGCTGTTGCTATGTGACATATCCTGATATATCCTAATGAAAAGACACTGACGCTGGCAGATTAGTTTTGTTTGAAAAAGGCCACAACCACAGACTAGTAACTATGGGTAGGTACAACAATATCGACAGGCCATGAAATATTATGTTGACTCAGCTAAAAGCTAGTTGACTAGTTCTTTAGTAAACGAGATAAAAGTTCCATCTATTGTTACCAATGTCGTTTATATAGATAAGTAATGGTACTTGTGGATTGTGGATGCTTATTACATGTATGGCGTAAAATCAATGAATATACCTCCGGTGATATGATATCAGCGCTTACATGCAAGGGATAATGACACTGGTGCTAATATATTTGGATATGCCTAGTACAGGGTGATGATATTGTTTAAAAAACATTTTGTTTAACGAATATAATATAAGAGTTTATATAAATTATAAAAAGTACTTACAAAATATTTCATGGTTATGATTCGCTGCACATCGAACTATATTTTCTGTTTAATTTTATACATGAAATATTTTTGTGAGTTGTTCCGTATACATACCAAGACTCTTATGTAGACTTATCTGGGCGTTTCTTGTATTGCTTCAAATCTCACTTAGTATTAGATAAGTATATGTTATTTCTCCAAGAAAATGTCATAATACAAATTGCGAATATGATGAATGGAATACAGTTATAAAATATAAATAACATTGACTGGAACCATCGTCTTGCTAAATAAGAATTTACTAACGGGCAATGTACGGTAACAAAATTGTTAGTTAATTGTACAAGTTAACAAAGCGCACGGAACCAGCTGTCCAACAAACTTTTTTTTGTAAATGTTAGTTAAATAGTCCTTAGCGCATTGAATCCTGTAAGATTTGTACATTATACTGGCAGCAGAGACAGCGTTACCCCGGTGGACGAAATGTACTGCAATTAGTAAGTCCCTGAACGGGGTCTTACTTCGGGGTCACGACATTTTCTGGACCTGCTACAGATCCAATACAAATCTTGTCTTCAGATCAGCTCAGTCCTGCCGTCGACGGCAAACAAAGTCATTACTCAAAGTCAAAGCGCTGGCTCCAGCCGGGTACCTATATCAGGCCCCTCTCTGTTAATAGATCAGAGTTAGACCATCCAACCGTTTGCCATATGAATAGGATAAATCGCGGGCAGCTTCATTACACAGAGCACTTCGTTAAGTAAAAACATGTTAAAACAACAAAATTCGAAAACACAAGAATCACAATTCAAAATTTTTTTTTAATTTTTTTAAGTGTGGATCAAAACTTCAAACAATTAAAAAGATAAATTATTGCCAAGCAGGACTCTCTGGTCCAAAGAAATACATTTCCCAGTTCATGCCACCATAAAAGTCGAAAGGGATGTACCACTCGTAATAGAAATACTTGAATCGGCGTTTCGAATGACAGTAGGTAATGCGGGGCACGCATATCTGGAAGTTATACGAAGTGCTTCTGAACATGTCTATCTCGTGAGACATGGCTCTGAGCATTATGCATGTTGGAATTCTGTACAAATCGAGCCAACCCTGTAACGAGTACAATAATTCAAAAACAATGTATTTATATAAAATTAAAACACAGTGAAAAGATAATCAATTTGTTTTATTGACGCTCTTACTTTACGAAATTGGGTTCATTCGTATTATAATACAAGCTGCGCCCCGTGGTCTTACCTGCGTGGTGATGATGATGATGAAAAGTAGCCTACGTGTTAATCCAGGACATAAGCAATGCATATTCCAAATTTCATCCAAATCCATCCAGCCGTTTCTGTGTGATTGATTAACAAACATCCATCCATCCATACATCCATCCAAACTTTCACATATATGATATTAGTGTGATGAATAGGTATGATAGCATTAATGTCTAGAGTACCTACCTACCAATACCAATTTGATTTTATATAAGATCTGCAATTAGGCGCCAGCCCCGCATCCCACCCGTAATCCACTATACTTCAGTCCCACACTTTCGGATCTAGTCCAGCATCCGTCCAGTCCTATAGGTACTGTAATCCACTCTACTTCCATATCGCCCTTTTCGCTTTCCGCATCTTTCTCGTAATTCAGCCTACTTTAGTGCCGCCTTTTCCGCCTAAGTCCCGCATCCGTCGACTCCATTCCCATCCCACTCTTTACTGTATAGCCCCGCATCCGTCCTGTAATACACTCTACTTCAGACCCGTCCTTTCCACTGAAGTCCCGCATCCGTCCACTCCACTCCATACCGTTATCCATTCTATTTCAATCCTGCCCTTTTTTCAGTCCCGCATCCGTCCTGTAATTACTTTTATTCATGTCTCGCCTTTTCCGCTCTAGTTTAGCCTTTGTTCCGAAATTCACTCTACTTCTATCCCACCGCTTATGTTCCAGTTGCGTTTTCGTCCCGCAATCCACTCTACTCTCGTCTCATCTCTTTCTACTCCAATCTCGGCCTCGCTACCATGACCCGCTCCAAGTACACAAAATGTCATCCAAATCGATTCAGCCGTTTTGAAAATAGCCTATGTGCTATTCCAGACTATAATCTATCTCTGTGCCAAGTTTCATCCAGATCCGTTCAGCCGTTCTGGCTTGAAAGAGGAACAAATACCATACATACAACTTTCGCGTTTATAATACATATTATATTAGTATAATATATAGTATATAGCTTACACCCGTGCGAAGCCGGGGCGGGTCGCTAGTAGATATATAGATAGATATAGATTAAATGTTTTGTAATACCACTACTTACTCTTACAATTACTTTCCCGAGTATATCCATGTGGTCGAAATGTATATGACTGTAAAATCTTAAATTTTTACGATCTTTACATTTTCCGTAAAAGTATTCACTGTGGAGCGACACTAAAAAGAAACTCTTCAATCAGAATTAGGTAGAGGTATAACCACCTAACGAGCATAACGGCCCACGTAAGGGAAAAATCTGGTTCAAATGCACCCTTACATAGGATCTACGACCGTAGCATCTATTACATATTATAGCGCACGGTTTAACTTAAAAATCACTATAAATCAGGTAATTATTATGATATTAAAAATAACTAGTTTAGAAATGTTCTTAATCCAGAAGAAATGCTACTTACTTGGATCTGGTGGACTGTTCGTCAAAGTGAAATCTTTTATAGATGTAAAGAATTGCCAACATGACGACCAAGTTATAACTAAAATAAAAATAAATAGTAAATTAATTCTGTAGAGGCCTGAAAATTAAATGTGTATTGAATAAATAAAATAAATTAAACATAAAAACTTAAACTAATAAGTGCGAGTGCGAGCTGGGCTTGCGCACTTAGGGTTGCGTACTACCACAAAAAGCACTACTTTTTGTATTTTGTGGTGGTAAGGAACAACATCACACCAGGTGGTCACCCATCCACGTACCGACCGCGCTCTGCGTTTCTTAACATGGCAATAAACAGAAATTTGTCACCGACTCACATTTCGCCATTATTTGTTGTTATGATGTAGAGTACCTATGTACTTATAATCTTTTGACGCTTGAGAAGTTTGACGCTTGTACGTATTAACGTTTTTACATTAGAGCAAATACAAAAATTTAGTGAAAATTACAACTGGCTATTTATTACGTTTCGAAAGATACAGCCGATAAAACGCAGTACAAACGGACAGACAGATAACGTTTCTTGTCACAGTATAAGGGTCCCATTTTTACCCTTTGGGTAGATACAAAACCCTAAAAAGTAGAAGATTGACAGTTAAAACAGAGATTGAAAGCCCTCATTAAAACTTATGTTGAAAACGTCATATGAATATTTTTAGTTAACTATGTTGATTTTTTCAAAAAGCGCAGATTCAGTTTTGATAAAATTGACCTATATGGGACCACCAAACAATAAAATAATGATCAAACCCAATTCATAATTAGCAGAGTAATCGCGTAACAAACATTTTTTTAAACACAGTCGAATAGATAACCTTCATTTTTTAAGTCAGTTAAAATATTCAGTTATATTTTCCAGGTATAAGAATACATTACCGAAAACTCTTGTGACATGTGAGCAATACATTGATATTATAAGTAATGAATTGGTATTATAATTTAGATCAGTATGAAATAAAAGTAATTTTCTGAAAAGATAATCTAATAAAACACATTTAAAAATTTGATTGACAAATTCAGCTATTTATGTTACTCATTTACTGATCACCTTTTAAATATTTTCTAAAAAGTTCATACAGAGGCGAATTTAACCCATCTCCGGTATTTTATATCTACTAATATTATCTATATATTATTATATCTAACACAATGAGATGGAAACTTACATGAAGATAAAATGGCGAAGATCTGTAAAATATAAGTCGCCTTCATTTGCCTGCTGATAATTCCTAACAACGAATGGCAAATCAAGATGCTATCTTAATCTTATTTATACCTTGTCAACACAAACACTAGGAAAAACAGTCAGGAACAAAATAATAATAATCAAAACATACAAATGAATGTTTTTGCTATAACTTTCATGAGAGTTATTTGTAAATATGTCTGAGAAAGAATAACTTCATGTTATAGAAAAATTGTAGAACGTGACGAAACAGGTTGTTTGTATATTAAATGATAACAAACAACATAATGTAAGAAAAGTATCTGTTAATATCATCACAACTCGCAACATAGGTTACAAAACTCTGTTTCGCCCTTCGACCTACGCAGATCTAAAAAAAAACATGAATGTTCGTACAATTTTATTTCACGTCAAATAAAAGAAAAGATCCCATTGTATGTTTTTGAACATCTCCACTGGGATGTACCACTCGTAAAATATATAGGTG
This sequence comes from Agriopis leucophaearia, assembly GCA_949125355.1. Lineage (NCBI taxonomy): Eukaryota > Metazoa > Arthropoda > Insecta > Lepidoptera > Geometridae > Agriopis > Agriopis leucophaearia. Next base: position 13,988,684 of record OX421262.1, read on the forward strand.
TACTTGAAGCTACCGTAGTTGTACACAATGACGCAAATGCACACGTTAAACTTGTAGGCATGGTACCTGACGAGATCTGCGTAAGTAGACTTAGTCCTGATGTAGACGCACGTAGGTATTTGAGTTGTGTTCAACCAACTCTGAAAAAATGAAAAAGAAACAAAAAATATTTAAATAATTTCACTTAAAAACAGTTTTTTGATCGCCAATATTGTAATGAAAGTCTTCATGATAAAACAAATGAACCCAAACTCAGCTTTAATATGGATGTATATAAAGACATGAAAGCTAGAAGTACGAAATCAATTATTATATAAAAGCAAATCAGGTACCCACCACTAACTCACTGACTGACATATCACGAAATCTCAAAAACTACTTGACCAACAAAGTTGAAATTTGACAGGTAAATTCCTTATAAGATGTATAGTATTGTAGAAATTAAGAAAGTATTCCAACGATCCAAGTTAACGGGGCCTAAAATGGGGTTGTAAGTTTATAATATGAAATATAACATGTATGAAGTCGCGGGAAACAGCTAGAATTGTATTAAAATATAATCTTGTTTGTATGTATTGCGAGTTTTATAAGTATTTGCATTGAATTATGAAATATACGCACCCGTAAAATCATTTTCCCGGCCAATTCCTTGTAAGTCCATTTTTGATGAGCTAGCAGGACCCTGTTCTGAGATAGAGCGCATTTTCCAAAGTAGTATTCACTATGAACATTATCTAAAAAAAATACGATTCTAGTATTGTGATTGACATTCTGAAAATTCTAATAGAACTCTTCAAGGTTACAAAACAAGTCAGATATTCAAAAATTTACATGCTAAATCCTAGTCCGCCTCTTTGCTTAAAATCAGACATGATGTAGAAACCCAATAATTATCTAGAAAAGACAAAAAAAAGCGAAAATTTACCCAAATAATTAGCTATTATTAATTACCATCTGGAGGATCAATGTTAGTAAATACAATGGCACTCAATGCTGAGTGGTTTTTGTAACACGTAATAGGACATTCTGTAAAGAAAAAAAAACATTAAAATTTTAAATGTAATTAAAGAATTATTTTTACCAAATATTATAAACGCAATAGCTAAATTTTCGATTGCAATGCTCTTACGCGATAGCTTCAGTATTAGAAACAAAAAACTAATTTTCCATAGACACATCTAAAAAACTCTTGATGTTTCCAAGCTACGGCTGTAACTCTCAGCTGCAGTAGCCGATTTGAGAGGCATACATGTAGGTATACCAAAACAAAGGTTGCATGACGTTGAAATAAATAAACAAACAAAATTAAGTGCATACCACGTCCTACCATTTGCCTGCATACTCTGCGTACGTCGTACACAGCATATTGCATAACTCCCAACAAAGCGTTTTTTTATAAATGGTAAAATATTCATAATATAATGTCGAAGAGTAAAGGGAAGTGTTGTCGCTGATTCTCGGTGGATGGCACTGGCTGGAGAAACGTCAAAGTGTTACCCTTTAAAAAAGTACACTTGAGTGTGGTCTGTGCAGTTAGTTGTGTCACTTTGACGTAGCCAGTTCGACGGAGACCTACGTTTCTGACAGGGGTCTGTTTTTGCGGGGATTTGTGCGACTACGGCTGGGTTGGCATTTGGCATTCGAACTAGAGACACTACGTTTTTCCAATCCATCGCCATCCTACTAGATTATGAATAATTATTAACACTGTGTGTATCAATTGATTAAACGGTGATTGGAGAACAAGCCTGCGTTCTTATTTTTGGAAGAAACCCAACCCTTGAATATGTCGAACTATGACGAGGCCAACGACTCGGTGAAATACCTCACGGACCCTCTGACATATAATCTTCTTAATATATATAATTCTTCTGTACGTGTGTTTGTCACCTAACTCCTCCTAAACGATTTGGATGAAATTTTGTATGTATATTTCAATGGGTCCCTGGATGGTTTAAAAACACAATTGGACGACGACAGGACGACGTCTGCCTGGTCTGCTAGTATTTATATATAATAAGAACCTCAAAAGTTCATAGGACAATTACTTAGGACCGTACAAAATCAGGCGTTCAGAATTTAAACTAGCTTAAGCCTTAACTGCGATTAGTTTATGTTGGTGAAACCCAAATTGACGTTTTGAACTCAGTTAGCCACTTTAAACTAGTTTGGCTTGCGTTGATCGCGTTCACTTTGATGGTGAAATCGGCCCGTACTAGGTTACTATACATTCTGTGTTTGTGATATTTCTTTTAATTATTTACTAACAATGCTGTCCTACCAGAACCGTGAATTTTTTTACTTCCGAAAAATAACTTACGCATTTAATATATTTTTTTATAAAATTTATTTCAGTAGAATAAAACACCATGTACGTGTGTGGATAGATTGCTACACAGACAACGGTGTAATATCACATAATACCCAGTGGGCAGTAGTAGATATCTACTTTAAATCACAGTCGCGGACAGAGCCCTGAATAGTGCTGTATAACACACTTGTATATCGCATATTAGAAATAGATTTTTCAGTTTTGGTTTTAGTTATTTAATCTGGTTATTTATTCATTAGTATGCAAACATGTTCTTATTGATCAAGAATCATAAATTATTTTATCTGATTTTCTACGCATTAATTCAGCTGAGTTTACAGGTATGTAGTTTAATATTACGCCTATTTATAAAAGGAAATTTCAAAAGAATTAAGATTATTTTTTATCTCAGTCAGAATATTGCATTTTAACAATGTAAGTTAATTTTTTTACTGAATACTTCAAAACTTGTTACAGAACTGTCCGGAAGAAATTTCGCACAATGGAATAAGCGTTAAATGGAGCCAAACTTCCAATGCTTTCGAAGTAGAATCTGATCCTCAATGTTTCATCAACGATATTTTAGTGAAACGTAACTGTACTGACGATAAGTGGACGCCTGCTATCGAAGATGTCGGACCCTGCTTAAAGACAGTTAAAAGTTTCAGTTCACCGTCCTGTCCTCCCAATTTTAATAAAATATCAGAAAATAACAACGAGTATTGCTACCACTTTGATGCTGAAAATTCTTGGGACTATCCTTGTTTCTCAAGTGGCGGGGCTTCAGTTATCACCGATCTGGATGGAGAAGAAATCCAGTCACTAATCGATTCACTCGTTGCGGTTAACATGTCGAGATATTTCTGGCTTCCAGCGCAAAGGCTTAAATTATTCAATCCTGTAGTTTGGTCTATTCCAGGCCCAAATTGGGGAATACCAGTTGTAGCCAATGATCATTTAACATTCCACAACCTAATATGGAAAAATTGTTTAGCTATAGATATTGAACAGCGCGCTCTAATAACAGACTCGTGTACACAACATTATCCGAGCCTTTGTTTTTATATTAATAACATCCATTACCCAGCTGTGTGTCCAAACGGTTATTATGCCTTTAGACACAAACCAGATAATGGTACTTGTTACGGTATAGAAACATCTGAAATAGGATTGACATTTGAAAATTTTCACCAGTTAAAATGTAAAAACCCCATGACTGACAACCAGTTCGCTTTCAATAGATTTATATTTACAAAACTAGCTGAACTTAATAAACTACCAAATGATCAATGGTGTTGGTTTAAATCACCTTTTTTTGAATCAGAAAATGACGATATCTCTTCATTTGGAAGAGATTTTTCCAACACATATGCAGATTTTGAAACAGTAATAAATAACGATGGTGTATTACACTTGATAAATTCTTCTCAGACTCTATTCTGTATGGCTTGCGAAGCCAACGTCATCTATGGTGAAACGGAACTGATATTCGAGTATAACGAGGCAGAAAACCACATACTCCTAACAGTATATTTTCCATCAGGATTGTGGAAATATGATTATAATGACAAAGGTATTCAATGTTTTTCTGATGCCAAAGGATTTGTGAGAGTAGTGAACATTAATGATTTTCCATTTTTATCCGTTAAACATGAAATTGAAGGAGATGTTAACTATGTAGAAAAAACTGTATATATCATAGATCTTATAACTGAACGCTCAGCACAATACTGGTGTGAGGGACACACGTTTAACTTTTCACTTATAAGCACTGAAAAACTGGTAGTCAATCCAAAAGGTAAAGAAACTCACGTATATGCACTGACTATCAAATTCTACAATGCAACTTATGAAATTGAGGATACCTCAAGAATAGAGTTATTAATATTGCACCTAACTGATATATTTGGCGTACAAAAAATATTATGGATGGATGTTTATGAGCTTAATGATGATTTTATTACCGTTTTGTTGCATTTGCATGCTACAGTCGTAAACAAATATGAAGACGAAGCTCTAAATATACTAGAAACATTCAATAACATACAAGAAATTGCTATTTCAAGTTTGCATGGTATAAATTGTTCATTTGTTAATCTCACAAGTTCTGTGTATTGTTTGCCCACTACCTCAAGTGACACTATAATTCTTAACTGGGGACTGACACCGATTGGTCATATGACTGCACCAAAAGAGTTTTGTTTGCAATCAAATGGTTTGCCTGTAAAACGACAATGTCTTGGATCCTATCTAAATGGTGCAACGTGGGGAAGAGTTGAAGGGCGGTGTGATTCCAACTACAGCCCTACTGTTACCACAGCATTTCTATACAATATAGGTAAAGGCCAGGCACCAAGTAACTATACATCTTCGTTCCTTACCGAAGGTTTGGAATTTGTTCTCAGTGACATTGATACAATCATTCCCGCCGATATTTATTACCTTTCTATGTCACTGCAGCAAATTCTTCATATAGCACAACAGAATCAATCGTATGTTGAAATGGGAGATATTGATAATATAGCCTGGGTTATGGACAGAGTAATGGAATTTGATTGTGATTATCTCCGTCTGGCACAAACCTTGAATTCTACAAATGTGATTTTAAATTCAGTCAATGAAATTATAGAAATTATTGCAAAACCACCTTTAGATGAAATTGAGTTTAAGTCAAATGATTCCGAACCATTCGTTGCTATCGAAGAACCTTATAAATTATCTGTTAAACCTCAGTTTGTGATCCAAATTTCTTATCCAGAGATTACAAATATAACTGGTATTGCTATTTCTAAAACCTCAGACTCCGAAAATTTTACAGATATGATCATCACACCACTTTATGCTAATACTACGCTTGATCACGTTCTAGAGATGGAAAACTTGGAAATTGCTGCTTGGCTGCCATTAAAACTTTTGAACACCTTAAAACCTAATTGTAACGAGAGCGTGATTGGAAGAAATAATGTTCACATTATAATAAGTGTTTTTCAAAATGATGCAGTTTTTCAAGAACTTGTAGTAAATGACCATATTATAAATAGCCGTATAATAGGAGTTTCTATTCCAGGTTTTATATCTAATTTTGAGCATCCTTTGCCAATCATATTCAGGCAATTAAGTCAGTTTCGAAATAAAAAGTATTGTGGATTTTGGGACTTCGAATTGCAAGAATCTACAATGTTGTCTGGTTTTTGGAAAACTAGAGGTTGTTTTCCTGTAAAGTCTATAGATAATATTACCGTTTGCGAATGTTATCATTTAACACATTTCAGTCAGTTGATAACAATACCTACTGGTGCTGACAAAACAGAAAATCCAAATACTTTACACCATAGTAAAGCTCTTAATATAATAACTTTAATAGGCTGTTTTCTATCTATAGTTGGTATAGTTGGAATTTGGATTACTGCACTTGTATTCGCAAATTGGAGAAAAAAAGCTGGCACAAAGGTTTTGTTGCAGTTATCTACAGCTATCGCTCTGCCTCTCATGTTTATTGTAGTTTTCAATTTAGATAACTCTATATTTGTTTACGAGGATGGTAGATATGTTGTATCCACACATATGAAACCATTGTGTATCATTTTGGGGTCTCTCTTACACTATTCCATTCTAGCAAGCTTTATGTGGATGCTCATAACTGCAATTCTTCAATTTATAAGGTACGTTCGGGTTCTAGGTGTGAGCCGTCCCTCAAGATTCATGTTTAAATTTTCTCTAATAGGATGGGGTATTCCCATTGTACCTGTAATCATCGTTTTATCTGTTGACGTAGATAATTATATTCCTGATTCATCTCACTATAAAAAACTATGTTATCCCAAAGATTACTATTTTATTTTCTCTGTCTTGGTGCCAATTTCTATTATTTTATTTGTGAATGTAGTCCTTTTCCTGCTGGTTCTTCATTCTATTTCTCGAAGGTCTAATGAGAAAACTAAGACAACAGACTTTGATTTGGTAGGTGCGCAATTAAGGCTGTCAATATTTTTGTTCTTTTTACTAGGTCTGACATGGATATTTGGAATATTTTCATTTAGTACCAATTTACTGTGGTCATACCTTTTTTGTTTGAGCTCTACCTTGCAAGGATTTGTACTTTTTATATATTTTATTGTTTGCGATCCGACAACTAGAAATATGTGGATAAGTTTAGTTAAACCACCTTTTACTTCTAGCTCTTCTAGAGATAGCATAACCAGCTTTTAGCTAAATTGTTTTATTAGAAACTTACGTATAATTAATTGTAAAAATAATAAAGAAAATTACTAAGATAGTTCAGAAAAGGAATGTGGAAAGTATATTTTTAAATGTATAAATATTATTACATGCTTTAATGGCACTAACCATCGTCTTAATTCATTATCAACCTATTATTAGTTATTATTATAGTGTAAACATGAACGTACTTACTTGATAAAATCAAATGACTAAATATTGTACGTCAAGTTTTGTGTATTACTTTTCTTGAAGATAGCTAGGTTATTCATATATCTAGTCGGTCGGTCTTGTAATCGTAGTATTTCCATGAGGAAATACCACGACCATTATAAATCATTTAAAAACTGTATGTAAACTTACAGTTACTATCATATGAAAGACAGAAAGATAAACTGCTTACAAATTGATGTACAAGTGCGATATAAGTTAATGTTGTTTGTATAAGAGACTCAAATTATATATATATAACTTTGTTAACTAAAACATTCGTAAGTACTTCTAACACTTTAAAGTTTGAAAGACGACTATCACATTCATTACTATTCTTATTAAATACTAATAAAAGGCATTATTACATTTTGTTATATTTTTTCATACACATATTTATTTTTCTTCTTAAATTTAATTTTTCTCAAATATCTATGTAAAAACAAAATATTCTAAAAAACACCTTAAACCCAAGTTACCGGTGGTTAGGGCTGCAGAGTGAGGAACCTCCTGACAATGCACGCTGTGTCAAGGTTTTTTTAATTATTACTAAGGATTACATTATGACTGCCCCGGTGGCTCAGTTGGTAGTGAACCTACTTTCTGCGCTTGGGGGCGTGGGTTCGATTCCCATGTAGGACAAACATTTGTGTGATGAACATTTGTGTTTGTTCTATGTCTGGGTGTTAATATCTATTTAAGTATGTATTTAAAAATATATATGTATGTATATCAGTCTCTGGCAGCCATATTACAAGCTTTGCTTAGTTTGGGGTCAGATGACCGTGTGTGCAATAATGTCCCACATATTTATTAGTTATATATTAATGCTATAATTACGCGGTAATTATAACATTAATGCAATATTTTTTTTTGTTTTGTCAGATTATTTCTAAAATTATTAGGTTTTTGTGCTTATCTATTACAATAATATAATAATAATTATGTATATGATACTTTTTAACTCTGAAAATATTTTAAGTTATATCAACGCAGGGTGAATCTGCGGGGTGCAGAAAGCATTATGCTTAACTATTTATACCTTAAACAAGAGGATTACAATAAAAAACCGATTTCAAAAATTTATGAATAACGTAATAAGCGCCTATAAATTTTGAGGATTGCTCTCTATTTCCCTGGGATCCCATCATCAGATCCTGACATACTGATAATGGGACCAAATTGTAAGTATACCCTGCTGAACAAAAGTTTTTTTTTTTATCGGTCAACAGTTGGCGTAGAAATCGTGAACATGCATTAAAAAAATACAGTGGAACATAAAACCGTCCTCCTTTTTCGTTAGTTAAAAAGAATAGACATCTCATCCCAGCATTTGGCCCATTATTACCTCAGATCAGATAACAAGGGAGATATGCCATGGTACAATTTACGTTTGTGTTCAAATGTCTCTGTGTTTTACCCACTGTTTTCACTATTATCGCTAAACCGCTTAACGCAAACGCACACTTAACCTTTAAACAGCTAAAAAATTTACAGGACTTATGAACTAACTAATAGTACACATGCAAAAAAGGGCGGCAGGGTAGTCTGCAGGGTGAGTTCGACTAAATCCATTAAGCATGATTTAAGCCTGATGCATTCGCACCTGCCACGCCATCTTACCATTTCTTATTTGTTTGTGTGATCTGAGATTATTACCCTCATCATCACGTTTTGCAAGCGAGAACTTGGCTTGTTGTATGAATACCACAAATTACTTCGAGATGCTTGTAAACAAGACAAATTACGAATGGAATTCAACAACACACATTATCGGAACTTACAACGCTATCATCACTTAGTCATAAGAGATTCAGTTACACTGATGAGGTATTGCTTGTTAAAATAATTATGGCATTATCATATTTTGCTCTAATTCTTCTTATCGGTTATCTTTTTGGTAAGTTATATTGAATCACTAAGAGCTTTCAATACCTCATCCCTGCCCAAATATAATTATAGTCCGGGAGGTACTTTGCACTCTTGTATAACAAATAACTATTAAAGGTGAGAGTGTTTCATTGAATCCAAAGCGTAGCGAAGGATTCTAAAGTGCAGTGCATTCTGTCCTGAGTGAAGCGAGGGATTCAAAGTTACTCGAGCTTAATAGTTGTTTGTTCAGGTGGACACTCTACTTTTTACACCCTCTATGAGAAATTAAGTGCAACTTAGGAATAAAAACGATAGATTTGAGCATAGAATATATACTCCAAAGAGTTGAAGGTTGTTTAGAATTAGCTAAATCTTGAAAAAAGGCCAAAAACACATTTTCAGAATAAGATTTCGCTCTTCTTGCTTTTTTCCAACGGATGAAATTGTTATATGCTTTCATATATTGTTCACGGAATTTTTAGGTAGCAGATCTTGTATCACATTTTTAACGTCCGAATGTGTTCTCTGGAGTCAATTTAATACTTTTATTCTCACTATTGCAAATTGACTTGAAGATACACAATTTTTTTATAGAACTAAGTAAACTTCGAATATGATGTGATTGTGTTACGAATTACAAACGAAGGCGGAATGCATTTCCCACGGTTTTCAAGTTTTTTTTATTTTATTTGGCTAGCGCCTTCTTTCAGCCCAATGACGAAGAAATAAACTCATTGTTTCAGCCGCGCATACATGCAGCCTTTAACTTGTGCATACAATGTTTGTGATTGATCTCTTTGGTGATTGGAACTTTTACTAACAATATCCACATTCTAAACTCGAATCACTTTTAGTCCCTAAGGATTAAAGAGCTATGTTGGTCCCTGTTTACGAAGAATAAACTAGTTTTTTTCGAATAGATGTTATAAAAATACATTTAAAACAACATTTGTTGCATGCGACTCCACTCCACTCTCCTTTAGTTTTTAGGGTTCCGTACCCAAAGGGCAAAACGGGACCCTCTTACTAAGACTGCGCTGTCTGTCCGTCTGTCTGTCTGTACGTCTGTCACCAGGCCGTATGTCATGAACCGTGATAGACAGTAGAAATTTTCACAGATGATGTATTTCTGATGCCGCTATAACAAAAAAATAGGAATAAAATAAATATTTAATGGGGCTCCCATACAACAAACGTGTTTTTCTTTTATTGGTTATTATTGTATTTTGTGGTGGTACGGAAACTACGGAACCCTAAGTGCGCGAGCCCAACTCGCACTTGATCTTTTTTTTACTTTTTGACTTAATTATTATTTCTTAGTTAATCCGTCGTAACATTAAATATTCTGTCAAAATTTAAACTGGCTATCTATTACAGTTTGAAAGATAAAAGATATGATGGACACATGAACAGACGGATAGACAGCGTAGACTTCGTAATATGGTCCCGTTTACACCTTTTGGGTACGGAACCCTAAAAGTATGCTTATTACATTTCCCTATAATTTCTTACTTCAATTTAACTCTTATAACTCTAATCCATTGCAAATTGACATTAATTATAATAATGAAATAGTAGATAACGTTGACAATTATAAATTTTTAGGAATATATCTTGACATACATCTTAACTGGAAAATGCATATTGATACATTGTGTAAAAAACTTGATCGCTTCGTATTTGCTCTTTAAAAAGTTAGACATACTGTGTCTATGGAGGCTGCGTTGATGGCATATCATGGTCACGTCTCATCTCTTCTCAGATATGGCCTGATAATGTGGGGAAACTCAGTCGACATAGACAGAGTATTCAAGATACAGAAGCGATGTATTAGAGTGATATAAACAGAGCTTGGTTTATGGACAGACCTCTATTTAAAACATGCAACATACTTCCTTTGCCATGTATGTATATTAGGGATATTTGTATTTTTACCAAAGAACACCCAGTATATTTCCAAAAAAGAAGTCAAGTTATTACCCGCCAGAAAAGAGCCAAGTTCACTAACCTATTGTATCAACCTCCTGTCAGAAAAAACTTGTTTGAAAAAAATGTATATAATATGTCCATATAAATTTATAATAAACTACCAAATGAAATAAAATTATTGGATGGTATCAAATTTAAAAAATCGTTAACGGAGTGGCTACTAAAGCATTGTTTTTATAGTATTAAGGAATTTGTCGTTTTTTTCTTTATAATATAATATAATTTAATAATAATAATAATACCTAATTTAATATACTAATATACCTAATTTAATATAATAATATACCTAATTTAATATAATAATACCTCTTAAAATGTATAATTTATCTAGTTTAAGAATATTTGCACGTCTGCTTGCAGACTGAATACTATGAAACCAAAAATAATTTTAAGACCTCTTTATTGTAATGTATTCTAGCAAATAAACGATTTGATTTGATATAATGGCATTTCTGCTATTTCAAGTTTGTAGCGGAGGATGGCGAGCAGTTCCAGCAAACCAGGCTTCGTTCGCAATACGCACCTCTGACAGCTTTTCCACAAGACAGGGCAAAAAGAAAATCAATATAGATTTGTTGCCAAGAAGTAAGTTGCAAAGTGGACACAGACCTTCATATTTTATGCAAATGAGTGACGAGAAAGAAAGAAAAAACCTGCAAAAAAAGAGATAGAGACAGACAGACAAAGGAGAGGCGTAGAAAGAAACCGCAGGGAACGCACCGGGTAGCCTAGCACGCTGCTTGAGGCATCACATCCGGAAAATGCTTGGAGCACTTTCCCTCTCCGACAACGGTGCGGGCCACAACGCGCCGTTGTCTTCTTGTTCGTTGGCATGATTATCATACATAGCCACAATAACTAGAGAATTTAATACATTTCCAGCGCCGAATAATATACAGGGCTACTGGTAATCAGTAACATCATCCTCGGTACATCAAAATAAACAACTTTGGTTCAACAACTTTTCGAAATTATAAAAAAAAAAATCAGCTGCTCCATAAAAAAAACATACTCTCCGAACAAAATCTATGAAATAGCAGATTTTTTCCTATAGAATGTATCGATTTAATTAACTAACTTCTGTTTCAGACACTCTGCACAGTATTTATAGATTTGGGTACTGCCCGCCTGAAGTCATAGCACCTGCATTCCTGCGCAATACAGCAAATGTTTCGTTTGAAAGTTTCAATGATGCTGACGTCAGTTACGTCTATGTAAGTTATCAAGTATTTATATATGCACAGTTATATGACTATTAACGGGATATTTTCCGTGATAAGGTTGTGGATAAGTTATATGATTATTAACGGGATATTCACCACGATAAGGTTGTGGATGGAGCTTCATCCACAAGCTTATACGGAAAATATTCTGTAACCATACAACTGTAGTGAACAACCGCGATAGTTTAAAACAGTGATTTAGGTCTGTAATACATTACCAAATTCAAAACTATGAACTTTCGTCGCAATCTAAGGAAATACTCTCGTACCACACCTCCCGAAAAATTCCTAGCAGGTAAAGAGTTCCCGTGGCCTAAGTAGGCAGCTGCATGGACAACCTGACTAAATGGGGATACAGTGAGAATGATGCACAATGTAATTTTGGAGCACCTACGTAGATCATGTTGCACCTACTCTCGTGCCCTCTCTACCCAACCCCCTGTTCATTGCGGGAATTTTACAAGAATTCTTCCTGCGAGGTTGCCATGAGGTTGCTGGGAAAGAAGCATATGAGTTTTTGGATCATCGACTCGACGACCTAGAAGATTACCAAATTTCACCTAAATCTATCCAATGGAGAGGGAACATATACTTTTTTTTAATGATACTTAGTGACGAGACTCGCGAAGTCGCTCGCCTGACGGCTCTTCCGCTTGCCCATAACAGTTCAATGCCACTCATTGAACTTCATCAGTTTAAAACCCTGGATAGCAATGCACTCCCCTCGTCACCCCGAGATATAAGATGTCAAATCTCTGTGTGCCCTGTAATTTCGCTGGAGACATTGCCCTTCAATCCGGAACACATTTTATACATCCAAATTTGAACACAAACTAACATAACGATGATAGTAATAATTTCTTATGTTTTATTTGTGGTATTGCAGCTGGTAGCTGATATGAAAACCGAGAGATTCAAGCTCCAATGTGTAGTGATGAAGTTTTACGTGCCTAGAATGTTCCAGCTACACAAGAGTCGCCTCCCCATCTACTACTGTCAGGGACAACTGCTGATAATGATGTTCGACACCGTGCACCGAATGGCCATACACGAATTTTACTTTCAAAGAAAAATCAGTATTCCTATTGATATCTTTTTAGAGTTCTATCATCCTAATTTATTATAAATTGCAATTTTAATAAACTAGCTGTTATCCGCGGCATGACTAAGTGATTTTATGATTATTTTTGGACTAGCTACGCTCTACGGTTTCACCTGCGTGGAGAATACCTTTGGACCCGTCCAAAATTTTGGAACAAAAAGTAGCTGCAAGCAGTAAACGGATATGACCGTGCGTTATCGTTTTTTTCCCAAATTTATTATGGGTATTAAAATGTAGATAAAGCCCTTTTTTATATGATGAAAAAAGGAGGAGATTCTTTGGTCGACACGTTATATCCATATAATATAATATAAAAGCAAAATACACTCACATACTCATTCACTCAACTGGTTAAAGTCTTTAACCAGTTCCTTCCTTTCTTAGCGGACTAATGTCCGCTAAGAAAGGATTTTGCGAAAGGGCGGAATTAAGGAGGGCAAGTGGGGTTGAAAGTTTATATGAAAGTCTTTTGTTTTTCATGTTGGGCAGATAAAATTTGGTATTCTGATTAATAGTAGTTTAAAATAAATAAATTATGTTGTAGGATTATTACAAAAAGGACGGATTAAGGATGAGAAATTGGAGTTAGAACGTTGTGTTGAAAGTTACGCAACTACGAAACTCTAATTTGACAAGTAGATTATATAAGTAGATAGTAAATAGTTTAAATTAGTGTAACAAAAGCCACGGAACCCAGTGTCGTAGAGTTGTTTATTGAATAATTAAAAAACCTGGAATCTCTTCGGGCAACTATTTAAATATAATAAAAACCGTATGACTAACGTGTGATTTCCTTTTTTTACATTCCAAAGACTTTCTATAACTAGACATTTAATGCAGGGCGAACATGTTCAGACACTTCATCAGTTGACATTACTACTGATATAAAAAACACGCCCACTGATTTACTGAACCTCACGTCATTTTCGACCAATACCGTAGGTACGCCATCACTATGCTTTGTTTACATTTTGAACTGACGTTGAAGGGGCCAATTAGCATTTAGTAACCCCTCACCCCGCTCCTCAGGTATTTGACTGAATTGTTTGCATTGAAAATAATCGTAACTACAAGTCTGGGCTACGTAGTAGCTATACCTAGTCTGTGTTACATTCCCTGACACAAGTTTGGAGTTTTATGTATCTTTTTAGCCGACTTCAAAAAGGAGGGTATACTCAATTCGGTTGTATGTTTTTTAAAATGTTTGTTACCTCTGAACTTCATCTTTTAAAAACCGATTTAAAATTATTATTTTTTATTTAAAGGGTACTTCCAGATTGGTCCCATAGAAGTTTCATCAAAATTGATTTAGTAGTTTGGATTTAAAATCAAAATAACTGGAAAAATAAATATTCCATCCAAGTAAACTAAAGCATATTTAATAATTTGAAGTTGGTTTTTGTATTGATAATTATAAGTATTTCTTAACACTAGATTGGCATTCCATGCAATACCTAGGTATTATATAATATACCTACACTTCAAGGCATTATATTATTTAATACATTAATTAAATACGTTTCCTATAACATATACAATAGAAAATCTTATAAATCGTAATTAAAACTCTATGTTGATTATGTTGTTTTACTTATACAATTTACTTGCCTATTATTTTCTGTGAAAATTATAACATTATTAATGGCTAGAATAGCCAAATAAGGCTTACAGTCTGTGCGGTTTAGCATGGTGCTTGTGACAATAGCCGAACCCTGATTATGTAATATGCAACTCGCGATTTAGTCGCAAAATTTGACAGTTCAGACATAGTGAAACTGTATTTTTTTTTATAAATTGCGATTTGCATATTACATAATCAGGCGACCGTTCGGCTCACAGAAACACAAACATAAATAGAACGGATATGAGAAGGAAACTCTGTCGCCAGGTATTGTGACAGATATGTGATTGAACATTCTTATTTATATCAACGCCTCGAACTTCGCGTCACAGTTGCTATGTGTTTATATGCCATATAAACTTGGGTGCAAGTGGCTACAACAAATTTCTTACAAAAATGCCTTGACAGCCGTTTTCTAATTTAAACAAAAAAAAACTTTTCTGTGGTTCGGCTAATGACACAGGCACCATGCTACACCGCACAGACTATAATATGTTGGCTATCCAGCGATCATTATGGAGAGACACGGTTGTGGAATTCTTTATCTCTAGTAAAAAAAATAGTTAAAACAAACCCTTAAAAAACAAGATAAAGTTAGCAAAACAAAAATTTGCGTCATTATGCTAGTTGAAGTAAAACTTTACTTAGCAAAAACATTAGTTTTGCTCATATTAAAGACCGAATTAAAATGTGCAGTTTCTATGTCTGATAGTTTAAAAAATCTATTAAGGTTGAAAAATAGCACACCATCACCAGTAAACCACCAACGACCACGTTACTTAGTTACTAAAGTAATGAATTTATAAAATTTTGTGTCGTTCCCGGACTAAAAAAAATCTCTACTAAATCAGATATACCTTCAGATTACAGACTAACAATATTTACAGAAAAATATTTTCTAAACCACCTATTTCGACAAAACGCTATCTATAACTCCACTGTAATATGATAAATACGATCTTCACAATATTTGTCCCCACTCAACTCCATAAATAATCAATGGATTTGAATGAAATTCGGTAGGATATAATTAAATCTATAGAATATATACGGTTCCTGTAGGATAGCAGGTGAAACCACGGGTTGTTGCTAAATCACCATAAATTAGACCACCTACGTCCTAAGCTCCTAATTTTTATTGCATGTCGTTTAAAATATGACAAGGTAGACCAACATCCCTATATTGGCTCATCCCACTTTGTAAAATACGATGTATAGGCATTCTTACTTCAGATTAGACAAACAAGAGAGATATACCTTAGTAAAATGATCTATTGTAATCAAATTTCTCCCTCTTTTTAACCGAATTCAAAAAAGGATAACGGTTCTATGTTCCACTGTATGTACGGGCGTGTTGCAAGAAACTAGCAACACTACGCCGGATGGATGATTTTTCTTCACCGGCAATGGGCAACACTGCCCACTAGATAGATAGATAGAAGATAGAAAACTCTTTATTGTTCACACCAAAAATTATACACGTACATAAAAACAACTTAAAAAACTAGTGAAGCAATTGGCGGCCTTATCGCTATAAGCGATCTCTTCCAGGCAACCTTACCCACTTCCTTCCTATTATTTTTACAATTCTAACGTGAGTGCATTGTTTTGCTATTTATATCGGTGAAAGTTACAATATTTTGTGTGTTCCCATATATCCAGTGTCTTAGCGCAGACACTGTATATTTTTTAAATGTGTTCACTGATTTCTCCGCCAGCTGTTGACCAATTTTTTTTTCTGTTGTTCGTTAGGGTATACTTCCAATTTGGTCCCATTGTCACCAAGTCAGGATCTGATGATGGGGTCCCAGGGAAATCGAGGGCAGCCATCAAATTTTATAGTCATTTATTAAGTTTTTCATGTATTTTTAATGTCGGTTTTTAATATGATCCACTTATTTTTCAACAATACCGCTAAGCCGCTTAACGCAAAAACTGTAACTATGGTACACTTACACATTATTTTCACGCACATTAATACATATAACTTAACTCGGTCCAAGTATTTATTTGAGTTCAACTAAAGGCTTCACGCCTAAATTATGCCAGATGCTTTCGCACCTGCTACGCCACCTTACACATACACACATCATATCATCAGCCAATTAACGTCCTCTGTTGGACAAGGCCTCCCTCATAGAGAGGGGTGTTGCCATAATCCCCACGCTTGGCAGGTGGCTTGGGGATCGCAGTACGTTCACCGTGTACTATTAGGACGCTGCTGCCCATCCTCCGGTGGTTCTGGTCGCAGTTTTAGGACATACCCGGGTCCACCTTATCATACCTTATTTGTTTGTCTAATCTCATATCCATACCTTTTTGTTTTTACTTGGTTATCCTAGCCAGAGAACTATATAATATAGTAGCAACTATGTTTATAAATTGTTACGAGTATGTTACTGATTGACGCAAAAGAATGCAGCAATTCACTACAAACAAACAAGAAATAAGATCAATGACTTATCACTTCAGTTAAGAAATGTAGTTTTGAAACTTATTTTCAAAACAACATTTCTTAACCGAAGTGCCAGCAACAAACATCCGGTGTGTGTGACTCAGCCGGGGAAAATCTTAAGCGTACAGAAGATAGCGTACTCTCAGTTTTGTTCTCGTGCTATGAACTGTCTCAACTCTATGACATTTATCTTTATCGGTGAGTGATTTTATTTACTAAAATTAATAAATAACTATAAGCTATAACGATACCTTTAGTGTGAGGCAACCGTGAAGGCCGAGTAGTTTTGAAATACTAAAATGCTGGCCTATATTTTGGTCAGATAGTTACCCGCGCAATCCAGCGAGGCAATGTAGCTAGCATTTTGAAATTAGAGATCGTATGAACTATATATAGGCCTTCGTTGCCTTTAGATAGTATAAACGTTATTTTATTAGTTTATTTATATTTTTTTATATTGTTTAAATATAATAATCAGCCGATTCAATTTATTTTTTCAGTATGTTTAATGTATTTAGTCATATTCATCGCTAAGGTTATTTATAATAAATTAAATATTAGGCCACATGCCTCGAATTGACTGTTGGTGATACGACTGTAGCTCCTCCTTGTTTCCCCCCAGATTCCGATCAAGGTGGTCAAACCGTTTCTCGGCGCGTTAAGGCCCTCTTTTCCTACTTTAGCAATTTTGGTCACACTAGTTTCAGCTTGTCTACTTCCGTTACTTAAGCTTAAAATTATAATAAATGGCATCATATCAAAATTGAATGTTTCATCTATGAAACCATAAAGACCGAAACACGATTAACGACATTTTGTAAAAATTTGAAAGTATAACACTGATTCCGTTTTTTTGGTTTATTTTTGGTTCGATCCCCACCTAGGACAAACATTTGTGTGATTAAAATTTGTGTTTGTTCTATGTCTGGGTGTTAATATATATTTAAGTAAGTATATATTTAAAAATATATTTGTATGTATATCAGTCTCTGGCAGCCATATTACAAGCTTTGCTTAGTATGGGATCAGATGACCATGTGTGCAATAATGTCCCAAATATTTATTTATTTTCATTTTCTTCGACCACATCGTCACTTACTAACAGGCGAGTTGGTGGTCGCCCGCGAAAAATGAAAAAAAATAAAATCAGTTATTCTGATGAATCTCTAGTGAAATTCCGCTTCTACGTCGCTTCAAGTAGGTACAATAAGGAATTTGGGAAAAACTTTACTCGGTAGATATTTTTTATGAAGTTAATTAACAAATATCTACAGAGTAAAATTGATCTCAAATTACTTATTGTACTTGAAGCGACGTAGAAGCGGAATTACACTAGAAATTCATCAGAAAACAGTTTTGAAAATGTCTACGATATCTTAATTTACATATTTAATAATTTTGGAGAGAACCGCAAAGGTACATTTTACATTGCCTACAACTATACTTTTCGAAAAATAAGATAAAAACATCAAATCATTACTGGATGGACATCATGTATACTAATTTAGATTTAAATAAAATACTGAGTATAATATGATTTGTTTTGAACAAATTTCAGTAATAAACCGCGGAGTGTTCGGTTTTCTCGGTGAGTTCACGATATGCCACGACGACTTCAGCCTGAAACCGCCAGATGGCATGCTCAAGCGCAACACTTTCAACTGGCTGGGATTCGTGCAGTACACTCATAGTTAGTTTTTACACGTTTTAACTTTGCTTATTACTAACTAGCAATATAAACAAATCTTGAGAGTCAGATTTAACCTACTTCTAATGAGCTATCGGACTTTTTTCTTTTTAACGATTTCAAAAAAAGGAGGAATTCTCAATCTGCGTGTATTTTTTTTTGTTTGTTACCTCATTACTTTGACTACCTAATTACCCCGTGTTAGTACTAAGCCGAATGGGGTTCATAGTACCCATCATTATAAACAACTTTAACTCTGAAATATGAATAGCGGAAAATAATAAATAAATATTACACATTAACATTTGAAAATACACATGTTTAGGAAAATAATACAATGAAACGATTTATTTTGCGCTAGCGCCAAAACTAATGCTGAACACAGTGTTTTTCACACTGTGGGTTGCTACCCCCTGGGGGAACGCCATGCCTCTATAAAGGGGACGCGGGGGTCGCGAAGCCTCGGTAAAAAAAAAGATTAAAAAAATATTTTTAGCAAGATACTTTATTAATGTGTAATTATAAAAATAAAAAGTGGTTGATATTTGTAATATAATATAATACAGATTATAAACTGTGGAAGGTAGGGGGTCCAGAATTTTTTTTTCATGCTAAGTTGGTCGCGTCGTGAAATAGTTTGAAAAACACTGCTGTAACATAACTCTTTCGTTTTTAAATCAGCGAACAATTGTTTATACTATTTGCGGTATAGGATGGTGCCTGTGACATTAGCCGAACCCTGATTATGTATCTTGCACACAGTAGTAGGTCTGTGATCTTGCAACTCGAAAAATTTCACAGTTCGGTCATGGTGCAACTGTCAAATTACGGACTAAAAAGCACGGCTTAAACGCGATTTGCAAGTTACATACTAGTATTTGGGGGCCGTTGGGCTAAAGTCACAGGCACTTTGCTACACCGCAAATAGTATGGTACAGACTTTTTACAGACACTGCGATTTAAAAACTATTCCTCAGGTTTTTTCTTCTGTGGACTACCTATTCCGTGACTAATAATATGCGTTCACATTATTTTACAGCAACTACGGGCCTACCGCACCACAGCAAGGCTCCGAGGGTGCTCCTTATACAGAAACAGTTTGTCGTCGGAACTGCCACCGATATGTTGAATTTGCCTAAGAACTATAGGCTGTGAGTATTGAACAAGATTCAGTTGACCCGCCGGCTTAGTCACCAACTGATCACATGGATCTGATCACACGTGTGGTCAGTTAGTGTAACGCGAAATTTCGTCAACTGATCACACTAAGATTTTTCCGTGTGTTCAGATGGGGAAACTAAAAATAACTTTTTTTTCACCAACTGATTATGAGATGGAGTTCAATCTAAATTCTTTGGAAAGTACAGTCAGAGAAAAGCAAATATAGTACAATTATTAACCGCGATCTAATAGCCGCGATGGATAGATCCAATTAAGACTATTGTGTTTTTATTTGCGTGTTTATCATTTTTAATGCTAGGGTTTGGTGCTATAAATACTTAGTTTTCCTCTTGGTTCCCTGTGATGGTACGTGCCATGAGGCACACAAAAAGATACGCAAGATACCTACTCCAACACCCATACAGGCCCAGATCGAATACAGACATCTGTCCGATCGGGAATCGAGCCCGGGACCTCCTGCTATGAAGGCAGTCGCGTTACAAACCAAGCCATACCAATCAATAAATATGAGTACAAGTAGCCATACCGGTATTTGTCTACGAGGTCAAGTAGGTAGGTAGTTATATTAAATATAAATTCAGTGAAACTCTAGTAAAATTCGCTCGTCGAGGGTTCAGTGCTTTTACCTGATTTTTTATTATGGAAAAATCTGAATTTATTACAGCAAGTAGCAAAACAAGAAGAGCCAAGAAATTGAATTAAGTATTTTTCACACCACCTGTTCGACAATTTCCAATTACATAATATTATTGTGAGTGCAAAAATGTCCCAGATATTTATTTATATATTATATATTTATTAATTTTTTTATAAATCATGCAACCTCAACGTAAAGTATTATCTCTTAAGGGATATAAAGTTGTATGAAACTCCCCAGGGAATAAAGTGATTTGAATTTGGAACGTTAAATTCATGTGGAAACTCATGGAAACTCGTGGAAAAATCTAAGTAAAAAAGTGCCCATATGGCATTGTAAAGAGGTTTGTTCGAAAATCGAACTAACCACCATAAGCAGAACTCAAAAAAATGATGTGTTTATAAATAATGTGAATGTGAAACAAAAGACGGTGTTTGGTGCTGTGATTTTCAGTGAAACCTGGCTTTTTATTGTGCCGCAGAAGGTGGTAATGAGTAGAGTATGCTCCTCAGAAATAAAGCCTGTCTTCGTCTTGGGCAACTATATGCCGCCCGCGACGTAAGACACTGCTTTATTCCCTTAGTCCATATTCTACTATTTTTACTTAGCTGTCCTACTTTTACTTGATAGGTTTTTTGTAAAAAAAGTGAAAAAAACGGTCGTTCCTCCTCATCTCCAAATTTTACGGCTGGAAAATCTGAATTGATTCCAGCCGGTACCAAAACAGTTGAATTTTACAGTAATATTTTAAATAATTAGATTCTTAAAAAAATGTTGGCAGCGTTATTTGTAGGCAACCATTATCTAGATGGCTTAGGGGATGGTCCAACTCTTCCATCCAACAAATTCAACCACGGGCCTCCAATAGGGGTTGATCTAACGATGTATTGGAATTTAACCATCATCACAACTTCTTCTCATGGTCCAACTTTATTTTTATTTTATACAGTCAAATTTCAAGAAGATAATTTTATAGTTCCTGAGAATATAGGTTGTGACACAGGGACAGATTATACACTTATACAGGAGCCTCACCTTTTTTTACTATAAAAATTGACTTGTGCTTGTACACCAACTAGCCTGATGTTAAGCGATGATGCGATCTACGATGGAGCACGCTTGCCTTGAAGAAACCGATTGACTTGCGACTTGAAGACACTCAGTTTTAACTAATTCAGGCAGCGAATTCCACAGTCTAGCGGTTCACACAATAAAAGTGATATCAAAACGCTTCGTTTGGATTTTCGGATATCAAGCATGTGTTGCCTTTTCGTACCCGCCCTGGCCGTCTGATAGCCGTCATGCAGATTCGAACGGATTTTGCAACGGTACCCTAAAAACACAGGTCGTTGGCGTTATAATGATCTCTCTTAGTCACTAAAATTATAATATTTAAATGTAGAAACTGTAGTTTACTTTTGACCTCATTTATTCTGATTTTTGTGTTCTGTATAAATGTATAATGGTTTGTTTGATTTAATATTTTGCATGTTTTGTATGAATATTTAGAAGTGCATAATGTTCAAACCGTCGAGAATCGGATAGGTGGACAAAGATTGTAACAAACTATACCTAGAGAAAGAAAGCGTAACCTAGGCAGGCCTTTCGAAAGACCGCACGACGATATAGTAAAACTCGCGGGTAAACTTTGGTCCAGAACTGCCAGAAATAGAGAAGAATGATAAAAAATTGAGAAGACTATTACCGCTACAGGTGATCCTTATGACGAATAATAATTAATAGAAAATTAATAAAAGAATAATTAAGAAACTAATATAATTTAAGTAAATATCTACTATATATACATCGATTACAAGACTCTAAAGTTATAGGATTATTCACGGGATATTTACCGTGGTAAGGTTGTGGAAGGATAATCATATAACAACCGTGATAGTTTAAAACAGTGTTTTATAAGACTCTGTTTAAAATGAGTATAAGGAACAAATTAAAGCAATTTTATTTATTTTATAATGCTCATACCCACAGAGGTAACGTGGTGTTTGGTGAATATGAACGTGATGAGATAGATTGCGGGATGACGCGATCTCAGGTGAAGCTAGGTGTAAAGTGTGCTCCCGCGTATATAGAAATACCACTACTGGATATCACACCACACCCTGAGTACTCAAGGTAAGGTTTCCCTTGAAAGCTAAACTCCTAACCGTATTATTACTGTCTCCAGATTAAATATTTGACACAAACGTCCTATTATTTCGACACTTATTACCCGAGCTATTACGTATATTAAAAATAATAAATTTAATAGTTACGAATAAAATAAAATAAAATAAAATAAAATAAATGCATTGCCGTTCAACGTGGCAATGCTGCCAGCATACTGGCCACTTTTCCTTCCCCCATGGGGCTTCTAGATTAGTGTTTAGATTAGGGTATATATTCAAGTTGGTGCCCGAGAAAAAAAAAATGTGGGGGAAAGTTGACGTATTTACACATTTATACAACGCGCCTTCGAAATAACGCAAAACCTAAAAATCCTTGATTTTTTTGCCATTGAATTTGAATTATCTCAGAAATTCATCATTTGTAAGTACATGTTATGTATTTAATGACTAACACGGGCAATGAATGGCTGCTGGGGGACATTTTGAGTAATTATTAATGAATTGAGTTTTAGAGCTAAGAGTTGATCTACTTGACATTTATATTTACTTTGGGGACTTCTGCCAATAATGGCATGTAAACTAAATCCACACTGATAATAATTATATAGTATTAGGTCTACCATTTTCAGCCCTGTGTATCTATAGATAAACAACAGTATTTTTAATTTTTTTCATTATTTTTTTATATCTTTATTTAAGACGAAGAGAATAAAAACAATATATTAATTAAATATTTAATAGTACACCCATTAACAGTCGCTTTTATTAACTAAACAAAATACAAGCTAACACTAAAAAAAACCAGTTAGACTGTCCATAGACCCTTGAAG
This sequence comes from Agriopis leucophaearia, assembly GCA_949125355.1. NCBI lineage: Eukaryota > Metazoa > Arthropoda > Insecta > Lepidoptera > Geometridae > Agriopis > Agriopis leucophaearia. The sequence goes on from OX421262.1 coordinate 14,012,147, forward strand.
GTCTAAAGTCAATCTAAATGCTCAAGCCCACTATCAGTTCGCAGCGTACCCAGTATGCTGGTGGCATTACCACGTTGAATGGCAATGCTTATACGTTGAGCCAGATACACGCCAGCATTTTGGTCACGCGTCGCGTTAACCAGGCGCTCTGAAAGATTTTTGCAAATGAGGTGAGCTCCACCGGGAGCCAAGGCCCAATGTCTCGACCCCAAACGCCTCAAATATGTAACAGGTCCATATTAGTGGTAGTAACAATATAGATGCTGGCGACGAGCGATGCAGACTGAATTGTATCCATCCATCCCGCTTTGCAACAATCCACAGGGCAGAAAATGGTAGACCTGCAAAATTATCAATTAATTAATTAATCTACCATTTTCTAAACTGTATGAAATCGCTGTCATCTTTATCTCACATATATATTTTTTAAATGGTAGGTATATTGTTTTTAGATTTGGCGTTGGAAATAGCTTGGCCTTAATCAAATTGCTACGACCAATGAAATCTAGTAAGTAAATCACATTTAAAGTCAACTTATAAAAAACCGGCCAAGTGCGAGTTGGACTCGCGCACAAAGGGCTCCGTACCATTATCTATAAAAAAGGCAACAAGCGGCAACACAAAATACATCATCTGTGAAAATTTCAGCTGTCGAGCTAGCACGGTTCATCAAATACAGCCTGGTGACAGACGGACAGATGGATGGATAGCAGAGTCTTCGTAATAGGGTCCCGTTTTACCCTTTGGGTACGGAACCCTAAAAGTTGCCTGTTCCTTCTGTCTTCTCCAACTTTTCACCCCTAGAGATAAAGAACGGAAAAAAACTTCCACCTAAACTTATCCACGACAAAAAAAAACATTGATATATACAGCCTATTTTGAAATCCCAGTAAATCTTAAATGAATTATTACGGGTTTTACAACATCCTGTTAACAAGTGTATATTTTTTACAGATTACATGGTACCCGTCTGTATGCCATCATTAAGTGAACGTTACAAAAAACTTAAACATAGATACGTATTTATGGTAGACTATATAAGTAGTAAGTGTTCATATTAAAAAGTATTATACACCCGTATTTATTATCCACACAGTATGAGAAAACTCATTTGTAAAGGTAGCGACCAAACCACCGTGTTTCACAAACTGATAGCCAAGTGAAATTTCTAAAACTGTAGAAAATCTTTTCTACATACAAGAGGCTTTCAAATTTCTCAATATGCTCACGTACAGATAAGTTAGTCACTCTGTTTGTAAACCTATACATTTATCCGTTTTTCTGTAAACAATTCACTTTTTAAGATGTGCCTCGAGATTTTGACGCAGAAAGAATGGGAAAAAAGTCGCTGAAACTGTACACCCACAAGGAATGCAGGAAGCATAGAATGAAAGCGGTGAGTATCAAAGATCAAATTTTGTTATATGTACATGGACATTAACGCCTATGTAAAATTTTAGCAAGATTCCTTTGGTCGTGAAAAGATCTACAAGGAGACACTGGAGGCTAAGCGACCGCGAAGTCACCCCTTCGACTCTTCAACAAGTCGACCCTTCATATCTCAATCTATGCTCAATATCGATTTGACCTAAACCTTAGAATCATGTCTACTAAGCCCTGCTTACTATTACTTAGGTCCTAGACAATTCTCGAAATAATGACGCCCAAATTGGTCATCCATTTATCGGTATTCTTCAGAAACTATTTTGTAATCTGTCCAGCTATTTAGAGTCTGGTCACTGAGAGAATGCATCTGATAGATGCAATCACATTTTACAAATCTGAATAAAATAATATTTACTTTTAATATTTTACTTTAGTAAATTGGTTCCCAGCTACAATCTTATGTTCAAAAATGCGAGTAAAAGTGATCATAATTTCCTATTATCGTTCAGCTTACAGTCAGACAAATAAGCTTAAGCATTAATAATAACTGTGAAGTGTGAAATAGATAAGGTAATAAAGAAACATACTCTAGCAGAGTTAGTTTAAAAAAAGAGCCTTTGAAGTTTTTTCAAATTCCAGAAATTAGGTAGCGAAGGTGTTACGCACGTGCTGTGCACATCTGGGTGCGGCATCCGCCCCGGCGCGCCCATCATCAGCCACAATGCGGAGGGTTCCTTCGAACTTATTGGTAATATTTATTTTCAATATAGTAAGTACTGTCTTCGAGTATAATTATTTTGCGTTTGACCACACCCTGTCTGATTAGCACTTAGCAATGTAACCGTACGGTCTACAACGGAGCACGGAACCTGTTTACTCTGATTACTAATAGTTTCTCTCTGATTACTAATATAATACCCTGTACTCTCTATATATATACTCTGTTTACTAATAGAATGCGTATATATATTATTAATTTTTCGAGATACAGATTCCGATGTCCACTATCTCGCGGTGCGACTGACATCTAGGAACATCCATGAGAAGCAACCAATAGTTTTAATTGTCATTTATCAATAAATATTATGAACTTAATTATATTCACATTTCCAGGGATCGCTGCTGGCGGCGCGCCCTGTGTGCGCAAGGGCATGCGCCGGCGCCTTATCAAAGAGCCTCCGCTGTACATCGACGTGTACCCGTACGTCACGTGGATGGTCAACGTCATCACTGCGCACGAGCTGCCCTCGCCCTACCCCCAGAACTTCAAACTTGTTGAAGGAGGAACAAGTAATGTTTCAACTATAGACGAAAAGATGAACTTCCGACAAACTTCCTTTTTATAATAATTATGATTAGAGAAGATGTAGATAATTTTCTAGGGTTACACCATCACGAATGATATTTGTAATAGAATCAAATACCCTACTATCTCGCTTTCTTCTTCAGAATTAGCTTAATGACAAGATATTCAATTTTCCAGCCATGGCCCTCCGCAAAGACTTTTTAAGGAAACGTAGGAAGCAAAAAAGTGGATGGCGATCCCGAACTTACGTATCAGGAAACTTCTGTTTCAAACATTTAAAAAAACAGAGATCCGCATCGTTCTTTTACTCAGAGAGATTTGAAGTTAACGCTGATCCTCCTGCAAGATTTACTGTACATATGAAGGTACAACATTTAATTTTAATTACAATTACTCGCTTTGCATAAACTTAATTTCTATCCTTCTCTTTCTCCCTTGAATTATTATTTTTAATTTATTTTCTTATTTATCCTTCAAATGTTCCAAAATTTGTTTTTAGATTGTTGATATTTTATGTTACATGTCTCAAAAGCGTGACGGAACAATATTTTTTATCAATACAGATAACTAATTACAAAAGTTCAACTATATTTCTAAGTTTTGTACCTACCTAAGTTAGTCGATCACTTCCTGCCGTCAAACATTCTTATTGTATTTTTAAACGCTTTATTTTAGCTATACTGGTAACTAACTGACTGACTAACAAAGTTATGAAATCTATACATATCTATATTCTATACACATAAAACTGCCGAGCAAACAAACAACTTTTATACAATGACTTTTCAAAATTCGTGGGAACAAAATCTGCCGTTACATACAAAAAAAATACGTTCACTCCCGACAAAATAAATAAAACACACTTCAGATAACATCGTCATTTTGAATTCTGCCACCGAGCAGACAAATAAATCAATTTTCTCGGCAACTCGATTTAACTTATGCAACATACGTATCAAAGGCGACTTAGCCAATAAATTAGTGTTTGCGCAGGACACCGCAAACAGGTGCGGACGCCGGCGCCGCATCTCATACCCGTCCGGCACACACAGCCCCATCATCAGCAGTATGTCAGAGATGCTACCCCGAAATAATCTCATCATATAATATACACATCACACATAGGCCTCCCCCTTTAACCTCCACACTGAACGACATCCTGCCATTTGCATCCACTGGATGCCCGCGACTCTCACAATGTCGTCGGTCCATCTAGTGGGAGGCCTACCTACGCTGCGTCTTCCGGTTCGCGGTCTCCACTCAAGAACCTTTCTTCCCCATAATATGCGCCCCATATATTCCTTCATATAATAAGCGAGTGCCAAATCTCTTCTAGTTTCTAATTTTTTGTATCCAACCATGCCCAAAACGAACAAAGTTGGATACATCAATGGATAGAAATGAGCATTTGGATTGTATTTAGATCTTCAACGGTCTATGGACAGTCTAACTGTTTATTTAGTGTTCGTTTTAGCTAGTATTTTGTTTATAGAAAGGATAATATTCATATAACCTAAAGTACATAATATCTAGTAAATTTAGTCTGTATGCGCTCCAACATGAGACTGTATTTTGTTTCATGTGGAGCCCACACGGTAGCATTAAATTCGAACTGGCTTCGGACGAGAGAGTCGTATGGGGTCGATATTGCTCTTACTTCTGTGAAGCTTTCAGTTTGACGCAACACAAAACCTAAATTCCTGTAAGCCTTTTTACAGACTAGTTTGATGTGGTCTCTGAACGTCAGTTCAGTGTCTATGTTAACTCCGAGATCCCTGACGCTAACTACACAATAATCAAGTCAATTCAATGCTCTGTTACTACGTTAAAGAAGGACAAACAAACTAACAGACACACTTTCCCATTTATAATATTAGTATGAGTATGATAATATTATTTATTCTATTTCTATTAGATATCAGCTGGTATAGAATGTACTATCCTGTGCGCTCGCCTTATGCTCCCGAATCGATTGATCACTCCAACGATCGACGGTGTGGGCGGATACAACATCAGCGTATTCTTCAGCACCAACTGGTTTCCATACGCTTTCTATTACACGCTGGGTCTCGTTGGCAAAAACACTACAGAACTTGACCATATCGAATGGTTGCAAGAACGAACCCCTGGATTTTGGTAATATCTCTACTAAACTTTTATTTCGCAGCTGTATATTGTACATTAGAATTTAATACGTATCTCATGAGTGCTCGCAATAACTAATATATTACGAGGACTCATGAAGTACCTATAAAAGTTTCTCGAAAATTAAAAAAGTGGCATAATTCAAACGTCAAGTAGAAGCCTGGCTTATATCGAAATGTTCTACACACTGAAGGAATATTTTAATGATACGTAGTTGCAAAGGAGACAAATAGTTATATGAATTATGTTAATAGACATACCTAATTATAAATGCGCGTATTGTACTGTTTACCTCCATTTAGATTATTTATTATTATTTTTACCTTTTGTTATATTGCCTAGGATAAAAATCTGAAAATATTGCACGCCTGAAGAACATGTATTTTGTAAAACTGGTACATACCAGTTTAATGCATTAAAAGTTATTCTATTATTTTCTAAATTGGTTTCCTTTTGCTATTTATCCACCTGCTCGTATTATTTATGTCATACCTTGACAGATAGATATGCAAAAAAAATAGTCTGTGCTTGCAGCTTTGTTTTAAACTATCACGGTTATTCACTACAGCCATATGATTATTTACGGGATATTTACCCACCTTAACCTTGCCACGGTAAATATCCCGTAAATAATCATTATGTAACTGTAACATTAGCTTTGTCACCTATAATTCAGATTGGCATACGTACGACGAGTACAGAAACAATTTCGGATGCAAAAGAATATAAAATTCTACTTATACAAATAAACCTTAAAGAAACCTTATATTTTTTTACGAATACGCCTTATAGTTAGTTGTCCAACTTCGCTGCGTATAGTTCGTGTTTTAAATAATTTAGGGTCGATTTTTCAATCCCCAGTTAAATAATCAGATAGGATTTATTCCATTGATAGCATGATTTCGAATTTTTCAATAGCCAGATGATCTGTGGAGTAAAACATGTAAATTTATTGGACAGATTTTATTGTTTTTTTTTAACTACCTGACCGTTTAACTGCTGATTGAAAAATCGGTCCTTAGTTACTAAAAGGTATAACTGGGTGAAAGGGAAGGGAAGCAAATAATCGAATCTAAATCGAATACCAATAACCACTTGCCCTGAACTTGTTGTTTTAATGTTGTTTTTCTAATTTAGAATGTTGCAAACCGGCAATGTAATGTATACAAGCGTTCAAGCGATGCAGGTCGTCGTTCCTAGCGTCAGCTGATATTTTATTTGCGTTACATTGCGAACTTTTTTTTTACAATTGACAATTTTTTTTGGTATCGCATTAGCGATCACCAGCATTATCACCACTCTTTTTTTCCGTGAGTTTCCCTCAAGACAAATTATGCAATCTATACATATAATAACAGCGTAAAGATAAAAAATGTGTAATTGCGAGATATAATTATGTTTTTTTTTTTTTTTTTAAACACATAAGGCGTCTTAAAATAAGCAGCTGAACACGTTAAAACAGTTATTAGAATTTTTGTTTATTTGTTTGTCCACGCACATCTCCTAAACCACTAGACGGATTTAAATGCGGTTTTCACAAATATGCTTAGCTATATTGAATATATAGACCATATTGAAGTATAGCTATGTTTTTTTGCGCAAGGGCCGGGTTAATGGAAGAAAAAAGAGTTGAAGGTTTATATGAAAATCTACGCGTACGAAGTCGCGGGCAAAAACACTAAATACAAAAAAAAAAATACAAGGAAAATATTTATTTATTCACGGTTTATAAAAATAAATTAGGGCTTATCTTACGCTAGTATAACTACTAAAATTGTTTAACTACTAAGCACAACATAGTACAAAACTGCAGCGGCCGGCAACAGAAGCATATTTTATGGACGAACGTGAAAATTGGGAGCTGAGGCGTAGCCGATACCAACATACTTAAGTCCATAAATGATCAGTTTCTTCATTACTTGGTTAGTATTTTTCTCAAACATTGTGTGGATATTCACGTAAAAATAAACATAAATATTTAGGGGTTGTTTTCTAATTATATTATACCGTTGCCTAGCAACCAACTTTCAAAAACCTAAGCTATGTATAATAAGTAACATGGATGAATCAATGTTAATCAATGCCATCAATGTTAATTATTGTTTGTTAATAAATTCTAACATAACCTCTCTTTTTAATGGACAAACGTAACTAAACTTCAAAGATTCAAAGAATTCAAAGATTTCATACTTTACACATATAACATCACGTTCATCACAATTGTAGCACGTATAGGTACATGTTATTAGAAAATAACAAATATTGGTTGCCAATTAATTTACCTTAAAATAAAATTTTGCTCAAAGTAGGTTTTTTAATTAACGGACTCATATAAAAAAGAAAAAAAAATATGAAAAAATATACGTGTAAAGACTTTGTAAAAGTAATAAATTGATTACTTATACCTAGTGTTTTTTTTTTTATATTACTGTAGCATTTTTTGGTAGTCATAGATAGTTTAACACAAATTTTCAGAATGTTTTGATAGAAAAAATATTATTATACTATTATATTTCAAAATGACTGGACTGTGAAAACGTCAGATTTCAAATGTTTTACCCCAAAGTTAGGATTTGAAGCACCACTGTTGTAATATCTTGGCCTTTAGGCGGATTCTACGCTTATGGTATCTTCATCATTTAGGCCCTTGTCTCCACTCGTATCCACGCCAGGAAACGAGGGAGGAGGCGAGGGAGAGGGTGCCTGGGGGATACTAGGGTTTAATGGTTGTTGAGGAAATTGAGGGAATGAAGGGATTTGGGGAAATTGAGGAAAACCGGGGAAGGAGGGTACTTCACCGACCTGGGGGAACTGAGGAATTGATGGATACTGAGGAGCCTCACCTCCCTGTGGAAACTGTGGGAAAGAAGGTATTTCATCCTGTTGAGGAAACTCAGGCAATGAAGGGTAAGAAGGCACTCCACCTAATGGTGGGAATTGCGGTAGCGATGGATATGAAGGAATCTGAGGGGATCCTTGAGGAATTTGGGGTAGCGTAGGGATACTAGGGAAAGTGCTTGCAGGAGGAGCTGGCGTATTAGAGGGTTGATCTTGTTGTGGTGCTTCTGTAGACGGTTCTTGCTGTCGGTCTTCTTCATTTTGTTGGGGGAAATCGGCAGAGTCTACGACAGATGTGTCTGCATCGCCGGCGTCTGGCTTCGAGGGATCGCTAGGCGTTTCTTGTGACGGAGGGGCTGGCTGGGCTGGCTGAACTGGCTGCGCGGGATACAGAGGAGCTCCAGGATACGGCGCAATGGGGGCAGCTGGGAACAGCCCAGGGTGCGACGGGTAGAACACAGTCGATGGGTAGTAAGTCGCTCCAGGGGGTTGAATGAAAGCATGTTGCACAGGGGCCACCGCGCTCAGTTGGGGTACGTAGTAACTTAGTTGTGGTTGATATGCTAAGTGGAGTCCAGAAGGCACCTAAAAATAGAAAAAAAATTAAGTACCTATTTAAATATATATTTAATAGCACAAAATTTTAGATTTAGGCCTTCTGGCTCAGTTTTTTTTAATCTTTTCCTTCAGGTGAGTATTTTTTTAGCATTCCGTAATGCAACAAGATACCCTTAATTAAATCGTTGTGTCCATCCATCGTAATAAATACACCACGCTAAACTACTACATTTATGAAAAATACATGTTTTTTGGCACTATAATGTAAAAGACGTAGACTGTAAAAAAATAATTGGTAAACAATTTAATAAATAATTAATTTCTTATAGGCTACGTGAGTAGTCTTATCATCAGAGTTTTCAAGGCTGCCTGAAGGACTCCAATATGGCTGAACGGTTGTTTTTATGGTTCAAACAATAATTTTAAGGGTAGCGCCCATTTACACGTGTAAAGTAAAGTATTTTTTTTTTTAAATAAACACTAGGTTTTATATAACTTCACCATAAAAAGTATGTGTTAGGTCGGGGTGACATTTTCGCTTCATATCTAATCAACTTAATTATCATCTTGAGAACATGTCCACAACCTTTTACTACTGACCAACAACTTGCCATCTGCATCCACTGGATGCCCGCGACTCTCAGTATGTAGTGGGAGGCCTACCTACGTTACGACTTCCAGTTCATGATCTCCACTCTGGAACCTTTCTTCGCCATCGGTTATCGGTATTTATTAGAATACAAATCAATTATTGACACGAAACACGTCAGACACACAAACCAGAGTTCATTTTAACCCAGCCTAGTTTCACACAGCTTAGGGCGGTATCCATAAAAGCTGAGGTGAATGGATCTGGGTTAGACTGAGGCGGAATTAATGTAAAATGATATAGTTCAGCTTAAATTGAGGTATTTATAGTACAATTCGAACATACCGCATTAATGTATTGAGTGGTGGAGAAGCCGAAAGCTTTTGTCTGTGCGGGGACGAGGGTCTTGAAAGCAGTCGCCGGCGGCGCAGACGCAGTGACCACTGTCGCGCCTGGCCACGAGACCGACCCTGCCGCTGCAGCGGCAACTACCGCGCATACCACCAGTAATACCTTAGGGATGTTTATATTACACGTTAACAAAATAATATTCTTATCCAAACATCATTCATCATTATTAACCTATCATGTTCCTACTTCAGAGACACAAGCCTTCCCTCAGAGAGAGGATGGGTCCTTATCTTCCATGCTGGCCCAGTGCATGTTGGTATATGTCATATGTCATTGAATTTTAAACATACCGGTTTTCTCACGATTTTTCCTTCACGGTTGTTGAGCGATGGCGTCGAAACTGCACATAATTTAAGTACTAAATAAGTCATAGCTAGACTCAGGGCTGAGGATCGAACTGGGTGCTGTACTGTTAGGCACACCTGCTACCGCCCGGCCACTATCGCTCGAAACGCAATCCAAACAACAAGTACTTAAAATGGTAGCAACGGAAATTTTTGCTTATTACTATTTTACTCAGTAGAGATATTATAGACGGATTCGAAGAACCCCTTTAAGGGCTTTACTCAGTGCCTAATATTCCTATCACAAATTAACAAAATAAGTACCTATGCCTACCATTTAGTCGTACCCATCAAGCAAAAATAATTACTTATTTTGTTAATTTTCGATGATTATAGGTTCTTATACAGAATAGGTTTCACAATAAATCCAAACTACGAATACACATCCAAATTAAATGACACATCTAAATAGTTTTTACTTCCATACGCCAAAACGACAGTATAACAGCAAATGAAGAAGTCGAAATCTCATTTAAAGATTTAACAATCACTCGTCATAAAAGTCGGTATAAAGAACAGGTTTCACACCAATACCGCACTAATTTTAACATTTTTTAAAATGAATAAACTAGATAAACTCGTAATCGCAGCATCTTAAAGCCCGGGAACTTAATATTTAATTGAGCACTTTTGAGAACTGAACACGATCACTTGTCACTCAATACATTTTAGGTCGAGATTAGGTCCAAGGTTAAGGTAAATACCTTCATGTCGGGGCACAAGAGAAACCTCTGTAACGCGTGTTGATCCTCTGACGACTCTTTTATATACTAAATAGCACCCCGCCCACTATCACAGAAGGAAAGTTACTAGATGTGTCTTGTCTTTTTATGCAATGTAGCGGGACATGTTACATCATTAAATTTGCTATTTAAAACAATCGCGTATCGCAGTCACTCTGAAGATTCCTTACAAGTCTACAGCATTTTAGGGATCTATACCTCAAATGTAAAAATCAGAACCCTTATAGGATTACTTTGTTGTCCATCACTCTGCCTGCCTTTCCGTGTGTAAAGACCCTTTTTCTCAGGAACGCGTACAGGTATAAAGTGAAATCAATATCAAATAATAAGGTATACCACGGTCCCAAACTTCAGGTTCTAAGTCAATGCAATAAAAAGATACGGCTATTTAGGTCATATATTTTGATTGCAAACTCACTTAAGAAACAAGCTCATAAGATTTGTAAGGGTATAATCAGTAAGTCTTTAATTTAAAATTACGTATTACTACAGTCATTTGGTGCTCAAAAAGGGGGTTACCTGGAAAGTTTTCCGGGAGTTTTGAAAATTGGTAATTTTATAGATTTCGACGTGCTCTTTTCGAATTTTCACTTTGCTGCCTCGTATCTTTGCCGCTAGCGCCGCCATATTGGAAAAATGGCGCTCAAATACAGTTTTTTAAAAATAACTCTGTTCCAACTCATTTTACGATAAAAATAGTTATGTAATAAATTGAAATAGAAAAAATTTCATACAATTTATGTTCTAACGTTTTTTTTTTTAATCAATAGTTTCGGCGCACGAGAGCCGCAAAGTCATAGCAGCAGCACAGTACCCATACACGGACTTAATACAATAAGATATTAACAAATAAAATAAGTTAATTACGTACCTCCTTTCTCCTTTATTTAATCAAGTTATTCAAATATTACTTACCATAGTGGGAATGCTTTATTCGTACCTACCATCCAATCTTCATTGGTAGCATCCATCACCTACGCATAAACACTGTTAAGGCTAGAACGATGTACCATATTTACATAATTTTGTCGTTGGCTTATTTTTATGTCTATTGTTTCTATAGTTTGACCAGACCATCTGTTTAATATACATAAACAAATTCTTGAGCTATGACTTAAATTATACTAATATGCTTTCTATGATACTTAGCTTTCTACGATATTATACACGTTTCACTGTACAAATAATTATAAAGCATTATCATGTCTCTTCTAGTAAATCATGGCGTTAAAGCTACGTTTGAGTAATAACAAGAAGCAAAAGTTAACAAGTGGAGTAGCCTTCGAAACTTCAGCATACGTGCCCTATTAATAGGCAGAATCATAAACATTCTACATACATCTTGTTTCAAGTAATATTACAGGTATTTATTAAAAACAAGTATAGTGCATTACTTTAAATAAGGTTTCATTAGAAAGGAGCATATATCCACGCAAGTTTGAAATCTGTAGTTGTCCTCCGGTGACGTACCCCAAGTACTTACGAGGAAATTCCAGAATATCCCATCGAATTATTTTTAAATTTATAACTTTAAAAATACATTTAAATTTATAAAAATTTCTTGAATGGAACCTTCTATTTTATAAAATTGTTGGCATGGCGTATTAAAGTGAGAAATTATATATATCTAATATTAGGCTGTTGAGCGTGGTTTATACATTCGTCGTAAAATTTCTTAAGTTATAAGTATTTTAATTTCATGCTATATTATAGAGAGCATGACGTCAAGCCTTGGGCGCGCCATATAAATACCATAATAACACACACTTTGCGGGAGAGGGACTAAGCATTCGCTCTCTATCCCGATCAAAAACTTCAACACTTATATCTCAGAAATGTATCAGCCAATTAAAATTATTTTATTACTCGCTTTTATTAGCTTGGTATGTATCTATGTAACGGCATATGTTTATTGCACATAGGTATAGTAACGGAATCTTTGGACGTGATTTTCACTCCTTTCGAAACGAGGGAATGATTTGAAACTTTGCACACTTATCAAGAACCAATGACAATGCAATAATTTAAATAGTTTGTCACATTATTCTTACCAGGACCTTCAGGATTAGCGATTTTAAAGCGTGTTTTTTCGTTTTTTATACTGCGAGAATTATTTCAGTATGCGTAATGTATGTTAATTATAAAAGCCCTTCGCTAATCCTGTTATTTGTAATAAATGTAACATTATGACACAGGCTTATTATGCCAAATAAACAGTTATACAATCCCATAGAAAATTACGAATTTAAGTAATCATGACTATAAACGTTTTTGACGAAAACCTAGACTTTCTTTTCATCTCCGACCGGTGGGAAGAGGAACCTCATGATTCTGTCCTTGAACAGGATGCAGATGGGTTTCGGAACATCCTTGTGAAGAGGGTGGACGCCACCGATGGGGTTTCGAGCATACAGGTTCTTAATCATAGTCAAGTAGATGCGAAGAGTTTGTGTATTGTCCACTTTTGATGCCTCCTCAAACTTACCTAAAAATATAATTATCAATTTTAAAAACCTACTAGGAATACTTAGGTGAAAAGGACGCGCTCTGTCTGAGTACGTCCATACATCGAAACGACTCTGGTGAGATGCTACTTAAGATATTTACAGAGACGGTTTTAAAGGCACTATGCTTTCATTATATTGAATCGGAATCAGTTTTACCAACTAATGTAGGTAAGTTAATTTCACTTTTACTTTTGTGGTTGTAGTCCCATATTTAAGCTACCCACTTCTATGGCTGCCGGCTTTAGAAATAATTAACTGCACGTGTTCTGAGATGTGTAAAAACTTGCACAATAAAATTATTATATTTATTGGGAATGAAATAAGAAGATTAAAATAAACTCTATTGGATGCAGATTACTGCAAATTAATCACAGATTATTCATAGATCACCGGCATAATGTTATTTCATTTTATTGAATAAGTTTTAGAGAAACTAACTGCCTTAAGTAATAGAGATAGAACTAAAATATAACACAAAACAGTCAATTATAACTTTCCACTAATATAAATATTTTTATGGTTGCAACGGTGATATTATAGGTACATGGGTAGATAATTAAAATTTAAATATTAATAGAAGAAACTGCATAAAATGCATAATAGCAGCAGATTACCTAAGGATTAAACGTATTTCATCGCAGATTAACCACATATTAACCGTAAATTAATTTCGGGTTAACTCAGGCGCGGATCCACCATTGTGGGCACGATGGGCATGTCCACAACCCTAATACCTGACTTGTGACGCCCCACAGCTTTACTCGCGTGAAACTACGATACACTGTACAAAATCTTGGTCAGGCCGTCATATATTTTTTTATAAACATTTCCTTTGTAGGAATGCACTAAGTATATCGATCATGCACGAGCAAGGTTTCGGGTGGCTGTGACCACAACCTTTTTTGAGGGCTGGATCCGCGCCTGGGTTAGCCACAGATTTACTACAAGTTATAGCTACAGACTAATTATATGAAATTAGTACACAAACTAACTACAGATAAACAAAGATTACAAATTCAATTGATTGTTGAAACACAATAGGTATGATTTCTACGAGTGGATAGTATTATTTACACACCTTGTCTTTTGACACGTTTTTTTCCTTCTGGTTCATTGTTTGTCGCATTTTTTATTCTTGTTTCTTCTTTGTCTTTTTCAATTATTAGGCGTCTTAATTTTTGCATTTCTTTTTCACCAGATGTATCAATCAGTGCTTGGCCAGTTTGTAATAGCTTCATAATTTCGGCACTAGACCTATTGGAACCCTAAAACAATATTTCCTAACGTCATATAATAAGCTTGGATCCCAATGTTTCCAATTCAATTAACAGGCTTGGCCAAGATCGGCCGAGCGAATATGTACTGAAAAATATATTTAAATTGACATTTAATTGAAAAATTTTATACATATCTGAGATATAAGCGTTTAAAGTATTTAGTGGGGATGGAGAGCGGATGCTCTGTCTCTTACCCGCAAAGCTCGTATTATTATCGTATTTGTATATCGAAATGAATGACGCGTCAAGGTGGATAGAGACGAAACTTAAAATTATTTTTAAATCTAAAAAAACTTGCTAAGTTTTGTCTTTATTCAGCCCTCCTCCAGCTGGAAATAAAAAATGAATTACCTTCGCCGGTCCTGGGCCTAGTTCTCCACTATGTGCAAAATCCTAAAGAAAACAAAAACTAATAAATAACGGCCTTACAATAGAACCGTAAGTTACGTTATTCAATACTTAATACGAGTCATTTGCTCTGTCAAATCTTATTTAACAGAAATTATCAAGCGCTGTAACCAGACAGGTCAATTTCTAGATAAAGCACATAATATATCAATGGTACATCTATATAAACACTAAATAATAGTTATTCCTTCATATGTTAAGGCTTTTTAATTTTTTGTGTGTAATATATGTCTAGATACTTTTAAGACTATTTAAACTGTTGCGCGATACTTATAAGTATAAAGACGATACAGAATGTACATAATGGTGCTGATTAGTTAGACAAATGACACTAGCGCCGAAATAAATTTGGATTAAAAAAACATATGAAGGAACTATTACAATGAAAACTAGCACCATGAAGAATTTTATACATATTCAATTCAGTTTAAATTGTTAATTGTCACAAATATAATGAATAGGTTAATTGTTTATATTGTTATGTATATCGATAAGCAGCAGCTTAACAATAAAAATACCTTTATATTCTCATAATCTTCAATCTTGAAGTCCATAATGGCCTGGTAAAAAAATATAAATAAATAACGTGTACTTTGATTCCAGTAATTGTACAAACAGCTACATTGTGGAATGCCCTGCCTGAATGGGTGTTTCCCGGTAGATACAATCCCGGTAGATACGGTGTAGTAAATCGGTTTCTTCTAGGCCTAAGTATCCTTCAACGCAGACCGCATCATCGGTTAACATCGAGCGAGGCGGCGGCAGTCAAACGCAAGCCTAATTCAACAAAAACGTTACTTTAGTATTATTAATCTACTGGGTTACTGGCAATGAACCGACAACCTCAGGAGCAGTTTCTGTAGATACTCGTACATCATTACAAACATTTTTGTACTGCGACTTTTGAAAATTCACAACAAAATTACAGCTGTTTCTTTAAAAAAAAGTTCTTTGACATGCGACTAAATGTATGGATCTTCTCGCGAATTTTCAAAAGTCATAAAGTAAAGTAAATTTTTATTGCATAAAACTGTGTACAATGGTGAAGTAATTTAAGGTAGTATCAACAGTATATCCTCACGGACGTGCAATATTTGAGGGTATAATAGGCACATACCTAATTATAATATAATAATAATTTACATAACAATATCATACTACTCTAATACAAAAGGAAAACTTATTTTAAAATTATACAAACTTAAAATTAGGTACCTAGATAAAAAAGATACTGAGATCAGTGTAGGTGAGGAATAACTAACAAAAATATTTACACAAGCATAATAGTTAAATTAATAATAATAGAACAAATTATATAGAATAAATTATATAGTTAAATTAATAATCATAGAACAAAAGATATTTGTAATAAGTGACTGTACTGAAATTGCCCCTAATAGATTATCGGTTAGTTAACAGTAACCCAGTATATTTACTACAGATACAGATAGATAAAATATTTCAAGAAAATACTTTAATAATAAAGGTAATTATCAATAAGTACCTACACATTTTGAAATTAACAATTAGGACGACGTAAAATCGAAAAATGTATGGCTACACTACGAACAACAAGGAAATACGAAGAATCGCAAAAATCAACTAGGATATAGAAAATATTTTTACCTGCTCCAAATCAAAGTCAGAGTCAACATTTTTAAAATCATCAGTTAAATTATTAAAGGATAAAACGGTCTGATACAACAAAATAATGATAAAAACTAAGTAACCTCCACAGTTCCGCATGATTAAAAAAAATACGTTGCTACAGTTAGAAATCACTCTTTATATGAGGATTTCTATTTCAATAAAATAACAATGTTTGTTCAACATCACACGCGTTTACAAACAATATACATTATTTTATTTCATAGCTCAAGAATGTTACGTAATTCATATGATTTCTGCAGCTAGTCACTGCAGTATACATTAGGTATGTATACTTGGACAATAAATCTTTGAGCTAAATCCGATAAAAAGTTTATATTGTATATGCTTTAAATGTTATGCTACATTAGATGCACATAAGCAAGGCATTGCTCTATCTAGCCTCTATTAGCATTGCCGCGCGGCGGTGTGTCGCACAGTTTTTTTTTTTGTTTAAACAAAAAAAAAACTGTGCGACACACCGCATTTATTTTAGAACGGCTATCAAGGCATTATTGTAAGAAATTTGTTGTAGCCATTTGCACCCATATAAACCCATAGCAACTGTATTAGCGACTGTGACGCGGAGTTCGACGCGTTGACATAAATAAGACTGTTCCATCAAGTATCTGGCGACAGAGTTTCCTTCTCATTTCCGTTCTATTTGACTGCCTCGGTGGCTCAGTTGGTAGTGATCCTACTTTCTGTGCTTGGGGGCGTGGGTTCGATTCCCATCTAGGACAAACATTTGTGTGATGAACATTTGTGTTTGTTCTATGTCTGAGTGTTAATATCTATTTAAGTATGTATTTAAAAATATATATGTATGTATATCAGTCTCTGGCAGCCATATTACAAGCTTTGCTTAGTTCGGGGTCAGATGACCATGTGTGCAATAATGTCCCAGATATTTATTATTATTATTATTTATTTATTTACTTCTTTTTTCTGTGGTGTCGCATGGCCCTAGGTATTATATCAAAATTTGTCACGATGGTTTTTATCAGCTTTAATATGTCTAAATTCAAAATTTATCGATGTTATCCGTCATTAGTTTTTTTTTTAAATAATGGGTCTGGAACCTTTAACGTTCATATGTGTCTGGGTTGCGACACGCGGCATCAACTTATTGTGTGTTAGATCTTGCTCGCAAGTATCTTGAGTTTATATGTGTAAGGTGAAAACGGTCGCAAAAAATGATCTGTGTGTTTAACAATTCATCGGATTGGTTCACAATTTACGGAGATACTCGTATCATCATCAAAAACTATACTGTTGGTTGAATAAAAAAAACGTATGTATTAAACTCTGTTAACAATTTTTAAATGCTAGCAGTTAATGTCATTAGATATATTATCCAAATTAGGAGCAAGGTTTCCAAAAAATCTGTGGATCATAAACGATTTATATCTGAAGTGATCCACTTACTCGTACCTAATTGCAGCTAACATTTACTGAAGTTAACATCATGTTGGGTATATAAAACTTTGTCGTTGTAAGTTTTGGTAACGCCGTTACATATTTCCTTTGCAATACAACTGATATAATACGGATAAAGTACTATACAGCAATTTTATCAAAGCCGGTATAGATATTAAATCGAACATTGACATTTCTATTCACAGACTAGGTAAGACGTGTTTCTATATATTGCAAAATAATGCAATTAAGAAAGTCACCTTCGCAAGTTCTTCACCTTATGGAATAACAAGTTTGTATGAGATTACGTTCAAAAATAATAAAGATGGATATTATCATACTTGCACATAAAGGGATAGTATAGTAACATACAATTTATTTTAACTATAGTACATTACTTTAAAAGATGCTGTAGCACTACACATGGTTGGCATAAAAACTTTTTCAAACAATATAATAATACGCAGGCCAATAAAAAATTATGAATGTAATGAAATGATTGACATTTGAGGTTATAATTGTCAAAAATTCTAAATATTGATTTATAATAAAAATAATATATATTTTTTATCGAAATGGAATGTCTGATTTTTAGGGTAAATGTTAACATAGCGACTTAGTGAAATTCAAATATTTTTGTGATGATCGCGGTAAGTCAAGTAAGTATTAAATATAACCAATATTTTTATTTAACTCAACCAAAGATCTATATGTAACCCAACCAAAGATTTCATACTTATACTTCGTATTATAATCTTAGAAGTCAACACTCAACCAGGGATACTTATAAAACTCAACAGTCTCCATAAATGTTACATAGGGAATCGAATAATATATTTTAACGTACCCATTTTTTCAAACCGTCATTGAACGTACCTATTATCCCCCGTCCGGGGGAGTGAGAGAGATAGCATATCTAAAAACTAGCCTACCTGAAATTCTCTCTCGAAAACGTTGCTAGCTCTTAGACTATATATACGTATAGTGGGAAGAAGCTTACTACCTAAGATTATATATGTACGAAGTATAAGTATGAAATATTTACTTACTACAACCTCCTACAGCATTCTTATTTAAACCTTACTGCTCTTTCGCTCTCTATACTTTAAAGAGAGTGTTTTATTTTATTTTATTAAATGGTTTTTTCTTTTGGCTCCACTTTGCCTGTTGGTAAGCGAAAATAATGCCGAAAATGGAACACATTTGTTCAGAAGAAACCTGTAATTTTTTTTTATGGAAACACCAGAGTTGTAGGTATCTGGCACGACGACGACGGAAGAGAATTCCTCTGCTCTACTGTGCGTACGATAAAACAGTCCAGTTTCCTACAAGTAGTAGGTATAGGGTTGCCATCCGTCCGGCTTTCCCCGGATTTGTCCTAGTGTAGAGGGCATCCGGGGAGCGTCCGGGCCGGACTTTGATGTGTAGTCCGGGTTTAAAATATTAATGTCTTGGGCCGCCCGCGACACACGACATGTGCCCGCACGCCGTTATGTTTAAAAAAACCTATGATGTCAGGGTTCTGGGGTCTAAAATACGGGGTTTTTACGCGTCTTTTCCTGGTTACCAAATTTTAGAGATGGCAACCCTAAGCAGGTAGTAGATTTAAGATGTAGTTGCAAAGTATAGTTCGGTATCTTGCAAATATAATATTCCCCCATACACAAGAACTAAAATAGCAAAATTTTATTGTTATTTGTACTTATCGTTCTGTAACATATATGCGTAAACATTGTAGCAGGAATGTTTTCTCCCTTTTTATAGTATTTATATTTTGCTCGGACAATAAGTTTTTTAAACTTCTCATTTTCCAGCCACCGCTGAGTCTTCTGCGCAATCTCTAGACATAAAGAAACCAACACATCATAAACGTAAGGATTTTTTTATATAAAACTAGCTGTTGCCCGCGACTTCATACGCGTAGACTTTCAACGCATTTATGACCCCTTAGTTCGGCTTTTCGCAAATAGAGGCACTAGAGTCTTTAAAAGTCGCCAACGTATTTAGGATGCCCCTGGTGTTACAGGCGGCCCGTTAGTTTGGGATCTATGGCATAAAAAATAACTTTCCTTATCGTACCTCTACCATAAGGAATATGTGTCAATTCAGCTTTGTAGATCAAATAGTTTTCAACATTTCGTGATGAGCCAGTTGGTCAGTCTGTCAGTCAGTGGGTGGTATTTTGCTTCTATGTTTATAAATATTACATTTGATCCAAGTAGGTAATTTATTTGAAAATAGGACATACAATTTTAAAACTATTATGTGGTAAGTTAGGTATTAGAATTGTCTAGAGCGAAATATTATTTGGTTGCCATAAGTGGTATTAAAAATCAGCAAAACAACCATTTGGCCATTTGTGACCCTTCAACGTAACGTCACAGAATAGATAAGTTATATTCTGTACTCAATAATAAATCTCGAAATAAAGAACAGTTATACCGCTGTGATTTTTATACTCTGAAAATCTTTTTTCTTTCAAGATACTCACATGTTATTATGAGTTATATTACTAAAACATAATGCAGTTTTCAAACAAAATTAAAAACAAACAAGCATTCGCCGATATAACACATCTATTTTCAAAGACACTTCTTGTAAAAATTGTATGTGGATGACGTATTAGGTATATAGTTACTTATATCTTCCTCATAATAGACCAGGGGCCTTACGGCTACCTCTGCGGGCTCGAAACAGCGCAGTGCGGAATATCACGCTAACGTGAACCTTAACGCGCTGAGATACGGTTTGCGGTTGCGCAACTATTCGCAGTCACCATATTCGGCCCGAGTTAGTCCACTGTGGACGCAGTTCTCCCCCATTTCCATTCTCCCCAGCCCGACTTTCAGCTTTTTAGTTCGTGGATTGTATAAAACACATCTACCTTTTTTGTGGCGAGACGAGCGAAGTCGCTCGCCTGATGGCTCTTCACGCTTGCCCATTACATTTCAACGCCACTCTCTCACTCAGAATTTTGAACTTCAACAGTTCAAAACCCTGAATGGCAATGCACTGCGCTCGTCACCCCGAGATATAAGATGTCAAATCTCTGTGTGCTCTGTAATTTCGCTGGAAACATTGCCCTTCAGTCCGGAACTTAGTGTTAGTTGGTTCTGCGTCAAGTATGATGGCCCAAAGCTCAGCCTGCGGAGCTATATCGATGACTTTGGTTCTCTGGCGTATTAATTATATCATTCCAGATACGATGCCTTAAAGAAACGGTGAGCATTGCTTTTTTCATTGCTCCCAAGATTAAGATAGATCAACTTTAATATCGATTTACCTACTTCTTAATACACTTTTTAATAAACAGCATTTTTACTAACCTACCTATTTAAAGTAAGTAGGTTACATATACGCATTTAGTTATTTCATGTAGTGAAGCGAGACCATACGATTAGTGAGTAAAAATCAAAATTAATGCCTGGATAGAATACGCGTCGGAAAAGAAAAACATTTTCCGAGGTGGCGTTCCCCAGCGTCACGCGCCGCCGCGCTTTTCCGCCGTAGCGCCGCCAGCCCAGTCGGCCGGCGGTTGCCGCGGGACGCGGAACTCACACTGCGTCGCTCGCACTAAACACACTGTTTGTTTACAATTGACACATTTGACAAGAAGCCCTCCTCTCCACGCATACACGTACGTTTTTCCTCTCATAAACCACAGCACCCATAATCACACTCGTAGATAGACACATCTGCAAAACCTAAAACCAGCAATGTCAATATAAACCCGATGCTTTGGCCCACATTCACGACAATTCCGTTTTTGAGTTTGTTAACAATGTTTCAGAATGCAATACCGCGGGCTTTGATGCATATCGTTCGATTGTTGAGAAACGAAGTGTGCGTTTTTGTAACACAATTAGTTGGAGTTGCGGTCTAGATCTGAAATGCAGAACGCGAGCCGCATACTAACTCCATCCCAGATGGTGCAAACTGGGTATACGAGAACGCATATTGCACACATCCTTTCATTTGAAATAACATACATATTCACACGAATTCAGCCCAGTTAATTCACAATTTCACATGTGAAGAATAACAAATTTTTCTTGCTAATACCCAGCGGCTCTCAATAGAATACAACGAAGCTAAGTGCCAAAAGTTCCACGAGAACACATAACGTACAGAAAGTTTAATTAATATTTGAAAATAAGACATGCAAACAGTATTTACTTTATAAGCGAAGCATTGGTAAAATATAATGATTTGGTGCTACAATCATTTTGCTACTTGAAACAAAAACTTTTATGAACAATATTTCAACTCTCTTGGAAATCTCCTTTAATTTTCAACATTCCATAGGCCCCTAAAATTTTCACGAAGGATACATATAGTAATTTTCCTAATTATGATAATAATAAAGCAACGGTAAAAAACTGCTACTGTTAACAATCCGTAAAATATAACAAACATGGTGCCAGAAAATAGAGATGACGATCTCTATTTTATTCTAAATATATATTTAATTTTTTTAAATAAAATTATTCTTTCATCTCGAGTTGGTCTCAGAAAGAGAATATTAAAATCAACCTAAAAATTGTTTTCATAGCAAGCGTGCTCCTTTGCAGACCGCATCATTGCTTAACATCAGGCGAGCTGGCGCTCAAACGCAAGCCTATTTTTTAAATAAAAAAAAAAGATACCAAGTTTTTTTAAAGTTGATATGTCTTGCAGCGTATCGCATGGCAGACGAGGCGGCGGCTGACTGCCTCTTCGAGCGGCTTCGCCTGCACCAGCAGCGAGCGCCCGACTCTACAGAGGTGGCGCGCGCCATCACTGCACGTATCAACTCTCGCCTCACATCCCACGGTGAGATCATATCATTGTTTACTACCGTATTACAAAATACATGGTTCAATTTTAGGTATCTGGATTTTCTGAAATAAAACGAAAAAATAAAGCCGTAATTGTTAAGACGAATATAAAAAAAGTAAACCATGACATCAAAATAGTTTCTTTTATGTTAGTAATTCAACGAAATCCACTCTCAAACTTTCCCTCGGAGAGTTTTACGAAAAATCACTTTGTAAATTGAGGTGATATGTTGAGTTTACTCTTTCAGTCATTATCCAAGCGTTTTTTTTTAGATTTACACATATATTTACAACCATGTGGTACCTACCATGTATGATGAGATGTTGGGACTGGTATAAAACTCACGAGTACAAGTGCTAAGTTTACCTTTATAAACTTAGAAAACATACCTGCTACATGGCTAGATATACTGATAAACCAATTTTTTTTTATTCTGTGTCGTCATAACAGTGCTTGATTTGGTTATAACAAATTTCCTCCTAATGAAGATTCGATATCGGCATCGATTCTATCGTATCACTTATTAACTAAACCAATCTGACAGCAAAAAATGTGAAACAAGAATAGCAATAATTGTAGAGCCGTTAAATCAATTATATCAAAGAAAATAGTAGGTACAAAAAAATCAACGCCATTCCTCTAATAAACAGTGTTTTTATAAGACGAACGAATACTATGTTTTGAGATAGATGGATTTGCAGTGGACCTGTCAGCAGACATCGGACGCGTACTGTTAAAATTACACAGGATTACGCATATAGACTGTACGAGCTGAAAGGAGGTCATTGTACTCATCATTATGAACAAATTTTGCTATGAGACCAACCCTGAAATCGCGAAAAAAATATCAGCTGTCCCAAATAAAACGGTCATTGTCACTCGTCAAAATGTATGGAACGACTGTTTTTTTCGCTAGATCAGCTTTGGTCTCATAGCAAAAGTTGTTCTTAAGTAAAAGTAGTTCATAATGATGACTACAATGACCTCCTTTCAGCTTAGTACAGTCTATATGCGCAACCCTGTAAATTCAGTTATCGATCCACCAATCACAATTTTCAAGGTCTTTGTATTATAGGGCTAAGAGAGTACCTATAAATACTTACCTACTGGCGCTGATCAGTTTCGGCTTCGAATATTCATAAAATTAAAGATTAGTAGATGCGGCCGCGCTCATCGGCTAGAACAATCTAACTCTCATTTTCAACATTTTTGAAGATAAAAAAATCATCTAGTGAACATTAATAAAATTTGAATGGGCATTATCTTTACAAAAACATTGCAAATGGTATAAAGAAATTTTCGTGTAGATATTTTATCAAATGGTGGAGGAAATTTAAGTTGAAAACTCGTTTTTTTTTTTTGTTTGATCAATTCCACCAAAATATTACACATCAACACATATTTTTTTTAATGTTTACATTGTATTCCAGAAATATATTTTTTAATTCCTGCTAAGCGAATTTTTATTTTAGTTATCTTTTATAATGTTGGAAATGTGCAAAAGAAAAAGCTCTGGTTGATGAGTGCGATCTAAGATGGGTTTCTCAGAACAGATTAGTATGAAAGCTTAGCAATGAGGTACCACCAAAGAACTGTTAATAACAATTGGACATAAAATAGAGCAGAAATAGTTCATTTAATTCACCTCATAGTGGTATTTTTATGTACGAGTATATGAGACGGGAATTACTCAAGTATGATTGAGCCGGTTACTCCGACCTCCTCAAGTTTTCAACCGCATTCGGCGGATTTTCCGCATTTAGTGGGTTTTTTTTACTACCTAAAGTTTTGATATAAAATAATTTAAGTATTCCAGACGAAGCTATGCTTTGTATACCTATAACCTATAGGTATACAAAGCATATACATACGTATAGGTATAAGTAAAGTTTCATTCATTTGACGTATTCTTTGTAGGTAAATGTACGCCAGAGTGTGCCTGCAGTTGGCTGCGTGCCAAACAATAAGCGTTTGACAGAATCTTTCACTAAAACGTTGATATTCATGTTATACGGGAACGAAAGTGACAATTGAGGGGCTTCCGATAATGGACTACGTTTTACGCAATCGGAAAATGTAAAAGAACTGCGCCAGATCCACTGTACAATATGATAATAAATGTTTTCTTACGGTTTGCCACCCAGTTGTGAAAAACGTGATCTCTGACTGTGACTATGACTTGTTTGACGTTATTTAATACTATGTAAACTTGTTTAATATTTCGACTGAAGGACTCTGTATCATATTTTTTTGACTGCCCCGGTGACTCAGTTGGTAGTGAACCTACTTTCTGTGCTTGGGGGCGTGGGTTCGATTCCCACCTAGGACAAACATTTGTGTGATGAACATTTGTGTTTGTTCTATGTCTGGGTGTTAATATATATTTAAGTATGTATTTAAAAATATATATGTACGTATATCAGTCTCTGGCAGCCATATTACAAGCTTTGCTTAGTTTGGGGTCAGATGACCATGTGTGCAAAAATGTCCCAGATATTTTATAATCATAATAAAAACGTGATCATTTTATAGAATAGATAAAGATCGTTTTTTTGCATACAACATGAGATATTTTGTGCATTGTTATGCTCAAAATATGTCACAACATCAAAAGTCCTAAATCCCTGAATAGAATAACGTTTATTGCTTAGAAATGTGTACAAAGTAGTTACTTAAAGTTTTAGATTCAACAGTTTATCCTGGCGGACTTGCAATATTGTAATAGTGCCTAGATAACATGTACTCATGTACAATGTACATGTTATATGGGGTGACATCGAATACCTATGTCCAGTCGATACATTTTAACAAATCGTCGTATTTTATAATAATCATAACCATTTTTAGTAATAAAGATGAATCAACTTACTTACATACTGTACATACATAAAATTCGTCCATTGTATAGAAAACATTTTCTATGAACCATAAATTAAGATTATTTTTGAATTTGTTTCCATCTAAACTAAAGATTTAGTCTGAAGTTGTAAATAATTATTATATTTTTATAGCAGTATTAAATGTACTACCATGGTACATTGCATTATTAGCTTGTATGACAAGGTGTTTAAATAAATTGTAATGTTCAAATTAATGTTTTTGGATGTAGAATATCTAATAGAGCAGATTTGTTTAACTTTTTTTATTGATTTTTATTTACGAGTATACAAATGCATACAAATTACTTTAATTTCTTAATACATTTCTGACTGAATTGGTATTATGGAGGTTGTAAATGGCTCTTAAACGTAGATTATGTACAAAGTAATATAATAATAAGGTAATTTCAACGAATTTACAAAAAGTCTTATGCCGTTAATCAAGTTTTTTACTAAATAAAGCTTAGTTAATACTAAGCTATTAGAAAATTGGTAACTAAATGAAAACTTTTGGCAAAGCGTCCAGATATTGCGTGACTATAGCGCGTTAATAGCTTTCCAGCGTGATGGAAAGCCCTTCTAAAGTTTCACTTTCTTTCGTTAAGCTCATTCAATGGCTCTATCGAAGTTTTGTGCGCAGAAGGCGTTGGGTTCTGGCCTATTTTTCTGTGAAAATAAATGTTGATTATGGTCGTAAACAGACTGGTACCGCATGCTTAGCGTGATATTTCACTTTTAATAGCTCTAATCTGAAAATCTGTTCAAAATCTTGTCTACGATCTGTGACTATAGGTCTTTTAAGTTTAGTAAAATATGGAAATTACTTTAACTTAGTGCTATGTTTTGTCTTTGTGATCATAAAAATAAATCATTATCATAAAATACTTTAGATAATGTAAATTGACAGCTACAGAAAATAATCGATATTTTGGTCGCGGTTATACGAACAACAGCGAAGTTGGATACGAACAACGAATAATATCTTAAAAGCATAGTCTTCAACGCACTGTCATTTTCGAAGAGAGTCGTAAATTATACGGTTTCTTCTAGAGGATAGCATGTGTTTTTAATTAAAGAAAAATAATTTTGTATTGCAAAAGATAGAGTTTAAAATAGATCACGCGTATCTAACGGCACACGTTCTTGTGAAGTTTTTAAATAATCCCCGTGAAATTACAACATTTACTAGCTGCGCTCCGCAGTTTCAAGTGGTGATGAAAAATTGTGATGATGATCATGATGATTGTGATGAAAAATACTTTACGAACTATTCTCATACCTACCAAATAAACATTAAAAAATCATAAAAATTGGTCGAGCCGTTCCGGAGGAGTGCGACCACAAACACCGTGACACGAGATTTTTATATAAAATTTCTGAATATACCTTATGCTTTGAACCTTCTTATAAAAAAATTTGATACCCTCAAGAAATATTTTTTCTGTCATTCGGCTAATATTTTATTCATTATCGTGGTTTGTACTTTGTTCTATACTATATGTACGTATGATCTTAACATATGAACCTGCAGCATTGGATGCCTGAAATAACCTAGCGTGTCTAATGGATCATGCGTGACGACATTTACGCAAATATAGGCATTTAGTATTATACAAACAATTCGAGCTAGTAACTATGTTGTGAGGAAAATATTCTACCCACTTACTAAAGCGGAAGAAACTTGTTCTGAAGTACCTACCTACCTATTTGATCTACTTGAAATTTATTTCAACAACACGTCATTCTAATGGGAGTTTTTCTGACAGCTGGGCTGCGTTCAGAAAGAACACACTCAGTTTGATTTTCGTCGGACGAATGTTAACCGATTGTCTATGATTTTCATCTGACGTTACTGAACGGCACAGAACGACTCCAGTTGTTTTTATGATCTCATAGCTCAGAAAAAATTAATAAACTATTATATGATCAATAGTAGTCATTATTAATGTATAATTAATGAAAATAGTAGTCACAGTATAATATTGAATTGGATTTTGTGCATTACAACCTTCGAAAAAAATTTATGAAATATTCTTAACTTTTTCCAATTGAAACTTTTACCGCGCCATCAACCGCCAGCCAATCACAGTTGTCAAACTGACAGTGGTGTGATTTTCACCCACCGATTTTACGGTGCGATGAGTGCGATCGCCCGACGACGTTCGATGATCTTTTTGAACGACGCGGTGTGATACACACTCGCTTATTGAACGGGTTAGTCGTCATCGAGCGATCGCCCGACGATCTAACTGAACGCAGCCCGGGAGGAACATAGTACTTATTTATTCTTTCCTCTTGAGAGGATCTTGCCGACCCACGTTTTGTACATTCACCAGTGTAAAATATTGAGATTTTCAATTACTAGATATTATCAAACAAGTAAAGCGAAGTAAGTCACGGTCAAGTCAAAATCATGCCCTGGTAAAGTGGTGGAAGCTTTACTAGAGACTTCTATGGAGTTTTGTAAACAACACAAAAAAACTTGTTTCACCTCGTTATATCACTTTACCACACTCGAGCACACGAATACTTAATAAAATAAATACCTAATAATCCTCCATTATTATACAAATACATAACTTAAGGAAAATAATACAATAAGGCCACATGTTTTTTTCACGCCTTGTCATTATCGCATGACAAAAATGGCGGGAAAGCGCAGCTACAGATTAAGAAACAAAAAAGGTTTCATTACATCCAAGCTTATGCAAGAACTTTTTATTAGGAACTAGGTACGCACAGATAAAAAGTACCTACTCCTCTAAAAAATACGGGGACAAATAGCTTTGTAGTAAAGAAACTTTAAATTATAGTAGTTATCTATTATTAGTTAGCTTACTGCAGCGATATCGCGTGTGGCTCTTCCATATAAAATCTGTTTTGGTGCAGTGGGCCCTCGGCCAAACGCCTCCACCCTTCCCGTGCCGGCCTACCAAGTGTTACCATTAATTTATAAGCGATATCGTACTTTGCATACTTATTGGGTATCCGTACTTAGATAATCGCAACTGGCACCAATAGTACTGGGGGTTGTTAATACGTTTTGTTCTGAATGTCTGACAGGGCATTGTTTGTACAACAAGGTTTTGTGAGGAAGGGAAGTATATTGCGTCTTTGTTATAATGGAACTGATAAATGAGACAGCTTTTTTAATTATGTATGAATCATGATAATAATAAAAAATACTTACTTTAATGAAACTCTAATACTCTTTTTTAGTTAATAGTCTTAGATGCGATGACATGAGCTTCTTCAAAAGGCAAATTGGTAGTCTTAAAAGCAACGCATTTGTGATATATGTATGTGGTATTACAAGTATCCATAGGCGACGGTGATTGCATACCATCTGTCATTGTCTGCATTTTTTTTTACTGGAATGCACTCGCTTAATGGTAATGTGGCGCTTGCCGGTAACAATTTAGTGCAAATTCCCAATTGTTCCCAAAGCTTAATTAGGATTAAAATGACTCTTAATGTATTCTTAGTTAATAAGAATGATTATTATGAAATATGTAACAAGATGGTCCAATGACGTCCGGATTACATTGAACGTTTAATTATGAAGCATGTGCCGTGCCAAAAATACTCTTTCTGATGTAGTTGTGAAAAGTAATATGTATATAAACCATGTATATCTACAACAATTAAACTGATGTTTACGCAAGCAGTCGCTATTTCGGGCACTCCATCAATCGGGTGCCTTGACATTGGGCAGCGAGTACTCCTAAGAAAAAATATGCCTGCTATCACGTTCATTAATTAACTGGCACAACATGAGTCTATCTTTCTTGCTATGAAGTTTACTCCTTCTACTCAGACATTAAATTCAATGTCTCTATTTTTTAAAGAACCCACTTCCCATAAAAATTTGGTTTCAAGGCCTCGATCTGCTTAGAAATTGACGGCCAATTTTTGTCTCTTCTAATATCTTGTGTGCCGTGCGTACAATATTACAATGTGCAAAAAGTTTTGACTACGTTGTTCCACCAAAAAGAGGCGAATGCACAGTGGTTATGTTTGTATTCACAGACAAAAGTTATATACATTTCCAGATGACTATGACTCTATGACTGGGTATCCTGTGATTGACTTACTTATAGTACAAACCATAGCCATCTGGATATTTTTTAGGTTTGGATGATGGCAACGTTTCAATGACCTGTGAAAATGCTGAGGAAGAGTATCCAGCTGTACCAACCATAAATTTTCAGGCCACTTGACTGGTAGCCTCCTCCAACATGTTTTATGAATGGGGATAACCTAGCACCTAATTTTCATACACTTTAGAGTACCAAAACTTGAAAGTATACCCTTTTCTAGTTTCACATAATCAAAGACATCATCGCTTAACATCAGGCGAGTTGGCGGTCAAACGCAAGCCTATTGTATAAAAAAATAAAAAACCTTTTGTTGTAACGTACAGTTGTGTTGGTTAAGCTGTAGGTTATAAAATATGTTGTGGGTACCCAAAATTATTTAGATTCTACATGGACAGCCTTTTCTGATAATACCAGACTTTGTTTTATGATGTTAGACGGAAGGGTGAGAAAGTAATAAATTTAGCTCTATAATTTGAAATTTCTTTGACGTCATCTAGAGGAAAATATAAACCAGGATGTAAAATACCAACAAGACATTTCAAGAACACTCATGAGAAATGCTATATCACTCTTAGCACTTAAAAAATTAACTACGTTACGTCTCAATATAACTGTTATAAATACCAATTCATATATTTTTATTAGTAAGCAGTTAATCCGCTAATTCACTATAACCGAGTGTTGTTGTTAGAAAAATTAACACCGGCTTATTTATGAAAATAAATGCTAATCCTGTTATTTAGCCAATAAATCTAAAAATCGGTTGATTCTATAGCATATATTTCTCGCATTGAAATAACTACGACACTTGAATGAAAGCCAAACATCATGGGATGTTGCGCCCGGATATCGGCATTCTGTTATGCCAACCATCGAAACATCAGCGCTAAATTAAATGAATTGTAACCTGTCAAGAATTTTGATGCAGTCATATATTTCGGGGCTAACACACGTCAGCAACGGTAGAGCATACGACTATATGACTTCCGTAGAGTACATGACTTCCGAAGCATCTGCGGCGTTTATCTAACATTACTTTAATTGATTACAGGCTCTTGTTTTTTTTTTGCAAGTGTATCCCATCAAGATATCTACTATAGTTAAATATCCGTTTGGCAGCTAGGGACATGTTTACAGACTTGTCGTTGGCAACGCCTTGGCCATTATGAGTTGTGAATGATACAAAAATGACCGGGTGCTCAGGCAATTCATCAAATATTATATGATGTATTTTAATCTCGTGTTCTTTTATCAAAATGAGCTATTTATGTGTGGCGATTTGTTAGTAAACAGCTGTGCTTATACGACAGTTATAAAACGAGTTATTATACTTATGAGTGCTTATACGAAAATATTCCATTGTTAGAAGTGATAATCATAATATTGTTATAATTGGCAATTACGAACAGACTTATAATTCAACATAGCTCTTTTTTTAATGCCATAGGTGGTAAACAAGCAGACGGGCCGCCTGATATTAAGCAGTCACCGTTGCTTATGGATACTTGTAACACCAGAGCATCACAAATACGTTGCCGACCCTTTAAGACTCTATTAAGTCGCCTTTTGAAGAACCCCAAACCAAAGCTGTATCGATGTCTGAAGAGAAACCAGTGTCTTTTTCACCACTCTTGGGATATTCTTTGTTTTTAAAAGCCCCCGCATGAGCGGTAAGAGCAAATGGACACCTTTTTCTCTCTAATTTTAATTAATTATTTTTTATTTACCTAATTGTTAAACGCTAGGCTAGCTTAAGCTGGGATCAATTGATTTTACTATATCACATACTATACACGTATAGGTAACACGTTTACTTTGTAAATAGGTAAGTACAGTAACTAGGTTACCACCCTGATGCGATGCCATGATATAGCTAAAATCGTCAGCGTTTCAAAAAAACTTTCACAAAAGGAACAGCTGTTCAACGAAACCAATGTGAAAGCGTTCACATTTCTTTGCAGCGATCTGTTGTATTGTTTCTATGGGCATGGCGTTAGCATTTTCTAGAAAACATTGCGAGGTGCCCTCTGTGACGTACGCGCTGTAGATAGTAAATTACCTAATAGTGTCTACTATGCGCGTGGTTTCATGGCATCCAGCCAAGTCGGCATGATCGCGACCGAGACGGCATGTCATTGTCGCTGCATGATAGGCCATTTACTGCACTATTTGGCGCTGCCACTCATCTTGACATTGCATACTGGCCACTTCCGTGATCTATGACAGGTATCCAAACGTTAATCTGCTATTAACTTTTACAGTTTACTAGCTGTTTAGCGTGACATCGTACGCGTAGACTACCATATAAAATTTCATTCCACTTTTGTCCCCTTTAATTCAGCCCTGTCGCAAAATCCTGTACACCCCCTGCAAAATTTCAGCGTCGTTGGTCAACTAGTCTTCGAGATTTAGTGATAAGTCAGTCCGTATTTCGCTTATATATATAAAATAAACGGGGATAGATGATTTAAAATTCAAGAACGCAATGTTAGGTATATCGAAGTTCTGCTCAGAAACTTTGTATAATTAATGAAGTCGTTTTTTCTCAGTAAGCATAACGCATACTTAACTGCTACCTATCTATTTAGTTTGATTATGCGATTATAAAATTTGATTTATTTCTGCTCTACATAAATGCTCAATCAACTAATAACTGCTCTGGAGTAAAATTTGCATAAAATCACTATAATTTGTCTAAACGATTTAACAGACATAATTACTTTTGGCTGTATCGACCGATGTGACGCGTTGATTCAGTTTACCGTCACTTAAAGTACGAATAATTATACTGGAATGTAGCGCGAGGATAATAATAAATTTAAAGGGGTAAATATCACTGGGCGGCCTCCTGTCGTCCACATTAGTAACAGTTCATTGAACAAAGGATCTCGCGGAAGCTGCACGCTCAGCTGGCGCCCAAGGTGGCAACACCAAATAACTACACATTTATATGTACGTACATGTATATCATTTGTATGGTATACCTATCGTACCTAGCAAAAAAAACTTTAAATTGTAACGCCAACAAATTGAAATATGAAACAGGCTCAAATTGCGCTACATTCCGGTCTCGGCGCTGTTTCTACGAAATATGTCTCGATACCTAGACAATTTCAATTTAAATTTCAAGATAGAAAAAAATTAAGCATAATTATTAAGTGTGTAAAAGGCCTTGGGAAATGCAATGAACTTTGTTTTTACTTCATTTCATATTGGTTACAGACAAACATGTGCGACAGAGCACACTGGACAAAATATGGAACAAACAATCAGGAGCTGTGCAGATGCTACTTGCAATATTGGAAGTAAGTGTAAAATACCACTATTCTACTCACATCTTAGGCCTAACGGCACAATGCCCAATAATTTTGGACTTGCGGTAAACCGGGGAGATTCGACTTTTCCACGTTCGCTGTAAGAAGAAAACACGCCAGATATGTTGTAACAGTGACGTGAAGACGCGCCTCGCCTCGAGTTTGTGATGAGCGTTAGGCGTAAGTAATAACTATTTAAAACTTGGTAAAATTTATAGAATAATCGCAAAGGAAAATGTTCACGCACCACAGTATTGCCTACTCTATTTTAATCGTATATGTTACATGACTATAATCCATCGGTTTTTATAACGGTTACATTTCAGAGAGTGTGCATCGGATCTATATGATCTAATTCCCTTCATCCATTCGCTCAGAATGCCAGAGAGGGTACAAAAAGTCGCCACCGCCGTATGGTTGATATTTTGAGAATCAGTACAAAACGCTTTTGTTTCCACTTTTATTGTGCGAACAGTGCGTCTGTGCAATGCGCTGCTTAAATGTGTATCACAATCTGGGTATCTTCAAATTGTAAGTGAATCGGTTTCTTCTAGGCAAGCGTGCTCCATCGTAGATCGCATCATATCTTGACATCAGGCGAGTTGGCGGTCGCATTCGAAGAACTCTCTTTTCAAAGGTCGTTTTAATTCGTTAGGTTGTTGAGTATAATTGTTATGTTACAATTATTATAATTCATACTAACCAGAAAATATTTCACTTCCAGAACTCTAGAGATACGGCCACTTCCACTTACATAACATCTATATTAAGAGAAGCATTATGTCTCAAACAAGGAAAAGGCAAAAAGTGTTCAGGTATGTACGTACATTTAGGTATAGGTACATTTTATATTTTATTCGTATTCATGTTTTTATGATGTGGTCATCCATGCATAGGTGGACTATTTTATTTCATTGTATCAAATTCTTGACCCAATATTATCTCTATGAAAATAAAAAATGTCCTTGGTGAACAAAGTAGTAAATAATAAGCAATAATGCTCTTTTTTACCATATATTTTGGGTAACTAGGGCCTATAGAGCCATCGGCAAACAAGAACGAGATCAAAAAAGCAGGTGGCAAGAAGGAAAACAAAAAACCAGGCAAAGAAAACAAAGCTCCTCTTGTCAAAAAGGGTATGTTTAGTGTGGAGCTTAAACTGCAAATATATATTGATATCTTCTGCTTACTCAATATATCAACTGATCGCTTCCTAAGCCGCTTATAAACTTACTGCACCTAAAACGATTAAATTAGATGCCATAAATCATACGTGATCCGTTGCGACCTTAAATTGACGAATATAAGACCGTTGCGTGTCGATTCCGATCGATAGGTTATTAAAACTGGAGCACGTCATTATTCTTCCACTTGAATCTTGAATTGATGATTGCACGTCAACTGTTGAGACACATTGACATTTCAACTAAGTAATGTACAGCAAATACCCTTTCTACTCGAACAGCTGTCCTGCCACTGACATTTAAGAAGCGCTCACTAACACGCTTGGCTTTGGACCAGTTCTGAACAGCCTTGTAAAGTAACGCCATTGTCAATAAACAGCAGTATCTTTCACTATGCGCTCGATATTAACATGAATTTAACAATGCTAATTCGCTTGTATAGATATCGCATAAAGTTTGATTTTAGCTAATCACTAAAGTTGATTTTGATTATTTTCCGTGGAACCTATTAAAGTTTAATTCCCTCTGCAGCGCCGGCCCTAGCCTTTGATCAGGGTAGAGCGAGAAATCTTTGGGCACGTATCATATCTGAAAATTGTCGTACAGGAATCGATTAGGGAAAAAAAAGCATTACATGTGCTAAATCCATAATATAAACTATTTCCAAATCAAAATGTTATGCTGTCTATAAACAACACGTGTGCTCCGCCGCCCCTGCCCCATCGAGGCACGAGGCATCGTCAAAATTTAAATTTTTGCTAGTATTTTTATCGGCACTTGGTATCTGACCCCTAGAGCGACCTTTACTCGCTTTACCCCAGGGCCGGCGCTGTCCCTGTGGTGTACAAATGAAGAGATCGATGAAGGGTGTGGGTAATTTCAGCGAACAACGTGTCGCGTCAGGAGTGCACTCAGCACTTCATATCCATAAACGGCACGCAGGTGGTGATCCGCACGTTGCTCGCCACGCACAACAAGCGCGACTGCAACGTTGGCAGCGAGCTGACGCTGCACGACCTCGTGTGGATCGTCGCCTCGCTCGCGCCCCGAGGTACGCCTCAACCAACTCCCAACCTCAACACTTCTTTCAGCCAACAACCTCTCCAGACACCTCTGCGCTCAAGACTTTGTATCCATTAAAGGCACGCCAGTGATCTTGAGAAAGATCATAGCCGTCATGCATGATAAACGAGAGCGCCACGCGGGAACAGAACTCTGCATGCAAGATCTCATCTGGATCCTGGTACCGCTTAGCTCACGAGGTTATAAGCGCTAAATTTAATTTTACTAACTTGCGTATGTCACCCGCGAATAAATGTAGTTAATTTTGTTTATAAATCAATGTCTGACCTCGTGTGTTGTTGTCAATTTTGTTTCGAACGCAGAATCGTAAATAGATGCTTGATACGTTTTCAGATCCGAAGTTTGCCATGAAGGTGAGAATGCTTGGCTGCGTGAGGGCAATGCACCTCATTCTGAAAGGACACTTCACGGACAACAAACTCGTATTCCCTCTTCTTGTTATTATGAAGCAACTGGCAAAAAACCGTATGTAAAATAAGCTCTGAATTTGGGTAGGTAAGGTCGCTTGTTACAATTATGGTAATTTATGTTGATATTGTTTCAGCTGTCACAACTTCTATTCTGATCCGTGATGGAGTAATACAGACGTATGAGCGAGTGTTGACAAGCCTTGGATTTATACCCACCGCCAGGCTACGATTATGTTTGGATGCCATCGACTACTTCAGTAAAAACAGTTAAGTAACCTATTTAATAAAGTTATCCTACTCAATTTAGACCCATATAGGTATTGTACACATTTCAATTCAGAAACCTCGATCTTTAATATGGATTATTTGTTTTGTCACGTGTAATTTGTCATGCTCCCACACAAAACAGCACAGTACAAGGTTATCAAAAGCTCTGTCGTAATATTAATTGCATACGCATGATCATTGCGTGAACACGGGAAATACATATTGTCATTATACATCTGACAGTATACGTCGTCACTGCGGAAGTTTTACATTTTGTGTTCAGAAGTTTTTGCACTCAATTCATCACGATTTTGTTGTTATGATAGTAATAATATTGCCGCAACTTACCTATTTATCAAAATCAAGGTCACTGTCGATGCCATAGATTAAGGATGTCAAATTTGTTTTTTGTTCTGTGGTCGATGCATTAAAAAGTTAGTAAGTTCATATAGGCCCATAAGTTTTAACCCGTCTTAAGACCTCGGACATGGCTGAACGGTTGTTGTTTCAGGACAAACGTTGCATTATTAGTCGAGTTGCATGTGTCACCCTATTTCCCGTTCTATGCAACTGTTTTTATACAAGTAGGTATACCAGAACGTGGAAGTTTGTGAGTCGACTGTTTATTTCTCAATTCCGTAACGGCTGGTCGGATTGGATAAGATTTTGTGTACAGATTAGGTACTTAATTTCATATCCTGAAAATATATACACTGATCATCTACAATCGTAACTCAACCAAATAAACACAGACTAAGTGCGAGTATATTAATATATTATTTTAATTTAGTTTAGTTTGTGTTTTTATTTCAATTTCGTTAATTTTATTATGGATCAATGATTACCTAATGACTATTACCTAAGTAAATTAGGTCATAAGTGCGAGTCGGATTTGCTCACCGAGGGTGAGCACCCAAAAATTGTTTTCTTACATTCGTTTTTTTTTGCGCGAATTAGTTAGCACGCGTCCGACTCGCACTTGGACGGTTTTTGTTAATCTTTGATTTACTTTAGAGTGTATACTATAGTTGCGCTTGTACTGTTTTTGTACTACGAGAGCAAAGAGAAAAATACGTGACAAAATACGTTTGATGTATTTTACTTTACCCCTATTTTTTTAAAATATTATTTTGTTATTTCTGATTTTATTATTTCTTAGTAAATCCGCCCTACATAACATTACATATTCTGTAAAAAAAACTTCTGAGTATGTATAACGGTTCAAAAGGAAAAGCCATTAAAGGGTAGGACGGACAGACAGTGTGGGCTTAGTAATAGGACCCTGCGGACACCTTTTGGGTACGTAATCAAAAAAATAATACCACGCAAAATCCACTGATGATGGAGTTGATTTCCACCTGCCCGAATCTCCTTTGAACCGAAGCCGATCCGTAGAAGTAGCAAATGATGAAACTAACGTCGTTAACTGATTTCTGTCGTTTTGTTGAAATATTACGATAGTGACATTAGTAACTCCTCCCCCATTAAATTCACAGATAAGGTAGACCCTTTACTCAATGGGTGAAGTGCGAATTATCGCTACGTAAAATACGTATCGAATTCCATACAAAATAATCCAATTTCTGATGATACGTAATTCACGTAGCGAATATTCGTATTTCGCCCACAGTGCGTGTGACATGAAATAAAGAAAGTCAGAGTCGCGTAACAACGTAAAAAAGAGAGAAGTACATTAAGAAGTTGTCAACCGAGTGGAGCTGTATTGCGGGTCTCTCTCTACATCCATATATCCATCCATCCATCCATCCAAACTTTCACATATATGATACTGGCTGCGCCCCGCGTTTATACCCACGTGGTGATAAAAATTGGTGATGATGATGAAAAGTAGCCTATGTGTTAATCCAGGACATAAGCAATGTATATTCCAAATTTCATCTAAATCTATCCAGCCGTTTCTGCCTGAGTAACAAACATCCATCCATCCAAACTTTCACATCAATAATATTACTGGGATTCGTGTGATGTGATTATATACCTATTTGAACTATCCCATATTTTATGTCCTCTAATTATAAAACCATGGGAATGTATTTGCATGATTTTGTCACCAAAAATATTTAGACTTATAGTTAGACATAATCATGACGCATCTATTTTCGTATCACTTGTATGTCCTGTGATAAACCATCACTGTTGTGCAAGTCAGTCACATGTGCATAACTCACACAGAGGTGTGCTGCATGCAGATCGTCAAGACAGGCCTCTGTAGCGTGCTCCTCAGGGTGTTCGACCGGTGGGACCGCTACGAGGGACGCATGCGGCTCAAGATTTGCGCACACATACTGCAAACTCTGCAACACCTGTGCAATATAAGTATGTACTAGTATCTGTATGTATCTATGTGCTCTTATCAATCATACCTTATATTTTACATTCCATAACATAAAAAAGTATTTTATTTTAGAAAACCACTACTTTTACTACCAAATAGTCAGAAATATTTTTTGATATCCTGTTTTTTTTTAATGCTATAGGTGGCAAACAAGCAAACGGTCGCCTGATGGTAAGCGATCACCGTCGCCTACGGATATCTGCAACACCAGGGGCATCACAGATACGTTGCCGACCCTTAAAGAATCTATTAACAGCCCTTTTGAAGAACCCCATATTAAAGCTACTCGGAAATGCCGTAGGAGGGAGCTCATTCCACATATTGCAGGTGTAAGGCAAAAAGGAACGCGTAAAACGCACAGTGTGCGATTTCCACCGAAATTTCTGGTGACGACTATTCACGAAGATTTTCAAGGCAAGAGTGAATAGGTATCTTCTAAGTCTGCGTACTTCACCTTCTACCACATCGTCGCTTACCAACAGGCGAGTTGGTGGTAAAACGCGGACTTAAGCACGATTAAAAAAAACAATTCAAATAAGTTTTTTTATGTAACAAAGTGATGAGACAAGCATGTCATTTGCCTGATGGTAAACATCACGATTGCCCATAACTGCTCAGTGCCAAATTCAACAGACCAAATCCCTGCGCGGCATAAACTGCGCTCGATAGCCTGATATATTCACTGGAAACATTGCCCTTAAATCCGATATACACGACTGCTTGGCGATTGAATAACGTGCAAAGGTGTGGTACTTCCCCAGTTATATTCTATGTACCTATCTTTATCGTACTTTATAGTATAAAGGAAGACAACATTTTATATTCCAGAGGCTGGACGTAGAGCACTTTGCACAAAGAAACACGTCCAAACATTGCACAGATTCTGTTACCAATGCCCTGACGAACCAGAGTTCGATGGGCTGCTGGCGAGGGTGTGCTCTGTCATCACGCTGTGTCTGAAACATCAAGCGTTACCCGTACCTGCTTGTAGTCCTGCCATGTTCAACCTCAATCCTATATTGAAAGGTAAACTACTTAATATCCTAGCATTATTTGAAAGCTAGCATATGGAAAATTTACTTCATACCAAATATGCTTGCTTATTGTTTGCTGTGCAAATTTAGTAGAAACTTTTAAGGCTCTAACTTTTTGTTCTGATGTTTCAGGTACAAACACGTCCTGGCCATGTCATGATGACGAGGAAGAAGGAGGCAATTCGGATTCAAAGACAGTTAACTCCGATGACGAGGATGACGTACCAGATTTAGACATTGAAGGCATTGAAGAGTTTCCCGATATGGATTTCGATGAACGCGATCGTGGTAAAAATGAAAATAACGAAGAATCCAATGATGCCAGTAAATTACATGGAAAAAGTGGTGATAGTTTGCAGAGTTCACTATGGATCAACCCTAATGAGAGAGATATTGAAGACTTAAAAAAGTATGAGTTTTTGACGCGTAATACCACTTTACTGAAATGCTTAAGTTACCTAGTTGAAGATATTAGATGTTTACTTTATTGTCTGATTTCAGATATTTTATTTATTTTAAAGAATTTGGTTCCTACAATAAACAAGTAAAGCTAGTCAAAAGCCGTTCCAATTCTCGAGGGTCCATTTTGGAAGAATTCCTCCTCTCCCAAGCTGGCGGCAACCGGTCGGCGTCCTCGACGATGAACCTCTCCCTTACTGCAGTGTTGGGAAATACCGACTATGACAACAATTTGGGACCGCCCTCACAATCGTCGTCTTTTATGATGGGGTATCATAAAATTCATGAAATCACGTGTAAATATTGTTTTTGCCTATTAACTTTACTGGAAATGCCGGATTATCTCTGTATCATTTTATATAACCGTGTCGTTTACCATTGCGACACAACGTCTTGTTCACCAATTGAAGCCAAAAAAACTGGCTTAGGCCTGTGGTTAATGTCACTCCAAACAAACAAACCGAAGCCCTTCTCTGACTTCCAAACACATTCTTTCTCACACTCGACACACAAACACATACATACACACCTGAATCACGAACATACTGAATAGGATCTTAAATAAACCTCTAGTTCATAATTTATTTAATTCTACTGGCATCACAGGGTCACCAAGATACAGACGTAGCCTAGTTTGGCACCCACAAACTATTGTATATCTTAGGTACTTTTGTAAAACTGTCGAGAGAGTATTATATTGTAATTCAAAGTTTAATAAAAAAATATTGTACCTATTGTACTATTGATTGATTGATTAAGAAGAATGTTATAGTTGTGGAGATAATCCAAGAGTAAAATATTTTTGTTTTCTATATTTTTAGCCACAACTTCATGCTCGTCATGCAAAATCCACAAAGACATTAGCAAATACAGTCCGTTTTCTTCCGTCTACGCCACGATATCTTCGCGAGTGAGGAGCGTCGTTCCGTTCGTGAAGGTTGCATACCCCGACATGATGGGCGGCCAGGGGTACAATCAGCCTGAACCATTGAACAAGATGGAAAGAACTGCTTGCAGGTAATACTCAATTGATTACACGCTCATACGCTCATACTGTGTATACCTACTGTAGGTAGGTCGAATTTATTATTTATTGCATTTGTCGAATTTATTGCATGGATTTGCTTGGCATCTTATAGTTACTATCAATATCAAAGATAATAATATAACCACAATATGGAAGAATGTTGAGCTTTGACATATTCTGACTGACCCAGCTATTTTCAAACAATTTCAAGAAGGGAGATTTTAAATTTGCGTAATATTATTGGGTGTGTTTTACTCGATATATTTGCCTTATGTAAACCTGTTTTAATGATTATTTTCTTTATAATAGACTGTTTATCTACAGGTTGGTGTTATTTAAATTTGTATAAAATAGTAGAAAATTTTCTAATAGGGTAAGGCGTATTCTTCCTGGGTGTATTGTTAGGAAAGGAATCCTGTTTATTGAATACTTACACAAAACATCACCCACTTACAGCAAAGTCGATTTTTATTTTTTGGGAAACAATATACCTAGTACCTACTGCACGAGTTTCCTTTGCCATACAATTATTATAATAAAATGTTTTCGCACATAGAAAAGGTGCTATGTGTAAAATCCAATATTCACTCCTACCACTCCTACTACTTGCCGTGGCGTATTCATAAGTGTTTTACTGTAGGATTAAGTAATATCAAGGATGATTTTAACTAGGTAATATTAACCTGATGTGAAATTATTATTGTATTTTTTTGGTATTTTTCTCACTTTTGTCATAGTATCTATGTCTAATTTTCAGAATCAAACTACTGTCCTGTGTTGATAGAGCAATCAATCCTGAAGCTTACATGAATGAAGTAGTATTTGATTTAGACCAGTTTTCAACGGGAGCGTCAAACAGTGCTGAAACTTCTTCTCAAAAAAGGTTTGTAAACATTTGTATAATGTCGTATACCAAAACAAACAAAACTAAACGAACCATGCTTTCAATGTTTACTCAATAATTAGATGTAGGGTATACTGCCTATTTGATTAGATGGCCACTTTTCAGTTAAACATCACAGTTTATAAAAAATCCCATCGAAGAATCATTGCTAAGAACACTCTCGATCACCTTTCATTCGTCCGGGAGCTACGATGCCGCATAGAGTCACACAAATTAAACTTATATTATACTAGCTGCGCCCCGCGGTTTCACCCGCATGGTGATGAAAATCGATGATGCTGATGATGATGAAAAGTAGACTATGTGTTAATCCAGGACAAAAGCAATGTATATTCCAAATTTCATCCAAATCCATCCATTCATCCATCCATTCATTTCTGCGTGATTGAGTAACAAACATCCATCCATACATCCATCCAAACTTTCACATTATGATATTAGTGTGATTAGTGTGATAACACCCCTCTGTTTATGTCGAGGGCTAAAAATTACGTTAAATACTCGCCATGTTCATCAAACGCACATTAGTCCAGTCATGAAACCTGTCTACATTATATTGTTTTTATTTTTATTGATATGACTAAGAATTTTAATAAGATTGTAATGCGAAGATCTGAAGATCGTGTTGAGTGAAATGCATTGGGTGAGGCCCATTTCCCGCAGTAGACAAGTGTGTGTTTATTTTATTTCAGCACTGAGAGCTATTGTTTCCTAAATAACACCGATGAACAAGAAATCACAAAAGTGAACAGTTTCTCGTCTCGATTAGCTTTTGAGTCGAGATTCGAATCAGGCAACTTGAGAAAAGCTATACAGGTGAGTTTATTATATTAAAGCTTTAATTTGTCTATTAAAAAACACGTTTCTAACAAAATTAAACTTTTAAGGCCTTAACCGTTGCTTAAGTAATTGGTGGTCAATTTTTTTTCCTCTGAATAAATTTCTGCGTATAATATTTCAATTTGAAAAGAGGTTCGATTATGTTATTCCAATTAAAAAGAAGCGAATGTACAGAGGTTGTGTTAGAATTTAGAGACAACAAATAATTGAGATTCTTCTATGTATCCTGTAATTGACTCATTTATTACAAGCAATGGCCATCTCGCAATGTTCCTTTATTTCGAAGTTTGGTGATACTCAGCGTTTTATTGAAATTTGAATTAAAATATTTATGTATATTTTTACGTTACTCATTTTCGTCCATAAATGCTTCTATTGCAAATATATATAAGCAAAGAACCTAAAAAATCGAAAAAGCAATATTGCGTGGTTCACTGGGCCGCAACCTAACATGAAAAAAAAAAATCAGGGTAAACTTTTTTTTGCCGTGTTGAGTGATTTTTGAGGGGGGCACATCTTATGGGTTCGCGTCATCGACATGCTAATATGACAGCGTCATCGACTTGTACGAAACCTGTGTGTGCTATTTTTCCAATTGTGGCGGTTCAAAGCTGTGTGTGATACTAGGCGTTGAGTGACACCTTAAATTAATAACTCTTTGAAAGAATTTTCCTAATCGCATATGTTGTTATATGGGTTTTGTAGACAAGTTGTATGCACCATGTGCATGGGCATCATAATAACATTTTAAATAGAAAAGTGTCTCTATTTTTTGGTTTGCA
Source organism: Agriopis leucophaearia (assembly GCA_949125355.1). Lineage (NCBI taxonomy): Eukaryota > Metazoa > Arthropoda > Insecta > Lepidoptera > Geometridae > Agriopis > Agriopis leucophaearia. Next base: position 14,055,182 of record OX421262.1, read on the forward strand.
CTTTCAGTACAACAACAACAACAGATTATCGGTTTTTTTGTCTACAGATAGGTGTAGGATTCGATTCGGTAGGGAACGGTTCCTGAAGGAATGTTCACCCGGTTGAAACAACGGGCGCAGACTAACAGTCGATTGCTCCAGTGGCCCAGTTGGTAGTGAACCTGCCTTCTGCGCATGGAGGCATGGGTTCGATTCCAACCTACTCCACCTCGGGTTAACGTTCATGTGATGAACATTTGTGTTTGTTCTATATCTGGGTGTTAATATATATTTAAGTATGTATTTATAAATATAAATTTATGTATATCAGTTTCTGGCAGTTATAAGTTTTGCTAGTTTGGGTCAGATGACCGTGTGTGCAAAAATGTCCCAAATATTTACCTACTACTAGCTGCGCCCCGCGGTTCCACCCGCGTGGTGATGGAAATCGTTGATGATGATGATAAAAAGTAGCTATGTGTCAATCCAGGAAATAAGCAATATATATTGCAAATTTCATCCAAATCCATCCAGCCATTTCTGCGTGATTGAGTAACAAACATCCATCCATCCATCCATCCATCCAAACTTTCACAATTATGATATTAGTATGATAAAGTTCTGCTTTTTCTTTCCAGGTAGGTCCTCGAGAGTACGAGCTTATCCTCATGCCCGACGTGAACTCGACGAAGCGCCACCAATGGTTCTACTTCGAAGTTCGCAACATGCAGCAAGGACGCCCTTACATCTTCAACATCGTCAACTGCGAGAAATCGGACAGCCAGTTCAACTTTGGCATGAAGCCTGTCATGTACTCCGTCAAAGAAGCTCTTTGTGGAAGACCAGGTAAGGGTCAGTCTACTTTGTTCATTAAGGTAAGCTACCGATGCAAACAGAGGGGTTTATAAGTTAATTGTGTGTATCCTTGTCTGTGTATAGCATCGTACTTCCCAAATGGCTTAAACAAATTTTTGTTTGAAAGATGACTTAATCGAGGGCACGATATTTACTTTCTACAAAAACTTTAAACATGCAGCACGTAATATAAATTGACAAGTTATAAATATGAAATATTACATTGAAATAGGAATTGACGTAAATAAGATTTAACTTGTACACAAAAAAACTAGTAAAAAAAAATGTTTGAAATTTTAGTGCTAGTTTCTTTATATTTGATTTTAAGTTAAACACTGTTTAATACTGTTTAATTTTAAGTAGACATTGACATAGTTAATAATAAGTTGTTTTCGTTTAATTGGTTAAATACATTAAACATACTACATTCCGATTTTTACCGGGTCGAAGTTACGTGGAAATTAGACGTTGTTTTCTATGCTATAGGTGGCAAACAAGCTGACGGGGGCCACCTGATGGTTCAAGCGATCGCCTATGGACATCTGCAACACCAGGGGCATCACAGATATGTTGCCGACCCTTAAAGACTCTACATTAACATACTCTACATCTACTCCACAATAACATTAACAGCGCTTTTGAAGAACCCCATATTATAGTTACTCGGAAATGCCGCGTAAAACGCACAGTGTGCGATTTCCACCGATCTATGATATGTGGATGAACTTTCAAAATGATTGAAATTATTTAAGCCCAGTTAAGTTAAACTTAAGTTTATGTCAACATTGTCAACCGACCTAATATTTATGTGAATAAACCTTCCAGGATGGGTTCGAGCTGGATCCGATATCTGCTACTACCGGAACAGCTACCACTACGCCAACATGAAGAACCACAACAAGTGCTACCTCACTGTGACGTTCAATATTGAGTTTCCTCACAACAACGACGTATGCTATCTGGCGTACCACTTCCCGTACACCTACTCTATGATGATGGTGAATATAATTTTACTGCTTTCCTATAGGTACCTACACGATAACACATAACAGTTATATGGTTAATAACGATATATTTACTGTTTAGGTTGTGGATGAAGCTCCCGATATTTTAGCACACTATATTCACGGGCAAACAAAAAAAAGAGTAAAGAGTGCGGGTATTTGGCAAAAAAGTTCAAAGTTAGGTGCAGGCAAAATGGCCTACCCTCTTTCTTAGTATTTTGCCACGGTTATCATTGGAACTTGTCGCGATAAAACACACACTGTATCACTGCGTATGGTACATACCGTACCGTGATACCGTCATATATTATTCACACCACAAAAAAATTACAAGAACACATAAAAAAAGCCACACAATCGGTGTTATTGCCAAAAACGGTCACTACTGAGTTATTTGTAGTATTTATTTTGTGACTGGATATAAATATGTGTGTATTTACCAGATGCGTGATGAACAGAATATAAATATCTACCTGTGTTTGTCAGGTAAAGTGTAGCTTTATAGCAGTGTAAAACTTCCTTTTAGCACAACAGTTAGTTCTTAAGGGAATATCAGATTCCCTTGGCACTACTGGCATCGTTTGGTTGTGTCATTGGAATAATATATTTCTCTTTGGCACTGCTGTACAGGTAGTGCTTATAGGAAAAGTCACTACTGGTAGTGTTACGCAGTTGTGCAAGTCACGGAATTTTCAGTATCAGTCCAGTAGGTTCTGTGATTAAATCCTAAAAAGATATAAAGTCACAAACTATACACTCTATAATATATAATATTAGTTTATATAGCGTAGATTTTCTATAGTGTGAAGGTAAATATATTTTACTATTTTGGTGAAACTTATTTAATCATCATCTTCTTCTTCTTCTTTATTCTTCTCTTACTAAGATACAACTAATCCCTGCATGGCGCTATGCTGCAGGCGTAAAGACTACTATCAGCACGTTTATCTTGTTGCATTACTTTATTTCTTGAGGAACCTTATAGTGCCACCATCGTCCACCATTATCTTCTCTTGGTACCAACCTTCGAATATTCTCACTATTTTAATTAACCACACGTAGGTAGATACTTCTTGTGTTGACTTTGAATTTATTTCTATTCTACAGACGAAAATTTGGCAATGGAGTCTACAAATGCCGCCAGGGTCATACCTACGAGTGGAGCCCCTCTGCTACTCCCTCAACAACAATGAAGTTCCATTGCTCACAATATCCGCCGACGATACACCATCCAATCCAATTGTGGTATGTTTTATATTATTTCTTCTGTTCAAGTCTAATTCTACGAGCATGTTTTAACGAAGCTTGCAATGCCGTGTTTTACAATGCCAATAAAGTATCTATTTAAACTCGTTGATTGTGTTTCTATACAGGGCTACGCGGAAAGAGTCGAAAGGGGCCCGTTATACTCATTATTACAACTATGGGTCCAACCCTGAAATCGCGACAAAAATGTAATCTGTCCCATAAACTGATGTGCGATGTATATAAATAGAGGATACAGAATGTACATAATGGTGCTGACATAGTTGCAAATCGACTAAAGCACCGAAACAAATTAAGATTTAGAAAAAAAAAACTCTCCCATAAAAATTTTTTTAGTGTCACTGACTTTAACTATGGAATGACTAATATTTTTTCGCGATTTCAGAGTTGAGTAAAAGTTGATTATAATGATGGGTACTATGGACCTCTTTCGGCTAAGTATACGCCCCAATCAGGTTTACATGTGAAGCGAGATTTTAAGCACGTTTGTTCATGGTAGAAGACGATGAATGGACCATAATATAGTCGACTTTGCAGTTCGAATTACAGAACGGCTGGTAGGAGCGCTGTTTCGGTCAAAAGTTCTTCGACCAAGCACGCCGCAATATTTCATCGAATCTTTTTCGTGCAAAAACGTGCCAAATTTTTGATCCTATGGTATCTATGTACAACCAGCAGTGGAGGAAGACTGTGGATGATGTTGACTCTTGTGTATGTAGGACCGGGAGATAGTATTCCTGACGGCTCGCGTGCACCCTGGCGAGAGCAATGCCAGCTGGGTGATGGACGGCACGCTCGCCTTCCTGCTGGGCGACCAGCCCACCGCCGCCGCGCTACGACACAAGTACGTCTTCAAGATCGTGCCCATGCTCAACGTCGAGGGCGTCGTCAACGGCTGGTGAGTCTAACTTCTTCTTTATTTAACTTGCAATGTTTTTATGTTTGTTTGTTTAGGTCAAATTCTTGCAAGCTTGATCACTTCCTTTTATCCTACGGAGTTGATTTTTTAAATGCTGGTCAGTTCCGATGACAATGCATTTATATGGTAAGCATGACTTAAATCGACATCCAGGATAAAGGAGCTCCAGATAAAGGAACTCTTCAACGGTCAACAGCAGAGACACGAGATTTTGTTTACGCGATTTATAATGATAGCCGGTTTCACGCTTTACCATGACATGTTTGCTGCACTCAGGGTTGGATCCTGACTAGGAAACTCCTCAATGGTTAGCAGTAGGTACAGACATGAAATATTGTATATTATGCATTCCATTATGATAACTTATTCTATTTTTCACCAAGATATGGCTACTAAATGCACTCAAGGTTGTCTCCTAATGCATTATCAAAGTATGTTCGTAAAATTTATTTTTACTATGAATATATTATAATTTTATATCGAAATTGGTTGCCTCAAAATCTTGCTCACAGACCACAGAAGACATTGAAACAAAACATAATGAAATTTTAATGAAGACCATATAAATGCGATTAGGTCTCGAGCAACGAAAGATAGGTAAGAAACTTACGCATCTAAAACAGTTTTTTATTTATTTATGGGATCTTTAACACACGTCTGACTCGCACTTGGCTATTATTGATTATTTGTTGTTTTACTTTAGAGTGTGTACTATAATCATGGCAAAATTTGACTCTTGTACATATTCCCGTTTTTATACTATAACAAAGACAAAAACACTTTTAAAAAAAAATCTTGAAAGGAGACTCGATCATCATAAATTTTTTACTTTTTGTTTTTATTATTATTTCTCAGTTAATCTGCCGTAACATTACATTTTCTGTGCAAACTTTAACTGGCTATCTATTACGATACAAAAGAATCAGCCTATAACAGGTCCGAACAGACAGACAGCAGCGTAGGGTTAGTAATAGGGTAACGTTGACGTTTTTGGGTAATGAACCCTAAAAAGGCTACACAATTTTTATATTTTTTAAGTAGTACTTAATGAGCCAGTCCTTTTTGAGATCGATGGGGGAGGCCTAGGTCCAGCAGTGAAGTTCCTACGTGTGAAATGATGGTGATGACTTATAGGAAGAATGAAAAACGAACACTCGTACACACTTTAAACTTTATTTAATCACTTCACTATCAGAGTTCCACCTTAAATATATCTTAAATATTAACCATAAGACACGTATACACACTATATTTTATTAACCACTACTCGGAATGATATGTCCCGACAACTAGTCCGCATAATTTTCTTACTTTAAATTAATACACATATTACGGTCTATACGAAAACACCGGAGATCTGACATCTAGCTTAATTAACTAAGCGAAGTTTAGGTACCTAAATATCGTGGAATACTAACCTACATTTTGTGATATTCGACATCGGCGAAGACGGAGGCAAGTCGCCGAAACGAGTCGCCAGCACCTTCGAGGCTACAATTAAATATTGCCCCTTACATAAACCTTCGAAACCCCCATAACTATCGTGAAACTCATTACAAACTACGATTTTAGAAATCTCACTTACATGCAATATATATTACCAAAATGAGGCGCACCCTCGCTAGCGAGCTCCTATACAGAACACCCTAAACGCCTACTGATAGAAAAATAATACTTTTGGTAGAGTCAATAGCTAATCGTCTCGGGAATATAAACCGCGGGAGCGGACGCTTCAGTACTTGGGGGGAGCCAGCATGCCGCTGGCGTGGACGGAGTGCTCTGTGGCGTCCGGCTCGGCGGTGGAGGGCGCGTCGTCCGCCTCCGCCTCGTGGGCCAGGAATGCGCCGGGGTCGTCTCCCATCATACCCTCGTCGTCCTCGTACGGGCCCTGCGTCGCAGCCTCCTTCTCTTCGGGCTCAGGCTCGTGCACGTTCGCGTCGGCCGCGCGCGAGTAGTGCGAGTCGATCTGTGGCGGCGCCTTCAGGATACCGCTGCTCTTCAGATGCGGAGACTGCAGTCCATCGAGCGAGGAGGGACGCAGCTTGATCAGGTCGTTGAGGGTGAAATGGGTCGGCAGGTGTTCGGAGATCGGCGGCGGAGGCGACGGCGATGTCAGCGGGTGGGCGGTCGTCGTGGTGGTCAGCGATAGCGGCTTCCTGTTCAACACAATACGACCCTCGTGTTAGAGAGCCGCTCACACACTGGATTCATAAAATATGAGCGTTATTGAGATGTTCATTAGCATAGTGGTTAAATTGAATAACAAACTAATTTTTGCTAAATCCAATAACTACTTTATAGGTAGGTATAGTTATTTGAATCAACAAAGGAAAAATATGACTCATTTTCATTACAAGCCATCACTTTTCTAGTTCTCATTCTAAACAGAGAATGAGTGTAAGAGAACTAATTCAAATTGTTATCGCGTTATCTTTTTTTATTGCATAACAGTCTTACGTTTGACCGCCATCTTGCCTCATGTTAAGCGATGATGAGTCTGAAAAGCTAAATAGCTTACTTAGTAAATTAGGGCCACATTTTTAACACATCATCAAATCAAAAATAAAATACAATGTTATAAAATTAAATGTTAGTTAAAAATCTTAAAGTAATAGATGTTAAAACACAAAGCTGAAGTTATACACAAAGTGTATCACTTTACAAGAGATACCAAGCAAAGCCCCCTTCACCCACCCACCAAATAATTTATGAATTTTGAAAAGTTCATGTTACACGTGGAAAATGTGAAAAAATTTTATCGCCAAAGAAAATGTCTGCTGGGTGTAGGGCTTTTGTTTGGTGGTTGGGTTGCGCAGAGGCCAGTTCCCGCGGCTCGCGCTCTTCGCTACGACAAAACCAAGGTTCACACTTGGACTGGGATACAATGTTAGCACATACTACCCTCGATAACTACACAGATATTCACTAATATTATGTCGTCGCAATGACATATTTGGAATATAAAGAAGTCCACAAGAGACTCGAAAAGTGCGCGCGGTATATCGGGGATCGGGCCTCCGGAGACGGCTGGCATCTCACCTGGCATTACCCCTGCGCCGAGGAGACGGGGATGGACCCGTAGTTGTAGTAGTAGCAGCGGGTCTGCTCGCAGATGAAGTCTTTGATCTCCCCGCAATGCTGCGGCTCCCAGTGGAACGTCGGCGCCTTCAGCGACACGCAGCCGTTCGTCATCACGTGCTCCGTCCTGGAATACCGACTAGTTTTTATTACTTTATGCAATACACATCGCGAAACCGGTGCAAGGAAATGACCATTCATTAATTCCAGATGCTAAAGCTATTTTTTTTATGAGTTAACCAGCGGAGTGCAACGTGGGAACGAGGTGTAACCGGCAATTTTCTGGAAAATCTCTGTGATCAGTGCCGTAATGTAGGGATGGGAACTTAATACGTGGAATGGCTTGACATTTATTACAGCTTATCTAAGTCGCGTTTAATGTAAGCTTCCTGTTCCCAAGCGTTCACATCAAACACATCTACTGTAAATGGCACCTGGTACGTTTAGCACCTGTATATAAAGTCATGAGGGATATTTTTATGGGGTATAAATGTAAACTGTTTAAAATAGCTAGTTTTATATTTCTATGTTCACAAATCATTTTCATACGCTACATCGGAAAAGTAAAACGCAAAGAGACTTTGATGCTGTCACTATTAAGATAAGGAAAAATAAAGAAAAAGGTCTTCCAAGAACCAAACATTTTCTTCCACTACATTTAGGCCTAGTATCCACTACAGTCGTTCTGAGTGGAGCGGTTTACAAAAGACCGATAGCCACGTGACCTCATCTTACAATTTTATTGATCATGCCGAGTTTTGGCGCCAACTTGAAAAAAAGATGTCGCCTCATTGATGATTCGACAGACTGGTTATAAGCCATAAGTGAGCAATTTCCGTAGCACATAAATAAAATATGACAGAAACTTTTATTTTGTACCAAAATCTATTGGTAACATTTCGCCACTCACTCATTCACTCTCTCCGCCTCAGTTAAGTGTCACCGTTAGATAAGAATGGATACGTACCCGTGTCGTGCAGTGCGCTGTGGGGCGGTGCTCCCTTGAGGCACGTCCAGCGGGTCGATGCTGTCCTCGGGCCGCTGGCTGGGGGCGTCAATAGGCAGTCGCCGCATGTAGTTGAAGGTCGCATTGAACGGTAGCCCCGTGCTCATCCACAGGTACATGTCCGTACCCAGGTTGTTGCCCGACGTCCAGAAGTCATACTTATTGTAACCTGGAATTATACAATTCTGTTCTTATTATCGCCAATAAGAAATCTCTTTGACATTTGAAAGAACTTCGAGTTTATTATTTATTTAAGATAGTTTTGCGCTTTGACTATCTATAAGGGTTTGCGTTTGTTCAGTTTTTCCATGTTTTGATATTCCAGTGCATTTTATTCACTGACTAACGACGCGGGTAAAAAATTTGAAAACTAGGAGAAAGTACGTCTATCGGCTTGCTTATTATTTGCTACGAACACCACTGGCATTCCAACTTTTCGTCATCATCATTATCAGCCTTTCATTTTCCCACTGCTGGAATACAGGCCTTCTCTCAGAAAGAGAAAGATGAGCCCTAATCCACTATGCTAGTCCAGTGCAAGTTAGTGAATGTCACGTCTTTGAACTTTTGAGGTTCTTGGATATACCGATTTCCTCACAATGTTTATTTTCGCCGTTTTTTAAAGACGGCACCTAAACCCCACAAAATTTATGTAATTACTAAATAAGTCATTGGTGCAAGGCCGAGGATTGGGTGCCGTTCCATAAAGCACACATATTGCCGCTCGGCCACCATCACTCCAACTCTTATACAACCATAATTATGATATTAAAAAGATGTATAATTGAATTGAATAATATCATTATCTAGCATAAAAAGCATGGTGATAATTCCGAGTCCATAATTTTTTTTACCTACTTATTATAAACTTGTTATTATATTATGTAAATAAAAATATCTGATACCGTCCTCACCTGCATTCGTTAAATATGTCGTTATAGAGTCAGCCTTCTCCTTAGTCTCAAACGACGCCAGTTGCAGACCCAACGATCTGAGAATAAGAAAAGGACCATTACTTGTCGAGTTTAATACCTCGTTGGGATGCGGGGCAACAGAATTACAGTTCTACCTCGCGGTTATTAAGCGCGCCGTGTAAACGCGATTTAACTAAATAACTACCCCGACTAATCGTATACAGCTATTAGCTTGCATACTATCTATATTGGAGCCAGTTTCTCCGGACCATCGAAGGGCAATTTATTCGCTATAGACTGCTCGTGGCCTTGCCGAGACGGGACTGCATTCCTGTTACAAGTTCAGAAAACTCTAAGGGATTAAAAACGTTGCTGACATTGCATAAAGGAGCCTCCATAATTTCTTATAATAAGATCATAGTTAAAGTAGGTGGTACATTAATAGTTGTTCAAGCGACACTGCTTTTTAATCTCACTTTGAAAAAGAACGTCTCTCCAATGAAGGTGGCTCTTCCCGTCCGCAGTTCTCTCCCTCGCGCATTTTCACATTATTGAAGATATAAAACTTATTAAATTATTTTATTTAGGTAAGAAGCAGGTAAAATTATGTTATGCCGGTTTTTTTCTAATTAAAATAATGCGTGATAAGTCCCGATAAACATTTATATATAAATGTGTTTAAAAGTTACTTTTACTAAGTGAGCATTTGCAATAAGTTACTGTTCTCGAGTTCTTAATTCAAATGTTCTTTAAAAAAATTATGATCTGGAAAGACATTTTATTTTATTCTAACTTTCTTGCCAACATAAATAAAACTTTGTTTATTTACTTCCAAAATATGACCTTTTCCTATTTAAGGTCTAGGCATTAAAGCAAAATTTTAGGCGAACAGGATTCCTTAAATTATGAACACATTAAATACCATGTTTCAAAAATAGTAATGAAAAATAAACATTGGACTATAGTCCTTTAAATGTAGCTTGATTGAAACGACAGCTGACGACATTTCAGGGCATGTCTTTGTAATAACGTCTGGCGAATTGCATTTACTTGTAACACAAAGATCAGTGGTTTTCTGCGTCTTAAACTATTATGAACTACAAGTGCTGTACATATAAATAGTAAATGTATATTTGAATTTTAAAACGGAACTGCATTTAGTGTGGATTATCACAATACAATAGCCATATTTTTCCATTCTGTCATAACAAGGTTACGTCAACTTGACAAAAAATTTAGGGACGTGGTAAATCGATAAACGTAAAATCGATCGTTTTATTTTGCTGTGTGAATAAAATGGTATTTTTTTTAAATGTTTTTTCAGCATTTCCTCTTCGTACTATCGAAGTAGAAAACTCGTACAGATAACGTAATATTTTTTTGTAAACCTAGATTTCTTTTTTTTATATATAGTATAATAATATCGAATTACTAGTAACTGTCTTAGTAAATTTTACGGAAAGAAGCATCTTTATCCAAAGACTGACTACTAGAATAGCATACTAGAGTGACTATTGATTGAATAGCATTTATTATTAATCTGCACACTGATGATGATGATGACACTGATTTGGAATGTACACCATTAGATTAAACAATAGATTTATTTATATTACAAAAATTTGTACTTGCTTTTTCTGTTTTATTTCATTATCCTAAAGTCTCATCATAATAGTACTACAACAGAAATATAGATTGGTTTAAAAATATTATTCGTGCAAGACACTTCCAGTCGATAATTAAAGACACACATTATTCTCGATTTGGTCCGAATTGTCCCAGCACTAATCGAAGATTTTGACATACTTCATTTCAATCAACTTACATTTAATAGACTATAATATTTTTTTGTTTGGATCTCTATTTTTACTGACATTAGACCATGATGTCTAATGTAGCAAAAAGTTATTGTAAACTTCACCCACTTCAAAAAGTTAGGTGCCGAATAGGTGAAATTAAATGCGCGAAAGGTAACACTGACTTAATTATTTCTCTATTACAATATTAGAAATGCCTTTTATTGAGCTGTCAGAAAATCACCCATTGTGCGAAAATGCGGTTGGCCTCTATAGAAGTAGAGCTAACATACCTTTTTCATGGACATTTGGTCATAATGACATTTTATGTCTAAACAAAATACAAGCTAACACTAAACACCTAAACTACTTAGCCTAGTTTACAAAAACGGTTGGATTGCCCAAACCCACAGATCTATCTGAGCCCAAACCCGTTGAGAGTCTAAAGAGAATACAAATGCAGCCCATTGACACTGACACATGACGTTACCAAATATAAAAACCTTATAAAAAGGTATTTACTCAAAAGTTTGCCATTGGAGAATCTAAGTAAAACCACGGAGCGCAACTATCAGTAAATTACTTTTATAAGCTCACTGCGTCGCGTCTCGAGTGTCGTCTCTATTCTGTGCGATGAAAGGTTTGCACTTCATTAACAATCCGAACATGCCGTCTCTTTTTTCACGATAAATTAAAACATTATAAATTGTACACCACTTGAATTCCACATGAGCTTCTCAAAATATTTGGTCGCATCCATTAAGGAACATTCGACATAGTTTTGGAGCTGGAATTCTTTTTACTGACATTCTCACTGAGTCGAAAGATTATTTAGATTTTCTGAGAATGCGTGAACTTTTAATAAGTTACCTACTTGTCCTACCTAACGAGTTCTTTTAGGTGATCCAAAGTCTCTGCGACCAAAAATTCCAATTTAATTTTTGTGCTCATTATTTCCAATATGGAATACCGATCGCAAGTGTATCGATAAGGCCGTTGATGACCCAGCAAAAAATTGCAAATGACTTGTCCCGCATACCCATCGCAGCGATACCGTTAGTCAGTTTTTGTCGACGTTACTAAAGCAAACCGTAACAACGCCCAGGGAGCCGTTTTTAAATTATCCATGGGTAGATGCAATCGCGATGGCCAAGCATGACACCTCGTTATGCAGAGCCAGCGGTCCAGCTTCGCATCGCATACGACTCGCCTGTCTCCTTGAATGACTAATCACTATATGTGTCATATTTACGTCGATATTATTTCGGCCTTAATCGTTTTTTGCGACATTTTACGATGAATATTATGGAACAAATCATCGCGCCATCGTTAACAATTGAAACTGTAAATGGGTCGTGATCGTGACAAAGTCGCGATGAAGGACTTGATGACCGAGCAACGAGGCTAGTGACCTTTTGCAGCAATCTCGCTTGCACGTGGTGGGATCTAGATCGCGGAATATGGCATCGCGTTAGATATAACTCCTCTTCGATGGATTCACCCGGTTCCAGTCGGGACGGTATCATTATTTCCTCGTTTGCTGGTTTGTATTTTGATGAATTCACCAACTATGTCGGTATGTAGTTGCACCTACTCGTATATCGCTAGATGTTGAGCGCATGCTCCTTGTAAATATTGAAACTTGAATCACGGTGCACTTATTTTACGAGTGGGAAATAGCTTATTCTGATTTATGACTACGAATGCACGTGCAATAATGGCTGACCCTTTGTATGCAGGATATTTAGCAGTGGGATCGGCTCGCGGAAGTGGTTCACCGAGGTGCCGATATTGTTCACAAGATTTCCCAGAAACCCTAACGGTAATGCAAATGTCCCCACACTTCCTGGTCGCGGCGAGGCGTCGAAACGAACCTAACTATCGTTGTTAATGCCGATCCGAATGTAGTTATGCCTGGAGTTGTTCAGGATCGCCGACACGACGCCGTAGATAAGGATATTCCTAGTCACGATGCGATGCTGGGATAATATCTCGTGGGACCGCGCCGTGTGTTCCACACGAACATGACATCAAATGACTTTTACAAGATTATTTCTTACCTGCAATATTGATACGCGAGGAAATAATTCAGCTCCGGGCTGTAGGGGTTCATCCGTGAGATGAAATACTGCACGCCATCTAGCTGTATGGTCGTTATCCTCTGAGCTGAAACAAGATAATACAGCTTTAATAAGATGTGCATATTATCAATAACAACTTTAGTTTGATGCAGTGTTACATCAACTGACAGCATGTACCTAATGTAATGCACGAATAATGGTGTAATATGATTTAATGGAAGTGGGACGATGCTGTGAAGATTGACAGACGACAATGGAGCTCAACATCGAAATGAATATATACCCCGGGCGCGCCTCTCGATCACTCATCTCGTCTGAGATCTAAAACGCCTCCGTAGCCGCTCGACTCCGTCTCAAATATCCAGAGTACAGCATGTCCGTGTGTACCAGCAACACTTGTGTACTTAGGTTTCCGTGTGTAATTAGAAGACTTCACGCTTGCATATACACAATTGGAAGTCATTAAATCTTTTCATTAACGTTGACGGGGCGCTTGCAATTTGTTTTCGTATTTGCACATTTATTTTACTACGCCTACTGCATTTGCTTTGCGCAAACGTGGAATATAAACAAGACAAAGAGTTCTGCGGTCTGACCACCGGCGGGCCCCGTGACGAGCTTAATCTTGCATATTCACACTCCATGTACATTGTGCTGTAATGTTGTGGTCGACCGCAAACTTTATGTTTTCCTAATTTGGTAATGAATTGGAAGCTATCGCAGTTTCCTGTAATGTCTTCATTACCAAGTAGCCGCTACACTTTATTTTAAGGTGTCAATAAAATAAAAACTAACAAAGAGTATGACACGTTGGAAGATTTTTCACATATCCTTTGACATCGATGGTTAATTTCATGAATATTAAAGAGTTACGAATATGGTGCGGCGCCAAACGTAATTTATTACCTCGGAGTATCGAGGAGACATTCTATGGTAACCGGTCAATACTGCACGTCAATATTCCACGACTGTAGATAGAATATAAGTGCAGTGTCATCCTCCTTGGGACACGGCCGTGAATCGCTCGCTTGTTGGAGCACGAAGCTCTCGACTGCATCCGACCATCGCCATAAACGAGAGCACGACTTAAGCTAACGGACAAAAAGAAGACTACAGTCTACTCCATTAACAATGCATAAACAACGACATTCGACTTGTACCGTGGAGTCTCGAGTAGTTTAAACTCTCTAAGCCGTGACGCGCAAATTGTAGTTTTATTGTGCGCCCGTGCATCCAAAACCATTACCAGAGCAAGGAGGATTAGCATCTTCACTGCGAGGTTTATTCAACCGTCACGACGGCAATTAGTACTGTTTAATTAAAAGGATCTTTTGGTTTACTGCGTAATACAAGTACTTACAGAAAACAAAATCAATTTAGAAGCAATTTATGTATGAAGTTAAAAAACAATCCGATCACGTACCGTCACTACCTGCTTCTGCAAACGGTGAGTAAAGACACGCGCTAATATTAAGTATAGCAGTTTCTACATTCACGACAAAATAAGAATATGAGCTAAAGAAGCGGAAGTCTGTATAAGGAATAAGGAGGTATTGCTTTTATATCGCGATTCCATTGTAATCATAAGCCCAACGCGACCTTTTAGCTAACAAGAAAACTTACAGAAGTTGAACTTTTGCAAGCAATTATATTTGCGTGGCAGTATGTTTTTTCTACTTCATTTTGTGTACTTCTTGCCCTTGCTCTAATTTGCACTTACGCTAGTGTAAGCATTTATATAATAAGCAATATTCCAGCAAGTATTGACAGCTTTGCCAATTGTTAGTTGTGCTTTTATGTTGCGAGCAATTCTCGCTGATTTAAACTAACTCGTTGAATTGCAAGTTGTCCACTTCTCTCGTCTATTACAAACTCAAGAGTCTGCGATTGGTATCCATGCATAATGCAGCTTCATGCATAAACGATGTCGCTCACTCGCTTTTACATCTTATACGAACTTTTTCCTGATGCACTTGGCATTCTGCTCGGAGCTTAATAAGCGAGTACAATTTATGACTGTGCTCTGTCATTCTTGAAAAGTCCTTTGTCTCATCTTCTTTAAGGCAGTATAATTATCTCTACGTGGTGTTAAAATTGAATTACGATCCATTGTGTTTTTCACTTGTTAATTTATATGTGGTGTATATACACATATGTGTCATGTGTCATATGTGGTGGATGTGTACGATAGATTAAATCCTATATAAGATAGGATTTAATGTATCATCATCATCCACATCTTTCCTCGTCCCACTGCTGGGTATATGATAGCCCTCTCTCTTGCTATGCCATCTTATAATCGACATATTTTATCGAGTCTACAATGAAAGAATAACTACTATAATAAGTCAAAATCTGTGATTCTCGACACAATTCGAATCTTTAGTCCAAAAGGATAATACACAGGGCAACTTGTTGTATTTGTGAGTGTATTTAATTTAATTTTAGTTCATACTATTTGACCAGACCAGCATGTTATTTATCTGACCTCCATACTTGCGTATGACAGAGCAACTGCCACCCAAAAATGTTTGAAATTCAAAACTCTATACAGCACCGCACAGCGCTGCGCTGAGTTACCGCACAATATTAAGGATCGCTTCAATGAATTTACGTTGCACTCGTGATCGAGACCATAGTGTGGTAGAAAGTGGTGGGCCGCGGTCAGCCGATGCAGCCAACAACGGCAGCGAGACGCTAGTCACGTCGTGGTGGGGTGCTCTGCGGCGCATACTGATGAGATCCAACATTGGCGGCAGTCGGCACGTTTGCCAGTCGGAACCAGCGCGGACGCCACTTCTAGATCGGCGATGGTCTGTGTATACACGGCCGATGGTGCTAGGGCTGCTTCGATTTTATAAGAACCATGCTATGTAGATTAGTTTATTGCAATTTTCTTCCGCTTTACATAGATTCTAAAGCTACGCCAATTTGAAATTACTTATGTAAATAAAATAAATCAATAAATAACGTTTCACACTCATAGCTCCCCACTAGGATTCCATGTGTAAGGGATGCCATAGTACACACACAAAGACACGGTCAGCTAACACCCAGACCAAGAGCAGATATTGAAATTCATTATTCAAATACCTACCCGGCCGGGAATAGAACCCGTAACCTCTTGCTTATGAGGCAAATGTGCTACCCCTGAGCCAAACGGGTCGGTAGATAGTATAGAGCATACGGTTATAATTTATTTTTTGCTACTATTTCATTAGATTGCGAATAGATGGTTGCTAAATAAGTTCAAATTAAGTCCGAGAAACACTTTATATCTCTAAAAAACATCAATTGTACGAGCGAGATTGCTGCATTCGCGGTGCACTGGGCCTTCATCATCATCATCATTTCAGCCATAGGACGTCCTACTGCTGGACATACTCGTAGGCCTCCCCCATCAATTTCCAAAAGGGCCGGTTGGAAACGGCCTGTACACCCACAAGATGGACAGACGACCTAAAAGAGATCGCAGAAAAACTCTGCGCCCTAAACTCTACAAAATATATGATATGAATCATATAGAGTTTAGAGGTAGGTTACCTATAAAAAAACCAGACAAAAATATTTTTTTCCTCTCTATTTTTACCTAAAAAATGCGAACACATACATCTATTCGTGCTAGTACATTATATAGCCCTCATGAAAAGATTGAAGACTCATCTGCCAACCCTAAAAGCTAAGGGTGAGTGCACTATGCTAGATATCCGGCGAGCTCATCCACCGGACGCGAGCCTAACGGGCGCCGTCCAAAAGTACCTCGCGAATGTCAATTACCCACTGAGCCTACAACGATCACACCACAACTGTCAACTAGGTGATTCATTGTGAATTGGCAACACCTTACATGTAACGGAAAATAAGCCCACAAGTCGCAACTATGATAATACTAGGTGTGCTCCGCGGTTTTATCAGCTATCCCACAAGAACCGTTAATTTTTTAACCGACTTCCAAAAAGGAGGAGGTTATCAATTCGACTGTTTTTTTTTGTTTGATACCTCATAACTTTCGACTGGGCATAGACAGAACTGGTTGAACCGATTTTGATGATTCTTTTTTTATTTTAAAGTCGGTGCTTCCCGTGTAGTCCCATTTTAATTTGGTCCAGTTCTGACATTTTTATAAGGTCGGTTTTTATATTGATAATTATTATTATTTAGATAAAAAGTGTCTTTTCATCAAAATTTGTTCAGCCGTTTTACCGTGAAGAATTAAAAAACAATCACTCGCAAACTTTAGCATTATAATAATTAGTGTGATTAAAGGATGTAAACTTTACAATACAATATCATACACCATGAAAATACTAAGTAATTTAATACAAAAACCAGGCAGTATAATAGACGGCTTTATCGCCTTAAGCGATTTCTTCCAGGCAATCGTTGGATGGACATAACTGAAAGAGGTGTAAGGGTTGGCAGTGTAGATAATACAAATAATATACATACATACAAATAAATACTAAATATACAAATAATTCTATATACTTACCGATACATATACATACTATAAATAATACATAACGTACCAATTATAAAGAAAAATAGTGATTGTAGATTGTAAGTTGAAGGGCACGAGAGGATCGCAAGGAACTATAGTGAGGTTGAACAAACTTGAACCGTTCTTTCAAGCACGAGTACTATGGGGTTGTGGGATTAAACAGAATTTTATAAAGAAAGGAGAGGATGTAAGAACAACGGCGAAAGCAGATAGGTAACAATTTGAGCTTTATGGGTGACTCTGACTATACAGTTTAAAATAGCTGCTTCAGTGTAGAGCTGATGTTTAAAAGTATTGTAATGAATCATTATCATATCTACGGTTCACTAACTTATTCTACGTAATATGGTACTTCGGATATCATTAGTCAATCAACCATCAACCTGTCTTCACTCGGAAGTGGGCAGATATAACGCTTCATTGCGCACACCGAGCACGCTTCCTAACTTATTATCATACTAAGGTAGTTTGAGCTCTTGAAGTGATGAAATGCCATCAGTAATAATGTCATGACAATTTTGTCGTGTTATATCAGACGTTTAGGACGGACATCAACTCATTAGAATTCGTTTAAAAGCCATCTCGTGGACTCACGTCTTCAGCAATAATAACAACTTCCTTCCATTCATCGTAATAATGGAACATGGATACTAAATGTATGAATTACTATCTCGTGACCGTTGAAACATATTTAAATGTAGCCATGAACGTTTCCGAAACAATGTGTGAGTGAAATATTTTTGCTCGTGTCAGTAAGCAGTTTGATATCGAGTTTTAGATTATTTGTGGTCAGCTATGAAAACCTATAATTAGCTCTGGAAATCTATTTTGTCTGTGATCATAATATTACAATTTATTTTTTATTTTATTTGGAAACTTAGGTCTTGGATTCAGGCTGATTTTGTCTTGTTTTTTTTTTTTTTGTTTGTTTGCGTGCTAGAACTGATATAAAAAATATATCAGGACCTAATAATACCACTTATGCCCAATATAAGCGAAAACAACAGATCGCGTGTTCTCTAGAACCCCTTAACATTGCGAAGTGTAATTAATCTTATACGTTTTTATCATATAAAAACTGACCGATCACGCCCCATCAAGTTCTGTATCGGTGCCTCCGAGAACCACTTATAATTTTTGCACCCTTGAATGACAGCATAATTGTAGTAGTTCTTCGCGCAACAATTGCGATCAAAAGTTCAATATTTGCCTTAATTATTATTCCTCGGATGATTTGCATTTGCATTAACGGAGTATTCTTTAAGTACGAACGCTTCGCAATTTATAGAACTGGTCCTGTCTTTAAATAGCATCTGTATGAGCTGCTCTCCTATCCATGCATAGAACCAAGTTTAAAAAATATTCTAACATCGAAGACCAGCGCCATACCATATATGTAATAAATACCCATAATATAGTGGTAATTATTTAAACCTCGGTAATGTTGTACATTTACTTGAAAATGTGTGTGAATTACATATTTTGAAAGCCGTATTTTTTTAAATAATTATTAACTACATTACTTACTCACACACTCATGATTTCTATACAAACGATGCCAAATTAAATTGCATAATTCAAGTTCTCTCATCCTCTGAGCAGTTAGTTAAATAAATTTTTCGTGAATAAAAACATCATAATTATTACTTACTGGTACAGTCAGCGTCAAATTGATTTTATCATTCAGGATAGTTAAAATAAAGGCCTATTCATTTATTATGTACGGGGTCAGCGGCACGATTTTTGAATAGCTCGTATGATTTTACATGAAAATTTACGATTTTCTATTCATAGAAAGCAAATTCGAATAATCCAAACCACTCGTTGCGTTAACGATATTAATGTTCCAAAAATGCAACTTTTGTTTGAGATTTCGATCGGAAGTCAGTCAATTTGCATGATTTAGCATGTTTTTTTTATCACACGAGTGATTCAAAAATAGACCCCCTGCATGTACACATTTTTCTGTGAGTATCCAATAGGAAATATTTATCAGCAACACAGTTACAATTATTATGTAAGATGACAAACAATTCATAATTATGTTTTCAAATAAAACATATTTATGTAACTACAGTTGAAGCTGACTGTACATTATGTTTACGACTTCGTGATCGTTAATTAAATTGTGTTTCTGCAGTAGGTCGTAATGTAAAATATTTTATTTGGTGCATCATTACAATCAGGCAGACAGGATAATATAATAAAATAAATATAAGTGCATAGTTACCTACCCTGTGCCTACTTTTAACGATATTCCTCACGCACATTTGTGTCTTATCCATAATTTAACATAAACATGGTAATTATTAACTAACGTTTAAACACAAACTGTGGAGCCTACTTGTACAGTACTAGTCCACATAGTATGTGCCTTAGGGATGTGTAATCGTGAAACCACAAACCGTTGGCGCCAGCGGCGGCGCGCTGGGTGCGTGCACGCGCGCAATGCACCGCGTTACATAACGCGAACCAGTCGTGAAGTGAACCCACCGCCTCATTACATTACACCAAGTTTATTTCACGGTCAGACCACAAGTTTAATGTCGAGACGTAAACAAAAACTGCCGATTGTTTAACACGATCGACTCACCTCGAGTCGTTGAACCGTAATCATCTCCGATCGGCGCACTTCAAAGCCCATTACGATGGCATTTATTTCAATCTAATCTATCTAAACATCACCAAATCCGTTCACAAATGGTCTATATCAAATTATGTTGTAAAAAGCGCAATTTTATCGTCTATCGAATGATTTAGTTTGTCGACGGTCGTGGGAACTGCGATCGGGATGTTCGCGGTCGGATAACGATCGGAACGCAAAAAAGGGTTCGCGGCGTACGAGGCGGAGATGAGCCAAGGACGGCGCGGGCGCACATCTCCCGCGCGCATATCCAGCCTTCCTCCGCACTATTTTTAGCAATCAAACCCATAGCTGACCTTTTCCAGATCCCGCCCGACGTCCAAAAAACATTTGCGAATACACAACACCGTTAAAATGAGCCTCAGTTCTATTAATGAAATTTATGAATCCAATGAATTTAATTAATAAGTATGAACTAATAAGCTATTCCAAGCTATTACCATTATAAACATAACTGAGCTTAAGCCAGCATACGAAAACAATATTTTCATACAAAATACCGTAATTATAGTAATGGCTTGTATTCAAGTGATATAAAACAATAAATGTCGTTCAGTGTGGAGGCTAAAGGGGGCGGCCTATGTTCAGCAGTGGACGTCTTCGGGCTGATGATGATGATAATGAAAACAATAAAAAATCTTCATATGTCGTTAAATGAACACACAAAGAGAGAGACAGTTTTTTAGCTTTTTTTTAAATCGTCAAATTCTTGTGAATCGTAATTTGATACGACCGCACCACCTGGTGCCCTAGTCGCATTACTTTTGAAATATAATAAGGCACAGAAAAAGAAAAAAATGTGAGGATAATAATAAATAAAAGTTAGCTCCTTTCGGCACCCCGCGACAGACCATTAACTCACTCTAATGCTAGCTTACGATCGTCTTATAAGTTTTTAAGAATTGATAAAAAGTATATTAAAATTCTCCACATTGTGTTCTCTAACGAAGGCCATTAAATGCTTTAAATATTTTATTTATTGGCTCTACTTCGTTCTCGTTTTTATTTTATAGCTTACTAGCTGCGTCCCGCCCGCATGGATTACTTCTTATATTATCAGCTATCTGCCAGTGAGTATCCCATCAGAATCTGTTCAGCCGTTTTGGAGACCATAGGAAACATACATAGATGAGACAAGATTAGAGTAATAAGTTTTTTTTTAAATCAAAGCGCAGCAAACTGCTGGTTTAGGTACACTCTTTAATAGAATATAACTTTACCGCAAAAACAACTGCATATTGTTTCCAAATAAATGTGGCATCTTATTATTTATTATTTTATCATCAATTACCTATTTCATTAATTTATTTATCAAAAATAAGTACACCTGTTTTTACGTGATTATCGACACAAAGTAGAGCCGTGCGGAAATTTTACAACTATTTTTTAATCGGATAAATTTGTAAAATTATTGTGCCATATGATAACACTTTTATTCGTCTTTATTTTAACTTTATCATTTTATGTTCATGCCCCATAAATATAAAATCTTTTTTAAATGTTCAAGGTCTTTCAAGCAACGCCAGAATCTCGCACAACTTTGGAATAGGTTTAACCTAACCTAACCTAACCTTTTATTTTGTCATTCTAATAGTTTCACATAATCATGGACATGTCACTTTATGTGTACTGAAAATGGTTTTTTTTTTTTGTGGCAATAATTTTTTATACACAATGATAAACTAAAGTTATATTATTATTTACGGGATATTTAATGTGGTAATGTTATGGAAGGAGCTCCCGATATTCCGGCGCAGTTACATGCACCATGTTCACGGGAAGACCGTGAACAACCGGGATAGTTTAAAACAATGAAAAACTTCGCATGTGTTTTTTCTTTAATTTCGTAATAACTTCATATGTAATTCATATTGCTAAGAACGATCACTTCCAGAGATGATATACTTAGTTGGCGGAACACCGAGTGAAATAGTATACGTTCCAACCCGATAATATGTACTGCTCCTTAGAGATTGTCCACGCGGGTAAACCTAAGAAGCGCAGCTAGTATAAGCACATACAAGCATTAAGGATGCGACGACATTAACATTTCCAAATACGTTTTGCCAGACTTCCTTCGTAAAGCAGACATTACAGTCATCTAAATAAAACAGATCCCAAGAAAAAAAACCGTTTGCTAAGGAAATAAAACTCGGTCACGAGTAAATCCAAGAAATCTGGAAACAAAGATGATTCACATGGATGGAACATGGAATCCATGTAAATTATCACAACATAGCCTGCTCACGTTGTGTTTATAAACATTCATTAGACGCACAACGTGGCTTGTTGTATTTCGACCACTTGGTTATAAACTGTTGATTATACACGCCACTGAGTGCTTGAGTGCAAACTTTTTCTTTATATATAGAATAGATCTACTTTAGGCCACCAACTCTCCTGATGGTAAGTGAAATTTGCGGTCATCTGCTATACAACAGCTTAAACAAAATAACCACGAAGGTTAAGGCCTTAGAATAGAATAGAATAGAATAAATAGAATAGAATAGAAAACTCTTTATTGTTCACACCAAAAATTCAAACGTACATAGTAGGTAACATAAAAAACTAGTGAAACAATTGGCGGCCTTATCGCTGTAAGCGATGTCTTCCAGGCAACCTTAGCCTTCTATCTTAACTGACAGAATTCAGATATGCCCTGATATTCAATGTTCGTTTGATATTACAGCCGCCTAGACTCAGTAAATCCAGTCGACCACTTAAATGTTTAAAATGGCATCATTGGTCATTTTTAGTAACACATTTTCAACTTTTTTTACCAATCAATATTACTCGACTGTTTGTTTAACTTTGTTTTAATAATTACCACCCGGGTAGTATTATTACCTACTCTAATTTTAATTCGCTGAGTTATTTTTTATTCACTCGATTAATATTAACCCTTTATGAAATACATATACAGTGTTTGTTATGTGTTAACAGTTTTATTAAAAAATTATGTCCTATACCTGTGTAGTTAAATAAACTGTTCGGACATAGTGTGTCTCTTTTAACGATGTGGAAAACAATCAAAATGAAAACGGTACTCTTCATGTTTCAATAAACTACAGGGATTTATGTTATTTTGCTCTTTGTCTTCTATAGACTTAAATATTTTGCGACTCAAGAAATTTCTAAGAAAAAAAATACTTGTGAAAAATAATTATTTGAAAAATATTAATCTTACTTGTTATCAGATTCTACTTATTGTTTTGTTTAGTAAAAAAAGGTTTAAATATACATTACTTAAAAGGGTTTTTTAAAGTACTGTGTTTTACCAGTTTTTATTTTAGACCGGCCGTATTCTGAAAAAGCAGGTATTGTAAGCCTAGGCAGGAATCACTCAATTAAAATCGTGACTCTAGTAACTAGTAAGGTCACATCAGCAGATTTTTGTTTTCTAAAGAGTTTCTCAAAAAGCTCTTAGCTTTAATTGGAAATTATGATAATGATAAACAATTGACGAGAAACAACGTTTATCTACAAACGCCTGTTCAGTGTCACGATACGGAAATAACAAGCGCACCTGCAACTACCAATGTAAATACAAGCTCTTACAGCGATATTCCAACAATGTAGGAATAGAAAAAGCAACATTCTGTACGTATCTTTCTTCGTCCTTCTCGCAGAAGCTCGCATCGTTTACGGTACATGTAACCACTAGTACGGTGAGGACGCGGACTCGACAACCCGTAATATTATTCCATGGAAGTAGTCGCACCATGCTAGATGTCCTGCCTTGCGCCGGCTAGGCGAGGGCCGATGAACCGCCGCATCTGTCACCCCTCCGCATCCCCTCTGGATTTTTTTCTCGCTATACTTCCGCTAGACAGTTTTTGCTCATCAATAACCTGCCCGATCGCGGACACGCCTCATTAGCGGGATCGTTCCCTACGTACTAGATTGTTGTAAATCTCTCGTGGAATCGCGATGAGATCCTTGATGAGGTAATTCGCAGCGTTCCGATAGACGGCCGTCTCTACGCGGACAAATGTCGTTGACATTGGATAAACTGCTTTCCGAGAAAGTCGCCAATCATGCAGTTGCAACGAACTTGGTCATTATGCGCGAGCAAAGAAATGTTTTGTGAGCTGGATCTCATCTAATTGTAGATAACATTTTATGAATACGACCAGTTTTGCAACTTTTTGCGGCAACGGGATTTTTCACGTTTTTAAGATGTTTGTGAGGATTCAATTGCAATCTTGCAAATTCTCATGACATGGCTTCATAGTGTTCCTTATAAGGGCAGAGCAACTAGGAATCTGGCTTGAAAGAGAATGCGGTGGTTTGTCTTGGTTTGCTGTCCTATTGTTCAAACAACTTGGTACCTGTTTCCTCCGCACTTGAGTCAACACGAACACACCGCAAAACAGATGCCCTCACTACCGACTACCGTACAACTGGCCCTTTACCGTACTAACTGTTTAACTGTCTGTGTCTTAATGTCGTAACCTGTATTGACTTTATCCGCTGCGGATTGTACTGGAGTACTAAATTTTATTCCAAACACTTGTGAAATTCGATTTTATGTTGTATATTTTGTACGAAGGCAACTTTCGTATTTTACGACTAATCGGTAAAAGTAAACTCGGAAGAATTTTATGCTTATTTTACATCTTTATTTTTTGGTGTATCGGATCTTCAAATGTATTTGTATCAGATATAAAATGCTTATACGGTGGTTTGCTATTCAGGGAGTATTCTGTATAGCATAATAGTAAGTAAATTGAATAAAATTAAAATTAATAGTAAACTATTCAGTAAGGGTGATGGTGCGGTAAAGCAGCCATTGTACTCTAATGAAAGCTGAACAATGAAGGTCGAAGACCTTTAGGTCACAACAGCAACCATGCTACGTGTTCCAAAGAAAAACATAATTATAATCCTTATTTAAACGAAATAAGACTAGTTTTTGTTTATCAAGAATTTGTAATGCAATAGAATAGCCGCATACAACCGCTTTGTGGCGATGTCTTCAATGCTTTCTTTACATTCAGGACTATTTTTGTCCGCTGTTCTTACGCTGTCGTCGTATGCGACTGGCTTTAATTAAAAGTTAGTGTGTGTTCAATAGACTCGAATAAAAAGATTACTTAAATTAAGTGTACGGTTTAAACTAGTGTTCTTGTATTAAAGAGATTAGAAACAATCATCACTTAGCATTCTTTCTCTCTCTGAGAGAATCTGAAGCCTGTACTCCAGCAGTGAGAACATGATGAGCTGATTATTTAGCATCAAATGCAAAACTAAGATGAGCCTAATAGGAAATTATGTGAAGCACAATTTTATTATAGAATACATACCTACTATTTATTTATTTAAAAAAATGTCCCAGATACCTAATTATTTTGCAGTCACTGTATCAAATAAAAATTAAAGTTTTTTTATTCGACTTAAAAATTATTCAACTTAAAAATTGATACAACATGAAAAACATTCCGGGGTCTTATTGTCTTAAGCAATTTCTTATGATAAATATATATTGGGTAATATTTATTTTCAGGAAGGTTTCCTGGCCTACATATGGCCAGGAAATCTTCCTGAAAATACATATTATTACATAAGTGACTAGGCCATATTGTACGTACCTAGTTTACCTATTTCTTATGTTATTTGTTCTTATTACTCATTTTACTTACAGTAATATTTAGGTAATTTATCTGGTGTAACAGTTTTCTTGTCAGTTATTACGACACTTCACAACAATATTATCAAACGTCCTGTTGGTCATAGACAATAATTGAATTGGTCTTGACGTGAATTTCTAAATTGTTCAATTGAAGTTATCACGTTAATTAAATGAAGGACAGTGGACATACCTGCGACGGGACGAAGGGTGGCTGCGACGAACAGGAGACAGGTTGCCAAAATGAGCTGCATGTTTGCGATGCGCGAGGAGTCTGCGGGACGGGATGCGCGGACACAGGAGCGCGCTCTAACACGGGACACAGGCACACTGAGCGCGCGCTGCTCTGGACCCCCCCTTATAACAGAGACGCGTCCCGCGCGCACCACTAGCTGGGACCATCACAGCGATTCAACACTCTAACGCCGCTTACACTACTTGCTCTCTTACGACTTCGTCCAACTATCGCACACTCGACCAGAGATGTACGCAAACGTCAAAGCGATCCATTGGACGGTGGTGCGTTGCCGTCAGCCGCGGACGTCCGGCGGCGGACGATCGGCGCCCGCGCTCCTCGACACGGGAGTTATCTCGGCAAATCGTACCGCACAATAGTTCGCTCTCAATTTGTTCTTGTTGCGGTCGACGCGAATTCTTCGCTTGTCCAAAGGGTTGTCGACGTTGTCGTAGTTTTTTCTCGGCTCACAATATCGCGGCACGCTCAAGGGTCCGCCTTTGTGTATCGCTCATTGAGCACAGCTTTTGCAACACAACGAAGGCAATTAAATAAATTAGGTCTGTGCCCGTACTACAGTAATCGTGAATCTTTATTGAAAAATAAATATTATGCTTTTCCTTGAAAGTTCTATGTAATTTGCAATCAAATTTAAATGTGTATGATTTTTAATTCTGGTATATAAAATATACCAGAATTAAAATATATATAAAGTATCCAAATTAGTTTATATTACCATATCTACACTAATAATTATTATAAAGAAGAAAGATTAGTATTTTTGGATTTTTGTATGTTTGTAACGAATTAAATCAAAAACTACAAGACCGATTTCACCACTAGAATGCTACGCTATCCCTATCGCTATTGGCTATATTTATTGCTAGAATGTTTAAAAAAACCAGCTGTGAAAAGCCGGGACGGGCGGCTAGTTAGTTTATAAAATTTTATGTCATCAATGTTCATGCTACTTCACGATCATTTTATTATATTAGTTCCTATTTGTTTTTAAACAGATTTAATTTAATTTGGTCGTACGATGTTACAACACGATTTGAAACAGTTGAATAAACAGTTGAAATTATATCCGTATATTAAGTTAGCAAGTTATTAGGAAACTATGTAATTTTTCTTCATATAAGTACATACTATTTATTGAATACTCGCGATAATTTTTATATTAAAGTGCTGTTCCACACTTTAGAAATTACTTTTTTATTGGTATTGATTGGTTACAAAGACAGCTTCCAAATTTGGAGGCAGGCAAGAAAGCGATCATAGCTTAGCGGATAGAGCGCTTAGGGCGTAAACCTGGATACTGAATAATCCTGCCGGTCGTCATTTTTTTTACTGTCCTCTTGGATACGGCGAAACGATTCCATAGTACCCACCATTATGAATTACTTTTACTAGGGGATCAACTCTGTAATTGCGATAAAAATATCAGCTGTTCCATTGAAAGCAGTCATTCTCACTCGACAAAATGTATGGAACAGCTGATATTTGTATCGCGTGAGTGAAACAACGCAAAAAAAAATACTGCAAAGTTTTTTCTGTTCAAAAAGGAAAAAACTCTCAGTTCTCATTCGTCAGAAATATAACAGCTTAATATTTAAACACTGTTTTAAACTATCACGGTTGTTCACTAAAGTTATATGATTATTATACACGGGAAGACAGGTTTTCCCGTGAACATGGTGCATGTAACTGCGCCGAAATATCGGGAGCTCCTTCCACAAACTTACCACGGTAAATATCCCGTAAATAATCATATAACTTTAGCTTGCTTTATATTTATTCTGACGAAAGCGGAATCTGACCTAAGTGAACCAAATCGCGATTTCAGAGTTGACTCCATAGTAAAACTTGTTCATAATGGCGGATACTATCCCTTTCGGCTTAGTCTAATACACCCTTTCCGCGTAACCCTCTATAACATTTATATCTATATAATATTGTCTTAACTTATCTTATATTTTGTTATCTGAAACGTCCTAATTAAAACCCCGTGTTTATTATGTCATGACTAGCTGTTGGCCACGACATCGGAAACGTAGACTTCATTTACCCCCCTTATTTACGCCCTTTCTTAAGAAATCTCTATAACCTATAAGGAATCTATCTGCCAAATGTCACTTTCGTGGGTCAAGTAGTTTTTGAGATTTCGAGATGAGTCAGTCAGTCGTGATGGGTGTTCCCCGATAGTTACAATCGGGGTCTTTTCAAATCACGAGGCAATTGGTTACTTCTAGGCAAGCGTGCTCGTCGTAGATCGTATCATCGCTTAATATCAGGGGAGTTGGTGGTCAAACGAAAGCCTATTAATGAATAAAAAAATAAATGTCAGTCAATGAGTGAAAAAATACCGCTCATTCATTGACTTATGAATGTTACAGGAAATATATGAAACCTAGCAATCGTGTACAATTTCTAGGAAATGTATACAATATACACATATCTATACATGTATTATGTGCACATGGCCGAACTAATATAGGAAATGTGTAAAATATTTTGTTAAAACTTCTTTAATACGTACACTTCCTAGTAAATGTGTGTATTAAACTGTAAATATTGTATGTATTAAATTGTAAATAATGTATGTATTAAATACATAACTACTTTTACTATGGGATCAATTATGAAATCGCGAAAAAATTCAGATGGTCTATATATTTCGTCGAGTGTCATTGTCGTTTTCTATGAAACAGTCGTTTTTTTCCCGCAATTTCACGTTTGTTCCCATAGTAAATGTTGTTCATAATGATAATACATACCCATTCAGTATTACTACATCTTTAGTAAACACGTTGTATTGATGTTGTATACACGTTGTTGTAACTGTAAGATGCATTTAAGTTCATGACGACGTAAACTTCCACATACAAAAGACATCAACGCGCGCCTCGCGAACTTGTAACTTAAATGTACTTACTTCTGTCGACTGCCCCGGTGGCTCAGTTGGTAGTGAACCTAACTTTTGTGCTTGGGGGCGTGGGTTCGATTCCCATCTAGAACAAACATTTGTGTGATGAACATTTGTGTTTGTTCTATGTCTGGGTGTTAATATCTATTTAAGTATGTATTTAAAAAATATATATGTATGTATATCAGTCTCTGGCAGCTATATTACAAGCTTTGCTTAGTTTGGGGTCAGATGAACGTGTGTGCAAAAATGTCCCAGATATTTATTATTTATTTATTATTCACACATTTATTTCTCTTCTTAAATTTAAGTTTTTTATTAGTTCTTTTTTTTATTTAGTTTTTTTATTATTACTTATAATGTCAAAATAGTTACATAGATACTTGCAAACGAAAAAAAACCGAATGGCTATTTTTATCTCCCATTTTATTTATTCACTTATTTAATTTTCAATCAAAACATTTAACAGATATAAAGCCAACGAAGTATAAAAGACCAATAAAGTGAAACTCATTAAAAGTATTATTGGAAAAGATGTTTGTGAAAGCAAAGCTATTAAAATAGGTTTGATTTAACGGTTTCTTACGTGAGGCCATAAATGCTCAGATGCCACCAAAGACTTTTCTTAAACACTGCGTGAATATTCACGTTATATACCGAGTTACACATATAGACTCTTCTAAGCCGAAAGGAGGTCATTGTAATCATCATTATGAATAACTTTTACTACGGGACCAACCCTGAAATCGCGGAAAAAAATCAACTGTTTCATAGAAAACGATCATCACATTATCAACGATTGGTACTCGACAAAACGTATAGAAGAGCTGTTTTTTTCCCCTACCATCACTCAAATGTTACTAGATATGAAAATATACGACTACATTATTCGTTATGTAGTGTATTTTGTAATGGATAAAAAAAATATCTAGTAAGTAAATTTTTTTGAAAATTCAACATGAAAATAATAATAAAATGTGCTAAAATGTTATATTTTTCATATCTACGAATATTATATTTGTAGAATTGTAAACATCAACATTAGAAAAGTTGCTGAAATAAAAACATTTAGTGCATGCAATGATGATGCACTTGAAAGCCGCCGCCGCCGCATCACCAGTTAAACATGTTGCTTTGAAAGCCACGTTAATTGTTGGGACGCTATTTGCACCGCTCGCATGCCGCCCTCCAGGCTTTGACACACCCGCACCCCAGATAATCGCATGCATGCACATTATAAATAGAGCCTTCCAGAAAAGAATGCCAACATTTTTATTAGCCACCAGATCACTTCGGAATGCGCAATACAAGACACTGCACTTAAAATGAACCATGCAAAAGTTGAATTACTCTAGAGCCAACAGAAACGTTTTACATTTATTTTTAATCGCGCCGGAGTGATACCTATCGGTATTGTCTTACGTCTGATGAGTTAAGTCCGACGGAGATAGGACTCGATAAAATAAAATTCACAGCATATTTTTATAAAAAAATATCAAAAGTATTAACTTTTTGTTTGTAGTGGTGGGACTCTTTTGCAGGGGTCCGCCTGGGGAAGTACCTCACCTTTGCCAGTTATTCAACCGCCAAGCAGTAGTGTGCAAATACTGCTGTGTTCTGGGTTGAAGGGCAATGTTTCCAGCGAAATTGCAGGGCACACAGAGATTTGACATGTTATATCTCGGGGTGACGATCGCAGTGCATTGCCATCCAGGGTTTTAAACTGATGAAGTTCAAAATTCTGAGTGGCGTTGAGCTGTTATGGGCAAGCGTGAAGAGCCATCAGGCGACTTCGATCGTCTCGTCACACAGTATCATAAAAAAAATAACAAAAAAACTTTAATAGCTGCAAAAGAAGAAAAAGTATCAAGATTCGAGCGCTACAAACATTTTGTTTTTATCTGACGTTAGCCCGCTTCGAGAATTATTTAATTGAACGGGTGCATGACTCCGATGTTTTGAATAATAGCAGTAATAGTACCACATATGCCGCCCAAACAAAACTATTAATGCGCCAATCATGCGCTTGCGAGAACTCTATACCGAGAATATTAAATTAGTCCTACCATTGGTACTCTATTCCCTGTTTATTTTTAATGAAGCATTTCTTTCCAGTTCCCTTTTTTGTTGTTTCAACTTAGATAGCTAATTTGTTGATGCATTGGTCGAGACATTCCGCAGTGATGTTGCTGAAAAAAGACTCATACTTGTATGTAAGGGATATAACGGCATTAGCGGTATCCAGGGAAAAAACCGTTTAGTTAGATAACCGTGTAGTTGGAACTGTAAAATGTGTGTACAAACCGAAGAACTTTTACATTTCCTATTTGAATTGCATCTGTAGATATTTTTTAATAATCTGTCATGAGGTAACTATTTATATTAACTAAACGAAATGCAAACGAATTAACACTAATAACTACTTGGCCTATTATACAAAATGAGTTGGACTCCCCATAGACCATTTACGGTCTAAAGACAATCCAAATGCTCTACCGGTTGGCAGCGTACCCAGCATGCTGGCGGCATTACTGCGCTAAATGGCAATGCTTATGCGGTGAGCCAGAAAAACGCCAGCATTTTGGTCAGGCGTAACATTAACCAGGCACTCTGAAGATTTTTGAAAATGAGGAAGGGAATAGGTTATCCCCGAATGCCCAATGTCTTAACCCCCAAACGGCTTACATATGTAACCACTGCTGAGGTAAGCATATCTGTAAATAACAGTAAAGTCGTTGAAAATAGATTCTCATATTATATTTCTGTAGTTCTTCAACAATGCAATCATCTGCAGATGTCTCCGCTAGGACCACGTAATTATTCTAATGTTTCATAAACAGCTTGTGCTTCCCACCCCGGTGGTCGTCGTGCTCTCTGATTGCTACGATTATGATAAAAACTCCACTCGCTATCGTTTTAATGTAACTTTAAAAATAACCGCGTAATGGTCAACCGCAATAGCAATGGACAGTGAAAATAAAATATTGCGTGTACGCCGACCCAGCCTGACATCCCTGAATAACATTCGGGATAATATGGCGCAGTCATTACGTTGCATACGAAATACCAGCGGTTTGACATTTGCATAGTGCCTATTCTATAAAATTATTCCTTAGCCTACAATCCTTACATAAAAAGTTTACTAGTATCTCGTGACTTGGGACTTATACACAGCAACGTCGTTCTCACTATTGCTGTTTATTCAAACCTTAAAAGAAGAAACAATAAAGTAACAAAGATGATCGTACAGATATTTTACACAGTATATGAACTTTTGTCAATATTTGCGCATGCGACTTATCTTGATGGGTTTTAATTGGCAAATCTAAGGTTCTACGTACCTACACATGAATATAAAAATAGCATAGGTAAGTACTTGTTATGTGCTAATTTCTTACTACTCTACGTCACTCTAAAAGTTGACATTTTGTAGTCATGCGAGTAAAAATCATACTTATTTTTTGATTTCCTTACATACCTAACCCAATATGCAGTTTGTGTGATAATCAAAATTAATGATCCATTTACGTTTCCTCTTAAGATAATACAATAACAACAGCTGTGTCTCATGGCCTAACTTTAATACTTCTCGCATTTTCACTTATGTTTATTCCCCTCTTTATATCCATTCTATAATGGATATAAAGAGGGGAATAAATCTCTTGTAGAATATAAAACCGGCTAATGTGTAAAATGGGTCATTTTTTGCCTATATCTACCAAGATAAGCATAGGGTGTTGAATACGTCAAAGCATTAAATAGAGCGGTCACGTTCTCTGTAGAACAAATCGACCAAGTAATAATTGCGGTTGCAACTCAACAGCAACTAAAACAAATTGTCCGCTCTGCTTCGTGACTTGCTGTAAACTCAACAGTCAGCACATTATAATGGGCGTGCCTTTAAATAATTCAATTCACAAAATTGTTATAGCATTACCGTAGCTTAATACTTCTGAAACCATGATTTTCCGTTTCGTTACGTATTCATAGTCGTGAGCAGAGACGTATTTTAATAAGCATACCGGAGATGATATTAATAGTAACTTCCTATTTCGATGTCTCTCATTACAGCCATGTCCAGATCGGAAGTTCACACTTTAAAATCGTCTCTTCTTAAAACTTATGAGATACAATTTGCTACTAAGTTATTGTTATTACGTACGGCGTATTAGACCATTTCTTCCATATCATTCTATATTGATGCAAAGGGCGAGTTAAATTGAAGTGCATTTTTATAAGTCAGTGATCAATAAAAGTGCTTAGTTTATTCGTGTAATTATTTTTTTCAATTAACCCTCAGGCGTAAAACTTGTCATCACGCCATCCACTATCTTACGACAAGACATATTGCCACTTAGGTACTTACCGGCTACTTTGCATTACCTACTTTAAAATATTGCAGTACCTAGTATAAAATAAAACGGTTAACTCATTGATTTACAACATTATGGATGTTGAGTCTAGTAAAAAGTGTTTTGAGTTTACTAATATAAAGGACATTTAAGAAATACTGACGAACCTATTTGACAAATCCATAGTTTTAAATATCTTTGGTAAACTTTATAGTGTTGGCGCTTGTGATATCAAAACCATAAACATGGTTTTAATGGTTATAAAATTAATTAACAAAAGTCTTGTTTCTAAACTTGTGCACGGAACGAACCAGCACTGGAGGGTTGAATGAACTAATAGCTCAATTACCTCTTTTTTGTCTGTTAAAATGTCTATCTACGAAGTTTGTTTGACATGCCGTAAAATCTACAAAACGAATCGCAACAATGCAGTTCTTCCACTTGGTCGTTTTTCTCTCAGCAGTTGAAGTTAACATGCACGGAATAATTAAGCTCTTTGAATCGCTCTGTAGGTGTCATATTTATCGCTTGGCAAAATATATTACAATTATTATTAAGAGATTGCCATCGCGTGGTACCTGATCTAATCAACGACTCAAAAGCTCGTTTCGAATGTTGTTATTTTTAGTTAGGGCTTGATTGATATCGTTTCGTTGTTTTGTGTTGTCTTTTTGGCATGCATGTGCCGATACCGGTTTGAAGCGCAATTTGGGCTTTTTGATGGGACACGGGCGGGCGGTTGTCGCTACAACGCTATCTGGTCGCCGCCATGTCCCATTTGCATGCTCGGTGACTTCACGCTGAGCTCATCAACCCGTCTCATGCGACACTTCGCTTTTTATAACTGTGAAATATTATAACAGTTTTCCTGTTTATAACGCTACTTGAAAACATTTGGCTTGAATAAAAATTTCAACAAAAGAATTTATATTTTCTTACTTAGTCTTAACTCTAGGTAATCTAATTTCTTCCATCACAAGCGGTAACTCAAGATTCTAAACTAACATACCGCCAGTAAACACAATACGTAACGTTAACTTATTGCCCTAAAAGTGCAGTAAAATAGCTCGCTCGAGCAGCATACCGATAGAAGTCAATATATTTGATGCCGGCGATAAGCGCCAGGATAACGTTATTGATTCTCTGGCCGTGCGACACGGCGGCGCGGGCGCAGCGTCTATATGTTTAAGCAATTACAGCCTAGAGTTCGACGTTACACACCACCTGATAGGTAAACTTAGACTTCCTAAAGGTAAGAGCACTTCCCGTTATAATTGGCAGGGTATTGCGCTCGGCCGAGGTGTCAGAGCATGGTGGTGTGGGCCGAAGCCCCCGCGTTGCCTCTCCTCTATAATTTCCTGCGATGATGCCCAGGCCGACAACCCGGGCCCCCATCAAGAATATGTTTAGTGCTATCACTGTTTTCAACACTTGGGTAATTTAGCCGTGTAATCAATTTTCCATGACATATACGAGTAAACACGGTACAAACGCACGAGATTTACGTTTTGTGAAGTAGGTAGATCCTGTGGATCATTCCAGTTTTACCAGATTTATTTTTTTCCAAATTTTCCACATTCGCCATTAAGTATGAGAACTTACCTACGAAATGTGCTAGCTAAGCCTTGTTAGTAAGATTATAAAGGTTACAACTAAGTATTTGAGCACATCTCGGGACGCAATCTCCTACAATATTACGCGTACCTTGTATTATTACGTAGCGTCTCTGCAATTAATGCAGCTCGGTCGTTGCCGTGGCTCGCGGCGAAGGACAACGTAGTATGCTAAAAATAAGTCTTACGCCCAACAACATGTATACTTTGATCGTAATCAATGAACCGAATCTTCCCAGTACTTTAATCGATCACAAGCAGCGTATAATTACGCCTGGAGAGCAGGGAAAATGATTAGTCAACGATTGTTTGCGGTCCCGGACGAGAGAACACGCTCTAGTAATCAACTCGACCTTTAGGTTCGTAGATAAGCAAAATAGTTTTTTTTTAACTTGCTTATAATATTAGATAGATAACATTAGATTTATATTTCGTCATCTCAAATCTCTGTTACTGGTCAGAGTTCTCATTATGACATAATACGCATAACATGATTTACTATACGAAGGTGTTATTTCCTTCTCACGGGTTCAAGGTTACGAACGTGGTTCCGAGATCTCGTAAATCCAATCTCGATGGCTCATCGGCGACGTCGATCGCCGCTTTCTCACGAAATAACGCACAAATTCCTGAAATTTGTGACTTTTATTCGAATGGAATAAAGAGCATGATTCTCCAGCAAATGAATTGATAAAAACGGTCCTTCTATGTGTTAAAGATTGTCTTATTTGAGAGCCATATTTAGCAACCAGTTGTGCGGTTCTTTGTTATCGATGTTGACTCTCTCAATATTGACCCCATCTCGACTTGTTTGTTTAAAGTGTTTTACGCGGTTGGAGTATTTTTACTGGATTCAATCACAGGAAATGGAATTGTTGACTAACAATAAATCATACATAAAAAAGTTAGTTCTAATTCTCTATGAGTCTGAATTTATAGGTCACACATAATTTTACTAAATGTGTCTTTAAATTCTTTGTACGTAAGAATCTCGATAAAATTATTTTATTTTACTCTATTCGGAAAACAAACAGCTCAGAAGTACAAATTATGGTAGAGGGATGGTAGAATCGAGCCATATTTAGTTTTCACTTATTAAAACAAGATGTTTACATTACATATACTAGATTTACATTACATATACTAGACTAGAAATATAAAATAACTAAGAAATTACTAAAAGTAGCTAAAAGCTAAAATAAATTATTTCTTGCTTAAACGTTGTTCTTAGAACGTTCATTTTTACGTTCCTACCTTATTCCTCAGAATATAAGATAGTACAAGAGCAGTGCATTCGCGTAACTAAAACTCAATTGCACAATTAGAGCTGCCTCGTCTCGCTTCCGGATTCCCTCGGGATTGCTTTCACACCGCATTTTCCGCGCGAACGCGTGTGTTACACTCATCCACCGGTACCTACTGAGATACTCTATATTTTTTATTTATTTGTTGTGCAACACTGCTGCGTAGTAAAAAAATCGATCAAGTGCGAGTCGGGCTCGCGCACTGAGGTTTCCGTACCACCACATAACTTGTTAGCTACTAAAGTACAAAAAAGTAGTGCATAAATACAACATTTTATCAACACTCAGGTGGTCACCCATCCAAGTACCGACCGCGCCCGACGTTGCTTAACTTCGGCGATCGTACGAGAACCGGTAGTGATCAGAAATTTATGACTGACTCCTACTTGGCCATTATTTATTATTTGTTGATATACTTTAGAGTGTGTAATATAATCATGTCAAGTTTGACGCTTGTACGTATTACCGTTTTTAGATTACAGCAAATACAAACATACGTAAAAAATTAAGTTTGTTGTAGATATGGGGACCCACCCTTCTTTAGTTTTTACTTTTTAACTTTATTATTATTCCTTAGGTAATCCGCCGGAACATTACATATTCTGTGAAAATTTCAACTGACTATCTATTACGGTTAGAAAAATATACCCGTTAAAAGGTAGGACGGACAGACAGACGGACAGACAACGTAGGCTTAGTAATAAGGCCCCGCATACACCCTTTGGGTACGGAACTCCAACTATTGATTTTATTATCTTTGGCCTAACGCAATTCATTCTATCAGGCTGGTATAGCTTCTAAATAGATCGCATCAGAGTTCTCAGATACGCTAGGCGATAAATTGAAGTCGTAAACTTTTACAACATATTCGTATAGGTAAGTAATTAATCGGAGTTGTGAATCGATAGCGGTCGGGCTCGATACGGCGCGGTTTCCGCAAGTGATGCGCGGACACGTACCTCTGCGAGCGTTCGCACATCTTGCAGATCTCATCGTAAGTTATTATATTGTACGAGGATAAGAATATCAACACTGCAATTAAAATACAAGTCAGAACCTTCCGGGAAGTGGAGCGGGTTCCGACGCGGCCGCCTCCCGCTGCTCGTCAGACCGCCTCGCCTGCTCCACTCGATAATTAATTCTAAAACAGATAATTATACCCTTTGATAATTAGGCAACGCAGTCTTGAAAACAATCCTTGAAAGAAGAGGCATAGTTTTATGACTAAGTATATGTATAGATATAGGTACCTAGTTGTAATCAAAATTCTAGAAACAGTCTTCAGACTGTGAAACATTCTTTCTGTGTCAGATAATATGGCGAAACATAATGTTCCATCCCAATAATCATAAAACCAGTCTCCATCCCCTTCATTAGCGTTTGTTCGTAGAGCATACTTGTCAAAGCAATCAAGACTGTTTAACAAACCCTTTTGCTCATAAATACCAGCAAAGTAATAAATGAAAAGAACGAAAGCAGCAAATCCTCTGAAAGGCAATGAAATAAACATTGTACGATGGCTAAGCCTTGACCTCCGATGCTCTATTCAAATGTTCGCAGGCTTTGAAGCGCGCTACAACTTTGAAATGCAGCTGCGAAGAAAGTGTTCTCGCACAAAAGCTAAGCGGTCATAAATAATGCGAGGCGAACAGAGTCGGCTAATGAATTACGATGGCAATCCTTGTAATAGCGGGTGGTTGTGCTAAATGCAGCCGCCGACGCGGCAGGCTGCCGCGGGCAACGCTCCACGCCGCTGCAACGACTGCACTGTACACCACCGCCATCCACCACAAACCCCATCCTGTGCAAATAGTTCACGCTCTGACTCATGCATTGCATCATTGAAATAGTCCGATGGATGGAGTCAACGACACTCGGCGACGATCATCGCGTCAGCGCTGAACTTGAACCAAGTCGCCGAAGTTCCGAGCTCGATGAATCATTACGACTGTTGCGACGCTTTCCTACTAATATTATGATATGAGCCAGTAAATATGTAAGCAAACTGTGAGGAAAGTTGTAAGGAGGCGGCGATGCGCCAAGGCCGCCCGGTTCTGGCTATTATGTAAATATAGCACTCTGCGTGCCCTCTATGGCACTCGCCGACCGTCCATTACCTGCTCATCCTCTCGACCTCCATATCGTAGCCATTCCATTTTAGAAAAAACCAATAAGTCAGTGCCATTAAAAACATGTCGTAAAGTGTTGAAGTTTTAAATGGTATGCTACAGGCCTGCTTGCGTTTAATGGCTCACGATGATCTCGGCTCCCGTCACGCGGCACAATGCCGATTTCAATCAAATGTAGTGTTGGTGCGGAAGTGGATGCTAGTTGGTAGTTGGCTAGCGCGAGCGGCACACGTCCTGAAATCCTGAACGGGTTTATCACAGGTTCATCGAAGTCCGTGACTATTGCCACTGCCAGACCATAAACGACAGCTTCACAGGCTTTGGACATCTAATTGGCTGACACAGCTTTAATTTAAAATGTTTTTTTTTCAGTAGAAATAAAAAAACTTTATAACAGGTTTTTTAACATCATGTACTTACGTGTTATATTGAAAAGGTCTCATGATAACACAAAATAAATAAGCGCCAACTCGATGGCTGGATGTGGAAATCATTAGCCGTTAGTAAGTTCGGGAACACTTCTTCCAGCTCCATCATCAGGTTATGTTAATAGTCATAATATTTTAAGAATGCAAAACCAATTGTGGTTAATCATCTGATTATTTATTTATTTAATTAACATCCCATCGGAACTACACATACCTGTAAAATTTCATCTCGATCGGAAACTTGGTAGTAGTCAAAATATGTATTCAATTTTTTTTACCGGAAGGACAACATTATGTGGGTAGTGGGTAGGTATGTTATCCTTCCGGTACTGAACAGTGCAAGTTGAATAAAAGCCTGAAAAACTTGCGTCGCAGGCATTTTGAATATAATATGTAAGTTATTATTGTGTTAAGTTATTTGTTCCCAACAGAGCTTCCATATCTGATTCAAGTAGGTGAACTTGAATTCTCTATCGGATACGATTCATGTTCACCTACTTTCCACGTTTATACAGGAAAGGCTTTAAAGGATGCATTAACAGACAGGAAATTATACTTGAATCTAAATCAAATCTCATCATAAAAGTCGCCTTAAGGGTATCAAAATAAATGTCAAAATTAAAATCTGGAGAAGGGTCTATAAATATGCAGCGGAAGGTGATCAAAAATGAATCCTTTTAGTATTTGAAGTTTGCTTGGATCGTAAATACTGTTTGGCTTAAGTTTATAAAAATATAAAAACAAAGTAAGTAGGTGCCTGAGTTTTTTAGGAAATCCAATCAAAACGATCTCATTTATCACTTGACCAGTCACCCGTGCTGTAATCTCTCCACAAACAATCCGGATTAAAAGAGAACTGTAAAAATAATACCCTTACAAGAAAGGTACTCTTGTGGCTAATGGTGACTGCATTCCGTCAGTGAGGAGTGTCGCCAGGGAAGAGCCGTGTCAATGAACCGTCTTGTGGCGAATTGCTCCGCTTCCGCAACACCCGGCAAATAAAATCAATTAGCGGAGCGCGCACCGTTACTCGACTTGACCGTGTGTCGTGAGTCCTAAGGCTGGCCACGGAGCGCGCCCTCCCGAGCCATACACCCTTACTTACCCACCAATCTAACAGTATCAGCCTATCATGTTCCCACTGCTGGGACATAGGCCTTCTCAGAAAGAAAGAATGGACCCTAATCTACCATGCTCGGCCAGTGCACGTTGGTGACGATTTTTATGCATACTGATTGTTACGTACTCACAATGTTTTCCTTTGCCGTGTTAAAGCGATGGCATTGAAGCTGCGCATAATTTTTTTAAGTACTAAATAAATCATTGATGTATAGCCGAGGACCGAACCGGGTGCCGTTTTATTGTAAATCGTACATGCTACTGCTCGGCCGCCATCGCTCTAACCACAGAAAAGAGAAGTAAATAGAAAGGAAATGAGGAGGAAAATCTGTCGCCAGGTATTGTGACAGAACCTTGATTGAATTGACAAAAAAACAATTGAAAAATGGCGGGAAATTGCTTTTTACGTTTTGTATTCCTTTTTTAAAATGTCATATTTTTAATGGTATCAAAACCAGCCAGATACAAACAGTACAACGGATAAGATTTTTACTACAACTTTATACATACAAAATACGAAAAGACTTTTTCCCCGACCTTATATTTTTATTTAGGTCAACGCTTCGAACTCCGCGTCACAGTTGCTATGGGTTTATGTGGGTGCAAGTGGCTACAACAAATTCCTTAAAAAAACTGCCTTGACAGCCGTTCTAATTTAAACAAAAAATAAAATCATTTCTGTGGCTCTAACCACCAACCTAACTAACGAACTGTTTAAGGACCGCGAAACAATAAATTTGTAGGTGCAAGTACGCATACGCCAAGGGTACGACGACAACTCCCACATTCTCGAGCTAATGTCGCCGCCATTCCTCGCGAATGATTCAACGTCACTATAAATACGAGCGGGCACGTGTGTTAATTCCAAAAGACGCTATTTAATAAAGATAGACACGTCATGTTATTGTCGCGGTGCACCGGATAAGCCGGCACCGGCCGATTGTCTCGCGACTATCGTAAATAACTCGCATCGTGTCCGGTGCAGGCCGGGCATACAGAGTTATCGACAGCGGCAGCGGTTAGCGAATCCAGACGTCAACTCCACGCTTTCCTCGGACCCCTAACCAGAACCCTCGATCGCATTCACCATTCGATTCAAACTTGAATCTAACGCAAGAAGGTTCTATGAACGAACGTCGGTTGAGAGAGAATCGACAAGAACTCGTGGTTGTGTTTGCTCTCGCAGGTCGCACGCCGGAAGCAGCCTCCGCACTCGGCATACGGATGAGCGTGACGTGGCTCAGAAGCCCGGGCTCGCCTGCCGTATTCAATCCCTCTCGATATTATTATTATCCACATTAATTTATGGCCCGCTATTTTGATACGAAGACCATTCACGTAAGCCGTTTTGCAAATAGGTCCACGAATAAACCCACACGCGGAGCAAAATTATCGTCCTATTCAACGCGGTGCAATTTGATGATTTTAACGACTATCTCTGGCATAAGACTGGAATTGCCCGCCGGCTATGAATTCCAGCTGAGGTAGAAACAATGGACATGCTCGTATGATATAAATAGGTGGAATAAATATAAAATGGCTGCGTTTATTTGGTCTATTTTTCTGGCTGAACGTTATGCGAAGGGTGCACGGAGGGCGGGTAGGGCGAGCGCAGCGCGGCCGGCCCGATAGCATCGCGCGGCGCGGCCTATAAATAGACTACAAGCGGACCCTTGAACCAGCCGCGCTACCTACCTACAGGTCGGGAACTGCCAATCTGTTAAAACATTTGATCAACTAGCTGTTCGTTTTAACTTTATTTGTGTAAAAGTAAAATGTACAAGTTTGACGAGTGTTGACCTACTTACCAGTTTTCATTATTGATAACTTAGAACTATGGAGAGCCCATTCTTATTCGGGATGGGGCCGATGAGTCCTGCACTGACGTCACACATGCGGTGTAATGTGTATTCCCCCCGCCTGCGTCTACCCGAGCCAACCCAGCTTCTTGAAATATCGGAGCAACGCTCTGGGGCACTGGCACAGTTGCTCCAGTGGCGCAGATGGAAGTGTACATAATGATGATGAAAAGCAGTCTAGCTGTTGTGACATGGATGATGAAGGTAATGATGCCTCATGCAACTCGGTAGCGATTCTAGTTCCTTCTGTGGCTACAATGCCACAACACGTACTCTACAGTTTCGTTCATGGAGAGCTCATGTTGATCAAAATTATTTTATACTTATGTTGATGTGACAGCCCTGCAACAGCCGATGGTCATGGGTTGACTTATACCGCAACAATTCACCATTTAACACGATGGGTGCAACTTCTCAGTTGTTCGCGCATGCGCGGCTAGAGCTTATTTTACCCCTGATTAGAGTAAAAGATGCACAACCGGTCGTGGAGCGAAGGCCGCGGCCAGGGCCGGCCAGCACGAGTCGAGGACCTCGCTGCACTGCGCCGCGCCGCTCCTCGCGCACGCTAATGATGCGTCTCTACCTCACCACTAATTGGGCTTACTCCACGCCGCTCCAGGAAAAAATGCACCACCACCGCGCCAATCCTCAGAATCGCAAATAGATTTGCGACGACGCCAGCTCTTGAATCATACAAATTATCAAATTCCGATGAAATTGACCCCATCATTAAAGTCGGCGAGCGCACGAAACGGCCCTTATCTCGAGCATAATTCTTCGATGTTATGCGCCCCGCTTCTTCCTTATCGTGCGTGATCTGTGAGGTGTGAATTCAGATTTGGTCCTTGGGCTGTCGTTATGGGTACAAAATGAATGTAGGTAGGTATTACCTAGCTGTCGCTCGCTGTTAACAGTAAAGGTTAGTTTATCTTCCAACGTTTTGTAAATAAATGGTAGTTTACAGTTACAGTGATGAGCGCGTTTGCTCGTGGTGCACCTACCTTGGTGAATTACGTCGGAAGCACGTACACCATAAGAATTGCCCTTTAATAACGGCGAGCCGTACTGAATTGTCGTAGATTGCAGACGCACTAAACGTCATATAGCTGTAAATAATGACACAAGTGGAAGCGTTATTGTTTCCTCGGCGCAGTAGCTGTGGTAGAAGTGGGTCTCGAGTCCATTACCATCAGCACCGAAGAAATCATTAAAGTCCCGTACCTTAAAGCCAGGTGACTGTTCTATTGTCAGGTGAATAGAACTAGGTGGCCCTAGTAAGAGCACTTGCGAAAAAGTATTCGTTCCGTAAACGATAGCAAAATGTATGAAAAATTTAACAGCGCCTCTAACGGACGTAAAAGGAAACTGTATTTTTCATACATTTGCTATCGTTTACGGAACGAATACTTTTTCGCAAGTTCTCGTACTAACCCCACTGAAGGTTTCTCGTGATATGTCAACAATATCGTTGACTCTGAAGTGCAACGTGCGGAATAATAAAGCTAGGTATGTATTAATACATACTATCTCTAGATTGAAGTAGAGAAAACAAATAGCGTGTTTTTTTTTTTTCATAAATATTTCAACTATTTGTTTATAGTATTCAAAAATATTAAAATACAGTAATAGTATTTTAGATATAATAAATTTATTAATAGTATTTATTAAAAACTATTAATATTATTATAATATTAAATCAATATTCAATATTAAAATACCTAAATACCTATGATAAATACCTATAAAAAAATACTTATAGTAAATAGGTATTTTCATATTTGTAAACGGGTAGGCAGCCTACGTAGTATGTTTCTTACAATACCCGTTTACAATTTTAGCACACAAGAATAGTGACTAATGTATATAGTTACCAGTTACATGTCGGAAGTCAAAAAAATAATTCCTATCCCGGAAGACTTTATGTCCACATCATGTCTACAGCTTATTAATAAAACAAAAGCGATATAAAACATGTAACGTTCTGAATATAAAGATGAATTTCGTTAGAAACGAGACAACATCGGGAGCGCCGGCAAGTCGTAAGCCTCTGGCACACGGGGAGCGTGGAGGCGCGTGCTCCGGCGCACTCTCACGCGCGTACGCCTCGCACGCCGCACACCACTCCATCCCAGCACGACACGAATTCCTACGTGCCCAGACATTTATTTATTTTACACAAAAAGACACTAGGTGTCGCTAGCTTTCTTGGTAATCTTGTAAACCAGCTCTCGTTAGGAATCTATACAGTAAAGTGCAACGGTGGATTAAGTACGTCGTCTTCCCGCTTATGTCGGCTACGATTCCAGCCTACAGGCACACAATTTAAACCCATATCAGTAGGTAACAGACGACCTGTAAATCTAGGCTATGATAGTCAGAGACACGCTTGAAACGATGATAAAACAACCGCTACGAACCCATGTATTGAGTTGTAAATATGGTATCCAAACGGCCCTTTACCCTTTACTTGGATAATAAAACGGCGATAGCTGAGTCCCGACCCGCGTACGCGTCTTTCACTTCAATGTAGATACATGTCCAGCCGTTTAACGATGCTAAGCCGTCGGTCACGAGATTTCCTGTTTATCTCTGTTTACCTGTAAATTTTAATTTCTTTGTTGCAGCCATCGATGCGGCCTGACTAATGAAGATTTAAATCGACGGTGGTGCAAGCCCAATCCCGTTTTGCATCCTTCTATTTACCATACCAAGGTGAAGTAACGTTACATGATCATATTACGACTGTAATGATGTGATTGAAGGAGCGGACTCGATGTGCTCTCGGCTTCGATACGTAGCATTCCAGCGATGTATCCGCTACAAAACCGCTTCGCATAGGCATACATTACATGACCACGAATGTTTAGTATGCATATAGTCCAGATCTTATATGAGGCAGATAACTGACACCCTTAAAATATTATGTAGATTGCCTGCCTGTAAAATTACATCGTAATTATGTTGAAAGAATTCGATAAACAGTTACCTACAAATTAAATTTCTATACAGGATCGTGACTATCGTGTACAGTACAAATTACGTAAATGATAAGATTTTTTTATGTAACTACTAAACCCCACCTCATTGTTGTTACACGTTGTCAAT
Source organism: Agriopis leucophaearia (assembly GCA_949125355.1). Classification (NCBI taxonomy): domain Eukaryota; kingdom Metazoa; phylum Arthropoda; class Insecta; order Lepidoptera; family Geometridae; genus Agriopis; species Agriopis leucophaearia. The sequence continues at coordinate 14,099,924 of OX421262.1, forward strand.
CGAGTGATGGACTTGGACACACATAAAAATGGTCAAAAGGGAAATCAAGGGATACCATTTATGTTGATATATATCAGTGTTTCATAAAAAAAACACTATACCGCTAAACCGCTCAACGCACAAACTGAAAGTATGGCTCACTTATTGAATCCAATGAACGAATTTTTAGTCCACATGGCCAATTAGTAATAATTATCAATATAAAAAACCGACTTCATCAGAACTGGACCTAATTGAAATGGGACCAAGAATCATCAAAATCGGTTCACCCAGTAAAAAGTACTGAGGTAACAAACATATGAAAAAAAAACTGTCGAATTGATAACCTCCTCCTTTTTGGAAGTCGGTTACAAAAGGGCGGCAAGGTCGTCTGCTGGGTAAGTTCGACTGAAGGCATCAAGCCTAATTTAGGCCAGATGCGATCGCACCCGCCGCGCCATCTTACCATATCTACCTTGTTTTTCTGATCTGAGGTGAACACAATGGTATGGCGTGCTTACAGGGTCTGATAGAATACCTTGTGCGCGTATGGAAGAAACCGCCGCTGGTGTACTGCGATTACCATGGGCACTCGCGCAAGAAGAACGTGTTCTTCTACGGGTGTGCTGCCGCCGAGAGCTGGTGCAGCAACGACCGCTTGCTGCAGGATGAGCCCGTTAAGTATCTTGTGAGTTTTCACCTATATCTTACGATTTTCAATTTACATTTTTTGTTTATCTTTTGCCTAATTCTTCGCTACTATAACATTAGCCTACCTACCTGAATTTTAAGAACCTAAGTTTGTTCTCATTCCACGATGCCGTTAACGTAAATTATAGAATGTCTAATTAATCTAAATCATATCAACTCTAAACTTTCGAAAGAAGCATTAATCGTGAACTGCCAGCTACTAAAATGAACCTCTGATGCTACAGCAGAGGTAATAGTTTAAGTATAGATAAGACAACTTCATAAAGACGTACAGTTTTATCCACGTCCAGATGCTGCCAGCGCTGATGCATCGGATATCTCCAGCGTTCGCCTTGGGCTCCTGTTCGTTCAGGGTGGAGCGTGAAAGGGAGAGCACTGCTAGGGTCACGGTCTGGCGACATCTCGGTGTCACTCGGTCCTACACAATGGAAGCATCCTTCTGCGGCTTCGACAGAGGACCGTTTAAAGTGAGTCATTAAATATTTTTCGAATGTGATGCGGATTAATGCAGAGCAGCTGGGATCCTATTCGTTCAGTGAAACGTGGAAGGGAGAGTATACGTGGGTCACATTATGATGCCACCGGCCACTTTTGCAGTGAGTCTTCTCGGAATATAGTGCAAAGTAATATGAAAGCATTGGGAAAACATTGGCGCAGAGAAATGCAGTCACCGCTCCTTTACAAGCAACTTCGTTCTTAAAGTAACTCTATACACGCCAATAGCAAAGCATTTAGAAAACAGTGGCGCTGAGCAATACAGTCACCGCTCCCTTAGAAGCATCGTCCTTCTTAAAGTATGGTAACTCTACACACGCCAGTTGCCAATTACTTGGTAACCAGTGGCGCAGAGCAATGCAGTTACCGCTCACATAAATGCAACATCCTTCTTAAAGTATGGTAACTCTACACACGCCAGTAGCAATGTCCTGCCATTCTTGCGGCACATTGAATAATCAATCCTTCTTCGCCATATTATTGAAACAGTTCTATTTGTTATATTTTACTACTACTACCTACTGTGTAATTTCTTTGCTCAAACCAAAACAATTCAAATAGAACAAAAAATGAAATCCATAGAAACAAACATTAGAACATTTCAACGTCGAGGTAGCAATTTGAAAACTTTAGAACGCAATATAACATTTAACGGAAGGCACTTTACCTACATATTTGCTTTATGCTGTGTAAAAGCTTCACAAAATACGGCAAGAATAGTACTCTTCTATCTTAAATCAAGTTACCTATAGGTACATCGTTGCCATATGCATACAATCAATACCGCAGTGAATTACAGCGACCACACCTAACACAATGACTGCTCTTACAAGCCACACTACATTAGAGCCAACTCCACCACAACTCACTTAAAGTGCCTCCAGCACGAGGGTGGCCTCTTTACAACTATGTAAATTAAATTACACCTCACAATGGAGTAAACACTTTCGAACCTTTCGAGCTCTATGCGACTATTAAACTGAATGAGCTCCGCAGATAATACTTGTGTCTCTAGATGTAACTCATTTATCATTTTTATTTATATGACTTGTACAAATTGCACCCACGCATTATATTACCGACATTACCCTCTGATATTCTGAAGTCATTTAATAATGATACCCGTCCCATCTCACTTATATTCCAATTAGAAATGACGGCTTATCTCGAGATTAATGATAACGATAGTACAGGACATGTGGGGTAATACATCTAGCGGTGTCCAGTCCGGGCCGGCTGGTAGATGCGTCGATAAGGCTTCGAGATACAGCAAATCTGCGCTATAGAATGCTGTAGAGCAGACTTATCTATGGAGTGTACGAGTGCCGCAAGACATCGGCGTGCGTGCTCTTTAATTAATGAATCGCGTTGCTATTGAGACCTGCGTGACTGCCGAACGTTTACAAACAGAAAGCTCACCGATATTATAATATTACTTGTAGTTGTGAATAGAAAGACAAATCCTATGTGACTGCGACATGCCGCCCGGATTATGTTTCCTCGTAATTTCTTTCAGCACCTCTGGTTAGTGGAACGTTTACCTTTTATTTTGTGTTTTGGAAGGGCTATCATCTGAGCACACAACATCTTCAAAGCGTAGGAAGTGATTTCTGCGAAGCATTGAATGGGCTCAACGACAACGCTACCAACGTGGACATACAGCTCACCAAGGACATTAATGGGTTAGTATATATTGTTTAGAATCTACAAGTTACCAGCAGCACAATCGTTTTAACTAAAACTAACACTAGGCTACCACCTACGTAGTAGCATTATCAGACTAGAATGGGTAACGCTACTACGTAACCCGTAACCATACAGGAATCGTGAACGTTTTCAAAATAATTATCAATTAAAAAAACCGAACTTACAATTAAAAAAAAAAAAACAATTTCGGTTATTTGCATGATCACATTATCATTCAGCAACAAAAACTTCCAGTTATTTTGTTTTAAAAGCCCAACTATTGATCTGATTTTGATGAAATTTCTATGGGACCAATCTGAAAATATATCCTTTCTATTAAAAAAACTAAATCCGTTCATAAATGACGGAGTTCTGAGGTAACAAACATTTGAATAAAAATACAGCCGAATTGAGAACTTCCCTTTTTGAAGTCAGTTAATAAAACTTATGTGTTAATCCAGTATATAAGCTACCTTTCACACAAACTTTCGCATTTATAAATAATATTAGTGCAATAGTTAGTCATAAGTTATATACGAATAAAGGTACCTAGGTACCTACTATCATAAGTGTACAATAATTTTTTTAACTCCTAACTATTCGGAAAATAGCGCAAAAATCTAGCAAAAAAAACCACGTTTGTTGTATGGGAGCCCCCTTAAATATTTGTTTTATTTTTATTTAATTATGTACTAAGTGAATGTATAACTAAATATTCTGTGAATATTTCAAGCGTCTACCTGTCGCCGTTATCAATATCGAGCAAAAACTCACGTTTGTTGTATGGGAGCCCCCTTAAATATTTATTTTACTCTGTTTTTTATTATTTATTGTTATAGTGGCAACAGTTTTTTTGATTGTAAAATAAGTTTGGGCTTAGCCGCCAACTCGCCTGATGTTAAGCGATGGTGCGGCCTACGATGGATCACGCTTGCCTAGAAGAAACCGATTTACTTTTGACTTGAAAACACCCAGTTCGTAACTAACAGGGAACACCCATTCAGGTAGCGCATTCCACATACTAGCAGTTCGCACAACAAAAGTTGAATCAAAGCTTTTCCTACGGGTTTTCGGAATGTCAACCATAAAGCCGTGTCGATTTTTCGTGCCCGCTCTGGCAGTCCGATAGAAAAAAGGGCAGGTGGGAATTAAATCGTGCAGATCTGATGCACACTCTCCCAAATGTATTCGATAAAAAACCGATAGACTAGCAACTTTACGCCGATGCTCAAGACTAAGAAGCTTAGTCTGAACTAGGGCTTCGTTGCTGATGAGCCTACATCATCTGTGAAAACGTTTCACTGTTCTTGAGGTACAGCCTGGTGACAGACGGACAGACAGACAGACAGACGAACGGACAGCGGAATCTTAGTACCTAATAGAGTCCCGTTTTACCCTTTGGTTACGGAATCCTTAAAAGTGGACTGAAATTACAAATTAATACACACTCTGGGCTCGCTGTCGCTGGCGTGAGAATAAGATCCCGGAAAAAGCTACTTATCAGAAAGCTCGCATGTTTCCTATAGGTATGAAATGAGCTCAGACACTCAGCCAATTAAACTGTCGCAATTTTTTAACAGAAATATCGTTGAAATAACACTGAACGGCACAGAAGCGAACAGGCAAGTTTATCGAACAAGGACCGTTTATGTAAAGCTAACCGAATGCTGCAGCTTTTCACGATTTACAACATTGGCTGTTCGTAACTTTGAACGAGCTTGCCGCCTGTTATTTCCATACTCACTGATACCTACTTAACTGCTATCAAATAATTATGTTTTTACATTAATTTTCCCTTTAAACGTCCATAACCAATATGCTAATGGTGTTTTTCTTTATCGTGAAGCAAATTAACCACATCGTTGCATTAAACATGACATGTGATTCATGAACTTACAATGTTGAGTGTTTTTCTGACTGTGGATTGTATTGTCTGTCTGTAAACACAACATGAAGTAGCCTAATATAATAATTATCAATTAAAAAAACCGACTTCACACAAGTGGATCACATTTTAAACCGACTTCAAAAATAATCAATACGTAATTTTGTTTACTTGGATGACATATTTTTTCAAGTATTTTAATTTGAACAAACTACTAAACTGATTTTGGTGAAATTTATATAGACCAATCTGAAATTGTTTCCTTTAAATAAAAAAAGGATTTTCCGGATCGGTTCATAAATGACGGAGTTCTGAGGTAACAAATATTTAAAAAAAAAACAACTGAATTGATAACTCCCTCCTTTTTTGAAGTCGGTTAAAAATCATATTTGCCATAGGTAGGTAAACTTACTCCGAAAGAATCTCTGCTTTGCTCAACATAGGCCGAAGAAGGAACGGATACCGACCGATAGATTCAAAGTGTTGTTGTTTTGTATAGATATAGTAGCCCTAGACTACACTAACACATTATATACTAGAGTATTAGACCTATGATTAGACTAAGGCTGACACTACACGCAAGTGTAGCGGAGCGAACCTATAATTAATTATAGGTTAAAAAGGCCAATAGATACCTGTTTTTATGGAAGCTGCGGCGGCGTAGGTACTTCCCTTGTTTATTTTGTGTTTCGCGCTTTACATGGGTTTATCTGATATCTATGCAAGGAAATAAATCAAATTTCATTCGTTTTTGATAGTGGTATCTATCTAAAACTTTGCAAATGAGTTACCATGACAGTAAAACAATAATGGTACAATTGAGTCTGACGTTGGAGTTGGAAGGGTTTTTGAAGTGAACTTCTTTAGGCGCGCTGAGCACTTTTTGGGTAAACAATCATGGAACTCGCGACATCGTCACGCTGTACCGTGTATTTTAAAACAGCGCCATCTCTTGTAGAATAGGTGAATTACTACTTAAGTTTTCACTTTTCGTTTCGTAGTCGTAATAATCGTCGTTTGTCTTTTTTATTCGTGTCATCTCCGCTTCGGTATTGTCAATATCAATAGATGAACTACACCTAATTTTAGTTTTTCCATTTCCCAGTGAGATTGCAGTGGACAGTGACCCCGGCTCCGGGTCTGATAGTGTTCTCAAGACGGACTCCGATGAAGACTTTGACTAGTGTAGTGATACGATAGGGATACTTGCAACCCTTCTCAAGAGTCTAACAACGCCTTGGCACTCACCTATCCATACCACAGATTCGTCACCAGCAAGCTTGTTCGCGTGCCGTGGATATTATATCTATCACCTGTCACTCTGATTGAGATCGACGTGAGAGTGACGGAGACAGAAATAATTCTCTCAAAACAGCCCGCAGATGCTTCGTATTTCACGTCTGTTTTTGTAACATGACAGTAAAATCCTGTAAATCGTGCTATTTTAAACATGACAACTACAATATCTTATAACTTAAATAAATATCTATATAAAAAACCGACTTCATAAAAACGACAGAACTGGACCAAATTGAAATGGGACCACACGGGAAATAAAAATCTTTCACAGCTCAAATAAAAATCGGTTCACCCTGTCAAAAGTTATGAGGTAACAAATCGTTAAAAAAAACTGTCGAATTGAGTACCTTCTTTTTTTTTTGGAAGTCGGTAAAAATGCATAGCCCTTTGATTCTAGATTTTGCCCTAGTACCCAAGGCGTTGCTAGTACCTATTGGATAAACTACAAACCCTAGTTTAATGTTAATATTTGTGATTATCAGTAATAAGTAGCTAATTGAACGAGGTGGAGTGAGTTATGAAGCAGAACACTGGCCGATATAAACGTTCATACCTAATGATGTTAAGGTCCTCTTTTCCCACTTTTAGCAATTTTCATTCTTGTTTTGGTTAGTCGACTTCCATGGTTAGCGAAAAATTATAAAAATGATGTCATATCAAAATTGAATGTTTTATCTAGGTAACCGTAAAGACCGAAACACGAGTAAAGACATTTCGCACAATAGAGAGAAAAAAGTAACACTGATTTGCGCTATTCTCCCTGTTTTTTTGGATTCATAAAATACCTATTTACTTAATTATTTTTACGATATCTTGATATATAGATTTTATGATTGTGGAGGGAACCATAAACGTAAATTTTACATCACAGCTATACTTGTCGTAAAATATGATAAAATCCAAAAAATATAAACAGTGAAACGCACGACTTACGCACGTGTGCAAGCGCAATGGTTTGGCTCCACTAAATGCGACTTTAATACAATATATTAAGCCTTATGGTTATCTGTAACAAGCGTTGCTTAAAAGTGGGAAAATATGCCTTAATTTATATTCAAATGAAAAAATGCAATATGAATGTAAACAGAAGCTTTAATAAAAAGTTGTACCATGCTCCTTGTTTAGAAACGTGAGGTACGTTTCTCAGGCCGTCCAAAGTCGGCCCGTTATTTTGAATATTTTTATTTTTATAGTGTATTTACTCTTTTTCCATTGCCTAAGTTAACAATTATTATGACAAAATTGTGTGTTTTTATTTTACGGTTTGTGTAGTTTGATGTGATATGAGTTAAATTTAAGTGGCTTGTGATCTCAGTAACTAATGAATAAATTATTAAATCGATGTTTTGTTTTTATTTCTAACTAGCCGCCTGTCCCGGCTTCGCACGGGTGGAGTTTTTTTTTTTTAAACATTCTTGTAATATAGCCTATGTTACTCAGGGATAAGATAGCATTCTAATGGTGAAAGAATTTTTTAAATCTGTCTGGTATTTTTTGAGTTAATTCGTTACAAAGATCTAAAAATACAAATCTCCTATTAGTGTAGAAGTGTAGACAAGTATAAAATGAACCAAATTGCAAAATCACGCGAACGCGTACCTACGTTAACGCGCCGAGATACGGTTTGCGGTCGCGTGAATTTGCAAACTGCGCGTATTCGGACCCGCGGTTAGAGTTGGGCGTAAGACCCCAGGCCTTCACTTCCTTTGAAAGAAAGCCTTTGTTCCCAGCAGTAGGAACATGATAGGCCGATAGTGTTGTGTGTGTTATGATAAATAGAAAATTTAATAAAAGCCCCGATTAAAGAGCTGAATAGATTTTCTTGAATCATAGCTAAGAACACTCACAATCAAGTCACCAACCAATTTTTTTTTATCAGAATCGGTTCAGCCGTTTGGAAGCTCCTATACCACAGACAGATACACACGTTAAACTTGTAACACCCCTCTGCGTTGGGGGTTAAAAAGCCAAAGTAATCAGTACGTCATATTATCACGCAGTTGTGAAAAGATGCATACTTCGGTCCACAGAAAAGAGAAGTAAATAGAACGGAAATGAGAAAGAAACTCTGTCGCTAAGTATTTTGACAGATACTTGATTAAACATTCTTATTTATGTCAACGAGTCGAACTCTGCGTAACAGTTGCTAACACAATTGCTATAGGTTTATATGGGTGCAACTGGCTACAACAAATTTCTTACACAAATGCCTTGACAGCCGTTCTAATTTAAACAAAAAAAAATCTTTCATGTGGTTCGGTCAACCGGACTAACAACCAAACTACTGCTACTAAAGGAGTTGTGCCATGGGTAAGAAACGATACGTAATTTCCATGCAGAAAGAATACTCGGTTAATATAAAGAATACAGATAATACGAGTATTTTCTTCTGAAAACTTCAATAGGTAGGTGCTAAGCTCAGTACCCTTAGTACAAGATTTGATAGTTTTCGAAAACTTTTTTCGTTTTCGTTTTGATGCATACATTGCTGGGCTGAAAGCTATTCGAAACTATTTTTCGTATTTGAGTGAAGCAACCTATACTGCCGATTACTACCGATTTTAGTTCATCCGCGTTTCCGGTAGAGGCGCTTTACTAAAATGTATGGGACAATACGGAAACGAAAAAAGTTTTCGAAAACTGTCAAATCTTGTACTAAGGGTACAGTTACGTAAATTCATGATACCTACTACACTTTGGGTAGTAGGTATCATGCGTAAATTCCTGTAACAGATTTGTCAAAATTGGCAACTGTCAAAGTGGCATCATCGTAGCTTGGACTTTTTCTTTTCCTCCTGAGAGGATTTTGGCGATACACGTCTTGTGCATTTGCATTTGTCGACTATTTAAATTTTTATGTAAAATATAATTATATTATATTAAAAAACAAGTCATAGTCAAAGCCAAGCAAAATAATTCACGGTCAAGATCAAGTCACGCTATACAGATTGGTGGAGTACTGGTGATTTTACTAGAGGCGACTATGTAGTTTGTCTCTTTGACATTTGACATTTTCGAAATACCAAAACCTTATAAAAAAACAACAAGCTATACTAGTGCTATCTGTAACGAGTTTCTACTGGCCAACCAACCTCATTATTCCTCCTACCAGTTCGAAAGAATACACAGAAATGTAGGAAAATGTATATATTATCTCAAAACTTAATTATCAACAATAATCACGTTTCACTAAACATAGTTTTTATATTAACATAAATAATTTGCACTAATTGCACCTCTGCGAACGTTATATTGTTACTATCTATTAGTTTGTCTAGCCTTAAACCTAGGGAAAGATAATCACAATGTCATTTCAATGGGTCATCTAAATAATATTAACAATAGTTATGTGATGATGATTTAAGAACTCAGAAACAAAAATCTATATTATATAGGACTTAAATAAGCGGTCTGTTTCGCACCATGTAAACATAAGTTTTTTTTTAATGCCATAGGTGGCAAACAAGCAAACCGGCCGCCTGATGGTAAGCGATCACCGTCGCCTATGGATACCTGCAACACCAGGGGCATAACAGATACGTTGCCGCCCCTTAAAGACTCTAGTTCAACTAATTATATTAACTTAATATTAATATAATTAGTTGAACTAATTATTGGACTAATGCATCTTGCACACGGTGCATATAGCCTGCGCAACTTAAAACATAGGCGCGTATGCGATCGCAACAGGCGCAATAAAAATGGCCGACCGCCATATTCTAAATTTTGACATTTGAAAGGGATACAAGTCTGTCAGTTTCTAATTTGGAATAATGAAACCGCCACAAAGAAATCCTTCCATCGTTCTCCTTTTTGAGCTCCTAATACAGGCATTTTTTGATTAAAAAGAATTCCTTCCTTCGGTTACCAAAAAATCTTTTTTTGGAGTTTACGCCTTAAGAAACGATTTGAGTTATAAGGCCCGGTACGGAAATTTTATGAGGAGTAAAATCAAGTGTAACACGAAAAGTTGAGGCGTTATCTGTAGGATTGAACGTGTAAAAGAATGAGATGGAATACATGTGTTGCGCGCCTGCGCGCAACACATGTATTCCATCTCATTCTTCTGCTGCCGAGTAAACTCCAATCGTGCGTCGTAGCTGACACACACACACTTTTTTTCTCTATTAGATGCGCCGTGTGCAAGGCGCATTACCTTTTTTTAGGCACGGCGCTGATTGGCCAAAAGTCGCGTTGCAGGAGGAAACTTTAAAGGCACCGTTTTGGCACTGCTCAGCGTATTTATCATCTGACTTTCAATGTGAATTCTTACTGTATTTATAAATATATTATGGTTCACATTCGAACCGATCCGATATCATCGATTGTTTTGTACAACACTCAATAAATCAAACCAATTTGACAGGACTAAAACTGTGTCTTTTTCATTTCAACGTGTGAAAAAAGGATGGCTCCAATTTCAGAGCTATCGAGATTAATTAAGTTTAGCCCATCCCCAGCCCATCCCCGCGACAGGGTTTTGTCGACTAGTTTTGTCGTGCCAAAGCGAGACAGGCGTATATAAAACCGTAGGCACCTTGTCGCGTTCTCGCTCGACAGGGCGACGACAGGATTATGTCGCGGTGTGCATGTTAGCCATGCTGGTGAATTAGCGTCGCGGGTATCCTCCTTTAAGTTTATAGCTAAAGCTAATCATAAAATAAAGTAAAAAATTCCAGTCTCCTAGCTGCGTGCAATTGCACTGTGGCGTGTACCTACACCACAGAATACATCATACACACACCTGCACTCGTCACGCGTACACCGCTCAGTTCTATGCGACCGGTTAGAGCGGACTATTTATAATAATTAATGTAGGGTAGATGAATAACAAAGTTTACAAAAAAAGGTCTTATTATATAATAATATAAATGTTAATCTATAAGTTAGTAGTTTATTTGCCATTGTTCTTTTTAAATTATCAATTATATTACTTTATTTTTATCATTATCTTCACTGTTATGGTATTATGTTAATTATATGTATTAATATAGTTTATTTAAGTTTATCAAAATGTCGAAGTATAAGTAATTAGTTACTAAATTAATTAATTTCTCACATAAGCGAAATTGTAAAATTTCTTGTTGAGAAATAAACTTCTTTAAACCGAATCATAATTTTATTACTTATATTACAAAGTATCATATTTTTAATTAACATTCTGTTTTTTTTTTTAATATAAATGCAACAGTCTTGTCTTAAATGCCGCAAATAATTATTTTTTACGAGTTTCGTGATTTTTAGCTCATTCTTATTTATGATTATTTGCACACGTGCAATCACAACCACCGGAGGATGGGCAGTAGCGTCGTATTAGTACACGGTGAACGTGCTGCGATCCCCAAGCCGCCTGCCAAGCGTGGGGATTATGGCAACACCCCTCTCTATGAGGGAGGCCTTGTCCAACAGTGGACGTTCATTAGCTGATGATGTGTGTGCACACATGCATTGTATAAAGAAATCTTTGTTTTACAATTTTAGAACAAGGCGCAAAACAGACCGGTTATATTATAGCTATAAGTAAAAAAACATAAATACTGGTTTAATTGTCATACAAGAATACAATTTCTTACCTAATACTAAATAATAATAACAATGATCTACATTATTAATATTGCTAACACAAGTTGAACGTAGTAATATTAATTATTACGTCATAAATTGACTCGTCTTTTACACATATTTGTTCATTTGAATCTTATTTAAAAGTTATACCCTCTTATTTTTAAACGCGCCTTGGAATAGTTACGCCGCGTTTAGTCTTTCTAACTCTTCCAGTTTTTTTTATATTTCCATTGAAAAATACTAACAATGGAGTAACTCTTTCATGGCTTCTCTGGGTTTATTAATACGAGGATAATTAAAAAAAACTAAGGCAGTTAATTAATTTAAAAAAAATAGTTCACAGCGAGAAGCTATTTCGAAAGATTTACGATGAACGCGTAAAATGTACGCGACCTTAGCCAAGACCCTTATTTCGCACGGGCCAACACGCTCGTAACGCAAAAAGTTGTCTTTTATTTCCTAAAGAATAGAGGCCAATTTTTTCAGGTTAACTTAACGTGGCCACGTTAGCGCGCGTTTGCTCGTGCGGAATAAGGGCCCAGGTCGACTAGCGATGCGAACAAATCGAAAAGAAAAATATATGTAATTTTATAATAAACAAAATTATACGCTGTTTTAAACTATCACGGTTGTTCACTAAAGTTATATGATTAAATATAAGTTATATCCCGTAAATAAACATATAACTTTATAAAATTATACGCTGTTTTAAACTATCACGGTTGTTCACTAAAGTTATATGATTAAATATAAGTTATATCCCGTAAATAAACATATAACTTTATCAAATTATACGCACTAATATGTTAATCATATTGTTTTATCTAAGAAAAATATTTACTTCAGAAAATATCGTCTGATCGACGGTTTTACTTCGAGAGTAACTAAAAAGTTAAACAGTAGGAATTGGTGCGATCTTCATTAAAAAAAAGTATGGATAATGTGACAGCATTTTTGCCGCTAGTTTTTTTATTTGCCATGTCATGGTGTTACCAGTTACAAACAGAATAAATAGGAGTTCGAATTTCGGTGGATGCTTAATAACTCTCGAAACACACATTTTTGTTAAAAAGCTATATTTGGTTTAATATAACCTAACATTAATCGCTATTTAATATGAATTTGGCATTTTAAGCAATATAATATAAATAAAAAAAACCAAAATAAAACTAACCAATAAAATGATTGAGCAGCAAAAGTTATATAAAACTACAAAAATATGATGTTTTTAGAAAAAAAAAAATAATGCAAAAAAATTACACGCGCAGAGAAATGTTCTTAATAAGTCAAATTGTTTTTGTTTTTTTTTATTAACTTGTGATACAAAGTACAAACTGAAATAAGTAGGTAAAGTAAATAATATGGAAAACACAAAATTTAATAATAAACTAAATAATACTTTTCCATGATCACTATTATTTATATGCATATTAATCATAAAACACAATGTGATGGGAAACAAAAACAACGTAAAAATTCAAAAAACTATTGTAAACCTAGTATGTAGAAGGAATCAATTGTAATACAAAATATATAATATACTAGCCGTCCGCCCCGGCTTCGCACGAGTGTAAGCTCGGCCTTCGGCCTCGCTACCGTAATATAGCCTATGTCACCCGGGGATAGTGTAGCTTCCCAACAGTGAAAGAATTTTTCAAATCGGTTCAGTAGTTTCGGAGCCTATTCATTACAAACATACAAAAATAGGTACAAATCTTTCCTCTTTATAATATTAGTGTAGATAAAAACAATACGCGCTTATCGTTAACTTCACTACACAGTATAAAACAAAGCTTCCTTCTGTCTGTCACTATATATGGTTAGATCCTTAACTACGCAACGGATTTTGATGCGGTTTTCACTATCAGTTAGATCATTTTTCACGGAAGGTTTATATATATAATGAAACATATACCCGTGCGAAGCCGGGGCGGCTCGCTAGTGTCTTATAAATGCGTAGTTGGATAATAGCCGTAACAGACATGTCAACTTGGCTAGTAGCTAACGGACGACTCAATTTGGCTTGGCTCCCGTTGGTCCGACGGCGGTTCGTCAGCCAAGTTGACTCGTCCGTTAGCTACTTATTATCGGAATAATGACTTGTTATCGAAAAGGATCTATCCGCAAGGAGACAAAATCAAAGTGGACAATTTAACTTTATTCTTAAGGCATATTCCGTGCTCAAATGCAGAGAATGCTATTGAAAGTTCAACAAAGTATACAGCTCACAAGGAATGACAACAACGGCGCCGGGGAAGCACAGGTTTGGAGAAACTCATTTTGGCGAAGGCGCAAGAGTCATTGCGCAGACGCATGGTAACAGCGAGTGAACGCGCGAGAGCTGCACTTAATTATATGTAGATTAGGGGTGCGGGAGGCGCGGGTGGTTAATATCGCGGCGCAAGGACTACATCTCGCTCGCGATGCCCAGCAAAAAACGATTACAGAGGTAACTCTGTAATACAGGCTATATGCTTACACATACATAAACAACTTTTACCATTCTACTAACCCTAAAATCACAGGAAAAAAATCAGCTGTTCCATACATTTTGTCGAGGGTCAATGACCGTTTTCTATGGAACAGATGATATTTTTTTTCGTGATTTCAGGGCTTGTAAAAGCTGTTCATAATGATGAGTACAATGACCTCCTTCCGGCTTAGTACAGGGTTTACAAATATGTGTAACCCAGTATACACCTCTTACAGAAAAGTCGATAAGAGTCAACTCACTTGGTAAGGAAATGGCGCTGAGGTGGCGTGAGTGTCAGTGCGCGGGCGCAGGGTGCGGGCTCGTGGGTGTGGAGTGACGCGGGGCGGGGGAGGGTCGAGCGCGGGGTGGCTGCATGCGCTGACGCGCCAGGAAGGAGTGTCCGGCGGAGAGTAGACGCAGACGAGTGTCGACAGCGTCACGGTGACAGCGCGCGCCCAGCTGGTGCCACGCTGACGTCAGCAGGCGCGACTCCACCACCAGGGCGCTGCGACCACTGCCTCCGCTCCATCTACACACGACACTCTTGTTATAATAATACACCTTTTTAATGACTGTAAAATTAGTAATCCACATGCAAAGTGATTGATATTACCCAAGTAATGGATGCCCGAACGAAATTGTCATCACACTAATCAGACTAATATTATAAATGCGAAAGTTTGTGCGTGTGTGAGTGAGAGTGCATGTTTGTTACTCCTTCACGCTGAAACGGCTGGACGAATTTGGATTGAATTTAGTATATAGATAGCTTATGGCCTGGATTAACACATGGGCTATTTTTCATCATCACAATATTTCATCACTACGCGGATGGAACCTCGGGGCGCAGCTAGTTATATATATATATACTAGTTATATATATATATATATATAAACAACGTGTTTATTTAACGTGTAGTTATACTAAAAGTTTATGTATATACTCGTAATTATAAACAACTTTTACTATGGGACCAAACCACATATCAGATCAGTGGAAATCGTATACTGTGCGATACACACGATCTTCCTTGCCTCACACCTGCAAAATGTGAAATGTGGTTGGTGTGTTCCACGGTGTTTCCTAGAAGCTACAATATGGGGTTCTTTAAAAGGCGAGTTAATAGAGTATTAAAGGGTCGGCAACGTATTTGTAATGCTTCTGGTGTTACAAGTATCCGCAACGGTGACTGCTTACCATCAGGCGGACCGTCTGCTTGTTTGCCACCTACGGCATGAAAAAAACTACATAATATGTCGACGATTCATCGTCGCCTATTGATACCTAAATTGCAAAAAAAGTTTGAAAACATTTGTTACTCTTTGTTGTTGCTCATGGTGGTGGCGGGTGCGCTGGCGCCGGGCGTGGCTTGCGGGTATCCGAGCGTCACGTCCGTTATGGATTGTTGACCTGGAGTTAATAACACAAACATTTGAGTCTTCTTACACTTTCCGTTGCCTTTCACGTCCGATATAGGCGTTGTTAAATTTTTCATACATTTTGCTATCGTTTACGTAACTATAACTTTTTCGCAAGTGCTCGTACTATGGTCACTGCAAGCCGCTAGGCCCGTGCTAACGGGTCGTGGACAAATTGTCTTTTCCACCGTTTATGCGCGTCTACGCGCGGATAAATACATTTTCTATTCTAACTTTACCTCTTTTTTTTCTCCCTCTGTGAGGAATTTGGCGTCCCACTCCTGTGCAAATACAGTGCAGCCAGTGTCAAGTATTTTTAATGAAATGTAGTCAAACAAGGCAGTCACAGTCAAAATCAAGAAAAGTAAGTCACGGTAAAGTTAAAGTCAAGCTCTAGTAAAGTGGTGGAGACTATACAAGAGGCTTCAGTTCTATAAAGCTTTGGAGACATCATGAAAATACATGTTTCACCGCGTTAGAACTTGCCCACACTCGACCACATCATCACTAACTTACTCAGAATACTAAATATTTTACGGAATAGGGATGTGGATACTACACATTACCACTCGAAAATACACAAGTTTATTTTTATTTATTTCAGATTTAGGAAAATAATACAACGAGACGATATTTCTTTTTCATGTTGGCGCCAAAAAAATATCTTTAACACTTCTTCCAGTACTACTCCCTTCCGTACTATTATTATGTGCTCTGACTCAATATTATCTCTCTAATATTTCTCTCTCAATATTAAGTGGGTTAAAATTAATAAATAAATAATTATTTAATTTGACGTACTCACATCATAATATTATTAAAATATAATTTTATAATTGTTGTAGAAATTGTTAAGAGTCAAACTTCTCCATTACACGCGTACTGGAGAAGTTTGAGTTGTAACTATGGAGTTATTAATAAAGTATTGTGTTGTACTCTGTACTAACCGGTGGCGGTGCGCGGGTTGAGCGAGGCGACGACTTGCTTCGCCTTCTCTATGCTCTTGTTGTATCGATCTTGTAACGCGGCGAGGTCCGAGTCTCGCGTTGTTAGCTCCTCTTGTAACTTGGCGACGCGGCGCCGCTCCGATGTGAGGAGACCTTGCAGCTCTTCTACTTGTAGAGCTAAAATGAACGAATGTATAAAACTCATATAACAGCGAAGGTGGTGTACTGCAGGTGGTGAAATCTATAACCGGTCAAGGCATAGAGATCTTAAACTGCGTCCCCTTATGAAGCGTTTTTGACCTAATATGTGCAGCAAGCTCATTGGGGCAGTGACGAAATCGGCTTTATTTATATTGATTCGTCCCATCATCGCCTAGCCGTGGTCGATAATGGTTCCATACAAATTAAGCGAACTAAAGCTTATTGAATCATTGGGTCACTGCCAACCCCACATCAGCCGTAGAGTTATATGACAATGTTCTGAACAGCCATAAAGTGTGACTCTATGGCTCCAGTTTATTTTTATTTGACTATAGGTTTGCGTTTAACCTGCATCTTGCCTGGTGTTGAGCGATAGTGTGGTCAACGATGGAGCATACTTGCCTTTCTAGGCTTTTTCTTTTTGAGCTTATTTTTAAACTGATTGAGTCGCTATTATAATATACCCAATTTGCAACCATTGGGAAATTCAGATACATTATGAGCTAATTGGAATTAACTGAATGTGAACTACGTACAATGAAAAGCTATACGTTCATCTTTCGATGTATTAAAAACATCCTCTTCATTGTAGTTTTTCATTACTTTATGAAAATGAAATGAAACGAAATATTTTTTAATAGCAATAAATAGACAAATGTTTGTAAATTTATTCATTGAAGTAAATTTTTTTTTTTTTTCATGCATTTTAGGCCAGCTTTAGGACTGGGTATAAGATGGGCCGTGTTAAGGTACTTTATTCTCGAATGTGATACTCACATTTCCTCTGGCTATCCTCGACCTCCGACGCGAGTCTCTGGCTGGGTGCATCTTGCGTCGCTTCCAGTTCCATTATCCTATGATTTGCCTCTCGGTTCATCGTACGCAGCCTTTCCAACCGCTTCGCGTAGTCTTCCAAAAGCGCCTGCGCATAAACAACATTTTTAAGCTAAAGGTTCGTCAATTCATGCGGTACCTGGGGAAGTCCTGGGAAAAATCTGGCATATATTTTTTTTTTACTTTTCCACCAAAGCGGAAGATTGTAAAGTTATGTGGAATAACAGAATTGTATGCGTCTTAAAATAAGCAACTGAACACGTTAATACAGTTTTTAGAATTTCTGTCTGTTTGTTTGTCCACGCACAACTCCTAAACCACTGGACGGCTTTAAATGCGGTTTTCACGAATATGCTTAGTTATGACCAGATTGAAGTATATATTTTGCGAAAGGGGCGGATTAAGGGAGGAAAATAGAGTTGACAGTTTATATGAAAATCTACGCGTACGAAGTCGCGGGCAACAGCACTAGTATTATATAAATGGACACATCATGTTGTCCATTTCTATTGGTATCTCCCCGTTCTGATATTTCCCAATCGCCGAAGAGGCGATCAAGACAAGCCCTAAACATCTTCCCAACTCCTATGATTTGAAATGTCTTGTGAAACAGTTAGTTGGGAAGTCGTTATCTTGGGAAACAGTTAGTTGGGAAGTCGTTATCTTGTGAAACAGTTAGTTGGGAAGTCGTTATCTTGTGAAACAGTTAGTTGGGAAGTCGTTATCTTGTGAAACAGTTAGTTGGGAAGTCGTTACCTTGTGAAACAGTTAGTTGGGAAGTCGTTATCTTGTGAAACAGTTAGTTGGGAAGTCGTTACCTTGTGAAACAGTTAGTTGGGAAGTCGTTATCTTGTGAAACAGTTAGTTGGGAAGTCGTTATCTTGTGAAACAGTTAGTTGGGAAGTCGTTATCTTGTGAAACAGTTAGTTGGGCAGTCGTTATCTAGTGAAACAGTTAGTTGGGAAGTCGTTACCTTGTGAAACAGTTAGTTGGGAAGTCGTTATCTTGTGAAACAGTTAGTTGGGAAGTCGTTATCTTGTGAAACAGTTAGTTGGGAAGTCGTTATCTTGTGAAACAGTTAGTTGGGAAGTCGTTACCTTGTGAAACAGTTAGTTGGGAAGTCGTTATCTTGTGAAACAGTTAGTTGGGAAGTCGTTACCTTGTGAAACAGTTAGTTGGGAAGTCGTTATCTTGTGAAACAGTTAGTTGGGAAGTCGTTATCTTGTGAAACAGTTAGTTGGGCAGTCGTTATCTAGTGAAACAGTTAGTTGGGAAGTCGTTACCTTGTGAAACAGTTAGTTGGGAAGTCGTTATCTTGTGAAACAGTTAGTTGGGAAGTCGTTATCTTGTGAAACAGTTAGTTGGGAAGTCGTTATCTTGTGAAACAGTTAGTTGGGAAGTCGTTATCTTGTGAAACAATTAGTTGGGCAGTCGTTATCTTGTGAAACAGTTAGTTCGGAAGTCGTTACCTTGTAAAACAGTTAGTTGGGAAGTCGTTATCTTGTGAAACAGTTAGTTGGGCAGTCGTTATCTTGTGAAACAGTTAGTTCGGAAGTCGTTATCTTGTAAAACAGTTAGTTGGGAAGTCGTTATCTTGTGAAACAGTTAGTTGGGAAGTCGTTATCTTGCCTGTGTGGCAGCGTGGTCCTGCTGCTGCGCCTGGGTCTCCCGCAGCAGCTTGTTCTCGTGTTCGAGCCGGATGAGACGCTCCACAGTGTCGTTCGGCATCAGTTCCCGGGACACGTTGCTAGAGTTCGCGTCTGAAACCAAATGTTATTACTATTAGGTCGAAATAGGCTATCGGCCAGTTTTTTTTTAAATCTATCTATACATATAATAAAAACGTACAGAAAAAAATAGTGATCGCGAGATATCAAAAAAACTTGCCGTCTGGCTTCGCACGAGTGGAGTTAAAAAAATAAAATTAAAACATATTTAGGCGCTTTGAGCGCTTTTTGGGTGAACAAGTCATGGAACTGGCATCATCGTCACGCTGTCACAGAATACATAATACACAGTGCCGTGTATTTTAAAACAGCGCCATCTCTTGTAGAATAGGTGAATTACTACTTATGTTTTCACTTCTGACGTGCAGTCCTATGACTGATGTGTTTTTTTAATGAATTCAAGCGTCAGTCGGTGCTAGCTAGACAGTCGGTGGTTTCACAGAAGCGACGAACGAGCCACGACCAAAATGCGTCCATCAATATACGAGAATGAAACAAAATTACGCGACGTAAAAACGCGATCGGAATGTGGAAAAATTATATTTTTAACCGTATATTATTTTCAATCTTCCAATGTATATTATTTTTTATCTTTTTATGTTTTTTACCTCAGAAGTGAAAACTTAAGTAGTACTTAAGTTTTCACTTCTGACGTTCAGTTCTATGACTGATGTGTTTTTTTTTATCTGTATCTGTCTATATAAATCTATACATATTTTTTTAAAGCTTCTTTTATTTACCTGCGGTGATCGTAGAAACAGTTGAGCACCTCAGTTCTTCGAGTGTTTCCTTCAGTGTGTCTCGTTCTTGCAGCAGTGCTTCTCTTTCCCTCTGCAGCGACGCCGCTTGAGTGCTCAGCTTTTTGTTCTCTATTTCGAATTTGCTCACTCTGTCTATTTCTTGGTCAAGTTTTTCGTTTAGCTCTTTTACCTGAAAGTCAATTGATTTCACATCTTGTTATAAATTTTTATATCCCGGTCTTCAGCCACCTTATTAAATTTAATCTGAATAAGTTTAAAAAGTTTAGTGTGGCTTAGGGCATCAAGAGGTGTGCTTCACTTTCACTAAACGCTACTCGCGGCAATATGCCTTTTAACACTTCCACCTTAGAGCTTAGGTTCTTAGCTCTTGCGGTTTCCATCCACAAACGGCCGGCAAAGGCAAACCAGGGGTCGGGGTCTCATTTAGCCCCATGGAATCGGGTCCACGATGCCTCCACTCACCGACTGCTCGCCGAAAGCCGACGGAAAGCCGCCCCTGCGTTATTTATTATTTTATATATTTTTGCATAATTTTAAAATGTTATATTTCTGTTTGATATAATTAAATGATACATAAATATTGGCTCCTGTCACACAGCTTACTATAAATCATGCCCGAATAAGAGATTTGCATGTATTTTGATATGGTCATTGTTTGGACCAAGACCTTTAGTTGTTACACTGACACAGTTACTTCTAGACGAGACATGCCGTCCGCAGTACGTGAGCGCTCGTACCTGATTTCTGTATATATCAAGCTGCCCACACCGGGCCTGGAACCGCAACGCTTCCTGCTCGTTCTGTATCGCACGCCGCATATACTCTTCTTTCTCGCTCTCCAATATCTTCACCTGGACAAAGTAATTACATAATAATTATCAATATAAAAACCAACTTCATCAGAACTGGACCACATTGAAATGGGACCAAATGGGAAGCACCAGCTTTCAAATAAAAAAAGAATCATTAAAATCCGTTCACCCAGTCAAAAGCTCTGAGGCACCATTCGAATTGATAACCGCCTCTTTATTATGGAAACTGACGTGGTTTTCACACATTTTATTTACATGACACGGGAATTACTCGCGTAAAATTAGGCCGGTTACTCCGACTATAGTTTCAACAGCATTCGGCAATCTTTAACAAGGTGAATGCGAGCGCGCGGCTGCATCTCGCTTTGCTTTGTTGAAACTATATTCGGAGTAATTGGCCTAATCTTACGTGAGTAATTCCCGTGTAATATAAATAAAACCTCCTCTTTTTTGGAAGTCGGTATAAAAGGAACAAACCTGTCTCCTCAAGTCCACACATTCGTCCATCCGCATCCTGTAGGAAGCGACGGAGGCTTCGAGAGCAGTCACCTTAGCCGCCGTCTCGCGCAGCGCGTCCACTTCGTCACGCAGAATCACATTCTCTGATGCCTGGACCTGGAACACGACACATTATTGAAGTGAAAAGTTCTATAAGCGCATTAGGCACTTTTTGGGTAAACAAAAATCATGCAACTCGCGTCATCGTCACGCTGTACCGTGCATTTTATAACAGCGCCATCTCTTGTAGAATAGGTGAATTACTACTTACGTTTTCACTTCTGACGTACAGTCCTATGAGTGATATGTTTTTTTTTATGCATAGACTCAACATCATTTTTACATTGAGAAAAAATGATTATCTTTGGTGCCAATTCGCATGCCCAATGTAGCAACTATGAGCAAAACCATCCAATGATAAGTTTTATATACAAAATGCCATCAAAATAACGCAAAACCTGTAAATAGTTTGTTCATAATAAGGAACACAATTGATTTAAGTACTCATTTATTGGTTTATATCAAAAAACAGAAGGCCGTTTCTAAAGCTCTTAACCCAATAGCACAGCGCAAGCGATGACCTATGAACAAATACCTAGCTACTATGCAATTTAATTGTTTACATATATATATTTTTTATAAACAACCATCTGGTCCTCTTGATGGTAAGCAGAAACCGCCGCCTATAGACACTTGCAACACTAGCAGTGTTGACGGTGCTTTGCCAGCCCGGAGAGGTAGTTGTAGCGACCCTTTTGGAAACGCTTCATGTAAGCTCGGCGGGAAGATCTTTGGGACATTCCACACCTTGCAGGTCCACGAAAGAAAGGAGCGGAAAAATCGGACGGTGTGGGATTTTCAGCTTTTCAAGATATGGAGGTGATCTTGGACAATGGAGGGATACGTAAAAAGAGACAATAAGTATAAATTAGCTAAACTCATTAGACTTCTTAATTTAAGAAGCACAAAGCACAAACTCACTTGAAGCTCTTCATTCCTCAGCTTGACCATCGCAACTTCTCTTTCCAACGCGTCAGCTCTTGCTCTCTGGTCGTCCCTCTGCAGCTCTACTTTATCTAGTTCATCTTTTAAAAGGTCTAGCTGTGCTCTCATCTGGCTGTAGCGGAGCGTGCCCGCCTGGGGGGGCCCGAGGGATGCTCCAGCATCGTTGAGTTCGGCTTCGGGTCCCGCCGCGGCATCCCTCGCCGCTGTTAACCGGGACACTTCGCTTAGGAGGGTCATCTTCTCTTCTAGGAGAACTTTCACCTGCAAAAATAATAAAACACAATACAAATACAAAATTGTATGTATGAAATATCTTCGCTAATAAAGTTATATGATTATTTACGGGATATTTACCGTGGTAAGGTTGTGGAAGGAGCTCCCGATATTTCGGCGCAGTTACATGCACCATGTTCACGGGAAGACACGGGTGTCTTCCCGTGTAAATATCCCGTAAATAATCATATAACTTTAGTGAACAACCGTGATCGTTTAAAACAATCTTCGCTAATAGTCTACTGGACAGGTATTACATATTTGTTAAAAATAACAGATTGTTGAAATAATTAATATGTATATTATTAAATTGTATAAAACTACTGAAGAAATTATTTGAATCCGCTAATAAGCTTCTGAAATGTATAGTTTTTGTGCACACTATATTAATTGATTTTATTGTCTCTACACATCCATATACTTGAAATGGGACCAAATAGGAAGATTTATAATAAAAAAAGAATCGTCAGAATCGGTTGACCCAGTCAAAAGTTCTGAAGAAAAAAAGATAAAAAATAATATACAGTCGAAGTCGGTTAAAAATATAATTTTTCCACATTCTGATCGCGTTTTTACGTCGCGTAATTTTGTTTCATTCTCGTATATTGATGGACGCAATTGGTCGTGGCGACTTATGACCCAAACTGCAATAACATATGCCGAATTTATGCGGCAATGCAAAAAAATGTATTTATCAAGTCTTGTGAAATCGTTAATTCGATGTTTTCTATTACGTTCCAGTAGCTCGTAATTATACATCGAGATAAGATAGCTTCAATTAATCGATGGTTATCGGCCAAACAATGGTCGACGACTTGTTTATAATTATAAATAATAGATTTAACAAATTTAACTAAAAAAAAATATACTGCACATACCTAACATGGCGTAATGAATTTAGGTACTTAGTGTAGCCAGCCGTAATGCCAGATAAATTACAATACAATGCAAAAACTCTTTATTAAAAACCACAAAAACAAGGATAACATTATAAACTAAAGTAATTATATAGGCTTTTAACAGGCGGCCTTATTGTTTAAAGCGATCTCTTCCAGGCAACCGTGAATTTTTATTATATAAATAATCCATACTATCCATCCATACTAATCCATACTAATATTATAAATGCGAAAGTAACTCTGTCTGTTTGCTACATAATCACGGCTCAACGGCTTAACCGATCTCGATAAAATTTTGCGAGGTAATAGTATGTATCATGACTACGAACATAGGCTATTTTTTTTTTAAGAAATCGCGTACAAAGTCGCGGATACAGCTAGTAATTATATATAGCAGATTGCGACGCAATAATATAATACATAATTATTTTGTAACAATATGTTAGGTTTGACTAGATAACTTTGAAGAAGGTAATCAGTATTTTTTAACCGACTACAAAAAAGGCGGTTTATTTTATTTTAAATGTAGGTATGTTTGCCGATATCACAACCAACTGTTGACCGATTGCTTTAACTTGCCTTGTTAGTTAAATCAAATCTCGAAACTGAATTTTAAAACATTATCCGATACATAACATAACCAAACCGATTGAGCTGAAATTTTACATACACGTTACATGGTTAGCTAAATGATGTCATTCTAAATCCAATATGGTGGACTTCCAAAGATGGCGGACCAGGATTTTTTTATGCACCCCCATACGAAAAACTTGTTTATAAAAAGTTTTTATTTTGCTTTTTGTTTTCTTGGGCCTCCATTAGATTTGAAATGATTTTGTATGAATCATTATTTTCAGAGAACAATGGCTTGGACTCGTTTGGGATAAAGCCTCTCCAGCGTAGCTTGCGCACGTACCTGTTTGTCGAGATCATGGCAGCGCTGCGCGAGCGCCTCCCTCACTTCCTCTTCGGTCTGTAGGGGCGGCGCCGGCTCCGGGGGCGCGACGCGGGACCCGCCCAGCGTCAGCGTTTCTAGCTCCTAGACATAAATTAGTAGATTGTTACACGAGGGATGTTGGTGATACGAGTACATACGAGATATTTAGGCACCCGTCGAGCGAAGCGAGAAGGGCGATAATAGTTGTTTAAGGGGTTATAAGATCACCTACTCGCGTGTTTAACGGAAAGTAGGTCTGAAGTTGCCTGAGGAGCGGATTGAAAGTAATACAATTCAGCCCTAGGGAGAATCACTTTCAACTGACAGTGACAGTTGACTACTGACACACTCAAATTATTAAAAAAACTAGTTCTATTTTCACATTTGTATTGAACCATGTTCCAACTTTTTTTTTCTCCTCAGAGGATTATGGTCCCGCACTTTTCTTACATTTGCCAGTGTCAGTTTTTTTTTTTTTAAAATTTCCGTGTATTCGTAATGAAATGCACAGTGTTTATCTAGGGGTTAAAGACTTATTTAGTCCCTCAAACTATTTAACCCTGTCTCGGGACTAAATAAGTAACTTTCACCCCTAGGCTAAAAATGTACTACGAGTATTACCATTACTAGGGAGGTAAAGTGATAATTACCGCCCGCATTTTGAATTATCAATGACCCACTTACCGAGCACTAGTGATGAAAAACATGAAATAATTATTCGAATTATAGTAATAGTCAAGGAGCTGGCTACTTTACGGCGTCGTATTAAAATCTCTTTAGTCGTACTAAAAAATCGTTATAACTTTCACAGTGCATAGTTCTTACGAAAACAGAACCTGAGAGGGTTACATGAACATGGTTAAAAATTGTTAAATGGTCATGGTTATGTATAAACATGGTTATGTTTTACTGTTTACATTTAATGTTTGTTGAAGACTTTAACTACGACGTCGCCAATGTCATGAGCTATGACCACAGTCTTTTTTTTTATTTGTTTAAATTAGAACGGCTGTCAAGGCATTTTTGTAAGATATTTGTTGTAGGCAGTTGCACTCATATAAACGAAACGTCAGTCATTCGAAATCAGTCAGCAACTGTTATGCGGATTTCAACGCGTTAACATAAATAAGAATGTTCAATCAAGGTTCTGTCATAATGCCTGGCGACAGACTTTCCTTCTCATTTCCGTTCTATTTACTTCTCTTTTAACTGTAAATTCAAGGGTCCATCTGAAAACCGGCGCTGATAGTCTTGGACTTTCAACATTAATGCCAAAATGGACCCATTTGACCATAATTTGTGTTCTTTAGATATAAGGTGTTTGATTTAATGTCGAATAAATTGATTTTCTTTCTTTCTTTTCTGTGGCTATGACCACCGGCAATCGATCTTTCACCGCCAAACAAATCCACAGAACTTGTCGACGTCTGAACCAGACCTTTCACAGGGGCCATTGCAAGTGCACATATTCGTACAGGCACGCTTACACGGTAATAAAAACACTTCACAAAAAATGCACACATCGGCGAGCGCGTTCAACACAGCGGCACTCGCATCACTAACTCTTCTCACTGTTATCGTGATACAAGGACATAAAAATAAAGCATTACACTCAATTTCTTTACCGCGTCGAGCAGCGAGCATGCAACTTGGAAAGTGATGTTGAGTAAGAACTAAGAATGTATGTTTAGTACGTTTCTGCAATGATGAACAGTCGCCTACATAAAAAGCACACTACAACTATATCGCCCCAAAATTTGAATAGAATAGTGACTTTACAATGCAAATGTTCGCATTTTTATGACGACAAAGTACGAAAGTGTGTTTTTATTGTGATGCCCGCGCCCATAATAATATTGTGTTACGCGATTATAGCTCAGTGCATGAAAATGCGGTCGAGTGAACTAAATTACATGTTGCAAGAAAAGTTGAGACTAATTGGCTACGGGTGGATAGGATTGTAAAATTATTGGCGTTAAGAGAGATTTTTGTACTTAATTATAGCTTAATTATGTTTTGCACGGGCGTAGCCAGTATCGAAAGGGGGTACAAACAAAATGAGCATGAAATGCGTCCTCGCATCTCCTTATTTCAATATAATATTAATATTTGAATATTTAGAGAGAAATTTGAACCCCTAAAGCACCCTCTGGCTTCGCTCATGATGCTTTGGTAGTCGGGTGTACCTAAGTTGTTTTAAAATGAACCTGAGAATAAAGATTGTCAATAATACACGAAGATCACTTAAACTGGTTAATGACATAATTTCAGGGTTTTAGAGTTTCCTATTATTAGGTTTCTTAAATTAGTTCACACTAGTGTGACCACGAGCATGAAGTTATACGAGTTATGTTATACCTACCTCAGTCCAAGCATTTGTTTGCTCTAACAACTGCAATTACATTGTAAAAAAACGGAATGTAATTATTATTTTGTTTATATCGGGTATCAGCTACATTCTTACGGTTAAAAACCTAGCTAAATTGATCAGAGTTGGTGGTTCAACTTTTTACAATATTATTCATCGCGCCGTATGCGCACCGCGCGACAGGTGCCACTGTCGCGCGGTGCGCATGCAGCGGACTATTACGTCAACTCTTGAAACCTAAATGCAAAACCAAGACTTCCTCCGAAATCACCACCAAACGACTAAAACTGCACCTTTGCCCGAAAATCACACTCACAAAACCTACGATCCCACCTACCTACGTCTAAGAATCACAAATCCGACACATTTGCCACAGAACAGTATTGCCTTTATTCTGTGCATTTACCGACTACACTGAAAAGCACAATCTTAGACGAGGAGCAAAATAACATAACCGCTGCTATTTCACAAATATTCGATGAAGCCCTGTGGCAGATAATGGAGAACAGAAACAAAAGAACCGATCCCGCGTACCCACTGAAGTGAGATTTTTTTTCGTTTAGATTAGAAGGGCTGTCAAGGCATTTTTGTAAGAATTCCGTTGTAGCCAGTTGAACACATGCAAACGATACGTCAAAATATAAATACGTAGGAAGGACTGCAGTAATTCGTCAAGATTAGTATTATTTCAAAAGGTTATGAACACCATTTTAATAAAGTTTAAAATTGACCTTCTCGTGGTGCAATACGGTTCAGTTCCCCTTGAATTTTGTGCAATTATTTTGGTAAATGTTGCTAGTGCAAAAAAACTGCACGATTATTGTGCGGTTTATAATACTAGTAGAGAAATATAGACCGTATCGTAAATTAACGTACCTCATTATTAAAACAGTTCTACCTTAAACTGCACGAAAAGTGGTTGGTAAAAAATTTGAGTTAAAGAGTTTTTCAACAATTTTGTTTATTTTAATTAACAAAAGTTGTGTATTAACGCATGTAATTGTGTTATACTAGTGAATTATTATCCTTTAAATACTATTAAGGTAAGTTCGTAGGTTTGCATGAGTGTGGGCAAACAATAGGAAGTAAAAAAAAATATTTTCGGTTTTGCCCCAAAACTCCGCACAAACTTAGCTAGATAAGTTTCCATGACCTTAATAGGTCATGCTTTGACCATGATATCGATTTAGGCTATGTTTAGAGCTCGTTTAATGTGACTTTAAATAGGTAGAAAAATAAATATTATTTGATAAGGTTAAATGCAATATCCATGCGAAGCCATTGAAAATAAAATGATATTATAAAATTTAGAATGTGGTATCACAGCTAGTGATGGGACAGTTTTGTGTGCAGTTTTGATTTTATCGATAACCTGTTATTGTATACCTTATAAAATATTTTACGGTAAAACTTGCCCTAGTCGTTTAAAAAAAATTAGAAACTCTTATTTAACTTGCATCGTTGGTATGTCTGTCAGCTTCCCGATTCAAAATTTCTAATCCATTTTTCTAAGCACGTTTCAGTTGCACTAAGTAAATTTGATGTTTGTAAAATAATATGGTGGTACTTAACTGGCCTGATGATGGAGCCAGAAAAGTAGGCCATAGTAACCTCTCTACTACATACTTTTACTTATTACTCCGTCGTGTTTGCACTCGTTGAATTCATTTTGATAAGGACTATTAGACCAAAAAGACAAAAACAATATTTCACATCACATCATCAGCCAATTAACGTCCACTGTTGGACAAGGCCTCCCTCATAGAGAGGGGTGTTGCCATAATCCCCACGCTTGGCAGGCGGCTTGGGGATCGCAGTAGGTTCACCGTGTACTATTAGGACGCTGCTGCACATCCTCCGGTGGTTCTGGTCGCAGTTTTGGACATCGGGTATGTCCAAAACAATATTTATTGTCTGTCTAATAATTCATAGATTTACTGACGACTTACAGCGCCCCGTGGTTTCACCCGCTATCCTATAGGAACTGCTATTTTTTCAGGGTAAAAACTATGAGTCAATCCAGAATATAACCTACCTCCATACCAAATTTTATTTTAATCCATTCGCTTATTACAGAATTCAGTGAAAACAAACATATTAATACGCAGACTTTCTTATTTATAATAATAGTGTGATAATGTTGTTGTCTACATCTACATAATAAGACAAATGAATAATAACACAATAAAGTTTAATCTTCAAAAAATACTCCTAAAGTAGGTATTGTAGGAAATGTTGTAAGAAAAATAAAAAATTATCGATATCGATAAAATTATGGTAACCACTATTATTGTCAACGGCTTGTCAAGGGCTTATAATTTAAACACGGTGAAATCACAAAATTATCAACAATTTAGACTATACCGGAGATAGGAAATTCCTCCTTTTTTAAAAATTAAAATCCATTCTAGCTCTACCACACGTAATTACAGCGCAAGACGGCATTGTGAATAAATCCGATGGAGCAGCATACGAATTCGAATTCAGTTAGCAACTGCGATGCGGAGTTTGACGCGTTGACGTGCATACTCATGTTCACTCGTATGCCTCGTAACAAATGTTCCATCTCTCTTCCGTTCTATACCCTTCTCTTTTCTGTGCGCGTACCCACTGAAGTGAGAATTTTTTTCGTTTAGATTAGAAGGGCTGTCAAGGCATTTTTGTAAGAATTCCGTTGTAGCCAGTTGAACACATGCAAACGATACGTCAAAATATAAATACGTAGGAAAAACTGCAGTAATTCGTCAAGATTAGTATTATTTCAAAAGGTTATGAACACCATTTTAATAAAGTTTAAAATTGACCTTCTCGTGGTGCAATACGGTTCAGTTCCCCTTGAATTTTGTGCAATTATTTTGGTAAATGTTGCTAGTGCAAAAAAACTGCACGATTATTGTGCGGTTTATAATACTTGTAGAGAAAAATAGACCGTATCGTAAATTAACGTACCTCATTATTAAAACAGTTCTACCTTAAACTGCACGAAAAGTGGTTGGTAAAAAATTTGAGTTAAAGAGTTTTTCAACAATTTTGTTTATTTTAATTAACAAAAGTTGTGTTTTAACGCATGTGATTGTGTTATACTAGTGAATTATTATCCTTTAAATACTATTAAGGTAAGTTCGTAGGTTTGCATGAGTGTGGGCAAACAATAGGAAGTAAAAAAAATATTTTCGGTTTTGCCCCAAAACTCCGCACAAACTTAGCTAGATAAGTTTCCATGACCTTAATAGGTCATGCTTTGACCATGATATCGATTTAGGCTATGTTTAGAGCTCGTTTTATGTGACTTTAAATAGGTAGAAAAATAAATATTATTTGATAAGGTTAAATGCAATATCCATGCGAAGCCATTGAAAATAAAATGATATTATAAAATTTAGAATGTGGTATCACAGCTAGTGATGGGACAGTTTTGTGTGCAGTTTTGATTTTATCGATAACCTGTTATTGTATACCTTATAAAATATTTTGTGGTAAAACTTGCCCTAGTCGTTTAAAAAAAATTACAAACTCTTATTTAACTTGCATCGTTGGTATGTCTGTCAGCTTCCCGATTCAAAATTTGTAATCCATTTTTCTAAGCACGTTTCAGTTGCACTAAGTAAATTTGATGTTTGTAAAATAATATGGTGGTACTTAACTGGCCTGATGATGGAGCCAGAAAAGTAGGCCATAGTAACCTCTCTACTACATACTTTTACTTATAACTCCTTCGTGTTTGGACTCGTTGAATTCATTTTGATAAGGAATATTAGACCAAAAAGACAAAAACAATATTTCACATCACATCATCAGCCAATTAACGTCCACTGTTGGACAAGGCCTCCCTCATAGAGAGGGGTGTTGCCATAATCCCCACGCTTGGCAGGCGGCTTGGGGATCGCAGTAGGTTCACCGTGTACTATTAGGACGCTGCTGCACATCCTCCGGTGGTTCTGGTCGCAGTTTTGGACATCGGGTATGTCCAAAACAATATTTATTGTCTGTCTAATAATTCATAGATTTACTGACGACTTACAGCGCCCCGTGGTTTCACCCGCTATCCTATAGGAACTGCTATTTTTTCAGGGTAAAAACTATGAGTCAATCCAGAATATAACCTACCTCCATACCAAATTTTATTTTAATCCATTCACTTATTACAGAATTCAGTGAAAACAAACATATTAATACGCAGACTTTCTTATTTATAATAATAGTGTGATAATGTTGTTGTCTACATCTACATAATAAGACAAATGAATAATAACACAATAAAGTTTAATCTTCAAAAAATACTCCTAAAGTAGGTATTGTAGGAAATGTTGTAAGAAAAATAAAAAATTATCGATATCGATAAAATTATGGTAACCACTATTATTGTCAACGGCTTGTCAAGGGCTTATAATTTAAACACGGTGAAATCACAAAATTATCAACAATTTAGACTATACCGGAGATAGGAAATTCCTCCTTTTTTAAAAATTAAAATCCATTCTAGCTCTACCACACGTAATTACAGCGCAAGACGGCATTGTGAATAAATCCGATGGAGCAGCATACGAATTCGAATTCAGTTAGCAACTGCGATGCGGAGTTTGACGCGTTGACGTGCATACTCATGTTCACTCGTATGCCTCGTAACAAATGTTCCATCTCTCTTCCGTTCTATACCCTTCTCTTTTCTGTGCGCGTACCCACTGAAGTGAGAATTTTTTTCGTTTAGATTAGAAGGGCTGTCAAGGCATTTTTGTAAGAATTCCGTTGTAGCCAGTTGAACACATGCAAACGATACGTCAAAATATAAATACGTAGGAAAAACTGCAGTAATTCGTCAAGATTAGTATTATTTCAAAAGGTTATGAACACCATTTTAATAAAGTTTAAAATTGACCTTCTCGTGGTGCAATACGGTTCAGTTCCCCTTGAATTTTGTGCAATTATTTTGGTAAATGTTGCTAGTGCAAAAAAACTGCACGATTATTGTGCGGTTTATAATACTTGTAGAGAAAAATAGACCGTATCGTAAATTAACGTACCTCATTATTAAAACAGTTCTACCTTAAACTGCACGAAAAGTGGTTGGTAAAAAATTTGAGTTAAAGAGTTTTTCAACAATTTTGTTTATTTTAATTAACAAAAGTTGTGTTTTAACGCATGTGATTGTGTTATACTAGTGAATTATTATCCTTTAAATACTATTAAGGTAAGTTCGTAGGTTTGCATGAGTGTGGGCAAACAATAGGAAGTAAAAAAAATATTTTCGGTTTTGCCCCAAAACTCCGCACAAACTTAGCTAGATAAGTTTCCATGACCTTAATAGGTCATGCTTTGACCATGATATCGATTTAGGCTATGTTTAGAGCTCGTTTTATGTGACTTTAAATAGGTAGAAAAATAAATATTATTTGATAAGGTTAAATGCAATATCCATGCGAAGCCATTGAAAATAAAATGATATTATAAAATTTAGAATGTGGTATCACAGCTAGTGATGGGACAGTTTTGTGTGCAGTTTTGATTTTATCGATAACCTGTTATTGTATACCTTATAAAATATTTTGTGGTAAAACTTGCCCTAGTCGTTTAAAAAAAATTACAAACTCTTATTTAACTTGCATCGTTGGTATGTCTGTCAGCTTCCCGATTCAAAATTTGTAATCCATTTTTCTAAGCACGTTTCAGTTGCACTAAGTAAATTTGATGTTTGTAAAATAATATGGTGGTACTTAACTGGCCTGATGATGGAGCCAGAAAAGTAGGCCATAGTAACCTCTCTACTACATACTTTTACTTATAACTCCTTCGTGTTTGGACTCGTTGAATTCATTTTGATAAGGAATATTAGACCAAAAAGACAAAAACAATATTTCACATCACATCATCAGCCAATTAACGTCCACTGTTGGACAAGGCCTCCCTCATAGAGAGGGGTGTTGCCATAATCCCCACGCTTGGCAGGCGGCTTGGGG
Organism: Agriopis leucophaearia; assembly: GCA_949125355.1. NCBI lineage: Eukaryota > Metazoa > Arthropoda > Insecta > Lepidoptera > Geometridae > Agriopis > Agriopis leucophaearia. The sequence goes on from OX421262.1 coordinate 14,132,652, forward strand.
ATCGCAGTAGGTTCACCGTGTACTATTAGGACGCTGCTGCACATCCTCCGGTGGTTCTGGTCGCAGTTTTGGACATCGGGTATGTCCAAAACAATATTTATTGTCTGTCTAATAATTCATAGATTTACTGACGACTTACAGCGCCCCGTGGTTTCACCCGCTATCCTATAGGAACTGCTATTTTTTCAGGGTAAAAACTATGAGTCAATCCAGAATATAACCTACCTCCATACCAAATTTTATTTTAATCCATTCACTTATTACAGAATTCAGTGAAAACAAACATATTAATACGCAGACTTTCTTATTTATAATAATAGTGTGATAATGTTGTTGTCTACATCTACATAATAAGACAAATGAATAATAACACAATAAAGTTTAATCTTCAAAAAATACTCCTAAAGTAGGTATTGTAGGAAATGTTGTAAGAAAAATCAAAAATTATCGATATCGATAAAATTATGGTAACCACTATTATTGTCAACGGCTTGTCAAGGGCTTATAATTTAAACACGGTGAAATCACAAAATTATCAACAATTTAGACTATACCGGAGATAGGAAATTCCTCCTTTTTTAAAAATTAAAATCCATTCTAGCTCTACCACACGTAATTACAGCGCAAGACGGCATTGTGAATAAATCCGATGGAGCAGCATACGAATTCGAATTCAGTTAGCAACTGCGATGCGGAGTTTGACGCGTTGACGTGCATACTCATGTTCACTCGTATGCCTCGTAACAAATGTTCCATCTCTCTTCCGTTCTATACCCTTCTCTTTTCTGTGCGCGTACCAGACAAGAAAACGGCACATCCGACGCAATTGAAACCTGATGTAGAGTGAGTGAGGCGAATTCATGTGTGATTCCTGAAGCCAGAAACCACATCACTGCAAACCTAACGAAAGAAAACCTCTTCAACTGAGTGCCAAGTTTTAAGAACTTAACGCTGATACATCAGAATTACTCGTAATCGTCTTCACCGTCCCAGACAGCAAGTTTTTTGAAGTGAAAACTTCTTTAGGCGCGTGAGCACTTTTTGGGTGACCGTAAATCATGGAATTCACGTCATCTTCGCGCTGTCACAGAATACATAATACACAGTATCGTGTATTTTAAAACAGCGCCATCTCTTGTACAATAGATGAATTACTACTTAAGTTTTCACTTCTGACGTGCAGTCCTATGACTGATGTGTTTTTTTATGAATCCAAGCGTCAGCATTAGCTAGACAGTCGGTGGTTTCGCAGAAGCTAGAAACGAGCGATGCGCCCGGAGATACACCCCCTTAACAACATTGGGACTACCACAGCGCCTCGCGCCCCAAGGCGCCGCTGCCGGCCGGGACTCGCCGCCGCTGCAGCCGATATCCACACAGAACCAGTTGCATTATACGAATGCTTTTTTTTTCCTGCGCGACAGATTATAGTTTGTCATCAAAACAATAGCCATATCACAAAATGCTGTCGTTCAATTTTACCAAACCATTTCTCTGCATAAAACAAAAAATAAAGCCTTAATAATATCTAATTGTCAAGTAAGACGAATATACAATATGTAACCCATAATATAAAAATTGTTTATTTTGCGTCAGTAATTTAACGAAATCCACTCTCAAACTTTCCCTCCGACAGTTTTACGAAAAGCTCACGTTTGTAAATTGGGGGTAATAAGTTGGTAAATGTTGAGGTTTTACAAAATTTGAAGCAGTTATTTTCAATAATAAATACAGTTACTTTTATAACAAAAACTTGGTTTTCGTCACGGAGTCAATATCCTTTAAGGAAATCTCGCGATTTTTCGAGCTTTATTCAAATACTGCAAGCACTCTTGGCGTCACGCGGCAAGCACCGTGTTAATATCGACAAATATGAGATATTTTTTTTCTTTCTGTACGTAAAAAAATATTTTAAACCATATTTATTAATTACTACGTGAAAACTAGAGGGGGAGGTCTTATCATACACTACGGGTGATCACCGAAGGGGGGAGGGGAGATCTAATTAGAAATCAAGGTGACTATTACTAGGCAATAGCAACAAAGCGAGTTTTACACAAGCGATTGCCTTTACCAAAACGCCTTCACGTTTATTGCTGTTTCTTTCTCAATGTCAAACTGAAATAGCTCACTAAAACTTGTTACACCAGTTTTAGTGGTTTGTTATCAACAAAGCAAACTTAATTCAGACTTAGAATAAGGTATTTGACTGTTATTACGAAACCATCTTAAATAATTGTCTTCTCAAAGGAATATTGTGATTGAATCCTCATAATTTTCTGTATTTGTATTATAAATGAACAGTCAAAATTTAAATTATCATAATAACGGGTTTTTGGCTCCCTTTGACTTTTATGGGACCATGTGACTCCACAAAAATTTAGCCTTTAAGGTGATACGTTTCATGTTTGGCGGGAATTTCAAACAGTTTTTTGTCCTTGTAGCTAAGCCAGGTAATTATTGTAAAATGACACAGTGTTTGCGAAAATTGTTGGTCGTTCTTTACATTATCATGTACAGCAATTAATCAGTAACTCACCATATTACTTACATTTGGCAATAAACTGTTTGAAACAGCAAAAATTTGTTTATTGACAAATGTATGTAATAATGTGCATTGGAGATAAATAACTTTACGCGACTTTGTAAAGAATAATAATCAATTTTCGCAAACATCATGATCGTTTACAATAATTACCCGGCCTAGCTACAAGAACAAAAAAACTGTTTGTAATTTGAATTTCCCGCCAAACGTGAAACGTTTCACCTTAATATACATATTATTGAAAACTTGTTAACTTTGATGTTTTGCTAAATGTTTTTAATTGTTAAGCTGTTCTTGCCAAAATTGTGAACTGACGTTCGAAAGTGTATGTAAGTGTACCTACTTTAATAAATGAATATGACTATGACTATGTCACAATCAAGCAAACAAGTTCTCACTAGCCATACAATTGCTGCCTCTATTACTTGCCTGTGACGACATAAGGACATTCTACCTGCATAGAGCGTTTGCAGTCAAGTCACGTGATAAATGTTTTTTTTTTAATTTTTGTAAATGTTAGGACATAATTTTGTAGTTTTTAGTAATTAAACATATTTTTTAATAATAATCTAGGATTACACCAGTATGAACTATTTTTTAATACAGTCAAATATCCTATTGAATTTAACTTTCTGTTTGTTATTTATTAATAAATTGGTTGGAAAAACTTGTAAGTATACAAACTTACAGGGCACACGGTTTTTTTTTTATGAACTTGGTGACTAGACGAGCGAAGTCGCTCGCCTGATAGCTCTTCACGCTTGCCCATAACAGCTCAACGCCACTCAAAATTTTGAATTTCAACAGTTCAAAACCCTGGATGGCAATGCACTGCGCTCGTCACCCCGAGATATAATGCACGATGCACGATGTTTGGCAAACTTATCAGGCATGTTCACCCGTCTAAAAAACAATACTTGGGCAAAAAAAAAATTTGGTGCCCTAGTTTTTTATTATTAAAAAATAATTAACCCACCAAATCTTTTTTGGGTAAATCTGTTAGCACTGTAACGACGTGCGCAATGTTTAAATTTTGTGACTAAAACATCCCGATGTTAATCAAATATCCGGCTTTATGGTGACGTATCAAATTTTACTATGGTAATCCTACTCGTGGCTGAATAAGCTTATTCGGGAGCCACAGATGTTGTGACAGGAATAAATACTGATATTATAATAAAACCAAGCTTCTTAGCCATTAGCTTCTCCCTAAAGGCTAAGATAGTATGAGAAAGTGTTATGAATATGAATTAGGGGTGTACCTGTATTGCCTGCATAATAGACCCCTGGCATGATAACTCCATTTCCATAATACGAGTTATGTATTCCTCCTTTTTGTTACAGTTTACTGCACAACCTGTGAAAAGTATTCATTCTTGAATCCTTTAGCTTGATTCATATATAACACTAGCAGCGCTACGTGGTTTTCAGCATGCACTGGACCAGCGTGGTGGTTTGTGGCTCATTCTATCTCTCTCTGAGAGGTGTGTGTTTCTCAGCAGTGGAAACATGATAGGCTGATAATGATGATGATACGATACGGTGGCCAAAGTTTAAATAGTATAAAACCAAGTTGTTTTTGTCGCCCTATGGAACTAGAGCCATTAAGAAGCAATTGGATCCATATAGAGCCTCGTCATACATATTTAACCGACTTCCAAAAAGGAGGAGGTTATCAATTCGACTGTTTAGTTTTTTGTTTGTTACCTCAGAACTTTCGACTGGGTGAACCTTTTCGATTCTTTTTTTATTTAAAAGCTGGTGGTTCCCTTGTGGTCCCATTTCAATTTGGTCCAGTTCTGACATCTTTATGAAGTAAATTTTTTCTATTGATAATTATTTACAAGTGGTAGATATTATTTTCGACTTAAAAATCCCCTATCATACAAAATTTATTAACTGCTATTCTTTATTTAGATAGCCATAACGACTAGCGTTATATAATGCGGCAGATTAAGCAAACGGGCTACAATAAAGCAAATGGTCTATTGGGTGGTCCCAATAGTAAGGAATACACAGATGGGATGGGGGATGACGATAAATCTGATAAATGTTATAAAAAATAAAATAAAAATTGATTATCCATTTAAAATTTGCTGTGAATAGAACAGCATATACAGTGTTACGCATATGGACTGTACTAAGCCGAAAGTAGGTAATTCATCATTATGAACAATTTTTACCGTGGGACCAACCCTGAAATTGCATACAAAAAACAGCTTGGATTTATCATCTGTAATGTTATATTTTATGTGTAAATAAACTGAATTTGAAATTGAAGGGTGATTATTGTAAGAATGTTTGTATGTGGAGGTTAAAAAGAACTACAAGGTAACTTACTAAGAACAAGTTGTAGTAGCCGTCTCAAGTGGGAGGGGTCTGCTTTTTCTGCGATATTTACAACTTCTGGTCTTGAGAACTCCTGTAGGCTTAAATTTAAAATTTCTTGGTGATAATCTGCAAGAAAAGTGCATGGTTTTAAATATGTATCTGTTATTGGTCATATGAATATCGCTAGGTAGGTACATAGTATTTTTGTCATATACTATATTCGGTCAAAAATTTTATAGCTCTGAAAGCTGCAATAATAGTATAGGAACTAGAATAGAAACATTCTCTTAATTTTTTTTATTCATGTATGGGCTACCAGCTAGACCGCATCATCGCTTAACATCAGGTGAGTTGGAGGTCAAACGAAAGTCTATTATTAGATAAAAAAAGGAGCAGTTGTTGTCTTCTAGCATATAAATATCTGAGACAAATATCTGGGACATTATTGCACACATGGTCATCTGACCCCAAACTAAGCAAAGCTTTTAATATGGCAGCCAGAGATATATACATACATCACATCATCAGCCAATTAACGTCCACTGTTGGACAAAGGCCTCCATCATAGAGAGGGGTGTTGCATACATACATATATATTTTAAAATAGATATTAACACCCAGACATAGAACAAACACAACTGTTCATCACACAAATATACGTAAAATGTTCTGGATTATCAAGCTTGTACATAATTTTAATAGGTATTTTGGCTAATTATACAACTAATAAGGTACCCGGAAAACTGAAGGAAAGATGAGATGACAAACCAGTGTTAAAAAAATATGGCATGTAAATCTCTGAACTGGGCCAGGATTGGGCCTGTAAGACGGAAGCAAATTGACGGTCAAACGTAAGCCTACTACAAAAAAAAAAAAAAAAACTACAGGATTGGGAACATGATACACAGCAGAGAGCAAACAAATCAAGGAAGAGAAAGGCGACTTTTTAACTTTAAGCTTTAACATTTGAATACATGTTTTTATTGCATAGATCTGGACTTATTGTGCCATAATATTGTTTAGACAATATACCTTTCGCTCAACCTTTCCAAAAATTCGACAATGTTGCAATGGCTGGCCATGGTCACGAGTTCACTAAAAACTGCAGGTGCGTCCAATAGGAAGTGCAAGTATTGAACAATATTAATTAGCAATAAGTCCCTACAGGCAATTAAAAATGTGAAAGGTTACTTTTAAGGATACCCCTTTTTTGTTTCTCATTTCATGTAGGAATGTTGTGTTACTTACCTACTACTCCTTCTAATATTTTCTTCAAATTACTAACTTTCAGTCTCCAATTGTGTCCCACGTCTGTCTTAATTTTAGAATTCCAGGCCGGAGTGAAAAACTCTGGTGCTATTTGTGTGAGGGCTTCTGCTATCGCCACTCCATCTGATAACTCTGGAATCGAAATGTGCACATTAAAATTTTACACATACAGATCAGGTAAACAGTTATGATGCTACACTAATTGGTCAGTTTCAATGTGATAGTTATGTTATATTAATAAAATTTCATAATATCAAGACAATGACATGGTGAGCAACGGTGGCCGAGCAGTAGCATGTGTAGTATATAATTTAACACCACCTGGTTCAATCCTCGGCCCTGTAACTACTCCTTATATTTTAACTAGCTGTGCCCTGCGGATTCACCCACGTGGTGACGATGATGACGATGAAAAGTAGCCTATGTGTTAATCCGGGACATAAGCAATGTCTATTTCAAATTTCATCCAAATCCATCCAGCCGTTTCTGCATGATTGAGTAACAAACATCCATCCGTCCTTCCATCCACCCATCCAAACTATCACATACATGATACTAGCTGCGCCCCGCGGTGTCACCCGGTGGTGATGAAAATCAGTGATGATGATGATGAAAAGTAGCCTATGTGTTAATCCAGGACATAAGCAATGTATATTCCAAATTTCATCCAAATCCATCTAGCCGTTTCTTCGTGATTGAGTAACAAACATCCACCCAATGTTTGTTGATATTAGTGTGATAAGTACCTACTTAAATAAATTTTGTGCAGTTTCAATGCCATCACTAAAAAATTGTGAAGGAAAACATTGTAAGGAATCCAGTCTATCTAAAAACATCAAAAGTTCGAAGACATGATGACATTCAACAACATGCACTGGGCCAGCATTGTGGATTAGGGACCACCATCTCTCTCTCTGCGAGAAAGCCTGTGTCCATGTTGTCTAAGAGATGGTTATCCGAATATTGTTGTCCCTATATCAAAACTGTTTCTTTAATAAGTCTCTAGTGTATTTCCGCTTTGGGCCATTCAAGTATTGCGGAAGCAGAGTTTTAGTCATTTTTAACCTATGCTCCATCTAATCGTCCCAACCATTGGCGAAGTCTATTCGCCCTGTCTTTACTATAACATACACATATAACATTTACATATAAGACAAGGTTTATTTACTGAAATCTAGCACAACATTAGCGGTTTTCTACTAACAACTATCTATAAACTAGATAAAAGTTCATATTTATATTCCATGTTGTAAACTTAGACAATGTATGACTTATACAGGTGAATATGAATGGATATGTCGTTTTCATGAAAGCTCAATCATATTCATTCTCCTTTATTCATGTATCCTTGTTTAAATACCTGCCTACTCTATAATAAGCACATACCATTATACTATGAGAAAAGCTAATGATGACTCTCAGTTCAATAAAAACAAGAGAATGGCGAAATTAAGATCCGTGGGCGATTGCCACAGCAACCATAAGTCCATGAACCCTACTTGTGAGCTAATATACACGATTTCAAGAGCTCGAACGTTATAACAAGCAATTTAACAACAAAAACCGGGCCTTACCTGAGGGAGTTCCATGTTTAGCCTTAAGATCCAGGGTCTTCAACCACTTAATCAGATTGTCGCACAAAACGACGCTGTTGGATTCCATAATTAGCAAATGGTTTGCTTACGAGCTTTGTATAAAGTATCAAAATAAAATAGGCGCTGCTATTTCTGAAAAGGCATTCTAATTCTGGAATTAGAGAGTCAAATAGTATAAAAACAATTATTTTCCCTAGAAGTGCGTGTCGTACGTAATAAAAAAAATCGTAAATCGTAATTCTAGGAAAGTGCTGCCAGTATCTTTGAAAAAAAAGTCTGTTATGGTGATCTCTAAGTGGAGATCTTTCATTCTAAAGTAGCTAACAGACGTGTCTACTTAACTGTTACGGCTATAAAACAGGTGATATTAAATGTTCTATTTATTTACAATAACTTAAATAACATTCCAATAGTAAAAAATAAAAAAACGACATATTAATATCGTTCGCGCAAAACTTTATGAGCCCTCTGAAGTTAGGCGCGAGGCCTCCCCGACGCCCTGTAAAGTCCCTCGGATACCTATAATATGCGTACTGCGCAGCCACTAGGCCTAACTTCAGAGGGCTCATAAAGTTTTGCGGGAACGATACCTAACTACTAAACTGATCTACTAAACCGCTACCAGTGGGAATCGTCCCCAAAATGCTGGCCCCATTACCACGTTGTATGGCAATGCAGTGAGCAAAGAGTGAGCTATAAAATATGTGCACGCCCCTCAACCGTATTTCTTTAGTAGTTAGGCCAAACCCCTAATTTTAATCAAAGATAATACGATTACGATTATTGCGATTACGTTAACAGTTACAGAAAACCAAACTAAAAAAACAGATGGTAACACTGCTTAGGATTGACAATTGACATTTGGTTATTATAATTAATTTTTTTTTGGCGCCAAAATGGAAAAACTTTGTCGGCTTGTATTATTTTCACTTATTTTTCGAGTGTAAATGTGTAATAATGGTGGATTATTATTTATTAAGAGCTCATGAGCGTGCTCGAGTGTAGGCAAGTGGTGAAACATGTCTTTACATAAAACACTGATTTAAACTATCGCGGTTGTTCACTATAGTTATATGATTATTTACGGGATAATTACCATGGTAAGGTTGTGGAAGGAGCTCCCGATATTTCGGCGCAGTTACATGCACCATGTTCACGGGAAGACTGAAGAATGCGGGTGATTGGTCGAACAGTTTAAAGTTAGGTGTAGACAAAACGATCTACCCTCTTTCTTAGTCTTTTGCTACGGTTATCACTGGAACTCGAACCTAAGTCCCGACAAAACACACTCACTGTATCACTGCGTATAGTATTTTGAACACATTTTGAACGCGAACTCATTCTTCATTCATTGTTGTCTTTACATGTTGTTTCCAAAACTCCATAGAAGCCTATTGTAAAACCTCCAACATTTTACTGGGGCATGAGTTTGACTTGACTGTGACTTACTTTGCTTGACTATGACTTGTTTGACGCTAATTAAGATTAGTGCCGTGATTCAAAATAAAGACATGGTCCCATGGCTTCTGTAGCCAGACCAAAAACCCACAAAAAAAAAACAATTGACATTCACAGTGTTGTTTGGCACCTCAAATGTCCTTGTTTGGCACCATACCATAGCATAGCTTGGCACCGACGCGGAAAAAACATGTCGGCTTGTTGTATTATTTTCCTAAACTTGTGTATTTTCGAGTGTTAATGTGTAATAATGGTGCACTATTACTAATTACGTGTTCTCGAATGTGCTCGATATGTAGGCAAGCTATATATTGATATAAAACATGTGTTTTCCAGATTCAGTCTCTAACTTTACTAGGCATGATTTATTTAACGTTAATTAATACCATCTAATTTCTAAACCTTAATTTTATTTCGACTGAAGAAATCTGTAAGCAAGGTCGTATTTTTTTTTTCTCCCCATAATGGTGCTTCTGGCTTCGCGTGATTGACGCATTTGCCAAATACAACTCGTTTAGTGTAATATTAAGGTTTAGAATTTATGGGTAGGGAAACAATACCTACATATGCGAAACTTTGATTGGATATAGGGAAGATTAGGATGGACAGATCAGAGTGTAAAAATGTATAGTTTTAAGTCATTATGGATCACAGACTTATCTGTATTAAAAGTCTGTGTTATGGATCATAAAATCAGATAGAGAATGGTACGAGTAGATTGGAAAAAAAATTGCTACTGAGAATTTTTTTATGGGTATTTTGTAGATGGGTATTTATATCAATTGGGCTCAATTTGGGCTAGTTAACATACCTACATACGATGTTCGAGTCCATTGACATACACCTGAATAATATTCCCGCCTTCTGAAATGTTGCTTTTCAAAAATGTACCTCGGTTCTATAATTTCCCTTTCCCATAATATAGAGTCTCCAAAATGTGATTTCCGTATCCAATAGTTTTTGCCAGCCTAGACAATGATGAAAGATGATGACGAACACCCTGTCTTATACCACGACCTATAGTATGTTGATACTATACCTCAGCACACCCCGTATTTCCACCCGCTATCCCACAGGAACCGTTTTTTTTACGTATTATTATTATAGTTGCGAAAAATCCGCGAGACAACATCTAAATAAACTCTACCCTCTCTCACACTTACCGCTAAAAGCATTTCACAGCGCAACTTTCGAAGTGTCGTAATCCCGAACCCGATATCCCAATAAATCCTGTTTTATTTTTAATGGCAATGGATGATAAAAAACCAATCTAAATAAATAAAAAAACTAAATTACTCGTCAATAACCACTGTTTAATCTTTAAAATACTTGCTTAGAATTATACATGGGAATTAGGAATGAACCAACATTAGGTATTTTAAAATACAGATATGAACAGAAATAAGAACTAGCTATCTATACAACAGTCCATCACTGCAGCAATAAACAACGGCATTTAGAGCCCGTTCACATGACAGACGCAAGTTTTACTCGCTGAGTATATTTAATTCTTGCCTTTGTTTCTATACCCTTAAGGTTGACTTCCGTGCGTCGTGGCCGATCGTAACCGCGCGCGTCTAACGTGCCCGGCTGGACAAGTCTTCGCACTATGAAAATGTATGGCACTGCTTCGTCCGTGCGGCCAACGAGTCATGTCACTCGTATATACCATACCATACATTTTCAAATCGCATCAGCTGCGCGTGTTAGCCGCTTGTTAGACGCATACGTGAGACACGGAAGTCTACCTTTAAGATATTATTGTTAAATGTAAACATTTGTTATTGATGAACGTAAGGTATGGATAAATGCCCAGTTACCGCTTTTCTCAAACATTTCATGAAAATTAACATCTGCAAACATTGTGAATATATCCACAAAGATTTTTAAATCTATGGATATTGGTTCAGCGCTCAAAAACTAGTCAAACCAGCCTTTGCCATCTAAGAAATAAAAAATTGTCTGTACTTAATTCTAATAATAACTACAGTGCATTTTACTGTTTAGTGAAAAATCTTAATTAAACCAGTTTGCAAAAAAACTACATTTAGAATGTTAGAGACGCAAATTAGGTTTAAGATCTATTGGAGCAAGTTCTTTAAACACATTAATTAACACATTAAAAAATCATGGTAGTTAAAAATGTCTATGACATTTATAAAGTTCTTTACTTTGTTAATCTTCTTGCTTATTACATAAAACTCGTTGGCAAGTCGCAGCCCATATATTTGTCTTCCTTGACTGCTTGATTCACAACTCTGGACCACAGTGGGTCCGTGCACAGAAGATGTGGGTCACAGAAAAGCATAACTGCAACTTGAGCTCTTGTGATGGCAACATTTAGCCGTTTAGGGTTCTTTACAAAACCCAGTGTGTGTTTTACATCTTCTGGCAACAACTTTTCAGTTGATCGAACTGTAGATATAAGAATCAAAGGTTTCTCTTGTCCCTGAAACTCTTCGACAGTACCAATCTTTGGCTGTGGCAATCCCATACCTTCAAATAGACTTCGTAGATATTTTATCTGTAAATAATAAAATAATTAGGTATTGCTACTTTGCCTCCACTCTCATTTAGCTACTTGGCTGTAAATATAAAAACAAAAACAGGGTTACGCATATACCCTGTACTAAACCGAAAGGAGGGCATTGTACTCATCATTATGAACAAGTTTTACTACGGGACCAACACTGAAATAACGATTAAATAAATCAGTTAAGCAAATAAATGCTTGGACCAAGTCTATAGAAAACCTAGTTGAATTACCTGTGCTATGTATGGTGTGATGATACCAATGTCATCTGCTGACACATTTCTCTTGAAAATCTTACTGGCAGTCAGTGCTATCATAGTTGCTTCTTGTGGATTGTACCAGGATGGGCTGTCTTCAGCTCTGGTGTTGCAGCCCCTGACACCATGAACATAAATACCTCCAGCCTTTGAATCACCAGTCTCAAATATCCCTGAAGTAACATCTATCAGTTTCTCGATCCAAGGTTGGTTTCTGTCAAGTCTTTCGATAAGACTGCTATCATAAAACATTTGACTCGGCAGTGTCAACACCTCGTTCAAAGACCTGTAATTATCGTTCAGTTTGGTCACCAGTTTCTCATTAAAGCCACTTTGGTATGCGGTAAAATCCTTCTGATATGGAACAGTTTCGAGTATTCTTGACAGATAGGACTCTTCCATGCCAAATTCTTTACCGAATACAGATCCAATAACTGGACCTAGTTGCATTGGATCTCCAGCGAGAATGATCTGTCCATTGTCTTTGTCGGTTAGAGTCAGGGGTATCATTATTTCTGGCTCTGTAGCCTGTCCCGCCTCATCGACAATCACATGTGTAAAATGACCTTTAGGGAAACCTTTATACAGTAGGGCTCCCAATGCATTGCAGGTGCCGATCGTAACACGGTGTCTGCCAAGAAATGAACTCTGACAGTTCAAATTGACACTATCCTGAACTTCTTGCTTCGGTTGTGAAGTCCCTTCTGTAGAGATGTCTACTGTGACGCAGTAAGACTTTATCTTTGGTGGAATGTTGTCAGATTTGAAGTAGTGGTATGCTATTACGCGGACTAAAGAGTAAGGATAATTTTCTTTATAATCTATCAGCCTTTCCGTAATCAAGTTTGCAGCACTATTAGATGGGGCTGCTACCAAAATTCTACTGTGGGGAATGTTTGTCAGTATTTGCAGAATGGTTTCTACTGCTGTGACAGTCTTGCCAGTTCCAGGGGGCCCGTATATGCAGTAAGGCTGGGGCCGACACTCTCCCAATAAAATATTCGACACGGCAGCCTTTTGGCAGTCGTTTAGGGCTCCATTGTACCACTCAATGGACTTTAGACTTTCTGGAGGTATCTGTGGTGGGCGTGTCGTCAATCGACTTGGGAATAATATCTCCGGGCCAAGTTTAGATAACGCCAAATTGATAGCGTGATGCGCTCTGCGGTACGAAGTGCGGTTGAAATGGAATTCAACTGAAACATCAGAGCCTGAGTAATTTTCATGGAAGGCATGGCTGAATTTCAGTAAAATGCAGTTGCCCCTAATTTCATGAATGATGCCTTCATATTTGGAAGCTCTTTCATCCCAAATGTCTTTGACAATAACTCTGTCACATACAACCAGTGATGGTCTCCTCTCTGATAAGCCTTTCACTTCGAGACTCAGATATTCGTGAAATCTAATCAAATACGTTTTTGGCATATCATATTCCCTCATATTTATTGTTTCATGGATTTCTTCTAGGTACAACAATATATGCCATTTATCCAAGTAGTTGTACGTATTTAGATCCTGGTTTAGGAAACTGTATTTGTCCTCTAATTTTCTGAATATTGCATGATAATCTATAGTACGCTCTGACTGTTTGAATTCTCCCAAGACTAAATTCCACATTGTATCTGGTACATAAAAACTCCCCAGTCTTACTGCTATGAAATTTGGTGTCTTTGAGATTTTTCTTCCATGCACAATATCAGTTCCGTCACTTCTAACTTCCTTCATTCTTGAATATTTCTCATTTACTGATTTTATTGCGTTACCAGCAGAGTTGTTGATGACTGCCATTTGTTTATTGACAACATTGATGTTTACAACTCTTTTGATTTTGAAACCTCTGAACAAAATGAGCATGTGCTCTTTGGCTTTACCCAAAAATTTTGGCTGGCAGGTCATAGTGAATGTAACCGTTTGTCCCGGGAACAACCTATAAGGCTGGGGAAGATTTGGAGTGACGCTTATTTGAGAATCTCTTTTTTTGCTGAGTATTATCCATTTGTTGATGACATGTGTCTGGTCGCTTTTGTTTGTCACTTTTAGGCTTATTTGAAGCCTTTGTTGCATTTCTACTTCGAATGATAGAGGATGTGTGATTTCCAGTCTTTCCTCACTCTCTAATTGTAATGTGGATTCATCTTCGTAGTCAACTTCGACTGCAGCATGTTGCGGACTTTCAGATGTCAGTTGTAATTGTATAGCGCGGTAAATACAGTTGTCTTGGTAGCTCTCTATAGTTTTCATCATAACCTGAAGAAAAAAAACAATTAATATGTCATTGGCATACATGGTATACAATTCTGTCACTACTGTTTATTCCAACTCTCACTCATAAACTCGGTATTTATCTTTAAGGTGGAACACTTCACGTATGGCGGGAAATTCAAATTTCAAACAGTTTTTTTGTTCTTGTAGCTAGGCCGGGTAATTATTGTAAACGATCATGATGTGTGCGAAAATTGATTATTATTTTTTACAAACTCACGTAAAGCTATTTATCTTTAATGCACATTATTACATACAATTGTCAATAAACAAATTTTTGATGTTTCAAACAGTTTATTAACAAATGTAAGTAGGTGAGTGAGTATGGTGAGTTACTGATTAATAACTGTACATGATAATGTAAAGAACAACCAACAATTTTCGCAAACATTGTGTTTTTTCACAATAATTACCTGGCCTAGCTACAAGGACAAAAAAACTGTTTGAAATTTGAATTTCCTGCCAAACATGAAACATATCACCTTAAATAATTATCAATTTAAAAAAACCGACTTCAAAATTAGTATAATACGCAATTTCGTTTACTTGGATGATAATATTTTCATCCTAGTAAACTCACAAAAGTATTGAATTATTCTCATAGTTTAAAAAACTAAAAATACGCTTTATAATCGCTAATCCTGAAGATCCTGTTAAGAATAATGAGACAAACTATTTAAACTATTGCATTGTCATCGGTTCTTGATAAGTGTGTGTGTGCCTCTCCGGACTGGCAAAGCACAGTCAACACAACTGGCACATGCAGTAAATTGCAAGATGATCTTGATTGTCTAAACTGGCTTTAGACTAGAATTTTTATCGTGTTTGTTGCACAACAGTTGCAAGCATGCTCTCAGAAAAGTTACTATTAAATTTAGAAAACTTACTTTAACAACTTTGACACTTGGGGACTTTTATGCTTTTTTTGGGGAGGTCTTTGTTCAGCAGTGGACGTCCTATGGCTGCATTGATGACGATGATGATGATGAACTTACTTTAGCTCCAACCTTGGGCTCATAACCAGATGGCAGACACTGCTGGTCAAAATAAATCTTCCTGTCACATAGCCCATATGTCCCGTTCCATTCTGTCACCGTCCCAGAAACGATTTTCAGGCCTAGAGGTCTGAACGCGAGGACTTCTAAAACCTGCAACCAATTTTGAACTTATGTAAAATAACATCACAGTATAATATATACTTTTATTCTACAGGATTGAATAAATAAATATTTAAGACATTTTTGCACACACAACGATCTGAACCCAAACAAAGCAAAGCTTTTATTATGGATAGTGATGTGGGTATTCACACTCAACTTGAAATGATGCTCAAGCGAAGCATTTCAAGATTAACACATATTTAATATCAAACAACATATTATTTATACCAAAACATGTGGTTTTGGTTGAAGTTTCATTCAGATATTGTGGAATTCTGACTTCAGGCTACTAGTAACAGCGTGGATGACGTAGGCTTGTGTCACCCACGTGACTTTTGTGTCTCAGAATGCCATACCTGACAAAGTGTTTTATTATACCATGTGAACAACCCTTTTTTCTCGGCACAAATAGTCGAATATATGAATAAGCAAATAATTATTAGTCAAATTGCGATTCAATTTTGACATGAAGCAAATGTTTTTTATGCCATAGGTGGAAAACACGCAGACAAGCCGCCTGATAGTAAGCGATCACCATCGCCTATGGATACCTGCAGCAACACCACGGGCATCAAGATACGTTGTTGACCGTTAAAGACTATAAATAGCCCTTTTGAAGAACCCCATATTATAGCTACTCGGAAATACCACAGGAGCTCATTCCGCAAATTGCATGTGTGAGGCAAAAAGGAACGCGTGAATGCACAGTGTGCGATTTCCACCGATCTATGATATGTGGATGAACTTTCAGGCCGTGGCGGCCGGTCCGATAATAAAACCGCAATGCTGGCGTCAGATCGAACGAAGCAAATTTACGCTGCTAGTTATTAATAATGCAACATATATTTTAGAAAAATTTTACTAACCTCTGATGACGTTACAACAGAAGGTTTCTGAAGGTGAAGGTTCTGTTCAATTCCATTCTCTTCATCGGACACAACTTTGCAACACATTTCCAGTATGTCTCCTTCAATAGGGACGAATGAGCCCTCTACATCGTCCAGGTTAAATTTAATATCTCCATTAGCCATGTAAATTACACGCCCTTCTCGACTAGCAACTTGTCCTATTAAAGTGTGGTCTTTCTGCTGAAAACGTACTTCCTCGTTTGAGACTTCGTCTCCCCAAAAATTTCCCTCATTCTCAAGTATTCTCACAATGAACACTTGATTGTCTTGTTTGTAATATCCCAAATACAGGACCTTGTCATTGAGCCTTAGTTGATGTGAGCATGATGATGTGTCAAAGTAATGAGCACCATCAATTAATACATAGCTGTTCTTTTCGTCTATGTAAGAGATTATTCCTGCAAACGAGTAAGTGTTTTTAATACAGACAAGCAATTAAATAAAACCTTATTTTGTTGGAACTATACGAAACCAATATAAAAAAAGTGACATTAAACAATTTTTTTATAATACTGAGTGACGAGACGAGCGAAGTCGCTCGCTTGATGGCTCTTCACGCTTGCCCATAACAGCTCAACGCCACTCAGAATTATGAACTTCAACAGTTCAAAACCCTGGATGGCAATGCACTGCGTTCGTCACCCCGAGATATAAGATGTCAAATCTCTGTGTGCCCTGTAATTTCGCTGGAAACATTGCCCTTCAATCCGGAACACAGTAGTGTTTGCTCACTTGGCGGTTGAATAACTGGCAAAGGTGTGGTACTTCCCCAGACGGACCCCTGCAAAAGAGTCCTACCACTACATATTTTTAACCAACTTCAAAAAAGGAGGGGGTTCTTAAACATTGTGGCCACAAAGTTTTATAGCAAATTACGAGTATATTTGAAAAAACCGTATAATTATCTTGCTATCTACATTTTCGCTCGCACTTATTCACATTATTGAAGATATAAAATCAATAAGTTTATATTAGCAAAAAGTTACCAAAACCAATATTTGCTGACTCTACGCAGAGACTCTAGTTAAGATCCAGTGATAACATTAGCAAGACTACAGCCATCTTTTGCGCCTAAAATAAAACAAAGTAATAAACATGTTTAGCTAACATCGAGCTTATAATGGATGTCCATTCGTCCATTTGTGATAACGCTTGTGATAGCAATCGCGTGTTATCTGACTCAGGCGCGTTGGTGCGAGTAACTAAATGGAACGGGATGGTACGCAATCATGATCACAAACTGACATCCATAATAAGCCCGATGTTGGCTAAACACGTTCTATAAAATTTTGGGTGCAGGAGGATCAGCATAAAAAAGAGGTAGGATCATTTTGTCTGCAACTAACTTTGAGCTAAAGTTGAGTTTCATCTACAACCTAATCACAGTAAATATCCCCTTAATAATCATATAGCTGAGTCAGGCTATTTAAACATTATTTGTATTACCTGTTTTTCTAAAACAGCTTTTGTTGTTAGGCGTTTCTAGAACGGGATTCTCGCTTTTATCGAGAAAATCATTATTTTTAATTGCTTCTTCAATCTGCAACTCGGCAAGGTTTGTTTCAAATGTATCCTCATCATCCTCATCCTCATCTTCATCTCGAGAGAGTAAATAATTGACAAAAGAAGCAGCATATGCAAACATTTTTGACGTTTATTGAACAAAACCTTTATCATATTCAAATTCCCATTCTGTAGACTTAAGGTAGTCTAGTTCTTTTCTAAGAGTTTGAATTCTTTTCTGGTGCATCTCTTTTTGAGCATTCTTCAAGGATTGCTCAATGCTGAGACCCAGTTCAGCATGATTTAACGACTGGTCAAAATTCTGAATTCTGTTTTGTGTGCTACCCTAGAAATTGACATAAAACATTTGTGAAAAGCATCTTGCATGTGTTTGGCAAAAATAGCAACAAAATGCAGCTTAAAACATAGGCAAGAAGCATAACTTTACCCAAAAGAGAAAATAGAAAACAAAGACCCCATTGAGAAATTAGTCAGAACAATAATTGCATTATACTGGGTTACGCAGAAAGGGTGTAAAAAAGTGATAAAATAATATCAGCTATTCTGTACATTTTGCGAGTGTGATTTTCTATGGAACAGAAGATTTTGCGATATAAGACTTGCTCTTGAAGTAAAAGTTGTATATAATGATGGGGTCCCCCCTTTTAGCTTAGTACACCATTTCCCCGTAACCCTGCATATCTTCACAACACCATGACCAATTTTGTTCATATTTAAATTTAAAATTGTATTTGAATATATGTATAAACAAACAAACGCCAATGTGCAGTAGGTACTCTGGGACCTTAGCTTGTTACATTTATAAATTCATGAAAGATTAACTTATTTTAACCCTTGCTTCGTTTTTTTTTCTAGTAATTTTACCTCAAGCTTTTTAAGACGCAATCACCCTTTATCCATATGAGCAGATTATTGGATGTGTGTGCCGGTATGTGTATTGTAGTACCAGGTTAGCGAGTGCTACTAGGAATTTAAGTACCTACTGAAGTTGTAATAAATATTGTGCTGTCCCATACCTGCGGTGTTTCTGGTTCAGATGTAGAGTATATAGACTGTGACACATTGCTCGAAGTAGACATAACAATCAATATTGTTGCTGCATGTATGATGAGAGGTTTGAGTTTCCAAAGTAATCGTGTCGTGTTACATCAATTGTTGATAATAAAAGGCACGATAATGTATCTGACTGGCTAAGAAACTTCCCTTGGGTTATATAATAACGTAAAAAGACTAACGGTGCACAAAACAAAGTTAGCCGAACATACTTTCACCTTTATCAGCAATTCAGCAAAGAGAAATAAGAGAAAGAGAATACAAAAATTTGTCAACGGTGGGATGTCTAATAGTGCACAACATCAATCAAAGAGATGAAAGAGAATACATGATATTTGCCAACACGATATTGTATGGCATATTAATGCACAGTATGATAACTGGTGTTTAATTGAATATCATGCCTGGCATGATATTCAATGTACATGTACTTGGATGGATCTGCCTTTAAACTTGAGGTAGTATCGTTCGCGCAAAACTTTATGAGCCCTCTGAAGTTAGGCCCAGTGGCTGCGCAGTACGCATATTATAGGTATCCGAGGGACTTTACAGGGCGTCGGGGAGGCCTCGCGCCTAACTTCAGAGGGCTCATAAAGTTTTGCGCGAACGATACCGAAAAAAATCTGCCAAAAACTGAAGGGGGCAAGGTAAATGTATTGCACACATATTCTTACTAGTTCTACAAACGCACACTTCAATATTAAGCGCACACAACTGCAAATGATGTGATCAAAAGAACGACCAAAGGGGGGGTGTAAATACCAGTAAACAGTAGGTAAAACGCTTCGAGTGCTGTACAATCGATGTCGTACTATACTGGCTGTCAATTATCGGCTCGTGTCTATAAGTGTCGTGTCTATAAGTGGGGGGCTTAGTAGTGTTTTTTAACGTCATGTAGTTGCTGATCGTCTCGTTCTTTTGACCGAGAGCACAATTCTTGATGACGCTACTAGCCACTCATAATCTCTCCACTATTGGCTCCACGTAGTTGCAGTGTACGCAGCGGCCACACCCCGGTAACCACGTCGATCCGTGGGCTAAACCTAGTGGAGGGGGCTGCTCCTTTCAGCTAATTCGGGTGATCCCCCGTAAAGTACACAAAGTCTACATCGGCGCGGAAAGCGGACACCGTCGATAGGCAACTGCTTCCGGTGACCGCGGCGATGGAGCAAGGTGATGTGATATGCCTTAAAGGGCGTCAGTCAGGATCTTTTTATGATTGGCGGCCAACGCACTGCATCTCTCCTACCACCGGTCGTACCAGTTAACTGGTCCATCGGGTCCTGGTAGAATGGGACGAGAGAGTGGGTTTGCACCAGCGCAACCGCTTACTCACTTTAAACAACTCACGCGCAGATGAACCTTGGCTAGATTGGACTACGAGCAAAAGACCTATGGCGATGGGGAGATGGTGGTGGGAATTTCGGATCACGGTGTGTCCGGTTCTTAGTTGTTTCCCTGCACATAGGCGGTCAGATGAGAGTGGTCGCTCCTGGATTCGATTGGGGCGGGAGGACGGGTTCGGCAGCACATCTGACGACTAAGCAGCCCTATTTAGGATCGCTCTGCTTACCCCTGCACAGGGGAGGGGCCTAGAAAAGGTGGCTCAAACATAGTCCGCTTCACCCTTCACCCGGATGGCAAACCGCGGTCATCGGGCACCGACTTAATCGCGGTCGAAAAACGAATAGAAAATTTAAAAAACCTATATTACAATCTTTTAATATCGCAACTTGGAATGTACGAACTCTTTTGGATAATCCCAGTAACCTTTGCCCTGAACGGAAGACTGCTCTCATTGCCAGAGAACTGCAAAAATATAACATCGATATAGCTGCCTTAAGTGAGACCCATTTATCAGATAGCGGTGAACTGTGTGAAGATCGCGGTGGGTACACTTATTACTGGATAGGCAAACCCTCACAGGAGAGAGCAAGTAGTGGAGTAGGCTTTGTTATTAAAAACAGCATCGTAAAGACACTCGTAGAAACACCTAAAGGTATCAATGATAGACTCATTACGCTTCGACTTCACCTCAGCACCAACAAATACCTTCACCTAATAAGTATCTACGCCCCTACCATGACGTATAGCGATGAAGACAAATGTCAATTTTATGAAGATTTGAGGAACGTTTTGAAAGGTATACCTTCCAGTGATAAAATTATCTTATTAGGTGATTTTAATGCTCGAGTTGGCTCTGAACACCATGTCTGGAAACAGGTCCTTGGACAACATGGAGTCGGTAAATGTAACACTAATGGAGAACTGCTTTTATCTCTATGTGCAGAATTTAATCTATGTGTGACAAATACCTTCTTCCGTATGTCCGATAAGTATAAGACATCTTGGATGCACCCACGCTCTAAGCACTGGCATCTGATAGATTATGTCATTGTGCGCAGGGCTGATTTGAAGGACGTGCTTACGACCAGAGCTATGCGGGGCGCTGAAGGTTGGACTGATCACCGGTTGATAAGGTCAAAAGTCCGTCTCAGCTATAAACCGCCTCGCCGAGCAAAGCATAAAATTCCAACACGGCTGGCCTTTGAAAAACTAAAAAATTCTTCTAAAACACAGGAAAGTTTCAACACCAAGTTCAACTCAATATCATTGGATACTGCGGGCTCAATTGATGAACATTGGCGCACCTTATCGCAATCAATTCACAGTGTAGCCCAACAAGTAGTTGGAAAGCCGGAGAAGAAAAATCAAGATTGGTTCGACGACTCCGATGCTGAGATCATGGCACTCGTCAAAGAATCGAGGCGTCTAATGAAAGTCTCCACAACCAGCACTCAGCGAAAAGCTGTTCAACACCAGCTCAAGTCTAAGATTCGGGAACTCAAAGACCGTTGGTGGATGATGAAGGCGTTAGAATTGGAACACCTTGCTAACATTAAACAACCAGGTCTCTTTTTCCAGTCCCTGAGAACGATCTTTGGCCCACGTTTTAAGAAAACTTCACCTATTTACTCACGTGATAGATCGAAGCGGCTGACTGATCACAGCGATGTACTAAGCCGCTGGGTTGAACATTTCAGTGAAGTGCTAAATCCAGCTGGTCACGGCGCAGATCTCACCTATATAAATGCTCTTCCGACTCTACCATCATCTCCAGAACTGGGTGACCCCCCGTCTTTTGAGGAGTTTTTTGATGCCGTTAATCGACTTAAAAATGGAAAAGCCGCAGGCTCAGATAGTCTACCAGCTGAACTCTACAAATATGGTGGCCCCAGTGTTCAAAATGGTTTATTTGAGCTTGTGCTGCGAATCTGGGATACAGGCGAAATTCCTCAAGCCTGGAGGGACGCCACTATCTGCAAATTATATAAAGGGAAAGGTGATACCTCTGACTGTGGGTCATATAGGGGTATTTCGTTACTCAGCGCGGCTGGTAAAGTACTGGCCCATATTATTAATCGTCGGTTGGGGAAGTTGGCTGAGCGCATCTTGCCTGAGAGCCAGTGTGGGTTCCGTCCGGGCAGAGGTACGGTCGATGCTATCTTCATCGTCAAACAGCTACAAGAAAAGTCTCTTGAACAACATCGTCCACTTAATATGTGCTTTGTCGACTTGGAGAAAGCTTTCGACCGCGTACCGAGATCTGCTCTCTGGATCATTCTCACTAAGGCTGGTTGTCCTGAGAAGTTTGTTAACTTAGTGCGCCAATTTCACGATGGCATGGTGGCCAGGGTGCAGCACGAAAACGACTTCACAGACCAATTTTCAGTAACCAGTGGCGTTAAACAGGGTTGTGTGATGGCTCCATCTCTCTTTGCCCTTTATTTTGCTACTGTACTGAGGGATGCCTATGGCGACTCTACTGGACAGATATGCCTTAACGTTAGGACTGATAAAGGCGTTTTTGACCTGGGTCGATTTAGAGCTAAAAGATCGGTGCAAGAGTTCTCGATTGTGGACGCTCTTTATGCTGATGACGTATGTTTGATGGCCAGTGATGTCAACAGCTTGCAGGTTTTCTTGAATCGACTAAACGAGGCTTGTCAGCGGTTTGGGTTGATCATAAGTGTTTCCAAGACCCAGGTGCTTAAGCAACCTGCACGTGGTACGACATCAGACCCAACGCCGGTATCTTTAGATGGTAAAGCGCTCGAGGAAGTAGCATCTTTTCGGTATCTTGGGAGTTTTATACGTAACGACAACCGCCTTGAAACCGAAATATCCTCACGCATTGCTAAGGCTGCGGCAACTTTCGGAATGTTACGCAAAAGAGTTTGGGACTCGCATGATCTGCGGTTGCACACAAAGATTGCTGTGTACAAGGCAATAATTCTACCCATAATGCTGTATGCCACCGAAACTTGGTGTCTTTACAAGGGTGATGTCAAACGCCTAGACACTTTCCACATGAAGTGCTTAAGATCAATTCTTCGTGTAAGGTGGCAAGACCGAGTTCCAAACTCCGAAGTTTTGAGAAGAACAGAGCTATGTGGCATAGAGTCCTTGCTAATTAAGGGTCAACTGAGATGGTGTGGACATCTTGTACGTATGGATGACTCTAGGTTGCCTAAAGCTGTCTTTTACTCGCAGCTGAAGGAGGGAAAGCGTACACCTGGGGGCCAGTACTTGCGTTACAGGGATGTCCTGAAGCGCCATCTCACCGCATGTGACATCCCGTGCGAGGGTTGGGAAGAGCTCGCGCAACAGAGGCGAGAGTGGCGCAGCTCTGTTCATAAGGCTGTTAATAATTTCGAAGAGAAGCGAATACAAGACCTAGATGCTAAACGCCTTATCATTAAAACCCGTCCGAAGCCTACCTACACTTACACATACAATGCTGATGGTCAGTTGCATTGTGCGCCTTGCAACAGGACCTTTAAAACTAAGTTTGGTTTTGCCAGCCATATACGCGCTCATAACCGGCGCTAGTCAGGTTCGCCGTTGACGGACACGTCAAGGAGGCCGATATATATATCTATAAAGTACGGAAAGGAAAGCAGCCAGTATTGTACAGCCATGTACATGGCAAAAATCCATGTTTTATCGGACTGTACTTTATTATGCCATATTTTATTATGTCGGGCAATACCGGCCATCTTTTATCGAAAGGACCAAAAACTCAGAAAAAAATAAATAAATGAAAGCGTTATACCTACTGTTTCCCCTTTGGCATTTACACCCCCTCCCCCTGCCCTTGGTCGTCCATTCGTATACATTTTGATAACATCATCTGTATTTGTGTGCACTCAATATTGAAGAGTGTGCTTGTAGAGCTAGTAAGAATATTTCAATGTGTGCGTACATGTTTATCTCGCCCCCTTCAGTTTTTGGCAGACTTTTTTCAGTACTAGCTCGAGTTTAAAGGCAGATCCAAACTATATATTATCAAAGGATGCACTCATTGCACGAATGCATCTTATAGATAATAATAAATGATAATTCTATCGTAAGACGAGGCGGTATAGCCTTAATGGCTTTAGCCTGCTCAGATATGGGCAAGATTGTGTAAAAAAAAAAATTTGAAAAGAAAAATTATTACCTATTTGTTTTTTGTTTATAAATTAATGAAATATGGATGTAATAAATGTATTCATTTTATTCTAAAGAATTGCACTGAGTATGGTTTCTGCATTTTTAATTGAACTAGTTACCTATTTTCATAACAAGACAAAAAGAAATATAAACAGTATCCGTAGCCCCTGGCTTCATCTTGTCCGCTACGCCCCGAGCCATATTGGTCTGTCTGTGCCGTTCTCCTCGTGAGTAATTGTTCTGTGATGCCGTGGCCCCATACGGTTACTATACTCTTTGCCCAAGCCAACCAGGCACCGTCACCGTACCGTACATACCAGGTACTAGGTGCTATTTAATTTAGCGTGCTACCGATCGTGCAGCTTGCCTGCGCATGACCACATCTGAGGACAACTCACTTCGCTGATGTAAATGGTCATTGATGTAATGTTGTGTTGAATTATTAACATTTTTGTGGTGTTGTAGCTAGTCTGTGAGCTGTATAGACCTTTCGATTCGCAAAATGAGTGACAAGCTTTTTGTTCGTGGCGCTGATGACGATTTTTCCCTGCGATCGCCGTTTCTTAACGTGCAAGAACTAGGGAATGTCCCACATGTGGAAGTACCATCAACAGCGCAGGAGTACTTGGTATCTGTAATCGCAGAGCGTCAAAACATTGAAGAAGTGACTCAATGTACTGTAGACTACAAACAATTTAGGAAGAATCAATCATTATTTTATGATCAGGTATGTGCGATATATTATTTCTTTTATAAAGTTATTTAAAACTATGACAGTTATTTTGACCAAAGTTTTTGGTTTCAGAGTTCAGAACATTGAAGTATAAACTCTACATTGCCATAGATCCCGAATTGTTAATATTTTAGCCATTGTCACTCAAAAGTTTTATATCAGTGAAAGAAGTTAGTTTAATAGTTCTAAAGATTACCTATTACAAACATGCTAAGTCACACCCCAAGCGGCATGTCAGTGCAGGTCTTATCACCCCCACTTTAAATTAGAATTAAATGCTAAGTCACAAACAACTCTGTCATCATAATAAATTATGGTATTATTTTCTAGGAACCCCTGCCTCAAGTAGCAGATAAATTCAAACCAACAAAAGAGTGGCAAAATATACAAATTGCAGACTTCTCCGACATTCGAAGTTATATATCTCGCATGCGAAACCAAAAGACAGAGATGGGCAGAATCAAAAAACTTCATATTAAAAAAGGCGCTGACATATTTTGGTGGAGAAATCTATTCAGTAAATATAATCCGAATTTGTCTATTGTGCTTGGATTCACAGCTGCTCAAATAGACAATGGTCTAGAAAATTTACTAAAGTTGATGAAGCTTACTACTCCTGGAGATACTATAGACCAATACATAGGTGAATATTTCTGTCTTCCATATTTATCATAAACTCTGTAGTCTGCACCAGATTTTATGGTTGATCTTGTTAACTATTTTTAACCCTCCTTCCTCCCTTATCAGTGAAAGTAACCAAAGCCCCTGTTGTGGCATTAGAGACTTGTGAACAGTGGCGTAGCTAGGTAACCAAAGCCCTGGTGCAAAAAAAATGGGGCCCTATCTAAACTGGGTTAGGTTTTATCAAGTAAAAATATAGATACTCGGTACAAAGCTACTTTATCATCAGCTCTTTATTGTGCTCAAAACTACTCACTACATGTATGTTAATAAGGGAAAATGTTTTCGCAAGTTCAATTTGAGGTTCGCTGGTCAGGATCTGAGGGCCCCCTGAGCTTCAGGGCCCGGTGCACCGCACCACCTAGCCCTCCGATAGCTACGCCCCTGCTTGTGAAGTTTCTTCAATGTGTCCTAAACTTAATCGTATGTCTTATGTGACCTTGCAGTGCAGCAGCACATGCTTCACGGTTTTGTTTTCCTGTAGACAACCTCGGCACAGACAACTACCTGTAGCGTCCATTTTGTGCAGCTGATATTAAATCTTACAGTGATGTTATGTTACCTATCATTAGATGTAGACTTAGTTAGGTGTTAACTTGTAGTATGTTATTTACTTATCTATTGATGCGTAGAAAGCTTTTGCGTACCTCATATGCGAGGAGCATTAGTATAATTTCAACAGGTTATTTGCTTTTTGCTGAAATAACTATCATTCAAATACTTCCTCTTTGGTTGACGTAAAAATTATCATTGGCCTATTCCCATCTACAAGGATGATATATGTAGCGTCCAAAATACATTTGCGCTCATTGCCAAATATGTCGAATTAAGAAGCCAGAGATGCACTCACATTTTATGCCACATACCTTACATCACTTGGGGTGTGATTAAGATAATGCAGGAATGCATGGCATGTGCAAACGCATTCTGCCATGCCATCTGACCTTTTGCGTGTGGTACTATTCGTTCATTGGTGTCACAACAAGTTTCTTAGTGAGCGTTACAATAGCTCTGTCATTCAGTTTAGTGGTATAGTGAAAAACATATATGAAAAATTGAGACATTAGAACACGAACGATAACTGTACTAAGGCATATCTCCCTTGTTTGTCTGGTCGGAGGTAATAACCCCCTAATCCACATTAGGTGTTTATATAATACTGGAATGGCCCTTTATTCCAAAACACATTACATTACAATAGCATAAATTTACAGTATATGTTACTGTTTACAGTTATAAAGCTTGGTGTAGACTTACTTTCCAATTAAAATATATGTACCTAACTACTGTACTTACAAAATTTAGAACTTTTCTTCAGGTAAATGGGTATATGCATCATTAATATGTCTGAAGCCTCCACTGCAGTCTGACACCGTTAGCATCATAAGGAATTTAGCTAAACAATGTTGGACAGTGAGGTAAGCATTAATTGTTTCTAGAGGGTTACATGTAAAGGGTGTACTAAGCCGAAAGGAGTCTATAATACTAATCATTATGGTTTTTTTTTACTAAGAAACCAACCTTGAAATGGTGGAAAAAATATCAGCTGTTCCATAGAAAACAGTCATTGACAAGCTGATTTTTTCGCGATTTCAGGGTGGGCCCTGTAGTAAAAGTTGTTTATAATGATGTGATGAGAAGAACATAATTATGTATACTTCTTTCTACACTTCATTCATTCATTCATTCAACATTTAAAAGCGTAGCTCTTGTCTGTGGAGTAATTTCCAGGCTTGACGGTCTTCAGCCAGCGTGAAAAGGTGAAAAACCTTCTTGTACGACATGACATTGCCTTTTTTTGGTTTTGTCTTTTTTACCTTTTGACATTTTTTCTACACTTATAAAAGGTAAATAAATTACCTTACCAAAGTTTCTTGACTGTTTAGTTGCTTACAATTATTATTTTTGCCTTATAGTAAACTAGCTGTTGCCTACGACTTCGCATGCGTAGATTTACATAAATAAAGTTTGAACCCCTTTTTGCCCCCTTAAATCTGCCCTTTCTTAGTGTGCTCCTCAACGGGCAATGGAGAGAGCTATGCTCGGAGTTTCTTTGCGCGATAGAATCCAAAACGTGGTTATTCGCCGAAGAACCAGAGTCATCGACATAGCTATTAAAATTTGCAAGTTGAAGTGGCAATGAGCAGGCCACATCGGAAGAAAGGTTCTTGAGTGAAGACCACGAACCGGAAGACGCAGCGTAGGTAGGCCTCCCACTAGATGGACCGACGACATTGTGAGTTTCGCGGGCATCCAGTGGATGCAGATGGCAGGATGTCGTTCAGTGTGGAGGTTAAAGGAGGAGGCCTATGTTCAGCAATGGACGTCTTCTGGCTGATGATGATGACTACTCCTCAAGACCTACCTGACAAATTTAGCTTCATAGGTCAAGTAGTTTTCGAGATTATGTGATGAGTAGTCAGTGAGTGGTATTTTGCTTTTATATATACTATGATATATATATTTTTTATGATGAAATGGTCTAAGATGGAGCACGCTTGCCCATGAGGTGCCTATTCACTCTTGCCTTGAAGAGACCCAGGTTGTACTTTATAGGGAACACCGAGGCTGGGAGCGTGTTCCATTCCTTTGCATTCGTACTAAGAAGAAATTTTGTAAATGCTGCGTGCGGACTTACCAAAGTTCCTGATAAAAGGATGGAATGACTATAATTTTAGCCTGCCCCATTTCACTAAAGTAGAGAACAAAGACCTCCCTTTCCTAACGTTTTGCGCGATTTAGGAGTAGTCTTTCGAATAGAAGTCAAGTTCCTTCCTTCGTTTCCTTCTGGTCTTCCAGAGGTTGGTTATACGTTAGTTTTAATTTGTTTTCTATTTTTCATTCTTGATTCTTATTTTACAGATCACGCATAGATCCAGAAAATGAGAATGCAACTAAGTTAGCAGCCCCGCTGACTTTAATGATTTGCATAGTTGGACGTTACTACAGACAACTGGACTTGGCTGATAGTATAGAATAGAAGTTAGTAATTTTAAATGATTAAAAAAATATTTTGTATGGTGAATTTACTCTGACTGAAAAATGTTTCTATTAAGGTGGAATCTTTCATGGCAAATAAATAATGTCATGTTTTTGATAATCTGGCTTTGGCGTAACTAAACTTTCTACGAGCGACTAACAGTTCAGAAAATACAATGGTGGCATTTTAACCCTACTCAGAACTCATTGCCTACCGATTTATCTGTAGAGTTGCCCAAGTGAAGGAACTAAAAATGTTAGACGGCTGCCAGTATTGTTAAAAAAATACGATGGTGGCTCCCTCGTTCGCCTCCACTAATAAGTTACGCGCACTGCGAAAATGGCCTCTATTCTGGCGTGGTCTATTTTATGTCGGACTCAGCTAATGTGAGAAACAGATGTCTTTTAGGGTTTTGCAAATTTATTTTCGTTGTCTATGTCCTTTATCTGTACTGGTAGTTTATTATATTTTGATGGACATTGGATTTGAGCTGGAGCTATGTATTGTTTGTAAAGGTTGGTTAGATTAATTTATGTTTATAGTTAGACCTTATTCGATAGTTTAGTATTTTAGATAGTTCGGTCCCTTAAAAGTATTGATGGATCGAAAGAAATATTGATGACTGATACGTAATTTTCCGTGCTTTGGAGGTAGACCAAAAATGACAATGCAGAAAGGATTTTTCTTGTTAAGGGAAAGGTTGAAAAAATTTACTAAGTGTCCCTTGCTAGGCCTGCAGAATTTCTTAATTATGATTCAATTCAGTTTATCTACAATGTGTATTGAAATGTGCAAAACGCTGCTGTTTATGCTAATATCCAAACTACTTATATGTTAACCTCTCTTGCGATGTAGATCACTTTTAAAATCTGGCAATAAGATAGTATTGGCATGTAGATACTGTGAAAAATGTATGTATCTGTGTTACGAATGTTAAAATAATTTAAAGGTGGCATTTAAACTATAATAAAATACATGTATTTATTATTATTATTTCTTATTACAATTATTACTAAATATGAAATCTCGAAAGCATCTATTTCTCAAGTTCATAGCCAAAGTAAAGTCAGTCATAACGTGATTATTAAGATCACTGTAACACTTAGGGGTATTCCTTGTCGTCAACATCAAAGTGGACGCCGAGTTGTTGACGAATGTTGTCCTCAATCTTCGCCAAGATGAGACTCTCCCTGTGGTCCATGCGCGAGGATTCAATGAGCCCTGAGAAACATCGCACTCGTATTATAAATGCAGTTGTAAAAGTGAATCTTTGCTAGTCAATGGACTGACCAAATTTCGATTATGATGTGTAAATGCACCAATGCTATTAAAATTGCTAGAAGGAAACTGTGGCCATAGTACGAGCACTTGCGAAAAAGTATTCGTTCCGTAAACGATAGCAAAATGTATGAAAAATTTAACAGCGCCTCTATCGGACGTAAAGGGAAACTGAATTCTCGTACTGGTAACATTAGGCGAATGGTCGGAAAGGTGGACAAAAAATTTGTTGCTATATGCCATATTAAAAAGTTAGCTATCTACTATGGAGTTACTCAAAGTAAATTTTATGGCAAACTCACTGTTATTGAGGCATTTAGAGGTTTCCAACATTTCATAGACTAATCCGGCGCTGTTGCCAAAGTTGTATGGGATGCTGGACTCGTGTAGCGGGAACTGTGACTTCTCTTCGTTAATGGTAATCTCGGTAGGGAAATGGAATGGGTCTTCTAGCTGCAAAACAAACAAGTATAAATAGATTTTTCTAAACCCCCGATAAAAGATCTGGAAATCTGAATAGATTTTTTTGAATCAATATATTTTCACCCCCAATGTAAATCTTCATATAGTTAGCATCGATCAGATGGGTGGACTGACCTTCACCATAAGTTCTCGTTTTTGCTCGTCTTCTAAATTGAATGCTTAGGGACAAAAGATTTTTGTGCGAAGCGTCATAGAAGTCACTTTTATGCCGTTTAGTCGGTCATGGTCGCCCTAGAGTAAACTTCATCCTCTCCAAGCCCTGATCGAATTCTTGACATGTTATACTTGAAAGATTATGTGAACTCTCATACCATAGCTCGCCCCTCTGTTCCGACCACAACCGCGTTGTTCCACAGCTTAACATTGGCGTGAATGTTCAGCACAGCCCTTCTTCCGCCTTCATAGTCCAGCACCACAGTCTCCATGACATCCTTGCCATCGCTATCGAGGTCCCCAATCACTGACACCTTTATAGGCTCGTCTTGGAATATGAACTGTGCAAATTGAACTGTGTACAATCCAAAGTCCATGAGTGCACTGCCACCAATTGCCCTTTTCCTGAAAATATATATCACATTGAGGTCCCCGAAGGTTGATAAGGAAAACTTTCTATTATTTAAAGAGTCACGCTTGCAAATTAATAAAATTAGTTGGGTTTTTACCTAAGCTTTCCAACGGGAGCAACAGGAATACCGAAGTTCGCTTCCACGAATTTTACTTCGCCAATTTTGCCTAAACTAATTTCTCTTTCCAAAAATTTGTAGGCGGGTGAACACCGGGACCACACGGCTTCCATGAGGAACAGCTTCTTTTTTTTCGCTAAGTCGATCAAGCTCTTCACTTGCTTGTAGTTCATGCAGAGTGGCTTCTCGCAGAGCACGTTTTTACCGTTCTCTAGGTAAAGCTTGGATAATGCGTAGTGGTCAGGGTTTAAAGATCCGATGTAAGCGACATCTGGAAATAATTTGGAAGTCTTAGGTTACTGCTCTAGTAGATAATTGACGGGGTAGCTCTTATCACAATATTATAAATGCAAAGTTTCTGTGTAAGTGTGTATGATTGTTTCCACTCGACTCCGTAACTGTAGAACAGATTTGAATGAAATTGAACAGAGGTAGTTTATATCCTGGATTTGACCTGGACACAGGCTTCTTTTATCCCGGAAAGATATACGGTGCCTGTAGGATAGCTCGTAAAACCGTGGAACCCCTAGTTATCTATAAATCTAAGCATCAAAATATCGTGACTTTTTTATTAATAGGCTTCCGTGGCCAACCGTTTTGTTTTGGTTAAGCAATGATGCTGTCTTCGATGGAGCATGCTTGCCTAGAAGAAACCAATTCGCGATTTGAAGACACTCTGACTCGGAACACAATTGATTTAGCAAATTTGTTTGTCTTATTCTGTTCCTGTCCTGTTGTAAACAATGTTGAGCCTGTTTGTTATATTGAGATAGCATCATCACTTCCCTCCCAAAAGTAGAAAATAGGAGAAGGTATTGCGTGCACTAACTTACCAATATCATTACTCTTAGCCATAGCCTCGTACGAATCAAAAACCTTAGGGATTTTGTGCAGTTTCGCGAACTCAGCTGCCTTCTTAGAGTCTCTGGCTGCGATGCCTGCTAGTACGATGTCGCCCTTGTCCTTAAAGGAGTTGAAGGCGTTACAGAAGTCATGGCTGATCATGCCAGCGGTGACGATACCCCAGCGAACTTTGTCTACCATCTGTAAATAAAAAAATACTAGGTTTTGAAAAGCCGAAGAATAAAAATGATACAAGTATTAAATAGTACATTACTGCATCGACAGGCAATAGAAGCATTTATAAAGAAACGTGAAAATGTGGACCGAGGTGTAGCCAAGGCAAGTTTTCGTGAGTGCTTAGATGCTCAGTTGCCGCCCAGGCTTGTTTAGTACTTTTCTGAAACATTGCGTTGAAATGTACGTAAAAATATACATAAATATTTTTGTGTAACTTTCACGTTGCCTAGCAAACAAACATCGATATAAAAATATTTCCAGCAGGCCTAGCACGGGCCGTGGAGAAAATTTCTTTCCACCTTTTTTATCCGCGCGTAGACGCGACAGAGCTGGAATATAGATAAATTTGTCTCTTTCTAGCGGGATAAAACCGGTAGAAAGACAATATGTCCACGGCCCGTGCTAGGCCTGCAGGTGGCTATGGCTTGTACTATGAGCCTATCACAAAACACCGTCTGGTTTAAAAAAAAATCACGAATAAGTTAAAAATATTGCACAATTATAATAAAAAATACCTACTTTATGTGTTCAGATTTAAGATAGTAGCCAACTTCAACTCGTATGAATTACGGAAAAATATAAGAAAACTTACTTTGAAGCTGTTTAACTCTATTCTCAAGCACAACCAGCTAAAAAATGCTAAATATGGATGTTTGCAACCTTTATATCTACGTGCCGTGATAACATTATCAAATTCGTGCGTGGTAAACAACATCATAGGGTAAATCAGGCAAAATTGGACAACTGTTATTAGATTGATATTTAAATACACTTTTTTAATCGCGTTTGGGTCCGCGTTTGACCACTAACTCGCTTGTTGGTAAGCGACGATGTGGCCGAAGATGAAGCACGCAAACTATTCATGCATAAATACCTAGATTATATATTTCAGAAAACAAGGAAGTATTTATACTGATTTAGAGGCTCAGAGCAAATATCAGTACTATTTGCTCTGAAGTTTAGAGGAGGGTTATCTCCAGATCTCATATTTAACTCAGTTGAAAAAATCTGCTGTTCCATAGAAAACGGTCAATGACACCCAACAAAATGTATGAAACAGCTGATTTTTTGTTCGCGATTTCAGGGTTGGTCCCATAGTAAAAGTTGTTCATAATGATGAGTACAATGTCCTCCTTTCGGCTTAGTACAGGGTATATGCGTAACCCTGTATGCCATTATTAGTAGCATTCACCTAAGCAAATGGTCAGTAAATCAATAAAAATGTTATCACAAAAATCAATGCTATCAAACTGGACCATAAGTTCGAATATTGTTTGCCATTCAATAATCAAATATTATATAATATTGTACTAATAGACGATTATTATGTAATCTAATATTTTAATAAATCGATACCAAACAAATACCTAATCGAACCTATGGTCCGGTCTGATAACATTGATAAGTTATGATAAGTACTTACCTGTATTGTACATACCTTTAACCTGTGGGTGTAGCCATGCTATTATTATACTATTTTGAGCTATTTATCCATAAATATATAGAGCGCGAATCCGACTGGCACTTAGGCGGTAAGTGCGAGTCGGATTCGCGCACCGAGGGTTCAGCAGCCAAAACATGTGTTATATTTCATTCAGTTCGGGACACAGCTTTGGTAGCTTGTAGTTGGGATCTTTAGCGCGCGACCGACTCGCACTTCATCATCATTTCAGCCATAGGATGTCCACTACTCGACGCAGGCCTCCCTCATCGATCTCCAAAATGGCCGGTTGGCAGAGGCCTGCATCCAGCGTTTCCCTGCGACTCGCACTTGCCTGGTATTTATTGTTTTAGAGTGATTTATAATCATGCCATATTTGACGCTTGGACAAACCCCCACTTATTTTTTTCTTTTTAACCCCTGACTCAAACAGGGTCCCGTTGCACCCTTTGTGTACGGAACCCTTGAAACGAATTGAAATCGTTCCAAGAGAACAACATTATGTCGGTCAGGCGATGTGTTTTGATATAGGAACGATATTTTCGTGCGAAACCACACGAGCTATTAAAAAATCGAGCGTCATGGCAGAAAACAAAACTATAAACACGTACGTAGGTACGTACATATCGTACGTACGTACGTACGTGTTTATAGTTTTGTTTTATTGTTTATTGTATCTCTATTGTTGGTGGGTACGTACGTACATATCGTACGTACGTACGTACCCACCAACAATAGAGATACAATTATACTTATTTCATGTTATCTATATCTCGATGACCATTTTGACCAAGTTTCCAGTATTGAGCTGATAGTTATCTATTTACTTGGGTTAATGGTTAAATCAAAATTCTTTACCTCGATATTCTTTATATCTACTTTTTGTAGGCTTGTATTTAAATGCCTATCAGAAAAAACCACTACACCAATTCTACTTCCAAATACATTCAAATGACTGCCAGTGGCGTAATAATACGGATGGATAGGTATGGGCAGAACGTGCAAAATGCCACGGGCCCCTAGCCTAAGAGAGCCGCGAGCACAGAGGATCCTAACATTTATTTTTACAAAATCGAGTAAAAAAATTGTTTTGAATTAAATTAGTTGAAGTTACCTACTAAAATACCGTACACATTTTTGATTGATTGAAAATAAACTACAACGTTGGTTGAGATTCTTTACATTGAGGGAAGGCCCCATCTGATGATTTTGCCACGGGACTCAGCAGTAGATACATAAGTACGCCACTGCTGCCAAAAACGGATATAACGGATATGCTCACAATATGTGGTGATTTTTTACCGACTTCCAAAAAGGAGGTTATCAATTCGACTGTTAATATTATTATTTTTGGTACCTCAGAATTTTCGATTGGGTGAACCGATTTTGATGATTCTTTTTTTATTTGTAAGCTGGTGCTTCCCGTGTGGTCCCATGTCAATTTGGTCCAGTTCTGTCATTTTTGTGAAGTGGGTTTTTTATATTGATAATTATTAACGTGATAGATTGTGGATGCAGCTCCTGATTTTTCGGTAGTTACATGCCGATATCACGGACAGACCCTAGCTTACTAAAAAAAACGAAATAAGGTAAAACTCTTCTCTCTTCCAAGCTTTACTATCCTACCATTTAAAAATTTTTGGAATGCGCTGTGCCTGAATGAATCTACTTAGCAAAATATTGCAATGACAAGCGACCATTGTCGATAGAATTTTATTGGAATTTGATAGATAAATAAATAGACGCGCCTTATCGAACACAATGCTCTTTTCTTAGCATCAGGCGTCTGCATGTCAAAATCTTTAATCATCGTGATCCATGTCTACCGCAATAACTTGAATGCATGTGAGTTGAACCTCTATTTGAGAGGAAGCCCGTGTCCCAACAGTGGGAACATGATATCATCATCAGCCAGAAGACGTCCACTGCTGAACATAGGCCTCCCCCTTTAACCTCCATACTGAACGACATCCTGCCATCTGAGGGAGGCCTACATACGCTGCGTCTTCCGGTTCGTGGTCTCCACTCAAGAACTTTCCCCATCGGTCATCAGTCACATCGGGATCATGATATGCTGATAATTATATGAATGTGAGTTACCATAAACGGAACCTATTAATAGCGTGGTATGCCCCTTTGTTCCTTGATGTAAAATGACGCTGCGATTCTTTCACGTATGGAGTTCACAAATACTAGAATCTACAAAACCATAAAATAATACATGTTTATATACTTATCATCATATTTTATTTCTTAACAATGTAACAACATCAAAAACACTGGTGTAAATAAACTCTTATAAAATTTAACATTTCCGTAACAAGTTTTACTTATTACTTATAGTATCTATATTGGTATTATCCCTGTATTTTAAAAGCTGCTCTGATAGGACCGGTGGGAAGTTTAGAACTTTCTAGAATTCCCTTAAACTATCAACTACAAATTATTAAGGATATTCCAAATCGTCGACATCATAGTGCACGCCGACTTGTTGACGAACTGTGTCCTCGAGCTTTGCCAAAACGAGACTGTCCTGCCACGTCATCCGCGGCGACTCAGTGAGCCCTAGAAACAACCAACAAAAGATTTGTTTAAAAGGTTTATTGTTTCAAAAGATTATTCTGAAAATCGTCATGGCTAAAGCAAGTTACTTTGATCTTATTTGAAGGAATACATCATCATCATCAGCCAGAAGACGTCCACTGCTGAACATAGGCATCCCCCTTTAACCTCCACACTGAACGACAACCTGCCATCTGTATCCACTGGATGCCTGCGACTCTCACGATGTCGTCGGTCCATCTAATGGGAGGCCTACCTACGCTACGTCTTCCGGTTCGTGGTCTCCACTCAAGAACCGTTCTTCCCCATCGGTCATCAGTGCTTCGCGCGATGTGGCCTGCTCATTGCCACTTCAACTTGCAGATTTTAACAGCTGAGTCTGCTGCTTTGGCGAATATTACGTTCCGGATTTTATCGCGCAAAGAAACTCCGAGCATAGCTCTCTCCATTGCTCGTTGTGTGACTCTGAGTTTTCTGAGTTCCGGGTGAACAATACAACTGTAATAGAATTATGTAGTCTTAAGTAGCCCAAGCTTAATCAACCTTTTTAATAGTCCACTGCTGGACTTAGGCCTACCCCCGAAAGGGCGATTGGGCCATATCCACCGCGGTGGCCCAGTTTCGGCTTGGTGGATTCACATTTCATTCGCACACGACATTGAATTTATTCTCCATAAGTATGTAGGTTTCCTTCACCGAAAGGCCAGTGGTTTGAAAATAATAAACTGCAGAGCTCATTGATATGGGCCCGAGAGTTAAACCCGCGACCTAAGTCTAGTGGTCTTCCAAATGGGCAACCACGGCTTTAAGTAGCTAAAGCTTCGTGCAAAAGGTATCTTACTATTTCGAAATGAAATCTTGTAATACATTCCAGATATGACAGTATTACAAAAACATAATTGTTGGTCCTTCGAGCCAAATCTTTTTACAGTCGAATGTTGCAATAGATCATTGTGAAAAGTACGAAATGTGCGGGAAATCTTAAGATCTTAATTCCTATACAATTACATAGGGATCTTAATATTGGAATCGTAAGTACCTTCCTTGATGCATCTAGAAACTTCTAGAGCTTCAAAGACTAATCCGGCGCTGTTTCCAAAAATGTACGGGATGCTCGACTCGTGTAATGGAAACGATGATCTATCTCCGTTCACGTGGATGACTTCAGTTGGGAAATGGAACGGGTCTTCCACCTGAAAATAAAATAATGTCTCTTAGTAACGTGTAGCCTTAAGAATGCAGGCAAGTCGAAATTTATGCAATTTTATGATCATTGTATTTGGGATGGAAGAAAAATCAGGGCGATAGGAAAAAGTATTACAATTCCATTTGGCATAGATTAAATCGGACAAGGTAAATTCCTAAAGACCGATATCCACCAAAGCTAAGTTGGGAGAAAATTTGTCAATACTCGTTCGTTAGTTACGTATCTCCGCTTTTCCATTGAATATCATAATTGTGCGTAGAAATGTAAAGATGAGAGTAGAAAGCGGAGAAAACCTCTTTTGTTTCGGTTAAAAATGAATGGCGCGGCTAATTTTTTCAGCCAGCGTAAAAGTTGTGGTCATTATGAATAATAATGATAAGTAAACAACCTTTAGGCTTAGTACCACCGTTCCGTGTAACCCCGTGTAATATTTTAGAACCTTCCCACTCAGCTCTGCTTTGCTGGAAAAGTGGAACGCCTTTTACGAGTACATACCGAAGCATGCCCCTTCGTCCCGACCACTGTCGCCTTATTCCAAAGCTTCAGTTTAGAGTTTATGTTGAGCACAGCGCGCCTGCCGCCTTCATACTCCAGCACCACCGTGTCGACCAGGTCCACTCCCTCGGAGTTGAGCTCTCCAAGAGCTGTCACCTTCCGTGGCTCGTCTTTGAATATAAACTGTGCGAACTGGAGCGTGTAGATGCCGATATCCATCAATGCGCTTCCGCCAAGTTCCTTCTTGCTGGAAAGACGACGTAATATCATGTTATTTTCCGCTTATATCAGAAATATCGAGGCTGTATATCGACAGAAATTAAAATTATTTTGAATTTTGAACATGATGTTCAATACACGTGATAAAATGCGCCAAATATTCACACATTTTTTGTCACGACAAATCTTGAAAAGTTTGTATCTTTTTCTTGTTTCATTTTGTTAGCCTACGAAATTCAAATACCTCAACACCGACACGCCGTTAAATAAAAAAATGGTAAAATACATATTTTTGCTAAGTCAACGTTCTAGAAAATTAAGACGTTAGTACATCGAAATACAATACAAATAGAGTCACAATCGTGCCAAAAAAAAACCGAACCAAAACTCAGCGTACGCTACGCATTGCGCAGACTTTTTGGTTAGTTGTAAGGCAACCGCGATCTGACTACAGCGCCGCGCGATGCCAGTGCTACGATGCCCTATCAGACAAGTGACAATGAACACTATGCGACATAATGTCAAAATTAAAGTAAATGTGGCATTGTGAACTATATAATTGATGTCTAGGTATGTATGTATAACGACGCTCGGACGTTTTTTGACTGTTTTCACTTAGGGAATGTAACTCTATAGGTATTGTATCTCTATGCGTTAGTAAGACCCTATAATGTAATTTAAGTTTCTTGCTGAGGACCAATAGATAACCCTGTAGGTATTTAGGTTATAAGTTACTAGCCGTCCGCCCCGGCTTCGCACGAGTGTAAGCTCGGCCTTCGGCCTCGCTACAAAATATAATATAGCCTATGTCACCCGGGGATAGTGTAGCTTCCCAACAGTGAAAGAATTTTTCAAATCGGTTCAGTAGTTTCGGAGCCTATTCATTACAAACATACAAAAATAGGTACAAATCTTTCCTCTTTATAATATTAGTGTAGATTATACTGTTTTACTAAATAAGACATCGTGATCAGGTAATCTTTTGGTTTTTTAGTTGGTTTAAAAGAATTCCCCATCGAATAAGGTAAAGTCATTGCAGTATTATTTCCCAACCAGCAAATAGCTTCAAAATATTTTTTCCTTATAACTATTAGCACTTGCACCTAATTAGCATTAGCACAGAAAAACGTAGGAAATATTACATAATATTCAATCTAAGTAGGGACTTAGATTGAACATTGTATAATATTTCTAAATAGGGACTTAGATTGAACATTGTGTAACATTTCCTACGTTCTTTATTACAAAATAGGCTTACGTTTGTTTGCCATCTCGCCTAAATAAATATTAAGCGATGATGTGGTCTATGATGGAGTACCCTTACCTAGAACCGGATTTTTGTAGAAAGATAATTATGTACTTCATTCACATTTGTTTAAAAGCGGCTCTCTCATCAATTCATCAATTAATTCATCATAATCGATTCATCAATGGAGTCTATTAAGCTCATTGAATGTAAATTGGTTACTTATTGCACAATTGATATGACCTTTACTTATAGTTTAAAAGTCATCTGTTGTCTCAAGATATCTTTATAATTGTATTTGAACGCGACTGGATAGAGTAGTGTTTATTCACCCGTAGACATATTGTACAAGTGCTATCTGCATTTTAGCACAATTTCCGATTCTCGATTGTTAGTCGTATTTTTGCCTGCTTGGCCAGCTATTAGCAAATACCTATTATCCACATAGGTAAATGATTCGTCTAGTCATGGACTAGTGTTATTTTAAACACGATAAATAAGGAATTTTATCATAACGCTGTCATTTCTCGTCAACTACATTATGTAAGAACCACGTGGCAATCTTATCTTCTTTATGATAGTGTACATTCATATTTTACAAGATACGTGACTCGGAATATAACTATTATCTCACCTTAGCCTATCGACTGTGACGAGAGGAGAGCCGAAGTTGACTTCCACAAATTTCGGGTCACCAAGTTTTCCAGATTGAATTTCCTTCTCCAACGCGATGTAGGCTGGCGAGAAACGGGACCAGACCGCTTCCATAAGGAACAGCTTTTTCTCCTTGGCGAAGTTGATCAGGCTCTGAGCTTGCTTGAAGTTCATGCAGAGGGGCTTCTCGCAGAGTACGTGTTTGCCGTTCGCCAGGAAAAGCTTCGCCAAGTCGTAGTGATCAGGGTTCAAGGCTCCGATGTATGCGACATCTGAAGTTGTTTACTTTGTCGGATTAAGCTGATATTAGTTCAAGACATACTCCACATTTGCTAAATTAGCATTCAAAATTGAATCAATGCTCCTTGGTGGGCGGTTCAGGCCACAGGTTTTTTTTTTAATTGTTTTTAGCGCAGCTCCGGGTCCTTGCCCTTTGTCAAGTTATACAGTTTGTGTCTTTAACTATTGCAGCTATAACGTTTAAATAATGACAATGTCTGCAGGTTTGTAGCTGGACATTTTCTCTGTAGATGAGATCATGCTTTGTAGGGATACCTATGCTGCCCTCATAAGTCTAAGAGTGGTAACTCAAAAAAAAATAGATTTCTGTTTTTTCGCACATCTGATCGCTAAAAAAATTTCGCACCAGATGGACTAAGCACAATAACCGTATCTACATTGGAACATTGAAATAACACAAAAAAATATTTTTTTTCTTTTAAAACTCATAGTTGATTGAATCAGGCGTTACTTTGCGGAAGTCCATTTTCAAAATTCTCGGCCAAGCGCTCGACGAGTCAACACGTCCTGAGGATGCCTCGTGAAGAGGCGAAACACGTGTCGACAAAGTGCACTAAGGAAACGGGTATAATTTATTACTTTTTTAAATTCAATTAAAATACATGTAATTCCAATTAATATATATTTTATGTTTCAGAATTAATACATTTTTGTTTTCAGATTTAATATTATCATATTTCATGTGACAGAATTAATTAATTTTTGTTTCAGATTACTTTAATAATTTTATAATTAAAAATAATTCAGAATTAATTAATTTTTGTTTCAGGTTACGTTAATTTTCAATTTATGTAATTAATATTTTATATCAGGTTAGGCAAAATTAATAAAATTAACATTATCAACAAATATTTATCACAAATTCCTTATTGTACTTGAAGCGACGTAGAAGCGGAATTACACTAGAAATTCATCATTACAACAGTTTTTAAAACTCATGTTTAAAACCTATTAATTCTAAACGAAATGACGGTATCTCATAAAAAAACAAAAAGCAAAAATATTGGATTTTTAAACATATATTGGTCCTAACATAGGCACATAACTAAAAATAAATTAAACTATATGTCATTACGGTAACGAAAAATAAATTTTCACAAAGACTCGATTTTCTCTAAATACACCTAGGTTTAGATACCGCTCTTGGGCTTATGAGGGCAGTACGGCTCTCTCGTTTATGTCTCAGATGTGTTTATCTACTCGTACCTTATTTTATTACTTACCGATAGCATCACTAGCAGCAAGTGCCTGGTACGAACTGAAAACTTTCGGTATCTTGTGTAACTTCGCGAATTCAGCTGCTTTACTCTCATTCCTGGCTGCTACGGCTGCCAGCACCACGTCGCCTTTATCCGGGTAGGAATTGAAGGCATTGCAGAAGTCATGGCAGATCTTGCCAGCAGTTACGATGCCCCAGCGGATAGTCATCTGTTGGTATGAGAACAATAGTCTAATAGATGGTTTTCATTCGAAAGCATGTCGTTAAACGCTAATAGTTACGAGTAGATACAGGAATATTCACTCGCAACAGAACATTGATAATAATAAATAGTTTTAAATTGAGCTGAATTGAACATAATAATTCTCGCCAGTGCCGTAAATAGAGCTGTGCCCAGGCACATGCATCAGGCATCATTTTTCCACTATTTCACGCCCCGCCATCTACCTCCTGTATGAATCCTCTCCATCCTAAGGTTGCCTGGAAAAAATCGCTCTCAGCGATAAGGCCGCCGATTGTTACGCTAGTTTGTTTTTTGAAAGCTATTTTATCGTGTAATATGTAACTTGTGGTGTGAACAATAAAGACTTTATCTATCTATCACATGGCGCAGACCCTGGAGGGACGCAGAAATTACCAGATCCGAGCCAAGGTTTGTTTTCAAGGGTGCAGTTATAGAAGCTCGCACCGGGCACATAAAAGGCTAGTTACGGCCTTATTACGGCACTGATTTTCGCGAATGCTGAACTAACCAGTTTCTTTCTTTCAAAGTAAAAAGTTTGATGAAATAGTCATGGAATCTTCATTTAGATACAGCTTGTAATTTGCAAAGATATTCAAGTGTACGCCACAGCATTGTGTTATGGCAGCGTTACTTGAGAGCCAGTAGATGCCGCTTGTAATATGATTTATGATCTTGATAAAAGAGATAATATGGTGTGATAAGATCAGAAATATACACACTAACCCAGACAGATTAAGGTATGAGATATAAAAATTTAAAGCAATGAACTCTAATTACTGATATAAAAATATAGTGAACTTGAATTTATTGCATGATTAGTATTGTAGATTAGTTAGGTCGCTACTTAGTCACTATCAATCATACATAGATAATAACAAATATATAATATGTAATGTATAATGGCTCCCACAAACTCAGGGTATCCTACTGTGGGAGCTAGGGCCACACATAAGTTATTTTATTTCATTTTATTTGTTTCTATTCAATCTTGTTTTATTTGATAATTGTATTAAATTTAACCTAAATTTAGAAATTAAGTATAATATATCTTGCATGAATTTTTTACTTAATAATGTAATGTAATAAGATAGCATAAGCTGCAAATTTTGGTCAACCAAATTAATCAATTTATTATTATACTCATGCTGCACACCTAAGATAATTTCACATTCAAAATGTACACACATCATCAGCCAATTAACGTCCACTGTTGGACAAGGCCTCTAGGGGTGTTGCCATAATCCCCTCGCTTGGCAGGCGGCTTGGGGATCGCAGTACGTTCACCGTGTACTATTAGGACGCTGCTGCCCATCCTCCAGTGGTTCAAAATGTACAATGTTAAAGAAAAGAAAAAGTATCTAATTGAGAATCTTCCCCTTTTTCAGAAGTCGGTTAAAAATATGTTAATCAAATCAAATAATATCGTCAGCTCAAATCTAAGTTTTGCCTCTGTGCGAGACAGTGACAAATCTATGCAATCTACGCCTGCAAGAAGAGATACCCACAAGTCGGCGCGCGCCTCGAAACTAAATAATGTAAGCGACAAATGATAAAACTCCAGGTTACTCAAGAACCATTCCAATTTAATAAACGAATTCACATTATGTCTATAAATGGACACAAAAATATAGAAATAAAAAACCGACTTCACCAGAATTGGAAATTGAAATGGGACCAAATGGGAAGCACCAGCTTGCAAATAAAAAAAGAATCATCAAAATCGGTTCACCCAGTCGAAAGTTCTGAGGTAACAAACAAAAAAAAATAAAAAATAACTGTTGAATTGTTAACCTCCTCCTATTTGGAAGTCGGTTAAAAATAGGAATTTTCAAGAACTTCTAGATTCGGAGAAAAACTAAAAAAAACCTTATAGCCAAATTCTCAGAATACAGAAAAATTATTATATCGCGAAAAATATTACCAACCATGTTTGAAGATTACGTACCTATACCTATACTTAAGTATACTTAATCCTGAGTAATTCTCGCATTTAAAAAGTAAAAAACACGCTTTAAAATCGCTAATCCTGAGATCCTGGTAAGGTTAATGGGATTGGGATTCGACGTTTTGAAGTACATATTTGAAAATCAAGTTCAAAGATTCCGTCACACACATACGTACATACTCGTACCAAGCTAATAAAAGCATGTTAAAATGGTTTATACCGGACTAATTGTTGATTAATATACCAATGACAAGAAAAGCTCATAATCGTTACTTTTTTTTTAACGCGAAGAAGTTCGCGTTTGGTAAGCGACGATGTGGTCGAAGATGAAGCACTTAAGTTAAGCAATACTTAAAATTGCTCTGATAACTTTTTGCTGATGGAAATTGGCAGACATGAATACAAGACAGAGCAATTTTAAGTATTGCTTAACTTTAATAACGTTTATGAGTACGGCCGATTCACTATTTTTAAATGTGTCAAAAAAGGTCTATTATGTAAGAGTGCTAAGCAGCTGGACCCGGGTATGTCCTAAAACTGCGACCAGAACCACTGGAGGATGGGCAGCAGCGTCCTAATAGTACACGGTCCCCAAGCCGCCTACCAAGCGTGGGGCAACACTCCTCTCTATGAGGGAGGCCTTGTCCAACAGGACGTTAATTGGCTGATGATTTATGTGTGTGCTAAGCAGCTAAGTTTTAATTAATTGAGCCTAAGCTAGTTACAACTATACTAAGCGCACACTAAGATACCACACTGCATTCTATACTAGACTACTAGTGCTGAAACAACACAATTATGAATGGGAGATGATTTGAACTCTACAAAAATAATACAAACATTTATATCGTACCTCTGTAAATATATCTACTTATTTCACTTCAACAAATAACAGAAGACTGGAGCCGGTAGATAAAGAAAGAAAACCACAAATAACTGTGGTGTTAGATAGTAATTTATCATATCGTAAGGCTATCAATATTATATTTACGAGTGCTTCGCAACGTGCAGTTATCTTATTGATTATATACTAGCTTGCCCGTGCGGTTTCGCTCGCGTAGTGAAGCGTAGTTTAACTGTACCGAGA
The DNA here is from genome assembly GCA_949125355.1 of Agriopis leucophaearia. NCBI lineage: Eukaryota > Metazoa > Arthropoda > Insecta > Lepidoptera > Geometridae > Agriopis > Agriopis leucophaearia. The sequence goes on from OX421262.1 coordinate 14,177,580, forward strand.
ACCAGGGGCCTTACCCCTAGCTCGAAAAGTTGACCCGCATAGGTGTTATTTATCTAAACGGTACCATCAACTATGATAAGCGGCAGTTGTTTGATAGCCGCCAAGCTTTGCTATTTTCGCGCACACACGCATAGTAAAACGGTTTTTCGTCCATTCAAGTTAGACGCTTTTAAACGATGTAGCTTAAATGAGTTGGTTAATTTTAGGTACCTATCAGGTACCTACTAAAAGTTGGCTCGCAAAAGTGAAGCTAGGGGTAAGGCCCCAGTTGTCTGGATAAGTCTAACATAGGTTTTAAGCAACTTACTAACTCGAAATGTAACGTACTAAGTATGTGCTTTAAATAAATTAAAAACAAAAAAAACTACCTACTCCCGTGCCGCATCCGTCCCGTAATACACTCTACTTCCGTTCCATCCTTTCCGCTCCAGTCCCGCAACCGCATCCATCCCGTAATCCACTCTATTGATAGTCTTATACAATGTTATTGTAAATAGATGCTACTACTATAATATACTTGCTGTTGGAAATATTTAGATAATCTATTTGGCAGTGTAATAATTCTCAATATAAAACACCGACTTTTACACCGACAGTCCCGTTAGCTAAGTTGGTAATGTACCTGCCTTCTGCGCTTGAGGGTTGTAGAACAAACATTTGTGTTTGTTCTATGTCTGGGTGTTAATATCTATTTATGCATGTATTTAAAAATATATATGTACGTATATTAGTCTCTGGCAGCCATATTACAAGCTTTGCTTAGTTTGGGGTCAGATGACCATGTGTGCAATAATTTATTTATTTATTTTCTTATAAAAGTAACATCACAGAAAAATCCAATACGTGAATGTCCCAGATATTTATTTATTTATTTTTATTTACTTTAAAATTAGTAAGGGCTCTTATATTATTGATTTTGCCAAATCAACAGGCGCTCGAACAATATACTATTCGTATTAAGAAAAACTACTCCAAAATTTTATGAAATTTTTGTGAAACCACCTCAAGAGCTTCTTCATCACAATAGATAATTATAAATTAAAAAAAAACATCTTCAAAATTAGTTATATACGCAGTTTCGTTTAGGTACTTATCGTAGATGACAATATTATGTGATCAAAGTAAACTAATTTTTCAGGTATTTTAAATTAAAAACTAAACTGCTGTATCGATTTTGATGCATTTTCTATAGGACCAATCTACCCTTTCAAATAAAAAAAGAAATTTCTAAATCGGTTAGTAAATGACAGAGCTCTGAGGTTACAAAAAAATCATACAGGCCAAGTGCGAGTCGGGCTCGAGCACTTAGGGTTCCGTTAAAATTTTGAGCATAGCGTGAACCGAAAAATATAATTATTGTTTCACGATCTCTTGTACGCCGAGCCCCTCAACGCCACTACAACTCTACAGTCTGCGATTGGCCTAAAGGTCATTCAGTATCTACCTACATTACAAGATAATACTTAACAACTTATCATGCTTGACCCTTGAGTGACCAGCAAATAATGATCATACATTTCAGATAGATAAAAAAAAGTGAATATGTAATGTATAGCACTATGAGTATAAATGCTAGATATAGTAATGAACATTAATATTCCAATTCACATTTTTTTAAATCTATCTGAAATCTTAAATGCTAGCATTTATACTCATAACTAGTGCAATATTTTTTTTCACCTGTCGTCATATATAATAAGGGCAAGTGCCTTTAATAACTAAACAAAATATTAGCTAAAACTAACACTAAATAAACAGGGGTGCGTTTACGGCACTTAACCAGACTAAAACTTATACTAGATGAACGTCAAAACACCCGTTTTGGGACTCCACGAGGTAAAAAATTATACCGACGAAAATTTAAACTGCCCGTTTACGGGCGTCCGCTGGTATAAGTTTTCGTCTGACTAGATTAAATTTTATCTACCTTTTGAGGTCGCTAAATTTTCGCCTGCTGTCAGATTGACAGCTGTTGAGGAGGTTAAGCTGTTTTTGATATTATTTTGTTCGAATCTTTTTGTTGTAGATGTTTAAATTTAAAATAAAATGTTATATCTATATAATGATAGATAGATATTTGATATTTTACTATTATATACGATTTTATTTTACTATATTTTACTTGACATTTATTTATTATTGAATTTGACAGCTAGTATTGACATATATGACATAGAGCTATGACGCCGTTCAGCGAACCTCCGTTAGTTTAATTTTTCACCGGTGAAAAATTCGCCGAGTCCGTAAACGCTCCCCAGTTAAGACTGTCCATAGACCGTTGAAGGTCAAAGACAATCCAAATGCTCAAGCCCACTAGTGCTATTAATATTACATATTCCCATTTTTTTATGTATCTGAAATGTTAAATGCTAGCATTTATACTATTACTAATAGCACTATGAGTATAAATGTTACATTACATTATCTTGTCTATCAAGTGCAAACAGATCAATAGATAACTTTGTTTTTCATTGGGAGCGAAAATTAAATAGCAACAAATCTCAAAGTTTTTCCATTATAGCTTTTCACCACTTTGATCATAGTCAAACATTTAACGAGTGTCTGCACAATTCTGTCAAGCATTGGATTCATGCAAGCAATCTTTTACCCACTCTCAATAGCTTAATATCCGTTGAATTATCAGTGAAGTCTGCATGTTTGTTATTACAGATAGTACACCAAATGTATTCATGATATTATTACTAGTTAAATTACTACTAAAGTACATACAAAATGAGCATTGTTAAATAGAAAGCGACCATCGACGAAAAACGCATTTTGTGATACGGCCGTTTAAAGGTTTTTTTTTGTTGCTACTTCTTATACAGGTAATAATTGATCTAACTGTTATATTGGTGTTAAAGAATACATCAAAGGTAACAAAATAAAATATTTAAAATTACAGTATTAATTTATTTTGTAAATATTTTTTCGACTATAATTTTAAACAAATTATAGTTGTTTTCTGCTTTTTGCAGCAATTAATAATTTTGTGTTATGCAGATCGCGTCTATCATGATGGTCCCTTTCAGTTTATTAGGTTTTAGACGAAACTTGGAATAAATGGATAGCCAAATTAATGGTTTTAATGTGCAAAATTAAAATAAAAGTCTCAAAAACAAAATAGTCTCATTCAACATATATGTACTTAAATTATAATTTTATTAGTTCTACTGAGAAGTCTCAATTAAAGTTTTGAGTCTTGACAGGTATTAACCACACTGTGAGTGGCATATAGTTGTATCATGCAAAATTATTATAATTTGCCAAAACTAATTTTGTAGAACTAGACCATTGCGGTGGTCGGCTACTGCAAATAAAAAATTCGAGATTCGAGATGGGGGCGATAAGTCCTGAAGAAATTCGAGATATTTCTTATAAATATTATTTGCTGAAGCCAGCCAACTTCGATAGTCGGTTATGCTTATCACGAAATTTTCATTTTTGGATATTTTGCTAGATCAACTGGTCGCATTTAACACAGAAAATTTACGATAGTGGTAGGTGTAAAGAGTAAAGTAATATACAGGGGTAGGTGGTCTTTTTTTTTTTTTTTTTTAATTCTTATCATGCGATCAGTCTTTTGACTATAAGCAGATGAGGTGTAGGGTTCCTAACGTGGAGGGCGCTGCTCCCATTGAAGCCAGCCCTTTCTTTTGCATAGTCAGTTTGTCTGACTGTCCTGGTCGAAGATGTCCCGCCTCTTTTTGAGCCGGCGTATGGTTTCAGGGATAGTTAGTTGACCCGCAAGTTGATTCGGGTGTTTTTCTAGTCTCAATTTGTAATTTGCTCCATGAGTAACTATTTCTTTCTCTACCATAGCCATGTTGAGATATTCATGGACCTCTGTTGTTCTGATAAACCATGGTGCATTTGAAATCTGTTTGAGGATATAGTTTTGTGCCCTTTGTATGGTCATGATGTTTGAGGCACTAGCAGAACCCCACAATTGTATACCATATGTCCAGATTGGTTTAATGATGGCTTTGTACACAAGAAGCTTTTTGTCCAGTGACAGTTTTGAATTTCGACCCAGCAGCCAGTAGAGACCCCTGTATTTAAGGTTTATTTCGTCTCGCTTGGTCTGAATATGTTTCTTCCAGGTTAATCTACGGTCCATGTGCATGCCCAGGTACTTTACTGTATCACGGTGTGGTAGTTGGATACCATTTAGAGTGACTGGAGAGCAATCTTCTTTTCGGAGGGTAAACGTTATGTGAACAGATTTTGATACACTAGCGGCAATTCTCCACTTTGCTAGCCATTCCTCTATTTGGCTCTGGCTCTTTTGTAAGGTTCGAGAAGCTTGTACCGGACATTTGTTCTAAGCCAGTAGGGCCGTGTCGTCAGCAAATGTCGCAACTGTGACTTCTGGATTCTGTGTTAGGTCATAAGTAAACAATGTGTACAGGACTGGTCCGAGTACAGAGACTGTGCCAGACTCGATCAAAGGCTTGTTGTATGTTGAGAAAAGCTGAGGAATAATATTCTTTTTTCTCTAGAGATTTCCTGATTGTTCTACACACTCTGTGGACTTGTTCCACCGTGGAGTGTTCCTTTCGAAAGCCGAATTGGTGATCTGGGATAATCGATGATTCTCCGATAGCCTTTAGCATCCTGTGCAATATACACTTTTCGAGTAGCTTTGACATTATCGGTAGAAGGCTGATTGGCCTATATGATGTTACCTCATGCATAGGTTTTCCGGGCTTGTGGATCATTATAACCTGAGATACTTTCCATAGATCCGAGACGTATCCAACTCTCAGTATGGCATTAAATATAATTGTAAGGAACACTATTACTTTACGAGGAGACTCTTCAAGAACCTTTTTATCGACAAGGTCATACCCCGGAGCTTTGTTGTTCTTTAAGGTCCTAATGTTATTATAGGATATTGTTATTATAGGGTCATTGTGGGAACAGTGGATCATGGGTACACACTGAATCATTACGATGTTTAGCAGACGAAACGGCTTAATAGATTCTATCTCTAACCCGCGCCTCCCTTTCGAGTATACTGCGCACCCCTCAAGTCAGCACGGCATTGCGACCTCGTGCGCACGTGTTACAGCAGGTTACGTGTTTCGGGGGGTCAAAAAAAAAAACATGTAAGTTTTGGTGTTAATTCTTGTTCTTACCTATTAGTTTTATGCATTACACAATACTTTCTCATGGAAAGTATATCTATAGCATTACTTTGGCGTAATCTTGCTACCTGTAATGGTGTTTTGAATTTATTTTATGACACAATAAAAACAATATGGCGGAGAGGTACACAGTGGATAGTTAGAGGGATACAGTGGATCATGATTCACTGTGTACCGTCATTGTGTGCCGTGTATTTAAAGTGTTTCTAATGATATTTGTTTTAATTTTTGGTTTCTGCAGAATGCCAAGGAAAGCGCCACCAGGTGGAAGAAAAATTGGAAATGTTTCTGAAGAAACAATGAAAAATGCACTTAAAGAAATAAGAATGAAAACTATGAATCGCAATGAAAACTTAGACTACTTTGTCAGTTATTTGCGCGGAAACCGAAACTATCAGTTTACCATGCCAACTGTTCCTGACTTAGCTTATGTTAGGGATCATGATATAAAATTAATACCTACTGCCGAAACCAAATGTTGGAGGAAGCACATTGCGCCAGCAATCTTACTATTACTTTGATACAGACTTTACTCAAATCGATATTCGATAAAGACAATATTATTATAATTTTGCTAGTTGATTGATTTTCATGTTTGACTACAAGAATTGTTATTTAGGTTTGATTTTTATTTTTGATAACAAAGAGTGTTATGTTGTATTGATAAATGTTCAAGATTTTGATCTCAGCTAAGTTACTTATTCAAGAATGACACTATTATACCAAAAACAATTAAAGATTACATATATAATATTTTTATTTTTTTAATATAACCTGCTCTATTCACTGTGTAACCTCTGATTCACTGTGCACATATACTATGATTCACTGTATACCCATAAGAGTATACAGTGGATCATTTCTCATATTTAAAAAAATATTAAATATCATCAAAATGGTTATTGACAGATAGTTGCTCTCTTACCAAAAAATATAGACTAGTAACATAACTAGCTAGCTTTACAATATAAAAGCTGTAAGTAGTAAAGTTAGTTAGTTATCTATGTTGCTTTGAAAAAATACTGATTCACTGTTCCCACAATGACCCTATATCTCCCTTGGTGGGACTAGTTTCAGAGGTAGGTACATTTTGAAGGTCTTGATTGAGAGTCAGGTCGATGTCTGATTCATCTGCATTCGATGAAGGATCATTTGGGTTAAATATTCCGCTGAGATGTTTTGCAAATACCTCAGCTTGCCCTTGTGCAGTTCGAACCCACTGTGCGTTCTGTATACGTAGTGGTGGCTTTTGATGTACAGGTTGATCAAAGTTTTTGCAGGCTTTCCATAATGAATAATTGGTTGTTTTTGTTGCTGTAACACCTTCCAAATAGGTATCTAAGGCGGTATCATTGGCTTCAGATATGAGAGCCTTTAGGTCTCGAGCTGCCTTATTCAAAGCTGTTTTGTCACTTGGGTGTCTGCTAGTGTGCTATACCCGGCATACTCTTCTTTTTTCCAGGATTTTTTGACGTATGCATTCTGAGTAAGTTTTACTTTGAGGAGACCGATCTGCTACATCAGGTGTGGCCTTCCAGCAACTTTCTTGGAGCACTGTGGTTAATGTCCTTGTAGAGTCATCAATGTCTGATTTGGTTTTTAGCGCTACTTTTAAGTCTAGTTTTTCATTAACCAGTTCACGGAATGTGTTCTAGTCTGTACGTTTGTTATACAATTTTAAGTTGCTTTCCATTTTCAGAACAGTAGTTCCGATCGTTAGGATGACTGGAAGGTGGTCTTATTTGAAAATTTAATATCTTGGCATTCAAATGCAATTTGAAGAAACTTGTCTTTGAAATAAGTATGTAAATTAAAGTTTTTCTTATGTCATAGATAGGTATTATAAACTCATTTTCGCAAAAACCGAGGCTGGTCGCTTTCTGCTTAACTACTCAATTCTAATATTTGACCCAGCATGCTGTACTAGCACACAAAAGAAACTCATCTAGTATAAGATATATGGCTCGTCTAGTTTTTACCGCAAGATATAAAAGGATAGGGGAAATGGAAAAAGATTTAGAGATACTGGACATTCATGCTTGCCATGCTTGGCTTCTCTATCTTTCACAACCTTCGGTTCCTGCTATTGATATACTAGGTATCTTAATACACTTTTTTGTAATTAAATTTACTTACAATAATCCGGATAGGATAAAACAAAAGCTCTCGGTAGAGAGCAAAGAACAATATTGAGTACTCACAGAGGTAGAAAGTAGCAGTATATAATATATTCCTTGAACAAGTCACGGACCCCGAACCTCTTTAACTTTTTATTCTATCTATTCTGTAAACACACAGCACACACAAGACTTTAATTATAAAATTTAGGTTTTATTTATAATATAATGTTCACAATATATTATAAACGATGTGCACAAGGCAGTCGAGACACGATCAGCTGTTTGATGACAGTGACATGAAGTGTGTGGAGTGATATCAATTTTATTTTTTGTGGGTTTTTGGTCTGGCTACACAGGCTTTTGGACCATATCTTAATTTTGAAAAACAAGTCAGAGTCAAGCAAAGTAAATCACAGTCAAACTCATGCCCCAGTAAAGTGGTAGAGGTTTTACAATAGGCTTTTATGGAGGAAAACAACATGAAAAGACATGTTTCTTCTAGGAAACAACATGAAAAGACATGTTTCACCACGTTATATCACTTGCCTACTCTCGAGCCCTTAATAAATAATAATCCACCATTATTACCCATTAACACTCGAAAATACACAAATTTAGGAAAATAATGCAACGAGCCGACATGTTTTTTCCACGTTGGCGCCAAAACTTCTGAGTGACATCAATAGTGAATAGTCATTCTTAAAGCCGTAACAGACGTAAGGACCACGTACCACGCACCTGGCGGTGGGTGGTACGTGGTCCGTACGTCTGTCGTCTGTTACGGCTTTCAGTGTTTCCTAACCCAATTTTTCATTAGCAGAAATTGCTATAGTCACAGAAGCCATAAATCTAAGAAGTGAAGGAAGTTCAATTCAATAGCCGTGACACAGACTTAGGTAATGCAGAAAGTGAGAATTTTTGTGGGTAATGCTAATGAAAGTTTTTGCAGTGTTCGGTCGCCCCTCAGAAATATTAAATGGAAGTGGTACTATTAGCTCTAATTTAAGAATACATACCGTAGGGGTTGCCCCTAGCTGGGCTAGCATGCGCACCGCGACAAAATTTTGTCAACTCTTTTTATCGTGCCAAAGCCAGACTGACGTACATGAAACCGTAGGCACCTTGCCGCATTCTCTCTCGACAAAGTGACAAGATTTTGTTGAGGTGCGCATGCTAGTCATGTAGCCATGCTCTACGTGGATCAGATCACATTCTCACTTCAGTGGATCAGATAGCTTGGATTTGCCTTACACACCCCCCCTGTGTGCAATACGTGTTTACCTCGCCCCTTTCAGTTTTTGGCAGACATTTTTTCGGTACTAGACTACTAGCTCCAGTTTAAAGTTTTCTCTTTCTCTCCCGTCGGTTGGAAGACGGCTGTCAACAAAGTCCGCACGTGTGTTAGGGCTTTAGGTGAAAATACCATACTAAATAAAAACGAAAACGTAGACTAGTGATGTGGTAGTCTTGTTGTTTTTAATGGTGATCAAATGTAGGTTGAAAATCGATACAAATACAAAATGTATTACGTTTGGTTGCTGAGCAACGTTTTAATATATGTGAAAATTACCCCAAAATGTTTATGAAAGAAAGAAATATTTATTTTGTAACAACAACTCAACAGCAACATATTATTATGTATTTTTGTACGTAGGTAAATATCACGCAAAAAATTACAACTAAATTTCAGTGTTTTTAACATCGACTTCAACCGTTGAGATATAATAATAATTATACTATAGGTACAGTTTTTTTAATATAATAATCTTGCGCTTGGCTGCCAACTCGCCCGATGTTAAGCGATGATGCGGTCTACGATGGATCACGCTTGCCTAGAAGAAACCGATTCACTCTTGACTTCAAGACGCCCAGATTGTAACTATCGGGGAACACCCTTCGACAAATATAAAGTAAATGGACATGCCATAACCATTAAACTTTCACAGTAAAAACATGTCAAAACCGTCGGACATATACTGCAATACCTAATTGTAACCATGTACAGGAAATTAGTTGCAAAAAATAGATAGCTAATATAATAACTACGTGAGTAAAAGAGAACACCTGTGTTTGTCTATTGCTCTTGAACCGTTTGACATTGACAGGCACCAGGCGGCTAGACATGTTGAGTAGCGTTAGCAAAACCGATCGCTTATTCACTGCGTCTCGCCGTGGATGGACGTGACTGGTCACGTGACTAATAAATCAGTGTTTACTTCGCTACTTGAAAAACATCTTTTACTAAAGAAGGTGTAATAAGCGTAGGGGGGAAAGACATGTTGGTAAATAAGTTGGTAATATTATTATTATTCTGTTATTTTAGAGGGATGGGTACAGGGGTAAGCACAAATAAATTGTTTAAAATCTACCGGCTGTGCCTATACATGTCAGCTGAGGAATAATTTACGCAAAACTTATTATAACTTAACCCTCCAAGTGTGTTACGGACCGCTTGTCGGCGTAAGAGAAAAGTGCCCGACGGAATTGCTGCTATTCGTCAATTTATTTCCGATCGAATGAACGTTCCAACGACAACTTAAGTTCACTGACCTGTAGCTTATTTCAATCAGTACAGAATAAATACATCTTTGCTGGTTATGAAACTTATGAAGCTCAAACGAGGTGTCAAAAATAAAAAAAAGGGGGTGTAATACAATAATGCTTTTTACCTCCTCATGAGAAAAACTAGTTCATCGGGCATTATTTATGTGTACCTACAATAAATTATATTCAAATAAACATTTATGTAATTGGTAGGAAATAAACACCACCCTCGACTATTAGGAAAAAAACAAAAAAAAATAGTAGTTTGCGAAATTAGTTTGCTGTCGGTACATTCGCCTCAAGTTCGGCATGTCCGATGTGCGGTGAAGATTGTCGAACATAGTGATGCTTTCCTTGTCTCACTAAGTATATGTGTATATTTCTATCCCGCAACGATGGAATAAAACAAAATGGGGACTAATTAGCGATGTTTGATGAAATTAATTTACATTTTATGACAAAATAGAATGATGAATAATTACTCACGAGTGAAAAGTGACACCTGAACTTTTATTTTGTGTTTTTGTTGTGTTTTTACACTTCCGGAAAGCACACGAAGGCATATTTTTGTCAGATGTTTCGTTATCATGTAACAATAATCTTGTGTTGCACTTCCCACGGCTAGAGACCGACTGAAACAAAATGAGAGCTGGCGCTCATTTTGTAATCTTCAAAAATGCTCTTCTACTGGGCCCGTCCATTCATTTTATTTTGGTCGAAGGGAACACCCATTCAGGCAGCGCATTCCAGTTTAGCAGTTCGCAAAACAAAAGTGGAATCAAAGCGGTTCGTACTTCTATGTTATGATGCTTGTAGGGGACCCTAGGATTACTAATAGGTGCGCTAAAGTTAAACATTTCAATTTAATTACATAATATCGATCATGCCTCTTTTGTTATTCGGAAAATTTGTTATCCATAACCACAATGTTGTTCACCATCACCACCACCACAAAATAAAATAATGTGACATTTGCCGTTTTTCATTAGGATGTCTGATTCTTATATCTTGTATTATAGTCGTTAATTAACACTGCGTAAACACCTAAGAAACATTTTATGTACTTAGGTACCTAAGATATTTTTACTCACTGGTAGTGGCGGTACTTACCTAGTGCTTTACCCTCGGCATGGACTGTTCCAAAGAGTACTTTTAATAAATAAATAGGAAAGACTGTTCCATGCCAAGGTCGCAGATTTCAGAGTTAAATTCATGTTGTGTGAATTCTTCCGAGTGAGCTTATACGTTTGTGATAAGTAAGTACCTAGTGCAAAACAAACACATACAAAGAAAAAAAAACTAGGTTGTGTAAGTACCAGCTGTTTTATAAATTTAAGGCCTTTGCTGCTATAATAAAATTATAAATATCACAAACACATAGGTAAGTAAGTAAGTATAAAAATAACACAAGTTCGTAAAACCAATTTTTTTTTACTATGCAATATTCATGATCAATTATTATACCTAATGTCGATAATATTATTATAATAATATAAATAATTAACAATATAATTCAATAAATATAAATCTTTATGTTTATCCTACTTGATTATTTGAAAGATTGTATTCTAAATATAACAATAACAATATATGTGCACACCAATCTTCTGTATCATGTTTTTTTTTATAACATATCCATGTATAATTAAGTATCTAAACAAATAATAGAATGAGATAAAATATAATTATGTTTTATATCTTTGAGTTTTAAGTAGTAAATTTATCAGAAAATATATCAGCTTAGTAACAAACTAACCAAAATGAGGTATATCGGTTAGTAAAATACTGCATATACAAGGCACTGTTAAAATGCACATGTTTAAGCTAGTTAACCTGTCTCGGTCTATGAGTTTCTATTGTATCTATGCATATTAGAAATTTAAATAGGGCTAAGTTGAACAGTTTGATTTGACGTTGTTGATTACTGATAATGTGTATGAATTATCATCCTTTCATGAAACTCATGAACGCATGATAATTTTCATTTTAGTTCCAAATACATAAGATCCAATTATTTTATCCAATACAAAACGCATACAATATAATAACACACCTACGAAATCTTTACATATAAATCTGATCCGAACAGAGATTCTCAAATAAATAATAAATAAAAATATGAAAACTAATATAGAACTGTGATCATCGATTTCCTGTTAAAGTGATGCCTGGCGTTCCAACATATGGCATTTACACATTAATAATACACATTTCATTGAAATTAACATGAGTATTTGTGTCAATAGTATTATTTATGAACTAAAAATTAACATTACTTCCAAAAATACAATATATCGCATAAAAAAATCTTAAAGGTTGTGGCTTATGTTTAAATAAGAAAGTTTTTAATTGTTTCTGGTATAAGAACCAACAAGGATTAAAATGCCGCTTTGAATGCGTCATCTAAATCTTTAATTAGGTCTTCTGTATCTTCTAATCCCACCGAAAGTCTAATAAGAGAATCAGTGATACCTAGCTTAATCCTATCTTCTTCAGGTACAGATGCATGTGTCATAAGTGATCTGAAATATTTAAAAGTTGGTAATTAGTTAGTAGTTGTTAAATTACGGAATTTATTTAGCTACTAGCTGACCCGATAGACGACGTCCTGTCCAAATTTCAATAGACTTTACAATAATCCCATAGAAAAAAAGACGTTACTTTACCGAATTAAAAAAACTGGGAACTTAAAAAAATATTCTAATATATAAAACTAATTTGGACTAAGTATTACCAACATTTTAAAACAAAAAGTAATTTTTTGTTTTGTTTTTGTCAAATAGGTCGAGCTGTTCTCAAGTGATGCGTTTATTACCAACGAACAGCATTTCATTTTTATTTACATAGATTTTAAGCCAAGTGAAGTGAAATTCGATTCCCAAATCCAATTGAAGTTATAAGGACGAAAGATAATGAGAGTTAACATTGTTAAGCAGATTTTTTTTTATACATATATTTATTTTACAGGTGTGCCTAAATTAGAAATGACTTTAAGGGTGTATAAACGGCAAATAATGTTTCGACAATATTGTAATGTCCCAAAACAAACGTGGAATTTTGTGCTCCAAAAAGTTATTAAGAATTGTGTTGAAATTATTGGACTACTATACATGTTGTGATACTTGTGATGCTCAATAGTTAAGCAAATAAGCATACTACGCTGTCCTATAATAGAGCTACATAAATGTAAATTGATTAAGTAGCTGTCTACATTCTCCTTAAGCGAAAACTTAATGTGTTCTAAATGTTGTTAAAATAAATTGTAGATATGATATTTTTGGGAAATAAATCTAGGCAATCGAAATTTGTTTAAAATAACCACCAAATAAGTCAAAAAATTACTTACGGTAGCTCAGCCAAACTTTCATATCCTCCTAGGCTTTCCGCTAATGTGAAAGTTTTCAACGTGCTAAGGAATTTTCTCGATTCCTTTAATCCACCCGAATGGCGAAAACTAAATACTCCAGAATGACCAGTCATTTGTCTCTTTGCGATTTCATGTTGTGGATGTGTTGGGAGACCTAAAATAATTAAATATTACCAATATTAAAAGTAAATACTTTTAAGGCGTCTTATAAAAAATGAAGGAATTTAGATTTTTATCATTTTACCTGGATGAAGTACTTCCGTTACAAAAGGATGGTTTTGCAACCATTTAGCTATTACGAGCGAGGACTTTTTATGTTGTTCCATGCGTAAAGCAAGAGTTTTCAAACTCCTATTCACGAAATAACAGTCGATCGGTGATGGAACTACGCCCATTGCTGAAAAATTAAGTATCTAATATGAAGTTACCATTACTATCACGATAAATTTACTTCCTTCCCTTGGTGGACAAAGAATAAGTGTAATTAGTATAAAATAATTGATCACATCGTTTATCTATATCTTTAAATGCCAATTAACAACTTTTGTTCCGCCGATAATCTTATCGCCAGTAGGTCATAAATCTATCGATTCAGAAATACCATTTGTTATAGCTTTGAAACGAGCATGTTAAACACAAAATAAATCACCCCATGAAAAATACGACTGTGTGTCTTTGAGTACATACTTAGGTATTAAAATATTATTGTCACTAGAATAGAAAAGGTTAATATGTGTATATCTTTAGGTTATAGTGCTGTTTAATATTATGTAATGGGTACAAAATTCACGCGCAGCAATACACATATTTTAACGAAATTATAGTTTTCATAAATAAAGTATTAACAGGTTAATTCAATTAATATTAGGAATAGCATGGATGATGCTGATAATTTTTAAGTTATAAATTCTTACGTTTCACGTAAGTTCAATTTAACAGAAACTGAAATCGATCAATGAAACAAGGAGGTTGTGGACATTGTAAAATTCACACTTCCACTGTAATTCAATGAAATATTTACAAACGATGTGTTAGTTTATGTGTTAGTCTAGTTTACACCATGAGTTTGCTTGAGTCATAACATGACTTGCGATATTATATTTGTGTACCTACATGAAATTTTCCTGTGTAATATATTAGTTCTTATGACTAATGAAAAATGTGGTTGTAATTAGTGTTTTCGGACGTATTTTTTTCCTATGTGCAATTATTGGTTTGAATGCTTTTGTTTGGATTCATGGTTTTTACTATACATGAAGTTTGATGATTTTTTTAAATGTATTAATGTAAAATGAATTCAAATGAAGTTAAATTAAAGCTAGTAAAAATGTTACCGTTTTGTAAAAACCGCATTCTCTTTTCGAGGGCATCGTCGTTGACGACGGCTGATCCCATAATGACATCGGAATGACCATTCATATATTTAGTCAAAGAATATACTACAATATCAGCGCCGAAATCCAATGGTCTTTGCAAGTATGGTGTCAGGAAAGTATTGTCTACAACAACAATAATATCGCTGTGGACTTTAGCTATTTTGGAGATAGCAGCGATGTCTCCTATTTTAAGTGTTGGATTAGTCGGAGTTTCTATCCAAATCAACTGAAAATATAGTAGATTAATTAATACATAAATAGTACTTTGCATTTCTGCAAAATACAAAGATAAGGTTGAGACAAATTTATCTAATTAGTTAAAGTAAATGTGCAGTGGTCATGTTATCAGCAAGTCTTATCTGTATTGCTATAATAATTCAGTAATACCGCTGTGTTATTACCAAAGAAACAATACAAGCACTCAGATAAAAGACGTTTTGGTTAATTGATTATTAAAGCGTTGCGCATTCTGCAATGATCGCACACGTAGGTACTTATGCCACGCCAATTTCTTTCGTAGCTTCTTATTTAGAGTACGAAAAATCATTTGATGTTTGTGCTAATGAGGTAAGAATATTTCCACCATCATTAACATCATCAATCATCATTATCAATCTATCTTAGTCCACTGGACATATGCCTCTCCCACAATATTTTATTTAAACTCAATTTGTATTAACATTTGAAAAGGTATTTAAAAAAATCTTAAGTAGGTACCTTTGTATTTTCTTGAATGTCATTTTTGACCTTTTCTAAATCAGTAAAATCTGTAAATGTTGTTGAAATGCCCATTCTTGAAACGACTTGTCTAAAAAGAAAGAGATGAGTATTAAATTATTAATACGTTTATGACAATTATTAGCTAACATAGGTACCTATATACCTATATAAATAACTGGCTATAAATTCGCTTTCAATCAAAATAATTCACCTTAATAATCTGTTCGTGCCACCATACACGTCGTCTGATGAAATAATATGGTCCCCTTGACTAAGCAATGCACAAATTGTTGTTGTAGCTCCAAGACCAGAAGCAAAAGTAAGACAATGCTTTCCTCCATCTAAAGCCGCCAGACATTCTTCCAAAGTATTTCTTGTGGGATTTCCTGATCGTCCATACTCATAACCCTTGAAATAAGATATAAGTTTTCATTATTTATTATGAGTAAAAAAAGTATAATGTATTTATTACCTATATGTTTATGCGGATAACATTTTTGAAAGCAAAGTAGGTACCTATTATGATGAATGTGATTTATGATTTACGGAACTTGTGCCTGAAAATAAAATCCTTATGATTTTTTATTATGAAAGTGTATATTTAATTATTTATAGTAAGTACTTATAGTATAAATAAATACCGTGTGTTCTGCCGGTGCTGGCTGCTTGAAAGTTGTCGACATAACAATCGGCGTAACTACGGCTGCAGAAGTCCATTTTTCCGGATCCTGACCAACGTGGATCGCCTTGGTTGCAAAACCAGGCTTTTGTTCCAGAAATCCGTCAGCCGACATCTGTTTTGTAAAACGTTAAAATTATTAACATTAGATAGATAGATAAACTCTTTATTGTTCATACCACAAATAACATATTACACGATAAAATACACAACACACAACATTAACTGAACACATAACATTAATAACAACATAACATTATGATTATTATAGATCAAATTTTGCCAAGATTATATTTGTATAGTATTTTTTATATAAATACAAAACACAATTTCTATTGTTTTTAGAACGAACACATTCTTAACTTATTATACCTATTTGTGAAACATAATTTAACTTACTTACACTTCGTAAGTAGGTATAATTTATTTTAAATGGTATGTGGTTCTAAAAATAAACGTGCAATATCTATCCCGCGATTCCCGTGATACGTAGGTACCAAATAGTACCAATCCAAAAAACGCTCGTTAAAATCAAGGTTACGTTACTGGTTTGCGAACTGCGAAATGATGTAAAAATTTACATTCACGTATCATCAGTTACTTGGCAGGATAATGAATTAAAAAATATTTTTTATAATATTTTATGTTTAGTGGAATCTTAAAATACCTATGCTGTTCAATAACCTACCTTTAATTTCACAAAATTATTTCGTAAAGGTTTAAATAACCTAAAACACCACACTGCCGGCTCGAGTAACGTTGGTGTACTGAATGAGCAAGATAGTTGATAAGATGTTTCTTTTATATTTTTATTGGTAGTCACAAGTCTATCGTGTATGCTACACAACTCACTGTAGCATTTTGTTTCAAGCCCGTTCAATAATTTAATCATTTTCTGTTTTGTCATGATGCGTTTCAACCTCGAATACTGTGGCGTATTTCAGTGTATAAAAATAAATCTTATGAACTGCGTTTGTGCACAGCGCACACAGCTGATCATCATGCGCTGACCTAAAAGAATTTACAATTTGCTTCATCTATCGATTAGTGATATAATAATAATCGAAACGTTTTTATGATTCAGAATTCACATTCTTATGTGACAGTGACATTTTATCCCGCCAAATAGGTTGTCACCGTTGTCAACAAAGTTTTGATTTCTTGTTTTCGTTTGGTGTGATCTCACTGTATCTTTTTATAATTAAATTATATTTATAACATTGTTTAATATTTTACCCAAAATTGTCTATTTTGCTTTTGGTCAAACGTTTGCGGTGTTTGTTTAAGCTGGATTCATAACAAAGTATGTCTAAAATAGTCAATACTCCGTTGAGATATGCTCATGCTGAAGGCTATACAGATGTGTGCTTCACTGAAGATGGCAAGTGAGTTTAAAAAAATCTGTATCATACATTTGCTTCAAAGCATATTCAATACACAGCATCGAACTAAACGTGCTTTTGTTCATACAAGTTGGTTAACAGGTAGTTGTCGAAATGTTGAATAAAACTTTTTTTCAGTCATATCATAACTTGTGGACACGATGGAGACGTTAGGATATGGATGGGCATTGAAGATGACGATCCTAACTCGCACTGCGTCGGTGAAAGTGCACTTGCTGTGTGCTTCAAAGAGAATCGTCTCTATGTGGCAACTGATAACCATGCTGTTCAAGCCTACACATACCCAGCATTTGACAAGGATGGTATTGTTACCAGATTCACAGCACCAGTTACACAAATCAAGACTGGCAATAAAATTGAAGTAAGTATTTATGTGACTTATGGTATGTGATAGGTACAAGCATGAAAATCTGGCAAGCCCTGTAATTCTATAATAAACAAGGTTACAGAATGGTGGTTCTAAGCCAAAAGCTCATTATACAAATCATTATGATTTACTTAAACTACAGGACCAATAATAAAATTGTGTGAAACTAACAGAATAACCTCTCATGTTGTAAAATACACTCCTCTAAATATTGTCTTTTTAACACATCATTAGTAAACATCATTACTGAGGTTTTACAGCATAAATGGAAATTGAACCACATAATAATCAACCCAAACCACAATTTTCCACTGTCCAAAACGTGAAAAAAAATAATAATATATTACTTAAAACGGGTGCCTTGTAGATATAGAGTTCTAAAAGGACGGCAACTTATTTGTGATGCCTCTGCCGACTGCTTGTTTGCCACCTATGGCATAAAAATAATATTATTTATATATTTGCGCACAATTTTGTTTTATCAGTTAGTTTGGGGTCAGATGACCATGCGTGTGAGCAAAAATGTCCCAGATATATATTTATTTATTTTGTCCACAAAAACAAAAAAAAAACTTAAAGAAAATTTAATAATATTTCAGGCACTTGCTTGCTCGTCAGAGAATATGGAAGCAAAAATATGCAGTCTCGAAGGTGGTGCTCCGTTGTGTGTATTGAAAGAACACAAAGGCCCTGTGCTGAGCATTGCAATATGTCCTCATATGAAATATGTCAGCACATCAAGTGGTGATGGAGTGCTTAGAATAATGGATATAGACAGTGTT
Organism: Agriopis leucophaearia; assembly: GCA_949125355.1. Classification (NCBI taxonomy): domain Eukaryota; kingdom Metazoa; phylum Arthropoda; class Insecta; order Lepidoptera; family Geometridae; genus Agriopis; species Agriopis leucophaearia. The sequence continues at coordinate 14,196,088 of OX421262.1, forward strand.
GGAATACTCAAAGAAATTTCATGTGTACCTAAGATAAATACATTCTATGCTGCCAAAGTTCTATGTAAGTTACATTAAAGGGATTTCTTAAAGGGTAGCAAATTTAGTGGAATTGAGACGAGTAGAGTTAATGGGTGGCATATCATGTTAATATGGATAAATAAGAAAGAACAGAAACAGAATTATCATTTTTACGAAAGTAAGTGCAATGTAACCCATGTAACCCAGTGGACATAGCGTCAGGAACTGTAATATTTTTATAATAAAAAATATTCTGGTGTTCCAATTGTCTTTACCTATTATCATGTTAATCCGGTGCTCTGACAGAAACAAACACTTCTGCATTCATAATATCAGTTTGATGCAGGGTTGGAAAAAAATCAGCATTTTTAAAAAAGGAGGATGCCTCTATGTTCCATTTTTTTAATGTATGTTCACCGATTTCTCCTCCAACTGTTGATCGATTAAAAAAAAAACCTTTTGTTCGGTAGGGTATACTTCCAATTTGGCTCCATTGTCAGTCAGGATCTGAAGATGGGATCCCTGGGAAATTGAGGACAACCCTAAAATTTTATAGACATTACGTTTTTAACCGACTTCCAAAAAGAAGGAGGTTATCAAATCCACTGTTTTTTAAAAATGTTTGCTGTCTCAGAACTTTCGAATGGGTGAACCGATTTTGATGATTATTTTTTTATTTGGAAGTTGGTGCTTCCTGTTTGGTCCCATTTCAATTTGGTCTAGTTCTGACATTTTTATGATGTCGGTTTATTATATTGATAATTATATATTTTTGAAGTCAGTTTTTAATAAAATCCACTTGTTTTCATAAAATACAATAAGGCATGATTTTTAAACTAACCCTAATTAATCATGACTATTTAGACTTTTTTGTTTTATCCTTTGATTAGACATATGTACATTATCAAAGGTTTTTAACCGACGAAAAAGGAGGATGGTTCTATGTTCCACTGTATATATATATATTTTTTTATGTATGTTCACCGCCAACTGTGGACTGATAAAAAAAAAAGTTTGTTTGGAAGGTTCGTTCAAACAAGCTTTCTTTTATAGAATTTTGTATTGACAAGGCATAAAAAGCAGTTTTTTTTTGTTCAAATTTTACATTTATGACTGATACATCTGAGTTAGAATAAATTACACACTGATTTTTAGGTTTATTTCTATCAAAGAAGTAAATTAAAGTAAGACATTTGATTTCAACTTCAACTCTTATTTAATGGCCTCTCTTGTGGAGCGGAGCCACCACAATTTCGCCAATGCAACATACTGGGATAAACCATCAAACGAAGGAGATTGTCCAGTAAATACTAATTTCGATGGTGATTATAATTCCACCGTGAATTTTCCAGACGAAGCGCGTTTATGTAAATAAACATTTGATTTCAATCAAAATTATTTGTGCCAAACAAGGGCTCCGATTCTACTAAATCTAAAGTGTCAAAAGTGTCAATTTTAAGGCAACTCCTTAACAATTTAAAATAATTGGTTTAGTAGAATCGGGGGGGCTGGCATGATGTTAATGTCAAACAATCAGGCTCAAAACCACAGAGTTGTAAAAACCCTTGCCAAAGACTGCGACACTTTTGACTTGTACTGATACATGTAATCAGTGATCTAGGTGTCAAATTGTAGACAATAATTATTGTTTTGTTGCAATCATTATCTGTAAAATTATATTTTCAGGTCGAATGGATTTTGAACCTTCTGAGGGGAAGTACCTTGCTTACCCCAATAATAGAGAAATAATATTACTAGACTGTGAGAGTTGGGGCCAAAGGATGGCCTTCACACATAGCTTGGTAAGTTACATTGCATACTTTTATCATCATCATAAGCCAATGTGTGGCTTGAGGTGTGGCTAGTTAGATGCCTATGTCCACTGTTCGACAGTCGGTGTGTCTGGCTTCAACGAAAGATCAGTGCTGTTCAGTAATCAGCATTAGCTTCATTGTGGATATTTTTAGGGTTCCGTACCCAAAGGGTAAAAACGGGACCCTATTACTGAGCGTACGCTGTCTGGTGATTTGTCCGTCGAATCTTTTAAAGACTGTATCTTTCAGACCGCAATAGATAGCCAGTTGAAATTTTGACAGAATATGTACTATTATGGCGGATTAACTAAGAAAGAATAATATAGTTCAAAAGTAAAATCTAAAGGGATCCCCTTACAACGAACGTATATTTTTATTTATTGCAATTTATTTTTTATTTTTTTTACTATAGTGTAAAAACGGTAATATATACAAGCATCAAACTCGGCTGTAATAAATAATTGCCAAGAGAGAGTCGGTGACCAAGTTCTGTTCATTACTGAATTATAACTGGAAAATTCGGTTACTTGGACGACCTTATTAAGTATGTCTTTCACGGAATCGAAATTGCATATTTTATTAACTTGGAAGTCGGTTTTTGAATTCATAATTATTGTATTTTGTGGTGGTACGGATCGGAACCATCAATTCGCGAGCCCTACTCACACTTGACCGGTTTTTGTGGTACATAACATTGATTACTTAATCTAAATATATGACATTCCTCACCTGCCTAAGTGCCTACATTAATAATTACTGATCTTACAAGATAAAATTATGTTTCTTTCTTTCCTTCTTTCTTCTTTTGGACACATGCCTTTCCCAAGGCAGCTTGGGCTTTTCTTTTCCAGACACAGTCAGTTGCCTAATGTGTACCTGTACACATTAGGCAACTGACTGTGTCTGGAATTAAAAAAACTGTCAAGACTTTATAGTTACATTTTTAGATATTTAAAGTATGCAATAAAGTGACAATGCAGGGTTATAAGTACGTTATAAGCTTGGGGTGTACTAAGCCAAAAGGAGGTCATTGTACTCATCATTATAAACAACTTTTACTATGGAAGCAACCTTAAAAACGCAAAAAAACAGCTGCTCCATTTCATATGGCGTTTTTCTATGGAACAGATGATATTTTATCCGCAAATTCAGAGAAGTAAAAGTTGATCATAATGATGATTACAATGAACTCCTTTCGGTTTAGTACACCCATGCTTATAACGTACTTATAACCCTGCATTGTCACTTTATTGCATACTTTAAATATCTAAAAATGTAACTAGAAAGTCTTGACAGTTTTTTTAATTTCCATCCATCCCATATTTTCCCAAGCTATTGATGATGATTAATATATGGTAGATTTTTCCACTGAAAACGATTGGAATGATAAAGGAAAACAATCCCAAGAAAACTAAGTTTGTTTACAACTTGGGGTCGCTGACTCAGTTACCTATCTAAAATATAAACTGAAAAACTTGACCTTATAGAAAAGGGGCATTCACATTGATCCATATCAATAAAATGTATCATACCCTGTCTAGACGATAAGGTCTTATAAGATAATACACACAAAATACTTTTAGATCAAATGTGCAATATCACAATGCCTGTTTTCTCCATGCGGCAAATATTTGGCGGGCAGCACTGTGGCGGGCCAGATAGCAGTGTGGGAGATAGAATCAGGAACATGTATCGGCATCATTGAACACCCCTCCTCACATAATGTTACCGCTATGGCATGGAACCCTAAAGGTAAGACAAATGTAGATATTTCAATCACGAGGATGTACTTATCCTTTCTCCTAGATGTTTAGCAAAACTACGTATAAGTTATAATCTAGGTGGATGGGGATCCATCTAGATTATTACTTATACGTAGTTTCGCTGGGCATTTGAATGGTCCTTAAGAGGGGTTTAACCCGGATGCCTGTTGTGTTCATATACTGTTCCAATAATTAGTTTCACATATGTTAAGTAAGTAAACTGTTACATACTCTCATTATTATGACTTGGTTATGATCAACTGCCTCTCCCCGCGCTCTTCCAGCTGAAATAACAAATAAAGGGTACACATTTATATATATAAAACCAAATCTGGTTAGTTCTGCTGTATCGATTTTCATGATCGTCATTTTGCATTCGAAATATCGGAAAAATTATGAAGAAAATTCATTTTCCCCATCGATATATACCTATGTCCTACATACATTTTCCAATACATTTTGTATGGAACTTGCAATTGGCCGGTATATTGAATGCTTACTAGATTTTAATCTTTAAATCTCCATATACATAGTCTTATTAAAAACTGCTGATCAATCGCTGACTATAATGTAGGCGACATCATTCTAATGAATAGAGATAGATAAGCAAAAAGTCCTATGATTAACTAGGTCAATGACTTTGCAATTTTCTGCACAATCATGAATTTATGATAACTTGACAACCATGATATAAATAATAATGATTTTACATGACATGCAACTACACCTGCCAGCTTAGTCTAGACTTTATTTAATTACTTTTTAAAATCTGATGACGAATAGCAAATAGATATTGGGTCAAGGTATGGACAATTAAGCAATATTATGCAATATACTTGAATCTGTGTATTGTTTAAAGCTAATAACGAGAAACTGCAATAGGCCTGTGTCCTAATTATTATTTAATCTACATAACTAAAAATGTATCGCCGAATTGTATGTACGCGCATAACTTCCTAACGGCTGCACCATTTTGGATAATTATTTTTATGTGTGTTCGTTATAGTCAGGACAGGGTTTGAAAAAACTCTGATTTAATTAACTGAAAGGACGGGATGAGAGTAAAGTGGATTTCTATACTACGCGAGCGAAGCCGTGGGCAACAGCTAGTATCTCATAAAAAAGCTGATAGAGCCAATTAACGAAAAAAAAGTTAAAATTTGTTCAAAAATAAAATAATAAAAGTTGGTTTGGTCCCCTCCTGCATTTCTAAACTATAAGACATAGAAACTTGGAGGCACCAGCACAGACAGACAGGGTGAGAAAACTACAATTCGGGATGAAATGCTGCTACATTTGTGGTGGTGGAGAATGAAGAGAACATGAGGCAGGAATCCAGCACATCTTTAAGCCTCAAAGCAACTGGAGGAATGAGGGAATTAGGGATGCTCACCTCGCATATTCTCTTTTCTCACTCCCCACCTGCCATGTTGTAGTCCTCATCTGCACCTGTTCTGCACAGCCCAGCCCCAAGAACCGACTCAGTAAAGCGATAGGTCTGTAGAACTGCTAGACTCGCAACAGTGTTGGTTAATTTTACTTTACAGGCAATGGTGTGCTAGCATATTGTGATAATGCTGGTCAGCTCGGCAGCTTGGTCAATTGTTACGGCAAAGACAGCAACACTGGCGATAGTGAAGATATCGAAATGGTGGAGAGAGATGGTGGTGAGAATATTGCATGTAAACAATTTCGTATCTGACCAAAAAAACCAAGAGTATAAACTTATTTTTTTATTTGACTTCTGCTACCCCGTTGTTGGGGCAATTTTGCCATCATCAGTGAGTGAAAAGATCATTGATAATATATATATAATTGGAGAAGAACGTGAAATTGTAAACGAACATTGTTTACGAACTAAAATCTTGACAAATTACAATTAATGTCAAATTGAAAGCAAAGAACGTAAATAAGTGGTATGCCAATCTCCACAGACATACTGTGCCAATCTCTACCTATTCTGAGAAACCATAGAATTTATTTTTGATGTACTATATTGTACAATGTCACAATCTTGGCACAATAAATAAATAGCAACCTTCACATACCACAGTACAAACTATAAAACAGTGCAACCAGTTCCGTTTTTTTTAATTCTTGGCTACTGCTACCCCGATTTAGTATTCTATAAATACAAGGTTACGCGAAAAGGCTAACCCGAAAGGGATCCATTATACTCATTGTTATAAACCCCTTTTGGCTTAGTTACACCGTCTTCGCTTATGCGAATACCTACTCGTAAAACGTATACGTAGAATACTAAATAAATGGTGCGAACGAAAATAATTAATAGCATATCAGTAGTGCCATTTATTGTCGGGAGGGCTGGACCCAATTTGGGGTCACTGTGCCAAAGTATTAGTAGTGGGTCGTCGATAATTGTCACTGAACTCAATTAGCGCCGAACTGAGCCAAATAGCAAGTGTAAGGCCTATACTCTATACTCACCAGCGGAATATGGAAAGGCTGTAGATGATGATGGTACATAGCATAGCATGTTACCAAAATATTTTATTCTACATGTTTTATTGTAATGTTTATTAAGTTCAATTTTGCGAAGACGAACTGTATACATTTATTGTTAGCAGTGTTCTCATGGAAGTGATGTAACAGATATGATAATAAATGTCTTTAAAACCCAATTCTACATAGGTACAAAGAGGATACTCCATTTTGTACACCCAAAGTCTTGGGTTGGTTACATATCCAATAGCCTAAATGTCCCCTTTTACCCAGTGATTTTCCAATTTTCATTTATCTTTCCGGGGTAAAAGTATCCTCATGATGTACTTAACAAATTTCATCAGTTCAGCTGTTTATTTGTTAAAAGCTTATACAGAGGCAGAGCTACAATTTCATTGATAATATTTATGTTCCAGATAATGATGTGGATGATCTGATTGAAAACTACGAGAGTGATGACGAGAACGCTATATCTCTGGAGAAGTTGAAGAACGAAACTTTAGGACTGGTGACTGCGAACGAGGATTCGCGACCGCCTTCTCGTTACACTGCGCCCGCGCCAGCCGCGGTGCCGCCGCAGGCGCCTTTCCAGCCCTCTGCTACACCGATGCATCTCGAACACAGGTGTGAATAATTAAATACACAATATAAAAAAAAAACAGTATTTACTTCGAGCCTGGCTTTGCTTTCAACAACACTATCCGAGAAGGGTCACCCGCATTACACCAGGGGCCGGCCATCACCAGGCCGGTCGCCGGACGCCCCGCCCGGGGGCGTTCACACCTTTTCGTGCCATGGGTGCTTCGACACGTCAGGCGTCTCCTGAGTGACCAACACAGAGGTCGGCTACATTCGCCTGTACAATAACAAATGCCGCGGGGCGCCGCTAGTCTGCTCATAATCTTTTCAGTCTGCTCGTATGATAATATTTTTTGTTCTAAATATATCTTTCCTCTAAAGTAAAAAAAAAAAAAAACTAGCAAAGGTGTTTTTCTTGGTGTGTGTTTTTTTCCCATTAATCTCTGTAACGGCTGAACGAATTTGGATAAAAATTGGTGTGGACTTAGTATGTACCTTCCCATCACAGCTCATGCTAACAAAACTGATCCACGTGGATGTCGTGTCGTTATGCTACCATTTCAAAGTCGATATTTTCGTCCGGGAAAATGGAACATTTTCTTATGAAGCAATATCGAAGAATTTTGGTCTTTTTACCCAATAGCTCAAGACGGGTGATGTTTTTCGGGAGTATGTATGTTTGTTTTATTATTTTTAATGTTTTTATATTACCTTTTTTTAATTGTTTATTAAACCATTTTACAATATTAATTAACTAATGTCTTACCAAAAAAACACAGTTGGTTTGTCATGTAGCCTTGGAAGCGTGATTGATTTTTGATGTGCGAGGTGTCGTTAGATTCTTGAATTTGCAGTTGGGTATTTTGTTTTACTTTTAACTTGCGACTCGCCCTGGTTTAGCACGGATGTAATTTAGAAAAAAGACGTGAAAATGTGAACATATGCCATGTAAATTAATTATTCAGCGACTTGGTCGCAAAATATTGTATTTTTGTACTTACATAAAAAATGGCTTTTATTATATAAACCTTCCGTAAAACCGCATCAAAATCCGTTGCGTGGTTTAGGAGGAGTTATCGGATATACAGACAGACAGACGCCGAAAGCGATTTCATTTTATACCATGTCGGGATGATATACTTTTTCAGATATATGTGTTGGAACGACGTTGGCATAGTACGGTGTCACGTGGCGGAGAATGGAGAGTCTTCCATCGACGTAGAGTTTCACGATACTAACGTGCACCACGGGATACATTTGACCAACTATCTGAATCACACCATGGCCAGTTTGTCGACCACAGTGCTGGCTCTGGCTTGTGAGACGCCTAGGTAAGCATTATTTAATTCAGCCTATATCTTTTTAATAGCTATGTCGGTGACTCTGGTTCTTTGGCGAATATCCACAGTTTCTGATACTATCGCGCAAAGAAACTCCGAGCATAGTTACCTACATTGCCCGTTGTGTGACTCTGAGTTTTTCCAAAAGGTCAATAGATAATCGCCAAAGAACCAGAGTCACCGACACCGCTATTAAAAACCTGCTACGTAAATATTTTAATGCATTAAGTTTAAATTCACAATAGATGTAGATGTCAATGGTTTCAATGCAATTCAATGCATATTATGCATTATGAGATGGGTGAAGGTGTAATGTTTGAAAATGGGAGGGTGTATGTGTGGGGATGTGTGCACGTGTGTATGTAATTATGTATGTATGAATGTGTATAGTCCATTGAAAGGTTACAATTTAAGGACCGAATATTGCATTTTTCAGAGGACGCAATTTTATTTTTGGGACATGTGTGGGGTAGCCGTCTAGTGAGTCGTCTTTATCACCGCCGTATAAAGCTATGAAAAAACGTTCGCCAACAAGAGTGAGCAAAGATGGATCGACTTTCTCACTGAGGAATAGCGCTACCACCAGCTAATTCAGGATGTTTCCGAGATATTGCGAAAAGTGTTTTCACCCCCTTTTTCCAAGATGGCGGCCGGGGGATAAGGGTGGGGACCCCACAAACTTGAGGTTCGGTTTAAAGAAGTTTATTTCTCAACAAGAAATTTTGCAATTTCGCTTATGTGAGAAATTAATTAATTTAGTAACTAATTACATATACTTCGACATTTTGATAAACTATAATAATAGGTACATATAATTAACATAGTACCATAACAGTGAAGATAATCATAAAAAGAAAGTAATATAATTGATAATTTAAAAAGAACAATGGCAAATAAACTACTAACTTAACTTTACTTTAGATTAACATTTATAGTATTATATAATAAGACCTTTTTTTTTAACTTTATCTACCCTACATTAATTATTATATGAGGTTAAGCTTCTATTGACCCCCCAAACAAGTCCCAAAAATAAAATCGCGTCCTCTAAAAAATGCGAAGCTCATGTAACATTTCAATGGGCTAGTATACACATGCATGCTCACAAAGAGACTCTTAAATTATCGGTGTCGTTATAAGATAGTTAAATAGACCTAATTTTCATAACAATAAAGTTTAAATGTCATTTTATTTTTATGCGTGAAGTCTATATCTAGAACAAACAGGCTACATCACATTTCTAAAATTAACCTACCTACAGTATGTTTTATATGAACTTCTTTTGTTGTTATTACTGTTGAAGAAATATTCTGATTATTATCCAGTAGTGTAGCTGGGAATCAAAGACTTACCACAATAGAATTTCCGGTTCACAGTTTTTTCTATGAGAACTAACAAAACATTTTCTAATCGTTGTTCCACTCCATTTGTTCGTCCCAGTAATAAGATCATAATATTTACTGTGTGAACGGCAAAGTACTTTCCTTTGTTTATGAGTCGTGTGTTACAACATTTTCATGCGTAATGACGAAACGAATGAATTATAAACGCATTACTTCACTAGTATTGACGTCTGTGACCCACAATTATGTTATGTATGACTATGTCTGGTCTCGGTCCAGTTTGATTGGAAATTTAACAAAAAAAATTTCCTGGCTGTTAATTTAAAATTAAAACATTAAGGTGGTTCGTTTCACCTATGGCGGGAAATTTAAATTATTGTAAAATGACACAGTGTTTGCGCAAATCATTGGTTGTTCTTTACATTATCGACGCACAATATTACTTACATTTGTCATTAAACCGTTTGAAAAAAACAAAAATTTGTTTATTGACAAATGTAAGTAATAATATGCATTAGACATAAATAGCTTTGCATGATTTTGTAAAGAATAATAATCAATTTGCGCAAATATCATGATCGTTTACAATAATTACCCGGTCTAGCTACAAGAACAAAAAAACTGTTTCATATTTGAATTTCCCGCTATAGGTGAAACGTATCACCTTAACAATAATATACAGGGTTACGCGGAAAAGGCGTACCAAGCCGAAAGGGGTCCGTTATACTCACCATTACGAACTTTTACTATGGGACCAGATCTAAAATCACGAAAATAATATCAGCTGTTCCATACATTTTGTCGAGTGTCAATGATCTTTTCCAATCCTTGGCTGTAAGGGTTAGAAACATAGAATCGAAACATTTGATACGTATCCGAGGAAAGTCCACAATGTATGGATGATAGGGAACCGATTTTCTACTTGTCCTAGTCTGTAGTAGAAAGGGGATGGTTGGATAAGGTCGTATAACTCCGATGCACATTCTCCGAAATGAATCGTATAAAAAAATATAATAAAACATTTTATTTATAAAATAATTTTTTATGTCTATTTTCAATTAGTTACTCGTACGTATTTCCCAAAATGAATAAAAGAATAAGTTTTTTAATATTATGCGTCTCGCTTTGCTTTGTGAGTGCAAAACGAAGCGCGAACTCAATTTACATCACAGTATAAATATGGATACTTAAAAAAAACAGTTTGTTGTATGGGAGCCCCCTTATATATTAATTTTATTTTAATTATTTATTTATAAAGTGAATTATAACTAAATATTTTGTGAATATTTCAAGCGTCTACCTGTTGCCGTTATCAATATCGAGCAAAAACGAACAAAAAAATCACGTTTGTTGTGTGGGAGCCCCCTTAAATATTTATTTTATTCTGTTTTTTAGTATTCGTTGTTATAGCGGCAATAGAAATACATCATATGTGAAAATTTCAACTGTCTCACTATCACAGTTCATGAAATACAGCCTGGTGACAGACGGACAGACGGACAGCGGAGCCTTAGTAATAGGATCCCGTTTTACCCTTTGGGTACGGAACCCTAAAAACGCTCTTAACGTGTTCAGCTGCTTATTTCAAGACGCCTTGTGTGTTTTTTTTTTAATATCTCGCAATTACAGATTTTTATATCTCTACGTTTTTATTATATGTATAGATATAGAAGATGTAAAGATTATGGTGTCCTTCTTTTCAGCAAACTAGTATGTATATCACTAGTAGGCAGCAGTAAAGAATGGAGCGCATCTATGCCCGATACGGAAGAGATTCTATGCGTGACTGCGGGTGCGGGCATCGTCGCGTGCGCAACCAACGCGCGGCTGTTGAGGCTCTTTACTGCTATGGGCACACAGAGACAGGTAAATATTATACTCGGTATTTTTTCAGTTCAGATTGTTCAGTTAGGTAAGTCCAACTTAGGCAAAGAGGTCACCCGAAGAATCCAACTCGGATGGGCAGCGTTCGGGAAATTGCGTGACATCTTCTCGTCCAAGATACCACAGTGCCTGAAGACAAAGGTATTTGATCAGTGTGTGTTGCCAGTGATGACATATGGTACTGAGACGTGGTCCTTAACTGTTGGCCTTTTGGAAAAACTCAGAGTCACACAACGGGCAATGGAGAGAGCTATGCTCGGAGTTTCTTTGCGCGATAAAATCCGAAACGTAGATATTCGCCAAAGAACCAGAGTCACCGACATAGCTATTAAAATCTGCAAGTTGAAGTGGCAATGGGCAGGCCACATCGCTCGAAGAACTGTTAACCGATGGGGAAGAAAGGTTCTTGAGTGGAGACCGCGAACCGGAAGACGCAGCGTAGATAGGCCTCCCACTAGATGGACCGACGACATTGTGGGAGTCGCGGGCATCCAGTGAATGCAGATGGCAGGATGTCGTTCAGTATGGAGGTTAAAGGGGGAGGCCTATGTTCAGCAGTGGACGTCTTCTGGCTGATGATGAGGTCCGCAAAAAATAGGTCGGCAGTCCGGATCCGGCCGCGAATCGCCATTTGATTACTCCCTGTGGGGTTAGTACAAGAACTTGGGAGTAAGTTATCGTTACGTAAACGATATTAAGTGTATGAAAAATTCAGTTTCCTTTTACGTCCGATAGAGGCGCTGATAAATTTTTCATACATTTTGCTATCGTTTACGTAACGATAACTTTTGCGCAAGTGCTCGTACTAAGACCACTGATCTGCGTAGTAACTGCTAGTGATGAAATTAACCCTCAGTGAGTGTGAAGGGTCAGGCCTAACTAGTAAATATTGAAATGTCAATGGCAAATAAAATACACACATACTTACATGTACGCAGTACTTAGCTGACGTATAGATAAGACTTATTTTACTAGTCAAACATCTCAAACGCATTGCGTCAGTCCCACAGACCTTTATCAGTTTATTATATTAAGTATCACAGTCCCTCGTCGTGTGTACAATAATGCTTCAGGCTTTATAACCTAGACCTTCTTAATAATAATAAAAAAAAACTAAAAAGAGTTCATCATCATCATCGTCAGCCAGAAGACGTTCACTGCTGAACATAGGCCTCCCCCTTTAACCTCTACACTGAACGACATCCTGCCATCTGCATCCACTGTATGCCCACGACTCTCACAATGTCGTTGGTCCATCTAGTGGGAGGCCTAACTACGCTGCGACTTCCGGTTCGTGGTCTCTACTCAATAACCTTTCTTCCCCATCGAATGTCGGGTCTTCGAGCGATGTGGCCTGCCCATTGTCACTTCCTTACAAATTTTTATAGTTATGTCGGTGACTCAGGTTCTTTGGCGAATATCCATGTTCCGGATGCTTAATAATGTTGAGCTAGAAAAACGACAGCGTTTTGGTCGCCGTTTAGTTGATTATTTTGGACCATTATTATTTTGGTTTGTACTGCAATCTCATCTAAATTCTCATATAAATCGTCGTGTTACAGGTGATATCGCTGGCGGGGCCTGCGGTGACCCTAGCCAGCTTCAACACCACAGTGCTGGCTGTCTACCACAGCACCGACCCGGGACCTTCAGACCAGCACTTGGCTATGGATATTATAGCTTTGAACGGTACAAAGCACTGCTTTCTCATCAAATAACTTGTCTTTCCTCCACAGGCCTACTATTCTTGTGCACGCGAGATTCTTTATATCCCCGTCGCACTTATGTCAATCCGAATGAGAGTGACAGGTGTCTAAACTAGTTGCAGGTTTTACAATAACCTACATTAATGGGAAAATTTTCCAAAGGTTTTTTTATTAGTTCATAAAAATGCGATAGATGGCGTTGACGAGACATGGATATGAGGATTTTGCAAAACCACAGACAAAGAAAGGTCAATAAAAAAAACTTGCTCACTCTCATAGACAGACAATATCTATATGTTTGTCTGACAAAGTCTGTCATGTTTGTTTTAGTTTTATTTTATTTCGTAATATAATATTTTGTGGTTATTGTTTGCTAACTCTATATACTTCTATACCGCCTCCCTTACATGAATATAAAAAAAAAAACAGTTTTGGTTTAAAAACTTTTTGATTCATAAAGGCAATTTTACAGAACATTTGTGATGTTATCTGTATGGGCAGTTTTCTGACAGTTCTAGGAACATAGTTCTTCAACCATCGTTAGATGGCGCTAACAGTTTTTTTTTGCATTTGTCAATGAAACCTACAATACAAGGAAGAGGAGATATTTTATAACACGACCAGGCAAGGCACACTTATGCACCTACTAATTTGTGTTGTGTTGTGGAAAAACAAGTACAAGTACTTAAGCACAAGTTTTTCCTTATTAATGTACTCAAATCATCCCATTTCAGGTCGGCAAGTACGAAGCAAAACTGTCCTTATGCCATTAACGCCAGGGTCGAAGCTCGCGTGGCTCGGGAGCACAGACGTCGGTTCCCCATGTGCCTACGACAACACCGGAATGCTCAGATTGTATGATGTGGCGAGTGGAGTGTGGATACCTGTCTGTGACACTAATGACCATTCGAGAGGCGCCTCGGACTCCTGGTTTATTGTTTCCGTAAGTACCTACACAGAAACAATACTTATAATCTCTACATAGTTAAAGTCGTTTTCCGCGTCTGTCTGTATATCCGATAACTCCTCCTAAACAACGTAACGGATTTTTATGAGGTTTGCACCATCAGCAGGCCTGGCGCACTCCACAATTTTAGGTATAACGCTACAAGTAGCCGACTGGTCGGACTTGCCGTGCCCGCTGCCGCGCGATAGACAGAGATAACGCGACAAGAATTACGCGATAGACAGAACAGTAGGTAGTTAGCGCTCGCACTTCCTCAATTGGACTTTATTGTGTGTTAGTAATAGTCACTACTTATTTAAATGCTCTTGCGGATTGAATCTTCTGTACTTGTAATATAAGTATTCTGTGCCATCAGTTAAATAAATATATATATATAAACCTTCAGTGAAATATTATCCTACCGTCCCTGTTTCCTGAGAACTACAAGGCTAGAGTGTATAGATTTCTTCTAGATCAACGTGTTCCATCCTCAGCCACACCGTCGCTTACCATCAGACGATTTGGTGGCCAAACGTAGAACTCTAATAAAAAAAAAAAGATTAGATATCTGTTGTTACAGTGAGTTAATTTGTTTTCAGGTCTGTGAGCCAACGCAGAAGATAAGGGCTATTCTATGTAGAGGCGCCTCGTTCCCAGCTACAGCACCAAAACCCATCATAGTAGAGCTGGATATAAAGGTTAGTTCTCACTAAGGGCGCGTGAATCACGCCAAAAACTATAATCGACACAAAATAAAAAATATATAATTTTACCCAAATTCAGTGAGCGCTAGGTGATGACGCCAAACCGTGCGCGCGCGCCCTATAAATGCTATACTAACACGCTTTGCGAGAAAGGGACGTATTATCTTCTCTCTATCCCTACTGTACGAACCCAAAGCGGTTCGTGCACATCCGCGATGCGCGGAGTTTAATAAAAAAAAGGGGGTTGGAATTCCTACCAGAGGACGGCTGATGATCCTGTCACCTGTTTGGGCCCAAACGTCAGCTGCGGTTTTCCTCGTCCAGTGGCCGTCCTCGGATCCTAAACACTTCACAAATAATGTTCAAAGTGTCCTAACACTGAATTTAACACTCGCGGGCTATACAAAACACACCCGAATTCGCGATTTCCGTTGATACCTTCAACTCAAGGAAAATATCCGGTCGCGCCGTGATAGAGTGAAATTCGCGGGAGTCCAAACGGTGACTCGCGGTCTTCTCAAAACACGGACTTCAAATCGCGCCGAGTCCTAGCGGGTCCTGTCGCGACGTGCGTATGCGCCGAGCTATCTGAATGACTGACTGGAGAGAGCGGGCCGCTGGCCGCGGCCGCTCGCCCCACCTCCCGTGCCTCCTGCACCTAGCAGGGCGTCCAAACCGGTTTTGGAAAATTTATTTTTCCAGTATGTGTTATGTATTTAGTTATATCCTTCGCTAAGCCTGTTATCACTACATGGTATAAAACAAAGTCGCTTCCCGCTGTCTGTCCCTATGTATGCTTAGATCTTTAAAACTACGCAATGGATTTTCATACAGTTTTTTTAATATAGAGTGATTCAAACGGAAGGTTTATATGTATAAATACATTCATAATATACTAGAGAAACAATGATAATTTTAGAGGTTTCTAACGGGATGTCGTAAATAAACACATTTTTTGCGCTTACATTGCAAACGCTGGCTGAACCCTACGAGATAGATCAAAATAATGTATTACAGTATTCTACACCTTAAAAAGGTCTACAAAAAAGTCCGAGATGGTATATGTCTTATCTCTTAGAGATAACCCACAATAACAATTTTTTATCCTTTACTTTTTACGAGAAATAATAGCTTATTTACGAAGTGATTTTAAGCAATACAGCATTATTCCATATCTAATTAAGTACCTTAAATACATTGTGCATTTAATATATATCAATATGGCCCTTTACAGATATTACAGATTTCAAATGCAGGGACATAGCGCTTGCGGTGGTACCGGCCGGGGAGCGTTGTATATAAAGACATTCTGTAGTATTTTTAGTATCTACATTGCACCCGTGCGGAGCCGGGGCGGGTCGCTAGTTTGTAATAAATAAAACATAAGAACACATGCGTATTGTTGTAGATCCCTCTATGCGAGATGGACACAGAGAAGAGTCAGTATGAGGAGCATTTGGTGCGATGGGCGCACACCACGGCAGATGTAGACGTCAAAACAGCACGGGAAACTGCACTCAAACTGTTTGCAGTAAGTTTTTTGTCAATAATTATCAATATAAAAAACAGACTTCATAAAAATGTCAGAACTGGAACAATTTTTTTGTAAATTTGTAATCACATAAACAATTATGCGATCAAAAAACCTACATTAAAAAACACGCATCTTCCAGCTCGCCTGTCGCAGCGAAATAGAACAACGCGCATTAGAACTAATGGAGCTTCTCAAAGACGACCGCCTAATACCACTCGCGGCCAAATACGCGTCGCGGCTCGGCAGGATGCATCTAGCAGACAAACTGACCAACTTGGCTGACACCTGGGAACGGGAGTCAGACAAACTGAACATAGCTCAGAACTCGCATTTCCTAGAGTTGGACACGCAGGAAACATATGACGTCACTAGTACCGAAGATTTGAACGCTAGTCTGATTATACCGCAGAAAACTAAAGAGAAGAAAATGGAAAATGTTACGCCTATAAGGCCTGTGGTGAGTTGCATATTTAATTTGATACATCATTAAGAAATTTAACTAAAATAATTGACAATATAAAAAATCGACTTCATAAAAATGACAGAACTGGACCAAATTGAAATGGGACCAACACCAGCTGGTTTTTCCACAAGGGAAAAACACCAGCTTTCAAATTAAAAATAATCATCAAAATCGCTTCCCCCAGTCGAAAGTACTGAGGTAACAAACATATAAAAAAAAACGAACTGAGGACCTCCTCCTTTTTGGAAGTCGGTTAAAAACATACAATTCATTTTAACTAAACAAAATACTAGCTTACTAACATTAAATACCTAAACTGCTTGGCCTTGAGTCTAAAGATAATCCAAATGCTCAAGCTCCACTACTAGTTGGCAGCGTACCCAGCATTTTGGCCACGTGTTGCATTAATAAGGCGCTCAAAAAGATTTTTGAAAAATAGATGACCTCCCGGTCCCCAAAGGCCCTAGTCCCCCTAGACTCCAATTCTCTATAGGATTCTCTGATTCGACTTAGCTTGTCCAATGTATCGTACGGATTCGTACGTATGGCGTTGGTGAAAACAAATAATATTCAACACTGTTTTAAACTATCACGGTTGTTCACTAAAGTTATATGATTATTTACGGGATATTTACCGTGGTAAGGTTGTGGAAGGAGCTCCCGATATAAAGAGAAGAAAGAAAGAAAGAGGGTAGATCGCTTTTGTCTGTACCTAACTGAACTTTTTCACCAACCACCCGCATACTTCAGTCTTCCCGTGAACATGGTGCATGTAACTGCGCCGAAATATCGGGAGCTCCTTCCACAACCTTACCACGGTAAATATCCCGTAAATAATCATTTAACTTTAAATAATATTCATTCAATTCGCGCCTAGAACTGGCCCGTTTGAAAAGGATCCTGCTGAAAACTCAATATCTTTTCATCACGGCAGGAGGATGAGATGTCAAGTGGTTATATCGTCATTGATCCAAACCAAACCTCTTAGAGCGTTTTTATTTTAATGTTACAATGTATTCACTCTCGCACACTTCATAGTTTAATGAAGTTAAGTTCATGGATAATTAATTGTCTGTAAATAAATTATTTATTTATTTTTGTAGAAAGAGCAAGAAAAACCTCCAAAAAGTAATGGTAGGGCCGTGTGGTTCACAGAAAAGAGAAGTAAAAAGAAATGAGAATGGTTGAATTTATTTTATTTTATATATAGTATAGATCTACGTTTGGACACCAACTCGCCTGATGGTAAGCGACGGTGTGGCCGAGGATGGAACACGTTGATCTAGAAGAAATCTATTCACACATTCTTAGTTACGTCAACGCGTCCAACTCCGCGTCACAGTTGCTATGAGTTTATATGGGTGCAAGTAGCTACAACAAATTTCTTACAAAAAATACCTTACAGCCGTTCTAATTTAAAAAAAAAAACGTTTCTGTGGTGTGGTCTAATATATAATTTATCTTATAATTTTTATTCTCAGCCTATTAAATCATCACCGGGCGGCGCAAGAAACCCATTCAAGAAGCAACAGGAAGCCTCCAAGAGCGCACCCAGCCCGCTCAGCCTCACGGAAAGAACGCTGGTCGAAGTACACTCCACCGATGACTCGACTGACAACAATGATGTGAGTTACTAAGATTCTTTCTTAGTAGTTTCTCTTCTAGTTAAATTCTATTTCTAATACCACTATTTCCTTGTCAAAGTTCCGATAGGTTTAGATATTTAACTATAAAAAAGTAAAAGATAGACAAGATCATCGAGATACAATACCTATATATGTCACAATTTCTAAGTAAAAATAGTCAAAAATGTCCGAGCGTCGATGTATATACCTAGACATCAATTATATAGTTCACCATGCCGCATTTACTCTAATTTAGACGTTATATCGCTTGGAGGCCTACCTACGCTGCGTCTTCCGGTTTTGCTGCCCAAAAATTAAT
This sequence comes from Agriopis leucophaearia, assembly GCA_949125355.1. Lineage (NCBI taxonomy): Eukaryota > Metazoa > Arthropoda > Insecta > Lepidoptera > Geometridae > Agriopis > Agriopis leucophaearia. The sequence goes on from OX421262.1 coordinate 14,214,592, forward strand.
ATACCTAATCTATTAATTAATAATATTATTTTTTTCATTACACACAATCATGAATTCAAACAAAAATCTTTACAGGCGTTGAAACCACTCGCAAGCGAATCCTTCGTAGACTGGTTCTCTCGCAACAAGTCGATATTAGAGCAGCAACACCCAGAGCTCACTCCCTCCGAGCTCACCCGTCAAGGAGTCCGCATGTTTAAATCCGTCCAAACTAATGGCTCCAGCACTCCTGAAAGCAGCAACAAGAGGAAGATAGATGATGCCAGTAAAGGAGTTGATCAACCGGTCACAAGTGCACCGAAACAGTCGAAACTTAGCGCGTTTGCTTTCCAGAAGAAGACGTAACGTTTGACATTCTAACTAGGACCGAACGTTAAAACATACTAGTTACTTTTAAACCGATTCCAAAAAAGGAGGTTATGTTCCACTGTTTTTATTTTTTATGTATGCTCACCAATCTTTTGTTGCAACCAAAAAAAAACTTGTTCGGTAGGGTATACTTCCAATTTAGTCCCATTGTCACTAAGTCAGAATCTGATGATGGGATCCCAGGGAAATCGAGGGCAAACCTCTAGTTTTTAATGTGATCCATTAGCTAGATGTCCAACTATATAAACAAAAAAACATGGCGTTTTTCGACTTACTGGCGGCGACCGTTTGGCTCAGTGGTAGATCGTCTGCCTCATAAGCAGGACGTTCCGGGTCCGATTCCCGGCTGGGTAGATGTTTAAATGATGAATTTCTTGATTTTTTGTGTTTCATTCCATGGTATCCCATAACACAGAATCCTAGTGGAAAGCTATGAGGTAAAAAGTATTAGGTATTAAGTATAAAAAAGTGGTCTAAACTCCTTTGCTAGTAATTTATCATTGGTTTTACCTGTCCGCTATTTTTAATTTACATGGTTGAACATCTAAAAAGAAACCGAATTTTCTATTTTATGATTGATCTGCTCAAACGCTAGAGTCCATATGAAGTTGAATATGACTAGTGGATTTCGAGTATAACGACAATGAAGGGACCACTCTAATTTCGTCGTTATATCCGGAAGTCGTTACATACACAGTTGCTACTCAGAATATCACTTTGTTAACCATCTGTGTAGATGTAAATAAAAGATAAGAAAGCTCTTTGGGCGGCCAACTCCGTCGCAATATCTGCATGATATTTCTAGGAATTTGTCAAAATTGATTAATTACAAACAGTCGTTATACCCGAACTCGCTATAGCCACATGATTTTTGTACCAAAATAGGCTTTTAATTCAAGGGACTTACATTTCACGTCGCTATAGCCAAATGGTCGCTACAACCAAGGTCGTTATAAATGAAACACTGTATATAAATTACTTTCCTCAAAAAAGAATTACAAGTCACTTCATCTTCAATCATGTTAGAAAAATCAAGCAAACAGATTCTTAATTTTTTTAACAATGAGACTTATACTTGTTCTTTTATAAGTTAACATTTAAATAGTATTTAACAGTAATTAAGGATACGAGTAGAAATAAAAATAATTTATGTATTTTTTTGTTTTATTTGGCTCATACGTTCACAAGTTCAGTTTCGTCGGGTTCTGCGAACAGACCTTCCTTTATCATTCGCTTCCATTCGCTCCCGTTCGGATATGCGAACTTTTCTAATGTTCCGGGAATAAATTCGGTGCTGTACCCGGATACCTGGAACAAGGAACATGGATAAATAAACAATAATTTATCACACTAATATCACATATGTGAAAGTTTGGATGGATGGATGTTTGTTACTCAATCACGCAGAAAGGCTAGATGGATTTTGATGAAATTTGGAACATACATTGCTTATGTCCTGGATTAACACGCACATAGGCTACTTTTCATCATCACCACGCGGGTGAAACCGCGGGGCGCAGCTAGTGAGAAATAAAAACAGTCGCCCAGCTGAAGTATTAGGTAGCATTTTCTGCCACACGGGTCTATGAAGTGCTTATATTGTTAGTCGACATACCACAAGGCGATCCTCCTTGGTGCCGCTGACGCTGACGAAATTCCGACGTACGTACCTTAGGAGCCAAGTATCTCGCATTCTCCACGACACACGGTTCGACGAAGTGTTCATGTTGTTGGTCGACATACTCCACGAGGCGCCCCTCCATTGTACCGGAGACGCTGGCGTAGTCCCAGCACTGCAGGTGTTGCACCATCTCGCATAGACCAACGCCGCCCGCGTGGGGACATACTTTCACTGGGGAACAAATAACTAGGTCAAAAACTGAAACATTACGTAACACAACAGGTTTCTGTATTTGTATGCAATTCTAAACAGTATGCATTCGTACAGGAAAAAGTATTATCACTTTTGGCTAAAATGTCAACCTCGGACCAATTTCGCTCGCTTATTCGTGGACACATGAAACAGGTTTTTACCCTATAGTTAATCTAAAAATAGTGCACATTGCTGATACCGTTAAGTTTCTCCGCCATGAGATACACGGAGAGTATCTCGTTGACTCCGCCGATGCGTGCGGAGTCTATTTGGCAGTACTGCATGCCTCCACTCTGTAGGAACTGTTTGAACATCACGCGGTTGGCGCACATCTCGCCCGTCGCAACGCCGATGCCGTACGGACTATAAAATTAAACTCTCATTAGAAAAGTATAAATATGTTTTTTTACCGACTTCCAAGGAGGACTTGTCTTTAGACCTTCGCTGGTCTCTGGGCAGTCTGTTTTTGTAGTGTTAGTGTTAGCTAGTTGTAGGCACTTGCCCATTAAATAAAATAATAATTATCAATATAAAAAACCGCCTTCATAAAAATGACAGTACTGGGCCAAATTGAAATGGAAGCACCAGCTTTCAAATAAAAAAATAATCATCAAAATCAGTTCACCCAGTCGAAAGTTCTGAGGTAACAAATATAAAAATAAAAAATAAAGACACTCAAATTGGGAACCTCCTCCTTTTTGGAAATTGGTAAAAATTTTTGTTAAATCCTTACCTACTAATTCTACAAATGACATACTTACGCCAAAGCCTTAGAAATAGCAGCGTGTCCGAGCACGTCGTCCGGCGAGGTGGGCTCCTCGATCCACATCGGTTTCAGAGGCGCCAGCTTCTTCATCCACTCTATGGCTTCTGGTACACTCCACGCTTGGTTGGCATCTACCATCTGGATATTTAATACAAATCATGTATATTTTACGATTTTAAGGTTTAAATTTTTTAAACAGGCTTGGGGTCTATACCTTATTTGACTGTTTTTACGAAACCAAGTTTTTAAAGTGACTGTACTTTGCACGATAGGTCGAGTTTATTGCCGCCGAGTTGTCTCAAATTTTCAATAAAGCAATCTTGTGATTTAATCCTCATAATTTTCAGTATTAGTATTATAAATGGAAAATCAAAATTCAAATTATACGCTCCTACTGCGTATATGCTCCCTTTAACATTTATGGGGCCATGTGACATCAGTGACGTCACAAGCAATCAAACTTCTTACTCGCCATACAAATATATAGTCTTTTTTTAAATCAGGTCATTATATTGTAGTTTTTAGTGGTATGTAAATAAATATTTTTATAATAATAATATTCTAGGATTAAACTGCTTGAATCATATTTATAATACTGTCAAATTTATTAAATACCATAATTAGTGGTAGTTTAATTCCATTCGCACGGCCAACTGATTACGAACAGTTTTTAAAGTTTACTATGGCGCATTGTTTTTTTTGCATTGAGAACTGACGTGCTACTGCCAAGACGACGGAGATCGAACTGAATTATGGGGCGTGCTAGTTGGAGAATTGATTCAACCTATTACAGGCCACAAACATGTTAAAATCGCTGGGTCTATCATTGATTTTTTTATCGTACGCTACATGGCAAATCTCAAATTTCAATGCCTATGCCGTGTTTTTTTTTATAATACTGGGTGACGAGACGATCGAAGTCTCTCGCCTGATGGCTCTTCACGCTTGCCCATAACAGCTCAACGCCACTCAGAATTTTGAACTTCAACAGTTCAAAACCCTGGATGGCAAAGCACTGCGCTCGTCACCCCGAGATACGAGTATAAGATGTGAAATCTCTGTGTGCCCTGTAATTTCGCTGGAAACATTGCCCTTCAATCCGGAACACAGTAGTGTTTGCACACTACTGCTTGCTTGGCGGTTGAATAACTGGCAAAGGTGTGGTACTTCCCCAGGCGGACCCCTGCAAAAGAGTCATACCACTACAAAAGTGAATGTGAAGTGTAATGTGAATCGTCCTTAAACTTACCAAAACCATATCGTCTCCAATGTTCTTTCTGACGACGCTACACCGTCTGTAGTCGTCCTCGAAGTTTCGTCCCACCTTCACCTTGAAATGCCTGAAGCCGAGTTTCAAGTACTTGTGGCATAACTCCGTCACTAGCTCGTCGCTGTAGCCCAGCCAACCTTTTAACAAAAGTAAATAGATTTTTAATTCAATTTTATTAGCTTTGTTTCTATTCATGTAACGCAATCTTTGAACTTTTATTTTCAACTGCTTTAACGTCGAATTATAATTATCAATACAATAAACCGAATTCATAAAAATGTCAGAACTGGACCAAATTGAAATGGGACAACACGGGAAGCACCAGCTTACAAATTAAAAAAGAATCTTCAAAATCGGTTCACCCAGTCGAAAGGTTCGGTTTCGTCAGCACCCGAATTCGGTTAAACCGTTTTTGAGATATAACGATCTCAAAAACGGTGGCTCGTAGAAAAAAAAGTATTGAGACATTTTTTGTAGATAATTTTATGATCTACAATTTTTGTCTGAAGTATTTTTATGATAAAACTTACCGTTTTGGTGAAAATCGCGAAAAACTAGACCTTTGACATTGAATAAAAAAAATCCATACAGGGAAAGATGAGGAACTTTCAAATTTTATTTTTAATCATGTTTAAAAACAATCTTACTGATTTTCAGCTTGGTGGGAATTTAGGTAGCTCTTATTTTTTGGTCTAATTTGACCGGACTATATAAAATGTCCCTTGTGGTTGAACAGTCACAGTTAGTAGGTTTTCTTACCAACTTGTGTAGTGTACGCGGGGTACCCATTTCTCTCGACAAATTTGATCCGTTCTTGTTTCCCGGCCTGTTTGCTCCTCAACAGCTGAACCGCCTCCTCTTTAGTGATAACGTCGGTTATGTAACGGAAATCTATCGCTGACACCAACTCCTGATAATTATAATGTCAATATAAATATAGATAAAGTTGTTTATTTCTGTTCATTTATTCTTATTGGTACTTGTTATCTGGTTTTAAGGTGAATCGTTTCACGTATAGCGGGAAATTCAAATTTCAAACAGTTTTTTTGTTCTGGTACACATTATTACATACATTTGTCAATAAAAAAATTATTGCTGTTTCAAACGGTTTATTAGCAAATGTAAGTAATATGGTGAGTAACTGATTAATAGCTGTACATGATAATGTAAAGAACAACCAACAATTTTCGCAAACACTGTGCCATTTCACAATAATTAAGCTAGCTATAAGGACAAAAAAACTGTTTGAAATTTGAATTTCCCGCCAAACATGAAACTTATCACGTTACTTCCATTGCATTTTGTTAGTATGTAGGTATACAGGTTTACGCAGAAAGGATGTATTAATACCAAAGGGGTACTTCATGCTCATCATTATAACCAACTTTTACTAAGGGAGCAACCCTGAAATGGCGTTCAAATTTTATTCGCGATTTCCGAGTTTTTTTAAAATGCCATCGGTGGCAAACAAGCAGACCGGCCGCCTGATGGTAAGCGAACACCGTCGAATATGGATACCTGCAACACCAGGGGCATCACAGCCGACCTACGACCCGTATGTTGCCGATCCTTAAAGAGTTGCTCCCATAGTAAAAATTGTTCATAATGGAGGGTACTAAGGACGACTTATTACACCCTTAGTACACCGTTTGCCGCGTTCCTTCTCATTTGAAACCACGTAAAGTTATTGCCACTTAGAGCTCTAATTTAAATTATGTTTTTGTGCCTATAAAAAAAAGAGAGATGGCATGGAATTAAAACTAGACATGGTGTAGGAAAGCTGACTTCGAACCTCGGTTACGGACTCGTTATCAAATTATCAATACACATATAGGTATTCATTTTATAACAATTATTGCATAGCAACACGAAACTACTATGAGGTATTCTGCGTTACTGTTTATAATGAACGTGACCAAAAGTGGAATTACATCTGCCTTATTTTATCTATGTATAGTGTTAAAGCAAGGCAAAAGTAGCAACAGCACATTTATTTAAAAAAAAAGGTGGAGTGCGATTGATGATATCTATCTATCTACATACAGGTAATAAAAACGTAGAGATAAAAAAAAACTGTAACTGCGAGATATCAAAAAAATATAGAGACATGGCGTCTTAAAATAAGCAGCTGAACACGTTAAGACAGTTTTTATTGGAATTTTTGTCTGTTTGTTTGTCGACGTACATCTCCTAAACCACTGGACGGCTTTAAATGCGGTTTTCACGAATATAGCTATAACCAGATTGAAGTATATAGGCTATGATATTTTGCGCAAGGGCCGGATTAAGGGAGGAAAAAAGGGTTTTGTAAGTTTATATGAAAATCTACGCGTACGAAGTCGCGGGCAACAGCACTAGTTGATTAATAAAATGATGAATTGATGATGACCGCCACATGTGAATAATAGACCTTATTCTCTTCCAGTAAAGAGCCATTTTACCTCTGGTTCCATATCAGTGAGCAACCTCCAGAGTGGCTTGTTCTCGAGTCTTGCCCACAGGTCCCAGAGCGAGTTGATGATGGCAGCCACGGCCAGGTGCGCCACGCCCTTTTCTGGACCAATCTGAAATGACGTCATAAACTCTTAGGAATAATTATAAATAACGCTACACTCACAGCTCCCCAGTCCCCTTGAGGATTCCCTGTGTCAGGATGCCATGGAACAGACACAAAGACAAGGTCAAAAGTAATGCCCAGACCCAGAGCAGGTATTTAAATGCATCATTCAAATATCTGCCCGGCCGGAATCGAGCCCGGGACCTTCTGCCCATGAGGCAGATTAGCTACTCCTGCAGCAGTTCTGTGAGCTTGCAAAACGTTTCAAGAGCTTGCTGCTATTTACATCAATATTATAAAGAAGTAAAGTTTGTGACTTTGTATGTTTGTAGGAGATAATATCTGGAACTACTGAAAATAATTTTACTAAAGGTAGAAGGAAAGAGAGGACCGGGAAACATTAGACGAGTATTCTTAGACCATATATGAAGTGGTAGGTAAATAAGTTGAAGAGGCAATGTGCAGGCCACATCGCTCGAAGAACTGATGACCGATGGGGAACAAAGGTTCTTGAGTGGAGACCACGAACCAGAAGACGCAGCATAGGTAGGCCTCCCACTAGATGGGGCGACGACGACGTTGTGAGAGTCTCGGGCATCCAATGGATGCAGATGGCAGGATGTCGTTCAAAGTGGAGGTTAAAGGAGGAGGTCTATGTTCAGCAGTGAACGTCTTCTGGCTGACGATGATGATGACCATGTTTATGGCTTTTATACCGTAGGTATAAATTATACGGCATCAATGGAGCCAAATCCAACTCTAAAAATATTTTTTTAACTTAATATAATGGACTATTGATGCTATGGGATTATAAATTGGGCTATTGAAGTGAACAACTTATTGATAGGATAGCAGATCTATAGGGTGAGAAACAGCAACTGCCTTATCCTGTCTCATACAACTCTTACATATGAAAATACATTTAGGCAGGTGATGACTTACACCTACTTAATAGGCCCCGCATAATGGCGCCGGAGGATCAACATTGGTGTGGGTGGTTGGCTTAGGGCGAGAGGTGTGTTGAATTTTCAGTGACAGCTAGTCGTGGCTTTACCTTTAACACTTCCACCCTGGAGCTTAAGGTTCTTAGCCCTGCGATTTCCAACCCTGGACGGCCGGTTAAGGCTAGCTGGGGCTTAGGGGTCTCATTTAACCCCATGGAATTGAGGTACGCGGTGTTGCGTGTATTTCGTTGTGTTATTATTATAAGATTATCTTACCCATCTCATCTGGGAATCGTTAGTGATGGTTCGCCAGAAGTTGCCAAAGTCCGCGAAGATATCTGCCGCGTTCTTGCCAACGACGAATCGCTTCATAGACCTGATGCAGAGCACGATGACCTCGGTCCCGCGGCCGCACGTGAACGTGAGTCCAAACCCCCGCTTCCCAGTCTCCGTGGTAATGGTGACGTAAGCGCAGGAGTAGTTCGGGTCCGTGTGCTGTGTTCAAAAAACATGTTGAATCATTCATTGAGAGTAGAGCGAGCATGTGCGCTTTACAATCCAACGGCACCCAGTTCAATCCTCGGCCCTGCACCAATGACTTCATCATAATCATTTCAGCCTACCTGTTGTCCCCACTGCTGTGACTCAGGCCTCTCAGAGAGGATGGCCCTAATCCACCAATGACTTATTAGTATGTAAATAAATTACGTGCAATTTCAATGCGAAGAAGAAAATTGTTTTTACGCTACTGTGTGACGGTGGAATCAGTGGCAAAGGTGTATTAAATATAAAATTTCAATTCTATCACTTACCAAAGCATCATATCCATGGCCTCCAACAGATGTTGGGAACCTTACATCTTTGACGTCTAAACTTAAGTATCTACCTATACATATAATAAAAACGTAGAGATAAAAAAGTTTGTAATTGCAACATATAAAAAAAACACAGGGCGTCTTAAAATAAGTAGCTGAACACGTTAAGACAGTTTTTAGAATTTTTGTCTGTTTGTTTACGCACATCTTATAAAATACTGGACAGATTTAAATGCGGTTTTCACAAATATGTTTAGCTATGACCAGATTGAAGTATAGGCTATTTTATTTTGCGCAAGGGCCGGATTAAGGGGTGAAAAAAAGGGTTGAAAGTTTATATGAAAATCTACGCTTACGAAATCGCGGGCAGCACTAGTTAAATATAAAATTTCAGTTCTATCACGTACCAAAGCATCAGATCCATGACCACCAAGAGATGTCGGGAACCTTACATCTTTGACATCTAAACTTAAAATCTTGAGTCCATTTCTATTTGGTACAGGCATTTTAGATACTGTAGCACACACCTCACCAGCTTAGCCAATACTGACTTACTGATAGACCGTGTTTTGTTATGCATAACATTATATATTCAGGAGATAACCGAATTGTCTTTCATATAGTTATCAGCAAGCAGTTCAGAACACTGATGAGCTATTTTGGACCAAATGTAGTGTAGAAAGAGTTGATTAACGTTTGTAAATATTTTAAAATACACTAGAAACAGTATACAATAGTTTTTTTTTTTTAAATATTAAAGACTAGCTACATTATAGTTAGTGGTCAATATAGTTGACTGCCTCGGTGGCTCAGTTGGTAGTGATCCTACTTTCTGTGCTTGGGGGCGTGGGTTCGATTCCCATCTAGGACAAACATTTGTGTGATGAACATTTGTGTTTGTTCTATGTCTGGGTGTTAATATCTATTTAAGTATGTATTTAAAAATATATATGTATGTATATCAGTCTCTGGCAGCCATATTACAAGCTTTGCTTAGTTTGGGGTCAGATGACCATGTGTGCAATAATGTCCCAGATATTTATAGTTGTTGGTAGGTATGTTCAAAATTTCGCAATATTTGAAGGAATTTCGCTAAACCTGTTACCATTACTAATGATAATTTGTTTTTGATAACCTTTATAATTTCGTAATGATTTTAAGAGATAACAAAAAGAAACATGTCAGCTATGTAAATATATGTATGTTTATTTGATATGTAACTATAAAACAGTAATAAAACTTACAAATAAAATATTATGCTTTGTCCTTTTTGGCCTACTCATAAATTATGCACCAATATTGTGACTAGAAATAAAATAAAAATCTTTCCGTAGATTTACAAATTCATGGATGTTGTTGGGTCTAGTTGTAGTACAAAATTCACGAAAACCCATACAACATTTAACACATATAAATTTACACAATAAAGTGCTCAGCACGCCTAAAGTTTTCACATTAAATTCTCAATTTAATAATTTATCACAAGTACAATAAAAAGGCGTATATTTATACTTAAGTAGGTATATAAATTGATTCCTTATATATATATATATATATACAAATAAATTTGTTCTATAATTATTGTCGTTCACATCACAGATCAGTTTATTATCATCAAATCATCCTACCACTATTATGTTTTCTTTATGGGTAATCCAGGCCCTATGGCGACTAAGGTTAGTCTAGGTGACGTCTCACAGCGAACAAGCACCGTGGAACAGTGATATTTTCCTATTGTAGGATGATCCAAGAACAAGTAGGACATCAATCTCTATATTTTCTCTCCACTTAACCTATTCCTCGCTTTGCGGCTTACTTTTGAATATCACAAATCCAAAATATACATATTACTTACAAACTACAACACAAGTTTATAAAATATTTTAGTAGCAGTTGTTTGAGCTGGTCGCTAATATGAAATCTCAGGTATTACCAATACAAAAGATACAATCGATACCGTGGTTCGAAAATAACGGATAGCGTTTAACGACCTCATTATAGCTCTTAGTTACTAACTATAGATTTACCAAAACATGTATATTGTGTATTACAATCCACGAAAAAGCGTCATGTATTTACTTACAACTTAGAAACATATATCTAAATTTTAGGTACACTTTCTTCTTACTAAAAGGTTAGAAATATATATAATACATATATAGTCATAACAATGACTAATTTAGCTTGTTATAATTGTAGTATAAATGCATACTAAAAAGTTATATAAATAAAATATTATTTATTCAGGCATAATGCAAAGTAAAAACGCGACCGCAAATCGCTTATCTACAAGCGAGTTGGTGGTCAGGGATTGCTCACTCAACCGAACAGCGGGTGAGTCACAAAAACGAACATCCTGTTATAACAAGTCATTTCTCAAATGCACGTCTAATGGTGTGCTTCCCAACAATACGAGCATTGCATTTTGATGAGCCGATGTTGAATCTATATTTTTAAATATCTTTGCTGTTAAGAGAAAAACTCTAATATAATTAACATATGCTTCTATCGAAAAACTCTATTATAATTTTCTTTTTTAAAGGTACAAATGGCAGGCTAAAATCGTTTGAACAGTAGACTTACAGGATGTTACTTCCTGTTCTGTTTGTATATAAGGGCCAGATCCTTTACTAACTGCCTCTCGCCTTCCGTCCAGAGCACCGTGACGAGGCGCCCTAGAGAGGGGTCCTCCTCATTTTCGATCCAGTCAAGCAGCAGTTTGTAGCGAGCCTGGGAAACAAAATACAGTAATATTGAGGGGGCTGTTCCCGTCTGCAGCTTTTCTTGCTAGCATATTTTCATATTATTGAAAATATAAGCTATAGCTTTGCTTAGTTTGGGGTCAGATGACCGTGTGTGCAAAAATGTCCCAGATATTTATTTATTTTATTTTATAAAATCTGTAATTATGAATTTCAAAAAGTAACAAAACCATGTTATACATGGGCAGTACCCGACTGCCCCGTTGGCTTAGTCTGTTGTGTGAACCTGTTAGTTTTGAACCTGCCTACTGCGCTTGGGGGCGTGGGCGTGGGTTCGATTCCCACCCAGTGAAAACATTCATGTGGTGAACATTTGTATTTGTTCTGTCTCTGGGTGTTAATATCTATTTAAGTATTTAAATAATTATCAATATAAAAAACAGCCTTCATAAAAATAACAGAACTGGACCAAATTGAAATGGGACCACACGGGAAGCACCATCTTTCAAATAAAAATAGAATCATAGAAACCGGTTCACCCAGTCGAAAGTTCTGAGGTAACAAATATAAAAATTTGGAAGTCGGTAAAAAATGAATCGCCGAAATGTATGTACGCGCATAACTTCCGAACGACTGCTCCAAATTGGATAAAAAAAATTGTGTTCGTTATTGTCAAGACAAGGTTTGCATAAAAGTATTTTTTTTATCGAAGTTTTTTTGTGTTATACTGCGCGAGCGAAGCCGCGGGCAACAGCTAGTTTAAAAATATATCAAATTTGAATATTTATTTATTTTCATAATCACCAACCAGCAAGTAACAAATATGCAAATTCCTTAATTAGGTAACATTTTTACTATAGATAGGCTTACGGTTGACCGCTACCTGGACTGACGCAGTTTACGACCTCCCCTATTCCTAACTTTGTTCGTTTTTGAGATTTTAAAAGATCTGTATTAATTTTATGTTACCTCTGAGACGCCATATTTCTCCGTGTCGATCACCACGGTTTCAATTCTGTTCTTTTTATAGCCAAGCTTTAAGAAGAACTTTTGCCAGTTCTTCCCGAGGTTCTTTGAAATGTGGTCTGCGTATTCATGTTCGACCTGCAAAGAAGTAAAATATAATTGTAAAACAAGTATAATGCGCGGCGTAACGCGGCGTGTTAACCTCAAAGAGGGGCCTTTATTTCCTAAGGAATGGAGTCCAAATTGTTAGAGGTTAACTTAACACGCGGTGTTACGTGCGTGTTTTAGTTATGGATTCAGGGTCCTTTTCCGTAAAAAAAATTAATAATTTTTTTTTTTTTATGATGTAGAAATTGCATTAATATTTCCAAGTATTAAATAGGTTTTAGAAATTTAAGTACGTTTTGGCAAGGAAGATAGGACTACATTTGTCTATGTTTTTGGCCATAGGGCCTTTCCCTGGAATCAGTTGGCTCAGTATAGATATGTTTTTCATATGACTTCAGCTTGCCAACTTGATATCGAGGCAGTTTATAAATGATGATTTCATCCTAGCAGATTTTGGGTACATCCGCCGTTTTTGTCGGTAATATGTTATCTATACTTCTATACTAATATTATAAAGAGGAAAGATTTGATTGTATGTTTGTTTGCATTGAATAGGCTCCGAAACTACTGAACTGATTTGAAAAATTCTTTCACTGTTGGGAAGCTACACTATCCCCGGGTGACATAGGCTATATTATATTTCGTAGCGAGGCCGAAGGCCGAGCTTACACCCGTGCGAAGCCGGGACGGTCGGCTAGTGAATAAGAATTGACATAATAACTGAATACTTTGATATAGGTACTTTTTTATAATTTATTTTGATATACTACCATCAACTTTCACCTAATATTAATTTTGACCACACATTCTACATTAAATTGTATACTTTTCATCATTTTCTTTTTTGTATTACACATTTATTTATGTGATCTAATTCATATGCCGAGTAACGGTAAAATAGGGGAACTATAAAATACTTAAGATTAGTGTAATGTAAAACACTATTTTAGGTTAATCTATTTTTTTGTTATGTATTAACCTTTATTGAGCTTTGCACACACACAAGACTTCTCTCAGAGAGAGAGAGGATGGTCTCTAATTCATCATGCTGGCCCAGTACTTGTTGGTGAATGTCATGCATGATGGTGTTGTTTTTTAGTGTAATATGTTACGCAATCTTCAACAATTGCGCACCGATTTTAATATTAAACTATAGTCTATTAAATGTAAGTTGATTGAAATGAAGTATGTCAAAATATTCGATTAGTGCTGGGACAATTCGGACCAAATCGAGAATAATGTGTCTTTATTTATCGTGGTGTCTTGCACGAATAATATTTTTAAACCAATCTATATTTCTGTTGTAGTACTATTATGATGAGACTTTAGGATAATGAAATAAAACAGAAAAAGCAAGTAATTTTTTTTGTAATATAAATAAATCTATTGTTTAATGGTATACATTCCAAATCAGTGTCATCATCATCATCAGCGTTAGAGTCACTTGAGAAATCCTGCAGATTAATAATAAATCCTATTCAATCAATAGTCAGTCTAGTATGCTATTCTAGTAGTCAGTCTTTGGATAAAGATGCTTCGTTCCGTAAAATTTACTAAGACAGTTGCTAGTAATTCGATATTATTATACTATATACAAAAGAAATCTAGGTTTACAAAAAAAATTACATTATCTGTACGAGTTTTGTATTTCGATAGTACGCAGAAGAAATTCTGAAAAAACAAAAAAAAAATACTATTTAATTCACACAGCAAAATAAAACGATCGATTTTACGTTTATCGATTTACCACGTTCCTAAATTTTTTGTCAAGTTGACGTAACCTTGTTATAATAGAATGGAAAAATATGGCTATTGTATTGTGATAATCCACACTAAATGCAATTCCGTTTTAAAATTCAAATATACTTTTACTATTTATATGTACAGCACTTGTAGTTCATAATAGTTTAAGACGCAGAAAACCAGTGATCTTTGTGTTACAAGTAAATGCAATTTGCCAGACGTTATTACAAAGACATGCCCTAAAATGTCGTCAGCTGTCGTTTCAATCAAGCTACATTTAAAGGACTATAGCTGACTTGACAGTCATTGTCCTGTCTAAATTTAAATAAATTGTTGTTATCTTGAGTTCATACAAAATTGCCATTGAAAAAAGAACTTTCAGTAACTCCCAAATTTAAAAAATTATTGATTAACAAATTTTTTTCTTTCCATAAAAACCTAATTTAGACAATTAGGAACATTTAAAAACAAAAAATAGCCAAATCAGTTCAGCTTTTCTTGAGTAATGCACTTAACAACGAACAGCATAAAAACTTTATTTAACTAGATAAAATTTGGTATGCAGGTAGCATATAACCTGGATAAACACAAGTAATTTTATCCGGGAAAAATAAACGGTTGTAGCTTAGTATAGCGGGTGAAACCACGGGATACAGCTAGTTAGCTATTATTATATCAAGTAAGAATATAGTTGAAGTTTTTTTACAACCCCTTATAGTGAAGAGCTGATAATTTTTGAATAGCTAAACAGATTTTCTTAAATGAAAGCTAAGAACACTCTTAATCAAGTCACCTTTCAAACAAAAACGAAATCAAAATCAGTTCAGCCGTCTTGGAGCTACGATGTTACAGACTTATAACACTCCTCATTTTGCAGTGTTAAACTTATCAAACAAAATTAATTAATAAAAACATCTAAAAACACGCTTTAATGCGACAAACTATTTAAATTATTGCATTGTCGTTGGTCCTTGATAAGTATGTAAGATTTCAATTTAACTCGAAGCTCTGAAGTAGTCGAAAATCAAGTTCAAAGATTCCGTTACACACATACCAAGCTAATAAAAGCGTGTTAAAATATACCTTAATCTTAGCCTCCAGTAAAAGCTTGATGTCATTGGTCGTCTTAATTTTTTCCTCTGGTTCCTCCTCATCACTAAAACCGTTGTGAGTTTTATTCATAGTTCCCATGTTGTAGGTATTACCCAATTGGACGTTCTTTGAATTGACTACGTTGATCACATTTCCAGTAGCTGTAGGAAAAACATATTTATGATATTCATCAACTCATTTCCTAATCATTCTATTACCTGACCTGGGGCTTTACTCCCAATTCTAAACGCGGGCACGAATAAGTGCAGTTTGCAAAATCACGTGAATGCGAACCTTAACGCGCCGAGATACGGTTTGCGGTCATGTGATTTTGCAAACTTCACCTGTCAACATTATAAATCCTGTTATATAAGCTTTACATGTAAAGATTGAGCCTTGTGTAAAGAAACGTTTACTCAGTCTGTTTAAAACAGACAGATATTGCCAATAAAAAAAAATACAACTATATTTAGAACCTGCAGGTTCTAGATTTAGTTTTTTTTTATAGGCAATTTGTACACACCCTAGCATGGGCCGTGGACAAATAGTCTTTCCACCGTCTTTCATTGTGCTAGGCCTGCTGAGGGACTGAGCAACTCTCGTCTACAGGAAACCACCCTTATTCGGAAACCCCACATCTGGTTCCAGGGTAATGCCGTTCAGGTGATATATGTTACCAAATAGTTACAATCTGGACATCTTTAAGAGGTGAGTGAATCAGTTTCTTCTAGGCAAGTATATTTCATCGTAGACCGCATCATTGCTTAACATCAGGTGAGATGGTGATATGGGAACAAGCCTAAATTTCAATAAAAAAATTTTTTTACAATTTACTTCAATATACTACTGGTAGGCTTCAGCATTCCCAAAGGTAAATATCAGGTAAATATTATGGAAATTCGAAGATTCGATTAACAAAGAACTTGCGCGAGTGAATCGGTTTCTTCTAGGCAAAGATTGCCACTATATACATTGCACCTTTGCTTATTATCTGATAAGGAAGCGATCACAGCCAAATCATGTTTTTTTGCAGTTGGTTAGTAGGTAAATAGAGGTGGATACTCCATGTTTGATTAATCTATTTACAAAACTATTTATCAAGGTCTTTATACATTATCAGTCACTTTACCTTGAGTATTAACTGTACTGCTACTATGCTTGTCTTTCTTCGGTTTCCATTCTTTTTTATTTGACTTGAAAAACTTTTTGAACTTTGGCTTCTCTTCACTTTTAACTTCATCGTCGGATTCTATCAATATGTCTTCATTCGAAGAATCTACATTTTCATTATTTTCGCTTTCCGGTTCAATTTTTGTCGGTTTTTCTTTGGTTGGCCGCGGCGGACGGGGCACAGCATCAGATTTCAGGTTGCGGAACATCTCGAAAATCTTGTTTACTGAAGTCATTTTGATCAAACTACACAAAGAAGTTGCAGATGACGAAATTGGGAAATCCCAACAGATTTATGTTGTTTGTTTATAAACAAAAGCACTTAAACAACAACTTTCTAATAACTTTTCAGTGTAGCAATTGTATATTAAAATTATAAATAAATCATACTTTTGATTTTTATACTTTTGTTTTCAAGATAAATAAAGAAAAGTAAACTGAAAACAACGAAAAATGTATCAAATCACCAATGGGACATATTGGACATGGGTGATGACTGACGTATGTTATCAGAGAGGAAAACGAACGATGCAATTGAAAATGACTTTGACTGCAATCACACAAGTCACTCCCTTCGACTTGAAGTGACAGTGACATTATTAAAGCAGTGACAGCAAAATATTTTTTTCCATCTGTGCTGTGCATCTGTGACTCCGTAGAATAGTATAGAATAGAATCCAGTACAAGGAATTTATATACTAGTTACGTACTCCTTGTGAGTAATATGTTCCTTGTATATTATATATATATTACGTAGTATATAAATTCCTTGGTACAGTACCTTAATTAATTAAAACTAGGTAAAAACCGTCAGCGCTATTCTTTCCAGGGGTTTCACGGATTCGCTGCAATCCATATCGTTATGTCAAGGTGCTTTTTCGAGATTATGTGCCTATATATTATTATATGGTGTACAGTGCTAAAAAAATTCGTTTAGGTGCCAAGCGCTTCCCACTTTTCGAGCTCTCGGGAACGGTTACCTAAGTGGCATCCATGAACCTACTGCCCAAAAGTAGTAGGTAGGGGTAGTAGGTTCATGGTGGCATCGTAGAGCTCTCAAGCGGCTGAACCGATTTTTTTTTCATTTGAAAGGTGACTCTTGATGAGGGTTGATATTCTTAGCTATGATTAAAAGAAGTCATTTGTAGATTATCGTTATTTTTACCGAGGGTTTAATTTTTTTTTAATTAAAAAAAATAAATAAAAAAATATGTGGAACATTATTGCACACATGGTCATCTGACCCCAAACTAAGCAAAACTTGTAATTCGCTTCATTGAATACATAATTCCTTATTTTGTCGAAAATTTCATGGTTTTTCCAAATTTATTGGATTTTTAAAAATTTAAATGAGGTCATTGTAGGTAGGTACTCATCATTATGAACAACTTTTACCTACTATGGGACCAACTCTGAAATCACGAAATTAAAACAGCTGTTCAATACATTTTGTCGAGTGTCAACGGATCACGTTCCGTGACTCTGCATGAATACCTACTGGCTAATTGCGAGTCGGTAACAAATATCTATATAAACTGTGGAAGGTATAAAGGGGGCCCCGATTTTTTTTTATACTAAAGGGGTCACGTCGTGAAAAAGTTTGAAAAACACTGCTATATGTACCTTACAGAAAAGCACAAAAAAAATGTCTTTCTCATTTTTGTGCCTACCTTCATGCGCAAACATGTGCAAAGCGAGTTGCAAGGTAAATGTCTGTGGTTGCAAGCGTCGTTGTTCATGTCCACAATAAATAAAACTCTTTGTTGAATGGATTCTTCTCATAAAAAAAATATAATTTCCATATTTGAAATTATCTGCATCTGCGCGATAAGCCTGTGCTTTGCTAATTTCAATTAATGACATAATTCTGCACATTTTGTGAAGTTTCTTTGTATATTTATTTTTAGACCTGTCCATAAAAGAATACCTTTTGCAAGCCACATCGCAATGCAACACGATAGATCAACGAAATATTCAACTCTGTCGCTGTTTAGTTTGCTAAAGCTGGGAATTTTCGAGACGATTTATGCGAAATCTAATTCTGATCCGCAGCAGGGGATCCCAGTGAAACAGTGCTGTCCCGATAGTGCGGGAGGTGGAGATGCACCATCGCCGCCGCCGCGTAAGTGCTTTTGCAACACCCTTGAGGGTGACAAGTGCACGGCCGGAGACCGGGGCAAGACCGGCGCTGGGGTAACTGGATCACGGACTCGTGGAGGCTCCAGGCCAATATCAAAAGACGAGGACGAGCTCCCCACGGGTGCGACGTACCCCGGCCTGCTCCGGCACATACACAACGCGGCGCGGTATCGCTTGCCGCAGTGCTTCGAAGGCGCTTGCGTGTCGGTGAAGCAGAGTTCGGTCAATAACTGGGTTTTGGGGCATTCTATGTCGTTCAGCTCCGTGTCCCCAGGAGGATACAAGATGTTGCTGTCGTATATCGATAGGAAGAAGCCGTCGAAGTTACCTTATTTCGTGATGGAAGCGGCGCCCGGAGGGCAGATGAGTTGCGAGTTCCGCGTGGGGCCTACCACTGCGACGCGGGCCACCCTAGTCGCGCAGGTTGCCGACGGAGAGTTCTATAGCTTTGAAAGTATTGTAGATGCCTATTTTGAGAACTGCACAGCTTCGGTGATAGCGGTGAACAGAGATTTTATTGCATTACATTATCTTCAGGTAAGCAATTAAAAGAAAAACATTACTATCTAATTTACAAAAATAAACATATATATTCTATTTTATTTTATTTACTTTATTGGCACACGAAGCAAAATATGGTCACAGTTAATTTAAAACTTGTAGACTACTTGTACAATTTTGGTCTAAACCAAATTCCTAAATATGTAACACTAGCCGTCCGCCCCGGCTTCGCACGAGTGTAAGCTCGGCCTTCGGCCTCGCTACAAAATATAATATAGCCTATGTCACCCGGGGATAGTGTAGCTTCCCAAAAGTGAAAGAATTTTTCAAATCGGTTCAGTAGTTTCGGAGCCTATTCATTACAAACATACAAAAATAGGTACAAATCTTTCCTCTTTATAATATTAGTGTAGATATACCTTATTACCTACACAACATGATTAGGTATAGTTTTTTTGCAGTAGGTACATATTTAGTAAAGTATTACATACAAATTTTGATACAATAATATTTAAAAAACGTTATTATGGGCCGTAAAAACAATATTTTGTACATCTTTTTAAAGTTTAAATAGTTTTTTTAAATTAGATATCAATGAAGTTACGGTGGTCCTTCAATATTGCACTGTATTGGCGACACATTCTCACTATTGGGTTATAAAAGGAAGTATCTACCTGTAAAACATAGGGGGTTTAAAAAGCTATAACAGGCTCTAGTTTTGATTTTTATTTAAGGCTTCTCCTTTTTATTCAACTAAGTAAGACGAGCAAGTTGCTTGCCTGATTGTAAGCGTCACGCTTGCCCATAACAGTTCAGTTTGATCCAGAATTTAAAACTTCTACGGCTTAAAAACGGCTCTATTCGCGCTTACAATGCGCCCACACCGAGATTCATACAACTTTATCAGCTTACCAATAGCATACTCTCTCAATCTACTGCTCTGGATATAACAAATGAAAGAACCGTGACATAGTACGGACAGACAGGATAGCAAGGCGCAATCGCGGTTCATTAGGTGGCTACGGAACCCTAAAATTATTTACGTTTCTCGGTCTGGCATTTTTATAAGTTGTTTTAAATCATCCTGTTTTTAGATCCCTTCGTTTCCTAACCCCTATATTTATAGACGTAAATAAAGGAACCTCGAATCCTGACGTCACCCTGAAGTGGTGTTTTGGCATATAATAATTATCAATACATATAAAAAAACAGGCTTCATCAAAACTGGACCAAATTAAAATGGGACCAAATGAGAAGCACCAGCTTTCAAATAAAAAAAGAATCATCAAAATCGGTTCACCCAGTTAAAAATTATGAGTTAACAAACATTAAAAAAGAAACAGTCGAATTGATAACCTCCTCCTTTTTGGAAGAAGGTTAAAAAACAACAAGTGAGGGTGACGTGATAGATTCAAGGTTCGTATAATTATAATTACGTCTATAAATATGGGGGTAAAACTGCACTGGAGCTTACCGCAAACACATCTACCCACTCAACTCTATTTTAGTCTGCCTCACTACAACAACGTACTTAACTACTTGTCCAGGGGATCACCGAGCAGATATCACTAGGAGCTGAGGTGGTTGCGCGCGGCCACAGCGCGGAAGTGAGCTCGGCCTCAGGAGCCGCCCGCTGGACCTCTGAAAAGCACTCGCTTAGCGCCACGCTCGGCAACCGCGGCCTGGACCTGTGCTACGCGCGCGCCGTCACTCCCTACCTTGCTGCTGCCGCCATGCTTGAAGTATGTCATAGCTATTAGATAGTATAGTCAGCTCGGGTCACTGTCGGTTGCTGTGCCTCCGACATTATATCCGCTCAGTGCCACGCTCAGCAATCGCGGCCTGAACTTAGCTATCACGCGTAGCACACACATGCGCGCGCCCTCACGACCTATCTCACTGCTGCCGCCATGCTTGAAGTATGTCATAGCTGTTAGATAGTGTAGTGCTTGCTAGCCACTGTCAGGCGCTGGGCCGCGACCGGTTTCGGAGCCATTAAGAGCTCTTTCATCAGGAAATTCAGTCCACCCGAAGGCCTTTGACACGGTTAGACGGTCGTTATAGGAATAATAATAGGTGGTGTATGGTGTAGGAAAATCAAGTACAAAAGTGTTTCTCACCAGGTTGGGTTCGCAATCCGTCGCGCAGTAGCGACGCTCGCATACGAGTGGCGCTCAGAGCAGTGGACGGTCCGTGGCTCGGCCGACTCGGACGGGCTGGTGGGGGCCACCCTGTCGCGCTCGCTCGGCGGCAACCGGACGCAGATGTGCTGCGCAATCTCGGCACTGCTCAACCATCCTAACAACAAATTTCGGCTCGGGTTCGGCGTCACTGCTGCTATAGTGTAGGACACGTAACATCGACGAGACTTCTATTGCTTTTTACTCCGAGCAATGGAAGGTCCGTTGATCGGCCAATTCGGACGGGCTGAGAGCAAAGATCTACGGTGGGTACAGGTTCCGGCTCCAATTTAGAATCACTACGCTATTGCGTAGATTGCTAATCATAATCGCACCTTCTTAGGGGTTTTCACTCTGACCAGTGGACTGTATCCTTGAAATCTAGCCTCACGTCATTGTTCTTGCTATAGGAAGGTATACCGATCTCCCTATATCAAGAAGATATATAAATTGCTAAGGATATAATCTTACAAGAGCCGTTTAACTCAACCGATGCAAAATACACACTGTTCACTATGTTTTCTATAACTGATTTTCTCGTATTTACAATTTTGTGCAGAATTTATACGATTATTGTTACGTAGTTTTTAATTTAGACTAGCTTATACATAGGACCTGATTTATCGTATTTAAACGTGTACGGTGTATTTATAACGAGCATAGTTTTAAATTGTAATAATCTTGAAATAAAAACATTAAATTTTACATTTGTTTCACATTCTATATAAATACGAGTAAACTCAGCGGTAAAATCTCACCTTTAGGTCACCGACTTATCACAATTACACGTTTACAAAATTATTCAGCAGTGTTGTCCTCACCGTTAGAAACAAACACAATGTTAAAAATTCATTTTCAATATAACGATAATGTAGGCGTGTATTACCGTAGAGCGAGTACGTGCTACGACGTCGCTACGAGAGTACGCTTGGGAGGGCGGGCGCGTGCGCGATTCCTGGGCGGAGTTATAAGCGCCGCCCTGGTCGGGCCTTCGTATTAATTTGCTCTTTGTTTTTTGAGTTGTAGGGTGCAGTTTGATCGGTGTCGGCGTACGGGGTAGATGTGGGCGTGCATTGTGGCGGTTACTGCAGTATCTCGCGAGTAGAGTAGGTAGAGCGAGTAGAGCGTGGCGGGCGATGGCCGCGCGCGGCGACGCGTGCCTGCAGTAATGGTGATGGAGCGGCTGGCGGACTTCGTCAGCAAGTCGCTGGAGGGAGGCGAGGCGCCCGCGCCGCCGCCTGAGCCCGGCGAGCCCGAGGACGCGGACGACGTCGAAGTCGACATCACCGAGTTGGACGAGAAGACACCTCCCGTGAAACGGCCGAGGAACTGGCTGCTCTCGCCTGTGCCCCTGCCGCACTGTAAGAGGGAGACGGCTAACGACGACGATGATGATCATAGACATGGTGAGTTGAAGTGGTTTTGATACTGTCATAGCGTCACCAATCGTCTCAATTTAACGTAGCCGTATATGCCGTATTATAGTTTCCTGATTGCTAAAAAGTACTGTACTTACATGGCATATTGTTACTGTACTTTACATACACATATAGTTATTTGTATCATATGATTTGGACTAATTGGTTCAGGAATAAGTATATTTATAGATAGAAAGTCTTTGTGTACACCATAAATCAAAATTACAAACAGATAGAAAACACTTACGAGCTAGTACCACAAGTGGCGGCCTTATCCCTGAAAGCGGTCTCTTCCAGGCAACCATTATATGAATAAAATATAAAATATAATAAAAATAATATAAATATAATACTCAATAAAATATTGAGTATTGAGTATTGAATAGAATTTACTTCACACGACGGATTTTTTGACATTATGACTACAAAATCAAAGTAACTAATCTTAAAGGTACTGGATTCGTAGGTCGTAGTCACAGAAAAGAGAAGGATGTTTTTAGGGTTCCGTACCCAAAGGGTAAAACGGGACCCTATTACTAAGGCTCCGCTGTCCATCTGTCTGTCTGTCACCAGGCTGTATCTCAAGAACCGTGATAGTTAGACAGTTGAAATTTTCACAGATTATATATTTCTGTTGCCGCTATAACAACAAATAAATAAAAAACAGTTTAAAATAAATATTTTATGGGGAATACAACAAACGTGATTTTTTTGCCATTTTTTTAGATAAATCATACGGATGTTTTCATATTTATCGGGACTTATCGCGCACTATTAAATATAGGTAAAAATAGATACCTTTCGCTCGACGTTTCGACTATGTTACAATGGCCGTGGTCACGGACTGTCAGCTCGTGACCACGGCCATTGTAACATGGTCGAAACGTCGAGCGAAAGGTATCTATTTTTACCTATATTTAATAGTGCGCGATAAGTCCCGATAAATATGAAAACATGTGTTCGAATCGCGAAAGTTTAAAAATTACTAAATCATATGGAAACTGGATTTGTCGAAAACTGGATTTTTGGCGTTCTGATTCAAATAGAAAGATGTAAAGAAAATTTAATTTCTGTAATAAATAGGTAATGTATTTTTATTGACAATAAGGGCTTAAAGTTTTGGTATAACTTTGCATATAAACTTATTACCTCCAATTTACAAAAGTAGTTTTACGTAAAACTCTTGGCGGGAAAGTTGAGAGTGGATTTCGTAAAATTACTGACTAAAATAAACAATTGTATGGTTTACTTGTTTTATATTCGTCTCGACAATTACGGCTTTATTTTTTCGTTTTATGCCCGAAAACCAAATGCCTACCTAAAATTGAACGGATTGCATTTTGTAATTTGGCTTTATGGAAGTAGCCCGTATAATAAACCTTTTTGTCCCGTTTAATTAACAGTTCCCATTATGATACCGAGGGAATCCGCGGGCCGCTGCCAGTTTAAAATCCGCGGGCCGCTGCCAGTTTAACTGTGAAAATTACTGTCTCTCTGTTAATAATCATTTAACTGTAGTAAATGTTAATTTTACATAATTCACGAATAAACGGCCGGACATATCTTGATGGAATATAATATGAGAGTAATAAGTTCATGCCTATATTACGTAATTTCCTAGTACTTAAATGCCTATTAGTTAACTCATGCCTTTTAAGAAGATATATACATATACCGAATATTTTAATTCCGGATATGCGAGAAAATATTTTTTTGGCTTTTGTTGATGATACAGTTTACTGTAAAATACTGTTCATCACGGTTGTTCACTACAGTTAAATGATTATTAACGGAATATTTACCGTAATAAGGTTATGGATGATTTCTGATATCATCGATTATAGATATAGATACCTACCTTGAATAACGTCTCACTTTTGGTGAGCCACTGCAACGAAATCTATCCCACTTATAAGCATGCAACGGCCGTCAATATGGAAATACATGAGTGGTCCAGCGGGAGGCTGATCTTGGTGGGCCAAAGTTGAATAAACCAAATAACTCGATGCTGCCTTGACTTTCTGATTGTGGTATCGAGTTTACCGCCGGCCAGCGTAGATGGCGACGTAGCGTATTCGTTAGTCGTAGCTACAAAAAAGAGAAGGATGTTTTTTAGGGTTCCGGACCCAAATAGTAAAACTAGACCCTATTACTAAGACTCCGCTGTCCGTCCGTCTGTCTGTCTGTCTGTCCGTCTGTCACCAGGCTGTATCTCATGAAATGTGATAGTTAGACAGTTGAAATTTTCACAGATGATGTATTTCTGTTGCCGCTATAACAACAAATAAATAAAAAACAGAATAAAATAAATATTTTAGGAGGCTCCCATACAATAAACGTGATTTTTTTGCCATTTTTATAGATAACTAGCTGACCCGGCAAACGTTGTTTTGCCTTATAAATTATAATACCCTTATCACTTAGGGGTATGGAAAATAGATAGTAGCCGATTCTCAGACTACTGAATATGCATATAAAATTTGGTAAAAATCGGTAAAGCCGTTTCGGAGGAGTACGGTAACTAACATTGTGACATGGAAATTTTATTGTGACATGGAAATTTTATATATATAGTGATGATACGGAACCCTTCGTGCGCGACTCTGACTCGCACTTGACTGGTTTTTATTTCCTTTTCTGTGGTCGTAACCAGTTGTTTACCTGTAAAATATTTACAATTCATGCTACAACGATTCCGTTAATCTTTTTAGGGTTCCGTACCCTAAGGTTATAAACGGGACCCTATTACTAAGTCTACGCTGTCTGTCCGTCCTACCTTTTAACGGGTGTATCTTACGAACCGTAATAGATAGCCAGTTGTAATTATTTTATGAATATTTTTCGTAACTAAGTCAAACATTAAAACTAATGGTGGGTTCCCCATACAACAAACGTTTTTTTTTACGTATTTTTGTGTTTTCCCTAGTGTAAAAACCATAGATTCTAGGTATCAAAAAATTTTTTAGGTCTTTCTTAGGCTATTTTAGTAGTTATAATTTATGTGTTGGTACGGAACGGAACTTTACGTGCGCGAGCCCGACTTGCACTTGGCCGGTTTTATTAAATTTTTATTGAGGTCATTTAGGGTTCTGTAGCAAAACACGGAAAGGAAGCCTTATTGTGTCGCTGTATCGATGTGCGTTCGTATGTATGTCATGATCGTTTTATTCAGAGACCATAGCGCTGAATTTTAGTTCATGTATAAATTATGCCTATTAAAATATTTATATTTTTCTTAACTTACATATATGAAAAAAACCAATGAAATAGCCCCTACACGAAAAACAAATATGTCATTTTTGAAAAAGTTAAGGGTTGAAAAAGAGCCTCAAAATTCGCTCTACGCGACCAGTAGGTTAGTCACAACCCCGCAAAAGAAAGTGTTACACATATAATTCGTGCGTTGTCGTGTGGATATTGAAGTGCTCTAAAAGGTTAGCTACGCAGAAAAGACACAGAGAGAGAGAGAGAGAGAGTCGTTTTCACGCAAAAATAGATAGTGTACCGGTACTATCAATTTTTTATCTGGAATATTAGCACACGAGCTAAATTACTTTAAAAAAATAGCATTAATTACTAAAGTCACAGTTTAAAGCTATTGTCTGATAGTTTATGAGAACCAACCAGGTTTGGAAACATTCCGAACAGTACAAATTACTTTTAAAAACCACTTAAATGAAATACATACGACATAGCAATTAAAATCCGCAAGTTGAAGTGGCAATGGGCAGGCCACATCGCTCGAAGAACTGTTAACCGATGGGGAAGAAAGGTTCTTGAGTGGAGACCGCGAACCGGAAGACGCAGCGTAAGTAGGCCTCCCACTAGATGGACCGACGAAATTGTGAGAGTCGCGGGCATCCAGTGGATGCAGATGGCAGGATGTCGTTCAGTGTGGATGTTAAAGGAGGAGGCCTATGTTCAGCAGTAGACGTCTTCTGGCTGATGATGATGATGATGAAAGAAGTTCAGTTATTTATTTAGGAAATTTGTTTTGTTAGGATACGATGGGGCTGACATAGACATGTTGTCTAAAAGCCCCCAAAAAATTAAGATAAAAAAGCGCATTACGCAACGAGTAGCGTTTAGTGAAAGTGCAGCACTGTCGACACCCTAAGCCACCAAACCCAATGCTGCCTTTCCGGTGCTAATTCGGGGCAGCCTTTATAGGGGGCTTTATTTTATTTATTCGGTGGCAAATAATCACCCGCCAAAATATATTAAAATGAGGCATAATAATTTCCGGGTTCCTTACCTCCTACCATAACCCAGTTCAACACTATCAAGATTTCATCACAATAGCGTAGTTTTTTTTTAAATCCTATACTGTACAATATGTATAACGGATCCCTTTCGGCTTAGTACACCGTTTCCGCGTAACCCTGTATAGTTCAAGTTCACAGTGAAAATAAGCAGCTATTCATTCAGCATCACGACACACCCAAACATATCCTCCTTCACATCTCAAGACACACTACCCGCCTGACGTGTCTGACAGTCATTCAGAGCAATTTAGTAAATTGAGAAGCTCTCCTTTTTATACGGCAATTATGTAAATGGCGGGATTATCCAACGAAGGCGGCGCTTCGGGCCACACCTCTCCTCGTTCGTCCCGAGGGCTCGAGACACCTAACGACCTGAGCCGCGGCCGCTGTGATTAATCGAGGAGCGCTACCCCCCTTAAACACTCAAGTGTCAGTGATTTATTTGATTGAGAAGTCTTTCCGGATATCCATTAACGGCTTATTCGTTTCGTTTTGTTTCTCAAGATCTGGCTAATTGATGGCTGTTGATGAGCAAGAATAATGGAGCTGTAATGATTGTTTTTGTCGATTTGTTTGCGTAAAATAAATATGATAAATTTACAATAAAAAAAACTGAATAATTTTACAGCCAAAATACACTTTGCGCTGGTTTTGTTCAATTGGTTGTTCCGTCTACTTACTTTCTCCGCACGTGCCGGAAACATTGTTAGACCAAACGCAATTAACAGTTTATTATATTTGAAAATGACGCTGACGAATTTAGAACGAATAAGACGAAATGTAAACTCTGACTAGATTTACACCCCGGGTAATGAAATTTTCTGATTGGAGTTACTTGTTGTTGTGTTTTACTAGTTTGAACATAACTTTTAAGAATATATTATATACATATCTACGTTTTTTAAAATATAATACCCAGTAAAATGGTCAGTCTAGGTACTGAGTTCAAGGTCAGATAAGTCGCTAAAAACATTATATTGGTGGACCTCTACGCAGCTACGCGACGACGTAGCCAGTGCTACGAAACAACTAGCTGCGTAGTACGAGTATTTTGAAAAAAATTCGCCAATACTTATCAATCAGATTATTTAACTGTCATATCGCTGCACTTTATGAATGTTGATGAAACATACTTTACAAGGGTCTCGTAACCTTGAACTTCGATGGAATAATGACAAGACACGAGTCTCAAATTTCCCCAACCCCAATACCCCAGTAACCAGGTGTTATGTCCCTTGAGAGCCGGGGGCAATGTCGTTGCATCATAAAGCTTTTTTCATATTTTTTAAGGTTCCGTACTCATAGGGTGTAAACGGGACCCTATTACTAAGCCTACACTCTCTGTCTGTATGTTCTACCCTTTAACGGCGGTATCTTTCGAACCGTAATAGACAGCCAATTTAAAATATGTAATGTTACAGCTGATTAACTAAGAAATAATAATAAATTGAATAAGTAAAAAGTAAAAACTGAAGTGGGGGGGGGGGGTCCCATAATTATGACATACGTTTTTTAAAACGTAAACATTCGTATTTGTTCTGGTTTAAAAATGGCACTCTAAAGTAAAACACTAAATAATTAATACTGGCCAAGTGCAACTCAGTGAACAATTTCTGGTTCTCGTACGTTCAACGAAGTTAAGAAACGTCAGGCACGGTCGGTACTTAGATGGGTGACCGCCTGGGCGTGATGTCTTTTTGCACTACTTTTTTGTACTATTGCTTAAGGCCTTAATTGAAATCATGTTTATTTCTTTGAGAAAACAGCCTAATTATAAAAGTTTTTTTTGTATTTTTTGTAGTGGTACAGAACCCTCAGTGCGTGAGGCTGCTTAGTACTTGGCCAGTATATTTTAAGAAAGTGTTAGTTTATCGTATAGATGTACCAAAATACGATTGATATCTTTGACGGCTGGTATGGTATGTCTCAGTCGTGGCGCGTCTGCCTTATGAGACGGAGATCTTGATCACAACATTTCGTTTCTGTGCAGTTGACCGTTGAAGAGTTTCTATCAAAATGTTAATTATAATTATTGGTAAAAAAACGTAATCTCGTATACTTAATAATTCTTGTAATATACTGATTAGAATACTATCTATTTACCATAAGTTATTATTTCAATTAAATATTCGTCATATAATTTTTAACGTAGGTATTAATTGGAAAGATTAAATATGAAACGGTTAAGTTTTCTCTAATAGCGTGTTTGTTTTTGGTGTTGTTTTATTGCATGCAGGAGGTAAAACGACGCCATGGCTGAATCGATGAAATAGCATTAATATTTTATTCTATTATTAATATAAGACAAAGTGACATAATATAACATGTAAGCGCATTAACAGGAGGCTATTAACTGGCTATAGAGCGTCCAAGATACAGGCATTGCCTGGTTTGGGGCCCATTGGAACAACTGTTCTTGCGGCTAGTAAAAAAAAGTTAATATTCAAATCCGTAGGATAAGGGGAAGTGTTTCTAATTCAGTTAGAAAATTTGAAACAATCAAACTAACATAGAAACATTGCAAGCTAATTAAAAACTTGTAATCATTGAATATCAGCAATTAAATAGGAGCGGTGTACCACAGGGAAGTATTTTGGGACCCTTACTTTTTCTAATATATATTAATGATTTGCCGACAGCTATTAAACACGAATGTGTACTTTTTGCAGATGATGTATCGGTTATCGTGACCAGTAAAAATAAAAATAGTAAAAATAGAATTACAATAAAGGATCACAAAACTTTAATGGATTTAGCAGCAGAATCAGTGGTAAAATGGTAAGACAATAATAATTTACATGCCAATATCTCTAAAACCAAATACATACAATTTCATAATTATAACTCACGATTAGGCAGTTTTGATATTATGGAATGCAGAGGACAACTAATAGAAAAAACCGAAGTATATAAGTTTCTTGGCATTCATGTAGACCAGCATTGTAACTGGAAAGCTCACGTGGCACATGTGTGCTCTAAACTTAACCGTTTTGTCTTAGCGTTAAGGCGACTACGGCGTACTGTGAGCGAATCCGCGGCGCTCACTGCATACCATGGCTATGTTGCTTCGGTCCTGAGGTACGGACTCTTACTCTGGGGAAATTCAACTAACATTAAGAAAGCTTTCCTGGCGCAAAAGAAATGCATCAGAGCCATATCTAATAAAGGTCCTTATAACTCTTGTCGATCACTTTTCAAGAAGTTAAGTCTTTTGACCTTGACCGGCCTATACATAATGCAAATTGGAATGTTTGTTAAGGAGCATCATTATCTATTTAAAAGACCAATAGATGTTAAATATTGTAAGTCAAGAATGAAAGATCACACGATATTGTCAACTCCCATTCACAATACTACTTTACATGATAGAAATGTTCAAATGATGTGTTCTTATACACATTACAATAATATACCTAAAATGATCAGGGAAATGCCGATGAAAAATTTTAGACATAACCATTATAAATGGCTCGTTGAGAAGTGTTTTTATAATACCAAGGAATTCTTAGATAAAAAATATTGTCAATTTTCACCTTTTGACATAAATTTAATTATCTTTTTTGACACACATGTAATGTAATAAATAAATTAATTAATAGTAGATTCTCAATAGTAACACCATGACACCATGTATAACATGTAGATATAATATTGTATGACGTACTTGGAACGTCCGAACGTGAGGGACTTTAATTTGTAACATCATAATGTACCACGTTTGCTACAATAAATAATTTTTTCATTTTCATTTTCAGCGGTAAAAAAATTAGTTTAAACATTGGGTTTTCCCAAAATTAGAAGCAGTTATTTTCAATCAGAAAATACAGGCCTATTTATTACAGATATGGATTTTTCTATAGATCTTTTTATGTTACAGCTCCAAAAATCCAGCAATTGCTTTTTTTTCGTCATAACTTGTGAGACCATTGAAGTTTGTACCTTTTTGTTGTCTCTCCAGATAAATCAGAACAGTAAACATTCTACAGATGTAGCGGACAAGTCACCGAACGCGGGCGGTAACGGCGGCGGCAAGCAGAGACGGTCGCGAACCAACTTCACTCTAGAACAGCTGGGAGAGCTGGAGCGGTTATTCGACGAGACGCACTACCCCGATGCCTTCATGAGAGAGGAGCTCAGTCAGAGGCTAGGACTCAGCGAGGCAAGAGTTCAGGTGAGGTAGCAACAGAAACTGCTCTACTCTGGAACTGCTTCTGCGGACGAGACCTGTTTGGCAACGCTACTGGTCCATCAGCGACACTGTAACACTGCATAACGCATGGTAAAACCTCTACATCACTAACACGTCATCAGACCATCCAATCTCCATTCACAATCATCACATAAAACATTAACTAATCTCATACAAATACCCTACGCCCGGAAGACCCGAGACCCCTACTCATTACTAATGCACGTAATTATCTGCAATAGTCCAACAAGTGACGGTTTATCGGCGATATATCTCGATTAGAATCTTGTTACACTCGAATTCACTCGATTGGCGTTAAGTGCCTGTAGAGCGATAATAGTAGAGACAGTGGGATAAAAACGCCTTGACCTCTCTGTCTTAACTAGTGTCATGATGTCGCATTATTAGAAAATGTTAGTGAACAGATTTATTGGAATTTATCGATTGTATCGATTTTGGAATTTATTGTTGGGACTGGTTTAAGCACTCGCTTGACTTGCTTACGTTACCTACGATAATATGATGTACCTACCTAGAGTACCTAGCTATAATCTGTAAAATATTATCTAGGTATACACACTACCAAATCTAGGCTACCACTACCTACTCTTACCAATTGTTCCTTTTTTTTTTATTCGTCGATGTACATGATGTTTTTATAGTTTTTTTTTATTATAGGCTTGCGTTTGACCGCCAACTCACCTGATGTTGAGCGATGATGCGATCTACGATGGAGCACGCTTGTCTGAAAAAAAAAACAATTCACGCACAATGGATCAGCATAAAACTCTAAAAACACAATCTAAATTCAAATCTACATACGCGCCAGTAAACTAAACGTAAACAAGACAAATGAAGAGTCGTATTTGCTTGTTGTTCAACGGTGTTGTCTCAAGTAATCAGCACTAATGAATATGCCCTTAGTCTGCGTACCGCAGTCGCTACTATTATAGGAACGTCGTGCTAGGAACTTAGGCCATTATGAATAAACCTAAAATAACTGGCCAAGAGCGTGTCGAGACACGCATTTAGTAGTGTCCGAGTCCGTGGGCACTGGGGAAAGTCATAATTGTGGTCATATTCATAGTTCAGAAATTGCATGGTGGTCATAGAATAATCCAAACAAACGAAGCTCTGTGGACTTAGCCAAATTTCAGAGATAATTATATCATTTCGCATAACATATACATTTTATTGATAGTCAAAAAGAAAATTACATACATTGGAAACATTATTTGCTGAAATCATTTTACGGAAAGGCCAATGACCTTCAATTCGAGGTCAATCAAACCTTTGAGCTTGAACATCTTGATTTTATTCGTTTTACAACTCCATAAGTTATGATCAGAAAATGTTAGAAATAATTTTAAACATGACTTATCAGCAGCATGGTCAGTTTCATGCACTTATCTTAATAACTATAGAAGTTTAAAAAAAAAAGTTATAAAGCTCTAAAAAAAATGGATGGACGGATGGATGTACAGATGGGCAGATGAACAGACAGACATACAAATGGACGGGCGGACAGAACGAACTTATTTCCTTGTAGTACTACGGAACTCTAAAAAGGACTACTTATTAATTAAAATATACAAATAGTAGTTTCGTTTTTTTAAATGAACATTAGGAGTCTTTAATTATAGTAGTAACTCATTGTTTACCTAGTACATAATGCGTGAAAATTTTTTCTAGTATAATCTGTCCGTCTGTCTGTCCGTCCGTCCGAATTTTTGAAACCCTCTAACTTCTATAATTATTAAGATAAGTGCATGGAACTTTTCACAATGACAGTTGTTATATAGATCTCAATTTTAAAAGTATAAAAAATATATAATATTTCATTTTAGGGGTGGCTCTGGTACATGAAGTGGAGATGAATATTTTTTTTTCACTGCACCTACTCGTGTGGGGTATCGTTGAAAAGGTCTTTTAAAATGAAAGTAAGGTTTGATACATCACTTTTTTATAAAATATGGCCCGCCAAAGTGGCAAAAAGTTGGTCTCCCCCCTTTGCATTTCTAAACTATAAGACATAGAAACTTGTAACTTACAGTACGGATAAGTCATATTTTAAACCTTCATTCAAAATTATTTTGTATATTATCTGATCACGATTTTGAGTAACAGCGATTAAACTATAATAAATTCAAGGCGTTCTATCTCAAAG
This sequence comes from Agriopis leucophaearia, assembly GCA_949125355.1. Lineage (NCBI taxonomy): Eukaryota > Metazoa > Arthropoda > Insecta > Lepidoptera > Geometridae > Agriopis > Agriopis leucophaearia. The sequence goes on from OX421262.1 coordinate 14,247,826, forward strand.
GTTATTGACCTTTTCGTAAAATGGTTTTAACAAATAATGTTTCACAATCAGTTTTCTCTATGTTTAAATCATAAAAAGTATATGCTATGTCGGGATGGTACATCTTTGAAATTTGGCTAAGTCCACAGAGCTTCGTTCGTTCGAAATTTTCTATAACCATCATTTCCTGAACTATGACTACAATTATAAGGATTTGGTTACGGAACCCTTCCATATGCGTGTCTCGACATGCTCTTGGCCAGTTATTATTAATTATAGGTATAAATAATAGGTAGTGGTATTGATAAGTATTGGTTACTAACCACCTAACTATAAATGCCTACTAATTCAGTATTAATCAAATGTCTTACTTTGAGTCTGGTCCGCTAACATTTTTTTTTTGCAAATTTATCTATAGAAACCCCAATGAGACCCCTGCCTGAAGGCTCAGAATTTTAAATTTTGTATAATGAGTTTAAGTGCGATATCAGTTAATTTAGAAATCTTATTCGAACACATAAGTGCCTACGAGCTGTCCACATAGCTACAAATAAAGCAAAAGCTGACTAAACTTGAGTTCAGATACATTCTGGCTGCATAACATTTTCCAATGGAGCTCGGTTCGATGCAATCAGCACAGCACGCGTCCCTCCCTAATGCGGTTACCGTGTTTGTGCTCCGTGCACTAGACCGCAGCACGTACCACCAATCCAACTATCCTATGTACACCTACTATGTATGTGGCAACGCAGTATTATAGTTAACTAAACTGAATCCAAGCATTTATTTGCTCTGACAGCTGCAATAACATTGTAAAAAGCTGAATAAAAACATTTTGTTTTAATATTTCACTGAAATATAGCGGGTACCTGCTGCAGTCTTCCCTTCAAAAACCTAACGAAAGTGATCAGAATTAGTGCTTTTTATATATTGCAGTTGTCAGAGCAAATAAATACCTGGATCGAGTTTAGTTAGGTTGTTTACTGTATTTTTTATTTTATTTGTATTGCGTTTCCAAGAACTCCGGGGTCCGTGCCCTTTCAACTGATATATACTTTGTCAACTATTACTAATATGACATGTTGCGAAAACGGGCACGTGGCTACCTTATTCACGCATTTCAACGTTTTTTTACATAAAAATAAATCTGTTTATTCAAGTTTTTATTTATCTCCTCTGCCATCTATAAAATTTCAACACGGCAATTGATTTATACTAATTGCAATGTTATTCTAAAGATAATGCCCAATTCGTTTTTTAATGTTCTCAGTGATGTTTTAACCTAAATAAAATGAAAACGTGCGAAAGAAAAATAGCTGTACCTGTTAAGTACAGCCTTAAGTATGATGTAGGGAAGCTGCTTCCGAAAACGAGAAGTTGTTTGCTAATTAATAATTAATACCCTGTATATGAATCGAGGGTACCACACTATCTTTGTACACCATAATATGGTAGAATAATTGAGACACATTTGTATACACCATCATTTATGACAATATTCTTACAAATAAACTGATTTTGATTTGATTTTTTTATTCAATTACAGAACGTGATTTTTATGTAACTAAGTGACAATACGAGTAAGATGTTCCCCTGATGGTAAGGTCTACACTTATTAAACGACAATTAAGAAATTTAGAATTGTAGTAACGATACATTAAGAGTTTTGAACTTGCAACAACGCAGCGTTTTTTTCGTAGCTTCTTCGTAGCTTCTTCGTAGCTCCTCTACGAGCTACGAGCGAGCGTGTACATTAGATTAAATTATGTTAAAAACATGTATGTTTTACGTATAACTTTATTATGTATCCTTTAAAATAATTGTTTGATTGCAGGTGTGGTTCCAGAATAGGAGAGCAAAATGCCGAAAACATGAAAGTCAAATGCACAAAGGTAACATTATACAGATATTTTTAATTAACATATCGATACTTTAACGTCATCGATAGATGGATTTGAATGAAATTTGGTATGGAGGTAGCCTATATCTTGAATTAACATATGCTACTTTGTATCGTGAAAAATGAACAGATACTGTAGGATGTAGGCGAAACCGAAGGTTCTGCTGGTTTAATAAGTATATAAGTGTGTTTAAGTCCTTAACACTATCTCCCGGACCCGATAGAGATAGATAGATAAACTCTTTATTATTCACACTACAAATTACATACACAAGACACGATAAAACAGCTTAAAAACTAGTGCAACAATCGGCGGCCTAATCGCCGAAAAAGCGATCTATTCCAGGCAACCTTAGGACGGAGAGAGGCATGAACTAGACTCCTACTTGAAGGACTGGACTCAAACTAAGAAAAACAGAGGTGAATGGAAGGAGGGAAGGGAGGCCTGTCCCCTGCAGTATATATATATATATACAATGGGACGGTGCAGGCTAACAAAACAAAAATACTAACTTAATATAAACTTATAAATAATTCATTGTACGATTCGTGGTTGCGCACTGTTAATTGTTACAAATGTTCCTACAAAGCTTCACGTTCAAAATACATTCGGTGGTTAATGTAGTTGAAAACAACAAATTACAAATGATTCCACAACTATTTCGGTGAGTTGGCATTGTTGCATAATTGGCTTGAATTCACTCATGCAAGAACTTTATACTTACCATATCATTGTGACTTTAAAACTCTATATGTTTGCATATAGATTTTGTTGCGGTTTTCACTATCAGTTAGATAATTTTACACGAAAGGTTTTTGGGTATATACATTTATAAACATTTAATAACACTTACACCCGGGCGAAGCCGGTGCGGCACGTTAGTTAGAGATAAGAATTGTGGTTTGCTTGCAATATATGGCGCTACTAACAATGGTTACATACACAGAAAAGAGAAGTAAATAGAACGGAAATGAGAAGGAAACTCTGTCGCCAGGTATTGTGACAGATATGTGATTGAACATTCTTATTTAATTCAACGCGTCGAACTCCACGTCACAGTTGCTAACACAGTTGTTATGGGTTTATATGGGTGCAAGTGGCTACAACGAATTTCTTATAAAAATGCCTTGACAGCCATTCTAATTTAAACAAAAAAACTTTTTTTAATAGTTACTTAATACAGGGTTATTGATAAGTAGTTAACTAGCTCTCGCAGACAACTTTCCTACATTATTTCCCTACAATATATATTTTGTTTTAGCCCAATTTTTATAATGTTTATGTATATTTTGTTTTTGTTTCAAATAAACTATTTTCTGTTTCTATATTATACTTGTCAAATGACTATTAAAGTCTCGTCCTTTGTTTATATTGTAAATACTTACTCATTCATATTTTTTTGCTGTATTTTTTATTTATTTCATTACCCTTTACACGCCTTGGCGTCGCTGCGAGTTTGATGAGTATTTGTCTATAAATAAAATAAAGTGTATAAACAACCTAAGTAGGTACTCAAATTTCTTATTACCAGCAAGCAGAGAACTATATATTATAGCATTACCAACGTATTCTCTATGACTCCGTCTAACTCGATTAGATACCTCTCCCGCCGGCGCCGCCCGACTAACAGTTTTTTAATTCGACCATAACTCACGAGGATGAATAATTAAACTGGCGCGGGCCGGATCCGCGCGAACTCGGTAAAAAAGCGGAGAGACGTGGGGCGATAAATTCAGGGAATTGCACATCGCACTTAGCGATCAGACTGGGCCGTGGTCAAGATTGAACTTTTTGGTGCTCGAGGAGATGTGGATGCACGGATAAGCTGAAGAATTAAACACAGTTTTAAACTATCACGGTTGTTCACTAAAGTTAATGATTATTTACGGGATATTTGCCGTGGTAAGGTTGTGGAAGGACCTCCCGATATTTTTAAAATACTATACGCAGTGATACAGTGAGTGTGTTTTGTCGAAACTTAGGTTCGAGTTCCAGTGATAACCGTAGCAAAAGACCGTTTAAAGAGGGTAGATCGTTTTACCTGTACCTAACTTTGAACTTTTCACCAACCACCCGCATTCTTCAGTCTTCCCGTGAACATGGTGGAACCCCATGGAACTGCGCCGAAATATCGGGAGCTCCTTCCATAACCTTACCACGGTAAATATCCCGTAAATAATAATGAAGTTAAACGAAGTAGGGGAATTGTATTTTTTTAGTCTAGGTCTATAATATTTTAATAGGTAGGATTAGCACAACGGTAATTTAATATCCCAAAAAGTGAATGGTTCCTATAGGATAGCGGGTAAAGCCGAGGGCGCAGCTAATAATAGCGTTTCACAGCTAGCTCGACACTAGGATTCCCTGTATCAAGTCATCCAGAAGACGTCCACTGCTGAAACATAGGCCTCCCTCTTTAACCTCCACACTGAACGACATCCTGCCATCTTCATCCACTGGATGCCCGCGACTCTCACAATGTCGTCGGTCCATCTAGTGGAAGGCCTACCTACGCTGCGTCTTCCGGTTCGCGATCTCCACTGAAGAACCTTTTATCCCCATCGGTTATCAGTTCTTCGAGCGATGTGGCCTGCCCATTGCCACTTCAACTTGCAGATTTTAATAGCTATGTCGGTGACTCTGGTTCTTTGGCGAATATCTACGTTCCAAATTTCATTGCGCAAAGAAACTCCGAGCATAGTTCTCTCCATTGTATTCCATCCACCTTCCTCCATTGCCCGTTGTGTGACTCTGAGTTTTTCCAAAAGGCTAGCAGTTAAGGACCACGTCTCAGTACCATATGTCATCACGGTCAACCCGATTGTACCACAGGACAAATGCATCGGGCACTGCACGGCTGTGGATGACGATGATGATGTTTATTCGTCGGGGAACACAGATATAAATTACCCGATTGTCCATGAATGAGGGTGATGTTTTTCAGGTGTAGGTATGTAATATGTATATGTTTCTCTCCATATAAATTACGTCTTGAATCCTAAACGGCTTGACAGACTTTGATGTGCAAGGTGTCGTTACATTATAAATAGATTAGCCTAGGTTGCACTTTTTAAATCAAGTTCTTGAATTCCTTAATAATATCTAAGATCAACTTTGAGCAAATTCAATAGTAATTCTAAATAATTATTTTGTGCAATTTTACCTTTAGAAAGTCTTGGATCATGTCGTCATACACAACTGATAAAATATTAGAAGCCACATCAACTTTGCCCCAGTTTCCCATTAACACAAAACAAGTTCCGACCTAAGCTCCGACCGTAATATAATCAGATTTTGAATCGTTCTGCGGCTACCCTGTCTCCGTTCATAACGTCATATCAACAAACGAAACTTGATCGCTCTCCTTGTTAACGTCTTCCTCGACTTTTAACGACTATGATTTAATCTATGGAAGAGTTGTAGAGACTGCTGGTTATTCTGTGCCGGTAGTGTCCCGGATCGCACTATCGTGATTGCTCCAGCATCGAGGAACCGCTAAACGGAGCGTAAAGCGGAAAAAAGCCGCTAGCCGGAATCGAATAAAATGATTCCCCACGGGAGCCATTCGGACGCAATCCCGCCGTCCCCTGCTAAATGTCTTATTAACTTAGGAGCGGCCCCCGCGCCCCGCGCCCCGCTAACACGAGAATAATCATGTAAAGTGAAATGAAACGGTTATTTGTTATGTTATGCCCCTTTAACGTCGCCGGCGGCGCGTCGAGCGATCGTGATATTGATTGCGCAATCGTTTGTGGCTTTACGAGTGCAGAGATGATCATTATTGATGATTGAACGTGCGATGATCCTACGCTTTTCGAATGTTGCTAAGGAGTTGTTTGTATACGTATCTTGCGACATGATAATCATCAATGTTTGTGACTGCATTGGAACTACCTCGTATAAAAGTCATAGGTACTGCTAGGATATCTGTCATCTACGTTAGGTACCCAGATCAAATCTTTCTTAGCGACGTTTTAACAACGAATTTAAAGCTAAGATATTTTTTACCTGAAAGAGCTTTGCACTTATGAGTTGTCAAAATCAATCATGACAAAACTTTGTAAAAAGGTCCAAATGCAAAGGCTGCAACTAAATCACTTGCATTGTAGCCAAAAATCTATCTCATAATTGATCTTCAGATTGGAACATAGACATACCTAGTAGATTCGAACATCATTTGGTATATAACTTCATAGGTAGTACCTCAGATCCAGACAAACTATAAAACAATAAGAGAGATACGCCTGTGTGCAAGAATCGTTCGTGCTATAATGTTTCCGTGTATCGCCTTGTACTATATGTATTCTGTGGTATCACCCACTTTTTTCACTATACCGCTCCGCTTAACGCAAAAACTGCGCTTGCAGCGTCAGCAATGAACCAAGTAGTAATAGTCCACATGGGAAAAAATGGACGGCAAGGCAGTCTGCAGGGTGAGCTTGACTAAAGGTATCGAGCCTGTTTTAGACCTGAAGCGTTCGTACCCGCAGCGCCATCTTACCATATCTCCCTTGTTTGTCTGAGTTGAGCCACATACTAATATTATAAATGCGAAAGTGTGTTTTTTGGTTGGTTTGTTTCTCTTTCGCACAGCAACTGATCAATGGGAGATGTTTTTTGCATAGACGGGGACAAGGGACCTTACGGCTACCTGTTTTAAGCTATTCTGTTTAGGTGATAGCGAAAAGGTGCGCGACCGCAAACCGTATCTCGGCGCGTTAAGGTTCATGTGATTTTCCGCATTGCGTTGTTACAGCGCTGATTAAGAGGCAAGAGCCGTAAGGCACACGCCGTAGATCACCATTAGGTACGGTGGACCGACCAAATAAGGTTGCACTTAACGTTCCCGTGAACATGTGCACGAAAACGTCTGCACACAACTTATAGGATATCATCGACAAAATATAGTACTCTAAGTACGTTACATCCATGTAGGATATATAGAATACAGTAGGAAGTAGTAGAAGTAGTAGTAGTAGGTAGTATGGTATAGCCTTACAAGTGGAATGGCGAAGGATTGTGAAGCGAGCCTCTACCCAAACTGATGACAACGACCGCTGTGCCAAGAGTGGTAAAGACTAAGAAGAAGTGTGGGGACCGGAGAGTGACAAAATATACTTTTATCCGGGAAAATATAACTTCAGTTCCTGAGATATTGTCCACGTGTGTGAAAACGTGAAGCGCAGCCAGTGTTATTATAAATTTAATCCATTTCTTCCAACGCAAAATAACAAGCAATGTTTCACCTTTACCCCTATTAAATCATAAAAAATAGGAGTTGAATCTTCATAAAATTAAGAATTCATATTCAACGAAGACATGAATCTTTGCCTCGGGTCCGCGCCGCGAAAACAATCACAGCAACCGTGAAATTTAAGAAAAAAAGAATATACCGACGCTTAATTGTTCCCTTGTTCATAAAATTGTAAAGTTATTCGCGCGCAGCGAGGGGGGCGATATTTTATTGCGTACAAACCACTGTAAAGATGTTCTGAACGCTTTAAAATAAGCGAGAGAGGGAGGCAGCGCCCGACGCCGACAGCTTACCTTCTAATTCGATTAAATTAAACAACTCAGAGTTAATCAAATAAATGCACGACGGCCGCGAGGGCAGCGAGAGGGGGTGGAGAGGGGTGCGAGAGGAGTACGAACTTCGTATTTATGTCGGCACTTCTCGAAAGTAATTCGGTGTCAAATATGGAAATAACTCATACACGCGGGAGCATCCATTTTGATAATACCGACGGCGACCGGAGAGGTTTGATTTACAGCGAGAGTCGCGCCCGCCCTGCCCGCCCAGCGCAACCTATATACCTATACTCGACGCGACCTAGCTACAATGTACCTACTTTGATATTTTTCATATTAAGGCCCTCTTTTCCTACTTTTAGCAATTTTGGTCATTCTAGTTTTTGTTTGTCTACTTCCATGGTTAGCTTACAAATAAATTCTCACTTCGGTGGTTAGCTTAATATTATACAAATGGTGTCATATTAAAATATAAAGTTTTTTGTAGGGAACCGTAAAGACGGAAACAGGATTAAGGGTTTTTTGCTGGAAAAAATAGCCACACTGTTTTGCGCTTAATTTTCTCTGTTTTTTTTTTATCTGTCAAATACCTATTTACTAAATTATGTCTAAGATATCCTAATATACAGATTTCATAAAGGTACATTTTACATTAAAGCTATACTTTTCGAAAATTATGAGAAAAACCTCAAAAACACAAGTAGGGAACGCACGACTGTGTAGGGTAGGCGCCATGGTTTTGCTCCACTAAATGCAACTTTAACACAATATAATTAAGCAACAAGCTTTGCTTAAAAGTGGAAAAACCTCGGCTTAACTGAATTATTATTTTAGAAATATTTAGCTCGAAGTTGTTTACCAAGATTGGCTCGCTCGTCACGCTCTACCTCCTCCGCGTGGTCCATAGATTTATGATGTCATTTTTTAGGTCTATGGCGTGGTCTATCTCCGCCACGTTCCTTGTTTTTTAGAGCTTGAATATCTGAAAAATATCGTATAAAAAGATGGTTCAAAATTCAAAAAGAATGTTAAGCAGGTTGACAGTGATAAAATCAAAGATACATACAAATTATCACATACTCTGTGAATGGTGCAAGCGTTCCTTTGCCGTGGTACTATTGATGGCGTTTTTTCCCGCTTTGTACCACGAAATTATACCACGTTTTTGGTCGTTGTACCTACCACTGATGTTTTTTTTATGATACTGGGTGACGAGACGAGCGAAGTCGCTCGCTTGATGGCTCTTCACGCTTGCCCATAACAGCTCAACGCCACTCAGAATTTTGAACTTCAACAGTTCAAAACCCTGGATGGCAATGCACTGCGCTCGTCACCCCGTGATTTAATTTAATAAATATTTGATTTAAGTAATTTCGCTGGAAACATTTCCCTTCAATCCGGAACACAGTAGTGTTTGCACACTACTGCTTGGCGGTTGAATAACTGGCAAAGGTGTGGTACTTTCCCAGGCGGACCCCTGCAAAAGAGTCCTACCACTACCAAAACCGCGGAACCGCGGTATAGTTCATTTTACCATTGTACCAGTACTAGCAACATCATACATTACAATAGAACGTGCGCTGCTTCTAAAATACCACCTACAACTATCCTATAAAATTAATTAGACGAACGCTTAAACAGTTTTCTTTGATCGAGAGAGCTCAACTTAGAGTAATTACTTTGATGAATATTTCAAGACACGCCGAACACCTTAAGTCGGGTGGATCGAAGTAAATCCTCGTTAATTTATTAATTGCCGCTCGCCGTCGGATATAAACAGCGGATTTCGCTTAATTTACGAGCAAATTATGCTTTGCTTAAATATCAATTTAATTAAGTGTTCGGGAAAAGATCCGGCAGATTTGCACCGAGGCGCTCGTTTGTATCTGCCAATCGCGCGCGGATCGACGACTGTGAAGCTGGGGTTAACTTGTTTAATTAATGATGGAGTTTTGTTGTATTTAATTTCCTTTAACTGTAGTGCAGCAATATGAAATATGTTTTTTTTATAGATGTACGGTCCATAAATAGCATATCCATAGGGTTTGTCAATGAAGCAAAGTCATTATAGAATTGAAATTGTATTGTACTTGATCTACCGTAAGCACAGACTGGGTAAAGCTATTACGTAGCCGTCTTGACCGTAGGCTACGAACACAGGTTACGAATATTCAAAGGCCGTAGGTGCCACCACTGCCGTAGCCATTAACCGTCGGCGTAGGACGTAGCACATCGTTTGTCGTAGGCGCTCTTCGATTCTACGCTACGCACAAATCCTATTCTTGAATTCAATGGTAATCATTGTTGAATCGCTATCGAATCTACTAGCTTTGATGTCGATTAAAATGATGATACATATTGTTGCACTTTTAATTCAATTCTTGGACGGTTGGACTCTTCGTCAATTGTGTCAGTGTTAATCATACATACGTCTGATTCTGACGCCAGAGTTGGAGTCAGTGTATGTAAATTATGTCAGTGTTAATTCCTCCACTCAACATCTAATAATTATGTTAACCCTGGCGAATCTGATCTGGCTGCGTATCCACCAGAGATGTGCGAGGGAAATGAGCGTCTCGCCTCGCTTCCTTTTAATTTTTTCATCAATTTTGGAATAGCACCCTTATTGTATGTTTGTGCGGTAGGTCTAGTCCTGAGCGGCGGTGGTACGCCGCTGGAGCCGTGTCGCGTGGCTCCGTATGTGTCGGTGCCACGGCTGTCGGCGCTGCCGCGCCCGCCGCCGCCCGCGCCGCAGCTGCCGCCCCTCGGGCCTCCGCCGCCGGCGGCATTCGCACCTTTCGACTCCGCTCTACTCTCTGCTGCCGCGCACCAGGTCTGTCTAGAGAATTGAAACTATTACCACCCAAAAACAAAATACTTAGAGGGTAAACAAGTTTTATTTTTCACCACTCAGTCAGTTTTTTATTCGCCATACGAAATGCTTTCAATGAGGTCAACAATGTTTTATAATATAACATATAAAGTCGTAAGTATGTAGTCATAGTGTAGTATTAGTATAGTCAACAATATGTTTTCTCAAGGTACAGATATTGCTGGTGGATAAGGGAAACATCGTGAAGAAACCGGTATGTCTTTCAAGCGCGAGACAAAGACTATCTTTGCTGTGTCCATGCTTGTTTAAATTCTACTGCTAGAAGAATTTTTTAGTAAGTATAGTGTCTAAAATATTTATTTCAAGGTATATGTTATTGTTGTACAGTACGCGAGTGCGGCGGCAGCAGCAGCGGCGGCGCTGTGCCCCCCGTACGCGGGTCTGGCTGCACTGGCGGCACGCTGCCGGTCCTCCTCCATCGCCGACCTGCGGCTGAAGGCGCGCCGGCATGCCGCCGCCATCGCAGCCGCGCGCGGCTCCCCGCCTCCGGCCTCTGTACCGGCCTCCACACCTGCGGACACATAGCCCCAAGGACCACCCACTAATATCGGTAGCCTTACACCCTCAGATCATTCAAACAAGGGAGATATGGTATGGTGGCGGGTGCGTCATCCAGTCTAAATGACTCTGGATGCCTTTGGTCGAACTCACCCTGCAGACGACCTGGCCACCCTTTTTTTGCATGTGGACTATTAGTTAGTTCATTAGTGTCGCTGCAAGTTTCTTAGCGTGTGTGAAAAATTTATAAGTGAGCCGTACTTACCATTTTTGCGTTAAGCGGTATAGTAAAAAGAATTATGACAAACATATGGAGACATTTGAACACGATCGATAATTGTACTAAGGCTATATCTCTCTTGTTTGTCTGATCTAAGCTATGAATGTTTCTCTACTCGATTTACTCCCAATGGAATCAGACCCAGGGACCCAATTTCCTCCTTCAGCCGGTGACTCCATACTGCTGATAGTACTAACCGAATAGGACTCTCTGACTAGATACTGTCGTCATTCTATGCCAGCCAATGACATCGAGAATGGTACCTCTGAACATTGTAATGCACTAAACTTACTTTTACAATCAAGCAATTTATGTTCTTCTTATGGTTTTGGTCCTACCATAAAATATTACGAGTAGGTTCCTATACCTATAATTGAATGTGCTCTTCCTATACCAACCTAGTCTACTTCCCTACTTAATAAAATAAGGTCCTGTGTTGAGGAAAGTACATGTCTACCTGCTTCGTACTTAAGCTGTTGTGCTGAAAAATTGTGTACCTACTTACTTAGTAATTATAATTACTTTGTTGACAGCTTGTATTTAAGAAAAAAGTTAATGCGTTGGCGTAATATCTAGTCGAACTCATCTGCTCGTAATTTACGTATTTTACATATATTCGTTTATAATTCGTGCCATTTTCTGAACAGGTTGAAACAGTGGTTAGCAGATTTTTCTAAAAATGATTACCACAAATTGGCGTTTATCACTTGCTAAAACAATGTTGCAACCTTCATTATCTTTTTAGTTTTTAGTTCTTCATTATCATTGTGGTAAGACTGTTAATTTTATCCATTAATGGGTTCTTTGTGTCAAATGTATTTGCTTAAAAATAAAAGAATGAAATAAAAACGACCAAAAGAGTAAATTGGACTGTGAAGTCATTGTACATTATTAAGCTGTGATAAGTGTTAGAACAAATACTAAATTTATCATCTCTGATGATCTCATTAAATTTATCAACGTATGCTCCTACTAATCTCGTTGTATTTAAATGCATGAAATAAATCACGTGTTTTTTCAGTGATTTATAAATTGATTATTGTAAATATTTATAAGTAATAATTTAAGTAATATGTGGTTATTATGTAGTACTATGCTAATTTGTCTGTTCATAGTTGTGTAACATACCTACCTACGTAATAAATTAGACAATGAACTAAACTATATACTTATTTCATAATTATTTTGTTGTTATCCGCCTAACATGTACCTAATCCATAAAGTAATAATACAAGAGGAGATATTGTAAATAATATCTACCCATATAAACAACTTCTACTATGGCACCAACCCTGAAATCACTAAAAATATTACGATGTTTCGTAGAAACTGCGTCATTCACACTCTAAAAACTGTATGTTTTTTGGCGAATTCAAGGTTGCTCTCATAGTGAAAATTGTTTTATTGATGAGTCTAACGGACTCCTTTCTGCTTACTAACATTTTTGCGTAACCCTGTGCACATATGTTACAATACCTCGCGTATCAAATTCCTACGGTAGCGGGGTCCTTCAGGCTGTAGGTAATTTTGATTTTGGTAAGAATATTTTTTTAAAGGAAAGTGCGTATGTCTCTATGTGTATGTGTCACGTCTCACACTTATTATTTCGTGTTCATATATTTTTGTTTCATAGTAGTTTTTACGCGCGGCTACGTCCAGGGGTGGCTCGGGTGGTAATGCTGTTAAACTTTAAATTGTAACCTCCATGTAAACTTTGTGGCTGTAATCTGCCGGGCTCGCCATTAACTCAATCGGTTGAACGATGCGCAAACACACAAGACGAACAGACAGTTTTATTAATTCATCAAGTAAATTTTTACCGATACGAAATAATTAAGGTGTAAAAAACTGAGTTTATTTAAAATTAGAAGAAGGTAGGTAGTAGAACCCTTTGGAGTAGTAATTTTGCAGATATATTTACTTTCATAATCCTCATTGTATGGAGGATAGCATTGCAAATGTCTTTGGAGATATCGTATACCTACTAATTTATGCTGTTTTTTTCATATTACAGAGGATTTCGAAAATTTACAAATTCGTAAAACAATACTACGTATGTACTTATGAAATAGGCTTTTAATCCATGTACAGGTACACTTGAGGTAAAAACGACCCCCTAACAAAAAATAACCCCTGACAGTACCTAATACCTATATAAGATTACATTGGTATACATAATATCAGGGCCGTCTTTAACCTATTGGAAGCCCTGAGCACAACATGATAATGGGGCCACTATGGCCTTGACAGAGCACTATTTTTAACCGACTTCCAAAAAGGAGGAGGTTACCAATTCGACTTTTTTTTTAATGTTTGTTACCTCAGAACTATTGACTGGGTGAACCGATTTTGATGATTCTTTTTTTATTTGAAAGCTGGTGCTTCCCATTTCAAGTTGGTCCAGTTCTGATCAAGTCTATTTTTTATATTGATAATTATGTAGAATAGATAAGCTGATTTTCGGGCGAGAGTATAGAGTACCGTCGTGCATACAAAAGCTAATAAGGAAGTAGTTATTGTAGTCCTTCATTATCCTTTGTTTTTTTCGTAATAAATGTTTTTCGGTAATAAATACCGGTTTTCGTTTGGTGATCTGGTAGGAACTAGGGGGCCCCATTTATCCTGGGGCCCTGGGCAAGTGCCCAGAGTGCCCAGTGGGAAAGAGGGGGCCTGCATAATATATATAGGAATGAGAAGCTTCACAAGTTCCTTTGCATTGAGCTGTAAGCTATAAATCAAGAAGGGTCGGGGATCGCGCGGACGGTTATATTGTTTTTACATTTGCACCCTGATTGATAGTAGCCCCGCTGGATTATTTGTTAGATTGTAGATACCTTACTTACGTGTATGTATAGGGGAAATATTTGCTATGTAACTAAGTATTTACTACGTAATTTACAAATGTCTAATTATAGTAAGAACGACTTTTTTATAGGATTATTCTTAGGGTAGGTACCGTATTCAAAGGGTGTAAACGGGGCCCTATTACTAAGCCTACGCTTTCTGTCTATCCGCCCGTTGCTTTGAAGCGTAATAGTAGCCACAGTTGAAATTTTCACAGATTATGTAGGTAATGTTACGACGGATTATACTAATAAATCATAAACAGTCCAAAAGCAAAAACTAAAGCGGGGTCCCCATATAACAAACGTTTTTAGGGTTCCGTACGCTGTCTGTCTGTCCGTCCGTCCGTCTGTCTGTCCGTCCAACCTTTAAACGGCTGTATCTTTCGAACCGTAATAGATAGCCAGTTGAGATGTGTGATGGTGGTGTCTACGAGCACTCTCCAGCACTAGGAATAAATTATTATCATTGTCGTTTAGACGCCTTGCACACATTGTAAAATTAAAAACTCTTTGGTAACTACATGCAATGCATCCTTCATAACTTCGATATAGCGTGTGCAAGACGCAATACCATCAGACGAGTTGGTGCATGCTTTGGACCCTATAACGCAAATCTATTTTTAGGATTCCGTACCCAAAGGGTAAAAATGGGACCCTAAATTTGACATAAAAATTAGTACACACACAAGTATAACGACAAATTATAAATAAGTCCGTTTTTTTATTGATAACTATTGTATTTTGTGGTGGTACGCACGCACTTGGCTGGTTTATTTCTATAGATAAAAGTAGTTCGAAATAGAGTAGGTGTAGTTATAGGCTTAGGCTACCTAATATGATATAGGGTGCCTAGACATAGATCTTCTATACATACTCTATCTATAGATAGACATAGGTATCTTAGAAATATAATCATACAATGAACCCAATTCCAGCTAAATAAAATTGGTTATATTTTACCGCCTAATCCCAAATTGATACTAGAAGTAAAGTTATTCCAATCCCTCACAAACATGTTATGCATGCAGACTGCACTAACATCCATGCGTAAGGCGCTCGTTGTTTGCGCAAGCTGTTAAAAAAGCCCGCCCTCGCATCGGGGCGCCCAATTAGGGCGGGCGGCGACGCTGCTGATTGGACGTAATCGTGTTAGTATCGGCGACAAACAGCCCCTGCATCCGCTCTGCAAACGCTGGTTGAATAAACAAGCATTCGCACAATATGCGATACAAACGGCGATCGATGGTGGGTACCTACCTCAGTGACCTTAGTACGAGCACTAACGAAAAAGTTATCGTTGCGATAGTAAAATGTATGAAAAATTGAACAGCGCCTCTATCCGACGTGAAAGGAAACTGAATTTTTCATACATTGCTATCGTTTACGTAACGATAACTTTTTCGCAAGTTCTTGTACCCCACTGATCAGAGAAACAAGGTAGATATGCCTTTAGTGTAATATTATCGTTCGTACTCAAATGTCTCCGCGTTTTACCCACTTTGTTCACTGTAACGCTAAAACACGTAACGCAATAACTGCAAGTACGGCACACTTACCTTTTTTTTTTCGAGGGGGAAATCTTCCAAAGATACCCGGCTGCATTGGGCTCCTACTCATTTTTCACGCAACTAAGAAATTTGCAACGACACTGATGGACTAACTCACAGAAAAGAGAAGGGTAAAAATTCTCATTTCAGTGCACTAACTAATACCTTGCATTAATAGCACCTTGCAGGGTGAGTCGAACTCTCAAGTTCGACTAAAGGCATCCAGCATGATTTAGGCCAGATGCGTTTACACTCGCCACTCCACCTTACACGCCATATCTCCCTTGTTTGTCTGATCTGACTTCTGAAACTGATATGGGTACTGTACCCTCAGAAGGACTAAATAAATTATTCTGAGACTACCTAGGTTCAGTTTACATTCCGTGTTCCGTTATATATATATATATACTAACTCTCTCTCTCGTTCTCTCTCTTTCTGTCTTTCTCTCCGACTATACAAGTCTCATTTGGTCGTGGAGCCCCACCACTTTGTAGAATTCATAGTTGGGAAGAGAGTAATAGGTACCTAGGCATGAGTTTCAGAATACAGAAAGTCATGAGTAGGTACTTAGGTACACTCTTTTATCTTTTCACGGAGAACTTCGTAAAAGGGAAAACTCAAACCACCCTTTAGTTGAGCCCGGCTGGGTCCCTTTTGAAAAACTTTAAGAGGTTAAAAAATACCACAAGGGCCGATTTTTCAATCTGCAGTTAAAGTTAAACGATCAAATAGTTAACAAATCAATATCTGTCCAATAAATTTACAGGTTTTACTCCGCAGATACCCTGTAACTAACTATTGAAAAATTCGAAATCGTGCTACCAATGGAATAAATCCTATCTGATTATTTAACTGAGGATTGAAAAATCGTCCCTTCCGAGGATCGATTGGATTTTTCGAGGCTAAACATAGGATAGGATCATGTTGCTTTCAAATCTCCATAGAAACTTCTAGTAAAGTCTAAAGACTTTTCTATCACTTCTAGGGCATTATTTAGACTTGTCCGCGACTTATTTTGCTTGACTTTAATTGTGACTATGACTGGTTCGATGTTATCTAATTTAGCTTATGAACCTACTACCCAAGGTTCATGAATTGAGCTTGAAAATATTTTAATACTTGACACTGGCAAATGCACAAGACGAGCGAAGCCAAATTCTCTCAGGACATTTTTTTCATAAACGTCAAAATTATTAATTATCTATGTCAAACTTCCTTCTTTTCTTTCCCTCTCCCCTGTTGTCTGGCGCCAACGTGAAAAACATTTCGCCTCATTGTAATATTTTCCTAAACTTGTGCAGTTTCTACTGTTATTGTCCAAGAATGGTGGATTATTATAATAAGTGTTCTTAAATGTGCCAGAGTTTGTGTAAGTTATATAAAGTCAGAAAATCAAAGTGAAAGTAAATAACGATACGAACGTAAATTTTCATGTTGTTTCCAAAACTTCATAAAAACCTCAGAGAGTAAATTAACTTTATGTATTCTGTGGTTGTCTCTAAGAAAGTAACCTAATTAAAGTTCAAATATCTAAGAATAAAGTGTCCACTTCTATAGTGGGGCATAGTGCCAATAAATCGATGAGCTTAGGAAGCAATAAATATAATATGTAAGACGTGGCTGTATGGCCTTAATAACTTTTGCCCGCCCAGTAATGGTCGCTTGCTCCTTGTGAGACCTCTGGCCCCTGGCTAGCCCCTAACCCTGAAATATGTGTTCCGTGTTCTGAGATATAAAGTACAGTTGCGAGTAATATTGTTCCACGCTTTTGCTTCTGGCCACGTTCAGTCAAGAACCTCTTTTCTTAGAGTCGAGCAAGTGTTCTGTAAACTTTTGTGTGGGCTGGGCTGGCCGATTTCGTCTTTTTCAAACGAGATGAATAAGAATTTATTGCCTTGCCGAAAAAAAAAGATCAGCTGATATAGGTACCTACTGAAACTTCCTACCTATCCTATCTTAATCTATCTTGATATCTTCTAAAATAAATCGACATGTTTATCGTATCAGAGTTATCCAACAAAAATAAGACTATATTTAAATTATGAAGAAGAGAAAGTGAGTGCAAATGTTGATTCAATTAAAGTCTGCCAAAACATTGAGATGTGCCTACTTTGGTACTAATAACCGTGGATTCCAAGGATTTATTTCTTGATTTCGAAGTCTCAGAAACTCACCCTAATCGATTCTAAACAAAAATTTAAATATATAGCTATATGTAAAATGTAGGCTTTATGTATAAATATTTTAAAATTGGATTAGATAATAGCGATCCAGATCTGACCAAGGGGTTATAATATTAACCTGCGAATAACAAACTCGAATTACCTAGAATTATGTCCCTAAACTATGCATTTGGTTTCTCTCTATTCCTCCTTCTATTAGTAGTTTTAAATATATATTTTTTCTATACTCTAAACACTGTGAGTAAGTCTGCTACAATCAATGTACCTCGCAGTAAATTGGATCTGAGTCCGAACATATTTAGAGAAATATATGAGTATCTTAATTACTTGCCAAAGCAATATAAAACTAAGAACGCTAAGTATTTACCAGTACAGAGGAGCCTACTTCAATCCTTCAACCCTGCTACATACCCGGATACTAACAATTTGTGGCATGATACTGAAAATGTGAGTGTATTTTTTTACATATTTTAAGGGTGTTATTTATGTTTTTTATTTGTGGCCAGTTACAATGGCAAAAACTAACAATTGAGTTTTACTAGCAAATAGTTCATTCTTTTTTTTTTCATTATTCCTTTTTTTATTTATCAATTGTAGTACCTCTAAAACATGTTTTTTTTTTTCTGTCCGTTAACCAACATACAGAAAGGAAAGGTTCTCTAGTCGATGCATATGTATATTTTTTTATGTATGCATAACTTTTCTGAGCAGTCTGTTTTTGATGATTCTTTTTTTCATCATTTCTCTGGCTTAGTAGTTTTCCCAACCACATTGACCATACAATAGATGAAATTGTCACAACCACAGAAGAAACAAGGTAGTCCTCTATAGGACTAATAAAATAATTTCATGTAATACTTAATTTGGTGTGTAATATTTCAGTGGTCTAATGAAGAGTCATTGTTTCCGCACACAAATGGAGCCCCAGGACGCATCCTGCGAGCGATACAAACTGCACAAATAGCTCTTGTAGACAATGCTCCCAAGGGGACACAATTAAAGCTATTACTGCTCTTGGAGGTCAGTATGATTTTATGTCTATGCCTATTAAACAAATACCGCTAATTGTGATTTTTATACTGCCATCAGTCCGTCCCATTTTAGTAGGTTCTTACCAAAGGCAGGAGATACTGGTGACGCATTCCATGTTTAACTAAATAAAATGTATTATAAATTTAAATTAGCTCATCTTTTGTTTTACAGGGTAAACAAAAGCTGTATTTTAAACCTAAGAGGTATAATTTGACCCATGTTATCCAGGGAAGTATTTATGCTGGCTATGACAGACACAACTCGGAAGTTTTTGCATATTATTTAGCGATGGTACTCAACTTTAAATGGATTGCTCCATCTACAATAAGGAAAATACATCTAGGAAGAGATATCTTGCCCTATGCCACTGTTGGATTGAAGCGGACTATGGTAAAGCATGGTGAGAATACAGACTTTATAAATGCGAATATAATGGTAGGGGTGTGTGCAATGCATTTCCATTGAAGCATGCCAGGAGGCTCATCATCAAAGAATCCTTAATACAGACTAAGCTTCTTAGTCTTAAGCATAGTCTCAAAGTTGCTAGTCTATCGGTTTTTATCACAAAATTTCGGAGAGTGTTCATTAGATCTACATGATCTAATTTCCTCCTGCCCATTTTTCAATCAAACTGTCAGAGTGGGTCATAATCGTCACCGATTTATGGTTGATATTCCGAAAACCCATACAAAGCGCTTTGATTCCACTTTATTGTGCAAACTGCTAGTGCAACTGCTGCTGGCTTCCCTGATAGTTACAACATCTGGGTGTCTTAAAGTTGGTTTCGGCTAGGCAACGGTTCGCTGCAGACTGCATAATCCCTTTTTTTTTTCTGGACTATACATCCGCGTGCCACAATCTAACATGATGGAAAGCAAAGATGTGGTCGAAGTTGTAGTCTTGGCTAGAAAATACCTTTTGACTTTTTCCTTGAACAACCCTGAATTGTACCTGTATCGGAAGACAGTTGCAGGGAGTTTAACATCTCTGCTGTTCTATTCAAATAATGGATTAGAAATTACACTTATAGCGTGCATCATCATGTGAGATGGTAGTAAACCAATGCTATGCAAGCCTTTTGTTAAATAATTTAAAAAAGTGGATAAACAAATGTTGTGTGATGTGTTAATAGGCAAAGATGTGGCAATAGAAATCAAATCAATTATATTGTTTCCTTTTTTTACCCTTTTATCAGTTTTTCGAAAAAATAAATCACACTAAATTCGTATTTTAAATTTAAACACATTGCACCTTAGAGGTGCCCTTGCGCTGGATGTAGGTGCGGATCCAGCCATAAAAAAGGTCGTGGTCACAGCCACCCGAAACCTTGCTTGTGCATGATCGATATACTAAGTGCATGCCTACAAAGGAAATGTTTATAAAAAATTATGTGTCAGCCTGACCAAGATTTTGTACAGTATATCGTAGTTTCACGCGGGTAAATCTGTGTGACGTCACAAGTCACGTATTAGGGTTGTGGGCATGCCCATCGTGCCCACAACGGTGGATCCGCGCCTGGCTGGATGCCCACAAAAAGTTAGGCCCATCACCATCTGCGTTTGCCAACCGCCTGGTTACGCTGTCAAAGCCATATTGAAGGCCAATAGCCTTAACCATTAAAAAAAATACAAACACTAATTCTCATTTTCAGTAACTCATCATCCGATTTATTTAAATTTAACAAAGGAATTAGTGACATACATATTATCCCAGAAAATGCAATAACACTAAATAAAACAATAAAACTGCAGTACCCTTAGTACAAGATTTGATAGTTTTCGAAAACTTTTTTTTGTTTTCGTATTGTTCCATACATTTTAGTAAAGCGCTTTCAGCGGAAATGCGGAGGAACTAAAACCTGTAGTAATCGACAGTATAGGTTGCTTCACTCAATTACAGAATAAGTTTTCGTTTAGCTTTCAGCCCAGCAATGTATGGAACATGACGAAAACGAAAAAAGTTTTCGAAAACTATCAAATCTTGTACTAAGGGTACAGAATGGATAACAAACACCTCCATACCGCCATTATACCAATTTTATTCAAAAATCTAACTTGTTTCAGAAACTGGTTCTCATTGCATTTACGGCAAGTGTTTCTACTGTAAGATAAATGAGACTGTCTGCCCGGATATCAATGGTGAAATCGAGGGTGCTGCCATCTTGTACCTGGACCGGCAGTTCAAGGTACACAAGGCGCCGTGGCGGCGGTCTTATAGCAGCAGGAAGATGGACTGGGAGACTGATAATGATTTTTGTAAGTAAGTACTACTTGTTAACTAACTTAACATTTTCCTAAATACCTTGTTTTCTTAATAAAAACCCTAAAAATATATGTACTAACTTAGTGTCAAAATATAAAAATATGCATAACATGCATAACAAATAAAACTGCATTCCAAAAAATGTCTGAGGCAAAAATACAGCAGTTAAGTACTGGGTGCAGATAAAAAACTAATCGGAAAGAAAAAACCTGCTCTGCTGCTAAATTTACTTATTTTTTCAGACAGCTGACCAAATCCCTCAGCACCAAAAGGATACTAAATCTCATAGACGTGGCAATATTTGACTTCCTCATACAAAATGGTGACCGACATCGATATGAGGTGTACAAAGATAAGATTGTCATGTTAGACAATGGGAAAGGGCTCGGGAACCCTATGGTGGATGAAATGGATATTTTAGCACCACTGTACCAATGTTGTATGTAAGTAACAGCATGTATTCAAGTCTATATATATACTGGGACACGCGGAATGCGTGTACTAAGCTGAAAGGGGTCCATAGTGCCCATTATTGTGAAAAACTTTACTATTGGAGCAACTCTGAAATCGCGAAAAAAATATCAGCTGTTCCAAAGAAAATGGTCATTGATACTGAACAAAATGTATGGAACAGCTGTTTTTTTTTTCGATTTCAGTGTCGGTCTCTTTGTAAAAGTTGTTCATAATGATGAGTATAATGGACCCCTTTCGGCTTAGCACACCATGTCCGCATAACCCTGTGTATGTAGTTTGCAAAGATAATTAAAAATATAAAGTTTATAATTCCTAAAAACGGTGCCATCTATTCTGAAGTTGTCTGATATGGTCTCTGACCTCTTTGCACATTCCTTTGGTTATGATAAACCAATTACTACTAGATGGCGTTATATGTTAATTATGCAATTTTGCCACAGAAATCAAAATGCTTGTACACACTAAATCGTAGCTCACGCTTTGATTTACAAAATCATGAAAATAATAATTGACCGTACAAATAACATCAATGTTATTATAATATTTATTCAAATAAATTGCTAGGTTTAGGAAAAGATATTACTAAGGTAAGGATGGCTATTCATGACCGAACTTGTTTGTCGTAACAAAATGTTTTTCATCTAACATTGTTTTTTGTTATAGGCTCACGTCATCGACCTGGCAGCAACTAGAAATGGTATCTGGAGGATCTTTAACCGAAACTATAAAACTACTGTCTGGATTGCGTGGAGAAAAGTTGGCGACAGAAGAACATTTTAGAGCAGTTGAACGTCGATTATTGAAGATATATGCGACTGTGCAATATTGTATAGGAAAACATGGCAGTGCCAAAGTTTTTAAAAATATATATTAAGCAGAATCTCAATTTTTTTATTAGCTACTCGATTAAATACCTACGTCTAGTTCGTTTGTGCAATATTTATGGGTACATCAATTTAGATAAAGAAGTGATAACTCACAAAATTTGTTCAAACTATTAGTACTTATTTATTGGTACTGGTTATTCACATGTTTCGTAACAAGTGACGGTTTTAAAATAATTTTAACAGATTTGCCAGTGTAAAGCATACTTTAAACCATCTTGTTAGTCAACATGTTGCCATACAAGTTTTGTCTTGAGTGGCTTGCTTTATAATCTTTTGTTTCGCTCGCACACTCATGTTATCCAAATGTCAGTTTCAAGGACTTTTACTCAAGGTGCCAATGCAAAATAGGTTATTTGTTATCAAAACAAACGTTATGTAGGAAATTACCATTGATACTACATTATAAGTGTTCATATGCGTTATTTAAGTTATTTTAAGAAAATGTACGAAGCAACTGCTGACACGTTCCTTTATTTCGCCTATGGCAGTAACTTGTTGAAGAAGAGGATTCGTATAAACAACGCGTCAGCTGAGTTTTTAGGAATCGGCAGACTTGAGGTAAGTTTTTATAGATACTTAGGGCCTTACTTAAAAACGTTACTCAAGTTGATCTATGTTTTAAAATGCTCTCTCAACTTCTCGCTGACGGCAATCGTCACACGCGAAAACGAGACGGAGCACATTTAAGCGTATGTCAACTTGAGTAACGTTTTTAAGTAAGGCCCCTAGGTAGTAACTATATCTTATTTAGTTACTATTGGCACCTATTGGTTACCGTTGATCATGTATAGTTAGGATTTGCCTTGAACTCGAGCTAGTACCGAAAAAAAGCTGCCAAAAACTACAGACTTAAAAGTCTGAAAAAACTGAAGCGGGCCGAGGTAAACACGTATTGCACACTGACATATTCTTACTAGATCTACAAACGTACACTTCAATACTGAGCGGCACACAATTGCAAACGAGATGATCAAATGGACAACCAAGGGGGGGGGGGGGGTGTAAGTGCTAAAGGGGAAACTGTAGATATAATATAACACATTATTTTTTACTGAGATGTAACATACCGGAAACTTTATTCGGAACAGTAAGGTAAGTTCCATTCTAAATACATGTAGGTACCTAAATGTTCTTAGAACTCATTAGAAACATAAATTTTATCATTGGAAGAATTACAAGAAACTTCAGCAGTCACAAAAAACTGTTCCCTTACATATTGGTACAAAATTTTACTAAAATTCATAATTATTAAAATAATGAATTATAATTAACTATAGTAAAAAATATATTAGAAAACGCGTTAAAATAAACTAAAGGAAGAACTCGAGTCGACACTTGGCGGCGAGGTCTGACGATGGAACCGGGAGGTGGATAGTGGAACTCTTGGTATTGGACTCATTACAACAAGCCAAATTAACCCAAACTCCAGAGTTTACTAGTAACCTTAAAGAAGAATTCCTCTATCTACCTTTCTAACTCCATCAGCAGATCAGTTCAATGGTATCCTTACCTCTAAAAATTTGGCCTCTATTCCTCTTAGGAAATAAAGACCCACTTTTGGAGGTTAACCTAACGCGCCGCGTTACGAGCTTGTAGTTATGGAATCAGGGCCCTTGTCTTAACCGGCCGTCTGGAGGTGGAAACCAGGGTGGAAGTGTTAAAGGTATAAAGCCGCGAGTAGCGTTCAGTGGAAGTGCAGCACACCTCTCAACATCCTAAGCCACCCATACATACCACAGACCAGCTCAACATCATCAAGAACTTGCCACAATAGCCCTAAATTTTTTAGCCCCATATGTCCAATAGTTTTAAGTACCCTTACTAGCCTCTTGGTGCTGGTTTCGACCCCACCAATGTCTCTCAAATGTCCTGGCTAGACCCGAGAATAAAACTAAATTATCAGTAAATCAAATCTACACAAATAAAAGCGAAATGCCACTCATTCACCGACTGACTGACTCTTGAAAACTACTTGATCTACGAAGCTGAAATTTGGCAAGTAGATTAGCCTTCCACATACAGCCACAGACAGCCCGTTAGCTTAGTTGGTAGTGAACTTGCCTTCTGCGCTTGGGGGCGTGGGTTCGATTCCTACCTAGGACAAACATTCGTGTTTGTTCTATGTCTGGGTGTTAATATCTATTTAAGTATGTATTTAAAAAAATATATATATATATATGTATATCAGTCTCTGGCAGCCATATTAAAAACTGCTTAGTTTGGGGTCAGATGACTATGTGCATGTGTGCAATAATGTCGCAGATATTAATTTACATAAAATTATTTATGAAGTAAGTACAAATTTATTTTCAACAATTTAGATATTACTCAACCTGGATCCACAACTTTTTTCTATGTCTACGTTAGCATTGTTTTTATTTTTTATTTTTTTTATTGTAGAATAGGCTTGCGCTTGGCCGTCAACTCGCCTGATGTTAAGCGATGATGCGGCCTACGGAGGATCACGCTTGCCTAAAAGAAACCGATGATTGATGATTGTCTCAGATCATGTTTTACTTCAGGGGCACCAGCTCGATTTCATCACTTATTCGGAAAACTGGCGTGGCGCGTCGGCTACCATTGTCCCGACGGACAGCGCGCACGTGTGGGGCGCTATATGGCGACTCCACGTCTATGACATGCCGGCTTTGGACAAGTGAGTTACCTATGAACTAAGTATGTACTTAAAACACTGTTTTAAACTATCGCGGTTGTTATACTTCCCGTGAACATGGTGCATGTTAACTGCGCCGAAATATCGGAAGCTCTATTCATAACCTTACCACGGTAAATATCCCGTAAATAATCATATAACTGTATGTTCTTGTTCATAATAAATCCTGAAACCTACTTAATGGGGATTTATTTAATGGGGATGTAGCAACATGCTAAGAAAGGATTTTGCGAAAGGGTCGAAATGAAGAGGGCAAATAGAGGTTGAAAGTTCATATGAAATGAAATTCAATGTGTACGAAGCACGAAGCCGTGAGTAACAGCTAGTTACAAACCGACTTCCAAAAAGGAGGAGGTTCTCAATTCAACTGTTTTTTTATGTTTGTTACCTCAGAACTTTCGACTGGGTGAACCGATTTTGATGATTCTTTTTTTATTTGAAAGCTGGTAAAAAAAACATACAAAGTAAAATTTTTAATACTTCCAGACAAGAAGGCGTAGACACTAACTGGTACTTCGCAAAGACAGTCGACGTGGTAACGCCCGACGGGTACAAAGTACAATGCCGTACATACCAGCAGACCGAAAACCCTCCTCTACGCCAACCTGGCGAGGAAT
Organism: Agriopis leucophaearia; assembly: GCA_949125355.1. Classification (NCBI taxonomy): domain Eukaryota; kingdom Metazoa; phylum Arthropoda; class Insecta; order Lepidoptera; family Geometridae; genus Agriopis; species Agriopis leucophaearia. Next base: position 14,273,429 of record OX421262.1, read on the forward strand.
TACCCATGGATCGAAGACCTTGCACCACATACGTAGACTGCATCGTCAACGGAGCTAAGGAATGTGAGCTACCGCCTTACTACATCGAGGAGCTTAAAAAAATTCAACACAACGGTCAATTAGCATCTCCGAAAATGATAGAGAAGTTAAATAGACCCTGCTAAATCTGTGATTTGTTATAATTAATGTAATAAAATGATGTGGAAAATTACGATATTTTGTTATTGCCAACTCGGTCTAAGTACTTATTTGCTCTGACAGCTGCAAGATTAATTCCAAGAATTCTGATTACTTTCGCTAGGTTTTTAAAAAAATGCTCAAAATTTTCACCCTTGTGCATGACAATGGGCACCTACACATCTGCCCATTATCAATCTATGTACCTTATCTGGGCACAGCGTGGGCACTTGGTGGACACCAAGAAACATAAATACGCTCGCAAGATGGACACCTACCTACTTACTATAGAAGCGATGCTCATGGGCCTTACATCCAACTCGCGGGCCCGAATAGGTGCAGTGTGTAAAATCACGCGACCGCAAACCGTATCTCGCCGCGGTAAGTTTCGCGTTCGCGTGATTTTGCAAACTGCGCCTATTCGGGCCCGCGTTTAGTCGGGCGTAAGGCTCCACGTGGTCTACCACAACCTCAGAGGAGCGCCGAGCATAGCTCTATCCATAGCAGGCTGAAAAAATTATTGACTTGGAGGGCTTCCAAAAGCTCAAAAACATTCTTACAATAATCTTACATTGAATTTTGTCTTGCTTTCTCATTAGCTGAGAGAGTGAGACGAAGCTCAATGTATCACATATCTATCACAGAATACACCATTCTGTGATAGAAGTAGCAGTGGGCCGGCCATATCAGTCGCAGTGCCGATATCCGATAGGTAGTGTAGAAGTGTTGTAGAGTGGAGATCACGAATCGGCAAGACTCGGAGTAACGATATCGTCACTCCATTTGCACGAGTCTACGAGTCTCTGAGGTGGATGGCAGTAGCTAAAAGCGAAAAGCTGAAAATTGAGTTGAGTGACGTGGCTTGGGGAAAGGCGCGCTACAAAGGCACTAAGGTGTTAAGGCCTTAAGGCTCTCTTGGGGTTGATCAGCAGTTGGGTGGATTTAGATAGGCTCAAAAATTTCGTGGTCGCTACTCTTGCGCAAAGGCCCTATTTTCAACTTAAGACGGTCCAAACTTATAATACTAAAGGTCCAAAATAAAATACTTATCTTCATAATTTCACGCTCTCGTACCTATTGGAGTTCCCTTTTCAGTCTAACACGTGACCAACATGACTCGCAATTCCGGCCCTATCTACCGGTGTAATCAGTTTAAATACTTCTTTCACTATTTTCTAAAGAAGAAGGCCATAAAATCACAATTAAGAGAAAATCACGTTATGTCTTTGTCATGAAAACATTGACACCAAGAGAATGTAATACTCGACACAAAGATACTCGCGGAGTACCTTTGAATTTGAACACAATTTATTTCTTTATTATTATATATATTAGAGAATACCTACTTACCTATGTTCTTTGATTATTCTAAACGTTTATTTTCAACTCCATTAAGTTACCTAATGATGAAACAAGAAGTTTACAAACCGAACACCTTCCTGTACTTTTCATATGGTGCTAATATGCTCACTTTTAGGATTCACATGGATAATCCCAGCGCGGAATTTGTGTCCATCGGCCGTTTAGATGTAAGCAGACTAAGCAGTAGTTAATATGTAAACTAGGCACTATTGGTTCGCCAAATACTGTGACCTCGCAACTCTTGCATGAACCGATTTTGCTCATTGTATTGATTTACATTTCATCAAGATCGGTACGCAAGTTATCGTCGAATAAACAAACTCTGTTCCAATCTTTTCCTTCTTTAATAATTTCAACTAAAACCAAAAATTCGTCAGCACATCAGCCAGTGTTTCGAAAACTTCAGGCAGCAAGTTCTGTTCTGCAACTTTAGTGCAGAACAGATAAATACAGAACACATTTGCAACTTTAAGGGTGTGATATAACTTCCTAAAACTGCCTAGTCAATGCCTGCTACGGTTTAGTTATGTTGTCGTCTATGCAAATGACTATTATAGCGTTAGATCGGTAAAACTTATTGCTTTCTTAACGTAATCTTTCGGGGTTTTCTAGTTGGAAAACCTAGAATGCTAATACAAACTAAGACATGCAATAACAACAATATTGTTTTGTAGAACTACAGACTAGATTTCCAAAAGTACGACACGTTCTGGGGAGGGCCAAATGCGACTATAGTGCCGACTGCGAATGGTCACGTCTGGGGAGTGATATGGCGCATCCATAAAGATGATATGGAGAGACTGGACGCGTGAGTACGAACAATGTCTACTTCACTTCACTTCATCAGCCAATTAACGTCCACTGTTGGACAAGGCCTCCCTCATAGAGAGGGGTGTTGCCATTATCCCCCACGCTTGGCAGGCGGCTTGGGGATCGTCTACTTGCTACTTATTAATATACGTACCTACCTAACTGCACCGGGCGCATACATTTGTAGACGCAGAATAGTCCATGCAGGAGTAGGTAGGTACCCAATGCAGTTTTGGAGCTTACGACAAAATATTTTTCAATTTGCAGACAAAAAGGAGTGGCAGAGAAGAAATACTATATAAATAACTTGAGAATACTATCGCAGCACATGGGATACTTCACAGTGCGGGTGTACATACAGAAAACAAATCCACTGCCTAGAGGCGACAACGATCCTATTCCAATCGAGAATTGGCCCTCCTGGACTTACAAAGAAATTATGATTATGGGAGCCACAGAACATAACTTCCCAGAATATTACATTAAGCAATTAAAAAAAATTGAGGATAATGGCGAAGAAGGGGCACTCAGGACAGTGTGCCTGCTCATACGTTATGCCAAGAACGAGCCATGCGAGTGCAGAGTCCCGGGACGCATACCACGGAAGCCGCTCAAACTAGACTTGAACTTAATAAAAACAGGAAGAGAGCTTTTAACGCAAAATACAGAAACAACCTCGGCATCGACACTAAAAAAATCTGTAAGGCATCATGTTATGTAACATCGAAATGCTGCTGACCTACTATTATATCTACGTTTATTAAAACGATTCAATTATTTTATTAACATGAGTATTAAAATTATTTAGGATCCTATGAAAATGTTTGAAACAACTGCGGATACATTCCTATATTTCGCCTACGGTAGTAACTTGCTCAAGAAGAGGATTCGTATTAACAACCCCTCAGCTCAGTTTATAGGAATCGGCAGACTTGAAGTAAGCGTTTATGAAGTCAATATTATGGATACCTCCCGCTAGTTCAGACTAACCAGTTAGTTCAAAAAGTATCACTAGTTCTAGGGTAAAACCAACCATTAAATTAGCGATTATTTTGTCTCAGTACTCAAAGTAGGTACCTACTTCAACTAAGTATACTAGTTGAAGTAGGTACCTACTTATTCCAAATTGTACCTAAAACCGCTGCACTGCATGGTTCAACTTTTGTTGTCACATTGAACCTAGGGTGTAGATGAACTACTGAGAAGAATGAGTTACAGAAAGAATTAATCAGGGCCGATCCGAACTCTGTCAGTTACGTACGTGGCGATCGCTTCGCAACCGTGTTTTTTTTTTATAACTACGCAAAATCCTCCTTCCCGACCCCTCTGTCAGGGCCGATCCAAATTCTGTCAGGTTAGAAGGCTAAATTGGGAGTGAATCGAAGCGAAAGCATTCATGTTTTTTTTTATATCAACGCAAAATATTCCCTCCCTCCCGACGCTTGTATCAGGGCATTCTGTCAGTTAGGTTACCTCGATTAGAATATAAAGCAGCATTCTTGAAATAAAGTATAATGTGAGCCATTTTGAACCGACTTCAAAAAATGAGGAGGTTCTCAATTTGCATGGTTTTTTGTATTTTTGTTACGCAATTACTCCGACAATTATGAATTGATTTTGATGATAATTTTTTTGTTTGGTATGTCTTTCTTCAGAGGTGGTCCCATATAAATATTATCGAAATTAATGCAGTGCTTTTTCAAAATATCAACTAAGTATAACAAAAAATATATACACTTTGGTTTGTGGTTCGGCAAAAGTTTTGATGAAGACTTTCAATATCTGTTTTGACTGTCATTTTTCAATTTTTTTGTTTAAGTTAGATAAGTCGGTTTTAATTTTTATCCTAAAAAAACAATTCATTATCAATATTTGTATTTGCCCCCGTATTATACTAAATACCGTTAGTATTTCAGTAAGTCATATTCAGTACTTTTGACACCTTTAGTTAGAATTTATATTCGCTCATTTAAATACTACCTAGTGTAACGTTCGCCCTCCCTAACTTAACTAACTTACTAACTTGTCTCTAAATAACTCTAATATCCTAGCTCGTAGTCAATGGTTGATGAAGATATAATGATCCTAATCACTAACTAATTAATTTAAACCAAATACTAACCTAGCTTACTATATTATCCTAGCCCTAAAGGTTTATGAATTTAAAAGTTTATGAAGATATAATTTTTTGATAAAGATTATATTTAACCCTATGAAAAATATTAAAAGGTAACTTCTAGAATTCTCTATGAAGATTTATAATTGAAATACCTCCCTGCAGATAAAACCTGTACCTTATAAGTTCTAGTATTTAAGACTTCCTTAGCTATATCAGTACCTTATCTAATTCCTAACTCAACCTGTACTATATGATAAATGTAACTTATATTATGGCCATGTGATCAAGTGGTTAGAGAACCCGACGTTGTAGATCCGCTGCAACCCTGGATAGAGGTTTGGGTGTGTCCTAACTCAAATATTCCTACTTCTACCTTCCAATATAGTTCAATTATTAGTTTTACACTAAACCTAAAAGCTGAACCCTATTATTATTATTTTCTCTTGAACCTAACATCATTAACCGCCTTACTAAATTTTAATTTCAGTTATTTCTATATCTGCCTAAGTGTTAATCTAGTAAAATTCAATTAGGTACTCATATTACTTTTATTTAGGGATCAATACAAGCTTGATCACAACTTGAAACTCTCTAATAACCGTTTCCTAGGTCACTTATCAAACATACATACTAAACCTTCATTTTACAACCTACTTGTTACATAGTTTGAACCTAACCATAATTTAGAGAATCATAATTCCAACCTAGGTACTCAGTGTTTGGTATCTTATCCTAACGTGTTATACTACTGACGACTTATTTAAGACCTAAGAATGTTATAGGAATGTACCTAAGTGAAGTTGTGAGGAAAATATTGAAAGGAGACTGAGCGTTGATTACTTGTGTTATTTAAGTGTAGATATTAAACAAATCATTGAGAAAACATTGCAAGGTGATTTTATAGTTAATATTTAGATTTTAGTATAATAAATTAAATGTTTTTTGGTTGAGACTTGGAAAACTACCGACAAAGGTGATTTTATAGTTTGTACTTAGACTTCAGTATAATAAATTAATGTTTTTTAGTTGAGACTTGGAAAACTACCGACAAAGATGATTTTATAGTTTGTATTTAGGGTTCAGTATAATAAATTAATGGTTTTTTTAGTTGAGACTTGGAAAACTACCGACAAAGGTGATTTTATAGTTTGTACTTAGACTTCAGTATAATAAATTAATGTTTTTTAGTTGAGACTTGGAAAACTATCGACAAAGATGATTTTATAGTTTGTACTTAGGGTTCAGTATAACAAATTAATGTTTTTTAGTTGAGACTTGGAAAACGGAGCCCCTCCACCGCTCCGCTTGGTGAACAACGACTACCCGACGGTTTGTCCTCCCGTCTCATAAAACAGTCAGAATAATGTTATCTTATTCTTATGCGACTGCAAACTTTATCAAATCTTTGCACAGACCCTAAGAAGGTGCTCTGTGCTAATGCAAATTTACCACCATGTTCGTAAACCCTATACGCTAGCAGAAGAACTGGCAAAGAAACTGCCGCGCTTTATTACAAATTCAGCAAAGAGATTGCAGTCTTCAGGTTAAATTTCTGAATGCTGAATCTAGACATTCAAGTGTAACATGACTTTAGTGTAAAAGGTAAGTAACCTTCCCGTTAGCTCTTCAAATTGGCCATCTCAATCAGGACTTCCTTTAAGAGAGTTTATATTGAACAAGCCAGTATTACTAAATCAGTAACAATGTAAAGGCGCCCTTTAAGTTTTCCATAACCAAGGGGTAACCTAGAGACAACCGCTCTGTGTACTATTCAGCTATACTTAGCTTAGGTACCTTCTATGGAACCCAAATAATGTGTGATGTAGAAGAAAGTCCGTCATATTAACTTTCAATTTGAAGAGGTTCATTTAGCAATTTATTTGATGTTAAAACTGAGAATTATATTTCTCTAAAGATCATGTTAGACCTGGCCGTCCCTGAATTTCCAATAATTCAATTATATGCAAACAATAATACATGTCAATCTCCTTTACAAATTCCTCATTTTCTAAGAAAAATTATGATTTTTATAAATCAAATAATTTCAGGAGTTACCAAAACCTGAATAATCATTAAACCATTAGATACTAGTTGGGTTTTCTGACTGTCTTACAGTTTTAAGGTAAATAGAAATTCTTCATCTACCTTCACAAAATTATGAAATTAGCTTTAGACTTAGTTAAAGACTAGAAGTGAATTGCTTGTCTAAGCAACCTTCATTAAGTCTCTTTTAGACAGAATCTCATTTAATTCTACAAAATAACTAACAGTATCAGTCACATATAAATTTCGATCTACATTAGATGACTACACTGTAAGCTACAAATGGCTATAAATGACCAATTATGAATATAACTTTAAAATCCCAACTAACATATCTAATAATTTAGTTCAACACCTTTTACTGGATTATCTCCAATAAGTTAAAACACGAACAAGCTGAAAGAAAAATCCCTACAAGTCCCTAGGTTTCCCTATGTCTTGACGATCTGATACCCTCGCATACTTTGATGATATCGGATCCCCGAGATCAACCTCAAAAAACCTACACCTGGTACCCTCAACTATTCTGGAGATACACCATAACTCAAACAAAGAACAAACGAGTTCTTTAATTAACTAGACACAATAAAAAAAACCCACCCCTTCCCTAACAACAGAGTTATACGGGTTGCTAATTGCCCGAGTGCAGAACTCTGACTAAACTGTAAGGACCTGACATGGGTGACTAGTCCACGAACCTATAGTCACTACCTACAGCCCTACAGGTAAGCTCAAAGGAACCGAAGTTCCGGGAGGCTTCTTAAAACAGAACGGACCTCCCTTGGGGATAGAGCTTATTGACCCTCCTAACGTAAAGACAGATCATGTGAAAGCATGTAGGCGGACGGAGACTAGCCTACGGCTAACCAGTCCCGCTAGGATATAGTATCACAACCTGTTAAGGTGATTCCAGAGGTCCGTACCCCCATCCAAACTACAGTCAATCACACAACCTGGAGACTGAATCGATGCCTCATTTAAGCGGCTAAAATCGACCTTGGGATCGTCTCAAAGTTCCCAAGTCCTAACTATCGCGGAGAGGAGATGAACGGCCTTCGTAAGTGGTCACAGTGAGGTTCAGCGAAGGCAGTCCATTATTTCAAACCATGTTGAAATGAATCGCGATTGTCCAATATTTCAAATACAAGTCATTTAAATGACTAAATGAGTTTACCCAACGCGTAAGAAACCCTTAAAAAGCTACTTTTACTTGTAAGAAAAAAATTTATCAAACTACCTTTACCCATAAGAAAAAGAATCTAATTCTCAAAAGTACGAGGCCAACTTCCACGTAGCAACACGGAATACCGTTCACACCTCGAACTGAGTTCAAATTACTGAAAAACTTCTAAGCAAAAAGAATTTAATAAAACTCTGTGACATAATTGAAATTTGTGTTAAGTCGGGCAGAGCTTCACCTTTAAATTCACAAAGAAACGCAAAAGACTCTAAAATATATTGGACAACACGACAGGGTCACGACTAAATGCAGAATGAATGCTCCGCGTCTCTGCTACCCCCTTATATACCCTTCGTCTTTAAGGTTCATAATGCTACAACAAGCGGCTTTGTCACAAAAGTATCGGAACTATTGAAACTATCAGAAGTATCAAAAGTTTCAATAGTATTGAAACATTTCGACCAATCAGAGAGCCGGATTTTGTAAACATTGTTAGTTTCAATACTTTTGACACAGTGGCGCCTCCACCGCTTCGCCATTTTGTCTGTCATTCTAAGTAGCCTGTGCATCAAGATTTTGCAACTGAATAAACAAAACTAAATAATCATCAAGTTAAATTGTTATAAATATTTGGAACTATTATCAATTAAGGTATGTAACTTATTTAATTATTTATTTATTTTTTATAGTAGAAGAAACCATCGTATAAAATTTTGTAGGTTATCATTTTGTAAACAAACTAAAACTGCTTTACATATTTCTTTGAAAATCCTCGTCAAAATAAGGCAACCTGCCTTGCCTCCCACATTCTATATAATCTTTAATCGTAGGAGACACTGTGTGTTACTAAATAGTCATTTTTCACAATTTTGTTATTGTGACTAAAATTTTAAAACAAATTACATTTCAAAGCAACGATTCCCCGAGCTAAGTCGAGAGCAAGCTGTCCAGCCTCTCTGCTCATTTCCAGCAGCTGCACAAACCGCATACAAACGTCCTTTATGTCTTACTAATCTATGTAGACCTGGGTTAGTAGTGTAGACATGTTGTAACGGTGACTTCTTCTCAATTTCAGGATTCTGTAGCATCCCATTAATCTGATGATATCTGATCCGAAGTTCGCATCTTAACTCAACTATAAGGACGCCTGACATGAACTTGTGTTCAAACAACCTAAGCTACTTTTCAACACAAAGGTAATTTTTATCCTAAAATTATATTTACTAATACTTAAACCAAGTAATAACACACAGGTGCTATTAACTAATATTAATATGTAAAGGAGAGGCAACTTGCTTACCTTTATCTACCAGTTTGAGCTATAAAATAACATTGGACTGAAGATAATACATAACTGTGAATGATCACCAATACTGTGCAGAGTTGACACAATATTTCTTGTAATGAACCATTTAGTTTTCTAACAGTATAAAGCAAAGAAGTGAAGTCTCTTCACTCTTCCAAAACCTTAGAGAAACAACAAAGGTCAATGGTTATTTAAAACAGCATCAATTTTATCAAATATAACTTAACAAACGTAAATAACATAAGATAATGTTTTACTTCTAGCGTTCCACAACCTGTAAGCTGCAAGCTCACATAACCCAAGCCTAGTGTATAAACAACCATTTAAGCTTTCTTGTGTCCCATTATGTTGTGTTATGTAGCTACCCTTATTTAATAGGTGATTTTGTTACAATTTCAGGTCATCGACCCCGTTCAGCCTACATCTTCTTAGCTTCATGAAATCCAGTCCGATGCCCATAGTCCAATGCAACCAATGCAGAATCGTGGTCCAACGGAACTGCTTCCACATATTTCAGATAATACTCACTACAAACCAACTTCTAAACGGATAGTGACTTAGTCGTTAAGTGAATTGTACAAGGTATTCCTATTCTTTTATTATACTTAATTCAACTAATAATTTAGTAGTTCTATTCACTGAATTGGAACAAAAAGGCAGCCTTAGTTCTTCTTAATATAGTAAGGAGAGATATTTTTCTACCGCCTGTCCACAAGGATTCTATAAAACAGTATAAAACTGTTATTAATTTATTAATATAGAATTCCTTTAGCTTTTCATTGATAAAATTAATATGGACACAGCCAATCAAACATACATCAATTTAAATTGAATATTTTAGTTGTAAACTAAAGTTTAAATGTTGTGAAACGTAACGGACCCCATTCTGGACCGTCACAGCCTGCCTTAAAATTTGCAAAGATGCTAATTTCTTAATCGGAGTAAATTTTCCAAAACCTACTTTAATTCACAACATTCTCTAACCCAACTTCTTTAAACTGCAAGTGCAAAATTAATACTATCAAAATCTGCTTTCCAACAATAATAATTATGTGTAATCGAATGTGTGTGTAGCCCTATCACAATATGTAAGTGTATTTAAACCAAGGCAAAATAATCATGAATTAATCTCAGACTTTTAGGCTTGATAATATATTATCTATAAAGAAAATTCCCCCCTTTCCCAGTACCTCCTATCATCTGCAAAGAAAGTTTGGTTGTGAGTCAAACTCATTTCTAATAAATCTACGCAACCCTACTCTTCTTCGTGAATATTCTCTCATCCACTGAAAAGCAAAAGCCACGTATTCCTTCCAAATTCAAGGCCGATCCAATGTTAAAAAAGGAAAAATTCTGTATAGCCGCTATATTCCACCTAAAATCCAATGATTAAAATACAATTTATTTACCTTGGTGCTTGTGTAGTGTATTAGTTCGGAATGTTCGTACATTGTAGAGTATTTAGATCCTTCCGAAATCAACGCCTGTTGATGATATGATAGACTAACCCTAACACCAATTTTTCTCCTTCGGAAAGATCTAATTTGTAGTTGTGTTTGTTGAAACTCAAACTTTGACAGCTCGCTCCCATCTCGACAATGTCAATATCCTAAGTCCCTCTTGTACCCTATAAAGCCTTCACACACTCTGTTCCTTTCATTTCTCTCTTTTTCTACATTCAAGACCTCCTTTCTTTCATTAAAAGCTAAAACTGTCATTCTCTTTCCATTACCCCTGTCGCGGTCTTACACAGAACTTAGGATATCTACACTATCTTCTAGATGAGGAACGAAACAATTAGACTCAATCTCTATTTACATTGTAAGAATGATAAAGCTTTATATCTGACATAACCCCAAAATCCAAAAGTGTCTTTAATTTACTTTTCTCTTGTTAACTATAAACCCTCTTAATTTTGGCTGAAGCGATCTTAATTTATTATCAAAGTCACAATAATTTGAACATAAAAACCAATGCCGCCTCAATAGTAATCCAACAATGAATAGATTAACATAAAGTGATTTTAGTTCGTAAATAACTCTCACAAAGAGGTTATGTTTTTCTTGGACAAAATTACTAATATTCAAAGTACAATTCAACACATTCTAGAGAATTACAATCAGACTTGCGCAAAAGTCAAAGATGAATTTACTCAAATAATTTCCTTATTTTTCTTTTTTTTTTGTAATTTTTTTTTTTAACTTTCATATTTTTTTTTTTTTAACTTATATTTTTTTTTTCTTTTTTTTTTTTTCGCTGTATTATAATATTTTTTTCTTTCCCTTTGTATTATATTTTTTTTTTCAAGTCATGTATATATTTTTTATATATATATATATATTTTTTCATTTTTCTTTTCTCATTTTTTCTTTCAATTACATATTAAAAGTTCTAATATTTATATTAGATATTAACATTATGAATGGACGGGATATTCTAATCTTAATCGTAGAAAATTTAACACTAAATAAAGCCCCAAGAGTCAAACATAAGTCAACCAATTCCCAAAATGATAGGTTAGACACCATTTACAATTATTATTCGTATACCTAGAAGTCTAATATTTAAACGATTTAACATAAAATCTTAGGTTAAACAATATACAAAAGGAAAAGGAAAACATACTGTTAAAACAGGACCTAAATCACAATTCAAATGGCAACCTTATAATATCTACCTATACAAAGTTAATATTTTTCATAAATCTAAGAAAAGATCCAAAGTTACGACAACTTTCAAGCATCCTGAAATCTGATTTAAAACTGTATAAAGTGTTTTTTTTTTTTTTATATATATCTAGTGACGCGCTCCGATTTTGCACAAGTGTAAGCCCGGTCATAGGCCTCGCCACCAAGACCCGCTCCTGAACCTCAGACTTCATCAAAATTAGTTCAGCCGCTCACTCACCGTTTAAACCATTGATGACAAACATTTCAAAACTAAAATCAGCTAAATCGGCCCAGCCGTTCTCGAGCTTTAACGAGTCTAATGAATAACGATTGATTTTTATAAATTAATATTATTAACTATAAGGTAGATAATCTATGATTTCGTTTTAACCAATTCCCACTCTATAAAAATTTAAAATCTTTTGCAAATACTTGATTCACCCTATAGATTCACTGGCATAAATCACACAAAAATAATTAATTTTATTCGATGATGATGATGATGTAAACATAGAAGTGATTTAAATTAATTTATAATCTAATTTATTTCCCTAAAACACCAGATATAGATTAGCGAAAATTCCATCGAATTTGGTTTAGCCAATCCGAAATAGCTAAAATCTTACAATATTATACGTAAATACCACTTCATTATAATCTTTGATCACATAATTACCCCTTTCAAGTATACAAAATAACTTCTAAAACGCATTACCCACCTGTACTGTACTGTTTGACAATTCATTTTGCCTATTTGCTATAAAATCTTACAAAGCCAACTCTATTAAGCCTGAATTTAACATAAATACAAACAATACCTCATCAAACAAATTCAATAAAACTACGTTTTGCAATAGTTAGTTGCACTTATGACAATGAGCCTTTCCCTTACTGAAACCTTAATAAATAACCTCATATGTACCAATTCTAATTTCAAAACGCCCTCAACATCAACAGATACTTTCTAAAATGAATTCCACCGGATTTGGTTCAGCCGTCCTAGAATACTCGGAGAACAAACATACATCGCCCTATATGCTATGAAATTATAAGAGTATATTTTTTCTAATCTTACCAACCATATACCCTTTTTTTTCATTAAATAAATTCAAATTGACTCGCCGGAAAATATCACCCTTTTTACCTTATTTGAATGTAATCCTGTTCAACTAAGTTTCACATACTTAGTTCACACTGTATAACAAGCCCTTTTAATTACCTAATGTTAATTCATCCTGTATGAAAAACGTGTTCTCCTTTTTTTTTTCTTCTCACTAATTACCGCCTAAGATTTCTCTATGTCGTAATAACTAGAATACATTCACTACATACTCTAGAATATAAAACGTTTCACTACAACCTTCAATTTAAGAACATTTTTGGGTACTTACAAAATTTAAATATCATCCATGCTAAACTTGCTACAAGCTCAATATTTCTTTCTTAACCTATTTCTGCTTTCAAACTAAAACATAAATTAAACGCACAAAAAGAACATATGTCGTTGACGGGATTCGAACCCACGACCCATTCTCCAACTCCGAACATAGAACGCATTAGGCCAGTCGTCGCTTCCAGGAGATGCCGAATTACGTCTAATCTACGTATCTAACAATGCTTATACACTCCGTTGTCAGCTCCGATATCATAATATTTTTATTCTCTTGACGTTGATAACCGTTGACAAGTGACATGATGTAACAAACCTACATGTGTCAATACTAATCATAAATCGTATTTTTACTAATTTTTTTTCAGCAAGAGCCTTTGTCACAAAGGTCAGACTTTCCATATCTATCGACCCTACAGTTCATCAAATCCGTTAAGTCAGAAAATGGTTTTATCTTCCCCGTTTTTTCTATTAACAAATTTTATAAAGGCAAAGTAATTTTATTCTATAATAATACAACTTGAAACAATAACCGATAACAAACCTACAACAAAACGTACTACGTTTTCGAACAAAACTTTTTGCTCGAAATCATATCACGAAATGAATACGTCATTCAATTTATTATTTCCTCTTTCGTGACCTTGGATACCCAATTTCTTCAACCTGATATATGATAGTTTTATATTACCTTTTCACCGCTTTTACCCAGAAATAAAACTCTTTACCTTAAAAATAAAATACAGCTACTATAAAGTTTGAAGTCCAATTGATTACGATAATCTAACAATAACAATTAATACGTCTATAGTGTAGTCTAATTTTAAAATTTTAGTATGTAATTAATGATTAAACGAACTAACAAGTTTTCAACAGAATATAGTTACAAAATTACCTACAATAAACTATGACACCCGTTAAACCTCTCCGTCTCCGTTCTCACGACAACAAATTGCACGGATCAGAATCTGTGCCTTTCCTGCCTTAATTTAGAATGAGTCTCTGAACTACAAATAATTAATCGATTTACAATTATAATTGACCTAAGTTTTTTATTTTTTTATTTGCTTCTAACACACAACTAAGAGTAATAATATTTGACCTAAATTGACTCCCTGCCGAAATGTAAATATTACTATAGTAAGATTATACGGACATAGAATTTTTTTTTTTTTTAAATATTTTCTCTTCCTTACCGCGTGTTAAGTGTGTTTAACGTGGGTCTAAACACAACGTGTTACGTGTTTACTTCAATATCTTTGAAGACTTTATTTTATCTGTGGTCTAGTCTATTCCTAAATTTGACAAGTAAACAAAAAAAATACATTTTTTTTTGTTCATTGTTCCACTTTCACTCTACTCTGGGCAAGCTAAAGCCTTAAAGATCAAACCCCTTTCCGTGACTTCCCGAAGAAATTATGCAGATAACCATTGTAAAATAATTTAATGTAATAATTTGTAAATAAATAAATAGTCAGTCTAAAATACTACAAACCAAGTTCCCCGAATCTATTCATTTTCTCTAAACAATAGTAAGATTAGCGTATTTGTCATTTGGATGGTAAAATTAAAATTTCCTATGTCATGGCAACTATTATTTTTAGTTCCAAAGATTCCCACCTGTGGCTCTAGTAGTCATACTGTTATGAGTTTGTTATTTTCCGAGTTAATTTCTCTAAATTACATTGCAAATAAAGTTTTTTAACCCTGTAAAACGCAATAAAACATTTTGCAAATGCTACCACAACTAAATCAACCCATAGTGCAAGCACACACCCCATACAAATCTGAAATTCCATTTAACCTTTCTACTAACCGTAAGTATAAGTGTATAAACATTTTGTTGACTATTTTTGTAAACTAAATTCAATCTTTCACTGAATTTTACTCACTCAAAGTAAAAATACCACATTATTCCTGATTCTAATATCCTACTGTAAACAGTTTACTGGACGCTTTTATGAAAATTACAAATATTTAATTTCAAATAACCTTGAACCTTTGACCTAAACCTTGACCTTTGAGCTCAAACTACCCTAGAAATTCTTTTGCTGTTTTAAAGTTATAGAACCTTGTAAAAAACAAAAACTCAAGTTATATTCTACATTTCTAATTGATTTTAATTGTATTAAAAGAAACTTAGTATATTTTTAGCAACTTTTTTTTTCAAAGTATGATTTAATATAATGTACCAGAATTTAGTTATTGCCGAGTTATAATTTTCCTATTTCTACCTTTTCAGGCACACTTGAATCGTTGTGTCAACCTGATTTGACCAATCCAAACTTACATGTAACCTTGAAAACTCTACCCAAATTAAGAAAGATTTCCTATCCTAACGCTGGGATAATGATAAAGAACTCAAGCAACCTGGTATGTATATTTCTAGCACTTAATGTTTAGGTACCTATTAATATGACTTAGCTAGCCCTGGTTTTATACTCATAATCTCCTATATGGTGTTAAGGCTCCGTCTCTAACTATATTAGTTGTTCAAAGGAAGTCATCACATAACAAAATTTGTTGATTTCAGATATTTTTCTACAAAATGCCTGGAATCTGCTCGAAATGTCTCCCACCTGCTTCTCTGCTGCTTTGAAAATCTCCACAAAAACCCGCTACTAGTCTAATCTTAATTTGTGCTTAAAGAAATAAACACCTCCTTAGTTCCGTTTTCATTTGTCAAGACACTAGGCAGGTATAGGCTTGTAACTTGATACAATTTCTCATAATTCCTCTAACAGATATCTACCTAGACAACTGAATGTTATTAGATCATATGCTATATATACCTGTGCATTAAACAATAACCTTTCCTTCTGAATAGTTGGGTAGAATACTCCTAATTTAGCCTGATAACTACCTTTACCTTTAATTACCTGACTTTGTTAGAACTTTCTCGAACCTTATTATCTATATTTCATCGTATCTCCTAGCTATCCAATGACTGTAACGCTCTAACGACTCACTCAAAAGAACCATCTACATTCTAGTCAACCTCAAACCCTGGAGCTAATCCTGGTGCACGGCATAACCATATTGTAACGTTCGCCCTCCCTAACTTAACTAACTTACTAACTTGTCTCTAAATAACTCTAATATCCTAGCTCGTAGTCAATGGTTGATGAAGATATAATGATCCTAATCACTAACTAATTAATTTAAACCAAATACTAACCTAGCTTACTATATTATCCTAGCCCTAAAGGTTTATGAATTTAAAAGTTTATGAAGATATAATTTTTTGATAAAGATTATATTTAACCCTATGAAAAATATTAAAAGGTAACTTCTAGAATTCTCTATGAAGATTTATAATTGAAATACCTCCCTGCAGATAAAACCTGTACCTTATAAGTTCTAGTATTTAAGACTTCCTTAGCTATATCAGTACCTTATCTAATTCCTAACTCAACCTGTACTATATGATAAATGTAACTTATATTATGGCCATGTGATCAAGTGGTTAGAGAACCCGACGTTGTAGATCCGCTGCAACCCTGGATAGAGGTTTGGGTGTGTCCTAACTCAAATATTCCTACTTCTACCTTCCAATATAGTTCAATTATTAGTTTTACACTAAACCTAAAAGCTGAACCCTATTATTATTATTTTCTCTTGAACCTAACATCATTAACCGCCTTACTAAATTTTAATTTCAGTTATTTCTATATCTGCCTAAGTGTTAATCTAGTAAAATTCAATTAGGTACTCATATTACTTTTATTTAGGGATCAATACAAGCTTGATCACAACTTGAAACTCTCTAATAACCGTTTCCTAGGTCACTTATCAAACATACATACTAAACCTTCATTTTACAACCTACTTGTTACATAGTTTGAACCTAACCATAATTTAGAGAATCATAATTCCAACCTAGGTACTCAGTGTTTGGTATCTTATCCTAACGTGTTATACTACTGACGACTTATTTAAGACCTAAGAATGTTATAGGAATGTACCTAAGTGAAGTTGTGAGGAAAATATTGAAAGGAGACTGAGCGTTGATTACTTGTGTTATTTAAGTGTAGATATTAAACAAATCATTGAGAAAACATTGCAAGGTGATTTTATAGTTAATATTTAGATTTTAGTATAATAAATTAAATGTTTTTTGGTTGAGACTTGGAAAACTACCGACAAAGGTGATTTTATAGTTTGTACTTAGACTTCAGTATAATAAATTAATGTTTTTTAGTTGAGACTTGGAAAACTACCGACAAAGATGATTTTATAGTTTGTATTTAGGGTTCAGTATAATAAATTAATGGTTTTTTTAGTTGAGACTTGGAAAACTACCGACAAAGGTGATTTTATAGTTTGTACTTAGACTTCAGTATAATAAATTAATGTTTTTTAGTTGAGACTTGGAAAACTATCGACAAAGATGATTTTATAGTTTGTACTTAGGGTTCAGTATAACAAATTAATGTTTTTTAGTTGAGACTTGGAAAACGGAGCCCCTCCACCGCTCCGCTTGGTGAACAACGACTACCCGACGGTTTGTCCTCCCGTCTCATAAAACAGTCAGAATAATGTTATCTTATTCTTATGCGACTGCAAACTTTATCAAATCTTTGCACAGACCCTAAGAAGGTGCTCTGTGCTAATGCAAATTTACCACCATGTTCGTAAACCCTATACGCTAGCAGAAGAACTGGCAAAGAAACTGCCGCGCTTTATTACAAATTCAGCAAAGAGATTGCAGTCTTCAGGTTAAATTTCTGAATGCTGAATCTAGACATTCAAGTGTAACATGACTTTAGTGTAAAAGGTAAGTAACCTTCCCGTTAGCTCTTCAAATTGGCCATCTCAATCAGGACTTCCTTTAAGAGAGTTTATATTGAACAAGCCAGTATTACTAAATCAGTAACAATGTAAAGGCGCCCTTTAAGTTTTCCATAACCAAGGGGTAACCTAGAGACAACCGCTCTGTGTACTATTCAGCTATACTTAGCTTAGGTACCTTCTATGGAACCCAAATAATGTGTGATGTAGAAGAAAGTCCGTCATATTAACTTTCAATTTGAAGAGGTTCATTTAGCAATTTATTTGATGTTAAAACTGAGAATTATATTTCTCTAAAGATCATGTTAGACCTGGCCGTCCCTGAATTTCCAATAATTCAATTATATGCAAACAATAATACATGTCAATCTCCTTTACAAATTCCTCATTTTCTAAGAAAAATTATGATTTTTATAAATCAAATAATTTCAGGAGTTACCAAAACCTGAATAATCATTAAACCATTAGATACTAGTTGGGTTTTCTGACTGTCTTACAGTTTTAAGGTAAATAGAAATTCTTCATCTACCTTCACAAAATTATGAAATTAGCTTTAGACTTAGTTAAAGACTAGAAGTGAATTGCTTGTCTAAGCAACCTTCATTAAGTCTCTTTTAGACAGAATCTCATTTAATTCTACAAAATAACTAACAGTATCAGTCACATATAAATTTCGATCTACATTAGATGACTACACTGTAAGCTACAAATGGCTATAAATGACCAATTATGAATATAACTTTAAAATCCCAACTAACATATCTAATAATTTAGTTCAACACCTTTTACTGGATTATCTCCAATAAGTTAAAACACGAACAAGCTGAAAGAAAAATCCCTACAAGTCCCTAGGTTTCCCTATGTCTTGACGATCTGATACCCTCGCATACTTTGATGATATCGGATCCCCGAGATCAACCTCAAAAAACCTACACCTGGTACCCTCAACTATTCTGGAGATACACCATAACTCAAACAAAGAACAAACGAGTTCTTTAATTAACTAGACACAATAAAAAAAACCCACCCCTTCCCTAACAACAGAGTTATACGGGTTGCTAATTGCCCGAGTGCAGAACTCTGACTAAACTGTAAGGACCTGACATGGGTGACTAGTCCACGAACCTATAGTCACTACCTACAGCCCTACAGGTAAGCTCAAAGGAACCGAAGTTCCGGGAGGCTTCTTAAAACAGAACGGACCTCCCTTGGGGATAGAGCTTATTGACCCTCCTAACGTAAAGACAGATCATGTGAAAGCATGTAGGCGGACGGAGACTAGCCTACGGCTAACCAGTCCCGCTAGGATATAGTATCACAACCTGTTAAGGTGATTCCAGAGGTCCGTACCCCCATCCAAACTACAGTCAATCACACAACCTGGAGACTGAATCGATGCCTCATTTAAGCGGCTAAAATCGACCTTGGGATCGTCTCAAAGTTCCCAAGTCCTAACTATCGCGGAGAGGAGATGAACGGCCTTCGTAAGTGGTCACAGTGAGGTTCAGCGAAGGCAGTCCATTATTTCAAACCATGTTGAAATGAATCGCGATTGTCCAATATTTCAAATACAAGTCATTTAAATGACTAAATGAGTTTACCCAACGCGTAAGAAACCCTTAAAAAGCTACTTTTACTTGTAAGAAAAAAATTTATCAAACTACCTTTACCCATAAGAAAAAGAATCTAATTCTCAAAAGTACGAGGCCAACTTCCACGTAGCAACACGGAATACCGTTCACACCTCGAACTGAGTTCAAATTACTGAAAAACTTCTAAGCAAAAAGAATTTAATAAAACTCTGTGACATAATTGAAATTTGTGTTAAGTCGGGCAGAGCTTCACCTTTAAATTCACAAAGAAACGCAAAAGACTCTAAAATATATTGGACAACACGACAGGGTCACGACTAAATGCAGAATGAATGCTCCGCGTCTCTGCTACCCCCTTATATACCCTTCGTCTTTAAGGTTCATAATGCTACAACAAGCGGCTTTGTCACAAAAGTATCGGAACTATTGAAACTATCAGAAGTATCAAAAGTTTCAATAGTATTGAAACATTTCGACCAATCAGAGAGCCGGATTTTGTAAACATTGTTAGTTTCAATACTTTTGACACAGTGGCGCCTCCACCGCTTCGCCATTTTGTCTGTCATTCTAAGTAGCCTGTGCATCAAGATTTTGCAACTGAATAAACAAAACTAAATAATCATCAAGTTAAATTGTTATAAATATTTGGAACTATTATCAATTAAGGTATGTAACTTATTTAATTATTTATTTATTTTTTATAGTAGAAGAAACCATCGTATAAAATTTTGTAGGTTATCATTTTGTAAACAAACTAAAACTGCTTTACATATTTCTTTGAAAATCCTCGTCAAAATAAGGCAACCTGCCTTGCCTCCCACATTCTATATAATCTTTAATCGTAGGAGACACTGTGTGTTACTAAATAGTCATTTTTCACAATTTTGTTATTGTGACTAAAATTTTAAAACAAATTACATTTCAAAGCAACGATTCCCCGAGCTAAGTCGAGAGCAAGCTGTCCAGCCTCTCTGCTCATTTCCAGCAGCTGCACAAACCGCATACAAACGTCCTTTATGTCTTACTAATCTATGTAGACCTGGGTTAGTAGTGTAGACATGTTGTAACGGTGACTTCTTCTCAATTTCAGGATTCTGTAGCATCCCATTAATCTGATGATATCTGATCCGAAGTTCGCATCTTAACTCAACTATAAGGACGCCTGACATGAACTTGTGTTCAAACAACCTAAGCTACTTTTCAACACAAAGGTAATTTTTATCCTAAAATTATATTTACTAATACTTAAACCAAGTAATAACACACAGGTGCTATTAACTAATATTAATATGTAAAGGAGAGGCAACTTGCTTACCTTTATCTACCAGTTTGAGCTATAAAATAACATTGGACTGAAGATAATACATAACTGTGAATGATCACCAATACTGTGCAGAGTTGACACAATATTTCTTGTAATGAACCATTTAGTTTTCTAACAGTATAAAGCAAAGAAGTGAAGTCTCTTCACTCTTCCAAAACCTTAGAGAAACAACAAAGGTCAATGGTTATTTAAAACAGCATCAATTTTATCAAATATAACTTAACAAACGTAAATAACATAAGATAATGTTTTACTTCTAGCGTTCCACAACCTGTAAGCTGCAAGCTCACATAACCCAAGCCTAGTGTATAAACAACCATTTAAGCTTTCTTGTGTCCCATTATGTTGTGTTATGTAGCTACCCTTATTTAATAGGTGATTTTGTTACAATTTCAGGTCATCGACCCCGTTCAGCCTACATCTTCTTAGCTTCATGAAATCCAGTCCGATGCCCATAGTCCAATGCAACCAATGCAGAATCGTGGTCCAACGGAACTGCTTCCACATATTTCAGATAATACTCACTACAAACCAACTTCTAAACGGATAGTGACTTAGTCGTTAAGTGAATTGTACAAGGTATTCCTATTCTTTTATTATACTTAATTCAACTAATAATTTAGTAGTTCTATTCACTGAATTGGAACAAAAAGGCAGCCTTAGTTCTTCTTAATATAGTAAGGAGAGATATTTTTCTACCGCCTGTCCACAAGGATTCTATAAAACAGTATAAAACTGTTATTAATTTATTAATATAGAATTCCTTTAGCTTTTCATTGATAAAATTAATATGGACACAGCCAATCAAACATACATCAATTTAAATTGAATATTTTAGTTGTAAACTAAAGTTTAAATGTTGTGAAACGTAACGGACCCCATTCTGGACCGTCACACTAGTATATACCCAATTAAAATTAAATTCTGCTTATTTAATTTATTAGTATATAATTAACCGCGTGGTTATCGTTAGAATCAGTTACCTCCATTATGATTGATAATATATGGTTAATATAAAATCAATCTCAGGGTCACCAGCTCGACTTCTTTCTATACTCTACAACATGGCGCGGCGCGGGGGCTACCATCGTGCCAACGGCCAGCTCACACGCGTGGGGCGCTATATGGAGGCTGCACATCAGTGATATCCCGGCATTAGACAAGTGAGTAACCCCTTACTCCCTATAACCACTTACCACACATCGTCATTGCTTTCCCCCTACTCAGTAACTATGTACCTACTTACAGTTGGCAAAACTAACCTTCCTTGGCAAAAAACGTTAGAAAAGTAACGAATCTTTTATCTGGCGATTGGAAATCGAAAAATATATTTTGTGTTATTCAATGACCACCTCTCCGGGGTGGCAAAGCACCGTCAACTCCGCTAGTGTTGCAGGTGTCCATATAGGCGGCGGTGTTACTTACCATCAGGCGGACCGCATGCTTGTTTGCCGTTAATTAATTTAAAAAAAAAATATATGACAAGATTTTCTTTAGGCGCTTTGAGCACTTTTTGGGTGAACGTAAATCATGGAACTCACGCCATCGTCACGCTGTACCGTGCATTTTAAAACAGCGCTATCTCTTGTAGAGTAGGTGAATTAGGTACTACTTAAGTTTTCACTTCTGACTTGCAGGGCCTTTATTCTGCACGGGCCTAACGCGCTCTATCGTAGCGCGTTAAGTTAACCTCCAAAAGTTGAACTTTATTTCCTAAGCAATAGAGGCCAACTTTTTGAGATAAACTTAACGTGGCCACGATAGCGCGCGTTTGCCCGTGCGGAATAAGGAACCAGTCCTATGACTGATGTGTTTTATTTTAACCTATTTCCAGGCAAGAAGGCGTAGACACCAACCGGTATTTCGCAAAGACAGTGGCCGTTGTAACGCCCGACGGGCACAAAGTACAATGCCGTGTTTACCAACAGACTGAAGAACCCCCATCACGTCAACCCGGCGAAGATTTACCTATGGAGCGTAGACCAGGCACCACTTACCTAGACTGTATCATCAACGGTGCGAAAGAATGCGACCTACCGTCCTACTACATCTTAGAACTGATGAAAATACCCCATAACGGACAAACGGCCTCTCAGAAAATGATAGAAATGTTAAATTCTGGTTGATATTACAATGAGACCTTATTAATTTGATAGTAGGTTTTATTGGATTATAATAAAAACTGTTTGGCTTATTTTTATAACGTTTTTATTAATATAAATATTAAAATTATTATTAATAGGTACTCGGTTTTCATTAAATTAATTATAAAATTGTACACTATCTCAATCGTTTGGTGAATTCTAAATTGAGCACAACGCTACCCTCACACGTACAATATACATCACACACACAAACACACAGGATACCGTTTGGAAATTATAAAATCAGTCCAAAAATTTTATGCATAATTAAGATAACTACAAGTGAGGTAATGTAACAACTGCCTTGTCGATTGATTGAATCACATTGAGATAAATACTGATAAAATAAGAGCAGAAGAAACAAAGCGGACGTTGTTTTGACAGTTCGCAGAGTCGCGGGTGTGAGGCAACGTTGTGCGAAACTTGGCCGCAGTCACTCCACGCAACGCGCACAGTTAATTACGGCTCTTAATCAAATATAAATGCTAATCAGGAAGACTAGGCAATCCATTTAAGTCGACGGCATTTAAAGCACTTGGGAGAAAACAGCGAAAAATAACCACTCGTTAGCATTGAAGCCGAAATCACACGCGGTAAAAATGTATGTCACGCAACTTATATTTTTCTTCCACATGCTAATTTGCATTCAAATATATTATGGTACGACAGAAATCGAAACTAGCTGTCAGCTGATAAGAGGGACGCGTTAATATTGTAGTCATTATTTTTATCACATCTAGGTATATAAATTTGAGAACGGCTAGACAGATTTGGCAAACTTTTTCATTAAAATTATAAGTTCATAATAGTAGAAAGAAGAAGAAGGTTTAAAGGAAAAGAAAATTTTGAAAAATGCTCGTAAAAATTGAAAGTATTTTTTGTTATGGGACTTTTGTATAAACTGAAATAAATTTGACATCTCGGGGTGACGAGCGCAGTGCATTGCCATCCAGCGTTTTGAACTGTTGAAGTTCAAAATTCTGGGTGGCGTTGAGCTGTTATAGGCAAGCGTGAAGAGCTATCAGGCGAGCAACTTCGCTCGTCTCGTCATCCAGTACCAAAAAAAAAAATTATTTAGACAGAACAATGTCTATCGGGTCAATATAAATGCTTCGCACGGGTGTAAGTTATATTACATACTTAAAAACCTTCCGTGAATAATTATCTTACTGATAGTGAAAACCGCATCAAAATCCGTTGCGTGGTTTAGGATTTAGCGGGTATACAGACAGACGCGGAAAGCTTATTTTATACTATGTAGAGAAGAGAAGACTATGTAGAAATGATTCTAATTGGTCCTTCGGGGCTGGAAATAACAGGAAAGTATTTTACTTCTTTACTGCGTGTGATATCAGCCGTAACCGAGTGTGTGTATCGCGGTATGGCGCATGACGGGTGTGGAGTGTCCCGGCTCGCTCGTGTCAGGAACTGAGCGCTCTGAGTCGACTCTGAGTGCCTAGTGTGAGTTATTCCAAATGCGTTAAAGGTAACTACGATTTGTATGAAATAAGAGCAGCACCATCTAGCGTCATGAATATGGAACTGCTCTTAATTCATAAAAAAAAACACACTAGGCACTCTGACCTCACGCGACGCGCCCGCGGCGACGCAACCCCAACTGCGCTATGCAGTACTAGCACGCGCGCCACGTTGTAATAGGCTACGGTCCGGGCAAGTGTTTGCTTTGTAAAAAAATGTCAGACTTAGTCAGCAATAAAATTAAATGTGGTACAGTTACTGAAGAAATTATTTAAATCGTTGAGTAAAATTATGAGATATACTTAATCATTAACCCCTTAATAATAAACGCGTAGGAAACATAGAAGTAGTTATACCATGTTTTGTCTTTTTCTCCCTTCAAAATTTTGATCTCCCTCGAAAAGACAAAAGACGGAGTAACTATTCCATAGGTACTCCACGTTTATTAATAAAAGGGGTAAAAGTTTTTGTGTTCAAAGTGAGTGTCAATATGGAGTTTGTACGACGTACTCACAAGTGACGTCATTTGTAAGTATAGTGCGCTCTTTCTAGCAAGACATTAAAATGCTTATATCTTTCTTAATTTTGAGCACATTTTGATTTTGTTTTCGGTAATAACTTCTATTTGTGATCAGCTTTTTTAAAGACGATTAAAAATAAACAGTTCGGTAGCCTATTTTGTAAAAAAAAAACCTTGTACGAAAAAACTTGACAGAGCTAAAATATAGATAATGTCTGTCTCGTTTTTGCTGGCAACACAATTGACATAATTATAACTCGGACACAAATTATAACGCGGCTCGCGTGCTAGGCTTGCGTAACGCTGGGGCCTAACGTTTCGTCGCGCGTTGAACCAACTTTGTAACGGTGAACTAAAATATGGCTCTTAATCGTAGAAGTACCTATCTACATTCATTAATTGAGCAAAAGGCACTATGCAATTGCTAAAGTTAAACAAATATTTGGATTTGGACTTCAGAAACTAATTTTATGAAATGATTCTCTCGCTGATGCAACGTGCCTTGAGCCCCCAACGATGCCGGCCCGATCTTGCCTCCGCCACCCGACATAGTAATTCGTTACTCATTACCAATTATAAAAAGCTTTATTAACTTCTCACTGATAAGAAGATCAGGCGCGGATCCACCGTTGTGGGCACGATGGGCATGCCCACAACCCTAATATTTGACTTTTGACGTTCCACAGCTTTACCCGCGTGAAACTACGATACACTGTACAAAATCATGGTCAGGCCGTCATATAATTTTTTATAAACATTTCCTTTGTAGGAATGCATTATATCGATCATGCACGAGCAAGGTTCATATGCTGACTTGCACTTGCCCGATTTTCGGGTGGCTGTGACCACAACCTTGTTTGGGGGCCGGATCCGCACCTGAAGAAGATACCACATTTTAGCTAAACAGGTACATCGGCCATTTCTGAATAAGAATGTATGGAAGGTGACGATGAGCGACCTAACAGATTACAGTAGGATACCATCAGCAAGTCGTAAATTACACACATTCCCACAACCAACCCGTTTCCTGCGGCAAAGGTTCTTGATTGTGTTAACAAGGAACGAAACACCATCGGTAAATCAAATCAATTGTTAACTTTAAATTTACAAGTAAACTCACAAATGGGATCGAATCAACCGTATACCATCTGTGTTCACGATTTCCTCAAGTCCACTTTACACAATCAACAATCCCGCATTCCTTTGAAGGCTGGATGTCTGAAGGCACTCGTTTATACCCTTACAATAAACATTACAATAAGAATGGCGGCGTCTGCGCAGGAGACGCCCGCTGCCACCACTTGTATATTGGAGTCTACCTTTGGTTGCTTTTACACAATTACAATTTTACCGTAAGTATTAAAAAGTATCAATTGTATTTAAAAATTACAATAATAATGTAGCTAGCGTATATTTTACTTAAGTATCGATAAAGCTATTTAATTGATGATAATAATTTTTTGAATTGTATTAAACGATGTAAGTTGCAAATTTAGGTTAAGAATACTTTTATGTCCACCCCGCGACCATATTCGATTAACGATAATTCATTCGAAAGGGTATTTTGCATTATGTAGACTGCCGTACATTTTGATTTAAACCCGGTTGGTAGGAAAAATATATACAGTGTAAACTCTACATAGCGACAAGAGACTGTGCATTTTATCGCCATAATTATTGAAAGATGTCGTTTAATAGAGAGACGAAAAATTTATATTATTTTACTATTATTATATGTTTACTAGTGAAGTATAACATTTACAAATATTAATACAAATAACAGCGCTAATTGAGAGACCATATATAGTCTGTTATCTTCGTTTGACATTTTTTGCTCCTCCAGTATTTTATTTTAAACTAGCGACCCGCCCCGGCTTCGCATGGGTATATGTTATATTATATATATAAACCTTCCGTGAAAAATTATCTAACTGATAATTAGTGAAAACCGCATCAAAATCCGTTGCGTTTTTTTAAAGATCTAAGCATATATAGGGACAGACAGAGGGAAGCGACTGTTTTATACTATGTAGTGATACGAGGTGTTAGAAACTACTGTTTATAGCTTAATAATGACGTATTGTTGTCGTTATGTAACGTTCCATGATCGTTACCGACTTCCAATACATGGCAAATGGCACATAGCTAGAAGCCAAACTTAACCAATAAAAAAGGTCACTACTATGACATAAACATTGTTGACAGATGAAGGTGATTGACGTAATGTCAGTCACTTTCATTTCGTTAAGCGAAAAATCATTGTTCTAACCCTCGGAAATATTAAATTGCATTTTTAAAAGATTCGGGTATGTAAATATCATATTCTTTCTAGAAGGAATAGGTTATATATAGAACCCGAACTAAAAATCTCGCTCATTCGTGCAGCGGAACTCCCGTGTGAAAGTCGTTCAGACTTAACCTTTAAACTTATAATTAAAATCTTGTAGCCCCGTACTCCAATCGGGTAAGTTCCGTTCAGAGTTAAAACTGGAAATACTTTTAAAATGTGAATTATCTTACAAGCCACCTGTGTTGTAAAACGCAGTGCAAGTGCGGTTCATATACGAACAGTCTGCGGATATGGACGCGCGCTGTACTTATATTCTAATATAATTGTGTTCTAAGCTCTTAAAGCATTCTGTAATCTTGGATCCTTCCGATCAAAAACTGTGTTTAACGCCGGTACCACGTCATGTGAGATAATGGGCGCCTAGTCAGATCTGCCGTCTTTTCTTCGGGACTCACACGACGTGGCCGAGCGGCTTCCGTACTGATCCTCATGCGGAGTTCTTCGACGCATTTTCAGGCTCCTACCCTCTACTGTACTACGGCCACGATACTAACAACAGCGTCGTGACGTGCTGACCTTACTCCGGCCACGTCCCAGCTGGGACCTTACTCGCTACCACGTTGACCGTACTCCGGTCACGTCTCTAACAACAGCGTCGTGACGCGCTGACCACACTCTGGCCACGCCCTGAAAACCTTACGGAGCTGTCTCGTCGCTACACTGCCCAGCTGACATCCTACGTGCCACGAGCCGCGTCGAGCCACGCGGCGATCGGCGCCCCAGCTCTTCAAGCTAAGTCTCTAAACAAGGGACCAACACTTTTTTATCGCCATCACCTTCCGAGCTCACGACCCTCTGTCTGACTTGTAAATTCATTCGCTTGCTCTATTAAATCTTAACTTATACTATCATAAACTCTTTTCTTTGGAACACCTACCCACTGCTAGGTAGAACTTCACCAAGCTTCACTTGGTGAACGTTTCAGTTATTTAGAGTGCGATGCCACATAGTGTATCATTGTATAGATAACAAGGTAACCCAACCAAAGTCTCGTCACCTGCCGGCTTCCTTGTTTCCTGAGAGATATAATCTAGGCCTTTTCAAGGCAAGAGTGATTAGGTATCTTCTAAGTTTGCGTGCTTCATCTTCGACCACTTCGTCGCTTACCAACAGGCGAGTTAATGGTCAAACGCGGACTTATCCGCGATAAAAAAAAAAGTAATTTCGTAGTTTTAGGGACGACGTCATTAAATCGAGTGTCGCTATAGAGATTTTACACTGTATTTTTCCCGAAAGTTTATAACATCCGACATAATACAAGTACATTACCATTTTATATGCTGCCAAGTAGTATTACAAAACATTTGTATAAAAATATCTAATATACTGCACAGAACATAACCCAGCTGCTTAAGTTGCCCATAGAAGTACCATTTCTGTTCAAAATATACTACAATTCATTTTCAAAGTCTTTTTACTTTAGGTATTCAACTATCCAATTACTGTAATTCATTCTTGCATTATTGTGATTATTATAAATGATATATAATATAGTTACTATTAGGAAAATAGTTACAATAATGGCAGGTATATCTATTGCATTTAATCACTGCAGAACACATCAGTTCCAACATAATAAGTAATGATCGATATAACTTATTTAACAATTATTCTTTCATTCGTATTAGGATTAAGACGATACATAAATATGAAATACCTATAGCATTATATTTATTAGGTATATTGTTAATATTTATTTTGATTGTCATACTGGGACATTGTGAAAGCCATCACTGTACAGTAAACGGCAGGAAATAATGCAAATCGGAAATAATCGGCTAGTGTCGGAGCGTCGCGCCGGTAGTTCGTAGAGCGTCGTCTCTGTCGCACGGTCAAAAACGTCAAATAATACAAATTCATTTATTCTGAAAAACTTACAAAACATTTGTTTTTAGTACCTACTTATTATACTAAATATATATTTAAATAATTATCAATTTATAAAATAGGCAAATCTGACAAGTAATTTGATTTGATTCGGTTACTTGATGATCATATTAATTGCCATCCAATAATAAAATTTTAGAGTTATTTTGATATAAAAGCCAAACTACTGAACCGATTTTGATGAAATTTCTATGGAACCAATCTGAAAGAATTTTCATTAAAAAAATATAAACAAATCAGCAGGCGTATTATGAATCTTTGATCGGGATCGCGACTTGTCAAAATTATGTCAAAAAAAAAAGCGTTGTCTATTTCCAATTTCGTAGTATGAAATTTGAAATAGACCACGCTGTTTTTTTTTTTTTTGCGTCATAACCCCTTTCAAGTGTCAAAATTCTGTCAATTCTGACACTGACTGATCCCGATCAAAGATCCATAATACGCCTGCAGTTCATAAAGACCATAATAGATCATAATAAGATTTGATGTCAAAATAATGTAGCGAGTGACAGAGACAACGCTCTATGAACTACCGACGTACCGACACTAGCCGATTATCTCCCTCGTTAGCTCGATGTGAATTTTTACCGCCGTGTACTGTACACACAAATGTCGGTACAAGTTCTGCACGGACACTTTCAGAATCACCGAATATGACACGAGACAAACAAATCCACCAACTTCATTCATCTGGCTGCAATAAATTCGAATGATCCCTATATCATTTATTTAATCAAATATTATATTTTATTTGAGTATAATATTAAACATTATACGTTAAATTCATGTTATATGTTTGCCAAATCTTTGGTGGTTATACATGATAGAATATATATGACGATAATATTTTTTTACTCATACATACGCCGATGGTAATAAATATACTGGAATCAACAATTGAGTATTTGAAACAGTTGCGCCGACATAGCAAGGGACGAGCTCGTCGTTCCATGGTACCACCAGGACCGTATGGTCGTCACCGACACGGTATCATGCATACGGTACTGAATTGTCAAGAAACCAGTTAAATTAATTTGTACACGATGTCGCCCACACATTTATAAAACTATACACGCATTACATCTTAGACGCTAAACTTAACGTTAATAGGCTATGTCAAATATGACACGAATACAACTATAATATTGAGGTAAGCTATATAGGATCCACGTGGACTCGAGACGTCCCACTCTCGACGTCGATTCGGCAAAATATTGAATTTCCTGATATGGAAACCGATCGTCACAAGGAAGCGGATCGCCGCTACGAGTCGATCGTCTCGATTCAATAGAACAACCAACTAGATAACATTCTAGCTAGACGAACGTGTCGTCGTCTCTGCACGAGTGCACACTTCTTGTGCAATAAATTAACGTAATAAATGCAGAGAAGATCAAAGCGCTCTCCCTTACGGATAAATTTAAACTAGAGTCGGCGCGAGCGCACGCGCGGCGTCGGCGGCGCCTCCGACCTCCATTATGTACACCTGCGAGACGACGGCGCCCCCGACATCTTCAATATGTACATCTGCGCGACGGAGCCGCGCGTCGCTCACCGTAATATCAGTCGCCGAATTAGACCATCGGTTTAAATATACGTCGACGCCTTCGCGAGTCTCGAACGCGACCGGCGGCGGCGCGCTACAAAAACGTACGTATACAAAATAAATAAAACGACGCGTCGAACGATTCACTAGCTATGCTTACACCTAGGATTCGAAGAGCCGACCGCAGACGTCGCGGCCGGCCTGAGGTAGATGAGTCCGCGGGGGGTGCGCGGGGGCGGCGCTACGGCTGTGTGGTGTCGCGCAGTACGCCATTGGGCCCCTTGAGCGGCTGCGCGACCGGGAGGGGCGGGTGCGCTGCCAGCGGCTGCAGCGGCTCGGCGGCGGCGTCGTCAGAGGCGCGCGACCGCAGGGACGACAGCTCGCGCACCCACGACGCGAGCCGGCCCGACACGCCGAACAGGTTGGAACCCGAGCCCGTCGCCACCGCGCCCACGTTCACCTCCGGCACCTCCACCTCTTCTTCTGAAACATATACATATCATACTCAGTGACAATAGCCATGTGTCTTGATTATTTTTTATTAATTCATAAAAAGCTGTTTATAGAGCCGATCAACAAAAACTTTTTTTTATTAAATAAATAAGTTATAAGCGCACTGTAGCAAGTTATAACGCCAAACCTTGCGAGCACCATACAAATAGCATACTAACACACATTTTGCGAGAGCACCTTGTAATCTCTCAAATAATTTATTTCAGGTAAATATTTAGCCAGTTTTTAACTAGATCCTCTACTACTATGTATGAAATCTACTAGAAGACTAGAATTGTCTGCTGGGAACTAAGGGCACGTCAACAGCGCTAATGAGAATTATGGAGAACATTAGTTTTCATGATAGGCTTGCGTTTTTTGTTAACCAACAGAATGACACAATGTTTCTTACAAAAATGGCATGCATATAAGTAAACTCACATCACTTCAATCCAAATTATTCCAGGAATTTTAGACATCTCTATTATGCCTCTATTTATTAATAGCTCGTAATATTACGCACGAATATATCATACGAAATGTAAAATTTTACAGTGATAGAAAGAAAATTCGATTGGTTTAAACCAGACGTTCACAGCCTTTTTTTCTCATGGACCACTTTCAAAATTTTGCTGGTTGCGGTGGACCCCCTGCAGCTACATTTCTACCATATTCCCAAAACTCGACAAAAACGAAGACCCCCGTCGAGCCCTGGGGTCCCCCCCCCCTCCACAGTTGGGAACCTCTGGTTTAAACCAATCAATGCGTTAGCGAGTGACATGATTATTAAAAAAATGCTACTTTTGTTTAGGATTTCGTTCGAAAGTCAGTAATTTCGCATGATATTTTCGTGCGAAATATCATACGAGCGATACAAAAATAGAGCTAATAGAGTATTGGTTCTCATTGGCGCTTTTGGCGTGATTAGGAACGCGCCGTAAATATGCAATCTAAAGGTCCACTTAGCAAATGATAACAAGTGTATACGCTTGCGACATGCAACACTACCGCATACTCACGGTTAGCAGATTGCCGCCTGCTCGGCGCAATCATCTAGCGGCCGACAGGAAACAGAAATATTTGTACAGTTAGTTATACTGATATTGTTATCATTTGCTGGTGCACCGCTTTAAAGGTTGACTTGCGTGCATCGCAACCGATCGCAGCCACGCGTGCAATGACGATATAGCCACTTGACACCTCATGCTTTACCCCGCCGTGATGAAAAGATACTAAATTTTCAGCATGATCTTTTTCGAGCAAGCTAATCCTCAGAATCATTTATTGTCAAACTGTGTAAGTATAATATATGTAAGTTCACAAAAACACGTTCAGTCGCAACAGTGCGGTACTGTGACGAGGCATACTAATTTTATTTCGATGGCGTTTACCCGACATGATTTGAAACATATGCAAAAGCCTAGGCGTGAATTGAATGAATGACTTGTTGTGTTTTCTCCAATCACAAGCGCTATACGACCCCCCCCCCTGCGACCGACGTGGCTTACGTCGCGCACAAGCATATTATGACTCATTCGCGATCAAGTGATTATATTATCTTTGGCCGCACGTCCGTCTGATGCAGACTTCGGAAGCGGCGTCATACATTTTCATAGTGTATTGTCACATTAGCCGCGCGCGTTAGACGCGTGCTTCAGACGCGGCTGCGATCAAACGAAATGCACGATAGTCAAACTTACGGCCGCGCTCACCAGCCAGGCCTATTTCTTTCGCACATTTTCTACATTATTAAAGATAAAAAGAAAAACACTATTTAAAAGAGTAACAATATAAAAAAAACTATTGATTGATTTCTTTAGAATAGCATTGCAAATGACAGAGCAATTTTCGGGTTGATATTTTATACGATGACAAAGATTAAAAAAAAAAAAAGTTAATTTCGAACTCTTCCGCCATAATTAAACATATCAACCCAAAAATTACTTAAAAATATGCAATATTATTCTTAAAAAATTGCCCAATTGTGAATTTTTATCTAATATGTGCGAAACAGTTCTGGTCGATGAGCGCAGCCTTGATGATCTGACAGACATTATTTTTTGTTAGACATGTGGGTTCAGCTGGGTGTACGAATAATGTATACTATAGTATTGTAAAATTTTCAATTTAAAAAAGCACCCGATTCTTATTAATAACATCCAAAACTGTTATTCGATATTCAGACAAATACATTCATACACTTGACCTTCTTTTATACTTTTATTCTCATCATTATGAACAACTTTTACTATGTGACCAACCCTGAAAAAAGCAAAAAAAAAAACCGGCCAAGTACGAGTCTGACTCACGCTCGAAGGGTTCCGTACCATCACACTATTATTATAAATACGAAAGTTTGTGAGTGTGTGTGTGTGAGTGTGTATGTTTGTTACTCCTTCACGTTAAAACGGCTGGACAGATTTGGATGAAATTTATAATAGAGATAGCTTATGTCCTGGATTAAAACATAGGCTACTTTTCATCATCATCATCATCACCGATTTTCATCACCACGCGGTTGAAACCGCGGGGCGCAGCTAGTTATCTATAAAAACGGCAAAAAATCACGTTTGCTGTATGGGAGCCCCCCTTAAATATGCATTTTATTTTAATTTAATTATTAATTTTTAAACCGAATATGTAATTTAATATTCTGTGAACTCTTCAAGCGTCTATCTCTTGCCGTTATCAATATCGAGCGAAAACGAGCAAAAAAATCACGTTTGTTGTATGGGAGCCCCCTTAAATATTTATTTTATTCATTTTTTTAGGATTTTTTGTTATAGCGGCAACGGAAACACATTATCTGTGAAAATTTCAACTATCTAACTGTCACGGTTCACGAGATAAAGCCTGGTGACAGACCGACGAACGGACGGACGGACAGCGGAGCCTTAGTAATAGGGTCCCGTTTTACCCTTTGGGTACGGAACCCTAAAAATCAGCCGTTCCATACATTTTGTCGACTGTCAATGACCGTTTTAAATGAAATAGCTCATATTTTTTTCGCGATTTTAGAGTTACTCCCGAAGAAAAAATTATTCATAATGATGGGTGATATGGACTCCTTTCGGTTTAGTAACCCAGTATAGTAAATCTGTCAAAATTCATTTTAAGCTATTATTACGAAAAATGTGAATAAGACCGTGTGCACAATAAAGAGTTTCTATCTATCTGACATTAAATTAGCCTCACCCATGGCTGTCCGCTGTAGAGCGTACAACTCCTGGCCGAGCGGAGAGTGGAAGAAGCTTCGGTGTCGGAAGTAGGGCTGCGCGTTCGGGGCAAGGTCTGCCACAAGCTGCAGGAAGGAAGGCCTGGCGCCGGGGCGGTGCGCCCAGCACGCGCGCATCAGCTCGTAGAGCCGGTCGGGGCAGTGCTCGGGCCGCTCCATCACGCCGCCTTCCACCACGTATCGCACTACCTGCTCGTTTGACAGGCCCTGAGGACATACGTCAGCTCACGTTAGAACATTCACTCACAATGACGAAGCGTGCATTACTGCTGTTCAGGGCCATATAGATCCTACCGCCTGGACTTAAATGAGGAGAAAATAGATTGAGACGGCATTGGGAATGAAGCATCTGGTCTCCAGACACAGATAAAAGGCCGGTGGTAACCAAAACTACTTCCGGCCACGCATGTTTCTCTGAGAGGTGCCCCATGAAATCTGCCAGTTCAGACCATGACCCCTGGCCTCCCCCCATTTTATTATCATACTAGCTGTTGCCCGTGACTTGGTACGTGTAGACTTTCTGATAAACTTTTAATAGGGGGTTATACCAAATTTGAGGTTTTTCAATCAATTTTAAATAGTTAAATAACAATATTTGAGGCGGAAAAAATACATGTCATAGATACATCTGTGTTTGAGATAAAATAGTGGTTCTAACTCGATTAAAAAAAACGAAACAAAGACGATTTAGTAGAATTTAAGTTTTTTTCTCCGTTTTATGCTCTAATGAAAGCTCGTAACAGCCTGGAAATCGCATGTACTGATAGGTAATTGTATTCAACCATGTTCTATTTGGATAGTTTTGTGATAGTTTGTTCGTTCGTTTTTATTGAAATCAAAAACGTTAAAAGGTCGCGAAAATTTGCGCGCACCGCGCTCAACCCCGCGCCACTTGGATAACCTGCCGTTAAGCCTTTTATGACCTCCTTAATACGGGCTCTTTCGCAAAAACCTTAACCGGACTTTTTTACACCGGACTTGGCTGACGTTTGACCATGATCTCGCCTGATGGAAAGCGATGTTGCAGCCGAAGACGTGGAGCACTGTTGCCTAGTAATAATACTCAATTATTAACCCTAGGTTTGAATACTACAAGATTGTAATGCTGTAGAAACATACACAAGGCATTCCATTGTTTTTGCGTTCTAATTAAGAAATAGAAGCCAAAATATTTGGTACTTTGCTGTTTGTCTGGACGCCCGGTAATAATAAATAATTATCTACTTAAAAAACTGACTTCATCAGAAATGGATCAAATTGAAATGGGACCAAACGGGAAGCATCAGCATTCAAATAAAAAAAAGTCTCATCAAAGTCGGTTCACGTAGTCAAACGTTCTGAGGTAACAAACATTTAAAAAAAACAGTCGAATTGACAACCTCCTTTTTGGAAGTCGGTTAAAAAACAACGTATTTTGAAACCAAGATATGAATACTCGTGTCTTACCTGGTAAGGTTGCATTGCAAGCGTCGCCATCTCCCATAAGACAACGCCGTAACTCCACGCGTCACTACTACTGGAGAATACCTAAAAGCAGACATATTTCCTTGTTAACTATTTCACTATACATGTTTCTATAAAAGAAAAACAAAAGCGCAAAATAAAATCAATGTGTATGTGTGTGTTTGTTGATCAATTAAAATATTGTATAAACCACCTCGTAAGGGTATAATAGTAGATTGTACAATGAGTGCATAAAACAATCCAATCTCTTTTCACTTTAATTGCGAGGATTAACAGTGATATCTCTTTAGTAAAAATTTGAATTAAAAATTTCAACAATGTTCTATTTTTATACGACAAAAGTTATGTCTGGGTCTTTAATAATACCCTGATCTATAGGTATTATTAAAGACCCATTCAAACTTTCTACATGAAATATGTTACGAACTTAAGGTGAAACGTTTCACTTTGGCGGGAAAATCAAATTTCAAACAGTTTGTTTGTCTTTGTAGCTAGGCCGGGTAATTATTGTCAAATGGCATAGTGTTTGCGAAAATTGTTGGTCGTTCTTTACATTATCATGTACAGCTATTAATCAGTTACTCACCATATTACTTACATTTGGCAATAAACCGTTTGAAACAGCAAAAATTTGTTTATTGACAAATGTATCTAATAATGTGCATTGGAGATAAATAACTTTACGCGAGTTTGTAAAGAATAATAATAAATTTTCGCAAACATCATTATCTTTTACGATAATTGCTCGGCCTAGCTACAAGAACAAAAAAAAACTGTTTGAAATTTGAATTTCCCGCCAAAGTGAAACGTTTCACCTTAACCCCTTTGTTTCAGTTTATTTTTATGCACTAGAGCATATTTTTATATTTTGCTAAATATGTATTTGTTGTGTGTGTTTAGAACATGCAGTTATGCATATAGTCTTTTTCCGTACGACTAAGTATGACAAATTCATAAAATACTCACCCCGTCTTTCAAACTCTCGGGGCTCATCCAACGGACGGGCAGTAGGCCCCGTCCGCCTTTCCTATAGTAATCAGTCTCATAAATATCTCTGGTCATGCCGAAGTCCCCCACTTTAACCGTGAGGTCTCCGGCGACCATACAATTCCGCGCCGCTAAGTCACGGTGCACGAATTTTTTGGCCGATAGGTAGGCCATACCGTCGGCTATTTCTATAGCCATCTGAAACAAACATAAAAGTGACAGTAATATTTGGCTCGAAAGCTCGCATTTCAATGATTTGGTTTGGTTATTACCATAAGTTACCAAAACACGACTGATACAGTTGCAAAATAGTTGGTTACCAATGCCATAAAGGCCGTAGATACTTTAGGTAGGGTTTCATGACACGAGAGCTCGTATAGGAGAGATTGCGATTATAGTTTACAAGTTTCCAGTTGAACCAGGGGTGCATTCAGAAACACGCTAAAATTGCTCACACCGTTCACGTAGATAATTTGCGTACCGATTCAGATATCGCGCTCATAACAGTTGAGTGCTGACAACACCCGTGATTTACCAGTTTTTCTGTGCTTTCTTGAAGGAAAAGTACTCTATATCCATCCTTATGATGAACACTATCAGCCTGCTAATTTTTTTAAGAGTGGCCTAGTCTGTTTAACCGTGTAAAGCGAACAACAGACAGACAGAGAGACAGTTACTTTCGCTTTTATGCTATTAGTTAGGATAAAAAAATAGTAACCTGCAGTATGTTCTGCAATGTAGGAGGGTTGTTCCGCGGCTCCTTCTTGGGCAGCGAGCTGTCTGCGTCAGGCCGGTGCGAGCGCAGGTACGTTTTAAGGTCGCCGCTCTCCATCAGCTCCATGACGACGAGCGTGGGCTGCCCGCGCGACACCACGCCCAGCAGCCGCACCACGTGGAACGTGTCGAACGCCTTCATCACCGACGCCTCGTTCAGGAACTCGATACGCTCCCTGGAACGGGTTGATAGTTACATATACACAATATGGTACAGGTAGGACAAAACAACGACTAGCGGGCCTTATCGCTAAAAGCGGGTACGTAGTTAAATATACAACGTGCCATCGAAATAACGCAAAATCTCTTAAGATTGGGCCTAAAGCAAAATCTTCAATCTTTGATTAGATTTTCACAGTAGTAAATCATGTCCAAAATCGAAAAAAAAAAATACGTTAAGAAACTTCAATATATAAGTAAAGGTCGACCCTGACGAAAACATGGTAGGATAACATTTTCTCGATAGAAAACCATCACAAAGTTACCTCTAATTTAAAAAAAATTTGGTTTGCATTCTGTTTTGGTACATATTATTGAACAATAAATTATGTAAATATTATCACTCATGTATAACCTAGAGCTGACCCTAGCAATTTTTAAAAATATTGTCTATTCTATAAGCTATGAGAGTAGAAAGCACTTGGCGCTTACAACATTTTTAATCCGCGCAATACGCTGTCTTTCGTCTCGCGTGACACAAGCTTGAGGCATCGGTTTGTTGCACCGATCAGTTACCATCGCTCTGTTGAGACGGGTAGTCCATGTCAGTTCAGACGTCGAGTACGCAAGCTTGGTTCCGCGCGTCGTCGCGCCGCCCGTGTTTGTTATCCGTACATGCGCTGGGTGTGGCGAGATGCGCGGGGGAAATCAGAATTTATCCTGCCATTAGGCCCGCTCTTAAGGTGTTATTGTACTCCTTTATTCACTACAATACTACACTACACTAAACAACTGTTTTCTATAGGATAACCTCTGAAATCAGCTGTTCCATAGATTTTGACGAGTGGCAATGAACTTTTTGTATCGAACAACTGTTTGCATTTCCCGATTTGAGATTTGGTTCTTTAGAAAAAGTTATTTATAATAAGGATTACAATGACCCCTATAATTTCCACACTCATTGGTCCTAACTAATACTACCTGTGTGGTTGTTTTATTGTTTAAGTTATATCTATCAAAAACAAGGAAGCCGGGAGATTGTTCCATTCCTTAGGCGTAAGATTTAGGAATGTGGATTTTACACACTTTGCACAAATCGAAGGAAGTCCACAATGCATGGGTTGTAGTTTTTAACGTTGTCGAACGGTTAAAACACTTAGCTAGTGTAGAAATGAAACTGCAATCATAAACTTTAATGCAGACAGAAATAAGCTTTAAACTAATAGTATTTTCAATAGGTATATTCAATATATCTTAATAGCAAGAGTGAATAGGTCACTTCTAAGTCTGCGTGCTTCATTTTCGACCACATCATCGCTTACCAACAGGCGAGTTGGTGGAAAAACGCGCACTTAGTCGCGATAAAAAAATATATACTGCAGCACAGATGTATAAAAATAAATTGAAGTTGTATGCAAGAATTTTAGTATAGCTATTTTCTTTTTTTTCAGTTTTGAAAATTTATAATATGGTATTCTGGGTTACCTGTCAGTGGCATGTTCATTGACAGTTTTCACAGCGCATCGAGTTTCCGGTTTTCCTTTTTCTAGGTCTTTAGCTATTCCTTCATACACCTGAAAAACGTAAACAAACCATTATCCGTTATGTTCATAGAGTATACTATGTATGTATGTATGTTGTAAATATTGTCAATAAAAACAAAAAAACGACTTCAAAATGACAATGGGACCAAATTAGAAGTATAAAACCGATAAAAAAATCGGTCAAAAATGTTGGCAGAGAAATCGGTGAACATACATAAAAATATTATTATCAATATAAAAAACCGACTTAGAAAAATTACAGAACTGAACCAATTTGAAATGGGACCACACGCACAAACTTTCAAATAAAAAAAAGTATCATCAAAATCGGTTCACCCAATCCAAAATTATGAGGTAACAAACATAGAAGAAAAAAACAGTCGAATTGGTAACCTCCTCCTTTTTGGAAGTCGGTTAAAAATACAGTGGAACATAGAACCGTCCTCCTTTTTTGAAGTCGGTTAATAAAATGGATATAGATACAGCATGGCTATCGTTGAACAATTATTCCGCTTAGCACAGGACAGACAGAAGTTCGCTGAGCTGATGGCTAACCTCCAGTAGTGGAGAGGCTTGAAGAAGAAGAAATAAAATGGATGGCGTCGATTCACGTTTGAGGCGCAGCGGTACATACAAAGACTTTCTATAACTAGACATTTATTGCAGGGCGAACATGTTCAGACATTTCATCAGTTGACCACTACTGATATAAAAAACACGCCCACTGATTCCACTGAACGTCACCGACCAATACCGTAGGTACGCCATCACTATGCTTTGTTTACATTTTGAACTGACGTTGAATGGGCCAATTAGCATTTAGTAACCCCTCACCCCGCCCCTCAGGTATTTGACTGAATTGTTTCCATTGAAAATAATCGTAACTACAAGTCTGGGCTACGTAGTAGCTATACCTAGTCTGTTGGTACATACCATGCCGAAAGATCCCTGTCCCAGCTCGCGGATGAACTCGATGTTGGCGCGTGACACCTCCCATTCATCCGGCACATACACGGTGGACACGTACTCTGGGTTGACACTCGCGAACAGCTTGTGGGCTTCCGTCGGTGAAAGCAGCCCTCGCTTCACATACCTGACGAGATATGATGCAAATATATTTTGCTGCAAGTTAGGGTTACAGTCTTAAAGGAGTAACAAATGTAAAGAAGTATATTTATTTATTTAGGAAATTTATGTTTTGTCAGGATACGATGGGGCTGACATAGACATGTTGTCTAAAAGCCCCAAAAAAAAAAAATAGAATTAAAAAAAAAAAAAAAAAAAAAAAAAAGGAGTAACAAACATACATACACAAACTTTCGCATTTATAATATTAGTTTGATAACCCACTATTCAACTACGAACAATGGGGCGACATGCTTTTTTTCCAATTTGGTGCCAATAAATCCATGAACGCGTCTAATTCGGTTGTTCCGTCGAAGCATGCGTCAGCTGTAAGAAACAAAGCTTGACGCTGCGTTGGAACCTACCGCAGTGACGTGAGTTATGTGGCCTTAGCATGAGCACTTGCGAAAAAGTTAACGTTACGTAAACGATAGCAAATGTATGAAAAATTGAGTTTCCTTTCACGTCCGATAGAGGCGCTGTTCAATTTTTATACGTTTTGCTATCGTTTACGTAACGATAACTTTTTCGCAAGTGCTCGTACTAAGGCCACAGATCACGAGTGAATCGGTTTTATCTAGGCAAGCGTGCTATGGTAGACCGCATCAGCGTTAACATCAGGCGAATTGGCGGTGCAATGCATGCCTATTATTTAAAAAATATTATAAAGAAATATGATACAGCCCTTTAAAAAAATTAATTAAATAATAGCATTGTGCTTGGTCGCCGACTCGCCTGTGCCTCGATTCTACTATACCTATTGTTTTTCAATTGTTAATGAATTGCCTATTTTTTTTTACTTCTGACACTTTATCGCCGTCGCTTACCATCAGGCGAGTTGGTGGCCAAACGTAGATCTATTCTATATAAAAAAAAAAAAAAAAAAAAAATACTATACAAAAAGTGTCATAAGGGTAATTTTTGAGGCAATTCATTAACAATTTAAAAACAATTTTGTTTTTCACTTTTGACACTTTATTTATCTATACCAAAAGTGTCAAAAGGGTAATTTTTG
This sequence comes from Agriopis leucophaearia, assembly GCA_949125355.1. Classification (NCBI taxonomy): domain Eukaryota; kingdom Metazoa; phylum Arthropoda; class Insecta; order Lepidoptera; family Geometridae; genus Agriopis; species Agriopis leucophaearia. The sequence goes on from OX421262.1 coordinate 14,314,913, forward strand.
AGGCAATTCATTAACAATTTAAAAACAATTGGTTTAGTAAAATCGGGGCCCTGATGTTATGCAATGATGCAGTCTACGCTGGATCACGTTTGCCTAGAAGAAACCGATTCACTCATAAAACTGTCTAACATATAACAGAGCAACAGAAGAACCATTATTTTTAAAGTGAAAACTTCTTTAGGCGCGTTGAGCAATTTTTGGGTAAACAAAAACCATGGAACTCGCGTCATCGTCACGCTTTACCGTGTATTTTAAAACAGCGCCATCTCTTGTAGAATAGGTGAACTACTACTTAAGTTTTCACTTCTGACGTGCAGTCCTATGACTGATGTGTTTTTTTATACCATTGGCGGCAAACAAGCTGACGGGCCGCCTGATGGTCAGCTATCACCGTCGCCTATGGACACCCGTGATACGTAACCATCGCACAACCAATATGCATATTTTCAGCCCCATATACAATTTAGGTAGGATAATCTCGGCATATGCAAACAAAACTTACCAAATGACACCAGTCAGCACCAAAATCATGACAAGACAGCCCCCGACCACTCCCCAGACCCAGTCGTAGCTAGCAGGTTGTTTCAACGGCTAGGAATGGAAATTGTATTATTAAAATTTGCTCTCATATTTTTTGTAAAAGAAAATTCAATACATCCAAGAACAATACTGTCAAAGCATGAACTAAATGAATGAAGTACTCTTGTTGCCTTATCCACCATTCATTAGGATTTGTAAATTTTGGACAAACTTTAATTTTGTTTCCGTTGATCTCTAGCTCTAGGCTCTAACTGATTTTGATGTAATTTCTATAGGACAAATCTGAAATTTATAATCTTTAAAATAAAAATATATCCGAGTCAGTTTATAAATGACGGAGTTATGAGGTAACAAACATTTATACTATATATTAATATCATAAAAAAATAAAAATAGAACTTCAACCTGAACGATCTGACAAAGAGAACCTAATTCGTAATTTAACCGACTTCAAAAAACGAGGGGTTCTTTTTTGAAGTCTGTTAGAAAAATAAATAGGACACAGGCCGATTCATTATCATCATCAGCCAGAAGTCTTCCACTGCTGAACATAGGCCTCCCCCTTTAACCTCCACACTGAACGACATCCTGCCATCTGCATCCACTGGATGCCCGCGACTCTCACGATGTCGTCGGTCCATCTAGCGGGAGGCTGCGTCTACAGACCTATTATATAGTGTCAACTCACCGGTATATCAATATAGACTTCAGCGGAGGAGTTCCCTGGTCCACGCACGGTAATGGGCGTTACCCGGATGCTGTAGTTCCCGGGGTTGAGTCCGCGGATCAAATGACCGTGGATCGGCTCGGTCTCGCCCGCTGGTACGCAGTTTTGGTACGGTGACGCCGTCTGTGAATGTGTTGGTCTTTGTTTAGTGTCTTCGCTACTAATTTCCATCACCTTCCCTTAACATGTAACCCAAGAGAATGTAATTGTAACAACGTTGTAACTACTATTTTTGACAGTTATGCAATATTTGACAAAATCCGTGTAATTTTTTTTTCTCGGTAATAACTCTGATATTTATTCACATAACATATTCGGAAACATAATAAACTTAACTATATAAAAAAAAAAAGACTCAAACTAAACGAAAATTGTGAGTTAAGCCTCAGAGTTGACTCCGGCATCTCCGGATACATTAGTATACCAAAGCGAGGTCCTCAAGTGAACTTACATTATCCTCCTGTATTTTGGTGTAGGTGACGCTGTAGGCGACTACGAATCCGTTGGGGTTGATGGGCGGGTCCCAGGTCACGTTCACATCGTTGGTTTTGTTTGAGTTGCCGAGGTGCGCCCGCACGTTGCTCACAGTGTCCGCGTTTGCTGTGGAAACGTTTGTTCAGTAGTTTTTGAGTGGTATAAGGAATAAGAATAAGTACAATAACAAGTGTATCACATTAAATACCTACTTATGACCGACTATACATATAAAATATATAAAAAACGTAATAAGCGCCTATAAAATTTGAGGGTTGCACTCGATTTCCCTGGGATCCCATCATCAGATCCTGACTTGGTGACAATGGGATCAAATTGGTAGTATACCTTACGGAACAAAAATTTTTTTTTAGTGTTTGTTACCTCAGAACTTTCGACTGGGTGAATCGATTTTAAAGATTCTTTTTTTAATTGAAAGCTGGTGCTTCCCGTGTGGTCCCATTTCAATTTGGTCCAGTTCTGTCATTTTTATGAAGTCGGTTTTATAAATTGGTAATTATTCAAATAGGTGCCAATAAATCCGTGAAAAACGTCTAATACGGTTGTTCCGTGGAAGTATGCCTCAGTTGTAAGAAGCAAAGCTTGACGCTGCGTTGGAGCCTACCGCAGTGTCGTGAGTTCAGATCAAGAGACAATCTAATACAGTAACTTACGCATTTCAAGCGTGAGGAAGGTGTAGAACTGTCGCTCCGAGCACCAGATCTCGTCGTACTTCTCCTTAGTCTCGTTCTCAGCTTGTGCGCGGCACGCCCACACGCTCACCGTGTACCAAGTGAAGTGACGCATGCCCGTAACGTCCACCGACAAAGCCTTGCCGTCCAGCTCGTAGTACAGGGACTTCACGTAGTCTGGGGAAGAAAACTTTCATATATATTACATTTAAATGAGAACTCCAAGCATATTTAGGTATAATAGACACGTTTCTTATTTTTTACCGACTTCCAAAAAGGAGGATGTACTATGTTCATCTGTATGTTTTTTTTTTGTGTATGTTCATCGATATTTTGGCCAATTGTGAACCGTGTAATATGATTATATTATCTCATAAAGAAGTGATCATAAAAAGAGCCCATCTACGAAATAATTATAAGTTATAGGTATTTTAATTTCATGCTAGACAGAGAGCGCACTATAACACACTATGACGTCAAGCCGTGCGTGCGCCATACAAATGCTATAATTAGACATGCTTTGCGGGAGAGGGACGGCGCATTCGATCTCTATCCCCACCAAAAACTTCAAACGCTTATATCTCAGAAATTTAACAGCTAATTTAAATTATTTGTTCAACAAAGTGGTATTTAATGAAATCCTTCGCTAAGCCTGTTATTTGTAATAAATTAAATATTAGGACAAGCCTATTATTGAACATTATAGACAAGCTTTAGTCTCAAACATCGGCGCAAAGTTGCTAGTCTATTGGTTTTATATCTGATATTTTTTTCGGGAAAGAGACATTTTGGGTAAGGGACATTTTGAACCTGAACAATTTCGGAGAGTGCGCTTGGAATCTGCATCACCTCATAGGCGAACGGCCAGATGTCTGATTTATTAAAAATATTAGTAAAATTTTGACGTAATACGTACCCTGAAGAAATAGTTAAAATCGGCAAATAAAGTTAAGATATATAAGCCTTTAATTTTTTTTATCTTTTTAGGAAGGGATGCCCTGTCCCTTTCACGCAAAGTGAGTCATCAGTATGGAGCTAGTATGGCGTAGGTACATACAAGGGACGTAATTTGTAAGTATAGTGCGCTCTCTGTCTAGTAAAACATTGAAATGCTTATAAGATATAAAATAATTCGCTTTTAATATAACCTTAATTTCCCACTAGATAGACCGACGACATTGTGAGAGTCGCAGGCATTCAGTGGATGCAGATGGCAGGATGTCGTTCAGCGTGGAGGTTAAAGGGGGAGGCCTATGTTCAGCAGTGGACGTCTTCTGCCTGATGATGATAACCTTAATTTTGAACACATTTTAATTTTGGTGTTCTATTTAAGGTCAGCTCTTAGTTATATTTAACAGACTTCAAAAAAGGAGGATGGTTCTATGTTCCACTGTGTCTTTTTATGCATGTTCACCGATTCCTCGGCCAACTGTTGACCGATAAAAAAAAACTTTTGTTCGGTAGGGTATACTGCCAATTTGGTCCCATTGTCATCAAGTCAGGATCTGATGATGGGATCCCAGAGAAATCGAGGGCAACCCTCAAGTTTTATGGGCACTTATTACGTTTTTCAAATATTTTTAAAGTCCGTTTTTAATGTGGTTCGCTTGTTCTATTGGACGGTCAGAGCAGGCACGAAAAGGCGACGCCAATTCATGGTTTATGTTGCAAACACGCGAACCATGCGCTTTGATTCGATTTTTATTGTGCGAACCGCTAGACTTCGGAATGCACTGCCTGAATGGGTGTTACCCGATAGTTACAATCTGGATGTCTTCAAGCCGCGAGTGAATCGGTTTCTTTTAGGTAAGCCTGCTTCATCGTAGACTGCATCATCTTTTAACAGCACGTAAAGTGGCGTTCAAACGCAAGCCAAATTATATGATATAATAAGTAATTCAATATACCAAAAAAACCATGGTCAATAATATGCATTATTTTTATTTCTGCGCGGTTGTACGAACCATTTTCTTAAGTAGAATAATTTGAATATAAAAAAGTTCACAATCCCAAAGGGGTTTCAAAATGTATAAAATACAGATTAATTAATTTATATTATAATACTTTACTTTCTTACTTTACTTTACTCATATATTTTTTTAAGTTACTCCCATTTTATAGGATAAAAAACAACCTGTGTCCGTCTTCATGCACACTACTACATTAACGTGATCAAGATCAAGGGCCTTACGGCTACCTGTTTTAAGCCATTCTGTTTAGGTGATTGTGAAAAGTTGCGCGGCCGCAAACCGTATCTCGGCGCGTTAAGGTGGAAGTTCAGTGATTTTTCCGAATTGGGCTGTTTCAGTGCTAATTTGAGCCCGTGTTATGAGTTAGCCGTAAGGCCTGTAAATCATTTAATCACGATAATGGGATTGACTTCGTTTCGTACGTAAAAGGTCTATGTACAAGAAAGGGCAGCATCGTTCGAAGCTGCAAAAACTGCGGGCGAATTAAGACTTACGTGCGTATTTTTTTATAGAATTTCATACGATTTTTGAATTACAAATTTGGTGTTGTGGAATCAAACTGGTTTTATACTTACTACATTACAAATTATACTACATGCATTCCGGTTTCACTGCATTTAAAATATATTTAAATCTAACTCCATGCATAACGTACTTCTACTATTGCACTAGCTACAGTATGACGAATATGCATACCCAACAAAATTAACAAACACTATACTCGAACAGTGCTGGGATTACCTCTGACAGCTGCGCTAGATTGTAAAGCTTTTTTTTATGCCATCAACTGTATGGAACAGCAGATTTTATTTTGCGATTTCAGGATTAGTTCCATGGTAAAAGCTGACCCTGTAGATCTCCGTTTGGAAGCAATGGTGTAGCCGAATATGAAGCATGTGGAACTTTAGGGTTGCCAGATGGCCGGGGCCTACCAGGATTGTCCCGAAATACGAGTTTATGTCCCGGATCACGGAGTTCCCAAAAATATTCCGGAAATTTAAAAATTGCATCAAAACCAACGCTAGGCAACGGCTTAAATATAGCGCATCGTGGGGCGCATGGCGTGCTGGTCAACCCACACGTTGACAATGACTAAGTACTATAATTTATTCTGTGACGACAACAAATTGGTCCGGGGGTTTAAATGGTTGTTTATTTCGAAACTACTTCAAAAAAGAAGGGAGAGGAATTTTTTTATTTATTATTTTTACGAATTGCGTAGACTTTTTGGTTTGTTGTAAGGCAACCGCTATCCGACTACAACGCCGCGCGATGTCAGTACTCCGATGCCATAGCGGACAAGCGACGTTGAACACTATGCAAGCGACATAACATCTAAATTGGAGTACATGTGGCATTGTGAACTATATAATCGATGTTTAGGTATGTACTGGACGCTCGGACGTTTTTTTGACTGTTTTCATTTAGAGATTGTGACTCTATAGGTATTGTATCTCGATGTACTGCTCACATAATTATGCGAACCGTAATGAACTGCCACCAGCAGATCTGGCAACCCTATGTGAAACTGATCAGTATGTATGGTTTTCATACAGCATTTTACAACCTACTGCAGCTGGCAGAGCCATTCCTAGCGTGGACCGAGTATAATGTTTGATTAGACAGTGGTGCTAGTACGAGAACTTGCGAAAAAGTATTCGTTCCGTAAACGATAGCAAATGTATGAAAAATTTAGTTTCCCTTTACGTCCGATATAGGCGCTGTTCAATTTTTCATACATTTTGCTATCGTTTACGGAACGAATACTTTTCGCAAGTGCTCGTACTAGGGCCACAGTACTTATAATCAGTATAAATAACACATGCACTGAACATCCCGTGAATGGTAATTTAAACAATAAAACGTAATCCATGATGGGTAACCTGTGTCGTTTTCCTTAACGATGCACACTTTAGGCTCGGCGTAGCTGCATTGGACTGAAACGAGAATGTTAGATGGTTGTGAGGTGATGCAAGCATGACACAGGTAAGCGAAGAGAAGCGGCTGTTGGTTTGTAGGCGAAATGGGGGCAAAGCTGGATTTACTCGTCTATCACAAACAGTGCGATTAAATATACCAGTTGTTAGGAATTAAACCTCAGATCATACAAACAAGGTATATTAGGTAAGGTGACGTGGCGGATGCGAACGCATCTGGCCTAAACAAGGCTTGATAATAATAACTTACCCAGCAGACGACCTCGCCGCCCTTTTTTAACCGACTTCCAAAAAAGAGGAGGTTCTCAATTTGTCTTTTTTTTAATGTTTGTTACCTCATAATTTTTGAGTGGGTGAACCGATTTTGATGGTTCTTTTTTTATTTGAAAGCTAGTGCTTTTCGTGTGGTCTTTTAGTCCAGTTCTGACATTTTTATGAAGTCGGTTTTTTATATTGATAATTATTTCCGGAGAGGTTGGCAAATGGTGGCAGAGGACCGAGAGGAAATGGGGGAGACCTTTGCCCAACAGTGGGACAGTATAGGTAAAAACATTTTTTTTTGCAGTTGGACTATTAGGTCATGGATGTCGCCACAAGTTTCTTAGTGTGCGTGAAAATATGAGTAAGTGAGCCGTACTAACAGTTTTTTTTACGTTAAGCGGTTTAGCAGTATAGTAAAAGATAAAATAAACAATAAGACATTGTACTCGTACTGTATCTACCTTGTTTGTCTGATCTGAGAATTAAACTGTTGTTTCTTCGATCACTAGCCATATTCTCAACCATAGACCTCTATCAAGATAGACACCGCGGCACGTAAAGTTGTATGAAAACCCAGCATTTATGTACCTACTATGACGTCACGAGAGCACTACAATGACAATTTTTTGTTTACTAACAAATACGGCACAAAACGCCCATTACATTAGTCAATCAAATATGCCTGGAAGAGATCGCTTTTAGCGATAAGGCCGCCACTTTTGGCACTAGCTCGGAAGTGTTTTCTATCTATTTGTAATTTTTATATCTGATGTACACAATAAATTGTTTCTATCTATATTATGTATACTCGTATACAATATGTGCATAATGAAAAAATATAAAACAATGACATGAAAAAAAAAAATGTATAATGGTAGTTTAGGTTCTTTCGTACGACCAACTGCTTTCGAAGTGTTTTAACAGTTTACTCTGGCGCAATTTGAAATTTTTCGTATTGTCTTCTGTCGTACTGCCAAGACGACGAAGATTTAACTTAATTACGGCGAGCTAGTTGGAGCATTGATACAACTTTAGATGGGTCACAGTAGGTCAACTCGAGGTATCTATTCTCATAAAGGTCTGTGATTGAAACTGAGCTGATGAAGGCCATCGTCCACTCACATAACACCTAAAATAAGTAAAGCTTTCGCAATAAGAGCCATATAACGTGTAACATACAGCTGAATCTCTATCGACGAGCAACGAGTGTACGACGCGTTTGACTACGGGGCGTATACTTCATGTTTGTCTCCTTACATTGAATTTTATCTAACTCTCTCATTAGCCGAGAGAGCGAGACAAAGCTCAATGTAAGATTATTATAAGAATGTTCGTGAGGTTATGGTAGCAAAGTAATGGCTCCACAAAGCATGACATGTTGTTACGTGCAAAGTAAACATACAAATAGGATTGCCACGGACTTGTCTGACGAACATTGTACGATTTTCTTTACTAGTATTCCCTTGCAAACAAAGTAGTTGCGTTGTTCATGTTTGTTCGTACGTGCATATCCAGCTTTAGTTCGTTCATTCATTCTACTGTACGGCTCAAGAAATTATGATCACATTCCAAAAAGTTGCTTTATGCTTTATAGGTATTACTTTTGCGGTTTTTGAGCGGTGTTGAGTAATGGGCGATGACCTAAAATTGGATGAGACATACATAGTAGTGGCGTTTATACGTTTTTTGTAATATACAGTGTTTTCTACAAATATTTACAGTCAACTGACAATTTAGCAGTTTCGAAAATATACAGCACATCAATAAGCCAAGGAATATGAATGTTAATGAAGTAGACAAAATGAGGTAAGCTGCATTGCAAAACATGCATCGATATTGTGTGAAATAAGGCTTAATATTTTTTGAAGTAGAATTTGTTTCAATTATTACATCCCTTTCACACCAGGCATAGCGGTTCTTTATGTCTCTGGGAACCATTGCGCAAGTTCAGTTGTGAGGAAGTTTGGCGTTTTCTAATTTGCGCAGTGTCTTGCAGCTAGCTTCAGAGACACAAAGATCCGCTGTGCCGCCGTACGAGGTGCGTAGTCCCCAATCGCATACTAATTATAACAATTCAAAAACTAAAGTTATATGATTATTTACGGGATATTTACCGTGGTAAGGTTGTGGAAGGAGCTCCCGATATTTCGGCGCAGTTACATGCACCATGTTCACGGGTAGACTGAAGAATGCGGGTGGTCGGTGAAAAAGTTCAGTTTTTTTTTTTATATAGAATAGATCTACGTTTGGCCACCAACTCGCCTGATGGTAAGCGACGGTGTGGCCGACGATGGAACACGTTGATCTAGAAGAAATGTATTCACTCTAGCCTTGAAGATGCCCAGATTCTAGTTCTCAGGAAACAAGGAGGACGGCAGGGAATTCCATTCTTGGGCGGTACGTATCATAAAAGACAAAACGATAGGTAGGTACAGACAAAACGATCTACCCTCTTTCTTAGTCTTTTGCTACGGTTATCACTGGAACTCGAACCTAATTCTCGACAAAACACATTCACTGTATCACTGCGTATACGTAACAGGAAACTATTGAAATCTCGAAATGCCAGAATTTCAATCGAGGTGATGGTTTTCAACTCGCTAGTGCGTGGAATCCAGTATTAGGTTGCCTTAAAAATAAAAGTCCGCGTTCAAAATGTGTTCAAAATACTATACGCAGTGATACAGTGATTGTGTTTTGTCGAGAATTAGGTTCCAGTTCCAGTGATAACCGTAGCAAAAGACTAAGAAAGAGGGTAGATCGTTTTGTCTGTACCTAACTTGGAACTTTTTCACCAACCACCCGCATTCTTCAGTCTTCCCGTGAACATGGTGCATGTAACTGCGCCGAAATATCGGGAGCTCCTTCCACAACCTTACCACGGTAAATATCCCGTAAATAATCATATAACTTGAGTGAACAACCGTGATAGTTTAAAACAGTGTTTAATTCAAAAACTGCTATGCATAATTCGTTAGTTCCCAATCATTCCATCAGCCCAGACTTTGAACAGACTAGGTTTATGATTATTTACGAGATATTTACCGTGTTCAGGTTATGATTGTAACTACACCGAAATATCGGGTACTCCAACCACAAAACTCTACAGGGTTACGTAGAAAGGGTGTACTAAGCCGAAAGGGGTCCATTATACTCATCATTATGAACTGCTTACTATAGGATAAACACTGTACTCGCGAAAAAAATATCAGCTATACATTTTGTCGAGTGTGAATGACCGTTTTTTTTTTATAGGACAGCTGATATTTTTTTCGCGATTTTAGAGTTGCTCCCATAGTAAAAGTTGTTCATAATGATGAATACTATGGACCCCTTTCGGCTTAGTAAACCTTTTCCGCGTAACCCAGTGTATATACGCAAAATTTTAGGCCGCCCACAAACATTCGAAAACTTTAGTGCGGAACACTTAGATTTCGCTGATGATAATTAATATGCTCTCTTGATATTCACTCAACTCGAAAGCGACGGCTTTCGTGGTTTCCGTACGGAAAATCAGCTGTTGTGGCAGGCTATATATCGTAGATGCTTACCATCGGTGCTGTTGGTGTAATTTGCTCCGGGCTTTGGTTGGATGTTCTTGGTGAGTTTGACAAGCATTGTGTTCAAACTCCTGTCAACTGATCGCTTGATTCTACTGGCGGGATTCTTCGGTTTGGACCTTTCGCTGTTCTTTTTGTATACCTGTTGAACGTTTGTGACATTATTAACAATTTTCATCAGTCACTTATCAGGAGGTAGGACAAACCGTAACTACAAGCTACCACTTTCAAAAAGCTTTCATTCAAACAATTCTAGCAGTTTACAAAACTAAATAAAATAACCGGCCAAGTGTGAGTTGGACTCGCGCACGAAGGGTTCCGTACCATTATCTATAAAAACAACAAAAAATCACGTTTTTTGTATAGGATAAATTAAATATTATTATTATAGTCCTTTAAATGTAGCTTGATTGAAACGACAGCTGACGACATTTCAGGGCATGTCTTTGTAATAACGTCCGGCGAATTGCATTTACTTGTAACACAAAGATCAGTGGTTTTCTGCGTCTTAAACTATTATGAACTACAAGTGCTGTACATATAAATAGTAAAAGTATATTTAAATTTTAAAACGGAACTGCATTTAGTGTGGATTATCACAATACAATAGCCATATTTTTCCATTCTGTCATAACAAGGTTTCGTCAACTTGACAAAAAATTTAGGGACGTGGTAAATCGATAAACGTAAAATCGATCATTTTATTTTGCTGTGTGAATTAAATAGTATTTTTTTAAATGTTTTTTCAGAATTTCCTCTGCGTACTATCGAAGTACAAAACTCGTACAGATAACGTACTATTTTTGGTAAACCTAGATTTCTTTTGTATATACCTAGTATAATAATATCGAATTACTAGTAACTGTCTTAGTAAATTTTACGGAACGAAGCATCTTTATCCAAAGACTGACTACTAGAATAGCATACTAGACTGACTATTGATTGAACAGCATTTATTATTAATCTGCAGGATTTCACAAGTGACTCTAACGCTGATGATGACACTGATTTGGAATGTACACCATTAGATTAAACAATAGATTTATTTATATTACAAAAATGTGTACTTGCTTTTTCTGTTTTATTTCATTATCCTAAAGTCTCATCATAATAGTACTACAACAGAAATATAGATTGGTTTAAAAATATTATTCGTGAAGACACTTCCAGTCGATAATTAAAGACACACATTATTCTCGATTTGGTCCGAATTGTCCCAGCACTAATCGAAGATTTTGACATACTTCATTTCAATCAACTTACATTTAATAGACTATAAGTTAAATATTATTTTCTTTTAATTTTTATTATTTATTTTTAAAGTGAGTAATATAACTCAATATTCTGTGAATATTTCAAGCATCTACATGTTGCCGTTATCAATATCGAGCGAAAACGAGAAAAAAAAAATCACGTTTGTTGTATTCCCATACAACAAACGTAATTTTTTAATTGCCCCCTTAAATATTTATTTAATTATGTTTTTTAGTATTTGTGGTTATAGCTGCAACAGAAATACATCATCTGTGAAAATTTCAACTGTTTAACAATCACGGTTCATGAGATACAGCCTGGTAACAGACAGACAGACGGACGGACTGCGGAGTCTTAGTACAAGGGTCCCGTTTTACCCTTTGGGAACGGAACCCTAAAAAGTAATATGACAAACAAGCGACAGGCCACCTGATGGAAAATAGTCACCGTCGCCGTCGCCTATGGACACCTACAATACCCCGAGCATTGGCGGTGCATTGCTTACCTTTGATGACTCTATTCACTCTTCGTTTGAAGCACATGCGGTCATATTTCACAGAAAAAAATCGCAGGTGGTATGCCAGATGCGTGGTTTTGCGAGATGGTAAAGGCACAGAATAAATAAAGTACAAGTACAGAAGGTTCACTCCGCAAAATCATTTAAATAAGTAGCGACTCTTGCTAATACACAATAAATTCAGAACGTGAGAGCGCTAACTACCTACAGCTATATTAACCTAGAAGTTGCCTCTCTGTCTATCGCGCGGCAGCAAGCACGGCAAGTCCGACAATACGACTACTTGTAGCTTCATACCTACATACCTACAGTGCGGAGTGCGCCAGGCCTGGTAAAGATTACTAACCAAGTTCTGAAGGTCATTCTCAAAATGTATGCTGTCCATTCTCTCCTCTTCAGCTCTGACACTGAACCGCAAGGTAGGCCTGGGTTCCTCCTTGCAAGCGCACGAGTCGTTATTGACGTCACCGGTGACCTTCTCTTCTTCAGTTTCCTGGGCCTCTTCCACGCGCGATGCTATGAGGTTGGCGAGCGCCGTCGCTGTGGGAAACGAAAATAAATTAAAATCACTGTATTATACTATTACTACATTCGATGATATACAGCTTGGATCTGCCTTTAAACTCGAGCTAGTACCGAAAAAAGTTTGCCAAAAACTTAAGGGGGCGAGGTAAACACGTATTGCACACACTGACATATTCTTACTAGTTCTACAAACGCACACTTCAATATTGAGCGCACACAACTGCAAACGATGTGCTCAAAATGTATACGAATGGTCGACCCAGTGGGGGATGTAAGTGCTGAAGGGGAAAGTGTAGGTATAACGCTTCCATTTATTCTGAGATTACTACCTATACCTCCCTTCTAATGTTGCCTGATAAGCGATAAGGCCGCCAGTTGTTGCACTAGTCATTAAGTCTTCTGTCTACTGTTCATAATGATGAGTACAATGACCTCCTTTCGGCTTAGTACAGTCTATATGCGTAACTCTGTATATATAAAAATTAAATGCTGTTCGCAAATTAATGGTACATACACCTTTGAACTATCCACTATATCTCGGCCCTACCCCGCCATCGTCTCAGAAAAATAAAAACACATCAGTCATAGGTCTACACGTCAGTAATGAGAACTTAAGTAGTAATTCACCTATTCTACAAGAGATGGCGCTGTTTTAAAATACACGGTACAGCGTTCGGTGACGACGACGCGAGTTCCATGATTTTTGATCACCCAAAAGTGCTCAACGCGCCTAAAGAAGATTTTACTTTAAAAAAACTTACGGTTACTGCAAGTCTCCTTGGAGCTGTGCCGGCCGGCCAGTATCTGGTCGCGGTTGTAGCTGTTAGCCTGCACCTCCACGTGGTACAGGATGATGGTACCGTTGGGCATCGCAGGCGGCGACCAGCGGATGTGAACCGAGTGAGGGCTCAAGTGTTCCACTCCCAGGTTTTGAGGCGGGCTTGGACCTGGATAGTAATAAGGTAAGTAACTTGTTGTACAATGATATCTACACGGTTACGCAGAATGGGTGTCCTAAGCCGAAAGGAGGTCATTGTACTATGAACAACTTTTATTATGGGGCTGACACCGAAATCGAGAAAAATACAGCTATTTCATACACTTTATCGAATGCTATTGACAGTATGGAGCAGCTGTTTTTTTTTTGTTTTTTTATTCAGTAATAGGCTTGCGTTTGACCGCCAACTCGCCTGATGTTAATCGATGATGGTCTACGATGGAGCACGCTTGCCACGCTTGTGATTTGAAAAGATTTAATACAGATAAATATTAAAATAATAATAAAAAATCTGGGACATTTTTGCACATACGGTCATCTGACTCCAAACTAAGCAAAGCTTGTAATATTGCTGCCAGAGACTGGTATACGTACAACTATATATTTTTAAATACATACTTAATTAGATATTAGGATATTAGCACCCAGACATACAACAAACACAAATTTTCATCACATGAATGTTTGTCCTAGGTCGGAATCGAACCCACGCCCCCAAGCACAGAAGGTAGGTTCACCACCAAATAACCACCGGGGCAGATCTTTATACAGATTTGGCCAGCCCATGGATTTATGAGTTACTTAGCATGTATTCCACTCACGGGCAGGCAGAGTGGTGAAGTAAATGACCCGGCTCTGCGCTCCCTTCTTATCCTGCAGTGTGGTGTACGTCTTCACATACGCCGCATATCTCGTGTACGGCACAAGTGAAGACAGCGGACTGAACATCGGCTGCAGCCGTAGGTCGTTGCAAATCTTGAACACGTTGTCTGTTTTCGTTACTTCTGTCGTGTTGAGGGCGGTCTCAGTGATGGATATGTCAAGAATGTTCCAACTGTAAAGTACAATAAAATCAAATTAATTAATTTAAAAAAAAACATTTCCGTTTTTGAGCGACGGCATCGTAACTGCACATGATTTATCAAAATACTAAAGAAGTCATTGGTGCAGGGCCCAGGATCGAACCGGGAGCCATCAGATTATAAACCACACATGCTACCGATCAGAAATGATCGCTTATAAAATAAAGTACACAGCAGTATAATGGGCGGCTTTACTGCCTAGAGATTTCTTCCAGAAAACCAGGACAGGACTGAAAGGATTGGAATGGTTGGAATAGAAAAGAGAAGTAAATAGAACGGAAATGAGAAGGAAACTCTGTCGCCAGGTATTGTGACAGATACTTGATTGAACATTCTTACTTATGTCAACGCGTCGAACTCCGCGTCACAGTTGCTATGGGTTTATATGGGCGCAAGTGGCTACAACAAATTTCTTACAGAAATGCTTTGACAGCCGTTGTAATTTAAACCAAAAAAATATATTTTCTTTGGAATATAATAGTGCGCTTTCTATCTATATTATAACAGAACATAACATAACAGTCTGATATCCTATTCTGACCTATTGCTGTGAATTCTAGATGGCATATTATTATTATTTATACACTGTTAACATACCTATCAGAGCAAGCGTCCCTCTGTTCGTAAAGCGTAACATTGGTGTTGGCGGGCATGTAATACAAGGAGTAGCCGAGCAGCCTCCTTATATCATCCGGGCAGTAAGTACTCCAGCTCAACACCGCAGCTGTATCCCGAAGCTCAGTCACTGCCAGCTCGAGTACTCCTGGGAGGCCTGGGAATGTGGGAAACGATAATAAGATGCAGCACTAACGCGTGCATTCTATTCTTCTTGCATGTCATACTATGTAAACAAATATGGCGGACATTCAACCAATGATAACCAGTAGAGAGGAAATTCAGAGCTGTCATTGGTTGAAATGTTATGATTGTTTACATAGTTGGACATCTAGAAAGTAACAGATTAGACATGAACATAACACTGTAACTGTGAAAAGAGTATTAGACTAAAAATTGTGATGGTTAGTTATTAGTCTACACTAATATTATAAAGAGGAAAGATTTGTATGTTTGTAACGAATTAAATCAAAAACTACTCGACCGATAAAAAAAAAACTTCTCACCATTAGAATGCTACATTATCCTTGAGTAACATAGGCTATATTTATTACTAGAATGTTTAAAAAAATATCTCCACCCGTGCGAAGCCGGGACGGGCGGCTAGTAAGTAATAAAATTGATCATATATAAAATCAGAGAAAGTCTTCTACGGCAATTTTTTTTACTATTTTAAAGTTACGAACGCTTCTTTTTATCTATAAAATATTACGAATTTTATTTAAAAAAATACGCACGACCAAATTCAATTTCAATGTATAACAATCGCAAAACCCTAAGAAAGGTTTATTATAGTATTCTAGTTTGTCTGTGGTAAACAAGAGACGTAGGGTTGACTATTAAATGAGGGTAAGAAGAAAATGTCGTTACAAAAATTCCAAAAAAAAAGCTACGACTGTCGAAACTAACCTTTAAAGTAATTAGTCTCAACTTACAAGACGCCTGGTTTCCATTACTGTCTGCTGACACTTCAATATCGGTGAAGTTAGATCTCGGGTTGCTTGTCATGTTTTTTAACGGCAGCAGTTGGTTGTAACACAGCTTTGGGTTCAGATGTATGTATATGGTGCCTCCAGAAATATTTAACGCGCCGTGCGTGTTCCAGTCCCATAACAACTCAAGGTTAGGGTTGTTCAGTATGTGCAACACTTGCCCTCTGAAACATTAACAACTCTTAAACTCAAGCAAACAATCGTTAAACCACAATATAAATAGGTACAGAATTCCGGCTTCAGCTGACCTTGATTTTAATAACCTACGCGCAATCATAGCGCTAGGGCTGGCAAAGCAATTATAATGTTCTACGAAAAGTTTTTATTTGGGAGTTTAAATTAACAACAATTAATTAGGTGTATAATATGTTATTTTAAAACACATTTATTTATATCATAAAAAAGTAACTAAATAAAAGTTTAAATTGGTTAACGAAAAGTACTTTCTTCGATTACGACACGTACGAAAGGCATTATATTATATATTTTTTTTTAAATTTAGTTTAATAAAGCCTCATTCTAGATAATCTAAATAATTCATAAAGTTTTTTGCAATATGACAATGTAAAACATGTACATGACATTGAAAAGGAGATATTAACCACACGAAACGATGATTACGCGTATTGCCAAAGCGTGGCACTCGCGATTGGCGTTCGACCAACTTGATCCGAGATCGTTGTACGTACGCGTCTTTGTGTGCGTTTGTTAACACTCCTTGTATGCAGCTGGCCTTCTGTACCTATTTATTTTCTGGTTAAACTGAAGGTAAATACAAAGGCCTTCTCCACAAGTTAAGAACAAAGTTGCGGTGAATAATTAAAAGATAATTAAGAGTGTTCCAATTAACGCTTAAGAAACATAGTGAATAAAGCCTCGCAACATAAATAAAATACTATTAAAATATGTGAACATAGTTGCATAAACGTTGTAAATGTAATAAACAAACAACATACCAATCTAATCTAAAAGGTAACTACCGATTTATATACTAAAGAATCTTCTTGGAGGTCCACCGCGGCTGTCTCAGCTCCCCTCATCTTCTGGGATCTTCTCTGTGGGGGCAACATCTTGGGTCTTACGATGTACCGCCAACTTTTAAAATTATAAAAACAGAGAAAAAAAGTGATAGTTAAGTTAAATGTTAAGGACTCACCTAGCTTCCGATATGTTTTTGTCTCCGACGATTGTCTTCAGGTTCTTGAGGAACATGAAAGAGACCAGCGGGTAGGAGCGCGTCACTTGCAGGCTGCCGGTTATCTGTCGGATCTCGCCGAGGGATTTCTCTAATTCTACGAGAGTGTTGCCTAGAATGAAACAAATAGATTTTAATTAAATTGCACATATATTATCATACAGGCTATCACTTAGATAGCCTGTAACTCCTTTATTAACTCCTCTGTGCAGTCTACACTCAGTCAAAATGACGAATAAATGAGTGTATATTCTGACGACTGTCTGTTTGTTACGTAGGATAGATATATAACTAGTGACCCGGGCGCCGCTCGGATGGCCAGCGTTCGGGAAATTGTGTGAAATATTCTCGTCCATACCACAGTGCCTAAAGATAAAGACAAGGGATTTTGACAAGTGTGTGTTGCTAGTAATGACATATATGGTACTGAGACGTGGTCCTTAACTGTTGGCCTTTTGGAGAAACTCAGTCACACAACGGTCAATGGAGAGAGCTATGCTCGGAGTTTCTTTGCACGATAGAATTCGAAAATATTCGCCAAAGAACCAGAGTCACCGATATAGCTATGAAAATTTGCAAGTTGAAGTGGCAATGGGTAGGCCACATCCGTCGAAGAACTGATGACCGATGAGGAAAAAAGGTTCTTGAGTGGAGACCACGAACCGGAAGACACAGTGTAGGTAGGCCTCCCACTAGATGGACCGACGACATCGTGAGAGTCGCAGGCATCCAGTGGATGCAGATTGCAGGTTGTCGTTCAGTGTGGAGTTAAAAGGGGGAGGCCTATGTTCAGCAGTGGACGTCTTCTGGGTGATGATCTTCAGGCAAATTAGTTTTATATTTCAACTGGCTTTGCAGGGTTACGCGTTTACCCTGTACTAAGCCGAAAGCAGATCATTACCAAACCTTAAATCGCGAAAGAAATCTGCTGTTCCATACATTTTGTCGAGTGTCAATGACCGTTTTCTATGGAACAGCATTTTTAATTTTTGGTAAATGGTCGCAATTTAAGGTTTGGTCCCATAGTAACGTACAAACGTCCCAAAGTACAATGACCTGCTTTCGGCTTAGTACAGGGTATATGCCTAAACCTGTATATTACGGTTCAAAAGGTACAGACGTTAAAAGCACAAACAGATAGCATAGGTATTAGGGTCCAGTTGTCACTCTTTGGGTACGGAACCCCAAAAAAGGAAGTAGTGAATAAGGCTCCACTTACCACCGCCCGCTCTAATAGAGATCTCCAGCTTGCCCTTGATGTGCGTGCAGCCCGTGTACTGTCGTGCTGTGGCGACGGAGTCGATCTTGACATCGGCGTCGCACTCACGGAAGCACCCGCCGATGTCTTTGCAAGGCACGCACAACGCGTTACTGCTATTGTTCCCTTGCTGTTATGCAAATGTCAATCTTATCACTTAGTAACGAAGGTATAAATATTATATATAGGTCATAGGCCATAGGCCATACATCTTCGGCCGTCCATCCAGATTCATTCTCATTATTGCTGTCAATTTATGATGGGCCTGACATACCACTGTTGATAAAAGTCCAAAAATAAATACAGAGTTATAAAAACCTGAACATGATTTTTTAGTAGTCAGTTACTTAGGATCTTATGCCACTTGAGATCACTATCTCGCTCGCGCATTTAAAAATTTCTGAATATATAAATTACTGAAAGTACTCACTTACGAAAATTCTAAGAAACATAAGACCTCGAGAATGTTCAACAAAAATGTAATATTGGTCTAAACTAGTTATCATAATATACTTATCAAGCTTTCATTTAAATGATGCTTTTAATTTTTATATCAATGTTTTATTTTTGTTTTGGCGGCCATTTTAAAAAATCGTACAATAAATATGTATATATATACATATATATTTTTAAATATATTTATGTATATCAGTCTCTGGCAGCCATATTACAAGCTTTACTTAGTTTGGGGTCAGATGACCGTGTGTGCAAAAATGTCCCAGATATTTATTTAATAATGGGTATTGCATATTGTATTGTCACAAGAACTAAAGATTTATGCAAAATATCAGCAAAATCAGTTTAGAGGAACTGGGTCTAATTCAAGTTGCAAGATTTGATCTAAAACTAACAAACATTGCCAGTTAAATAAAAGCATTTAAAAAACGGTTTAACTGCATTTTTTTTATTCTTCTCTTGAAAACCTGTTTGGAACAATATTGTATTTATTTTTTACCACTTGTAATTTTATTTACGTGGTCTTAATAAAACGGGACAAAATACGATAGCGCGGGGAAAAAAAGCATTGAAAGCTATATAGTATTACGTACAGCAGAACTTCTTTGTTAATACAACTTTCAAACGACAGCGCCGGCGCCGCAATCGTTGTTTATGAAATTCTGCTGTAAAGAACACGATACAGAATAAATTTTAATGTTTTTTTTTCGCCCATGTGTATTGCTCTTGTGCTTACTTCCATATATCCGGGCGGGCACATGAATTCGCACTTCTTGTTATCAGTGATCTTGTAGTAGTTAAGGCGCGTTGCGAACCGGCCCGAGCCAGAGTACTGCGGCGCAGGCGGCGGCGGCGGCATCTCGCGGCACTGCGTCTCACTAACGCAGCGGCTGAACAGCTGCAAAAACGTTCAATAATAGGCTAGATGACTGTTTTTTTATTGTCTTTTTTTAAATGCCATAGTTGGCAACAAACAAGCAGACGGGCCGCCTGATGGTAAGCGATCACCGTCGCCTATGGATAGCTGCAACACCAGGGGTATCACAGATACGTTGCCGACCCTAAAAGACTCTATAAACAGCCTTTTTGAAGAACTCCATTTCAAAGCTACTCGGAAATGCCGTAGGAAGGGAGTTCATTCCACATATTGCAGGTATAAGGCAAAAAGGAACGCGTAAAACGCACATTATGCGATTTACATGCCCCATTGTAAATGCGATAAAAGACACAAAGATACCCAACGTCCTATTTAAATGTAGCCCATAAATATAGCTGATTAATGAAAACAATATTAAAATCTCATCAAAAATAAGCAACTTATAAGCATTTTAATATCATGCTAGACAGAAAGCGCGAAATAGCAAATTATGACGTCACTTCTCTGTACACCATATAAATTCTATTCTGACAAGTATGGCGCACAGAGGCGTGACGTAATTTTTTGTTTCGTGGGAAAGGGACAGAATTTTCTCTAATAAAAACTTGAAACGCTTATAATACCTATATCAGAACATTAATAACCGATTTAAATTTATTTGTTCAATAAACATATTATATTAACTTAAACTCTTCATCAAAGCTATTGGTTTCAATGATTATAAACGTCAGTCTCTACCCTATTATGTTAAATTGTTTTTTATTTATTTATTAAAGGCTTTCACTTGAGCACCACCTCGCCTGACGTTAAGCGATGATACGGTCTACGATGGAGCAAGCTTCCCTAGAAGAAACTGATTCACTCGCGGTTTTAAGACAGATTGAACCTATGGGTGACCGGTATCGGTGAACCCATTCAGACAACGCATTCCACAGACTAGACTAAAGAATGTTTACCTACTCTCAATTTGAAGACACCTTATTGTACTTTTTTTAGTCAGTTCATCGCATAGATGACAAGCTTTCGCGTTGTTATCTTCGCCGCTCCGAGTCGGCGAATGTCTCGACGAATAGATGTCCGTGAGTTTGGTGATTCAACTTAATTGAGATCCGAACGCTCTAGAAGCTAGGGAATAACTTGTAACCTAAGGTTGCCTGGAAGAGATCGCTTATAGCAATAAGGCCGCCAATTGTTTCACTAGTTTTTAAGTTGTTTTTATGTTACCTACTAATCCTACTATGTACGTATGTAATTTTTGGTGTGAACAATAAAGAGTTTTCTATCTATCTAGATACCTCGTAAGTGCCTTTGGGGCAGGAAGCGACGCAGACACGCTTGGGCCCATCCCCGAACGAGAAATTGCGACAGACTTTGCAGTCGTGCGCCGTGATGCCGTCGCAGCCCCCCAGGCAAGCGGAGTGACAGCACGTCTTATTTTTCAGGCAGCCTTGGACGCCACACGCGGCGGGACACGCTTCTGAAATAAACGTCAGATTTTTATCACTGAAACCTCAAATCCGACAAACAAGGGATATATGCCTTAGTACAAGACAGGCCGAATTCGGTTAAAACCGATTGGGCATTATCTCTTGAATGCCATTGTTAATAGTATAAAGCAATTTTAGTTCTAATATTTAGCAAAAACTTTTGCTTTTTGCTTGGAATTTTTTTCAGCGATCTAAATCGCGTTACTTTAAATATGATCATATATTCGATCCTGTCACGTGAATTCTTTCCATCCAATGGTTGCCTGGAAGAGATCGCTTTTAGCGATAAGGCCGCCACTTGTGGCACTAGCTCGTAAGTGTTTTCCATCTGTTTGTAATTTTTATTTCTGGTGTTGTGTACACCATAAAGAGTTTCTATCTATCTATATGGCTTGGTCAGAGGCTAATATAAAGCAGACCCCATATGAATAATGACGTACCTTGCTGACAATTGTTTTCATCCCAACAAAGCAAACGTTTGTCGGGTTCCGCGGTGGGGCACTGGGTAGACTCCAGGTTGTCCTTAATGCGACTTTTCGCGTTCGGACACAAACCACAGAAGCGTGTGTCATAATTCGACTGAAACAATGCAACAATGATTAGATAACGCTATATTTTACGAAGCATTATATGAAATATATCAAATATTATAACTGATAACAAGTTCAAGCATTTCCGTACCCAAAGGGTGTGAACGGCACCCCATTATTAGGCTTACGCTATCTGTCTGTCTGTCTGTCCGTCCCACATGATCACAATATCGTCGGCGAACCGGAGTGATATGCTCGCCGTTACCTTACATCACTATATCTAATAATTGTCACTTCACAATGGACAGCTGACATTTTTGAAGTGTCAAGTGTCAAGCTATTTTAAAACACCTATAGTTATAGGATAGGTATTTTATGACGTAAACATTATTGTGTCTGCAGCGTTCGCAGTAAAACAATCCGCGGAGTTAAGACGGAACTAATAACGAATAAATCCCACGGTCCAGTGGCAAAACAAG
This sequence comes from Agriopis leucophaearia, assembly GCA_949125355.1. NCBI lineage: Eukaryota > Metazoa > Arthropoda > Insecta > Lepidoptera > Geometridae > Agriopis > Agriopis leucophaearia. The sequence continues at coordinate 14,337,119 of OX421262.1, forward strand.
TTTGGCAACGGACAACAATATTGGGCACGAACCGCAAGCTATGCTGTCATCAGTAATTCATTCACTTTATTTAGGCCCAGAATATGGCGCGCCGCTATTTCACTCACACAATTGTTTTTTTATATTTTCATATATATATATATATAATACTAGCCGTCCGTCCCGATTTCGCACGGATGGAGATTTATTTTTTAAAGATTCTAGTAATAAATATAGCCTATGTTACTCACGAATAATGGAGCATTCTAATGGTGAAAGAATTTTTTTAATCGGTCCAGTAGTTTTTGAGTTAATTCGTTACAAACATCCAAAAATACAAATCTTACCTCATTATAATATTGGTATAAAATAATCTACACTAAAATTCTTTCACCATTAAAATGTTACATTTTGCCTGAGTAACATAGGCTATACTAAAATGTAAAAAAAACCCTCGTGCGAAGCCGGGACGGGCGGCTAGTATTTAATATTTACAAACATGTGTTAATATCTATTTAAGTATGTATTTAAAAATATATAAGTATGTATATCAGTCTCTGGCAGCCATATTACAAGCTTTGCTTAGTTTGGGGTCAGATGACCATGTGTGCAATAATGTCCCATATATTTATTATTATATTATGTATGTTTTTTATGTAAAGAAAAATTCATTTACGTAAAGCGCTCTGAACACTACCTTTTCAGAGCGCTGCGCGCGCTGTTGTGTTACTTATAATTAGGCTTTTTGACCGACTTCCAAAAAGGAGGAGGTTCACAATTCGACTGCAGGTCTTTTTTTATGTTTGTTACCTCAGAACTTTCTACTGGGTGAATCGATTATGAGATTCTTTTTTATTTGAAAGCTGGTGCTTCCCGAATAGTCCTATTTCACTTTGGTCCAGTTTTGACATTTTTATGATGTCGGTTTTTTACATTGATAATTATATTGGCTGAAATAGATGGATAAGTTTAATTTAATAATGTATTAGCATTTGTGCTGTTGGTATTATATTGATAAATAGATAATAAAAAATACTGTGCATGTCTAACGGACAGTATTTTTTATTTATTATTAGATGTAAAATGACAGCATCTACTTTTGAAAAATATGCTTCAGTAATATTTATTGCATTAATATTTCAAAATACTTAGAATTTTTTAGAACAAGCTCTTGTTGAATCATGACCTCAAAAAATGGGATAAACAGTTTTTCACATTTATTCTAGTCATCTTTTGGTCAATTTAAAAATTATTGAAACAAAAATTTGTTCTAAATATTTGAAAAAAAAACTAACGTCCTTCAAATCGCAAAAGTTTAAAAGTTACTTTAACAAATTAGTTAAATAGCTTTGAATAATTCATCTTACCATGGAACAATGTCTCGTAAAATCTTCACTAATATAATAAAGAGGAAATATTTGTATTTTTGTATGTTTATAATGAATTAACTCAAAATTAAGTACTGGGCCAATTTTAAAAATTATTTTACCATTAGAATGCTACCTTATCCCTGAGTAACTTAGGCTATATTTTTTACTAGAATTAAAAAAAAACTACTCGTGCGCAGCCGGGACGGGCGGCTAATAATCATAATAGCTGTCGTCTTTTTAGCCTGAATTATTTCCAACCGCAATCATCCGGTTGAGAAGGCTAATAATATCATTGTCAAAATGAATGTGATTTATCGACAGGTTTGTACCACATTTGTACGGCTTAAATGCAAAAAATACCTACATGTATGTATATCGAAACCGACAAACAAATCAAAATAACAGACCATTGTGTGGGTGTGGTGAGTCAGTTGTTTGAACTTTGTCAATGGAATCGTATTTGGTTTGAGGATATGAATGAAATAGTTAAGCTTGTGCCGCACCACGTAATCTTAGGTCATTTACAACGAGCAGTCCGCACATATTATTATGAACCTCTGAACAGACAAGGGAGATATGATAAGGTGGCGTGGCGTTTGCACCCGCAAACGCATCGGGCCTAAATCAGGCTTGATTGAACTTACCCTGCAGACGACCTTGCCGCCCTTTTTAACCGAATTCCAAAATGGAGAAGGTTCTCAATTCTACTGTTTAAAAAAAATATGTTTGTTACCTCAGAACTTTCGAATGGGTGAACCGATTTTGATGATTCTTTTTTATTTGAAAGCTGGTGTTTCCCGTGTGGTCCCGTTTTAATTTGGTCCAGTTCTGTCATTTTTATGAAGTCGGTTTTATATATTGATAATTATTATTTGCATGTAGACTATTAGTTAGTCTAGTGATGTCGCTACAAGTATCTAAGTGTGCGTGAAAATGTGAGTAAGTGCCGTACTTACAGTTTTTGCGTTAAGCGGTTTAGCGGCATAGTGAAAAAAGTGGGTGAAACATTTGAACGCGAACGATGATTTTACTAGGGCATATCTCCTTTGTTTGTCTGATCTGAGTGATGAACAGTTCTATTTCAACCTCCGATCGTTATCGGTCTTGTAGTAGATATGATCGACCCACTGCCACTTCAGTATGCTAATGAGTTGAACTCTTAGGTTCTTAGGTGAATGACTGCTACCGATGCGATTTCTCAGAGGCTACGCTAGAGAGAAGTAGAAACCTTAGTTAATGTTGATGAGGTTACCTTGATGATGTTCTCGGAGCCGTCGGTGATGATGCGGCTCCAGTCTATGGTATTGACGTAGCAGAGTCTGTCGTTCCGCTCGATTCGGACGCCGCCCTTCTGGACTGCCATCAGCGATCGGAGGCCCAGCGCCTTGACAAACAAAGATTTAAATGTCATTAAAGGAACAGGAATTTTCATTATATTATAGGTTTGAGTTTGATCGCCATTTCGCCTAAGGTTAAGCGAACATGCGGCCTACGATGGAGCTCGCATGCCTTAGAAGAAACCGATTCACTCGCGACTTGAAGTCACCCAGGTTGTAACTATCGGCGAACACCCTTTCAAGCCGTGCAGACTAGCAGTACGCACAATAAAAGTGGAATCAAAACGCTTCGTACAGGTTTTCGGAATATCATCCGTGAAGCGGTGTCGCCTTTTCGTGCCCATTCTGGCAGTCCGATAGAAAAATGGGAAGGAGGGAATTAGATCATGCAGTTACTATGCACACTCTCCGAAATGTATCCGATAAAAAAACCGATAGACTAGGACCTTTGTGCCGATGCTCAAGACTTAGAAGCTTAGTCTGAATTAGGGATACGTTGATGATCCTAATGTGTGCTACAGCCTTTATTCATAACCAAGCGTAGATTAAAGTTACAGTCATATCTGTGAATGAATCAGTAAGTAACAAATAAACATCCAGCACAACTTTCAAAAGATTATAGTAGGAATTAGTGTTCTTACATGGCTATGGCTATTGACTACCTATGGCATCATCGTATGTTGCATTGTAGATAAACGATTACAAGTGATCGTTTCTCCTTGCAACTGAATCAGGGACTGACACTGTCCAAAGTGCGTCTTGCACACCAAAACCAGAAAAAAAATATGTTTTACTGCACAGCTGCTTCGAACAAGGTATAAAGATCATCGAATGTGGCATTGTTGATAAATGATTACATTACAAGTGATAGTTTCTCTTTTCACCTGAATCAGGGACTGTCACTGTCCAAAGTGCGTCTTGCACACCAAACCCAGAAAAAATATGTTTTACTGCACAGCTGCTTCGAACAAAGTATAAAGATCATCGAATATGGCATTGTTGATAAACGATTACCTTACAAGTGATTATTTTTCCTTTCACCTGAATCAGTGACTGTCACTGCTCAAATGGCAAAGTGCGTCTTGCACATCAAAACCATAAAAAATATGTTTTACTGCACAGCTGCTTCGAACAAAGTATAAAGATCATCGAATGTGGTATTGTTGATAAATGATTACTTTATAAGTGAGTTTATTGTTCCTCCTTTCACCTGAATCAGTGACTGCACAAATGGCAAAGTGTGAATATTGCACACCAAAACCGGAAAAAAAAAAACATGTTTTTCTGTACAACGGCTTCGAACAAAGTATATAGACAAGACGTGGGAGATCAATTTAGGAAAACAACATTGGCCGAGTACTGAATTAGGCCCAAACGTAGGTCAACTACTAATTGACCTTAAATAACGACCGCATTTGCAACCAATTTGTCATACACGGGCGAAAAGTGATTTGGAATTTTACAAAACATTAGCATAATTTATAGTCAAGAAATTATACACTGTACTAATAGCAATTAATAATGAAACCTATTGGTTTTTTTAGCAACTCAGTGACGAGACAAGCACGACTCTCGCCTGATGGTAAGCGTCATACTTGCATATAGCCGCCTTCTTTCTTTCTTCCCCCTTTAATTCTACCCTTTTGTAGTTTTTTTTTTCGGACCTCTGCAGGTCCGCTGCCCCTTATGAAATTACTTGCCGTTCAGCTTCGGAGTTGCATAATTCTCAACAACATTCAAACTCCGATTTCCCTCCTTAATCTGTCCTTATTGTAAAAAATCTTACAAAATTATCATCTTGTCTAATTCAATCTTTTCTTATTTATTTATTTAAAACCATTCACCATGAATACCATATGTATGTATTCATGGTGAACTAACTTAACCTAACAACAAAAACAAAAGGCTTTCATATAAACTTTCAACCTCCATTTGCCCCCCTTAAGTCGGCCCTATCGCAAAATCCTTTCTTAGCAGACCTCTACACCTCATAAGGAACCTAACTGCCAAAGGGGTTTGAAGATTTTTGTATGAATCCAAGAGGATGGTATGGTCCGTCATTTTCTGTCTTATTTAGGGATCCGTACCCAAAGGGTATTAACGAAACCCTATTCCTGAGCATACGTTCTCTGTCCGTCCTACCTTTTACACTGTATCTTTTGAACTGTAATAGATAGCCAGTTGAAATTTTCACAGAATATGTAATGTTACGGCGGATTAACTAAGAAATAATAATTAAGTCAAAAAGTGTTTATAAACTAAAGGGCAACATACCGCAAAACATACTATAAAACATATTTTTTTAAAGTATTTTTGTATTTGCTCTAGTGTAAAAACGGTAATACGTACAAGCGTCATACTTTGCATCTAAAGTATAACAACAAATAATAAACAAGAACAAGAATGGGCAAAATTGCTAAACATGGGAAAAGAGGGCCCTAATATCTTAAAATACTTTGTGTTCGAAAAGCTCTCCGAAGCGAATCGTTGGTCTTGTTAGTTCGTTTTTTAATCGACTTCCAAAAAGAAGGAGGTACTCAATTCGACTGTTTTTTTAATATTTTTTTAATGTTTGTTACTTCAGAACATACGACTGGGTGAACCGATTTTGATGGTTCTTTTTTTTATTTGAAAGCTAGTGTTTTCCGTGTGTTCCCATTTCAATTTGGTCCAGTTTGTTTTACAAAGGCGATTTTTTGTATTGATAATTATAAGTTCCCTGGAAAGATTTTGACATGTTGATCATACATATATAGGCAATTATATGTGTAGGTAGTTTTGTTGTTGAAATCATACCTCAAGGTGTACGTTGTCAAAAATGACCAGAGCGAAGTCCTTGAAAAGCTCCATACCCCTCACTACGGTGAGGTTCGGGAACAAATCACCCAGGTTCTTTACGCCTTTTGTCCTGAAACGAACAAAATAAACGATACAGACAGACATCTATAAAACAAATACCAAAGTAAATTGTGAGCTTTTAGCATGTGTATTATATATTCTGTGATTTTAGTGAGAAATCCAACAAATCAATCATGAAAATCGGTCCAGCCGTTCTTGAATTATAAATGGTGTAATTAAGCAGGCTTTGTTTTTTATATACATATATAGAAGATATAGATTCGTTTAGAAGGAGCCGTCTTCTCTTCTTCTTTTTTTGGTTTGGTAGATCATAATACCTACTTCAAAGGTCATATAAACATTATCAAAATTGATTAAGCGCTTTTTGAAAAAATCATCAAAAACCGAAAACATAAACACAGACAACGTTTTGGTTTGCACCCTTTGGACTCTTTAGCAAAAGTTTTGATGAGGACTTTCAATCTGTTTTTTACCTGTAATTTTTCTACTTTTTAGTTTAAGTTTGTACCTGAATACATGTAGGCATAGTGTTTTTTCTGCATATTAATAACTAAACATAAGAATTGTAACAAATTGAATGAAGACCATACATTTTGATTACTACTTTTGATAGTTTTTTAAACGTAAGATTGTAGCTAGTACCAGCAACGATCTAATTAATATATAAACCGTTGTCTATGGATCGTTGTTGATCGTTGATATAGAGGTAGTCAATATACTATAGTGAAACATGTTCATTCATCTTTATACAATGTTATTGTAGAGCTAAAAAACATATAGCTAACATTGTTTTACCGTTATGCGAATTATTCGATCACCTCAAAGTCCTCAAACGTGTAAATGGTAAGCCTCATGAAGTCATGACCCGTCGCCCGTACCAGCCATTAAGTTTGTTATTGCAAATGCCAACCTGTTGTTTTGCAAGTAGGTACAACACAATCACAATAATTTACGACGCGTTCCGATTACAAACTTAAGTGAATTGATGGTAAACAGGAAAACGAACGTGGAACTCTGGATCAATGCCATCTAGAGAATGGGGAAATCAGGCGTCTCGTAGTAAGTTTATTGTGTTTTAAAATTAAATCGGTATTTCCGATAAAATAGGTACCTACATACCTACTGCTTACAGAAATATTTTATTTAAGGTGACGTGAACTTTTCGAGTTACTGTTCATTACACTTTATTGTGTCCTAAGAGTCGCTACTTATTTAAATGGTTTTTCGGAGTGAACCTTTTGTACTTGTACTTTATGTGTTCTGTGCTTATGTTGAGCGTTGGTGACCGAGCGGTAGCATGTGCGCTTTACAATCCGAGGGTACCCGGTTCGATCCCCGGGCCTGCACGAACTTATTTTGTACTTAAACAAATATGTGCAGTTTCGTTCAGAAACGGGGAAGGAAATGGTAATGATGATGTTAAATTACACCATAACTTGTTAAAGCCTGAACTGATTACAATGATATGTACGAGTACTCACACATCGCAAGAATCCTTACCACACATTATTCAGTGTAATATAGGTAGCAGTATTTTTAATTTCATTAAATTTCTCTTCTTTTTACCTGCGACGGAGGAGTATGGTGGCTATGCCTTTGAGGTATTAGTTTGTATATTATAATAGGGTTTCTATCTGTATGTCTACACTGCTACTTTTTTCAAAGTCCACTGGACCGATTTGAAAGCATTTTGTATTATTGTTATTTGGAAACGGGTGTCATTGCAGTGGTGGGAATTAAAATCTATCGAACGGTTTAAAAGTTTTAGATCTTTTCGGAATTGATCGTGGGTTTTCTAATTTATACCAAAGATGGCAAACAAGCAGACGGGCCGCCTGATGGTAAGCAGTCACCGTCGCCTATGGATACTTGTAACACATAGAGTAAGAGTAATACGATGCCGACCCCTTCAGACTATTTGTATGCTTATCTTAAGTTATAATTACCCTTGTTACCTATAAATGAGAATGTATCCCGTAACCTCCCGTAGCTCGGGGAAGCTCATGTTCTCGTAGACTTTGGCCGTGGCGCGCTCCATCAGCACGATGCTGAGCTGCCCTTCGATGATGCGGCATCCCTTCAGCTTATGGAACTGGTCCGGTTGATTTCGGATGTCTAACGACGGGCAAACTGGAACAAGACGACACTACAGTTTAATATCGATTCATAGTGCAATATTTGGAAAGAAAAAGGCAGTTTATTTTGTAGTAGTGGTAAAAATTTACCACTACTCCAATTTTTTTATCGGATACATTTTGGAGGGTGCGCATCAGATCTGCATGATTTAATTCCCTCCTGCCCTTTTTTCTATCGAACTGCCAGAGCGGGCACGAAAAATCGACACCGCTTTATGGTTGACATTCCGAAAACCCGTACGAAGCTCTTTGATTCCACTTTTATTGTGCGAACTGCTAGTATGTGGAATGCGCTGCCTGAATGGGTGTTCTCTGATAGTTACAATGTGGGTGTTTTCAAGTCAAAAATGAATCTGTTTCTTCTAGGCAAGCGTGATCCATCGTAGGCCGCATCATCGCTTAACATCAGGCGAGTTGGCGGCCAAGCCCAAGTCTATTTAACAATAAAAAAAAAAAAAACAAAGAAAAAAATACGTTACAAAAAATAGAGAAAATAATGAGTGGCTAAATTGTGAGGTTTAACTTCTTAATTTTCCCTATGTAGAGCAATAGAGTCAATTTAAAATTTAAATAGATACTTTATAATTTCTTTAACATTATGTTTTACACATAAATTTTGAAAGGCGATCCTAGAAATATTTGAAAGTATAGCATATAAACAACGGGAATAAAATGTTTGACTAGAAACTTAACTAAATATTTTTTTACATATAGATAGATAAGGTAACCTAACTTTCGCACTGAACGCGAATCAAAATTCCAACTTTCAAACACGCTTTTATTAGCATGGTATGTATATGTAACGGAATCTTTGAACGTGATTTTTACCCTTTTCAAAACGTCGGATTGGTTTGAAGGACCGATGACAATGCAATAATCATAGGCAATAATTTAAATACTTTGTCCCATTATCGTTACCAGGATCTTCAGTATTTTATATTATAGGCGATTTTAAAGCGTGTTTATTAGTTTTTTAACTGCGAGAATTATTTATCTACAATCAATGTTTACACGTGACGCTCGTATCTTTAAAGAAAACATCAAAGATAAAACGCGGTTCATCGTTCGTCAGTTATCATATTCATGGAGGGAATTAGAATTGTATTTGTTTTGACAGTAATGCTGACGTCAGTCTAATTAAAATTCATTTCAGATTACGTATTCACGCAAATAGCACAGAATACGCAAGAGTAATTAGGTACTAATAGAGTCTAATAATATCGACGCGTAATAACTTGGTGATAATCAATGCATTAATATTTGTCTAGTGCGTTTTAGATAACACTGCGCGTAATTAATTCAAATTGTACATCAATATATCATGTTAATCTTGGTTATGCCGCCAGCATGTTGGGTACGCTGCCAACTGATAGTGGTCTTGAGCATTTTGATTGTCTTATACAACACGGTCAACTTCAACGGTCTATGGGCAGTCTGTTGTTTTTACCGACTTCCAAAAAGGTTTTTTCCATTTTTATGTTTGTTACCTCAGAACATACGACTGGGTGAACCGATTTTGATGATTCTTTTTTTATTTGAGAGCATTGTTTTAAACTATCACGGTTGTTCACTAAAGTTATATGATTATTTACGGGATATTATAATATCAGGAGCTCCTTCCACAACCTTACCACGGTAAATATCCCGTAAATAATCATATAACTTTATTTGAGAACATGTTTGTTACCTCCAAACTTTCGACTGGGTGGTGAACCGATTTTGACGATTCTTTTTTTTATTAGAAAGCTGGTGTTTCCCGTGTGGTCCCATTTGAATTTAATCCAGTTCTGACATTTTTATGAATTCGCTTAGAATAAGTTCTAAGTGAAGTCGGTTTTTTTATATTGATAATTATATAGGTACTAATTTTGTGAAGTCGTTTTTTTATAGATTAATAGTTATAGACCCGGGTATGTCCTAAAACTGCGACCAGAACCACTGGAGGATGGGCAGCAGCGTCCTAATAGTACACGGTGAACGTACTGCGATCCCCAAGCCGCCTGCCAAGCGTGGGGATTATGGCAACACCCCTCTCTATGAGGGAGGCCTTGTCCAACGGTGGATGTTAATTGGCTGATGAAGTGAAGTGAATAGTTATAGAACGCCACCAACGCCACTAGCGCCACCGTGCGTGTGCGCTCTCTTTATTGGCATTTACGCAATGCATGTCCTCAATGCATCCCACAACAAGGCCAGATCATTCAAACACGGGAGATATGGTAAGGTGGTGTGGTGGTTGTGAACGCATCCAGTCTAAATGAGTCTGGATGCCTATAGTCGGACTAACCCTGCAGACGACCTGGCCGTCTTTTTTAACACGCATTTATTTGTTGGTATGTATGTATGTAACGAAATATTTAATCTTTATTTTTAACTAGTTCTCAAATTAAATTAAAAATTTGCATACTTATCAAGGACCGATGACAATGGAATAATTTAAATAGTTTGTCCCATTAAAGCGTGTTTTTTAGTTTTTTTTAATAAATTTATTAATTTTGCATGCGGACTATTAGTTCATTAGTGTCGCTGCAAGTTTCTTAGTGTTTGCGAACAATGAGTAAGTGAGCCGTACTTACGATTTTTGCGTTAAGCCGTTTAGCGGTGTAGTGAAAAAAGTATATGAAAAATAGGGACGTTTGATCACGAACGATAATTGTACTAAGGCATATCTCCCTTGTTTGTCTGATCTGAGGCTAGATCCGATGCGCGTCCGATAGTCATTCACATTCAGCACAAGAACGCAATAAGTACTGCACAGATAGGTATTATCTTAGGCATTTAGATAGTAAACAACAGTTTATTGCATGAGTCATGCGAGTCAATTACGATTGTTTGTTGTGATGGAACCACGCGAAGATCTAGTTTAATACTACTTTACGCCCTGCCGAGACGCGGTTGGACGGCAAAAACACAATTAAAACTAGAAACCTTCGAAAAATTATACATAGAAGTCACAACGCGTAGAAAATTATAGTCAAACGTCCGCAATTTCATATATAAGCTGTATACAATTTATATCGAAACAAAACTATTTTACCAAAATCAACCGTATATTTATGCATTATTACGGCTCAGTTCTCTAATGTCTGTTAGATTTGCACAACATAGTCAACACTCGTGAAGAGAAGGAGAAGAAAGAAACAATTTCTATTTCTCTCCCGTTGGTCAGACGGTGGTTCGTCAGCCAAGTTGACGTGTTTATTACTGCTCTTACGATGTGTTACGGCTTGTACAACTATCGCGCGACTGTGGATCCAATCTGGCTGCGTATTGAGGCCAGCCAGGTTGAGTATTGCCACGATTAGCGCGTCATTGTGTCATCTTTGTGTTTTTTTGATCGAAGCTAGAAACGAATGGATTTAATCTAGGAAATGCCACAAGGTCGATCGAATAAACGAACCGTTTGAGGTTAGTATAACTTTGTACTTCGTATTCGTACGAGTAGTTTATCATGATCAAACTAACTTCACAAGTGAATTTCAATCATGAACAAAATAAATACATTTAAATTTATTCCTCTCTCTGATGAGATCGTCTCACATGGTCGCTTACCAACAGGCGAGTTGGTGGCCAAACGCGGACTTATTCGCGTTTAAAAAAAAGATGTAAGGCTTTTTATAGTTTGGTCAGATGACCGTGTGTGCAAAATTGTCTCGAATATTTATTTATCACTATTGAACATGATGCTGGAGCGTATCGTTCATAATTTATTTAGCGACAACGATTTAACCTTTAAACCGAACTCATCGATAATAGGTTACCGGACTGATTTTTTGTATCTCTTCTCTTCTCTGCATAGTATAAAATGAAGTCGCTTTCCGTGTCTGTCTGTCTGTATATCCGCTAACTCCAACTAAACCATGCAACGGATTTTGATGCGGTTTTCACCATCAGTTAGATATTATTTCACGGATTTTTTTTATCTATATATATAAAAGAAAGTCGTGTTAGTTACACTATTTATAACTCAAGAACGGCTGAACCGATTTGGCTGAAAATTGGTGGGGAGGTAGCTTAGAACCAGGAGACGGACATAGAATACTATTTTGTAGCGAGGCCGAAGGCCGAGCTTACACCCGTGCGAAGCCGGGGCGAGCGACTAGTTTATAATAAAACCTAATTAAGTTTTTATGTGAGTAGGAAAAAAACAATATTTTATAACCATGTCGCCGAAAAATAAAATACAAATACATACATATTATGCGTTGTTTATTTGACAAGAATTTAACTATGTTTGCACACTCAACGTCATCATATTAGCGACTAAGCGCATTAAAAGAAGCTGAGTAGGTACTTGTACCTAAATATTCAGATTCAAAAGATTTAAAAAACCTGTTATATATTTCTCACAGTGAATAACAAAGAAACAAATTGTTTCCCTGACCTCTACCACCTCTGCAGTGATCATGAAATATCGCGGTTTTATTTTTGCCACCAACAGGAATAGCATGATAGATAACGAGTTTGCGAGAGCGGAGGACGCTTTAAAAACAACAGTGATAGGTATTTACAATGAAATCATTCTCATTTTTGTAGTGGTAGGACTCTTTTGCAGGGGTCCGCCTGGGGAAGTACCACACTTTTGCCAGTTATTCAACCGCCAAGCAGTAGTGTGCAAACACTACTGTGTTCCGGATTGAAGGGCAATGTTTCCAGCGAAATTACAAGGCACACAGATATTTGACATCTTATATGTCGGGGTGACGAGCGCAGTGCATTGCCATCCAGGGTTTTGAACTGTTGAAGTTCAAAATTCTGAGTGGCGTTGAGCTGTTATGGGCAAGCGTGAAGAGCCATCAGGCGAGCGACTTCGCTCGTTACGTCACTCAGTATCATAAAAAAAATACTTATAGGTATGCTTGTTTACGTACAATATTTTGCCTTATTTGGTGTCGTGATCGAGTTACTAATGGGCCAGTCCGCGCTGACGGGTGTTACATTTGTAAGCATTCAAACTGTTATAATTCCTAAATAAGAAGAAAAACGTCTGCGTTATGAATATAGAGAAATTAATTTTAATGATTTTTCAAATTAAAACAAATAAACATAAGAAATTATTTAAGCGTTTAGATGCAACCATAGTTTTAAGCCCTGTGACGGGTGTTACGAGTACTTTGCAAAATATGCTACCTTGTTGACCAATCATTAAAAGTTCAGCTAAATTAGAAATTTTTGTCGCAAAATTTATAGCTAAGTAGAGAGTTAAAGAATCTTCCTTTCAGATAACTCCGAAGTATTTTGTGCATATATTATTTTGCATGTCTTTTTTACAAGAAAAGCTTGTGACGGGTGTTACAAGATTTGTGACGGGTGTTACGAGTGCAAATTAAACAAACAAAATTGTACGTTTTGAGACTTATTTATTATTATAACAATTAAAAACTGGAATAACTATTTTTATATATGACTTTTGGCCATTATCATCAACCTATGAGACAAATTTATTAAAAAAAACATGTTCTCTATTGTGAATAGAGTGGGAACAGGCAACTTCTCTAAACTAAACATTCTCTTTGCTCTATCTAATATCTGGTTTCTTGAACTTTAATTTTCTGTAATCGTCTCATCTATATCTTTCTTCTTTTTACGTTTCCAATAATTTTCGTTGCTTTTTTTTTTTTTTTTTAATTTATCATTTTTTCTCTGCTCTTTTTTTTGTTGGTTTTCTCCACTTTCTTAATAACCTGTGAACGTAACTTTGAACAAAATACATATTTGGGTACTTGAACTGCCTATAAGACCATATGAAATGTAGTTTCTTCCTGAGTAACTGAAATAGTGCTGTAATTGCAGTCCAACTACATCCACACTGCAAAAATAAATTATTGATAAGCCAAGCAAGCACTCCAAATCCATTTTACAAAAAAATTATGAATTGTTGCGGCAAGGCACACCTCGAGGACATTGTCATCAACATTTAAGCCTAATATTGTCCACATCCGAACTTATTACATGACTATTGTGCACTAAAAAAGAGTATAACATTAGTGAGAGAGATTGTGATGGGCGTTACTTGTGACGGGTGTTACACAAATAAACTCAGCCTGTATTTTAATGTGAAGTCTTTTTAAAGCACACAAATACTTTTCAGGTATTGTTTAATCACATACCCTTACTTTCGCAAGGTCCATTACAAAATAAAAGTTAGTATGCTCATTTAGCATACTTTTCTATGCATTTTGTGACGGGCGTTACACTAATACTTGCGGCTACAATTTTATCAATAAAAATATTACTACTTACCTGATGAGAGAAAATTAAAATGACAGGCTGTCAACAACGAAAACGAAAAAAAACGTGTTAGCATTTTAGTATTTTTTCGCTGGTTCACTGACTTTGGATTCTTCAGACTTTGAACAAAATATTACGAAAATTGGCGAAAATATTGAAAAATTTCTTTTAAATTATGAAAATTAAAAACATAAAGCCTATTATTTTTCTATTTTGGTATACATATTCGCTACTTAATTTTTTTACTTTCTGGTATCGATTACCGCGGATTGGGCCTAATGGTTAACAAACTACCGATCCAATTCCCATAATCAGACCAATCGCGTAAAAATTCAAGACGCCCACAAAAATCAAACACGTGTATGAAATTTATGGCAACAAACTCTTGGGTTCGTACCGAACTTGCCTACTACTTTTACTACACTCGACAAAGTGAGTGCATAAGTACATATTACAATAAAATTATTATGATAACATTCAGATAGAATTACGTACAATCAGCTCGATTTATAAGTATTGAAATGATTGTATAAAAGAGCAGGAGTAGCATAACAATGTGCAAGGTCGTTTTACTGCGTAGTTGAGACGAGACGACTGAGCAAGTAATCAACGCGTTGAGTTGAGACAGACGCTCGAACTTGAAGCCGGATCCGCACGCAGCGGCAGCGAGAACGCACCTCTGGGAAGTAGACAATAAAGGTCGAACGTATTTTGGTATTACGTATTGCGCATGTGCAAGAAAAGAAAAGCGCGGGAGGGAAGCCCAAAATGGTGTCAGAGAAGTAGTAATTAGTAGTAAACAACCGCACCGCGTGGTTTAATTGCATTTTCTGCTGCGGATATAGCTACGAATATAAGGTAGGTCACCTCTGGGGAGTAGACAATAAAGTTCGAACGTATTTTGGTATTACGTATTGCGCATGTGCAAGAAAAGAAAAGCGCGGGAGGGAAGCCCAAAATGGCGTCAGAGAAGTAGTAATTAGTCACAGAATTAGTAGTAAACAACCGCACCGCGTGGTTTAATTGCATTTTCTGCTGCGGATATAGGTACGAATATAAGGTAGGTACGCTAAATTTAAAGTTTAACGCAAATCTGACGATAATTACACATTAAACAAATCAAAAACGGTAGTCTCTTTGTAATTACGAGAAATAATTAATGTCAACTTAATTTGGTTAGGTAGCTACTTACCTAACCAAATTAAGTTGACATTAATTAGTACCTACATACTTAGTACTTACTACATACCTATGGGTTAGGTTATAATTGGATTTGCCCATCACTGTCTATTAGACTAGGATTGTTATGTTTTTTTTGTTCTGTCATTTTTATAATTATAGCGATAATGTAAAGATAGCAGTTTATTATTATATTTGCTGCTCTGACTTTAATAGCGATATCCAATACAAATCCATGGTAAGCAAGTACCTATCATCATCTACTAATGACATTCAGTCAATAGATTGCGTTGCGGCGCGTGACTTGCAGTCTGTTGGGTGTGCTTGTGGTAGGCTAGGGGCATTGTGTTGTGGCGCTTGCTGGCGTCATGTACATTACAGTTCTGTAGGTATCATACCTACGTAATTACGTTTACATAAGTCTGCGTCATACAAATACTAGGACTTCATGCGCATAGTGCGTTTGCTGGCACGCGAAGGGAAACAGGGGCGCAACGCAACGGTAGTCATGTTATATTGCAAGTAGGCCTACATGTCATGTTACATGGAAACTGACCTGTTGACGAAGTACAAAGAATATTATTTTTGGCTTTTGTGTATTATTCATCGCATAGCTACCGTGCAGTTGTTTGTATTCCATGTAATTTTTTTTCTTCTTCAAAATATTTATTTTAAAATAAATGTTTTTTTCAAAATATATATTTTATTATTAATCTACGTAAATAAACAAACAAGTCAGTACAATATTCAGCAAGAAGGTTCCTATGACTAAAACCGCTGAATTTTCTGACGACGCAATGAATTATTAAGGTATCAGTATTCGAACTTCACACTTTCAAAAGTAGCATTTTTTAAACGCAAGGCTACACTGTTGGTTAGTAGCTTAGTAGACGATGCACGTAGCCCTAGGTCCGTCAAACGGTGCATCACAATCAATGCAAATGAACTCCGGACGCGCACATCGAGCCTCCCCCCCTCGATCCTCTACCACCTCCACTCACACCAGCGCGGCAGAGCTGCGAGTATTTATAGCCAAGAATGTTGAAACTTCGCGCACTAGTGATGTCTGGATATCGATAAATATTGTTATGACAAGTAGTTGAACTCACTAATCTTGTGTGTCCAGCCAGGAGATGGAAAGAAAATGCTTGCAGAATATACCAGCGCTGGCCTGGCATAGAATTGAATAACATCGATGGTGATGTGAGACCGTGTGGTGGCGCTACGCTGCTGTTCAAATCAGTTTTTATGTACTATTCAATCTTGAAAGGGTGACAGCATTATGATATCAGAACCGCAACCAATAGAGTTTCTATTCCTGAATTTAGGCAACGGTGAGTAAGATTATTACTGAAAAATTTCAACTTGTTTGGTATTAATTTGCTACCTAGAACACCAAAACAAATTTGTATGAATTGTGCTAATGTTAAAGAACATCAATAGGCAAATAGTTCTGCATAAAAAGTGCAGTCGCGTGCAGTTGCGCTAAACATCGAGCCCGCAGTTGGCAACACTACTCATACTGGGAAAATATTATTGAACGCGAGGAGTGGCGCTCGGCGGCGCGGCGCTCCCCGCTCGAGCTTACTACGCCGCTACTACAGCCTCCGCCGTCCCCCGCATCACCTCACCCTTGGCCCTCGTACCACGACACGAGCACGAGTCACGCGGAACAACCATAGCGCAGGGCAGACGGATTTAACAGAAAGACAAAGTCGTACCTACTGAGCTTCAGAATTCTAAGTTGTAGTAATCAACTCCGACAAGATGATCAATAACTAGAAGCTCTAGTAGTTCCTCCCGAACTGTGACCTCGCGACCCATAAATCTTCGGAAGCCTTCGATCGATTTTGCCCATGTTCGAACTTAAAAGTTGTATTGAAATTACAAATCACTTACCTACAAAGATTCATTAAGATCAACGATACGCAAATCATACTCGAACAGACCATGCACGCTGAAACACAGACATGTCCCATTAGCCATTAGAAATTAAAGTCGGAGACCTCTCTTTGTTCGGTCAAAGAAACTGACTTCAATATTAGTAAACTCGCTATTTCGTTTAGTTGGTTTCGTGTACTTAGACGTGTTTTTTTTAATTTAAAAACCAAACTATTGGAATCATTTTTGATAAAATTTCTATTGGACCATTCCGAATCCAAAATTTTAATTATCCTTACGAATAAAAAAATAATATTTCAAATCAGTTTTAATGGAGTTCTGAGGTAACAAATATTTAAAAAATCTTAATCGGTTTCGACCAATTTGAACGGGGTTTAATACCCGATTGAGGGGAACCCGGATATTTTCTATAACTGCGACCAGAACCACCGGAGGATGGGCAGCAGCGTCATACTACGTTCAGCGTGTACTACGCTGAACGTACTGCGATCCCCCAGTCGCCTGCCAAGCGTGGTGATTATGGCAACACCCCTCTCTAAGAGGGAGGCCTTTGTTCAGCAGTGGGCGTTTACTAGCTGATGCTGTATGTGTGTGAACGGGGTTTTTGAAATATTTTACTGGTGTCGGCAATTTACGTAATGGCAGCCCTGGGTCTAAGTATTCCATGTACAGTATAAATATAATATAAATATGTCGGAACATTTTTGAACACACGGTCATCTGACCCCAAACTAAGCAAAGCTTGTACTATGGCTGCCAGAGACTGAAATACTTACAATATATATTTTTTTAAATACATACTTGAATTGATTAACACCCAGATATAGAACAAACACAAAATATGTTATCACACGAATTTTTGTCCATGACATGAAGGTGGGAATCGAACCCACTACGCCCCAAACGCAGAAGGCAGGTCCACTACCAACTGGGTTACCGGGGCAGTAATATCGTAAAATTATCGACTTGCTCGTTTGGCAATGTGCGAGTAAACAAGTTGAGTCAACACATTACACACAAACGCGTACGGATGTATCCATCGAGGCGTGTAATGCAACCCAATGATGCACAACCCGTCAGTGCAACAATAATAATGTACGTAGCTTTGTAGTTTTCGCATCCCGTCGTATTTCGTATCGTGTCCCAGAATCGGTATCGTACAACGGTAATACATTGTGGGCTTGTATTATTATGTAGCTTGACAGTTGCAGTCATTGCGATGAATGAATGAATACTCCCAAGGCCGAGTAGAGCATGCAGATGGTACCAGTGAGATTGCGATGAGACGTATGCATGATATAGTGCCGCCGCATACTGAACCATCGGTAGCTGCCCTAACCCTAGTGGTAACTTTATTTCCTAAGCAATAGAGGCCAACGATGGCCACGATAGCGCGCGTTTGCCCGTGCGGAATAAGGGCCCAGCGTTCGTTTCTTGTGGCCGCACGCATGCGTTTTGTTGTCCGCCGCCCGCGCATACACGACTACAGTCGCCTGCGCCACCCTGTCTTAATTAGTGTGTATAATAATAAATAATAAAATACTGAACAATATATGGATACGTCTAGCCACCAGCGGCCGCGTCTGGGGGCTGCGTCCAGTGGCTCGGCTTGGTCAACGTTAGCTTAGTGTGCGGCAGCACATAGGTAGGTAAAGGTACATAAAGTACATTTTAAAGCGTGTTTTTTCAAGGTAAACAGTACCATATGATATAATGAAGTTTAATTACGTAGTACTTAACTTACTACACATGAAGTCACAAAGAAACAATAATATTTACATAATTATTATGTACACTATCTAGGTAGGTACTAGGTACGTTGTTTTCGTATAATATTTATTAAGTACTGATACTTATAGACTTAGACTAATACTACAAAGTGTTGTATGACAGATCTAGTTATTCGTTGGCTTAGTGATGATAATTATCAATATAAAAAACCGACTTCGTAAAAATGACAGAACTGAACCAAATTGAAATAGGACCACACGGAAAGTACCAGCATTCAATTAAAAAAAGAATCATCTAAATCGGTTCACCCAGTAGTTTCCCTCCTCCTTTTTGGAAGTCGGTTAAAATGAGTGCACCCTGCGGCTGAGAGCATCCAGAATATACGGATGCATTATGTGCATAATGTAGGTACGTATTACGCAGGACATGTAGTATTTTCAATACATTTCAAGGTAAACATGAACAGTACATGACATAATGCCGTTTAATTACTACGTGAAGTCATAATATTACGAGTACGCAGAAACACAACATTGAAACTATAATATGCAACAAAGTTTTAATCGCCTCTGCTGTTCCTCACAGAATGACAAACTCATGGAGTTAGGGCTGCCACGCGATTTAATTTTAAAGGACTTCCTCGGCACAAAAGGACCAAATATGCGTTATTTAAATGTCCGCTATTTTGAAATCGAGAATAGAGGAAGGATAACTGAATATTTTCAGTTATCCTTCCTCTATTCTCTTAAAAATCTCTCCGTATTGGGATCTGATCGGACATTAGCTACTTGGCCAGGGCCAAAAACGTTGCCTCGTGTCAACGGTTTCGCGTAAAGTAGCATTCATTGGAGGAAGCGAGCGACTGAAGTAGGTACGTGTCGTATACTATAATTGGCTACGATACGTTGCGTATTAAAATTACTTTTTAACCGACTTCAAAAAAGGCGGAGGTTCTATGTTCCACTGTATATTTTTTTTAAATGTATGTTCACCGATATGTCCGCCAACTATTGACCGATTATAAAAAAATCTGTTGTTTGGTAGTGTGTACTCCCAATTTGGTCTCATTGTCAAGGCAAGTCAGGGTCTGACTATGGGCTCCCAAGAAAATCGAGGGCAAACGCAAATTTTATAGGCCCTTATTACGTTTTTCATATATTTTCGAAGTCGGTTTTTAATGTGATCCACTTGTTTTATTAAAATATCGCAACTGATACCAGCATTTAATTAACATAATAATGCCGTTTATTTTCATCCTCAATTTTATCATACCAAATCTTCTAATACACAAACGGGACTTGGCAACCCTAGATGGGGCACGGTTTCCTGTTTGTGTCCTTCACAGAAACCAGTTTGATTGATCCTCGTATTGTATTCCCCTCAGTTTATCTCGAAAAATAATGATCTTGCTATAGTGACTGATTTGTTCTTACCATCGCAATCTTACAAAACTCAGACAGCTCATTGTATAAACAAGCAGAAGTGGCCGTTTCTCTCGTAGAACCAATAACCGTTGGAGTCGACGTGTTCTAGTGTGAACATGGACACCACAAATCGGCAAACGAGCGTAGCCCTGAGACTCGATGGCGTGACGATATACTTAAGGCACCTGGCAGTGGCTGGAAGTGAAAAGCCGAAGATCGGGTGGAGTAGCGTGCATTGGAATTAGGGTTGCCATCCGTCCGGGTTTCCTCGGATTCGTCCTAGTTTAGAGGGAGTCCGAGGAGCATCCGGGCGGGACTACATTTGTAGTCCGGGTAAAAAAATTCAAAGTCTTGGGCCGCCTTCAACACACGCACTGTGCGAGACGCCGCGATTTTTACACTGTTTTAATGTCCGGGTTCTGGGCTCTAAAATACGGGGATTTCATGCGTCTTGTCCTGGTTGCCAAATTTTAGAGATGACATCCCTAATTGGAATAGGTGTATGGTTATAGCAGTGGGCTGATTATGACGATGTTACAAACTCCGGAACGGAGATGATGTGTTTGGATTAAGAGATTTTGTATTAGTATTGTCCATTGTATTATGTTACCAGCTTTCTCCAAAACGTCTGGATCTATTTGAATGAATTTTATTGTTATTTGAAAGTAGATTTCATTGCGGTGGTTCATAGCTGTTCGATCAAAATCTGATCAGAAGCTTGAAATGTATGAGCTATTTTCAGAATTGTTTGTTTGTTGTTTTATATTTTACTTGTGACAACAAATGGTTTCAACAGCTCCTTTGCATTGCTTCCTGTCTTGTTATAAATGCGAGAGTAGTTTTGTCTCTCTGTTTACAATTCAATGACAGAAACGATCTTCATGGACTTAATATGCCTCATGAGGACGGAAATAGGATGCTTTTCATACCAAAAGGTGAGAGAAGACTAGAAAATGGCGCTCTGCTTTGCGCAGCTAAAAAAATACTAGTCATGAGCGTGACGAGTCGAGACACTCAGATGGTAGGAATGTAGGATTCATAGCTCAGAATTTGGTGATTATTGAGAAATATGAACGAAGAAGTTTAGAAATGTATCATCCCGGCATACTTTTTATGGTTAATAAGTGAAAACTACTTAGGGTATAATTTTATGAAAAAGTTAATGACCTTTGAGCTAGAACATCTTAAATTTATCACAGTTTTATCGCTATAACTCAAAAAGTAATGATCAGAAAATGTTCGAAATGATATATTGACAAGTTTTTGATATGACAAGTTACAAGTTAAAAAAAAAACCTTATGGAAACAAGTAACTTATTATCACATGTACATACATGTACACTAAGAGACCAAGACCCATCCCTAAAATGCAAAACTATATTTTTATATACTTTTAAAATTGAGATCTACACTAAAACTGTAAGTTATAAGAGACATAACACTTGTAAGAGATCCTTGTACTACGGAACCCTAAAAACTATAAATTGCTAGTCCATTTTATCGCGATCCTTCCAAGTAGTAGTAGGTAAGTGACCTTTACATTCGGAAAAACCCACAAACAAGTAAAAGTTAAAATAACTTCCTACAAGTTGCAATACTCCGAATTACGATAATTTATCAAGGAACGTTTCATTGTCAAGGAAACTCATTTATCCATTTCCTCGTGCTTGATCTTATATTCCTTTTATGCTATAAATAGTGATTATACATGGTGATTCTCGGATAACCCTGACTCAGATTTTGTACTGTTCATTAAGAACAACTTTTACTGGGAGCAAAGGACTACGTTCAATGGGCGAAGACGTATTTGTTTCTTTGTTTTTTACACTCGTACGTACGGAACGACCGCGTTTTTTTATTATCCTCATAATTTAGTATTGTTATTGACAAACTGACATTAAACAAAGAATTTTGGATGATTATTACATAACTAGCTGTCAGCTGTTCAATTTCAATAAATTTGAGTAATGGGCCTCGAAGTTCATACAAATAAAGCACAACTTTAATTTTTACCCTAATTTTCAAATTTTTCGTACAACTTTTCAAATTTTACTCTCCCTTTAAACCGTCTTCGGACGATTAGGAACATTTAACGTACTGTTAAATGTTACTTAAATATACTATTATGTACTCTGTGGCAGTCCAATAAGTACTTAACAGATATAACTCAGTTTTTGCTCAATCACGCATACTATTGCAATGAGAACAACCCCCGACGCAAAAAGAGCGGTGTTATAAGTTTAACATGTTTATAGGCGTATCTGTATGTGGCATCCAAACGGCTGAACCGATTATGATTTAGTTTTTTTTTGTTCAAAAGGAGACGAACGAGAGTGGTCGTAGCTATAATTTAAGAAAATCTGTTCAGAGGTTTCAAGAAATCCAGCTTTTATATCGGAGGTTTAAAAAAAAAAACGATTTATACCTACCTGTACTCTAGTGTATCATGCCACGTTTGACGCTTGTACGTTCGTACCTATTGTCGTTTTACACTAAAGCAAAGACAAAAATACGTTAAAATATACGTTTGTTTTACTTTTTGATGTTATTATTATTTCTTAGTTAATCCGCTGTAACATTACATATTCTGTAAAAAAAATACAGACGTTAAAATATAAGTCAGACGGACAGACTGTGTAAGCTTAATAGTAAGGTCCCGTTGACACCATTTGGGTAGGAAACGCTAAATAAAGCTCCTCCATAGCAAAAGCTCAATAACACCAACAAGATTTGGAACATCTTGTTTTATTTTGCGATTTCAGGGCTAATTCCGTAGTAAGTGTTTATTTTAAATATTGATAAGTAAAACAAAAAAAAAAAAGGATGGGAGAAGGGCGGGTATGCAAAAAATCTGCCTGTATAGGCATTGTTTGTTGATGATTGTTTTTCTATATCTCAAGTTAATTTTCTACGTTCTCAAGAGATTAAATACAGATTCTTTTTCCTTATTTATCGAAATGCTTGTGAGCAATGATTCTACGTAATACATATTAGGTTTGAGTCAAGATTGCAAATACACAGCCATTCACAATGTAGACAGGAAAAATGGTGTAAATATTTATGACTTAAACCAATGATAATTGATTGAAATTACGTTAAATGTGTACAGAGAACTTAATACTGGCAAAGTATATTATCTAACTAAATTATGTGCTATAATGGAACTTCATTCATGGTACGAAGATATTTTCCGTTATCTCATGTTGTTGTCTTCGAGCATCCGGTTAACCGCAATACGTAAGACTTCGTACAATTTTGCATCGTTAATCCGATTTAGAATATATAGCGCAGTGGGGCAATTATGTCTGCTTGTTGCGTAACGGTAACACGCATTACTACAATAATACTCCGGCGACTTCGGCAAAGGCACCACGGTACAGCTCGCGGCGCAAGCGCAGCTCTATTTCTGCCATCGACGCGACGTGCTGTCGTCTGACTCACTGCACTTTCACTGCAAAGCAAATGTATCGCTGCGCTCCGCTTGTCTACCAGTAATTGGCCTCACTCTAATAGGTTTAGCTGGATAGTTAGACGCTCACACGTGCTCAAACAACAACAAACTCGCACGCTACACAAATGAATCCAGTGCAAGCGCACTAGCCTAATGGCGGACATCCGCTAACCTGATACCTTTTATCTCGGATTGGTTACTTTGCCGGATATTTATATAACATCTAAAAGTCCTTCTGTAAGCGTAACTTGACCCTTCCCGTACTTTGACCTGAGCTAACTTTTTTGCTGATTATTTCTGCGCTGTTTCTCTCTCTGATTCTGATTACGTTCTTATCCCGCGTGTTACAGGTACTATTACTAGGTCAATTTTCATCAGCAAGATATGCATTTGCATATTAATTAAGGCGAGTGTAAGTTGTGACCACACAGTCGCTTGGCGCGGTGAGTGTTGTGTTGTGTCCACAACGACGTCTCGGAGGTATATAATTGCGGGTTCAAGATCCGTCGTCAGCTTAGTTCTGAGGCGCGCTTCTTCGCGTACGTTGATTTATGCTTCCGCTCTCTGAATGAATTAGGTATATCAATGGTCGCCTCACATGGTGCGCGGACCGTATCACCATGTTATTGTTGCTGTTCATTCACATTACGAACGCAGCTGCCATTGTGTTTTTATATATCCGTTTGCAAGTGCAAATACATTCATAAGCATCTAGTTATCGTCTCGGAAGCGCTTTTTGCAAGTGGTTCCACTTAACGAGTTAATTAGCAACTCGCGCGTCGATATTTTTGTGATTTTACTGTCCGTGACTATAACGTCTTTGGACTGAAGACTTTCTTTAGTCCAAATGTGTTTTCTTTTAGCAGGAAGTCATTGAATAAGAATAGAGTGTCAGAGTGCCGATACAACGTAGGAAAAAAGGCATACGGTAATGAAGTGAGTAAATTGTAGCGTAAAGAAACAATACTTATAATACGATACTGTGATGAAAGTTAAAATCCGCATATCATGCTGCGAAGTAAACAAAACAGACTGGCTAGATGGAAGCGGTCACGCAAAATGGGTTGTAATGTAAATGTAGGTAGATGACGAGGAAAACAAGTTGCGCAACGCAGCTGATATGAACAGAGTCAACTAGCTTCTGCTGAGCATTCTGCCGGCGAGTTTGTGCCGCACACCGCGCCGCGCCCGCTTGCTACCGACACATTTAGTAGAATTAAATTAAATAAATTAGTTAAATAGAAGAAAAAAACTTGATAATTATGTAAGTTAAAAATACGCTTTTTAAAAGAAGTATGTACGAATTGTAACAATCAAACAGCGATTGTCTAATTAATGAGCGATCACACGGCACGGCTAAATGTTTTTTTACGAACTGTAAACAAGCCTATGAAGGGCACGTTCGTGCAACCTCATCTTCCAAAAATGCTTGTTTAGTTAGTGCGTTTGATAATAATTGTTTGTAGATAAAAGGGGCGCGTAACTTATTTTAACGGTATGAACGATGTCGTCACCTCGGGCGGGCCTCCGCGGACCGCGCGATGGAATTGCGCTCTTCTATCTGATTAAACAAACAACATGATGTATTACCATAACGAAACTAGGCGACGCTGACGACGAATCTGCGGATTGACGTGACGTGCGCAAGGTAACTACACTTTTAATGGTTTTTACCGAGCGTCATAGTTTATCGAACATCAGTTTTGAGTCAGAAACATCTGCTTCATTATCAGAATCTAGAATAGCGATATCCTGAAATCAAGGAAAAACTACAAGCGTCTGAAAATAACAATGTGCTTGGTAAATATACATGGTATAAATTGTAGCATGGTAGTTTCGTAATCTTTAATTAGCGCCTGTTTAACGGCAATAAATAGCAATCCGATGCATGGTTTACCACGCTCCGTGTACCTAACAGGTAATATGTGTAACACAATTGTTGCAGACTAGGAAGTCATAACTCATTAACGTTATCGAGTCGAGAGACTATAAAAGAAATAGGTAACAGGAAACGAGGACAGAGGCGAACAATGCGAATAGGCAAGAACAGGCGAAGGGTCCGCTGGAACCACGCTAACGATAAGTTAACAAACGATGAGACAATGTGTAGACAGTGAACATGAGCGAAATGGAATATTCCAAGAGTCAATACCATTATGTGATACTCATATTTCACGAGCTTCTCACTCAGACGGCTACACGATAGGGAATAAGGGTAGGACAACAAGAGAAACTAGGCGAACCGCCAGTGTTCCCAGCAAAATAATAGAGTAACCCTGACCTAACGAAAACTGTTTCTAGTAGCATTTATCCATGTTATGTCGGTCGTACGTCCGACATAACATGTTTAGAATAGGTTAGTTTGCTAACACACAACAAATAAATATAAGAAGCCACAAGGGCTAAATAAATGTCTCACATACTTTATTTGGGGCGCTCTGGGCGCATTATTTATGGATAACTTCTAGGTATTTCATGATGGGAAATTCTTTTGAATTTATCTTCATCTGGGCATAAGGGTGAGGAGTGTATTGCTAACTTCAAGTGACTTTATGGCGATACAACCAACAATTAGGATAAATGTAGGGTTGTTTTCTACATGTTTGTAAAAAACACTTTAGTTTCAACGTAGTTTAGTTTTGACGGTTTTGTCATTCATTAAATCCTGTATTTCTAGTAGTATCTATGGATAGTAACCTAGCCAGCCATAGACTGTGGCTTTATTCGTGTGGCATTTTACGTTTTTATCCCCGATGCAATCATATCATATGTATCTGTGTGTCTATCTGTGGCATCTGTGGTAGGAAACTTAAAAACTGACTAGGCATTATCTTTCTAATAACGTCGGAAGTGGTATTAAGCAATATGTTATCTTAAACTTCATCATTTGGTTTATTCTCAATTCAAGATATTTTATTCATTCAATGCGTCTCCAACAGCACCACATTTCAAACGTTTTCCAAGCTCAATCTATCCAATAGTCTCGGAGTGCCGGTTCTTACTAGTAGTGTAGATTAGGAAATAGTTGTTTAATGTTATACCTTTGTTATCGATTGGTACGTTGGCCCACGACATGAATTACGAGCATAAATATTTGAGCTGTAAATCAAACAGCGCCGAATGGATATCGATAACAACGTTGAAATGTGAGCAATGGTTTCGACAGTAAAGAAAGGACACGGCATCGTACATTCAGGTCGGAGTCGTAAAACACGACTGGAGCCTTATCGGGATATACGATATTTTACACACGACTCGAAAATCTCTTGCGTAGTATACCAGGCTGGAGACGCGAAGACATGGAGGCAGTTTTTTTATATGATACTGAGTGACGAGACGAGCGAAGTCGCTCGCCTGATGGCTCTTCACGCTTGCCCAGAACAGCTCAACGCCACTCGGAATGTTGAACTTCAACAGTTCAAAACCCTGGATGGCACTGCGCTCGTCACCCCGAGATATAAGATGTCAAATCTCTGTGTGCTCTGTAATTTCTCTGGAAACATTGTCCTTCAATCCGGAACACAGTAGTGTTTGCACACTACTGCTTGGCGGTTGAATAACTGGCAAAGGTGTGGTACTTCCCCAGGCGGACCCCTGCAAAAGAGTCCTACCACTACAAAAATTGGATTTATTGGTTGCAGATCAGGACCATCACCGCGCTCAGCTGCGAGCCAAAGAATAGAGGTAGAGAAGGATACCACAGACCCTCAAGACAAGTCTAACCAGTGTGTCCCTTTATGACCTGCGGTCCAGAGACATGGGCACTGACTGTTAAGGTGGTCCATAAGTTCTGCTATGGAAAGAGCTGTGCTTGGAGTTTCTATATTTACTACTAAAAATCTTTAAAATGTATACTCCGTTAAGTCAGTCATCCTTGGCGAAATAGTGACACATTAAACTTTCAATCATATATTTCTGTAGATGCACTGTTCCATGCAAAATGAAAGAAAAAAATGTTCCCAATAAATTTTTGGACTTATAGAAAAATCAGATATAACACATGTCGAAAAAAGTATATTGAAAAATGAAGCCTAATAAATTACAATAGATTCGTAAGGGCGAATAAATAAATAAATAATAAATAAATAAATATGTGGGACATTATTGCACACATGGTCATCTGACCCCAAACTAAGCAAAGCTTGTAATATGGCTGCCAGAGACTGATATACATACATATATATTTTTAAATACATACTTAAATAGATATTAACACCCAGACATAGAGCAAACACAAATGTTCATCACACAAATGTTTGTCCTAGATGGGAATCGAACCCACGCCCCCAAGCGCAGAAAGTAGGTTCACTACCAACTGAGCCACCGGGGCAGTCAATGAGAACTAAACAAGGCATAAGCTTAATTTTCCGGGGCCATTTTTTAGGCGGCAATAGTGCATGTAAAGAAGTATATGATCGAAGCATAAAACCAATTCATCTACTTTGAGATCGTGTTCGTCGATATTGAAGTCTGTTAAAACACAGAATTCCATATTACATACGCCTCTTGTTAAAAAGTAGAGCAGATACGTACATCAAGAAACCACCTACGCAAGAGCGTGATGCGTCGAAGTCCAAGATTGAAGCAAGCAGAATAATAGCTTCTGCCAGAACGAACTAATGGCATCAATTATCAAGTCCAAGCAGTAATATTATAATAATACGCGGCTAACAAGAACTCGCCATCAAAGTACATATGAAATATTTTATCCGTATTGTCAACATGTACGACCTTAATAAATAATAATAGGTACATAATGTTTGAGTCGGTGTACAGCAACTTTACGTTGAGGGCGTTTTTATTCGGGGAATGTAATAAAAGTGGAACGGAGGCGCGAGCCGACCCGACACGTGCCCCGACTGCGAAACCGCCCAATTCCGCACTGACACTATTTATTTACGCCAGCCGCGCAGATGCCTCCCTAATGGAAGCCTAATCCAAAGTCTAAACCTACCATTTTTACAACTACGCGACAAACTGTCATGTTTTGTTATCTACGGGAGAATGAACTGGGTTGCGTTAAAGTGCAACGAAATTGTGAGATTGCATCTACTGAAACTCCCAACCTGCCTGTATACTTGACGGAGAGTTACAGGACCACCAAATCAACACAGCGTAGCTCCGCAAGCACGACGCCTACGTTCAACAATCACAAAATGAACTATGAGATACGAGCACTCATATTCAAAACAACTAGATGAACTGGTGAAGAATATGATGATACCATCTCCAAACAAAACACGTTACAGTGAGTCTGCTCAAGAGACTCAAGACATTTCAGACACAAACAAAAAACAAGAAAATCATATTAAACATACGATACTAAAGGAAATATTAAAAGAGATTTGTTGGCTGAACACATGAAAACTATAATTAAACAACCGACAAAAATCACACGACATTTAAAAATAAACTGTGAATAAACGTAGGCAATAAAAGCGTAATCCTTAAACTGAAATCTTACGTGGGCAGTCGTGTACGAAAACAAACTAGCGTCATATTTTAAAAACTTTGTAACGTGAAATTAGCTCAAGCCAAAGTAACCATCATTCATTTAAATATAACCGAACAAAGTTTTAAAATATGGAAAAACAACACCTAAAGTAAACGGACAGAATTACAATTTTATAATAAGCTAGCTGCGCCAGAAATGCTTAATAAAAAATTATTCTACGAAAGGGTAGAATTAATGGGGGTATTGACTAAAAACTTAATATTTATATTCATACTAGCCGCGCCCCACGGTTTCACCCGCGTGGATTACTCCTTATATCATCACCTATCTGCCAGTGAAAGTCCCGTCAAAATAGCTTCAGCCCTTGCAGTCCATAGGAAATATACATACATTGCCTTTTATATTAAGTTAGATTAAAAATCTGAACACAATTATTGCTGGTCTACATTCTACAGACTCCACCACGGAATAGTTCATCCATGCTGCTGAATGTATAGTTCAAGGCTATTATTTATTCCGTGTTTACCACCTCACATAAAGTAACGATCTAAATGGTGTGAATTTAAACACTTCCATAACATTTTAGGAATTCCAAGTCAGATAGACAATTAAGTTATAGGCCGTTGCAAATCGTTTCGGCGCAGACTATTAAAATCAATGTTACTAACTTTCAGTCACTCCCATTTTAATGGTCTATCGGTATGCTATGGTCATTCCGCAAACCAGGCAATGTGATTTCACATGCGATCAAACCGACATCAGATCAATAAAGATAACTATTCAATTTATATTCCGTTGAAAAAGATACATTCTGAACAAACCCAAGACAAATATTTCGTATTTTATTGAATATCTAATATGAATTAGGTAATTAAATTGAAGATACATAACGAGAATATTAATGTATGCATAGACATGGCAATGGACCGAGGGTTTTTTATGCAACTGAGTGACGAGTCGAGCTAATCGCTTGCCTGGTGGTAAGTTTCACGCTTGTCTAACAGTTCAGTACAACCCCAAAAAATTTAGAGCTTCCACCATCGAAATACAATACCTATAGAGTCACAATCTCTAAGTAAAAACAGTCAAAAAACGTCCGAGCGTCGTTGTACATGCCTACTAATACCTAGACATCAATTATATATGTTGTTCACAATGCCACATCATTTACTTCAATTTATGTCGCCTGCATAGTGTTCAAAGTCGCTTTTCCGCTAGGGCATCCTAGCACTGGGATCGCGAGGCGTTGTAGTTGGATCGCGGTTGCCTTACAACCACCAAAAAGTCGGCGTATGTATACACCGGCAATGCGTAGCGTGCGCCGAGTTTTGGTTCGGTCATTTTTTTGCACGATTGTGACTCTATAGGTAGGTATTGTAGCTCGATGGCTTCCAGTTTAAAACCCCGCATTGCGCTCGTCACCTAAGGTATTAGATACGAGGAGAATGGCATCAGAATCTAAGAGAAGCATGTGCAGCAGTGGGATATTCAAGACTGATAATGATGAATATTAGTTTTTTCTTGTTGAAAAGCAAGTAACTAATAAACTACCTAAAGAACTTAAAACGTATGTATGTGAGAACCGGATTACCTAATTAAGATCCACAATGTAAACAACGTTACAACTGCGTGTGTTAATCAGCACATTAATTGACTGATTATGGTTGATCTGATCAAAGGTGTTAATTGGTGACGGAAATTATGATAACAGAATAAAATCCGATTAAAAATCAGGATGGATATTCTCGTTTTATTATTTGTCGTGTAAGACATTCAAAGACAATATTTTTAGAAAAATGAAGCCATAATATTTCCACCTTTGATTATGAACGATATTGTATGAGAAAACAAGTAACTTTTAGTCTCTCAAACGATTATCATTCAGTCCACCTTTGAGTGAACTGTACCAACATGGATAGTCACGAACAGAAAGGCAAAACTACAACCTTTGGAATCCGGCGAAAAATATATAGAAGATATTTAATTTTAATGCATACAGCTTTCTTAGTAATTATGACAGTTAAGATATGATGCCTATTGTAGATCTGTCAAGAAAGGCAAATCAATGTGGCATCGTAGACAGGTATATCATAGGTTTGCTAGCTTTCATCAAACCAAATATTGCATCAGAAGCCGAACGCTACAAAGATAAAAGTGACGTCGAATACAGCAAAACTAAAGAGAAAGATCGGAAAGGCGGAACATACAATCTTATCTGGTGGAGGAAGAGAGAGTCAGCTACAGATACGGAAACAATTTGAACGTCCATCTCAGCTAAGAAGGTATAATATCGTGGAATACGAACTTGGTGTACGCCGGAACAGTGAGCGGAAAATTATGAAGTTATGACGAAATAGCATATAGTCTGAAAGTTCCCTAATTCGCAAGTGGCCTCGAGGGCACTGCTCTAGCTCCGCTGTTTACACGGCCGCTGCTGGTGACTCATTAACGGTCGCTTGATCGACACCCGCGACGTTTCTATCAAAATTATTTTAAAGGCTCTAGTTTGTAAACAAGTACAGGCGCGGACAGCGGTGGCAGAATGCCATCTAAATCATGTCGAAATATAATCATGCTCATGATAAATACTTTTAATAGGTGGTAGCTCGAAATTAATATGTTCTGGTAGGACTGTATTGATAACAAACACACGCAATCTTTTTAGGGTTCCACGTAGTACTACAAGGAACCCTTATAAGGTCGTTCTTTGTCCGTCTGTCCTTCCGTCCTAATTCTTTAGAATCTTTTGCATTAGTTAAGAATAGTTCACGAAACTTTGCAGAACAGTTTTAGTACAAATCTCAATTTAAAGTATTCAAATATGAATAAAAAAAATTTGGGGTGGCTCTGGTACATGTGAAATGGAGATGATTTTTTTTCGCTGCTCGCATGACGACCGTGTGTGGTACTGATATATAGGTAGATCTTATAAAACGAAGGTAAGCTTTCTTACATCACTTATTATTCAAATGTGCGAAATAAGGCCCGCTAAAGTGGCAAAAACTTGGTCTTCGTCTTTTGCATTTCCAAACTATTACTTAGATATAAACTTGCCATGCTGATAGGTCATATTCAAAATAATTACGATCATTTTGTGATTACGCTTTTTCGTGTTATAACAATAAAACTGTAATAAATTTAAGACGTTCTAGCTCAAAGGCCATTTCCCTTTTCGTAGAATGATCTCAATAAAGAATGTTTCCCAAATAGTTCTCTCTTTGACTAAACCATACATTGTACATGGTATGTCGGGATAACACATCTCTGAAATTAAGCTACCGAACTTCGTTCGTTCGATTTTTTTCTCTACTTAACCACCATTTTCTAAATTATAAATGTGACCACAATTATATGGCTTTGGCTATGGAACTAGGGTCCCATTCGCATGACTCGACACGCTCTTGGCTAGTTATTTTAATCACAATTTACAATCAGGATTAAATAAATCTTGTACCTCAAAACCATGGTAGGTTCTACAGAGTTAACCCGATTGTACACAAGAAGCTTAAGTAAAATTTGGTAAAATCCAAATATTTTTCTTAGTGACAAAATGTATGTAACTAGTATAAATTGTTATATTTTTTTACAATTTATACATAATAAAAGTAAGTCACCTAGTTGAAACAAAAAAATACTAAATCAAAATCGATTCAGCCATTTGGGAACTACGATGCCACAGACAGACACAGGATACACATGTTAAACTTATACCCCCTTTCTGCGTCGGGGGTTAAAAACAAGAAAATTATAAGTAATTGATATGTTTTAGCGTTCGGTTTTAGCCAACTTTTCATGGCCCTTCGGAAGAAGCCCCCAAGTAGGTATACATACGCCAGTTAATTTGTAAACTCTATGTTAAGATTTTTTATGATAAAATTAAAAAAATTGACATATATTTGTGAATTTATTATATGTATAGATATTTAAACTTCCGTCTATGAGCATACTAAGTATGTAACACCAAATGTACAAAAATCAACCTACCTATGTATTAACTAACGCGCAAAAGGGCTAGTCAGACGCCAAGGTCGCAGCGAGGCGGTCATCGACCCGGAAGCGAGGGTTACACGAAGGGAGGGAGGGAGGCCCTTGCTTACGACATTCCTACAGAATTTTATTGCGCATTACATTCGCGAAATGTCTTACGTCCATTCCTACGATTGTACGCCCGCCATTATGTGTTGCGTTAGTGTTCTGTAACGTGCACATGAACACTAAAGCTGAGGGGTTGAGAATTGCTGCATTTCCTTACGCCTCTTAATTGAATCGTTATGACGTTCTCACGTCGTGCGTCAACGGGAAATGATGATAAAGCCGATTAGGGAAGGAGTGATATGCGGGTAATAGTTCCATGATGGTGGTAAAGTTGTTAAAAGTGTCTGGACTTTGATTTTTTTAAATTGATAAAGTGGTCTCGGCGTTCGTAGAATTATCTAATTACACTTTAGCACAAACTCGATTTCATAGGGTTTTTTTAATTCAGTAATAGGTTTGCGTTTGCCGGCAAATCGCCTGATGTTAAGCGCGATGCTGTCTCACGAGCACGCTTGCCTAGAAGAAACCAATTCACTCGAGATTTGAAGACACCCAGATTGTAACCATCGGGGAACACCCATTCCGGCAGCGCATACCACAGACTAGCAGTTCGCACAATAAAAGTGGAATCAAAGCGCATCATTCATTCGATTTCCTACTTCAGTGGTTTCTATTAGGGAATTGAATCCAACAACGGAATAATTTGTATCGATGCTCGCGTAGTTTACTGACATAGATATGGCATTCCAGCGGCGGGCATATTTGCGGGCTGCCGGACGACGACGGGCGCGGAATGCAGCCGCTGCGCACCATCGCCGGCAGCCTCTCGGCACCTCCCAGACCTCTCACTACCCCGCGCTTCGGCCTCCATTCGCAACACCGACCGGTTCCGAACCCGTATTGCCTCTTTACGCTATCGAGTAAAAATTTAACTGGCGACTTTCGTTTAAAATTCCAAAGGTTTTCTTAGTGCGGATAAAAGAACAAACTCGTTCCGTTTAGTGGAATACTTTTTCCTTTACTGTGAGAGTTTCATTCACAATCGTCTCTAAAGGCTCATTCATTTCATCAACGATGAAAACTCGGACCATAAAACTGATTTTTTCGTTAATCTTTTTCTTTATTGCTCATGTGGAAAAATGAGATCTTCAAGTAGGAGGATAAATTCGTTGAATAGGATATAAAGGTACGATGTCTATTATTGCTTGGATCAACTTCGAGAGTTCATAAGCAGATGTTTACTATTTTGGCAAGTCAAGATGTAATGGTTGGAAAATAGCAAAGCGATGACGATGATGACGCCATCCGATTGTGCGTGTGGTGTTTGTTTGCGCAGTGTGACGCGGAGGGCGACGACGCCACGCGATCCTTCCACTCGCTGTGTTACTGTTCCTTCCCATACTCATACGAGGTACACACACGCCGCCGAGCCAAACAATCCATAAATTAAACTGAAAATAACAACCGAGTATTATTAACGTCTGTCTCACCCGGTGATAATGTAGGTAGAACGCTAATTTATGTATTTGCATACGAATTCCTTGAACTTCAAATCAAAGTTTGGTAGGTTGGTGTAAAAGATGTTTAATTTGTCAATGTTTGTTGGCAAAAATATGGTGAATTAGCACATTTTATGTAAACGTACGATTAATTAGCATTTGTATGAAAACTTTCTCTTTGCAAATATCTACTCTAGATCTACAAGACGTGTTCGTATTCTCTTTAAAATAGGAAGTGTTGTTTATGTGATCGTTACATGAAATTATTTATCAAACATTTTACATAGAGATGAATTAAGATTAAGAGTGGAATGGTATATTTGTGTCAAGTATCGAAAACGTGGATCAATATAATTGATTTGCAGCTGACAAATGTTGCGGCGCCGCCGGCGCGGGCGGCGCGCGGTGTGGCGGCGTGCGCGGGGCTCCGCGTGACGCTCGCGCTCGCCCGCTTGGGGCCTCTCTCTGCAAAACAACACTTGTTGCGGAAATAGCGACGAAAAGCATTTGCTCGTCGTGCCATGACGCTACCCCGGCTCGTTCACCTCGCGCCGCCCCACGGACGCGTGCCAACCGGTGTCCACGCCTTGCATGGACATGGCAATGTGCAGTGTGCAGCGCATCTTCACTACCACAAGGACAACCTTTCTCCGTACAACAACTTTTGGTGATCATGATTACGGGTGCTTTATGAACTTTTAAAATGAGAAATAAATAAATAAACTACTTGTTAAGATGACAAATTTTATATAGGCACTTAGGGAACTACGCCGTGCTAAGTATATACTTGATTACTTAGACAGCTTAATCTTACCAACCTCTAAATTAATGCTCAGCTCCGGCCTAAATCCAATGGCGATCAAACTTAAATGGCAAATAAATTTGCCAAACCCTAAGAGACATTGCTTCCATATGTTACTATAGCTTAGACGAGTATTTATAAAAACAAAACAAATCAATTATAGAATAAATCGATCAGCTCCGCACTTAGTTCCGATTCCCAATTAGGGTCATTATTGTGATATATACCTACCTTAAACATGCTACCTACCTAAGATCTGTACCTATGTGAATTTCATAATATGCAATAAATTATAGAGCATTAAGATTCTAAGCAGCAGGTTTAATTGTTTATTATATTTTGATTTAAAATAAGCCTTGGACTTTGTCTTGCAGTAAAATTTAGTTAAGTTGGTACTTTACATGTACATTTGAAGGGATCTCCGGTATCTGTAATCATGTTCTCAGAATAAACTTCTATAAAACAAATGGCAGACAAAGTGTATTACAAAATTGACAATATTATTTTACGCGCCAGAAAAGTAACCAAGAGTCACACAAGGCGCGACCTTAGCGCCAGTTTTGTTTCTTGTATTTCAATTTAATAGTTATATTAACTTACGACACTCCGTTATGGTTTAAAACTAAATTAAGTAGATAAAAAAATATTACTTATCATTATTGACATCCCTTTGGAAAGTATATTCGCAATAAATCAATTGTTATATTTTATGTTACATACTTTTATTCAATAGTTAGGTAATAAAACAAAAAATTTATGTGACACGTTATTTTTTTATTAGCGTTATATTTTCAACATTTATCGGCTTGTATAACGTTCGCATGTTTTGGTTAAACAGAAATCAAAACAAACCGTCTCTTGGCCTCGTCAAACAAGATAGTTACGTAGTGTGTGCGAAGCGCGATAAAATTAGCCGATACACTGACATTGAACGCAAAAACAATGTAGAGCGAACTGCGCGCATGCGCTCGCACAGGTATTCGCATGTGGGGCGATTTTAGCAATCGCTTCGCGAAAACTCGCAGTTATGCAGGCGAGAGGGGCCCATATCGGGGGGCCGAAGAACCTAGCGCACTAATTGGAACGAGCGCGGCGATGACCGCGCTCCTTCGTGAGGAGCCTGGCCGTAACGCTGGCCTGAGGTTGATAGCCGCGCGGCCGCGGAGGTGGCCTCTGGGAGGCCGCCGGCTACGGCTGTTGCCCACAGCGGCCTCTGACCCGATACAATTACGTATCCACGCGTATTTTCCCCACGACAAACAAAAAACAACTGAAGTAACGGCACCAAATATTCCGTCAATGAAACTCAAATTAGCAACTTTTTAGTGTGACTTGAACTTTAGAACTAGGTTAGCCAAATGACTAAGAAAACGGTGCCCACAACTCCACCTGCGTCACGAAGCCCACGTCATGTCAATAAATAGAAAGCAAACGAAATTACCTACAACACTACTCGAAATAATTGATACAAAACGCACAAGCATTTTTACACCTTTTAGGTGAGGAATGCACGGACACTTAGCCTAAAAGTAGGTACATGACAATTAAGTATGATATTAGATAGTATACAGAATAGCAAAATGCTGAGGGAACGGAGAGCGATATTATCTAATAACTTTATTAATATTAGATAAGAAAAAAAACAATCGAAGAATAACGACCGATGTCCCAACCCGACAGATTATTCTCGTGAAGGTAGGGCTCGTGATAAACAGCCCCGTGGCCTATATTCCGTGATTGTTTAGAAAATAGGGCAAGATAAATTTAACCACGAGCCGTTCGGTGTCTATTTCTCTCGCTGCTTGTAATTAGAAAAGTAAACAGATCAACGAGCAAAAATAGAACGTATAGGAATTCACATTTATTTCTGCAGCGAATGACAATTGATTTAAAATAGAAACATTTAAAGTTGGCTGTTGTGTTTTTTATTGTTTCTGGTATTGGCAAGACATCAACCTAGTTATTATAACTACCGATTCATGTTTATATTGGTACGATGCGATATCAATTGCAAGTCTGCAACTAACTGAAAGTGTGTATTACGTAATCTTAATTACTTAGTGTATTTATTATCTAGAGCTCGTATTAAATCTTAATTGATTTATAATAACGCTGACATTCATATCTTTTCATGTAATGATAGTAAACACTGGCAGTGGATAGCAGAACAAGATGCCGATTAATAAATTATGTTGGATGTCAGCAGCGCGTGCGCGGGGGCGTTACTATCATTTATTAGAGAACAAACAAAACTATTTTAAAATTACTAATCTTTCGCACGCACGATCCATCCGGCGGGACCTTGAAACTGCATTTAAGGCGACATTGGAATAACAAGTATAACAACAAGATTAAAACGAATCATAAATAATGAGTTCATGTTACGTGGACCGTTTGAATTCGATGTCGCCGCGCCCGCGACGCCGGAATCCACTGGGTGAAGTTTGAGGCTGATTTTGCTCAGGCGACCTTCTATATCCGGAACTATTCGATCTTTCAAAGACTCTGTATAGTTCTACTATTGTTATTGAGCTACATTTACATTTTTAAATTTAAGAATTGTTTGGCGGAGCAGTTCCAATCTCTTTCTATTCTCCACCAGAAAGGTCTTGATTTAGTATGAAATTATTTCGGAGTTTATTCTATGTGTTATTATCGTATAATGTTTTTCTCGCCCCCCTGTCTTTGTTTCTCAAGATTTACATAGGTATTAAAAGAACGTTTAAAGTTTGTCTATCTGGTTCTGCCTATAATCTACCACGTGCAATGTATCAATAAATTCTACCGAAAGGATGTATGTTTGTTCGTTTAGAATTTATAGTGGACGCTTTGACAAAACACGGCTTTAGACAAACAGATTTGCTAATTTATTCGTCACCTGTTATTGTCAACGGATTTACGGATTGTCTCATATCATAACATTTGTGGAGAGTATTAAAACCGGATCGCCTGTTTTATTAGTGGCAGACGTAAATATAACAAGAACACGTTCTGTGAAAAACATATTACATGGATTCTTAGAACTATTCATATAGATATCTAGATCTACCCACTGTTCGGGCGAAATTAATACTTCGATCAAAAAATCATAAACAATCACTTTCATTAGCTTATTTAAAGTAGTATTTGACCATAAATAGATGAGCCAAAAGTGCAGTTATGCTAGGTATTTGTTCCAATGTCTATTATCCAGCTTCATCATCATGTGTAATTAAAAGTGGTCATGACAAAAACATATAAGATCAAACATGACGGGCCTATACTTGAAATCAGCTAAATGGTACTATAATATAATCCTATCATCTATTGCCGTTGGAACCCAGTATAACTTCGGCTCCACGCTTCGGTCTACGTTTGGTCTCCACCAAAGTTTAATTTATTGTTTATAAACTAAAACTGTATACAACGCCAACTATATTAGTCAACTACAATACAAATACAAAGTATTTGCTTTTTTTTGTGTAATAATTGATATTTTAGACGATAAACTATTTAGAAGATTCTGCCACTTGGACGATAAATCATGCGACGATATAGTAATTATCAATTAAAAAACCGACTTCAAAATTACTAAACACGCAATTTCGTTAACTTGGATGACATATTTGTTCCAGTTATTTTGGTTTAAAAACTAAACTATTGATGAATACTGATGAATGTAATCTAACGATCTGTCGCCAGTTTATTGCGCATCGTCTGTAACGAGCTACAGCACTTTTGGCTTAATGTTAGTGGCAGTAGAAGTTGCTTACAGTCCGTTCACAGTTATTTTACCTCAGACATTATGCTGTTGTTACAGTCTGTCAGCAAGCTTTGCCATATGAACGGACAAAGACAACGACATAATGTCAGAGGTAAAATAACTGTTAACGGACTTTAGTACCCGTTGCAGACGATGCGCAGCACTTACATAAGTGTTACTCGCGCCAGTTTGCTGCGCATCGTCTGCAAGGCTTCAGGGCAGGTGGCAGATGCCGTGCGGCCCAGTGAGCTCTCTCATCGGTCGTGGCGTGGCCCGCCCGGAGCGCGGTAAAAAACCACGGTAGGTACGCGTCCAGCGAATGCGGTAGGGTAGGTCACGCACTATCAGATGCCTCGTCGATTGCGTTTGGACTCGATGTTCGCACACTGGCGGTCGCTTATCGCTGCACACGAGCCCGCTCAAGATAATGATGCAACTAAAGATAGGTACAGTATTCGCTTTCATAAACAGAAGTAACACGGGTAACAGTAACCCAGGTCACGCCGCGCTCTAAATACCGTATGCCGATTTTATTGCAAAAAAAGTCGGTTAAACCAGATAAAATTATTGAAGCGATAACTAAATCAAAGCAGGTTAGTCGAGTATTATTATTGACTAACGAACTTCCTGCGCAACGTTTAATCAACTAGGTTACTATAAGTAATTGCATTTAATCAACTAGGTTGCTATAAGTAATTGCATTTAATCAACTAGGTTACTATAAGTAATTGCATTTAATCAACTAGGTTACTATAAGTAATTGCATTTAATCAACTAGGTTACTATAAGTAATTGAATCTTTTTGCATTTACCTTTTGATTATATCTATTATTATTTCTTAGTTATTTATTCCGTTATAACTCGTAACATTACACCAAATTAATTTTCATCAATCATGATCTATGAAAATTTCTACTGGCTATCTATGTAGGTAATACGATTTAAACAATACAACCGTTAAAAGGTAGGACAGACAGAAAGCGTATTCTTAGTGAAATATATATGTATATTATTATTATTGGTCTTAATTTCCTAGGGAATAGAGGCCAAATTTTTAGAGGTTAACTTAACGCGCCGCGTTTCGTGAGTGTTTTAGTTAGTGAATAAGGGCCCTGCCGGTCTATTCTGCAAGCTAAGTGAACGCGCAAGTGAGACGATAAGCTAAGTGAACGTGTATTTTTCTTGTCGACTACTACAAAGAAATGTCAAAATGTCGAGTGATCACCCTTGTCTGTAGTCCTTTACCCTTATAATTCGATGTTTTACATTTATTAGCAGAAATAGGCATGAAAACATCACATTCACTTAGCTTATCACTTCACTTGCGCGTTCACTTAGCTTGCAGAATAGACGTGCTGCTCTAAAATTATGGTCCTAGAATAACCCAGCTAGACTCATCGCCTCCGAATCGAGTATAAGAAGAATGGCATCATACGACATTTTCGCTTTGCGAAAAAGCACTTATAAAAAAAGACAAAAAAAATGGTATCATCAGTTGAGATAATCAAGCTTTATATATAACCGCATTTCACACCAAACACTCGGTCTCACAACATTGCCACATAATCTTCATGTGAGAACTTCTCGCACGGCATTGTTTGATATCAAGATTCATCAAACCATCCCATGACTGGCCCGCTACAAAGAATGTCACCCTGGCGTCATGTGTCCTGTATATTTTGTTGTAACTATCATGAATATCATTTAATTTCTTCACGTCTCTATGACGATATAAACTCAAGACAGTCTATTTCGTTCGCGTTAACTGCTTGGAAGCTCTGACAAAGTTCCTCTAGAAAAAAAAACAACAGATAATATATCAGACCTGCTTATTGCGCAATACCTGCCAAGAACTGTAAGACAAGGCCCAACTGAAAGTATTGTTAATCACTGTCTACATTTCAAAAGTAAATAAACAAGGCGATTTAAATCAAATAGAAGTAATTTTCAGATGTCGGTGTTTTTCAGCACCAAACAGAATGGGGTTACCATTGAAGCTTTATAATGTTCGATGCTCTAAAGTTCGTAAACCTATGAATTACAGATAGAAGTTGTAACTATTATTTCTTTTGTGGTTTTGAGGAAAGTACCATTTGTTATGGCGCGACCTTATGTGATGAAGTTTTCACAATTTTGTTACGAGGATCTTTGACCATATGATATCAATGTTTATGAACAATAAAAACTTAAAAATTTCAGAACTGGACCAAATTGAAATGGACCACACGGGAAGCATCAGCTTTCAAATAAAAAAAGAATCATCAAAATCGGATCGGAAGAATCTGAGGTAACAAACATTTTAAAAATAACAGTCGAATTGAGAATCTCCTCCTTTTTGGAAGTCGGTTAAAAAGCTATTGTTATTCTAAATCGAAATAAAATATATTTTACTACCATTATAGCTATAAAACGCCTAACCAACGGTTCATAAGTTATCATCAAATTGGACAAACATTATCATAAAAAAAAAATCGTTAAGTCATTTCAGACTTTGTTTCGATCCCACGCAAAAAGACGCTGAAAACAAGAAAACTCTTACAATAATTTTATCATTTCAGGATAGTTTTCAAAATATTAGTAAAATATAACAAGATAATACGAAAACGTTTTAGAAAACCCTAGAAGACCAAATACTGTGCAACCACTGATTGAAATTACTGCTCACAAAATGTTACTACAGACTAGACCTCTAAGTAAATAATTATAAAATAAAAAAACCGACTTCGACATTTATAAGTAAATTTATACTTACGCAACTTTGTGTACATGGATGACATATTTATTTCAGTTATTTTGGTTTAAAAACCAAAGTATATCTAAACAGATTTTGAACAAATTTCTATGGGACCAATATGAAACGATATCTTTTCAAATAAATAATTTTTCAAATCGGTTTATAAATGACGGAGTTATTAGATATCAAACAAAAAAAAACATTCCTAACTATAAAAGTGTAAATAATGCCTGCCTGTCTGTATGTTTGTTCGCTTTTCACGACTAAACGTATAGGTGGATCTTAACGAAATTTGGCAGGATGATAGGGTACATCATTAGGGCGGACATAGGGTACTTTCCCCCCCAGAAAATGCGGAAAATGTGAAAGATCACTGGTAACACCGCGTAATTCAGTTATGGAATAATCCGCACTTTGTTGCTAATCCCAATCAGGGCCAGTTATCTGCCTCAAACATAATATTCTTATAAAATAAAAACAAATATAAGGTTATTATTTACAATAACTTAAATAACATTTCCAATAGTAGAAAAAAAAACGACATAAAATATATAATAAAATTATATTTTTAAATTATTTTATTTTAATAAAATAATTTCAAAACGTGCAATAAATTATTAAGTATTGACGTAATTACCGTTTCCGAAATTTCATGATTCTAGGTTCTAATGGATATACTGTTTGACTTTGTGTTACCTATTTATGTTTAGATATCTCGGCGCCATCGATTATGTTTATCGCAGATACTCTTGTTTGTACAATACCACTGTTATCACGTTTTTCGGAATTGGGCAACCAACGTAAGCAGCGCGATATCTATAACACGTAACTGTTTTCATTACAATTATCAATAAAAGTGAAAAACAATACAATAACAAGCTACACTACCTTTAAAGTTATATGATTATTTACGGGATATTTACCGTGGTAAGGTTGTGGAAGGAGCTCCCGATATTTCGGCGCAGTTACATGCACCATGTTCACGGGAAGACACACCCCCTTACACTACCTTTGTCGAACTTGTAAGCATGACAGTAATGTAGGTACCCAATTACATGATTGAAGAATGAGTACCTACAAATTTTTCATCTTTTTAATCGATTTCAGAAGATTATCAAATCGATTGTATGTTTTTTTTTGTATGCTTGTTACGCGATTAATTCTCTTGTTTGGTAGGTCATACTTCAGAGGTTGTTCCATATACATTTTATCAAAATTGAAACTGTTATATTTGAAAATAATAATAATTAATTACTGGCCAAGAGCGTGTCGAGACACGCATATGGTAGGGTTCCATATCAAAAGCCATATAATTGTCGTCATAGTTCAGAAATTGATAGTTATAGAAAAACTCGAACGAACGAAGCTCTGTGGACTTAGCCAAATTTCAGAGATGTACCATCCCGACATAGCATATACTTTTTATGGTTTAAACATAGAGAAAACTGATTCAAAAACATTATTTGTTAAAACCATTTTAAAAACTTGTCAATGACCTTTGAGCTAGAACGCATTGAATTTATTACAGTTTTATCGCTGTTACTCAAAAAGTAACGATCAGATAATGTTCAAAGTAATTTTGAATGAAGGTTTTAAATATGAGCTATATGTATTGTAAGTTACAAGTTTCTATGTCTTATAGTTTAGAAATGCAGGGGTGAGACCAACTTTTTACCACTGGCGGGCCATATTTCGCAAAGTATAGACTTTATAAAAAAAATATGTATTAAACCTTACCTTCATTTTAGAAGACCTTTTCAACGATACCCCAGACGAGTAGATGGAGTATAAAAAAATATTTTCATCCCTATTTCACATGTACCAGAGCCACCCCTAAAATGCAATATTATATATTTTATACTTTTACAATGGATATATATATTACAACTGTCATTATGCAAAGTTTCATGCACTTATCTTAATAGTTATAGAAGTTAGAAGGTTCTAAAAATTCGGACAAACGGACAGACAGACGGACAGAACGAATTTATAAGGGTTCCTTGTGGGGCTACGGAACCCTAAAAAAGGAATACGCAGATGAAGTTTTGTTTTATAGTTTAAGCTGTGGTTTAGGTTTGTACAGTACTTAGTATAGGCAAGGATGGATGGTATAGGTATACTTAGTCTAGAATAGTTTTTTTTTTCTTCTAAAAATTAATTTAGTATTAAGTAGTTTCGAGTTAAAATTGATGGCCTACTGACTGAAATAGTGGAGACTACAAACACGGACTCCTAGCTTTACCAATACAAGCTATCGGATTTCCACGTCATTACGGTAAAGGTAAACGACCGCTTTAAAAACATGTGTTTTGAATAATTCTCAGATCAGACAAACAAGGGAGATATGCGTTAGAACAAATTATCGTTCGTGTTCAAATGTCTTCGTGTTTCATTTTTTTTTTTCACTAGAAGAAATTCTTTGTACTGACTTATGATTATGATTAATTATGCACACTATTATCAATAAAATTGTTTATCTGTTTATCTAGGTATACCGCTAAACTGTAAGTACGTCTGGCTTAAGTACCTACTCATTTTTCACGCACACTGAGAAACTTGTAGCGACACTAATGAAGCAACAAATTTTTCGACTTTTTTGCATGTGGACTACGTGCAAAAAAAGGCGACAAGGTCGTCTACTGGGTGAGTTTAACTAAAGGTATCACAAGCCTGATTTAGCCCAGATGCGTTCCCACCCGCCAATCCACCATATCATATCTCCCTTGTCTGTCTGATCTGAGGAATAACCCTATTATTCTATGGCATCCTATTAAAACCGAATGGGTTCCATTCTAGTTTTTTATGGA
Source organism: Agriopis leucophaearia (assembly GCA_949125355.1). Classification (NCBI taxonomy): domain Eukaryota; kingdom Metazoa; phylum Arthropoda; class Insecta; order Lepidoptera; family Geometridae; genus Agriopis; species Agriopis leucophaearia. The sequence goes on from OX421262.1 coordinate 14,381,791, forward strand.
GCAGAGGTTCGAAAAGTTGACGCAGACCTTGCAACAATAATCTAGCCTAACGTAGGATTGCCATCCGTCCGGGTTTCCTCGGATTTGTCCTAGGGCATCCGGGGAGCGTCCGGACGGGGCTTCATTTATAGTCCGGGTTTAATTTTTTTAAGTCTTGAGCCGCCCGCGGCACACGCACTGTGCCCGCACGCCGCGATTTTTACACTATGTTTTAAAAAAACCTGGTCATTGACAAGTCCGGGTTCTGGGCTCTAAAATCCGGGATTTCACGCGTCTTGTCAAATTTTAGAGATGACAACCCTAGCCTAACGCAACTTGGCCATAAAAAAATGAATTGCAATGATTGAACAGTAAAATTACACTATGGTGAACTTAGGGATCACTTACTTCATTATTTATCCATAGACACACCCCTTTCACCCTTCGATAAGGTAATTTATGTCAAAACTAAAACGCGAGGGGTGAGCTCCGATCATTGACCTCGACAGCTGGTGGAAAAGAATAAAACAAACAATAAAATATCGAAAGCTATGGGAACGTAAAATGCGGATCAGGAGACGGTTACGAGTACAAACGACATCTGCGTAGGTTGGTTATATTTACCTGTTTACGTTTTGGTAACTGATCGGCTAAACTTTGGCAAAGAGACCTGTGGCCTTAGTACGAGAACTTGCGAAAAAGTTATCGTTACGTAAACGATAACAAATGTATGAAAAATTCAGTTTCCTTTTACGTCCGATAGAGGCACTGTTCAATTTTTCATACATTTTGCTATCGTTTACGCAACGATAACTTTTTGGCAAGTGCTCGTACTAAGGTCACAGGAGGGAGAGGCTCCCCGCTGCTATCGCGTCAATGAAATACAAAATAAACATACAAACAAGCTGTCTTGGCCCAAATTTTGGTGTTCTGTAGTTATTTTCCCTCTGGACTAATCTGGACTCTTAATTGTTTTTTTTTAATATTAAATATATATACATATACAGAATAGATTAACGTTTGGCCACCTTTGGGCCACCAACTCGCCTGAATGTAAGCGACGGTATGGACAGGATGAAACACGATGATCTAGAAGAAATCTATTCACTCTAGCCTTGAAGATGCCTAGAATTTAGTTTTCAGGAAACAAGGAGTATGACAGGGAGTTCCATTCTTGGGCAGTAAGTATATAAATGACGACCCAAATCGTTGACTACGAATCTTTTGTCGTATACCTTACCTCAGGTCCACAGCCGTGTATTGATTGACACATTTCCAAAAGTATATATAGGTATATTGTTATTCTATGTATTGCGTGCGCGAATATTACTCGGAAATAGAAACCTTGTATGTAAATTTTTGCCATGACAATGGAATCTTTATTCAAAGAAAGCGGGTTTTATTCTTGTAGCTTTCAAGTACATTCCTGGTCAGAATCTGAATTATTGTATTTTAATGTGATACTTATGTAAGGTTCACTCACCGGGTGAAAAATAAACCTAATCGAGAGAACCCTCAAATATTCGTGATGCGTCATGATTTTGACGATTATATAATAGAAGACAAATCAAATCATATATTTAATACACATCATGGGCACATTCAAGTATTACCCTACCTACATAAGCATAAGTATTTTTTAAATACCCTTCTTAGTTGTACAAACTTACAATATTCTTTTCATAAGGTTAGTGATTGTGGACACTGTTTGCCGAATCAGCAAACTATGTCCACAGTCTGGATGATTTGCTTCGTGCTTCTATCGGTCACGCAATCCCACATTCTTGGAGATCCAAAATGATTGAATGGACATATGTGAAATCTAAACAGAACTAATACAATATTTTTATAAAAGAGAGGAAGGTTTAAATTCGTAATTTAAAAACTGGATATTATGTTCAATATCACCGCGGATTGCAATTACACGGTCGAGCGAATTCCGGGCCGGTTTGCAATACAAGATAACACGGGGCGCCTCCTAACCGAGGCCTCCCTCACTGTGCGCTTGCGCCGCCGCGTCGCGTCCGACGCTCGACGAGAATCACAAACAAACAATATCTCCATATAAAGTACAGTAAGGAAGACTGGCACCATAACATGCCTTGACTAACGAGACACGAGCCACAATACACCGCACGCCGAAATGTAAGAAAAGAGCGAGTGCTTCTTCTAACATCTGCTTGTTTGAGGGCAGTGTGTGTGCTCTAGCGATTGCACGCAAAAGGAAAAGCACTTGACCTTTAGCATGACCCTGAGTAGTTTTGCCTCCTGGTGAAGTACAAAAGTAAAGTAAGTGGGGTACAACCGGGGTTTTCCATTCAGATTGTGGTTGGCCCCATCTTATGACTAACGAAAATTGGTTTTGCTTTCTCTGGCGCAAAAAACTTGTGTGGTTGTTAGCTCTAAAATAAAACCATACCATAAAAAAAACCTAGGCATGCCCTTACTGTTCATCATATTATATCGTGACGCAAGCGTCGATTTGTTATCTGACGGATTAAACGCAATAGTGGATCGCACGCCATCGAGTTCAATAGCACAAGTACCGTACAAACAAACTCGGCAAAAAATACTAAAATATAATATGGGTGCCCCCCACAGGCACGGCAGGCAGGAGCAACGGCCGCGGAAGTCTTAGCTAACATCCGGCACGATGCGCTACGACTTGTTTACCCGTAGGTGTTTGTCCTCATAGTGACAGATACTTGGCTGTCTGTCCGCCGGAAAATATAGACACATGTCACATGTGGAATCGAGCACTTATAATGTCACGGTTGGGAGGGTAAACGAATCGTCTGCTCATGAATAAATCGATTATTTATTCATTTGTAATACAAACGGCGGAATTAATATAGGTAGAGCTACTTAAGATTTCAATTTCAATAATTCAAGCGATCAGGGACAGGTATGAATATCTAATGAGATTCATGGAATCTGCTCTCGATATGATCATGATATCACTACTCGTACGATATCTGCCTTGGCGCGCAAACAACGAGGGAGACATTTTCATGGTTTATGTACCCAATTAACTATTTAGACATGTTTGTCTGCTTTCAATAAGGGATATTCAATCAATGCTTCTATGGAGTGAACGAGGGCTAAGAAGTGACCACGGATTCCTAAAATATTTTGTAGCTTATAAATGAAACTATTCAATAGTGAAGTCATTACAAATCAAGACTATTCCATGGATCTAAAATAAGAAGAACGAATAGGCGTTGCTATTCTGGTACTAATCGTTTAGCAGTGTCGTCAACTGTCTTACGATTAGAACGTCTCATCTTTGCGTAGACCATCTTATGCCAAACTTTAGTTTGGTGATCAATGGCTTATATAGCTTGCGTAAATTTATAGATGATATTATCCAATTATTTGTTACCAACTATAGATTTGGGTCTTTTTAGAGGGTAAATAAATGTTGTGAGCTTCAAATAATTATAGACTAGCTGTTGCTAGCGACTTTATACGTGTACTTTCAAACAATCTCACGGTTAGCTTTTTGACCGCCTAAATTAGGCCCTTTCGCAAATCTTTTATTAGCGGGCTTCTACGCCCTATATGGGATATACTTGCCAAATTTCAGCTTGGTAGAGAAGGAAATTTTTGAAATTATGTTATGAGTCAGTCAGTCGGTGTAAGAGAGAGTGGTATTTTTTATTATAGATTCACGCAGAATGTTTCACGCCCACGAACTCAAGAGCGTCGTCATCTGTGTATTACATAGTTAATGTAGATTTAGGTACTTACTTCCATCGTCTTTGGGTGCGGCGTGCGCCGGTGCTGCGAGCAGCAGCAGCGCGCACGCCAGCACCGCAGACCGGACCGGCGCCGGCGGGCCGCACGCGCGCCACATCACGCCGCGCCCTGCCAACCACCTCCTGACCACATGTCCCGAGCTGAAACAAACACACTACTTTACTTACAAGCTATGGAAAAGAGAAACCGAGAATAGGACAAGGGGCTTGCCTTAGGAGATGTATTCATGTACAACAAAGAATTTATGTTTATTGGTAGACGCGAACTACAATGACTGAGCGTTTTTTTTTTTTTTTTTATGGTATTGGGTGACGAGACGAGCGAAGTAGCTCGCCTGATGGCTCTTCACGCTTGCCCATAACAGCTCAAAGCCACTCAGAATTTTGAACTTCTACAGTTCAAAACCCTAGATGGCAATGCATTGCGCTCGTCACCCCGAGATATAAGATGTCAAATCTCTGTGTGCCCTGTAATTTCGCTGGAAACATTGCCCTTCAATCCGGAACACAGTTGTGTCTGCACACTACTGCTTGGCGGTTGAATAACTGGCAAAGGTGTGGTACTTCCCCAGGCGGACCCCTACAAAAGAGTCCTACCACTACACAGATGCGTTTCGTCAAATGCGGTGGTCAACGTTGTGTTTAAAAAATTTCACTGTGAAGGATAACACCGTGAGGAAGCCATAATGTTGAGAACTTGGAACGTTATACGCAAACGCAACCCGTGAAAACTTTTTAAAGGTCCTCCTATGAATTTGCTAATGTTCACACAAAGATGCTGTACTACAATAAATTCGAGATAAGAAGTGTAGTTCAATCGATAGATTTCAGCCGTGGAACATAGAAACAAAACAAGAAACGACAAGAGGTAAATTAAGAACTCCGAGAAGCTACCTAACAGAATTCGCATTCTCCATAGCACAAAAAAATATATAGCAAGATCACGGTTCGATTTGGCAGAGTAGATACGATCTATTCTGTGGTCAAGAGTTAACGGCCCCTGATGTTTTCGGCAGTGGGAAGTAGGCTGGAACTGTCGTGAAACAGTTAGGATGTAAGATGAAGCTTAGACCATAAGTATACGAAATAAAAAATATCTTTCTATGCTTCGAAGCTATCCAAGTATCGGTTATAGTATCGTAGCTATTGGGGTAGAGAGACGTGTTATAGAGTGGGAATAGGCAAACGTAGTTGTAGGACGCCTAGCGACTCTGTACTGGAGAACACATATTTGTGGTTTTTAGGTTGTGTGGCGTGCCTTACACAGCGTTGAACTGATGTAGGCTAATAATAACCACGATGAAGTATTAAAATTTGTAGATAATTCGAGGTTTGTGGGCGTAATAATATTTACACATAATTAAGGATTTAACTACTTAATTAACTTGCATGTAAGGTAAAAGCACTAATGCCCGACAGTGAACTAATGGAAGACACTTGAACTTAAGATACTTGAACAAATCGTTAATTATTAAGAAAACTAATCCTTGGAATTACTTTTTTATTCTTGAAAGATACACCTAGCTTCATCTACAACGCGTGCCCAAAAACTCACACCCACTTTCCTATTCAAATTTTTAAATGGCATCAGTTCACAATAACCAACTCCAGGAGGTGACAGCGTGCTCTGTGATTCTAAGCATTTTTGTTAAGGAGGCCAAATTTTCGCAGGTATGGTTTTGTTTTACATTTTTGTCTTCTATTTGATTTGAATATGGAAAATAATAGATTTAGTTGCATTCCAGGAAAATTATTTTCTCTGCACAGTTAGGTTTTCTAGACATTTTTGATGTGTCTACCATTAGTACCGAAAATTTACGAATATCTAATAGTTGACACCCGTGTCACGCATTGGTGTTACACCAAGTAAAATTTTCCAGCTATTCTTCATGCAATTTTCGTAATTATATCCTATAAATAAAGTACTGTTTAAATTTAGTAGCTCTAACGTTACTCATTCCAATAGTAGACAGTGTCTATTATTAGGGTAAAATGGGAGTCTACTATTAGTTCTTCTGGTTCTAGGTGAATGGTCAGCACCCTGAACTGGTTACATGTCAGCCTCGATAGCCCCAAACTTTAACATGGGTCAGAGCATGTGTAACAAAGAGCGTGAAGAGCGATGGTGGCCGAGCGGTAGCATGTGCGTTTAAAATCTGATGGCACCCGGTTCGACCAATGCACCCCTGAACAAATGACTCATTTGGTACCTAGATAAATTATGTGCAGAACTGAACGAGAACTCGGATTTGGATGTGGAGAACTGAACTAGATACAGTTCTCCCCAATACTCAATCGTGTTTGAAGTTGAGACCTGCTCAAGCGAAGACTCAACTTCAGACAACTTCTTCAACGGTGGCCTGTGAGGTGTTTGCAAGTATAGTGTGCATCACCGGTGCTATCGTCCGCATAACAATGCATGTTGCTGGTTTGCAACATGTCATTGATATGGAGAATAAACAGCGTCTGTGATAAATCAGAACTTTGCGGAACGCCAGTATTGATAAGAATACTGTCGGAGCAAGAACCGTCGACAAGACCTTGATGCTCTGATCAGATAGAAAGCTGGCGATCCAGGTGCAAAGGCCTTCCGGAAAGCCGTAAGATGGTAGCTTTGATAAAAGTGCCTTGTGCCAGACCCGATCATGGGCTTTGGCTATGTTCAGACTATCTGCCAGTGCTTCCCTTCTAATCTCAACGGCTTCTGCCCAGCGGTGAGTGAGATATATATTCCAGAACCTGATCTAGGTGGCCATAGGAACTCCTAAACGAAACAACTTAACCCCGTCGAGTTTGGGGTCGTTGGAATTGTCTTCCCAAGCACATTGAGGTGATGACCAGGGTCCTGATGATGGAGCTGGAAGGTGGCCATATCTACCTTCTTAGATATGGGTATCAAAAAAAGGGTTTGCCGATAAGAATACGAAAAGCTTGTTTTTTTTTTATTAATTATTTATTTTATAGGTTGAACTGTTAAAATTGCCAAAATGACTATAATAGAATGATAGGATTGAGTAATATAAATCAGATATTCTGTTACAGGCTTATAATAACCTTATTTTGTTGTTAATTAGTTAAATAACATACTTAAATGTGACTTATGACTATGTCTACTATTAGGTCTAACTGATGTCTACTACCCGATGACGCCGGACCCGATGATGACCCCGATTGATGATTGATGGACCCGGGTATGTCCTAAAACTGCGACCAGAACCACCGGAGGATGGGCAGCAGCGTCCTAATAGTACACGGTGAACGTACTGCGATCCCCAAGCCGCCTGCCAAGCGTGGGGATTACGGCAACACCCCTCTCTATGAGGGAGGCCTTGTCCAATAGTGGACGTAAATTGGCTGAAGACGTGTGATGTGATGTCTACTATTAGTAAATTTTTTTTTGTAGTGTCATCTATTAGTTCATATGAATAAGTTTTAAATAAAACCTAATTTGAATATATATTTTTTTAATAATTAAAACTTTTATTACTAAAACATGATCCCTAAATGTTATTTTAGTAATTTAAAAGGCTAAAACTGTAATTTTGCTTTTAAATATATTTTATTTTGAAACTTTAAGCAATTTTTCTCCTTATAGTGTCCACTATTAGTGCTTTTACCTTATATTATCCTTATATCGTGATATTTGGAAATGATACGACTAGTTCCTATTAAAGATACGAACAGACAGAGAGAAGAAAACTAAGATGGTGGTTCTATATCGTTCACAAATAAAATGGTTTCAAAACTTATATCAGAGAATTTTTTGTAAATAAAAAATTTAAATCAAGTCTCTTACAAAACGTTCAAAATATCTTGTACCTAATCTTGCAAGGATATCTGGACGCAACGTTTTTTGTTTTGATCTTGTTTCGTTATAGCACAATATCTGCTAACTACAGTTTACACTATGCCCTCATCATGTTTTTTTTTTTCAGGATAAAGTATCCTATGCCCGTCCCTACGATGAAAACTACTTACTTGACACACTTCTATTAAGATTGGCGCAGCCTTTTATTCGTGCAAGGGTAACAAAGAGAAATTTGCAGTAGCATTTATTAGTGTGATGTGGTCAAACATTCGGGACATTTTTGCACAAACGGTCATCTGACCCCAAACTAAACAAAGCTTGCAACTGCAAGACACTGATATACCTAATACTTACATAAATATATATTTTTAAATACATACTTAAATAAATATGGTGTTAGTATACACCTAGATATAGAACAAACACAAATGTTCACCACATGAATGTTTGTCCTAGGTAGGAATCGAACCCAGGCCCCCAAGCGCAGAAGACAGGCCACCAGTACAGACAACAATGTAGATGCCTTTACATCGTAGGTTTGTGATATAGACAGAGCTGCAGAGCATTCGACATTGCACTTGTGGTTTTCCTTAACGAGGTCGCGGCAGTTCTTGGAATTGAGACTTGAGAAATTGTACTGAAGCACGCTAACCGCAAGGACGACGGGTGGAGCAAATTAAAACTTAGGTACCGCTCAATTAAATGTTTAGGTTCTAACGCGGTTACTAGATTTGATACCTATCATCATCATCAGCCAGAAGATGTCCACTGCTGAACATAGGCCTCCCCCTTGATACCTATAAAAGGTACTTAAATAAGAAATATTAAAAAAAAAACTTTCAACTACGTAGTACTTAACATTACCATTCATCACTACAAACCGATCACAAAGGACGTATTTTTTGCTTAGAATCATAACTGCAGAAATGTTATATAAAATCTCATGGTTGCACAGTTTATCAATAATGCACTGTTTTTTTTTATTTTTAACTAACTTCCTGTGATTATTTTTTTTATTTAAAAGCTGGTGGCTGGATTTACTCGCGTTTTGGCAAATTTGACACAAACTAGTCGGTTGGACGAAATCGCAAGTTGTACACATCGGCATCGTGGGATACGTGAGCGAGCTGATTAATTTAAGATTTTGCAATGTAAAAAGCGCGATGAGTTTATTCGCAGTATTAAAAGTAGTATTAATGATAAAACATTATTAAACAAATAGATACCCAATGCTCATTTTTATTCAACGCCAAGAATTATAAATCATCTGACATTGGACACAATGGCAGTTCTCTGCAAATTGCTAGCGTTATTGTATGGCCACAACAATAGTGGTTCCATTGATGAATATAAATTTCATTGATCCGAGTGCCGGTTCTATCGTAAGCTATGGCTGTAATAAGTATTAAATTATGGGGGGGCCCCCCGGATGACCTCATCCGGTCACAGAATAAACGATATTTACTGTGCCCGAGAGAGTTAAGGACGATAGATACTAGGGCATGCAAACCGGGTACCCGAGTACCCGAAAAACCCGATTAACCGACTGATTTGAAAACCGGGTTTTTAGGATTGAAAAACCGGGTTTTTCGGGTTTTTCGAGTTTTTTTCATTCACGATGGTTTATGTAAAATACTACCACCAGAACATTAATAAACAATGAAACTTCATAAAAACTTACTGTTTCTCTATTTCTTCTGAGCTTCTTTACTGAGCGAATAAATTTAACAGGTTGACCACAAACTAGGTAGGTTTGTAGTGATAGGACTCGTTTGTAGGGGTCCACCTGAGGATGTACCACACCTTTGCCAGTTATACAACCGCCAAGCAGTAGTTTGCAAACACTACTGTGGTCCGGATTGAAGGGCAATGTTTCCATCGAAATTACAGGTCACACAGAGATTTGACATCTTATATCTCGGGGTGACGAGCGCAGTTCATTGCCATCCAGGGTTTGGAACTGTTGAAGTTCAAAATTCTGAGTGGCGTTGAGCTGTTATGGGCAAGCGTGAAGAGCCATGAGGCGAACGACTTCTTTCATCTCGTCACTCGGTATCATTAAAAAAAACTATTATAATAGTTAGGTATTAGGGAATAATATATTGTTAGGCTTTGGTTTGACGTTGACTGAGTGAGGCGCTGAGAGTGCCACGAAGTGTTAGCTGCGAGGGGGGTGCCGCGCACGATGTCACCATTTTGTTTGACAGTCAGACTCAGCCAAGTGAAGAAAAGAACGCGCGTTTTTGTTTGTTGAGTTTTCACAAGGAGAGCTAGGTCATTATTATTTTATCATAAATTATATATTATATATTTCTTCTATCGAGATACAATACCTATAGACTCACAATCACTAAGTAAAAGTAGTCAGAAACGTCCGAGCGTCGTTGTAAATACCTAGACATCACATTGACACATCTACTTCAATTTAGATGTTATGTCGCATAGTGTTCAACTTAGCTTGTCAGCTATGGAATTATAGCACTGGCATCGCGGGGCATTGTAGTCGGATCGCGATTGCCTTACAACTAACCATAAAGTTGACGCAATGTGTAGCGTGCGGCCGTGCGCCAAGTTTTGGTTCAGACCAATTATTTTTTTGGCACGTTTATGACTATAGGTATGGTATTTCTATGATTTTTTGACAATATTTCTAATACTACGTATTTTAATGTATAGTCTTTTTCTTTCTCAATTTTCATGTTTTTGTGTTAACATAGCTAAATCTATAACCATCATCATCCCATATTATTATTTTCAATATTTTGATAAGCGTGCGCTATACTACTTCTTCATATCAACAGAGAGAAAAAAATTAAGAGGACTGACAGTGCCGATTCAGTAACATTAAAATATATAGAGTATAAAACAACATGGACATTAAATATAATTTTTGTCTTGTCCATGTTCATTTTATGATCTGTTGGGAAAGGCTACTGAGGTCGCTGAGCATTGTATTGAGGTTCTCCAGTGACTCTGCCATGATAACTATATCATCGGCAAAACAAAGCTGAGTGATGTATTCGCCAGTGATGTTGATGCCGAATCTGTTCCAGTCTAAGCTTGAAAACGTCTTCCAATGCGTTCGTGAACAGTTTTGGAGAGATAACATCTCCCTGTCTCACGCCTTTCTGCAATTGTATTGGTTCCGTGCTCTCCTATTATCGGATCGACATGGTGGCGTTTCTATACAAACACTTCAGCACTTCGATATATCTATAGTCGATATGACAACGCTGAAGGGACTGCAATACTACCCAGGTGTCGATTGAATCAAAGGCTTTTTCATAGTCCACGAACGCTATGTATAATGGCCGATTACACTCCTCGGTCTTCAGTATAATTTGGCCGAGTGTGTGTATGTGGTTTATGGTGCTCCAGCCTTTAAGGAATCCGGCTTGTTCGGGAGGCTGGAAGTCTCAACATTATACCAAATGTTACTTGATTAATCTCTTGTCAAAGCTAAACAATAAGAATACGAAAGTGCAAATACATATATAATCACATTTCAGCATTTTCTTTACTTGCACACACTAATACAATATTTTTAAGGCTAAAATAAAGAAAAACTCGAAAAACCCGAAAAACTCGAAAAAACCGGTTTTTGAAATTGAAAACTCGAAAAAACCGGGTTTTTTCAACAACCCGAGTTTTGCATGCCCTAATAGATACCCGGCGATAGCATGTTTCTGCTTATTCAAAAGATGATGCTGATGTTTATTGCACAAATATATGTGTATAGATATGACATGTGAAATCTTTATTTTATGTCCAATTGATACCGATATAGCACCGTTCTTGGCTGGCCTAATCTACCCTAGAGCAAGCTATTTCAGTATGAATTGCCCCCTAGGATTTGATGGCGCGAAGTGGTCCCGTAATGGCTAAAGCTACGCCCACCATCTCACTCAGAGAATTGAATAGAACTTCAATGAGCAGTTATATTTCCCATCACATCTCGGTCCTTCAGGGCTGAAATATCGAAGGGTTCTTTCCCCCTTGCCCCTCCCCTGACTACGCCTGCAAGCTAAGGCCAATGAGTATACCTAAGACTGCGGTAATTAGCGTGGGAGCCATCGCGATTCCCACGACACGCCCGTAACAGGAAAATAACAATTAAAACACGTCGTGCGGCTGCAGACTCGCGGATCTACGAGTCGCGCTGAACTGCACTCTGTCGATGTGGATATACTAATCAAAATACTAGACTTTTTTTAGTTGTCGCTTTACGTACTTTCGGCGTAGATGGTCAGTAGATGAAATAAGGAAACGTGATCTGGCGAACCCGCTCTAATTGAGTAAAGGGAAGATGATGATGCCATCACAGATACGTCTTCAAAGGTCTCGACTAAAATCAGATAGACAGTAGAAGGATAAAGATGAATTTTGCATAATGGATGTATACTTTAGTATTTACATGGATGTAACGTACTTAGAGAGGATAAATATTCACTGAGAAAACTGCGTAGACGCTCTCGATAGCTCCAAAGTGATCGTTGAGATGGCGATAGTAGTGTCCAATTAGACATTAAAATGAACTAATACACAGAATACAGTAATAGTTAGTGTTATGGCACCGAAAACTTTACCTTACCTCGCATTTAAAGATAATCGACGTTGCTAGCGCCTTTACTAATACAAGTCAAATAAAATAGATGGCGCTTTACTATAAATAATAGTATGCAATGATTTTGTATTTCACTTTAAAATGCCTAACAATCCGTTGTTTTAGTGAAATAATTTAGAATAGAAGTAAATAACATTTAATTAAAATAATACCAGGATTTTCCACATCACCATTGTTTTTTTTTTCATGGATAACAATCGAACGTAGGTAGGTACCTACGTAGGCAACATTTGATCGAAGTAGCTATGTTTTCTTGATTGCAATGGGTTTATGTGAAAATAACAGGTGACGAACTTCGACAAATATAAAGTAAATGGACATGCCCAGAAGAAGAACATTTTTGAAGATCACAAGTTTCAGTCGGTCTCTAGCCGTGGGAAGTGCAACACAAGATTATTGTTACATAATAACGAAACATCTGACAAAAATATGCCTTCGTGTGTTTTCCGGAAGTGTAAAAACACAACAAAAACACAAAATAAAAGTTCAGGTGTCACTTTTCACTCGTGAGTATTTATTGATCATTCTATTTTGTCATAAAATGTAAATTAATTTCATCAAACATCGCTAATTAGTCCCCATTTTGTTTTATTCCATCGTTGCGGGATAGAAATATACGCATATACTTAGTGAGACAAGGAAAGCATCACTATGTTCGACAATCTTCACCGCACATCGGACATGCCGAACTTGAGGCGAATGTACCGACAGCAAACTAATTTCGTAAATTAACAAATTATACTTCGGTTAAATGTTATTTTCAAACTGTTTTATTTTTACTTTTAATATTATTTATTGTAGATTTCCTAGTGATGTTGCCATGCACAAGAAATGGTTGGAAAAAATACGGGCAGTGAGACGAGATGAAGAGTGGACTTCAAATAAATACACCCGTGTATGTTCTAACCACTTTACACCCGATGAAATGTACACGACGAAAATAGGAAGACGAAAAATACTTAAATAAAACTGCTATACCTCATCAGGTAATAGTTATGATAAATATTCTTTTGTTCTTGATTCTGTAGTCCAACAAAGAAATCTTATAGTTTCGCCAGGTCTGTCTATTTGTCTGACCCGTTTTATAAGACACTACGAATACAAAAAACCGGACGAGTAGGAGTAGGACTCGTGCTCTGAGGGTTCCGTTGGAAGGAACCCTCAGAGCGCGAGTCCAAAAAAACAACTAACTGAAGTTGAAATATTTAAAGACAAACTTAGCTTCATAAGTTTCATAACCAGCAAAGATGTATTTATTCTGTACTGATTGAAATAAGCTACAGGTCAGTGAACTTAAGTTGTCGTTGGAACGTTCATTCGATCGAAAATAAATTGACGAATAGCAGCAATTCCCATACACACCGCATGCCTAACGCGCGTCGGGCACTTTTCTCTTACGCCGACAAGCGGTCCGTAACACACTTGGAGGGTTAAGTTATAATAAGTTTTGCGTAAATTAATCCTCAGCTGACATGTATAGGCACAGCCGGTAGATTTTAAAACATTTTTTTTTGTGCTTACCCCTGTACCCATCCCTCTAAAATAACAGAATAATAATAATATTACCAACTTATTTACCAACATGTCTTTCCCCCCTACGCTTATTACACCTTCTTTAGTAAAAGATGTTTTACAAGTAGCGAAGTAAACACTGATTTATTAGTCACGTGACCAGTCACGTCCATCCACGGCGAGACGCAGTGAATAAGCGATCGGTTTTGCTAACGCTACTCAACATGTCTAGCCGCCTGGTGCCTGTGAATGTCAAACGGTTCAAGAGCAATAGACAAACACAGGTGTTCTCTTTTACTCACGTAGTTATTATATTAGCTATCTATTTTTTGCAACAAATTTACTGTACATGGTTACAATTAGGTATTGCAGTATATGTCCGACGGTTTTGACTTGTTTTTACTGTGAAAGTTTAATGGTTATGGCATGTCCATTTACTTTATATTTGTCGAAGGTGACGAATCGAATTATAAATGTATGATTATTATTGGTATATCAATTCAGCTGCCATTACTCACATTTTGTAACAATGAAAACCATAACTGTGGCAGAAGTTAGTCACCTATCACTATCTATGAATTTATTTAGTTTTTTTTTTCTTGAAAAGAACTTTAATAATTAATATAATTATATGTTGTTTTGTTATTAATAAAACGAACTGTTGTGTTTTTTATTTAAACATTGTTTTACTTCCCTAAACTGAGTATTTTGGAGTGTTAAGCCCATATACCACGGCCAAGAAATTTGATGAATAGGTATTTAGAAACTCTATTGCTGTCTCGCTGCGCCCTGACGAGCGAGCTATCGACGTGTGCGTGTCGAACAGACTGTGCGTGTGTGCGTGCCCGCCCGTGCTCCCGCACTGAATGCCTAGTTGCCTACAAATTCATTTCGCCTCGCAGTCTACTCGGCTAGTTGATATCGGCGTTTGCCGAATGTCGAGTGATTTTTGTTATTATACGATCTGCTCATATTTTACTAACCGACTACGCCAAAAGGTTGGTTATGATTTTGACAGTCTATGTTGTATGTATGTATGCTCATGACTGTATTCCTCTCATCCAGTGTTTTTCAAACATTTTAACGACGCGACCCCTATAGTATGAATAAAAAATTCGGGACCCCCTACCTTCCATAGTTTATAATCTGTATTTTATTATATTATAATTATGAAATAAGTACCACCTTTTTTTATAATTACTCATTAATTAATTTTTGTTACTAAAAATACTTTTTTTACTTTGTTTTTTTTCTTTTACCGAAGCTTCGCTACCCCCGCGATCCCTCATAGCGACCCCTCAGGGGGTCGCGACCCACAGTTTGAAAAACACTGCTCTAATTTATTTATAATTTATTATTAATAGCATAGACAAATGTTGTTATATTTATGTCAATGTTAATAGTAAATTTATTATTTCATTTAAAATTATAATTTATTTATAAAAAATTATAATAGTAATAATTTGCAACTCTTCTTATATCCCTGACAAGCACACGTTTCCTGTAGTAAAACTACTTATAATCTATTGGTTTGATAATAACCAAGATAATAATAATTATATGTTGGTTAATATAGTTTGATGGATTTGAATGAAGTTCCTATAGATAGATAGATAGATAACTCTTTATTGTTGACACCAACAATTACATAGGTACATAATATAAGGTCGGGGAAAAAGTTTCTTCGTATTTTTTAAACAAATTCAAGACATATTTTTTTCAAGTTTAATTACATTTAATTATAATATATATGTGCCATTTTGTTCGATAACTTGTTGCCATCTTGTAGGTAGTGACATGATCCCGTTGCTGTAGAATTTTTGGGACTTCTGATCAAAAAAATGCAACAAGTAGTTTTGACAGTCCTCTCTTGATGTTAATCTAACACTACCCAAAGAATTCTGAAGAGATCGAAACAGGTGGAAATCTGAGGGTGCAAGGTCTGGGCTATATGGTGGATGCATTAACACTTCCCAACCAAGCTCTCTAAATTTTTGCTGAGTGGCCAAAGATGTGTGCGGTCTGGCGTTATCATGATGAAAGACCACACTCTTTCTGTTGATCAATTCCGGCCGTTTTTTCTCAATTTCTTGTTTGAGTCTCATCTGCTGTTGGCAGTAGAGATCCGAATCGATGGTTTTGCCCGGCGGTAAAAGCTCATAATGAACGATGCCCTGCCAATCCCACCATACACACAACATCACCTTATTACGTGTTAATCCGGGTTTCGCTACAGTCTGTGGTGCTTCACTGCCCTTTGACCATGATCTTTTGCGCACATTCTTGTCGTAGGTGATCCATTTTTCATCACCAGTGATCAATCTTTTCAAAAACGGTTCGGTTTCGTTACGTTTCAGTAGAGAATCGCAAATGAGTACACGATTCATTTGGTTTCTTTCAGTGAGCTCGTGTGGCACCCAAATATCGAGTCTTTTGTATACCCAGTTTTTTTCAAATGGGTCAAAACTGTTTTGTGGTCAATCCCCAGTTCTTCAGCTACGTCGTAACTACTAATATGCCGATCTTGGTCCACTTTTTCAGAAATGGCATCGACTTTATCCGTAACAGGGCGACCAGAGCGAGCTGCATCTTTGACATCAAAATTCCCGGACTGAAAACGCTTGAACCAACATTGTGCTACTCTTGATGACACTGCATTAGGTCCATAAACGTCACAAATTTTATTCGCGGCTTGTGTCGCATTTTTCCCTTTTTTGTTATAAAATTTCACAATATATCGAATTTGTTCGTTAGATTCACTCATTTTATCGAACAAAAAAACAATTGAAAAATGGCGGGAAATTGCTTTTTACGTTTTGTATTCCTCTTTTAAAATGTCATCTTTTTAATGGTATCAAAACCAGCCAGATACAAACAGTACAACGGATAAGATTTTTACTACAACTTTATACATACAAAATACGAAAAGACTTTTTCCCCGACCTATTATGACAAAAACAACTTAAAACTAGTGAAACAATTGGCGGCCTTATCGCTATAAGCGATTTCTTCCAGGCAACCTTAGTATGTAAAGGACATACAGAAGAGGTAAAGGACGGGGTGTGATGTAATAATGGAATAACTGGTATGTAAAGCATATACATACATTATAATAATACACTAATACCTACTGAGACAATATATTGACAGCCCGTTAGCTCAGCTGGTAGTGTACCTGCCTTCTGCGCTTGGGGGTGTGGGTTCGATTCCCACCTAGGGCAAACATTTGTGTGATGAACATTTGTGTTTGTTCTATGTCTGAGTGTTAATATCTATTTAAGTATGTACATATTTAAAAATATTTATATGTATGTATATCAGTCTCTGGCAGCCATATTACAAGCATTGCTTAGTTTCGGGTCAGATGACCGTGTGTGCAATAATGTACCAGATACCAGACCAGATACAATAATAATATACATACATAAATAAAAATATTAAATACATACATACTTAAAAATATAAAGCGAGATAATAACGATACAGTAGCTACTCCGAGATATAGTGCAGTTTCACACGACGCTTGAAGACTACCTGTGAGGGTGCCGGTCTGTAATATGATGATAGTTACGGATAGGATTACCATGTACATTTCCTATGGGATAACTGTAACTATAATCTTATAATCTAAAGTAAAGTAGAGGTGTTGTATGAGGACTTGAGAAGATATCCGAGACCATACATACCTCCGTTACATACTTCACTGTTGTTATGGGTGACTTCAACGCAAAGGTGGGCACGCGGAATGTTGATGAGTTAAGAATGGGGTCATATGGGTATGGACAGCGGAATTCGAGGGGCCAGCGGCTGGTTGACTTCATGGAGAAGGAGGAACTCTATTTGATGAACTCCTTGCAGCGACTATGCAGGAAGTAGACGTGGATGACCCCGATGGTTCGACCAAAAATGAGATTGACTTTATCACGACGGCCAAGAAGCGAATATTCAATGATGTCTCTGTGATCAGGAAGGGGAAAACCGGTAGTGATCACCGTATTGTCAGAGGCTCATTGAATATCAACAAGCTCGAGAGGTCGCGTCTGGTGAAGTCCACGCTCCGTTCTGGTCATGGTCAAATCCAAAACCCCAAAGACTTCCAACTCGAACTGCATAATCGCTTCCAGGGCCGAAAGCGGAACTATGGACGAACTACAATGGGCTGGTGGAAACTGTCCAAGCAGTGGGGTCCAAGTTTTCTAAGACCCCACGCCGGAAAAGACTCTAGCTCTAAGACAGAAGCTCTCAGATGAAACCATTAAGCTAATGAAAGACCGTTGAAAGGCCTTTTAGAAAAACTCAAGAGTCACACAACGGGCAATGGAGAGAGCTATGCTCGGAGTTTCTTTGCGCGATAAAATACGAAACGTGAATATCCGCCAAAGAACCAGAGTCATCGACATAGCTATTAAAATTTGCATATTGAAGTGGCAATAGGCAGGCCACATCGCTCGAAGAACCGATAACCGATGGGGAAGAAAGGTCCTTGAGTGAAGACCATGACTGGAAGACTCAGCGTAGGTAGGCCTCCCACTAGATGGACCGACGCCATTGTGAGAGTCGCGGGCATCCATTGGATGCAGATGACAGGATGTCGTTCAGTATGGAGGTTAAAGGGGGAGGCCTATGTTCAGCAGTGGACGTCTTCTGGCTGATGATGATGAGCTATAATCTAAACACTTAGCAACATAATAACCTAATTAATATTAAGAGAATTAATTTTTCCACTTGCTATGATACTGATACACAAGTTTTATTTTTATTTTTAATTCTTTCTTTTCGTACTTAAATATGTTAAATGTGTGAAAACCACGTCAGTTTCCATTGTAAAAATAAATCATATTGTGCGTCAACATTTTTGTCCAAATCCTAACTTGCCGGCCGTTGCAGTAATGTGCTAAATTCACTGCACGCACAAAACACGAACTAAAGACGAGAACCGTTACATATCGATATTGATGGACAACACTAATGTGTCGTACAATTATCGACTACATGTCTCTTTTCTAACTGTATACGTATTAGACCGACCCTCCCCTGACCTCAAGCCTCTGCCCGTAGAGCGCAATAAGGACAACTGCAGCTCGGATCGATTTATACCTACGAAAAGTAGACAAAACCATCATCTCGGATTCTTCTGTTTTCTCATTCAAAAATAGGCCGATTTCAATATTTTTTTCAATTAATTGTTTAAAAAAGGTTTAATCTCGGCTTCTGTCATTTTCTTTTGTTTTAGAAACTCATCAATTTTGTTTGAGATACGTCTGAACACGGTGGTAAAAATTTGTTTTTTTTTTGAGATTTTTAAAGGCTCATATTTCTTATAGTACTTAACTTACGAGAAAAAATAAATGATACAAGCCCGACCATAAAAAAGAAATATTTTATAAAAAAAAAATATAGCTCTTGCGGTATTATCCAGGGAGGAAACAGGAGAATAAGTTTGTATGGACTAAACGCTGCCTTAATTGCCCCTTAAGGTGAAACGTTTCACGTTTGGCGGGAAATTCAAATTTCAAACAGTTTTTTTGTTCTTGTTGCTAGGCCGGGTAATTATTGTAAACGATCATGATGTTTGTGAAAATTGATTATTATTCTTAACAAACTCGCGTAAAATCTCGTATCGCGTATCTCCAATGCACATTACTACTTACATTTGTCAATAAACAATTTTTTTCTGTTATAAACGGTTTATTGCCAAATGTAAGTAATACGGTGAGTAACTGATTAATAACTGTACATGACGACCAACAATTTTCGCAAACACTGTGTCATTTCACAATAATTACCAGGCCTAGCTACAAACACAAAAAAAAACTGTTTGAAATTTGAATTTCCCGCTAAACAAGAAACGTATCACCTTAGGGCCTTACTTAAAAACGTTACTCAAGTTGATCTATGTTTTAAAATGCTCTCTCAACTTCTAGTTGACGACAATCGTCACACGCGAAAACAAGACGGAGCATATTTAAGCGTAAGTCAACTTGAGTAACGTTTTTAAGTAAGGCCCGAAATTTATAATAATGGTGGATTATCATAACCCTTCGGGTACGGAACCCTAAAAATAAAAGTAGCAAAACGCACGACTGTGTGTAAGCGCCATGGTCTTGCTCCACTAAATGCGACTTTAATACAACATTTTAAGCCTTATGGTTATCTGTAGTAACAAGCAATGCTTAAAAGTGAGTAAGCCTAGCCTTAAGGCTAGGCTTAGATATTAATGTAAATAAATATAGATATAGATTACGAAGCACATACTTATGTTATGTATAATGTACGAAAAATATATTGATTGTTTTAAAAAAAAATTATTTCATTTCTCGAATTCTGGACGCTTTAAAATTTATTTAGAATTCATTCCGGACAAAATCATTTAAATAAGTAGGACTGTTACTACACAATTTAGCGTAATTCAGGACGTGCGAGCGCTACCTACTTCTATATTAACCTAGAAGTTTCCTCTCTGTCTATCGCGTAACTCTTGTCGCGTTATCTCTGTCTATCGCGCGGCACCGGCACAAGTCCGACAAGCCGGGCTAGCATGCGCACCGCAACAAAATCTTGTCGTCACCTCGTAGAGCAAGAATGTAACAAGGTGCCTAGCCTATTTGTGCTTACGGTTTCATATAGCCTGTCTCGCTTTGGAACGATAAAAAGAGTCGTCAACATTTTGTCACAGCGCGCATGCTAGCCTGGCAGACGACTACTTGTAGCTTCATACCTAAAGTGCGGAGTGCGCCAGGCCTCAGGTCTGGTAGAGGCAACTAGGTATAGGTACTAGCAGTTAGTACCTTCACAACAGAACAAGGGCCTTACGCCCAACTCTAAGCACGGGCCTAAATAAGTGCAGTTTGCAAAATCACGCGACCGCAAACCGTATCTCGGCGCGGTAAGTTTCGCGTGATTTTGAAAACTGCAACTATTCGGGCCCGCGTTTAGAGTTGGACGTAAGGCCCTAGGTCCTAAAGTAACAAATAGACGTGTGGAACAGATCGCCGCCCCTTCCAACTTACGGGAGAGAAAGAGTGAGAATAACATATTTCCCTCTCTCCTGTTGGTCAGACGGCGGTTGAGGTCAACCAAATCCACACGGAATGTAGGTAAGTATTTGTTGCACCAAAATTGATTAGTAGGATTAATTTAATACTACCTCGAAATTTCAACAGTGACCATCTGAGAATTGGCATACTCAGAAGAAAACCGGAATTATTAGAAAAACAGGCTAATCTTTATTATAATAACTAGGTAGTTTCAGAAACATGAACTAATAAACTAACAATAATAAATATAATTATTGTAGTAAAGCATATCTCCTTTGTTTGTCTGATCTGAGGGCCGCGTACCGTCACGTGTTTAGGAAAATTTTAGATGATTGCTAAAAGTTGCGCAAAAGCAATCCATATCTCGGCGCATTAAGGTTCAAACTGAATCGTTTATAACAGGTAGACTTCGGCCCCGAATGGCGAACGAGCATGTTTAAAGGTCACGTTAATGAAACATTTCTAAAAAATACAAAAATACAATGCTTTTGCACAAGTACTTACTGTATGTATATAATATAAATTTAGTTTTATGGTTTTATGAAAACATATCGAGGCTGGTCGCGGCATCCGAAGTAAAAAAATAATAATAGCGCCAAAACTGTTTTAATGATGAATTTCTAGTGTAATTCCGCTTCTACGTCGCTTCAAGTACAATAAGGAATTTGTGATAAAACAGTTTTGAAAATGGGCTTCCGCAAAGTAACGCCTGATTCAATCAACTAATAATAGCGCCATCTACTGGTTTCGTTGCGCTTCTCTTGAAATGCTGCAAAACTTGTCTGCTAATACTAGTTGAACCTTTTAGTACGCTAGCTGACTGTAGCGCTTACGGAAGTTCGAGACAACCTATAACACGATCAAATTGTAGCGCCATCTAAGTTTAATCCGTTATTTTGGCATATTTCCGATCTACGCCATAATGAACCGCTATTAATAGTCTCACTATAATTTGTCGATGGTATTTACTAGCAACTGCCTCGGTGGCTCAGTTGGTAGTGATCCTACTTTCTGTGCTTGGGGGCGTGGGTTCGATTCCCATCTAGGACAAACATTTGTGTGATGAACATTTGTGTTTGTTCTATGTCTGGGTGTTAATATCTATTTAAGTATGTATTTAAAAATATATATGTATGTATATCAGTCTCTGGCAGCCATATTACAAGCTTTGCTTAGTTTGGGGTCAGATGACCATGTGTGCAATAATGTCCCACATATTTATTATTTATTATTATTTCTCTTTATTTAAATATATTCTCGGGTCTAGCCCGGACATTTGGTGGGCATTGGTGGAGCCGAAGCCAACACCAAGAGGCTCTATTGAATATAAAATACATGCAACTATTAAATATGTATAAAAGGGAATATGAAACTATTGTACAGTAGGTATAGGATTAAAAAAGTCTGGGCTATTGAGGTGAACAACTTGTGGATGAAATAACAGATTTATAGAATGAGAAACGGCACCTGCCTTATCCTGTCTCATCTCAAAATATATTTAGGCAGGTGATGACTTGCCACCCACTGAATGGGCCCCCCATAAAGGCTGCCGTATCTTGGCACCGGAAGGGCAACATCGGCGTGGGTGGCTTAGGGTGTAGAGAGGTGTGCTGCACTTTCACTAAGAGCTACTCGCGGCGTTATGCCCTTTAACACTTCCACCCTGGAGCTTAAGTTCTTAGCTCTTGCGGTTTCCACCCCTGGACGGCCGGTTAAGGCAAGCCAGGGGTCAGGGGTCTCATTTAGCCCCATGGAATCGAGGAAGAACTCGCCCCGGCTTCGCACGGGTGCAATGTTGATACTAAATATACTACAGAATGTCTTTATATACAACGGCCCCCGGCCGGTACCGTCACAACCGCTATGTCCCTGCATTTTAAATCTGTAATATCTTCGAAAATATTCATTTAAATTACATGCCGTAATGTTTGAATGAAATCTGACATCTATCCTAAGAATAAAATCGGCTGAAAAGCGATTAATAATAAATAACAAAGCGCCAAAAGAAACTCAAACGATAAGGCGCCAAACCGTTCGCCACCTCAGACCTCACCTCAAAGAAACTTCCCCAAGGTCCTAAAACAAACTTTAAGTTAAGTAGGTCTTGCCTACCTTTATTGTCGCTATCATAAAGTTTGAGACAGTCTTTTGTGTAACTTCTCGTGAAGACCGTTTTATTATTTTGTTCGCTATTTGATTGTTATGAACCAACGACTGTTCAAAAAGGGGGAAGACTACGCATCTTCCCCATCTAAACATTTTACCCAATAAATATGGCCTAGTTCTGCTCAAACAAATCAAAATGTTGACAAGTACTTCACGTTCGATTGTGACTGAAGTCGATTAGGCCCGTGGGCCTAATTTATGCGATCCATGTCAAGGAGTTCGTCCCGTATTTTCCCACTATGTATTTTTACTTACATCGATGTTATGAACAGTATTTAAAACGTAATACCTACATATTATATGGTTGTCCTTGACGATTGTACATACATAAGAATTACCTACTCCAACTACGGTGCATGGTTGTTAATATTCTTATCGGTCTTTTTGTATTATTTTTCCAATGAATTCGTCCGTTAGATAGATAACTCCATTGTACTTATTCTATCAATGGATTTTTCACATAATAATATAATCTTCTATTGTATTTCTCTTTGATATAATTTTGATATAATGAAACGGTTGATAATGATGACATTGACAATATTACTTTGAATATTACATCAAAGAGAATTGATATAAATACTACGTAAGATTTTTTTTTTCTTTTGATGGGGGTTGGCGTCGTACCTACGTCTTTTTGTGCTTTGGCCAGTGTCGAGTATTTAAATATTTTAAATTTTTTGTAACATGTGTAGTCAATCAAGTTATACACACGGAGTGATCAAGCAAAGTAAGTCTCATGCCGCAGTAAAGTGATGAAGACTACTAGAGGTGCGTTCAGGTAACCCCTTGGTAACAAAAATATATTAATAATTACATCTTTATGTATTCAGAGTGTGAAACGACATGATTTCACTCAAATTCGCAACTAAAGCTCGACGTGCATTGCAGGAAATATGTATATCTAAGGTAAACATCGCTCCGATGTAAAGAACTTGAACTGTACTGAGTGTAATGACACGTAGGGTGTGTACACAATACGTATTTTATACGTACACGTCACGATGACGACAGCCGGCGCCCGTCTGACGGAGGCCAGCGCTGATTTTAGGACCTACATACTAGTTACCTACTTGTAGTCATAGTGCGTTAACTGATAAGCGTGAGATGTGGACTCTGATCGGCAGACCAGTCTAGCGCGGCTTATAAAACTATTTAAGCGATTATCTTTGGTTTAGGTATTTTACGCAAAATATAGTGTTTAAGGTAAAACGTTTCATGTTTGGCGGGAAATTCAAATTTCAAACAGTTTTTTTGTCCTAGTAGCTAGGCCGGGTAATTATTGTAAACGATCATGATGTTTGCGAAAATTTGATTATTATTCTTTACAAACTTGCGTAAAGTTATTTATCTCCAATGCACATTATTACATACATTTGTCAATAAACAAATTTTTGGTGTTTCTAACGGTTTATTGCCAAATGTAAGTAATATGGTGAGTTACTGATTAATAGCTGTAAGTACATGATAATGTAAAGAACAACCAACAGTTTTCGCAAACACTGTGTCATTTTACAATAATTAGGTACCTGGCTAGCTACAAGGACAAAAAAACTGTTTAAAATTTTAATTTCGCGCCAAACGTGAAACCTTTCACCTTAAGAGCCATAATTATAAAACGCATCGTTCAGTTTTATGTATTTGGATTCGTCGTTTGGACGTGATGAAAACGAAAAAAATAAAGCCTAATTTAATTGACAAGAAAAATATAAAACAAGTAAACCATAACATTGAAGGGCCAAACTTAAAAACGTTACTCAAGTTGACATACGCTTAAAATATGCTCCGTCTTGTTTTCGCGTGTGACGATTGCCGTCAGCGAGAAGTTGAGAGAGCAATTTAAAACATAGATCAACTTGAGTAACGTTTTTAAGTAAGCCCAGAAATTGTTTATTTTATGGCAGTAATTTAACGAAATCTACTCTCTAACTCCATATAGAGATTATAAAAAACTTTTTAGCTATGATTTAAGATTTTTAGATACTACCAACTTATTTTTTTTTAAATACTTATTAGATATATAGGTAATTTAACTAACCTAACAAAGTGACAAGTTTATATGTATTATTCCTTCAGCTATTTCAAAATAGAGTACCTGCACTGGAATATGATACGAATGTTGACTGAAGTTGACTTCGTAGGTATAAGATACAGATTTCAAATCATTGCACACAATTACTGGTTTGCTAGGTCATGGAATAAAAAATAGTGAATAAATGTCAAAGTTTAGATGATGTAATGTGTCTAAAGACGGTCCAAGCATTTATTTGCTCTGCCAGCCGCAAAAACATAGTAAAAAAACTTGAATGAAAGACCTAGCAAAAAAAAATTTTTGGTCTATGGAAAAACCACGAATATCACTTTCGCTAGGTTTTTGAACGTAAAAGACTGTTGTAGCAGGTGTCCAATGTACCCACAAAAAAGAGAAGTAAATAGAACGGAAATGAGAAGGAAACTCTGTCGCTAGGTATTGTGACATATATGTGATTGAACATTCTTATTTATGTCCACGCGTAGAATTCCGCGTCACAGTTGCTATGAGATTATATGGGTGCAAGTGGCTACAACAAATTTCTTACAAAAATACCTTGACAGCCGTTCTAATTTAAAGAAAAAAAAAAATCTTTTCTGTAGATGTATCTACTTCCCTGAATATGAAAATAAACAGCAACCTAATAGGTAAATGCAGTTGAGCAATAACATTGGTTCAGGGATCTCGATAAAAATTATTTACCTGGATATCTCGATAAATAAACTTTACCTAAGTATCTAATACTAATAGCATGTCTCATAGAATAAACCGGTCGGGAAAAATGTCGACTAGCAAATCCACACGGGGCTGGGTAGCGTAGCGTACATAGGTAAGTAGCTGTTATTATTTTATTCTGTGGTAGCATGCGTGCCGAGGCATAGAATACCCACTAGTTAGTACGTGTTAAGGTCCTGACTGAATGCGGGCACGCGGGTGAACGGGCAAGCCAAGCAGGTAAGCGCCTTTGGGAACCTTTCCCGCGCTGCAGCGTGTTTACGCGGCAAGGGGTCGACGACCCTTGCCGCACCACGCCGCCGCCATATTTTAGGTAATAAATAACAGAATAGAGGCACCGCAAAGCAAGGGATCGATCTACTTGACGTTTGTTTGGAACGTAGTACGATGTAAGTGCTCTGATAAGTTACGAGTATGTCCGAGCTGCAATGTATTGATTTGCCTTTATGAAGTTATAGAGGCTGGGGTATGGGGGCCATATACAAACTTGACATAACTAGGTTTGTGTAATTAGATCTTTAGGATATTATTACTCCTATTATTAAAACAATTTATTTTGCGGAATCGAAAACATCTATTTTTCACCTCTTGACAGATCTCTTATAAAACAAAAAAACAACTCTATTGAAATAAAATAATAAAGGCGACCGCGAAGGTCGCACTGGTGAAAAAGAGTTCCGCCACACCACCCCCCCACGGAGAAAGGAAGAATAAGCTGAAAAATTTATAAATAAATAAGATAATCACATATCTAAAATATTTCTAAACTTCACCCTCCTCCCGGACCGGGTGATGACAGGAGCTGGTGTAGGTGCAGGGACCAACGCAGGCGTGAAACTGCTAGCTGGAGTTGGCGCAGGCGGCACAATTGGTTCACAATTGCCAAACGCCGAATCCAAATGGGCAGGCTTAACGCGATCTATGCTAACTGTACGTTCCCTTCCATTAATATCGAGAGTGATCGTTTTGTCTCTTCGCCCGATGATACGATGAGGACCGGAATAAGGCGGCTGCAACGGCCTTCGCACTGAATCATCGCGTAGCATGGCATGCGACGCCTTAACTAAATCTTTAAATATGAAAGTCGATGGCTGGGCGTGGCGTGTAGCAAGGACAGGACGGAGAGCTTCCATATATTTGCGCAGCTCACGGACGAAATCTACAACGTCACTTGGGCTCTGCGATGTTATTGGAGGTATGACGAGTTCTCCAGGCAAGCGAAGAGTCTCTCCATAAACGAGCTCTGCAGAAGATGCCTTCAAATCTTCTTTGAGCGCCGTTCGCATCCCTAATAAAACTAACGGCAAAGCTCTTACCCATGTGTCATTATGACACATCAAAGATGCTTTAAGCTGCCGATGCATGCGTTCCACCATACCATTTGCGCAAGGATGGTAACTAGTCGTGCGCACCCGTTTGGTACCACATACATCCATTAGACGGCGAAACAACACAGATTCAAACTGCCGGCCCTGGTCGGTTGTCAAAATGTTTGGTACCCCAAAACGGGAAACCCAACCAGTTACGAATGTATCTGCTACCTCTTCTGCTGTGATTGATGACATAGGCCATACTTCAGGCCACCGTGTGTATCTATCAATCGCAGTCAGGCAATAATTGTACCCTTTCGAGTGAGGAAGTGGTCCAATAATGTCTAAATGCACCGACCTAAATCTGTTTGACGGTAATTTAAACTCTCCAAGTGGCGAATTAATATGTCGAGTTACTTTACTGAGTTGACAGCGTAAACAAGTTCGAGCCCATTCACGGCAATTTGCGTTTACTTGAGGCCATACATAACGCTCAGTTACCAAGCGAGTGGTTGCCCGCGCGCCAGGGTGACTGAGGTTGTGACACCTGTCGAATGCAGCTCGACGGAATGCTGGTGTCAGGTATGGACGTGGTCGCTCAGTTGAAGTATCACAAATTACTGTGATATTTGTGCCAGGGATGAGGATGGGTTCGAGCTTCAAAGACGAATTCCCACGCATACTAGCTAGCTCCTCATCCGATTCTTGCGATAACGCGAGTGCAGCAAAATCCTCTTCAAGAGAAATAGACTCAACGCGCGACATGGCATCAGCTACGATGTTATCAACCCCTTTAATATACACTACATCAGTAGTAAACTGGCTGATGAAAGACAGCTGGTTTAATTGGATAGGCGGCAATTTCTCACGTCGTTGTACAAAAGCGTATATTAGCGGCTTATGGTCAGTGTAGATAGTGACGTGTTGTACCTCCAACAGGTGCCTGAAGTGTTGAACACTCTCGTACACCGCAAGGAGTTCCCGATAGTACGCCGGCCACTGAGCCTGTTTAGCAGTCAGCTTTTTACTAAAATAGGCTAGTGGCTGCCAATCATCATTATCGACGCGCTGTTGTAGGCAAGAACCAACGTGCGTTCCTGAAGCGTCAGTAAACAACCCAACCTCAGCACTGTTATTTGGGTGTGCTAAAATTGTAGCGGACGTCAAGCTTTTCTTGCATTCTTCAAAGCACTTTTCTAGCTCAGGAGTCCACACAAAAGGTTTATTGCCTTTGCCTTGAATAGCAGTGATTGCTTCAATTAACGGCGCTTGGTACTTAGCCGTACTTGGCAAAAACCGGCGGTAGTAATTGACCATGCCTATGAATCTGCGCATACCCTGAACTGTCTTTGGGGGCGGGTAATCCACCAGAGAACGAATTCTGTCCTCAGGAGGACGCGTGCCCGCAGCATTGACTCGATGCCCAAGGAAAGATACTTCTGCGGCACCAAATACGGACTTGGCTGTATTAATCACAACGCCATAGTCGAGCAATCGCTGGAACAAGATTTCCAGATGCTGCGCATGCGCTATTTGGTCTTTTGAGTAAACCAAAATGTCATCAACATAGACATAGCAAAAATCTAAGCCACGGACTACTTCATCGATAAATCTCTGAAAAGTCTGCCCAGCATTACGCAAACCAAAAGTCATATACAGAAATTCATATAATCCAAATGGAGTAGTTATCGCTGTCTTGCACACGTCGCCTGGATTCACCGGTATCTGTTGATAGGCCTTGACCAAGTCTATAGTACTAAAAACGGTACAGCCAGACAAGTTGTGCGCATAATCACCTATGTATCGGACAGGGTAGCGATCAGGAATCGTTCGGGCGTTTAATGCACGATAATCACCGCAAGGACGCCACGTTGAGTCCTTTTTAGGTGCGAGATGCAGAGGCGATGACCAAGAGCTATCAGATGGTCGGCAAGTACCAGCTCGGACCATATCTTCGAACTCTTTCTTTGCAATGCCCAGTTTTAATGGTGCCAACCGACGCGGTCTAGATGTCACAGGGGGACCGTCGGTAGTGTTTATATAATGTACGGTGCTGTGTTTAATAATTCTAGGTGCACCAGGTGGTCGCGTTATACTTGGGTATTTCTCCAAGATCGCTGTGAATGGCGAGTCAGGAAGAGATACTACCTTCACACTTTGCTGTTCCGCGGTATAAAGGTCCGCGGACGAAATAAGCCCAGTTTTACTATCGCACAGCTTACCTTTTGAGCAATCGGGTAAAAGCTGGTAATGCGACAAAAAATCTACGCCAATAATACCACTTTCCACATCCGCCACGACAAAGTTCCAGGTGAAATCCCGTCGTAGCCCTAAATTTAAGTTCAACTGTACCAGTCCATATGTGATAATCTTACTGCCATTAGCTGCAACTAAACTATATGATAATGGCTGAAGCGTACGTCCTTTTATAAAGCTACGAGGAACGCAACAAATATCCGAACCAGTGTCCACCAAAAATTTCCGGTTGGATCTCCGGTCGGTCACGAAAAGGCGGCGACTAGCTGGCGAGCAACTGGATGTCGCCTTTAACAGTTGCTGTTTTGGTTTCCCTGATCACTAGGCGGGGAACCGGACCACTTACATGGAGGCACACATTTAAGTGCTTTTGTCGCAAAACGGTCATGATAAAAGCACAAATCATAGTTACGTGAACGTGATCGGCTGCGACTACGATTACGGTTACGATTGAAGTCACGACCACGCGTACCAACATGCGAGCTGTAACCAGCAGAGGAAAGTGACGCTACTAAACGGGTCAATTCATCAACTTTTTTAGTCAGCTCCTGTACAAGATCAGTATTCGAGTTAGGCGAAACCGTACATACCTCCAATGAAGTTGATTGAGCGTTAATTTCAGCCAAATTGTCCGCTAGTTCGCTTAGCTCAGCCAACGATTCTAATCGTTGAGCAGCCAAGACAGTTTGAAGATATCGTGGCAACCTGCTCATCCAAATTGTCTTCAGAATATCCTCCGGAAATGCTGCACCGGCTAATGATCTCAGATGACGCAGAAAAAACGACGGCTTTTGATCGCCGATCTGCTCCTTCTCTAGAAGACGGCGTATTTTCTGCTCCCGAGAATCTGAGAACCTAGATATTATTGCGTTGCGCAATTTCGTGTAGGGTTGCTCCCTCGGAGGTTGGATTATGAAATCCTCTACTTCGCGAGTACAATTGGTATCGAGGTGCGCAACTGCGTAATTAAACTTTGTGATTTCTTGGCTAATATTATTGATGGAAAATTGCGCCTCTAAACTCGCAAACCATAGGGCCGGGCGATCTCTACAAAATGGAGGGGTACGTATAGATACTCTGTTAATCATTACCTTCTCCGTACCGCCTGTGCCAGATCTGCTGTCACTGCTTGACATTTCACGTCCACCCGTACCCGCGGAAGCTGGTTTGAAGTCTTCCTGCTCACTGTCACTCATGACGTGTGCTGTCATGAAAAACCATGCTAAGAGAAAAACAAAATTCAAAAACAAAAACTGAAAACAAAAGAAACGTGGGAGTGTGGTGTGCGCGAATGCCCTACAAAAAACATTGGTACAAAAATATCTTAAAAATATGTACAAAAATTCACCAAAATAAAATAAAATTAAATACACACACAAAAACACACAACAATATAAATCACACTTAGTCTTTTTAGTCCACACTGGTTCTTCCAAAAGATACTTCGACTTTAGTCTTGACGCGCTCCATGCGATTGTTGCCAGCAGTCAGCAGCACAGCTCTCGTAGTCGAATTCACCACTTCTTTTTCTACGTTTTCGTATTCTCGTCGACGAACAATCAGACGACCGTGGTCGCTTCACTCGTACCACCAAAGAAAGTACTCGTACCTATTTGCGTACCTTTGCTCTTCTTGTGTTCGAATCGTCTTAATTTATGTTGTGTTCGTATCGGGGTCACCAATTTAGGATATTATTACTCCTATTATTAAAACAATTTATTTTGCGGAATCGAAAACATCTATTTTTCACCTCTTGACAGATCTCTTATAAAACAAAAAAACAACTCTATTGAAATAAAATAATAAAGGCGACCGCGAAGGTCGCACTGGTG
Organism: Agriopis leucophaearia; assembly: GCA_949125355.1. Classification (NCBI taxonomy): domain Eukaryota; kingdom Metazoa; phylum Arthropoda; class Insecta; order Lepidoptera; family Geometridae; genus Agriopis; species Agriopis leucophaearia. Next base: position 14,412,840 of record OX421262.1, read on the forward strand.
AAAAAGAGTTCCGCCACAGATCTGCAGTTTTTGACTTATTTCAAGGACTTTCTAGGGTAGTAACGTTTAAGGTACGGTACTTAGTAGGTAGGTACTAGGTACCTACTTTATTGGTTGTGGTAGCGCTAGTACCTCACACGATTAGGCGTTCTTTCTGACGGATGTTTCTGGGCCCGCCAGTCTGCTGTCTCATCGACTGGGTCAGACGCGGTTGTTAAACAAAAGAATAATCATTCAATAGTCGCATGTAGGTCTGTGTGAGCTGTGACCGCGGACCGCGTCTGCGCTGCGCGTGTCTGGAAGCTGTGGAAGCAAGCGACTACGAGCTAACATCTAGACGGCGTTGCACTAATACGGCGGCTACACTATCGGGATTCGGCAAACATTTGCACAGTCGCGACAAGTCTGTTAGGTATGCCTAGTTCGTGATATTGTGATGTAGGTAGGTATTCGAACGAACAAACCTGTACGTAAACAGAACGAGATGGCACGCGATCGCGATTACAATCCGAATCACGAACGGACATCCATGATAAGGCGATGTTTGATGTTTTGTTAGTTTAGTTGGCGCAGGAGACATCTAGTCCTTGGTCTAAAATCCAATAACATAATATCTTCCTAGCCGTCATAATCGTGAATGACCGGCTCTACCTAGGTACGTCTTCATTCACGAATTCTGGCATTATTCTTGTGAAAAATTCATTTAGTAAACGGTTAATAAAAGTCACTCAAAAATAATGCAACTAAAAATATTAGAATATCACATAGGTAGGTAGGTACATCACATTAAAAAGTTAATTCAAGGCCAAGCGCACGGCGCAGTAAAATGTTGTTTTTGGAACGAAATTATTGTTTTGATAAGACTTCAAGGTAGAGATAGGTAGGTTTCCAGTGCGACCCGCCTTATCGATAACACGTTTCACGTCTATTGTTTTATTCCTTTATTTACTTGGGTAGTCCATGTTTTTATTTATTGTCAAGCTGGCCCCATGCTGCATTGATGTACCTATGTATTACGTAGGTACAAAGGGGGGTCTTTGCTTTTCTTATTTTTAATGACATGGGGGGTGATGGTGATTACGTCAGCAATATTTATTACGTAAAATACTTTTTCTATTTTTTCTGCAAAATTTTGAAGATTCTAATTTGAACAAAAATATGACCTGGCAAGATGGCAACCCTACTTGTCTATGCTCGAAAGAGAGAAGCATGTTTTGAGAATCCCACAGATCTACTACTTATCTGTGGAGAATCCCAAAAACATTTATATTGACAGAAAGGAGATAACTTAGAAAGCGATATACCTACCTACCTATACCTACTCTGATCTATGTTAAAAAAAAACCGAAGTAGGTAGGGCAATTACCTATTGTAACCAAATTTTTAAATAGAAGAAATAAATTAATAGGTACTTATAGTTTATTAAAATAAGTATAAACAGGTCAGTACCTACAACATGCCTACTGTTCTAGGTCCGTGGAAAGGTTCAGCTGACTGCTGGAAGAAATTATAGAAACTAACTAGGTAGGTAGGTACCTATTTACAGGAAGTTTATCTTATTGCAACTAGTCTGGGCCACTGAACGAGGTTGATCTACAATTATACAGAGCAGAACTACAGGCAGGATAATGTTAGGTAACTAGACAAGCAGAAGAAAAGAGCAAGGAATGCGCACCATGTAGATAAGTGTAGATACCTACCTATAATTGTTGTGTGGGATACACGAGACGAGATTGTAGCTTACACAATCCTAGCACAAAAATAAAATAAGTGCCTGTGTAGCCAGTTAGCCACCCAGTCGGCAATGTCTGGCATAATATAGGCAAACGCGGAGACAGGCGCATTTCGTTTGCTCGAAACGGCGCGTCGCGGGCGCGACGCACACGGCGGGCGCGCGAAGGGCCGCGCGGCTTGTTTACACCAAACCACACCACGTGGTGAGCTCCGATCATCCATACCTACGAGTACACGCCCGTCACGTGTTTCCATTCACTACACCTGTGCTCTACCTGAAACGCGAACTCCACTCGACCGGATTAGCCTAGCCGTAATCAGATTGAAAACAAATACGGAACGGTACCCGAGCTCGGCGCCTGCCGTGGCTGTCTGCTCCTCACGATCCACAATTTAGTATACGATAAATCCAAGTACACGGATGAGTTATCTCGCACTGACACAGATCACTGCCACTGGCTTTTTTTAATGCAGCAAAAATAACAACAACACTTGTAAACACTGCACGCGATAGAGAGCGAACAACACATAGACAAGTTATCACGGACAACGCGCGCGAACGACTGCGGGCGGGCGCGGCGCGACGCGGCACGGTGCGGCGCGGGGCTGCCGTGCGTCGACCCAGCAGTGGAATGCGGCTCGCCCGTTCTCGCTCACTCGCGTCTCGCGTGCTTATTTTTTTGGTTGTTGGATTGGACCGGCCGGGCCGTAGGGCCCGCCAGGGACGGGGCCGATTGGCTTCTAATGCGGAACCCTATCGGCTTCCACCACCTAAACCACCATGGATGTTAGCAATACAGACCTAGCGTCTGCTATAAGCTATAACCTAACCGGATAGGCTCCAAACTGCTCCTTCATGCACCTGTGCCGCATTGCAGCTTTGTCGCACGAGAGAATAAAGCGAAAGTGTGCCAAGATGACCAAGGAAGGCAAGTTATCAAGGAAATAGATATTTATTTAGCCTTCTTACTCTAGGAATCTATTGTTTAGTTTAGATACCTTATAAAGCTATATAGGTACTCAATGTTGTTACATGCATAATGTGCGTTCCTACTCAACTTCGTAACGGCTGCACGGGTGTAAATGAAATTTGTTATAATAATAATATTATATTAATAACGCTGCCCCGCTGGATGCAGCAGGCCGCTTCCAACTGGCCCTTTTGGAGATCGATGGTGGAGGCTTATGTCCAGCAGGTGGACTTCCTATGGCTGATTGCTAAAGCTATGTTTTATCTTATATGTTTGGCTCTTGTCCAGCCCTTCCGGCCGATATAGTTTTAATGTTTTTAGGGTTCCGTGCCCAAAGGGTAAAAATGGGATCCTATTACTGCGCCTACGCTGTCTGTCTGTCCGTCTGTCCGCCATATCTTTCCAGCCGTAATAGATAACCTGTTAGTTTACAGAATAGGTAAGTATGTACTTATGTAGGGATGTCGTGTTACGGCGGATTACGTAAGAAAGAATAATGAAGTCAAAACGTAAAAACTAAAGGGCACTATCACTATCTCTTCTCTACATAGTATAAATTAAAGTCACTTTCCGTGTCTGTCTGTATATCCGCTAAATCCTCATAAACCACGCAACGGATTTTGATGCGGTTTTCACCATCAGTTAGATAATTTTTCACGGAAGGTTTATATATGTTACAAGTGGATCACATTAAAAACCGACTTCAAAAATACATATAAAACGTAATATGTGCCTATAAAATTTGAGGATTACCCTGGGATCCCATCATCAGATCCTGACTTGGTGACAATGGGACCAAACTGGAAGTATACCTAACAAAAAAAAAAACTGAATTCAGTCAACAGTTGAATGAGAAATCGGTGTCCTTATTTTTTTTATAGAGTGGAACATAGAACCGTCCTTCTTTTTTTGAAGTCGGTTAAAAATTTATAGACGTGCCAAGCCCGGGCAGGTCGCTAGTACATAATAATAACGCTTGATATTATAACTGCGAGAATTTGTATGTAAGTGGGTAGGTAAGTGATAAGTGTGTATTGTTTGTCCGTAACAGCGGAACGAATTGGAATATAATATATATATATATATATATATTTAAATTTATTATCATAATTAACAACCCGACTTTTTAAAACCGGAAACATTCATGGCTCCTGTAGGATAGAGCGGGTGAAACCGGGAGGCGCTGCTAGTATATACTAAATAAAATTTAAATGAAAATAAACTATACTTCTGCCACTTAATAAAGAGGTACAGAAGTCCGGCTCCATACATTGAACGTTAAAGATGGCGTAACATATCATCGGTATGTTACGCCAGTAGTTAACTATACTCCACACTCACATTTTGATCCAAACAGTCACAAAACCCATAGAAATCACTTATTTTATCATCATAGATATTGTAATTTGATCACGCAGCATTCTTATTCATACATGTACCAAGACTACCGCTATATCACCTCAAACATATAACTAATAAGTAGTCCATTTCTTTCCCATTTGGGATTCAGATATAATCGCCGTCTCGCTTGATCAATGACGGTTGCCGAGTATTGATGATGTTGTAGGAATCGAACTCACATTATAGAAGCCGTAAATGAATAAAATACGGTTGGTTTAGGTAAAATAGTTTTGTTTCGATATATAAACACTTAAACAGTATATAGCTATGTTTATATATGAAAAAAACTGCGGACGTTTTTGATAATAGTTTTCTACGCGTTGTGCGTTCTACGTATAATTTTTCGAAGGCCGCAATCGACGAAAGTACATTTCGATAACCAATTTGTTTACCCCTTCATATGATATAAATACATAAATATATATTCTAATTTAGAAATACATGTGTTTTAAAGCAACATAATATACCTAATAAATTGCTTTTATTTAAAACTCCCAAATCTAAACTTTTCACAGAACATGATATAGTTACTTTGCCACTACAGTTGCGCGTAGGTTTTTAAAATCAAGATCACCGGAAGTCGGCCTTCTGTACCTGTTTATTTTGTGCTTCTACTGTACTGTAACAGAACCAATGCCAATGTTTGTGATTGAGAAGTAGGTATCGACTTTTTGTTGACTTAAAAATGTTATCAGCACGTTATGAATGGTCAACGGTCAACGGAAATCTGTCCAACATCATTATCGGTCGAATGGATGCTTCGCTTCGGGCAATCTATAAAAATATGTCCGATTACAGATTAGGTAAGTACCTACCTACTTATAAAATTACTAATAAAACGAAATTCAGAAAGAGTTGAAGGACCGACCACCTAGCTAGTGTATTGTCTTGTCATTCAGTGTGGTAAAGTCGCCAGCGTGCTGGGTTGGGTACGCTGACAACTGGTAGTGGGCTTGAGCATTTGAATTGTCTTGAGATCTTCATCGTTCTATGGGCAATCCAACTGTATATAAATACATATTTTTTTATTGAAAGATACGCTTGCGCTTGTCCTCCAATAAATTGGATAATAGGTATAGTGTTCATGTGTTTACTGTTAGATTGTCAGTTAGGTTGTATTTTGTTTAGTAAATAATGACAAATTGGTTACGTATCACAATAACTACCTATTTTCACAATAACGGCAAACATAATTATGCTATTAAAAACTATAGTTTACATTACTCTATTTAAAACGTAAGTTAAAAACCATACCTATACCTATACTTAGCACAAATAAGACCTCAAAATATCTTGGCCTTAGATGAAACTTTGTAAGAAGTTTGGCGCAAGTTTCTATTTAATATTCGGGCTTTTTTTTACGCTTTGTAGGTAGGTTTATCTGTTTTGCCAAAATAAATATAACAATCATTATTTCACGTGGGCATAGCTATTGGCGTGCATCAGAGAACTCACAGCGTGCAAAAGTTATTATTACAACCTAAACCACAGAATACATATAGTACAAAGTAAAGCCATGTAATTGTAGTCATGCATGCATGCATAGTTTAGAAATTGGTCGTTATGGAAAAATTCGCCTGGCTCGAGAAAAAAATTAATGACACGCCACAAGAACAAAAAAACTGTTTGAAATTTGAATTTCCCGCCAAAGTGAAACGTTTCACCTTAATGTTGCCTATATACCTAGTTACCTACCTACGTTGAAATCCATGTTATATTTTTTGTGTTTTTCTTAAAATAGAAAGCATAATTTATAATGCTGGGAATTAAAACTGCATTTCTATCTACTTACTTAATTTGTAAGTGTATAAATAAATATATTACTTGTCTATTATCCGAACACACACTATGGTTCTCGTTAGATTGTTTTCGTTCGGATACACGTTGCAATCTTGTTCTATCTCTTTCTAACTGTCTGTCAATGTTCAATTTTATTCCGTTAATAAGCATAGAGTGCAGTAATTTAGTTATGTATCGTGATTTGATGTGAGTCGGTACTTATTTTTTTAATGCCATAGGTGACAAGAAAGCTGACGCGTCGCCTGATGGTAAGCGATCACAGTCGCCTATGGATACCTGCAACACCAGGGGCATCACAGATACGTTGCCGACTCTTAAAGACTCCATTAACAGCCCTTTTGAAAAACCCCATATATTCACTCAGAAATGCCTAGAGGGAGAGCTCATTCCAAATGTAGGCAAAAAAGATCGCGTAAAACGCACAATGTGCGATTTCCACATTCGAATCTGAATCTGAATCTACTTTTTTTCTCCCAACTTCTGGAAAAATGGTCCAATTTAATTTGCTCTATCAGTTCGTAAGTTCGTACAAGTTTTATTCATGCACGCGGCTTTTTTCTACTTGATGGTAGACTCCTATACATTTTCAGCATAGTAGAAATTCTATACTTACCACCTACACCAGACACATTGAGACACGGGACTTGTATTAGTACAGCGGCCTGCAAAACAAGCATTTATGGATAAACCTGAAAATGTGGACCGCGAAGCGAAGCCGAGGCCAGCATACGCTCAGATGCCGCCAAAGCTTGTATAGTAAAAAGAACAGATAGATATAAGGGCCATATTATGTATATTGCATACATACTCATCATATCTAGCATCTAAGAAAGATGCACACATCAAATACGAATAATAAGAATTGTATTTATGTACCTACTTCAGCGCCTCGCACTAAACATGGCCGAAAGCGCGATAAGAGACATAATTTGCGTTCATTGATAAATGCTGCTTGCGTAAACATTGTTTTTTAAGGTGATAATAAATCAGACCAGTGGCGCCCGCGTATAATTTATTATGAAAAAAATATGGTCAAGTGCTAGTCGAACTCGCGAATCGAGGGTCCCACCACACAGTATAAATTTACGTTTGGTTTTGGTAAATAACTAACCTAACACATAGGTATTTACCAAAACAAACATGTTTTCTGTAATTCTGTCATGTTTCATGCACTGTTCTAAGAAGTTTGGACGGACGGAAATTTAGTTTAGGTACATCCTGGATTAGCACATGGGATATGTACCTACTACCTAGGTACTTTTTATCCCGGAATATAGGTAAGGAGAGGTATATTGATGATATAACTAAATTGGTGATATTTTTTAAACAGAACCACACAGTTCCCTATGCACACATATTCATGAAACAGCGCTAGCTAGTTTGTTACGAGTGTAAGGAAGATAAATATATATCACGCGCCAGCGGAGCGCGTTCTTGCGTTTAGTTAACAAACTGTTTTGACAGTTGCGCCTCAGTGGCGCCATTTTTTTGTGAATGTGGGTAGCGGTTACATATTTGGTTAAAATTAATTAGATTAATTGCTGTATCTGTTTTCTAACTTTTTAAAACCCTTCTATAAACTAAAGACTAATAAAAAAAGCTGTATTGAAGTCGTGAATCAATTAAGGTAAGTTTTTATTCCTTAAATTGTGACCGTTCTTTCTTAGTGTTTTGTCAACATTTTTCGATACCTTTTTGAGAGATTAACTTTATATCTGTTTTGCTCTTGTATTAAGAATAACCTAGTGAAGTCTAATATAGCGTTTAAAAGGTATTGTTTTGAGGAATTCGTGAGTGTAGGTATTTAATTTTTTAATAGTGTTTTTTTTATCACCAAATTACTTATTATAGGTTTTTTTTATCACCAAATTACCTATAATAGGTTTTTCGATATCACCAAATAACCCTTTTTCATTTTCACATCTAGATTCGTCATGGAAAAAGAGGGTAAATACAGGAAATATGATCACCAGCATTTTGAAAAAGCTGTCAGTTTAGTAAGTGATGAAGGGAAGACAATTTATAAAGCTGCTAAGGAAGCACACGTCCCATGGAGCACTTTAAAGCGTTATCTAGAGAAGGAAAAGGATTCTGTAAAAAAATTGGGAGGCCTTATGCACTGCCCTGTGAATTAGAGTTAAGGCTTGACAATTATATTATAGAAATCCAGGAATTGGGTTTTGGGCTAACCGTTTATCAAATAATAAAATCTGCTTATGATCTTGCTGAAGCGGCTGGTCGGGAGAACTTCTTGCCATCAGCGAATCGCATTGGAAGCAAATGGTGGTGGAATTGCTTTAAGAGTAGGAGTTAGTAGAGCTGTGATAGTTGTATAGAATAATATTTCTAAAAATCTGATTATAATGTACGATTTTCATAATATCACCAAATTTCCTTACTACTATCACCAATCTACCAGACTGTGTCGCCAATTTACCTAACATTATTTGTGTAATCATTTGACATTTAAAAAATAAATAAATAATTTTTTGTTAAGTTAACTCTCCTAGATATTTAGGTACTTCAAGTAATAAGTAATCTAATAAACCAAAAGTGATTTATGCTTCGTTGTCGAATACCTACATAATTAGTATCTTTCATTTATATCACCAACATACCTTCCCTTACCCTATATCGATTTCTGTTCGATAGTTTTCAGAAACAAAACGCGCTGAAACATTATCTCCCTGATCAAAGGTAAGGACCGGCGCTGGTCGTGGACTCGTGGCCATAGACTTACAAACACATGGAGTTTAGGTTGGCGACATAGCATGTCATGATGAAACGCCCCGCGCTAATGTGGCTGGACGGTTCGGCGCGCAGTTGACCCCAATCGCCCTCAATCGAAGGACTGATTGTTTGTCCAATCATCGCCGATATTATCTTGATAAATAACACATACCTACTGGTTCCATGCTGCTATTATACCTATGTGTTATGATTAGGGTGCTTTTCCACCAGAGATTTGCTACGCTGTGTAGCTGCTACGGATATGTCAACCACCAATAAGAAACCTTTATTTTCATAGCTTAGCTTAGCACTGGTGGAATCGCGTTCAAAGAAGCTATGTTTTTTATACAGAGGGATGCGTGCTAAGAATGTGAGCTACGGATGGAGACTGCAGACGTGAGCTATGGATGCGAGTAGGGTAGTTATGTGTGTAAAGAATAGTGCACGAGTCGCGCATCTTCATAGCACATCTCACCTGGTCCGCTATACCTTTTAGCATTAGTGGAAACGGTGTAGCTTAGCTGTACCTCGATCACAGCTTAGCTGCATACATAGCACATCTCTGGTGAAGAAGCACCCTTGGGCGCTGCGATAAGTCAAGCTAGCAACCTTTGGCCACTGCCAGAGGTTCTACAAACTGAGGAATGCTGGTTGCAGTCAGCAGTGTTTGTCTCAGCTTCAATGTAGTTCAGTTTCTAGAGTTATAAAGCTACCTACATGGATAATAGTAGTAATCTCAGATCAGACAAACAAGGGAGATATGCCTCAGTACGTTATAGTTCGTGTTGAAATGTTTCCGTGTTTCACCTATTTTTTTCAGTATACCGCTTAAGGGAAAAACTTGAGTAACCTACCTACTCATTTTTCAGGCCAAAAATAAAAAAACTTGCAGTGACACCCATTAACTTAATGAATTGTCTACATGCAAAAAATATAGGCGGCAAGGTTGTCTGCAGGGTGACACCGACCAACGAAATCCTCGGAGACATTTATTTATAACTAGCTGCGCCCCGCGGTTTCAACCGCGTGGTGATGAATATCGGTGATGATGATGAAAAGTAGCCTATGTTTTAATCCAGGACATAAGCAATATATATTCCAAATTTCATCCAAATCCATCTAGCCGTTTCTGCGTTATTGAGTACCTAACAAACGTCCATCCATACATCCATCCAAACTTTCACATACATAATTATATGGTACTAGCTGCGCCCCGCGGTTTCACCCGCGTGGTGATGAAAATCGGTGATGATGATGATGAAAAGTAGCCTATGTGTTAATAGGACATAAGTAATGTACTCGTATATTCCAAAGACCATCCAAATCCATCCAGTCGTTTCTGCGTGATTGAGTAACAAACATCCATCCATACATCCATCCATCCAAACTTTCACATATATGATATTAGTGAGATAAGATTAAAATATAAATTGCCATAACTGGGCATAAATCTATTGATGTAACGCAACCATCGATATAATAGAGGGCTACTACACGACTATTCTAAATCGATGAACGCAACCGAATTTGACGTATCAACTCTTAAGGAAATATATTTCTGTTGCTGGTCCCTGCAGTAATGTACTTACTATATTTTCGCTTTCAAATTATAAGTAAATACCTGTACCTAAGTTAGAACCCAGAGCTATAAGAACAATAACAACATGAACAAAGCGGGGGCGTCAATATACATACATAGGTAGGTACGTCTCATATTAAAGTTGTTATTGCTAATTGACCTGCTTAAGGTGTCACAGCCACCTCTTAGCAGCCCCGCGATATTGCAGACAATGTGAAAATCATTGATCTAATTAGTTTAGAGCCTGTGCAACGTCTGTTCTTGTCGCAATATTTTGATGTGACAAGTACGGGAGAAAAATAAACTGATGGCCTCAGCGGCGACCCTATAGCCTGCGAGATTGTCTTTCGGTGCGCTTCATTTCTGAAAACTTTCGTACAGGAAGGAACAGTGGCGGATTTGCTCTAAGGCCCAGTAGCTCTGAGCCTAGGGCGGCCAATCGTGACAAAAAATTCACTGATGATAACAAGAAATACACACGCCGTTTGAAACGCTTCATGTTGGAGCTCGATGATAAGATCTTTGGGGAGAGACATTCCACACCTTGTAAGTTCGCAGGAGCGGAAATATCCGACGGATTTTCAGCTTTGCAAGATGTGGGGGTGAGCTTTCTGACGGTGTCGAGGAGTGCAGTAGTGGAAGTCTGACAAAGGAATGAGATCAAAAAGTTATTCAGAAAGTTTCCTGAAAAACAAGCGATAGAAAATGCATATGCAAAGTTTCGGAGGCTAAGTGGGTCCAGCTTGTTAGTGAGCTTGGGATCGTCAACAATTCTAGTGGATCGCCGCAGTAGCGAGTCAAGAGGCTACAGCTGGTATTACGATGCGCCATTCCAGAGGTCGGCGCAATACTCCATATGTGGCCGCCCTTCCATCCATGGAGTCCATATCTCTACATCTTTGGACGCCATTTTATGAAAGATGCTATCTGATATCCACTGGCCTGGTTACCCAGTAGCCTATCATGGATGCAGGCGAGCAAAACTGTGTCAAATCAAGCCGGCAATGACGTAAAGGGGGCTTGAGAGAAACATGCAAAAAACTTTACTATGTGAAAGCGCCATACCAAAGTTTTCTTTACAATCAAAAACCCAGTTTCATCAAGAAAATAACGTAAGTATAAATTTAGATCGTTTAACAAACGATTTATCCTCTTAATAACAAATGAGGAGTAGGTAGGTACTTATAGCCTCGAAAGAGAAAAAGACATGACGGATTAACTATTTCGGTGTTTACTCTACGTTTAAGGTACTTAACGTACATCAAGACTTACTTCTTACATTCAATTAGGCGACAGTGTTGAAGTTGTTCCCGCGGACCAACTAAGTTGTGTTTTAGGTAGGTACATATTTAGGTACTTCCATTTTTTTTACCCCGTAACACGTCTCGTCTTCACCTACCATTAGGCAGCGTAAGCTTGTTTGGCACCTAAGCTTGATTAATATATATCCCGCCCGTCTATGCATATACTCGTAAGCATGTCCAATTGTCCATGCACCTAAAGCATTAAAAAACCAACCTTACCAGTCTAATTACATAGTATTTTTCTGAAGATCAATTCACCATGTGGTGTAATGATGCGGTTCATACTTTTATGAACGTAGATTATGAGGTCGTGCACAGAATGTCACTGTCTGGAGGAATAATACGAACTTGCAAGTGTTCACTTCATTTTCATACAAACCTTTCCGATTATAATGCCAGACGCAAATCGAAATATATTAAGCTAATCGTGTTAGCACAGTAAAACGACACGAAACCTTAGTGTACCTATTTATACCTAATATATATCGCAATGCACGAAACATAATTTAGAAATGTTTGTGAGGAGGACGTGACATTGGATATTTAAATGTTGCAAGCTTAGATCAGATAAACAAGGGAGATATGGGGGTATCGTGGCGGGTGCAATCGCATCTAGCTTAAATCAGACTTGATGTAGAACTGGTAGAACCCACCATGGGTACAATATGGGTACCTACATATCCTAGCTTTGTCTTAGCGCGGATAAAAACGGTGCAAAGATAATTTGTCTACTGCCCGTGCTATGCCTGCTGGCTGGCTAGGAATAGAAAAAGTGGCTCTGAGAACCCGCTTGGAATGACGATGATGAAAAATTCAGCGTTAAGCTGATGATAATGTTACTGTGATGTAGCGCTGAGTAAGCATTACAAACTAAATGCGGTGCAACGTGGCGTGGCGTCTGAAAACTAAACCAACTCTATTGTTATTTATGAATCATCATCAGCAGCAGCCAGGAGACGTCCACTGCTGAACATAGGCCTCCCACTTTAACCTCCACACTGAACGACATCCTGCCATCTGCACTGGATGCCCGCGACTCTCACAATGTCGTCGGTCCATCTACTGGGAGGCCTACCTACGCTGCGTCTTCCGGTTCGCGGTCTCCACTCAAAAATGCAGTCTGCGAATTATTTATATCTTAAAAGTAGACAGATTTATTTAAAAAACTGTATTGTGGCTGTTCTCGATGAAGTAAGAATAGAAGTGAAGGTCTCGTTTTTAAGCGAGCGAGTTGCGAGTAGAGAGCATTGTGGATGGCAAATCTGTCTATTTCTACCTACACGTGAAATATTTTCGATTGTGTTCCTTGCACACTGCACTATCGCTATATGAGCGCTAGAAAATATTTTTCTAAAGCCACATTTGCAGTAAATTATTATTGTTATGTAGGTACAATATTAGCTAAAAATCACATTACTTGTAAGTGACGGCACTGCAGTTGGCACAAGAGTTCGTTGAATGGGTCTCGAGGACGCGTCGTGCCGCCGTGATCTGGATAATACGATCATGATATTTATATAAGTGTCTAATTGTTTTCGTCACCTATGGACATTGGTCTGAAATAAATTATTATTATTATTTCAAATCACTGTACGACCTTTTCTGTGACATGGTATTTAATGTGTTCATAATTTGAACAATCCTCTCCTTCGAAAATTGGACTTCCTCGACTGTTGTTTCAGTGATGGCCATAGGTGATGGCTTGGTGATGGCCAATAGTTTTTGTCTCCTCTGATTATTTTGAAACTACGTACAATTTTCTATGTGCAAAGAGGTTTGACTACGATTTTCTGTCTAGTCGGTTATTTACGTTTAAACTGGCTATTGCCGCGTGTTTTATATAAACTTTTAACCCTTTTTTGCCCCCTTTCGCAAAATACTTTCAAGTGGATCTACCATAAGAGAGATAGTGGAGGTACCATAAGGACACCTCACAACATAAAGAACGTCGTAGAACGTCATAAGGAATCTACCTGCTAACTAAATTAAAGCTTCGTAGTTCAAGTAATTTTCTAGAATTCGTGATGAGTCAGCCAGTGAATGAGAGAGATATTTTATATGCAAAGTCATCATAATCACGCATGCTGCATATCCCATACATACATACACATTACACACGCTGACACACGCACTCATGCACACACATACCTACACATTCACTTGCTAGGATAAATGAGGACGCCTCCAATTTTTTTTATTGTTTTTTGTTTAAACTGGTCTCCATAATACGGGCCTTTGAGCCTAGTGTGGGACCGCAGGAATGTCTGCGAATTATTGCCTTATGTTAAGTGTAATTACAATTTTGTTTAAAATGTATTAATATAGTGTTTTAGGAAAATAAATTATCTTATCTAATTCAATATGAAAAAATATGCTGTCAGTGTAGCTAGACAACGCTCACCCCTAAATATAGGATTACAGTTTATATGAAGCACGAAATTTTGCACAAGTGTGCCTTTTATAACGTCATCATCATTATCAGCCAGAAGACGTCTACTGCTGAAGGCCTCCCCTTAGTCCTCCACACTGAACGACAGTCTGCCATCTGCATCTTCTTAATGCCCGCAAATCTCACGATGTCGGTACATCTAGTGGGAGGCCTACCTATACGCTGCGTCTTCCGGTTCGTGGTCTCCACTCAAGAATCTTTCTTCCTCATCGGTTACCGGTTCTTCGAGCGATGTGGCCTGCCAATTGTTTTTTTCTGGCGTGGTTCTTTGGCGAATATCCAAGTTCCGGATTCTATCGCGCAATGAAACTCCGAGCAAAGCTCTCTCCATTGCCATCTGTGCGACTCCAGTTTCTCCAAAAGACTAACAGTTAAGGACCACGTGTCAGTATCAATATATACCTATATTTCGTCTTTTTATACTAAGGGAGGATTTACAAAAATTCATCTTTTAAAGGGAAAGAAAGTTTGTTGTTTCTGAAGTTCGAAACGTGGAAGTTGGTACTTAGACTTCTGTTTATAGGTAAGTGGAAATTAGTTGTAATATTGTTTTGGAAACTAACCCCTAAATAGGGGATTATAGTTTAGGGGACACAGTTTGTATGAGCTTCGTCATTTCCTAGTTAATTGATAGGAATTAAAAGCAGGCACACTGTCGTAAAAAAAAAACTTTTGGCTAATTTTGACAATTTAATATGCCGTATTTACAGTGAGATAGTGAAGTTCTGGTTCGTCTGTGTCGTAGACTTCGCTCAAGGTTTTCAAGACAAGGGATTGTATGTAGTCTACCTGTAACAAGAGAGAAAAATCAGGAAATCACACATTTTAAATTTCTAAATAGCAAAATAAAAAGTTAAACGTTTCAGTACAATGAAGTTTGTATTACCTGATCAGGCGGACAGTAACCATCATCTGTAGAACGCGCGACAGTGATTAACACAGGAGCTGGTAAATTCTGTAGAAGTGGCAACAGGGCTTGCTTCACCATGCTTTGTATTTCAGCCTCTGTGCTTATGTGATACGGCAGCCCTCCCTGGTCTCTGGTGCAGCCGCCAGCAAACACGGCCCACCAATCAGGCTTCTCATTTAGCTTCTCCGCTTCAGACTGTACTAAGTTGGCCAAATCTGAAACCTAATAATACTAAAACTCAAATAGAAATAACCGTCCAAGTGCGAGTCTGACTCGCGCACGAAGGGTTCCGTACCATTATCTATAATAACGGCAAAAAAATAATGTCTGTTGTTCCCATACAACAGACATATTTTTTTTTGCCCCCCTTAAATATTTGTTTATTTTAATAATTTATTTATAAAGTGAATATATAAATAAATGTACTGTGAATATTTCAAGCGTCTACCTGTTGCTGTTATCAATATCGAACAAAAAAAAAACACGTTTGTTGTATGGGAGCGAGCCTCCTTAAATACTGTTTTTTAGTATTTGTTGTTACAGCGGCAACAGAAATACATCATCTGTGAAAATTTCAACTGTCTAACTGTCACGGTTCATGAGATACAGCCTGGTGACAGACGGACAGACAGACCCGTTTTACCCTTTGGGTAAGGAACCCTAAAAAACAGCCTTCATAAATTAATTTGCTATGTTTGGATTTTCAATATTTGTAATATTATACATATTCATTTGTAAATGTTCCTACTCAATACTGCAATGTTGTAATGAGAGTAGATATCTGCCTACAAACTATGTATATACAAACTGCTATGCAGTTTGTATATACATAGCATGTAATCAGGCGTTACTTTGCGGAAGTCCATTTTCAAAACTGTTTTAATGATGAATTTCTAGTGTAATTCCGCTTCTACGTCGCTTCAAGTACAATAAGGAATTTGTGATAATATTTGTTGATAATGTTAATTTTATTAAGTTTAATTTTGCCTAACCTGATATAAAATATTAATTACATAAATTGAAAATTAACGTAATAATTAATTAATTTATGTTTCAGGTTACGTTAATTTTCAATTTATGTAATTAATATTTTATATCAGGTTAGGCAAAATTAAACACAATAAAATTAACATTATCAACAAATATTATCACAAATTCCTTATTGTACTTGAAGCGACGTAGAAGCGGAATTACACTAGAAATTCATCATTAAAACAGTTTTGACATAGCATGTACTTTATACACTGAGATAAATAATAATAATAAAAAATAAAAACAATAAGAACTTTTTATCGCGTATAAATCAGCATAACTCTGACCTTGACGTTCATCGATTTTTTCTTAGGAAACAAGGAAGACGGCGGCAGGTTGTTACATTTATAATATCCAGCGTAGTTATTATTTTGCTGATTATATCAGACTTATAAATCTAGATAGAGAGAGAGAGAGAGAGAGAAGTATTTAGAAGAAAAAAAAAACAAGAAAGAATACTATGCAATAAGGAGAACTTTGTAAGAAAAACAATGCCAAGCGAGAAAGAGCTTTAAAAACTCTGAGAAGTAAAGCTTACCATGTCGTGCAGTTGTGACTTAGGTCCTTCGTATTTATCCAGAGTATTGTTTTCCTCCAGATGCTGGAATAAGTTCTCGAGCTCGTCCAGTTGTCGTTCTCGCGATTCAACAACTCTCTCTAACGTTTCTGCATCGTCGCTTTCCGGAAGTTTGAAGTTAAATATCGGTTCCAATCGGTCGTATAAGCCAAGGTTTTCATACAAACCGAGGAACGGGTTTCCAGTGCTGAAGAAATCCAAATCGATATCGAGAACGTACGGTATCGAAACGCTCAAATTCGCTGCTAACTTTTGTACGTGATTATTGGCAGAGTTTCCAGAGAGGTCTGAAAGTTCCGCAACCGTGAGCGTGAATACTCTCTCGTTTATTAGTTTCGGAGAGTATAACGCATCCGAAAGATAATAAGGTTCCTTGCTGTCTACTCGGAGTAACCCTGTGGCAGGTTGATCACCGACGTTGATGCGGCGAGTTCCATCGGATATTTGCTTAGCCCAAGGTGGTCGGAGCCACACAACCCTGCCGATATGACCCGCTGCCGCAGCAGGAACGATCCAATTCTCTATTTGCAGAAGCGGCAAAAGCTTTCTGCCCGACCGCGCTTCTTCCCCTTTCAACTTGCGATCTATTAGCATATCTGGATGTGCGTCCAAATGCACTAGAGTAGTTCCTTCGAGCGGAAGCTTTTTGCCTCCGATCGCTGAATATATGAATTGTAAAGCCTCGTTGTGTTCCTCTACTACGTAAATAGGTATCTTTTTGTATCGCTTCGTGGGCGGAAGTGTCTCATCAGTGTTTTCTGCCATGATGACCTTTTACATGGGCAACGTGCACGTTCTATCTAGTACATACCTAAATAGGAAAGGATACGGTTAGATAAAGTTTTTCTTTATTATATAAGATATCCAAAACAAATATGCGTTACCAACGTATACCTCGCGTGAGGCAACAAAGTGAGCGTTCTTAGCCATGTAGCCTATCGAGGGTTTATCTAATTTGGGTCAAGGACAAGCACCGGAAAACTCCAAGGGAGCTCCGTTTATTCGGGCTTCTCTGCAGTTGTTAAGAAATGTTTACATTGTCAGACAACACGTTACATTGCATGGACAGTGATAGAGTGCGGGGAAATAGGCCTCCACGTAATTGGTATAATTGCCAAATATGCTTGAGGTGTCAGATCTAATGGGTTTTTTCATACTATTAGATCTGAAACCTAAGTTTGTAATGCGGTGGTTTTAGAAACAAACAGGAAAAGTAATAAGATTGTGCAGTTTGTACATAACATAGAAGAACTTAAAGTAGTTAAAATCAAAAGGCCAAAGGAGCATCAATTCAAATGCCTCTTTAATCAATTTCATTAAGTCTTCCATTCATTTATTTGAATCTACATAAGCAAATTAGTGGTATCCATCCATTCGAGACGGCCCGCAAACACCTTTACCTACTCCCATCGCAGCATTAATAAGGCGTCGAGGAGATCATTTCCTGGTGAGGCAACTGCGCAATTTCATTTGACTCCATAAGGGTATACTTATAGCGGGGGTGTATAATGTATATTGAAGTGTATAGTGGAGTTGTGAGACAGTGATGCAATTTCGTAAAAGTTCGTAGACAGATTGGTTAACTGGTCAGTGAGAAAAGATTTATAAAAAATATGATGTCAGAGACGCAAAAATTAGGGGTACCTACGAGCGGCATGTTTTAATGCACGGGACAAATGGCTCGCAGAAGAGAAGAGTAATACTCAGTATTGGGTGGAAAATGGTTGATGCTGGACAAGGGTTTGCGAATTTTGGTTTAAAGTAATTCAAATGCAGACAACTACTTCTCCGGTCTGGCAAAGCACCGTTAACACAGCTATTAGTGTTGCAGTCCATAGGCGGCGGAAACCGCCGCTTACCATCAGGCAGATGCTTGTATGCTGCTTAATATAAAAATATAAAAGATGAGAGAAAACAGAATCGCAGTCTAGTAGAGTTCTTACGACATGGGATCCCTCTCCGCTTAGGTTATTAGATAAAGAGAAGAGAGAAGTAGTTTCACGGAATCTCAGCTGTGGACATGAACAATAGGAATTGGCTCCGCAACTCAGAAAGTACGTTGGTTCGTTCACGTTAATTATTGACCCAATCTCAGTAACTGCGAGTTGTACTGCATATTGCGTCGGAGGCATGAATGTTTTCCATTAGCGTCGACAAACTTCCGGGCTAGCGGCGGCGCGATGCGTAGATGCGCGGAACCAGCAGCGGTGCGGGGGCCGCGGGCAACGGGGGGCTGTTGTGACGGCTCGCGGGGTCGATATGGAGCGCCACTGACGTCACTACGCTACTACGCGCGCCCAAACATACCCCCCTCCGCGGCCCGCGGCTCACCCCCCTGACCTAAACCGTCCGCCGCACCGCCCACCCGGGTCAAGGTGTGGAAGCACTGGACCCGCCCGGATATGCCACCACTCTACCGCATTCGCCAAATCTGATCTACCTCGTTTTATGGCTATTTATAAAGGCCAGTCGTCTTTGCTGAGATTGCCGAGTTTGAATGCAGAAAGTTACGAAGCTTCAGCCGCATTGGTGTCAACCTTAGATCAGAGAAACAAGGGAGATATGGTAAGGTGGCGTGGCGGGTGCGAACCCATCAGGCTTTACTCAGGTTTGATGGCTCTAGTCGAACTCACCTAGCAGCCGACCTTGCTGCCCTTTTTGCATGTGGACTATTTAGTTAATTGGTTTTGTACAAGAATAGTGGAACTCTTGGTATTCATTCATTATCATGTTCCCTCTGCTGGGGATCTTGGTATTAATTCATTCATTGTCAGCATTCATTATTATGTTCCCACTGCTAGGGATTCCTTGTATTCAGTCATTCATTCATTATCATGTTTCCTCTGATGAGGGCTCCTGGTATTCATTATCAGCATTTATTATCATGTCCCCACTGCTGGGGCTCTTGATATTGATTCATTCATTGTCAGCATTTATTATCATGTTCCCACTACTAGGGATTCTTGGTATTCATTCATTCAGCCCCGTTAGCTTAGTTGGTAGTGATCCTGCCATCTGTGCTTGGGGGCGTGGGTTCGATTCCCACCTAGGACAAACATTTGTGTGAGTATGTATATCAGTCTCTGGCAGCCATATTATTAGTATATTTTATTTATTTTTATTCATTCATTGACTATAATTTTTCCACTGATGAGGGCTCTTGGTATTCTTTCATTCATTACCAGTATTAATTATCATGTTCCCGCTGCTAGGGACTTGGTATTCATTAATTTATATCATGTTCAGACTACTGGGGGCTCTTGGTATTCATTAGTTCATTATCATGTTCCTCTTCTCTCAAAGAGAGAATGGAGAACTCTTGATTTAGGACTCGTTAATACAAACCAAATGACAACAAACTTGTGAGGTTTACAAGTAAGCTATTAACAAATAAATAAATATCTGGGACATTATTGCACACATGGTCATCTGACCCCAAACTAAGCAAAGCTTGTAATATGGCTGCCAGAGACTGATATACATACATATATTATATTTTTAAATACATACTTAAATAGATATTAACACCCAGACATAGAACAAACACAAATGTTCATGTTCAACAAGTTCTAATATTCATCTCCTGGTTCATCCATCCATAAGATTGTCAAACTATTGTATTGTCATCTGGATTACATATGCTTGCAACCAACTCGCTTAATGTTAAGCGATGATGTGGTCTACAATAGAGCATGCTTGTCTAGAAAAAAACTGATTCACTCATGATTTGAGCTATCAAGATTGTAACTATTGGATACGACACCGAGATTGTAACTATCGGAGAATATCCATTCAGGCAGCATATTCCAGACTATCAGTTCACAATAAAAGTGGAACGAAAGCGCTTTGTATGCGTTTCCGATTTTTCGTGCCATCGTAGCCATCCACAGCTCTTGCGATTAAAGCCAGGGTTTTTATTTGATTATTTAGAACCAAGCGCCACCCGGAGAGCTAAGCACATATGTAAACAGATTGCAAAAATAAAATTATGTTGGTACATTACCTATAAAGTGATATGACATACAATACTTACCTATCTAGTAGGAGCACTTTACAATAATTTCTGTTATGATTTTGTAAATGATAAGATCCAGTAATTCTTCAAATTACATAACAAAATTCTTAACCATGTTATATTTGTTTATTTTCTTTTCTTGTATTTTTTTTTGATCCATGACCATGTATACAGAGTCCTTCAGCCTTTGGTCAGAATAATATATTGGTGTACAAATATAACTCTAATAACTCATAGTCACAGTCAAGCAAAGTAAGTCATGGTAAAGTCCTAGTTACACTAGTGGAGACTTTACTAAAGGCTCTTGTAGACTTTTGGAAACATCACGAAAATACACTTTTTACCTGCCTATACTCAGCATATTCAAGAACACTTTACAAACAATAATCCACCATTATTGCATATTAACACTATAAATAACACAACTTTAGAAAAATAATACACTTGCCTTACCCTTTTTGTCTCCGCATATAAAGTAATTATTCTTTGTCTGGCAAAAAAAAACAGATGACGAGGCGATATGGCCTTTAAAGGCTTTAGCCTGTCCGACGGGCGAATAATAATGATTTAAAAAAACTGGCAGCACTCAAAAATATGTCAACGTCACTGTCAAATCATTGATATATTATTACAAACGTTAATATATTTTTTTGGTTTTTGTTTGCTTGACACGGCTTGTTTATTCAGCCTTGGTATCATCATCATTTCAGCCATAGGACGTCCACTGCTGGACATATGCCTCCCTCATCGATTTCCAAAAGAACCGGTTGGAAGCGGCCTGCATCCAGCGTTTTCCTGCGGTCTCTTTTAGGTCGTCTGTTCATCTTGTGGGTGGACGTCCTACGCTGTGCTTACCGGCCCGCGGTCTCCACTCGAGAACCTTTCGGCCCCATCGGCCATCTGTTCTGCGTGCTATGTGCCCTGTCCATTGCCACTTCAACTTGCTAATCCGGTGGGCTATGTCGGTGACTTTAGTTCGTCTACGGATCTCCTCATTTTTGATTAGATCTCGTAGAGAAACCCCGAGAATAGCCCTCTCCATAGCTCGTTGTGCGACTTTGAGCTTGCTAATGAGGCCCATAGTGAGAGACCACATTTCAGTTCCGTATGTCATCACTGGCAATTGAAGACCTTAGTCTTAAGGCACTGAGGTATTTTGCCTTGGTATAGTTATATTAAATTAACAGAAAAGAAAGAAAAAAAAATCGGTAAATTTTTTGCCGCCTTACTTAGCGCCCAGCTGTATCTACTGCGCAACTTGTGACTGGGTGTCAATATTGGTAATAACTGGGTACAAATAAACTATTTTAAATCCGATGAGCTGAGGCAGACATACTTAATGCCCTTTGCAGACCATGCGAAGTAGCTTACAAGTACCTACTACCAAGGATGATTTCGTTCATGCTACTACGCATCGTTTGCAACAAGCTACAGCACTTTGCTTAGTGCAAGAGGCAGTGCTTAGTAGCACTCGCGCAAGTGAATTTTGGTTTCCCAGTCCTAATCGCACAACGCGCATCATTCGAACACTCGCGCGAGTAGCTATTTATGTTTGAACGCCTACTTGTACTTGCAAGCTACTTCGCATAGTCTGCAACGGGCTTAATACCCAGTAATAAAACAAATAAAACTCACAATTACACCTAAATAGAACTTTATTTTATTAATAATGTATCCTATTACACATGGAAGATAACTCTGCACGTCTACAAGTAAAATAGAAAAAGTAGCAGATTTATAAATCAAAGATTTGAAAATAACACTAGACCGATTCACACCGTGATTTGAAACGCATGTGGTATGTGGTACAGCAACCAAAATAACACAAGATTCTATCCTCTCTGCAAATTATATAAAAAAGAGCAACCATGTGAAAGCATTAATTGATAAGAAAATATTTTTAATTATCTATCATTTTACGTTTCTTTTGAGTTGTGGACAAAACATAATTTTTTTCAGTGACTTATTTTGAGATTTGAACATAATTATTATTGAATGGATATCTTGATTTTAAAATGATATCCAATATATCCCGTTACACTGATTTAATACTTACATGTATTAATTCCAGCACCTTTAGCCTGGACAGTAGATAAAAGGATGTATATATACTTCTAGAAGTAAAATTAGAATTTCAAAAATATACTTCTTTACTTCCCGGGGATCAGCCCGCGCTAAGGGTGCATAGATGCTATCAGCTGACACTTAACCTAATAATGTTTTTTCTAGTCCAAAATGTCTATAATTCATAATAATTATTAGTAGATTTCATCTACCTCCTCAGCCGTTGCCAGATAGATTATAATTATTTTAATTAACATAACATTACTTAAAACCTAGAGATTTGTGAAATTAAAAAATGGGGTGGGGTTAATTTAGAAAAAAATATATACTTACCCTTGAAGTGAACAAAATCGTTTGCACTTGGTTCACTTAGTAAAGCGTTTAAAAATAATTTGTAGACAGCTGACTTCAACACATACTGTGACTGTTATACATGAGAAAAATATATTATTCTACTTATCAGTATAATAATATTTAATGATTCTTAATTTTATTTAGAACACAATAAAGAAAATTAAAAGAACACGCAACCAAACAATAGCTCAATATAAGTATTCACTTATACTACTAGAAATTTTTTAATTCAAAATTCTGTCTGATTTTTTAACTTACAGGTCTCTCCCGTTAAGTATTGACAACCTGTGATAGGAGAGACTGCTATTTCGAGATTTCAGGGCGACTGACACCATTTGATTTAATATGACTTATATTAAGCTATTGGGTTAAATGTCGCTCTATAATTTGAACTTCACAGTGTCAGTGTGCGGCTGAACTTATTGCTTACGCTGGGAGTAGTTTGCGGACAGTGTGTAATGGCTTAACGTTATTTTAGGACAGCAAACACATAAGAGTCACAGGTAGGCGGCTCTAAACGACACTTAAACTTATCTAGTCAAGTCAAATGCTATAAATCTAAAAGAAAAATAACTTTAGAAGTCTTGCTTTTCAAATTACACAAAAAAGTCGCCTTTAGACAATCATTAATAAATTATTATAATAAGGATACGATCCAAGACATTAACAGCAAATAACTCTGTATGGAAATGCAATCCAAATGTAGCTAATGTCTAATGAACATTTGAGACAAAGTCAAAAAATGAAGGCATAAGCTGCACTTCAAATTTTGGAGGTGGGCCTTAATATCGAGTTTACGTTGTAGCCAGTGAATGTGGACACGTTACAAAGTATTTTCAATTTGTACAAAACTTTAGTTACATATTGTAATAAAACATGTCAATAAGACTAAAGAAGTTTTTGAGCTTCCAATTTATCAACCACCACCCAATGTTGCCGAAACTGAAATTCAAAAATGCGGGCCTGGGGTTGGGCAGCCTTGAAGTAATAAGTCTCGAGAGCAAATTTCTCAGCGTCAGCGATAGGTTCAGCGTAAACGAGCGTACAGAAAGTGCGTGGTCGGCCGCAACTAGCATATACGGCTCTATGGAGCGAGGCACCGACGGTGGCGCGCGGGCGCAGGTGCGGCTTACATGATACGGCAGTTTTCATCTCCTTCACGGACCTCGCCCAACTGAAAAAAATAATTGTTTATAACCTACTTTTCTTTGATAATATATTGTTTGGATCTGCCTTAAACTAGAGCTAGTACCGAAAAAAGTCTGGCAAAAACAGAAGGGGGCGAGGTAAACACGTATTTATTGCATACACTGACATATTCTTACTAGTTCTACAAACGTACATTTCAATACGAGCGGCACACAATTGCAAAGGATGTGCTAAAAATGTATACAAATCGACGACCATGGTGTGGGTTGTAAGTGCTATAGGGGAAACTGTAGGCTTCCATTATTTTTTTCTAAGGCTACTTTTAGAAAACAATTACTGCATCATAATGCTGCTCCGAAGTAATACCAAAGACTCAAATCAGACAAACAAGGGAGATATGATGGCGTAGCGGGTGCGAGCGCTCTCTAATGTCTATTTACTTTGCACAACATCGTCAAAACTCGTGAACCGTCGCTGAGCAAGCGAGACGACGATTATAACTGAATCGCAAGTGAGAACTTCTCTCCCGAGACAAAGAGACCATTTTCTTTCTCTCCCGTTGGTCTGACGGTGGTTCGTTAGCCAAGTTGACGTGTCTGTTACGGCTCTTACGTTGCGTTACGGCTTGTGCAACTATCGCGTGACTGTGGATCCAATCTGGCTGCGTCCAGCCAGATTGAGTATTGCCGCGATAAGCGCGTCATTGTGGCATCTTTGTTTTATTTGATCGAAGAATACACCATACAGCATTCTGGCTGAGTCAGAAAATATCCGTGTTTGATGGCCTATCTATGTGACACTCGAAGAGTGAGACACCTTCACAAAAGCCATAAAAGAGAAGTATAAAGTGTTACCTGTTCGCGGCGCGGGTACTTGTGTGCGAGCTCGCGGTGTCGCTGCGCGCTCGTGCTGATCTGCCGCCGCTGTCTCTCGGAGGTCGCTACCTCCTGCAAAATACCAATAGATGTCACTACATTCTCCTTTTGCAAAGGAATAAACTCTTACAATAAGGAATGTGACAACTTTTGAAGTGAAAACTTCTTTAGGCACGTTGATCACTTTTTGGGTGATCAAAAATCATGGAACTCGCGTTATCGTCACGCTGCATTTTGCATTTACCATGCATTTTTAAAATAGCGCCATCTCTTGTAGAATAGGTGAACTACTACTTCAGTTTTCACTTCTGACGAGCAGACCTATGACTGATTCTTTTTTTTATGCCATAGGTGGCAAACAAGCAGACGGGCCGCCTGATGGTAAGCGATCACCGTCGAATATGGATACCTGCAACAGCAGCGTCACATATTCGTTGCCGACCCTTAAAGACTCTTTTAACAGCCCTTTTGAAGAAACCCATATTATAGTTACTCGGAAATGCCGCAGGATGGGAGAGTTCATTCCACAAATTGCAGGCGTGAGGCAAATAAGAACGCGTAAAACGCATAGTATGCGAAAAAATAAAATAACCGAGGCATTTTTGCACACAAAGTCATCTGACCCCAAACTAAGTAAAGCTTGTAATATGTCTGCCAGAGACTGACATACGTACAGTCGTACATATCTACACTAATATTATAAAGAGGAAAGATTTGTATTTTTGTAATGAATTAACTCAAAAACTACTGGACCGTTAAATTTTTTTTTAACCATTAGAATGCTACATTATCCCTGAGTAAAATAGGCTATATTTATTACTAGAATGTTTAAAAATATCCACCCGTGCGAAGCCGGGACGAGCGGCTAGTATATTATACATTATTTTTAGATACTTAAATAGATATTAACATAAATTTATATGATTATTTACGAGATATTTACCGTGGTAAGGTTGTGGAAGGAGCTCTTTATATTTAGGCGCAGTTACATGCACCATGTCTTCCCGTGATCATGGTGCATGTAACTGCGCCGAAATATCGGGAACACCTTCCGCAACCTTACCACGGTAAATATCCCGTAAAAATCATATAAATTTAGTGAAAACCGTGATAGTTTAAAACAGTGTTTAGATATTAACATGATTGATTACAATACTAACCTCTTGATCAGTGTTGACCAGTGTTGTAGTGAAGTTGTCAGCTACAAACCACTTCTGTCCCTTCATGACGATATCCCTGGGCGGGTCGTGTTCCGCGCCGGTGTCGGCTGACCACACCGTGGCCACCGCGCCGGGCTCCAGTTTCACTGTGCGGTGGAACTTGAACAGGGTTTCCTGTTCGCCGGCCTTGCGGACGATTTGGTATCCGCCGAGGCTTTGCTCCTGTAGATAATATGAAGTTAGTATATGGCCCGACATTACTGAAAACTGGAAAACTAGTTAAACAGTCTTCTACACTTTAATAAACCAGCTAAGTTCGAAACGGGCTCGCACGGCAGCACGAAATACAAAATAAATGTGCAAAAAGACAACATCACGCCCAGTCACCCATCCAAGTACCAACCGAGCCCTACATTGCTTAACTTGGTAATGAAAAGAAATTTGTCACCGACTCACACTTGGACATTATTTATTATTTGTTGTTAACTATAGAATGTGTACTATAATAATGCCAAATTTGACGCTTGTACATCATCATCAGCCAGAAGACGTCCACTGCTGAACATAGGCCTCCCCCTTTAACCTCCACACTGAACGACATCCTGCCATCTGCATCCACTGGATTCCCGCGACTTTCACAATGTCGTCGGTCCATGTAGTGGGAGGCCTACCTACGCTGCGTCTTCCGGTTCGCGGTCTCCACTCAAGAACCTTTCTTCCCCAACGGTTATCAGTTCTTCGAGCGATGTGGCCTGCCCATTGCCACTTCAAATTACAGAAAAAAAAAAGTTTGTTGTATTGCCTTAACATTACATATTCTGTCCATTATTGTAATTGATGTTACCAATAAAACTACTATGATTATTACGGTTCGAAAGATACAGCCGTTAAAATGTAGGATGGACAGACAGACAGCGTAGGATTAGTAATAGGGTCCCGTTTACACCCTCTGGGTACGGAACCCCAACAACCACCACCATTAGTGTAGAAAACCATGTGAAGTTCCCTCTAAGGGAAGTCATTTTGTTACTTAGGTCGGGTAAACAAAAGTAGGTCCATGGAAGTTACATAAAGATGCACTAAGAATGGATGTTTTTAAATGTACTTCAATCAGTATGGACTAAAATTATTCTGTAATACATGTAGCCAATTCCACAAGGCATAGCAGGTATAGGTATACCACCCTACTTTTCTTATATTTTCATGATATGAAAACTAAGCGATTTAAGTAATTTACTTGTTGTTCCACTCTGTGTATAAAATCATAATAATCTTACCTTCTTCCCCTTGTTGCGGATCTTGACAAAAGTGCCTTCGGGGCAGACCTCGGCGACCTCCAAGTCTCCCTTAGCGCTGGACGTGACGCTGAAGTCTTGCAGGCTGCGTTCTTCAGTCTCGTCAAGGAGCGTGCGTTTGCGTGCGGCACGCAGCGGCGTCGCGCGGCGAGACGGCGTGAGACGCGCTCCGCTGCTGGATGCGGACATGCTGGCGGTGGCTGACGCGCGGGACTCGCGGCCCGGGGACTGGGTGGTCAGGTTTAGTCTGGAAGGTAATGTATTGTTAATTGGTTGCAGTTACTCAAGATCACCTGTTTTAGGGGAACACAGCCCCTTTTGTCAACCCAAATTTAGACAAAACTTTAAGTATGCAACATCCAGGATTTTTTGCCCAATTCATAAAATGAATATTATATTTCTAACATATCTGACACCATGTATAACATGTAGATTTAGTATTGTATGATGTACTTGCAACGTCCGAACGTGAGGGACTTTAGCTTGTAACATCATAAATATATAGACCACATTTGCTACGATAAATCATTTTTCATTTTCAATAACCTATCGTTGATATGGCCAAATTTACTGTGGGGCTACGACATCTAAACAATATAAACTTAATTTTTTCATAAAAAGTGTGGCATTTATTCATCAAATATCGGTACATTAGTGTACACTTATGAACATCAAATACTATAATTATATTTAATAAGAGTGGAAATTCAACTTGGTTAAAATAAAATGTCAATGTCAAACAATTCGGCTCACGGTTCAATGCTGTCCTTTGCTACTTTGACAAGTTAGATTAGACTGGGTAGGTACTGGCACCATCTGCCAGTAACCACAACTAGAGTCCATAAGACAGGTGTATGTAAGATCTTTGGTGTTACTTTTGGCACAAGAAATACATGACTGCCTCGGTGGCTCAGTTGGTAGTGATCCTACTTTCTGTGCTTGGGGGCGTGGGTTCGATTCCCATCTAGGACAAACATTTGTGTGAAGAACATTTGTGTTTGTTCTATGTCTGGGTGTTAATATCTATTTAAGTATGTATTTAAAAATATATATGTATGTATATCAGTCTCTGGCAGCCATATTACAAGCTTTGCTTAGTTTGGGGTCAGATGACCATGTGTGCAATAATGTCCCAGATATTTATTTATTATTATTTATTTACATACCTGTCCTCCTCTCCTTCTAGCAGCGCGCGGTAGGTGGCAATTTCGTAGTCCAACGATATCTTAATGTCCATCAGAGTGGCGTATTCACGCAGTTGCGCCGCCATTTCATCTCTGAGCCGAGACAGTTCTTGCTCCAACGAAGCCAAGTCTTCGGCATGACGGGCGCGCTCGGACTCCAGTTGACGTTCTAGCTCACGGCAGCGGTTCTGTGGAAAAGTTAAGTTTTCAGCAACGGAACTGACATGCAGAAATCTGAAGACCAGGTTCTGTTCACATTAGGAGATCCTTGCGTTTAGCAGTTGAAAAATATAGGCTGCATGATGATTTCAGTTTGTAGCTGTTTGTGAACAGACGGTCTTCCAGATTAAAACAAATAACGGTACAAATAAGGTTTAAGATGATTCAAAAAGCTCGGAGATCTAGCGGATTGAACGAGTGACTCTTCTGTAGAGTTAACGAGAGTGATACTAGGCATACCCTCACTCTCTAAGATTCTTTTAAATCTTAAGAATGCTACATTAGCATGGGCAAATGAGCGTCCGGTCCTCGTCACCATATTATGCTCTATGATTGGATGCTAGAGAGCGTGGGAGGTGGCAGTTTTCTTTTGTGAACTGGTCATAACTTCAGAAGGAAGAAGGATGCAGAGCGCGAGCGGGGCATTCTCAAAGATACATCAATCCGCCGTCGAAGAGCTGGGCTTCGGTGCAGATATTTCCCAGTCCACCTCCTTAGACTAATAAAAGGGACTTTCTTGACCTTAAAACTCTAAGGGGTCAGTCGTCTAATAATTATAGGCTCAAACATAGTGCATATGGGCCACCTGAACCCCAAGAACAGTTAACGAGCTAGGTCTCCATAAAATTGTTTAATACTCACGCTAAGCGCAGCGTTCTTGTTCTCCAGATCGTTGAGCGTGGCGTTGAGTGAGTCGATGCGCGTGCGCATGGTGCGCAGCTCCTCCACCGCCACAGTCGTCGCCGAGCTGTTGCGGTTCGCGGCCGCCTGCAGGTTCTTTATCTATGGAAACAACTCAGAGATAAATTCAACTGCTAGTAGTGTGCGACCAGTATTAAGGTCTGGATTGATGGGTATTTGATTTCAGTAAAATTACAAGATAAAAAGATTAGGATTACAAGTTTATTCTGTATGGAATTGCAACCCTGGTTTAAACATACAACTCGTGGCTCCTAACACTATAACTTATGCCGCAATGATTATTTTAAATCATAATTTTTATTTAACAACAACAAAATATTGAGGCTCCTGAAGTCTAGGACAGTGTATTGCCTTCTCCTGTTAAATAGTTAAAAACTATGCCAAAACAAATCATATTAATGTTTATTATGAATGCGTAAGTTTGTTTGTTTGTTCCTCATTCACGCAGCAACATAGCATCGACGTGATTTTCTGTATAGAGATGGTTGGAGAGCCGAAGGGTGACATAGGATACTTTTTATCCAGGAAAAATGCACGGTTCCTAAAGGAAAGTCAACGCGGGTGAAATTGCGTTGCGCAGGCGGTACAGGATGAAAATGATAGATAATGAAAGTACCAAATTTAGGTCTTAAACCAAAAAACAATCTCCTTTATACCTTGTTCTCATAGAGAGCTTCGATCTCATCCCTGTTGGCCTTGATGTTGGCCTCCTGTTGTTCACGCAGCTCTTGCAGGCTCTGCTGGAGTTTAGCCTCGTACTGCTGGGCCAGGCGGCCGTCTGAAATGGAACTTTATGTTAGAAGAAATAAGGTCAAAACTATAGACCTTTACAGGATAAACACCGTAAGTACATCAAATTGAATGAAAATCCAGCATGCCGCATTTTCTGTACCGACTACGACGTCCCCAGAGCAATTTGGTGGTAGCTGTAACTCCATATGCACGGCTAACTGCTTTTGAAGAGTTTTTAAAGTTAACTATGGTGCAACTGGATTGGAAATGTGGTTAGATTCTGTACGGAAAAAAATACCAAAGAGGTCATATCTTGGTACCCCAGTGATGGGAAGAGAACAACTGCACTGAGAAGTTGCGAGAAGGCTTATGTCCAACGACTGGACCGTCGCCTGTTAGTAGGCCTTATAACTCTGGTCATTGCAACTTGAATAGTCACTTGTGTAAACTGGGGGCTACGGACAGTCCACTGTGTAGCACTGACGAAACTAGAGCAGAGGTTCCAAGTTTTTTTTCTCATAGACCACTTTCAAAATTTAGCTGGTTCCGGTGGACCTAAATTTATACCATGTTTTCCAAAACTCTACAAAAGCGTAGACCCCCGTCACTTTACAAACCTCTGCTGTGGCATTGTGAAGCCACAGAAAAAACTAGAATCGCTACCAGGTTGCATGAGGCATCATTGTCTTCATCTGGCTGACTGGCTAGACTGGTTTTCATCATCAGTACTTACACTTCCATCTTCGCCCCTGTGTCAGCGCCCTGGGGCGCCTGAAACTCTGGAGCCTCACTCCGATATTTCAAGAGCTGGGTTGGCTGGTAGAGGGAAATGCACAATACACCCCAAAGGGAACATCAGTGTAGGACTTATCGCCTCCATCCCGAATAAGAATAATACTATGATCTTCATCTAAGAGCCCAGACATCTCATTTCTCATTCAACGAAAGAGTAACAAAATGATTTTATCAGTTCACGCTAACCGATTTTCGCGACTTTGGTTTGCCCAGGTTGTCAATAATAGCCCATAGCACTTAGGGTAATAAAATCTAATATTGCTTACCAATCTCTGAGATCTCGACCTGGCGCCTGGTGCGCGTCTCCTGCAGCTCCTGCTGGAACACCTGGTCCTTGAAGGAGAGTTCCTCGCGCAGGCTCTGGACTGTGTTCTCCATGTCAATGCGGCAAAGCATCTCTTCTTCCAAAGTCTTGCGTGTATCGGCGTACAACTTGCGAAGTTTCTCCAGCTCTTTCGCTAGTTCCTGTTTATCAAAAAACCATTTCATAATATGACATTACAACATGAAGCAACTGATATTACGGAAGCATTCTGATGTAAGTGACACAAGCAATAGGTGTTCAGTAAAAATTCTGCAAAGGAGAGATTAATGAGAAAAAAAAATGTGCAAGTTAAGGCGAGGTTATTCCATTTTTATGTAACGCTAATTACTACAGATGACCATAAGGCTTAATATATTGTAAGTCGCATTTAGTGTAGCAAAACCATGGCACTAACTATATTTTTTACCTTTGCAGTTTCCTCCATAATTATTAAATCTATATTAAGATATCGTAGACGTCATTTAATAAATAGGTATTTGAATGAATCTAAAAAGACAGGGAGAAAAGCGCATATAAGTGTTATTTTTTTTTAATCTCACGAAATGTTAATTCTTAATCGTGTTTCGGTCTTTGCTGTTTCCTAGATAAAACATTCAATTTTGATATGAAATTTTAAGCTAATCATGGAAGTAGACAAACTTATGACCAAAATTGCTGAAAGTCGGAAAAGAGAGCCTTAAAGCTATAGCAATAGACTTCTGAAGTATTCAGCTATACTCACTCTAGCCTCATCCTCTGCCTTCTTCATGGCGGATACAGCAGTGTTGTATTTGTTGCTCTCTTCATTGAAGCGGTTCTCATAGTGGGCAGCCAATCTCTCTGCTTGGGCGCAGTCCTTGGTCTTCTTGTCCAGGCTGGAAACAATGAGACAAGTTGGTTTATGTTGTGACTGTTTTTATTTAGGCTTTAGCTCATAAAATAATTATCAATACAAAAAACGACTTCATAAAAATGTCAGAACTGCACCACCAGCAGAAAAAAAGAATCATCAAAATCGGTTCACCCAGTCGAAAGTTATGACGTAATAAACAAAACAACTGTTGAATTGAGAAACTACTCCTTTTTGGAAGTCGGTAAAAAAAATAAGTTGAACGCACACCTCAGAAAAAATAAATATATGGAAGCGTTATACCTACTGTTTCCCCTTTGGCATTTACACCCCCCCCCCCCCCCCCTCGGTCGACCATTCGTATACATTTTGATCACATAATATGCAGTTGTCTGCGCTTAATATTGAAGTGTGCGTTTGTAGAACTAGTAAGAATATGTCAGTGTGTGCAATACGTGTTTACCTCGCCCCCTTCAGTTTTTGGGAGACTTTTTTCGGTACTAGCTCGAGTTTAAAGGCAGATCCAAACAATATATTATCAAAGGCGCACACTGATCCGCGCCACACAGTCAAGGTAATCGACGAATTTAATCATCATCGTGACTATCAGTCTATCATGTTCCCACTGTTGGGACACAGACCTCAGAGGGAGGGTGGGCACTCATCTACCATGCTGCCCCGGAGCATGTTGGTGAATGTCATTTGTCTTTGAACTTTATAAGGTTCTTGGACATAGGTACAGATTTCCTCATGATATTTTCCGTCACCATTTTTGACCGATGGCATCGAAACTGCATATAATTTATGTAAGTAGAGACTAAATAAGTTATTTATGCAGAGCCGGGGAAAGAACCGGGTGCCGTCAGATTGTAAGGCGAACATAATACCGCTTGGCCACCGTAGCTCCTTAACGAAATGAACACTGTTTCTATACTAATCTGTGGCAATTTACGATGGCTTAGTATGTAGTTAATATTAATTCGTTGCAGAGCGGATAAATGCGCGCTAAGTAGATACTAATAAGAGTGCGTAAATCTTTATGGTCATCGGCAAAAGTCAAGTGCCGCGTTCATTCTTTTTAATGAAAGTATGTAGAGTACATTATTGGTAGATATTTTTCGACTAATCTTCTGATATGAGCCTGCTCCATTAAAAAAACAACTAGTCTAGTGCATTCAATGTTTAATTACCATTATACTGATTATTTTTTTCCACAATAGGCTAGATGACTGTATTTTTATTGTCCTATTAAAATGTAGCCCATAAATATAGCTAATTAATGAAAACAAAATGAAAATCTGATTAAAAATAAGCAACTTATAAGAATTTTAATATCATGGTAGACAGAGAGCGCGAAACAGCATACTATGACGTCACTTCTCTGTACGGCATATAAATTGTATTCTGACAAGTATAGCGCATAGAGGCATGACGTCATTATTTGTTTTGTGTGAAAGGGACAGAGTTTTCTCTACCAAAAACTTTAAATGCTTATATATCAGAACATTAATAACCGATTAAAATGACTTTTTCAATAAACATTATATTTACTTAAATTCTTCATCAAAGCTATTGGTTTCAACAATATAAACATCAGTCATCTACCCTATTGTGGGTGGAATTAGTAAAGATGCGCAGATAACCACAGAAAAGAGAAGGGTTTTATTTTCTATGCTGATAACCAAGATTCTACATATTATGACATCCAAAGTGACAATCCCGGTTACCAAGTGGCGCGGCGTGGTGTTGCGCAACGTTATAGGTACGGAATGTTTTTGTAAACACGTCGCTCGGTCGCTAGCCGGTTCGAGCGCGTGCTAGAGACCATAGAGCTATTTAAACGCGCTCGTCGCCATCCGTCGCGCGTCGGTTAGACAACTAAATTTTCCCGCGTACCGCCGTGAATCGTGATTCAAGACGCCATGTGCATGACGCGGTGGGAGCCCGCATGTGGGCCTTGGCCGATATCCCACCGCACAACGCGACGCCAATAAAATTAAAAGAGAAAGGGGGATGATAAACTGCTCACGACAAAGTAGGCCACGAATACGACGGAAATAACGAACTGGAAATAATGATAAAACTTATTGATTGGGCAACGCCATGCGATGTTAGGGACACGGCGCATGGCGGCTTTTGTAAACATTTACTAGTTTTTATTTAGGCGTGACACGACCTCATGACGGCATTCTGTTATCCAAGCAAAGGGTATCAAATAGCTGCCTACTGATGTTTGGAGAGCTGAAGGTCGAAAGCCCGAAATATCGATTGCGTGATGACACCGACGCGGCTTAGCTATATCATCTAAAGCGAATTAAGAATATAGCGGTTGTTTTTCTGCTGTAAGCTATGTTCCGTTTTAGTTCTGAAAACGTGTTCAACGAGTAGGCCAAAGCGCTTTAAACTCGGCCCAAGCATTTATTTGTGTGACAGCTGCAATAAAATTTTAAAAAGCTGAATAAAAACGTTTTCTTTTCATGTTTCATTGATGCATATCGGGTACTGGTACAGCATTACGTTCTAAAACTTCGCGAAATTAGTGGTTTTAACTCGGCCTTTTACATTGTTGCAGCTGTCAGAGTAAATAAATTATTCGACCGAGTTTAGAGACCTATTTGTCTCACAGTCAGAATGACTTGAATGAACTTGGGACATCAAATGTCGACAGTTTCATGACCTCATTTTAAAATTCTTCCACTAAAAATCGTATTTTATACTCGTAATTTAACACCCGATAAAATTATGATTAGGCACAACTAACAAACAAGTAGGTATATCCTATAAGTCAATGTTTACTTTGTTATCATTACGGCGATTGTGTATATCGAAATTATCGAAGCGTAGATAGGTAGGTACGTACCTATCGTTATGTTTTGCGTACATTTACTTGAAATATATTTCAATGAAGCGCTAAGTCTAGGATTACGGATATTATTCTAATAGGCAGGTTATTTTTGCATTATTAACCGCAATATAGCCCTGAGCCGTTACATCGCTACGCGGGAGACCGGCTTGGGATATTTGAATATTATAACTTTATTAGTATATAAAAAAAAAAAACATCAGTTTTAGACTATAATATGACGAGAAGATTTTAACTGAGTTGCAAACTCGTAAAAACTTTACGCAAGAGTTCAGAAAAATGAAATGCGAGTGGGTATTAAGACATTCTAATAGTCCTTTAGCTTACGCTAGGGAGGTCATGACGTCATGAGCTGAATATAAAGCTTCGCGCAGAACTTAGTGAGCTTTTTATAGGTTGGACCCGATGACGCAGCGGCATACTTTTATGGATTCGTCATCAGTATTAGGACGTATGACAATAATAATTTAGTTTCCGGCGAATGGGTTGGTATCACACGGTAAGTGAAGATGATTACGTCATCGGTACAAGACGGGTCCACACCGGTTGTTTATCGCGAAGCAGAATTAATGTTTCGTGAAGTCGAGCGAGATATACGAATTTTGGCGCGACTATAAAGCCTTCCACAAACAAAACGCGTGTCAATAGCGCAGCTTAAACGCGAGCCTGTGCGTTTTGTAATACAAGGGGCCCACCACTACGTACCACACGAACTGCTCCGGGGTTGCGCTGCTGAGATGCTGCCAGTCAATTTGGTTTATAAGTAGTTCATAGTTCCTGGTTGATACTGAAAGTACTAGCAGCGCCGGTTTACAGATGAACCCGGTTAACAGTAAAAAAAAAAACTTATATAAAAACTAGCTGCGCCCACCGGTTTCACCCGCGTGGTGAAGAAATATTGTGATGATGATACCTACCAAATATCACAGAAAAAAAAGTTCTATTTATAACGGCTTTTGTAAGAAATTTGTTGTAGCCACTTGCACCCATATAAACCCATAGCAACTGTGACGCGGAGTTCGACGCGTTCACATAAATAAGAGTGTTCAATCACATATCTGTCACAATACCTGGCGACAGAGTTTCCTTCTCATTTCCGTTCTATTTACTTTTCTGTGCCAAATATAAATTACTTAAAATGTCATAAAAATCTGTCGGAGATATTTATAACATATTATCTACATGCAACTGTGCAACATCATACAACTGTGGTCATATTGGCGTTTTAAAGTCTCTTCTAAAACACAAAAAGCTTAAATAATTTCGAAACTATCTAGTATCAAGAATCGAAATTGTGATGCTATGAAGCCAATAAGTTAGCTAGGTATACTTAGCTGTGTAAGTTAGCGGGCGGCCAGCCATGCGTGGTGGGTGACGTAACTCTCCAGGGTCAACACCCTCTGGGCATTCGGTGCCCGCCGAAAACTTGATCGACTAGGTGCAAATTTAGGTACCCATACAACTAAGTTACCTGAGATTATTTTGATGCTGATGTCAAATAGGCTATCGGACACTTGTTGATTTGTTAAAAATATCAGGCTAAGTAGATATATTAATTAAATATTATATGTATATTTTTTTATTGGTTCGCCCAGGATGATACAATATTGATTGATTATCTCTATATAGTATAAAATAAAGTCGCTTTCCGCGTTTGTCTGTCTGTATGTCCGCTAAGCTAACTCCTCCAAAACCACGCAACGGATTTTGATGCGATTTCACGATCAGTTATATAATTTTTCACGGAAACAGGGCGGGCTGTTAGTATGACATAATCTTTGGTGCTATGGGATATGTAACACCCCAGTAATAGGTAAACTTAGCATGTTATAGAAATTTTAGACTTAGAAAAAGCTCTGCTCTTAGAGAGCCTAAAAATACACCTAAACTAAAATAAAAGACCAAATCATTACTTTTTTCAAATAAGAGCAAAGAATGGGGAAAATGTATGTTTTAGATATATAACTAACTATTAATAGAATATAAACATAGTCAGTGCGGTAGCCTATTGTTTATTCAAAGTTAAAATATGGATAAAAATGATCCAATTTCGAACATAACTTATTGTTTGATATTATTGTACCTACCTACCTTCTTATGATATCAGTTGCAATAACAAACAATGATATCATTTCAGAAAAATCATGATAATAACACAGTAAATAGTTCAGTTAGTTATTTTGTACTTAAATATAATACATAACTACTGCGACAGGCAACAGACGCATATAAGGACGACCGTAAAAATGTGGCCCGAGGCGTAGCCGAGGCTAGCATTCGTGAGTGTATAAATGTTCAATTGCTGCCAAGGCTTGTTTAGTGGTTTTTTGAAACATTGCGTTGATACTCGAGTATAAATATGCATGAAAATTTTTGGGGTTACATTCGCAATTTCATTAAAATGAGGCCTAGCAACCAAATTTTGAAAAAAAAAGTAAAAAAAACAGTTGGAAATTTAAATGGAATCTCTCTCAAGATGTAGCCTATTCAATAAGAAATAAATAATTAAAATTGGTTTAGAATCGGCGAACATATCGCGTAACACAAAAAAATACAGTCGAATTATGAACCTCATTTTGTTGAAGTCGGTTGATTGAATACAGCGGACATAGCTTTAAATGGTGGGGCTCTGGGGCCTTACGACTAACTCTAACCAAAATCACGCGAACGCGAACCTTAACGCGCCCAGATACGGTTTGCGGTCGCGCAACCTTTCACAATCACCTAAACTGAATCGCTTAAAATAGGTAGCGTGATGTTCTTACATTTGTCTCTCTTTAACACTATAGAGAAAATAAGACGCCAATATAAGTTTTACTTTTACCTACATACATATTAAAAACAATGACACTAACATACGTTCAAATTGCTGAATACAAGGAAATGAAATTAAAAGTTAGCAAAACGGAAGTCGCCATGACCTGGTTATAAAAACTGCCCGAGTAAAGGTCGCGTCGCGGCATTCATCGATGATAGATATTTAATTGCGTTCTTACAATATTGTGTCTACCCATTGTAGCTACTATTTACAGAAAATAGTTTTTTGATCTACTTTGAGAAAAAAAAAGACGTATGCACAATATATTTTTAACACGCTTTTTTAACCAACTTCCATAAAGGGTCAGGTTCTCAATTCGACTGTTTGATACCCCAGAACTTTCGACTGGGTGCACCGATTTTGACGATTCTTTTTTTATTTCAAAGCTGGTGGTTCCAGTGTGCTCCCATTTCATATGGCATTATATTCATATGGTCCAGTTCTGACATTTTTATGAAGTCGGTTTTTTATATAAACAATAAAAAAATATTTATAATTATTAAATGCTCTACTTGAGACAATGTTACTAATCTTGGAAGTTGATTTTCTAATTGAGGTATTATATCTGAAACTATGAAAGTACATATAAGTATATTAGGATGATAACAATCATTTGGTAGTATCAAACAGGGGGCTACCATAACTTCAAAAACATTCTTATAATAATCTTACAATGAGCTTATTCTCACTCTCTCGGCTAATGAGAGAGCAAGACAAAATTCAATGTAAGGATTATTATAAGAATGTTTTAGTGATTATGGTAGCTCATCCGGGCCTCTATTACCTCACAACAAAATTTTTGGCCTCTATTGCTTAACGGAATAGAGGTCAAAAAATTAAGTTACCGCAGCCGCATTACGAGCATGTTTGTGTTTAGGGAATAGAGGCCCTGATCTGAAGATGTAGGCAGGAGGTGCATAGTGGAACTCTACAAAGACTACTAAGTTTGGGCTCAATATGTTTGTTTTAATGAGTACCGCGTCCACATCTCCGCTTCAACATCAGACCGTCATCACCAAGTGTAGTTTCTCTCTAGTTAAAACTTGTGTACACAACAAAGTATTAATTAGCCTTTGGTTGGTTTTAACGAGTCACATGTCATGTTTATTAGTATTTTTAACCAACTTCAAATAAGGAGGGGGTTCCAATTAGTTTATTTTATTATTTTATGTTTGTTTCTTCAGATCTTCGTCTTTTATAAGCCGATTTGGAAAATTTACATTATTAGTGATGTGATTGAATTATCTATTTCAGAGTAACAACCAAACATCGATTTTTAATAAATTAGAGCCTACATTAAAAGTGATATGGCGGCTTTGCGTGCAATGCCGTCGTTAGACTCGTTAGTCGGCGGGCACGCGACCTTACCGCGCCTGATACCGACCGCGACGTTATCCGAAAATGGTAAACTGCATCAAGGTGACACTGTCAAACTATACCTGCCTGCTATACTATCTCTACTTGCATGAGTTTTGATAATTGATTTATAAACACTTGGATGTTGGGCATTGAACATTTATATAGTTTGGATTTGCCTTAAACTGAATGTCAAGGTAACACACATTGCACAAACTGACATATTCTTACAAGTTCTACAAACGTACACTTCAATATTGAGCGGCACATAGCTGCAAACGATGTAATCGAAAGGATGACCATAGGGGGTCTAAGTGCTAAAGGGGAAACTGTAGGGAAACGCATCAATATTTTTTTGAGACTAGGTTTGGTAAAAAATTCATAAAACAGAGACACACATTGTATAGCAGTGTTCAAAATTTGTGGGATATTGGGGCGAGTTTGGCACTGAAATGTGGTCTCTCACTATGGGCCTCATAAGCAAGCTCAAAGTCACACAACAAGCTATATGGCTATGGTCGGAGTTTGTCTACAAGATTGAACCGAAATAACAATAGACGACCAATAGTGACCAACATGGCACACCGGATTAGCATGTTGAAGTGGAAGTGGGCTGGGCACATAGCACGCAGAACAGATGGCTGATGAGGCTACAACATTCTCGAATGGAGACCACGGACACATAAGCGCAACGTAGGATGTTCACCCACAAGATGAATATGCACGCTAAAAGAGACCACAGGAAAAAGCTGGATGCAGGCCGTTTCCAACCTGCTAGACAATTTGCCTCAGCCGGTATGGACGTGGCTCGGGCTACCTCGGGTGCTCGGACTACCTTGCCTGGAGTTACAAAATTATAATTTTTTGATCCCGATTTTTGTTTATGTTTTTTTTTTATCAAATAACTAGAAAATGTTAAAGCCGTGGTTGCTACTAAAACGTGATTCTCCAACTTTATTTACAACGCGAATTGA
Source organism: Agriopis leucophaearia (assembly GCA_949125355.1). Classification (NCBI taxonomy): domain Eukaryota; kingdom Metazoa; phylum Arthropoda; class Insecta; order Lepidoptera; family Geometridae; genus Agriopis; species Agriopis leucophaearia. The sequence goes on from OX421262.1 coordinate 14,453,036, forward strand.
TACCTTGCCTCGCAAAGTAGCTTCTTTAGATTGCCTCTGCAGATATAGCTCGCGAGGTAGGAGCCTGAAGATGGCTCGCAAGCAATGCTTGGCCTGCCTCGGTAAGTCTGAACTCGACAATTGGCTAAGTGGTTTTAAAAAGCACCAATAATATGAATAATTTTGTCTAAGCGCTTGTTGATTTGGCAATAAAAATAATTTTGTTCAAGCACAGTAATTTTGAAACCAGATTTATATATTGATAATTATGTCAAAATATATAAAAATAACCTATTTAATAAATTAAAATAAATAATGATTTCAGTGCTTCTTTCTGTGCTTGGGGGCGTGGGTTCGATTCCCATATAGGACAAACATTTGTGTGATGAACATTTGTGTTTGTTCTATGTCTGGGTGTTAATATCTATTTAAGTATGTATTTAAAAATATATATGTATGTATATCAGTCTCTGGCAGCCATATTACAAGCTTTGCTTAGTTTGGGGTCAGATGACCATGTGTGCAATAATGTCCCAGTTTTTTTTTTTTTTTGTCATCTTTTTTTATCATCTATTTATCATCCTTGTGGTACGTACATTAGTTGAAGGGTAAAAGAAACATAAACAGGAATCATCTTAACATTGGTCTACCATCGCTATATAGAGTCCATGCCATACAACAACCACTGATTAGTTTTAACCCAAGAAGGAAGTGGTGGTCTCTTTCTAATTTTGATGTGTTGTTCAAAACTGACAAATTAGAGAAGCATCTGCTCTGATACTGTGGTGTTTTCCTTATGTGTGACCATCGATGAATAATAGTAAAATCAAGGTTTCTAAACCATCAATGAATTATTATTACAGAGTAATATTCGATGAATCATGCCTATAAATAGCACTTATAGATTTTGATGTCGAGAAAAATGAAACAAACAGAATGTAGGTTGATATAATCACCTTGACATGAATTATCTCTAAATCCAAACATTATGTAGGTCACATTTTAATGAGCACTGTTCACCTTTCATTGAAAAAAAGATACCAATTTATCTTCGCAAGATACTTTTTAGACAAGCCTTTTTTATAGCAATGTTGACACATTATATTTGAATGTTAGATAATGACCACATGGTGACTTCATAAATAAACAGTTTTTTTTAAAATACAAATTAGGACTTTGCGCAGTTGTAATGTGTCGTGTAATTTTATAGAACATGCACCTGTTTGTAGGACTATAAATAAAATAGATCAATATCATCTACTACTACTAACATTTAGATTATGATAACATTTAGCCTCTTCAAACAAACTTTTGTTTACAAACATGAGAGAAAGATGCAATGTGAAGAGTTGGCAACAGTAGGGCCAAAATATAGTATTGTTAGTGTTACACATAGGAATGTGATTAGTAAGGTTAAATCGGGCTATGATGTCACTGTGTCGTAAAAGCGAGGTCGCGCGCTCGTCACATCGCGACTGCCGAGAAACGCCGCCGATGACGTAAACTTCACGCTAAGGTTAGCCGGAAGAAGCGCCTTCTGCATGCAACTTAATCAATGCCGACCAAATACAACCATTGCCACCTAGCGCTATTATTACCACGACTTTGGAGATAAGATAATAACTTACCGCTTCTTCAAATCTTCGTTCTCCTCGATCAATCTCTTTGCATCGATTTCCAATTTAGCTTTCTCGCGAGATGTGTCGTCCAAAAGTTTCCTGGCATCCTGTAATTCATGTTCGTAAATCCCCTTGATGTTGGAAACCTCGCGTGTGACAACCTCCTGTGTGGTTTGGATTTCACGACGCAGCCCTGAGTTTTCACTTTCCAACTGACGAACTTTGTCAATATAGGCCGCAAGGCGATCATTGAGGTTTTGTAAAGCATCCTTTTCTTGAAGACGGCTATGTCTTGTAGGACTCAAGGGACTGTTGGGCCGGCCGGCGGAGCTCGAAGGGCGGCTACCGACAGGAGTGCTGGATTGCTGCGGGCTTTGGATGGAAGACACTACACTTATGTTAGAGGACGTTGTTACAGTTTTTTTGGATTTCGACGACATTGTTGAATGCTTTTTAAGTCACGATACTTCAATTCAATGTAAAATAAATTATTTAGACGCGAGCTCACAACCGAAGTCAAGCGATGAACTCTGAGAAAAACGTAGAAAAAGCACCAATCAAACCGCAGCAAACCCAAGCTTAGGTGGTCACGTGACCATTGACTCATCACAAAAATGTTACCATTTAAAAAACAAAGAATCTTACAATTTTAGAAAGTAGCCGCCAACGACATGTCTGACCAACGTCATAGAAAAAAAAACGACGTGTGGCACTCGGGGACTGCCGCAGTAAAGCTAATGCATAGCATTTTTTATCGACTTATGCAATTATAATTATTTATTTACTTGTAACAAATAAAATTATCTAGGTTTTACAACTCTATGTATGTCGTTCTTTTATCAAACATATTTTATAACGCCATCTAGTCGTTCTTTTATCAAACATATTTTACAACGCTATCTAGCGGTGAGAGGTCGGAGGGGGCGGGGAGGTGTCAGGTTATTTTTGTTACGGAATTTCTGGATTCGGTCTCCACGCTCAAGGCCCGCGATAGAAGCTATGCAATAGCTTAAAAATCTCCCACTCCCGTTGGTCAGACGGCGCGGCGGTTCGTCAGGCAAGTTGACGTGTCTGTTACGGCTTTAACATATTTAAGGATGAAATTTTCATGTACCTACCCATGACCTCTTCTTACTCTATATATATATAAATAAACAGAGAGATGAAAAATTACAATATGACAATAATTGACACTGGCAAATGCACAAGACTTGCCACGCCAAAATTCTCTCAAGACAAAAGGAAAAAAAAAATGACATTGACATTTGCAAAGAGTTGAGCTCAGCTCATTCGTTTTCTAATGCTGAGTTGCAGCTGCAGTTTCTATATATATTATTTTTTTATGAAATGTGCTAACTAACGCACCGTAATGGTAGATGTAGATGAATTATTTGATTGTTTTGATGAGACGCCGCATAACGAAAGAGCTATTCAATGTCCCAATGTTCAAATAGAAGCAAAAGATGTGTAAGTTAGACTTAACCTAAAACGTTGTTTATGTATTGCGTTTTTAATAATTATTGGCGTATTTTGATGATATCCTCTTTGCAGAACTTATAAATAAACAGTGTATGAGTTTCAAGATAAGAAAATGTTATCTAGAATAATTGTAATTTGTTTTAGTGAGGTGGTGGTGGCAGAGACTTCATCCGAGCGGAATAAGCGAGCCCATGGGGAAGTGGAATATGCTGATACATCTGTCGTAAAGAAAACTAAAACAGAAGATGACGCTGCTGAGCTTATTGGTGACATAAAGTAAGGACAGATCCGTTGAAAGTACTAAATGTGAAACAAGCAACTATACATCACAACATTCTTCTAAAAAGTTAACAAACATTGTTTTAATTTTACAGTATAGACCTTCTAAGTTCTCGCATTGTAATCCACACACTTGAAACACACGAGGGCTGCACCCATGAAGTGGCAATACCTCCAAATGCAGAGTTCCACGCCCTCACACCCATTTCTTCGGAACCAGCTAAGCAGTACAGCTTTATTTTGGATCCTTTTCAAAAGGAAGCTATTTTGTGTATAGACAATTACCAGTCTGTGTTAGTCTCTGCCCATACATCGGCTGGTAAAACTGTGGTGGCAGAGTAAGTACTCAATTTATTTCATTGCATTTCTTAAATACATCATTTCAAGTCTCATTACAATAAAAACTGTTTATGCTTTTAGATAACTTTACCATTCTATTTAATAAACGTTGTTGTTAACTATCTATCCATTTTGAATTATGAAGCTGTGGTCAGCTCGTGACCACTGCTATTGCAACATGGTTGAAATAGCTGTGGTCAGCTCGTGACCACTGCTATTGCAACATGGTTGAAATTTCAAGCGAGTAGTATTTACCGAAACAATTTTAATGCACAATAAGTCCCGATGAATAAATAAAAACATGACAACTGTTTTATTGTTAATGTGTTACAATTTTTTACTGGGTTTCAGGTATGCTATAGCTTTGTCACTAAAGAACAAACAGAGAGTGATATACACAACACCCATCAAAGCTCTGTCCAATCAGAAGTACCGAGAGTTCTCGGAAGAGTTCCTTGACGTTGGTCTCATCACTGGTGATGTGACCATAAACCCATCTGCATCATGTCTTATTATGACAACTGAGGTAATTGTTATATTTTAATAAAACCATAAATTGACTACCGACAGGTTATTGGTATTGTGCCAGTGCCTCAGAGCTTTGTTCCGGTATTTCAAGAAGTTGGGTTGGGTAGATTCTGGTAGGGGGAAATGTTAATACACCCCAAGCACAAAATAAATAGGTACAGTAGACCTGCTTATTATAACGAGCGTTAACAGGCACTTGCACACAATGGCGCAAATGTACAGCAATCTCGGATCAAGTCGATCGAACACCATTCGCGAGTACCGGCGCTTTTAGCAATATATGTGTTTTGTGTGACAATTGTTATAATTTACAACAATTTTTCTATTGTCATATTGCAAAGAACCATAATATATTTAAGAATGAGGCTTTGAGGGGAAGTTATTCTAAAACATTGCCATGTCTGTCATAAATAATTGCACAACATTAACTTTTTTGATAAATAATAATTGTGCAATTCTATTGGTCTACATTATCTCCACTCTTTTCCCATCCATTTTGTGGAGATTAGGTCTTAAGTCTTGGTGACATATTTTTATTATATTTCATGAGATGTAAAAGACTTGTTTAATTGTTTGTAGATTCTCAGAAATATGTTGTACCGTGGATCAGAAATCATGAGAGAAGTTGGTTGGGTTGTGTTTGACGAGATCCATTACATGAGGGACAAAGAGAGAGGTGTTGTTTGGGAAGGTAAGAATTACAACTATCTTTTAACCCATACTGTCCAGGTAAAGGGCAAATTATTAACTGTTAAGTTAACATAATTGACATCAATATACATCTTCAAATTCATAATTTACTGAAAATTCCGAAATCCTACACATGGTCCCAGGGTGGTACCAATCAGGCGATAACATACTGGTGGTAGGTTTGGTACGTGGCTAGCGATCGACTCAAATGTAAAAAAAATAGGGATAGTGATCACTCAATTGAAAAAAAAGTGGAGGGATCACCCACAGAGCAAACTCATGCCGTCAAACCGCTTAGCTGTATTCAAGCTTGTTGTCCGGTGACGCAGTTAGGGAAAACGAGTCGGAATTGTCGCTTGACTGCTGCATGACTTTCCTGCCATGTACTAACGCTGCATCGGGTGACAAGTCGTGTAAAGTAGCGAGATTCGAGGCACGGTGCTGGCCCACTGTAGTTAGTAGGCCCAAGTAGTGAACTATTCCTGAATGAATGCCCTACCTACTCGAGAAAACAATGTATATTTTATAACGCCATGGTTAGTTAAAACTAATATCAGTATAAGCAGGAGGTACCTATTGTATCGAAACACTGATTTGATTTAAAACACAATAACACTTAGTATAATGCGAGCCTTCGGAACATACTGGGAAGGATGTCAGGGGAATCGGGAGGTGGTTGCCTCAACGAGATTGGAAAGCCGGGGAACATGATATTCCATAGTCCTTAATGTGACTTGTATCTTGTGACAAGTGTCAACATGACGCCTTGGTTATACAGATGTCATTGATTCCAGAAACGTTAATCCTCCTGCCTGACAATGTGCACTACGTGTTCTTATCGGCCACGATCCCTAACGCGCGTCAGTTCGCGGAGTGGGTGTGTCGACTCCACTCTCAGCCGTGCCACGTGGTCTACACAGAGTTCAGGCCAACGCCGTTACAGCATTACATCTTCCCAGCAGGCGGGGATGGGATACATCTTGTGGTGGATGAGAAGGTAACTTGTGCAACTCAATCTCCTCCCGTATCTCTATTCCTCTCTTCTATATTCTCTACATAGTTTTAAAATAAGTAGCTTTCCGCACCTGTCTGTATATCCGCTAACACCTAAACCACGCAACGGATTTTGATGCGGTTTTCACCATCAGTTCGATAATTTTTCACGGAGGTTTATATGTATAATAAAACTTACACCCGTGCGAAGCCAGGGGGGAAAGAGAGGGTCGATAGTTCTCTATAAGGACGTCTTGGTTATTTCTCCTTTACACTCTCTTTCATTTGTCTTTATTCGTCTTCTCCTAGCTCGTATTCCGTCTCCTTTATCAATCTTCCAAAAAAGTTATTTTCACCTACATTTCTTGACATCTTTTTAGGGTTACGTAGCAAATCAAGAAACTCTTATAGTCTTACCATGTTTCACTCTTTGTGTCACTGGGGTTTTCTGTTTGCACAACACTTTATTTTTCTAACTGGCAGGAAAAAACCCAGTCAGTCCAGAAGGTCAGTGCACCCTACTCACATGGATGCCTCCTCAGTTAGTCAATTAAGTTCTTAGAAATTTATGTCTGAAAGGAACACAGATTGCCGAAGCGTATTACGTTCATTGTAGTACTGTAGATTATAGATATATTTTTAAAGGATGGCCTTCTTCCGCTAGAGTATCTTCAAAGAAGATAACTTCAATACAGCAATGGCAGTGCTAAGCAATGCTGGCGACGCGGCCAAAGGCGACCGCGCGGTGGGCCGACGCGGCGGATCAAAGTTCAAGAACCAAACGAACATCTTCAACATTGTAAAGATGATTATGGAAAGAAACTTCGCGCCAGTTATCATCTTCAGCTTCAGTAAAAAGGACTGCGAAGCTTACGCTATGCAGATGGCTAAATTGGACTTTAATACGCGTGAGTAAAGTTCGTATTCTAATACTAATTTTACACTTTAAACTACAATTTTTTTCCAAATAATATCGCATCTGTGTTTGAATATAAATATGAATGCTTTAATATTAGACGAAAATTGACAATATTGTGAAGAAGTTTTCAGATCGAGACATCGTCTTTAGATGACAAGTCTTGAACTGACGTCCTGCTTGAGATGTATTTAGTTTGTGAGTGCCTATGCGTACCCAAGCTATCCTAACGGTCTGACCACACGTGTTCCGGCGAAGAAAAAACTCCGATTAAATCTACCATATATATTTTATACATTTCACTGCTTTCTTCTCACTGCGCCACCTCCGTAACTGAAGTCGAAACTCGAAACCCACAGACCTATATCTAAGTAGACGCCACATGTCGACATACCCTGCATTGCATGTCATATTTCTGATATAACTCCGATTTATTGGAGTTGAATCTTGCTGAAACCAGTTTGCTCTTATCGGTGCCGTGACAGCACGTGTCAGTTGGAACCAAATATGGATAATGTGGCCATACTTAGTTGTAAGAATACCACCTAAAGTAGCCTAAGTTACTCCTTATAACATAAACTATCTATCAGCGAAAGTCCTGTCAAAATCGGTCCAGCCGTTTTAGAGCCAATAGTGAACATACACACATCGCCTTTTATTTATAAGAAGATTGCCTGGCGCATGCATTTGACGTGTTAACTTATTTTTAATAGACAATAGACAATATTTTATTTATGGCTAAAATCCACACACACTTAAAGCTACACACATATTAAAAAATAAAAGTTTTTTTTTTTTTATATAGTGAAAATTTATTAAATATACAAGAAATATTTAACCCACAGTCGAAGAAAAGAAGCTAGTAGACGAAGTGTTCAACAATGCGATGGATGTGCTATCAGAAGAAGACCGGAAACTGCCGCAAGTGGAAAACGTGGTGCCTTTACTGAGGCGCGGGATTGGTATACATCATGGTGGCTTGCTGCCTATATTGAAAGAAACTATCGAGATTCTTTTCGGATTGGGGCTTATCAAGGTAAGGGTAACACAAATATTCACTAACTCTGTTTAGATAAAACCATTCCAAGCATCAAGATTTTTGCATTTTATTTCGATTGATCTAACTACTTGCTCAATACTATTCCAAGCTTGTAAACTGATAAAGAAACTTGATTTTAGGTAAAATTTTCTTAATAGCAGTCTCACATTTTTTTGACGAAAAAAAGAAACAACGGATAATGTACTTTTGCCATTCTGATTCTACCTATAGAAAATTCAATTTCTGTAATAAATAGATTTGTATTTTTTTTATTGAAAATAACTGCTTTAAATTTTAGAAAAACTTAACATATCAACTTATTTACAAAAGCAGTTTTTCGTAAAACCATTGGAGGGAAAGTTTGAGAGTGGATTTCGTTTAATTACTGACAAAAAATATATTTAAAAAAGGGTTACTTGTTTTATATTCGTCTTGACAATTACTTTTTTATTTTAATTATTTTTTCGTTTTCTAAAGTCCAGATATCTAAAATTGAAAGATGAATGTGGATATACGGCTCTTAAAAATGAACCCATTGATGATGTGAGGTAATGGTTGACAATATGAAATTAAAATGAATGGTGTAAATGTCTATGTCATTGTGTCAATCAATTGGTTGTATCTTGCTGTCTCGTATCTCTGTCTAGGTTTGAGCAAGCCGCTTGCAATGCGCTACAAGCCTACAAGCACCTTCCTCACAGAAAATTACGCGCTTGCTGCTTGCTTGACTCATACAGAATTAGTCTCTTTTCACTCCTGCAGGGTTTTTGTACATGTATTATGATATATGACTCTATTTCAAAGTTGTTTGGTACAGCTAAACGTAAAGCGAAGCTAATATTTTTGTCTTTTCAGGCCTTGTTTGCTACAGAGACCTTTGCTATGGGTCTCAACATGCCTGCTAGGACGGTGGTTTTCACATCTTGCCAGAAGTTTGACGGAAAAGACTTTCGATTTGTAAGTCATTGTGCTTATTTGTGCTTTTACGTAACAAAGTGGCCTCAACCACTACGTATGTGATACGTCGACCAAAAGAATATTTGTCCATAACTATTGTGTGCGGAAATTGACAAGTCCTAAATCCTTTTGGAACATTTTGCCTAACTTAACCCAACAGTTTGGTGCTGTGCAGTAAAATACTACATTAGCTATCTTATTTGCAGATATCTTCTGGAGAGTACATTCAAATGTCTGGTCGAGCTGGTCGCCGAGGGCTGGACGACAAGGGTATTGTGATCCTTATGATAGATGAGAAGGTCACACCAGCGGTGGTGAAGGGAATGGTGCAGGGCAAGGCGGACCCTATCAACTCGGCCTTCCATCTCACTTACAACATGGTAAGACTCTATAATACTCTGAATTATAGAAAACACCACCAGTCACAAGAGAGCTGGCAACTGGTTTTAAATGGAATCAAATAAGCACGAAAAGTCGAAAGCGTCGAACCAAATTTTTGTGGATTTGTGTGGATCTGTTTTTTTTTTTCTCGAACAAATCCGCGTTTGACCAACAACTCGCCTGTTGGTAAGCGACACTGTGGTCGAAGATGAAGCACGCAGATTTGGAAGATACCTATTCACTCTCGCCTTGAAAAGGCCCAGATTATATCTCTCAGGAAACAAGGAAGCCGGCAGGTTGTTCCAATCTTTTCCCGTACGGATTAGAAACTTAAAATCGAAACGTTTGGTACGTTTCCAGGGAAAGTCCACAATGTATGGGTGGTAATGGGCCGATTTCCTACTTGTCCTGTAGTAAAAAGGGGATGGCAGGATAAGGTCGTGTAGCTCCGATGCACATTCTCCGAAATTAATCCCATAGAAAATTGACAGACTCGCTACTTCACGGCGTGGTTCTAAACTGTGTTATTGGATTTGTATGAAAAAAAATCGTGTGAATGTTTAGAGTTCAAGTATTTTCATCTGAACTTGTTCCCTATGCCAGAACTGGACACTTGTTATTTGTGTCCAGCTTCGTAAGTGCATCCATGAGCTCGATTTTTACTCCAACCATGTATTGCTTCTTCAAAACTACAGCAATTTTTCTTTGTTCTAGTGTTGAACTATTCTATAGCACGGCTTTACTTCTACAGGTACTCAATCTGTTGCGAGTAGAAGAAATAAATCCAGAGTACATGTTGGAGCGAAGTTTCTTCCAGTTTCAAAATCAAGCTGCTATACCGAACCTTATTGATAGTAAGTAATTTTTTTACTCAATGCTCAATAATTTATTGCATATTATGAAATTCACATACATATCTTAGGTAGCATGTATGAGGTAGGTATCGTTCGCGCAAAACTTTATGAGCCCTCTGAAGTTAGGCGCGAGGCCTCCCCGACGCCCTGTAAAGTCCCTCGGATACCTATAATATGCGTACTGCGCAGCCACTGGGCCTAACTTCAGAGGGCTCATAAAGTTTTGCGCGAACGATATCACATAATGACTGACTTATTGGGTATGGCCATAAAGTTACATATTTCTGTAATAAGAAAAACCCGTTAGCAAAGTCTGTCACATTTTTTGACCTAAAAAGCAAAGAACACAGAATTTCTGTAGTGTCTGATTCAATCAAGTAGAAAGATCTATAGAAAATTCAATTTTTATACTAAATAGATCTGTATTATCGAAAATAACGGCTTCAAATTATGGAAAAACTCAACATAAATCAAGCTGTAATTTACAAATATGTTTTTCGTAAAACTATCGAAGGGAAAGTTTGAGAGTGGATTTTTTTAAATTACTGATACAAAATATACAATTTTAATTACTTGTTTCATATCATCTTGTCTATTACTGCTTAATTTTTACGTTTTACGCCCAAAAATCCAGATAACGAAAAATTCAACAATGTCTTTCTAATACGGCTCATAAATGTATGTATGTATTAAAAAATATATATGTACGTATATCAGTCTCTGGCAGCCATATTACAAGCTTTGCTTAGTTTGGGGTCAGATGACCATGTGTGCAATAATGTCCCAGATATTTATTATAATAACTATCAATGTGTTTTTTTTACATAAAAGATGCTGTTGACCTGGTCAAAATCTGGATGATACTGAGAGTGATGTGGATTCCTTTGTGCACCACAGCTTGATTGCGTTAGCTGTCACTTGCGAATCTTGCGAGTGCAATCGTGCTATCTCGTTCTTTCTATCCGCCGTAGTACCGTAACCGAACCCAATGCCACGCAGGGACTAGTCCGGTCAAGCTGTAGAGGCCGCAAAGCCAACAGCAAAAAGTAACATTAAAAAAGCCCGCAGGGTTTTAAACTGTAGAAGTTCTTAATTAATTCTAATTAACAGTTCAGTGCCACTGCACTGAACTGTTTATTTATTTATTTCATCACAATTTCTCAAAAACTTACTGTTAAAAACCAAATCGTATTTGAGACAATATTTTCCTAATAACAAAATTCGTAAACTAATTATCACTAGAATGTAAAATCGAGTTAATGCTAAAATAACTTATACAATAGTGAAGAATTATATTCATATTATTAAAAAACAAATCTATGTGAGTTTTTTTTTAAATTTTAAACTTTTATTTTTCAAGAATTTCAAAATGGTCCGAGGTGTCTAGTTTTTTGCGTCCGGAGGTTTTTGGGGTCTCTGATTTCATTTTTGAAGTTTCATGTTCATGTTTGAAAATTAAAAAAAAAATGTTCGTTGAGCAGCGTGAGTGCGTGGTTTGTGGGCGCGTAACGCGAGGTATCTGTTCGTGGGGGGGACGATACTGTTATGTACAAGAGTGAAGCTTACCATGAGGCAAGCGACTGTTTTTGGTATAGGCGCCGGTTACCACAGGCACACACACACACAACGATCCCGCCGGCGGGATCGGAGACCCCCAGGATCTGTTAGAAGATCGGTTAGATTCTCTCCAAATAATCATTCAGTTCAACAACCTACTAGGGCCACAGGGCACACCCCTTCTGGGGTGCCAGGGCAAGTCTAATCTCCCACTCCCGGCGACGGTCCAAGCCGAGGCTCGTACCTCCGAGGTGCCCTTGCGCTTGTCGCCCAAAATCTAAACCATGTTGGCCCAACGCCCTCTGCGTTCACCAACTAGTCCGGTCAAGCTGTAGAGGCCGCAAGGCCAACAGCAATAAGTCACATTAGAAAAAAAAAAAAAAAGAGGCAAGCGACTTGCTCGTCTCGTTACTCAGCTGCATTAAAAAAGCTGGGTCAAGAGCATTATTTAAGAGGGTCGGGTACAATTAGTGTCTTTATGTCTGTCTCTTTCCAACAACAGAAGTGAAAGCAAAACAGAAAGAGTACGACTCACTGACCATCGAAAATCAGCACTCGATAGCTTCATACTGCAGCATCAGGTCCCAGCTGGAGCTCCTCGGGAACCAGTTCCGATCCTTCATCACGCGGCCGGAGTACCTGAAGCCATTCTTGCAACCCGGCAGACTTGTTAAAGTAAGTTACGGTACATTTTAATAAAGAACTATAATAACACATTTGTACAAAAAAAAAATTTACTAAATGGAACACTTGCCATGGAGATGTAGCCTAGGGGCCATTCAAGTATTACGTTCTTTAAGGCAGAATTTTAGTAATTTTTAACCTCCTTCTCTTTGCCAGCAAAAGTGAGCATAGCTACTATACATAAAGATTGTTTTTTATTTTTATTTTTTCAGGTTTCTTTATTGTTATTCAGAATATTGATTGGGGAATCCTTGAACATGCTTTTCGCTTTTGAGCATAGACAAGTAGAGTTGCCATATTCAAATTACAATCAACTAGATTTTCAGAAAATCAGAAAAAATAATTAGATAAATATTGCTGATGTTATCACCATCCAGACCCCTCCGTCCCCCATAAAAAATAAGCAAAGCAAAGCCCCACCTCTCCCTTGGGGTACTTACGTAATGATTGAATAGCCCCAGTTCAATTTAGAAAAAAATAATTAAAATGGGTTCGCAAACGGCGAAGATATCGCGTAACATACAAATAATTCTCGCAGTAAAAAAAACTAAAATAACACGCTTTAAAATCGCTAATCCTGAAGATCCTGGTAACGATAACGGGACAAAATATTTAAATTATTGCATTGTCATCGGTCCTTGATAAGTGTGCAAAATTTCAAATCAATCCGTCGTTTGGAAAGGGGTGAAAATCGCGTTCAAAGATTCTGTTACATATATATGTAGATACATACCAAGCTAATAAAAGCGTGTTAAACAAACAGTCGAATGTAGAACCTCCTTTTGGAAGTCGGTTGATATCAGAAAACTCTTAAACTAAGTGTACTTAGACCACACGGGAAGCACCAGTTGTCAAATAAAAAAAGAATTCATTCTTAAGTCTTCCCGTGAACATGGTGCATGTAACTGCGCCGAAATATCGGGAGCTCCTTCCACAACCTTACGGTAAATATCCCGTAAATAATCATACAACTTTAAAAAAAGAATCATCAAAATCGGTTCAGCCAGTCAAAAGTTCAGGGTAAACAATATAAAAAAATACAGTTGATTTGAGAACCTCCTCCTTTTTGGAAGTCGGTTAAAAAGAAGAATCATCAAAATCAAAGTTCATAATTGAATCGAGTTGAAGAAGTCGGATAATAATTGTTATGCAATGTTATTTTCTACTACATGACTATAACTTCTACAGGTGAAGACAGAAAAGCACGAATACGACTGGGGCATAATAGTAAACTTCCGAACGAAGACCGGCAAAGGCAAGAAAAAAGAAGAAGAAAACCCGTTGACAGCAGAGACGAATATTGTTGTGGACATCTTGCTACATGTCAAGAAAGCTGAAGAAGATGACAAGGAAAAGAACGTACCCTGCCCACCTGGGGAGGTATTTATACCTTAAAATTTTCATGTTTCACACGTGTTTTGTATAAAGTAGCTACAATTAATTCACTTATAGTTATGTATTTCTAATATTATTTGTCTCTTTTCCACTCTGAGTTTAGACGATATGGAGTAAACTTGGACTGCTGTTTAATTTAAATCTATATATATGATCTAAAAGCAGAGAACGAGTTACTGACTAACTGACTAAACGTGACTACGCTCGTCAACTACGTGATCTATAAAGCAGAAAAGACAGTTCATGTGTACACATTTTTTGGTCCAGTGCAGACAAAACATCTAACAAGTGTTTTTTTTAATTAGATGTGTGTTTGCACAAAATTCAAAAGAATAGAAGAAAAGTGTTCTTTGGCAGATAAAATCCTTAAGGGGCTGAGGTATCCCCTAGGAAAGGATTTAAAGACAGGTACATGTTAATGGGACGGGTGAGAGGAGTTTGACGTTTCACATGAAAGTTGCAGGCAACCGATTTATAAAAATCTCGTGATTGTTATCTTATTTCCGTTTATATCGGTCTCGTCAACCATTTTCCACCCCCTGTTTGTATGGGTCGCCTTCTCAGCGCGCCTTCTTTTCTGGTCCTATGGCAGTCCACTGGTACTGTTGTCTACTGCTTTCCTGCCCCTGTTGAGTGCAGTTGACAAAAATGTGTACATGTTATTGGTTATGAGCTTATGAGCATCGAAATAGTATTCTAAAGCATACCTATAGATTCACAATCTCTAAGAGAAAACATTCAAAAAACGTCAAAGCGTCGTATACATATCTAAACATCAATTATATACATAGTTCACAATGCCACATTTATTCAAATTTAGACGTTATGTCGCTTGCATAGTTTTCAACGTCGCTTGTCCGCTATGGCATCGTAGCACTGGCATCGCGCGGCATTGTAGTCGTATCGCGGTTGCCTAACAACTAACCAAAAAGCCTGTGCAATTCGTAGCGTGAGCCGAGTTTTGGTTTGGACATTTTTTTGGTATGATTGTGACTTTATAGGTATTATCTTGATGGTTGTGAGTGTGAGTCACACCCAATAGCATGTAAGTACACATTTTTGTGACTTGTGACTCAAGTTACCAATTATTACGAGAAGAAAAACTCACAGGGATTTGGGTGTTTCACAGGCAGGTGACATTGAAGTGGTCCCAGTTCTTCACACATTGATCTACCAGATCAGCTCACTCCGAGTCTATTACCCTAAAGACTTGCGGCCAGCCGACAACCGCAAGGCGGTTCTCAAGACGATAGGCGAAGTCAAGAAACGTTTCCCTGACGGTCCTCCTCTACTGAACCCTATAAACGACATGAAGATCACAGACTCTGTATTCAAAGAATGCGTTGATAGGATAAAGCAGTTGGAAGAGAGGTATGTGGTTTTCTACATCAGTTATTCAGCATCACTAAATCAAATGACTGTCCAAGAAAGTGTCGAGACACGCATATAATAGGTCGGGGAAAAAGTCTTTTCGTATTTTGTATGTATAAGGTTGTAGTAAAAATCTCATCCGTTGTACTGTTTGTATCTGGCTGGTTTTGATACCATTAGAAATATGACATTTTAAAAAAGGAATACAAAAAGTAAAAAGCAATTTCCCGCCATTTTTCAATTGTTTTTTTGTTTGATAAAATGAGTGAATCTAACGAAGAAATTCGATATATTGTGAAATTTTATTACAAAAAAGGGAAAACTGCGACACAAGCCGCGAAAAAAATTTGTGACGTTTATGGACCTAATGCAGTGTCATCAAGAGTAGCACAATGTTGGTTCAAGCGTTTTCAGTCCGGGAATTTTGATGTCAAAGATGCAGCTCGCTCTGGTCGCCCTGTTACGGATAAAGTAGATGCCATTTCTGAAAAAGTGGACCAAGATCGGCATATTAATAGTTACGACGTAGCTGAAGAACTGGGGATTGACCACAAAACAGTTTTGACCCATTTGAAAAAAACTGGGTATACAAAAAAACTCGATATTTGGGTGCCACACAAGCTCACTGAAAGAAACCAAATGAATCGTGTACTCATTTGCGACTCTCTATTGAAACGTGAAGAAACCGAACCGTTTTTGAAAATATTGATCACTGGTGATGAAAAATGGATCACCTACGACAAGAATGTGCGCAAACGATCATGGTCAAAGGGCAGTGAAGCACCACAGACTGTAGCGAAACCCGGATTAACACGTAATAAGGTGATGCTGTGTGTATGGTGGGATTGGCAGGGCATCGTTCATTATGAGCTTTTACCGCCGGGCAAAACCATCGATTCGGATCTCTACTGCCAACAGCAGATGAGACTCAAACAAGAAATTGAGAAAAAACGGCCGGAATTGATCAACAGAAAGAGTGTGGTCTTTCATCATGATAACGCCAGACCGCACACATCTTTGGCCACTCAGCAAAAATTTAGAGAGCTTGGTTGGGAAGTGTTAATGCATCCACCATATAGCCCTGACCTTGCACCCTCAGATTTCCACCTGTTTCGATCTCTTCAGAATTCTTTGGGTAGTGTTAGATTAACATCAAGAGAGGACTGTCAAAACTACTTGTTGCATTTTTTTGATCAGAAGTCCCAAAAATTCTACAGCAACGGGATCATGTCACTACCTACAAGATGGCAACAAGTTATCGAACAAAATGGCACATATATATTATAATTAAATGTAATTAAACTTGAAAAAAATATGTCTTGAATTTGTTTAAAAAATACGAAGAAACTTTTTCCCCGACCTTATATATAGCACCCTACCTATATATACGCGTGTCTCGACACGGTTTCCGTTTTCCATAGCCAAGTCAAACAAAAGCCATACAGAAAACAATACCACAAATATTTAATTCCACTAGGTTATACGCCCATGCTCTTCACAACGACAAGAACCGAGGAGCGCTCCAAGCAGCTTACGAAAAAAAACAGGAGGTTCTAGAGGATCTGAACAGCGTCAAATCAGAGTTAAGGAAAGCCAAGAGCATACTGCAGATGGACGAGCTGAAGAAGAGGAAACGGGTGCTGAGACGGATGGGGTACTGCACTTCGACGGATGTTATAGAACTGAAGGGTCGGATCGCTTGTGAACTTAGCAGGTTAGTTTTTTACACAATGTTTTCGATACCCAAATATTCTTATTGGGCTAAATCTTCGATCAAAAAATACACTGATGCCACAACTACGCGCTAATCGCGGCAATACTCAATCTGGTTGGACTCAATACGCAACCAGACTAGATCCACAGTCACGCGATAGTTGCACAAGCCGTAACACATCGTAAGAGCCGTAACAGACATGTCAACTTGGCTGACGAACAACCGTCTGACCGACGGGAGAGAAAGAGAAAATTGTCTCTTTCTCTCTTGAGAGAAGTTCCCACTTGCGATTCAGACATAATCGCCGTCTCGCTTGCTCCACGACGGTTCACAAGTTTTGACAATGTTGTGCAAATCGAACAGACATTAGAGAAGTGAGCCGTAAATGTATTATACGGTTGGTTTTGGTAAAATGGTTTTGTTTGTTTTATAAATTGTACACAGCTATGTTTATATATGAAACTGCGGACGTTTATTGACTATAATTTTCTATGTGTTGTGACTTCTATGTATAATTTCGAAGGGATAAATCGGTAAAAGTGATAAGTTATTATTTAAAAACTCGCTTATCGATTTCAGTCTGGCTGAACACTTAATAGTATCTGATCCGTAACATGAAAATCATCACCAAAATCAGCGTCTTCGCAGGTCTTTCAGCTCCAATCTGACCTTTCGGTTAAGGATACCCCAAGCTTATAACGCTATAGAAAAAAAAATACAAACATAGATACCTCTTCGAAAGCAGTGGGTTAAAACTAAACTATTCGAAATAATCTTCCTGTAATAAAGTAGGGTCCTGACATAAAGCGGTACATTTTAGTATGTTGGTTGATTTTTTAAAGAAGATTTTCGTTTTGTTTTAGGGCGATGTTAATCAATATTTACTCTTATTACATCGCCCAAGCTAAAAAAGCAGGTCAGTTTCTGGACAAAGGTCTAAAAGTTCGCACAAGTCCGGACGGATGGTGACCCTGGAAGAATACATGAGCTGATTGCTCAATACACTGTTCATCATCATCAGCCAGAAGACGTCCACTGCTGAACATAGGCCTCCCCCTTTAATCTCCACACTAAACGACAACCTGCAATCTGCATCCACTGGATGCCCGCGACTCTCACAATGTCGTCGGTCCATCTAGTGGGTGGCCTACCTACGCTGCGTCTTCCGGTTCGCGGTCTCCACTCAAGAACTTTTCTTCCAATCGGTTCTTCGAGCGAATACTTACTACACTACTCAATACACTGTTACCCTTTATTATTTCTCTCCCAGTGCTGACGAGCTTCTCCTAACGGAGTTGATATTCAACGGGGTGTTCAACACGCTGACGTCAGAGCAAAGCGCGGCGCTAGTGAGCTGCTTCGTGTGCGACGAGAAAAATACGCAATCATCCGCCACCGGCGAGGAACTGCGCGGCGTGCTCCGCCAACTGCAGGTACTGCCACTACCAGGGGCCAAGAGCATAGCCAGGATTTTCTTGAGGGTTATGCACATAAATTTTACTAAGCCGAAAGGAGGGCATTGTACTCACTATTATAAACAACTTTTACTATGGGACCAACCCAGAAATCACGGAAAAATATCAGCTGTTCCATAAATTTTGTCTAGTGTCAATGACAAGTTTTTTTCGCAATTTCATGATCCGTCTCATATTCAAAGTTGTTTATAATAGTGAGTACAATGGCCTCCTTTCGGCTAAGTATAATTTATGTGCGTAACCCTTTATTCGGGATGCCAGGGGGAGGCCTATGTTCAGCAGTGGACGTCTTATGGCTGATGATGATGATGTCAAGTCAAAGTCAAAGTTTTTATTTGCTTGCCAATGGGTATACAAGCTTAAAATATAAAATGTCCATCCATTAACAGCCGTAAGGGCGTGCAAAATTAAATTAGATTATAAATATGTCAAAAGAATTACATTACTTTATTTAATAATAATTTATCAACAACCAAAATCATAAGAATTAAAACGACATGTCATTTTCTTTAGAAATTCTTCCACTTCATAGAAGCACTCCTTTACCAACCACTTCCTCAACTCAGTACAAAAACTTATGATGCCGAGATTTCAGATTAGACTTCTGCATAATTCTCCGTAACTAGACTTTGTTAATACCATATGTGGATGTTGAACGTATTTTAATAAAAGGTAACATCTTAGGAATTAGTGATATAAAAATGGCTAACCTGCAGTATGTAAATCTGGTGTCAAATATGTCGCATCATATAAATCTGACCAATCCCTATATTGTTAATACAGGAATACGCGCGGCGAATAGCGAAAGTATCCATCGACGCGAAGATGGACCTGGACGAGGACGATTACGTGAACAAGTTCAAATGTACTCTGATGGACGTCGTGCTTGCGTGGTCCAAGGGAGCCTCCTTCCTGCAGATATGCAAGATGACTGACGTCTTTGAAGGTGAGGCGATGGTAGATAGATAGATAACTCTTTATTGTTCACACCAAAAATTACCTAGGTACATAGTAACATTAAAACAACTTTAAACTAGTGAAACAATTGGCGGCCTTATCGCTATAAGCGATCTCTTCCAGGCAACCTTAGTATAGAGGACAAACAGAAGAGGTAAAGGATGGTTGTACGAATAATCACTCGCACAATGATACAGGGCTACGCAGAAAGGGCGCACCAGGCCGAAATGAGGCCATTGTAAGCATGACTATGAACAACTTTTACTTTGGGTCCGACTATGATATCTCAAAAAAATATCAAAGTTTACGCAGAAAGGCTGTTCTAAGCCAAAAGGAGGCCCTTGTACTCATGAGTATAAATAACATTTACTACGGAACCGACCCTGATATCTCAAAAAAAAGATTACTCAGCAAGGGTGCACTAAGCAGAAAGGAGGCCATTGTACTAATGAGTATGAATAACTTTTACAATTGATCCGACGCAGATATCGCGAAAAAAAAAGGTTTTCATAGGAAAGTGTCAGTCATAAATGTGACTGACACTTTGTGCAGTTCATATTTTATTTGAACTGCACCAATAACTTATTTAGTACTTATGTTCAGTTTCGATTCCAACACTCTACAATGGTGAACGAAAACATATTGAGGAAACTTGTATGTCCAAGAACCTCTAAAGTTCAAAGACATGACGATCACTAACATGCACTGGGCCAGCATGATGGATTTAGAGCCCATCCACTCTCTGAAAGAAGGTCTGTGTCCCAGAAGGGCAGTAGGAACTTGATAAAGTGATAATGATGATGTAATGATATATGAGAAACCGTAACTTCCATAGAACGCCATCTAAAAACGCCCCACTTTGGTTGACGGCAAAGTATCCTCTTTGTCTTTATTTCAATATCTTTCTATTGGTTTTGACGCCTCCTTGTGTCTTTGTTTCTCCTTGTCATGCCATATAGAGAGCTGACTTAAATAAAAACCCTAAAGCCTAAAGGCACCTAACCAAAGTTTTGGCTACAACATGTCGGCTCGTTGTATTATTTTCCTAATCTTGTGTATTTTCGAGTGTTATTGTGTAATAATGGAGCATAATTTTTTAATTTATTTTGCTCCTGCGCATTCTTGAGTGTAGTAAAGTGATATAACGAGGTGAAACATGTTTTTTCGTGTTGTTTCCAGAACTCCATAGCAGCCTCTTGTAAAACCTCTACCACTTTACTGGGGCATGAGTTTGACTTGACCGTGACTTACTTTGCTTGACGCTGACTGACTATGACTTGTTTGACGCTATATATCCGTATTTCTTTTTAAATTTAATAAATTATTATATAACTTGATGTACCTACATAATAATGTTATTAAAATATATTTTTTATATAAATTTTTGTAGAAAGCCACGACTTGTAACTATGGAGTTTTGTACTGTATGTAAACTTGTTTAATATTCAGACTGAAGGACTTTGTATCCATGGTCACGAAAAAAAATTACAAACATAACTCAAAATCAAAATATATTTATTCACATAAACATAGGCTGAAATAAGGTATATCAAATGAAAAAATAAAGTTAGGCTTATGCTTAAGAGTAAGTTGAGTATGTAAGTATAACAGCGATTCCTGCACTAGGCTAGGCCTGTATCGCGGGACTATCTAAACTTGTTGCATATTTCATTTCAGGGTCCATAATCAGGTGCATGCGTCGACTGGAAGAGGTGCTCCGGCAGCTCTGCCAGGCTTCCAAGAACATCGGCAACACAGATTTGGAGAACAAATTCTCGGACGCCATACAGAAACTGAAGAGAGACATCGTTTTCGCCGCCAGTCTGTATATGTGAAATAAAGCAAGTACTTTTATCTTATTTTGGTCTTTTATTGAACTATGTACTAACTGCGCCCCGCGATTTCATCCGCGTGGTGATGAAAAATTGTTATGATGATGATGAAAAATACTTTACGACCTATTAGTGAATCGGTTTCTTCTGGGCAAGCGTGCTCTATCGTAGACCGCATCGCGCTTAACATCAGGCGAGTTGGCGGTCAAATACAAGGTAATTACTGAATAAAAAAAAAACTCATAGTTGCCAAATATACTTAAAAAGTTAATAAAATCAGTCAGCGAAAAGTGGTCGCACTCCTCCAACTTGGGGAGCGGGTGGACCCTAGTCCACCATGCTGGCCCAGTGCATGTTAGTGAATGCCAAATGTTTTTCAAAAATGTGGAGATTTTATTACAATTTGCTACACTATTTGTAAATCAATGATTCAGAAGGTAAATAAATAGTCTGTGATCACAATGTTATAAGAGAACTTTATTGTTGTAATTACGGTATATCTATAGCACGAACTGGCAAGTACATAACAAAAAAGAAAAGGTAATTTTACTAGAATTACGCTAGAACCATGATCACACGGTCGGCCCTAGCCAAATATACAACTATCATCCAACTAATTAAAAAAAATGTTCAAAGTTACATCGAGATTTGCTTTCATAATTTCCAAATTTACGGATACAAATTTTGAATATACTCCTAAAAGCTTTAACAAGGGTTCGACAGTGAGATCTATAACGAAACCGACTTTAATATAACTATAGAATAATGTACACTGATAAAGTGAACGTGGCAATATTTCAGATTACTGTTAGAGCGCGTTCCGAATCACGCCAACAGCGTAATTAGAACCAACATGACACGAAGGTTTCTTTGCATCGTGTCAGTTTGGTATGGCGTGGTTAGGTCTGCGTTGATTCGGAATGGGGTCTTAGTTACTCTTGTAAACTTATTGTACACATAAGTACTATATATAACTAGGTTTCTGTCGATGTGCTATCAGATTCTTCTTCATCTTGCCTATATCCATAATCAAAAGCTGATTTTTTATTGAAGGATAAATCAAAGATTATCTATGTTTTAAAAGGAAAATTCCACTCATTTGGCTTTTCTATAAATATTAAATAATATACATATAAATGAGAGTAGCCTTCCAAATATTACTTATCAAATCGACAGAAACCCAATTAACCAAACATTATACAATATGAAAAATCACAATCGAAAACATTAAAAAACAGCTTATGCTAGTATCATTTGGTGCCTGAATTGATATGTTCAAGAACGAAACGCGAAATAAACGCTAATTTTGTCTAGCTATTGAGTAATTAAACGAGGTATTTGTTTTGTGTCTATAGTTTACTTTAAATCCCGCGGTGCGGCGCTAAATGTCCGCACGCTAGACGCAGCCTATGCTATAATAAAGTATACGCTATTTATTATCATTTAATACTTAAATATAACAGTATATTCACTCCCTCGCGTGACTGCTATGGAAGACTCGACGCTTTCTAGAAGCACTCGGGGCCGTTCATAGATTACGTCACGAAAAGTCTTACAGCGCGCCCTTATTAGCTCAATATTCTACCTAAGAGATTATTACTAGGATAGTCAAGTTCAGAGAGTGTGAATTGCAATGATCATGTCTCGAATTGATTTTATAGTTTTTTTATCGATTTTAAACAGCACATTTCCAAAATTTCATTCGAGTAGTCGAAAGAGAAGTTAGGGAAATTAAAACGCCTCTTTTTCTTGCAAGATCAAAGAATTAGGCCCCGATGCTGGCACTTTCTTCCATGAAGCACGACAATTTCAAAGATTTTTCCCTATGACCCTTCGACCAAAATAAAATGAATGGACGGGCCCAGTAGAAGCACATTTTTGAAGATTACAAAATGAGCGCCAGCGCTCACTTAGTTTCAGTCGGTCTCTAGCCGTAGGAAGTGAAACACGAGTCTATTGTTACGCGATAACGAAACATCTGTCAAAATTATGAATTCGTATGCTTTACCGAAGTGTAAATACACAAATAAAACCGATATCTATTTTTTGTAACAAATATACTGTAAATTTTTATAATTAGGTGTTGAAGTATATGTCCTACGGTTTTGACTCGTTTTTACTGATCAAGTTCAATGGTTAGGGTCCGTCCATTCATTTTATTTTGGTCGAAGCTATGACCGGCATTTCTATTACTTCGCCATCCTTGTCCCTTTCGTTGATATCCACATATTTTATCCCTCTCTCAAGTGACGCAATATACGAACGCCCCCTTTCATTACACCAGTCGTTCGCCACTCACAAGATAAACGACCCTACGCCATTAAATCGACTCCTTACTGTATTATTTATACAAAATGTACAATTTCTCAAAAGCTTCCCCATTTATTTAATGTTAAATTCTGAGTATGTATTGCGTTACGATATGATATGGGTATGTTTTTATCTGAATAACATTACTTAAGTCCGTATTACAGTCATTTTGAAACAAATGTCAAATTGTTTTGTGAGCATATATTTTAAGGGGCTCCATTATTGTTTTCATAAAACATTATTAGGTACACTATGTTCTAAAACTTCATCGAAACATAGCAGTTGTAGCTGTGGTTGTTATCTTGTTTGTTTTAATTACCATTACGGGACTCTGATTCATAACTAAAACACGCACGAAACTCGGCGTGTTAAGTTAACCTCTAAAATTTGGCCTCTGTTCCTTAGGAAATAAAGGTCAACTTTTTCAGGTTAACTTACCGCGCCGCGTTACGAGCGTGTTTGTAGTTATGGAATGAGGCCCCCTATTCCGCACGGGCAAACACGCTCTATCGTGGCCACGTTGAGTTTACCTCAAAAAGTTGGCCTCTATTGTTTAGGAAATAAAGTTCAACTTTTGGAGGTTAACTTAACGCGCCACGATAGAGCGCGTTTGGCCCGTGCAGAATAAAGGCCCAGGGCCATGTGCGACATAAAATAGTAAAAAGTATGAGGGTGCTACTATCGGAAATAAATGTCGGAGCATGTTCCGAGGTCGGTGCATTTAAATATATATCTTAATACGATTGGATAAGTACGAAATACGTCCCGTCCGTAGGCGTGTACTGGCCATAAAACGGCCTGTGTCTTATATATTATAACCCAAAATATCACATTACAAATATTATTGGATCTCCTCTGACATTTGACAAATGGCAACGTTAGGTTCGTTCTTGCTCTTTTTTGTTTGTTGTAAATACATTCTGTTCATTTCATATGACTGTAATTAACACTCAGTTTGGGCACAGCTCGCTATTGACTAACATATTTATGTACAAATGTGTAGAAAACTATCGGACCATACGAAACATAAGAACACATCGAACGTCGTGGTTTGGCACTCAATGACGGAAACCTGGGGCCTTACGCCCAACTCTAAACGCGGGCCCGAATAGGTGCAGTTTGAAATCACGCGACCGCAAACCGTATCTCGGCGCGTTAAGGTTAGCGCATCCATCTTCACGAATAGAACCTCCTATAAGAACTATACTCTTTTATTAGCACTATTTCATTACAAATGTAGACAATAACAAGCTGTGCCGATTTTTATTACGCTACAAAGATTATTATAAACTCTATCCGTGTATGTACGTAATGATTCTGATCTTTTAATACCTATTTAACATTCACATTAAGTACAAACGAGTTAGACAAATACGCTTTACTTTCGAAACCGAAGGTACAATGACTCTTAGTACTTACGATGAGAAAAAGTTGAATAACTTTATGAGATGAAATGGCCTGTTTTAAATGTCTTTTGGGACTTGTAACATGGTCGAAACATCGTCGAGCGAAAGGTATTATACCTAAAAAAATGCATAAGTCCCGATCCTAGACATTAAAAACATCAAATCAAATCGCGAAATTTAAAACGAAATACGAGGCTGTTTCATAAACGAAATTTATGAAACGGCCTGTCGACACTAATATCTCCATTAATAAAAGTAGAGTAGCCTTGGAATCAGAGATAATATAACCACTTTATTGCGCATGAGTCATAATTTGCTTGTGTGTTTTTCAAGCCACTTGTGATTGGAGAATACAAAAGTCATTCATTCAATTCGCGCCTAGCATTGGCCCGCTAGAAAAAGATCATGCTAAAAATTCAGTATCTTTTCATCACGGCGGGATAAAGGATGAGCTGTCAAGTGGTTATATCGTCATTGCTTGGAATAGTTACCTATTTCGTCTTTTGTCTTTTTCGATCGAGTTCAAAATTTGAAAGAAAGAAAAGGACTAAACTCGGCCTAACTATTGCAAGAATAGTCCACGAATATATACGTACATAAAACAAAATATAACTTTGTACTCGTGAAATTATTGTGCTGTGTCACTTTTCTCAAAGCATGATATTTTTTAATTGCCCATGCGTTCAAAATGTTACATAAAGTGACTCAGTGCTTAGTCTTTACACAACTTTGGAATATTTAAATAATTTCTTCAATGTTTTTTTATTTTATAGTTCACTAAGCTTGTTATTTTTAAATTAAATATTTGTCCGGTATGCTATTCAAGTCGGTGCACTATTTTTGACTAAACAACGTTAAAATCAATTTGACGCTGACTGTACCAAAACGTACTATTTTTGATTAATTTAGTAAAAAAAAAAAAATTGTGCACCCGACTTCAATTGCTTTAGATTTTGACGTATAGTTTTCAAGTATATATCGTGTAGGTAATACAAAACCCAAGATCATTAGTATCATCAAGGTCATTTAGAAAATCAAAATCGATCTAAAAAAATATTGAAATCTGTTAAAAAAGAATTTTACTATATATAGCTAATCATATCTCCGCCTTGTAGATATGTCATGACAAAAATGGTATGATATGAAACGTGTTAATGTTAGATATGAAAATTCCATTTACAGACAGAAGTCGAATTTGAACGACATATAAATATTAGCAACACACTTTCTTAAAATCGTAATAATAGGCCATTAAATTTATTAAAATATTTACAATAAAGATGTGAAACTGTTTACAGTTCCTAGACAATATTCGAAGATTAGGCGAAAATCACTAACGGCTAAAACGGGGTAATCAACCATCACACAACTACTACACCAATCATCGGGTGGAAGAGTTGAAAACATCTCACTTCACTATTAAAACAATATGATAAACACAGGTTTGGATATGATCCCAAATAGTTTGTTACTTCAACACTTAAGGTGGAATTCCACAGCGGACGGCAGACCGCAGACGGCAGCGCCAAGACGGCGACACAGGCATTACAGCCGTGCTTGCCGCACGGCAGTTGCAGTTGTAGAGCCGTAACAGACACGTCAACATGGCTGACGTCAACCACCGCAACCAACGAGAGACAAAGAAAGGGAAATTATATTCTCACTCTTTCTCTCCCGAAATAAAATGAAATTTAATTTATTCACAAAAAATAGGGTTATACACTGGTCTTAGGTATTTTATATTTAATTCTCCTATTTTGCCGTTACACGGCATGTGAATTTAGTCATAAAATAAATGTATAGTACCTATGAAAAAAAAGGAAAGTATACAATGAAATGTTCGATGTGTGGTCAAAATTTATATTAGTAGATTAGTAGGTGGTATGTCAAATGAAGTAACATGAGTTAAAAAAAACTTTTGTATCTATATCAAAGTATACAATGATATGTCAAATACTTGATTACAATATTACCTTAATATGTCAAAATAAAAATAAGAATTGCCCCCCTTGATCAGACGGCGGTTCGTCAGCCAAGTTCGATACGTCTTACGGCTAGTATGTTGGAATCGGTCTCATACAAATTAATACTGTAAAGTAGTCGCCGTCTGTCGCTGCCGTGTGCGGTCTGCCGTTGCCTGCGGAATTACACCTTAAGGCGGGATCCACCAAAGCTGTTACGGAGTCCAAATGCCTTTTGTTGAAAAATAGGTACTCGTTATTCATTCATTATCCTCTTTTTGGTCAATAGAACAATTTTAGACTGCATCTTCGGTGGATTACCCACCTTACGCTGCGTTTTCAGTTAGTAGTTTTAAAAGAGTGGGTTCAATCATTCACGCGTAAAATGAAATCAATTATAGCATACGAACTATGGAAGATTTATATGGAAATTTACTCAGAGATACGTGAAAAGGAAGCATTATCATATGGAAATATTTTAGTTGCGCAATGTATTTTTTTCCAGATATGGCGTAGTCGTGATGTGTGAATGATGACCTTTAAACGACCTTTACAATACACAGGCACACATAACTCCGCAAATAAACTGCCTACAAACAAAAATATTCAATATTTACATTAGACTATGAAACTATCCAATAAAATTGCGATTAATTCGAATAAATGAAATAAATCGAGTTAGGTTCAACAAAGGTAAATTTTTCTAAAAACATTCCAAACGATATTCAATAAATTTACATTAATATCTTTCAATATCTATTAACATTAGCTATAATTTCATTAGACCTCCAAGTTTGTGATAATCCTCGATTTAAATTTAACAAGATATTTTGTTACCTACCTATGTACTGTATGCGTCCGCATTGTTACAATGAAAGTGACAACTCAATGAGAAGGAAAAACATTATCATTATCGTATCCTTATCCGAATAGATAATCCTGTCTCAAAACAAGATCAAAAGTTCATTTGGTCGGACCAAAACATCAGTCGGTAAAAATGTTCAAAACTCTAACTTCGATTCTCGTACAAATATCGTGCAGGGGTGGGGACGCGGCGGAGCGGAGTAATGCCGCCGCGTTGCGTCCCCGCCCCGTGCCATACAACATACAAACTGTTCCCGAACACACTGCGATCTCAGGTGAACGGCGACCGACGACCTCGCGTGGAGCTTTCAGAGTCCAAGTTAGCGAAAGGAAAGTGATTACGAACATGTCGCGACGGTGGCGGCCGCGGTCGGTCCCTGCGGGCGTGCCTAGGGGCCTGGCAGTCACGTCCACACCACCAGCCGGAGTGACGTCATAACCAAAAGCGCGAAAAGGGGCTGCGTGCGCCCGCCGCGACCGCACGACTGGATCTCGATTTCCTAGAAGTTCAAGAAATGGTCATCGGTCAAACCTCTTGAAGAGTAAATAGTGTTGCCCACAAGCTGCAAATTACAACTGTGAATTTGTCTGATGAACAAAAACAAAGAGTCATATTAGAAACCTTTGGGGGGCTGAAAACTAACATCAGTTTGGCAATCTTCTGCGAAGTACATTTCCGCCTAGAAGTCCTCAGCGTCACTAGTAGCCCAGGTTGACAAGCCCACTCGTGGAAATGGAAAGTGCGTATGTGTACCATTGGGACCTCAACATACCTCAGGATGGTATGAGACGCAGGCGGCGGGGCGGCGGCGGTGCGCGCGCGAGATCTGGCGGCGGGCGCAGGGCGCGCGTGGCGGTGCCTCGCGTGGTCGCACATCCAGCCGCTTTGCGCCACACGGGCATAGCGTGTCCACCACTAGTAGGATCAGGTTGCTGTGCTGGATCTTCTGCACGCTGAACGGCCTGCGAAAACATCATCATAATCATCAGCACTTTTTTGAACACAGCAGTTCTCTGCATTCAGTTTTTACAGTTTTACGCAGGTTGTCACTGGATACTGGCCGTACTACCTTTGGCTAAACGTGGTCTCTAGAACTCGTCTACACCATCGGTTATCGATCCTTTGGGAAATGTCACTTCAGTATACTAATTCTTTGAGCTATGTCGGTAACTTTGGTTCTATGACGAATATTTGTTTTGAATTCTGTCCCGTTAGAGCATCTCCACAGCTCTATCTTGGTTATTATTTTGATTCGTGTTGAGCTATGATCAAGTGTCGAAATGTAGGCTATGGTAAAAATCAATAATGGTTGAAGAGGTTAGAAGCGCACATATATAAACTCAGCCATGTGTGGTGCACAGCTTCAAATTCATCTAGTATTTTAGTGGAGTGGCCTGGTAGGCAAGTGCTGGTGGGGCTCTAGTTCAGTATAGGTACAAAACTCTCTTCCTCCAAGTTTTCAGCATTATGTTAAGTCTTTCGTCTTGCTATGCATTTCGGTCATCGCCATTTATTTCTATCTTGAGTCTTCATACTTTATTTAGGATATTATTACTCCTATTATTAAAACAATTTATTTTGCGGAATCGAAAACATCTATTTTTCACCTCTTGACAGATCTCTTATAAAACAAAACACAACTCTATTGAAATAAAATAATAAAGGCGACCGCGAAGGTCGCACTGGTGAAAAAGAGTTCCGCCACACCACCCCCCCACGGAGAAAGGAAGAATAAGCTGAAAAATTTATAAATAAATAAGATAATCACATATCTAAAATATTTCTAAACTTCACCCTCCTCCCGGACCGGGTGATGACAGGAGCTGGTGTAGGTGCAGGGACCAACGCAGGCGTGAAACTGCTAGCTGGAGTTGGCGCAGGCGGCACAATTGGTTCACAATTGCCAAACGCCGAATCCAAATGGGCAGGCTTAACGCGATCTATGCTAACTGTACGTTCCCTTCCATTAATATCGAGAGTGATCGTTTTGTCTCTTCGCCCGATGATACGATGAGGACCGGAATAAGGCGGCTGCAACGGCCTTCGCACTGAATCATCGCGTAGCATGGCATGCGACGCCTTAACTAAATCTTTAAATATGAAAGTCGATGGCTGGGCGTGGCGTGTAGCAAGGACAGGACGGAGAGCTTCCATATATTTGCGCAGCTCACGGACGAAATCTACAACGTCACTTGGGCTCTGCGATGTTATTGGAGGTATGACGAGTTCTCCAGGCAAGCGAAGAGTCTCTCCATAAACGAGCTCTGCAGAAGATGCCTTCAAATCTTCTTTGAGCGCCGTTCGCATCCCTAATAAAACTAACGGCAAAGCTCTTACCCATGTGTCATTATGACACATCAAAGATGCTTTAAGCTGCCGATGCATGCGTTCCACCATACCATTTGCGCAAGGATGGTAACTAGTCGTGCGCACCCGTTTGGTACCACATACATCCATTAGACGGCGAAACAACACAGATTCAAACTGCCGGCCCTGGTCGGTTGTCAAAATGTTTGGTACCCCAAAACGGGAAACCCAACCAGTTACGAATGTAACTGCTACCTCTTCTGCTGTGATTGATGACATAGGCCATACTTCAGGCCACCGTGTGTATCTATCAATCGCAGTCAGGCAATAATTGTACCCTTTCGAGTGAGGAAGTGGTCCAATAATGTCTAAATGCACCGACCTAAATCTGTTTGACGGTAATTTAAACTCTCCAAGTGGCGAATTAATATGTCGAGTTACTTTACTGAGTTGACAGCGTAAACAAGTTCGAGCCCATTCACGGCAATTTGCGTTTACTTGAGGCCATACATAACGCTCAGTTACCAAGCGAGTGGTTGCCCGCGCGCCAGGGTGACTGAGGTTGTGACACCTGTCGAATGCAGCTCGACGGAATGCTGGTGTCAGGTATGGACGTGGTCGCTCAGTTGAAGTATCACAGATTACTGTGATATTTGTGCCAGGGATGAGGATGGGTTCGAGCTTCAAAGACGAATTCCCACGCATACTAGCTAGCTCCTCATCCGATTCTTGCGATAACGCGAGTGCAGCAAAATCCTCTTCAAGAGAAATAGACTCAACGCGCGACATGGCATCAGCTACGATGTTATCAACCCCTTTAATATACACTACATCAGTAGTAAACTGGCTGATGAAAGACAGCTGGTTTAATTGGATAGGCGGCAATTTCTCACGTCGTTGTACAAAAGCGTATATTAGCGGCTTATGGTCAGTGTAGATAGTGACGTGTTGTACCTCCAACAGGTGCCTGAAGTGTTGAACACTCTCGTACACCGCAAGGAGTTCCCGATAGTACGCCGGCCACTGAGCCTGTTTAGCAGTCAGCTTTTTACTAAAATAGGCTAGTGGCTGCCAATCATCATTATCGACGCGCTGTTGTAGGCAAGAACCAACGTGCGTTCCTGAAGCGTCAGTAAACAACCCAACCTCAGCACTGTTATTTGGGTGTGCTAAAATTGTAGCGGACGTCAAGCTTTTCTTGCATTCTTCAAAGCACTTTTCTAGCTCAGGAGTCCACACAAAAGGTTTATTGCCTTTGCCTTGAATAGCAGTGATTGCTTCAATTAACGGCGCTTGGTACTTAGCCGTACTTGGCAAAAACCGGCGGTAGTAATTGACCATGCCTATGAATCTGCGCATACCCTGAACTGTCTTTGGGGGCGGGTAATCCACCAGAGAACGAATTCTGTCCTCAGGAGGACGCGTGCCCGCAGCATTGACTCGATGCCCAAGGAAAGATACTTCTGCGGCACCAAATACGGACTTGGCTGTATTAATCACAACGCCATAGTCGTGCAATCGCTGGAACAAGATTTCCAGATGCTGCGCATGCGCTATTTGGTCTTTTGAGTAAACCAAAATGTCATCAACATAGACATAGCAAAAATCTAAGCCACGGACTACTTCATCGATAAATCTCTGAAAAGTCTGCCCAGCATTACGCAAACCAAAAGTCATATACAGAAATTCATATAATCCAAATGGAGTAGTTATCGCTGTCTTGCACACGTCGCCTGGATTCACCGGTATCTGTTGATAGGCCTTGACCAAGTCTATAGTACTAAAAACGGTACAGCCAGACAAGTTGTGCGCATAATCACCTATGTATCGGACAGGGTAGCGATCAGGAATCGTTCGGGCGTTTAATGCACGATAATCACCGCAAGGACGCCACGTTGAGTCCTTTTTAGGTGCGAGATGCAGAGGCGATGACCAAGAGCTATCAGATGGTCGGCAAGTACCAGCTCGGACCATATCTTCGAACTCTTTCTTTGCAATGCCCAGTTTTAATGGTGCCAACCGACGCGGTCTAGATGTCACAGGGGGACCGTCGGTAGTGTTTATATAATGTACGGTGCTGTGTTTAATAATTCTAGGTGCACCAGGTGGTCGCGTTATACTTGGGTATTTCTCCAAGATCGCTGTGAATGGCGAGTCAGGAAGAGATACTACCTTCACACTTTGCTGTTCCGCGGTATAAAGGTCCGCGGACGAAATAAGCCCAGTTTTACTATCGCACAGCTTACCTTTTGAGCAATCGGGTAAAAGCTGGTAATGCGACAAAAAATCTACGCCAATAATACCACTTTCCACATCCGCCACGACAAAGTTCCAGGTGAAATCCCGTCGTAGCCCTAAATTTAAGTTCAACTGTACCAGTCCATATGTGATAATCTTACTGCCATTAGCTGCAACTAAACTATATGATAATGGCTGAAGCGTACGTCCTTTTATAAAGCTACGAGGAACGCAACAAATATCCGAACCAGTGTCCACCAAAAATTTCCGGTTGGATCTCCGGTCGGTCACGAAAAGGCGGCGACTAGCTGGCGAGCAACTGGATGTCGCCTTTAACAGTTGCTGTTTTGGTTTCCCTGATCACTAGGCGGGGAACCGGACCACTTACATGGAGGCACACATTTACGTGCTTTTGTCGCAAAACGGTCATGATAAAAGCACAAATCATAGTTACGTGAACGTGATCGGCTGCGACTACGATTACGGTTACGATTGAAGTCACGACCACGCGTACCAACATGCGAGCTGTAACCAGCAGAGGAAAGTGACGCTACTAAACGGGTCAATTCATCAACTTTTTTAGTCAGCTCCTGTACAAGATCAGTATTCGAGTTAGGCGAAACCGTACATACCTCCAATGAAGTTGATTGAGCGTTAATTTCAGCCAAATTGTCCGCTAGTTCGCTTAGCTCAGCCAACGATTCTAATCGTTGAGCAGCCAAGACAGTTTGAAGATATCGTGGCAACCTGCTCATCCAAATTGTCTTCAGAATATCCTCCGGAAATGCTGCACCGGCTAATGATCTCAGATGACGCAGAAAAAACGACGGCTTTTGATCGCCGATCTGCTCCTTCTCTAGAAGACGGCGTATTTTCTGCTCCCGAGAATCTGAGAACCTAGATATTATTGCATTGCGCAATTTCGTGTAGGGTCGCTCCCTCGGAGGTTCGATTATGAAATCCTCTACTTCGCGAGTACAATTGGTATCGAGGTGCGCAACTGCGTAATTAAACTTCGTGATTTCTTGGCTAATATTATTGATGGAAAATTGCGCCTCTAAACTCGCAAACCATAGGGCCGGGCGATCTCTACAAAATGGAGGGGTACGTATAGATACTCTGTTAATCATTACCTTCTCCGTACCGCCTGTGCCAGATCTGCTGTCACTGCTTGACATTTCACGTCCACCCGTACCCGCGGAAGCTGGTTTGAAGTCTTCCTGCTCACTGTCACTCATGACGTGTGCTGTCATGAAAAACCATGCTAAGAGAAAAACAAAATTCAAAAACAAAAACTGAAAACAAAAGAAACGTGGGAGTGTGGTGTGCGCGAATGCCCTACAAAAAACATTGGTACAAAAATATCTTAAAAATATGTACAAAAATTCACCAAAATAAAATAAAATTAAATACACACACAAAAACACACAACAATATAAATCACACTTAGTCTTTTTAGTCCACACTGGTTCTTCCAAAAGATACTTCGACTTTAGTCTTGACGCGCTCCATGCGATTGTTGCCAGCAGTCAGCAGCACAGCTCTCGTAGTCGAATTCACCACTTCTTTTTCTACGTTTTCGTATTCTCGTCGACGAACAATCAGACGACCGTGGTCGCTTCACTCGTACCACCAAAGAAAGTACTCGTACCTATTTGCGTACCTTTGCTCTTCTTGTGTTCGAATCGTCTTAATTTATGTTGTGTTCGTATCGGGGTCACCAATTTAGGATATTATTACTCCTATTATTAAAACAATTTATTTTGCGGAATCGAAAACATCTATTTTTCACCTCTTGACAGATCTCTTATAAAACAAAACACAACTCTATTGAAATAAAATAATAAAGGCGACCGCGAAGGTCGCACTGGTGAAAAAGAGTTCCGCCACAATACCCACAAATGGTTTTCACTGCCTGGATCTAAACAGGAGTGGCCCTAGGAGTGACGTCCCAGACATGATTCACTATGACTAAGCAAGATGCGTACCTCTCGCAGCCGGAGTTGTGGCAGTTGGTGAGTTTCCCCTTGAGTGGCTGCGCCTGGTTGAGGCGCGCAGATTGGAGCTGAAACAGCTCGGCGCTGGTGTCGCACGGCCGCACTGCCGCCGAGCGCGCTGCCTCGCGCGGCGGCTCGCGCATCGGACCTGGACCTGGAGATATGTCTTTATTGGATCTAGCCTAGATATCTAGCTAGCATACAGCTGCATTTCCTGATATAAAAACCAGCCCCGACCCCATCGCACATTTAAGATATCTATCTGGATATTATGTGGTTTTTGCCAGCTCTTTTTGGTCAGTTTTGGTTCATTATGATTATTTTCTATAATTTCTAACCAGTAAGTACTTGCATGCAAAATAAATTCGTACCTGGACCAGGATTAACAGGGGGTGGCATTTTTATACCACCGTCTCTTGACGTCTCGCCCATTCCGTCAATGATAATCTCGTAAGTGCCTGGGTATCTGTCGTTGTGCTCATCGTGGTCAACATCCTCGCCTTCGTAGTCTTCGTAATCTGAAGAAATAAAGTTAGGTACAGTTAAAGTTTTTTTCTGTAGAGTCTATTGGCTATCGACAAACTACTTTAGCAAAGATGTATGATTATCAAAAGGACTATTACCAGGAGCTATGTTTGTATTTGTATGCTCGAGTATTTTTTAATGCGTCAGTTGTTTCTTATTGTTCATTATTAGGAACTTATCTTGGCTTATCGGTTTCATTCATAAACTGAACTAGGTTGAATCATGAAAATGCTCACCTGTAACTTCTTCTTCATTATACGCTCTTGTATGTCCCTTCACTGGCTCCCAGAGCGGGAACCACATCGCTATTAGACTAGTCAGGTAGCTACCGAACCACGATAGTGGTTTGATCGGCTGCAATGGAATACCATCGTTCATTGGGTGATTGAATGTAGATAGATATCTAGTAAAAACTTTCATAAAATAAGTCAAGGTCTATTAAACGCAGAATCATCACAACTTGTGTGTTGTATAACGAAATTTCTGGTTCCCTATTATACTTACACATAGCTTGTTTCCAACTCCGCTGAAAGGATTCCTCGAATCAGGACACCTTCCTTGATGATCATGTACCGTCACTTTCTTGTAAATCTTATCCTGCACTAGAGAGTCCATAATAGTCCCATCCACTTGCCCAAAGAACCTGCCCGTTTGGGCTACATCTTCCGAAAGGATGATAAATCCGTTGTCGTCGAGTATGTAGCAATCTAGTTCTTCGCCGGCGCAAGTTTTCTTACAAACACTGCCTGGAGTACACTGTTAAAGGGAAGAAGAATGATTATGTTGAACTAAGGTCTCTAATAGGCTGTGTATTTTTCACACGGTAAAGTTATTAATTTATAATAACTCATGAGCATGCTTATACTACAACCTCCAAGCTTTAGTAATATTTAACCAAATGAAAAATATCTATAACTTAGTGGCTTTAGAAAATATTCGAACATTGCTCACCGTAGAAGTAATATTTAAGAAGTGTTTCGCTAGAGAGTCCAGTTGGAAATGTATGCCAACCACCGCAGCCGGTGCTCTATGTCCCCTAGCTTCCACGAACACTGCATGCGTCGCCAGAACCAAGGGCGGACGTCCACTTAAGTCCTCTGCTTCGGATCCATCGCGAAACGGTACAGAAAAGACGAAACTTTCGGGTTCTATCGCATGATGCTCAACTGCTCGTCTATACCATTCCGAGTCGAAAGCTCGGGCATATTTCTCACTGAAATGCCTAAAATTACATTTTGTATTAGTGACAAAGATTACCACTCTTTCAATTAAATTTCCGATTACTTTTCTGAATACTGATATCCGTTATCCATGTATTTTTACTATACTCGCTCTTTGTCATTTCCTGAACGTACTCGTAAGTCTTAAAAAAATATTGCCAAGAACTCGCAATCACATTTAAAAGCAGTTTGATTTCGTTAGCCCTACGAATTTAAATGTTTAATGTTTTCACTTACGGCTCGGCAGATTCCGATGCCCTTGACGTGTTCACGTTCTCTGTCCATCTAAGCAGCCCGCTCCGAGTCGCGATGAAGGAAAGAGTCACCACGAACTTGTGGAACCGGCCTTGTCTGTAAGAATTGCGCCTACATTTCATTAAGATTGCAATATTTTGTCGAACGAATACTTAGTGGTATAATTCAGTTTCAGTTAAGGTTGATGAAAATGTGTATAGATTGTAGAATATTTGGAGCACATTAGAATTTTAAAAAATGGTTAGAAAGTAAGTTAGAAACTCAGAGTATTTTAGTACGAACGTGGGAAAAGTCTCCACTGACATATTTCTTAATAGGTTGTGCAATTTTTGAAGAAACAATGTGAAGGGTAAACTTTCAATTAAATATCATCCTTTTGTATTTTATTTGATATCGAATTTTGTAATTTTATATTTGTTCTGACTGATTTAATTATTTATTTTTAATTGAAATTTATATTTATACCAACTTAAAGTATGGATCTTTTGTGTCTGAAAAGAAAATTATTTTGATTTGATATCCTACTTCATTCAGAACACATTCAGGTTTTTTCACGAAAGAAAGCTCCAAGTCAGTGTATCTTATATCTAAAATAAATAAACACACAAGAATCCGTGCTAGCTAATAAATCCTTGAGAGCTGTAAACAAAACACTTTAAAGCAAAATCTTTACCTGATCCTCGATAGCTTGAAAATCATTATAAATACACGACTACCTTAGAGCTATCTACTTCAGTAGGTGCCTTAATGGGTTGATGGTAGTTTCAAGACCTGAGTCATTGTACTAGCCTCCTAAGTACCCGTTACCGACGACAACACCGACAACAACACAACCAATATAATAGTTACGATATCACATAGAATAGGCCTGTGTTCTGACTTTTTTATTACCTTATAAAAAAGCTGATCATAATTAGAGCCCATCATCGAAAACAAAATTAAAATTTGTTCATAAATAAATAAGTTATAAGTACAGAGAGTGCACTATAGCACGCTATGAAGTCAAACCGTGCGCGCGTTATACACATGTTATACTAACACACGCATTGCGGGAGAGGGTCAGAACATCCGCTCTCTATCCCAACCAAAATTTTAAACGCTTACATCTCAGATATTTGTAATAAATGAAACATTAGAACACAGGCTTATTCTTGCCGAGCTAGAGGTGTGATTTTTTTTACTTCACTTGAAGGAATTTCTATTTTTTGTTGCTCTAGCTTCCTACTGATTTTACTACTTTTTTTTCATTATAATTATTTTATCAGCCTAGTTGTCGTTTGAACTTTTCTTCTAGCTGGATAATATTTAGCGACATATTACTCTAAAATTATCTACTTCTTGAGACGTTACGAAGATTTTGTTACGTTACCTTGTCAATATAGCCATTAAAGTTGCTATCGGGCTATTTGTGTAACAAACACAATCATAAATTAGTGATCAACATAAAATTAACTTAAATAAAGTGCATTTAAAGTGTTGCATTAAGTCCTGACATGCAGAAGACAAGTTGTGTAATTAAGCTTCATGGTGTATTGCAAGGGAGTAAACTTGGGCCTTGGTTCTTTCATTTATATGTAAAATCTTGAGATATTGTAATCGTTTGGGAATATTTAATATAGTAAAGTGCAATAAACTCATGCTTTGGATTATATTTTTACTTACTGGTTATGATGGCTAGCATGTCCAGTGTGTGCGTCCAATTCTTTCATTACCATTGCATCCCTTACGAGAGACTGAACTAAAGTTTTGTCGCCTGAAAAAAATATTAGAAAAGAAGTGTAAGATTTATTATGAATTATAAATTACTTCTTTTTGTTAACTAACATTACGTGGTTATTAATATAAAGCCAATGCATTATTTTTCCATGATAATGAAAAATATCTAAGTATTATGGTATGTTCTCATGATCAGAGAACACAAGACAGAACAAAAGAGCACAAAGCCGACTTTTGTGCAAAAGTTTATGAAATTACATAAGCTTTGGCAAGGGGATACATACAACGTCGAGCTCAAGAACCGGAAAACAAGAACATAAGATATCTTACAATAATAAGAATCCCGTTCTTGTTTCTTATGCGCGCTGTGTTGAGCCAACGCCCGTGGTCGGAGTGACATCCACTTCCACCCGGGTTTGCCTGATCGGTTCAGGAAGTGCAGGAGTTGTTCTTCAGGCGAGTTGAAGGTCTGCTCTGATGTGGATGCGTATTCGCAATACACCCTAAAGACATAACAGATTTAATTATTATTATCTAAAATAAATATTAAATACAAATTTAAAATATGAATGACAAATTTTCTTACCAGTCAGGATGAATTTTCCAATTCTCGCCTTTGAAGTATTCCGTGACTGCATAAAATAATATTTTTGTTTGAAAATATTTACATAAAAAAATAAAAAATATAGTAAATAACAAGAGTTTCTGTGAAATATGATATTGCAAGTATTTTTGGGTTTTGATGGCATAGCTTACCCAGAATTTACCTAGCGTACCACGCTTTAACAATCTGTGAAGAGTGGAATGGAACTTCAGAATTTATTGGGTATCCCATGTGTTGTATGTTGTACTTACCACTGATAGGACTGTGCTTAACCTCCTGTTCTGACACTAAGTCGAACATCCCGTACCCATCTGGCAACACAACCGCCAAAGAGAACGGCGTCCCATCGACGGGGCTGTAGTAGTATCTCTGACGCCTAGTGGCCACTCGACGCATGTTATCATATTGCACTTTTACCCCGATTTCAGTTTCACCTTCGCGTTGCTCGATCATGTCGTGACGAAGCTGAAAAAACGAATCACTATTCGAAGAGATGTCTTCATTGGAAATGTTATTTTGTAAGCTCAGACAAAACGAAGCAGGTTGCAAATGTCGATACTGTATTTATGGTATAACTCATTCAAAAAAACACTTAAGTCAAGATGTCACATTCGCCTGGGCAAAGTGTCAGAGAGACTGATTACAAAAATCGAGTCCATCTTAAAAGTTACACTCTTGTGTATAAGTATTTTGTCCCTTAACATAAATACTTTTCAATGCCAACATGAGCCGGAACTCTGTTAAATCTTCTTAATAATATTCTTGAATATACTTAGTCCTTAAAAATTTGCTATCTAAATTGATCTATCACCCAGAACCAGCGATCTAAACGATAGCGTATTCATATTTACATCGAGCAACAACGAAGTGAGATTCACCCTGGAGCTTTCTTCCGGGTCGATGAGCAACTCCACATCAGTCAGGTCCACGCTCGAGTATAGCGGCCGGAGGGTCTCTGTGTACTGGAAAGGAATCGTTGTTTAGTACGCGCACTTGACACGTAACACAATCGGTAAAGTGTCATCAAGTTCAGGGGCTCTACCATAATTTTTAGAATTATTATTTTAATATGGTACTTTTGTTGTTTATTCTGCTTTAGGGATAATAATAATAGCGAGAACATTGTATTATAATGAAATGAAGTGAAGTGGAAAAATTGTGGTACAGGGGCAGGTGGGCCCCTGTACCACAACTTCATACCAAATATTTATTTTATCATAACGGATTCTGACAACTTCACCTAGTATTGCAAAGGTGTTAAAAGTCGTGGTTAAAACGTCGGCATCGCTACGAAAAATTAATATATTAAACCCTTAAATATGGCTTTTCACGCTTGCCCATAACAGCTCGACGCCATTCAGATTTTTGAATTTCAACAGTTCAAAACCCTGGATGGCATGCACTGCGCTCGTCACCCCGAGATATAAGATGCCAAATCTCTGTGTGCCCTGTAATTTCCCTGGAAACATTGCCCTGCAATCCGGAACACAGTAGTGTTAGCACACTACTGCTTGACGGTTGAATAACTGGCAAAGGTGTGGTACTTTCCCAGGCGGACCCCTGCAAAAGAGTCCTACCACTACAAAAATTACCAACTACCACTACTATTGTTAAATTAATGTGGCAATGATAAGTTATTACTTTCATCTGCCTTTACGACAAATGTAACAATGATTCCTTCGTCGACTTACCTCCTCGTTTGTATGCTGCAACAAGAAAATAAATCTTATTTTTAAGACCGTATTATAGGAAAATGAAAATCAGGTTGTATAAGATAAAAAATAATTCGTACCAGAGGTCTCAAATCTGGATGATATAAAACATGCCCGTTGTTGTCCACCATAAATGAGTAACCGTTTACACCCAACTGCAAAAGCAATAATATTTACCATTAGAATGTGCGATCATCGAAGTTAATTACACAAATGAGTAAATAATAAATCTGGTAAAGATTAGTAAGGGTAGTATCTTGGAACCATTCAGTATCCGCTATATCCCACTATTCAATACCACTATAAGATTTTAGCGGCCTAATGGCGTCAATTCTGTTGTCTGTTGTCTGTTCTGTCAACTTTCTATAACTAGACATTTAATGCAGGACGAACATGTTCAGACACTTCATCAGTGGACCACTACTGATATAAAAAACACGCCCGTACTGATTCCACTGAACCTCACGTCATTTCCGATCAATACCGTAGGTACGCCATCACTATGCTTTGTTAACATTTTGTACTGACGTTGAATGAACACATTAGCATTTAGTAACCCCTCACCCCGCCCCTCAGGTATTTGACTGAATTGTTTCCATTGAAAATAATACCACTATGTATAACTACAAGTCTGGGCTACGTAGTAGCTATACCTAGTCTGTGGTTGTACCATTCTCTAACCAAAAATAAAATGAGAGGACTAAAATTATCGGCGCCTCTTTTCATTTCAATATGTCAGATAAGGTTGACAACAATTTAAGAGCTATCAAATTTAGTTTAGAGAATGGTACACCAGAATCGACTTCAATGTAAAACTAAACCCCATCCAACATTTTTCTATTGTTTTGATATATTTAACTAGTGATTGCTGAAACGAAAAATAAAAATTTCAATATTAGTGGATAAAAATATTAAAAAATACCTTATATGGTGGCACGAGCTTCTTTATCTGTTCAACAGGAACGTCGGTTCCGACCACACCTAACAGATTTGCTGTTCTTTGCTGCAATAAAAATTATAAATAGATATTTAGGACCAAAATAAATAATATAACCTAAAGAAGGCTATGATACTTACTGTGTGGTTCCTCCTGTCGAAGATTGGCACAGTGACGGAGGTCATCAGCTGGCCCATTCCGTCATCGTTGAGGTTGCTGCTCTATAAATCAAAATAAATAATATATTTGCACAAATCAATCTGAACATGCTGCCTGATAATGTT
The DNA here is from genome assembly GCA_949125355.1 of Agriopis leucophaearia. Lineage (NCBI taxonomy): Eukaryota > Metazoa > Arthropoda > Insecta > Lepidoptera > Geometridae > Agriopis > Agriopis leucophaearia. The sequence continues at coordinate 14,494,411 of OX421262.1, forward strand.
TCCCTATATATACAAGTATATTTAAGTCGAGAGCGAATCGGTGTTTTCTAGGCATGCGCGCTCCATCGTAGATCATCAGAAGAGATGGCAATGAAACGCAAGCCTATTATCAAATAAAAATAATCATTACACTTATATATATATATATATTTTTATTTTTTATTTTTTTTTATTGTAGAATAGGCTTGCGTTTGGCCGCCAACTCGCCTGATGTTAAGCGACGATGCGGCCTACAGTGGATCACGCTTGCCTAGAAGAAACCGATTCACTCGTGACTTGACAGTTTAATCGACTTCACTAGAAGTGAGTGAAAATCAATAAACGAGATTTATCCTCTAAATTTTATGCCTCCAGAGGTGGAATATGTTCTTCAAATTTATATGGGTTCAGTCTCAAAATATAGACTATTCAATTAAAATGAATTATAAAAATCGGCTCACAATCAGTGAAGATATCACAAAACATAAACAAAAATAAAGTCGAACTAGAACCTCCTTTTTAAAGTCAGTTGAAACAAAGGTAGGTAAGTAGGTAGGTGGGTAAGGTAGGTAGGTCTTTTAGGCGAGACGGGTTTAAAATTGCTAACGGCTCGGATATACATACATCTATTCGTTTAACAATATGAATTTTTGACGCTTGTATCATAATATACTATGACATGTCTTACCCTGCCTCCAAGATAGACCGGGCTCCAGTGCACGGGGTGCACAGTCTGGTACATAACGAGCGACCGCGCGAGCACCTCAATGAAATGAAGCACCTTGGGCCTGATCTCGGAGTGCTCGTTGATTGATACGTAAAACCCTGCAATGATATTGCAATTTGAGAACTATCCCTGAGGACACTACAAAAGACACACCCCCATATTTGTAGACGTAAATAAAGGTACCTCGAATACTCACGTCACTCTCAAGTGGTGTTTTGGCATATAAAAAACACCACCGGGTGACGTGAGAATTCGAGGTCAGCGACGATGGACGTGAGGGTGAAGTCATGGATGTTTTAGCCCAGCGCGGTCAGATGCTACTAGATGACTGCCCCGATGGCTCAATTGGTAGGGAACCTATCTTCTGCGCTTGGGGGCGTGGGTTCAATTCCCACCTAGAGCAAACATTCATGTGATGAACATTTGTGTTTGTTCTATGTGTGGGTGTTAATATCTATTTAAGTATTTATTTAAAAATATATATGTATGTATATTAGTCTCTGGTAGCCATATTACAAGCTTTGGGTATTGATTCGTTAATTTTTGTGTTGTATTGTTTTTTATTTTTATACAATTTATATCTAATAATTAGAATTGACATGTAAATTTATATTTATTAACTTTGACTTTGCTTTTTTTGGGGTCAGATAAGCACGTGTGCTAAAATGTCCCAGATATATATTTATTTATTTTTATTTAGTACAATTGTTTTTTTTTTTTACTTGCTGTTTGCAGGGCCGGTAATGTGCTCTGCACTTTACTTGTGATTTATTGTGATCCATAAGGAATATTCTAATTTATTTACTTCTTAAGATAACATAGATCTACTTTTGGCCACCATTCACGTCATACATCCGCAGTAAAATTATGATTATTTAAATATATTTGAAACTTACAAAATGATTTTACACATGTAAAGCTTACCTTTATTCGTGCACGCCATATCCTTCATACTGGCTCCGGTGGTGGCATCTCCCCCCACTCTATAAGTAAATATGCGCACGGGCATGTGAGGCCAGTTCCATGTCCGGAAGACTCCCTTCACCCCGACCGAGCCGCCGCCGGCGCCGATTACTGCGATCGCCTGGTTGCACTGGCAACCCTGGCCGGTGCGGTTGTACTAAAATAGGATAGGAGGAAAATTTAAATCGTTGCTTTAAAAAATATTTAAGGTCTAAAAATTATATTGATTCTGTTATTATGGTTTATGGAAAACATGCCTTTTATTTGCCTTTTGATAGTATATTTTTTTCGCCTTATAAAAGTATAAAAATCGTGATATCAGATTATTGAGCCTAAGGTTAGCCTATGAAAGCGCCTTTTAATTTAATCATAATATGCGCGAAACTACGACGTAGCACTCTTGTAACAAACGAAGTCCGTAGCTAACGATGTAGCGTAGCACACTTAGCCATTACGATTGTCAACCACACCAGTACCACACCACACCCGATCTTGGTGTTATAAAAATATGGAAGTAACTGTGTCTGGTACACTGAATTGTCCCTTAGTTACTTGTGCGTTTTCCATAGCAATCCCGACACGGCGAATCCTAATGGCTTTGAGTTTAAAGCGTTATTTATTTTATTTTTATTATCTAAATCGTTTAGACGGTTAGACTGATGGTTTTTACATCATCACTACATAGTATAAAACAAAGTGTCTGTCCCTATACCTGTATGCTTAGATCTTTAAAACTACGCAACGGATTTTGATATGGTTTTCAATATCAGTTAGAAAAATTGTCACGGAAGGTTTATATAATAAAACATACACGCGCGAAGCCGGAGCGGGTCGCTAGTAGTTTATAATACGTAAATATTTCATCCGCTACTACGTCGTAGCAAGTACTACGACGTAGCTACGCGCACAGAAGTCCGTACGTTTACGTCGTTTACGCGTCATGATAGTTTTAAAAATAACAACAAAATCTTAGGTTGCGCTCTTCCTTTAGTCCTAAAACCAATTCAGACATAAAAAGCAATCAAGATGCAAACTACGATTCTTAACTCGAAGTATAATTACCCGGTGTAATATTTCAAAACCAGTGGCGAGAGCACCGGTTAAGTTGGCCACGCCCCCGGACAGCTCCGCGTTCCATAATGAGGTCTTCAGCTCGCGAATAGTTTCCGGGACAGCCTGCAAAGACACGAGAAAGAGATTCCGAGATATAATAACAAGTAGGTATCACAAAAGTAAGGATTGTTAGGATTATACTTCACCATACCATAATAATATTTTATTTCTGTGTTTGAAGAGGATTTGAATTGTTCTTCAGAATTACGATGGTTGTGCGCACAAATCGTTATAAAGAAAAGGCTATAGTTTTTCTATAATCATCTATACTAATTAAGTTCATATAGGCTAAGTTGCCAGCCCTATTCTCAAAGTATTTAGTAGGCGGTTTTCTATAATTTCCAAATCGAGCGTCACAATCATAAATGACAAGGTATTTGTCTTCATGAAATTTGCGTCAACGAATCTTTGTCTGTCTGTTAGCTACTTTTACCACAAATAAACGGTTTAACTAATCTCGATGAAATATGACAAAGAAATACAGTGCATGAGAGAGCCACAGGACACAAAAAAACGCAGGAAAAACTAAAAAACAACTCTGTGTGCATTTAGTTCCATTAAATTCTCCATCCGTGATCAGAAAAGGTTTTCTGACCTCCATATAAAAAGACAAGATACATTTGCCTCAATATTTTAGTTATTGGGCATAGTCATGAATAACCTAATTGGAAAACTGACGGAGCGGCAAACAAATTTGCTGGCTAAAACAAAGTCGAATATTGTCCACAAAAAGGTTAGTATTAGTAGATAATCCAAACTACGTTTATTTTATGCTAGGGACGATTACGGCCGCAATCTGTGCCACCGTTGGTTTAGTTATAGTAATTACACGGGAATTTCCGACAAGAATTTTGTTGCTTTACAAAGAGGGTAGCACAATCACTGCTCACCTTGGCGTACGACACCCCAGACGTTGGCTCAATGCAGTAAGGAAGCTCAAATATTTTAAACAAAGGATGTATTAGGTACCTGCCTTCTACACCCTAATGGTCTACAGCATGAAAATATCTATGATTTTTGTTATAGATGAACAATAAGTTGATATTTATTATAAAATTCATAGGCGACGATTACTGCTATTTCTAAAAACAAAACAGTGGTACGGTGTCCTTGCAATAATATATTTTCTTGAAAAGTCGCTAACGACAAAGTAACCATCTCGCCTTAGCATAATCAAGGCCTGCTAATGTAAATATCAGTTAAAGTTATACACTGCCATACTCATAACAAAGATACTCGCAGCCCGAGGCAGGCGAAATGATGTGTTTAACTACAAGTTGGTAACCGCAGCGGACGCGACTGCACCAACGCTGAAACTCAACAAGGTTGTCGTTATGTGTTCTAACTTATTAACGCATTGTTTTTAGCTGGCCTTCGGTCTAGTGCAGTGAAGGATGCTCGTACATTGTGTTAGTTTTAATGTTGAACTGAATTGAAATCCATTATGGGTTTATTTGTAGTTGTTATTTTAAAAGCTTAGATTTATTTTGTATCCTTTATTAATGAACCTTAACACTGGCGCCCAATATGGGGCCACATATCTCGACTTGTGTTTATTATATTCCGTCGTATGTTACACCTGTATTCGTAAACAAATCAACGTCCCAGGTTTCAAATCAAAAGTAATACACAACTCCCTGACTGAAGGTAAATAAGCCATCGTTATACACGCTTTACTCAAATGTTAATGTGAACAAACACACGATACTAAACATCACGCTTGTAACAACTCTTAAATATACAAAGTTTCATTTGCCGGCGTGGCCCGTAAAGCCGGGAATGTTTGCTATGGAGGTAATTGCCGGATCGTATATTAGGGAAGTTGGTTTGAGAGCAGGAGCCTCCTTCCGACCGCTTTGAGAACACTCCAATGTATTGACTCGTGATTGCTATATGTACAACTGGGGTCATTTACCTGCCCGTACGCGCTCGCTACGTCTATCGTCTATATGTTCTTGTATATGCAAATCTCGATACATTTCAGCAATCAAACAATGCGAATTGTACTTAGCGTCAAGATGTTTATTGTTTATCTACCTGTCGATCTGAGGTGTCACTTCGGGAGCATGCACGGGTCGAGTGGTGGGCAAAGTTGCAAGCTCGGGCGATAAGGGCGCGGTCGCACCCCACCTGTCACGAGGTACGCGCTTCTTGCTTCTTTGTGACGCAGATTTTATCTCGCAACTTTGCCGAGACTTATGAACTGAATAAAGTGAGCGCCTGGATGATAGCCCCCTTGAAATATAGTTCCTTTTAGAGACGCCGCGGGAGACACGAGACGCCTTATCAAAAGTGCGACTTAAGACAACGAGAATACATATTTGAACATCTACGGTAGATATACTCTTATGTCCTCATTCTGTTCACTGAAGGAGATTTGCCGGCGGCGCTTCGAAACGCGTGTTGCTTACTTCGTATTTAGAGGAATAACTGAGCACAATATAAATGAACATGACATAACCTCCTCTCTGTAATAATTTGACCTCAGAGGTCTTTTGTGGCTAGGTGTGTCTGTATATTATGAATATTGTTTAATGTTCCTTTGTTTAATCTCAAATAGTTATGCTTTGTGTAAATAGAGATGATTTATGTGTATAGTTAAAAGAAAAGTTAAATGAATTGTTCCAGTATTTTTTTTGGTAGGAAACTGCGGGCAGCAATACCTTTTATACTTACTCGTAAACTTTCCACTTCGTGTCGCCGCGGGGTACATTAGGTGTGTGAATGAGTGACAATTTATTACCACTTACTGTACTATGCTTAGTACTGAAATATGTACCAGCTTAAGAACTTAATAGAAAAAAGCTTTTACTTGCGCTGTTTTCATAGCAACATCTTTTATCTCAAGAGTATTAAGCTTTTCTTGTTTAATGTAATGGTACTAAATACTAATACCAAAGATGATTTTGCTAATACAAACTTGTTTTATTTGACAGCTGAATAGAGAGCTTTGTGAAAGCTTTCTGACACACTTTTATGGTAATAATATGGATGATAATTGGAGATCCATTTTTAAAAATATGTTTAAAAAAAACATTGAAAAACAGATTAATATACAGGGTTACAGGGGACGGTGATACTAAGTAAGAAGGAGGCATTGTGCTCATCGTTAAAAACAAATGTAAAATCCTGAAATACAAAAAAAAATAGTTCTTTCATATATTTTGTTGAGTATGAATATTTATATGGATAAGCTATTTAGTTTACACAATTTCAGGGTTGATAAATAGTGGTGGTATATACCCCATGGTAAAAGTTGTTCATAAGCATACCTAAAATGCCTTTTCGGCATATTAGGTACTACCACCGTTTCGTGCAACTGTAGAGAACTTTTTTTCATGCCCTTTTTTATGTATGGATGGAGTCCTTAAGTTGGAAATCGGAATAATAAACAGGTTAAAATGGTATTAAATAACGTCAAGGATATTTTGTTTAAACAAAGTAGTAGTTTAAGTTGGTTTTAAACAAAGATATTGTCACAGTCTGAATCAAGCAAATTAAGAACCTGTCAAGTTCAAGTCATGCCCTATTAAATTGGTGAAGACTTCACTAGAGGCTTCTGTGAAGTTTTGGAATCATCACGAAAATACATGTTTCAATCATTGTATCACTTTCCTATACTCGAGCACTATTGAACACGTAATAAACAATAATCCACCATTATTACATATTAACACTGGGAAGACGCAGCGTAGGCCTCCCACTAGATGGACCGATGACATTGTGAGAGTCGCGGGCATCCAGTGGATGCAGATGGCAGGATGTCACTCAGTGTGGAGGTTAAAGGGGGAGGCCTATGTTGAGGGGGAGCAGTGGACGTCTTGTGGCTGATGATGATGAACAATCGAAATAACAGAAGTTTAGAAAAATTATACAATGAAGCGACATGTCTTTTTCACGTTAGCGCCAAAACTCTCTGTAGATAATGTTATTTGTGGGGCTTGCTAATTTGTCAATACTCGAAGTACTAGCAAGCCCCACAAGCAGTGGCGTAGCTAGGTAACCAAAGGCACTGGTGCAAAAAAATGGGGCCCTACCTAAACTGGGTTAGGATTTATCAAGTAAAAATATAAATAATTTAAAGGTACAAAGCTACTTTATCATCAGCTCTTTATTGTGCTCAAAGCTACTTACTACATGTATGTGTGTGTATGAAGGGCAAAAATTTTGCAAGTTCAGTTTGAGGTTTGCTGATCAAGACCCAAGGGCCCCCTGAGCTTGGGGGCCCCGGTGCACGGCACCGCCTAGCCCTCCGATAGCAACGCCACTGCCCACAAGTAACATAACCAGCCATGTAAGTACTACGTCACAAACAATAGAAAGAAAAAAAAACAATAGATGTATAGATTTTAGAATATAAAGCCAAAAGATTAGTGTACACCAGATTTTTATAATGGACTCGCATTATGGCCTATTTGATTCCATTAAGGTGCGTATAAACCGGGACAGATGGATATCACGTCATAATGCCGGGACCAACACGCGATACCTGCATTTGGCGTCATTTACATTTTTACTACTAGGTATACATATATTGATAACTGTCTATATCTATAACGTTCCGAAATATTTAACAAAGTGTATTCTGGAGCCTTATTCGTAACAACTTTTTGACAACAGGTTTAGATTGCATTTCTTTACTTACAAAATTTAACATAATCCGTTACGACATAAGTTAATCATTATTGTAAATGCGAGTGCGTTTGTTTGTTCCTCTTTCTACCAGCAACAGACGAACAAATTGACGTGATGTTTTGTATAAAGATAGTTGGAAGGCCGGAAAGTGTCATGTGATACTTTTTATCCCGGAATAATCATGGTTCTACAGTACCATTATCCTACAGGATAGCGGGTAAAATTTCGGGGCTTCCAGTTATTAATATAAGTATAAAAAGTTTAATCAATAATGGTAAGTAAATATACCAATTAGAAAGGACACCTTTATATTTACATGGGCTTATTACAGAGTCTTTACCACTGACCTCCCTGGGATACGTAATATAAGGTTTGAATTAAACCTGCTTGGTAAAGTTTGGTAGGTAAATCATGCGATGAGGAAAGAGCAGAGAAATCTAAAAGATGTGATACAAAAATCTTGTTCCTAATTTCAAACGATAAAAGAAAATGTACAAACGCAATTATACATTAGAAGAGTTATTTCTGGGAAATGTTGTTTAAGGTTGTAACGTCCTCTGGCTTACGTGCACGGGTAATTATTTACCTACGAGTACCTTTTACAAATCCGTTATTGTTCAAATCCGTTCAGCTGTTACGAACGAGTTAGGATTCAACTCGGCGACAATAAACTCGACCGTGCAGTCGAGTTGACCCTATTTTATTTTAGCTACTTTTCTAGCGGCCAACTCGACTAGTTATTTTGTATAGCAACATCCCTTATTTCATTTCGTATACTGCTATCTCTTTCTATTTTACGCTCAATTCAGCATTTTAAGGCGGTGTTTTCCCTATTTTAATCAACGCTTATTACTACAGATGACCATAAATAAGGCTTGTATAATCGTATAAAAGTCGCATTTAGTGGAGCAAAACCATGGCAACACACAGTCGTGCGTTTCGCTACTTCTATTTCTCAGATTTTTCTCATATTTTTCAAAAGTAGTTTTTGAAAAGTTTTTTTTTTTTTTTTTACTTTAGTGTGGAAACATAGACAAACATACACTCTTGCATACTTACATACAACATTCGGATATAATATTATTAGTGTGTTCTGTTTGTTTACATTTATCTACCACTCCAGGGGCCTTACGCCTAACTCTAACCGCAGGCTCGAATACGCGCAGTTTACGCGCCGATATACTGTTTGCGGTCGCGCAACTTTTCACAAGCACCTAAACTGAATCGCTTAAAACAGGTAGCCGTAAGGCCGTGGTCCGTAAAACAGGGCACTTTGAACTTGCTTGCCATTAGTGATTACTGCTTATGGCTTTAGAAATACTCGGTAATAATTTTTTTGTCTTGTAATTTAGGCAGCTGTTATTTGTCCACGCAAAATAAAATACTACGAAATCCGCCTTAAGTTCCGAGGCTTATTAAAATTATAGTTATTTATTGTTTTTGATGGGTATTTACTCACGTAGAATATTTAAGAGTATTCACTCGTGTTTGCGACGGTAAAAGACAGAAGGAAAATGTTATGCAACGCTCTGCGGTTAAAGTGAACTTTAGCTACGTAGGTAAAGTGTTTTATAATCTGTAACACCTGGGGCTGCATAGTATCTACATTCGTTGTTATTCTACCAGGTCCACGCATTTTTAACCGACTTCAAAAAAGGAGGACAGTTCTATGTTCCACTGTACCTTTTTTTTGTCTGTATGTTCACCGATTACTCCGCCAACTATTGACCGATTCCAAGAAGTTTTGCTTCGTAAGACAGAATCTGATGATGGGATCCCAGAGAAATCGACGGAACCCTAAAATTTTATAGGCACTTATTACGTTTTTCATATATTTTGAAGTCTGTTTTTAGTGTGATCTACTTCTTTTAAATCGACTATGTTTTTTAATTCGTGCTATTTAATTTCAATGTTATATTACTTTTTAAAGATATTTTATATCCCTAGGCTACACTTTGTTATAACTTGTTGTTTTGTTGTTGTTGAGAACGTACACCTTTTTCCATCGGTTAAGTAGAATGCGAGTGAGTAGCACTAGCATTCTGAGAGCTGTCACCTTTAAGGTGAAACGTTTCACTTTGGCGGGAAATTCAAATTTCAAACAGTTTTTTGTCCTTGTAGCTAGGCCGGGTAATTATTGTGAAATGCCATAGTGTTCGCGAAAATTGTTTGTCGTTTTTTACATTATTATTATTACATGAAATAAATTAAAAATCAATGATTTATTTCTTCGTTACCCGAAACGTAATATGAGGATCGTCACATAGCCTCAAGCAAGGAGATCCAAAGTAAAGAGAATGTTATTGACATGGCCATTAAAATTTTGAAACTGTCAACTGTCATTCAGATAATCAGTTTAAATTTAAAGAAGGTTCCTTAACCTTCTTACATGAATGAACGTTTAGATCAAGCATGTTATAGGCCTTACAAACTCTTTGGTAATTCATTCCAGTGCATGGAGTAGGAGTATTACATTCTCTTGGTTTTATTCTATGTTAGCATTTAAAACACAAAATATACTGCATCCACAGATAACCGCATCCTATTGTAATTCAGTCCCGCGAATAGAAATATTCAAAAAAGGCCCTTTGTACATGAAAATAAACCTATACAACAAAATTCCGGACGCAATAAAGAAATAAATAAATAATAACACTTTTCCAGAACCAACTTCGTAAGTTTCTAACCCAAAAATGTTATTACGAGATAAAAGATTTTTTCGACGATAACATTTAGAAAATTATAATTAGAAAAAAAATAAATATCGATATATAAATAGTTAAGAAAGTAGCGTCATAAGTTTTGTATGATCTCATATATAATTAAGTAACCTATCACACTGTTTTTTTTTTTGTTTTGAAAAATTACTTCACCGTAGGTTAAGTTTGAATAGTATATATAATATTTATGTAATAGATTTAACTATACTTAAATTTATATGTTTATGTCTGTGGTCTGGTTTTGTGACCAGCCACTACATAAGTCATTGCTGCATCCTTTATGCAGGGTATATAAACTTAGCTTTTAGAAGAATACAGTGTATATTTGCAATAAGAATATAGAAATAATTTTATTTTACTGTGATATTTTAACAGATAAATAGAGTAGTTCCATTTCAGGGCTTTTTAATCAAGGTATACATACAAATGCACGCGAAATAAGAAATAACTAGCCAAGAGCGTGTTAAGACAAGCATTATGTCAGGGTTCCGTGGCCAGCGAAACTGGACAGTCAAATTTCAGAGATGTATATCATCCCGACATGACATGATATACTTTTAATGGTTTAGACAAAAAGAAAATTTAAAAACATGCTCTGCACTGTGGTCACATTATCTTTTTGATTTGAAAACTGTTGACAGTGTTATTTATTACTTTTATGCTTCTATCAATACTTCACACAGGGCGACTTAAAATAAGCAGCTGACCATGTTAAGGCAGTTTTTAGAATTTTTGTTTGTTCACGCACATCTCCTACACCCCTGGAAGAAAATGCGGACGGATTTAAATGCGGCTTTCACGAATATGCTTAGCTATGACCAGATTGAAGTATAGGCTATGTTATTTCGCGCAAGGGCCGGATTAAGGGAAGAAAAAAGGATTGAAGGTTTATATGAAAATCTACGCGTACGAAGTCGCGGGCAAAAAAACTAGTTGATAATAAAGCCATTATATTTTATATTCATTTTCTAATCTAATGGGAGATCTAGGCTGAATCGCGTTACAGTATAAGTTACATAGTTTCATTTTTGAAATTTAAAATTTGCAAGTACACTAACGCACTGAAATATTTACAACTCGTCAATATTAGGTACTATATTGCTAGAAGAACTTATGAATATATCTCATTTCGTTTTTTGTAAACTTTTAGGTAAAAAAAATAAAGTTATATTTGATTTACCCGAGAACATAATTTTGATTTGATACTTTTGGGAGTTAGAAATTACTTAGGTTATTTCATAAAGTGACTGAATGGTTTGTTTTTATCTGATGTCGAATCTTAGAAATCACTTTAACTTCAACGATTAATGTAATAGACTAGTAATATTTAATGGGTTTTTGAAGTCAGGTCAATATTTTATCAAACAGACTTGGACAGTTTTCAAAGTTTGGGAATTCATTTATAGATCTTTTTAAAACTTTGGAAAGTGAAGGCAGATGAAATTAACTATCATATTATGCTTTTTAGAACTCAAATTTTAGACGTACAAAAACAAATGAAAAATAAAATTGGATTGGTGAAAGATTGGATTGGATTTTAGCTCCGCAGATTTTTTTTACCGACTTAAAAAAGGATTCTTATTTTTTTTTTCTTACCTCAGGACAGGAAATTTATGAACCGATTTAAACAATTTTTTTTTTTAAAGGATAGGCATAAATGATCTATCTATATATATGGCTGAAAGTACTTTCAGATTGGTCCCATAGAAATTTAATCAAAATTAGTTCAGTAGTTTGGCTTTTAAATCAAAACAACTGGAAAGTTTTTGTTACCTGGATTTATGATCATCCAAGTAACCGAATTTGGCCATTTTATACTAATTTTGTGAAGTCGGTTTCTAAAATTGATAATTCTAACTGAAAAGCAACATGAAGTGCCAGTAGGCAAATATGGTAAGCACGTCTAGGTCCATACCTAATTCTATAATGAGCACTGTCTCACAAGTAAGGCTGCTGGACTACTCTATTAGCTCTTCGAAAACTGATAATCATCTTACCTGCGCTAAAATCTTCGTAAAACAAGTATGGACCTCCGACACAGAATCGCTGTAGCGGTAGACGTTCACGAAGTCGTTGGGGCCAAGAGTGTCCAAGAGCGCAGAGACAGTAGCCTTGGCTAGTCTCCAGTGCGAAGAGCCCAGGTCATCGGAGTCGTCGATGAGGATCACCAAGTCTTTGGGCGACGTGGCTGCTTCGACGAACCAATTGGATGAGCGGAAGTCGTAGAAGTCACGAGCGTGGTGCGAGTACCCGTCTTCTGGTGGCCAGGACATTGCTGTAGAAGAATGATACTGATGTACATTTCGGTTCGCGTTCAAATATTTAGAAAGTAAGAGATTCAGGGGAAGTAAACAATAAAAAATATAGAAATGTAAAAAAAGCCGTCGAAAGCATTTTTAACCGAATTCCAAAAAGGAGGAGGTTCTCAATTCGACTGGTTTTTTTATGTTTGTTACCTCAGAACATTCGACTGGGTGAACCGATTTTGATGATTCTTTTTTTATTTGAATGCTGATGCTTCCCGTGTGGTCCCATTTCAATTTGGTCCAGTTCTGAAATTTTTATGAAGTCGGTTTATTATATTGATAATTATTCATCAAGCTTTGAATTTTTTTCTGTTACATTATAGTACGAGCAAGATTTAGCAAGTGGTTACAAAACTCTTACCTGGATATCTCCTCATAAATCCACTGGATGAGGCATAGTACTGCCACGAGAGAGTAGCGTCAATCTCATAGTTGTTGACTAACAACGGGTCCAGGTGTTCTGACCACGCGATCTGATTTTGCACCTCACCATCTGTTCCAATTAAATACCAAAATTTAAAATAACACTAATCCCTTAGACACCATACAAATGCAAAAGTAACTCTATCGACTAGCGGTGGCTTGATCTATTAGATACCTATAAAAAAGGCCCATGTGACATCAGCAGTACCAGTTGAAAGTTTCCAAAAAGATACCCGCAGTGAGGAAGTTAATATTCACTCTACCTCGCTCAGTTTGTAAAAGCTGCAATCTGCAGCCATCCAATAATCCGCAACATTGTGCCAAGGTTCAGCCGGGTTGACCAATTAGGGAAATTTCTTTAACTACCCATTATAGAGGAGTAATAGGCGAACTTGCTTCATTGGGCCGCCGTGATTGCTTTCTCCTGAACCGGCCGCCGGAAAAATTAATTGTTCGGGTGTGCTCTATGGGCGAAGGCGGGAATGGTTAAATAAACGCGGCCTGTAGCGCCGTACTTTAACACGGGGTTTAATGATTTTTGGGGGTTAATGAATGTTGGGCGATTGTTGTACTTAGAAATGAAAAGTAAGAACGACAAGTATATTCAGCGTGGCAATACCGTCAGCATGCTGTATGAGCTGCTATCTATTGCAGCATTTGTGTTGAGACATCCAACCATCAATACGTTACGTTTCCTTACGTTTCCATTCTTACGACCCTGTATGCTATTTTATATGTATGTGTCATATAGTATGTGTACCTACCATGTTCTGTTTTATTTATTTATTTAATTCAATGGGTAAACCTTCAGATCAGACAAACAGGGGAGATGTGGTAAAGTGGCGTGGCGGGTGGAAACGCATCTGGCCTAAATAAATGCCTTTAGTCGAACTTAATTGCAGACGACCTTGTCACTCCTTTTTTGCATGTGCGGATTATTAGTTAGTTCATAGGTGTCACAAAAATTTTTTTAGCGTTCGTCTACACTAATATTATAAAGAGGAAAGATTTGTACCTATTTTTGTATGTTTGTAATGAATAGGCTCCGAAACTACTGAACCGATTTGAAAAATTCTTTCATTGTTGGGAAGCTACACTATCCCCGGGTGACATAGGCTATATTATATTTTGTAGCGAGGCCGAAGGCCGAGCTTACACCCGTGCGAAGCCGGGGCGGACGGCTAGTAAAAAATATATTGGTAAGTGAGCCGTACTAACAGTTTGCGGTTTAGCGGTATAGTGAAAAAAATAAATGAATAATAAATAGAGACACTGAAACACGAGTGATAATTGTACAAAAGCATTGCCCTTGTTTGCCTGATGTGTAGGGTCAATATACTATTTATGCAAGCTAATACTCCTTTGTTAGTTTTATTAAATAGTGTGTATCTATACTTAGTTAGTTAATATAAAGTTAACCGTTAAAAATTATTGTATCACCTATTTAATTACGATATTCGCTAGTTATTATAATATATCTTTGCACCTATCGCTATAGTTAGCATATCTACATATACATCTTCATTATGAATGTTTCTATTATATCACAAGTATTGCTACATTTTGACACACTTAAATCCCATTATATTGCGTGTTATTTCCCCTAGAGCCCATTGAAATAGGTGAAGTGAAATAAAGTAATTTAGATAAACGTGGAGCAGAGGAAAGGTCTGCAAAACCACGAAATGTATTGTTTAGAGATAGTCCGGTCAAATTAGACCAAAAAATAAGGTTAAAGCTACCTAAATTCCCACCAAGCTGAAAATCAGTAAGATTGTTTAAAATATGATTAAAAATAAAATTTGAAAGTTCCCCATCTTTCCCTGTATGGATTTTTTTATTCAATATCAAAGGTCAAAAAAATGAGTTTTTCGCGATTTTCACCAAAACGGATATATATAGTTTATGAGTAATAAGTAATATATTAATTAGTATGACTTAAATATTATACGGCCAAGGAGTTAAAAAAATATTACTTCTGAACTTCGTCACCAAAACAAATGATATTAGCATAAAAACTTAAAAATAAATAATAGTCTATCGTTAAAAAAATAATAAAAAAATGACATATGTATCTTTGTAAAACATATGGTTTTATAACATCCATTAATTTTTTAGAGCTAAATTCAGGAAATAGTATAAGAAAATGTTGTCATTATTTACGGGAATACAAAACGTTTCAAGTATCAACCGTTGGCTTCCGACAAACGAGGTCAATCGCTTGTCGTTCACACATTTAGTCAACACTAAAATAAATTTCAAAATAAGCGTTCATGTTAGCGTCACTAATAGGCAGAAATATGTCAATCTGTACATTAATCATTGCCGCCCCCGCCACTGTCGCGTTGCCACCCCACGTGGCAACAATGTACTACGTTTCGTTATTTGGGGTTGAAGGCTCGTTGAACAGTCTTCACTGTGTTGTAGTACTACTAGTAGGTACGTGATCGTATTTAGATGAATGAGTGTTATGTTTTCTGTGTATATATTTACTGGTGTTTTGTGCTAGTTCTGGGTAGGTACTTGTAGGTCAAATTAATGATAAGGTAGGTTTATAGCTATGACTATGATTGAAAATCTAAAGCAGCTTTTGTAGTTTAGTTGTTAGTATGTATTATGTTTTCTTTTCTTGATGTATTTATTGTATTCTCAATGTGCATTCTTATATATTGTTGTTACTATATTTCTATGCGTGAAGACCTGTATTTGGCTTAATGTATTATTTAAGTAAATACAAGTCATTTTTAACCAAGCTGTTGGTCATCAAGTAACAAAATTAAATAATTTATCTTAAATATACATATTATTATCTGGTTGTGTCATCATAATTTTGCTGTCTTAACCTGTTTGTAGGATCTGCATATCAGTTTTGCTTTGTTTTAATGATCGACCTTCTGTTCTCTTTCTGTGCTCTTTGAGAGAACGATGTCCACCACCGTTATGGTGTAGTGCGAGTGTGTAGCTGATTTACCTTCAGTATTGATGTAAGGTGGCATCAGTACCGCGCTGTAGCTGGTGTTGACAGCGATGTGGTCGAAGTGCCGGCTCGGCGTGAGCTGCAGTCGGCGTGCTTTGGCGGCTAGCGTGCCGTCATCAGCATGCACGTTCAGCCACCGCGCGTCGAAGTAGCTGCCCGGCGAGCCGTCACTGCCGCTACTGGACGATAGGGCAGCCGCTTCAGCGCTGTCCATGATGCGCTGCACACAAGCAAAAAATAACAAGCTCAGAGTGTGTACAAACGCTGCAGAACCAATCTACGAGGAATTAATTACTGCCTCTGCCACTGCTAAATCATGTTTTCAGTCTATTTTATATGTTTGTATAACTAAATGAAACTCTCTATCTATTATAGTTTATCTATTAGGTAAATGCAATATTTAGATTAGGTACATATGGGAAAAGCCTGTGTGATAGCTCAATCCTTCGTTATTCGAAGTATCGAATACTGCATGATTAATTGAACCAACACCTCGATAGATATTCATAAAATGTTCAGTCACGACCCCAGTATGACACAAATAAACATGATCGCTATTAGACGAAAATATTTCAATGCATACGTAAAAAGCTAATAACAATTCGTCTACGCAGGTAGAAGCGCCCTCCGCAAAACAAACAAAGGTTCATAACTGTGTCAACAGGCCCTAATGCATGATTTACAAGGGTTGAATCGACGAGTCATCGCGAACCATGAACCACGAGTCACGAGCCGCGAGTTGAGCGAGTCGAGCCGTGGCCACAAAGAATGGACCTCAATGCAAACAATCGGCAATTAGCTGGAGTGGAATTGGGCTGATCGATAGACGCTTTTGTCTCTCCACTGCGGCATTAGCGGCGGATTCATCCTTGCTAAGAATTTTTTTCAGGTTTTCTTTTAGTCGACATTTCAAAATGTTTAATCTACAAGTGTAATAAAACACTTACTTTTTAACTTATTAGGTAAGCAAAGTATATTTATGCCTGTATCGGTAAAAAGAGTTAATCACGCCTTGACACGATGAATCCAACAATTCGGGCATTTTCCTTTAGAATATTAGTAACCTGCATAATGAGATTTAGGCAATCTAAGTCTCTGAGATGAAAAGTTACGCAGAAAAATAGCATTTTAAACCATTTTGAACGACGACGTAAGCACTGCCCTACCCTCGATAATGCAGATATAGGTAAGTACCTACAATAACTTAGCCGTGATGAGTCTATTACGTCGTCTGCGCTGATCGTGTAAAAATCAAAGGTTGTAAAGGTCGTTGCGACTTGACATTCGGCAACCCTTTGAACCATACGGGCAAAGGTTCAAAAGGTTCAACCTAGAAAGCCTATGTATCTGTATGTACTACCTACAACTCGTTGCGTGAGCTTAATGATCTTTGGCTGATTGCTAGCGATCAAAGCTAGCATGTTTTTGCTGAACCGGTTCCGAGTCTGCGATAGTGATTCTATTTTAAGTCTGATTGAGTTCCGCATCAGATTGTATTTGCAGTTCGAGGCAGTATCATTCAAATATCAACCAATCACACTAATATTATAAATGCGAAAGATTGTGAATATATATGCGTATATGTTTGTTCTCAACAGATTTGGATGCCATTTTTCATCATTATCTCCACTGTTATGGTACTATGTTAAACATATTATTATAGTTTATTTAAGTTTATCAAAATGTCGAAGTATACGTAATTAGTTACTAAATTAATTAATTTCTCACATAAGCGAAATTGAAATTTCTTGTTGAGAAATTAAGATCTTTTACCCGATTTTGGATTGAGGTAGCTTATACCCTACATATACACTTAGGCTACTTTTCATCCTGAAAAATAATACACGGTTTCTGTAGTGTAGCGGGTAAAACCGCGGGGCACTACTATAATTGTCATATATTTTTAAACAATTTTTTTTTTCATTATAATTATGAGCGTGAATCTATCGCATCTGTAAAATGGACCGATTACGAAGTCATAATTAAACTTATTCAAATTACCGTTTTTTTTTATGATACTTGGTGACGAGACGAGCGAAGTCGCTCGCCTGATGGCTCTTCACGCTTGCCCATAACAGCTCAACGCCACTCAGAATTATGAACTTCAACAGTTCAAAACCCTGGATGGCAATGCACTGCGCTCGTCACCCCGAGATATAAGATGTCAAATCTCTGTGTGCCCTGTAATTTCGCTGGAAACATTGCCCTTCAATCCGGAACACAGTAGTGTTTGCACACTACTTGCTTGGCGGTTGAATAACTGGCAAAGGTGTGGTACTTCCCCAGGCGGACCCCTGCAAAAGAGTCCTACCACTACAAAAAGTTCCTGCCATTTTACATTTATTCGTGCCTATTAATTTTGCTATCCTTACTTTAGTCGTTAAATGTTGCCAGATCAGAATATCAGGTCCGTTGAAGTTGAAGACCACGATTGTTCGCATCACAAAGCCAACACAGACGTCCGCTGGCTACGTTCCACTAATACGATTCGTACTATTATGTAGGAAGATGTAGCGCAGACGCAGCGCTGCATAGGGCTCTTGTCAGAATTTTTAATTTCTTTTTCGTTTTCACTGAAACTTTACCGCAAGTTTTTCAGGTTGCCGTTGTAACAAAAATTGGGCAGTTGGGACAGTTTGTTTAGGAAACAGTTCCGCCACATCAGTGGTAGTCATGTAGGAAAAAAAATAAAAAAAAATACAAAAATACTGGTCACGCTTTTTAATCTCATAATTTTAAACAAGCAATTCGTGTACTTATATAAACTTATTTCGCGTATCTCGGCCAAGGATTGGAACAACCTGCCGGCTTCCTTGTTTCCTGAGAGATATAATTTGGGCCTTTTCAAGGCGAGAGTGAATAGGTATCTTCTAAGTCTGCGTGCTTCATCTTCGACCACATCGTCGCTTACCAACAGGCGAGTTGGTGGTCAAACGCGGACTTATTCGCGTTAAAAAAAAAAAAATAACGGCACTAACGACTTAGATTATTTGTTTTTGTAGATAAGGTTTTTCTTTTTAAATATAAGTTGTTTTTTTATATAACAGGAAAAACACACGGTTATCAGTCATTATAGAAAAAGTATTTAATACTCTAAATTCAACCATCTAGACGGATCAGTTTGACCGCCAGCCCGATGATCAGGCAATATTGTCAAGCACACCTGGAAAATAATATCTTGAAAAGGAGGAGATGGGCTGATTGGATTAATTAGATAAAAAAAATATGACGGCACTGCTATCCTAGGAAACTTAAGGTTTTAAAGAAGGATGGAAGATAGAAAGGAAACCTACAACTTTTCATATTGTTTCTCATGTTGAAAAAGTTCTCGAACTCATTTCCATAAGCACACACTAAATATGGAATGTAAACGTGCCTGCCCCGGGGACACGTAGTAATCGGATTACTCATGTCTGCCAGACAACCCACCACAGCTCACCGCGAGACTTATTGCGTTACATCGCGCCGCTCCATGTAAACACTTGCCAATTAGTTCACACTATCTCGTAACAACTCTCTGCTGTGAAATACTGCAGTGTGGTGTGAAATAAACTTGAAATTTACTTGAAGTCTGCTGACTTATAAAGTAAGATAGGTACGTCTAATAACTAGAATGCGTGTTTTCGAAAATGTTTCGCAGATGGCTTAATTTGGCTGCTCGTGTAGAAGTTTAGCTATTGGAAAAGGTATGTAACGAACAAAATTGCTTAGCTAATTTGTTTAAAAGAACGATTGTTGTAAAAGTGTAGTAAGTAGCACAATAAGAGAGTCCTCGCGCTAGGCGAAAGCTCCCAACTCAGTCCGACGATAAAGTTGAAAAATCGCGGGATTGCCGCGCTGCGAGCGTCGCTAAGAAAAAACGACGCTTACATTTCGCACTTAATGAAACTGTAGCCGAAACAAAATAAAGAAACGACGTATTTACGGACCGGCGCTAAGCATTGTTCCAGAATTCCCGCCTTTTCATAGCCGCCCTTAATGGCTGCAGATAAAATATTTGAGGTGTAACGAGATTGTTAACGGCCTTGCAATTTGTCATTAGTGGACTCAAGACAAGGCATTCCGATTCGAGAAACGCAATGGCGACATGTAGAGAGATTTCTCTTATTACAGCCCATAGCTTAGTTTACAGAAATTGACGGAAAACATGCAATGGGCTCTTACGAATACAGACCGAATTTCCCTGAAATATTAATTTCGTTCACAGCCCAGCCTCCGCAGAGCATCAAAATGCTAATTAAGGTGGTCCACATCCGAGGATTAATTTTAATCCTCAGTGTCGGTGTAGTGAGTACTGAGGGATCAGTCCTCTGCAGGCGAGCCGGTGGTGGGGGCGGCCGTGGCATGAGCGCGAGTGCAACTTTTAATTACTTCACCCCCACTTCGCGAGCTTGTTCCTGCGATGGGGCTATTTCGTCTCACAACTAAAAACTCTCATTTATAAACTGTGTTCTCTGAAGCTCCTTTTTAAAGTTGTTGAATACAAAATAATAGGATAGTGCCAGGAAAGTTAAGGAAATAAAGGTTGTGCTTTTTATTTGTGCGGAGCAAAGATGAGTTTTCATGAAGCAGGGATGCTTTGTTTGGCGGTTGAAGTTTTTTCTATCTCAATTAAGTTTTTGTACTGTGCTTAAGTACTCACAAGCGTAGTTATGTACCAAAGCATGCATAATATGTTTACGAGACACCTAAAATACTATTTAAACTGTAATTGCGTTTTTTGTATTATTACAATAAGTAGCTAAATCAGATCAATCAATTAATCAGAAATCTATTTATATGTTTTCGATAATAAATGTATTTGTACTAACATGCCTTAGTAAATGTTTTTCACGGGAAAAAACGTGCTAATTTCACATCACATTGAAATCATCAAGTGGTTGAATAGGGGGGCGGGATTATTCGTTACAACAATGGAGACACCAGCCACAAGTCACGTTGTCGGATGCATGATTACGAAGCTGTAAAGTACTGTAGCCATTCTGCGGTGAAATCGAGCATCGGAGGTCGGTGACCCCGCGCCTCTGCCGAAGGCTGCCCACACTCTGCGCTGAGACAATATTGAAATATTTTGTAATTAATGCCCCTATACAGGTGTATCGATTATCCTTTTTGTAAATTTTATTACGTGCCTTTAAAAAAGTTCCTCTATTAGCTACAGCTTACTAACGGTTACGGCGTAGACGTGCTACGACATTATGAAGAATACTCGAACTACAAACTCAATTAAGAAATTCAGTTTTCGTTTTTTTTTACCGTTAATATTGTGAAGAGTAGTTTAATATTAGTTGGTAGTGGTAAAGATCAAGTAGACGCAAATCGGAACTGTGGCGGTCAGTTAACTTGTTAGTTAGAATTAAGAGTGAACATGTGTTATTAATAGTTATCTCCGAAATTCTATTAATTCTCAAATTGCGTGATACTTTTGATGACAAAACTTTCCTTATTTTCAAAAATGCTGCTGTTGCAAATCTTTTTTCTAGCTAAACTTAAAAGCTTTGTCATTCAACGTGGCAATGTCGCCATCATACTGGATACGCTGCCAAACTGTTAGTGGGCTTGAGCATTTGAATTGTTTTTAGACCTTCAACGGGTTATAGGCACGTTAACTCTTTTTTTTTGTATAACTATTTTTTATTTTCAACTAAGTAGATAGCTTGTATTTTGTTATATTTAATAGACAAGTGCCTTTATTAAATAAACAATATGCAAGTTAACTAATAGGTATTAAATACATAAACTACTCAACCTATCACAAAAAACAGTGGGTTTATTTTTATGAATGAATTGTGTTTAGTTAATGTAGTAAATTTTAGGTTGTTGTCAACTATAAATATACTTGTTTTCATATTTATCGGGACTTATCGCGCACTATGTGTTCGAATCGCGAAAGTTTAAAAAATAAAAAAAATACTATAAATATACAACTGTAATTCTTCTTCTTTTTTTGAGTAAGCAATTCGATTATGTAGTTAAATTATATGTAGGTAATTTCTAGAACCAGACCATAGAAACAGCGGCTACGTTTGCCTTGCAAGGTCACCCAGTGAGAATGGTTAGAGCTTTGTCCTTTAGGTATAGTATAGAGCCTATAAACAGCAAGTTAAGAAAAAAAAAATTGAAAAAGAAAAAAAAAATGGTTCGATAGTTTCTGTCAGCGAGGGACAAAAATATACAAGTGCCTTTATTAAATAAACAAAATACTAGCTAAAACTAACACTAAATAAACAGTTAGACTGTCCATAGACCGTTGAAGATCTAAAGACAATCCAAATGCTCAAACCCACTATCAGTCGGCAGCGTACCCAGCATGCTGGCGGCATTACCACGTTGAATGGCAATGCTTATACGTTGAGCCAGATACACGCCAGCATTTTGGTCACGCGTCGCGTTAATCAGACGCTCTGAAAGATTTTTGAAAATGAGGTGAGCTCCCGGTCCCCAAGGGCCCAATGTCTCGACACCAAACGCCTCAAATATGTAACCACTGCCGAGGTTAGCATATTTGCGCCGCTTGTGCTGCTCTGCCGAATTGGCAGCTGCACCAGCCCTACCCTGTGTCTCAAAATATACATACATGTTGATGTGGTCAATTTTGGAGGTTTTAGTAGACATAACTAATCTAATTCAAATATTGCTGTCTTTATTTAACTTGCCTGGCAAAAAAGGAACAGCAATGTTTTAAATAATTTAGCTCTGTCAACTAAAGCCTTCAAAATCTACTAAGTCTAAGGTAAGTTTTTTTTAATGTTTAGGTAGAAGATATATACTGAGAGTTATAGGTCAGAAAAAAACAATCACGTGCATGTGATGTATTTCGTTCAAGCTGATATACTGGCATGGCATCTACTTAACCTTAGTAAGTACTTCAAATAAAGGAAATCCTTCCACGATCTAAGATGGTTCACTAAGTGTTTGCAAACATTTAAAACCAAAATAAATTATAAAACTGAGGCACATTAAACAGCCGTTCAGTAGAGTGCGTGTTACCTAAGCGTCCTATTACAGCAGGCGCGCCTTCAGAATATTGAGTAAGTAGCCTGCGGGAGCCCTGCAAGCCAGAGAGGGACGGAGCGTCGTCTCAAGACTGCGAATCAATAAAGTCCACTCGTATAAGTCGGGCGCTGCAGTGGATATGGGTCACGGTGCACTCAGCCCCCGAGATGGTATTTAATAACCCTCCACACGCTCTGACAGATATTGCTCGATCCTCTCTCCACCCGACAGGAGCTTTAAAAGCGGCGCCCGTTTTAAACGCGTTTTTAAATTGTAACGACTTCATAAAAACTGGAGACATCGAACTTGAGCGTTTTTACAGCGGATGTGCAAATTCGCTTTGACAACAATGCATCGGAGATGATTGTCATAGCAATTTCCGGCGCCGATTGCGGTCCAATGGCGTGAATTATGTCACAGATTTCTTGTCACAAACAGCTGGTGTTTCGCAATTTGCTGATGGCGACATTAAGGTCGGCAAGTGCAGCGGTCTACTTCCTGTCCTCCTCTCCCCCCAGCGCCACCCTTGGGCCCCCTGCGCCCTGCGGCATGCCTCCGGAATTTGGCGGTGCGCCTTGCACTTACCCTAGCTCCGGAATTTAAGTACACACATCTTGTGTCCTATTGTATAGCGGGAGAAGCGTAACATATTACCTTACAAGCGTGTCGAATACTGTGGCAGCGTAGAAGAACTTGCTACAATATATTCTGTTTTAAGATAGCAAAAAATCTACAAACAAAGAGATTAAACAAACTAAAAACGTAGGTAAACATTAAACTAGAAGTTAATTAACTCATACATACGCTGCATATGACTGTTTGTGTCAAAACAAATAATAGCTCTACGATTAATTTGTAAAGCGGAACTACGAAGTGCTACGGATGTCTACGAAACTTTAGTGTAGACTGCAGACATTCATGGCTGCAACTTTCGTGCAATCGGACGTGCAGTGTCGTAGTTTTCAGAGTGTAATTCCCGTTTTGATATCAATCGATGATGTACCTACGTAGACAGACGTAAAATTGCTTCCTCAAACTCCGGTTAAAATTACTTTTAAACCGACTTTAAAATAAGTGCTTTTTTTGTGTGTATCTTACACGATGTCTTCAGCTATTTGTTAACCAATTAAAATGTTTTTTTGAATAGGCTACATCTCGAGTGTGGTGTCATTTAAATTTTAGTAAATTTTCCACCTCGTGTAAAATTAGGGGACGAATCTCGTTTGTCCCGTAAAATTTCTTCCCGTAAAGTAGGTTGTTATTTATCGCGCTAAGGTTTGCGTTTAATCATAATCGATCAAGATTATGCATTACATCACCTAACATAGATTTCTACATATATCGAGTCTGCTATTTATATTTTTTTTATTATGTTCACAGAGTAGGTTAACACTAGCGTTGTACAGGGTTATATGAAACAGCGGTACTAAGCCGAATGGTGGTCGTTGTACTCAACATAATGAACGAACTACTCGAAAGTAAACATTTAACAACAACATAACACAACACATAAAACACAAAATAAACAACAATATAACAAACATAACATCGTTCAGTAATTTTAATTGTTCATTATTTAACATTTAAATAACGAACCATAAATGACCAATACAGAAATAGAAAAAAAAATGAGCTGGAGCCTTACGGCCAACTCTTACCGCGGAGCCGAATACGCGCAGTTTGCAATATCACGCGAACGCGAACCGTAATGCGCAGAAATACGGTTAGCGGTCGCGTGATTTTGCAAACTGCATCTATTCGGGCCCGCGTTTAGAGTTGGGCGTAAGGCCCCTGGTTTAAAAACAACTGAGCAACATAATGATATTATTGTGGGACCACTACGAGAGCTTCCTCTACATTAAAAATAACAATAAATAAATAAAAATAAATTGGTTTACAAATGGCGGAGTAATAGTGTACATACGATAAAATACGGATCGAATTGAGAATATTCCCTCCCCAAGTAAGATTCTATTGCATTCCGGGCTAAGTTCGTGCTTGTCCGTAATTCCGTGTTTGCTTTAATTCACTCGCATTTCTGTCGAACTTATTTATAACGTAAACCGCAGCGCCAATCCCATTAATAACACTTTACGTGATATATAGGTATAACCGCGCAATATGGAATGGAGAGTGCTGAATTTGTAGGGTAGTTACTAAATTGTCCACCGCATTTTGATTTCGGCAAATAGGTATTTTAAACACAATCACAATAGAAGAGCCATGAAAAGCTGAGAAGAATTAACAAAAACAGCCAATTTGGCATATCACAGCTATCAACAGACAACTATATCATTCGTGGAAAAATCAAAAAAAAATCGAGGTTTTCTCTATCTCCTCCGCCATCCTATAAAATATCAACACGAAAATTGCTTTTTAGTATTTGCAATTGTAGCAAAACTCCATTTTGTGGGTAGACATCGTTTTATTTCAGACTCTGGCTAAACGCGGGCCCGAAACGGCTAGATACAGTTTGCAAAATCACGCGAACGCAAACTGTATTTCGTCGCATTACGGTTCGCATTCGCGTGATTTTGCAAACTGCACGTATTCGGGCCCGCAGTCAGAGTTGGGCGTAAGACTCGAGCTCAATATGGTCCATGAACAGACGCTAGGCGTCTGTTCATGGCTTTACATATTGACTGACATTACAAGAGAGAAAAAAACGACGACAAGCATTTGAAACCGCACGAGGGCTTGAACGAGCACCAATACTGTCCAACTGACTTCTGTGAACTGACTGGATGTCACGCGTAGGGACGAATGTGAATTCCATACACCATCCCATGAGCACATATCCCACAGTTTTGGGTTGAATGACCAATCACACCAACAATTTCAGATATCGCGAACTCATTAGAGGCCTATTGATGCACGCCTTGTAAGTGTGAAGGTTTTTTCTGACAAAAAGAATTTGGCGGAAACCAAAACGGACCATACACACACACTCATCTTCGACTAATCCTTAAAATTCTTACCTGTCAGCCAGGAAAAAACATATCTATATAAAAAAAAAAAACATGTCTAATAAAATGTCTTGTATTTCTATGATTTTTTATTTGTAATATTTTTTAAGGACTTGAGCATTTAGATTATTTCTGTAGCCCTTCAACGAACTATGGGTATGGGTAATACAACTTTTATATTAGGCTAATGGTTTAATTTATTTATTGTTGGTTAGCTTGTCTTTCGTTTAGTTAATAATTTCCTCAGATGCATATCATAGTAATTGCTGGAGTAGTAAATGATGCAATAGGCAGTAAATGCACAGACTATAGCGCGAGTACATTGCAAAACGTGTGCTGTTTTTGTCTACATTGTATAGTTTTGGAGCGAATCGCCCCGCAGCACGCCATTGTAGGCCCATTTCCCATATCACACCAACTGACAGCGCTTCGTCGGGTTTGGTAATTATGTAGCCTTTATTATAGTGCAGAGCATGCCGGATAGTTTAATTACTTCTAATTACCTAACTTTCGATGCGTTTTAAGACTAACAGTAATTTGTTGCAAAATATCTGGCAACGTTAATTGTTATATGGCTGTTTATACACATAAATAGCACACTAATTATTATAAATGCGAAAGTTTGTGAGAGAGTACGTTTGTATTATGTTTTTACTTCTTCATGCTGATGTGGCTGAACGGATTTGGATGAAATTTGAAACGGAGACAGTTTTTGAAACCGTACCTAAATTAACCTAGATGTTGCTTCTCTGTCCATCGCGTTATCTCTGTCTATCGCGCGGCAGCGGGCACGGCAAGTCCGACAAGACAACTACTTGTAGCTTCATACCTAAAGTGCGAAGTGCGCCAGGCCTGGCAATGGTATCGAAACTGCACATAATTTATTTAAGTACTAATTAAGTCATTGGTACCGCAGGGCCGAAGGTGAAACCAGAAGCTATCAGATGAAAGATGTAAAGCGCACATGCTACTGCTCAGCCACCATCGCATCGCAGAAATTATTATTGATCGCCGGTGCCCCGTGGGTTTACTTGCTATCCTACAGGAACCTATGAAGATTTTCATAAACAAAAACTAAAAAAGTTAGTAGCCTATGTGTTAATCTAGGGTATATAAGCTACCTCCATCCAAATTTCATTGAAATCCATAACATACATCTGTTACGGATTTGAGAGCGGGTAAACATTAACACATACACACAAATTTTTGCATTTCTAATATTAGAGTGGGTACCTTCCGAAGTAAAGGCATTCTCAGCAGATTTTGTAACTGTGACCTTTTGTTTGCTTTTGAAGATAGACTTTTGTGTAATCAACCAGTACTGCGGGTTCCAGACTATTTAGGCATAGAATACAGGTCATTAGCGCATTCAAAGTGCTCCGTTTGTAGCCAGCGGCTGGTTCGGTGCGCAACTAAATTATGACATGCATGTACATTTGATGCTATTATTTGGCGCATGCGATTTGCGTCTTTATGAGATGAGGGCTGGGGTATATGATTTTGTAAAACACGAAGTCGCCTACCTCTCATATTTGCAAAAGTTTGTTTACTCCAACTGATAACAATTGGAGTACCATAAGGGGGTGAGCGAGGCACTTACCATTAGGCGAGTGTCTTGCTTGTCTCGTTACTAATTAGTATTGAAAAAACTCCGCGTTTCTCTGTCGAGATAGCGGGATAACTACTATTATTCTCACTTATTTCTCTTACCATATAAATTACAGTGCGGATAATTCTAGTAAAATTATAATTATGTATATCTTTGTCGGTAATTAGGTATTGCATAGTATCACACCAATCACTGACATCACTGTAAAAGTCTGACAAAATTTGACAACCATTTTATATTTCCCATGCAACGACCCGTTCAAGATAAATATTTGTTACGCGCGTCCAATTTCTATATCCTCTGACATAACGTTTTGAGTTTGTCCTAATTTCATTGTATTTTTTCGGGTGGTTGAGCAGACAAGGCGAGGCGCGGGGCGGGAGGAGTTATACCTCAGGCCCGTTGTTAGGGGGTTTAGGGGGGACTTATCCCTAACAATATACAAGGATTTGTATGCATATCAAAAGCTTCAGGAAGTAGTTAGAGTATGTAAGTTTGGCGTTTTCTGTCGGATGAAAGTAATTACTCTGAATAACTCCTCCACGGATACCCTTAGTTGCAGCCCTGGTTACAATGGGATTCAAGGGAAACCTCCCGTGGCCACTGTTTACATAATACCTATTATATGTTATTATTTATTACACAATCGATGAGGCCTCTCGACAACAAACCGGTAATCTTCGCGAAATTTAGCGAATACAAGTAGGTACAGACTACAGAGGAATTCAAACTATGGCGACGGTGGAGGAAACAAAGCTTTGATACTTTGTTGGTAGGGGCTTTATTTTATTACCTCTTGTTACGAATTACATGGCGGTTGTATACAATATGTAATTGGGTATACTTTGCGGCACACTTAGAACTGTTTCACGTTTCCACGATGACAGACGTCTGATTTTTTGTTTTTTTACTTTCTTAGGGATGTACATATATGCAAACAAGTTGTCTTGTGTTTTTCAGTACCTCTTAAAATACAAAAAGTAGTGCAAAAAGACGGTCACCCATCCAAGTACCGACCTACGTTGAACAGAAATATATCACCGATTAGCATTTGGCCATTATTTATTATTTGTTGTTATGCTTTAGAGTGTGTATTATAATCATGCCAAGTTTGATGCTTGTGCGTATTAGTGTTATTAATATTTCATCATCATCAGCCAGAAGACGTCCACTGCTGAACATAGTCCTCCTCCTTTAACCTCCACATTAAATTTTTTAATAGGGCAAATGCCGTTATTAACTAAACAAAATACAAGCTTACACAGGGTAAAGGGGGAGGCCTATGTTCAGCAGTGGACGTCTTCTGGCTGATGATGATGATGATGATATTGTATTGTCAACCGAACTATTCTACAAATTTTCAGCAAAATCGTTTAGGAATCGGTTCGGATTCGGTTAGGTTTTTATTCAGCTATCAAGATTTAACCTAAACAAACTAATAAATATTGCAAGTATAAAAAGCTTGTAAAAATATACGGAGAGATTAGTTTCCAATATTTCGAAACAAATATCTTGCTTATACATACTCTACAATTTAGACATAGTGTATATATTCATACATACATATATTCTTAGAAACTAGGAAGACTGGGAAAGTACTTCTGTGTAGCGTACAGCGTAGGTACACTGGTTCATCGTAGTGAAAATTCAAAGAGGCGAGGTGCCGCGTTCGCCGAGGCGCCAGCATCCTTCGGGAATTCGCGCTGAATGCACTCTTTTCTCCAGCCATTGTGGGATGAACTCGAGTCTAGAGCGAGACTTCTACGCAAATAGCTTAGAGATGATTTGCGTACAGGTCTCGGCGGCATTTAATATTTGTTTCTCAAACATAGTACTAAATACGAGTATGTCTAGAATTTGAAGAGCACACTTCAAATTAGACTTAAAGATTTTTTTGTTTTTCGCCCATTACTAAAACCCTTTAAGGCCATACTGCCTCGTCTTACTTATTTTACGATGCAACTCGTGACCAGAATACCGGCCTCTACTTTGCTCAGAGTGTGCATTGCCATACAACGTGGTAATGAGGCCAGCATTTTGGGGACCATTCCTACTGGTAGCGGTTTAATAGATTATTTTAGTAGTTAGGTATTAATTTGTCGTTTTTATTATTGGAATATTATTTTAGTTACTTTAAAATAAGTATATATTTTTTACTGCCATATGTATATAAAGTAGTGGAGACTTTACTTGGGGCTCCTATGAAGTTTTGAAATTGACATAAAAAAGCACGTGTTACCCAAACTCACTTGCCTAAACTCGAGCACGTTCACGAACACTAGTGAAAAATAAACCACCATCACAAATTAAAACTCAAAATAACACAAGTTTAGGAAACTAATACAATAAGGGGACATGTTTTTTTTTTCACGTTGGCGCCAAAACACAACTTTTAATCTACGACTTTTCGAAATACACGAGACAAAAAGAATTGCTATTCAATCCAAAAAAAAAAAAAACATTAATTCCCGACAAAGTGTATTTTGCAAAAAAAAAAAACAACGCGAATTTTGTGAAGTCGTAGAACAAATTTGCTTTGACGTATTGAAGCCGCCCTTAAGAGGATGTTTATTGATTACCAGTAACCCTGTAAATGCAAATCTGGAAATGTTTTTTTTTATTTGGTTTTAAGGCAAAGTTTTAATGAAATGTGAAAATACTCTCTCAATATTTATGCATATTTTGCATAATTATTGTGCCTCATGTATGCTGGCCCCAGCTACGCTTAGGCCTACATTTTCACGTTCTATAAATGCCTCTGCTTACTTCCGTTGTGCTTTCTAGTCTATATATAGATATATAAAAGCAAAATACCATTTATATGAATTCATTTAGTGACTGACTGACCAATTTACTGACAGACAGACTCATCACGAAATCTCGACTACTACTTGACCAACGAACCTGAAATTTAGCAGGTCCACTAAGAAGATTTTGTGAAATGGCAGAATCAAGGGGGCCAAATGAAGGTTAAAAGTGTACGCGTTCAAAATCGCGGGCAACAACTAGTATTATAGTCCAGTTCTTGAAATCATAATCTTATGTAAGCATCTACGCTTATTGTATCTAAAATCTTAATCTAAATACTATAGCCTCCACAGAAGAAGAAAAAAAAATATAAGCAGGCTCGTGTCTGACTAACAATGCTTATTAAATTTTTACAATTCTGTGATAATATTAATATTTTTTTTTTGTTTCTTTGTAAAACAACATAGTTCTCTTGTGTACTATTAAAAGTCGTGAACAGCGATAGGACCATCGTAAAACGCAGCACACGAAATCTTTTGATCAAACCTTTTCATCAGTTTAATTCCGAAGAATGCTGCAAGGTATTGAATGAAGCGCGTTGATGGAATTCCGTGCCGGGTACAAATCACAAAACATTCCAATCGCTCCGGTTAATTGAATCCTGTAGCCCTTCATTAGAGATTGGTGGCACAGAGGGGTACGTTGGTACGTTTCCACAAAAACGAACTTTTACATAGAACTCCTGACTCGGACAAAAACCACAAATGACGTTTGGGAGGTGGCACAGATCGAATAATTACGTCGCAAGTCGGTGTCCTCACTGACTCACGCCCAACTTGGCTTTCAGACTCCCTTCTTGTGTCACCTCCTCCATAAAACTTTACGTACAACTTCGCACTGCGTGAATTATTACATGTTTTACCAAAACGTAAGTAAGCGCTTAACAAACTTTGTCTGAGACGTCAACTCTACGGAGGTATTTACTGGCATGTCACGAGGAATTTACCGTACATGTTTCGGAGACAAATATTTAGCTTATTACTGGAACGTATTCACTTTCTTGGTACTTTATACATACCTGCATTTTACGCTTCATATACGTTTATAACAGCACGTGACGGTACTACAGAAAAAGATAACTGGCCTAGAGCGTGTCGAGACTCGAGACACGCATATGGTTGGTTTTTTAGTTTAGCAAAATCAATATTGCATAATAAAATGCATCATTGAGATCTATATTTAAACTGAAAATGTGCAAAGTTTCCTGCACATGCCTTAATAAATATAGAAGTTAGAAGTGTCTAAAAAATTAGGACGGACGGACGGAAGGACGGACAGATAGACAGACAGACAGATGGGTGGACAGAACGAACTTATAAAGGTTCCTTGTCGGGCCACGGAACTCTATAAACGGATATAGTTATAGTTAAGTAGCTTGCATCGTTAGAAATATGACTTTAGTAGCTTCTTTAAATATTGAAATGTAGTTCTAAATAAGGCAGGCACTGTATAGAATAGTCGGTTTCCGTATGGATTTATGCCATCGAAATTGTCAACTTTGCATCGCAGTCCAAGTTGGCGGGCCAACAGCGGGAAAGTAGTTGAAATTCAAAAGAATTCCAATATCAGTGGGCGCGGCGCGGCGGTCGCGCATCGCAAGACGAGTGGCGAGTTCAGACGCTGCTGTGGGGGGTGTGGGCAGTGACGGATCCAGCCTTCAACTCAGGGATAGTAGTAGACATTCGAATTGAACCTAATATTTGTGAGCTGATTGAAAAATATTACCATTGTGTCTGTCGCATCTCTATAATAGTAAGGTGACAGAAATTATTCATGTAAATAAGATTGATATCGTGACTATTAAAATATAAAAAATAATATATATCTGGGACATTATTGCACACACGGTCATCTGACCCCAAACTAAGCAAAGCTTGTAATATGGCTGCCAAAGACTGATATACGTACATATATATTTATAAATACATACTTAAATATATATTAACACCCAGACATAACAAACACAAATGTTCATCACACAAATGATTGTCCTAGATGGGAATCGAACCCACGCCCCCAAGCATTTAAGTATTTTTTTATATTATTTGAATAGAATGTATGTTTGTAGTGGTAGGACTCTTGAAGGGGTTCGTCTGGGGAAGTACCTCACCTTTGGCAGTTATTCAACCGCCAAGCAGTAGTGTGCAAACACTACTGTGTTCCGGATTGAAGGGCAATGTTTCCAGCGAAATTACAGGGCACACAGAGATATAACATCTTATATCTCGTGGTGATGAGCGCAGTGCATCCAGGGTTTTGAACTGTTGAAGTTCAAAATTCTGAGTGGCGTTGAGCTGTTATGGGCAAGCGTGCAGAGCCATCAGGCGAACGACTTCGCTCGTCTCGTCAACCAGTATCATAAAAAAAGTG
This sequence comes from Agriopis leucophaearia, assembly GCA_949125355.1. Classification (NCBI taxonomy): domain Eukaryota; kingdom Metazoa; phylum Arthropoda; class Insecta; order Lepidoptera; family Geometridae; genus Agriopis; species Agriopis leucophaearia. The sequence continues at coordinate 14,527,003 of OX421262.1, forward strand.
TCTTCACTTTAGGATTTACTATTTTACAGGTCACAGATTTTTTTGTTAGATTGGTTGCAAATACAGCTCAAGAATTTGGAGCCCAACGGGAAAGCTGCCGTAGCTTAGTGGATAGAGCACTTGGGACGTAAACTTGGGTGACGCATCCAGGAACGAATCCTTATCGTCAAGTTTTTGAATTGTCTATTATATTTAAATCATGACTATGGTTGAATCGCGTCTTTTTTTTTTCTTTCCAAGCAAAACGCGTAAACTTAGCTCCATTACTTAAAATGTCTTTTTGATTGCATTTTGAACAAGTCCTTCACAAGTGCTTTAATTGGCTATATCCCTCGTGATCACTCTCTCCTGAATCCGATCCTGTTGGGGTGTTGAGGGAGTTCGACGAACTTCGCCATCGGCCAAAGCTGAATATGTAAATGCAAGTCGCGCGGGTGTCACCGCAGTATCTTGCCAATTCGCAACTCATGCTGCTCTTAGATATACATATACTCGTGGAGAAGGTAGCTATGATATACACACCAATTAAAGAACACATTATTATATTATTATTGGCTTGCCTTAATCGGCCGGGGAGGAAGTGAGAAAAGCATAAAGTACCGTTTAGTGAAGCACACTTCTCGACACCCTAAGCTCCAATGGCCCCTATATGGTACTATGCCAATATAAGGCAGCCTTTATTGGAGGCCCATTTAATGAGTGGAGTCATCACCCGCCACAAGAATTTGACATGATGCATAATTTTATTGGCACGTGCCGTACCTCATAGAAGAAGAACTCTTTAGACAGCTCAAGAACTCACCACAATAGCCCAGAATTTTTAAATCCTATACTGTTACAATAGATTCATATACCCTTTCAAATTTGATATTTGACAGGGCTCTTGGTGTTCTTGGGCTTCGGCCCCACTAATCCCTCTCAAATGTCCGGGTTGGTCCCAAGAATAAAAAGAAAAAATAATAATTAACTCGACCGCTCCCGGGTTATATTGGGTCAAAGGTCAGCTACAGAAGTTGGTCACCCTGGACAGGGCACACATTATCAGGAGGTTACCAAATATGTGTTTTTTAAATAAAAATTTAATATAACCAAGGATGATTTTAACCATATAACAAACTCAAAAAAATGGATTACTTCAGTAAATATCTAAATAATAAATGTAATAATTGTCGTTAGTTTTTATTTTATTTTAACTTCTTTTTTTCAAACACGCATTTTTCGTTTTCATTCACTTGATAGATACTGAGTTGACAGATTGGTAACAAATACAAAACATTTTTTTTGCGTTGATGTATTATATTACATAAGAAAATAAAATACTACTAAGAAACTAATTTATCTAGCCTCTATCACCATGTAAAGATCTAAAAGCTGACATTAGAACTGGCTGCTCATAGTGCTCATCCTAAACGAACTTACGAATACTTTTAACGCTTATTTCTAGACCCCATTGATGAGTTTGCCAGCGGTATGCTGCAAGTGAACTACACTTCAGTGCATCTAATGGATTAGATAGAGCAGCTTTCTCTTGAAGCTCAAGTATTTATCTATTGCATCTCAGTCAAAGCTTCAAACGACTCATTTCTGAACTGAGGGTGGCGGCCAAGTTTTTTTTTGTGCGGCTAAGATTTTTTTGTCGCAGCAGTTTCACCACTGCGTAGTGGCAATCGTAAAATACTCGGTCTATAAAAATTATTAAAATTGAAGTGTCTGTTTGTAATTTCAATATGATAGATTTTTACTAAATGCATATGAAAGTAGGTATATACGGTACATATAACAAAAAGGAATACAGAATTATTAAATTTTCGTAAACTCGGTGAATTAGGAATAATTACACTCGGACGAAGTTGCGGGTAACACAGCTAGTTTTAAGTAATATAATAATTAAGCGTAATTAACAAATTCGTAAAAAAGGTGCGATTCAAATGTTTAATTTTTGAGTGAAATAGCCGCGCGGTATATATGGTATTTTACTCAGAGCACATATGATAAGGTGGATTGTGCGTACGCATCTGGCCTAAATAAGTTTTGATGCCTTTAGTCGAGAGTTATTCACCCAGCACCTTGTCGCTGTTTTTGCACGAGTACTTTTACTTACTTAATTGTGTCGCTACAAGTTTTTAGAGGGATCTGGGTATGTCCTAAAACTGCGACCAGAACCACCGGAGGATGCGCAGCAGCATTCTAATAGTACACGGTGAACGTACTGCGATCCCCAAGCCGCCTGCCAAGCGTGGGCATTATGACAACACTCCTCTCTATGAGGGAGGCCTTGTCCAACAGTGGACGGCTGATGATGTGAAGTTTTTAGAGTCCGTGAAAAATGAGTAAGTGAGCCGTACTCATAGTTTTTGTGAGTGGTTTCGCGGTATAGTGAAAAAAAAAGTATGAACAATAGGCATGATGACTAATATTTTTTTATTACCTCATAAAAAGCTGATCATCAATAGAGCCTATCAACGAAAACGAAATTTTAATTTGTTCAAAAATAAATAAGTTATAAGTATTTTAATTTCATGCTAGACAGAGAGCGTACTATACTGAGCTATGACGTCAAGCCTCAGGCGCGGCATACAAATGCTATACTAACACACGCTTTGCGAGAAAGGGATGAAGCATCCCCTCTCCATCCCCACCTAAAACTTTAAACGCTCATATCTCAGAGATTAATCAGCCGATTCAATTTATTTTTTCAGTATGTGTAATGTATTTAGTTATATTCATCGCTAAGCCTGTTATTTATAATAAATTAAACATTAGGCCACATGCCTATTGAGATATTTGAACACGTACGATAATTGTACTGAGGAATATCTCTCTTGTTTGTCTGATCTGAAGTATTTTCCAATCGACATTATTCGGTTCCCGTCACTTCTATATTAAGTCTATCTCACAGACCTAGCATCTTTTCCTGTGGCCTATCTACATAGAGAAGACAGGTGACCGAAATAATTTCTATTGCTAGAAAATACGATACATGTATTGTATACAATATGAATTAAGAGATAAAGTACTCATTCCAGTATCATCCCTGCAACATGTTCGTCGATGTTCTCTCAACGAAGGAGTCGCTTATTTCATAGGTGTGGTTTACTCAACAAAAACTGCTTTATTAGGTAAATCTTCGTACATACCGCGATGTATGATACTCATATGCTTCTATGTAGAAAATGCTATCTTTTGCAGAGCGTCGAGCTATGCTCTAGACTTTTAGATGAGTACCTATCAAGTCTAGACTCTAGACAAAAGCTTTTTCATATTATTAGGTATCTCGTGGTGACGTTGCTCCCAGGTATTTATTTTTTCTTGTCCCTATTCTGATAGATTGTAGGTATAAAATATTCGCTAATTGTGGAGTTTTTAAGCGTATCGACGTTACTACTACGACGTTACTACTACTACTACTAACTATTTAAATTAGTTGTTGTTAACAAGATAAAGCGAATCATCCATTAAATATCACCCATTTAATACCTACTTGGTTTGATCACGCGTCAAATGCTCGCGCTGTTCGTCACTCGAAACTCTACTTCACACTAATATTATAAATACAAAAGTTTGTGTATGTGTGTTTGTGGTGTATGTGTGTTTGTGGTGTATGTATGTTTGTTCCGATATAACTTCAAATCGAGAAAAACGATTTTTAAGGTTGTTTTGAAAGCTTACAGGCTCAAAACCCATCTAAGTGACGTGTCACTTGATCGGACAAATTTTCCTTGTGAGTAACCTGCTAGTTCCCACGCGTTGGGTGAAGGTTTGTCAGATCGGGTGACGTATCTTATAAGGGTTTCGGGCCATAGGTTACTTTCCACCCGGAAAAATATTCTGTTCCTGTATCGAAATCGTGGAGCGCAGCTAGTGTCTGTTATAGAGATCACAAGTTCGTGATGTTAAGTGATGTTATAATAAAAAATTAAAAAAAACTATACTATAGGGTAATTTTTTTCCATTTTATTACAGAACAGACGTGGTTTTCTTTTGTGGTTTTTTGAATTTTTTGTGGTAGGTATTCGTTGTTTTTTTTTGTTGTTACGTGGTTACTTGCGCAATATTGGCAAAATAAATTTAAATTTCGTTCCTAAATAGTCCTTCTCACTAACTTTTTATGCATTTATTATTTATTTACTTACTCATATATACCAACAAACACCAAAACAAAATTACTCGAATCTGAGCAGTCGGTACCAACAATCTACGCAATAATCTTCCATTAGAAACTTGAAGTGTTCCTAATTGAAGCGAACTAATTGGATTTAATTAGTAGCTTTAGGAAAGCCACCCAATTGCATTGGATAGGGCAGGGCGGAAAGGGTGCGTGCGTAACTGTACCTACTACTATCTAAGTTGGTATATATGTCTACTACTTTGGCACGTACACGTCAACGTTTAAAGCGCTTTGATTCAACTTTTATTGTCCGAACTGCTAGTCTGTGGAATGCGCTGCCTGAATGGGTGTTCCGCGATAGTTACAATCTAGGTCTTAAAATCACGAGTGTATCGGTTTTTTCTAGGCAAGTGCGCTCCATCGTAGACCCCATCATAACGGTCACACGTAAGTCTATTACAAAAAAAAGTCAATTGATTTTCACACTATAATATCATAATAATTATGTGAAGGTATGGATGGATGTTTGTTACTCATCAGTCACGCAGAAACGGCTGGATCGATTTGGATGAAATTTGGAATATACATTGCCTATGTCCTGGTTTACCACATAGGCTACTTTTCATAATCATCATAATCGATTTTCATCTCCACGTGGGTGAAACCGCGAGGCGCAGCTAGTTGTAACGTACCTAAATATATTTTTACAGAACGAGCAGCGCCGCCTTTAATTTACAGTAACTTTTCCTGTAGACTACAGGAATGTAAAACAACATGCTATAGCTTATTAAGCGTTTATGCTTAAGAGGGTTAGTATAATCACAAAGCTTCATTACTGCAACATTAATACAATTTCACTTTGTTAAAACCACAGATCAGGCAAACAAGGGAGATATGCTTTAGTACAAATATCGTTCATGTTTAAATGTCTCCAACCACTTAACGCGAAACTATAAGTATGGCACACTTACTCATTTTTCAAGCACACTATAGAAACTTGCAGCGACACCAATAAACGAACTAATAGAACACGTGAAAAAAATATGGCGGAAGGTCGCCTGCGGGGTGATATTAACTTAAGGCATCTTTAGGCCTGGAACCCTCCAGGCCTAAAGATGCCTTAAGTTAATATCATAATCTCAAAAACATTCTTGCAATAACCTATTACATTGAATTTTGTCTTACTCTCTCATTAGCTGAGAAAGTGAGACATAGCTCAATGTAAGGTTATTACAAGATTTTGATGTTTTCGCACCCTTTACGCTACCTTACCATATCTACCTGTTTGTATGTTTGTCAAATTTGAGATTAAATTCATAACAACATTTTTAGACGTTTTGTTCTTCTCGGACGCGACGACGACGACGTTCGAAATTTTCCGTTGGCATTTTCGGTACGGATTCGTATAAGGCCGGCCTTGACTGATTCAAAGTATGATAAGCATGGCAATCAAAGATGGCAGCCCACTTTATTTGTTTGTTGATTATGATTATAACTCACCATGACAGCGTTGATCTTGAAATCCATGTGGTTCTTGACCTCGGCGGCCAGCTCTCGAACCAGGAGCAGACCGTCCTTGCGGACCACGTCCACGTTGTACTCTCTGTATTTCTGCAGACAAATATAATCTCTATAATTATGAACTTAATACTGACAATAACTTTTTGTACTGTGACTTTTGATTCAGCTGATGTAATCTTTAAAAGCAACCAACTGATCGATAGACTAAAGAAGGTACGTTTGTAGTTTACGGCAAATAGAGCTAGCGCAAGTAATATTCGCGCAGCGCAGGCGGACGTGCATAATTTAATGCTTTCACGAGCACAGATAAACATTGGCAGGCATGTAGCGCTCGCATAATTTGCGAAAATGACAACAATCATGTCGCATTCGCGCTACATTACGTGCTGAGTTATTGGTTCCCACCGCCGCCGCGAGGGCGCGCGCGCGGCCGAGTCCTGTCAAATTTAAAAATGGAAGGAACACATCCGGAATTTGGCGGATGCTGGCTGCCAAATTATTGTTATTCGGGAGGCACCCGCTCGGAGCCCGCGCTGTTTTGTTATTGAATTTCAGATGTTCTCGAAACCGCGATGTCGCTTTTGTCGTACTGCTATCAGCTCCACCATCAACTTAACACAATTTTACGTTCTGTTCGTTATTTTTGCGTTTAATAAAATTTATATGCGAAAGGTCATCCGCGGGGACAGTAACGTCAATGAACTTTGAATGAAAGTAGAAAAAGCCGACGCCGAACTAAGCTGGAATAATAAAGAGCACTTCATCTGCCTACCAATTACAGCGGAGTGAGGAAAAACGCAGTAATGGATTTAAGAGGCGGATGGCAATACATTTTTACGGGAAACCAGCTGGCGTTCAGTCAATAAAGTTCGTTTTAAGGGTAGGTGGATCGACCGCGGTCGGGAAGGGCCATGGATCCTCCCTCGAGGGTCGCTCCCTTGGCACGGCATTACATTGTCTTGAACGACATCGGGATTCAATTTAATCGATAGCCTTCACGAGCTGTCTTTATAAAAACTCTCGAAAAAAATACCTGGTGAGTGTTTACAGTTTGCTTGCTAGAAGGAATTATAATTATCATAACTTTGTGAATATTTTTACATCATATGCTATCGGATAGTTGTTTGATTGGTTAAATATATTAGGCTAGGCTAGTGTAAATTATAATTAAATGTGATACGTATATACTGAATGTACTACTGTTTTTTTCTATATTCTAAGATATTGAAGAAATTATTAAATCGGTTAATAAAGTTCTGAGGTACAAGCGTTTAGAGTTTGTGGTTGGATTAAGAGGGGGTGCTCTATCTTTTTCCCGTAAATTGTCAGTACGAACTTTGTATGGCATACTTACCAGTTTGAAAAGTATAGTGCGCACTCTGTCTAGCACGATATTAAAATGCTTATAATTATCTTCCTTAATAAAAATTCAACTTTTTTTTCGGCATTCGGCTCTATAATTTATGGTCATGGATTAATCACGAAATCTTAAAAACTAGTTCATCTACAAAGATGAAATTTGACAGGTACCGTATAGGGGTGTCTGCTAAGAAGGGATTTTGCGAAAGGGCCGAAATTATTATTGTTCTATTCATGTGAAATAAATAATTTGATTTTGAAACGACGTTTTTTCTCCGTGAATCGATAGAGAAGAGAGAGTCCAAAAACGTTGCGTTAATATCCATAGGTATTCCACGCCCGAGTATCCGAGCAGGGGACCATATCGGGTCGGAATAGCAATCTTGCATTATAGATTAACCCGAAGACTATTAATTCCAACGTGAGTGAGGTCACAGCGTTTACCGACCATTTTGTTGCTGATATGTATCCGCGGAGTTGGTCAATAATGAACGAGGAAAAAGACCTGGGTTGTAACGACCATTTAGCTATAGCGACGTTAAATCTTAAGTCCCATGAATTTAAAACAAACTTTAGTACAACATTCATGTAGCTATAGTGACTTTGGATGTAACGCCGAGTTCGAGTGTAGCGACTGTTTTCAATGTATCATGTGTAACAAACTCCTAGTAATCCCATGTAGATATTGCGACTGGTACGGCAGCCAAACGACACAAAGAGCTTTCTTATCTTTTGTTTACATCCACACAGATGGTCAACAACTGTGGAGACATTTACCTTTTGTTTATAGATATTAGCTAAATAGGTAGGTAAGCGTGCACGTTTTGGAGTTAAATTTATGGTTCAGTTACAAAATGTCTGTACCTTTGCCTGTAACGACTTCCGGATATAACGACGAAATTAGAGTGGCCCCTTTATCGTTGTTATACCCGAAATCCACTGTATTTCATTATTTTGGATTAGATCATATTCTTTCATTTTTGACAAAAGAAATACAAAACACAAAAGCTAATGAGCTTTTTTGTTTGATTTAACGGCGGCATAAAGTAATTGTAGCGATTACAATTTCTAGATAGCATGTGAAGGATTAAAAAACTAGCAATACTCCATGGGATACACTTGACAATATAAATTTACCAGAAAAAAAGTATTCTATGTCATCACGATGTAGACTATTTCCTTCCAAATCTTTACCAAGATCCGTTTGCAAAATGTATGAGCAGTTTTGTTGTAAAAAGGTAAGCAGAGAAACATAATTAGATACACCTTCATTTCTGACATTAGTGTACAATACGACTAATAATTATCAATATAAAAACCCGAATTCATCAGAACTGGAATTGAATTGGGACCAAATTTGAAAAAATAATCACCAAAATCGGTTCACCCAGTCAAAAGTTCTGAGGTAACAAACATTTTTTTTAAACAGTCGAATTGATAGCCTTCTCCTTTTTGGAAGCCGGTTAAAAATGACGGTAAGCGTCAAATTGCCAGCATCTTCCATCGATATATTCATGAGTAAATGGCTCCTAGTTCAATCTAGGGTCATGACAATGAAGTTAGTCGTATATTTGATTCGATTTTGCGTTTAATCACGGCGGCGGCGGCAGCGGTCTGTTGCATAACGCCGTCCCGGGGGCCACCGGGCCACGTTGGCTGACAAGGAACCTAAATTCAATTATGGCAGTTAATTTAATCTGCTCTGTATGTCAACACCACCCTTACGGGCTTCTGATTAATACTATGCTTTGAGGATATTTTGCAGAATAAAGAAATTCAATGGTTATGGCCAGACTATTTTTTTATCCTGTTTATACTCTTTAGGTTTTATGTATGTATGTGTTCATATTTATATGGGTTTCTTAATTGTACCATAACTCTTGAATGCCTTGACCAATTTTGATGTGAGTTCCATTAGAAATTGCACTATGCCAAGTGTCATAGGCTAGACTAATTTTAAATTATGACTATGGGATTATGAATGACAAAATACGCGTTTTTTGTCTGACAAATTAAATATAAAGGAGAAATTTACAAGGAAAAAGACGAAAATTATAAGGAGAATGTTTTTTTTTACTTGTTAAGGAGATTCTAAATATATAAAAGTATACTAGAATATAAAGCAGGTTACTAGAAATAGTCCGACGACGCAGTGGGATGTAAAATTAGTAAGTAATTTGGGTGTTAGTGTTTTTTATTTGTTTGCTTATACACCCTGACGTTTCTACACGACTTTTTATTTTCCTTTATTATTTTCAGATATCTTTTAAAGATATTTTTCGGGATAAAAAGTATCCAATGTGCGCCTTTATGACGCACATTCCTTGCCATCATAATTGGTGCAGTCTTTGGAGCGTAAAAAATAATCAAAAATCGTAGAAAATTCCAGAGAAATGCGTGAGTACGTAAATACTACTTACTCATTTATAGTGTTTGTAATTATTTTTGTTTGCTAAGACTTCCATTTTTTCTATAAGTTTGAGGTTGACACCTTATTTGTACTATGAGTTGAGCATAGAAAAGCAAATAATAACGGTAAAAACGTTTCGTCGAGGCATCCGGTCAGCCCCCGGTCTGGCCGGCCGGCTCCGGCCCGTTTCTTGCCGGCACCGGACAGGATTTTCCACTCCGCCCGGTCGCATTTGTGCGTGCCGAGCACAAGGGAACTCCATTTGCTCGCAAAAAATACTTATGAAGGGAAAAGGGCATCCTGTTGCCCAACAAACCTTGCGAAACAAGAAGGAAATGTTATGTTATTCGGACGGAGTACACTTTTATGAAATTATAATTTAGCGACCCAATCATCAATGGGGGAATTAAACCATGTATTTTTGTGAAAATACACGTTTAATTAATTTTATCTACATAATTCATCTCAATAAAGTGTCATCTTAACAATTAAAGTTTCCCCTAGGATTGTCGGAATGGCAAACTTTTAATACGTCCCAGGGCTATTAATTAAAAATGTATTAGAAATGATAATAAAGTTTCTGAAGGAGCGTTACAAGAGAAGAATCCGGGAATTTCATATTCCCGGGGGAACGCGAGATTGAATGCTTGGAACAATCGTTTTATTTTTAAACTTCACTCTCAACAAGCTTGTTGTAATGTAAAATGCCATCACAGAATGCCAATCAGTTACGCAATGCATATGAATTATGTTATAAAACATGCGAATATGTATTGTTTGAAGTTTTTTTATAAATAGGCATCAGACATGCTTGGTTTCTTACAATAGCTCTTCCATTGAGAGTAATCAAGCTTATTAAGTAAACAAGCTGTAGGTATAAAAACAAGTTAATTAAATTATTAAGAAAAAAATACCCGGCTGCACAAAAAATTGGTAATATTGACCTATTTAGCAAAGTTTACTTACTATTCACCCCTTAATTTTTTTTCGCGTATACCATCTTGTATTCTTGTACCGTATGTCACACTCACTATTAAAACAATTCAATTGACACCTTACATATCCTGTTTAGGCTGTAGGGTGTGCCAAAGAAACCATCAAACATACATACACTCAAAAAACATAATCCTCCTTCTTGCGCAGGAGTTCTCGGGTAAAAAGGATGGCGTGGAAAAACACCGTAGAGGTATGGAGTACCAAGGATGGTCCTTCGTTCAAGGGGAGTACCCTCCATACGTAAAGATAACATTTTTTTGACAGCGATGATATTATATTGTAATGTATAATAAAAGACTAAAGAGGGTTTATGTATAGATATTTAACCTTCATGAAGAGTATTCCGTCACGGAAATTTAACCGTCACAAACTACTGAGAGCAGAAACCGCTCGCGGCGACGAGTGAGTTTAACCTAATTTAATTCTCTTCACTTCGGTATGAAAGCTGACCGCTTACTTGCGGCAACTGGAACAAGGTGAGTGAAGTGGGAACAGTGGTAGAGACCCTGAAAAGGTAGTATGTCAGTTTATAACTAATCTACTTATATATGAACCGAATAGGTATACAAAATAATATATGTATATACAAAACCGAAATACCACAAACGTTCTGACTAACAGACACAGATTGAATTATTAGTGATTCAGATCGATTTAATTCTTAAGGCAATAAAAAAAAACTGAATTAAGATCCTCATCATTTTTTGAAGTACTTAAATTGAAAAAAAAAATAGTTTCGAAGCAAACGGGCTAGTTTCTGTATCGATAATTAATTTCATTCCCATGTCCAATACAATGACTATCAAAATAAAAAACCGACTTCATAAAGATGTCAGAACTGGACCAAATTGGAAGCACCACCTTTCAAATAAAATAAAAAACATCAAAATCGGTTCACCCAGTCGCCAGTTCTGAGGTAACAAACAATATAATAAAAACAGTCGAATTGGAAGTCGGTTAAAAAGAGTTACTGTTTACAGAAATAAGTAATATAGATCAGTCGGTCTCAAACTGATAAGAGGAGAAAGACTCACTACGAAAATATATTAAGTCTTAAAAACTCATCCTGCGTGTTCGACAACGAGAATTGACGTTTGTATGACCGTATGTATACGTATGATAGTATGAGCATGTAATCTCCAAGGGTGTTTCACCCCAGTTTGCTGTTCAAGGCGAGTTCAACCTAATTTCTCTTCTTTCTCTGAAGCTGACCATCGCTTCGCGCTGCTTTTATGGCTAACTAGAACAAGGTTGGACGACGACATATTTATCTACACTGATACAATAAAATTTGTAAGTTTGTGACTTTGTATGTTTGTAGGTTGTTATTGGAGCTATAGAATCGACTCTAGAAACTCTTTCATTGATAGAGAGCTACATTGATATTATGTTCTGTTAAAAATGTGGGTGAAGCTGTGAGTGAAAGCTTTTATTTTAATACCTAAGTAACTTAACTACTTAGCTTATAAAGTAGAGTAGGAATAGACCAAGATTAGACACTCAATATTATGTTCGAAGTGATAGTGTATTTTTAACAAAGTTTAAAATGAAAAGGGTTCACGGGTTAAATCATTCGGTTAGGCAAATAGACCAAGAAACAAAGAAAAAAAAATACAGATCAAGCCTCATTTGACACTAGCATAGTGAATAATTATACCAGTACCAGTCTAGTTTTGGTGTCTCATTGTATTGTTTTCCTAAACTTGTGTGTATTTTCGCGGGTTAATGCGTAATAATGGTGGATTATTATTTATTAAGTGTTCGTGGGTGTGCTCGAGTGTGGACAAGTGATATAACGCGGTAAAACATATATTTTCGTGTTGTTTCCAAAACTCCATAGAAGCTTCTTTTAAACTCTCCACCACCTTACTAGGGCTAGGTTTTTACTTGAGCGTGACTTACTTTGCTTGACTATGACTTGTTTGACTACATTTATTAACAAACTTGATAATTTTATACTTGATACTGGCAAATGCCGACAGAGGAAAAAAAACCACTGTCAAATGAGGTTCAGGTGCTCATATGACACGTGACAGTTATCTTGTGTCATTTAATGTTAAATTGTTATTAGTGTTAAAATTAGTGCGACATTTTCCCTGTACGAAAAAAACACAATAAGTAATTGTGATTCCTTTGATAATTCTAAACCATCATCATCATCATCATCAGCCTGCATCCGTCCACTGCTGGACATAGGCTTCTCCTAATGCACGCCACTGAACTCGGTCGGCAGTTTTTTTGCATCCAGTTTTTACCCACCGTTTTACGCAGGTCGTCACTCCACCTGGCCGCAGGGTGTCCTACACTACGTTTACCTAAACGTGGTCTCCACTCCAGAACTCGTCTACCCCATCGGTTATCGGTTCTTCGGGCAATGTGGCCGGCCCACTGCCACTTCAGCTTACTAATCCTTTGAGCTATGTCGGTAACTTTTGTTCTATGTCGAATCACTTCGTTCCGAATTTTATCCCGTATAGAAACTCCGAGCATAGCTCTCTCCATAGCTCGCTGAGCGACTTTAAACTTGTGGACCAACTTAACGGTGAGTGTCCATGTCTCGGCACCGTAGGTCATAACGGGTAAGACACACTGGTTAAAGACCTTTGTCTTGAGACACTGTGGTATGGACGACGTGAAGACCTGACGAAGCTTACCAAATGCTGCCCATCCAAGCTAAATTCTAAACCGACTTTAATCAACTCCGCCGTCTGTTCCCGTAAAAATAACTATTTTGTACTGATAAACTTCGTTAAACTAAAAATAATAACATATAGAGCGTATTTGATACTTTTAGTAATACCACACCCGATATGAAGGCCAAAAATCTCAGTACCTACCTAGTGAGGTTGTAATTTAAATGAGATTAGATACAATATGTTCTCTGTGCGTGTAGGGAGACGTATCAAGGTGAGCTCCGTCTACCCCAAGTTAGGTAATACATGACTACCTACACAAATGGGACGGTATCCCTAGCTAACTTTAATTTTGCGACCTGGAGATTGTGTGTGTGCGGAGACCAGATTGAATTTTGCGGTCTGGTTTACCTGCTTTGATTATGGAGATTGTATTGGAACTTGGACGTTAGCTTAGACATAGACTGTTAAATAGCATAGAATTTCCACCATAAAAATATACTTGATTTTTAAACTTGACTAAAGTCAGCATTTTTTTGTATACAGCAAAAAAGTTGAGTTCTTTGTGAATCCTGACCAAATATGTGAACCATTACAAATTAAAACGAACGAAATTAGGTACTAACACATATTCAAATACAGAATACATCTTTACAAAAAAAATATCCACCGACTTTCGAAGATTTTAAAAATGGGGTTTAAGCCTTAATTTTCGAGGTGTTATTATTTCTTCAAATTCAAATAGGACCGCACCTAGCTTATTAAAAAAGAGAGTAATTAAAATCTGTCCACGATCGGTGAAGGCATCGCATAAAATACTCAAAAAAATAGTTTAATCCCGTTTTGCACCACTTTCTGTCCTCCACTGGTATATATGGTGACAAGGAAAAAAAGCCAAAATTAATTTAGAACTTCTTTTTCTGAAGTAATTAGAAAAGTCAAGATTCAGTAGTATCTATTTTTATAGAGAAACCGATGGGTTCTCTACAACATAAAATACCGCTCAATCAGATAAACGAGCAGATAATGAACAAGAAAACGTTATTTATCTGCAAGAACCTACTTATTTGTAGTCGTATCGACAAGGCACGCGTGGTAATATTGAATAAGTTCAGATGGGAAAGTTTCCTTGCGAAACATTATATTGGAGGCCGCGATGCCCGCAGAATTTTGATTGTAGTACTGCGGCGGAATAATCTAGCCGTTATACTTGATATCAATCTCTTGATACCACGCTGGGTTTAATAAATTCGCGGCCGACTAACCTTCACACTGCTCTGTCATACTGGTCTGACGGATTGACTAAGAATAGAGGGCGTTAACGTATAACTTTTAAAACAAACATTTATGAAAGTAATAAATTCTAAATAAACTTATAAGCAATGAGCACAACAATTATGTTATTTGTTCCATGAACTTACTCTCATGGGGAAATATAATACCTAAATCTCGTAAAAGCCATACTTATAGGAATATAAAAACAGTATAAATCTTACTTCAAAGCAGCCAAGTAGCAACTGTAAAAGACCTACTGATTTCTGATCACTTACTCTAAGGTTTTTTAACGTAAGACTGTAACAGGTACCCGATATATTTCAGTGAAATATTAAAACAAAATGTTTTTATTCAACATTTTACAATGGTATTGCAACTGTCAGTGCAAAAAAATGCTTGGACCGAGTTTAGTGCTAGTTATCTTGTACTTAGTTTATAATGACACATGCTAGCTTAAAAAAATGTCAAAAAACAGTAATTGAGTACATACAGTTTAATAGTTAACTATTATTATTGACAGCCCCTGTGGCTCAGTTGGTAGTGAACCTACCTTCTGTGCTTTGAGGCGTGGATTCGATTCCCACCTAGGGCAAACATTTGTGTGATAAACATTTGTGTTTGTCCTATGCCTGGGTGTTATGTATTTAATAATATATGTGTATGTACTCGTATATCAGTCTCTGGCAGCCATATTACAAGCTTTGCTTAGTTTGGGGTCAGATGACCGTGTGTGCAAAAATGACCCGTTTTTAATTATTATAATTGACGTGACGTGATAAATTTAAACCTTAAATAATCTTATTAAATCCCTCGGTGTTCACGTAAACTGTAAAATATAAGTCTATAAAGGTGCTATGTTCGTTCATAAAATAAAATTATCATGGTAATGTGTCTGGGTGGTGTAAGTATCGCGCAGACGTATACGCGTACTAAAAATATTTATTATTTCATTTAACACCCTTAACATAATAGCTTTATAGAAGACACGTGCAACATTATGATCAACAAAAAATACCTAAGTATAACAATGTAAGGGCCACCAAAAAATACAAGCCAAAAAACTAAGGTCATGCCCACTGACCACAGCTCTTTCGCACCTTTTTTATTTATATTTATATAATACTTTGTTGCACGCTTACAAATAATGTAGAAATGCACTAAAAGAGAACTTAATGCTAAGCATTTTCTAGCAGTCATCCACCAGATTGTAAATAATGGTAGGTAGGCTTGCATCAGAAATTATTTAAGTCTAAAACTCCTAAAAATACAATTTTCGAGTTTTTTTCTATTGTTCCTCCGCCATCCATCCTATAAAATATCATAGCGAAAATTGCTTTACACTATTTGCAAGGTTATTCTTAAGAGAATACCTCATAGGTTTACTTTTAATTCTCAGTGGTTTTTTTATCTTCAAAAATGTTGAAACCATGCGAACGACATAGCTTTTGCAGGTGAGGGCTGCCCAAATCCGCGCGCTGGCTTTATTTGGGCTGAAGTGATTAGATAAGTGACCACTCTTTCTTTTATGGTCATATTATTCTGGCCATTTTTGGTTGAGACATTTCATCTCACGAATGAAAAAAAATCCCTCAATGCTAAATCTAGTCAACTTTAACAATAAAAAAAGTAGTAAGCGTGTGTCTGTAGTAAAAGTCGTAGACACTGCTACGATAGCTCATTGTACATGCTACGACGTTTCTACGATTAACACGAATTTAAACTAATAGTTCCTACGTTTGCTACGACGTTTCTGATCAACTTATTTAGTTCTTTTAATTTCATGGCTTGTATCGTGAATTCTATAATCTGAGACGGGAGTTTGGCCCAACACGTATCTAGGTCGCGGGATGGAGGAACGAGCCAAGCTAGTTCGGTATAAAAGGCAGTCAGTAATCAAATTCATTATAACGAGGTAAAATTAATGCGATTGCGAGTATCAAAAATTTAATTTAAAGTTTAACTGTTAAAAGATTATATAGTTTTTCGACAATTTTGGTTCGACAAAAGTAGTGTATAACCATGTAAAAATATTCAGATAAAATGAAACAATGTTGCAATATGATTTAGTCACGTTGCTGGGCAAAAATCTTATTTCTCTTATCGGAAAAAACAAATAAAAAAAACATCCAAGCAAAAAAAAAAACAATTAGCTGTATTTAATTGGGAGTAATTTTATAAATGTATGTCCCAACACTGGAGATTCAAAGACTTTATTACGATTAAGTAATCCCTTTTTACAAATAAACTGAATATACATATTATTTTAATGAATTTACGGAATCCTCATTTTTGTACAACAAGCAAACCGAGCAAGCCACGAATGTCGTAATATCTATTTTTATAATAAGTTCGCCTATGTTTATTTAACACTAATCTTAAGATTATTTCTTAAAAATGATTTGTTTTTAACATTTAATGTTATTTATGACCAGTAAATTTAGAAAATTTCTGATTTGATTTGACGATACTTTTTTCAATGTACGCATTAATGATGTATGTATGTATGTATGAATAGAATAGAATATTTTAATGGCCTTATAACTACTTGTGTAGGCCCGTCACAGTTACATACATCAATCATAATACTTAGGTAAGTATAATGCATTAAATTAAACTAGAACAAAAAAAAAATATGGAAAATAATTTCTCAAAAATATATGTATGCCAAAGAATTAAATAACAATCGCGTAGCGTAGATTAGTAGCTTTACTTACTCTGTGACTTAGATAGATACATGAATTAACAGTAGTCAATGTACTGTCTGCACTACTTCTGGGGAGGTAGGGGAAGGAGGGGTGGATCAAGCCGAGAGCGGGCGGGTGTGTGAACTTAGCGTTTTTGTACGTACGCGTCCGTCCGAATGAGGCTAGTTAGTTCACGTTCGCGCCAACTTCCACAAAACTCACACGTTTCTTTTTACACACGCTTGGAATATCACCGAAAACGTTGCTCTCAGCGTAGGTATATTCTCGGTTTAGAGCTTTTCAGTAGAGCTTCTGCTCTTAAGATTGCACATTTGAAAATGAATCATTCAGAAACGAGTGTTTGAATGGCAGAGCTCTAACTTAGTTAAATCGTTTTGAACTATCTTAAAAATAAGAAAGTACTTTATATATCGTTTGTAAAATACAGGGTTATAAGGAAATGGTATGCTAAGCAGAAAGGGGTTCGTTATACTCATCTCTTGCTATGAACATCTTTTACTATGGGGCTCTTACCCTGAAATCGCGAAAAATCTGCTGTTCCATAGGAAATAGTTATTCACTCTAGACAAAATGTAAGGAACAGCTGATTTTCGTGGCTTTGGGATTAGTCCCATAGTAATACTCGTAGAAGGCCAAAGCCATATAATTGTGGTCATATGTATATGACCTCAATTATGTAGCATTTGGCCTCGGAATTCTTAACGTCTAGTCATGCTCGTAACCAGTTATAATTGTCAATTATTGGAATATTATCAGTACTAGTGAATAAGTCAATATATAAAAATCTAGTTAAATTCCTTGAAAGGCACGGTGTGTTCTCTTATTCAGCTAATAGTTAATAAAAAAGTTAGTTAATACTTAGTAAAGTCAGAGTACATCAAACATCGGGTGTAGCGAAGCCCTTTTTGATGAATAAAATATGTGATGATGATATACTCACATTTTGTATCTGATTCATTTTGGTAAAATGCCGCCCAAACTCCCACAGGTCAACGCCGAATTTCAACGCCCAGTTTTTCACTCTGAAACAATATGAAGCATGCTGTTATAAAAGACAACTTTTTACAAATAATGTTGGAATTCATAGGGTAGTGTTACGCCGCCTTTTTTTGTTTTTTTTCCGCCCTTTTCCTCCGGCTAAAGTCATTAAGGCCATACCGCCAAGTCTTATATATTTTACTGTTATATGTATGCCCAAGTAACGTAGCGGAGACTTTACTAGGGGCTTCTATGGAGCTTTGGAAACAACATAAAATACATGTTTCACCTCATTATATCACTCACCACACCCGAACACGTCCACGAATACTTAATAAATAATAATCCACCATTATTACGCATTAACACTCGAAAATACACAAGTTTAGCCCACAATCCTCAAAAAGGAGTATTGACGCCAACGTGAATAAAATTATGGCGTCTTATTGTATTTATTTTCTTAAACTTGTGTATTTTCGAGTATTAATAATGGTGAATTGTAGTCTTGGCTGCCAGTGTCCTGTAATAAAAACCTTAATCTCTTTGCATCATAAACAGAAAGGTAAATAAAACGGAAATGAGAAGGAAACTTTGTCTCCAGGTATTGTGACAGATATATGATTGAACATTCTTATTTATGTCAACGCGCGAACTCCGCGTCACAGTTGCTAACACAGTTGTTATGGGTTTATATGGGTGCAAGTGGCTACAACAAATTTCTTACAAAAATCCCTTGACAGCCGTTCTAATTTAACAAAAAAAACAGAATTCTTTTCTGCGGTATCGTATGTACAATTTTACCCTACACAGGTTTTACTATAAATAATCTAATATTATTAATCCACCTTTTTAAATACTGAACGGGCTATAACTCAAAGCCGTATTATACGTGAACGTGACAATAACAAAACGGCGTTACACCCCAAATTTCATTTGAAGCATTTATCATAATTCCTCCAGGAAGCAGATGTGATTGGGGCGGCAGGTTAAGGATTTTTTCCAGTCTGCTGGCGCCCCTTATTTTGTGATATAAATGTCCTCTGGGCTATATAACGATTTGTATTTGTCGGTATGACACAAATATAAATTTAAAAATGAAAAAGTAAATCGTTTTTGCCTACAAATGAATGTGGAATGGAATTCGCTCTGTGAATCTGGGCTTTTAATATACCTGGCTGTAACAGAGATTTTACGTGATGAAATATATTTTCTATAGCTGTTGCATTGTGGTTGTAATCCATTCAACTGACTTGAGAATGGCGTATCTGAGGAAGGTGGTACTTAATCAGTATAAAAATTGTATTGAATTTTTGAAATAATATGTATAATTTTAACGCAATTACTATTTTAAGTTCATTGCGCAAAATTAGCAGTGTAATCTAGTACTTAATTAACATAACTATCAATCGGTTTGGGATTGACTACTTCACATCATCAGCCAATCAACGTCTACTGTTAGACAAGGCCTCCCTCATAGAGAGAGGTGTTGCCATAATCCCCACGCTTGGCAGGCGGCTTGGGGATCGCAGTACGTTCACCGTGTACTAAAGTAAAGTAAAGTAAAGTAAAGTTTATTTCCAAAAGGTTTACAGGTTAACGTAGAGAATGCCAAGAGTTATTTAAACTATAATGCGTAAGTACAATGTATTACCAGTGGACCCCAAACTCGGCTAGGCCGGTCTCTTGGTGGCCCTGGGAAGATTTTACAAAAGGATAGATCGCGCGCGCTTAGGAGTTTCTACTACTTAGGACTAGTAAATTAACATCAATTAAATTATACATTATAAAGCTAAGAAAAATAAGTAAAGTTAAATTAAATTAGGTAACAAAGCAGACAATATATACATACAGAAGCACAATATATTATTGTAACCAATCGAGCTGTCAACTATGTGTTTGTTGTGCTACGCTGCGGGTGTGAGTGAGAGTGTGTGATGGGATAGAGTGTGTGTGTGAATGTATGGGTGCGTGAGTGTGTATGTATGTATGCATGCTAGCTTGTGTGATGTGAGTGTGTGTGTGTGAAGTTGTTTGAGGAAATTTTGCTTTAGGAGTCGGTGTCATAGACTTTAACGAGTTCTTCAGTAGCTTTGTAACTGAGGGACTGGAGCCACGCTTTTACTTTGGCTCTGGCTTTCCTGTGAGGGATTTCCTTAAGATTACAGTGCTTGCACACCAAGTTGTATGAGAAAACGTGGATGTATGGTGGTAGACGGCATGCAAACACTGTCCTGACTTTCGGAAGTGGGGCAGCTGTAGGTCGTGTTTTCCGTTTGGAGTGCAGTTGTAGATCTATAGTGTGAGTTTTGGCTATCGCACGCATAATAAAGAGTTGTCTGACAGTGAGAACCCTCGCCCCCTGATATAGCTCTACAGTAGGATGTCGTCGGGGTTTTCCTAACATGACTTTTAAAACAGCCCGCTGTGCCCTCTCTGCAGCAATCATGTAACACATAGCGGCCCCTCCCCATACACCAATGCAGTACTGTATCAATGATTGGCACAAAGAGGTATACACTAAACTCATTACATCTGGACTAGCGGCCAATCGAAGCTTCTTCATGATGTGAATAGTTTTCCTGACTCTTTTAGATAGGAATGCGACGTGCTGCTCAAAGGAGAGTTTTTGGTCAATTTGTATGCCCAGATATTTCATGCATGTGACTCTGCTCACATTACTACACAGGCAGTCGGAATTATTTGTTGCAGAATAGCCAGCAGAAGCCAGACAGGTATCGGAGTGAATTTTGATGTTTTCGAATTTGGGCTCAGTCGCACGCGTTATATGGAAACCAATGAAGTTTGTTTTTGTAACGTTCAGAGTAAGTAAATTAGCGTTAAGCCAGCGTCCTATCTTGGCCATCCCACATTCAGCCGCAGACAGAGCGCCATTCCAGCCTCTCCCATGGAAGATAGCAACCGTGTCGTCAGCATAGCAGATAAGAGTTGCGTTTGGTATATTTACTTTCAGCAAGTCATCCATATATATTATAAATAGCGTTGGCGATAAAATTCCTCCTTGGGGAACCCCGTAGGAGACATCTAGCTCCTCACTAATGTAATCTCCTATTCTGACTCGCTGCTTTCTATTGTTGAGAAAACTAGTAAACCAGTCGAGTGCCTTTCCTCTGATTCCCAGACATTCGAGTTTCTTGAGCAGGACTATTAGGACGCTGCTGCCCATACTCCGGTGGTTCTGGTCGCAGTTTTAGGACATACCCGGGTCGGGGGATTGACTACTTCGCATGATAGTAACCATAACTTCAGCATGGTCTGTTGCTTAAGTACGAATATTTACATAAAATACGTACTATCGAATTTCATACAAATTTCAAATATGAAATTCAAAATTTGTATGAAATTCGATAGTACGTATTTTACGCAAGTATTCGTACTTAGGCCACCGGATTGGTTAATTGCCAAAAAATATGATGCAGTTATTTAAAATTCCTCGTAGGTACGATACGACATTGTTATTTGCAAATTCGTTTGGTCCATAAGAGAGTTTCACAAAAATACAATCGTATAACCGCCATTGTCAATGTAATTAATGGTGGCTACGATAACTGCGTCGGGTCACGAATGCACGATTGAAAATGTATTCCCGTTTATCCTCACCTCCTTCCGTTTTCGAGTGTTTTGCGATTTTCGCTTTTATAATCAACTGACATTGGCTGACATTGTCTACTTTGATCGGTGCGTTATTTTATTCTCACACGAAATTTTTATTAGTACCACAAAACTATTAATAATTAATTAATTAAAATTATTATCATTTCATGCGACTTATGATTACCTATGTGTTTATATCAGTAATACTCTTTTTTTTACTAGTGGAAATCATTATTTAACTTTGTTTTAACCACAGCCACAATGCATCTAAACGATACCAAATTAGTCAAAGAGACATTGACTGATATACGAATTTACGTTTTTTTTTAAACTGGAGTTAACTCATCTAAGTTCAAGCATTTATTTGCTCTGACAGCAGAAATAACATTATAAAAAGCTGAATCATAACCATGAATTTGGATCACTTTTGCTATGTTTTTGAATGTAAGACTGTAACAGGTACCCGATATACTTCAGTGATATACTAAAAGAATGTATATCATGCAATTAGCGAATAAAAGACGGATTTAAAGCGCGGGCCATAGATGAATCACGAGCAAGTGAAGAATTCTAACGACTGAATCACGACTGTAGGGAGTGATTCATGATGATTCAAGTGTTAGATTCCTGATCGACGCGAGTGATTCATGGCCCTCGATATAAATCCGTTTTATTCAAGAGTTGCATACTATACTTTATACCATGACTACGAGAAAAAGAAAGATTTAAGCGAAAATAGACATTTTATAAAAAAAAAATAATGTTGAATTAATTAAAATGCACATTGCAAATTCATATATTGGTGTGTTCTAAATTCAAACACCAAAATAGTAGATTAAAAGTGCTTTTTATTCTTTGAAAACAGCGAATAACATAACAAGCTTTTTAGAGAGGGGGACGGTATAGTATGTTTTAATTAACTTTTTGCAGTGTTATTGCAACTGTCAGAGCAAATAAGAAGCTAAAATAAAAAAAAATGAGACAGAGTTTAGATTTGGCACAGAAAATAACGTCGATTTCACCTTTTCAAGAAATTACTTAAATCTAAAGATAAAAAGAAAGCACAAAAAGGAGATTCGTTTTTTCTTTGTCGGCTCGAAGATTTACTTGAGCTAGAGTGGGCCATCGATACGGGATAATCCTCGTTCTTTGAAACTACATTGTGATGAGGCGATACTGCACCTCTGGAAAAATCTCACAAAAATTGTAAGGCTGACAGCGTACCGTACACACCATTTGGGAAATAATATGGGGGATATTTTGCGGAAATTGGAAACATAAAAGCTTCTGCTGCAGTTTTTCTCATTAAAAAAACTAACCGAGGAATATAAACAAAAAAATTAAAACACCCACAATCAATCCATAATAGCACTCAGTTTTTGAACAGTTGGACAGGTTTGTTTTTAAATTAAGTACAGCTTCCCATCCCGATTAAACTAGCTTTCATTAAAAAGCCTCTTTGAAATCGATCTATCCGATTAAGAAGCCACAGAAAGACATACAGACACACATAGGCCTCAAACTTATAAAACCGCTTGTTTTTCAACGCGCAGAAACGCGAGCTACGCATTCAGTAAATTTCAGTTGTATGTCAGTAGTAGGTACATGACTACATGTTGAAATGTAGAGTCAAATAACACGAAAATTGATGTCAGAATACAACTCGGACAAAATAAAATACAGAAAATACATTCACTAAACGAATAATAAGGGAAATATAAACGGGCCGAAACGCTCGGACCAATTTTTGGGGAAACTTCCCTCGCAGGGTTTCCTTGTTCCGTCCTCCGTGGAAGTTGTTCCTCAATGTGCTCATTAGCAATCAGAGAATGTTTCGCGGGCATTGTTCGCTCAAGTTCGGCCGTCACCGCCACCAGTTCGGAATTTAAAATTATTTAAAATGTTCGTTTGGACGTCAGGTGCCGACAAGCGCGTCGTCTCGGGCTCGGCTACATGCCTTTAAGAGCGGATGCCGAGAAAATGGAATGCTCTGAGAAAATGGCTTTATAAATCAGTTATGGCTACGGTGCTATTGTCCTTAGGCTTCAAGTTATTTCAAGTCTGTGACTTGTGATGCTAAGTAATAAGCTATAAATGATGAGCTTGATTAAGGAAAGTATCAAATATAGAAAACGCTAGATAAGTACAAAAAGTTCATTGACACTTAACGAAATGTATGGAATAGCAGTTTTTTTGCGATTTTCTGGTTGATTCCAAATTAAAAGTTGTTCATAATGATGAGTACTTATCATCTCAACGATATCTCCGAATATTTCCACTGACTTAACCCGTCATCCAATATAAAATCCATTTATTTATATAAAATTTACTTATCACCTAAACTCTAGTGGACATCACGAAACTTTGACTCGTTTCCAATTTTAATTACTAAAGAGAGTGATCTCCTTAACACCGCTCAAAGTATCTTGTTACTGTAATCGGTTTAGCCGAGCTCGGCATCGCATTGCCACTGTTGGGTTTCCTTCCCTCGCGGGCTAAATGGATTTATATATCACCTGAGCTTCATTTGTGTACTTGAGTTTAGCACGGTGCGACAATTGTGATGAGTTTATTTTCTTTATCAAGATTGAGATCGCAAATAAACATTTTAAGCGGGCAAGTGCCTTAATAACTAATCAAAATACTAGGTAAAACTAAACTAACTTAAGGTTGAATGGAAGAGATCGCTTATAGCGATAAGGCCGCCAATTGTTTCACTAGTTTTTAAGTTGTTTTTTTTTTGTTACCTACTATGTACGTTTGTAATTTTTGGTGTGAACAATAAAGAGTTTTCTATCTTTCTATCTAATAAGTAGACTATAAAATATGTAATTTTTAATTACAAGCTTTTTTCGAATTCTTCTCAGCAAACCCGTACATTTGATACCCATATCATGAAAATTTTGTCCGCCATCTTGGGGCGTCTGCCATATTGAATTTAGTGTGACATCATTTTATTTTTCGTATTCATGTCAGCAAACCCTTTGGATTATGAACAAAATATATATGCATTTCAGCTCAATCGGTTGGGGATAACTGTTTTAAAATTCAGTTGCAAGATATGACCCATCCTGCCAAGGCAAGTTAAAAAAAAGCTTGTAAAAAAACTATTGAACTGCTCAAGTTGAAAGTATAAAGACAATATAGGTTTATTATACACCATTGGTATTTTTTTTAATTCTCAATCAATTGCTTAGCTATTTATTAATATTGTTTATGGAAAACCTACTGTAGTACTATGGAGCGTGTAGTATTTTAATTAATATTGTCAAAATATGTTAATTAGCGCGATAAACTCCGATTATATCCATAAATTATGTGATTCAGCTTTATATAATAATCAATACTTAAAGCTTTCGCCACTGGCTATAATAGCTATCAAAGTTAATTAAAGATGCAAAGCGTTGATATCTCAGCTGCATTCGGTAGTGGTTGTTTTATTAATCAGAGGTTGCCGGGCCGGCAGACGGGGCGTCAGACGCGTTGCGCCTTACATAAGCCCGCGCCCGTAGTACGCTGCCGCCCCCGCGTCCCGCGACACTACACAAAACGTACACGGTACTTAAGCTTCCCCTCATCACATAATATGAATCCGAACTTTCGCATCACCAAAATGCCGGGTGTAAGGGGGGGAATGCTCTCGAAAACAAAATGATAGTGCTGGTAATTGCTTGAAAAGCTTTTTTATGTGTGTAATGTAACGCAAATAAAATATCAGCCGCCGCTCTTACAACCAGCTAGGCTAGAAAGCGCACCGCGACAAAATTTTGTCGAATCTTTTTATCGTGCCATAGCAAAACAGGCTTATTTGAAACAGCATCAGGCACCTTGTCGCATTCTCGCGCGACAAAGTGACGACAAGATTTTATCACGGTGCGCATAGCATGCTAGCCATGCAGAACACCACAATCATTTTATCAGTTGACCTCTTAGGTCAACGAATGACCTGCACCGCGCTGCGTCGTTCGCACGCTTGTACGCTTTACATTGCTGGTTTGCAATATTCTAAACCACAAAAACAACAAGCACAAGGTATAAATGCTTATTGAAAAGTCTATATGCTTAGATTGTTTTTAGAGAGTTATTAGAGTTTTGGCTTCGGGAGCGTTTTTTCAATGCCATAAGTGGCAAACAAACAGACGGGGCCGCATGATGGTAAGCAGTCACCGTCGCCTATGGATACTTGTAACACCAGAGGAATCACAAACACGTTGCTGACTCTTTAAGACTCTATTAACTCGCCCTTTGAAGATCCCTATGTTGTAGCTTTTTGGATACACCGCGGAAGGTAGTTCATTTCACATTTTGCAGTATGAGGCAAGAAAGATCTTGTGAATCGCACAGTGTGCAATTTCCACTGATCTATGATATGTGGATGCACTTTCCTAACCTAACTTAAGCTTGGCCAAACTGTAGGTAGACGACCTGGATTATTCTAGGTTTCTTACGTGACCTCGACACTGGGACATAGACGGTAGACGTCAGCCACGCTTATTATCTCTTCACACCGGAGCTTGCGTCCCTTTAATTAATCATATGCCGTGTATTCGCGGATTAGTACGGGCTTTTGGCCGAAGCTTGAGTGCCATTTTGGCTGGTAAAACAATTTTCATCATTACAACAGTTTTGGTCAGATACCTACCAGGAGACATTCCCTGAATTTCAGTTTTCGGGCCCGCACAGAACACATACCATAAAATTTATAAACTAGGCACATCCATCCTACCATAGTCTATTATCATCAGTCTAAAATATCTTTTTGGCAAATCTATATTCTAATTACTCTTTAAATGATATCCTGGTCAAACAATTCAAAGATCAATCCCGCCATTTGTAGAAACCTTTGACACTGGCAGTATACGGTGCCGCTGTGACACCCCGCCCGCCTCGCTAGATCAATACCGAAGCCGGCGCCTTTGACATGTGCGCCGCCCCCGCCCGCCGCCATCTCCGCAAATATTTACACCGCGAAACAGATCATAACTAGTATACTGACTGCGCCTGAGTTACGTTCAATGCAGTTTATGTCTCAAGTACCTAGGTCTATAGTGAGTTGTAAAAATAATGCTAGAAACATAGAGTTACAAACAAGTAGAGGTTGAATTTAATACAAAATTTACTAAAGTGTCCCGAGTTTACATAAGTTGAAATACATTTTAGAAATACCGATAAACAAATTCAAATCCCTTATCATCATGAGAATTTCTAATTTAGCTTGCAATTATTGCACTCTAAATGCACAGATTTCTAAATAGTTACTACGGTCTTCCTTTGGTTCGAATATTTTTGACATTGACTCCATAGTTTTAAATGTCTTTGACTAGAAATGATAACGAAATTATTAAGTGTGGTTAACGGCTGCCTGAATGGGTGTTCCTTGATAGTTACAATCTCCCAGATTGTCACGAGCGAATCGCTTTCTCCTAAGCAAGCGTTCTTCTTCGTCCTCGTCATCGCTTAACATCAGAAGAAGTGGCGGTCAAACGCAAGCTTAACTTTATTAAATTAATTTATTAAATAGTACTTGACAAAATCCACAAAAAAAATATTGAAACTTAGATAATTTTATGAGAAATTGGGATGAGTAGGTTTTGCTAAAACAGAGATTTGTTAATCATTATTGTACCTTAAAATGAATGTAATTCTAGGATAATAATAATGCAGCTGACGTGCTTTCTAAGTTTCTAACCTACCAACATTTAAATAAATTTTCAACATAACAGTCGTTTACCAACACGCGAGTTAGTGGTAAAACGCAGACACTTTCATACGCACTAAAAATTGGTAACTTAAAAAAAGTAGTGTGCAACTTGCAGTAGTCGAAAAGTTGTAATTGTATTTTTATTGTCTACTAACAGCTATGTATAGTTTTATTTCTTTACTTTACCTTTCCCCCCAAGATCGGTGGGTCACTCGTATTTTATAGGGTACCGTACCCAAAGGGTGTAAACGGGACCCTATTACTAAGCTTACGCTGTCTCTTTCGGCTGTATCTTTCGAATTTTTTGGCAGTTGATTTTTTACAGAATATTAATATTACGGCGGATTAACTAATAAATAATAATACTTTTTATTTCTTTACTTTACCTTTCCCCCAAGATCGGTGAGTCACTCGTATTTTATAGGGTACCGTACCCAAAGGGTGTAAACGGGACCCTATTACTAAGCTTACGCTGTCTCTTTCGGCTGTATCTTTCGAATTTTTTGGCAGTTAAATTTTTTACAGAATATTAATATTACGGCGGATTAACTAATAAATAATAATACAGTCAAAAAGTAAAAATTAAATACACTGACTTGTATTAATGGCCAAATGCGTGTCGGTGTCAAATTTCTATTCACCACCAAGTTAGGCAACGTCAGGCGTTGGTACTTGGATGGGTGACCGCCTAGGCGTGATGTTGTCTTTTTGAACTACTTTTTGTATTTTGTGGGAGTACAGATCTCTCAGTGCGCGAGCCCGACTCGCACTTGCCCGGTTTATTTCACTTTTCTCTTAAAGAATTTGTATTGTGCTACGAGTGCTACGACAATGCTACGAATCGCTACGAAAGTTTTCTTTACTAAGCATATAAACACAATTATCATTAGGCATATGAAAGGGCATATGATATTTGAATCCGCTTGGGACCTCTCCGGCATTTGCCGAAGGCTCCCCCTCCATTCTCACCCACTACAATCCTCGGCTCGCGTCACCAGGCGATATAATAAATAAACTTGCCCCTTTGCACCCCTCAGATGCACCTGGGGAGGATTTACCTTGATTATTCATTTGTTTACGTTTGATTATGGCTACAATATTCATGCGCAAACAAATTCACTCTAGACGATTTGAAAATTATCAGCTTTGTGGCCTTTAGTGGTCTTTTACTTATGCAAACTTTTTTTGAACAAACTATCATCTAAAATTCGAAACTATCTAAATAAATACCTAACTATGTTCAATATAAACTAACATACTTACGCTATTTAAAACTTAGCCCGTTTAGGCGTAATTTTTTTCTAGGATTTGGTTTACATTTAAAGTACTGTTGCCCGCGACTTCGTACGCGTAGCAATTTTATATAAACTTTCAACCCTTTTTTCCTCTCTTAATCCGGTTCTTGCGCAAAATACAGCCTATCAGTCTGGTCATACAATACAATAACTCTTTATTAAAAAACACAAAAATAAGGATAACATTATACATTACAGTAATTATCTTGGCTTTTGTGATAGCTTAGCATATGCGTGAAAACTGCATTGAAATCCGTCCAGTGGCTTACGAGATGTGCGTGGACAAACAAACAGCCAAAAATTCTAAAAACTCTCTTAACGTGTTCTTTATACGATTATTTTAAGACGCCCTGTGTTTTTTATAATATTTTTTATATATTATATATGCAACTATGCCTGTATATTTCGATAACTATATTATACTAGGTATATTGTTACTCTACACCACCGTTCATACTCCAGAAGGAATAATTCTACTCAACCGAAGATTGTGCCTTTTATTTTTATTTTTATGTCCTTTCTGTGGTGTCAATGAAGTGTTGTAGTATTGTATTGTCTGAGGAATTCGAAATGTATTTCCCTAACGTCCATATACCTACCGTATTACTAGCAGTTCACACCTGCTAAGCAATTTGACCGATATGAAACGGACGGCAACCTGTGCATTCTATTCTCATATGTCGAATCCGTCGGATATTGCGGCTTAGACGCACCACATACAATGCAGTAGGTAACATAGAGTAGCCTCTAGTACGCTGACAGAACGGCCAAGACGAGACGAACATTATTGTTTGTGAGTTATCGACTCTATGTTTAATGTGCTTAAGGTTTGTTTTTCTACTCGTATTCTATACTTACCTCTTAGAATCTAGTAAAATGTTAAATTTAGAACATATAGAAAACGAAACATTATACAAGCGTTATACAGATACAAGGTTATTCAGATTGCTTTGGGCCCTGCACTAGGTAAGAACAGTATCGCAGGGGCCATGTCTGTTATCTTGGGCAGTTTTTTTTTTTTTTAATTATGACAATTAATATGTTATTCTCTGTTTACGACATGTTTTTGATTCTATCATACTAATTAGGTACCTAAATAAATAAAACAATTAAAGTATACCTACTCAATTTCAAGTTTTGTCAGGGCAGCACTATTACCTAGAGGTATAATAATTAAGCGTCCCTACTCTGAGGCAGCTATTCAACAGAAAAGTCCCTTGTTTTGCAGTTATAAATAAAATAAAAAATAAATAAATATCTGGGACATTATTGCACACATGGTCATCTGACCCCAAACTAAGCAAAGCTTGTAATATGGCTGCCAGAGACTGATATACATACGTATATATATTTTTAAATACATACTTAAATAGATATTAACACCAAGACATAGAACAAACACAAATGTTCATCACACAAATGTTTGTCCTAGATGGGAATCGAACCCACGCCCCCAAGCACAGAAAGTAGGATCACTACCAACTGAGCCACCGAGGCAGTCGTTATCTATACTCATATACAACTGTTATCCAACCATGGCATAAAATGATACAAAATTGTCCATATAACGTAATTACTCGTAAGGACGACAGACACGCCCACGAAAAACCATCACTATAACCCTTGAACGTCTTCTTAATCTTTCGTTCAATTGGGTTGCTAAAAATAGCTGTTTAATATTTTGTATGATCTATTTTCGTTTTCTGAAAGACATAAACAATATAAGAGAATAATAAATTCCCGGGGTTTAACGAAATTATTAACGAGAGTGGCAGTTGTGCCATGCGTAGCGAGAGCCTTAAGCCAACTGAGTTGAAAATCAGTAGTTTGCTACTAAGTGATGTTTATTGCTTTTTATGCATTAGGTACCTACGAAGAAATTTCGATGCCCTATCGATCAACGGCGGTGAAGGAAAACATCGTGAGGAAACCGGTATGTCCAAGAACCTCAATAGTTCAGAGACATAAAAAAAAGAAATGATATTTACCAACAGCCAGCACGGTGGATGGGGCCCATTCTCTCTCTGAGAGAACGTCTGTGTCCCAGCAGTGGGAACATGATAGGCTGAAATGATGATGACGAAGAAATTGCAGAAGTTTTCTTGAATTTTCACCATACTGTTGTGTTAAAATTATTTAAAACTCACGAGATGAAAAAGGTTAACTTTAAAAGAGATTCCATTAAATTAATCAGCTCTGCGTGTTCCCCCCCCCCCCCCCCCGTTTTTTTTTGTTTTTGTTTTGGCATCACACGTCTTCTGCATTTGCCATTGTCAAGTATTGTTTTTTTTTTTCACGTTGGTGCCAAAACTAGCTCTGTACGGTTCGTATATATGCGACGTGAAAAAAAGTATAATAATAACTGTGAGCGGTCACCCGAAAAGTGATCCGATGGAAAAATAATTGAATAACGAGAAAACGCGTTTAAAATTTTAAACTGAAGTGTAGAGCTTGAGCTTGTCTGAATCGAGACACAAAATATTTTTCTTTAATAAAACTAGCTACTCCATTTATAAATATTTTGTATACACTAAAATGAAGTTGAAGAAGCAAATATCAAGAACCTTCTTAGACCAAAATCTTTAAGATGAAACGTTTCACTTTGGCGGGAAAATCAAATTTCAAACAGTTTTTTTGTCCTTGTAGCTAGGCCGGGTAATTATTGTGAAATGGCATAGTGTTCGCGAAAATTGTTGGTCGTTCTTTACATTATCATGTACAGCTATTAATCAGTTACTGACCATATTACTTACATTTGTCAATAAACCGTTTGAAACAGCATAAATTTGTTTATTGACAAATGTATGTAATAATGTGCATTGGAGATAAATAACTTTACGCGACTTTGTAAAGAATAATAATCAATTTTCGCGAACATCATTATCGTTTACAATAATTACTCGGCCTAGCTAAAAGAACAAAAAAACTGTTTGAAATTTGAATTTTCCGCCAAAGTGAAACGTTTTACCTTAATATCGTAACATTTGGGTATAGTTGATCTAAATAGAATTTAAAAAAAAAAACGGAAAAAAAATCCATCTGAAAATCGAAAAATTAAATAAACTTTTTTAGTAAGAAATGTAACAAATTTGCTCTCGGTGCCATACTAACAAACACGTAAATTGACAACACGTGACATACGTCGTCAGTGAGAGTAGTCGCGTGGTGAGCGATCTTTTGAATATTATTTATCGCTAGAGATTTCACGTTGCTTTTTTATATTATTTTATTTAAATTAATTCTTTAAAGCAATTTAATGATCGTCATTGATCGATTGTGTGGCGCTTGACTAATTAGCAGATAATTAGTTACTTACATTAGTTTAGGAGCTTAGTTATTGGAAAGGTTTATTTTTAACCCACTTCCAAAAAGGAGGAGATAATCGAGTGTTTTTTTTCATTTTGTTACCTCAGAACTTTCGACTGGATGACAATTTGGTCCAGTTCTGACATTTTTATGAAGTCGGCTTTTTATATAGATAATTATATATGTATCTACATATAAGCGAAATATAACTCACTATAATAATATCAAACATAATATTATCTTTATTTTATATACAAGAATCATATACATAACATGTTCGGTTGTTTAGTAATAGCTTCTATCCAGTACTATATTATGGACTGTTGTTTTTCCGGAATTTCATTTCATTTATCCGGAATATTGCTCAGAATTCTATTAGGATTGCTACCCCTATCTACTCAGTAGCGATAGTAGCGCATATTTTCCTTATGATCACGTAGAACCCATCAATTCGAGCATCAGAAAACATACGACGCGCTACAGAGGCAGCCCTATAAGCATCCTAAGGATGTTGTACTGCACTCGTAGAGAATTGATGGATCTTTGAGAATAATTAATAATTTGTGTTTCATAACTTTGCGTATTGAATTATGCACACACAATATTCCCTAAGTAACTTTTCAATTCATATTTATCATATTTCTTACAATCAGCGCCCTACGCGGTATAGCGACACCAATTTTTTTCACACCACCTGCTCGACAATGTCCAATTACATATCATGCAACCTCAACGTAAAGCAAAGCATTATCTCTTACGGGGTATAAAGTTGTATGAAACTCTCTAGGGAATAAAGTGATTTGAATTTGGAACGTCAAATTCGTGTAGAAACTCGTGGAAAACTCTGAGTAAAAAAATGCCCATATGGCATTGTAAAGAGGTTTGCTTGAAAATCGAAATGGCCACCATAAGCAGAACTCGAAAAAAAGAAAAAAACAAAATGGTGCGTTCACAAAGAATGTGAAACAAAAGACGGTGTTTGGTGCTGTAATTTTCAGTGAAATTTATCCTGGCTTTTTATTGTCTCGCAGAAGGTGTGAAAAGTAGAGTATGCTCCTCTGGAATAAAGCCTGTCTTCGTCTTGGGCAGCTTGAACCCCTCGCTTCACTCAGGACTCTATATAACTCTACAGTCCCTCGTTACGCTCAGGGTTCAATATGCCGCCCGCGACATAAGTAACTGCTTTATTACCTTAGTGCATAATATACTATTATATTTCAATTGACTTTACTGTGCACCAGATGAGACTTCATTCAAATCAACCCTCCAGAATGTGAGATATCACCCTCCCGATACTGATGAGTTAACTCCATCGAAGTTGAACCCACCTATCATAAAATTCTATGAAATTGGCATTCCATTTCAGGAAATCGACTTTTGTGATCAAACTTCGCGAATCCGCCATTAGGCATAATCAAAGGAATTGGGCGTTCATTTATCACCTTCTGATCCATCTTGAACGACTGTCAATGGTACTCTTGAATTAATGACGGTATTCTAAAGGAGTTCGCAGTATACTAATGATAAAATTACATAATTAAATGATCTAATAATTAATTCAGTTATTTTGTCATATTTGTGGTTTGAGTATAAAATTAAATGATTATTTACGGGATATTTACCGTGGTAAGGTTGTGGAAGGAGCTCCCGATATTTCGGCGCAGTTACATGCACCATGTTCACGGGAAGACAACCCGTGTCTACCCGTGAACATGGTGCATGTAACTGCGCCGAAATATCGGGAGCTCCTTCCACAACATTATTTACGGGATATTTACCATGTTCACGGGAAGACAACCCGTGTCTTCCCGTGAACATGATGCATGTAACTGCGCCGAAATATCGGGAGCTCCTTCCACAACCTTACCACGGTAAATATCCCGTAAATAATCATTTAACTTTAGTGAACAACCGTGATAGTTTAAAACAGTGTTTGAGTATAAAATGCTCTGATTGCTTGTAGCTTCATCAAACTAATAATATTTTTTTTTTAAATATACAAGTTTTATGTCCACTAGCGGGGAACAAAAAGTGGTGAACAACGGGAATAGACGAAATATATTATTTTTGATATTGTCACTCACATAGATGGAGTGACTTGGATAAGAACAATGTCAATTCCTTTAGAATCAGCTCGCAGATTTTTAGGGTCCCTTACTCAAAGGGTGTCAATAATACTAAACCTACTCTGTCTGTCCCACCTTTTACCGGCTGTATCTTTTGAAACGTAATAGATAGGCAGTTCGGCGGATTAACTAAAATATAATAATAAAACTAAGATTTAAAAATATACGGGGATCTCCGTACAAGAAACTTATTATAAACATATTTTTGTATGTTCTAATGTAAAAACTACGAGCATTAAACTTGGCATGATTATAGTATAGGTACATACGCTCTAAAGTAAAACGACAAATAATAAACATTGGCCAAGCGTGCGTCTGGCGCGCGCTGAAGATCCCGAACTGAATGAAAGCAAACACATTTCTTGAGTGTGGAACCCTCAGTACAGTACACGTGGTAGGTTTTTTCATTTTACCTGTAGGTCGAGTATTATTGGTATTGAGTAACAACAACTGCTATTATAGGCAGATGCCCAGAACAAAACTAATTAAAACTTAATTTCCAAAACTGCCTAAAAGTCGGACACTAGGGCTGGCTCAATCTACACGACCAGCAAGCAATTGATAATACTTTCATAAACAAAAAAGCTCTTACATTCTACAGTTCCATCGATATCGGAATTTTCTGAAATGCCAAACACTAGGCCGGGGCAGGCATGGCTCTGTAATTGCCTGTCAATAAGCTGCTTAGCGAAGCGAAGCAATTCAGGATCGGAAACCATGGCGATGCATCCGAAACAAGCCTTGTTGGGAACCGAATTGTATAAAATAAATAGACGGTAGATGGTAAAAGTGTGTGGCCACAAATGTCAATTTCAATTATGGCGCCCAACATGGGCTTTTCTTAACCCTCAATTCTACGACTCTATAACGCAAAACTGTGTTTTTAGACAACTCAAGTGTTTAAATTAATAAGTTTGCTGAAAAAAGGAGGTGTATAGTGTCAGAAAGATCTTGTAGCAGAACGATATACTAATAATGCATACTGCTGAAAATTTATAAATATCTTGTAAAATGCATGACTTGCACAACAACGAATCAAAAAATCACATCGAGGATTCTGTCCTACATTGTTACTGACTGGTATCTCTCTGAAGCACGAGTTAGGTCCTGCAACTGATCTGGCACCACACGTAGTGGGGTCACTACTACTCCTGTAGGTCCTGTCGGTTAGGTCGAGGGGTAGCGTAGGTTCTGAGTATGCCTGCGTTACTTAAATCGCACCCTAGGCGATGTAGCATTCGTGGCAAAAAATGTGACTGCATCTGCGGTTCCCGAATCGTTTTTTGTTACCATGCATGAGTGCACGCAGATGTATTTCGGACGCTGCATAAATCATCTCTTGTAGATACTAATGAACTAACGATTATGATGATGTTACTAATACATAAAACTCATAGGCATCCTGGGTTGCATTCATTCAGAAAACAAGCTGTAGATACCTAGAGCAAAATTTGTGTAACGTAAATTAAGGTTTCAAGAGTTGCGTGTCAACAAGCAGACGATACCATCATGGAGTAATGGGACGCCATAAAAATGGCGCGAATATTCGCAACAGGTGCACATAAAGAGATTAATGTACGAAAGTTGAAAAGAACGGGTTTTGATGAGTCCCGTGCCATTCTGATGAAGAAGAGAAAATTTATAGAGTCTGCGGGAGCATTGAATACGGCACTTGTTTGCTTGTTTTTATTTGTTTATTTTTAACTTTCGAGTACCGAATTACATCCAATTTATAACTATCCAACCTACTTTACTCACTACACGAAGCAGTTGGATGACTCATTAGAGCGTTGGACATTTCAAGAAAATTCAAATGCATATGCTCACTTACCAGTTTGCACTATTTTTTTCTAAGTTAATTCAGATATTATCAATCTTTATAAATTAAAAGGTCACTAAAATCATCAGCGACCCAAATTAAAACGAAGATAATGTAGTTGAAGTGGCATTATAACTCGACTTACATTTTCACCTATTTGATTGATAACCTACGCCACCAGTATAAATATGTTAGTTTTAGATAATTTCTTGTTAATCGACTTCAAAAAAGGAGGGGTTCCCGATTCGTTTTTTTTTACCTCAGAACTTCATTTTTATGAACCCATTTAGAGATTTTTTTATTTTTATTGAAAGATTATACTTCACATTGATTCCATGGAAATTTCATCTAATCAGTTCAGTATTTTGGCTTTTAATTGAAAATAACTGGAAATTATTGATATTTGGTTTTAATATAATCATCCAAGCAACCGAATTTGCTCATTTTATACGAACTTTGAGAACTCGGTTTTTTAAGTTGATATTTATTTTGTTCAAAGATATATTCCTATGACATTCACCAACATGCACTGGGCCAGCATGGTGGATTAGGGCCCATCTTCTCTATGCCCAGTAGTGGTACGTGCAGATGATGTTTTTTTTTTACAATAACGACACTACAGTGCAGGTACCTACTACGTAGTTTTAATAAAACAAAATAGGTTTTCGCGATAACTGTAATAGAAAAATATGCTTGCGCTTGGCCGCCAACTCGACTGAAGTCAAGCGATGATGCTGTCTACGATGGATCACGCTTGCCTAGAAGAAACCGATTCACTCTTCACTTGAAGACACCCAGATTGTAACTATCGGGGAACACCCATTGAAATTAAACACTTATTAACGGATATTATCGCGTGTACCTATTTTACATTATTTTAATTCCTACCTTCACAGGTCACAGGTATATAATTACTTCCGTTAAAAGTGTTTAATTACAATCTTATAATTATAACTTACATCACAAAAACAGAATGCTCAGGTATTTAATTATCGTGTTAACAATTAAGAAGTTTCATAACAATCAACAAGAACCTGGAAGCACAAACTAAGTAGAAATACTAGCAGATCTTCGTAGTTCTATTACCATAGTGACGCTTTATATTTGGCCAACCAACGTATTTAGGGTTTCTAAACATATTTCGATGTTATTTACATAGAGCAGAAATGTGTAGATTCTCTGGCATGTCAAAAGGCTATACTTACCTATATTACGTACAAAAAGGTTTTCAGCCAACCTTTGAGTTACCTAACTTTTCTGCGGTTTCATCCGCAGTCTACGAGTTTTTCTCATTTCATTACAGCTTTACATTTGCTGATAACTGCAACCTACATTTTGTTTAGGAGAACCTATTGTAGTGTGACGTTTCTAATTAGAATATAAATATTATATTTCTGAGTAACTATACCATAGGGTTCTTCAAAAGGGCTGTTAATATAGTCTTTAAAGGTCGTCAAAGTACGAGTATCTGTGATGCCCCAGGTGTTAGAAGTATCCATAGGCGACGGTGATCGCTTACCATCAGGTGGCATGTTAGCTTGTTTGCTAGATATGGCGTAAAAAAATGTATCTATATATTATTGTAAGTACTAAAACTGGCAGTAAATCCGAATTTATTATTTTGTACACTATGATATATTATATTATTACCCGCAACGTTATTGCACCCAGCCTTGAAAGCATGAAACTGCTTGTATATGACTAGGAATACTATTATAAACACATGTCACATTTGGTGGCATATGGGCCATATTACAGTAATAATAACAAACGAGCACAAACAAGAGAATCCCGTTTTATTGTCACAGAATTACATTACAAAACGACGAAGTACCTAACTTCTCGTGAATACGCAGTAGGTACATTGTACAATGTACCTAATTTTGATTTACTGATGGTTTATGACAGTTACAAGGTCAACCTTGCATCTTCGAGCTGTTTTTTTTTTTTGTAAACGGCATGCAGTTAGGTATTTTGTATAGTGTATGCTGTTCTTACTCGTTGTGTGGTATATCTTCGAGCTGGTTGGCGGCGGCGAGCGCGGCAAGCAGCGCCACGAGCAGGGCGAGCCGCGCGCGCGGTGACATGCTGCCCGACACCCTCATACCCTCCACATGACACGAGCACTCCACTGCACTGGCGCGCACGCGACTGCACTACACTGTCCCGCTAGTGGCAACGAGCGAGGGGCGGACGCTGCATGAGTGATCGCGGCTCGTATCGCACGGTGGCGCGCCGAGACGCGCTGGCCGCGGGGTGAAGATGAGTGCGACTGCCGCGCCGCGCCGCCGCGCGCACGCCCTCCGCCCGCGCCCCTTGCGCAGCCCCCCGCACCCGCACTGACGCTGCGCGCGAATCATACGCCCAATAACGCACCAGCCTACTGCTTATTACCGAGATTTATTTGCTCATGCATAGGGTTGATGGTCAGCGACCGATGCGAACGCCTCCGGGCGCCGCTGAATCCTACCAGCCTTGCTACCATACTCGCAGTCCCGAGCACTGAAAGCAGCTGTTAAGGTCATTATGAAGGGTGGACGATGGTCGTGAAGATGTGGCCTTAGGATTAGGTTGGCTGGCTCGGGCCGGCCACGAAGGTGCGAGGTTAGGCGGCAATACCGGCCGCCACGCACATGCGTGGGCACGGCGCCAGGAAATCCTTTATTGATTCCCGCGCTCCCGCTTTCTAAGGAATGTCGCAGGCGTTGGTACCACCGAGCGACGAAATTCCACCCTCCTGCTATTATAATTTGGCCTAAGCGGATCACCGTGCGCTCGGCAGATTGCTTTCATTACATCTAACTTTTTAAGGATTTTCTTCAATCGGAACCAGAGACAATTTACGCTGTTTACCTTTGAAATAAGTAAAATAATTTCTTTTAAATTGGATACAGGTTTTTATAATATGATTTGGCTAGGTATTTACACAGGTAAGTATTCTTTGTTTAGGTAGGCGTACCTAAAGGCATTAGGATGTTAGGGGTTTTACACAACTGGAAGCTCTAAGTGTGGTTGAACACATCCCTCAAAATATCCAATACGGAAGCCTAGATGAAACTATGCAATAGGAACTTGTTTTAAATTGTGAAATTGATCAAAACTCGCGATATATATAGGGATGTAATAGGGAGAATTCTGTGCTTGACACATTGATAGCGCTATTATGTTTTATAGCACTGATAGAGTACATGCACTCAACTATTTCTATGTAATTATGTTGCTATGAGAGCTTGCCAAAACCTACTTACATTATCGCAGGATTACTACACAAATACAATACACAATTTTTTATTTTATTTTTTTATTGTAGAATAGGCTTGCGCTTGACCGCCAACTCGCCTGATGTACAATTATATGAGGTACAATAAATCAAACACTGCAGGGTATACTTTAGTAATGTTTATTTTTCTCAATACAGTCGACATCAATATTTATTTCATAATATTGTCACAACACGTGTAGGTATCTAATAAAGAAAAAAAAAATAGTTTTCTTGTATATAATAGAAGAATAAAAACATGTTTGTGAAATAAATATTATAGGAAAGAAATTCGACAATTAAATTAATATTCAAGCGTATTATTTTTATATCTTCATCTAAAATTGTTCAAAAAGTAACAAATAAGTAGTCATGTCTATTGACGATTGTGTAGTTAGTAGATATCGATAAAATGTTTTGATTGTGCGACGATAGCAATAAATGATTAATTTAATATAAACCTACAAAACTAGTAAACGCTTCACATCACTACAACCTAGTTTTTTGACAATATGTCAGTTAAAATTGTATAAAAATAAATGATACAAACAGTACGCGACCGCCCTCTAGCGGCCGCAGGCACTTCACGCATACTGTTACAGAACTAGGACTATATTTACAGAATATCGTAAGTTATAGGTATGTATAAATTAATATAATCTACTAAGTACTTTGCACAAACGTTACAAGTAATTTTGAGGTCAGTATCAGCAATAACTTCGATCATATTGCCATGTCTCTTGCAGGCCTAACTACAATTTATTGGTTTGGTTCTGCTGATGAGCGCTCACGGTAAACTGACGCTCAAGTCATGGGAAAGATTAAACCCAGTATCATTAAGATAATAAGGCATTGTATGGTTGCCTCAGACATGACGTTATTGTAGCTCTCGAATCTAACACAATCTATGTGCTTTGATTGTTAAATGCAGTCTTCAAATAACTACGTTTACCTAAAGATCACAACAATAAAAGAAAGGTATTTAGACCTAAGTAATCTCATAAATAGCTGCCTAGCCTACCGTTATAACTACCTAAATAATTTGTACAATATCTCTGAGACTTCCCACAGATTGTCCTGATGACAGAAAAATAATTATAGACATTAAATAAATAATAATAATAATATCATAAAACATAAATTAATAATATTTGACCACAGTCTTTAAAGAAGTATAAAATGTAACAAACAGAGTTTCGCGACAATTGGAAATGTCTTTCAACATAGGAACTAACAAATATGAATTTTCTTATGTTATTTGGCTCTACTAAAAAAGGTTAGCAAATTTACACCGAAACAATTATATTATAGAAGCACCGCGATCTGTGGAATGATTTAGTACCATTCATAAATTCACTGCAGTGCAGGGCTAGTCGGTCAAATTCGAACGCAGCATTCGTCAGTATCTCTACCTCTACCAAATAATTTCTCTATAAAATTATACTTAGGTAATTAAAGCCTGAAATGTGAAAAGGTGCACAAATGGAATAATTTTTTAAGTTATTTTTTTAAAAGCTAAGCCGTTTTGGTTTGCCAAAAAAGAACGAACTACGTACCGCGAACGAGTTTGACAAGGCACAGATATACTGGCTAGCACTTCCATTTACCGAATTACAATATAGCCTCGACTATACTAGAACTTAAAAATACTCATGTGTCAAGGCACGACCCTCAAAACACGCACACGATCTCTGCTTACATGAAACTTCGTTACTTTAGGTAAAGATGTCGTTGATTAGTTGATTTCCTTAAAACTAAACTGAGTGTCTTTATCACTGTACTTTAATGGCGGGAGGAGTCGCTTTCGTGCCCCGAATCGCGGCCATTTTCTCTGGGTGAGGCTCTATGGTCCCTCTCGTCTCGGTACCTGTCTCTGCGGTCTCGTTCCCTGGATCGGTCCCGGTCCCGGTCTCGGTCGCGGTCTCGATCGTCGTCACGGTCCCTGCGGCGGTCGTAGTAGTGGTACGACCGGCGGGATTTTCTGTCACTGGGAGTGACCACTTCGACTTTAATGTTCGCCGTGGCGGTTACCTGTAATACATTTATTTTAGTCCCTCTGAAGTCTCATCGACCAAAACATAATCAGCATACTTTTAAATAAAGCTCTCAAATTGAAGTCATAGCAAATCTAGAGAGATCAGTGGTAGGTATATGAAGATTAGAGTGAGATCTCTACCCAAGTGCGTTTGGCACGGTGCTACGTATTTTCGATTCTTCTGTATGGTGTTGAATCCAGAACTTTCACCCAGACTATGAGCAATCGCTTGGAAGCCTTTGAAATGTGGGCGTACAGAAGGATCTTAAAAAAAAATTGTGAACGGATTGAGTATCTAACGAAAGAATACTGCAGATAATGAACAAGACAGTAGACAGTTTAAATACTACCTATCAAAAAAGGAAGCTACAATATTCGGGTCATATAATGAGTAACGAGAAATACGAAGCAGCTAATTATACAGAGGAAAATCCAAGGAAGCGACCACCCGTAAGAAGATGTACCTCGTAGCTTAAAAATATTCGGACGTGGTTACAACTGAGCACAAGATCCCTTTCAAATAGTCGTTTTGATTTGTAGGAGATGGCAGTTTAAGAAGAAGTGGGTGATAAAATATAAAAGTCTCACCTTTGTTGTGATAGCTCCGGAATGCGTAGACTTGGTGGGTGTAGAGCGTCCCGAGGCAGAATCACTGGCATTGTAAGTGGTTGTCTCGACAACTACCTCCGGTTGTACGAGTATAGACTGCATGGAGGACTGCACGGAGGGCCCGGAGGAGTGCCAGGAAGGAGGCTCCTCAGTGATGGTTGTGAGAGAGGGCCCACTCGGCCGCGGCGCAGACTTGCCCGCACGGGGCTTGTCGCTGGAGGCGGTCGACTTGCGAGCGTGGATGGGGGATGATTTTGGCGATGGAGTTGAAAGACGTTCTGGATGTTCCAGTGGTCTGACCTGTGGGGTAAACATTAAGTTTTAAGCACGTTGGAATACGAGTTGTTAATTAGTTCTTAAATAAAGCGTTGGCCTTTTACCACGGGTTTGAATTTATAAGTGGCAACTTCTTTGGTCGTTCTTTATATGACGACAAATTTACAAAAGTTACGCGAGTCATTAACTTGTAACACGTTTCTTGAAATAATACCATTTACACACATTATATCTTTGACCACACCACCGCTTGTCACCAATAAAAATTGAGATAGATAATTTTATTGTCCTACCTCTGCATCGGGTCCGAGTAAAGCTAAAACAATAGGGAAGAACAGCAATCCATCAAGTAGTCCCAACAGCACTAGCGCCAGTAACAGTCGTAGGAACAACCGCGCCACGAAGCCGAACTCGCTCGCTGCCAACATGGAGGCGGCGAGTGCAGCGGCCAACGCACCGTGTACCACTGGCGCCAGGACTGACTCCAGTGCCAAAGATGCGCGGCGGCGTTTGCACCCAATGGAAGTTACGAAGGCCTGAGGGGAGAAATTTGGTTAAAACCTGAATTGTGATGTTTCTATTACGACACACAAATATTTTAAATGCGACATGAATAAATAAAATGTACTAGTGGCAATGCCGTACGGCGCAATTATTATTGGTAGCTTGATTATTAAGTGAACGGCTGCTATTCGGCTCGAAGGACCATGGCCAGATGAATGTGGACGTGCGTTTGGTATTTAGCAAACAAAGAGCAATAAAAATTCTGCAATGAGGGCTAGGCAGATAACAAAGTGTAAGTTAATACTGAAATATTGTTAGTGAAAATAATAAGTTTTTTTAAATTAATCAATATTTAAAATTGGTCTGTCTCGTTCTGGCGTTAGAAAATTTTTTTCGGCGATAAATTGACTAATCTATTTTAAGCTGTGTAACTTATGTAATTTTAGAAACCTTTTTAAGGCTGTGAGTTTTCGGTGGCAATACCGAGCACATAGTGTATTTGTAACTGCTTTGAGTCAGAATGTTAGTTGTCCATGTATTTGTATGTGTTCAAACGCATCCTCGACACAGAGAATGCTATTGGGGAGCTATGAGTGTGAAACGTGACTTACCAAACACAAATGCACAGTGAAGTGTACGCCGCGTCCGATGGCCAGCACCAGTAAAACGGCAGGAACCGCAGACAACTTTACTCCGAGCGCAGCCATCGTACCGAGTAGCTGGAGCACTAGAGTCGCTAGCGCCAGTGTTACTAGTAATGCTGCCCATGCGTTCAGGAGGAGCACCATTACAGCCTGGGGGAAGAGAGCACAGAAATTTAAACTAAGTTACTTACATTTCAAACAAAAACTCAAAAACCTACTCATTTTAGTATTGCGAGATGGCTATACCTACCTCACATTAGAACTGGTCAAAATTTTACTGGATGAACGAACACTCTCTTATCATATAAGGCGTCAGTGGAGGTAGTGTATAGTTCTGAGTGACTCAAAATTTTATTAGAGTAAATCATTACAACGATATAATAGCAACTCACTCACTGACTAAATCATAATCACGAAATCTCGAAAACTAATTGCCCTAATTTCTTGTGGGATATAGATATCCGCTAAAAAGTTTTTACGACGAACGCCGAATTAAGGGGTTCAAGATGGTTGAAAGTTTATATGAAAGTCTACGCGTACGAATTCGCGGGCACCAGCAAATTGCTAAATAATTGAAGGGATAATTTTGATTCAGATATGTACTTTTGATGGACATACTAATTTTATAACGAGACTTAAATTTTGTTGGATTTGATAAAAGTGTGTAAATCCCAAAGCTACTTACCACGAAAACTGCAGCAAGCGCGCAAGCCAAAGCCAAGAGCAACGACGTTCTCAAATACAAATACTGCTCCCAGAAAAGGAACGGGATCCCAGACGGAAAGTTGGACAATCCTTTCGCTTCGAACCTCAGACACAAGTCCCGCACCGACATTATCAGACTCTTTATACTCTCCGTGTCACTCAATCCTGATAGATAAAACGGTAGCTGCGTGTAGATCAATGGTGAAGACTTCGGTATCTTCAAGTCTACATCTCCGGGAGAATGGGTCCATCTTTTAGGTTGAGGCTTCAGATTTCCTTGAGAAGCACCATAAGCTAGAGCGTCATTGGTCGCCCACGCTGAGAGGTAGTTGTAAAATGCTTTTGGATTGATAATGCCGTCTTTGTCAACCAATCTGTGACCGTTCTTGGTATCAGTAGTTACGAGGGACTTGTCGATGGGGTTGTCCACGTGACCCGTTTGCACCATGAGTTTGTAAGCC
Source organism: Agriopis leucophaearia (assembly GCA_949125355.1). NCBI lineage: Eukaryota > Metazoa > Arthropoda > Insecta > Lepidoptera > Geometridae > Agriopis > Agriopis leucophaearia. The sequence goes on from OX421262.1 coordinate 14,571,340, forward strand.
AGTATTCCTTCATCACTTGCGTTCTTACACCAGTACTCCTGCGTTATGCAACCGCTTTCGATTTCTTTATCATAAGCGACTTGAAGGTCAAGAAGCCAGTCTCGGAATAAACTGAGCCAGAATTTGGTTAGGCCGCCGTTGTCGTTCTTTATTATGTTCGGTATTCTGACGAACTGGTCATGGTATTCGTATAGAAGTTTCTGATTAGTGGGATATTCAAAGTCTCCTTGAGTGACAGCGTACATACTGTAAAAGCCGAAGTATTTCTCCTGTCTGTATAAGAATTCGTGTTCGTCTGTGTTTTCAGGTACGATATCGGTAAGATCGAGGCCGTCTTTGACTTTTGTGGCTCCCCATACACTCGCTAGAATAACGGCAATCAGCGCTAACATTGAGGTCACCTAAAAACAAAAGACGGTATGAGCACTTGTCCAAAAAAGTTACACATAATTTTATTATAATGGTACAATAGCTTGTAAGTGCACATTATTTTAAATTTTGTATTTGTAAGTCAATGAACGATGAGTAAGCAAGTACCTTTACGGATGGTCGCATGATAAAGGGTGCGTAGTGGTTCTTCGCCCACTTGGTAAGAGAAATGCTGATGCAGCAGTGTTTTTTAGTGGCTGCGCCAGTATCCTCGGGGTCTAAAGGCTGTCTCGAGGTGTCTTTGAAATTTGCCTGGAAAAGAACATTTGTTTAAATACACGTGAAGGTATACTTCTATGTCAATGACGTATATTAAAAGGACTTATTCAATGGAACTTTTTCAATAGTACCGACTCAGTGGTTGGCCCAAGCAAACATAAAGTAGTGTGCGCCAAATTGCGCGCAAACTTTGTTGGCAAGCGATTGTCGTGCTTGAGAGCGATGCGACGTAGTTAGTAGATTGCGAAAGACGGTGCTAGTTTTCAAGTACCTACCTACTAGTAGTCATCTGTGACACGAACTTTTGGATGGGCATATCTTGATATCTACATCTATGTTCTAGGAGTAGGTTATATAATTATTCCCTTCTTCCTACACTGTGTACAAAATGGTGACGGAGTATGAATATGACTAAGGAACAAAGAAGGCTCTTGGGGCCATTAATTGGGAGACCAAATAAAACTCAACCATCGGACTGGAAGCGAAACACAGTTTTAAAAGCACCATGCCATGTAAGGCGGGTCTATCTCTACTTTAAATTAAGTACCTCGATACGATTTTAGCGTACAAACCTTTTCAGTCTTTTGTCCTCGTCCCCTCGCCCGTTCAGCGAGTTTCTTCGATCGCTTAGGAAGGGGGCTCTCCGGCGTGAGACAGCAGAGCAAGTCTGCTCTCGAAGCCGATCTTCGCCGCAGGTCCAGAGATATCATCGCGGGGAATACTAGCAGCATGGAGCCCAGGTTGAATAGAAGAAGGACGGCAGCCTGATAGGATAAAAATGTTGAAATGTAAACCAATAGCGACTGATGAAGAAATTTCTGTGTCGTCAATGTCTTTACATAAAGTTTCTATGGCCTGGTCTTTATCCACATGTTTCGTATATCGATATAGTTATCATCTTCAGCCATAAGACGTCCACTGCTAAATATAGGCCTCCCCCTCAAAGGTGATGAGTACGGAGGGGAACAAAATTATGAAATAAAAACAATCGATTGCTATATTCTAAAATCATAAAAGAACCTTACCTGTAAACAAAACACCCTTAAAGCTGGAATCGGTAACAACGCAGCTGCTAAAAACGCCATGACATTGCAAAGCGAGGCCAGGAGAACACTGAGACCACTTTTCTTCAGCACGAGGCCCGTCCTTTCTTCCCTCGGTACATCCCCCGATTGTTCCACGTATGTGTGCGTTAGGAGGAACATGTCTTGGACTCCCAGGCCGAGTGCTAGAAACGGCACGATTTGGGTACTCGATGCGTTGAATGGAATACCTGGAGAGAAAAATGGTTTGTTGGTCAATCATTAAATAAGGTTTCGTAGAGGTAGGGCTCTTTTGCTGAGTCTACTAGAGGAAGTAAAACACCATTGCCAGTTCTTTAACCACCAAGCAGTAGAATGCAAACATTACCGTGTTTGAGATTGAAGGGACATATATCCAGTAAATTACTGGGCACATAGAGATTTAAGTAACATTAATATCTCAAGGAGATGACCGCAGTGTAATGCCGCGCAGCGTTATAAACTGATGAAGTTCAAAATTCTGGGTGGCACTGAACTGTTAACGCCAAGCACGGCGCTTACCATCAGGCGAGCGACTTTGTTGTCTTAGTATCATCGTCAGCCAGAAGTCGTCCACTGCTGAACATAGGATTCCCCCTAAGACCTCCACACTGAACAACAGTCTGCCATCTGCATCCACTGGATGCCCACGACTCTCACGGTGTCTTTGGTCCATCTAGTGGGAGGCCTACCTACGCTGCGTCTTCCGGTTCGTGGTCTCCAATCAAGAACCTTTTTTCCCCATCGGTTATAGCTTCTTCGATTTTCTGTTAGCGATGTGGCCTGCCCATTACTACTTCAGCTTGCAAATCTGAGCAGCTATGTCGGTAATTCTGATTCTTTGGCGAATATCTTCTTTTCGGATTTTAGCACGCAAAGAAACTCCGAGCATAGTTCTCTCCATTGCCTGCTGTTCAACTCTAAGTTTTTCCAATAGGCTAGCAGTTTAGGACCACGTCTCAATACCATATATTGTCATGACTGGCAACACACACTAGCCAAATTGCCTTCTTATCACACAGTCGCATCAGCACAAAAAAACATTAACGGGCTTTATAAATGTTGTGGGAAGTTATTATCTGATTATACGTTTTTAATTATTTGAAAGATGATTCCGTTGTTATTAGGGTGGATATTCGCATGCGAGTAGTGACTGCAGTGTCGCAACCTTAGGCGAATATACATTCTAGGTAATTAGTGAAACATCATGATAGTAGATACAATTAAAACAAATGACTATGCAAAATAAAATATAACTTAAAATAAAAACAAAAAACAAATAAACGTAAAAAATACCTAATAAAGCACAAAAGCCTAATCCAGCCGCTACAGTGATGGAAAGCAGCAGCACTCCCGCGATGCCGACACCGGCCTGCGACCGCACCGGGTCGCGCCACTGCATTAGAGTCACTGCTACGTAAATTAACTGAAAATTTTAATGAACATAAAAATAAATTATTAATTTTAAAACAAACTTTTTTCGTATTCTTCTAGCAAACCCTTTCATTTGATACCCATACCATAATGGTAGATAAAAAAAAAATCCGTCATCTTGGGGCGTCATATTAAATTTAGTGAAACGTCACTTAATTTTTCGTATTCTTCTCAGCAAACACTTTCATTAATATCTATATATCATGGAGGTGCATAAAAATAACTGGTCCGCCATCGTTGGGAGTCCGCCATGTTGGATTCAGAATGACGTCATTTAGCCAACCATGCATTGTCATCCAAACTTAACAAGTAAGCACAATTTCAGATCAATTGGTTGGGAATAATTGTTTTAAATTCAGTTGCAAGATTTGACCCATACTAACAAGGCAAGGAAAATAAACGCTTGTAAAAAAGAAACAAATTAAGATAGCAAACAAAAACTCAACTATGCTGATGAAAAAGCAATTGAACATTCTTGTCAAAAAGTTCATGAAAATTAACTTTACATCACGTGTGAACGATCTAAGTTAGATCTTAGGGCTTCCCTCGACTGCCCTCTCCCGTCGTTGATGTAGTTCTCCCGAATTTTTTTACATGAGAAAAAAATGCTATAGGTGGCAAACAAGCTGACGGGCCGCCTGATGTTAAGCGATCACCGTCGCCTATGGACCTATAACGTATCTGTGATATCCCTGGTGTTGCTACCGCAGCCCTTTGAAGAACCCGATATTATGACTACTCGGAAATGCCACAGGAGCTGATACCATAAATTTCAGGTGTGAGGCAAAAAATTTGGCACTTGAGAAACGTGTCAAATTGATTAATTTCAACTGAATATCAAATACGAGTGCTATAATTAAGAAACATTACACCATTACACGCGCGTCAAGTTCAACTTTTCGGACAAACTTCATACTTATTTACAGCCGCTGAATATTTTGAGAAATTTAACAAATGAGCATGATAGTGAAACTTAAATGACTCACCATAAACATGTATCCCAAAATAATGTTCCTTAGGGAGAGTTCTGAGAACTTGCCCAGAATGTCGTTGAGAGTCGACGTCGAGAACGGGTAGAAGCTGTACGATGGAGACACGGACTCTGTTGTCATCATCCTCCTCACTTCCTATAAAGGGCGAAAAATAAAATAAGAATGAACTAACATAATCTATATATATGAAAATTTCGTGTCTCGGCGTTTGTACGCACTCCTCTGAAAGGGCTTGACCGATTTTTATGATTTTTTAAGTATATATGGTAGGTCGTAGAGTATTTTACATCACCACGCGGGTGAGACCGCTGGGCGCAGCCAGTATGTATAATATGTATATAGAAGTTGAGTTTTTCGTATCGCAAACCTTCAAATAATAACAATGAGATGACATATCTCAACCAACTGATCAGCACCACATCACCGGGCGAGTCCCACTGTTTGCGCCGAGTCCGGCACGCACTGTGGCGCGCCAGCACTCTCCGGTGTTCCGTGCACAACGACACCTCAACCACCTTCTCTCAGTATTTCCTGACACAGATATGTTTGCGGATAGATGGACGATACTGGTTAGGAAGTGCAACCAGTATTGTGAAAGTATTAGGTATATAATGTCGTTATTTTATTTTATTATTACCAAACATTGTTGTTATTGTAATTAATGTAAATTTTTATCTTTTATTATTAGTTTTTAAGTTTTCTAGTGTTTTTTTGTATATTTTTTTATTGTAGTTTTTTAATTTTTGTCTAACTTTTTATGTTACCTTACTATTTATTTAGTTTTATAGTTGGTAGTTTAATTTGAATAATATTATGTAGTAAGTAAATAAGGTATAACGCCATGGTTTTTAACTGTTATGTAATATTTTATGTAAATAAACTGAATTTGAATTTGAATGACGTATTTCTTTAAAAATCAGGGTTTAAATCTAGTTGCGAGACGAAAAAGCCTTTCACAGAAATGCATGACAAATAAAAACAGCGACTCAGGAGTATTTCCTGCTTCAGCCAGAACATATTAGCCTGCCACCAAGTGACAGACAGAAAGAGTTTTCTCGGCTGCTTCTAGATGGGACGGGAGGGCGTCTACGACGGCGTACGTTTGCTGCATTTGATCCAGTATCGGTTTTTTATGCCATATATGGCAAACTAACGGGCGGCTTGATGGTAAGCAACCACCGTCACCCACCTATGGATACATATTCATATTCATATATATTTATAAAATGTTATTTTACATGTCAAATTATTAATCATAATTATTATGAATTTGGTTAAAATAATACATCTCAAACAATAAATTAGACCAAATACAAAGGAATTAAAAATACAAAATTATAAAAATGGCCGACCGCATTTAAAGAGTCTTTGGAAGAACCCCATGTTACTCGGTAATGCCGCAGGAGGAGTTCGTTCCATGTAGTGCAAGTGTCGCAAAAAAGAGAATAAATTAGCGTTTTGTTAAAGATACTTACAGCAGCAAATTTCCTTTGCCACGAGTCCAAAACAGCAGCAGCTTTCTCCTGCGTCCAGCCAACATGGTGCACCTTGTAGTGGTCGGCCCAGTATTCGTACATCTCTCGCTCGCCCATCAGTTGCACGACGGACTGCAGCGCGCGCGCCGCCCGCAGCGCTGACGTCACATTGCGCGTAGCACCGCCCACGATCAGCTGCTCCGGCCAGTGCATGTATGCTGCTGCGAAACCGTAGCACCCGTGGGACAGTTCTGCAGCTACATCTGGAATCTACAGACGAAAACACACGCTGAAAAGTTTATTTTTTTCAGTTAGTAGGTAGGTAAGCCCTTTAGCTAATTAAACCAGGTACATATATATCTACTATAAATATGCCTACTGCATAAATACAGTCGGATGACCCATAGAATATTATAAGTAAAGATAATTTAAATACCCATGCCCATTCTCAGTTGGCAGCGTATCCAGCAAGCTGATGGCTCCTATATAATAACTCTTAAACTTCTAAATAAAAGACACTCGTCTTGGATAGAAATGCCAATGAATTCGTTGTAGTAGTAGAAGAAGTACTAGATTGTAGTAGTAGAAGTAGATACGTTTAGTGCTAGAATATAGCTCGAAAGATCAACATTTACAGTTGGATTAATTGGTAACGTTATTTGTTAAACGAATGTCATCAAGCAGATTACTTGTCTTATTGCAGCAAACAGAAATTGTCAAGTTGTTTTTTTTTTATCACGAATAAGTCGGCTTTTGACCACCAACTCGCCTGTTGGTAAGCGACGATGTCGAAGATGAAGCACGAAGACTTAGAAGATTCCTATTCACTCTGGCCTTATAACTCTCAAGGAAGCCGGCAGGATGTACCCAAAAATTAGTATTTTTTGTATCTGCCATCAGAGTGCCTATTTCCGAGATGGATTCGTACAAAATAAGTTGTAAGAATTTTTAAGGGCAATGTGTAAAAACACATTGTGGTCTGCATTCAAGATATTTAACGTTCCGCTAAAGTGACTGAGTAAATCGTAAGGCCTTTCTGCATTTTACAAAGTGTTTTAAAGAGCTAATTACTGGTGAACCGGTAACCGTTGTGATGGCAACAATGTAGCGTGCTGTCATCTTAAGATTTAGCTTGCACCTTTAGAACAAGCTTTTGTGCGCTAAAGGTGTTTTTAAAAGACATTTTCGGGGTAAGAGCCGTAGCAATTTTTTTTAGGTCTGTGGTAAAAGCTAATAACTACTTTTAGTTGTGCTTCTAAATTTGGTCGTTATTACGTCACCTAACAACGACGATGTCGATGTGACAAAGTAAGTCGGAGAGAAAATTTACGAGGTTTACGTGGAATTCGGGCTACGTCGGGTGGCGAGCATTATTGATATAATAGTGTCATTGTGAGGGCGATAGCGGCGAACGAGGCCCATTGAAGCGTGCACAATGCGCCCGTATAATGCGGGGTCCGGCCGCGGCCGCGCCCGCGCCTCGCGGAACAATGCGCGCCCAGCGCCCGCGCCGCTCGTGGGTGGCGGTGCCGGCGCGCCAGAGCGTACAAAAACTAACCCTACCCCCGCGTTCTCCAATCCGCACCCCACACAAACGCAATATTTGTTAAACGCATTCCCTGATGTTTCGTTTCACGAAATTGCATTTTATGAGGTACTGGTTTATTTAAATATAAGCCTGTCTTAATAACGACGGGGTCCGTAATGAAGATGTTCGGTTGCGAAACGAATGTTTCCGGGCGATAGCATCGCATAGTTCTCGGGCATAACTTTCTCGGGCGGTGGTGGCGCGGCAGGTAGACGCTCGCCATCTGCCCGCCGGCGACCGCTTTCATCCTGCTTATTACCGTTTCCAAAAATATTTTATTATTATGGAAAGTATTTAAACTTTATGCCCCGACTCGATAAAGTTATTTTATTTGTCGTGATTCTACACGGCTTATTTATGCGCCAGTAAAACTGTCGTATATTGAAGTCTTCATAAAAGGACCGGGAGTTGCCGTAATGGTCCCTAATGTGGGTCTCACGCGACCGTCACTCGTGACGAGAGGATGATTCACAAACTTCTCACGCTGACACCTACGTGAAATGTATTAGGGCACGAAACCTTTATTGGGTTCGATTACATTTTGTGCAAATTTATTAAAACGAGGATATAAATAACTTCATTGACTTTTACAAAGTTATCCTGGTATAGCGTGACGAGGGTAATAAAATCTAAAAGTGGCATGTTATAAAGCGAAAGACGGTTATAAAATGGTTCGAGACTCACTTGTCCTGACTTCTTGTTGGGCGCCGTCTCGGGGCAGTGTGCGTCGGTGGGGTCCAGGCAAGGCTTCTTCATGTAGGCGGAGGTGATGCCAGCTCTCTTCATATACGCCTCCATCGTGCTGAACGGAAACTGAAACTTCAGCTTCCGCACCTCTTCTAGAACTTCTTGTGGGTTTAAATGCGTCCATTGTAGCTTATGCTGGAGGCCACTGAAAGATAATATAAGAATTATTTTGTTGGTTTCAAAACAATGAAAGATCAAAAAAAAAAATAGGCTATCAGTAAATAACAGTCTTCGTAAAAAGTGGACTATTATTTCTTTGGGATACTTACGGTACAAAAATAGGATAGTCGGGTCCAAGCAGCTTGGATCCCTCCCAAAAGCAATCGAGTGGGGTAATTATTGCACAGGGTATGATGTTGTCGAAGATTTTCTCGATGTGATAGGCTTCGAAGTCTGGTATGCTCGGGCTGTAGCACAAATCTTTGAGATGCCACTCTATGTCGTACATATGAACCGTCACCCGAGTCGCTGCGTGGACCACCTGCACAGAAAAAAACCTACTTTATTTTCTGCGTATGTACTCTCAGTTACTCATAATATTCTTATTATACAGGTTCAGGAATAAGTTTATCGTAGTCCACGTATTGTTAATGACTATTGATGTTAATGAATTATGAAAGTACTGGATAAGAAGAATGTCGGTGTCTCTTAGTTGCGGAGTCCAACGATATTTTTCTCACCTTTAGGTGTTCAAGCAGCGCGCCTGCGTGCAGTAACGAGACGTCAGGGTCCTTGGCAGTCTGGATGATGAGCTGATGCGTCGAAGAGTCGGCTTCGCCTAGCGCCTGCGCCGTGTATTTCAGCTCAGCCTCTAACCTTCCGCCCTCTGTAAGAAAACGAAATAAATTGAAAACGTTAAGTATGTTCGTATGGACTGAATGGACTTCTCATATACCTCTCATGTCAACGTTTTTAGGATAATCGGCGGCTTCTGACACGACTTTGTTGCTATAGGACAGATTAAAAACGTTTACGTTGTAATATTACAGGCCTTTTTTCAGACTTAAAACCTGTTAGACCACACAAGGCTTCGTATAATCTTAAACTTAAGCTTGTTGCAGATGATGCGTAGTAAACTGGCGCGAGTAATACCTTGCTCTAGTACTGCGCACTGCGCATGTGTGCAACGGGTAGGTACTAAGCAACTTTCACTACCACTGGCACTAGTCAAAAAGTGTTGCTGCTCGTTGTAGATGATACACAGTTAACTGACGCGAGTAATACTTACGCAAGTACTGTGCATCGTCTGCAATAGGCTTTAGTTTTTTTAAACATTTAGCAGACGGGTAGAGCCATATCACGTTTAAAAATATCATTAACATTCATTTTAACACAACGATGTCAAATTAGTGTGCATTTTGCGCAGCCCTGTAAAAATCTTAATTGTATATTAATTAATAAAAATCCGCTTCTTTCTCGTATATGCATTTTTTCCTTAATTGCTAATGTGAACCACGTTGTTCCACGTTGTGTAACGTTGTTACTTGTAATGGCGCGATTTGATTCATTTGATGCGATAAACGATATTTTCGTACCTTGCGAAAAGATCGTTTATCCGTAGTATCGTAGGCCGGTAGTTAGTAGTTTGGGTGGAGAGCAGAGAAAGAAGGCGATTTGCCAAAATATCGGGAGTTCCATTCGCAACCTTACCACGGTAAATATCCCGTAAATAATCATGCAACTGTAAAGAAGGCGATGTTTATGAGGTGTCGTTTAACTCTAAAAGTAGTTATCAAGGTGTGTTGAATAGCTTTTAATTTGAGAAAGCACGAGCAGTCAAGCAAGACTTTCTATGGATAGCAATTTCAGATAATTAACTTGAAGCGTTGAGTGCTTCATTAAGTATGATTTCGGCTAGGCAGAGCATCATAAAAACTCTCCTAATTATAGATTTGTCCCCATCGACACCTAGCTGTGGGGCTCGGGGAGTGTCGTCGACACATTTGTTATGGCACCAAAGCGACGAGCCGCGATACTTAACACATCCCGCCGGTGATTTATCGCAAACATTTCTGCTTTTTCTTTTCTATTTGTGAAACTTAAATAAGCTGTGGGACTGCACCATTTCTCAGGGTTGAAAGGGCGCCATATGGTATGATATAACTTATAAGAAACTTGAGTTGAATCGTATAATCTGCTTAGTAAAATAAAACCGGCCATGTGCGAGTCGGACTTGCGCACGAAGGGTTCCGTATCATAATCTATAAAAACGGCAAAAAAATACGTTTGTTGTATGGGAGCCCCTCTTAAATATTTATTTTATTCTGTTTTTTTTTTATAGCAGCAACAGAAATACAACATCTGTGAAAATTTCAACTGTCTAACTATCACGGTTCATGAGGTACATACAGCCTGGTGACAGACGGACAGACAGACAGGCGGACAGCGGAGTCTTAGTAATAGGGTCCCGTTTTACCTTTTGGGTACGGAACCCTAAAAAATGTACGTATTCGTATACATATTATACATCTTACACATGGCGCATCTGAGAAGGATGCATATTTTTACATATCGCATTCTGCTCTCGCACGCGCCGCTTGCGTCGCGCCGCCTTGTTCAAATCATGCGCAAGACCTATTTCTTTATAATTAAGTTATTTAAGAGACGTTCAGGCCGGCAAAATAAAGACAATGGCAATGCCATTAATTATTCAGTACCATTGCCACATTATTCGTAATAACTTTTTTGCTAAACCGATTCTAATGCATTACGCGAACCTTTTATTCGCATTGTTTTTTTGCATCCAAAACCCACATCTCGGAGCGGCGATGAGTTGTCAGTTATCAGCGTACTGCGAGGGAATTCGTTCCAATTAACACCCGGCTCCGTTGATTTATATTTAAGCCGGTTTGTCACATTTTTTGTGCTAAATTAGGATCACGGTCACGAGGTGTAAGAAAAAAGGACACTGAGAACCTTTATTACGTTCCGTTCAAAACTTCGAAATTGTTGGCTGATGTGCGTCACGCACGCTATATCGGCGTCACATTAAATTGCAATTAAGAGTGCTACTCGAAAGGTAAGCATGCGACATTCATGACTATTTCAAGTTTTTATGCCGTGCTATAAGAATTAACTCGGATAAAATAATGAATCAATAAATCATCGCATGTCACGGCTACATATTATATGGCTGGAATATTTTCATTCTTAAGCTGCACTTTGAAGCTACAACTTAATCTTAGTAATGTGTAGCCGGCATCGTCTTCACTCCACACGGGACTGCTATTTTATTTCTGTCGCTAATTTATAGCGTGACGGCTATAAACCGTGGTCGAGAATAAACAAACAAGACTAAAATAAATGTTCGGGTTATTAGCATCATGTGCCAGTGATTTATTTGAGTTTAATTCATTGCCTCTGTTCGTTGAATATTTTATACCTATTTCATTTCCAAAATAAAAGAACAAAAACCCATAAAAAGGAATGGACTAAGCATATTTTTATCGCTTTAGTACATAACTGTATCTTGTAATTTATTGTGTAATCAACAAAACAAAATTTCAAAAAAAAAAAACTAGTCGATGAATAAATAAGTCTTTCTTTATATCAATAACATTATAATAATTACTATATAAACTCTACAGGACTCTACCGATTTCACAAAATATCCAACCGATATTTCCTATTGTATTCTATTTACCGAGGTTATTTTTAAGCGACGAAAAAAGGTTCTCACGTTGACGCATTTATAAAAAAAAAAATGAATAATGTGATGTGAATTATCTCTATTTTCGACCTTTTTGGGCCGTGAATTTACGGAGATGACCGATCATGCAAATCCGCAACAGTCTGGCTCGACCGAATGCATGCCACATATGAGTACAGTTAGTACCTACTCCGGCCACCCGCAGACGCACGTTGACCTTGAGGTGTAATGTAATATTAACACACGCAGTAGGTCTAATATCCATACATAAGTATACATATTCATATAATAATATCAGTGATATTATGTGGAACTGAAGATGAAACTGATCATGTATGGGGTGGCCTTTATAATGACATATGAACTCTTTTGAATGCGGGTGAGGGCACCTCACCTGTCAGGCGCAGACGTCACTCACGTCTCTCGTTAGTGGTTTACAAAATGCTAATGCCGGTCGTTTCGCGCAACACTTTGTATGCAAATGAGTTTAATAAGCATTAAATTACAATAAACAAAAAATATTTGACCCGTTAAAATTGCTTGATAACAAAGTATGAAAAACTTTTTGGCGATAAATGTGATCGGCATGTTTTTTGTAGGTTCCCGATCGAGTAAGTAGTTCTTTTTTTGTTGTTGTAATTATTGGCATAATCATCGGCCAGTCATTTTTGTACCCCCTTTATATCCATGTTGATATCTAAGTATTCCAATTAGGTACCTACTTATTAACTATGTTTACCAACATTTTCAAGGATCTGTGGGGCTAGTACGAGAACTTGCGAAAAAGTATTCGTTCCGTAAACGATAGCAAATGTATGAAAAATTAAGTTTCCCTTTACGTCCGACAGAGGCGCTGTTAAATTTTTCATACATTTTACTGTCGTTAACGGAACGAATACTTTTTCGCAAGTGCTCGTACTAGGGCCACTGTACCTACTTTAAAAAAAGTTCTATTAAAACCTTCATTCTTATAACAAAGAGTTAGTTCAAATTATCTTTTACTCGCACCGAAATAATGCAGTCGCATATCTATATACTTATAATAAAACTCACAGGTCCAATTCTGTCCATAGAAGATTTTTTTTGGACGCCACTCTGTAATCGATACTGAAGCCAAAACTGTATTTTTTTTTCTGTCTGTCTATCTGTCTGTCTGTAACATGGCCGCGCATCACGCCGGAACTACTAAATGAATTCAAATTAAACTTAGCATGATTTGAGTTCATACTACGAGGTAGGTTATTGGATACTTTTTATCTCGAAATTCAGCGTGGTTCTCTTGGGAGCGGGGATGAAAGTCAAAATTTGTTATTTGTTATTGTCAGTCAGACCAGTCCAAAGGAGTCAGAGATATTGCCAAACGAACAATAAATAAATCTACACTAATATTATAACGAGGAAAGACTTGCATTTTTGTATGTTTGTAACGAATTAACTCAAAAACTACTGGACCGGTTTAAAAAAAATCTTTCATCATTAGAATGTTACATTATTCCTGAGTAACATGGGCTTTATTTATTACTAGAATGTAAAAAAAAACTCCACCAGTGCAAAGCCGGGACGGGCGGCTAGTTTCAAATAAGAGTTAAATATTTCCCAAAATCCGCAGGACTAGTTAAGTTGAATAGACTCTACTGTGTGAAGTAGAGTCTGTTCAACTAGCTAGGGGCGAGGGCGGTCAATGCTTCCTAATCGCGTCTGGGCTAAACATAGACACCTCTCGTGCCGGATATTAGGGATTATCATAAAGCAAGTGGATCGGAATCAAGCGATGGGCCCGCACAGGGCGCCTCTATTTTAACACCTACCAGCACCGTGGGCGCGATTTACGACGCCTGCACTTGGCGGTGCTGCATCACGTGAAGATAGGATAACTGTTTGTTTTTCGACAGATCTGACAGCTGTCTTTGTTTATCCAGGCGACAGGTATTTGTCTGGTGCTCATGTATCGTAAGCGCGCTGTCCAGGCGGTGGCAGCCAGCGCGGTGAATGAAACGAACTGTATCAAACCAACGGCTGAGGGTGGGCTGTAAAAGCGGAAACGCTACAAGGTCACACAGGGTTATCGCGACCGTATGAGTGCGCGCAACTTTCACACTTTACGCTCCCTCTTATCATCTCAGCTATTTGGCGGCGTCTTTTATTTGGTTCAGTGATTCGTTCTTATCGATACTTAATTGGAAATGAATGTTACATTATTCAACGTAACAATCGCCGATCCCGAGTCGTTCAATGCATAATGGTTCGTCGAATTGTAAATCTGTCATTGTAGCTACGCCGGCAAAAGAGCAAAATGTAATACTCGGGCCTTTTATTGCATTCTCGATGCGTGTGCGCCGATAATGACAACATTTCTACTCGATGTGGTAGCGAGCGATCATTGCGGACAATCGCAATGAATGACGTTGCGGAGGATCCGGTGAGGGACGCGGCGCGAGGGGCGCGGCAATACGTGCGCTCGCGCATGTGGTTGTGGCCACCCGCGTGCCGCCGTGCCGAGCCCGTGTGGTCCGGCCCCGCTGCCCGCACACCCTCGCTGGCCCTCTATGCAAATTAGCCGGAGCGTAGACAACAGATGGATGGCGGAATAAACAAACCGCGTCCTTTACGGCCGCAATACCGAGCGGCATCAGCAACTAAACGTTGGCGTCGCGTCGGTCGGTCGCTCTACAATGTATTGCAAACGAATCTCGGAAACAGAATCTACCAGATGAAATAATGCACATACTAGTGTAGTTTATCGTCATTTATCTTATTTAGTAATCACACTAAATTAGTATTATAAATGAAAAATGCAACGTATTATAAATTTAATGAGTGTGTATGTCATCACACACACACAAAACTTTTAAACTCCTTTTAATCCCGACAAAATATACGGTTCCTGTAGCATAGCTTGTGAAACCACGGGTCGCTTCTGGTCGAAAATAAAATAATTAATGCCATTTTTCTCTTTCTACTTTCAATGTAAGTACAGCATGTACCTACTGTGAAGAAATGTCCTTTGTAAAGAAGTAACTACGAGATTTGCATTTGCAAATTATATCTTCCGGTAAACACGGAAGTGAAAGCTCAACCACAAGTTTTAGCTCTATAAGTTGCTAATAGCTTTGTTTCTGAGAGATTAGAATGATCACATTGACCCAGTATTTCAATTGCTTGCTGGTCCAATGGAAACGTAGCCGGAAATTCTACAAAACTCGCTAGTAACTAACACGTAGAGTCGTAGAACTAGAGTACCGTAAGTCGTTCCTGGTTCGTTCCGCAAATAATATACAGTAATCATTCTCACTAGCATACACACCAGCATACTCGGAGCTTAACTAAAACTGATTTTCAATTGGGATTAGAGGAAGGTGCATCTTAAAAGAGTCCAACAAACAAAAGTTGGGATTGGGCTGTCCAGCTCGCAGCGAGGCGTCTTCACACAAAAGCGGCCCGGACAATCAGAACCCTCGTTTTTTGTGACTCAATAGAAATGTTATACATTTTTTTAGTTTTATTGGTCGTAATTTCACGTAGGGATATTTACGGGCGGCCGCGGGCCACCTAATTAAGTTGTTAGGTGACTTGAGACCTTCGGCATTGTTTAACTGAGCCGGCTTTGTTCCGCGATAACGTTTTGTGAGGTACACCATTGTATTTGTATTGTTTGGACAGTAGCCGAAAACTTTTACAAAGGCTATATGAATGTTTATCGGTAACACTAATATTATATTCTTCTTCATAAATAATCTGGTATTTATGTTTGTAGGAGAATAATTAACTAAAGTTCCAAGACATTGTAGGTAATAAATTAAAAACCAAATTGAGACCTATATTGACTACCAAATCATATGGTGGGAACGGGGCAGGTGCATCGGCTTCAATAAAATCGCCCACTTCCTTCTCGAGCGTCCGCAGTTGCGAATCTTTTGACATTTCAATATTTTTTCGGAGACTAAAACGACGAATAATATTTCCACGGTACATTTCCGTCAGAACGAAAAAACTGAAAAATCTATTATTAATAGCGCAGTTTTAGTCTGAAGTTGATATCCTTATGGATGGCCGTGATTAAGTGAGTGTTAGGATGTCCGGGGATGTCGTAACGGCGGGAACAACCTAGATAGCGGAAGCACACACTCTACTTCGTTAATAACTTCCGGCTCTCAGGTTATTCCATGTCGGTTTTTTTTATATTTGAAATACCTAGATTTTATTAAGAAACTAGTTTTTGTCGCATTATCTAGCTAGAATTGGATAGAAAGTAGGTATGACGCTCCAATATGCAATGTTTAAGGGGCTCTTTTCGTCTGCAACTCTCTCGCTCGCACATTTTTACATTATTGACTTGCACTATGAAAATGCGCCGCTTCCGAGGTATGACAGACGCGCGCGGCTGCGATCAGCCGCGATGCACGAAAGTCTTCCTTTAAACCAGTGTTTCTTAAACTATGCAGTCACAGACCACTTTCAGAATTTCTGAAATGCTACGAACCCCTCAAAGGATGTTGTGAAAAAAACATTTAAAAATCACTTTTATTGGTAATTTACTCACACTTACTAATGCTTAACTTAATTAAATTAAAATGGTTAAATAGAAATTGCTAATGAGATGGATGCTGAGAATAACCAGCGAGAGTGGTCAAGCAAATGATGTGTTAGTTTACTGCAAAAAAAAAATCTTCAGAATGCTGCGGACCCCTGGCACACATATTACGGACCCCTTGGTGGTCCGTGGACCCCACTTTAAGAAACCCTGCTTTAAACCGATTGTCCTACTATAATGTTGTACATCTTGTTATGTTGTTGTAATATGATATGGGCTACGAGTACATTACGATTCTAAGTAAATGTTGGCTATTACGTGGACAAGATAATCTATACATACTTAAATGCAGCTTATATCTGCGTCAGAAAGTAACTGAGTCCAGTGGACTCACTTTAGTAGCGCCAGAAGTGAAAGTAAGTAAATAACAATTTATCAAATTTCGTATTGTTTTCAACACAGAAAAGTAAAGAACACAAAAATATTTTTTTGTCTAAATGTCAAACTTGTCGATAGACAAAATACTGTACTTGCAGTGCTTATCTTATCTATAAAAGGTCACTTATCTGTTCCCAGATAAATGTCATTGTCAAATCATATTATACATACTATAATAAATGCGAAAGTGTGTTCATTTGTTGGTTTGTTTGTTCATCTTTCACGCAGTAACAGAGCAGAGCAAAGGAACGGACCGTCGCGCGCCGCCGTGTTACTCGTACTTTTCTCCTAGAGATAGTCGAAGGCCGAAAATGCCGAAATGTGTCATTTTAACCCCCGATTTAAAAATTGGGGTGTTATAAGTTTAACGTGTGTATCTATGTGTCTGTCTGTGGCATCTTCCAAACGGCAGAACCGATTTTGTTTTAGTATTTTTGTTTGAAAGGTAACTTGATTGTGAGTGTTTTTAGCTACGATTTAAGAAAATCTTTTCAGCCGTTTGAAGGTATCAGTTTTTTATAGGAAGGTTTAAAAATTAATTTATACTTATTTCGCATAGAGATAGTTGGAGGGCCGAAGAGTCATATATACCTACTTTTTATTTCGGAAAATGTATGGTCGTTGAGGGAATGTCTAAGCAGGTAAAACCGCAGAACGCAGCTAGTGCATAATATTAATGGGACATAGGTACAGAACCTACATATAAACACGATTCAGCTGGATGTTAAAATTCCGTACCTTGTTTTCGATTTTCTTTAAATTAAAGTAGGTACGAGTATTAATTGAGTAATTATGGTTATGGTTATGGCTTTAACCAAATAAAATAAGTTATGGCATTGATTTTAGTATTAAAAATGCACGCAGACACTTATAAAATTCATAAGTATGTCTAGATTAACTCATATTATAGCCCAGAAGACCACCCATATTCGTAAAAATTAAAATAAAAGGTAGGTATCTATACCCACTCGGTTATATTGCATTTATGTGTCCTTTTCAACTTTTTGCTTTGTTTGGGTAAAAATAAATCTTTTGAGGCATCTACCTGAGTTTTATTAAAATAAGATTTAGCATCCTTATCAATTTGATGCGCTATTTACATTAGGTACCTATATAGTATGTACCTATACGTATGGGATGGCTTCATATTCGATAAGTGTTTTTCGACACTGAGATTCTAAAACGAAACGAATAAAAACAAAATACTATAACAAATAAACGACCAACTGTGATTTCACTAGATTCATAGACAGGTAACAACGAAAATATTTTTACTGCCAATAATTCTTTGATGGAATTAATTCTTTCATAGCTGATTGCCCCGTTGGCTCAGATGGTAGTGAACCTACTTTCTGCGCTTGGAGGAGTGGGTTCGATTCCCATCTAGGACAAACATTTGTGTGATGAACATTTGTGTTTGTTCTATGTCTGGGTATTAATATCTATTTAAGTATGTATTTAAAAATATGTATGTATATCAGTCTCTGGCTGCCATATTACAAGCTTTGCTTAGTTTGGGGTCAGATGACCATGTGTGCAATAATGTCCCAGATATTTATTTATTTATTTACCATTGTTAGTGAAGTATTATCTAAGTACCTAGGTCCTAGGTTTTAAGGTACGACAATGGGGACGAGTTTAGTTTGGTTTTTCTTTTTCTTATAAAGATAAAGATTAATTAACGAAATCTTTTGACTTTCCAATAATAAACTTAGATTGCAAACAAGTCATACCTAGGTACCTAGTAGATGTGTGAACATTGCAGTTCAAACCCGTATAATTTAGACATCCTGCCTTACAGTAGTTTCGGGAATCAGTCCTATCCTAACTCGTCAATAAACTGTGTCCCATCATGTCGAGAGTTTCCAAGAGCTAACTTTGACTATTTCGCTCTAAACTTTATAACATACCTACTATAGTATCGGGTGAACTATAGTTTCAGGCAGTTTGACAAACAATTGGAATGTTTTAAATTTTAGTACATATTCAATTCTAAGTTGTCTAAGTATTATTAGTTTCATTATAACGTAACAAATTAATGAAACCAGCCAACGAAAGCTTTTTTCGTTCTGAGTTAACATTAAAGCGATTTCAGGCTTTCATATAAATTGGTCTAGTTATCATGACAGCAAAGTTATATTATTAATTTTGAATAAGGACATATCGCTGTTTAGTAGAAGGATGTAATAAGAAACAAATGTAAATCGGTCATTACCAATAATGTATCGACAAATGGTAGAAAGATTATGGTTAAAAGAGTTGCAAACCGGACGCGCGAGCCAAGCCCTGACTGCTGATTGAAGAATTTGAATGCAAGTTTACAGTGTATAAAGGCGCATGCACACCGCGGCGCGCTCTGTAGTATCGGCGACATGCGACGCACGTCCGCCGAGACGGAAGCGGCCTGTCAGACGTGCCCACCGCTGCATTCGTATTCCACGATATGCACAATGCGCCACAACGGCTTATCGAGCTTACGCTTCTTAGATTTACGTACATGATAAAAACGAAAGGAGCGAGTTCCTTACTGTTAAAAAGCCATTGAGCGTACCTTGAACCCAAAGTTGTTCGACCCTGGAATGTATCTGCGCGGACTTGAGGCCGACGCAGAAGGTGGAGAGGACAAGGATGGCGACAAAGAGGACCTTGCCCGCGTCTCCCTGCAGGAAGCAGCCGAGGATGAACAGTTGCTCCTGGAGCCACGCCCGGATCCACAGCGACGTCCTACCTCCTTCGATGTTACCCTGTGACGAGAGAATTTACAGTCAGTAAAGTACAGGTCGACCTCTGACATAGGACAAAATAGTAAAAAAGACAACTTGAAAAATAACGTTAGATAAAAAGACAGTAAATATTATAGCTTTTCTTAGGCTTACTACCTAGTACCAACGTAAGTTTATAATAGCTACAGAGACAGTAGCTAAAGCTATGACTTATATGCTTCGTCATAATTTCAGCTCTATCGTGTAGCGTGATAAGATAACATACAGTAGCTGATCGCTTTACTCATGCAATATGGAGTCATGCTGTATCATTGCTTTTTTAACTCATTCCTTCGATGTTATATCAATAAACATACAGATTACGAGATCGTTTGGCGGGAGATATAATAACATCGGAGTCTTTAAATGTCGAAATAATTTTGTTGGTTGATTGTGATTAATGACGGGCGGCGGCGGACCCGGGGCAGGCACCCGTGGCGCCATCTCCCGCTCACGAGATGCGCCGACACAAGCCGAATCTCCTGAGAGGCTTACTAATTGCATAATAATAACTCAATCGACGACGGACGGACGTTGGCCAGCCGTCCAGCAGCCCGCTTTGCTTTGATAAAACCATCAGAATCGGACCTTCACTACGTCTTATCATGCTATGAGTTTTTTTTTTCAAATGATACGTTAGGTACACAAAAACATTTCTACATTCCAGAAAAGAACTTTTGGCATTTGCCGGCAGGGAAAACAGTATAGGTGAAATAACGGACCTTTGCGGAACGCTGGCAAAAATGTTCTGTTTATTTTTCTGGATTGTGAATCCAAATTAACCTACTTTTTTAATAGAATGTTCTTTACTTAACAACATTTCTATTTACAATAAATAACGTAGTACGCTATTACACTTAACGTAAGCTCTACCTGTAAATACGCTGAGGGCAAGTCTAAGGTCTGAGATGAATTCAGCGAGCATTTAATGAATTTTCTAATCAATATACTTACCTACTTTGTAGTTAGATTAGAACTAGGTGTTGACTGGTATTGCGTTGCGATACCATTCTCTGGGAATGGCGCAAGGTTAGATGCAATCACACCGTATGATCATAAAATAAACTAAGAGGTATAATTTTGGTGGTTAGAAAAATTACAAAGTATTTTAATGGACTTATGAGAGTCAGCAGATTCAATAACTAGATTGGCGCGATTCTTCTCATGTATAAAATGTACATTTATATACAACGCAAAGCTAATACCCATTCGTAAATTGAAAAATTGACACTTTTATTTTTAACAACGTTCTGCACTGTTCGTTATAAAATAAGTTTCTTTCTACATGTTGTTGTATTTTTATTTTATATTTGTATATGTTTATTAAATTACTAATGGTTTTTGCTAATACTATAGGATTCGTATCACTTGAGACAGATATATTAACCTGAAATAGGACGAAGAAACCAGAAGCAGTTTCCAGTTGAAACGGGCTTGTTTTGGCATTCGAAGTAAAATAAATAATCGTAGTAACAATAATGGCAGATACAGCCGATCCGAGGGCTCTGGAACGGTTCGGTGACGGTGCGGGCGAGGCGAGGTGAATGTCGAGCGCACTGGGTGGGCGTGACGTCACGGCCGGAATGCGCCCGCGCCACCGCCCGCGCCCCACACCCCGCCACGACTGTCGGCCCACGTGGATCGTACGCAACAACACGCCACAATCCATGCCGTACCATACCATCGCTCCGAACAGCCTCTTCCATTCACCCAGTGGATTCGGCAAATACAGATGCGTCACAAACGCAACGTAAGCGTAACATCTAAATGCTTGTACGGAGTCGAGCACCTGTGTGACCAACATTGCGAGACTTGACTGAGAGTGCACGTAAGGCATAACTGCTGACGCAACGCACAAGTTACGGGATTAGTGTGTATAATCCGCGATGCACTGGCGCCGGCTACTGCGTTTCCTGCAGATAAGGAACAGACCACTCTGAGCGCGTTCTCACGGCCATCAGCAAATACTTTTTAATATCAAAATAAGTAGAGCTTGTGATTTTAATTTTCCCCTTATGATGTTTTTATTAATGTTGCAAATGTTATAGATGTACACTATTCTGAGTAGATAGTTTGCATAGTCACATGATTGCATTGACAAAGTTAATAAAGTTTTATATACTGCAGGGAATAGTAAAGATAACTACAGAGCTTGATTAGCTACCATCGCGTCGTCGTCAACGTGGCCCTCATTAACTCATCGTTATCTGTTATCATCGAGTCCCTAGCGGTGCAATACTTATTAAACTGCTATTTAATTACTTCATCACACGACATTCTCACCAAATAGGTGTTTTGGGGTTTCGTAGTCCTACAAGGAACCCTTATAAGTTCGTTCTGTCTGTCCATCTGTCTGTCGGACCGTCCGTTCTAATTTTATAGAATCTTCTTACTTCTATAGTTACAAGTTATAGTTACATAGTTTCAAGCAAGTGCATGAAACTTTGCATAATAACAGTTGAAGTATCTCAGTAGATCTCTATTTTAAAAGTATAAAAAATTCCTTTTTGGGGTGGCTCTGGTACCTGTGAATGGGGATGTTTTTTCCGCTGCACCTTCTCGTGTGCTGTATCGGTGAATAGGTCTTTTAAAATGAAGGTAAA
Source organism: Agriopis leucophaearia (assembly GCA_949125355.1). Lineage (NCBI taxonomy): Eukaryota > Metazoa > Arthropoda > Insecta > Lepidoptera > Geometridae > Agriopis > Agriopis leucophaearia. The sequence goes on from OX421262.1 coordinate 14,593,268, forward strand.
GTTTGATACATCAGTTTTTTATCAACTGTAGATATATTATTTAAATATGGCTCGCCAAAGTGGCAAATAGTTGCCCCCCCCCCCCCCCCTGCATTTCTAAAGTAAGTATTAGACATAGAAACTTGTTACTTGCCATGCTGATAAGTCATATTAAAAACCTCCATTCAAAATTATTTCGAATTTCGCAATAAAACTGTGACCAATTCAAGACGTTCTATCTCAAAGGTCATTGACCTTTTCGAAAATAGTCTTAACAAAGAATGTTTCTCAAGTAGTTTTTTAATTTACCATAAAAAAGTATATGTTATATGCTGCCTCTAAAATTTGGTTGTCCACAGAGCTGCATTCTTTCGAATTTTTCTGTAACCACTAATTTTTGAATTATTATTGTGACCACAATTATGACTTTGGCTACGAAAAAGGAACCCTACCATATGCGCGTCTTAACACGCTCTTGGGCAGTTATGTTTATTTAATGTTTATCGTAACATTTATCTGGTGTCTGGTAGTATATTTAGATGGACGTAATTATCTGAACATGAAGCCGTTTTGATGAGCTAGTCTTGATGTCAGTTGAAAGTTAAAAGGTTTACACAAATTATATCCAGCGAGTAGGTAAGGTATGAGAAGTTCTTTTTATAGTTCCACTGACTATAATAATGAAACGCTACATAGGTAATAAGATTTTTCTTCTCGCTTATTATTTAAAGGCCTAACTCTCGTTGATGGAGATTCTTTAATTATTATTCTTCGTCAGCGTTTTGACCTCATGATACAACCAAATACGTAATATATCTTATCTGGCCTGTTATCACTTAAATATTATTTTTGGTCTCTCTGCTTCTCTTGCTTTCTTTGAACTTCTTTATAAAATAAATATCAAGAAATTTCTGTTCCATTATTGAATAATCCCTCAGTCAAGCCAACTGCACACTTTTCACAGATAAAGAGAGACGGAATCCATAGTCATTTACGGATTTGTACGAGTAGTGTTCCGGATATCTGCATATAATGGAACGTAGGCGGAACCTTCTTATTATTCCATTATAATGCTGACACGGCGTAGAGTCTTGGAAACCTCTAGTATAGTCTGGAATGAAGTCTTCAATTTCTGATTTAAATTTCAATAATCTGCCACTTCTTGGATATGTTATTCGCCTTTAAACAGTTTAAATTCTAACGAGCCAAATAGTTCATACCAAACTTATTTTTAATGCTTGTTCTCAAAGAGTCATTCCCTATTTCTAAATATTAATTATTTTGAATATTAATAATTCCATAACGACGCTGAATGCATAATAGGACCTTTTGATTGCACGTAAAAGGTAGTAAACATCTACTTGGATGACATGTTTACAGACTAATAAACTTTCACAGCACACCAAAATGCGAAATTACAACTGTTTTACTTAGTGTCAAAAATTAATTGCGCTGTTAAATATCAATCAAATCCGGAAAGCACTCTATAGAATTGAGAAAGTTGCCAAGATGAACGTGGTAACCGGTTTGGTCACCCATATGATGAGATATTATCGGTAAAGCACTGGGTTATTCATACACTTATAGATAGAGAAATCGATCGTATCTTATACCTTTTGACTGCTGAAAAGTATAAACATGGTTTTAAAAAGAGCTGATTTAATGTTAAAGCCAGGTGCGGCTACCGTTCCTGCGGTGAAGTGCAATCACGGTAAAAATTGCTAATTGTGCAATGATGTGTGTACCCTGCCACGTGTTGCGGTGCCCACTGCCCACTGGCTTGACTTGTGGCATGGATTGAGTAATTTAATACCAGAAGTGCTGCCAATCCTTCGTGGCCACTCAACGGATAATTGGATAAGTTTTCTGCTCAATTAAGCAGCAGTTATGCTGCAATCTTTTTGTCATTGCAAACTGATTGTTTCAGAAGCAAGTCTTTATTCCACAATGAAACCTATTGCTATCGGGTATTACGTTTTCTACATGCAACTGAGTTATGAGACGAGCATGTCGCTCATCTCATGGCACTTATCTGTAACGATTGCCCAGTTCTAATATCACCCAGAATTAGTCTAGTTAGTTTAAAACCCCACTGCCCTGGTCTCATCACCCTGAGATATTACTTTTCTTAACTACCTAAATACCTATTTTGATACTAATTATGAAAAAAAAAACTGATTTTTTCCGACAAGCAGTCATTTATAGGTCTCCAGCGCAGCTGCCGACCGCCCGGCAAACGTAATGTTTGGATGAAGACAAACGATATATGGGAAAAACGAGAAGAAAAGAGATATAAGATTAACCTCAAAGAAGAGGAAAGAACCTGCTCCACCAGTAAGAAGGAAAGGGATGTAAGATCGGAAACCACAAGATGTCTCAATTCCACGAGGCGAGTTCTGTGCGGTCTTGTCAGACATACAACTTTGTAGAATAGTTTTGAATTTAAATTTTTGTTGCGAGTTTCTTTTTCATTACGTATATAAATAAATAAAATAAATATGTGGGACATTATTCCACACATGGTCATCTGACCCCAAACTAAGCAAAGCTTGTAATATGGCTGCCAGAGACTGATATAGGTACATACATGTATATTTTTAAATACATACTTAAATAGATATAACTATATAAAATTATGGGGCCGTGATGTAAGATACTACTTGTCTTAATAGGTACCTACTACCTACCTGCTGGTGTCATACGCCAGAATATCAAGTTTTTGTTCTGTATGAATTTGTTTGAGATTTAGGGTGAAACAGACCCGCCACTGATATACTGATTTTAATAAGTAGCTACTTATATTAAAAGTACGTATCAATTTGATCTTTTCAATCCTAAATCCCACAACAGAGCCTCTCTAAATATTTTTGAGTCTACACACGGCGGTCGTCGTGCGCCGCAGTTGATGTCTCTATCGGCGCCGATGCGCTGCGCGTGCGCATGCCCCCACCCCTGCTCCCGCTGCGCCTTAATTGCTTCATCTTGCATACAGCCGACCAAGTTCCTACATTAAAGCCAACTGTAGGTGTGTTACATTAACCTCGCCAGGCCGCTACAGCTGTTTTTGTTTTTCTCTCGTCTTTCGTCGTTTGTCTTGCTCATTTAGAAATAATCTATAATCTATTTACTATTCAATTGAAATTACTTCCATTAAAAATGAGTATTTTATGGGGCGTTTACTCGATTCCTGACGGGCGACGAATTTTTAAACTTCCTAGATGCCGTTTTATGTTTGTTTACATCAAATCAATGTTTTTGTTTAATATTTGCGAATATAGTCTCGCAATTAATTGTTACCCGCTTAACTTATTCGGAAATAATAAATGGAATACAACGAAGGTTTTGCAATTGGCGGTGGTAAGGGTGCAAGACCACCGCGGCCCGGCCTTCTAGGAAAGCGGTGCCTTCTTCGAACCGTGCTCTTGTGTAACCAACGACATCTTACTCTGGGGCATTCTTTAGATGTATTGTTACATCCTTTTGTATATTCTCTTGTATCGCTTCGTTTAATATTTTCTTACTTTAAAGGTAACGTAAAATTATCTTTTTTACAATATTTAGACGTCATAACAAAACTATTATTACTATTTTGACTACATTTGATTTTGTCTTTAGGGATTTGGATATAAATTAGAGAAAACTGTTCTTGGAGCAGTTATTATCTTCCAATTACGAATAGAATTATTTGTAAGTAAAGTTCTAAGCTTTTCACTTAGTTTTTGATAGTTGGTGAAGTATTAAAATTCGATAGGTACGTTACACTTGTTTGGGCTCAACTTTAACCTTGTTAATTTACAAAATACGCGCGGCCTTGATAGTACGCACGATTACCGCCAGTCGGCGCCACTGATTTACGCTGCCGCGTTCCTTGATGCGATTGGCATTCGCAGAAAAACAATCACACGTGCAATATGACAAGAGACACACGACACTCTTTTCTCACGTATCTAGTGAACACTGCACCTTTTCTAGTTCGGAGAGGGCTAGAGCCGCGTCAACCCAGCTAGTGCGAATATACAGATCGGCGCTGTGGCGCGCCTCTGCGGCCGAAGGGCTCTCGAGCGCGGCAGCCGCTATCCGAGGATTCGAAGGAGCCTCGGTATCGGGAGCCACCATGATCTCGGGGCCAGGACTGTCACCAGAATCCTCATGAAGACGGCCGGAGTCCGTCTGGCGGCGCACGCAGTCATATCACTCGCCGCCACATAACCACACACTGGCACACTCGTATTCGTCACTTCTATCTATCACTTCGCCGTTTAGAACACGAAACGAGACCGAGTTTCATTACAGCAGTAAAGGCGACGCGGTTACGTGTCAACGGCGGCGCGACTCGAGCGACACTGATCTTCGGAGCATTCGATACGTACACTGGATGTTTGTGGAGCCGCCATCGCGATTCGAACGGTTACGTTGTCGTACTTGAGAGCGACGGAGCCCGAGGAGCCACGGAAACGGCCGAACGTAAACCCCCAGGACCACACACGTGAGTTACCTGTCCTTCTCGCGCCAAGTGGAGAGAGGGGAGAGGAAAGCAAAATAAAAGCATTGAATGGAGTGCCACCGAATCACGAAGAATAACACTACCATTATGTGTACCGTATATTTTCATACAGCATCTGAAATTAGGAGAAAAATCAGAACATCTACAGATATCATTAAAGCTCTAAGATAATTACAGGGTATATGGAAGTTTATTCCACGACTGCTTGCACACAGCGCTGTACTTGTTTTGCTGCGTATGATTTTACGGAAGACAAATAAGGAGAGCATGAGTGACATGCAGCTAAACCTAAAGAAACACTTCAAAGCGGTTATTTGTCTATACTCATAAAAGTTATTCCCCACAATTACCACAAAGAGAGTTGCGTTTGCTAGTTAAACATTCTCTTTGTATACAGTTAATAAAGGTGGATCAAACATTCGGACGCACCATATCATTTTGTTTACAGAGTTTTCTGAGTAAAAAGTCGAACTCGCCCCCGGGTGGGGCGGCGGCTTGGGCCCTTTGATGTTACCGACATAAAACGCCGCCAGCGGTGATTTAACTAATGAATTTATTTAGCGGCTGCGGCTATCGCTTGCTCGCTGTCCCCAGTCTAAGAAGTCTCATCACGAGATCTATTCCGACATGATTGAAGCTGAAATCAGTCACTTTTCCAAATACACCCTAGTAACTTACGTATGCTATTTCTAATAGGGTTTTCACAGACTGTCGGACGATTTTTCTGCAAACGTGTAGGTATAACTAATGTCTGTTAGTTCTCTAGGTAGAACTGTGCGATTATTGTCATTAAATACGTACAGTCGTACACCTAATGAAATTCATGAGGGTTGATGTCAAACGTCTGGTTGCGATGAGACCAACGCAAGCTGAATTCACAACACGGCCACCAGTAAAGTTTTGGCGATACGCAATCGGAATTCCATTAACAGAAACAAATGAAATTCGCATGGTTACTGTGCAGTAAAACTAGGTGTTAGCTCTATAACGCAAATTTGAAGCGTGCCTAGAATTTCTGGAGCTTGGAAAGTAGGTAATTGCAGAAACATACAGTAGGTACAAAGTAAAAGCGCTACTACTAATACTACTGCTATGCTACTTTTTTTGCTAAGTTACTTGAATAGTATTCCTACATCAAAATTAAACGTCTAAAGATACTTCAAATGTACATACAGAATAAAAATAAATGTATAAAACCACATTTCAACAATAAAAGCTTCAAGGCTTCCTTAAGCTCAAAGATCATAACTTATCTTAAGAAATCCGATCACGATTATAAAATAGCATAGCTGCAGTAAAACGAGCGTACAATCAGATTGTACATCTTCAGCCGCACCTGACGACATCTCGATTTCATGGTTAGCCCTTTCCAGGAATCAGAGAGGTGCAAACGTCCTTATTCAATCGATCCACCATCAATGCGAGAGATAGATCAAACTTTAGATATTAGATGCACCGCAAATGTACCTATTCCGACCACCACAAAACTCAGGTACAAAAAAAAATCAAAACTCTTGTATCAAAGAATTAAGGCTTCATTTTCATTGGGTTTTTGTAATCCGCTAAGCAATTAAGTTTGGTTTTCTATAGGGTGGTTCAACCTGGACATTTTGACACTTCGGGCGAAACCCCAGCGGGGTGTCGCTCTATACATCTTCTAAGAACCTCGCGGAGGTAGGAATTGAGATCACTATTTTGGACGATTCAATTATAATTGTGGTTCCATTAAAAAAAAACTTTTTTTGCATGATCAGCTAAGCAAATTCAATGAGACACAGATGCTACAGTAAAGCAAGAGTAGGCATATCACCAAGTACCTACCTAGCTCTACAAATTTTCTTATTTTTAGAATGAAGGGATAAAGTAATGGAAAGATAAATAATAAATAAATAAAATAAATAAATATCTGGGACATTATTGCACACATGGTCATCTGACCCCAAACTAAGCAAAGCTTGTAATATGGCTGCCAGAGACTGATATACATACATATATATTTTTAAATACATATTTAAATAAAATAAATAAATAAATAAATATCTGGGACATTATTGCACACACGGTCATCTGACCCCAAACTAAGCAAAGCTTGTAATATGGCTGTCAGAGACTGATATACGTACATATATATTTTTAAATACATACTTAAATAGATATTCACACCCAGACATAGAACAAACACAAATGTTCATCACACAAATGTTTGTCCTAGATGGGAATCGAACCCACGCCCCCAAGCACAGAAGTTAGGTTCACTACCAACTGAGCCACCGGGCCTGTCGAATAATAGATAATAACACCCAGACATAGAACAAACACAAATGTCCATCACACATAATTATGTTTGTCCTAGGTGGGATTCGAACCCAGATATATATATTGTATAGGTACTCGTATATATATCTTACCATACAGCAAAAGCAGTCTCCAATTCAAGTCAATATCGTAAAAGATGTGAAAATTCTAGCTCAGCAAATCCATAACAGAGCATTGTTGCGTCAAGCAACAAGCAAATCCGACCCTAGATGGATTGGAGACGAGGTACAATATAAAGATAAAGTTCGTCATCAAGAAGTAAAGAAGAGTCAGTAAAGAATGCAGAATTACGATCGACGCAAAAAGAGAAATTCAGAATCAAGCTAATTTTCTATGCGACATTGCATTGCCCTGTTAGCCTTGCTGAGCATTCACCCTGCAACCTAAAACCTCCGTTCAGTACTTCGTTATTCCAGTCAGCTAGGGCAACTGATTAAAAAATTAGAAGCAGGTCCTGACTGCTGTCAACAACATGCGCGTTGCGCGACATTGACTTATTTATGGTGACAGCATAGCGACCTGGCCAGAATTTGGCTAGTGAGTTGTCATGTAACCAACAGTAAGGGCATACAATAATTTGATACAACTCTATTGAAAAGGTCATGGTGACAAGAAGGTGGAGGGAAAATTATCGATGCATTGAAATCCTAAACGATGATCTGACAACGCCTTGTAGTTATGATCTGTGACGCCAACCATAAAGCAGGTTGGGGACATATTATACAGCATGTAGCATGGTTGTGATGCTCAGGGCCTCTTTCATCATCTCAAAGTAAAGTCACAAGTAAGCTGCTTGGCGATTAAAGTGTCAATTATCTGAATTATTCGTTTCATAATGTCCAAGTAGCGCTAACGGTCACTTAAATTAGCATGTAACTTACTTGTTACTTCATCTGCCGACTAGTGGGTTTAACAGGCAAGTATCATAAACTTGTGTCGTGTGTTGTTTACTTAGTAATATGCCAAGAATTTGAGAACTTTTTCATCACGAAAAGTTCCGAGAATGCATGTTTTTTAAGTTACCTTTTCGCTTGATTTCGACCTAAAATGGGGCAAACCGAGTAAGCAGTAAGCACATGACCTAATAAAAATAAATGCTAATTCACAAAAAAAAAAACACAAAGAAAATACAATCATACGCTTCAGCGACTCGGCGCTTGTTTCTTCGCACGTCACGTCAAACATCAAAAAATCTTTCACGTTTGAAATTTGTGACAACTAAATTAGAATGAATGAACGTTGAACATTTTCATAGATGCATTTGGCTAATCACAAAGTAGTTACGCGGAGCTTTGTTTTCATTTGTGAAACTGACAAAACTTACTTGGGACTTTTACTCGCCAATTACCACTAATCGGAAAGTAGCTCTTTACTTTGAGATGATGAAAGAGGCCTAAGTCTATTAATGCAACAACTAAAGGAGAAGCACTGAAACTTTGGTTTTGTTTACATTTTATTTGCAATACTCCGTTTTCTTATTAGCAAATAAAATAAGAAAAATTCATAAACTATTGTTTGTTGTCAACCATGCTATGTTGTCATACTGCAGTTTTTATAGCGTTCACACATAAGCATGCAAGACATTTATAACAGGAAAAGTTAACATATAACATAAAATGGCAGCGTACTCAAGCTTTCCATTTAATTATCAGTATTTAGCGTCGTAGAGATTTGCGCGAAGATAAAGTGAAATTGAGCTTTGCCTCGCCAACGCTTAACGTTTAACTGCATTGATAAATTTTAGGGAGGTGCTATAAGCTATTCAGTCACTTTTTAGCTATTTTGAACTTATCACGTTGACATCTTTGCCGAATATTAAACTTGCTGAAGTTGTCTTTGAATGGCCTTTAAGTTGAAAGTTCACGGTAGTTAATTTGCGTGGATTTCGTTGTACCATTATAATAAAGTCTACATTAAAACAAATTTATTAAGACCAAAAGTGAAAATATAAACATGGATAACTTTAAAGTAAAGTAGTAAAATTAAGTTTCGTTTAGAATTTGGAAGCAAATATACTTACTTAATTTAATTATACTTAATGACTACAATAGACGGTAATTAAACTCAATGACGATAATATTATCTTTGATTAAACTCTTTACTATGTAATTCGTGTATCAACCGCTAAATCGTGTTAGAGGCTTTCAGACGACCTAAAAACTGTGATACTGCAGGGCTAACCGGCCTACAGATACCTTATAACTAGTGTAACCGGCGACCGGAATAAACAGCTTTCCCAGCATCTCCACCATTCCACTGCTATAGTGTAAGTACAAAAGTTTAATGTAGGTGCACTCGACGACTCGAGTGACGCTTGTCACCACACAGTTTATTGCAGTCGTAAAGCAAGAAACGCGCTGTAAGATGAATTTAGATACTGACCATCGGCAATTCTGCAACTTAAACCGTGTAATGGACGTATCGAATATGCACACTGAATATGAATGCGTTTTCTACCTTTGCTTGGGTGACAACACTTGTCTTCCTATTTACGTACGCAAGTACCTACCTAAAGTAAGCAGGTACTTCATATAAGTACTTTTTAGTCCTTGCTTATCAATTTATCCAAAATATTATGAAACATTTAATGCATAATGAAAGTGCTGATTGCCCAGGGCACTCACGTGCCTTCATCTTTTTATTGAGCCAAACTGAACAACTTATACAGCCAAACTTCGATTTATGATCACTTGTTAATTCTCGCGGAAGTAAAATTATCGTCATAACATTCTGAAATGTTTTAAACTTAGTTTTGCGCATGCGATTTTTTTATGGATTTCCTTGAATGCATTACAAGCGATGTGTATTATATATTCTGCGCAAACGATTGCTTAAGCTTATCAGTTATAAGTCTTTTAAAAATAGCCCCTGAACTTACTCAATATTATTTAATTTTTTGAAGGTTATGTTCATTTTCATGACTAAAACAAAAGATGTTTAGATTATATATTACTTAATATTGAAAACAGAATATTGACTTTCTACAGTTTGACTAAATAATTATATAATCTTACTCATGTTTAGATTAAAAAACTTAAGTAAATAAAATAGAAGCTTAAAGTTCAGTAAGTAAACTTTTAGGTTGAGCTTTATTAGTTGTACAAATTACCAACGTTTTAATTTTACGAGATTGCATTAATTATAGCGGTTATCATAATACACGCGTCTCATATTTTTTTATTAATGAATAGGCTTGCGTTTGATTTGTAATGTAGTAAAATCTGTTAAAAACTTTTTTCGTTTCAGTCTAGCTTGTTTTTTCTTTCCTGCTGAGAGGATTTTGGCGTCGCACATTTTGTGGAGCTTTGCCAGTTCAAGCTTTCGTAAACGAGTCACAGTCGAAGTCAAGCAAATTAGGTCATGCACGATCAGGTCAAGGTCCCAGTAAAGTGATGAAAGGGGTGGAAGCAATTCGAGTAAGCACGTTTTATCCCGCTGTCGAGTACGTTAAAAAGATTTCGGTTTTTTAAGTTTTTAGTTTTTATACATTAGGTATTTACAATTTGTATTTCCGAGTGTTACTTTGTAAATTGCAAACACTTTGAAATACATATTGTTTAGAAAAATATCACAATGAGGCGCCATTTTTTTTTCTTTGCTGCATAAAACTCTCTTTGATTGCACCCTTATTTATTTTACACCCTTGCATATTACTTATTTACTCTTAGAATATTAGCGTCGGCACGTCTTGTGCATTTGCCAGTGTCAAGTATTGAAATGTTTTCAAGTTAATAAAATCATCAAACAAGTCAGAGTCAAGCAAACTAAAGTCACGATCGAGTCCATGTCCTGTCCTAGTAAAGAGGTGAAGACTTTACTAGAGGCTTCTAAGGAGTTTTGGAAACAACATGAAAATACTTGTTTCACCTCGTTATATCATTTGCCCACATTCGTCCTCGTTCACGAGCACTTAAATAATAATTCACCATTTACACATTAATATTTGAAAATACACAAGTTTAGGAAAATAATATAATGAGGCTACATTATACAGGTATTTTTCACGTTAGCGTCAAAACTCTTCTTGCTTGTATGACATTGATTCTGTTGTTTTATTTTTTGCGCTGAGCAAAATGAGTTTTGATTTCGTCATTGGCTGAGCAGAATGTTGATCTTAAGCCGGTCTCCTGCGCAAAAATTCTAACAAAACAAATTAACAAAACATGTTTAGCTAACATCTGGCTTACTGTGGAGTCCGCTCGTGATTTGGATTGTGATCACGATCGCGCGTCATCCCGTACGAACTGACATCCATAATAAGCCAGATGTTAGCTAAACTTGTTTTGTTAGAATTTGGGCGCACGAGACTCGTTTTTAAAGACTTTAAAAAAAGTAAAAACTTATATATATATATATATTATTTTCAGCCATGTTTTGTCAAAAAAATATTAGTAATAAAAAAGTGTACCTAAATGTTATTTTTTTTATCATATTCCAATAGTTGGTAAATAATGTTGGTAATGTTATTTACCAAAACTTATAAAAATAAATTTTAATTTAGAAAAATTACGGTAATGGCATTAACCTTTTACTTATTCGTACATAATATATCGATGTACTTATTTTTGATACTGAACATTACTTTAATACACTCTACACTCTTCGACTGCAATCAAGTCGGAACCGAGTAAAGTTTACCAAATTATTTGTTGTTTATGGTTAATAGCTGCGTCGTGGGTGGCCCGCAACGGGCAGACAAACTAATTGGGTAAATTGCCGACTTAGATCCGACATAAATAGAATTATACAAATTGTATTTACGTATTTCGAAACACGTAATAAGTTACGTAATAAGGCTACGGAATATCTGATTCGAATCGTATCTTTGCAGTCATAGTTGCAGTACAGTGACCTTAGTACGAGCACTTGCGAAAAAGTTATCGTTACGTAAACGATAGCAAAATGTATAAAAAATTTAACAACGCTTCTATCGGACGTGAAAGGAACCTGATTTTTTCATACATTTGCTATCGTTTACGTAACGATAACTTTATTGCAAGTTCTCGTACTAACCCCACTGATTGTCCATGGTTGAACCCTCGAGGTTTTTTGTTATTTACGTTTCGCGCATAATGCTGCCGTCGAGCTTTCTTGCTAAGTATAAAGCGGGTATACATTCTTGCAATCTTAGGATATTCATTCATTGAGAGGGTAATTCATCAAAGTCATGATAACTGCGCAATGAAAATAGATATCGACCCATTATATTGGCATATTTTATTTTTAACCCTCGACTGAGACAGAAGGATGTTATAAGTAACGTATCTATCTGTGTGTCTGTCTGTGGCATCGTAGCACAAACGGCTTAACCGATTTTAATTTAGTTTCTTTTTTGTATGAAAGGTGACTTGATCTATTTAGCCGTTCGATATTTTAAATATACAAGTTATAGTACTTGTAGGTACTAGCTGAATCTTCGGTGTTACCCGCGATTTTCTAATTTTCCGCATTTCTAGGGGAGAATAACAATGCTACATTATTATTAGGGTATATTTATTACCAGAATGTTTAAAAAAAGTCCACCCGTGCGAAACCGGGACGGGCGGCTAGTATTTTATATAAAAAGCAAATGTGCGAGTGAAATAGCTGCGCACCATATTCTGGGCTTAACAAGCTGTGCCTTGCAGTTCATAGTAGTTCCAGATGCGAATGCGTTCTTCCAGTTTTCCCGCATTTCCGTGTACCTGATGGACACTACTTCCTTGTCGAATTTCATCAACTTCGTTCAGCCGTTTTGTCATATAAAGGTAACGGAGTTCAGAGAGAGTTGCATTCTTATTTGATATCATTAATATGAGTATGACGTGATTTACGCATCTTGCGTATGGCGAATATAACTTGCGCAGGTAGAGAAAGACATAGGTACCATTACATACCTACATATTTTATGTGCGGTAAGGGTCACCTTATGAATCATCGTCACTCTCATTTCACATTATTTTTACTATAATATATAATACTTACCTTCTTTCGCTACAGGCCACTTACGAAATCCGAAATAAGAACTATCTCGAAAATGACAAAAAAACTTACGTGATCGAGTTCTTATTTCGAATTAAAATAACCCTGTAAATAAATAAATGGCCTGTAATAAATAAAGTGGCCTGTAGCGAAAGAAGGTATAGATAGATAGAAATTCTTTATTGTGTACACCAGAAATAAAAATTACAAACAGATGGAAAACACTTACGAGCTAGTGCCACAAATGGCGGCCTTATCGCTAAAAGCGATCTCTTCCAGGCAACCATTGTAAGTATATTAGAAAATGAAGGGGAAATAATAGTGATGAATGAAGGGGATGATGATGATGATAAGTGAATCTTACAATACTCACATTTGGTCTCACACTCACGCCCTTAATCTAAGTTGTTTGGGTTACTTGCGTTGCGTGCAAAAGGCATTGGAATTGGTATCAGCTTGTTGGTTACATTAAACAGAACCGGTTTGTGGCAAAAAGTATATCATTTCTTTTGTTAGCAATATGTACGTTTGTTTGACATTTATTTATTAAAAAACACTTATAACACCATTACAGATATACTAAAGCAATGCTATAACAAGTATAATAAACTTTTAACTATAATAATTAAATATAAAAAACATATTTTACAAAAAAAAAAAGCGTCGCTGAGAGAATACTTTTCACAAACTTTGTGAGCCGTTTCTATGAACTCTGCCAGGCCACAAGTAAAAATATCTGTACCTTCTGAAACTAGATTTCGCAACGACACACATATACACATAAATACAGCAGTCCTCTATCATTTTGATTGCTCTAAGAACTCTATGGTTTTGCCCCGGTATCAGATGGTAGCAACCTCCTTGGGTGGTCCCGTGATGTCTCTATACTCAACTAGATCGCGGACAAGCATCTAAATATCCTTATAATTCTCTACATCTGCCACTTTGCCCGGTAGGGTCGCAGTCAGGTTAGCTAGTTTGTATACTTTCTCTTGTTTACAAGTTTTTGATGTAGGAAAGGCTAAAAATATGTATGAAATATATGTCTCTCCTGTCACAATTATTGACGCCTAAACTAGACAAAATCTGTTTTTTAACACGCTTTTATTAGCTTGGTATGTATCTATGTAACGGAATCTTTTGAACGTGATTTTCACCCCTTTAAAACGATGGATTGATTTGAAATTTTGCAAACTTGTCAGGGACCGATGACAATGCAATAATTTGTATAGTTTGTCCCATTATCCTTAACAGGATCTTCAGGATTAGCGATCTAAAAGGGTGTTTTTTTAGTTTTTTTAAACTGCGCGTTTTTTTTATCGGACGACCAACAGCTTGGTTACATATTTCTTATAAATATAGATATACTTAAATAGATATACAAAGTCAATTACAGGTCATCATTTTTCAAAACGGATATTAATATAAAGGAACAAAAACGAAGAGTGAAAACTGAGAATACAATACGACATAATTGAACAACAGTTATATCAACCAGTGTGAGGTCCAGTGATAACCGTAGCAAAAGAGTAAGAAAGAGGGTAGATCGTTTTGTCTGCACCTAACTTAGAACTTTTTTACCAACCACCCACATTTTTCAGTCTTCCCGTGAACATGGTGCATGTAACTGCGCCGAAATATTGGGAGCTCCTTCCACAACCTTACCACGGTAAATAATCATATAACTGTGGTTATATCAAACCATAATATTATATTACCTGCGTTCCGTGGTTTCACCCGCGTAGACTTTCCGTCAGGAACCGCACATTTTTATCGGGATAAGCAAGTATCCTATATTCGTCTCTGTCCCTCCCATTAATACATATATAAATTATGTACTAATTAAGTTTAATTACATGACTGTTTAGTGTTTTCTGGCAAGCATTGTAAAACTAATTTCCCTCCAATTTACTCAACCAGCATGTGTTATTTATATTGCTCTAAACATATTGAAGCATTGAGACAAATCAAACTCTAAATAAGTGATGGATATATTTATTTATGTTACCCTGGTATCCCGTCAAACCACTTTCATACATGGCCACCCCGCACGACGCATCCATAATGCAAGCTCCAGCGATATTTTCCATTTAATGATACAGAAACTATTTTTTGTTATAAGCTTAATTAATATTTAATGCATGTTTATAGTCCCTTAACGTGTATTTACTGATAGTTTAATTATTTTAATCAATGCCCTTACTCTTCAAAGTCTATGCGAACGCATGGAGCACAATATGGTTATAAATTATTTATAAACGTATCTGAAGTAGGTGCAGTAAGTTTTTGTATTTCTTGGTATTTATCCGTGTTTATACTTAGTTTACCTACTGATGGTAATTAAAAGCTCCTCGTTAATTGCTTGACTTAATTGGATAATAATGAAGAAAACGTTATGGGGTTAACTGATACGTTGCTGCAGGTGTAAAATCTTAACGAATAAATAGCTAAGTACTCGTATCTATCTATACATATAATAAAAAAGTAGAGATAAAAAAATGTGTTATTGCGAGATATCAATAAAATAATCACACAGGGTGTCTTAAAATAAGCAGTTGAACACGTTAAGACAGTTTTTAGAATTTTTGTCTGTTTGGTTGTTTGTCCACGCACATCTCCTAAAACACTGGACGGATTTAAATGCGGTTTTCACGAATATGCTTACCTATGACCAGATTGAAGTATAGGCTATGTTATTTTGCGCAAGGCGCGGATTAAGGGTGAAGTCGCGGCCAACAGCACTAGTCAGAAATAAAATATTTACCTAATTATAACTCTATGTAGGGCTGGCCATTCAGAACATTAAGTGTTGTGACCTTAGTCTAGAGCAGGGTGTCAGAAAATATTTTCTAAAGTGCTATTCACAACATCTTGTGTGTGTTAGGAGTCCAGACTCAAAATAACGAAACATATGCTGAATTAATAAGAATCTTTTGTTTATTTAGATGTACATGGCAAGTGCCTTTATTAAATAAACAAAATACTAGCTAATACTAACACTAAATAAACAGTTAGACTGTCCATAGACCGTTGAAGATCTAAAGACAATCCAAATGCTCAAACCCACTATCAGTTGGCAGCGTACCCAGCATGCTGGCGGCATTACCACGTTGAATGGCAGTGCTTATACGTTGAGCCAGATACACGCCAGCATTTTGGTCACGCGTCGCGTTGTACATTATGTTTGGTTCTTACTAGGTAACTATAACACTGATATATTCTATAATACCTGGTAATAAGGTTAAGCAAATTCTCTTCTTAATTTTGATGATTTGGAGACTGATTAAACTTCTCTTGTTCTTAATGATGTAATCGCAAGTCACACATAAATTTATGCTGCAATTACTAAAATGAAGAGCGCGCGCAATTTTAAATATGGGTAGTTTCATCGCCTATCATGTAAAAATCTTGAGGTCTGGATTCTGGGCCGCGGGCCGTATGTTTGTCATGGCTGCTATAGAGTGACAATTTATATAAAGGAGTTGGAATTGACTGGAAACAAAAAGCCGATGCCTATGTCTAGCAGTGGACTAAGATTAACTAAGATGCTGATTATGAAGATATTGACGTCGATTCTGTTGTGCCATTCTCTAAAATAAACTAAATTTGACAGCTCTAAAGTTGATGTCATCCTTTTCTGACGCATTGAAATGAAAAGAGATGCCGATAACTTTAGCCCTGCCAGATTAGTTTAGAGAATGCTACCTACAACTGAATTAATTGACGCTGATATCTATTTAAATAAATGGGTTTTTTTAATTTTTAAGCATGGACTAAATTGTTTTATATCTTAATAAACTTGTTATCAACGATATTTCTTAGCATAAATGAATAAAATATTTTGCATAGGAATCACTAAATTTGTTACGGATAAAAAAATATTTACTAATAAGGTTATTCTTAATAAATTATACATAAGCAATTATGCCTTATATTATTTACTTAATGACGCATAAATATTCGCGGGATTTCGATCGATAAGTGCAAAATACTATACTAAAATATTCGATACATGAATTAAAAGTTAGTAAGTGGAAGATTTAATAAGTATTTGTTACAACGAAATAATAAACTCAGGGGCCTTATAGCTACCTTTTACCGCGGGCTCGAAGCAGCGCTGAAACAGTGCAGTGCGGAAAATCACGCGTACGTAAACCTTAAGGCTCAATTTGGGCAGCGTTTAGTCCATACAAACTTATTCTCCTGTTTCCTCCCTGGATAATACCGCTAGAGCCATATTTTTTTTTTTATAAAATTTTTCTCCTTTATGGCCAGGCTTGTGTCATTTATTTTTTCTCGTAAGTTAAGTACTATAAGAAATATGAGCCTTTAAAAATCCCAAAAAATATCAAATTTTTACCTCCGTGTTCAGGCGTCTCTCAAACAAAATTTATGAGTTTGTAAAACAAAAATAAATGACAGAAGCCGAGAGCAAACCTTTTTAAACAATTAATTGAAAAAAATAATGAAATCGGCCTATTTTTGAATGAGGAAACAGAAGAATCCGAGATGATAATTTTGTCTACTTTTCGTAGGTATAAATCGATCCGAGCTGCAGTTGTCCTTATTGCGCTCTACGGGCAGAGGCTCGAGGTCAGGGGAGGGTCGGTCTAATACGTATACAGTTAGAGAAGAGACATGTAGTCGATAATTGTATCGACACATTAGTGCTGTCCATCGATATCGATATGTAACGGTTCTCGTCTTTAGTTAGTGTTTTGTGCGTGAAGTGAATTTAGCACATTACTGCAATGGTCGGCAAGTTAGGATTTGGACAAAATTGTTGACGCACAACATGATTTATTTTTACTATGGAAACTGACGTGGTTTTCGCACATAACACATTTAAGTACGAAAAGAAAGAATTTAAAAAAATATTGTAACTTGTGTATCAGGAATATCAGGATCCTAACAAGTGGAAAAATTTATAAATAAATAATTCTCTTAATATTAGTTAATTTTGTTGAACTATTTTTTCAAAATTTGATTCAAATACATTAGGTTATTACGTTGCTAAGTGATTAGATTATAGCTTATCATCATCAGCCAGAAGACGTCCACCGCTGAACATGGGCCTCCCCCTTTAACCTCTATACTGATAGTGATCGACATCCTGTCATCTGCATCCACTGGATGCCCGCGACTCTCACAATGTCGTCGGTCCATCTAGTGGGAGGCCTACCTACGCTGCGTCTTCCGGTTCGTGGTCTCCACTCAAGGACCTTTCTTCCCCATCGGTTATCGGTACTTCGAGCGATGTGGCCTGCCCAATTGCCACTTCAACTTGCAAATTTGAATATCTATGTCGATGACCTGGCTCTTTGGCGGATATTCACGTTTCGGATTTTATCGCGCAAAGAAACTCCGAGCATAGCTCTCTCCATTGCCCATTGTGTGACTCTGAGTATTTCCAAAAGGCCAACAGTTAAGGACCACGTCTCAGTACCATATGTTATCACTGGCAAAACACACTGGTCAAAGACCCTTGTCTTTAAGCACTGTAGTATCTTGGACGAGATGTCACGCAATTTCCCAAACGCTGCCCATCCGAGTTGGATTCTTCGGGCGACCTCTTTGCCCAAGTTGGACCAAGAATGATGGTACTGATCGTTTTTGGTTGGACTGACCTAAATGAACAATCTGTCCAAGAGAGGTGTAATGGTCAACAACTTCAAGAGTATCGTTCCCAACGATTACCGGCACGGGTACAACATGGACATTGGACATGATTTTTGTCTTGTCTATGTTTATTTTAAGACCCACCTGTTGAGAAAGGCTACTGAGATCGCTGAGCATCGCATTGAGGTCCTCCAGCGACTCTGCCATGATGACTATATCATCGGCAAAACGAAAATGAGTGATTTATTCACCATTGATGTTGATGCCGAATCCGTTCCAGTCCAAGAGCTTGAAAACGTCCTTCACTGCGTTCGTGAACAGTTTCGGAGAAATAACATCTCTCTGTCTCACGGCTTTCTGCAATAGGATTGGTTCCGTGCTCTCGTCCTGTAATCGGATCGACATGTTGGCGTTTCTATACAAACACTTCAGCACTTCGATATACTTATAGTCGATATGACAACGCTGGAGGGACTGCAATACTGCCCAGGTCTCGATTGAATCCAAGGCTTTTTCATAGTCTACAAACGCTAGACATAATGGCCGATTATACTCCGCAGTCTTCTGTATAATCTGGTGGAGCGTGTGTATGTGGTCTGTGGTGCTCCTGCCTTTACAGAAACCGGCTTGTTCGGGAGGCTGGAAGTAATCAAACCTGCTTTCGAGACGGTTCGTAATGACTCTGGAGAACAACTTGTACACATGGCTCAGGAGTGAGATGGGTTTATAATTATTCAATAAGGTGTTATCACCTTTTTTGAAGGAGAGCACTACCACCCTACTAGTCCATGCTTCATGCGTAGTACCTTCGAGTATGACGGAATTAAATAACTTCTGGAGGACTAAAAGTACCGGTTTTCCATCCGCTCTCAGTAGTTCTGTCGTTATTCTGTCATCACCCGGCGATCTTGTTGTTCTTAAGCTTTTCAGAGCCATTCTTATCTCGTACAAGCTGATGTCTAGGATGTCCTCAGTGTAGTGTTGGGTCAGTTTAGCTCTCTTGTCCAGAGCTGTACCGATAATTAGGCTGTCGCGTCAATGTGTACAACTGTCCGTAAAACCTCTCGAGTTCTCTCAGAATCTTCGGCTTTGATGAAATGATACTACCATCCTCGATCTTCAGCTTCATCACTTGGCTCTTCCCAATAGACGAATTCTTTGCGAACACTGTCCAGGCCTGGTTCCACTCGATTGCGTCCCTAATACATCTTTTATTATAGGAACGCAGATCGTGTCGCACCGATTTTGAGATTCGTCTGTTAAGTTGGCCATATTGCGACATATCAGCTGATGTTTGCAGTCTCATCTCAGTCAGGTCTTTCATTAGCTTAATGGTTTCATCTGAGAGCTTCTGAGGTCTTTTCCGGCGTGGGGTCTTAAAGAACTTGGACCACACTGCTTGGACAGTTTCCACCAGCCCATTGTTTAGTACGAACAGTTCCGCTTTCGGCTCTGAAAGCGATTATGCAATTCGAGTTGGAAGTCTTTGGAGTTTTGGATTTGAGTATGACCAGAATGGAGCGTGGACTTCACCAGACGCGACCTCTCAAGCTTGTTGATATGCAATGTGCCTCTGACAAAACGGTGATCGCTACCGGTTTTCACCTTGCTAATCACGGAGACATTGAATATTCGCTTCTTGGTCGTCATGATGAAGTTGATCTCATTTTTGGTCGAACCATCGGGGCTCATCCACGTCTACTTCCTGCATGGTCACTTCTGAAAGAAGGAGTTCATCAAATAGAGTTCCTCCTTCTCCATGAAGTCAACCAGCCACTGGCCCCTCGAATTCCGCTGTCCATACCCATATGACCCGACTCTTAACTCATCAACATTCCGCGTTCCATCTTTGCGTTGAAGTCACCCATAACAACGGTGAAGTATGTTACGGAGGTATCTATGGTCTCGGATATCTCCTCAAGTCCTCATACAACACCTCTACTTTAGATTATTAGATTATAGTTAAAGTTATCACAGGAATTGTACATGGTAATCCTTTCCGTAACTATCATCACATTATAGACCAGCACCCTCACAGGAAGTTTTCAAGCGTCGTGTGAAACTGTACTATTTCTTGGAGTAGCTACTGTATCGTTATTATCTCGCTTTAAGTTTATAAGTATGTATGAATTTAATATTTTTATTTATGTATGTATATTATTTTAACTAAAAACTTGGTTATTTGAATTTTTCACATAAATTTTGAGGTTATGTGAAAAAATTATTGGGACCAAAGTTGTAGATATTTTTATTACCTACAACTTTGCCATTAAACTTTTCAAAAACTATATTGCAAAACTATAAATCCATAGGATTTATAGTTTTGCTGGAAATCGAGTTGAACCATTTTTTACCCTTAAACCCACCAACTTCCCGAACTCAGATCGCCCGTAATTTATTTTTCCTTTCATTTTTATCATAATAATGGGTTTCATACTACTGTGATTTTTTTTGGTTTCAAAAATTATCGACCCTGGTCTATTTGGCGTAGTCGGTTGGTAAAATATGAGCAGATCGCAAAATAACAAAAATCACTCGACATTCGGCAAACGCCGATATCAACTAGCCGAGTAGACTGCGAGGCGAAATGAATTTGTAGGCAACTAGGCATTCAGTGCGGGAGCACGGGCGGGCACGCACACACGCACAGTCTGTTCGTCACGCACACGTATATAGCTCGCTCGTCAGGGCGCAGCGAGACAGCAATAGAGTTGCTAAATACCTATTCATCAAATTTCTTGGCCATGGTATATCGGCTTAACACGCCGAGATACGGTTTGCGTTCGCGCAAGTTTTCGCATCACCTAAACAGAATCGCTTAAAACAGGTATACTTAAGGCCCAACTACTTTGTAATTTTAGTCAAAGTCAAAATTGTCTAACTAGTTAATACTTACCGATAAATAAATATGGAAGAAGTTAGCCAGTACGAGGACCTCTATCACCTGTCTGCAGCTGGTCTGCCTTTTCCTTTGCACTCTGTTTTTGTTGAGAATTCCTTGGTCCGAATGAAACACCACGTGTGGGTAGGAATCTGATTTATTAAAATAACTAGACATAGTATGTGATATCGGCGACCAAACGTTTGCGCGTTTTAAGCTTGGTCAACGCCGTCTAGTTAATTTCTTACGAACTAATTATAAACGAAACCGACAGTTTAAATAAACAATTATGTATTACACGTATGTATTCCATGTACCTATATACATATAACTACCCCTTAAGGTTGTTCTGTACCGGTGAGGCGTTAGATCAACATACTCAGAGGCTCGGTTTTAATTTTTAAATGCTTGTTTAACTTCGCTCGAAAATATCATGCGAAATGAGCGATTATCTATTGATTCAAATTCGAATGGTTCAAACCACTCGTTGCGTTAGCAATATATGTATTATATTATATATTATGATCATTTCGCACAATA
The DNA here is from genome assembly GCA_949125355.1 of Agriopis leucophaearia. Classification (NCBI taxonomy): domain Eukaryota; kingdom Metazoa; phylum Arthropoda; class Insecta; order Lepidoptera; family Geometridae; genus Agriopis; species Agriopis leucophaearia. The sequence continues at coordinate 14,615,068 of OX421262.1, forward strand.
TTTTCCTGCGGAATATCATACGAGCGATTCAAAAATCGAGGCCCAGTCCCAAAACAGATAGATAATTAATTACTAACTTAAATTCATCATTTAAATATCTGCCCGGCCGGGAATCGAATCGAAAGGGGGTCTCCGGCCCAGAAGGCAAACATCAATACCGGTTGCATCGTAGTTGTTTTTTTTTTTTTTTTATTAAGTTTTTCTTCTACACCTTCCTATTTCATCTATGTAAGTAAATCAGTGTTAAACCACGAGCACAGATGGGATAATAGTTGTTATTAAGAGTTTCATATGAGCCTGCGAAAGCTTCCACTCTCTAGTAACAAAACCTCTTAATAAATAAAAACATAAATAGGCATATGGAGCAATAAATTTGTTTATTGTACAATAAAATAATGTAGCGAACGCGTGCTGGGTGGTCCGGTACAAAAAGCCGACAAGATGGCGGACGACCCGCTGTAGTGATGCGATGCAACTCGCGTTCTATAGTGTTTGAAATAAAGGTACGAAATGCAATGCGTACAAGTTTACATGTTAATAAAACTTATTATAGTTAAGTACACACACGTAGGTAATGCTGTCTATTGTACCGTATGTCTTCGAGATGACACAGTCTTTATTGCTAAATATAATTAGATAAAAATTAAACCAGCCAAGTGCGAGTCGAGCTCAAGCACTGAAGGTTCCGTATCGCTACAAAATACAATAATTATCAATTAAATAAACCTACTTAAAAATTAGTTATGTGTCATTTGGTGAAAGAATGATAAAGTCGTCCAAGTAACAAAATTACCAGTTATGACTTGGTAATGAACAGAGGTTTGTCACCGACTCGCACTTGGCCATTATGAATTATTTGTTGATAGCCAGTTGAAATTTTCACACTTCCAATCGGTTTTTCACGGTTCCAAAGATACAGCCATTTAAAGGACAGACTGGCAGACAGCGTGGGCTCAGTAATAGGGTCCCGTTTTTACCCTATGGGTACGGAACCCTAAAAAACGCCCGTACAAATAAAAAAAAAACAGTTTTGTTTCCTCGGATGACATAATATTGTCATCAAAGTAACACAATTTCCCAGTTATTTTGATTTAAAAGCCAAACAACTGAACCGATTTTTATGTAATTTCTATGGGACCAACATTAAAATATATATCCAAATATAAATCAATTTAACAAAAGAATATTCCAAATTGGTTCATAAATAAAGAAGTTCTGAGTTAACAAACAAATTTAAAAAAAACTTGTGAAACGTCCTTTTTGTCAAATTTTTGGCAAAAATATTGGATAAGATTGGTGAAGCAAAAACAAGTATGAGTAAGTTCACACCAACTCATTCGCTCATGTGCAGTAGTTCACTACATCATCTTCTACATATCCGATTTAGCTCTACAAACATGGTATTAACTGAAGGAGAAATTTCGATTCGAAGTATTTTTGATGGGCCATTAAATATTTTCCAATGAAAATCCTCTCGAGTGAAACTTGTTTCTCCACAAAGCACAGCTTGCGTGGAACAATCGGTCCATTGTTTAGTTTCAACCACGCATAATTAAGTAATGCGTATTATTTAGTATAATGGCTTAATTCAGAAGTTTCCGGCACAAACTGGATCAATGACACAGCCTGGAGAAAGTTATGACATAGGGGTTTTAATTCTGCCTCATTACGCGTCATTTTCAATAAACATTATGTCAGTGACACGCCTTAGTTTTATGACCGGGTGACCACAGTGGAATATGTATACCATTTATTTACGTGTACCAAAATTTTATAAAAAAATCTCTTTGGTAAAACATGTAACGAATCTTTGAAGAAATATTTATTTTCAAGATCGTAAATACTGAATTAAATACATAATGGCGGAAATGTAAAACATTTGTATTAATTCAAATAAATAAAAAACACATTGACGCCACTAATCTAAAATTCCTAAGATATTAATTTTAAAGCCCATATTTTCTTTACAATCGCAGTAAAATAAAAATATGATAAATCGTCAAGTTCGAGTCGTAAAGTTATAAAGTTTTACGGCCAGTAACAGTTACATTAAGCTATAACTAGTAATCACGACACGTAAAACTTGTATTTTATTGTCGTTTTCCACAATTGTAAAGTGGAATTTAACTTAATTTGTGTAAATGACTTCATTTTACAATGGAAATTACGGAATATTACGGTGACTTCAATTAGGGGGTCTCGTTGATGTCTTTATAAGGGGCTACGTTCGTAGCGCTTGTAGCACACGTAGCGCGCAAAACTTGCTGATATGTTATTGTCTGTGCATCAGGTTTTTTGAAGTGAAAACTTCTTTAGGCGCGTTGAGCGGTTTTTGGGTGAACAAAAATCATGGAACTCGCATTATCGTCACGCTTTCACAGAATACATAATACACAGAACTGTGTATTTTAAAACAGCGCCATCTCTTGTAGGTTAGGTGAATTACTACTTAAGTTTTGACTTCTGACGTGCAGTCCTATGCCTAATGTGTTTGTTTTTTTGGGATTTTGGTGCATTATTACTAAGTTACTGTACACATAATTAGTAGTTACAATTATACGTCCTGGAATTTATACTTATATATCGAACTAGCGTTAGTAAATGAGTAGTATAATTAGTAATTATAAAAAAATATGGACCAGAATATGGAGTGCCGCTACCTCACTCGCGCATTTGATGTTTTTTTAAATACAAAATAACTGTCTTCTTTTGAAATTGAATAAATGAATAGGTTATAACTGTTTATCCCACTTTTAACCGACTTCATAAAACGAGGAGGTTCTATTTTTTTTGTATGTTTGTGACGTGATTATTCCGCCAATTATGAACTTTGATTTTGTTGTTTGGTAGGTCATACTTCAGAGGTGGTCCCGTATAAATTTGATCGAATGTGATTCAGCGCTTTTTGAAAAAAATCAACAATATCAAATAATATATACACAGATAAGGTTTTTTTTTTTTTTTTTTACTTCGAAGTCGTTTTTTTTTTCTAATAATTAACTTTATTAGTGGCCATGACATAACAAAAAATATTTTAAAAAAAGTTTAAAATATTTTGAAATAACTTAACGCACGCAAAATTACTGAAGCACATTTTTTTTTCGTTTTGTTGCATTTCGCACTCGGTTATCTGGTCCATACCTGTTCATACTACTGTGCTTACGTAATTGATTCTCATCCTAAAACATAGGTCTATATAATCTTTTTTTATGGTTAACACACTAGGCGTCTGACCAAAGCTCACCTAATGTTAGCGGTGTGCTAAAAGATGGTAAACACGTCTAGCCATGAAATGGGAATTAGCTCTCAAATGAGGCTACCAGAACACACCGTTAGGTGCTGGGTGACAAATTTATAACTTGAGAGTGGTAGCAAGTCAGCCAACATCTAGAAAGCGCTCTACCACCATGCCATGGCTGTCTCACAATTTTCCCCATGGCGCGGTGAGTCACTGACTCCATACAAAATAGAGATGAAAGAAACAGGTATTTGTCCACCAGAACATTTAACTTGATTGCAGTGTGGCTACAAAATTCTTAAAACAAAATCCACATATAACCCAAAGCGGCGACAGCCCAAAAAGAGTAGGTAAAAAATAGGCGGAAACGCGTTCCTTGCTAATCGATGGCTGGCTAATGTCTCTATAGGGCTCTTATAATGGCTCCGTAGCGGAGATTGATGGCGTCCTGATTGGACACGCCCAGCCCTGTCCGATCCTTCGGTTCTCGGTAGCGAGCGGCGACATTAAAGGATACCACGCTCTACAGAGCATAGATTATGCTGACAGAGTAATTGACCTCTATGTTAGTGTGTAATCGTATTAAATTTACATGAAAGATAATCAAAGCATGATTAGAAAATGTTTGCCTTATGTATTTTTTTTTTAAAGAGTCATCGTCTTCGTCTGCCTGAAGTCGTCAACTGCTGAACATAGGCCTATCCCTTAGAACTCCACACTGAACGACAGCCATCTGCATCCACAGGATGCCCGCGACTCTCACGATGTCGTTGATCCATCTAGTGCTAGTGGGAGACCTATCTACGCAGCGTCTACCGGTTCGTGGTCTCCACTCAAGAACCTGTCTTCCTAATCGGTTATCGGTTCTTCGAGCGATGTGGCCAGCCCATTTCCACTTTAATTTGCAAATCTGAGCAGCTATGTCTGGTTCTTTATCGAATATCCATGTTCCGGATTTTATCACGCATAGAAACTTGCTGGCTCTTGAGTTTTTCCAAAAGGTCAACAGTTAAGGACCACGTCTCAGTACCATGTCATCACTGGCAACATCACACACTGGCTAAAGAACTTTGTCTTTAGAAAAGAGTACCACTTTCAATTACCTACTTACCACGCTTTTATTATCTTCACTTGTAACTAAGGAATGTAAACAGATCTGGGTGGAAGTCGAATTTACTCGAAAGTAGAATTAACTCTACTTCTGATATTGCCGAATCGATATGAAATTTAGCAAGTAAGCCGGATTACAGTACAATAATTTGTTACGATCAAACTGAATCAGATTAGTTCGATGGACCCAGAAAATGAATAGTGGAACTCATTAATTGCCTACTTCTAATAAACCCTCATTTGTTTTGTTTTCACAAGTCCGATACAAGAACATAGAGCTGGGAGGTGGATAGAAAAATTCTTCAATAGTTACCAGTAAACCCTATTTTATTAATATCTTCATTTCAGTTTAGTTATAATGTTCTTTAGAGACTAACATACTTACAATAAATTAAAGAGAGTTAAGAATCTACTAACTCAATATACATAATCGTAATTTAACCTACCTACAATGTAGAGCAATATAATTTTACCTAGATCGCGTCGGTGAGACTGCGATGAGACGGCGACGTCTATTAGAGCAGAGTCAGCAATAAGCCAACAAACTATATAGTAGGTGCCGTGGTGCCCCAGACATAGGGTTACCATCCGTTCGGATTTGTGCGGACATGTCCGGACTTTTAGACCTTTGTCCGTCCTTTGTCTGGCTTTGTGGTTTTTCCGGGTTTTCAGCTCGAGCGATGTACTCGTAATATGAGTAAATCTCGCCTAAACACAAAATAAAAATCTTCTTAAAATAACCAACATACTAAAATTTCCTGACTTTTATTGAAATGTCTACAAACACAAATATGTTATGTTCTTTTGCATAATTAACACCGTTTACACCATCAAGGAAGGAATCAAATATGGTAAAATTGACTTAACATTTAAAGTTCACAAAGCAAGCTCATTTCGAATTTAAAAGTATAAAAGAAGCGCACGTAAAAATAACATCGTGATAATTATTTCGGGTCAAATTAAAGTTTATCAAAGCAATAAAATCTAAATCAGCGTGTTTTTGCTTCTTGATAATGGTTATGCTTACGTTAATTATTAGTTATCGATAGGTCAAATTGTTATTACGTAAGTAAATTTGCCAATGAAGACAATATTTGTAGTGGTAGGACTCTTTTGCAGGGGTCCGATTGGGGAAGTACCACACCTTTACCAGTTATTCAACCGCCAAGCAGTACTGTGTTCCGCATTGAATGGCAATGTTTCCAGCGAAATTACAGGGCACACAGAGATTTGACATCTTATATCTCGGGGTGACGAGCGCAGTGCAGGGTTTTGAACTGTTAAAGTTTAAAATTCTGTGTGGCGTTGTGCTGTTATGGGCAAGCATGAAAAGCCATTAGGCGAGCGACTTCGGTCGTCTCGTCACCCAGAATCTTAAAAAAAAAAAAACACCAGTATTGTTACAGTTCATAAGTTTGTCCATAGTTTGTCTATGCCCAAGATCAAGACCATATGCACGACGCTTTGGTTTTGTGCGAAATACCTAAAACATGAGTAAATAATTCACACATTTGCGCTCACATTTCTTCTTGCTTACATTTATTTTGCATCAGTTCGTTAACAAGGTACCTATTTTTTGTAAAGATCTAACCACATTGTCACTATTACATAGTGAAATATATAATCACAAAGATAACATAAAAAAACAACGTAACTTTACGTATTACGGTTTATCTCCTCCACACCACAACAAACTATTATGTTATTACTATTTTATTGGTTCATTTTAATGTCTCCATTAGTATTACATTGATATTTTCCCCTAATTTGTTATTTTGAGTGAGTAAGAGCTCTCAGGTGGTCACGAAGGCAATTTTTAACGGAAACCATCTTTATAACGAACATAGGGGAGGGGTTAACGAGTTAGCGTTCTAAGAAGGTTCTTTGGGTACATAAGCCGATATACAATCAAGTGAATTGACAGTCTAACAAATGTCGTCTTTTAACCGCTTGACCGTCTGAGAGCCGGCCGCTCGAGGTGGTCAATACAGGGATATGCATAAACCCTGTACTTAGCCGAAAGGAGGTCATTGTACTAATCATTATGAACAACTTTTACTATGGGGACCAACTATGAAATCGCGGGTAAAAAATCTGCTGTTCAGCCATACATTATGTCGAGTGTCAGTGACCGTTTTCTATGGAACAGCTGATTTTTTTGCGCGGTTTTTGGGTTGGTCCCATAGTAAAAGTTGTTCATAATGATGAGTGCCCCGGTGGCTCAGTTGGTAGTGAACCTACTTTCTTGGGGTTCTACGTTCTTCCTTGCTTCCTTGGGGGCGTGGGTTTGATTCCCATCTAGGACAAACATTTGTGTGATGAACATTTTGTGTTTGTTCTATGTGTGGGTGTTAATATCTATTTAAGTATGTATTTAAAATTATATATGTATGTATATCAGTCTCTGGCAGCCATATTACAAGCTTTGCTTAGTTTGGGGTCAGATTACCATGTGTGCAATAATGTCCCAAATATTTATTTATGAGTACAATGACCTCCTTTCGGCTTAGTATAGTGATTATGTGTTACCCTGTATACGATTGATACACACCACTTGAGCAATTTGTTATAAGGAAAACGAACGTAAATTTATGGGAACACCTTGAATACTTTTAAAGGTAGAAAGCAAACGAAAAGAAAAACTATCGGCCATACCTACATAATACGCTGTCGTAGGTATAATAATCGAAAGTCTGTTTTGTCCGACTTCAAAGAATTGATTCTGATATCGATATATGAACGTGTTTAGATTGTATTGGTATCGTAATAAAATTATCCACTCAATTAGATAAACATCAGATATTTCAGACTGTATAAGTGGATGAATAAATGTGCGATCTGCTTGCTTGACTTAGCGGCTATAATGCCAAATCAGCGTTTGAAATTGGAATGGATGCGGTGACTGCGAATTTCGGCAGCAACTGCGCACGCGCTGCTCCCCCAATCAGGCGCTCTCAACCATGGCCTGCTTTATATTTGCCGTAACAATGGATTTTAAGCAAAACTATTCGATTTTTATAATGTTAGTTTAACATAGAGTTTATGACTAACATTAAAAAGATAAATTATGCAGTTGAAACATTCCGCGCGGTGATTTATATGTGCGAAACATTATTAAGACTTATTGAAGTCCTACTTTGTAGTAAGATCGATTGCAACCGCACTTTCTCTTTTTGACCCCTTGATCGAAACTAATATTACTTGTCTACCTGATGTTTAGGTACATACTTACCACTAATAATAGTATTACGGGTTGTTTTTTGCGAATGAACTAGATTATGATTGAGTATTCCAATCACAGCTACATTTGAATAGTAGCTACATTGTAATATGTAAGGTGATGTGTTGTAGATATGTACCTACAGGTATGCAGTAGCCTTGCTCGATATACGTGATTGTATCGGCGACTGGCAGATGTCAATCAAAGTCGAATATGGTCGGCATCAGGTCGCGGCCGCCGCATGCGGTAGCGGGTCTCCCGCGAAGGAGCACGGGCCGCGGGCCGCGGGCCGCGACTTCGGCGCCGCTTCATCGTGGGTGGGCTCTGCGTGTGGCCGCGCGCTGGGTGGCCCACTACCGCTCGCACGCATGCACACACTCGCACGCCGCACCAACACAAGCGAGTGACGCGCAAATAAACACAATAATCAGCTAGCGATACTTTACTCCGTCACCGGATAGAGCAATCGCTCGGGGAGATTACTGCAGGAATCGCGGCGAGTGACACGCGCCTGCGCCGCGAGTCATGCTCGCGCCTCGCCCGCGCTGCCTGCGCCTGTCTTGTCCCAGAGTCCGAGCACGAGCAGCAGTCCCGCATCAGGCCGTGGGCGGACGCAAACTACCCACTTCACAATACTTTGGCCCGATCCATTGACGCTAATTTTGTAATCCGCTTACAATTGCACATAAACGTACAATTTAGAGGAATATAACCCTCTTAACTCTGCATTTAAATCAACCCAGCATCAATTCAAATAGGTACTTTGTTAGTTTAGTTTAGATAGTTTAGAGGAAAATATAATGGGATTACGTAGGCAGAATGTTGTTCTCAAGAACCTCGTCAATGATTCTAAATAGCTATAGATTCAGCTTTTGAAAGTTATCGTAATAATCTAGTTATACCTACCAAAGCAAATGATTCTTACTGTTGGCGCTTGCTCACTTATCTACTATAGTTAGAAGTTATTATTAACCTAACGTATAAATATTTCAAGATTTCGTATTGTAATAACCAATTTGAATGGAACGATACTTGTAGTGTATGTATTTAATTGGTGCAAAAAGTCAGCACACAGGAGTACTCTACAGTCGCCCAATACTCGTAGCTTTGATTTATAACTTAATCTTGTGTTAACCATTGTAGTGGTAGGACTCTTTTGCAGGGGTCCGCCTGGGGAAGTACCACACCTTTGCCAGTTATTCAACCGCCAAGCAGTAGTGTGTAAGCACTACTGTGTTCCGGATTGAAGGGCAATGTTTCCAGCGAAATTACAGGGCACACAGATATTTGACATCTTATATCTCGGGGTGACGAGCGCAGTGCATTGCCATCCAGAGTTTTAAACTATTGAAGTTCATAATTCTGAGTGGCGTTGAGCTGTTATGGGCAAGCGTGAAGAGCCATCAGGCGAGCGACTTCGCTCGTCTCGTCACCCAGTATCATAAAAAAAAATTACAGGCATAATTTAAATTTATTTCTACAACTCGCCATAATTTAAATAGAGTTATGTATAAAGTAGTATTCGCATGTTACCTATTATCATTTTTAGGGTTCCGTACCTCAAAAGGAAAAAAGAAACCCCTATAGGACCATTTCGTTATCCGTCATACTGGGACATTAATAATAAATATCTGGGACATTATTGCACACATGGTCATCTGACCCCAAACTAAGCAAAGCTTGTAATATGGCTGACAGAGACTGATATACATACATGTATATTTTTAAATACATACTTAAATAGATACTGTCTGTCAAGACCCTTTTTATCAGGAACGTGTGGAGGTATCAAGTTGAAAGTAATATCAAATATTCAGGTCTGCAATCCCTTGGAGCTGTCAAAAAATCAAACTTCTAACGCTAACGCAATCAAAATATACGGCCGCAAATTTTCTCACTAACACTAAAACTCTGTAGGTTTTGAATTACCTTGCGCGCAAAACCTTCTCGTTGACCTAGAATCATCAAATTTGGCAAGAACCAATGTCTTATAGCACAATTAAAGTGAACAATCTGAAAACCGTAAAGAAGGTTCAACACAAAAAAATATATTTTTGCTATGATTAATTAATTAGCAGTTGGTTAACAGATCACGAAGTATGTAGATGTATGGAGACAATAGCTTTCCAACGGCAAAGTTAAGTTCATCCCTCAATCCAGTGTACAGGAAATTCGGAACCTTCAGTTCGCAACCCCGATACGTACTTGGCCGGTTTTTGTAGATGAGCTCATTTGTGCGTCGCAATAATCGGTCAACGAAAATGGATCTGGAACAAAAAATACTTAGATAAATTTCATAACTAACCACAGATTATTTTTAGAATAACTTAAAATTGTTTACATAGAAAATATTTTTTTAAATAAACCTGTCCACAGATAACCTATAACCCAAAGAGATAAAATCTGCTCAAAATGCTAAACGGTACTGTGAATGACAATTTAGTTAAGATCTTTATGGGCAGCGCTTTGAAGACAAAACCAGTTGGCTAATTAGGTAGAGACGTAAACATTGAATTCAACGTATGGTAAACAGTAAAGTTAAAGCATTTCCGCTGTTGATTGCTCAAAATTACAGTTTGTAAAAGAATTGGAATCTCATTTCTAGAATTGTTATTATTTATCCATATTTTTTTTTGGAATGGATGCTAAGTAAAAATGATCAGCAAGATAGCGAGAAGACTGGAGAACGGAGGATGGCTTATCTGTTGCAGGGACGAGTAATTCACAGCTGAAGATGATTTAAGGGTATAAGTTACTTAAGTATTCTAATATTTTTCGGTGGTAGCGCGACTGCCTCTTGTACTGGAGGTCCTGGGTTCGATCCCGGCCGGATAGATGCTCAAAAGATCTTTTTGTACAAGCTTTTATGCCTTTTTTGCTAAGACGAATAAAAAAAAAGCTATTAAATAAAATAAAAAAATTATAATTTTATTTAACTATTACACATAGTCCATTAACCATTACCATAGTCAGCTGAAATTAATGATAAATCGCTTACACGAGCAAAACTTTTAGATGACACGTTTCCTGTGTTCATTTCCTGTATCAGGTATTCTAATGATAGATCGCGTTCCCTTTCGTCGTAGAGTTACCGGAATACATTAATTTACTTATGATAAATGCACACAATTAACATTATTAACTGAGACGGTGTCCTTAACTGTTGGCCTTTTGGAAACTCAGACACACAACGGGATGGAGAGAGCTATGCTCGGAGTTTCTTTGCGCGATAAAATCCGGAACGTAGATATTCGCCAAAGAACCAGAGTCACCGACATAGCTATTCAAATTTGCAAGTTGAAGTGGCAATGGGCAGGCCACATCACTCGAAGAACCGATGACCGATGGGGAAGACCACTTGAGTGGAGACCGCGAACCGAGACACAGCGTAGGTATGCCTCCCACTAGATGGACCGACGACATTGTGAGAGTCGCGGGCATCCAGTGGATGCAGATGGCAGGATGTCGTTCAGTGCGGAGGGTAAAGGGGGTGACCTATGTTCAGCAGTGGACGTCTCTAGCTGATGATGAAGATTAGTGAGACAAACAGCCTACCTAATGGTATACGTATGTATAATTGTATATGCACGTCTGCACGACAGGTCTGCACGTTTGTATTACAGAAAATGTCATTGCGTCGATATTGACATTGCTGCTGTATCTCAAATCTCAAACGCAAGAACCTCAAAGTATATACCTAAATCTAAGTGCAAAACTGCAAATGTTACGCCACTCACTGAGTCATTTAGCTAAATGGAAACTAACCTAATAATAAAGCCAAGCTGTCTTTTTCATTGCAGTCTAATATAAGTACAAGAAAAAAATCGACACAATCGATTTTTCAAAGTTAAACAACTATACCTATAAGGCAGTCGTTAAATAATTAAAGAGCACTCTGTTTAGAGCATGACTATTAATTAACCATCATTACATGGACGCAAGTATCAAGATCAAATAGGACGCGCCCTCTTTGATCTTGATGCTCATGGCTAGTCACCTCGCGAAGACTTTTTCGGGAGAGTGAGGTCATTACCATGTAACCAACTCAGCCGAGTGGGGGAGCTAGCATTGCATTTTCTGAACAAAACTGATAGGCATTCGAAGAAATTATTATGTTCTCTAAATTGCCCAATTCTACAAATAGGTTTGTCGCAATCTACGTGCGTCAGTGTGCTTGAAATCCAAACGTTTATGTCACCATTGTTTGCAACGAGCCCTTTTATAGCCCAGTAGCTTCCCAGGTCGGCGAACAAAGGGAATACCGCTATTTGAGGTTTAACTTCGTGCTGAATTAATGCGGACTTTAGTTGGGAATTAGGGATGTTTCGAGTGTTGTAGATAGTTACGACTTCGAAAACATGCATCGAACCTTCGACCAAAATAAAAGAATGGACGGGCCCTAACCATTGAACTTGATCAGTAAAAACGAGTCAAAACCGTCGGACATATACTTCAACACCTAATTATAAAAATGTACAGTATATATGTTACAAAAAATAGATATCGGTTTTATTTGTGTATTTACACTTCGGTAAAGCATACGAATTCATAATTTTGTCAGATGTTTCGTTATCGCGTAACAATAGACTCGTGTTTCACTTCCTACGGCTAGAGACCGGCTGAAACGAAATGAGAGCTGGCGCTCATTTTGTAATCTTCAAAAATGCTCTTCTACTGGGCCCGTCCATTCATTTTATTTTGGTCGAAGCATCGAATGTATTTGCATCTGAAACTAATATAGATTTTTGTATGTGTACAGCGATGGTGTGGACTATCTGCCGAAGTCTGTGTTCTGTGAAAAGTACAACATAGGATAAAAACAAGCCCCTCAGATTAGACAAACAAGGGAGATAAGGTATGGTGGCGTCATGGTGTGGCAGGTGCAAACGCATCAGGCCTAAATCAGACTTGATACTTTTAGTCGAACTCCCCCTGCAGACGACCGACCTTGCCACCCTTTTTTGCATGTGGACTATTAGTTAGTTCATTTGTGTTGCTGCACGGAGACATTTGAACACGAACGATAATTTCACTAAGGTTTCTAAGACTAAGGTATATTTCCCTCGTTTATCTGATCTGAGACAAAAGCAACAATCTGAGACAATTAACCTTATCCTGACATAAGTAAATATGTATATTAAGATCAGGTAAAAAAATGATAATAGGATTCAAGTTAAGAATTATAATAAGATGGAAAACCTATAAGTTCATACTCTTACGACATTATTTTACAGTTTTTTATGTTTGTAAGTACCTTTTTCGATACTCTCACTGAATTATAATGTGGATTCTGTTTCTTTTCCCCGGGTTGTACTAAATCAAGTGTTCCATTAACGTACCTTTCGTGGCTTACCCCTTATTGGATCTTTCGTCAAGCTTCATTAAAGGCTATAAGCAGCCTAACGTACGCACACTCGTGCAGCGAAAGAAATACAAATATACATTTAGAGCGTATATACACTGGAGACACATGCATAGTGCCAGAGACATTGATGTACGAGAGCGCAAACTTATGAATCGATCATCCGGGAGCGGGACACGCTGACATTTGACGGTATTGATCGAGATGGCACCGTGGGGAGGCGACAAAAAAATTAAGTAGGAATTTTTACAGCAAGTAACATACCCGCTTGGGAATATTTGCGTATTTTCTTTCTTTCTTTTTCTTCTCATAACATAAAGGTAAGTTCGTGTAAACTGTGTGGCTTTTGATGTCAGTTCTTAAGCCACCTGAAGGCCTCTACATGGCTTAGCTGTTGTTGTTATAAAACACACAATGGTAGCAGTCAGTTGTAATACCGCTCGCGGTCACCCATCGAATCACTGACCAAGTTGTCCGTTGCTTAACATCGGTGATCGGTAAACCTCGATAAGTTGTTTTTTAGCATTAGTTTTTAGGCTTGATGAAGGTTTTTTTGGTTGACGACATAAGTACATACAGACCTAACGATTGTTTCCAAAAAAACAAACTAATGAAACCTACAGTAAAGTACCTATGTACCCAAAAACAAACAACTGAAACCTACAGTAAAGTACCTATGTACCCAAAAACCAACATCTGAACCCTACCGTAAAGTATCTATGTACCGAAAAATAAACAACTGAAACGTATAGTTAAGTATATATGTACCCAAAAACAAACAACTGAAACCTACTGTTAAGTACCTATGTATAAAAACAAACAACTGAAACCTACAGTTAAGTACCTATGTATCCAAAAACAAACAATTGAAACCTACAGTTAAGTACATATGTACCCAAAAACAAACAATTGAAACCTACAGTTAAGTACATATGTACCCAAAAACAAACAATTGAAACCTACAGTTAAGATACATATGTACCCAAAAACAAACAACTGAAACCTACAGTTATATACCTATGTACCCAAAAACAAACAACTGAACCCTACAGTAAAGTACCTATGTACGAAAAAACAAACAACTGAAACCTACAGTTAAGTACCTATGTACCCAAATACAAACAACTTAACCCTCCAGTAAAGTACTTATGTACCCAAAAACAAGCAACTGAAACCTATAGTACCTATGTACCACTTGTACATTGGTAGTTTACTGTAGGGTCTAGTACTTTTATTGGTTTGTTTTTGGGGAACAATGGTTAGGTCTCCATGTACTTATGTACCTACATTGTATAAATCTTTCATTTTAAATGTGCACGCCCCTCCACCGTATTTTATAGTATTTTAATCAACTTCAAATGTATGTTCACCGATATCGCCACCAATTGTTGACCGTAAAAAAAAATCGGTAAGGTATACTTCCAATTTGGTCCCATTATCACCAAGTCAGGATCTGATGATGGGATCCCAGGGAAATCGAGAGCAACCCTCAAATTTTATAGGCACATTACGTTTTTCATATATTTTTGAAGTCTGTTTTTAATGTGATCCACTTGTGTATGCGTAGTGTGGTGGAGGCGTGCACATTTGGAATGAAAGATCCCCACCAGTGAGTTTGTCTGAGTAGGTTGAGTGTCCAAGTGTCATAGTACTAGCTGCCTTTAGTTCTCATAGATCTATTAGCATTCTTGACACGGTTGCGTTCAGTTTTAAAAGACTAAGTAAATGCCGCCATGACGCACATCAAACCAAAGGTGAAATAAATTGACAATAAGCTATTAGCATGTCAAAAAAATCACTCAAAACAAACCATACCCCACTAATGGCAGACCACCACGATCACTAATCTAATAACAGACTCAAAAACAGGCGCACATAAAAACAATTAAGCCTGACCGCGTTGCCATAAAGAAGAGTAACATGACCAGACCCAAGCAATTAAGGGATCTAATAGCAGGAAGAACGAAGAATAAGGCACTACGTGATCGACCGCAACTATTAGTCTGCGGTCTCGTCATAGATGCTAGAAATATTTATTTGTTTACAGTAGCTTTCTAATGTTTATTGCTGGGGTACGACCAGTGCATAATACGATAAACTTCTACGACGATTGCTTAATATTATTATATGAAATGATGATTGAAATAAAACTTAAAGCACACCTAAATATGGTCCCTTTTACTTATTATGAGTATACATTATGAGTTGGAAGCATAAGCCCAAGGCAAAGCACAGGAGCATACAATTATTTTTATGGAGTGAATCCAACCGAAGCGAGTGCTGATTCACACCTAATGGGATATAGACTTTAATACACAACAAAAGGATAAGGGTTAAAACGAATAGTTAAGTTACCCATAGCAAGAAAATTTTATTATTATTATTTATTATCAAGCTACAAAATTTCCTCCACGCACAATCAAATAAAAATGATAAAACATGAAAATGTTTAAGGTGTGAATCGTTTGAAATTTTAAAATAAATCAGTAGCCATTTTAGCTCATGACAATCATATGGCCAGAGGTCGACCGCTCAATTCTTTCAAACGCAATAAAAAGGTTGTAAGGAGCTGTGTGAAGTGAAGGTAGATAACATGTGTACGAGTTGAATAGGCCGCACAGAACCATGATAATCCAATTTATTCAATGTATGAATGGTTGCAAATTGTCCATGCATTAATGTTACGTTTCAAAGGTTCACAATGGCGGTTGCGTTGCATCAGAGCTGTAATTCCGGTCGACGTGGGTGGTCGGCTGTCAGGCCGTCACCGCGCAGCAATCAATTTGTACGCCCTTCGGCTGCGCGAGCGCACCCCCCACCACCCCCCATCCTGGCGGATAGATGTGCCTTTCGACACGCACCCTGACTACTCATGTATCTATTAAAAGACTCGTGAGAGTTAGAAATAAATTATAAACGTATCTGGGAGGTGCCGTCGATTCGGATTTCAGTCAGCGCGTCTTCAATAATGTTTTTTTTAGATTTTGTCTTTTTAATCAAACTTAGGTACGCACAACTCTACAATCACGCCAAATTTTACGAGCTCAGACAAGCCAACCATTTTAATTCTAGTCATCAATTACTTGAACTAACCAAAATATGTTTAGAAATTAGGTCATCTGAAAATCTCTAATAAAATACCGGGTCTCTATCAGAATTCCCACATGGCAACATTTATATAT
Organism: Agriopis leucophaearia; assembly: GCA_949125355.1. NCBI lineage: Eukaryota > Metazoa > Arthropoda > Insecta > Lepidoptera > Geometridae > Agriopis > Agriopis leucophaearia. The sequence continues at coordinate 14,631,180 of OX421262.1, forward strand.
GTACTTCACAATAGGTATGTCAACAATAAGATAAATTTAACGCTCTGTGTAGAGATAGTACCTCAATACATAGAGCATTTATTGTCTGGCTGTCAGGCTAGACTATTCACGTAGATTACAAAGCAAATATTTATAACACAAATAAACAGCAAAATGGAAATATGAAATGATCTAAGAGCTTACAATGTTACCACGATAGACCACCCACATCGCCAGTCTACGGATAAGTTATGGCGAAGTTTTGCAAACAATGCCGGCTGGTATAGGATGGCTCAATTAGTGGAATCGGAGATAACACCAGATACAATGGGTTGTAAATAGCACTGCCCTGATAGAGCCACATACAGCCTTCAAAGGCAGATTTATGAAGACCACGATAATATAGAATCTGAAATTTAAAACATTTCTATTGTAGTTGTCTATGGTTATAGTAATTTTCGAAACCAAAAAAATAACGAAATAGTTCTTCTTTCTTTTCCTCTTCAGAGGATTTTGGCATCACACGTCTTGTGTATTTGACAGCCCCATTTACGTTTTTAAACATTTTCAAAAAAATAATTTAACAAGTCAAAGTCACGGTCAAGTCCAAGTCATGTCCAATGTCAAGAGAAGATATGATTTTAAGATATTTTTTTAAAGACAGGGGGTCTTACGTCTACCCGTTTAAAACGATTCAGTTTAGGTGATTGCGCACATAGATGGGTTCGCAGCGATCATGCGCAAGCGAGTCGCGTCCCTGATGCGCAGAGTGCGGGGCAGCGACAACAGCTAACTGCAGCTGTTCGCCTGGCGGATGGATCTGGACTGCCCAATAATGCAGGACAAGTGTGCATATTAAGCACTCCGGATTCAAACCAAAGTTTAGGTTAAGATAATTTAATTTCTGTATTATTATTTATTTTATTTTATTTTTCTAATATCATGCATTATTTATTTTAAATTGAATTTTTATGTCATTGTTTTTATTTATTTATTGTTTTACAATTTGAAATTTTAATTTTTTTAACTGATGATTATTTAACTTTTAATCTGAATTTTTTGATTTTAATTATATTTATGTAAGTGTAATTGTTTTCGTCACCTATGGACATTGGTCTGAAATAAATTATTATTCATTCATTCATTGACAAAAGTTGCGCGGCCGCAAATCGTATTTCGGCCGTATCGTATATTTGTATTTCACGTTCGCGTGCACGTTAAGGTTCACGTTTTGCAAACTGCGCGTATTTGAGCCCACGGTTAGAGTTAGGCCACAGTTCTGTTTATATAGACTAGCCCCCGCAAGGTTTTTTCTAGGATTAAATCTATACCATTTCTGTCCACATGACTCAGAATTATTTCTTTGCCTTTTATCATCGATATATAAATGTATTAATTGAATTCCTTTCATCAAGATCAGTTCTGCCCTTGGGAATGCAAAAATTGTTTATCCCATTTTGTGTGGTCATAATAATATTATAATAAAATAATGTTCTAAATACATATTTTGAAACATTAACTTCAGAAAATGACCGAGGATTTTTTTTTCTACCTAAAGAGAGCATCAAATGCGTGAACGAGATAGGGGCGCGCCATATTCTGGACCTTAAAGTAACATGGCGAAGGGATAGAGACAAGTTTATTTTGCATTTACGATATTAGTGTATGTTGTGGTACTACTGCTCTCAATAATGTATTCCTAAACATATACACGAGTCACAAGAAAATAGAAAACGTAATAAATCTTAAACATTGGGCTTAAATCTGGTCTTTATTATAAAATTCCTCCCACGGTAAGTAAACAGTGACCCCACAGAATCGAAGGTAAACAGTATAATCAATCATTAACGCGTAATTGTAGTTCTGTTAATCAAAACGCAGGATGCTCTGACATTTTTTACAATGTCTTTTTGTAGGTTTTTGTAGCGCATTCGGCAGCTGAACAAACTACGCCAGAGCGCGACATCGATAAATTCACTCTTCAATCTATGTTCTTACTTGCGACTGTTTCCATTTATTACAAGCTTTTATTTAACTTTTTTTTTATGATACTGGGTTCCGAGACGAGCGAAGTCGCTCGCCTGATAGCTCTTCACGCTTGCCCATAACAGCACAACGCCACTCAGAATTTTGAAGTTCAACAGTTCTAAACCCTGGATGGCAATGCACTGCGCTCGTCACCCCGAGATATAAGATGTCAAATCTCTGTGTGCCCTGTAATTTTGCTGGAAACATTGCCCTTCAATCCGGAACACAGTAGTGTTTGCACACTACTGCTTGGCGGTTGAATAACTAACAAAGGTGTGATACTTCCCCAGGCGGACGCCTGCAAAAGAGTCCTACTACTACAACAAAAACTTTCCCCGTTATTATGTACGTTCGGGGTATGTGCGAGACTAATCTTGCAACTGAATTTGAGACCAGTTATCCTCAACTGATTGCGTTGAAATTTTGCATAGTTATGTAAGTTCGGTGACAATGCAATGTCATGGTACCATCGAGCTGGTCTGATGATGGAAACAGAAAGTGGCCATAGGAACTCCTAAACGAAACGACGACGTAACCCCGTCCAGTTTGTGTTCGTTCGATTTGTCTTCCCAAGTACTTTGGTCCTAGATGATAAATTCAATATGGCGGACGCCCCAAGATGGCGGACATAATGTTCTCAAATACCATCATGATATGGGTATCTAATTAAAGGGTTTGTTTTTAAAAAGATTTTTTCAAACTAATAAAATTTATATTAGAAGTAGTAAACGTTTTTCCGAACTTACCGCTTTGAAGTTTCGTGAGTGGTGCCCTATTATAGCTTTAAGCATAGGTAAGGTACCTTACCTAACCAGTTTCATACAAACTTTCATCTGTGTTACATTTTATTACTGATTGAACTGCACTTGGAAGAACAGTGCTTAAAAATTGTCAAAAAGTCGTGGCTAAAAGAATTAACAATGTAAACGTTGGGTTATGCTTATTTGTCGTCTAGGCTAAGTGGCGTGTTCGCGAGATTAAGGCCGAAGTCCTTTCTCTATATATTCTAAGTAGCGTTTGTTTTTCTAGAACATACAAGTAGTTGTACCCAAGAGGTAGGTAGATATTTATTGATACACAAGTTCAGAAAGCAATGGAAACAGTGTCTGCGACCGTCCGTGGTCAGTCACGGCTGAGCATACTTCCTGACGCGACCGCGCCCGGAGGCGATCGGCTGTTTACATTAATCCGTCCCGGTGTTATCCTGGACTGGCCTCGTGGGATATTAGGGGACCAAATGCCTCCCAGGACCAATTTAGAAAAACAAAAAAGAAGTTTCATTGGCGGAGGACAAAATAACTAATATTCGAATTTACTTTCAATCTAATCCCTGGAGCTTTTTTTCGAAAACTTTATTAAAATATTTTTGGGAATTCATTCGAAGTCAGAATGGACATATACTGACTCACTGATATATAGGTACTCAGTTACTGAGTCAGTCATGACTGTGTCGAAAATGTTCAAAGATTGCAATAAAAGTCCATCTTGGCTTCGAAAGAATGTCTTGTGTCGAAAATATAAATATGTATAAAAATCTCACGTGTGCAAGAAATTCTTGTAAACACAAGATCTTTAAACAATCCTTCAGAAGTTGCATTTCGTCATTCAATATTGATCCGCGTATCTCATCTCGGAGTTGTCACTGCCGCTAGCTCCTGCGGGAACCAGAAACGGGAGCCTACTACGGTATCGTTAAATTTTATTGTTTCAATTTTAACAACGAACTTAGTTCTACTGATTGTGAAGATAGCGAAGCGAAGGAAAAGCAACTAGAGCATTATTTTATCAGCCTAGTATATCTTTTCTTTTGTAAGTTCACCTTTTTCCCCTTTATATTGTAGTGTAACTAGCGTTTCACTCACGTGGACATTTTCTCTGGAACCGGAAAAATCTCCGGGAAAAAAGTATCATGTCACATTCCGGCCATCGAATAATGTCTATAAAAACAAATAAAACCGGCCAAGTACGAGTCGGACTCGCGCACGAAGGGTTCCGTACCATTATCTATAAAAACGGCAAAAAAACACGTTTGTTGTATAGAGGCCCTCTTAAATATTTATTTTATTCTGTTTTTTTTTTTAGTTGTTGTTATAGTGGCAACAGAAATACATCACAGTTCATGAGATTCCGCCTGGTGACAGACGGACAGATAGACAGACAGACGGATGGACAGCGGAGTCTTAGTAATACGGTCCCGTTTTACCCTGGTTGGGTACGGAACTCTAAAAATCACGTCGAGCCGTTGCTCTGCTGCATGAAATAAAAACAAACACTTTCGCAAAATTTATAATATGTATTAGTATGATGTAACTAAGTTCCGAGACATTGGAAAGAAAATAACGAAACTTAAGGCCCTCTTTTCCGACTTTTAGGAATTTAGGTCATTCTACTTTAAGTTTGTCTACTTCCATGGTTAAATTAAAATTATAAAAATGATGTCATTTCAAAATTGAATGTTTTATCTAAAAAACGCCAAAGACCGAAACATGATTAAGGACATTTCGCTCGATAGAAAAAATATATGAAAGTAACACTGACTTGCGCTTTTGGAGGGAACCAAAGGTACATTTTACAATACAACTATACAGATGTGGTCGAAGAAAAAACGCGCAGACTTCATTCCAACCTTGATAAGACCTAGATTATAAAAGGAAGTCAGCAGGTTGATCCATTCCTTGGCAGTACGGATTAGAAACGTAGAATCAAAACGTTTGGTACGGATCCAAGGAATAACCACCAATGTTTAGCCGTCTTTTTACTTGACCTGTAGAAGAAAGGGGATGACAGGATTAGGTCGTGTAGCTCCGATGCACACTCATAGTGGCACCTTACGACTGTATTCCAGACTAAGAATTACCTTAGAAACAAGTGGTCATCGTCTAAAATCGAACAGCATTCCGATCTCCCGGGTCAAGAGCTACGAGCTGGTGTTTAGCTGAGCCATCCCAAAGATGACATCAGTAATGCACACACGATCGGACTTGAGCTTGATACAGGTAAACAACTGCCCCGGTGAGAAATACCACCTAACTTTACTCAGGGAGTTCAGCTTTGTGCCAAATAATATAGCATTTGACTTTAGGTAGGTCCGTAAGTGAGGGCAGTTTGTTTGTTTCTCTTCCACGCCGCAACAGAGCAAGAAAACAACGTTATTTTGTGCACATAAATAGTTGGAGAGCTGGAGAGCAACATAGGATTCTTTTTATCACGGTAAAATATAAAGTTCCTTAGGAAATGTCAAGCTGCTGGGCACAGCTAGTATTGAAATAAGAATGCTGAGACTGTGGTGTGGTAGGCCCCTTAGCTGTCCTCTGCCAACAAGGGCAAACTGACGCACTTATGCCAACATGGATATGTACAAAGTTCTACGGTGGCTAACGTCGCAGCCTTGTTTGCGCTGCCAGTTAACAGCCCCTTGTCATGTCGACCAGCACAGTATAAACAACAGATAATCTCTGTCAGACGAATTCGATGTTACAGAGACGTTTTGCATTGTTGTGAGATCTTGTGACCATAGTTTTCATAAGATGACTAACGAAAAATATATCAAAATCAAGGATACTTTAGATATCTTGAATAGATATATTTTTGTTGTGTTATGGTGGAGCATTTTGGCTGGGAGATGTATACCTAATAAAAAACAGACTTTACGGAAAGTTTCCACCCCAAGAGGTGAAATAGCAAATTTATATACGACTACCTTTGAGCCTAATAAATAAAAATAATTTAAATCTATTTACAATCGGCGAAGATGTAATCTAACATACAAAACTGTCTAATTGAGTCTTCAAGAAGGAGTCTTGAATTCATTTGAATATTATGCCAAAGTGCTTAAGAAGACTACGTATGAAATTGAAGATATTTTGATATACCCCTTGATATTTCCTTTATTAATAAATGCGATGTGGCTTAGGAGTAGTTATTCCGTGTTTTGTATCTTTCTCTCTTTAAAATTTTGAACTTGATCACAAAAGACTAATGACGGAGTAACTATTCCGAGCCTACTCTATGTTTATTAGTAAAGGGGATATACACTATAATGTACCTACTATCGTTCTGCATTGTAAATTATATTAGGTAAGTAGCAAGGATGTACATCGATATAAACAAGCTTTGTAACGAATATTATGCGCATGTTTACAACCACAATAACACTGCACTAACGTAAATATAGGTCTCTTGTATTGAAAATAACGCTACAATGTACACTTTAAACGAAATACGCTTATACATCAAAACTGGGGTAAGTATTAATATCGAACGAAGGTCATTTAAACAAAAGCGTATTTATGTTTCATTTGAAGTAAATGGATGTAATGAGACCGCTCTCAGGTTTCTGGCAGCTTTGAGAACCTCGGCCTGAAGGTAGGGCTGCTAGATGTTTGACTTACCGATCACTCTTGGATATAGCAGTGAATGAAATATGAATACTCATGAGAAAACTAAGCTTAAAAGGCCAAGCATGTATCTATTTTTAGGTAAGGCAACCTATAGTACCGACAAAGCAAAAAAACGTAGCATGCAATAATCCGAAAATTGGACAGGACACAGAATCATAAATTTCAGTAATACGCGCAATAGGTATCTACCTTCCTACGGTACTTTTTATTTATCTACAAAAACTCTAATTATGCTCTTATTTGGAAAAACCAAGCAATACAAATAACACAAGAACAAGATTCAAGTGCAAATAAAATTTCTCATAGTGAGAGGGTTTTTTTTTTTAGTAACACAGTTATATGATTATTAACAGGATAATTAACATGATAATGTTGTGGATCGAAGTAGGAAATAAATATAAAGAGGGTAGATCTTTTGATCTGCACCTAACTGAACTATATTGCCAACCACCTGCATTCTTCAGTCTTCTCTTAAATATGGTGCATGTATCTGCGCCGAAATGAGCCTCAAATGTACCTCTATCCACAACCTTATCACGGTAAATATCCCGTTAATAATCATATAACTGTAATGAACGACCGCGATAGTTTAAAACAGTGTTTTTCTAAAACATATTGCATGGTAACCCTAAGGGCATTGTATGAGTAAGCTGTGTACTCAGGACGCGCAGTAGCCCGCTACCTGTGCTACGCTCTACCTGCCCCCGCACTTGAACACAATCCTTATCAACCCGTGAAATACTACCAAATCCCACTATAAATACTCTTAGAAGGATTCTTAAATCAAACAAAACCGATGCGATAAAAAACTCTAAACTTATTTCAAGAAGAAATACTTACATAGTTGAGACGGTTGATACATTCGAGTCTTATCCTACTTTAATTATACTCTGAGTTTTACGTCAAGTTCGACCACAAGTTTGTATCGAAAAGGGCCGAGCCATAAATCTTGTACTGGGACATGTTTTAAAGCGAAAAAAGTAACGCATGTCCGAGATGTATTAGAGGAACTAATTTCATGAGGAATTAATATTTTTTGGTTGTTTTCGTGAACATGGGCACGATGCCACCCACGACGATCGCGAGAGAGTGATAGGTGCAAGGAAATACCATCAGTGTTGGCTCCGCTGTTTCAACGTGTCAGGAACATGACATGTATCACGGCTGGTAGAGTTGCTATAGGTACCGTCTGTTGGCACATTTTTGATATCTCTCCCTTTAACACCACATTAGGTTGATATAGTCGCATTTGTTTGCGTTTAGAATTCAACTTATGATGTATATTATGCTCTGCATGCGACGCATGCAGAGCATAGCTCGAGTTACGAGTACCGCTCTATGTATATTTCGCTAGTTTTTTTTAGGTATTATTAGAAACCCATAAAGGGGCATAAGTACCACTAATTATGTAATTCTGAGTGTGAAGTTATCCCGTAACATTACCATAATTATTCACTTTATTTCTAACATTTTCCATTAAAGTGCAGATACCAGAGGCTTATCGATTATACTGTGACGGTATTGCCCATATCGTACAATTTTATTAACTCCCATATAAATAAATATCGATCCGTTACGACAAAAAGTAAAGGTGCAAATAAGATTTTATTACAACAGAGCTCTTCATCAAAGATTCCAGCGGTTAGGTCGTATATCCGCGCTACATGCGACCGCGACCATTTCCATTGACCAGGCTCCGTGAAATATGAGGGTCGCTTGCTGACTCCGCCAAAATAAAACCGCACTATATAATGTTCAAATTTAAAAAACCTGGCACAAATCCTGTAGGTACCTATTGACGACACGAACCTACCTCGAGCGGGTGACTGTACGCACATACCTCATTTTATTATTCGGTTAAATTAAGTTCTTCGTTACGACCTCATAAGAACGGAGTCTCGATTTATATGCGACTCATTTACGACGACATGATATATTTTATTGGTCTCGATTATGGAGGGCTATGACGTGATTATCAGTTTTTATAATCGTTTCAAATGTCAACGTTTGAATGCGAAAATAAAACCGAGACGTAAAAGGTATCGGAGAGAATAAGAAATTAAAAAGTCGCGTGTCGGCTCAGATTTCATTATTCTTGTATCGTTTAGTACAAACAGATAGACGTCGCTATGTTTAGGAGTGGTTGTGAATCGAGCTGGGTGGTCCGCCGTGGGCCGCGAGCGCTTGACACAATAAGGCCGAGATTTGTACGATATCGCGCGCTCTAGTGAAATTGAAATAGATAGCCGGCTTATTTATCTCGCGTCAAATCAAATCTAGTGCACCGTGCATTGGTGCGTCTAGATGTGTCACCTCCGATGTTTCATCCGCGTCTCTCGCACCGCGCCGACCATACGTCGCCATACTTATTAACTTATATGCCAAAGAAAGTAGGCAATAACCGGAAATACTACATTCAAAGGTAATTTATTAGACCCTAAGCAATGGCATTTCTTTCTTTTTTCAACACACTAACCCGCAACTGGGCCAGCGTGGTGGGTATGGCCCAATCACCTTTTCAAGGGTAGTCCAGCAGTGGGCTAAAAAATAAAAGGCTGATTATGATTAAGCAATGGCGTTTCTTAAGAGCTCTCTCACATTTTTTGATGTAAAAAGCAACTAAAACTGGATTTTTGGAGTCTAATTCTATCAAATGGAAAGATCTAAAGAAAAATAACTTTCTGCAATAAATAGATCTGTTATTTATTATCAATATTTTTTTATTGAAAATAACGGCTTAAATTTTTAGAAAAACTCAATATATCAACTTATTACCTTCAATTTACAATAGTAGTTTTTCGTTATACTCTGGGAGGGAAAGTTTGAGAGTAGATTTCGTTAAATTGCTGACATAAAATTAAAAAAAATATGGTTTCCTTGATTTATATTCGTCTTGACAATAACGGCTTTATTTTTTCATTTTATGCCCGAAAATGCAGATATCTAAAATTGTATGAACCATTTTGTGTTATGGCTCTTAACTTTAAACAATATTCCAGTCCAATCGATCCTTAGCCGACGTCTATAAAAATTCAACCCATAACCATGACCCCTTGTTAGATGTAACCTACTGTTGTTAGAATCTAACTTTGCATTGATTTTCATACTAATGACTTAACTAACTGTGCGTATCAGGTTCATTTCACCCACACTACAACATTATTTATTCCAAAATAAGTAATAAACAGACACCGCCGCTCCCTAAAACAATTAAATTCCAACTCAAACGACGACAATAAAATTAACATTTTGTGGAACGACGTTTTCCAAATCCGCATAAGTTTCCTACTTCCACTAAAGTTTACATTCACGTAAAGTAAGGCCGCATCATCGCTTAACATCAGGCGAGTTGGCTGCCAAGCGCAAGCCTATCTTACAATAAAAAAAAGTTCGTTTGGAATAATGATTTTAAGGTAACCATTTCGATGTTAGCAGAAGCTAATCTCTGGTTCAAACGTTTTCAGACGAAGAGAAACTTAATAACTTTTAACACAACTGTGTTCTCAGAATGAAGAAACCTATCATTACGCGTCTACAAAACTTCCTCATATGCGGAGACTGTTCTCTATAATTACGGGCCCTAGAGTTGGTTTACGAGTTCCTAGGCAAAGTTTTACGGCACTCTACCACAGCCCAGCACCTACCGGTGACCTTCTGGGAATCGGACCTCTTCCAGCACTGTTTGCGGACCACCCAGCAAGCTCATTGTCGTATTGTCAAACGGATCCGTTACGACACTTGACGCCATTATTACAGACCGTCACGTTTACGATACAATTAAGATTTTATCTCTTTAGGATTTCGAGAGGCTTTTGTTGCCTTTTGTTTTAGATCTTCAGTAATTTCTTTAGAAGTTACTAAGCTACAATCATGAGTAAAATATCAGTACCTACCTAGACACTTTCTTCGTAGAGAATGTACTTTTCACACCACCTGCTCGACAATGTCCAATTACATATCATGCAACCTCAACGTAAAGTAAAGCATTATCTCTTAAGGTGAAAAGTTTTACTTTGGCGGGAAATTCAAATATCAAACAGTTTTTTGTTCTTGTAGCTAGGCCGAGTAATTATTGTAAACGATAATGATGTTCACGAAAATTGATTATTATTCTTTACAAAGTCGCGTAAAGTTATTTATCTCCAATGCACATTATTACATACATTTGTCAATAAACAAATGTATGCTGTTTAAAACGGTTTATTGCCAAATGTAAGTAATATGGTGAGTAACTGATTAATAGCTGTACATGATAATGTAAGGAACGACCAACAATTTTCTGGAACAGTATGCCTCTTCACAATAATTTTCCGGCCTAGCTACAAGGACAAAAAAACTGTTTGAAATTTGAATTTCCCGCCAAAGTGAAACGTTTCACCTTAAGGGATATAAAGTTGTATGAAACTCCCTAAGGAATACAGTGATTTGAATTTGGAACTTAAAATTCGAGTGGAAACTCGTGGAAAACTAAATAAAAAAATGCCAATATGGCATTGTAAAGAGGTTTGTTCGAAAATCGAACTGGCCACCATGAGCAGAACTCGAAAAAAAAGGTGCGTTTACAAAGAATGTGAAACAAAAGACGATGTTTGCTGTGATTTTCAGTGAAACTTGGCTTTTTATTGTCTCGCAGAAAGTGTGAAAAGTAGAGTATGCTCCTTTGGAATAAAGCGTGTCTCGTCTTGGGCAGCTTGAACCCCTCGCTTCACTCAGGACTCTATATAACTCCCTATGCCGCCCGCAACGTAAGACACTGCTTTATTCCCTTAGCGCATAATCTACTATTAGAGTCCTGAGATTCAGATACATCGATTTTAATTTTAACATAAGGATAACTCATTTGTGTTTCTGACACATGGCTGTGGTATTCTTATGGTCAGCCAAAACTTTCCACAATTGCAGTAGGTATTAGAACAATGTTGCGAATGTGTGCGGTCGCTTACCGAATTCGCGCGACAATCAACGCGGACGCGCGGTACGTGCCCGGCGTGGTAACGCCGACGTCAGCGCTTTATGACGGCCATCCATCCTTCAAAGTCATGAGGTGAATCCCAGTGCATCGAACAGCAACATTGTTGAAGCGAGTACTTGCGCGTTTTGGAACGAATAGTTGTTTCTGTTTTGGTTTTGGCTGACCCTGATTTATTGTTAACCGAAGACATTCGCTCCCGTCATAGTCTCTGACTTAGTTCGGGAGCCTCTGGGATCAATACTACTTATACACACCACATCATCAGCCAATTAACGTCCACTGTTGGACAAGGCCTCCCTCATGGAGAGGGGTACTAATACTACTTATAACATACCCATAAATTATGCCCGAATAAATGACTTGATTTGACATCAAAAAATGAGGAAGTACTCAAATACTTAGTATTTTTTTTTGTAATTTAGTACTTCGTTATTTATGAAACGATTCAGAAAATTCTGTATTCTATGCTTTCAGATTGGTCCCATAGGAATTTAATCAAAATCGGTTCAGTAGTTTGGCTTTATGAATCAAAATAACTGGAAAATTTGGTTACTTGGATGACATAATACTATACATTCAGTCTTCGACCAAAATAAAATGAATGGACGGGCCCTAACCATTGAACTTGATCAGTAAAAACGAGTCAAAATCGTCGGACATATACTTCAACACCTAATTATAAAAATGTACAGTATATTTGTTACAAAAAATAGATATCGGTTTTATTTGTGTATTTTCACTTCGGTAAAGCATACGAATTCATAATTTTGTCAAATGTTTCGTTATCGCGTAACAATAGACTCGTGTTTCACTTCCTACGGCTAGAGACCGACTGAAACGAAATGAGAGCTGGCGCTCATTTCGTAATCTTCAAAAATGCGCTTCTACTGGGCCCGTCCATTCATTTTATTTTGGTCGAAGCATCCAGTCACTTAAATTGCATATTTTAAATTCTTTGTGTTAACTCGTTTTTTTTTTATTGATAATCATATACAGTAGTCTACATTTTTTAAACTGCTATCGAGAATGCAGCATAAAAATTCTTCTTTTTAGGTTTCCTTAGCAAATCAAGAAAACAAAGAAGGCCAGGGATATCTGTTTTTTAATTTCACACTAGCTGCGCCCCGTGGTTTCAGTCACTATTCTGCAGGAACCGTTTATGTTACCAAAATAAAAAGTAGCCTGTATCAATAAGCATGTGGCCTAATGTTTAATTTATTACAAAAACTGGCTTAGCGATGAATATAACTAAATACATTACACATACTGAAAAAAATAATTGAATTGGCTGATTTATCTCTGAGATATGAGCGTTTAAAATTTTAGGTGAGGATAGAGAGGGGATGCTCAATCCCTTTCTCGCAAAGCGTGTGTTAGCATAGCATTTGTATGCCGCGCCTGAGGCTTGACGTCATAGCTCAGTATAGTGCGCTCTCTGTCTAGCATGAAATTAAAATACTTATAACTTATTTATTTTTGAACTAATTTAAATTTTGTTTTCGTTGATAGGCTCTATTGATGATCAGCTTTTTTAACAGGTAATAAAAAAATATTAGTCATCATGCCTATTCCAGTGTGTAAGCTAATATAATACATTTTTACGTACGCACTTTACAATTTTCTTCATAATTATCTTTCCAAAGACGCTCGTCATAATTAGGTACATCAGATTTCGCAATAAGACAAATCGGTAACCTACCTACATCAACTTACTCAGTGAGCTGATTTGCAAATAATGATACCTAAAGACTTAATGGATGAATGATTACTGCGGGTCCATAGCATGAAAATAAGGACCGGTCATTTAATTCACATTAGGCGCGAGTGATGTGGTTGTCGTTCAATCTTTTCATTTGGTCTGAATCAGACCTGTAAAAAATACTAGCAAAACGATGAAATAATCAAGTGATTATAGTCCAACAATTTTAATACCATCTCAACTTACGAACAACTGTTTCTTAAAAAAATACGCGAACTAATTCGCGATAAAAAAAACGGAGAGTGGGTGGAATTCAATAAACGGCATTGTATCCCCAATTTTCCACCTTTAGAGGTGGAATATTTTCTTTATATTTAAATGAGACTACCCTCGAAATATATTGCCTATTGAGTAAAAGAGAAATCAATATGCAATCGCAAAAAAATCGCATAGCACTCCCACAAAAACAAAATACAGTCGAGTTTAGAGTTTCCTTTCTCGTTTGAAAAATACTGGCAAAATGGTAAGATAACAAACTCTACGAGCCACTACGGTATTTTGTGAACAAAACTAAAAGCCACCTATAAAAAAATACATCAGTTACTTTATTTACACCCCTACAGAGAAGTGGGTCACACTGCAAAGAATATACAGGTAAAGGTACTTACCAGAGGTGGTGAGAAGTCGGTGGTCCGATGACTCACGCCGTGGGCTGTCAAACCAATTCCTCAAACTCAATGTCTGACAAAGACTGATGGCAACTTTCATGTTTGTTAGGACTGCAGCATCATTCACTCACTGGTATTCTATAAAACACCTGAAAATAAAACACGAGAATAAATTCAATAGGCAATACAAAGATGAAGCTTTTTTTATACTGGGTTACGCGGAAAGGGTATACTAAGCCGGAAGGAGTCTATAGTACCCATCATTATGAACAACTTTTACTATGGGACAATTGCTGAAATTTGTTACTATGGACCCCTTTCGGTTTAGTACACCCTTTCCGTGTAGCCCTGTAAAACACATCCCTATTTGGAGCAAACAAAAAAGAATTTTAAGTAAGTAGGTACTTACCAAGTACTTACTTACCTTTTATTAACATTATTTCCATCAGTATTCAGCTAGCTAGGTTTATATAGCTACCAAAATACGTACTGTATTTTATAATAGGTACTAGACTACCGAACAAGTGCCTCTATTATATCTCTAGATTTATAAGCAAACCATACAAGGTACGAGATGCCTATTTTGGACAGTGTTAGAAAGCACATGCCTAGCATAGACACTATCAATAAGTACTAACATGAAAAAGGTGACAATAAACTAACGGCAAAAAGTAGTTGAAAACTTACAAGAATTTCCGGTTGAGAAGTTTTGCTAATGTTCAACTTACGTGTGAACTTACGTACCTTTTTTTTTTTGCGGAATTTCGGAAATTGAAGTAGGGCAAATTTAATAGATCGGGTTTGACATATGTCAGTCTATTACTTTTTAGTCAAAGTAAATCGTAAAATTGCCTTCTGTAGTCATTATTACAATAATTACTTTTATTTTTAACTGAAAAAAGAGCAGTTCTAACTGATAAATTTAAAGAATAATATCGTTATATGGTAACGTATCGAATTTTGATCTCAAAATCAGTCTCAAATGTGATCTATTCAACTTTTCAGATACTTTTAGGTTTTCATGAATTCGTTGGTCACAATCTTGGTCACAATATAATAATATAATGACCCGCAGCGCCATCTTCCCACAAAATATAAATCGTAAAATTGCCTTCTTTTGTAGTTTTTACAATAATTAGGTACTTTTATGTTTTAAACTGAAAAAGGTTAAATAGTGCAGTTCTAACATTGAAAAATAAATAGTATAGTTATAATGTTACGTTGATGAAATTTGATGAAGTGTCAAATGTACGTATTAATCTTTTCGAATTTTCAGATACTTTTAGCAATATATAATGACCAGCAGCGCCTTGTGGGAGACAAGATGAGCTTTTATAGCTGGCAGTATTGCCTTGCTACATTTACTTTTTCGTAGTATAGGTACAGTCTACGATAGCTGTACCTACTATAAGTTTACAATCAAATAATTAGCCCACAATTCAGGTCGCCAACACTAGGCTTGATTATTACTATAAGAGCCCGTGGGTGGTATTAATAACATTGTTAAACGAAGCTGGCTAGGGTACCGCGCGGTAGACTGTGCATTATCCTGCGCCTGCGCAAAGCTACCGCACGCAGGCTCGCGAACCTCATTCATCAGCGCTGATTGATTGCAACTGTCAAACCAGTAATGGCGGTGAGTGCCCGACTTGGTACTTAGAGTAACCACGTATACAGAAATAACAGAGACTTATTATTTAGCAGTTTTATATGATATTTATATCTATCTATAAAATAGAGATTATTTAAGTCGTTAGCTATTAATTATGCATAAAAATATCTAGATACTAACCTTATATAATCATTTCTAGTTAAGTAGCTAATAGACGTCTGGATTTGATTGACGGACAGCTGTCCAACCAACGGGATAGAAAGAGCGAGAAAAACATATTTGACTCTCTTTCTCTCCTGTTGGTCAGACGGCAGTTGAGGTCAACCAAATCCACACGCCTTGTTAGCACTTTAAGATGTCCGCAGGCTATAGGTATCTACATACGAAGTAATACTAACCCTAGTGCGAAACCAAAGATGAATAGGTACTGTGGACAAAAAATTCGTACAGCTATCGCCACCCTTAGTTTTTTTTAATTCAATACTTTGACGATAGAATTTCTTGCTAAAGCGAACAGATCCCCATTTTCACGTAAGACTTGGCAGCACTAACCCAGACGAATGCGCCTAAGCCGTTATTAATGCGTGTTATTGATGAGCCCAACTCAAGTTCACGGTTGCTTATTAAACTTGTAATTTATTAAACATTGTACGTGTTTAGAGCTAGGTAAATGAGCTAGTTAGAAGCCTCGTTAGTGGAGTGATTTGGTACATTCGATGACAAAAGTACTCTCTATTTTTCTTTGACCGGGATAAAATAGTAAGTTGGTAGGTATTGAATTGATTCTCACACTCAATCGTTTGAACAATTGGATTCAGTTTTAGTGTTCCGTACCCAAATAGTGTCAACGGACCCCTATTTCTAAGGCTACGCCATTTGTCCCACGTTTAAAGAGCTTAACTTTGAAACCTTAAAAGATAGCGTTTTTTTTTAATAATTATGTGTAATTACGGCGGATTTGTCAACAAATAATAAAACATACGAAAACAGATAACAAAAAATCTCATACAAAATACTTTTTTTTTTTGGCTCTATCGTAAAGACGGCGATGAACACACACGTCACAAACTTGGTGTAATTATAATGCTGACTCTACAGTAAAACAAAAAATTATAAACACCGTCGTGTCTAGCAGCTATTTAAGTAAGTTCACTCTGTAAAATCTTGGACGTGTAAAATACATTATTATGAATCAAATCAAATGCACAACACTACAGCGAATTTTTCTTAAATCGATCACGTAGGTAATCTACTTAATAAATCAATAATGTATGCCATTCAGCAGTTTCGAATGTCGTTAAGTTGCCTTACTGGCACCTAATTTTCACACAACATTGATCAGTCAAACTTTGAAACACCCTTCTTTAGTTTTACTGCTTAGATATTCGTTTCACGCAATCAAGGATATGCCTACGGAATACTTAAAAATTGCGAGTTTTTTTTTAACGCGAATAATTCCGCGTTTGACCACCAACTCGTCATATATAATTTTTTTTCACTAGCCGGCACATTCTTTATTATGTAAAAAAAAATCACAATAAAGGATGTTGACGATGACGTCGTTTGGAATAATGGTTACGACATCACATTGCACAGATTTTCTTTGTGACTGTACCAGACGAGTCGCGCTGTAGGTTGGGCCGTAAAGGTGATGACTGCAATAAATCTTTAATTGAATTCGTATCGCCTATTCAATCCGAATGATTAAGTTGACCTGCCTAATAAAAAGTAATAAAAGGGATTGTGTACCACCACAGTACACCCACCGAAGGTAGCGTGGACTATAAACTCCATTCCTTTCGGAATGCGCACATCAATCTTGGTCGTATGATAAAAGCGCGTGTCAGTGTTTTGGCAGCGTAAATGATGGCCATCAATAAACCGCTTTGCGTCAATCGCAGTGATCCAACCCGTAAAATTATCGAAAACATGAAATAGTGAAGTATTATGAGGGAGATAAATCAAATAAATACATATATAATTTTTACGTCGATGGCACTATTTTGAATTTAAAGTGCGATATAGATTCAATATAAGTGCGGCAATCGTAAAAATCGACAATCTGTGATGATACTCTCCTTTCTATTTAGAAGATTTTGACATAGCATTTCTTGTGCATGGCCAGTAACATGTATATATAAATATTTTACAAAGTTTTTATAAAACATATCTTGAACCAATTCATAGTCACATTTAAAGTCGCAGAACAGTCAAGTCCAAATCTGAGACGATCACATGCTCGAGCACGACACCACCACTACCAATGAACGCCAGAAGCACTTCAAACTTTTTGGTCGTAGAACACTTTTAGGAACATTCTATGTTCCTGATTAAAGCTCATTATTACCCTCTATGAAACTTTATTGGAGAAAAGACGGCGGTAGATCTAGGTGCACCTAATCGTCGTTTTTGGAATAATGGATTGATTAAGAATTTATTGTTCAGATTCAGACTTGAACTTGAGACCATATCCATCTAGTTATTATTTTTTAAATTGCACATAGGTCACTAAAGTTATATGATTCTAAGTCTGCGTGCTTCATCTTCGACCACATCGTCGCTTACCAACAGGCGAGATGGTGGTCAAATACGCGGACTTATACGCGTTAAAAAAAAAAGATTATTTACGTGATATTTACCGTGGTAAGGTTGTGGAAGGAGCTCCCGATATTTCGGCGCAGTTACAACCGTGATAGTTTAAAACAGTGTTGAATATAGATCTTCATTGGGCACAAACTCGCCTGATGGCAAGCGACGGTGTGGCCGAGGATTTAAAGTTTTTGATAAGTTATAGAAGGTTATAGAAGCTTACCTATTTGAGTCATTGAGCGACGTTATGGTCGCTACAATATATGATACGACCACTACGATATGGTCGTTACAAACTTGCAAATGAAGCCGATGAAATACATTACCAGACGATTGGCGACAGATTCTTGACTCGAGGGCCAGGTGCATGTGAACTCTAGAAAGTGCTGAGTCCTGATGAATCATGAATTACTTAAGTATGAGTCCTACTTGTCTCACCTAGTTAGGTAGGTCGAGTTCCGTCGTCGCCGGTGGTCGCGATACGATCGCTTGGCGGCGGCGCTCGCCTAGTTATCGCGATTATCTTCACGCTGCTCTCTCGTGGACGTGAGCGGTTCATACCGATCATACACTTGAATGTGTCAAAAGTTCAAGTTGTCTTAGTAAAAACTAAGAAATTTTTACTACTCTCCTATCTCACGTAGACAATGATTTATTGAAGTGAAACTTCTTATACGACTTCCAACAAGGTTGCGTTAAACGTTTAACGCTATCATGGAGGGGGTATGAAGTTTCACTTCTTCCGCGCGGAGGGACTCCACGCACAATTTTTTTTGTCGGTTACTATTCTTCTGGAACTTAAAACTGCAATTTCGGATTTATCATTGGTCAACCATAAGGGAACGTACCCATACTACGTGACCCACTTTTAACCGACTTCCAAAAAGGAGGAGGTTCTCAAATCAACTGTATTTTTTTTATGTTCGTTACCTCAATACTTTCGGCTGGGTGAACCGATTTTGATGATTCTTTTTTATTTGAGAGCCGGTGCTTCCCGTGTGGTCCCATTTTAATTTGGTCCAGTTCAGTCATTTTTATGAAGTCGGTTTTTTGATATTGCTTGTATTACAATTTTTACGGTATATATATACCCTTTGCAAAATATGGACCGCAAAAAATTGCCTCCCCTCTTGCATTTTTTAACTATTAGACAAAGAAAGTTGTAACTTGCCATGCTGGCCATATTAAAATCCTTTATTAAAAACTTTTTTTTTTTTTTTTGGATTAAGTATAGCTTTTTGAGTTATAGCGATAAAACTGTAAGTTAACTATAAGTTTAAGACTTTCTAGCTCAAAGGTCATTGACCTTTACGCTAAATGATCTGAACAAAGAATGTGTCTCCAGTAGTTTTCTTTTTGACTAATCCATAAAAAGTATATGTTATGTTGGGATGATACATCTCTGAAATTTGGCCAAGTCCTCAGAGCAGAGTAACCACTAATTTTTAAACCAGGAATGGTCACACTCATAGTTTAGAAATTGATTACAATTATATGGCTTTGGCTACAGAACCCTACCATATGCGTGGCTGGTCACGCTCTTGGCCAGTTATTTTAATTGCAAGAAGTGTACCTAATTGTTTTATTTCACTGTTTAGGTCACCTCTGTCTCTTACTAGTCTTTAGTAAACATTTTTATTTTTAGTGGAAATTTACAGTTATTCTAATCTCAATTTATAACACATAATTTTTAATTAAGCACATGATCATTAAAGGAGCTGTTATCTTCTTATGATAAATATTATGTCAGGGTGATACCCTGGCTATTCAATAAATATTTGGAACATTTTATAACTCAATAAAAACCAATGACTTGGTTCAAAATTTATTAAAGTAGATAGGTACATACTACAATATATAAAACCAAAATTTGACACCATCCAATTGTCCCGTACTATACATTTGGACAAAAATAAATAAAATGTATAAAAAAATCAGTCCGGAAGTACAGTTCAATTATTTAAAATTGGCACCAACTCTTGCGCTTCCGCAGTGTGAATGCACGACGCTAATCGACGTGATTTCAAACTGAATACGCAATATAAGTTTGTCTCTTTCGCTCGTAGGCACCCCGATAAACTAGACCAAGGGTCTCCAAACTACGGCCCGCGGGCCAAATCCGGCCCGCCACTGCCATCAATCCGGCCCGCGACAGGAATTGAAACTTGCGGAATTGTCGGTGATTCAGCCCTGTGGATCTGATAAAATTAACAACTGATATGACTGGTCTTAGAAATTCAGACAATTCCAAACATTTTCCGCACAAGGACTGAAGTCTGTAGCTGAAATAGATAGTACCTAGAACCGTACATAGTATCACTACTCGACACTAGATGTAGTTACGTGTCACAATACACAATCAATAGTAATTGAAATGCAATAAAAGCCTATGTTTGCTTAGGTGGGCAGAAAAATTAAAATTGTTACGGCCCTTGCAACATACCGAAAAAAAATATGGCCCCAAGGCTTCAAAGTTTGGAGACCCCTGAGCTAGACAAAAGATGAATAATGTATTATGTATTACCGTACAAAACTGCATGTGTAATGGTTCCCGATTTAAGTAATTGACCTGTACACTAAAATAAATGTCTTATATTTTTTTTTTCATATACACGTTCATAACACTTGTATAAAATCGATTTTCTTATTTACATTGGCCAAAAATTGCACTACATTTCAATGTACCATAAATATAAATATCTAGTGATGTTACTATCTGAGAATTGATATCAACATCCATGGAGAATAAATTACATTTCTTTTAACAACATTATTGCATTTATTGCTGTATAAATGCTACTAACATTACAATAAATATACGGCGAAAAGTTAAGTTCCATGCAAAAAATTGTTTAGTTACATATAGAATCATATTCCACACAAAATTTTCCCTCACCAATCCGTTTTACAATTAATATTCCATTGTTGATACAAATAAAACATAAGTTCATTTACAAGCGAAGTTGAGTTTGGTTTCGTATAGTCCGGTCTTATACACGGCCATACGTTTTTCATTAAACAAACGACGCACACGCAACGCCCTGCGTCTCCGCAAACAATGCCTAACAGTGCAAGTCACCCACACTTTTCGCCGAATACCACATCATAATATTCATACTAAAAATGTACAAAAGATAACTTATTTACAAAAACAGTTCGCAATGTTGTACAATTTGTTGTTTTCTTGTTCAAGTGTAAACAAAAATGGCGGATTGGCAACTGACGAGAATATAAATAAATATATCTGGGACATTATTGCACACACTTAGTTTGGGGTCAGATGACCGTGTGTGCAAAAATGTCCCAGATATTTATTTATTTATTTACATGGTCATCTGACCAAACTAAGCAGAGCTTGTAATATGGCTGCCAGAGACTGATATACATACATATATTTATTTATTTTTAAATACATACTTAAATAGATATTAACACCAGACAGAACAAACACAAATGTTCATCACACAAATGTTTGTCCTAGGTGGGAATCGAACCCACGCCCCCAAGCACAGAAGGCAGGATCACTACCTACTAAGCTAACGGAGCTGTCAACTGCTTCGCTGTGTCTGAATATACGGGGATTTGTAATAAGTAGTTATCAGTACCCTTAGTACAAGTTTTGATAGTTTTCGAAAACTATTTTCGTTTTCGTATTGTTCCATACATTTTAGTAAGCGCCTCCAGCGGAAACGCGGAGCAACTAAAATATGTAGTAATCGAAAGTATAGGTTGCCTCACTCAAATACGAAAAAAGTTTTTGAATATCTTTCAGCCCAGCAATGTATGAAACAATACGAAAACTAAATTTATTACTATTCGCCTTATTACAAGCTTTGCTTAGTTTGGGGTCAGATGACCATGTGTGCAATAATGTCCCAGATATTTATTTATTTTAAAAAAGTTTTCGAAAACTATCAAATCTTATACTAAGGGTACAGTTGCTTATATATTGATATACACATTTGTTTACACTTTCGAACAATTTGTTAGATTAGCCCTGAAATAAATTATAAACGCTCGATGTGCTCTGTTTTATTAAACTTCTTGTCTCGTTTTCATCAGCAAGAAGTTGACAGGTCATTTTATAGCATAGGTTAGTTTTTTGAGCGAACATAAGTAAGAGGAACATAAATAATAAATAAAGACTAACATGGATCCTAAGGTTAAGAAACTCACACGCCGAATGTCTCGATAATCTACTATCACAATGAGATACAATGGAGAATTATCACTAGCTATCCGTTAATAAAAAAATATGTACAAAGTAAGGATGAAGGTATTTATTTGAAGGAAGATTCTGGAGTTTGCTTTTGCTACCTGCAAATGAAATAAAATGCTTTGTTCCGTACCTTGAAAAATTTTCGTACGATTTTTTTTCCTTATTTCCAAGAGTGTAAACAAACAGTGCAGACTAGGCTAATAATTACTTCTAATTGGTTGCCAGTCCAACATATTCGTTTACACTATTAAATTTAGTTATTACTCTAGTCCTTAGCAATCATTCGCACTATATAGGTTCCTTTGAGTACACAAAAAAGTGGAGTTTTGCAAGATGAACAAGCTGCAACACAACAATGTGAATAAGCTAATAAAGCTAGTAAAGGCTGTTTTAAAGGAGGGGGGGAAATACTCATAAAAAAACGGGGATAAGAAAATGTAACAAAGGCGGCGTAGGTAGTGTTTTCGTAGGAAATACCATTACAAGATCCCAACGATTACTGTGTTACATTAAGAATGACTGATCTTAATAAATAGCTAATTAACTAATCTACTAATCAACAACAAGTTCGCACTTATTCTTATTTGAGACGAGGTCATAAGTCCTGCACTGACGTCCCACTTTGGGTGTATTATGCATTTACCCCTACCAGCGTCGACGAGAGCTAACTCAGTTCCTTAAACCGGAGCGAGGCTCTAGGATGCTGGCACGGTTGATCCAGTGGCGATATGGAGGTGTAGATAGCAGTCTAGCTGTTTTGCAACCCGGTAGCGATCCTAGTTTTTTCTTTTGACTTCATAATGCCATAGCACATGCTTTAGTTTCGTTCTCTTTAATGCCATCACAGTGGACTGTCCGTAGGGCTAATTTAAACGTACTGGTGACTATTCAGGTTGCAATGGCCGGTTATAAGGTCTACTAATAGGCGATCCTGGCGTTGTAACTTCAGTAGATTGTTAGTGACCTTTCTGTCAAGGGTTGGGAGAGCTGCTTTAGCATGCTTACAGTCATTATTCTTGTTCCACAGCTTTTGTTGTTCTTTTTCGGCATAGGGGCGAAATAGATCTCGCACTTCCATCGGTGATGGTTAGCAAAGTCCCACTAAGTTGTCTTTTACCTATTTCCTTGCACCCTCCGTAGCAAGCGCCATATTGTTACCGAGCAAGATCTGTGGCTTTTTGTCCATCTCACCATCATTCTGTACTTCTCAGAGAATGTATGTTGTGCTGTCTGTGTTTATACCTTCAAATTCATTGGTTTCGTCGGATTGCTGTGGGCATTAAGTTTGCAATAGTGTCGTTGATGTTTACGCTGCCAGCGACATCGGAGTAGGCGCTATTCGACCGAAAAATACAATGAAATGAATTCACTCAACTAAATTCGTTTATTAAACATACTCGACAAATTTATATTTTTCGAACAAAGGTAGCTGCTAAATTACAAGCTATGCGAGTAAAATAATTGCTTAGTCGGAATTAGGCTCAAAGTTCATTTATGTCCATGATAAGTGTCCACTCACCTAGCTGAGTTCGAATCCCGCACCCGACTGAATGGCGTATAACAGTTTCTCAGCCATAATGGCTTCGCTAGAGAACTCTGGCAGCTTGAGCAGGTTCATGCAGGTAGAGGACGAAGGAAGACGGTCCGTGACGCCTACTGACTGGATGCAAAACGCCGGCTGTAGGTCCTGTACGCAAAAACAGTTATTTAAGGAGAATGAATATTTTTCCCTAAACACCTCTGTTAAGCTGGAAACAGCCCAGGGAAGACAATATAGTATTCCCTGGGTTCGCTTGAATGGGAGGCCAAATCCCAAATCTTACCCCCCACGAGCCCACAGGTCCCCCTCTTCATAATTGCTTTTTTTTTCGATAGACAGGGGATACCGTAGACATTTTCAAAGACCCCCGTTCTAGTATCGGTTATGTTTAAGGTAGGTAGCCGTTTTCTAAGACCCCGGTTCCAGGGCCAGTCATGTTTAAGGTAGGCAACCGTTTCATAAGACCCTGGTTCCAGGGCCAGTCATGTTTAAGGTAGGCAGCCGTTTTCTAAGACCCCGGTTCCAGGGTCAGTCATATTTAAGGTAGATAGCCTTTTGCTAAGGCCCCGGTTCCAGTTTGCGGTGGGGCGTATCCCCAGTACTCGGATTGCCGACGCGACGTCCATTGACAATTGTATATAAGAATGACATGACGTCATCGGCACGCATCTAAAATGCAAGAAAACAGAAAAATCCAGGGTGAAATCGCAGAGCGTAATTTATTAAATACATTTTACCTTGAAGCCGAGTAGCGGCGGTCTTGAACAGCTAGTGACGAATTTGAGCAGCTGCCGGCGCTGCTTGTCCGTGAATCGTTCTACTACTTTCCAGAAGCACACGACGGTAGGATGGGTTGGGGAGTATCCACCTGCAAAAAAAACGCGATCTTCAAAAATACAATTCACAGAAATATCGGGCAAGTGCAAATGAGATTCCGTACAAACTCAATAAATATGTATGTAGATACTACTTTCATCCCGGGAATCGAGTCTCGACTTCTGAATATTTAATTTTGTAAATGTTCCGGGTATAAAACTTTGTGAATATACTATGAAAAAAGAAACATACAATTTAAAAATAACTGAAAATCAAACCCTAACTGGTGTTCATGCGAGTTTTAAAATTGACCACGATTTTAACCTGAGAACTTCGCATTTCTCAGTAGACTAAACTGCGAAATGTATCTCCGGATAGACTAACTGCGTATCTTTCAGTCGACTAACCTGCGCATTGGTTATCTCTCAGTAGACTAACCTGTGTACAACGCTCTCAGTCAACTAACCTGCATACTACGCCCTCTATAGACTAATCACTACTACGCTCTCAGTAGACTAACTTATATTCTGCTCTTTCAGTAGACTAACCTGCATATTTTAACTACGCTCTCAGTAGAATAACCTGCGTACTACACTTTCAGCAGACTAACCTGTGTACAACGCCCTCAGTCAACTAACCTGCATACTACGCTCTCGACTAACCTGCGCACTGATTATCTCTCAGTAGACTTAGGGCCGATTTCACCGTTTGCATCACAAAACGAGATTTACTGAACTCGGTTTTACTTAAACAAGTTCCAACGTAGAGTTTGATCTCGGTTTATGTCAAGGCGATTTCAGCGACACTATATTGATCTCGTTCACGTAAACCAAAACTACGTGCAATGGAACGCAAATATGGACCTCACTAAACGC
Source organism: Agriopis leucophaearia (assembly GCA_949125355.1). Classification (NCBI taxonomy): domain Eukaryota; kingdom Metazoa; phylum Arthropoda; class Insecta; order Lepidoptera; family Geometridae; genus Agriopis; species Agriopis leucophaearia. The sequence goes on from OX421262.1 coordinate 14,656,577, forward strand.
AGCTGTCATCTGTGGTAGTGCCATCACTGTCAAAACTTCGATGTAATGTCGCTGTCAAAGTATTTTTTTTTTCGCGTTCACTTTTGATGGTGAAATCGGCCCTAACTAATGTACTGCGCTTTCAGTAGACTAACCTGCATATTTTAACTACGCTCTCAGTAGAATAACCTGCGTACTCAATAGACTAACCTGCGTACTCAATAGACTAACCTGCGTACTGCGTGTAAGTCTTAAGGTCCTCCAAATCGACTGCGACCTCGGCTCCGGATATCAGCAGTTGCAGCTCGCGGCACGAGAACATTCTTAGATATTGCGCATTTACAACAGACGATAAACCTTGCTTAAACGCGTTGCATTGGGACCTAATTTGCCTGCGAGAAAGGAAAGTTATAGTACATTACTGCAATAGTAGGCAACGGAAACATATATGGACGAATATGTGTACCGAGGCGTAACTGAGACCAGATAGAGAGTTGCCACCAAGGCTGTATAGGACTTTTCTCAAACGTTGCGTGGATATTCACGTAAAATATGTATATGTATGAAAATATTTTGGGGTAATTTTCACATTTCATTCAAACATTGCCTAGCAATCAAACTTGAAGGAAAATATAAGATTTCCCGTCGGCCTTGGCTGACGTCCATGTCAGATGGTTTTGCATGAATTATCAGCCAATCACAGGACACCCAGCTATAGCCATGTGGAAATGACAACCATTTTTTTGTCTAAATTTTACCAACATAACCTGTGTTCTCTTTTTAGTAGAATAATATAAATTATTTACCTATTTAACTTAAAATCTGCGACTAGATGAATGTATTCTATCCTATTTTCGGCCGTCACTGGAATGCTAGCACCACCCGGTTTTAATTCTTCTATCTAGAAAGAAAATAAAAATGTATCATTTGTTGCAACACTAGTTTTCAAACAAAAACAATTCAAAATATATAAATAGGTGACTTCCCTAGGTAGGTAGGTGATTCTATTTTCCGAGCCTTTCACTGCAGACAATGAAGTACGGTGAAATCTAACAAACTTATAACCTGACTGAGTAGATAGTACTAGTTTAAAAGTGACCGTCATATTTTAATGTGTCTTCACAAATTACTTGGGTTAAAGATTGGCTTCTACAACGTATTACCCGACTAGAGTAGATAGTAGTTGTTTACAAATTACTGTCATATTTTAATGATTTTTTATAAAATACTCGGGTTATAGCTTCCAACGAATGTATAATCCAACTAAATTAGATATTACTAGTTTACAAGTGACGTCATATAATGCGTCTTCATAAATTACTTAATTAATTAATTATTCATAATTAATTATTAAAATATATATTGTCTCATCATCATCACCCATAAGATGTCCACTGCTGAACATAGGCCCCTTAACCCTTAGCCTTACTCTTAAGCCCTTTAACCTCCACAGTGAACGACAACCTGCCATCTGCATCCATTGGATGCCCGCGACTCTCACGATATATTGTCTATCACATCTATAACTTTAATAAGCTACATTACCCTTTGTTCCCCAAGCTCATCGCTGAGTATTGTGAAGTCTAGTCCTAGGTCTTGCACATCTTGTCTTCTATGCGCCTTCAGTAGCAATAGTCCGCGATATAATGCAGGGTCGAGTGAGGCAAGTGCGTGCACGCCGGTCTCGCGGCTCGAGCATAGCTTGCCGAGGAAAAACTCCGCTAGGGGCAGCTCTACTAGCAGGTTCTCATATAAAGCCTGGAATATAAAATATACACTTTTGTTCTAAACAAAAAGACACTCGTAAATCTGAACAACAAGAGATATTTAAAAAATTTGAAACTAACAACACCTAATTGAGGGCAAAATTCTGTGCTCTTGCTTTTCAATGGAATTTGTAGATAATAATGACTCGTCTCGTACGTTGGCGAAGCATGAAAACTTATCCAAATAACAAGTATAAATTACATAATATAAAATACCCCCGAAAAAGAGCTGATAATCTTGAAACAATCACCGCTTTATGGTTTATATTCCGAAAACCAGTACTAAGCGCTTTGATTCCACTTTTATAGTTCGAACTGCTAGTCTGTGGAATGCGCTGCCTGAATGGGTGTTCCCCGATAGTTAAAATCTAGGTGTCTTCAAGACTCGAGTGAATCGGTTTCTTCTAGGCAAATGTGCTTTATGGTAGATCGAATCTTCGCTTAACATCAGGCGAGTTGGCGGTGAAGCGCAAGCCTATAACTGGATTAAAAAAAAACACCTAAAAAGTTTTTTTGAATCATAGCTGCAAACAATCTCGATCGAGTCACCTTTCAAACAAGAAAAACTAAATCAAAACAGGTTCAGCCGTCTAGGAGCTACGATGCTACAAACAAAAATACACACATTAAACTCATAACAGGGGATTTGGGGAACATTGTATTTGGTTGGGGGTTAAAAAGAAAATAAAGACGGTGGATTTACCAAACCCATAAGGACTAAAAGTCCGTCACACTTTTGGACAACTTAGAAAATTAGAGGTTTAATCAAATCAGTCTTACCTTGCCCAACATCCTGCCTACAAAGTAGTAGTGCATGGGGAAGTCATCGTATAGTAAATGCACGGCTGGGTTTGGGTATAACATGTTGTCTTTGGTCAGCCGAAACAGCCCTCTGTTTGGATCAAATGCTGATCTGTATGAGAACAAAAAATTGATTACAAGACTGTGCTTTATCGCGTCACAATAAAGCACGGTTTAGTCTCCCTGATTTACGCGGTTGTGCATAACAACTGACACAAGCTTGCGGCGACGCAAAATGAACAAACGGTTGGATGTTGGGACAATGATGTATTTTGTCTGATTTATTACCTGTTTTGTTATCTTTTTTTTTAATTCAGTAATAGGTAAGCGATGATGCGGTCTACGATGGAGAATATTATTTATTATTATTTCACTTCATTTATTTATCCTCACGAGTTTACCCGTTTTATTATTATTTATCTATAATTTATTTTAATTTGCTATAAGTAGTAAAACCTCTTATGCGCGCGCGATCTATTTAACTAAGTAAATCTCCACAGAGCAGCCAATAGACCGGCCTAGTCGAGTTTGGGGTCACTGCAAATACAATGCACTTCATGCACATCCTTCATTTACATGTAAACCTCTTTGGAAATTAACAATTACTTTAGTTCACGCAAATCGCGATCGCGTGCAGGTCGATCGAGCAGTTTGTCAATCTGTGAGCGGTGAATTGTGCTTGTGAATTCGTTCGTTTGGACTTACAGTCGATTTGAAATCGCTAGTACCCGTGAGGATTGACGGTTACAATTTATAGTTAAGATTTATATTTCCTCAAAAGAATTTACAAATTCACTTATTGAGCAGAAACAGTATAAATAGGCAAGTATCATAGCACCATTGAGCGTAGTTTGGGTCAGTTAATGGGGGGAGAGGGTATCACCGGAATGTGACATAGTGAGACAAGGGGCAGAGGTCAAAAGCTTTGTGTCGTCACATATTAAAATTCAAAATCCATAACGCGACATTTAAGTGAATACAAAACTTTAAAAACATACAATTTTGATCTATATTTATTTATAATTTAGTACTATGAGATTATCTCTCACGCAACAACAGTTAACTTCTAGAGCGGCGATGATTTAACTAAAGATTATTTAATAAAAAAAAGAAAAATAACTGTTTTCTTTTGATTATTTTTAAATACATGCATAAATTTGAAAAATGTGTAACGTCACATCAGGGGGGAAGGCATTCTGAAAATGTGACAACCTGTGACAAGGACGGGGGAAGGGTTAAAAAGTCCTAAAGTTCGTGTGACGTAATTTATGGATGGCCCCTTTACAGAGATATGCCAATAATAAATTAACTAACAAAACAATCATATCTGCGCTAACACTACAATAAAAAGTCAAACTTAGAGGGTAGATTTATACATTTTTGACAAGTATATCTATGCATCTATGCATGCAAGCGGCCCATGCCATAGTACGAAAACAGTTGAAACTGAAACTGCTCTTTTATTGCTATTAATGAGTTATTATACCTACTTTATCAATTCAGAGAGAAATTCTCTAAACAATCCACCGCCATCAATGCCTGCCTCCTCAGCGCCCGCCTGGTTAACCAATTGTACCCGCAGTTTTAGCTTCAAGTCTGGCTCTATAACAACAATTACAATTTCTTAATAATTTTATAAAGCACATCGCTCGAAGAACCGACAACAGATGGGGAAGAAAGGTTCTTAAGTGGAGACCAAGAACCGGAAGACGTAGCGTAGGTAGGCCTCCCACTAGACCGACCACTAGATGGACCGACGACATCGTGAGAGTCGCGGGCATCCAGTGGATGCAGATGGCAGGATGTCGTTCAGTGTGGAGGTTAAAGACCTATGTTCCGCAGTGGACGTCTCTGGCTGATAATGATGAATGCCATAGCATAGCGCATTCGCTCGGTTTGTACACGGCTTAAGAGCTCATGCAACGTGCTATCACTGTCTCGTGCAGTACAACATTTCTGAAGATAAAAATAGCTTAATGTACTTATGAAAAATCTAAGAAATATAAGACCTCTGTTTTAAATATTTATCGGGACTTACCGCGCAATTTTTTATTTAATTTAACACATGTGTTCAATTCGCGAAGCTCAAAAAACACCCCCTTATTGCGCAGTCGGGTAAAAACAACAAATCATCATCATCATCGTCAGCCTGTATCAACCCACTGCTGGGTATTGGCGTCCTCTCCCTTGCGCCATTTATCCCTGTCTCGGGACAATCTTATCCACGTATGGCCTGCGATTGGTCTGATGTCGTCCACCCATTGGGCTGGTTCAAAACATCAAATGTTCAATAAAACTTTAATATTGGTTTCATATTAATATATCCTGGGCCTTTTCAAGGCCAGAGTGAATAGGTATCTTCTGGGTGCTTTATCTTCGACCACAGCGTCGCTTACCAACAGGCGAGTTGAAAACTTATTCGAGAGAAAAAAAAACAACAATTTTTTTATACCATTTCTACGTAAGTATATTACTATTATTTTTGGTAATAGGTTGCGTTTGACAGCCACGACGATGCGGTCTACGATTGAGCACGCTTACCTAGAAGAAACCTATTTGTTTGGACCAAAATGAAATTTCAGTTATTCTCGAGGTTGTCATCATCATCACCATTTCAGCCATATGACGTCCACTACTGGATATATTGGCCTCCCCATCTCGATGTCTTATGTTTTTTCAAAAGTACATTCAATCATTTTGATCTTCAAAAATTTTGAATTGAGAGTGAGATTGTGAAAGCACACTGCATAGGCCCTTAAACAATAAGCTTGCATTAGTGATAATACGTAGTACGGATGCCCATAAATCGACTGTGCCAAAAGCTAAGACAAGTAGCGAGCAGCAATATAAGATTTAATATATTGATGGGAATAATTTCTTGACTTACCATTTTCAGGGCTAAGTTTCTCAAACGCATCTTCATACAAATGCGTCCGTCTCACACTGATGGTTATCGACGGGCCTTCGTTGAAGTTTGTAAGTTCATACCAGTGGTCCATTTTTTCTCTGGAATCAAACAGACATGAATAAGCTTTATGATAGCTTGATTTGATTATACCTTTATTGAGCTCAAAACATCCGAGATACAACCAATAGAGTTACAATAGAGCCAAAAAAATGTCCGAACCAAAACTCAACGAATTGCGCAGACTTTTTGGTTAGTTGTGAGGCAACCGCGATACGACTACAACGCCGCGCTGCCCTAACGCACAAGCGACGTTGAACACTATGCAAGCGACATAACGTCTAAATTAAGTAAATGTGGCATTGTGAACTATATAATTGATACAGTTATATGATTATTTACGGGATATTTACCGTGGTAAGGTTGTGGAAGGAGCTCCCGATATTTCGGCACAGTTACATGCACCATGTTCACGGAGAGTTGTAATATAATTGATGTCAGGGTATGTACAACGGCACTCGGACGTTTTGTGACTGTTTCCACTAAAGATTGTGACTCTATAGGTATTCTATCTCGATGGCTCAAAAAAATTATGCAATAAGAATAAATAGAAAATGTTTGTTCGATAAAAGAGGTGATAATATAGATAACCATAGATAAATTTCATTTACACTCAACAAAATGTAGGAATAGCTGATATTTGTTTTCGCGATTAAATGGTTGGTTCCATAGTAAAACTCGTTCATAATTATGAGTACAATGACCTCCTTTCGGCTTCTACACCAAGCTTATTACCCTGTATAAAGGCATATTTTTAACTGCCCCGGTGGCTCAGTTGGTAGTCAACCTACCTTCTGCGCTTGAGGGCGTGGGTTCGATTCCCACCTAGGGCAAACATTCATATGATGAATATTTGTGTTCATTCTATGTCTGGGTGTTTAATATCTATTTAAAAATATATATGCACCTATATCAGTCTCTGGCAAGTTACAAGCTTTGGTTAGTTTGGAGTCAGATGACGGTGTGGCGGTTTATTTTAGTAAATTATTTACCTCAAAAGTAAACTTTGGAACATCATGACTCGCGTGGCAAAAGGGACGACAAACGGGATTTCTTTCAAGATGGTGTCTGTTCGTAACTCTTTGGTCGTAAGTGGAGGCCCCTCATCTGAAATATAATATTATATTCAGAACTATAATCTAATAATCAAACTTGCGAGTGAATCGTTTGCTATATAGGCAAGCATGCTCCCTCGTTGATAAGTTTTACCATCCGTCCGGATTTGTCGGGACTTTTAGACCTTTGTCCGACTTTTTTAGTTTGGGCGATGTAGTACACAGAAAAAAAAGTTAATAGAACGGAAATGAGAAGGAAACTCTGTCGCCAGGTATTGTGACTGATACTTGATTGAACATTCTTATTTATGTCAACGCGTCGAACTCCGCGTCACAGTTGCTATGGGTTTATATGCGTGCAAGTGGCTACAAAAAATTTCTTACAAAAATGCCTTGACAGCCGTTCTAATTTAAACAAATAAAAAAAAACTTTTCCGTGATGTAGCAAGACTATATGAGTAATAAAACATACATAATTAAAGAAAATCAGTGTTTAATCTTGATTAAGATCTCCCTAAACACGAAAAAATAAATAAAAAAATCTGACGTTTTTTTAAATATCCGGCTTGAGGTCAGTATTTTTTAAATTATGATATGGTAACCCTAATCGTAGACCGCATCATCGCTTAACATCAGGCGAGGTAGCGGTAAAACGCAAGTCTATTATTCAATAAAAAATAACTGAATAATATCCATATATCCATAGCTTTCTAGCGACCTTAAAACTCTAAGTAACGTAAGGTTTTAAGTGAAACAATTTCGCGAGTTAAGGTGGTTCGATTTTCATACTAATCTATTTGACTATTCATGGGCAACGAGAGTATAATTTTACACTGAAATGACTATAGTTGGCTTTTAAATTGGTTTTTATTTGCGGTATTTCATATTTAATTGAAGAAAACAGTAGATTTATAGCAGAAATAACATCGAATTTTAGTTCATTTTTGTCAATGTGTGAGTGAACACAGATAGTGTCGTACGGTGCGTATATAGTTGTTTAGTAGCGGCACAGAATACATAATAGTAATTGTACGGTGGCGACGCGCGACGTTGCCAGCTCGTGGCAAACGCGGGTTACGCGCTGTTGCCGTTTTTCTCTGTCTTCTCATAACTCGCTCAACTCAAAAATCATTTATTGAAAGATTGGACAATGTATTGCCAGTATTTGAATTTGGATAAATTATAGGGAAATTAAATTACAAACAATAAATAATTAAAATACTATTATGTAAATATGATTAAAACATACCTACAAAATACAATTTATTTAAATAAACGTTATTCTTCAAATAATGTTCGTTGATAAGCGCATCATTTGGGAACATCTGTACCGATTTGGCAATTTTTCAATGTTAGTTATCTAACTCCTAAATAGGTTTTTATGGAATGAAAGCTTGGAAAAGTTGTACAGTAAATTGTTTTTTTTTTATTACTTTGGTAAATAATAAATACGTGAGAGGAGTGTGGAGTTTTAGTTGTTCCAGAGTATTTACAAGAAAGTGATGCCTCTAAAAACGAATCATTATTAGTTACAAATAATTACATAATTTATATATTTACTCGCATGGTTTTACAAATAAATGTCAAAAATTGAAGGAAAATATTATTTGAAAATACGATAATTTTCATGGATAATTTCAACTATTGGCGTTGGCAACACTGATTGCGATTTGCTTCCGTAAGCGCGTTTACGACGACTTTTCATGAAGTCTTGTGTTTTCAGTGTTTTGTTTATATCAGAGTGCCATTCTATAAAAAAATTATTGACACGGTGTTTTATAAATGCAATTAGTTAATTAAAATAAACCATGGAACCACGTACTTCGCAAAAATATTACAAAAACCACCAGTACTCTGGTCCCAGGAAAAATCGCAAACGAATTCGTGCTCAAATGAAACGATATCATGGAGAAATCAAAAGGTTAGTACTTAGATACGTATCTACTCGGTACTCTATTAGTATTACACACAAACGCAGTTGATTGTTTTCGGCTAACTTACGAAAACATAACCTCTCCAAAGTCTCTAATTTACATGTCGCTATAACATTATTGCTTGTTGCAGTCGAAATGAAGTGTGGTGCAAAAAGATGAAAACAGACGATTCCAGTGTTCCATCAAATTCTGTGTAAGTGAAACTACAACCTTCAAACATAATTATATATGTGGAAATGATTTCTAAGGGTCTATTGATCACAATAATTTTGGGTTAGGGACTTTGAAAAGACTCAGATGTGAGAGACCAGGGGTGGGTACTGAACTTGTTGTCTCCTTTCTTCTTGAAAAACAAGCATTTATCTAACTATGACATCACATACTGATTTAGCTGCAATGTGTATTGCTGTATGCTGTTTTATATTGGTATTTTCGCCAATATAAAACAGCACTTTTATGCATTCCATAAACATTGTTTTATGAAGTGTGATCAGCTTGGTTTATGACTAATTGAGCACACACTAAAATTACACTTATTTCCAGCAGACCGAATAACCCTGTGAAAACATACAGTAGAAATAAAAATAAGTATCACACAGAAGCCAACTATACACAAAATGAACAGCAAAAATCTCTTGAAGACCTCATGACATCAGAACCTTTGGACATAAATTGGCCATTAATCGACCCAACCGTTAACAGTCATGAGTTGGTTGTTGAGAATGTTCCAATTGACAATTTGGCTGGCCTCTCAGGAAACAGAGTTGTTGACCTCCCACATGTCCTTCAATGGGCATTCAAACTTGAGCGACACCGCTCACAATGTCAAGGGAGCAGTATCATATATGATGGTGAATTGAAAGATGGGTTCAATAGTGTATTCACTTTCAAATGTAGCATGTGTGGGAAAGAATTTCGAAACAGCAATGAAAATGTAGAAAAATTGAACAAAGCTTTTGTTTGGGGAACTTTAACAGCTGGCAGTTATTTCACTCAGGCTGCTCACATCACAAGTTTGATGGACATCCCCACAATATCGGCAAGCAAGTTCCGCAAAACTGAAAAAATACTAGGCAATGTTTGGATGGACCACCTAACTGAGGTAATAAAGAAGAATGGAGAACAGGAAAAGGCCATTGCCTTAGAAAAAAACCGTGTTGATGAAAATGGTATTCCACATGTGACTGTATATGTAGATGGTGGCTGGCCTAAAAGATCCTATGGTCACGACTACAGATCTGCATCTGGCATGGTAAGTCATCCTCCTCTTGAAGTCTTGACCACAATTTATTTATATTTTATTTTAAATGCTGTATAATAACTTAGAAATATTTCAGGCTTGCATAATTGGTAAAGAAACCAAAAAATGTCTATTTATAGGCATAAAAAACAAATACTGTTACCACTGCCACATTTATGAAAAAGATAAGAAGCCAGTGCCAGAGCACACATGCTTCAAAAACTATGAGGGACCATCGATGGGGATGGAGTCAGCCATTCTGGTAGAAGGATTTCAGAGGAGCCAAGAGATGCATGGAGTCAAATATTTAAATTTTGTCGGAGATGGAGACTCATCAGTATTTGCACAACTGAGAGAAAAGGTCTCTTATGGAATGCAAATAAAGAAAATAGAATGCAAAAACCATGTAATTAAAAACTACACAGGGGCATTGTACAAGGTAAGATTATAATCATCATCATCATCATAATATCAGCCATAGGACGTCCACTGCTGGACATAGGCCTCCCCCATCGATTTCCAAAAGGGCCTGTTGGAAGCGGCCTGCATCCAGCGTTTTTCGGCGGTCTCTTTTAGGTCGTCTGTCCATTTTGTTGGACGTCCTACGCTGCACTTACTGGTCCGTGGCCTCCATTCGAGAACCTTTCCGCCCCATAGGCCATCTGTTCTGCGTGCTATGTGCCCTGCCTACTGCCACTTCAACTTGCTAATGCTTGCTAAGATTATAATAAATTTATTCAATACTAGCTGTACGTTGCTCTGCCAGTAACAGGCCTGGCTTTAGGCCTCGCCACATCTTCCCCTTCAAACTTCATATTTTTAAGTTTCTCTACCCAAAGGGTAAAAACCGGACCTTATTACTAAGTCTACGTTGTCTGTTTGTTCGTCCTGCCTTTTATATATCTATATCTATTTAGACATGAATTTTTAGGGTTCCGTACCCAAAGAGTAAAACGGGACCCTATTACTAAGGCTCCGCTGTCCGTTCGTCTGTCCGTCCGTCTGTCTGTCCGTCCGTCTGTCCGTCCGTCCGTCTGTCCATCCGTCTGTCACCAGGCTGTATCTCACGAACCGTGACAGTTAATTGAAATTTTCACAGATGATGTATTTCTGTTGCCGCTATAACAACAAAAACAAAAAAATATAATAAAATAAATATTTAAGAGGGCTCTCATACAAAAAACGTGATTTTTTGCCGTTTCTAATGGAAATTGGTACGGAACCCTTCGTGCGCGAGTCCGACTCGCATTTGGCCAATTTTTATTTATATAGATGGGAAAATAGATGTTATATTCTAGTCAAACCATGTATGCTGCAGCACAGGCTGCAGTCTTTTATTTCTTTATATCACTGCCCTGAATCATATATCTTGTTTCATTTTCAGATTCTGGCAAACACAAAATTGCCATTATCAGGCAGAAAATACTAAAGCCTAAATTACAGAGGCTAACCGCTGTAGCACGGAAAATAATAATAGAGGCAGACCGTAAATCAATGAGAGAAGATCTGAAAAATGGCCCCTCTCATGTTTTTGGCTGCCACAAAGACTGCAAACCATATTACTGCCGATTCTGTGACAACAATGGCGAAACTGACACAGACTTACTACAAGAGCTAAAAACCAAGACCCCCACAGTTTGGGCGCTCATTTGTGCAGCAAACGAGGCAGTCATGTCGAAATGCCATCGGCTATCAAATGACACAACAAATGTAGTGGAAAACTTTATGAGTGTTTTGAGCAAATTCATCTGCGGGAAAAGGTTAAACTTGCACAAAGGTGGTTCATATCAACGCCGAGTATATGTTGCAGGTAAGAAGAGTTAGAAGGTTTCAGACATTTCAGTACCATTTTTAGGGTTCCATACCCAAAGGGTAAAGCGGGACCCTATTACTAAGGCTCCGCTGTCTATCTGTCTGACTGTCCGTCCGTCCGTCTGTCACCAGGCTGTATCTCATGAACTGTGTGTGTTAAACAGTTGAAATTTTCACAGATGATGTATTTCTGTTGCCGCTATAATAACAAATACTAAAAAAAAACAGAATAAAATAAATATTTAAGGGGGCTCCCATACAACAAACCTGTTTTTTGCACGTTTTTGCTCGATTTTGATAACGGCAACAGGTAGACGCTTGAAATATATACAGAATATTTAGTTATATATTCACTTTAAATATAAATAATTAAATAAAAATAAAACAAATATTTAAAGGTTTTTGCTCGATATTGATAAGCCGATAGGCAGACGCTTGAAATATTCACAGAATATTGAATTATTAACTAAAAAAAATAAGGGGGACTCCGATACAACAAACGTGATTTATTGCCGTTTTTATAGATAATGGTATGGAACCCTTCGTGCGTGAATCCGACTCGCACTTGGCCAGTTTTTATTTTACGGAACTGAGTGAAGGGACAAGCAAATTGTTCGCCTGGTGGTTAACGTCACGCTTGTCAATTACAGTTCAGTGGGTATATGCATAACTCTGTATTCCAATTGTGGTAAATAATTTATTTATCAATTTATTACAGGACTTTCACATTCTACTGGCCAAAAATGGCATGCAAGCGCCTGGAAAACCCACACAAAATGTAGTCCTGGGCAAACTTTCAAAAAATATATTGCCCAGAAAGAAAAATCCCACGCAAGGCGAAAACAATGCACTCGAAGACGGCTTTTTGTCCCCAAGACCAAAACTGACACAAATTATGGCCCAAAGGCACAAGAAGCAAATGAACCGATTATAGAATCAAATTTGAAGGATTCATGCCTGTCAAAACTCCGTGATTTTAATAAAACCAATGAAGAAATAACAGAAATAGAACTGCTCACTATAGGACAACATGATAACGAAAGTTATAATACATATAGAGCAGACAGGCTCACAGCAAGCCAATTTGGAATGGTTAGTTTTTTTCTGATTGCTTGTTCTTGTTGCTGGTCGCTGTCATTTGTGTCATAACACAAACAAAACAAAAATGCACGTCTGAATAAAACACTTGATTTTTAAAAGGAGGGTAATACATAGTGTATTTGTAATTATGTATGTTTGTCTGTTTTTATGTGATCTCCCAGCACCTAAACGGCTTGACTGGTCATGGATTGCGAAGTGTAGTGGTAGGACTCTTTTGCAGGGGTCCGCCTGGGGAAGTACCACACCTTTACCAGTTATTCAACCGCCAAGTGTGTGCAAACACTACTGTGTTCCGGATTGAAGGGCAATGTTTCCAGCCAAATTACAGGGTATACAGAGATTTGACTTCTTATATCTCAGAGTGACGAGCGCAGTGCATTGCCAGCCAGGGTTTTGAACTGTTGAAGTTCAAAATTCTGAGTGGCGTTGAACTGTTATGGGTAAGCGTGAAGAGCCATCAGGCGAGCGACTTCGCTCATCTCGTCACCCAGATATCATAAAAAAAAAGTGTCAATATATTTGTCTTTGGTACCCTTAGTGTCATAAGAGTGGCTACAATTTTCTGTAGGAATTTTCAACTTTCTTATAATAAAAATTGTTGATACAGGGAGTGGTCAGGTTGTGTTACTAAATAAATTAGAATATATATAATTTTGGCTCCGTTACAGATATGTAAAAGAAAAGCGACCACACCCTGCCACAACCATGTGAAGAGTATTTTGTATAAAAACAATGTTCTGACGGGTGACATGGCATATGGACAACACAACGAATCGGTGGCACGAACACTGTTCATAGAACAACGAAAGAAAAGCGTAAGACCAGCAGGGCTCTTCATTGACAAAGAGTTTGGCTTTTTAGGAGCTAGTCCAGATGGTATGTTGGTCATTTATCACAAGTAGTTGTTTTTATACTGTTTTTATAATATTAAATAATCCAAATTATTATTCAATTAATTTCAGGGGTTATAGAAGCAGAAAAAGCCATTTTAGAGATAAAATGTTTCCCCTCACTGGCTCGCAACAATCTCAACATGAGTTCCGCTGCCAAAGCTGGAAAAAATTTTCCTCTCTGCGTCGCTAGCGATGGAAGCTTGCAAATGAATAAAAAACACAACTTCTACTATCAGGTTGTGTATTGATTAATTGAATTTAGAACCAAAAAAAATTTAATAAATGTAATGTGTGAATAAGTGTTTTTTTTTTGCAGATCCAGGGACAACTGCGGGTTTCCGGAATGGAAAAATGTTATTTCGTCGGCTTTATTTCTCCAACTCAAGATATCATCGTATTGGAAATTGAGCGCGATGAAGTTTTCATCAGCAATATGTTACCGAAGCTGGAGAAATTTTATAAAAATTCTGTATTGCCCGAAGTTGTCCTACGAAGAGTGCGCAACAATCAGAAATGTTTAGATATTGCATTGTGGTAGATGCGTTTGTGCAGCCAGAGGAAGGCAACAATGCACGACACAGATAATGTACGGCATAATAATACACAGCATGATAATTGATGTACATGTACATCGAAAGAGCAGTCATTTCAGCATTATTAACCAGTACGGGAGAAGCTACCTTTTATCATATTGTAAATTGTCGGCCCGTTTCGATAAAATACGGCCCGTATTGTACGAAATGATAAAATGCGACATTATAATGTACAGCTCGATAAAACGTGAACTTTTCTCACGTACATGGATTATTGGTTGTACAATCCTGGCTGTGCTGTCCATGCCGTACTTTATAGACATAAGCCGATAATTGGCAGCCAGTATTGTACAACATGGATTATACAGCTTGATATTTGGAAATAAATAACAATTTACAATGTTTTTTTAGGCGATAAAATCCGGAACGTAGATATTAGCCAAAGAACCAGAGTCACCGATATTGTTATTAAAATTTGCAAATTGAAGTGGCAATAGCCAGGCCATATGGCTCGAAGAACTGATGACCGATGAGGAAGAAAGACTCTTGATTGAAAACCACGAATTGGAAGACGCAGCGTAGGTAGCCCTCCCACTAGATGGACAGACGACATTGTGAGAGTCGCGGGCATCCACTGGATGCAAATGGCAGGATGTCGTTCAGTGTGGAGGTTAAAGGGGGAGGCCTATGTTCAGCAATTGACGTCTTCTGGCTGATGAAGATGATGATGTAAATATAAACAAGAATAAATATATCAACTTCAGTGGTTCCTAATTGTTTTTTATTTTTACCTCAAATAAGGAATAAGAACACACTTTCTCTTTACAGTCATAATATGTGCAGGATAAGGTTATTTTAACTTTTCTAATTATTCCATTATTCGGAATAAGACAACATTTAGAAAAAACAAATTATAAGTCGGTCCTGCCGTTATCAAATTATTACTAATAATACTGGGCGTATTTGATTTTTATTTAGAAGACAAAAAACATCGCAAAAAGAAACATGGTAAGCAGGATTTGAACTCGATATCGCAGTATCAAGTAGCGGGACTCCTAACCACTGGTCCAAACTATGCGATGTATAGTACGTCAAAATTAGCGCATAGTTGAAACCACGTTCGAACACAACAAGAGCCTTGTCTCTGTGTGTGTGAGTAGTCTGCCGCGGCCCGCGATATTGCCCGATACAAATTCAGTACTTTAAAAAACGAAAACATACCTGAAATATAGCTGAGAAAATAGCAAATAATTAATTACTACCGGCAAATATATCACCATGAAATAATATGCACATTTTCATTTATAAAAAAATAAAATACGTCAAATTAGAGCATCAACGCCATCTATTGGCACTGATGTGCCTAGCTACCGCAAGCAACCACCTTAATAGCTCACCATGACAATTCTCTGCATTCGAATTTATGCCCGGTTCACTAACGAAAGATTATCATTATCAGCATATCATCGGATACCACAGAAAAGAGAAGTAAATAGAACGGAAATGAGAAGGAAACTCTGTCGCCAGGTATTGTGACAGATACTTGATTGAACATTCTTATTTATGTCAACGCGTCGAACTCCGCGACACAGTTGTTATGGGTTTATATGGGTGCAAGTGGCTACAACAAAGTTCTTACAAAAATGCCTTGACAGCCGTTCCGTTCTGTTCTAATTTAAACAAAAAAACTCTGTGTCTGATACCACAACTCACCTGATGGAAAGTGATGATGTGATCTAAGATGGACCATGCTTGGCCATGAGGTGTCTTTTGAATCCTACTGTTTTTTTGCCAGGTTGTACTAGAGTAGTGTACCTGTGTTGAGTCGAGATGCCGGCGGGCGGCGGTTGAGGGGGACGCCGTCCGCCAGCAGGCCCTCCATGGGCCACGCGCAGCGCCCCATGAACTGCAGCCGACCATCTCTCACGTATAAAGCTCGTACTAGTTGCGTTGACACCTGACATACACAAAATTACTATTTTACCATACCCACTCAGAAATTGGTTCAATTAATCTTCGAAAAGTAAAATTATATGGTGAAAGAAAAGAGGTGTTTTTTGTTTTAAACCTGTTTAATAGATAATCTGTAATTTTCTTTTGAACCGACATCCAAAAAGGAGGAGGTTATCAGTTCCACTGTTTTTTTTCAATATGTTTGTTACCTCAGAACTTTTGACTGTGTGAACCGATTTTGATGATTCTTTTTTTATTTGAAAGTTGGTCCTTCCCGTGTGGTCCCATTTCAATTTGGTCCAATTCTACTATGGTTTATTTTTTTACAATGTAACAATTAAAAAGTCATTTCCACACAAAAAAATATTATAAGAGACACGGAACACGGAACACCTCAGTAATAAATCAGGCATGCGCTCTCTAAAACCGATAGTCCCTAATTAATGCACGCGCATGGGATAGAGGGCGCATATTTGGTCCAGTTCTGACATTTTTATGAAGTCTTTTTTTATATTGATAATTATATAATTATATTGATTATTTTCTATAGGCGGAAACTTGTAATTGGCCCAGTCACCAAAACTATTTTTAAGTTTATACTATTAGGCTGTAAGTTTCCCTAAAAATGCAAAATAAAATATATTATTATTTAGCTAAGATCAATTAAGAAGTTTGGTCAGTAATTTCTGTCATTTACTAACATGTCAGTTCCTTGACTCACCTTGAAGAGGTGCGACCATACGGGCGTGTTGCGGCCCAGCGCCGAGTGTTGCGGCCCCATGGCCTCCTTGTAGGGCGCGACAGCTGCGGGCCGCGTCTCCGGGTACGCGAGCTCTACTAGCCCGATACACACTTGTCGTAATGTGCGGCATAGTGCGCCTAGCTCGGAGAATTCGAACGCGTGGATTCGACCGCCGCCCGTTGATGTTGCACTTGGCACTGTAGAAAGAAATGAAGAAAAAAAATCCATGTAGAATTTTAAGGTTCAGTACGCAGCAACGAGACGACTGCAGTTTTGGCGTCAATGTGGAAACAAAATGTCGTCTCGGATTATTGGGTAACATCCGTGTATTTTCGCATGTTAAGGTGGAACGTTTCACTTTGGCGGGAAATTCAAATTTTAAACAGTTTTTTTGTTCTTGTAGCTAGGCCGAGTAATGATTGTAAACGATAATGATGTTCGCGAAAATTCATTATTATTCTTTACAAACTCGCGTAAAGTTATTTATCTCCAAAGCATATTATTAAATACATTTATCAATAAACAAATTTTTGCTGTTTCAAACGGTTTATTGCCCAATGTAAGTAATATGGTGAGTAACTGATTAATAGCTGTACATGATAATGTAAAGAACGACCAACAATTTTCGCGAACACTATGCCATTTCACAATAATTACCTGGCCTAGCTACAAGGACAAAAAAACTGATTGAAATTTGAATTTCCCGCCAAACATGAAACGTATCACCTTAATGTGCAATAATGGTGGATTATTATTAATTATGTGTCCATGAACGTGCTCGAGTGTGGCAAGCTGTATATATAACGAAGTGAAACGTGTCTTTTCGTGTTATTTCCTAAACTCCAAAGAAGCCTATAGTAATGTCTCCACAACTTACTAAGGCATATATCCATAACAGTTGTTCCAAAGTAAACGGTCATTAACACTGGATGGATGGAACTGCTGATATATTTTTCACGATTTCAGAGTTGCTCCCATGGTAAAAGTTGTTCATAATGAAGGGTACTACGGACTCCTTTTGACTTATACCCTTTTCGCGTAACCTACTATAATACTACTGGCTGTTCCTAAGTATCTTCTTAAATTTAATAACAAACACCTAGTATAGGTCGCGTCATGTAAAAAGAACGGTGGCGGTTAGGCTGCGCAGAAGGCGATTTATCGGTCTATTTGGTGGTATCAGGCGCGGGGCGGGCGGGTCACGCGCCGCATGCTTGCCGGAGCGCTATTGGTTCGTCAGTACAATTGACAATCGCGCATAAAAGTTTTTAGTTAGAAATGGTTTTAAATAGAGAAGTGAGAAAAATGATTTATGACGTTTATTGTTTTATGAAGAGAGAGTCTGATAATAATGCAGTTGTTAATTTAAAAAAATGTATGAATCGGACCGCAGAGGTAAAGATGAACTGAGGTAAAGGAAATAGAGGCCGATTATTGTAAAAGCGATAACGTGGTTGACACAATGACCGAAATGTTCATAATTCGCGTAAGGGATAATGATTCTGACTCAAATGATGATGAAGTGACGAAAATGAAATGGCAACCTCTAGCACTAACACCATTTCATGTCATCAGGACGACTTAATGGAAGGAGTTTCAACATTACTAAAATTTTTACAAGCTTTTATTAATAAATATTAAACATTCTACACTGAATAAAACATGCTTTAATTCTATTTATTATTATTCTATCTAATATATTTTGCCATATACCTAGCAATAACCAATACGCTGCGAGCAAAAAGCTAATTAATAATTATTTAAAACAATATGCCTAGTACTTTTGTGCGCAAGTGTACCCATGCGCAAACACACCCCCTCTACTTTCTTCCAGCTTTCTTTTTACATGACGCGACCTATAGAAACTTATGTAGAATGTCTTTGTACAATAAGTTACATATTGTGATAGAAAATTAATTAGTTAATAAACAAATTCACCAGACATTAATTAATTCAATGCAACCTACTTGTTATGGACATGTTTTCTTCATCTTCTATCTCCACGTCTCTACAGAACTCTGTATCATGCAACGTTCCTATCAGCAAATTAAACAGGCTACAGAATACTGCCAGAGGCGCCAGCAGTCTATGCACGGGTATGAAAGTTGTGTCCATGCCCATTCCTCTTGATAATGCCGACAGGAGGGGAGTGGCAGTCCCTCCGAAGGAAGACTCGTGGGTCATGCCGCTCAGCCAACGCCAGAGCCCACGGATGAATATGGGCTTGAATGCTAATGTATATAGTAACCTGAAAATAGACATTTATTTCTTTATTTCATGGCCTTTTATGAGGCCTCTTAAGAGTTGATAAGTCGTCAATTTGAGTTCCGTTGCGTTGGAATAAAAAGTATCTTATCACAACGGATTTTAGCCAGGATTAAGAAAATCCACGGAATCCTTTTTTCCACGGAACGTTTTTAAACAGTTAAGGAAAACATCGTGACGAAACCGGTATGTCCAAGAACCTCAAAAGTTCCAAGACATGACACTCACCAACATGCACTGGGCCAGCATGGTGGATTAAGGCCCATCCTCTCTCTCGCTGAGAGAAGGCCCGAGTCCCAGCAGTGGGAACATGATGATGACATGATGAATCATGAAGATCGTTTTTCCAGTTTTATTTTTAACAAACTTCTCAATTCGACTGTTTTTTTAATGTTTGTTACCTCAGAACTTTCGACTGCGTGAACCGATTTTGACGATTCTTTTTTTATTTGAAAGCTGGTGCTTCCCTTGTGGTCCCATTTCAATTTGGTCCAGTTCTGTCCTTTTTATGAAGTCTGTTTTTTATATCGATAATTATTTCTTTCTTTCCGAATTTCCCGTTTCCTTGGGAACTTTGTAATAAAAAGTATACAAACAGTATCCAATTAAACCAACTACTTTTCGAGTTTTGTGGACACAAATATACGCAAGCTGAATTTTTATTATGACTGTAAAGAAAATGACATGATTTACCTATATTTATGTAATGCCATCCGATGACTGAGCAATAAATTATGGCATATCTCCGACATGCAATCGAGGAACTCTTCACTCAAAGCATTCTCAGTTATCGGAGAGCATGTCGCCATCACGCACCGATCCGGTTCATTCAACAACTCTATACATTTGGTCAGTAACATTTGTTCTTTGACTGTGGTCGGGCTTGGTTCTTCTTCATTATCGCTTTCGTCATCCTTATCGGCGGATGTTTCTTGGCTGTACAGTGAGTCTTCCAATTCGTAGGTTATTTGCTTATTGCAGACGTTTACGGTCAGTTTTGCTAGGACTTTCAGGTACTCCAGTACGATTGGGTTGTTGGGCAGTCGGGTGCTGTCTATGTGTAGGATTTCGTTTACTGAAAATAAGAACAGTTATTTTAGAATTACACTTATATTTTTATTAGCATGTTCATAAAAATACTGACAATTGACGGACTTTTTATTCGAGAGAAACTATGAAAACCCTAAATAAAAGAACAAACCAGGGCGCAGTTTATTTCATGATTTGCATTTTCTAGGCCTGAATAATGTTTTTTTTTTTATATCTGGGACTTTTTTTATTACCTCCATTTGACAGAAACAGTTTTTCGTAAAACTTTCGGAGGAAAAGTTTGAGAGTGGATTTCGTTAAATTACTGACAAGAAATAAAAAAAAATGTTATTGTTTACTTATTTTAAATATTTTTTTTTCAATTACGGCTTTATTTTTTCGTTTTATGCCTGAAAATAATTTTTTACCGACTTCCAAAATGGAGGAGGTTCTCAACTCGACAGTTTTTTTTAATGTTTGTTACCTCAGAAGTTTCGACTGGGTGAACCGATTTTGATGATGTTTTTTCTATTTGAAAGCTGGTGCTTACCGTGTGGTCTCATTTCAATTTGATCCAGTTCTGAATTTTTTATGAAGTCGGTTTTTTATATTGATAATTATTTTACAATTTTATTGCAACTGTCACAGCTAAATACACATATACAGTACAGTTCATTAAGCCAATCCAGAAACATAGTTACACTTAATGAGGGGAGGGGGGGTTGGTACTCCTTGATATAAAATATACTAACCAAAATCCGGCGGCTCTAGAGCCACCACAGAATGTAACAACCACGAGTCATTGATCAGCTTCCTAGTGTGAAAGTTGTCATCATTCCGTAGGCAAGTTATAAGGGAAAGGAAGGGGAACCGTTGCCGGGAGTCCTGCGCCAGCGCCGGTATCACGTACATCTCTACTGGCTCCGGGTAAGGGTTGCAGAGAAATGCTGCTGCAAACTCTGCTAGGACTATGTCACTGTGGAATAGACAAACAATTGAGATATCACAATATCAACAAACCATTTCAAAGTTCACTCATATCTTCCTTCCTTTTTTTAAAGATTTATTCACTTTGCTTACTTATATACTACTATGCCTTTGGCATAAATGACAAAAAATTGTTTATAAATCTATACATATAATTAAAACGTAGAGATAAAAAAATCTGTAATTGCGAGATAACAAAAAAAAACACACAGGGCGTCTTAAAATAAGCAGCTGAACACGATAGGACAGTTTTTAGAATTTTTGTCT
This sequence comes from Agriopis leucophaearia, assembly GCA_949125355.1. Taxonomy (NCBI): domain Eukaryota; kingdom Metazoa; phylum Arthropoda; class Insecta; order Lepidoptera; family Geometridae; genus Agriopis; species Agriopis leucophaearia. Next base: position 14,677,899 of record OX421262.1, read on the forward strand.
GTTTGTTTGTCCGCGCACATCTCCTAAACCACTGGACGGATTTAAATGCGGTTTTCACGAATATGCTTAGAAATTACCAGATTAAGAACATAGGCTATCTTATATCATTTATTTTAATTCTTTATTTTTACATAAAGGAAAATAAAAATCAATGATTTATTTCTTCGTTACCCGAAACGTAATATGAGGATCGTCACATAGCCTCAAGCAAGGAGATCCAAAGTAAAGATAATGTTATTGACATAGCCATTAAAATTTTGAAACTGTCAACTGTCATTCGGTTAATCAGTTTAAATTTAAAGAAGGTTCCTTAACCTTCTTAGATGAATGAACGTGTAGATCAAGCATGTTTTAGGCCTTACAACCTCTTTGGTGATTCATTCCAGTACATGGAGTAGGAGTATTATCTTTGTTTTATTCTATGTTAGCATTTAAAATTAAATATTCCGCATCCTATTTTAATTCAGTCCCGTGAATAGAAATATTCAAAAAAGGCCCTTTGTACATGACAATAAACCTATACAACAAAATTCCGGACGCAATAAAGAAAGAAATAAATAATAACATTTTTCCAGAACCAACTTCGTAAGTTTCTAACCCAAAAATGTTATTACGAAATAAAAGATTTTTTCGACGATAAAATTTAGAAAATTATAATTAGAAAATAAATATCGATATATAAATAGTTAAGAAAGTAGCGTCATAAGTTTTGTTTCACACTAAGTATGTTTTTTTTGTTTTGTAAAATTACTTCACCCTAGGTTAAGTTTGAATAGTATATATAATATTTATGTAATAGATTTAACTATACTTAAATTTATATGTTTATGTCTGTGGTCTGGTTTTGTGAACAGCCACTACATAAGTCATTGCTGCACCCTTAATGCAGGGTATATAAACTTAGCTTTTAGAAGAATACAGTGTATATTTGCAATAAGAATATAGAAATAATTTTATTTTACTGTGATATTTTAACAGATAAATAGAGTAGTTCAATTTCAGGGCTTTTTAATCAAGGTATACATACAAATGCACGCGAAATAAGAAATAACTAGCCAAGAGCGTGTTAAGACAAGCATTATGTCAGGGTTCCGTGGCCAGCGAAACTGGACAGTCAAATTTCAGAGATGTATATCATCCCGATATGACATGATATACTTTTTATGGTTTAGACAAAAAGAAAATTTCAAAACATGCTCTGCACTGTGGTCACATTATCTTTTTGATTTGAAAACTGTTGACGGTGTTATTTATTACTTATATGCTTCTATCAATACTTCACACAGGTCGATTTAAAATAAGCAGCTGAACATGTTAAGGCAGTTTTTAGAATTTTTGTTTGTTTGTTCACGCACATCTCCTACACCCCTGGAAGAAAATGCGGACGGATTTAAATGCGGTTTTCACGAATAAGCTTAGCTATGACTAGATTGAAGTATAGGCTATGTTATTTTGCGCAAGGGCCGTATTAAGGGAAGAAAAAAGGATTGAAGGTTTATATGAAAATCTACGCGTACGTAGTCGCGGGCAAAAATACTAGTATAGAAATAAAAATAAAAAAGCAAAGATATGAAACTCTGAAAAATCTATATATGTAAATATATATAAAATTTCCATGTCACAATGTTAGTTACCGTACTCCTCCGAAACGGCTTTACCGATTTTTACCAAATTTTATATGCGTATTCAGTAGGTCTGAGAATCGGCTACTATCTATTTTCCATACCCCTTCACCGATTTTCATCACCACGCGGGTGAAACCGCGGGGCGCAGCTAGTATGTATATAAAAATTAACCCCTATTTCTAATGGTCACGCTATAACTTGAGAATGGCTGGACCGATTTGGATGAATTTTGTGTTCCTGGAGCGGTCATAGTAGCGATGTCCAAGGTCGAGGTCTACGAGTACGAAGTAGCGGATATCATCTAGTAAATAAATAAAAACTACCAGTACTTACTCATACTGCTGTATATGTAGATGGTTAACCAACGCTAGAGGGCGTTGTATAAGGTCGAATAGAGCACCACACAGAGGAGTCGGTGGGTTCGGCGAAGGCCCGTACAATGGCGGCGCCTTCTCAGTTATTAGCATGCATAAGTCTTGGAAATAGCCTGCAAATAAAAATTATGAATCATAACCAGTATAATCAGCATAGAGTTCTTTACACATGCAAAAGGTTTGCAGGCAAACTGAAAATGAGACAGCAATTTTAAGCATTGATTTTAACTTATGTGATGTTTTTAAGTAAGGCTAAAAGATATTTGCCCAAATATGAGTAAATTATACAGTACACATTTAAAAACGCGTGCATAATAGGTGTTTACATAATATAAGTCACTTTGAATCATGTTTTGCCTAGTTAGTAGGCATACAAATCAAGGGAGATGGCATAAAAATACAGTAAATATTATTTAGATTAAAAAAAACTGAATTAAAATAAGTAGTCGAAACAATGGGGTCAATTCTGTTGTACCATTCTCTATACTAATTTGACAGGACTAAAATTATCGACGTTTCTTTTTATTTGAATACGTTAGAAAAGGATGGCAACATTTTAGAGCTGTCAAAATTAGTTTAGTTTAGAAAATGGTACATCAGAATCATCATCATCAGCCAGAAGACGTCCACTGCTGAACATAGGCCTCCCCCTTTAACCTCCACACTGAACGACATCCTGCCATCTGCATCCACTGGATGCCCGCGACTCTCACAATGTCGTCGGTCCATCTAGTGGGAGGCCTACCTACGCTGCGTCTTCCGGAACAATCAATACATCAACATCTACATCAGAATCAATGTCATGTTATTATTTAAATTAATTAAGCCACTGATTAAGAGTGGGGTGTTTTATGACAATTTTACTGAGTTTTTCTCTATTTACAAACTATAGAAAAAATTAAGATAGCAACAGTATGGTACAGTAGCAAGGTAGTACACATTTTTACCACATTAATAAATAGTTGTGCTGAACATATTGCTGTACAAATGGAACAGCACCCCAACACAACAGGCGTAAAGGGAAAACTACACATTTCATACATTTTCTATAGAACATGTAATGTGAAACTAATAATTTTTGATAGTGTTTGTACTAGGGATACACTGGGCAAAGTAAGAAGACTCAAATTGTAAAATAAGTATTAAATTCTATACAAAGTTAAACTTCGAAATTCAAAATTTTAATACAAATTATTAATTCCATATTCGGATTTATATACAAATTTCGAAATTGTAATTTGTATGGAATTCAATACATATTTTACACGTTGACAATTCGTACTTCACCCACAGTAGTTTTTATACTTGCAGTCATTTTTTTTATACCTCTATTAACCAGATACAGCAAAGTGTTCCCAACAATAAGTTCACAATCCATAGAGTCTTTAATGGAGTTGGTTGACGTAAATACTTCGAACATTCTCAATGGTACTGCTAAAGATACCTGTAAAAGAGATTGCACCACACTTTGAAATAAAACCAGACAAATATATAAAAAATTACAACTCATAGATTACTCTAGTATGTCTCATTGCTCGCGGCCACAATGCACGGAAATCTAAATTAAAACCCTTTCCCAGTGTTATAGTGTTAGGTATACATAGCTACCGCTTGTGTCTCATGTTGATTTTATTGACTTAGGCTTAGGCCCCAAACTTAGCTTGAAAAGCTAGGCTACCTTCAGCATTAATAGATTGAACTGTATTTAATAGTCAGCGCGTTTATTATTGTGTATATTTACAGACTAGGTAGGTACTAACCTCAGTGTTAGCTCTCAACAATCGAAGATGTAGCGAGAGCAATCTCCTTATTTGAATACTAGATGCAGCATCCTGGAAAACTCTCTTCCATTGCTTTAACAGCAACTGCGATAGGGAGACCTGAAAATGGATCCATTAATTCTAATTCAAAGTGGGTGTCTATTATGCATTTGCCCCTGCCAGCCTACAATACACCCCATCTATTATATAGTTCATTACGTAAATTAATATTAACTAAAGTTAAAAGTAGGGATGTTATGTTATGTCAAATCAAATCATTTATTCGGGCATAATTTATGGTAGGTTATAGTATTGATCCCAGAGGCTCCCGAACTAGTCAGAGACTGTGTGACGGGAGCCAATGGCTTCTCCTATTAATGTATCAACTAATTAATTATACCAAAACAGAAATATAGCATTCTAAAATTAGGTAAAAATAACAACAATTTAGAATTTTGATTCCCATGCCAATTAGTAGCCAAAGGAAAAAAATATAAACTAATAAATGCACCATTTGCAAGGTGGTTTTATTGGAACTGAATTCGGAGTTTTCAAATTTGGCTTGTTGGAGTTAGAACCGGAATTGGAGTTGAAGTCAGAGGCAGAGGCGGAGGAGAGATGTGTTAGAGAAGCAGGCGTAGTAAGGGCCGTGGACAAATTGTCTTTCCATTGTTTTTATCCACGCGTAGACGCAACAAAGCTATGATATGGATACGTTTGTCTTTTTCTCGCGGGATATAAACTGTGGAAAGATAATTTATCTACGGTCCGTACTAGGCCGCCAGGTCTAATAAAATTAAACAATACAAACATGATTCAGCCTGTTTTATCATCATTTCAGCCATAGGACGTCCACTGCTAACATAAGCCTCCCCATCACCTTGGCGTTTGATCACCAACTTGCCTAATTAAGTTAAGATATGAATGGTCTACAATGGAGCATGATTGTCTATAAGAAATTGATTCACTGGTGATTTGCAAACACCCAGATTGTAACTAATGGGGAACAACCTTCACATCATCAGCCAATTTACGTCCACTGTTGGACAAGGCCTCCCTCATAGAGGGGTGTTGCCATAATCCCCACGCTTGGCAGGCGGCTTGGGGATCGCAGTACGTTCACCGTAAACTATTAGGACGCTGCTGCCCATCCTCCGGTGGTTCTGGTCGCAATTTTAGGACATACCCGGGTCCAACACCCTTACTCACAGCTAATCATACAGACGAGTTTGCAAAGTAAAAGTGGAATCAAAGCACTTCTTACAGGTTTTCGGAATATCAATACGTGTCAATTTTTTGTGCCAATTTCAACATTTATATGAAAATAAATACTTACCAATCTATTGAAATCTTTTTTACTATCGAAAAAGAACAGCATTTTAGCAATAAGTTTGGACAATAGCTGTAGGTCTTCAGAGTTGGCTATTGGGAAGATATTGTCAAATTCATCTCTCTCATGTTGTTTACAATGTTTCCTGGTGAGATAACTCCGTACAAATGCTTGTATTTTAATTGAGCTGTTTAAACGTCTCCTGTGTTCCTGGAAAAATTAAATTATAGTTATTTCTTAGTAATCTGTTAGAAATAGCAATTATTTGTAGCCTAGTAAAAGTGCCGTGTCATTCTGTTAGGTAGAGAACAAATTGTAATTGTATGTAAATTGTACAATATCTAAATCTAATCTTTACTATCTGTATCTAAACAAAAGACAACCTAAATTATTAGTGACCATTTAATTCAATTGACTGTGAAGCAGCCTGATTCATATTTATTACTGGTAGGCAAAGGAAAAACCAATTTGAAGAAGTTATACCTAATATAACAAGAGATAATGATATATGACGCAGCGACTATGACCTTAAATTTAAGAAATGTTACCCCAAACAAATGAAATATTGTGTATACCAACCTCCCTTTTCTGTCTTTGTTGTTGTAACTGGAGTATGAGAGCATCCCTATCGGTTTTGCGCTGGGAACTGGCCCCACCGAGGTTCTGTTGGGGTTTCCGCCTAAAGTCCCCCTCAAAAGAATACATGCCTGAAAAGCACCCACATCAAACTTCAATGTGAATTATCTAAATCGTCTTGTAAACAATAATCAGCTGAATTTCATGAAAGGCTTACTTGCACAATATTTCAATACGGGTTTTCAAGTACCTTTACGAAAATAATTGCACAGTTAATACTTTTAATCGTTGCACTTAGGATGAAATCATGGAAATTAACTGAAATAATTCAATACGCGCAGCACAAAAACGAAAAACTAAAACGAAAACGCACTCAGCTCAGCAGCTAAATGCCAGGCCATAATAAGTAAAACTAGTAACAGTGTTACTATTCATGACAATCCAACAGTAGCATCTGGCTGTGTTACTTTTGGATGACAACGATGCGACGCACTGCGAACGTCATCACTGAACGTTGCCCCGCGCCGGCTGACGTATGGTACCAAAAAAGTATGATTATTTTAACACGGTCGCATCTTCTGTTTTAAGAATTTGTTTGCTCTGACAGCTGCAATAATATTGTAAAAAGCTGAATAAAAACCATGAATTCTTGTCACTTACGCTAGGTTTTTGAACGTAAGACTGTAAAGTAAATGAGCCAGTATTGTTCACGTAAAATTATGAAAATGTTTTCATATCGATTTTTACAATATTATTGCAGCTGTGAGAGAAAATAAATACTTAAACCTAGTTTAAGAAGGTTTGAACAACAATTTGAATGCATAAAATTTGGATTTAAAAAAAAAACATGTTCCCTATCCCTATGAGATGATTACGATTATGATTACACTGATATTAGTTAAGATCAGGCCGAATCGAATCAACTAAATACTGAATTAAATAACTTTGTTACACGTGACAAATTTTAGACTTGATGTCCTATGACATGAATCCATCAATCCAATATGCAATAGGCACTAAACACATAACAACTTTGCTAGATGGCCATGCCGATGCCGGGACGTTTAGCTTAGACAGATTGTAACACATGTTTATGAGCTAAATTTTGTTGTTCAAATTACGTATAAAACGTGATTAGTTGTCTAAATTCACTTAAATACTTTTACGTTAATCGTTATGCAAGCCGCCAAATGAGTCGCGAAAAGTAACGTAAAATGTTAATTTCTGTATAATACTGGCAACCTTATTCCATAGACAACTTAGAAAGTCTTTATTTACGATAGACAAAATAGAACAAAAACTTTCTGTGTTCCAGACATAAATCCTATATTCCAGAGATTACGACTTAAAGCTGTAACAAACATGTCAATTTGCTGATGAACCGCCGTCCAACCAACGGGAAACGGCGAAAGAGAAAATTTACTCTTTGTGTCCCGTTGGTCAGACGGCGGTTCGTCAGCCAAGTTCGATACGTCTGTTGCGATTAAACAACTAGGCCGTTTCGAGCGTACTTTTCGGTTAAAAATATGTAGACCGAGAGCGAGAGATTATAAAACAACCGGGGGTAACTCATCAACAATATATAATAAAGTACTCTTTGCTCATCAACTTGGTGCGGGCTTAGCACGGGGTGTGGATAGAGGATTGTTGTCTGTCATTGTTACTACGAGCTGTCAACGTTAGTGTCACTATTACTCACAATACTCAAATGGCTGTTGTAATTTGATTATAGGGATTTCGAATTCGAATAATATATACATATTTAAATTGAGACTGTTTGAATCGATTCTAAATTATATTGGAACTTTAAATTGAATTAAAAAAAATATTACCATTTATAATAGAATCAGCATGCGTATTATGAAACTTTGATCGGGATCGCGACTTGTCAAAATTATGTAAAAAAAAAAAAAGCATTGTCTATTTCCAATTTCGTAGTATGAAATTGGAAATAGACAACGCTGTTTTTTTTTTTTTTTGCGTCATAACCCCTTTCAAGTGTCAAAATTCTGTCAATTCTGACACTGACAGACCCCGATCAAAGTTTCATAATACGCCTGGTGGTATATGATCTATTGATTCTCGAGAATTCATCATATCTAATTTGGGTTGACTGACTTTTGTTTCGCCTTTTTTATGTTATGAATTAAAAGACGATTCAATTGTCAGTCAGTTTCTTGTGTTGTGTGCAACTGGCATTAGTCGAACTGTATGCCCCATGCTTGCAGATGATGCGCAGTATCGTTCGCGCAAAACTTTATGAGCCCTCTGAAGTTAGGCGCGAGGCCTCCCCGACGCCCTGTAAAGTCCCTCGGATACCTATAATATGCGTACTGCGCAGCTACTGGGCCTAACTTCAGAGGGCTCATAAAGTTTTGCGCGAACGATACTGTACTTGTGCACCAAGCACCGCCTGCAACGAGCCACAACTTTCTACTTAACTCCGAACACGCTTATAACGCGGCGCGTTATGTGAATCTCAAAAGATGACCTTTATTTCCTAGAGAAAGCACGTAACGTGCGTGTTTTAGTTAGTGAATAAGAGCCCAGCTATCGTATTGTTTTTTTATGGTTCTCTATTATCATAATTATATCAACGGGTTCTCCTAGCCCGCTGCCCGGCTGATCATGACATCAATGATTGGTAACACGATTTTCTGACTAAAAATATATATATCGATGTTTGTATAATCGATTAAAGGTTGACATCCCAGTATTCTGTACACAGCAAATCAAATTCAATTCGTTGATGTTGTCAAAGAAAAGAGGTTGTTGGTTAACTTGTTTCGGCGGCTGCCGAGTTAAGTCGGGCTCAAAGAGCACTTTTTAATGTCGGGCTGAGTGACATGAAAATTTAAATCCTCAGTAAAAGGAGTGATTTGTGAAATCGAACGAAAATAAATAATTGTTCTGGGTTTCATATAATTATTTAATTACAAAGCAGAAAACTAATTTACTCGTTTTAAAAGGGGATGGGAATGTAAACTTCACTTTGTTATCAAGTAATTTAGCCAATGTAATAGCGATTTCTATGAATTAACAAGTCTTCAAAAGCAATGCTCACTCACTCAAATTAAATGCAATCGCTTTATTATCAGGATATGAAACCAATGTGATACTAGCACAAGTTTATCCGATTTACCTACAAGCCTAACAAATCAGCCGCTTCTAATAATAAGCCCCAACCTAGTTACTAATTACACCAACTCTTATCAAAGCAATGGCGGACATCATTTATGAAGACGTGCCTGTAGAGAACCGAATGCCTGTAAGTTAATTTCATGTGATTAATTTATTTATTTGCTGTTGCCATATTTGCATCTCCAAAAGATCGGTTTGCTATTGAACCTTATCTCATTTCTTCTGGCCTGCACAGACAACAATTTAAATATAGACAATTCAAAAATTGCTTTCATGCACAGACAACTGATTTTAAGTCACACCACTTTGTTGACTGTCAATCACACCAACATTATTAATTATTATAGCTTTCACTACCATTAATTAATAATAATTAAGCCTTTTATGCACCCGGTGCGAGCTTCTATAACTGCGCCCTTGAAAACAAAACTTGGTCCTGGTGTGGTCATTTCTGTGCCCCTCCAGAGTCTGCACCCTGTGCCTGGGCTCCGCTGGCACAGCCCTATTTACGGCACTGCATAAATCAACCATGGTATGGACCGATGTAATGAACTGACATCGTTCAGAGGAAAAATTGTTGGTTGGTTGGAAAAATTGCTACACTAACAAAACAGTTTTTAACTAAAATTTATGATTAATATTTATGTGAGTATATCATGGATATAAATAAATTATTGCAGAGCAGTAGACCATCACTAGCCCAAGTAAAGGCAATAATTACTTTCATGGAGAAACACCGAGACTTGGCGAAGAAAAAGCAACAATATAACAGACTCCCAAAATATAAGAAACTCTGGTCAGAACTTACTGACACTGTCAACTCACTTGAAGGGACAGTGAAGCATACACAAGGATGGATAAAAGTAAGTAGTGTAGCTATTGGGCGCAATGTACACTCAGAACGCGGGCGCGGGTGCTCTTCTACAAAGCAATTTCAACCTTAGTGTCCTTTTAGTACGATACAAAAAAGATCCACTTTTTTTAAACTATCACGGTTGTTCTCTACAGTTATAAAGAGGGTAGATCGTTTTGTCTGCACCTAACTTTGAACTGTTTGACTAACCACCCGCATTCTTCAGTCTTCCGGTGAACATGGTCCATGTAACTGCGCCGCAATATCAGGAGCTCCTTCTACAACCTTACCACGTTAAATCACACTAATATTATAAATTAACACATAGGCAATTTTTTATCATCACAATTTTTCATTACTACGCGGATGAAACCGCGGGGCGCAGCTAGCATCCCATAAATAATCATATAACTGTACAAAAACAGATGCATCCCGCGCTGGCAGAGGATGTGGGATAGGAGCGCGATCTTTTATGCTTTATACAGGGTTACGAGGGAAAAGATGTCCATTATACTTATCATCATAGACCACTTTTACAAACCCTGAAATTGCGAAAAAACTATCAGCTCTTTCCTACATTTTGTTAAGTGTGATTGATCATTTTCCCTGGAACAGCAGATTTTTTTATTTTGCGATTTCAGGATTGGTCCCATAGTAAAAGTTGTTCATAATGATAATCCTTTCTGTTTAATATACCCTTTCTGCATAATCCTGTAATGTATAGGATACTAATGCTGAAATCGCTTTGAAGAAAATTTGCACCCTTTCTTATAGTGCACACTTATGCCACCATCTGCGTCTACAGTTTTAGCCATGATTTTCCCACATGATAAGCTATCTCCATCAACAGACTTCCTTGCCAAATTTTACGAGATCTTGTTCAGCCTTAAAAAGTAACACAGCATTGTTACTCTCATAATATCAGTCCGTTTGCTTTCAGATACAGCTGCAGTTCCTAATTGTCAAAAAATTAATGAAAATCGTATGTTTTTGTTTGTTGTTCTTAAAGTACTTAATAAGTTACGGCCACTATACTAATACTTAGTGTAGTTGGGCCCCCCATTTGATGGACCGATGGTTGCGTGAGAGTTGACTTACTTGATTGAACTTACATGATACCTACTTGGATGACAATATTATAACAATAGTAACCGAAATTGCGTATATTAGTAATTTTGAAGTTGGTTTTTTAATGTTCTAATTATTATATTTTCAGTTCTGGGCTGATAAGAAGAGATTTTTAATAACAAAACAAAGACAAATAGAAGAAGGAAAAGTGAAAAGCGTTCTTACAGCGATAGAACAGAAGATATTAGACCTTTGTGAAAAGAAACCATATACACCAAGTTAGCAAATTATTTACTTACTAGTTTTTAATTGCAGTTTTTAGTTTTCTAGCATTTCCTGCTCAAATTTCAATAAATTCGTTTGAGTTCATACAAAAAACCCATAGAAAAAAGGATGTTTATTCGCGAATTAGAAAATTTACCAGGAAACTTTTCAAGTTTTTTTTCATTAAAACCTAATTTGGACTATTGCAAATATTTTAAGATTCTTGAGTGGAGGCGTGGTTTATAAGGTTCTTGAGTGGAGACCACGAACCGGAACACGCAGTGTAAGTAGGCCTCCCACTAGATGAACCGACGACATTGTGAGAGTCGCGGGCATCCAGTGGATGCAGATGGCAGGATGTCGTTCAGTGTTGCGGTTAAAGGGGGAGGGCTATGTTCAGCAGTGGATGTCTTCTGGCTGATGATGATGAAATATTTTAAAACAAAAAGTAGCCAAATTGCCCAGCCCTTACCAAGTGATACACTTTTACCAAGGAACAGCATTTCATTATTATTTATAATGCAGATCATCATAATGTGGATCTTGCAAATCATATAGCTCTTTGTAGCCTTGAACAAAAAAAACAATCTTTCTTAATTCATGATTTTAGACGTGGTTTATAACTAAAAACTCAAAACATGATGGAACACTTTTTTTTTTTATTGCTGAATAGGCTTGCGCTTGGCCGCCATCTCGCCTGATGTTAAGCGATGATGCGGCCTACGGTGGATCACGCTTGCCTAGAAGAAACTGATTCACTCTTGACACTTCTTGCGCTCGTGCGCTCAATACCGCTCGCCATATAACTGGTGACGCCTCGCTGCATCCCGGCATAGTAATGCGATAGTTCATATAAAATGTATGAATGCGATCTAGGCGCACTTTTATGATAATGTGCTATAGTTCATATAATATATGTATAAAAACGATCTAGGCGGCTTTTTACGATGCGCCCCGGCATAACGTGCATAACATAAATTTATTAAAATATAAATAGGAAACACTTGGTAGTGGTCCCCAGTCCCCATCTACATTCGTTAAGGCGACAGCGGAGGTGATGTTTGACAGCTCTAGGTGATCCATTGTTTTGAGTTCTAGTTTTATGTTGCTCTATTAAATTTCACAGGAAAAAAGAGAAAGACAGTAAAGCGTGAGCCCTGCAACGGAGATGATCAAGAGTTGAGCGGAGATGACGTGTTTGTGAAAGGAGAAGACTGCAACGGCGTGGATACTAATAGACTGGTCATAGATACTGAAGACAGGCAGCTGACAATGTTTGAGAAAATGGTAAGTTCTTTTTTCGCCAAGAATGTTTAGAATGTAATTTTAGATTAACAAGCATAAATTGTATTTTTTTAAACCTATAAAAGATAATCTTCAATCGACTGAACGATTTTCTTGAACCATTGCTAAGATCACTCTCGATCAAGTCACCTTTCAAACAAAAAAAACTAAATCAAAATCAGTTCAGTTATTTGGCAGCTATGATGCCACACAGATTCATACGTTAAATTTATAACACTACTTTTTTAGCGTCCGAGGTAAAAATATTCTAAAAATGGTATTTCTAAAGCTAGATACTAATCGAATGACGTCACTATTATGAAAAAAACCAGCACTGTTTTTTTTAATCTTCACATAAAGTAGGCACTTGCAGAGTACCACCAAAGCCCACCAAGCGCGGCTACTGTATGCCCTTCTATAACTGATTACAATAAATATATTCTTTTCAAACAACTTCAAAAAAGGTGGTTTTTAATTCGACTGAATTTTTTCTGTATATTTTACACGATATATTCGTCGATTGTTAATTGATACTATTGTTTATTTTTACAAGCTTTTGTTACAATGTTTGTTATTTTGTTCAGGTCAATTCTTGCAAGCTCAATTAGAACCAGTTCATCCTAACTGAATTTGCTGGAAATTTGCATACATACAATACCCAATATTATAATAAATAATTTCAAAATGTTCGCCAAAATAAAATTAAATACTTGTGAATTAAAATAAGAAGCTTGTTTATTGAGGAGGCTATCTCGAGCACAGTCCTATTTAAATTTGAAGAGAATATTCTACCTCTAATAGAGCCGATTTTTCAATCCACAGTTAAACGGTCAGACAGAAACAAATCAATAAATTTATCAGTCCAATAATTTTAAAGGAATTACTCCGCAGATAAGTTCTGACTACTGAAAAAAATCGAAATCATGCAATTAATGGAATAAATCCTATCTGATTTTTTTACTGAGGATTGAAAAGTCGGCCCTAAGGATAGTAAATTATTGGATGAATCCCGTTTGTTGAACTTCCGGTGAACTCAATTGTTATATCTTTGTAAAAATGTATTACTTATTACAGGTCGAGGTAATGGACCAACAAGCGTCAGCGATGTCGCAAATCGCTCAAGCTTCTCTGACTAACTCAAAAGCTTTAGCCAGGTTAGCAGAAGCTTCACAAGTACAGGTGTGTGCATTCACCATCACATGTTTTATTTTTAACACGCTTTTATTAGCTTGGTATATAATGGAATCTTTGAACTTGATTTTCAACTACTTCAAAACTACTTTAGAGTTTGTTTGTCTGATCTGAAAGCGTGTCAAGTCGTCCCCAGGTGATGTCTAGCCGTCAACAAGCTGTCGCCGAGCCACATTGGCGTAACACAGCCACATAAGGGGGGAGTTTAGGGGGTTCGGATCCTTAGCATATACAGCTTTTTTCTGCGTGAAATCATTTTTGTACCCGCGGATATAGCTACGCCGCGGATATAGCTATACAGAGTCGAAGCGTGGCGATAATGACCCGTTTCCAAATTGATATATTATGTGCTTCAATTATTAGCCAGTGGACTACCTCTCTCTCTGCGCAATATATTTTTCTTGTCTCTCTCACCAGAGATTTATGCTCTCGCCGGCTAAAAATCCTCCTTTTGTGGTAGCCCTTACAGTGAGAAAGAGATAAAGTTCGTAACAGGCACATATCTGTCGTGGCGTGTGCGCATGGAGTTTCTCAAGTGTAATAAAATCTTTTTCTCTTTTGTCGCCAGGCGTTAGCGGTAGACAGACTCGTGGGCACATTCGAGACCATCAGTAGTTCAACGCATGACATCAGGAATGCGATATTGGGCATCGACTACACACTCAAACGCGTCTACCCTGCAACTCAAAGGCAAAACTCCACATTGTTTAGTTAACATTTTAGCGATCGTAAAGTATGTACCTATGAGGGCCTGTGATAACGACTTTTTCATTTCGCGGGTGTTAAAAATGCTCTTTGAGTGAGATATAGAGAATAAGAAGAACACTTTTACGTGAGTTAGAGCAAGAAAAAAATTACTAAAATCTCCACAGAGTTCAGGGCTATCTTGTATAGTGTACTCACTGAAATTTATCAGGTTAGAAACAGAAACAAACTGACTGGACCGCAAATGCGCGTAACCGGGAGCTGGCTACCACCCTTGAGTGACGTCAAGCCGGCTAACATTTGTTCATAATTGTACAGCAAAAACTATTGTCGTGAATCTCCGTCTGAATGTGATGTAAAATAAATTGCCATGTTATTGAATAGAGATCTAGTATTAAATATTTTTTCTGAATAAATAGTACATTACTGCAGCGGCCGGCCAAAGAAGCATTTATGCACGAACGTGAAAATGTGGGCGGACGCTTAGCAGTGGCCAGCATACATGAGTCCATAAATGCTTAGTTGCGGCCAAGACCCCTTCGAGAAGCCGCTCTCGCTCTCCTAGGCATATCCGTTCGCGCTCGCGATCCGTAGCCCCTCGGGAGAAATCCCACCAGAGGAGCCACTCGCGCGCCTCACTTAAGGTCACGGCTATGATATATATACGGGCTGATAGCCCCGCCTCTCCCGATCCTATCCCTCCGCAAGAAGAGATGGACACCGCTTGCAACGACGGTGAAGCCGGCTTCACCGTCGTTGGCAAAGGCAAGAAGCGCCACGCTTCCTCTGCATCTCCCCCTCCTCCGCCCAAGGCCCAATGCCCACCTTCAGGAGAGATGCCTACCACCGTCGCTGCCGGCGCTCCTCCAGCGTCCGCGGCAAAATCTCCCAACCCCCCCCCCCCCCCCTCTTGTATTACGACGAAGAGAAGGCTGGGAGCGCGTCTCTCAGCTTATGTCTGACAACGACATAAAGTTCGATGCGAAATCGGTCAGTGACAAAATCAGCATCAAAATAACCACCTCTGGTGATCACCGTCTCCTCACCAGACTCCTCCAGGAAGAGATTATCTTCTTCCACATGCACCCGCCTGAGGAAGAAAAGGTCCTCCACGTCGTCACACGCGGCCTTCCAAAAGAGATCCCCGTGAGCTCCATCCACGAAGATCTCAAGGCACAGGGTCTCCCCGCCCGAGAGGTCTGCCGCATCGCGGCAGGGCCAAAATCCCTCTTGGCCTTGTGTTGGTCATTTTAGATAAAACTCCAGAGGGTAAGACCGTCTTTAACTTGAAGGCGGTCCTAAACCTCCGGCCTCAAGGTCGAGACCCCGCATCGCAAAGGCATCCCTGGACAGTGCCACCGCTGCCAGCTCTACGGGCATGCCTTCCGCTTCTGTCACGCTGCTCTTCGTTGCCGAGCACAGCTCTTCTGAGTGCTCGCGGAAAAAGGGCGATCAAACCCCGCCCAGTTGTGTGCTTTGCGGGACCACGGGACACACCGCGAATTAAACGAACGATACTAATGCATATCTCCCTTGTTTGTCTGCTCTAAAGCCTAAGGGCCGATTTCACCATCAAAGTGAACGTGATCAACGCAAAACTAAACTGGTATAAAGTGGCTTATTAAGTTCAAAACGTCAATTTGGGTTTCACCAACATAAACTTAACTGCGACTGATTTATGTTGGTGAAACCCAAATTGACGTTTTAAACTCAATAAGCCACTTTATACCAGTTTAGTTTTGCGTTCACTTTGATGGTGAAATCGGCCCTAATAAATACAAAATCAGTATTATATATAATTTGTATGAAGGAAGTTGTATATAAGTATGGTTGTTATATTATGTCAGTCTAATAGTTTAAGTATTAAGTGTTTTTGTAATTAGAATTAAGTCGTTTGTGACGTTTATTTTATTCTTGACATTATATTTTAATAGTTTTAAGTTATAATAGTTAACAAATTTTTTCAACCGACTTCCAAAACGAGGGGTTTCTCAATTCGACTGTTTTTTAAATATGTTTATTAACCTCAGAACTTTCGACTGGGTGATTTTGATGATTCTTTTTTTATTTGAAAGCTGGTGCTTCCCGTGTGGTCCCATTTCAATTTGGTTCGGTTCTGACATTTTTATGAAGTAAGTTTTTTACATTGATAATTATTATAAAATACAGACAATTACCTACCTACTTTGTTGTGTTTTTTCTCATAATTGAAATTATGTATTCAGACAATAATAATATTTGCGCGATAGCTGCTAAGATTTGCAAGTTGAAGTGGCAGGGGGAGGCCACAACGCTCGAAGGGCCAATAACCGATGGGTAAGGTTTTGAGTGGAGACCACGAACCGGAAGTAGCAAATTAGGTAGGCCTCCCACTAGATGGACCGACGACATTGAAGTCGCGGGCATTCAGTGGATGCAGATGCTAAGCTGTCGTTCAATGCAGCGTTCTAAGGGGGAGGCCTAGCTAAGCCCCGCGGTTTCACCCGCGTGGTGATGAAAATCGGTGATGATGATAAAAAGTAGCCTATGTGTTACCTAATCCAGGATATAAGCAATGTATATTCCAAATTTCATCCAAATCCATCCAGCCGTTTCTGCGTGATTGTGTAACAAACATCCATCCATCCATCCAAACTTTCGCATATATATGATACAAGCTGCGCCCCGCGGTTTCACCCGCGTGGTGATGAAAATCGGTGACGATGATGATGAAAAGTAGCCTATGTGTTAATCCAGGACACAAGCAATTTATTTTCCAAATTTCATCCAAATCCATCCAGCCGTTTCTGCGTTATTGAGTATAACAAACATCCATCCATCCAAACTTTCACATATATTAGTGTGAAGTGTGATTGATATGATATTAGTGTGATACACTTCTCTCTCTCTCTGGCCTGAATGAAAACGACATGTAATACGAGACAAAGATTCTATACCAGCTATCTTATCAGTATTAATAATCGGAGCTGATAAGGTGTGTCATATCACTTCTAGTATCATTGCTCCATTTTTACTGTGAAATCGTTGCGCGTCACTGCAATCGACAATAAGGTGCATAATGCGATCAATTTCACTTGAAAATGCGAAATGGGAGAAATGGCGTTAAAAAACGCTTTGTTGGTGTTTTTTGTGCTAAATAGTGTGGTTGGTGAGCAATGTCCGAAACAGTGCGACTGCGACACACACAATGGCTTGAATAGAGCTATGTGTGTGGATCAGAACATTATCAGTGTGAATGTGGGTGTGCCAACTGCGGTGCAGATGTATAGTCTAAGCCATAACTTCATCACGGAGCTGGATAACCTTTGTTTTAAGGTAAGAAACGTGTTTCTTTTTAATTACAAGCTTTTATTTAACTTGCCTTGTTAGCATGTGTGGGACAAACCAGCCGCCACCGCCTGGAGATCGGTGGAAATCGCATACTGTACGTTTTACGCGTTCCTTTTTGCCTTACACCTGCAATATGTGGAATGAGCTCCTACGGCATTTCCGAGTAGCTTTAATATGGGGTTCTTCAAAAGGGCTGTTAATAGTCTTTAAGGGTCGGCAACGTATCTGTAACGGCCCCTGGTGTTGCAGGTATCCATAGGCGACGGTGATCGCTTACCATCAGGCGGCCCGTCTGCTTGTTTGCCACCTATAGCATTAAAAAAAAACTTCGGAACACTTACTTCTAACGGATCCTCAACCGATTGAGCTGAAATTTGGCATACTTATATGTAAGTTCGGCGACAATGCAATGTTATGGTACCATTGAGCTGGTCTGATGATAGCAGATAGAAGGTGGCCATAGGAACTCCCAAACGGACTATACCTACGTATTCTGTGATTTTTTCAATTTAATGTTACGGCAGATTATAAGAAATAAAAGTCATAAAATAAAAATAAAAACAAACCATATGTACAACAACCGTATTTTTTAAACACATTTTTGTATTTATTCTAGTTTAAAAACGGTAATACGTACAAACGACAAACTTGGTTTGTTTATAGTACGTACTCACTTTAAACTAAAGTATAACATTTAAAACGTATTTTTGCCTTCAGGATGCCGGTTATTTGTCCCTGGAAGTACTCAACCTGTCCAATAATCACATATTCTGGATCGGGCTGCATGCGTTCTCTGGGTTAGATAAGCTGGTTCATCTAGACCTCAGTAGCAACGCGCTGAGGATCATACCTTCGGACCTGTTCTGGGATACGCCGCTTCTTCAAAACCTCGATTTATCGTCCAATGCTTTTGAAGTAGTGAAAAACGAACCGATCATCATGCATTCGAAATTGCAGGTAAGTTATCTTTCGACTTGCCATATAAACCAACATGACTTGAAGTCCTAGGTCTTAGATTGACGTACGAATATGCGTAAATGCAATGGAGTGGCGCGCAGATATCAGACTTTAATATAATAAATGCAAAAGTGTGTGTACCTACCTAAGTGTGCAAGAGTGTATGTTTGACCGCATTTTACTTCGTAACGGCTGAACGGATTTGAATTAAATTTTATTATGGAGGTAGCTTATACATTGGATAAACGTACAGGCATTTTGACACAATTTGTTCCGAAAAAGGTTCCTATAGGATAGGATAGCGGATAAAACCGTGGGGTAAAACCGAGTACCTATCCTAAAAGTGACAAGTACGTTACCACTCTTCGAGACTTAGTATACTATTAGAAAGAAAGAAAAAAGTTTATTTGTTACATTTTTTTTATTATAAGATATAGTCACAAATCGGACCGAACTCAGCATAATGCCGCTGGGGCCTTGCCAGCTACCTGTTATAAACGATTCTGTTTAGGTGATTGAGAAAAGTTGCGCGACCGCAAACCGTATCTCAGCGCATTAAGGTTCTCGTTGGCGTGTTTTCCGCACTGCGCTGTTTCCAGCCCGCGCTAATTAGGTAGCCGTAAGGCCCCTGGTCTTCCGTTGGATCAGTTACTAATGTGTCTGGTAATTTTTCAGGTATTGAATTTAAACAACTGTCGGATTAAATCTCTACCCGAGCGAATGTTCAGCCGCCTGCCAAACCTAAGAAAGTTAGACCTGAGTGAAAATTACATGATGACGATCAACACAGAGGTGCTGCGACCGATGCACAAACTGGAACGAATCGAACTTCGCAACGAGTACTGGCAGTGCAATCCAGACTTTATAGCAGTCGAAACCTGGCTAGTCTCAAGGAAAATCTCTTACGAAAAGCAGTGCAAAAAGAAATCTCCCAAAATGTCCGAGAAAATGATATCTCAAGTACCGATGGAGAGACAACCAATAGAAATAGAAAAGGTGTGGAACATAACTGTGCCGCAAAACGATACCAAAATCTTGACAACCAGAAATCCACCACTCACACCGTTCCAGAAATTCGATCAAGATTTTTCAGCGTTGCAAGCTTTTATAATTGGAGTAGAGATAGGTTTAGCGATAGGTATAGTAGCTACCTATATTTGGTTGCGTCGACTTTGTCGGTGTACACCGCTGAGTTTTACGGCACAAACGCGGCGGGAGCGGCGAAGAGCTCGGCTCGACGGTGATATGAGAACGAATTTACTTTGGAGTAATGTTATAAACCCTGATTTGGAGACTCCGCCGCTGTACCGGAGACAGTTTTCCCTGCCTGACCGGAGTCCACCGTACGGTATTCCGGGCGTGACTGAAGCGCGACTGCAGGTCGATGCAATACGGCTTCCTAGCCGGTCGGAAACGCCGCCACCACCGTATAATGAGGACTATCAAAACGACGCGTAAAACTTGTGTCTATTGTAATGGTGATAACGACACCGACCCTAGATAAAGATTGTTGCTTTCAAGTGCGCCATAAGTCATAGTTATAAGCTTTGTTAGATGTTTGAGTGTTCGAACCACGTACCATTGTCAGCATAGACCCTTCCGGGTCCAATTATTTTATGTGTGTGGTCTGTGTAAAGTTGGATCAATGAACCAACTAGCATACTGCGTAGTTAAGTTCGACCTTTGTCATGGCAGTTCCACGTTAGACGTCAATACAAAATACGTCAACAAGTCAATTTTTCATAAATTTTTTCCATACCTCTAAACAGCTTGACGCAAAAACTGTTAGCAACGATGATAAGTGTGTAAAAATTTGTAAGTGTAGTGTACATAGTTTTTGCGTTAATCGGTATAGTGTTTTTTTTTTATGAAAGCGAAGACATTTGAAAAATAACAATAATTGTTTTAAGGCATATCTCCCTTGTCTGATACAAGTTGTTGATACACAAAATAAGGCACGCTGGGTTTTCATACAATTTGACGTCGTCGCGGTGTCTTACCTGTTAAGAGTTTATATGTCGTCAACTTGGGTTGTGTTGCATCAATTTATGTGGTTATGGCAAACATTACCAAATTCATATTGTGGTTATAAATAGTTGGGTTTATAAATAAGTTTAATGTAATTTTGGAAACATGATTGGTGAAACTTTTCTCTAGAATAATGCGGCGAAAATAGGCCTACTATAAAACGTTCTTAGTTTTTTCTCCGAGTATAGAAGTTCTTGACAATTTTTTTTTCCTATTCTAATGCTCATTTGTTTAATGTAATCATCATCATCATCACTATATATGTAAAATTTCCATGTCACAATGTTAGTTACCGTACTCCTCCGAAACGGCTTTACCGATTTTTACCAAATTTTATATGCGTATTCAGTAGGTCTGAGAATCGGCAACTATCTATTTTCCATACCCCTTCACCGATTTTCATCACCACGCGGGTGAAACCGCGAGGCGCAGCTAGTTTAATATAAATTCGTTTTATTTCATATAAAAATAGTTTAATTTGGAGTTTTTTTGCAATTGTGGCTTCCGTTATTCACTTCTGAGGCGGGCGTCGACTCGTGTGTATCTCTTCCTGCAGGCGTAGGTAGCATATTTTTGTTCGTTTCACGCAGGGCAAAACTTGGATTTGAGATGACGACATATCGACACTCTGTTTAAAGCTATAAACAACAATGGCCTTACTTAAAAACGTTACTCAAGTTGATCTATGCTTAAAACAGAACAACAAAACTAAACTTCTCACTAATGCCTATCGTCACACGCGAAAACGAGACAGAGCAATTTTTAGCATAGATCAACTTGAGACACGTTTTTAAGTAAGGCCCCAAGTGTTCTTTGATAGGATGGTAATCAATAGTTGAATAATGCTAATGATCACGTACTAGGCCGATAAACGAGTTTTCAGCAGGGCTAGCATGCGCACCGCGAGAAAATTTCGTCGACTTTTTCTATCGTGCCAAAGCGAGACAAAAGTATATAAAACCGTAGGCACCATGTTGCGTTCTCGCTCGACACAGTCACGACAAGATTTTGTCGCGGTGCGCTTGCAAGCCCTGCAGAACTTACATAACTTTAATTTAGTAATACTGGGTTATGCGGAAAGGGTACACTAAGCCGAAAGGGCTCCATAGTACCCATTATTATAAACTACTTTTACCATGGGAGCAACTCTACAATCATGAAAAAAAGCTGATCCATAGAAAACCGTCATTCTCACTTTTTGGCATTTCAGGTTTGGTCCCATTGTAAAGATTCATCATAACGATAAGCATAATGGACTCCTTTCGGCTTAAAGCCTTTCCGCGTAACCTATGTGTGTATAGTTACAAAACAAAGAAAAAACAACAAATTTATATTGATTTTTATTTATTTATAAATATCATTATCACATTTTGATTTAGTAACATAGGCTTAAACGATCTGTCAATTATTAATTACAAGATATAAAACTTTATAAGCTAAGTCAGACTCATAGAATTTAATATAAATTCTGTAAATAATTATATTAATAAAATATATAATTTGGGTAACTTTGTAATTTTTGTACATTACTAAAACACAACCTCTTGGCAATTTGATCTCAAATTATGGCATTTCCCTCCAATATATTGAACATAGCAGGTGCATTTACATTTTCTATAAAATGTATTCCATTGTGCTAAAAATTATAAATTAATAAAACAAGCTAAATTGAAAAAACATATAATGGAATGTATAGATTATGTTTTGTAATAAGTATGTGCATGTTTCTTAAAAAATAATGATAAACTTAATTTGGCAATTAAGAGGAACGTAATGGAAATGCATGATTTGATTAGTAAGACACAACTAAAATATGGAACCCTTAAAATCAATACAAATAGTTTTTAGCTAACTCAAATGCTAGTTTTGCTACCCAAAATAATATTCTCAATAGCTTATGCTTAATATACAGGGTTACGCATAGAGACTGTACTAATCCGAAAGGAGGTCGTTGTAGTCATCATTATGTACAACTTTTACTTACCAGAAATCACAAAAAATTCTCTGAAGTTCATACATTTTGTCGAGTGTCAATGACCGTTTTCTATGGAATAGCAGATTTTCTTTTTCGCTATTTCCGTGTTGGTCCCATAGTAAAAATTGTTCATAATGATGAGTACAATGACCTCCTTTCAGCTTAGTTACAGTCTATATGCGTAACCCTATAATTTAGGTATACAGTTTTACCCACACATTACTAGCGAAGTCAATATTTAAAATACCTAATCAGGCACATCATGGCATATCATTTCCGATTTATCACTTGCAAATAATTACTTTCTGATTTCATACCTTAGCATAAATTTTACATACTAATTATACCTACGTATAATGAGATTACAGTAAATATTTTTACAAAATGCTTGTTTTGTACGAAAATACTATTTCGTTGTTTCTCTTGTCATACAATAATCACATGGCTGGCATTGGTTATATGGAAATCCTTCATTCATATAAACAAGGCAGAATCTTTACGGTCACCAGTGACATAGTTTTAGGCGGCGTTAGTTCGATTAAGTCTATGGGAGTCTATGAGACTCCTTCGGTGTGGAGTACCATTGACTCCAGCATACTTATTGTACTAGGTGCTATAGTGTGCTTCACTAAAGAGTTCCCTCGTAGTGTTGGCTCCCCTGAACTTCCCATACACATTACAGGGAAAGTGCAGGAGAACCAACATTACGGCGAGGGAACTTTGGTGAAACGCACTATAAGAAACTTCTGTTATTTCCGCGCGTCGATGATGACTAACTTTTTCATGTTATTTTTTTATGTAATAAAAAGCTTGCATATTACCGCCAACTCGCCTGACATTAAGCGATGATGGGGTCTACGATTCACTCGTTACTTGAAGAAACTTAGATTGTAACTATCGGGAAACACTCAACACCTATTCAGGCAGTGCATTCCACAGACTAGCAGCACGCACAATAAACGTGGAAAAATCGCAAAGTACTTCTTACGGGTTTTCAGAATATCAACATTGAAGCGGTGTCGATTTTTCGTGCTCAATCTGTCAGTCTGTTAGAAAATGGCCAGGAGGGAAATAGATCATCAGATCCGATGCACACTCCCCGAAATGTATCTGATAATAATTATCAATTTAAAAAACACACTTCATAAAAATGTCAGAACTGGACCAAATTGTAATGGTACCCACACGGGAAGCACCAGCTTTCAAATTAAAAAATAATCATCTAAATCGGTTCACCCAGTCGAAAGTTCTGAGGTAACAACAACAAAAATGAAAAAAAAAAAAAACAGTCGAAATGAGAACCTCCTCTTTTTTGGAAGTCTGTTAAAAAACCGATAGACTATGCCATATATCTTTGTGTTCTAGTTTTTATTTTCTTACGAACTAATGCCGACTAAAAGGCTGTCATCTGTGATGGTCTTTAGTCGTAAATTTTTCCCAAATTTACTGGTACATACTACTAACCTAAATTTCTATAACATCATCGTCAGTGTCAAGGGCAACCTGGCTAATGTTGACGTAGTCGGGATGTCGAGAGAACACGTCCACTAGTTGTCCAAAAGTGGGCCGCAGGTCGGGGTTGTAGGCCCAGCAGTCCAGCATCACTTGGTAGATCTCATCGGGGCAGTTCTCCGGCCTTTCGAGCCGTTTGCCGTTTTCTACTATTTGTATAGCCTGTAAAAGATGAAAGTTTTTTGTTAGATAAACAAATATATAGACAGGAAAATAAACATTTTAGGGCAATAATCACACTCCGATTCCACTTTAATTGTGCGAACCGCTGTAAGTGGGTGTTCGTATGTCTCGATTCAAACACTCACTTGATAATTTAAGATATACTGGGTTACGTATATAGACTGTACTCAGCCGAAAGCAGGTCATTGTACTGCAAAAAAAAAACGACTAACGCAGAAATCGCGAAAAAAATGTGCGGTTTCATACATTTTGTAGTGTCAATGCTTCGACCAAAATAAAATGAATGGACGGGCCCTAACCATTGAACTTGATCAGTAAAAACGAGTCAAAATCGTCGGACATATACTTCAACACCTAATTATAAAAATGTACAGTATATTTGTTACAAAAAATAGATATCGGTTTTATTTGTGTATTTACACTTCGGTAAAGCATACGAATTCATAATTTTGTCAGATGTTTCGTTATCGCGTATCAATAGACTCGTGTTTCACTTCCTACGGCTAGAGACCGACTGAAACGAAATGAGAGCTGGCGCTCATTTTGTAATCTTCAAAAATGCGCTTCTACTGGGCCCGTCCATTCATTTTATTTTGGTCGAAGGTGTCAATGACCGTTTTCTATAGAACATTTTTTTTTGCGATTGCTGGTTTTTTTAATACCATAGGCGGCAAACAAGCAGAAGTGTTGTTGTTGCAAGCCGCCTGATGGTAAGCAGTCACCGTAGCCTATGGATACTTGTAACACCAGAGGCATCACAAATACGTTGCCGACCCTTTAAGACTCTACTCACCTTTTAGAGAGCCCCATGTTTGGTCCCATAGTAAAAGTTGTTCATAATTATGAGTACAATGACCTCCTTTCGGCTTTACAGGGTATATGCGAAACCTTGTATTCTAATGGAAGAAGCACAAAGCCTATACAGCTATATTATCCTGCACCTAATTCTATTTTCCAAGAATAAATAAATATCTGGGACATTATTGCACACATATGGTTGGTTATCTGACCCCAAACTAAGCTAAGCTTGTAATATGGCTGCCAGAGACTGATATACATACATATTTTTTTTTATACATACTTAAATAGATATTAACACCCAGACATAGAACAAACACAAATGTTTGTCCTAGGTGGGAATCGAACCCACGCCCCGAAGCGCAGAAGGCAGGTACACTACCAACTGAGCTTACGGGGCTGTCAATAAAGTATCATTATGTACCAACCTCGATGCCTCGCATGTCACCGTACGGCTGCTTGCAATAGGAGAACATCTCCCACAGAGTAACACCATAACTCCACACGTCGCTCGCGTGGCTGAAGGTTCCGTAGTTGTACGACTCAGGCGCATACCACTTGATGGGCCACTTGCCGCCACGACTTGCTTTGTAGTACGAACTGTCGGATGATAGCGCGCGAGACAGGCCGAAGTCGCTTATTTTAGCTTGGTGCCTGAAATTAATGAGAAAAATAAATACATCTGAAAGGTTTAATCTCATTACCATCACCATATCTAATAAAAGAGACATAAGTACATTGATTTGACACATTTTAGAAATACCAACTTCATAATTTAAATCATATGTTGTACTTAAATTTTTTTTATTTGAAGCTGGTGCTTCCCGTTTGGTCCAATTTCAATTTGTTCGTTCTGATGAAGTCGGTTCTTTATATTGATAATTATTGGCTGCTCTGAATAGTCACATAACATAACAGTCACATAATATATACATATTTATATCACATCACATCATTAGCCAATTAACATCCACTGTTTGACAAGGCCTCCCTCATAGAGAGGGGTGTTGCCATAATCCCCACGCTTGGGCTTGGGGATCGCAGTACGTTCACCGTGTACTATTAGGACGCTGCTGCCCATCCTCCGGTGGTTCTGGTCGCAGTTTTAGGACATACCCGGGTCCATATTTATATAAATTATATCTATTTTATATTTATTATCTTTATTATATATCTATATATTATAATATATATCATTTGGTAGTATTTATTTAATGGTATCACTAAGTGTTTTAGCATCCCCCGTCGATCCTGTTACGTAAATTCTTTCCAATGGTTGCCTGGTAGAGATCGCTTTTAGCGATAAGGCCGCCACTTGTGGCACTAGCTCGTGCAAGTATTTTCTATCTGCACGTAATTTTTATTTCTGGTGTACACAATAAAGAGTTTCTATTTATCTATCTATAACACGTAATGTTCGTGCAATAGAAACATTATTGAAGTGGGACCAAATTTTAGATGTCATCAGAACGTACCCAGCGCTGACCAGTGTTCTCGTGTGAGAGTAATTCTAGTAGTGACGGAACATACATCAACATAGTATACCTGTTAGCAAGCAGTATGTTCCTGGCGGCAAGGTCTCGATGTACGAACCGCCTCCGCTCGAGGTACCTCATCCCGGCGGCCACCTGACACGCCCATAGCCGCAACTCGTACCCCGGCGACGCCTTGTCCGGGTGACGCAGAAGGAACTCTAGTAAAGACCCGAGGGGCACTAGTTCTTGGATCATCGCTAGTGGTGGACCCTGTGGAAAGATGAATTTTTTAGAAAATATATCAGGAAAATACGGACCCTATCCGTCACGAGAACCACGCAATTAGAAGAGCAATTGAAATTGTATATTCTCAAGTAACCACTTGACCGCTCATCCTTTCCCCCTGTGTTGAAAAGGAACTAAATTTTCAGCAGGATCCAATCCAGAGGGCCAATCCTAGGCGCGAATTGAATTGAAATTTACTCCAATCACAAACGCCATACAATATCCCCCGCCCCCCGCGACTGAGGTGGCTTACTACGTCGCGCATAAGCAAATTATGGCTCACGCGCGGTCAAGTGGTTATATTACCTTTGGGCACAGAACAGACAAAACATTCGCACATAAAATTATAAAAAAAATATTTGAAAAAAAACTGGGAGAATAAATTAAACATAACATACGAACAAAAAAATATACTAAATCAGATTAAAATGTTACATTTAAAGAAAATTTTAGAAAATAAAGAAAAATTATAAAAAGTCAAACAAATAACTACATAATCAAATTTAGAATAGGTTACCATTTCCTTTATAAAAATTACCATTTCTTAATCTGCATTAGAACTGCCGAATGTATACATAGTCCCGCCTGTCAGTTCAATTCACACTGTGATGGCAATGGCAACACCAAGTGTCGCTGTGTTGCATGTGTAGTGTTTTGACGGCGACTGGCACGATGCGTCGCGCGTATCTCAACCATTACAAAGGCAACAGGTGCGGACGACGTATGTGTCGAACCAAAAGCGTGAAACTTACCAAAGACACTCCAATAAGCCTCACGATGCAGCGATGCCTCAGCGACATCATGACTTTGGCTTCAGATAAGAATTCTTTCTTATTAGTGTCCGTGTGTTGCATGTGCAGCGTTTTGACGGCCACCGGTGTAGGCGGCTGGTTGGGAAGAGAGTGCGTCGCGCGGAGTACTGACCCGAACTCGCCCTCGCCTAGCACTGCGCCGAGGGTTAGCTCGCTCATAGGAATGAATTCTGAAACAACAAGTTTTTTTGAATGAGTGAAAAATAAATAAATATTCGGGTCATTTTTGCTCACACGATCATCTGACCCCAAACTAAGCAAAGCTTGTAATGTGGCTGCCAGAGACTGAAATACATACATTGACAGCCCCGTTAGCTCAAATATACAAACCTCGTCCCGACAATAACGAACACAAAAAAAAAAAGAATTATCCAATTTGGTGCAGTCGTTCGGAAGTTATGGGCGTACATACATTTCAGCGATTTATTTATATAGAAGAAAAGAAGATAGATAATCATTATTCAAACCTCGATTAATAAACGTAATAAACAACAGCTTACCTTGCAAAGTAGACAATTGCCCTTCCGCATTAATCGATATCTCATTGTAATTCTCCGCCAGTGTGACCACGGCCGAATTATTAGCTGGCACCTTGTACGTGTCGTTGTCATCCTCCTCGTTGTTGTTAATGCTGTTGTTGAAGTCCGATGAGAAGGAAAAGTTTCTAGTGAGTAGGTCAAATACGTTGTTGTTCGTTGGTGGTGAAGTGGGGCTTTTGTTGTCATTGAGTATATCATGTTTCACGAGAGATAAAGATTGGTTGAGGGGAGCGCGGCTCGGGGAGGACTTCTTGGTGCGTGGCATTGTTGAGAACTGGAAACAGGAATGTTATTTAGTACAAATACAATAGGCATGTGTCCTAATGTTTAATTTATTTCAAATAACGAGCTTAGCGATAAACATAATTAAATACATTACACATACTGAAATAATAAATGGAATTGGCTGATAAATCTCTGAGATATGAGCGTTTAAAGTTTTAGGTGGGGATAGAGAGGGGATGATCTATTCCTTTCTCGCAAAGCGTGTGTTAGTTATAGCATTTGTATGCCGCGCCTGAGGTTTGATGGCATAGCTCGCTATAGTACGCTCTCTGTCTAGCACGAAATTAAAATACTTATAACATATTTATTCGCCTATGGATACCTGCAACACCAGGGGC
This sequence comes from Agriopis leucophaearia, assembly GCA_949125355.1. Lineage (NCBI taxonomy): Eukaryota > Metazoa > Arthropoda > Insecta > Lepidoptera > Geometridae > Agriopis > Agriopis leucophaearia. Next base: position 14,706,587 of record OX421262.1, read on the forward strand.
AAAACAGATTCGTTGCCGACCCTTAGAATTTATTAACAGCCCTTTTGAAGAACCCCATATTTAGCTACTCGAAAATGCCGCAGGATAGCTCATTCCATAAATTGCAGGTGTGAGGCAAAAAAGAACACAAAAAACGCAGTGTGCGATTTCCACCGATCTGTGATATGTGGATGAACTTTCAGGCGGTGGCGGCTGGTGCGATGATAAAACCGCGATGCTGGCATCAGATCGGTGATTGGATGGTATTGACAATCGTTTTAACTTTCCAATATGCTATTGCACACAAGGCGAAGTAACGTTCGGAAATTGTGAGAAATGGGGCTTACTTCTGGTAGAGGTGGTTTCGGTTTAGGCGGCACGGGCGTAGTGAGCCGAGTGGGTAATCCATCTGGCACCGAGCCGTAGTGCTCTATTAGCCGCTCCAGAGACTCTAAATATGGCCCGTCATCTATAAATAGCCACTGGCTCTGAAATATAACATCAAAATTATTTAAAAAAAGTAACAGATATGCGCTCTGTGGTCCTCACAGCAATCCAGCACACCATTATATATTTTTTTATCTGGGACATTTTTGCACACACGCTTATTTGACCCCAAACTAAGCAAAGCTTGTAATATGGTTGCCAGAGACTAATACATATATATTTTTAAATACATACTTAAATGGATGGATATTATTCTTATTCGAGATGGGGGTGATATGTCCTGCACTGACGTCCCGCTTGGGGTGTATTGTGCAATTCCTCCTACCAGCATCTAACCAAGCCAGCCCAACTCCTTGAAATATCGGAGTGAGGCTCTAGGGCGATGGCACAGTTGCTCCAGTGGCGTTGATGGAAGTGTGCATAATGACGATGGAAAGCAGTCTAGCTGTTGTGGTGACGTGGATGATAAAGGTTGACCAATTATGCTTTACGTTAAAGTTTAATCACATATAAAGCAATTATTGAAAATCACCCTTCGAGGTATTTTTATATTTATTAGCTTAAAGTAGGGTATATTCATATGGGGCTAGAGCAAGTAGATATGACCAGACGTGATATAAATACAGGGTTACGCATATAGGCTGCAATAAGTCGATAATGAAGGTCTTTGTACTTATCATTATGAACAACTTTTACGATGGGAATAATCCAGAAATCGCGAAAAAAATCAGCTGTTCCATAACGTTCATCGATACTCGACAAAATGTATGGAAAAGCCGATATTTTTTCCGCGATTTCAGGGTTGATCCCATATAAAAAGTTGTTCATAATGATGAGTACAATGACCTCTTTTCGGCTTAGTACAGTCTATACGCGTAACCCTGTATATCTTAAATTATCAAGTGAATATTCGAATCGAGACATTTTGTCATTCATTGAATTTGATCTTCCAACAATTAATAATATACATAGTATTTTTTGATCGAAGAATTTGATAATGAAATCAAACTGGTCGGTGCCAGTTGGTTTTTTAAATCTTGAGATGAGGGTATTTCGATTATTTTAGCAAGTATTTCCTAAGAATTAAGATCATATTGGTCTACCTGCAAATAAAGATAACTTACCTCTTTTCTAATAATAAAGTTATAAGGTGTATTTTCGCTAAGCATCGTCAGCACGTAAGCTCCCGTATGCCGTTCGCTGTATCTTACTAGGAACACGCCATCTGTGACCTTGTCCTTTAAATTATTCTGTTTGCAATACTCTTCAAGAATCTTGACCGCTTCGTCGCGGTTCAATGTTCCGTGGTACCATTGATTTCTAGTTGTGTTCGGAGTATCGGGCAAATGGTTTTCTAAGAAAAAGCAGACAAGAATTATACGATACAGCAGGCATACCATAACAAGATGTTATAAGAGTATCTCATTTCAATCTAATAATACTTTCGCTCTCCTCTCTATTCTAGAGTGCAAAAATAAGTTTAATATAGGAATTTTACTATTAGCAAGTTACAGGAAATTATATACATGAATAATTATACTGGGCTACGTGGAAAGGGTGTACTAAGCCGAAAGGGGTCCATAGTCCCCATCATTATGAACAACTTTACTATGGGAGCAACTCTGAAAAGCAAAAAATATCAGCTATTCCATAGAAAACGGTCATTGGCACTCGACAAAATCTATGGAACAACTGATTTTTTTTTCGCGATTTCAGGGTTGGTATTCTTCCCTTTCGGCTTATTATAATCTATTTGTGTAACCCTGTATAAAGTTCATGTTTGTAAATAACTCACTTAATAACTGGTAACATTCTGTGTATCCATGATGCTTAGCCAAATCTGCTGGTGTGTCCTGCGCCAGAGTTCTGGGATGCGCCGGCGCTTTTAGTTTGAGAAGGACCTGCAATCAAAAAAACATTGAATAAAAATTCTTTCTTATTCTAAGTCATCCGAGATATAAATCTAATCTAATTTTAATTCACGAAGTACATAATAATGTTTCGATGCCATAACTTAAAAACGGTGAAAGAAAACATCGTGAAGGAACATGCACTGGGCCAGCTTGCTGGATTAGGGCCCATCCTCTCTCTCTGAGAGAAGCCCTGTGTCCCAGCAGTGGGAACATGAAAGGCTGATAAAATGATGAAGTACATAATAATCTCCCACTAGATGGACGACGACATTGTGAGAGTCGCGGGCATCCAGTGGATGCAGATGGCAGGATGTCGTTCGGTGTGGAGGTTAAAGGGGGAGGCCTATGTTCAGCAGTGGACGTCTTCTGGCTGATGATGATGACATAATAATCTGGTTATACAGGGTGTGTAGAAGGGTGTATACCTCAGATCAGACAAACAAGGTAGATATGGTAATTGGTAAGGTAGCGGGTGTGAATGCATCTGGCATAAAGCAGGCTTGATACCTTACTCAAACTCACCCTGCAAACCTTGAAAGCCACGCTCCACCCTCCACTTCACCCTTCAGAAAAATGAGTAATAGGGTATTTGACTATATTAAAAATATAATTAATACTGGTGTAATCCTAGAAGATTATTATTTTCAAAAAGTATTTAATGACTAAAAACTAAAAAATAAAGTCCCTATTTCTAGAAAAATACATAATAAAAATATGTTTTTCACTGATCATGTGACTTGACTGCAAACGCTCTATGTTAGCCGAATGTCCTTATGTCGTCACAGAAAAGTAAATAGAGGCAACAATTGTATGGCGAGATTAACACATTTGTTTATGTGTGACGTCACTATGTCACGTGGCTACTATGAACACTACTACTATGTCACTATGAATGTCAAAGGTAGCGTTTACGCGGTCATTTAATAATTTGAATTTTGATCCGTCATTTAAAACACAAATACTGAAAATTATGAGGATTTAATTACAAGATTGCTTTATTTTAATGTAATAAACAATTTAAAATGGTTTTGTAAAATCAGTCAAATACCCTATTGAGCCATAGTTAGTTTTTGCGTTAGGCAGTCTAGTGGTATAGTGAATAAAAACTGAAACTCTTGAGACATTTGTACACAAACAATATTTGTACTAAAGCATATCTTCCATGTTTGTCTGATCTGAGGTGTTTACTGTATACATTATGCAATGCATGTGTCGTCCATTTTTTTACAGAGTTCAAAAAAGGAGGAGGTACTCAATTCATCTGTTTTTTTTTTTTTAAATGTTTGTTACCTCAGTACTTTCGACTGGGTGAACCGATTTTTATGATTCTTTTTTTATTTGAAAGCTGGTGGTTCCTGTGTGGTCCCATTTCAATTTGGTCCAGTTCTGACATTTTAATGAAGTCGGTTTTTTTGTATTCTTTTTTTTAACCTTAGAAGTATTTCTAGTATGTATTTAATATTATAGTATATAAATGTTATCTCAGTCCTTTTCATACCTGGATACATTCAATATGTCCTCTCTGCGCAGCATCGTGTAAGGGTACTTTCCCTGTGGGCGCGTGTCGCATCTGGTAGTTAGCATTGCCCTTCGTTATTAGGAGCTCCGTCGTGCTTGGCAAGTTGTTCTGACATGTGTACTGAAAATATGAATAAGATTACTTCTTAGTATTTGTGTGTCGGTGTTTGTCTGTGGCGTCGTAGCTCTGAAACGGCTGAACTGATTTTGATTTAGTTATTTTTTTTACACTCCTGCTTGGCGGTTGAATAACTGGCATAGGTGTGGTACTTCCCCAGGCGGACCCCTGCAAAAGAGTCCTACCACTACAAAAAGTCAGATTTAGTTTTATGTTTTTTTTTGAAAGGCGACTTGATTGAAAGTGTGCTTTGCTTATGAATCATGAAAATCAGTTCAGCAGTTTGATGATTATCAGCTCTTTTATAGGCAGTTTAAATAAGACTTATGCTTACGTGTAAAGGTGTGTATCCTAGTGTATCGCGCACGTTGACAGTGGCGCCGCTCTCTATGAGCTTAGCCAGTATATTGTCCCGTCCTGCGCGTGCGGCGATATGCACCGCCGTTTGCCCATCCTGGTTCTTTGCATCGCGGCTTCGGTAACCGGTAGCTAGCAGCTGGGACACTACGTTGAAGTCGCCTACTTCTGTCGCGCTGTGGAGAAAACATGATACATTAACCGATTTTCAAAAAGGAGGTTTTGAATTCAACATGTTATGCGATATCTTTGCCAATTGTGTACCAATTTATGATTATTTTTACCGACTTGAAAAAAAGGAGGTTGTACTCAATTCGGTTATTTTTTCATGTTGGTTATCACGGAATTCCGTCATATATAATCCGATTTGGAAAATTATATTTTTTATTTGGAAGGATATTCAGATTGGTCTCATAGAAATTTCATGAAATTCAGTTCAGTAGTTTGGTTTTTAAATCAAAATACTTAACTGAAAAAAAAAACATTGCGTATTAACTAGGTCTTTTTAAAGTCAGTTTTTCAAATTGATAATTATTTTTCAATTCTTTTCAAGGAATTTTAATTTGAATGAAATAAATGTTATTCCTATTTTTATTGGGAAATCTATTTAAGTTTAACAGTTTGTGAGATAAATGTTAGAGGAATTGATTGACATTTTTATTCTCAATTTGAATTATGCACTGGGCCAATTTGATAAATTAGGGCCCATCCTCTCTCTCTCTGAGAGGAGCCCTGTGTCCCAACAGTGCGAAGATGAAAGGCTGATAATTAGTTATTAAAATATCATACTATAAGTATGGACACTACAATTACATAATTTTAATCAGTAGTTAACAATTTTGAAACACAATGGTAGATAATTATCATAATTAATTAATCTGCAATTATGACACACTGGTCACAACCAGTCTGTCCAAGACTGTTTGAAGTATACAATGAATCATTTGGTTACATATTGGGACAACAATCTGTAGAGTTCTAAATTAGGCATCAAAAAATTCAAAGCATACATCCAGTTATGATCAGAAAAATGCTAGTGGCTTCCCATCATTCAACTCTAAGATAACTCTTCATTAAAATACCACAAAAAAAGGATAACATATACATTAGCATAAAACTATTAACTAGGCTTTTAACAGGCGGCCTTATCGCTTGAAGCGATCTCTTCCAGACAACCGTGCATGGAAAGGAATTACATTAAGAAAATAGTGGCCTTAGCTAAAATAACTGAATCAATAGGCTACATATAAATATATAACATATATACACTAGCGACCCGCCCCGGCATCGCACGGGTGTTAGCTCGGCCTTCGGCCTTGTTACTATGACCCGCTCCAGGAACACAAAATTTCATTCAAATCGGTCTTTTAAATAAGCCTATGTATTATTCCAGACTATAATCTATCTCTGTGCCAAATTTCATCCAGATCCGTACAGCCGTTCTGGCGTGATTGAGTACAAACATCCATCCATCTAAACTTTCACATTATTATAATATTAGTGGGATATATATCATCATCATAATTTCAGCCATAGGACGTCAACAGCTGGACATAGGCCCCATCGATTTCCAAAAGGGCCGGTTGGAAGCGGCCTGCATCCAGCGTTTTCCTGCGGTCTCTTTTAGGTCGTCTGACCATCTTGACGTCCTAAAAGAGACCGCGGTGGGTGGGATATATATACAATACATATACTACCATATATATGACTAGCCGTCCGCCCCGGCTTCGCACGAATGTAAGCTCGGCCTTCGGCCTCGCTACAAAATATAATATAGCCTATGTCACCCGGGGATAGTGTAGCTTCCCAACAGTGAAAGAATTTTTCAAATCGGTTCAGTAGTTTCGGAGCCTATTCATTACAAACATACAAAAATAGGTACAAATCTTTCCTCTTTATAATATTATTAGTGTAGACTAGTGTATAAACAACACATATTCTACAATAATATAATCATCATACTGTATTGGTCGCAGTTTAATGTGGATTCGTCATCACAAACACATATGTATCTGCTGGTAGATGTAACCCATCACTTTGTCAATACTGTCAACACATTCTTGGTGAATGACTAACTTACTATGTACTGATCATAATTATCATCACTTGAGTTAATATTTATTTAATGTTTTACGTAAGCGATGGTGACTAGCTGTTGCCTGCGAATTTTTACGCGTACACTTTATAATCTTTCAACATCCATTTGTCCTCCTAAAATTGGGTCTATCGCAACATGATTTTTTGGTGGATCTACTCACCGTGTAAGAAATCTATCTACATACAGACAACAAAGTACAGCTTTGTGCATCGACACATTTTTAAGATTTTATTATCTAACAGTAAGTGAATGAGTATTTCTTTTTTATCTATCTTCTTATATAAATATATATATATATATTATAATAAATATATAAATAAAAATTAAACGCTGTTCATTGAAAACTTGAAAAAGGTTGGACCGATTTGGCATTTTTTTGTTTTTAAATGTTTATAATAGTCCTATTAAGGAAAGAAAAATTCTCGCTATTAAAAAAAACAAGCTTTAAAATCGCTAATCCTGAAGATCCTGGTAAGGATAAAGGGACAAACCATTTAAATTATTGCATTGTCATTGGTTCTTGATAAATAAATAAAATAAATAAATAAATAAATATGTGGGACATTATTGCACACACGGTCATCTGACCCCAAACTAAGCAAAGCTTGTAATATGGCTGCCAGAGACTGATATACATACGTATATATTTTTAAATACATACTTAAATAGATATTAACACCCAGACATAGAACAAACACAAATGTTCATCACACAAATGTTTGTCCTACATGGGAATCGAACCCACGCCCCCAAGCGCAGAAAGTAGGTTCACTACCAACTGAGCCACCGGGGCAGTCATAAGTGTGCAAAATTTCAATTTAATTCGACGTTTTGAAGTAATTTAAAATCAAGTTCAAAGATTTCGTTACAAACATACATGACATACATGCGTGTGGTCCCATTTCAATTTGGTCCAGTTATGACATTTTTATGAGGTCGGTTTTTTAAATTGATAATTATTTGTTCTATTTGAACATGTGTAAATAAGTCGCTGATCAATGCCGTTTCAGTAATTAAATTTCGTAGTCAGATTCGATAGAGCATAGTTTGATAATGTTGAATCATCGATTTTCTTCAAGGAGTTTCATTTTGAATACGAATTGACATAATGAATTAACATTTTCAGTAATAAAACTATGAGAAAATAGAGCGTAGTGGGAGGTAGTAAATATTCTATGGGTATAACACAAAGGTATACCCTATAGGTATAGGATAACATGTCATTCATTGATAGTTGAATCACCGCACATTGTTCTATGTACAATATACATATTATTATTATTATCAGTATAGAATCCTAGTAGCAACTGATTTTATTGTTTCATTGACTCAACATCTTACAATACCTACATCTTGCAAAAGAATCAGTCACTAAAACATGTGGTAACATAATTAAAACACATTTGGTATTCCGATCAGAACACATTGCAAACTCATCTTGGCACAAAGCATTGGCAAGAATTTTTATGTAGAGTATGTGCTGGCCTTTATAAAGTCCCATGTGAATGGACGCTTGTTTATAATAATTCAATAAACATTATTGAATTATGTGTCGGACCGGAAATCACCAATAATGCATATCAGCAGGAAAGTGCAAGTAAAAAGTATTAAGGGCAGTGACCCAGTTAAGGCTGACATGCAAGTAATTCTGATAAATTTTATCAATATAAAATCCGACTTCAGTCAGAACTGGTCAAAATTGAAAATCAATTATCAAAATCGGTTCACCCAGTCGAAAGTTCTGAGGTAACAAACATTAAAAAAAAACTTAAAAAAACAGTCGAATTGAGAACCTCTTTTTTGGATGTCGGTTAAAAATAAATTCAAGCAAATGTTACATTGTAAGATATTTAAAACTAAAGATTCATTTCGCGAAAAAAGTATTGGCTGTTAGGTACATAAATTTTGTGGATTGTGACAATTTTCTATGGAGCATCTGGTTTTTTTGTCGCGTTTTCTGGGTTGGAAGTTCATTATGAGTACAATGACCCTCTTTCGGATTAATACCACTGTTCTGTGTGACCCTGTATACAGGCGGGAACGGGAAGCACGCCATTACTCAGTCATGCTTTTGAGAAATGAGTTGTAACGGTATATAAATAGGGTTGGTTTTTATGAATGGTTGTTTATTTGAAAAAGTTTGTACCAAACACGCTTTCATTGGTAATGGTAAATATATGGTTCTTAAATTCTTTGGTGACATTAGTAAAATTGATTTCAAAGCATGAAATCAATTTTGTAAGCATGCTAAAATGATCTCTCTTTTCAATGTAAGACAATAGACAATATTTTATTTGTAACAAGAAAAAAACACACAAAGCTACACACAAATTTAAAGTTTAAAAAATAAACGGATTTTTGCCAAGCCAGTAAAACCAGTCCCAGTTCAGAATGATATCGTTGGTATCAACCGACTCTGGTCTACTGATTCTTAAGATCATCATCATTATTATTAATCAGCCTATCATGTTCCCACTGCTGTGACACAGGCTTTCACACACATACACAGGGAGAGAGAGAGAGTATTGTCATTGTAATTAATTACGTCAGACAAGTACCTATTAGAACAATTTTAGAACTAGCGGTCTCGAGCTATAGGCATCTGGTACAGAACGGTGCAGAGTGAACTTCCTCGCTACCCATGGTTCGATACAATGGACATGACAAGATGTGGCAGCCCTGCTCAGACTCCGTACCGGGCACATTCCTGGCAACAAATTCAAGTACCTAATGAAAAAAATAGAATCACCGCTCTGCTGTTTTTGCGGGTCGGTGGAGGATGCACATCATGTGTTGTCGGAATGTGCGCGGTACGAGGTCCAGCGGAGAGCATTGTCGCACTGTGGTAGCAATGTAGGTTATTGCAAGTGTCTTGGCTTCACCTGGCTCCAGGGAGGCCAAGATGCTGATGCAAATGTATCATTTATTTGTAGATTATAAGTGCCCGTGTGGGAGTTGTTAGAGTTTGTGTGATAAATGTGTTTACTGTAGCTTTACAGGGTGGCATAGTCATTTTATCACAAAACCCCATTTTTTAAATAATAAAGATAAAAAAAAAACAATTTTAGAACTGTCAAATTGGTTTAAAATAAAGTAGTAGGTCTAACGAAATCGACTCCATTGAACTACTAAGTTTATAGACCAGCCTTACCAGCATAAAAGACTCACAAGCTCAATTGGTCAGAACAATAAACAGAAAGGAAAAATTAAGGGCAATTGAGAGGCACTCATCTTAATGGAACTTCCTTTCATCCCACGGCTAGAGATAGTTCACATTGTTTCTATTAGGGTTTTAATTAAGCGGACAAATGAAGACTTTGTGACTATAATTACATCGGTAAGTGCTTCCGTTTTTACGACTTCAAGTTTTTCTTAAATGACATCGTGTTTTTTTTTTCAGAATTTGGACACAAACTATAAAATTTTAAGAGTAAAAGCAACATAATAAAGTCTAGACCGGAGCTCAGGACTTTTAAATGCTTTTACTAGCTGTGCTCCGCAGTTTTACCCGTATGGTGCTGTAAAATTGTGTTGATGATGAAAAATACTTTACGACCTATTCTCATAAATACCTACCAAATATACATAAAAAAAAATATAAAAATCAGTCGAGCCGTTTCGGAGGAGTGCGACTACAAACACCGTGACACGAGATTTTTATATATATTAGAAGATAGTTCATACAAGTATTACAAACATCATTTATTTTTTAACTATTTCATCAGATTTTAAAGCGTACATGTTACCGCGCGGCCAGCATTGCCATCTCATCGCATAAAACTAGGTAAATATATTGAAATTGGCAATAAGAATTAAAACCAAGTCAGGATAGTTACACCATTTATAACTCAACGGCTAGACCAATTTTAATGATTTTTTATTTGTTTGTTTCCACCCGAATAGCAGACACAGTATTATAATATAATAAGAATAAAATATTGGACAAATTCCTGAAAAATTGTTTGACCCGGGTATGTCCTAAAACTGCGACCAGAACCACCGGAGGATGGGCAGCAGCGTCCTAATAGTACTCGGTGAACGTACTGCGATCCCCAAGCCGCCTGCCAAGCATGAGGATTATGGCAACACCCCTCTCTATGAGGGAGGCCTTGTCCAACAGTGGACGTTAATTGGCTGATGTGATGTGATTGGAAAAATTCAAAAATAAATTATTTTAAAGAAAATTCATTTTCTCTTAGGCTTTGTATGGAACGGCTAGAATTTTAAGTCTATACATTGACATATTACATCATAGATAAAACAAATTATCATCTTAGTCAAAGGAGGTTGCTGTTGCTATCAAGGAGGTTGCTTCAAGGAGGAGAAACCGCGGGGCACAGCTAGTAATATACTGATGTGATTTTTTGCATTGATAGTTGCGACCACAGGAGAATGACATGGGATACTTTTTTTCTCAGAAAAAAGTAAGGTTCCTGTTGGAATGTCCATGCAGGTGAAACCGCAGTTTAAGCTAACTTCTACTAATGATCTACTTTACTTTAAAACCTATTACATTGTCGCAATATTGTTCAGCATCATGATCAAATATCGTCTAATCATTTCAATGCAGTACAATACAATACTGACAAAATTTTATTAATTAGTTTTGAAAGTTGTTATTTTTAAATTTTTGCTATACATATTATTTTTTTGACAGTAATTATTTTTTAAATTTATTTGTATAAGATAATATCAAATTATCACTATAAAAAGTCAATTAAGAATTAACAATAATTAATCAAAGTCCTCCGCGCACCAAGCCCTGACCGAAAGTCCCCAAATAGCTTGCCGCTTTCCCTCGCAAAATTACCAAAGAAATCTACTGGGCCAGAAACCAACCCAATAGTGTATCGAGCCCTATCTCTCTCATGCTGCACCCCAGGTCCAGCACAAAATGTTTGCGACAGTTGTTTTGTATACACTTAAATATTTTATCAAAACATTTCTAATGCTCTTTCAATAGTATCTGTGTTGGCCATATGTTTTTGTAAGATGAGATTTGTCATTAAGGTGCACCTATATAAGCATTTCATGCAACAACTAACAACTCAATAAAGGACATACCGATGCAACAGATTAGTTGTGCCCTGTGTTCTTGACTCATGAGGTGGTGGCTGTCCTTTGCACACAACAGACAATCTGGTGACCAGTCCGTTGGAGTCCCCTCGATAATGTTGAATAAGTGTGTCCAAGCCATGTACTGTTGTGTGCTCTTCGATGGAGAAGAATGCATCTTCTCCGTGCCTCCGAATCTGGTAGTGAACTACCTCACCCTGAAAATTTGCACAAAACATCACATTTAATTTTTATTGTTAAAACGGCCTCAATATAAAATGGAAGTAGGTATATTATGAGAACAGACAGGGGTACAGATTTTCCTCATAATTATAGTAATTTCAAGGTGATTATTGATTAGCCTGGACAAGCACTTCTGAGAAGTTGAAATTGATAGAGCTAGAATGTCCTTAGTGTCAAGGTTAGAAAATATAAATTTGTACCTGATGCACAACCGACAGAACGTAATCCCCTGGAGAAGTGTTACTTTCGCGAACCAAGAACAAGCCATCCTCACCCTCTGTAATAAAAAAATACAGTAATATAGCAACACTTGAGATTAACAATAACAAAAGACAACTGATTGTTATTACAAACAAATTAACAAACCTTCCTTCAGAAGTTTCTCAGCGTACTCTCGAGATATTTTCCCATGAAACCAGTTGACGTTATCCTCTCTGACGTTCATCCTCAGCAAAAAAGAATTTGTCTGAAAAGTTAATTGAAAACTTGTTCAACAAGTTAGCTCCTTCGAAAAACTTTTCTTGTACATTTCACATCGAACACCGAACAAATAAAGAATATGCAAGACACACAACATTAAATGTTTTTTTGTTATGTACATGTAATTTTATAGTTTAGATTTTCATTTTAATTTCCGTACTCTTATTGTTTAGCTACATAACATAACCAAATAAATCAACTTCACAAACTATTCGCCATTTTTGTTTCTATTTCATTCTAACTATCAGCAACACGTATTCAATTATTTGAATAATTTTAATGCAGTACGATTACATATATTCATCCTTCTCATTTTCCTAAAGAATAATGGGTAAAACGAAAGAGACGGATGATTTGTGATGACTTTTACATAAAGTCGGGTTATAATGCAAACGTCACAAGCTACTGTAGTCAAGTAAGAAACTGATAAGATTTTTTGGATGATTCATACACAATATAAATTGCAAAAATTTATCAATAATTAGAGCTAAAAATCACTACAGTATATAAAACTACCAAAAACTCACCTTCAATAGTATGAATGACGTCATGATGGTTCATTATATCCAACTTTACGATCACGAAAATATTCGTAAAATATTTGGATGAGGAAAATTTATTTATTCCAGCGTTTCCTGTGGTTGCACATTTTATTAACAATTGTTTATTATTTGTAGGTAAATAGCACGGATAATTTAGTTAAATGCGCTGGTCGGTGAGCGGAGTGCGTGTAGCAAGCAGCCGGCAGACAGGCGCGGTATCCCCGACTCTGCCTTCCAGCGAATGACTCATAGCAAGGTCAATTCCGAGAAATGAATCACCAACGTATACTCAGATCCACAATGCTATAACTGCTATAAGTAGTACGTATTCTCTCACAACACTACCTCATTATTGTATTTTTTTGTAAAAACAAAAGCAAAATGACAAATAGGTAATACCTACCTACTAAAACTGCAGGTGAATAAGTAAGTAGGTCTCATACATTAGTAAAGTATCTACTAGGTGGGTAGGTAGGCAACTAGGTGCCTACCTACAATTAAATAGGTAGGTAAGCTTAATTTGATATAGTAGGTACTTAAATAACTGGCCAAGTGCAAGTCGGACTCGCGCACGAAAGGTTCCGTACCATTATCTATAAAAGCGGCAAAAAATCACATTTGTTGTATGGGAAAAATATTTATTTTATTCTGATGTTTTAGTATTTGTTGTTATATCGGCAACAGAAATGCCTACATAGGTACCTAATCTGTGAAAATTTCAACTGTCTATCACGTTCACGGTTAGGGTTAATTCCCGGGAATTCTCGAGCCGAGAATGTTGGGCTTTGTTCCCGGAAAATCAAGCTCGAGAAAAGTCGAGAACTCGAGAAATCATGTACCTATGTCCTATACAGAAATTTAATCGCTGTGTGTTGTGTTTCGTGGCGGCGCAACTTGAACTTTGAACAGACTGGGAAGAGGTCACCAAATTTAGAATCAAATGACAAAGCATTGCTTTCAGTTAAGCCTACTTCAACTGAAAATGAAAGAGTGTTTTTTAATTTCAGGAAATATCACACTATCACACTAATATTATAAATGCGAAAGTAACTCTGTCTGTTTGCTACATAATCACGGCTAAACGGCTTAACCGATCTTGATAATTTTTTGCGAGGTAATAGTATGTAGGTATCATTAGGACGGACATAGGTAATTTTTTTCTGAAGAAATCTTGGACGAAGTTGCGGTTACAGCTAGTAGTTAATAAAATAAGAAACCGGCTGTCTGATAAAGCTATAAATTCTTTAGTTTTTCTAAAGGCATATTTCATCAGACAGAGTAAGCTGACCTAATTGTCATGTATCTGTCTGTCTGTATGTTCAGCTCCTCAGCGTGAGATGTTCCATTGATCTTGCAAAGTTTTCATTTGTTTTTATTCTAATTAACATGCCATAGTATGCTGTGTTGTATGCTTGTATGCTGTGATAGTAATTTGATTATAATTTAAATTTATTTTCTACCTGAATTTAAGATATTAACGTTTTCATTCATGTTTAAGATTTTTTTCTAAATAAGCAGCCAAAAATGGTGCTGTCATTATAATTATGAGTATGAATGATATTATAAAAAAAAAAAGTTAATTAGTTTATTCATAAAATTAATGTTTTTAAATATAATCAATAAAAGTTTTATAATTAATTTGATACTTTTATTTGAGAGGAAAATCACTGAATTTGTTGACGTTATTGGCACCAAATAATATGAGAAAACTTACGTAAATTTAAATTTCTCGGAAACCCGAGAAACCTCGAGAAATTAGCCTCGAGAATTAGGGTCCCGTTTTACCCTTTGGGTACGGAACCCTAAAAACATGGTTTGAAAAAATATAATTACCTAAATGTAATATGAGTATTGAGTACGTATATAGGGTACTAATTAAGAAATTATTTTTTCACCCCCCATATCGGAAAGAGTATTTTTGCTCTTCGATATCTGAGTGCGAAAGCTGTTTTTATTCGCTAGAGGATAAAGTAAATTGAATTTAGAACATCGTGTGCACTAAGTTTGTGAATTCAAAACATCATTAAACCTTTTACTTCTATCTCCATGGTGCCGAATTTACCATACAACCTTTCTTAATTTGTTAAAAACTCAGACTCAGTACCTTCTTGGTGTACTTTTTTTTTAATTTGCTTTACGCGCGCTCCATGTTCTTGTTTGCATTTAGTCATTTCCTCGCTGAGGTGGGACGAAAAGTTACGTGTTGCACTTGAGTGCAAAGATTTTTCACCTCGTGCTCTTTTGATTCCCTCGCTAACGCTCAGGATTCTAATTTTTGAATTTTAGAATCCTTGCTCGGTCATCAAAATTAAGCACGCGGTTAAAAAGCAACTTTGCGCTCTTGTATAACAAATAACTATTAAACCAGCTAATAACGTTTAGAGAAGTACCTATATATACTTGCCTATATATGCGTTTAAAGTTTTTGGTCGGATTTTTCTGCCTTCTGCAACTGTCGGTAGTTTTAAGTGCGTACCTACGTATACGTACTGAGTACGTACAAGTGACGTCATTTGTTAGGTTTTTTCAATGTAATAATAGTCTTGCGTTTGACCGCCAACTCACCTGATGTTAAGCGAAGATGCGGTCTACGATGGACCACACTTGCCTAGAAGAAACCGATTCACTCGTGATTTAAAGACACCCAGATTGTAACTATCAGGGAACACCCATTCAGGCAGCGCATTCCACAGACTATCAGTTCGCACAATAAAAGTGGAATCAAAGCGCTGCGAATTTTCGGAATATCAACCATAAAGCGGTGTCGATTTCTCGTGCCCGCTCTGGCAGTCCGATAGAAAAATGGGCAGGAGGGAATTAGATCATACAGATCGGCTTTCTGTCGAGCAAGATAGGTACTAAAATGCTTATTCTTTTCTATTGAACACATTGTTATTTTGTTTTCGGTGATCGGGTCTAGGGTCAGCTATTTATAAGATTATTCAGACTGGGAGCCTATTACTGATTTTTGCACGAGTTCCGGTCAAAGCAGGAAAATTTTGATACTACCTACCAGAGTCGAGAGTTATACCTACCGAGGAAAACAGACAGACAAGTAGCTATTGCTAAAGCCATTGATATACTTATTATATACATATATCTACTACGATGACAGCAGAGATTAAAGACGGTGGGTAAAAGTGTAATTTATTATTTATTTTGGCTACGCACTTGTTTATCTTGGTTGGCCATCTTGCTAGTCCCTTTCTAAACATCTTCCTACCTATACATTTTGAGCTTACATTGTATAAGTGTTAATATTGGTAACGCTATAACTAGATTGCGTGCAATATCTGGCTTCGCAATAACATGCTGATGACTGCTGATGAGTCACATAATCTGTAAACATTTACCAATGATGCTTGTACCTACCTCTAAACCCACCAAGGCACCACAAAACAGAATATCTACCTACTAATACTTGCAATCAGCAGTTGCGTGGCAAACTAAGTAAACTATTATAGCAACGTTATACACGCTATCCTATATCACTTCTTTGGCTCTCCATTTTTGTGTAAAAATCACGTCAAACAGATTGGCGCGATTCTTGACATATTTTTGGTGATGAATAAAAAAAGCTGACTTCTGATGAGAAAAAACTACCTGCAAGAAACTAAAAAGTTGATATTCACCAACATGGGCAACCAACAGCACGGGGCCAGCATAGTGGATTATGGCCGATCCTCCCTCTCTGAGGTAAGACCGGTGTCCTAGCAGTGGGAACATGATAGTCTGATAATTATAATGATGATGTAGATTTTGAGGGGGAGGCTGTACCAATATCGTAACTTCGGTTTAAAAAAAAAACCGTTAATCTTTATGTAGCTATATTTATAACTGTTGGGTGTTCTTGGTGGATATAAATCCTATTTGGTACATAAGTTAGAGATACCTGTTGTAAGATAGCTATGTATTCGCATAGACTTATAGAGTAAGTAGGTATAGGTGGATATACAGGGTTATAACTGAACGGATGTACTAAGCCAAAAGGATGTTGTGAACAACTTTTACTATGAGACCAACCGACCCTGATCCGATCTCAAAACAATCTTTTCGTTTTCTTTATTTTTGTTTCATCAAAAGCAACTTAATTTAATACTTGTACTAATATGTATTCTGTGACCTAAGTTACACAGCACATGTCGTTCACGTAAGTAAGAAATAGAGTAGGGCCCAGCACACCACCTTGTGGTACTCCGTACTTCACAGAAGCGTCACGGATCATCTCAGAACCAACTTTAATACTCTGGGTTCGTTCCTCCAGTAGTTATACATACATTATTGTCTTGAACACCCAGACATTCTAACCTTAATTTTTAAAAGAATATAAGTAATATCTACTGTGCCATACTTTTCTTTACTGTTAATGTATTTTTTCTATATATTTTAGTTTATTGTATTTTACATAGAAAACTAACAAAACACATGAGATAAATGGTTACACAAAAGCCGAAAAAAGTTTTCACTAATACAAATTCAATATATGCCCCGTTGCAACACCAACTTATGCCTAGATAAATAAATATTGTAGTAAACACTGTGTTCATGATTATAAAAACAACCTCCTTTCGGCCAAGTACCGCCGTTTCGTGAAACCCTGTTAAGTGTTGCTGTGCAGTCTAGTCAATTGGTATTTGTTTTGGTGTCGTAACAATGGACACTGGTGATATCTTGGTAAGGTGTCATAAAAATGCTATTGTGTCTGTCTGTGGGCGTCGGTCTGAGGCAAGCATGTATTTTTAACACTTTAGTTTTGGTGTCTATTATGGAAGTTGTACGTGTACTTACCTACAAAATCATCAGCGTTATTTTACCTACCTTATTTTCTCAATTTAAGTAAACAATCATTTTAGCAAAATACACACATTTCACTAATATTTTAGATGCGTAAATAAGTTCTCTTGAGCATTTGTTTATAAAGCTCTGTTTCTCTGTCTATTTGTTAGCTTTTCATATATATTTTTTAATTTAGCTCTGAATTAGTAACCGTTGGTGTCATGAGAACTTATGCATATCTCCCTACCTTTTGTCTATAAATAGCTAAGGCTGAGAAACCTGAAAAAATATAATAAAAACGCGGGACAGGATGCAACTAGTTTCAAATAAACAAAATTATGTACCGAGGCAGGTAGTACTTTCCAATTTCATATAAACACCTAAACATAATCTTCAAAAACATTGAAAGACAATCGTAGGATCGGCCATAGCAGGAGGTGTCGTTAGTTAGCCCTCTGTGTTGGCACTGTAGGTTAAAGGCACTTCCTTGGTTCATTAGTTTTCTCTGAGTGTGTTACCGAACTTACCGAACAAGCCTACGCGATTAGGCCATGTCTAGGAGTCTAACTCTTTATTTCTATAGAAAGCATTTGCAAGTCTTCGAGTGGAAAAACCAGTCTGGAGGCCAGTAACGTAACTTAGCTGGGGGAGAGGGGCATGAGGACCTGCCCCCTTAACAAACTCTTCAAAAATTAGAAAATTTCAAAATTTGGCGTGACGCTATAACAAAGACAGCATGGCTGTTTAGTTAAAAAAAATACAAAAAAAAAAATTACTCGCTTGTCAAATACTTAGTGACAGTTTTTGAATAAAACGTTTGATAATTATTTCGACTAGGAACTCTTAATTACTTTTGCCCCATCCTAATCCCAACCCTGGCCAAGTCAGCCTGCAGTTTGTTTACCTCGCGAATGCAATGTTTATTTACTTTCATTCGTTCGCGAGCGTCCGAAGAATGGCCGAACAGACTGGACCAGCCATTGTTTTGAAAGGGAATATTTTAGACTTTCTTGTTTGAATCCATTGAATGGACATGAATGTCTGTTTATAAACTTAATTGGAATTTCAAATCTCATTTATTTGCCTATTTGTTTGCTATTTGAGTATTGGCACTACTACAATACAATATTTTTTAACGAGTAGTTATCTAGACTATAGATTAATATAGTATAGACAAATTTAGCAAACAAAACAACAGCAAAACGGAGGTTTCTCGAAGAATATAAGATAAAAGTTAATAAAGATAATGTTACGGAACGGCGTGGCTTATGTATAGACTATATAACTTTCTTGACAGCAGTCCAAGCTCTAATTATTTATAGTAAGTACTATATTCTAAGTATTTAATCATTGTAAACACGAACCTGACCAGACGTTATGGCCTTTCAAGGATCTCTTGTCTGCTACCAGAGCATTCCGTGTCGAGGCGAGGTTCTATGTTTAGATACAGACAGGATCTAGTCTTTTTGCGAACATTTGTCTTCTAAAAATAATCATGGGTATGTATGGTTTCAAGGACCCCTAGTCAGGTTACTAGTTGCGAAGTTCTTATGCAGTAGCTGCTTGCGGTTTTTTCCGCAAGTTTCCCCGCGTTTTCCGAAATAAAAAGTACCTACCTACTTCCATCCCGTCCCGTACTTTCCTTCTGATGCTTATCTTTACCTATATTTCCATGCATAATTAATTTAATACAAGTATTGTAATGTTAGTACCTACCGCGAAAAACTTAGATGTATTTACTTGACAAGGGAGCCGCCATCTTATTTTGAGATTGATAATTGCGGCCGCTAAGCCTCTAGTGGTAACACTTCAAACATGAAAAAAATAGTTTATGTATTAAGTAATTATATTTGATCAACTCTATAATTATTATCAATATAAAAACAGACTGCATAAAAATTTAGAACCGAACCAAATTGAACTGGGACCATACGGGAAGCACCAGCTTTCAAATAAAAAAAAGAATCAACAAAATCGGTTACCCAATCGAAAGTTACAAAAAAAAAAACATACAGTCGAATTGAGTACCTCCTCCTTTTTGGAAGTCAGTTCAAAATAGGTAAGTTGCTTGTTCTGTATACTTACTACATGTGATCTTGTCAATATATGCAAGATGGTGACTATACAAAGTACTCTGTGATAGTACGAGTACGTATAGACACCGGTTCGTCTCGTCTGCCAGTCTCCGGATGAGTCACCACTTTCTAGTGCTCCCGAGGCGGTCGATGACACAGCCGCTCGCCCTATTATGCTATGGTGCTAAAACTACCACACGCACTGTGAACACGACCAAAGTAGGTAAATACGGAAGTATGTAAGTAAATGAATTTTATAAATGTATAATATAATTTTTGATGAACCTATTATTAAAAAAAATACTTTCACAGGGGCCTTACGGCTACTTCTTAACGCGGGCTCGAAACAGCGCAGTGCAAAATCACGCGAAAATGAATCTTAACGCACCAAGATACGGTTAGCGGTCGCGCATCGTTTCGTAATCACCTAAACAGAATCGCTTACACCAGGTAGCCGTAAGGCTCCACAGGGACTCAATCAGACGATTTTTCCTTCGCGCTCATAACACTAAGTTTAAGTGCCTACTTAACTAGTCGTAGACATATATTTAATGTACCTTTAAGTAGGTAAGTACCTACTAAGTACCTATAGACTCCTTCGACAAATATAAAGTAAATTATATTTGTCGAAGATAGACTCTACCCTTGTAGCCAGCTATAGTACCTAGGTACTTAAACGAGGAAACATCGCTTGCACCGGGTGACCTTAGTCAGTGCAAAACGACAAAAACAAATCCACAACAAGGCCCAAAGTTCCCAAAACGGAAATGAGAGACAACGGTTCTAGGCTTAAGCTTACAGGGGGCAATGAGAATTTAATGAGTTTATCATGGTTAAACTTTCTACAAGCGGATAACACAAGACCTAATTTTTCACACAATTTTGGAGTCCCAAATTCGAAAAGTTGTTTTTTTTTTATCCTATTAGTTCTACTTCTTCAAGGATAGAAATGAACTAAAACGATATACTTTTATTTGCCGTCATAATTAACTAGTATAATTAGTTTTGGCGCCAACATGAAAAAAAGAAAATGTAGCTTCATTGTAGGTATTATTTTCTTAAACTTATGTATTTTGGAGTGTTAAGTCATCATGGTGGATTATTATTTATTATGTGTTCGTAGAGGTGCATGTATTTTCGTGACGATTTCATAATTCCATAGATGCCTCTTGTAATACCTCCACCACTTTACTAGGGTACGGGGATACATAGGGACTTTACTTGACCGTGACCTACTTTGCTTGACTTTGGCTGTGACTATTGTTTGATATTTGTTAACATTTTAATACTCGACACTGGCAAATGCATAAAAAGTGCGACACCAAAATCCTCACAGAAAAAGAGTTTAGTACGCTCTTCCAGTTTTGGAATTCCAAGGTTGTGTGAAAATTAGACCTTAACGGAGGACCTATCTAACGTAAAATCTTTCGTTGTAGTTATTAGACTTACGACTACGCATTGATATATAAGTACATACATTAAATTCAATATATTGAGACTACGTTAAAAAAAAATCTAACCGATTGTTAGTTTCTCAGAGAATATAAGGACAATTAAAAAGTGCAGAATTCAAAAAGGGGAAATAGCCCCACCATTATCTACCTTGCCTGCGCCCAGGTGTAGAGATGAGGTAATCCTCAGTTCTATGAATGAAAAAGTACAAAAAAGCTCGCGATAACTGTAAGACTATTTCTAGAATAAGTCTTGTCAGTCAAATATAATGGCTTACAGAATAAAATAGAGTCGTTTTTTAAACGGTAGGTTTGTGTTGTGTTTTTATTTTTGGAAGCCACGCCATTCAATAGTTTTGTGGCTACTTGGTGAGTCACTGTTGATCACACACCGTGACCTGTGGGTAGTTAAATAGGACTAACTAAAACTTTGATACCTATCTTACTGATATTATATATGCAAAGTTTATGTGTATGTGTTTATGTTTGTCCACACCACTCTCAACTTCCTAACAGCTAAACAGAATTGAATGAAATTGGGTACCTTATACCCTGGATTAACTCATATGCTTTTTATGCTGAAACAAATATAGTTCCTGTAGGAAAACGGGTCCAACCGCGGAGGTCTGCTAGTATACCATATCACTACCAACTACCAACCTATCGTTTCCATAATTGTTAAAATAACAATTATCTCTATATTACGTACGCAGAAGAAGATTGATTCCATTTAAATCTAAAAAATATGAACAATCGGAATAACTAAGTATCTACATATCCGAAGGTACTCTGGAAGAGAGCGCAAGAGAGCGAGTATCGCTTTTAGCGATAATACCACCTTTTGTACCTCTTGAATGTATCTTCTTGTAATGTCCTTTCTGTGTGTCAGTATAGTGTTGTTTTATTGTAGGTACGTTTTGTATTAAAAGATAAAGATTATTTATTTGCATACAACATGAGATATTTTGTGCATTGTTATGCACAAAAGATGTTACAATATCAAAAGTCCGAAATCACGTTGTGCCTGTTAGGCGTACAAATGTAAGAGAGATGACACTATGCTCGTACAAAAATTTGACCGTAATATAATTTTGAATTAAGATAAAATAAAATAAATTAAGATATGAATAATATGTGTCGATCGGTTAACATGATAGGAAATTTTACTATACAACTAGCTGATACCCGCTACTTCGTACGCGTAGAACTCGGCCTTTGGCCTCGCTAATATGACCTGCTCAAGGAACACAAAATTGCATCCAAATTGGTCCAGCCTTTTACTCACCGTTAAAACCTTCCCTGAACTTCCACCTAAATAGTTCAAGATCAAAATTAGCCAAATCGGTCCAGCAGTTCTCAAGTTATAGCGTGAACAGGAGAAATAAGGCCCTTCGTACACAACGCTACGCAAATCTTCGATACTCGACTCGATTTTTGTCTTCGAGCGACTACCGTCATACAAATCCATTGAGCTTCGTACACGAGTCGACGACGCGACGCGACTCAATGTATGGCGGTAATCGCTTGGAGACTAAAATCGTCGAGTATCGAAGATTATCGTAGCATTGTGTACGAAGGGCCTAAGAGTTAGAAAGCATAACCACGTCCAAGTAATATGGACATGAATTCCGCAATTTTTTTCAAAGATAATAAAACCTATATGTTTATCCCAGACCATAAACTACCTCCGTACCAAATTTCATCGAAATCTGTTCAGCCGTTACGAAGTTTTTACGGACAGACATACATACTTAATTTTCGAATTTCTGATGTCAGTGTGATGTACTTAGTTTAGATATGATCGTCACATTCTTACTCGGCAAACAAATGACTTCTTTCCTTCATTCTAGAAAAATACTATATCTAATGGTCTAGCTAGCTGCTGCTGTAAAGTCAGGCTCGTCCAAAAATAATTATAACCAATTATACAGGGTTACTGGTAATCGGTTAGCATCCTCTTAAGGGCGGCTTCAATGAGTCCAAACAAACAACTTATGTTGTACGACTTATCAAAATTCGCGGGAAAAAATCAGCTGTTTTATACATTTTGTCGGGAGTAAATGATTTTTTTGTATGGAACAGCTGTTTTTCCCCGCAAATTTAGAACGAAAGTTATTTGATTTGATGTACTGAGGCCGCCTTAATATATGATACGATAGGACAAGCCTAGTACAGGAGTATTTTTTTTATTTTTTTATTATGATAGTAAGTGGCTAGACGAGCCAAGTCGCTCGCCCGATGGCTCTTCACGCTTGCCCATAACAGCTCAACGCCACTCTGAATTTTGAACTTCAACAGTTCAAAACCCTGGATGGCAATGCACTGCGCTCGTTACCCCGAGATATAAGATGTCAAATCTCTGTGTGCCCTGTAATTTCGCTGGAAACATTGCCCTTCAATCCGGAACACAGTATAGTGTTGGCGGTTGAATAACTGGCAAAGGTGTGGTACTTCCCCAGGCGGACCCCTACAAAAGAGTCCTACCACTACAAGGCTGCACTGCTTGGGCTCCTCCTATCTCTTTTTATGCCTGCATTAGTGTTGGATTTGTTTTTCAATGTCCTCAAAAGTGGAAATGGGGAGGGAAAAGTTCAGGGTAGAGCAAACACTAATTATAATTACAATAACATGGCATAAACTTTAATAGTAAAGTACAAAAGTTTTTAATACAAGATTACACACCTAACTTCTATAAAAACTAAATCAATAAGAAAACAGGCAATGTGCGTAGGTATTATAGGCAAATAGGTACTACATATTATGTATACCTAGCTAATAATCGACGCAATAATATTATGCTCAACATGGCTCAACTGAAAACTTATTAGTGTTCTTTTGAGTAGATACGTATATTAAATGAATAATGTTCATATAAAGTAGGCAACTTAAAAATTACTATATTATGACATTACTTTGGACTACTTTCGTAAAGCAACGATGAAATATTAAATTAACAACAAAGCATAACCTTATATAGATGAAATTTATGATTAACTAACATGTAAAAAATATTGTTGCCAAAACAATGTATTGTTTATAAATAGTATCTTTTTTGTACGAAGACAAGAGTGAATAGGCACCTCATGGGCAAGCGTGCCCTATCTTAGACCGCATCGTCGCTTACCACCAGGTGAGTTGTGGTCAAAAGCTAGCCCAATTCATCATAAAAAAAAGTACGAGTGAGATTTAGTATTCGGTAACTGGGTATATAAAAATGTAGATTTATTGTATAGTTTCAATGTAGGTTTAGACACAAAAGAATATACTATATATATGAAAAACTTTTATACGCGAGAGTACAAAACTTATTAACTAGATTGCTAGTGAAGTTTATTTTGTTATCTTAACTAAAATCTATCATAAATAGTTGATATTTACAAAATGCGTACTTAACTTCTATACTTACAAATTATTTTTGTAATTAATTTTGAAATCATGAAGCATGATTACTTACCTATACCTAAACATTTCTACTGTTTATACTTGCCACGGTTTAGTAAACAATTTTTCCCTATCTCTACTCTAGAAATAATAAAATGTATAAAATAGACAGACTTATGTTACAATAAATGGACGGAATCCGTACCTCAAGATCTACTTCAATACATGCATTGCGTATCCTATCACAGAACGTAAAAGCTATGTTCTAACTTAACATACTGGACATTATATCAAATAACGTTTAAAAGTTGGCAAACTGGTTTCCATTCTAAAATATGGATCGTTTGGCCGAACAATAGTGAAATTTTACAAGGTAAGTTGTTTCATCGACGAGCGCGATGACACGATAGGCATAGCGAATGTCAGTTTATGTTGTATCCTTGCCGTTTATAATATAGAAACTGGGCAAAATAAATAGGTTGGTACATGAATAAAATAACAGGGCTAAACAAACGCAAAGACGCGAAATTAAATTACAAATTGTAAAATTATGGGTTTCCAAAACCATGGACAATGCAAAATTTAAATGCCCGGTTTTAAATTCCAACGGTTTTACCAACCAATACTAAAATTATGAGACGATTTCTATAAGCATGATATAAAAAATCACAGTTGGTAAACATAATAATCAGTTTTTTGAATATAGAACCTATATAGGAATAAATCGACATTTGTTTTTAAATTATTCAAAATGCATAACAATTTACAGTTGTTGAAGCTGTTGAATATCCAAAAGTCTCACACGGCTACGGTTACCATATCAAAATTTGAAAAGTCCTGACTTAAAGCCGGACATTTCAATAAAAGTCCGGACATCTTAGTCACGACATTCAAACTTAGCGCACGTAACAGAACAGTGGTATTACATCGCCCAAGCTAAAAAAGCTGAACAAAGTCCGGATATGTCCAGATAAATCCGAACGGATCCGGTGACCTAAAATACGGCGGACACGACACGTCTTACCACCGGAGGATGCATTCACTCATCACGTGTAGCAGTTGTCTTCGTCAGCGTGGTCCGTGCAGTCGATGGTTCCGTCACAGAGCTGTGCCAGCGTGATGCAGCGCCCGTCTACGCAGCGCAGCTCCCCGCTAGGACATGGCGACGCGTGCGCACTTTTCGACCCCGCTCCTGGTCGGTGGACCATGGGAATGTCATCGGCTTTCTCGAACGTCGTGTTGTTAACTTCAGGGGAGTCCACTGCAACTTCTTGATCTTCGACGGCTTGGGCTTTCTGCAATATAAATAAGAGTTCTTACATTATCTTATTGCCTTCCTATTTTAGGTACTTAATTTACTTTTTTTGTCATAATTCTTGTTTCCTGAGAGAAAATATGTTTTTTTTTTTTAAATCGGATACGCAATAAAGTTGGGAAAATAAAGTGTATGTCCCCATTATACAATATTGTACGTCCCCAAAGTAAACTTTTAGGGACAGATTGAACTTATTTTGAGACAGTTCAAAATTATAAATAGCAATCTGCGTGTGGCCACAGATCGGAATGAAATAATTTTATTTTTTAAACCGGTGTAGTTTTTTTGTTAAGCGTTTTTCGTGACAGCGTCTTATTTTACGCGTATAGTATAGATAAAAAAAGTCTGTCGAACAATAGGTTGTTGGGCATCAAAAGAGTTTATTCAGGTTAGTAATAAAAGTATGTAAACATACCTGCATCAAAGCAGCGCCGTTAATAACTTTTTCCAGTTTATTTATTGATTTATCAAGTCTAGTTGGTGGTTTCAATGAAGAATCGGGCTGCAGAACAGCTCTTGCAGGACCAGGCTTCGATTTCACTGGAAAATTGCGACTGCTTTTAGACGGCTGTTCTTTCTCAATTTTTGTAGTTTTGTTAATATCCTCGAATATGCCTAAGTCTCCGATGTTGACATCTTCCATTGAGTCGCGATTTGCTGAAGGTTTTTCAGTAGGCTCTATGTCCTCTTTGGATGTTGGTACAATTCTCTGGCCAGGCTCGTATTTTCTCACGACTGGCATCTCGTTAGGTGGGGGAGTTGTCGAGCGGGTGTATGGAGTGAGTCGTGATAGAGGCGGGCGTCTTGTGAAGTTCCTTTTGAAAGAGTTGCTGCTGTCACTTGTTACTAGCAGCTCTTTGCTGTTGTCCATTTCTCCTGTAATTGTAATTTTTGTTTTAGAAGAACAAATCAGTAGATATAAAGTTTCGGACGTATATCGCTAATTTGTAGAACCTAGGCTGTTAAAAACAATGTTTTTTTTCATTATACGAATACCACATACACAATAATTACATGCCACTATCACAATCATCATCATTAGCACAATGTATTTAATGCTAGAATAATATCAATAAAATGTGTAATCTAGTGAAGAATTCACGATTATAGGAATTCTCAATAAATTTTTAGGCCCATCATAAAACCTCTTATATAAGTCTCATCTCAATTTTACTATGTATATGTTCTCTCTATCTCTCTGGCCTATAGAAGTTGGGATATAAAGTTGATTATAAGGCTAAAATATGAATATATGAGAATATCACAGGTTGTTACAACGTCCCTTATCAAATGCATAATTTCTAGTCAACCTACCAAATGCTACGTTATTTACAGTCCCCCCAGCTCTGTGCAAGTCTCCACTGCGAGATTTCGGTATCTTGTTAGGTCGTCGGACGGCGGGAGCAGGCGCCGAGCCGGCGGACTCCTCTCCTGGTTCGCCGGCCACGTGACGGTCGCACGCCTCCGTCTCGTCCTCTCCGCCGGGGCAGTCGGTGTATCCATCGCAGAGCCACCGGTTCAGAATGCACCCACCACTACTGCAACTGAAGTGAAAAAGATTGTTGAATAAAACAACTACGCATTTGGTATAAGTATAAACAGTATGGACGATAACGTCGGTCCGGTCTATGCTGGATTACAAATTACCAAGACAAACTATCTTCAAACATTCCGCAAACCAGTTAATCGAGATATGTCCAACATTGTATATTAGGCAAACTTTTAACTGGAAACATTAACACGCACCGTTATTATATAGCTAAACAAGGTGTTGTCATATCATCAATCACGAGTGCCAGATTCACCAACAAGACAAGATTGTAGCCTATGACTTTCAAAGTGAGGGATGCAACAAAGCTACGTAGTTAACACCTAAGAAAAATATAAATCTGGAGTGCCTAGCATATAAAAGTAAAAAATAGAGAAGTAAGATCTATGAAATTTTTTAATCAAGAACCTAAAGATTACGTACCGATACTCGTTTGGTCCACAACTAGAACACGAAGCTTCATCCTCTCCGCCAGGGCAGTCCTTTGTGTTGTCGCAGACCCACTCTCTCGGGATGCAATTCCCGTCGCCGCAAGCAAGCTCTCGATCAAAGCAAGGAGCCTTCGCGGCAATGCAGTCGGTTTCAGAGTAACGCTTGCAGTCGAATGCTTCCGCTAGTTGGCTTGGGATTACACCGTCGCAGGCGTCTACAATCGCTGAAATGTAGAAGAAAAAACAGTCAGGAAGATTCCAGGCTTAAAATAGCACTATCAACTATCAAATCACCTTCTCAAATATTATAGCAAATCATCTTGTGTGATATTAAATATCGAAAGTCAACTGTGATTTTTATTAATATTATGTATCTCAAAATATCAGACCAGCTCAACGATCTCTTTTAATTACAACCTTTTTTTCGAGAAACTTTTTGAGACACTTTTTTTTTCAAAGATTTCATAGACCTCACCTCTGCAAAGACTAAAGCAAGGCATTTTCGGGGGATAGGGACGCGGATTGCACTCAGGCTCCAACAAAGCACACATGAAGTGCTTCACTCGATCGCTGCAGTTAGTGTGCGCCAGGTATTCTATATGTGGCACGAAGGCGGAGATTTCAACTCCAGCGATTTTCACTGGAAATCCAGCCAAATCATACGGCAAGATCTCCCTGCAAAGCTGGAATCTTGTGGAGC
Organism: Agriopis leucophaearia; assembly: GCA_949125355.1. Classification (NCBI taxonomy): domain Eukaryota; kingdom Metazoa; phylum Arthropoda; class Insecta; order Lepidoptera; family Geometridae; genus Agriopis; species Agriopis leucophaearia. The sequence continues at coordinate 14,735,015 of OX421262.1, forward strand.
GGCAGAGTGGTGCTGGAAAAGAGTTTAAGTATATTTAGTTTAGAGATGAACACAGATTCAATACGAATTAGTTACATTTAGGTACTACTGAGAATGAATTGTAGTACTTACTATGTTATCATTAGTTAGATTGAAAAAAAAGTAGTGATTAGGTACCTTGGTACTATCTAGGGAAACTTTGTATGAATATGTTATTCACAAACGACTGAGACTAATAAAAAAGAGGTAATTTAGTTGAAGCCCTTTCAAAATGTAAGCATTTCACTTATAATTGCGAGTAAACGTGAATTAGAATATTAGGTAATCTACCGTTACGTACGTTTCGCTGATCAATTCAATGTCCGTCAACCACATGCACCCATTTTAAAACAAATTAAGACTTACCCTCATTATTAACATTGGCGGGATAGTGTTTAGTGGTAGTGTCGTCACCATCACGCCATGTGGGCAGCGTGGGCGACACCCTAGTGTTATACAAGGAGCTCTGAGTGGTGGACTTCATCTTCTCAGCGTCCTCAATAGAAATACCAAAAAGCTTAGAGTGGCCCGATGTAAAGTTAGCGTCAATGTTCGCTGAAGGTGGACCGTAGAACTCTTGCACTTCTGGAGGAATTTCTGGCTCCGTAACGAAATACTGTTTGATATTCAACGGCCTGAGTTTCAAAATCGGAACACGATGATCTTTAAATGGTGTCGGGTCTGATTTAGTGGAAACTTCAACTTTTTTTGTAGTTTGTTTGTCTCCGTAATTCGCAAACTCATTTACAGTTTCCGCTCTTGAGATGGTTTCCGTTGTAGTTATAGTATTTTCTTTAAAGTAAACTGCTAAAGGTTTTTCAGGCTTCTGTGTGATATGCGGTTTTAGGGTAGAGTCATCCGAAAGGGTGCTGATTTCTAGCACTTTTGGTGTTCTGAGTTTGTCTGCATCGGCTCTTTCGTTTCCATACTGGACTTCAGGTGTGATGTGTGATGGGAACACTGGTTTGATGGGCAGCACTCTGTGTGCACTGTCTGTCATCGTGTCGATGACCGAAGTGATCTCGACGTTTTTATCGCTTTCGGAGTTGTAGAAATCGATTTCTGGCGTTTTCGCACCTGTAATTATTCCGTTCAGAACATATTCATGATCAAATTCTGAACGATTGGCCAATGTTTGAGAATAGATTGAGTTATTATACAAACTATGTGCTAGCGAAGCCTAAAAATACAGGTGAAACACAAATTATTCTGCGTATAATATAGTACCAGGTCTACCATCCATACAAGATTACACGGAGCTATGGTACTAAGCCAAAAGAAGATTATTACAGTCATTTTAAGAACAAAATTAACTGTGGAATCAAATCTGAAAACGCGAAAAATATCAGCTGTTCCGTACATTACATTGACTGTGAATGACATTTTTAACGTTGGTCATAATGATGTGTACAATGACCTCATTTCAGCTAAGTAACACCATTTCGTGTAACCCTGTAGATGTAAAATTTGAAATGGTGAAGAGTGATAAAAAAGTGAAGGAGTGGTGAAGGTATTGTAATGCCCAAGAGCTAAATGATCCCGACTAAACTAAATTACCAATGAATTGTGTTATTTCGAGAGCCCATTATACCGTACCATTAATGGTTATTTTAACAGGGATATGTTTCTTAGGTTCCGTGTGGTGGTATGCTGGTTCTTGCACTGGTGTGTCTGGTGGATTCCAAAACGTCTGGTTCATCACTACATCCTCGAATGGCTCAGTGTTATCTGGAAAATTTGTGTGAAGTGGTATCAGTGCAAAAGTGAGGGACTGTAAAGGTAAAATATATAATACACTAATATTATACATGCGAAAATGTAGGTATGTGTCTTTGTTGTTGTTATATGTTTTCCCATTTGAGTTCGTACCGGCTGGATGGATTTAGATGAAATTTAGTTTAGAGGTAGCTTAAGGCCACTCTCACCATTGGGGTCTTACGGCTTACCTGTTTAGGTGATGAGAAAATTTGCGCGTCCACGAACCGTATCTCGGCGTGTTACGGTTCATGTGCGCGTGGTTTTCCGAACTGCACTGTTTCAGCGCTAATTCGAGCCCGCGTTAAGAGTAAGCCTTAAGGCCTCAGAACTATATCTTTCGCATATATATATATGTATATTTCTTTTGGAAATAAAATATCACTGATTGAGAATAAAAAAAAAAAAGAATTGTATATTTAGCATTAAAAAAATACGTTTTATATAAGCACTTATCTTTGATTATGTATATGACATAATCAAAGGCAATTAATTATATGAAATAACCGTTGCCCATGAGATTGGTACGCGTCATAATAATAATATATAGGTACACTTTAAACACTCCTTTCTTAGCAGGTGTTTAAAGTCTACACCCGTTAGGACTCTACCAAATGTCAGCTTCATACAGTTCTAATTTTCGAGATTTAGTCATTATAGTGAGCCAGCGAATGAGTGTTATTTTGCTCCTATAAACTACAATATAGATTTTGCATTACGAAGTGTGAAATTGGAGTGGATGATCTATTTACAGAATCACAAACAAAATGATGAACGGTTTATCAATGATATTTTATCAAATTTATTATCTGAAAGGGTACGCGGGAAGGGTGTACTTAGCCAAACGGGTAGCCATAGTACCTACCCATCATTATGAACAACTTTTACCATGGGACCAACCCTGAAATCATGAAAAAATATCCAGCTGGTTCGTACATTTTGTCGAGTGTCCTATTTCTATGGAACAGCTGTTTTTTTTTTCTCAATTTCAGAGTTGATCCTAATAGTTATTCTTTTGGCTTAGTACACCCTACCCGCGTAACCTAGTAAAGTATACAGCATCATATACATAGCTTGAAAATTTAGTAGCAAATCCATCAAAACATGAATTTATTATTATAAATTTATTCAATTGATGGAACTGTGACATAATAAAGATATAATAGAACATTTCTAAATAATAAAATATGCTAGAATTAAACGGAATACCATATTGGATATAAAGACTTTAGTACCAAATATAGTGATAAAATAACATAAAAATATCATCAAAGTAATATATGTTTTACGACTTTTTATAAAATGTTTACAAATTGCTGAATTAGCTGAGGAATGTGTAAATAACTAAATACGATTAGAATGTATAATTTATGGTCAGGATGTGCACTAGAATGAAGCTATAAATGACATCTATATTATTATAACTTAAGAGATAGGTACCTATAGTAATATTAATACATATTATGTGTATAATATATAATAATGTGGGAGTTGTTTCACATATAACCTATCTTCCTTGATATAAATTACGTCTTCCTGACAACTTTTACTACGAAATTTTATTTTGGAAGGACGTTAGTGATTACTGATTACGTCTGTGTTTAACCGTTATTGTTTTAACTTAAAAACATTAATTAAATTAATTGTAGAAATTTAAATTTATTTTTCTTCCTTATTTGGCGCGTGACGCAATCCAATTTTAGTTAGCAAGAAGTTGACAAAGCAAATTTAAGCATATGATAACTTAACTAACGTCTCTAAGTAATGCTGTTAATCACAGAAGACACGATCATATTTCGTCGATTTCTTCTCTGCAAGCAAACTCTATCGTAGACCACATCATTCGCTAACGTCAGGTGAGATGACGACCAAACAATTTTTGAAAAACTTATTTTTGAATAAAAAAAGCATAATCGTAAGTGTCAAAAATAATTCAACTGCTAAGTTCGATCCAGCCAGTATTTTTTTATATATATAATAGATCTACGTTTGGCCACCAACTAAAAAAGTTAATATTATATATCTGAGAGAAACACCGGTACTCATGATTCTCGATCGGTCGAGTGAAAGTAGAGTTCAAGATGTCACAAACGACAATCCCCTAGACACAAATACTTGTACGTATACGCCTGAATGCACGTCTACGTAAATTGCCATACGAAATACCTGCACGACATTAAAAAAGCTCTTAAAGTTATTATTTATTGCTAGTTGCACCTCGCAGTTTCACTCGTACAGATATACCTTTAGGAACTGTATATTTTTTGGGTGTTAAAAGTCCTATATCACCCTGCCTTCCAACAGTCTCTATGCAAAAAAATACGTCGATCTACATTGGTCTGGTACTTCATGAAAGAGGATCAAACAAAAAAACACACCTTTGCATTCACAATATTAGTACGATATTTGGAGCCTAGTTTGCCATCTGTCCTGGTCCTCGATAAGTGATGTTGACAATTGTCGGCCCCTTTCGCTGATTTCGCTGATTCGGATATGATCTAACTATAAAATTTTGCTAAGTAAATACGTAATTATGAGTAACTATGTGGGATTTAATTTTGCAGTAGTCGTGACCAAACTGAATGCAATTTGAGGCATGTTCCTAGCTCATAATAACTGACGTGCCCGGCTAATTAAAGTGATTATGGAAGTTACATAAGTGGGTGCAAATCATGCAGTTCGTATCTCCATACGTATAATAGTTTTGTTTAGAGCAGAGTGTCTTTACACGTGGAAGTCTCTATACAGCCTAATCTTCTACTCGTGTTAGGTAGGTATTATACTTTATCACATCTATTTGAAAAGAGCTAGTATATTCTTCACAAACTGGGACTAAAATAGCTCTTTTATCCCTAGGGACTCAAAGTGATTTGAATTTAGAATGTGGATATTCTTAGTAAAAGTTCCAATTACCAAAGAGATCAATTACAAACATTGTATGAACAAGTTACAGGCTGTATGTATGCGCGGCTGAAAGAAAGCAATCGACGCGAGCTTAATAATAAAAAAAGTTTGTGAAAATACGCAGGTAATGCATTGAACGAATATGAAAAATATAACCTACTAGCTGTACCCGCAACTTCATCCGCGATTTCTTCAGAAAAAAATTGCCTATGTCCGTCATGATACATACTATTACCTCGCAAAATTTTATCGCGATCAGTTAAGCCGTTTAGCCGTGATTATGTAGCAAACAGACAGACAGACAGAGTTACTTTCGCATTTATAATATTAGTGTGGATACAGTAATTAAAACAATAGGTAATGTCAGTTAGTGTGTTACTTTACTAACAATGTATTAGTTTAAAATTGACTACGCATAATTTATTTAAAAATGCATTAAGTACATAATTTAATTTACTTTATAATTAATTTACAAACATTTATATATTTAAAACGAATAAAAAACCGACCTGTAGCTTTGCTTTTAGTAAATATTTCATTTCATTTCTTCTTTTTAGCCAAAGGGAATGAACCTATAGAATAGAAATCACAAATAAGTTTACTGCAGCTGGCAGTCATGATTGTATCGGTTTAATTATCTTATGCGAAGTCACACTTTTTATATTTTACATGGTTTGTATGATCATAGAATACATATACCCAAGGTACGAAAGTAATTCTTAAATTTGAAATTTTTTGAAAGTAATAATGTGTTGTTCCTCACTTGAGGATTTACTATTTAAATAATAATGACAATAAAAAAATTACCGGCCAAGTGCGAGTCGGACTCGCACACGAAGGGTTCCGTACCATTTATCTATAAAAACGGCAAAAAATCACGTTTGTGGTATGGGAGCCCCCCTTAAATATTAATTTTATTTTAATTTAATTATTCATTTTTAAAGTGAATATATAACTAAATATTCTGTGAATATTTCAAGCGTCTACCTGTTGCCGTTATCAATATCGAGCAAAAAATCACGTTTGTTGTGTGGGAGCCCCCTTAAATATTTATTTTATTCTGATTTTTAGTATTTGTTGTTATAGCGGCAACAGTAATACATCATCTTTGAAAATTTCAACTAACTATTACGGTTCATGAGATACAGCCTGGTAGCAGACGGACAGACGGACAGCGGAGCCTTAGTAATAGCGTCCCGTTTTACCCTTTGGGTACGGAACCCTAAAAACGACCGACAGATTCGCGAGCGCAGTCGTAGTGGATAGAGCGCTCGGGCCGTATGGGTATACATATACGGCTATGATGACGCAGGTTCAAGTCTAGCCAGTCATCAAGTTTTTAAATTGTCTATAATAGTATAAACTACCTAAGTTTAATTAAGGAACTGTTTTGCATTTGGAATCCTAACACGATTGAATCTTAGAAGTCGCATTGATCTATTACTACGCTATAGTAATAATACTCTCAAAGAATCAATAACTGATGGGGAAGAAAGATTCTTGAGTGGAGACCACGAACCGGACGTTGCGTAGGTAGGCCTCCCACTAGATGGAACGACGACATTGTAAGTCTTGGGCATCCAGTGGATTCAGATGGCAGGCTGTTGTTCCTGACTGACTGGACAGACTGCAGGTCAAAGTGAGAGGCCTATATTCAGCAGTGGACGTCTTCTGGCTGATGATGATGATTATGATCTAATACTAATTGCCCTTATACTAAATGTTAACTATAACGCACCAAACTGAATTATCTACACGTGGATTATATTACTTATACCCATATCTGATGATGGTGTCTAAAGCCTGGGGCAATTCGTTGCTACGATATTATGTAATTCAGTAGCCAGTAGCCACCACCTCATACAAACCACTAGAGATAAGTGCTTGTTGCCTTAGGATACAACTCCCGATAATGTGGTGTGGTATTAAACAGTAGCTGTTGCTACATTGCGGTGACTTCTACTTACTGAGATTTATAGCAGAGACGTTATGTTATGTAGGTCGCATCATAAGGAAGCTTGCATCGACATATCAAAGACGATCAACGTCATATTTATTCCGAAGGCTTTAACTTAAGAATTATGTAACAATATCTAAAATTCTTTTCGTTTAGCGAAAAATATGTGAAAAGATGATCGTTTCATTCAAACAGTTGCTAAACAACGTCTATAGGTGTTAATTAAAAAGTCTGATAAAAGAAAGAAAGTGAGGTCGCGCAGTTCAAATGGATATTCAGCATTTCTCTACTCGACTCGACATGCATGGTAATTCAATAAAATCACATAAGTTGACAACCAGATATTCAACAAAAAAGCAAACATAATCACGATTGTTCATTTTCGAGTCGATACCGTGACCGTTCAATGAAAGCAAAATGGGTAATGCGCCGATTTCTAAAAAAATACCAAAAGCAAATGTAGCACGGTCTTAAAAAAGCGAAGATGCATCCAAAAGGCAAGGTGGTTTTGGAAGTTTAACTTTCGATTTTACCGATTCTCTGCATTTATAAAACACAATTGAGAGCAACAAAAGAAAAAATACGAGAGCACATCCGGCAATATGTAACATGTGAGAACCCCACGCAACGTCAAGCCGCCGTGCCCGATTTTACTTGCCCATTTAAAATATTGTGTTATTAAAACCCTTCGCGTGTGAAATGTGAAAGCGGCTGAATATTTATGAAGTTATCAAAAACATTCCGAAAGGTCCAAGCTCTTATCAAAGCAAAAATGTGCAAATGAAAAAATACATAATTGCTTTGAAAGTTTTTATGAGCTTTTCAGCTTCCGTTTTGATAGCGACGGGGTTCAATGCAGGAATTAACATTGCAAGCTTTCGATATGCAAATCTCAGCTTAATTGATGGGTACCTTTTTTGGGTTTGCTTGTTTTATTGTGTTTTTATGAGGAGCGATATCTTTTTTGCCTCGGCTGTCTGTAGTTAATATAAAAACTGTTGTTGCAGACGGAAAAAATAACTGTCGTCAAATAATCGCCATCTTCGTTGTAAATCAGGAGAGAGGGAGTTTCTTAAATATATTTACTGAAAGAGGTGGACGGACAAGACAGTGTCGTATTTGTGAATTTATTGGACCAGTTAAAGCCAATATTTTGTAATAGTTCGTTATTTTAGGAGGTCACATCTCCGGTTACGTGCAAACCTAACCTATGACCCTCGTGACCGTCTTTGCTTCTATAATTTTCATTTCACCTACTTTATAGTGACTTTTACAGACTCGTCTGATACATATATGTGGGTAGATTTAAAGAAGAATATCTGGCACATATTTAATGAATGCAAATTAAGAGGAACCAAGAATCTGCAATCAGTTGCAGATGGCTTATAAAGACCTACTTTATACCTTAATCCTGAATGTTTCAAATGTTTTAGCTTAGATGTTTCATGATTGATTAACATAATCGTCTGATCATTTCTAAAAAACTGTTTCACAATAAGACTTTATATGACTATGAATATATGAGAGCCAAATAATATAATTTATTATTTATATAGTGTAATATATATATATACTATATTTATCTTTTAAAATGTTAAGTCCCGACTGTATGTAACAATAATTTGTAAGTCAAATTGGTGATCTTTGAGTGGCCTCTAACACTGACACTAGGGTTTGCCACTCAGCTTATAAGAACTTACCAGGCATGAGGAAGTATACGAAGACTGCGAGCGCGATGCAGATCGCCACCAGCGCCACCGGCCACCGCAGCACGCGCAGCACCTTCACCATCTTGTCGACACCGGAGCTACTACTCGGCTGCACTCGGTACAGGCTGTCTGGGTGCGAACCCTGCCGACAAAGGAAAGTAAAATTATTAAACTGTGTAATACGAAGCTTCGAAACGAAGTCATCCAGTATATAACCGAATCCGATCAGAAGTTATATGAACCATAACCAAAGTTATTGAAAAGGCCTACTAAAAAATACAAGACTACATGGACGATAAGTGGTAGAAGACATTTAATATTAGGTTTAACTTAAATATAAAGACTATAGTTTTTATTTTTATTTTAACAGTAAATTTATATTACGAGTATATTTAAGAATGTGATATTTGTGTTAGAATTAAGAAATTTAATTACTGCGCCCTAACAAGGTATTTGTACTGTCATGTAGTTTTAAGGATGTATCGTGTACAATGGCAAATAAATACATAAATAAATAAAAGAGACAAAGCTCAAAGGATTAGTAAACTGAAGTGGCAGTGAGTTGGCCACACTACTCAAAGAACCAGTAACCGATGGGGTAGACGAGTTCTAGAGTGGAGACCACGTTTAGGTTAACGTGTAGGACACCTGCGGCCAGGTGGAGTGACGCTTGGGTAAATCGGCGGGTAAACACTGGATGCAGAGAATAGAAAAGGAAACAAAACACTTTTAAAAATTAATTATGGGGTATCAGGAAACTATTTGAAGAGAAAGAATCTAATTTAAAACGACGGTTATTTAAACATTTATAGCACTCGAAGCCCGTACGGCGCAACTGGTTTATAAGTTGTAAGGTTTACCTACCTTAGGTAGGTAGGTATCCATTTAACTATCATATTTCACATCAATATTCATAAATTCATTAAATTGCAATTAATTAGGTGTGAAAGAAATAAATTCTGCCTCAGCCTAATGTCAAAATTATCTTAATTTAAATGACATAATGATGATGTTTAGCTTCGGTAAAGTAGGCAGTAAGAATTTTAAAGTACTTAGTCATTAAACTCATGCGCAACGTGGGTAGGTGGTAGGTACTTCTGTGTTTCTTATTCGATTTTCTAAAGAATGTAGGTTAACCCTCAGCCATAAGTAATAATAACATATAATCGTATTACTTGATCAGATTACTGCATGTCGCAACACAAAACTTTTGAAAGCGTTTGTGAATATTTTATTACATTGTTATGACATTATAGGGCTTAATGGTGCTCTATAAAATATCATTATTAATAAGCTGGTAATAAATATGGTTTCATTCTGCGATACTACTTGCGTATTTTAACCGACTTCAAAAAAGATGGAGGTTCTCAGTTTACTTTTTGTTTTTAAATGTTTATTACCTCCGAAATCTGTCATTTTGGATTTGGAAAATGAGTTTTTAATTGAAAGGAAATACTTTCTGATTGGTCCCGTAGAAATTTAATCAAAATCGGTTTAGTAGTTTGGCATTTTAAATAACTGGAAAATTTGGTTAATTGGTGACAATATTGAAGGCTTCCCGGATTCGATTTCCGGCGGGGCAGATGTTTGAATGATGAATTTTAATTTTCTAGGTTTGGGTGCTAGTTGTCCATATCTTTGTGTATATTTCAATAGCTACGGAGAATCCTAGGAGGGAGATATGAGCGTGTTTTTTTTTTTTTAAATACGCAATTCCTGATTGAATGAATTTATATGAAATTCGGTATTCGCCTCATAACCTAAATTAACACATATGCTACTTTTTATCCCTAAAAGATATCGGTACGACAGCGGGTCAAACCGCTAGTGTAATTAAATATGTTCCTACTATGCTTTAATAGCATTATCATCGTGTTAATTGTACCATTTTGTGTAATCTTTCGTGTTTTTACCTTTTGAGGGACATAATAGATACGACACTATTTTAGATTGCTATCATCCGAAGATCATTAACATAAGAATCAGTGAGGTTTGTGGGCGATATTCAAATTTGATAATCGATAATTGGATTCTAATATAATGGGTCTGTTTAAATATATGCGATCGTATTAAACGCGATATTATTAGCGTCTACTTTCCTTAGTCTATCACATGTTTGTGTGTGTGAACTCATTTAGATTTATTTTGCTGACTTCGAGAATTGTATCTCAATGCTTGAACACGACTGTTTGTTGTAAAACATCCTATACATGATACATTTTTTGCTCTTTATAATAATAAATAGTATTTAAAGTTTTGGCTTACTACACAGGTCCATATGACAATATCGGCGCATGCAAAAATATACTTACCGCCGCAACTTAACTTAACGCCGTACCGAGTCATGACAGTTAATCCACGATGTAATAGCGTTGTTAATAAAACTCTAATCAATGAGTGTTATTCACGTATGGTAAGTTCATAGGGTTTTATACACGTGGCTCACCTTAGCATGTTCAAATATATGAAATGATCTGGTGTATTTCTTTATTTTTATTTTTTAGTGTAGAGTTACACTACTAGGTTCAGAGTCGATGCCGTTTATCAACTTGTATTTTTTTGTCAAATAACATAAAACTAACAACTTTACGACAGGTGGTGTATTGAGCTTGGCCCTTAAAAGTTTAATCCAGTTCAATGAGTCATCATCAGCCAGAAGACGTCCACTGCTGAACATAGGCTTCCCCCTTTAACCTCCACACTGAACGACATCCTGCCATCTGCATCCACTGAATGCCCGCGATTCTCACAATGTCGTCGGTCCATCAAGTGGGAGGCCTATCTACGCTGCGTCTTCCGGTTCGCGGTCTCCACTCAAGAACCTTTCTTCCCCATCGGTTATCAGTTCTTCGAGCGATGAGTTCAATGAGTACCTCTACCTATTTACAAATTCAGGTAACAATGCTTAAAAACTGTGCTTGTAATCAGATTGGCTGTCAATTTATCACAGAAGTACACTATAAAAAGGTATGTTATATTTCTCAATATCATATTAATTGTGAAAGTCCCAAAAACATATTGTAATGAAGCCACCACATAACAATAAAACGCACTTTAACACGTGATTAACAAATCAATTGGGCAACCATGTTATGGATTAAAAGAAAATAAAAGTTTAATCATAAGCTCGTAAAAATTGCTGTTGCGAATTGTCATCAACATTAACGCTGAATTTTACTATCTCTGGTTAACATGACATTCTTGGAAATGTAAACTCCTGTAAACATAAAAATAATTTATTGCAAACATAAATAGATAACAATTTAAAACGTTGTGGCTCTGCCTTTTGCATTTGTTGAAAACTGTATTGGAATAGGCAATGACTGTCAAGGGTGTGGTATGTTTTACTTACCTATGAAAAAAGTTCATTAGAACAGCTTTTTATTATCTTCCAGGCTGCTTCTTTTTGGATTTGATGGTTTAATTATTACTGTGCCCAGTTTGTCAAGCTAGCTTCGTCTGGGTCGACCACGTTTTCTTAACAGTTCAACGCCACTCAGAATTTTGAACTTCAACAGTTCAAAACCCTGGATAGCAATGCACTGCGCTCGTCACTCCGAACATAAGATGTCAAATCTCTGTGTGCCCCGTAATTTCGCTGGAAACATTGCCCTTCAATCCGGAACACAGTAGTATCTGCACACTACTGCTTAGCGGTTGAATAACTGGCAAAGGTGTGGTACTTCCCCAGGTGGACCCCTGCAAAAGAGTCCTACCACTACAAGGGGCTTGACGTAACTGGAGGTCGTGCAACCTAGCTAAATTTTAGCGAGTTGGTTTTATGTTTATAGCATTGTATCGTTAAAAAGTTAATTGTTGAGTGTTACGTTACTATACTCATTGGAGTGCCACGGTCAACGATACTATAACTATGCTAATGTATCGATGAACCATAATATTTAAACGTATTGAATTTAAGAACTAAAACCAAAATATTAACTAACACAGCACTTCAATATCACTTTATTTCATTCCCATATTTTATTTACAATAAGGGGAAGAAAGAATGATAAGCTAAAAACATATTAAATTCTGACTACAAAAAAAATCTAATCTATTAAAACGCTACCAGTGGAAATGGTTCTAAAATTCCAGCCCCATTATCGCTTTTTATCTATAGCTCTCGTTTTGAGCAAAGTAGAGGCTAGCAATGTTTACTCAAATTTAACAATCAATAAGCGCAAATATTCAGAAAAAATGGGTTTTTATTTAATTACGAAAACTTCATTAAACCATCGATTAAACGTAACTATACTAAATCAATGTTTTGTATAAAACAGAAAAAACAAAACCTACGATGCTGAAGCTTTTAAAATTGTTACCTACTTATTAAGTTTTCATTAAATGTGTTGCATATCGATTTAAAGAGCCCATTCGGTCAATTACAAACATTATTAGCTAAGTTACATTATCGGGCAGTAATTTACGATAATTGCTGTTATTACAGTAAAATGAAACATGTGAGATACAGGCACAGCCTGATACTAGATATTACTTCAACCCGGAACACTGATAACTACACCCTTAGTCAATCACCTGGTACACGTATGTTCTAGATTTTGGTACCAGTCTCCATCAGGTTTGATTAAGGTAGAAAAATAGATTTTATATTTTGTATCTATCGTTTTGTGGGCTGGATCTGACATTTTGCTCGACAATATTTAGACTACGTTGTACTAGTCAATGAAATAAATTTGTCTTCGTTACTAAAACTTCTCTTGTGCCATATTCTCAGTCCTTCTGTCGCAACGAATCGAGAGAATAGATATTTTTCAATACAAAAACTAATAAACTGTGATATCGTTTCGGTGATTAATTAATTTTATTGGATGTTATGTTCAATGAAATGTCGAAGGCAAGTATATCTCACGGCTATAAATGTTGTTATTACCGACAGAAGAAGCAAACTATAACTTTTATTTTCATTTCGTGATCCAAAAACACGATACCATCGATCTTTTATGTAGCGAGATGTATCTTACATAACATTATTCATTGTATAATAATCTTATAAATCCAATTTATCAAAGCAAAGACAAACGTTATTTATTGGTTTTATTAACATACCTACGAGTAGCAACTGAACATTCACTACGATTCAGTAAAAGTGGTTTTTATGAGTTTAAAGCGATTACGGCTTTAATCTATTGCGTTCCATCAATTTTATGTTGAAACTTGAGTGCGATGGACTGTTTATAGGGTGAAAGGTTTAAAAGTGAGTACAATATAAAATGAAAGTGTTACTTACTTCATAGTTTACCTTAGATACGAAGTTCTTCACTTCCTTTGGCTTGTAAAAATATTTATCTAGTTTGTGTTCATATTGGTTTATAATGTCACCATCTCTAGGACTCGGTAGAGGCTGGGCTCTGTACGTGCCATACTGCTCCCCATGCTCAGATATTGTGGGCAAATTCCCATTAGGCGAACTGCAACTGCTACTAGATCTTGAATAAGCGTAGTTTACAGACCCGTCTGCAGGATTTTTAGTTTTTTTCTGGAAAGCGTATCGTCTCGGGCGTTCTTCTGTGGGTTTCAAATCGTAAGTTTCAAACTTTTCTGTTACGAAGTTTTCTTCAACGTCTGTAGTCGGTACGTATCGGAGAAGCCTCGGCTCTTTTGCTTTCTTTTCATATTTGATTGAGTCAGTTTCGTTGTCTAGCTGGGCCATGTTGAGAGTGCGTTGCAGTTCATTGGCGGTTCTAGTCGGTTTCCTTTTATTCTTGCGTTCAGCAGTGCGAGTCTGGACATGGTCATCGACTATCTCCGATTCGGAAGATGGTCGGTCTCCGTAAAGCACGTAGTTGCCGTTAACCATTCTGAACCAATTGTTTAAATCAGAACTGTTGAAACTGTTTCATGTACCGCTGTCATTGTGTAATACGATTAAGTTCACTTAAGAGTCATCATTGCGCAAGATCCTTGATCAGATGAGATGATACGTTGATTACTGTTTGCGTCGAGCACAAGCTGTCAACTGCTATACTCCGTCAAGAGTATGAATGAAGGAATTCGTTGCGGATGTGGATTGTTTGTTTGTAGTCAGATGTTGACTTTTTCTTAGAAAACAGACAAATTCTTTAATCGTTAAATATGCTGCGATTAAACAGACTATCGTGGTGATTATGTCACGAATTTTTCCTTGTTTATAAATAAAATAACAAACAAAGAATCCGTAGACAGTATAGCACCTTCTTTCTTTCGCAGTCAAAATTTTAAAAAATTTCAAACCATCAAGGAGGTTATTGACAAAAAAAACATTTTTTTTTAGATATGACGCGTAATCTATCCACACTTTAAATTTTACGAACACATAACTTATCAAAGTAAATATATACATACGTATATGAGATAAGCTTGGTATAGTTTACTACTCCATGCTCCTACACTACCTAGGTAGGTTAGTGGTTAGGTAGCTTTGTACATATAGAGAAGTAAGTAGTAATACCACCCTATTAAACTATTTCTGACAGGTACCACACTGGACCGGGTAAGTTAATATCTAACGAGAACATACACCATGTTGTAAAGTACGTGTTCAGCGTACAGCACATACCTATGATAGAATAGATAACATTCGTAGCGTTATGTCTGCTGTTATTGTTGATCTAAGTTCCCGCGCTTTTTGCGTGGTTTGCGCGGGAAAGTTCTCAGTAAAGCGCGTGCGTGACAATGGCTGCCGGCGAGACCGCAACGAGAGTGAATTGCGCGGATTGTGCAACGGGCCTAAGTTCCATGCAACGCTGATGTTCCGTTACTGGAGCAGATGCCGACCCGATAACTTCCTGGTAATCTCACCAGGAAGTTATCAAGCAATGCTCCGAGCTGTATCAGTCAGTGCGTAGAAAAGTCAATAATCTTATTAACTTTTTTACGCACTGACTTTTGTAAAGAAAAGTAGGAAGACCACCCTACATCAAAATATCTCACGGCAGTTTTTTTTTTCTTGTTAAGTAGGTATTCTAGGTATATACCTACAGGAGTAAAGCTTCTTGGTATGTAAATGTTATAAATCCAAGCCATAAATGCCATGATAAATAATACCTTTATGCAATGCAGTCGAAAATAAAAAAATACTAAAAGTGGACAGCAAAGTAAATCACACCCACATTTCAACCGAATTAAAAACGCGTTGGTGCATCTTTCTCACAGAATTGTTTATATCCCGCAATTTGCGCGAGTAGATAAAACGACATTAAGATTACCACACTGGCCATCTGACCAATCCTTGGGATGGCCGATGGCCCATTACTGCCAGTGTCAGAGTATTGTAATGCGTTTCACTTGATGCACTTGCGACATTCAGAATTAAGTACCCAAAGCCAATTGATTGAAGCTGAAATGTTGATAGATATCTGCAGTAAAATGTGCATCAATAATATCGCAATTTCCGACGTCTTGTTGCATAGAACCAACCAGCTAAATCTAATATTTCAGATTGTTCTTTACTATCTCTCTTATTTTGACAGAGGCAATTTGAAAGTAAAAAGCATATGGAAAATAGCTAAAGTGACAATTTGTGAATAATGTGTTAGCTATCTAGAGTGCAATAACAAGATGTAGTGAGTAACTGAGATTAATGAACGCTGAAAACACTTTTTTAGATGTTCGTGACTAAAAACCTGATGTTTAGGCATTTAAATATTAGCCAGGTACCAATAGACATCAAATTCCACCCATGACTGAGCAATGTCGAAACAGAGCCCAACAATTTATCTAATCGTTCACATTGTAACATCAGAGCTGCCGAACCTAGTCCTTGATCTATGCGCAGGCGCAGGTATTTCGTAATGTGCCTCTATTATTATAATACAATGCTCCTCTGTTTTGAGCCTAAAGTTCGGCGGTTCGTTCCATGTAATCGCTTTAGGGGTTAAAACTACGGCGAGGCTTGGAATGTGCTTTCAAAACAATGGTTTGGCTTACCTCACATTGCTCTACAATGTTCACCTTTTTTGTACTTATGAAAAGTAAAGCAGTTTGTTAAGTACGAATTTTGTGCACGTCAAATATCTATAGAATTTTATACAAATTTTTAATTCCAAAATTAAAATTTGTGTGGATTTCGATACGTATTATACATAATGAAAATTCATTCTTCGCCTACGGATAAATAAATATGTATCAGCGCGACTTTAATAAGTTGTTAGTAACTCAAAGAATTGTAAATTGTTAATACGTTAATAATTGTGATGATACGCGTATTTATTTACTTCATGTCTACATTTAACGTGTTTGGTGACATTTCATCATTGTTGGTGAGCCTTGACCCTTGCGATTGAAATTGTATTCCAATACCAAATCATAATTTCCTGGTCAGTGTTTGCTCTTCTACGTAAAATTGTATCAGATAGTAAATCAAGTCTAATTTTGAAAAAAGAGAGGTGGCCTTTAGAGCTAGACGGCACCTCGTATTGCCTACCTGACATTTTACATGTTAACGCTTATGTTCTGTACAAAAACATGAACTACCTGGTAATCGCTTGCAGTTATCTAGCATCTTAAAGTTCATTGCTATGTATGCAGTCATAAAAGTTAGCAGCAATTTCAAGAGATTTGAATAATTATTTGTAAGTCAAAGTTTCAGCGCTTAATCTTCACACAATTGTAGAGTAGTAAGTAGTAGTAAAGTACCAAAATTTGCTAAAAAAAACTTTTTTATTATCATTTTAAGTTCACATATGGAAGAAAATATCGCTATTAAAAACTTTTCTTTATGCTATTTTTCATACATTTTAATTAGCGGCTTGTCCTTGATCATGTAAAACTAATATATAAACAGTAGAATAACAAAAAAGGTATACAAGTTTTGGAAATATCTAAAATATTTAGTTTTGATTGTACGCTCTTCAATGAATATGTAAGTGCTTAAATTTTTATGTCTATCACATCAGTTACGCACTGATGATAAATTTTGATTGAGTGCGTTCCTATGTAGAACGCCCTCAATTGAAATTAATTTTAATGAATCTGATACCAATTACCTCTAATCCCTAAAACTTTGCAGATTTAGTCCAATTACACTCTGATTTGAATTATATTCGTTCTACATAAATAATTTGGTTATTTTATAGCGAAACAGTTTGGGCAAGGTAACTAACTATGTATGAAATTGAATTTGGTAAAGTTATTAGTAATCTAGATTTTGCATGCCTCATATTTGTTTAAACACTGACATTCATATACGGTTGAAATATCAGATCGAGTCGAAACATAAAATACAACGAGTCTCGTTGCAACATTTCGCAAGGCAATTCTGCATTTCAAAGGAATGGTGAGAAAATTCCTAAAAAGACAAACCTTCTAGCAAACTAGTAAATTGTACAGCGTCCTTTAAAGAAGTTGTAAAGATCTGTTTTGTAATAAGCGTACATGGTTTTTTTAATTTTGTTCACAATAACAAAAAAAACGCAAAAAAAATACAAAATACATCAAAGACCCGTAAGTATTTACTGTATACTTATTTTCTAATAACTTTTTTATTACGCTACGTTTAGATCTCAACCAACCCGAAATTATTTTAGTCATCACGATTATGAACATTTATAAAACAACTGTTATCATCTACTGTTTAACACTTACTATTGACAGAATAAATATTCCCGAAAAGTTCTAAAATAGGTCTACGAGCCTACGAAATGCGTAGACCCACCCCATCTACGGCTAACAGCAAAACATAAAAGCCGCACCTTGCTTCTAAATGATAACCAGTAGGTACCAAAACTTCCGACTATTAATGGAGCATAATGATGACTTGATAAAGTATGAAAACAATGAATGGTAGGCGTCGAACATGTTGCGATGCGTAGCGGTACGCGTACAGTAACGCCGTCTCATGCCAGTGAACACCGCGGTCGCAAGCTATTGCAATCGAACTTTATCGAATGCAATTGCTTTGTTGCCATTATCGATGTACCTACTTGGTACCTAGTTACCCCAGGTCATTACTGTCGACCTTTTAGGGAATTTATAGCATGAGCTATCATCTGTGTATTAGGAAATCTTATTAGGCTTACATTACCTATGGTCAAAGGTGATCACAAACAATTTGACTTATTATGATTAAACGGAGCTTTCAATATTGATTTGATGAAATGAAAGTTGATAAAAGTCATAAACTTAATTATCATTGCGTTATTAAGATATCACGACATGATTGCGTTTTACAAATTTGTGCTATCTTACATATTTTGAAATTTAATTTGAAGTAATTATTTAATCGCACTATAAATCAAATAGATTGCGTATTCATACATAATTGTACTCTGATTCAATCGATGTTTAGTTACTGATTTTAATGTGAATAACTCATAAAAGATTTCAATCTACTTAAAGAGTAGTATTGAATTTGAAGTATTCAATTGATGATGAGCCAGCTGAGCTTGCGCTGATGCCGTTATTCGTATATATTGGACGTTGAAAATTTGCATGCAACTGCTATGGTGGTTATGCGTGATTATAAACTACGGTAGCAAACCATAAAATTGAATGCTCGGCTGCCGATGCCATAAATCAAAGGGGGTGTTTAGGTGTAGCCTGCATAGCATATTGATGTTTACCCATCGCTCTATTTGCGCACCAGACTGTAGCTTGTGCGATGAACCTGCTACTGACCGTTACCGCGTACACGTAGCAATTTCATGAGAAATCGATTCTAGTTCGTCGACATCGATTAGCGTGATAAAATTGTCCCGGATTTTACATAACTTGTAGTTACGTTCTAATTTTACATTTCATACATTAAATGCATTCAAACATGTTTTTGATGCAACAGAATAACTAAAACAAACTTACTTCATAAACGTATCTGTAAACTTTTTATAACTTCTAAATGTTAGATAGTTATTGAATGCTAGACCTGCTAGCGTTTCTTATTGCCTATGTTACATTAAGACTTAATATTGAGGAAAATCATACCACCCTGAGTGTATCTACGCTGTACGCCCGCCCAACGTACAAATCCAAGATACAAAATCGTAGGCAAACGCATCTGTAAGGTACTCACGTGTGAATTAAAATTGCATTTTAATTTTAGTTATATGATAATAGTTTTTTATTTAACTAACCTTTAGAGTACATAAAACTTGTTAATACTTAAAAATAATGTACAACAAGAAATTTTGCGTAAACCAGTGTATCGTGAAAAAATTCCTGTTAGCGATATAAACAAATGATATTGACTCGTTTTCTTAACAACAAACAAACCACATCCAATGTTTTGTTGTCAAATTTCCGACGATCGCAACACTAACACCGAGTTTGACAACAACACTATCGTATCACCTCACTAGTGAGTAATTTTCACTTCAATAACTGCAATAATTTTGCAAGTAACGTAAAGTATCGATGTAAACGATGCAAGGCTACGCGAGTGACTGAACCGGGTGTGCTTCACCACCGTTGCACCACACATTGTCGAGAACTACCGTGGAAAACTAACACTTTACGCAACCCATTATATCCAGAAGATACTCGACTAGATAATTTTGAGACTCATTGCCCACTGGGCTCTTAAACGGTTGCGAGAAACAATAGTTGTGAGTTTTGAGCTACTGCGAAATTGCGATGGCAACTTTTGTTGGCTCAATGCCGATTGCTCTATCTTAAATCTTTTAGAATGCGTTTAAGGTTACAATGAGATTGTGTCTTTTTTCAGAGCATCTTTTATGAAGGTATAAGTAACTAAGTATATGTGAGGGACTGTAAACATTACACCTATACCTACATAGATACCTATTCTACGTAGACGGGATAAAGATTAATTCTATTCAAAGTCTACATTTCTAAGAATACATGTGCCAGTTCTCATAGCGGGCGGAAATGTATCCATTGCACACAAGTAGCTTACCAAACACTTGCATATTCCGACTTTAATTAATGTACTTTCTACAAAAACCGAATATCACTCCGAACGAAATTATTTATGTCAGCTGATTTATTAGTGTCACTTTCAAATCTATTTCTTTTTTTGTTCTCTTATTTCCTGCAATAAATTTATCTATATTGATTCTACGGCGGCAGGCAAAATACGAAATATACATTTCAAACTGTTAAACGTATCTTAATTATTAATTTATTATTTATACTATTAACTTGATCTCTTTACATTTTTCTGTTACCTATCATAGTTTTTAGTTGTTAATTAGAATAACAATAAGTCGTAAGTAAATAAAATATTACGCTATGGATTTCTCATCTGTAATGTTATATTTTATGTGTAAATAAACTGATTTCAAAGTTCGTAATTAATAAAGACCATTTCAAATATTACAAAACTAAAGTACCTACATATGAAAAAAAAGTAACACAATGGGTTTATGTAACTACTTAAAATCTGTTTCTTTTAAGAATCCTTGATATGTTTACGCTTCAGGGTCAAGTATGATACGGTATACGGGATCAGTTATTTATTACTAACATTACAAGTTTTTTGTTGTTCAATAACTAATCTAAACTATGTTTTTCTTTTTTTTACCTTGCTCCACCCGCAGCCACAAATAAATCTCTAATAAAAAAACATACTTGATATCCATAGTATGGCTTGTTCACTATTGTTGTATCTATCTGTATTTATAAAAATCTATGTATGTATGTGACTGTGTATTGTATGTTATATGGACTCCAAAACGTCTGAGCCAGTATTGATGGAACTTTCACTGGCAGATAGATGATGTTATAAGGAGACATCCACGCCCGTGAAACCGCGAACGCGGCTAATTTTAGAAAAATAAAAAAGGGCACTTGTTTAAAAAAATCTTTCGTTTTTGCCATTGTGTTTTCAAAGTTGTTGATATAATATAAAAAAAATATCTTCAAAGATACAATGGAAACGCGACAGTGAATTAATAATCGGCGTACGAGCATACGATGTTCCCACTATTTAACTCGGGCAGATGTATAAAACAAGTGTTGAGTAACCAGACTAACCCCACTCTACTCATAATGTACACAGAGTTACTCTAAATACGTATACACAGATATATAATGAGCTCAAATTCAAGTACCTTTAATAAGTGGGTAGGTACATATATCAAATGTCTCAAAATGTGAGAAAATATTTGCCCAAGTGTTTGTTCTGTAAAAGGTGTAGCCCTGATCTCATTCGGATAAATGTACCTAATTAATTTTGTCTAAAATCTTTTTGGGTTTTTACTTTCATTTAATTCACGTGCTTTGTAGTTACCTAACAGCTTTCAGATATTAATATATAAAGATATATTATGTCACTTTATGTGGATGCAGATGGCAGGATGTCGTTCAGTGTGGAGGTTAAAGGGAGAGGCCTATGTTCAGCAGTGGACGTCTTCTGGCTGATGATGATGTCACTTTAGCTTTATTAAATAAAGAGAATTTATTAAATAGGCCTATTACTTCCAGATACTTATTTTTTATAATTAACTAAAGATTTATAATAATGCAACTTGAACTTTTTATGTAAGCGTTCGTGGATCAACAGCGCCCTACAAAAGACTTCAACGCGCGTCCTTGTGATTTTTTCCAAGTATTGTGTTTATCGATTTTGTAACGCTGGTTTCCTGGTAGAAGATAGCTATTTAGATCGTTCATAGTAGGTGGATGTTAAAGTAAATTATTCATATAGGTTGAGTGGTCCACTCTAGACGCAAAATGGGCCAATGATTGGCCTGGTTGCGGAAAACGCCCGCTACACAAGTAGTGGTCCACTCTAGAGGTATAAAATTTGTCATTGTGTTTGGATTAAAACGTCGAAATTTCTTAAAAAAACTAATACATAATCACACAAGTTTAGCACGTTTTTTTTTTTTTTTTATCGTAGAATAGGCTTGCGCTTGGCCGCCAACTCGCCTGATGTTAAGCGATGATGCGGCCTACGGTGGATCACGCTTGCCTAGAAGAAACCGATTCACTCTTGACTTGAAGACTCCCAGATTGTAACTATCGGGGAACACTCATTCAGGCAGCGCATTCCACAAACTAGCAGTTCGCACAATAAAAGTGGAATTAAAGCGCTTCGCTTGTTTAGGGGGAATTTGGGAAATTTGGAGTGTGACTTTTTTGGTGTACGTTTCCGATTCCCCATAACTAAGGGCCTAAATGATACCTTACGAAAACGAAACGAACATTTACAAAAATGGCTTCTGAATACGAGACTGGAATAAATATAAAATAATAATATAATTTAGTAATAGATAGAATTTTTTACCGCTTAACTGCTACAACGCCGCAACAAAAGTAAATAGTTGTTAAGCTTATGTGTTTGAATTTTGAATATTGCACGTTTAAGCTAAGTGGTACTTTGATAATACATTTTTTATAGGCTTGCGCTTGACCGTTATCTAGCCTCATGTTAAGCTCTGATGTAGTCTACAATGGAACACGCATGCCTAGAAGAATCGTTCATGGATAAAGTTGTAGATTTACGAACCAGGGAATTTTTTAAGTTATTTAACTAGGAGTACGTGATATACATAGCTCTAGGTAAAATAAATATTCATATTTTGAAAATCTATACGAAGCGTATTGTTTTTCTTTTTTTTTCTTTGATCAAACTGCTAGACTGCATAATGCGCTACTTCAATGGGTGTTCCCTGATAGTTAAAATATGGGTTTCTTCAAGTCGCGAGTGAATTGTTTTACTCTACGCAAGCGTGCCCCATCGCTTAACATCAAGTGAAGTGGCAGTCAAACGAATGATAATAATTAAATAAAAAACTAATAATACAGGAGTTACTTTTGCATTTATAATAGTATGATGTGATAGTCCAACAGTTATCATATATGACACAACTATTATGCTCCACAAAGCAGGTTGTGACAATGTTTTGCAATGTTAAAAGCATCGAATCTAATTTAGATGGAATAGAAAACTGTTTATCGATAAAATAGACGACAATGTCAGAAGTCACCCATTCATTACCACAGCCGGGCCGCGACCAGCTCGGACGAGCCACGGACTAGAATGTACGTCTAATGACGTAACTGAGACTAAACGGGACCAATCTGTCACGGTCTTCGGTCCACGCATGCCGTGTAAGCATTGGTGACCCATGTTTTTTTAACAAATTATCCGAATAATTACACCGTTATGGGAAATATCCAAAAGACTTTTATGAGCAAAATGTCATATCTAAACTAAGCAACCATAACGCGTTGCGAATGGATTACACATAGAGATTCTGTGATTAAAATTTGTAGATTATTAAAAGCAAAATATAAAATACTGCGCCCGTGTTTACACCCGCGTAGACAGCCCCTTAAAACAGCAAAATTTTCCAGGATGTAAAGTGGCCTTTCAATCTGTTGCTATGTTGCAGAGTGAAACAAAATAAACCAACACACTTCGCTTTTATAAAATTAGTATGATGACATTTCAGATAGAAAGACGAATATGACGACTCCTCTAATTCAAAATCCGTCAAACCGTTAGGCTACAGAAGACGATAAAGAGACAAACAAAAAAACATACAACCAAAAACAAACAAACCTTTACTCAGGTGTAAAGTTGTAATTTTAACCTTAACTATACTGAACACGTTAAGACCGAATTTTATTACAGCTAACGTAAGAAATGGGTCTCGTTTGCTAATGTACCGTAGCTAGACACATGTATGTTGTAAGCACCATATAATTCCATAGTGTTTGGTGATGAAATCGAACGGAAATGACCGTACTTATCAGGATCTCTAAATTGACATACCTTCGCTCGCAAACTCATCAAAAATTCATTACACAAACTAATATTATAAAGAGGAAAGATTTGTTTTGTTGGATGTTTGTAACAAAATAACTCAAAATTACTGAACCGATTTAAAAAACTCTTTCACTGCAGGGAAGCTACATTTAGCCCCCCGGGTGACATAAGCTACATCATAGACCTAAAAATTTTTTTGCTACGCATTGTATCTATGAGCTACATTATATTTTGTAGCGAGGCCGAAGACCGAGCTTACACCCGTGCGAAGCTGGGGCGGGCGGCTAGTCTTTTTATATATGTATAACAAAGTCGTGTTGGTTACCACACCATTGTACATTGTGTACACCATTTATAAATCAAGAACGGCTGGACCGATTTACATGATCTTTGATTTGTTGGATTTCTCTCATAATATTAGAATAGTAGAATGAGTAATAAACATTCGGAAAAATTCATGAAAAAAAAATGAAGAAAATGTATTTCCCCATACGTTTTGTATGGAACGGCAAGAATTGAAGTCTATATACATTGACAGAAAATTTATAGAAAAAAAATGGCATTTAAGTCAAAGGAGGTTGCTTCTAGGAGGTATATAAGGTGGGTAAAACTGCGGGGCGCGGCTAGTCAACAATAAAACAACGTCAGTTTACCAAACCCAAACATGATCCAATCCAACCATTTAATATTCAGCTGGTGGCTACTTTGGCGTCTACATTGCCAATCAACTTGATTGCTGGCAGTATTGCCAGCATTTAGGCCACTTTTTCTTTCACAAAAAAGCTTTTAGATTTGTTTATATTCATTTTAATTGAAACATAAAATACCAGACTAGGTGTGGTAGTGGTAACATCAAATTAGAGCACAGAATTTACCGTGACCAGGTTGTAGATAGAGCTCTCGATATTCCCTTATCCATGTGTGTGTGTGTGTTTCTGTGTCTTCCCGTGTACGTGGTGCAGTGCATGTAACTGCGCCAAAATATCGAGATTTTCATCCACAACCTTATTACGGTAAATATCCCGTTCATAATCTTTTTAATAATTTTGTAGTTTAAAACAAAGTTTTATGATATGTTAAATTAATAGTACACACACAACATGCACGAACTAAATGTTTTGCAACAAATGATTATGTAACGTTACAAAACGAAGCCCGGAAATATTAATTTATTCCTCATCAACTGCAGTTTCTACAAAAACTCTTGTACTCGTAATTAGGGCTATCGTTGCACAGAGGTTATGTTGCGCAATATCCCCGTTTATAAAGTAGGTTTATTACTATAATCGAGACGTATGTACATCTAATCTGTTCGTTTTCCGAGTATCTATTACCAACTTACAACTAGGTAAGATAGTCTTGTCCGTACGTAGTTGTCGCAAACACACATGATCCTAATCTGCAACTATGTCAGTAGCTCTGATACCTGTCAATATTACCATCATCATTCGGTTTAGCATTCAATTAATTTAATTTATCTATTATAAATACACTTTTTTCGTAAACATTTTGTAGTTTGAACTTTGACATTGTTCTAGATATCGGTTGCAGGTTGGACGCCTACGTCGGCATAAATAAAGACTGATTTACACAAAGCTCTGACACCTGTTATTACAGTATGCAAGACCATTAATATCAGTTGTTTGTTACCTCCAAGTGTATATATTAAATGGAGTTGTAATCGCTCGATCTCGATTGTTCGGGTCGACGACGAGTCACGAGGTTAGAATAATAGCTGAAGCCAAATAAGGACATATAATAAAGTGGATTTGTACTAAAATAGTTTTATGATTATTTACGAGATATTAACCGTAGTAAGGTTGTGGAAAGAGCTCATGTTCACGGAAATACAAAAAAAAACAGTGTTAAACACTGTTTTTTGTCTTTCCGTGTTATGCTAAAATGTTTAAAATTGTAATATATTACAATTATTCAGTAATATATTTTACAAGAAGTGGTCATTTCAAGAAGTGGTCATTTGTAGAAGTGGTCATTTCAAGAAGTGGTCATTATAAGAAGATGTCATTTTTAATTGTGGTCCTAAACCGCCGAAACGTATGTAAGTACGTCGCCACTAAATAAATTATGCTGACAGTAGCCGGCTTTTGATGTTTTTTTTAGTAATTTGTTGCGAGCTTCAGGTCATGGCTAATCTAATCATTTTCTATATAATTATTTACAACAATGAATGCCTACTACATAAAGTTTATTGTGAAAATCAAGGTAGAACATTACAGAGATCACTTACAGCGCCTTAAGGCCGCCAATTTTTTCACTAGTTTTAAGTTGTTTTTGTCTTATGTATTCATTTCCAGTGTGAATGATAAAGAGTTATCTATATAATATATGTATGTATATGTATTTATTTATATATATATATATATTATAATTATCACTTAAACCATCAAATTTGAATTAGGTAGTTTGTGACTTTTATTTTATTCTTGATATTATATTTTAATATATAACTTGTTATTGTAATAAATTATGGAATTAATACTAATGTAAAGTCTAGGGTTCCCTGCAAATATCTTTAACCATAAAAATTATACATATAAAGTGTAAGTATACTTATTTAAAATTATAGCAAACTAAACTTTAAAAAAACTGACATTATGCACAACTAAACAATAATTGGCTAAATCAAATTATAAGATTACATTGAAGTCAAAACAACTAATCTACTTAGTCTACTATGTAAAAAAAAGGATAACCCATAGATCGTTGACAGTCTCAGGATAATCCAAATATTCAAGCCCCATCATCGCTTTTTCATAGTTTGAAATAAATAGTCAAATTGTTGCCTTATGAATCTTCTCATACATTTGTTTATATTGATCCACCTTACTGTTATTATTAGACATCACGAAATGAGACACAGAGCAAGCGCAATCAACAACCTTTCCTGACATTTGTTCCTTAGATTCTTCGGTTAAGGTTACTTACTCAGTATAATATATATAGGATTATAAATCATGTCCGCATACTCTACAGGTCAATTCCATGTTATTTGGGTGCATAAAAAAGATTATTGATAATATAGAAAAGATAAAAAAAAAATGTTCTTACAATGGTATGTTAGTAATACAGGGTCATTGATAATTAGCTAATGACCTTTCACAATACAAGCTTCTCTACATAATATAACCATTGTTAGGTTAAGGAATGATATAGGGAAGCCGCCTACGAAAGGTTTTTTGCTAGTGATTAAACCCTGTATAAATACTTGCTTAGTGTAGTGAAAAGATCATTGTAAGCCTGTATTAGGGTTTAGTTCTTTTTGGCCCTGTGGTCACTTTATATAATGACGTTTTTACACAAAGTGATGTATACAAAATATAAATAAAAGCTATTTTAGAACAACTGAAAATTTCCATAATTATGTGAATGTTTGCGAAACACTAGCTTAAGTAGTAGGTATAAAAATTTGTAGTTGTACGTAAAATTAGCATCAACAAAAAGCCACTTTACCTTAGGTAAAAACTGTTTGTTTCTGTTTTGCTCTATAATTTTTATATGATAAATATTATATCTTAGACACTTAAATAACGTAACATTCCTGATTGTTTGTCTAAATTAATGCCAAGTTTTTGTGATAAACCCAGCACAAATACTTGGAACAAAGTCCTTAGATCCTTGAGTAAAAAGTTGTGTAGGTATGTTAAAATAATACCGTGGAAATTTATAAAATTTTAATTTTATGTTGAATTTGATGTTCTGAAAGTTAAACTTTTGGTATGCCAAAACAAAAATGAGAGTAGACTTTTTTTGTAACAATGGTATGCCTATACATTATGTATACAGGTTTATACGTAAAGTACTAATGCGAAAGGATGTTATCGTA
Organism: Agriopis leucophaearia; assembly: GCA_949125355.1. NCBI lineage: Eukaryota > Metazoa > Arthropoda > Insecta > Lepidoptera > Geometridae > Agriopis > Agriopis leucophaearia. The sequence continues at coordinate 14,762,872 of OX421262.1, forward strand.
CTCATTATTATGAAAAACTTATGTTATGGGACCAACCTTAGTATAACTAACCATTCGTAAAGTGCAAATGAAATTTTTCTACAGAATACGTAACTGACCATTTTTGTGATTACATGATTTGTTTTGAATACAATTTTTTTTTCAATTATACATGTTGAGTGTATCTTAATCCTGTACATTTATACCATTTTAAACGTAAAAATTATGCTAAATTAAATCACTACTGACACTAAAAATAAAGACTGCGATGAGTTCACTGCCTGCAGGTAAAAAAGCAAAAATTAACTTATACCCACCCCAACCGAATAAATTAAAGTACTGCTTATAATTTTCGTTTGTAAGAGTGTGTATAAAATTCAAGAATCCAACTAATATTAACGCGATATAAACGCGAAACTGTGTTTATTTCTTCTCTCTTTTAAACAGCAATATAGCAACGGATCGGCTTGATTTTTGCATAGAGATATGTATTTGGAAAATGTGTAACTCCTGCAGGCGCATGGGCCGTGGAAAAATTGTCTTTCCACCGTTTTATCCACGCGTAGAAGCGACAGAGCTAGAATATGCGGTGGAAAGCCAAACTGTCCACAGCCCGTGCTAGGCCTGCTCAGGGAGTTTCTCTGAGAGTAAACCAGCGGGCGCAGCTAGTTTGATATACATGTATATTTCAATAAGTATGCGATGTATCAAGGTATGTGGGATACTTACGCTAAATATTACAGTACATATAAGGATCTCTGCTGCTTATGAAATGGTTATGGCACAAGCTTGTCATCAATCGCTTCTCCATTACACACGGTTGTTTTATTTTATTTTGGTAGTAAAAGCTTTTATCTTGATTTCTAAATCATTCGCCACCGACAGGTGAATTAGATCAATCTGATTTCAATCAGCAGTGATTACTATCTACTTACTTGGAAGCTGATCACGATTTGCCTACCTAGTCATAGTTTGCAGTTGGAGTCGTGATCTTCTGTATTAATTGCTATTAAGATTACCTAAAAAAAACTAAATCTGGGTCATGCTTCTTCCGGAACGTTCTACGATAAATCTGAAGAGATACTCAAGAGACTGCAAACATGTATCGTGATAAAACTTAAGCGCATCGCTCACAATCAAACGAAAAGATATATTTACCTAATCTTGGTTTAACAAGACATAGATGTTGCCACAAAAATTATAAAAAAAAAAATGTCCTAAGTTACCTATAGTAATAAACCTAAATAATAACTGGCCAAGAGCGTGTCGAGACACGCATAATATGGTAAGGTTCCGTAAACAAATCTCTATAATTGTAGTCACTTTCATAGTTCAGAAATTGGTGGCTTAGAAAAATTTGAACGCACTAAGTTCTGTGGACTTAAAGCTAAATTTCAGAGATGATGATGACATAGTTTTTTTTTTATGGTTTAGTCAATAAGAAAACCAATAAGGATGTATAATTTGTGAAGATCATTTTGCGAAAAGGTTAAGGACCTTTGAGCTAGATCTTCTTGAATTTATTAAAATTTTATCGCTAGGTATAACTTAAAATTTATAATCATATAATGTTCAAAATAAATTTGAATGAAGGTTTTAAATATGACCTATCAGTATTGTAAGTAAGAAGTTTCTACGGAGAGGACATAGAAAACTTTTTATCTCGTAAAATCTAGTGCTGAGTGATAAGTTAGGTAGTTGATTGAATCAGGCGTTACTTTGCGGAAGTCCATTTTCAAAACTGTTTTAATGATGAATTTCTAGTGTAATTCCGCTTCTACGTCGCTTCAAGTACAATAAGGAATTTGTGATAAATATTTGTTGATAATGTTAATTTTATTGAGTTTAATTTTGCCTAACCTGATATAAAATATTAATTACATAAATTGAAAATTAACGTAACCTGAAACAAAAATTAATTAATTCTGAATTATTTTTAATTATAAAATTATTAAAGTAATCTGAAACAAAAATTAATTAATTCTGTCACATGAAATATGATAATATTAAAACTGAAAACAAAAATGTATTAATTCTGAAACATAAAATATATATTAATTGGAATAACATGTATTTTAATTGAATTTAAAAAAGTAATAAATTATACCCGTTTCCTTAGTGCACTTTGTCGACACGTGTTTCGCCTCTTCACGAGGCATCCTCAGGACGTGTTGACTCGTCGAGCGCTTGGCCGAGAATGAGACCGGCCATTCTCATTCTCGGCCAAGCGCTCGACGAGTCAACACGTCCTGAGGATGCCTCGTGAAGAGGCGAAACACGTGTCGACAAAGTGCACTAAGGAAACGGGTATAATTTATTACTTTTTTAAATTCAATTAAAATACATGTTATTCCAATTAATATATATTTTATGTTTCAGAATTAATACATTTTTGTTTTCAGTTTTAATATTATCATATTTCATGTGACAGAATTAATTAATTTTTGTTTCAGATTACTTTAATAATTTTATAATTAAAAATAATTCAGAATTAATTAATTTTTGTTTCAGGTTACGTTAATTTTCAATTTATGTAATTAATATTTTATATCAGGTTAGGCAAAATTAAACTCAATAAAATTAACATTATCAACAAATATTTATCACAAATTCCTTATTGTACTTGAAGCGACGTAGAAGCGGAATTACACTAGAAATTCATCATTAAATAAGTTAGGTATTTACATAAGATTTCGTGGTTGTAAAATATTTCAAATAAATTCATATAACACAAAGGGTAGATAATCTACCATCATTTTATATATATTAAATGCAATCTCAGACCATGCAGACAAACTAAGAAGATGTAAGGTGAGGCCGGCGGGTGCAAATGAATCTGGCCTATATCAGGCTTGATGCAAATTTCTGCATTCAGTCGAGCTCACCCTGCAGACTACTTTTTTGCATGTGGACATAATTAGTTCATTGGTGTTCCTGTAAGTTACTTAGTGTGCGTGCAAAACACGAGTCAGCGTGCCGTTCTCACAGGTTTTGAGTTTGTGATGGTGAAAAGAGCGGTAGAAACACATAAATTTGAACACAAACGATAATTGTAGTAAGGCATATCTCCCTAGTTTATTTGATCTGAGGATACAATTAATATTGATACGCAAATTAATTCGATATAGTAAATGCAATAGATGGAACATGATGAGGTCAACCTGTTTTATAGAGTATCTGGCTAGAGGTTATTCAGTACCTACTTACCTAATAGCAATAAATATTTGCACGACTGTTTTATTTTATGGATTATTGAATTTTGTTTAGTTTTATTCCGATGCACAACAACTATTTCAATGTATTATCGAAACACCTAATTGCTTTTATGCATAGGTCGATGGCATCTTCTCGTCTTAAATAGGTACAACAGTGACTAAAGACTAGGGTCTTTAACCAGTGTGTGTTGCCAGTGAAGACATATTATGGTACTGGGACGTGGTCCTTTTAGAAAAACTCAGATTCGCATATAGTGGGCTATGGAGAGAGCTGGATGCACGGAGTTTCTTTGCGCGCTGGATTCCGGAACCAGGATATTCGCCAAAGAACTAGATTTAAACCAACATAGCTATTAAAATTTGCAAGTTGGCAAAGGGCAAGTCACATCGCTCGAAGTTCTGATAACTGATGGGGAAGAAAGGTTCTTGAGTGGATACCACGAATCGGAAGACGCAGCACAGGTTGTCATTCCACTAGAGATGGATCGACGATAACGTGAGAGTCACGGACATCCAGTGCTTGCAGGTGGTAGGCTGTCGTTTAATGTGGTGTTCTAAGAGAGAGGCCTATGTTCAGAAACTAGTATAATGTAACTGGCGTAGGACTGGTAGAGATGGCGCGTGACTTAGCACTGTGGAATATAGGCGTTGTCGCACCTATATACACACTATAAGATCATAGATTTTTTTTCTATGTTCCATGTCTAAAGGCTGTAAGAACGTCGATATAGATGTATGTTAGTAATTTTTCTTGCACACAATGCAAGTAACCTGCTCAACTTAGAACAAGAGCGCATGTGCGAGATCAGGATGCATGTGTGTGCTTCGTGCATCCTTCTCTTGTTGCGCAGGTTAGATGCGTCGTGTCACATTTACATTGAAATAATATATGTTTTAATAAATGCGAAAGTGTGTGTATATGCAGGTAAGTGAATTTGGATGGCATTTAGTATGGGTGTAGTTTATACGCTGAATTAATACAGGCTACTTTTATCCCGAAAAATAACAGTTTGTAAGGTAGCGAGTGAAACCACAGGGCAATGGTAATATTAGTAAGTAGCTTATAAACTTTTGCGATTTGAATACGTGTTTAATTTAAATATGTGTGCAAAACTAAACTACCGTGTATCAAGTATTGGTATAATATCAAATATGATTTCAATGATGCTTAATAAGATGATGTATGTACCTTGTATGTACAAATTACCTTGAAGACAAGCTGCAAAATGATGTGATGCTGTTTTTTTATGATTCGTAAACCACTTAAGTACGTATCCATTGCGAATCTGTGAGTTTATGGCATAGGTAGAGGTAGCTGCCATTAATTTGCAAGTAACAATATGCTACGACTTCGGCAAATCATGCCCATATTTGGATACATCCCATTGACGGGTTGAATAACTAATGATAATCCAGTATTATCCACTTTACCACTCAATAGTTCTTCCAACGACCCGCCTCACCTTCACATGCCTGTGTAATGTAAATAGCATAATTAAAAGCAGCGTCATACGGAGTAAAGATGTGCTAGACCATGAACTCCTAACAATAACTACAACAACCTGGCGAATATGAATGGCCAATTTGAATAACAATAAACTTAATTGACAATTAGATAATTTTCAAGCCGTTGAGTTAGAGGCTTCGAAAACAAAGGTCAAATCTTATTTAACTTAAAGTGTTAATCATATTTTAGATGCAACCTATACAAAAACGCATTCATTATATCAAGAAACATGACTTATGAAGACGATAGAGCAGACTAATTGTTAAAAGTAATGTGCTGCATTCATCATAAGAAAAAACAGTCAGGCGTGTCGTAAATCACAAAGCAAAGAACTGTAATAATCTATATAGCAGGATCTTAACGCAAAGTTCAAGTGTAGAACGGAATCATTAATATCACTGCTTGACAACGTTTTCAATGCTCTTTGTGAGCGACGCAAGTTGAAAATGGAATACAATTGTCGAGAATGCAACCGAGGATAAGACTATCAGCGAATTAAATCCACTCCTTAATAGAATTCAATAAACAAATTCTTAAGAAGCGTAACTAGCAAAGATAAAGCCAACAATTTACTCATTCAACGTTTAAGCGCTAGCGGAATGCGTATTTACGAATTATTTAAATTACCGTTTAGTTCGCCGTAAAAACAAACAGCGATTGTGTTGCGGATTGCCTGCTCTTATTGATCGACACGTTTGCGTGGTTTCTTCAGATGTTGTGAAACTGCACAACAATACGTATTTTGCATGCAAATTGCCTGTAAGCCTCGTGAGCCAAGACACCTACAGAATGCTCGTAGGCTTCTAAATATCCCAAAACATTAAAAACAAAGCTCGCAAGACCTATTGCTCTCGCATTCGAGCGGGTTCATTAAATTCCCATGGCCCAGCGTGTCTCCACATACGTGCTGTTATTTAATTTATTTCGCACAAGGAATGTTTCACCGACAATTAAATGCATATCTGTATGTTGCCGAACGTAACCTCGGGGTTACAACCGGCGCACCTTATTGGAATCTCTCTATCCAAGTTTTGCCGAACCACCAATTGTCAGTTTAAAGGCTAAAGAATTAAAGCATAAATTCGGTTATTATAAAATATGATTTTTGCCACTCCCGATTATAGAGAAGTCCTTGAGAGGCTGAATGCAACTATTTTAAAGTCGGAGTAGAGTTCATTGCGAGCCATATTCTGCTGGCAGTTATATAATCACTAAATCTAATGCTTCTTGACCCAGATCTACCGCGGATCTTTGTTTGATGAGCTACTTTGACGCAAGAAGCAAATTTACATCCACAAACATAATAGCTATCAGTAACTCCCAATCAGCCGTTAGATGTCAAGTAAATATTACAATTTATATCAGTTGATATATGCTGACACAGTTTAAGACAGTGCTATTTCTTGTTTCTTAAGAAAATGGCACCATGCAATAAACCTATCACTGTTTTACAGTATGTAGGTACCTCTAAGTTCCTTACGCGTAAGAAATCCGGCATCAGATTAACAGATATTTAAACGGATAATAATAATTAAAACCGCGGTACTTACTGGTCGGTAAAACGTTGTAATTGGGTGAGGGCGACAGCTGATGAAGGAGCCAATGACGTCCACTCAACGCATCTCGTCGTTATAGCTCTGTTATGGAGCTATCTGAGAGGTCATCGGAAACATTGCTGTAAGTGAGTGTGACGACGTTGTGATCATCGAAGTTCGTAAATATCATTGATAATGTCCAGTGTGTTTCACTAATTTTTTTTACTTTAACACTATATTGCTTATCGCAAAAAAATGCGTGCAAAAAAGGCCAGCAAGGTCATCTGCGGGGTGAGTTTGACCAAAGGCAACCAGCCTGATTTAGGCCAGATGCATTCGCACCTGCCACGCCACGTTACCGCGACTGGTAACGTGGTATTGTAATAACACTAATTGCGTCTATCAACCTAGTCTAGTACTTTCGGTATGTCCTAGTGTATGTACATACTGCGTGATCAGTCTCATGTAAATAACGATACTAAATAATGAAACACACAGTCAATGGAACCTTAGGGCATGGCGGATATAGCTTGTGCAGGGGACCAGGGGTCAGTTGACATAGACCCCCGTCCATAGATAGTGATTACTATCACTTGTACGCATGAGCATATCCGCTGTTGCGTCCCTGACCAACACGATTATCAGAAACCTACTTACAGGCTGATATGTATAATAATTTTATTTAAACAAGTTTATACAAACTACAATAATAATAAAATATGGATAATAATTAAATCCTAGAACCACCTACTTAATAATTCTCGCAGTTTAAAAAACTAAAAAACACGCTTTAAAATAGTTAATCCTGAAGATCCTGGTAATGATATTGGGACAAACTATTTAAATTATAGCATTTTTTTTATGTTACTGAGTGACGAGATGAGCGAAGCCGCTCGCCTGATGGCTCTTCACGCTTGCCCATAACAGCTCAACGCCACTCAGAATTTTGAACTTCAACAGTTCAAAACCCTGGATGGCAATGCACTGCGCTCGTCACCCCGAGATATAAGATGTCAAATCTCTGTGTGCCCTGTAATTTCGCTGGAAACATTGCCCTTCAATCCGGAACACAGTAGTATTTGCACACTTCTGCTTGGCGGTTAACTGGCAAAGGTGTGGTACTTCACCAGGCGGACCCCTGCAAAAGAGTCCTACGACTACAAAAAATGCATTGTCTTCAGTCCTTAATAATTGCGCAAAATTTCAATTTAATTCGACGTTTTAAAGTAGTTGAAAATCTAGTCAAAACATTCCGTTACATACATACATACCATGCTAATAAAAACTTGTTAAAAATAAATACCTATAAAGCAACGAAACTAAAATAAACAGGCCAAGTGCGAGTCGGGCCAATGCACCGAGGGTTCCGTACCGCCACAAAATACAAAAAGACAACATTACGTCCAGTTGTTTAACTTGGTGGTGAACAGAAATTTGTCACGGACTCGTACTTAGCCATAATTTATCATTTGTTGTTTTACTTTAGAGTGTGTACTGTAAATATTGCCATTTTAACTAATACAAAAATACGTATAAAACGATGGCTGTATGGAGACCCCCCTTTTGTTTTTACTTGTTGACTTTATTATATTTCTTAGTAAATCCGCCGTAACATTACATATTCTGTGAAAATTTCAACTGGTTATCTATTCATCATCATCACCATTTTAGCCATAGGACGTTCACTGCTGAACATAGGCCACCCCCATCGATCTCAAAAAGGCCCGTTGGAAGCGGCCCTCATCCAGCATTTGCCTGCGGTCTTTTTAGCCCACAGGATTAGCAAGTTGAAGTGGCAGTGGGCAGGGCACATAGCATGTAGGTAAGCAGCGTAGGATGTCCACCCACAAGATGGACATCCTACGCTGCTTACCAGTCTGTGGTCTCCATTCGAGAACCTTTCGGCCCATCTGCCATCTGATTTGCATGCTATGTGCCCTGCCCATTACCACTTCAACTTCCTAATCCTGTGGGCTATATCGGTAACTTTCGCTCGTCTACGGATCTCCTCATTCCTCATCGGCTATTTATTACGGTTATAAAAATACAGGCGTTAAAAAGTAGGACCCTGTAGATACTTTCTCAAGTTTAAACATAAAATATTTTTTGGTCCATTAATTATCAATAAAAAAAATGATGTCTTTCAACATTAGCCGGTATCTAATTTCTAGATCTAGCTTTTTAATTATGATATACATAGTAATGCAGTTAGAAGTAAACGCTACCTACTTCATATGCCAGGTAAAATAAGTGTGTAAGTACTTAATTAAGAGCTCTTGCCTACATATCAGTTAGCTTACAAACCGGTGGCCTTAGTATGCCTTTTCTTCCGCCTTAATTAATAATCATAATACCCATCACAAAGCTAATTGTCAAGTAGGTGTGAACACAATAAGGAACACCTGCATTTCGACAATAGAATCTTCAACCCACACCACTGCATCCTGAGAGATGACTCAGAAGCTCTAACTGAAGATCAGCCTTGACACATTCGCTCTATCGATGTACCTATTTTGTAAACACTACACTAATACACTAAAATCTTAAGTTAGGATACCAGCACAGAATTCACATAGACCCGTTGGCATTGAATTTACCCAGGGTGGAGTTAAGCATTTTTCATGACATTCGAGTATCCGCCTTAATATGAGGCTATATAGGTTTTGGCAAGAAAATCTAATCCGCAACTTGCACGTGCATTCTTCGTCTTAAAACTTGGCTTAGCCTTTTTTCCGCAATGTAAACCTTTACATACTTACTGCAATAAAAATTTAAGAAATCCCATTGATAATCCGATTTATTTTAGATGCCCTAAACGGTCCAGGGGCCTTACCGCTTACTCTACTCACGGGCTCGAATTAGCGCAGTTTGCAAAACCACGCGAACGCGAACCTTTACGCGCCAAAGTACGGTTTGCGGTCGCGCAAATTTCGTAATCACCTAAACTGAATCGCTTATACGGGTAGCCGTAACGCCCCACGATGGCCTTTCCCCCATCTTGATGAGTCAGCTCCACCAACGGACAAGCCTCACCTTGACACGCTGTCTTAAAACGTTATTAATCACAAACTACAGTGTAATCCTAATTAGTTATTTACAACGTGTGAACGTAAATAAATTCTACATGATTATTTCTATAAATAAAACAGCTTAACTGGGATAAGAGTAGGTAGAGATTATAATAAATAGGAAGAGCCTTGCTGCGGAAGATAAGATGAAGTTCAATATATATCTATCGGGGAGACTTAAACAAATTATTTAATTAAACAAAACTACTTAAACAATTGACTATCAAATTCTTCTCTAAAATTAAAGGTAATAATCTACACTAATATTATAAAGAGGAAAGATTTGTACCTATTTTTGTATGTTTGTATGTTTGTAATGAATAGGCTCCGAAACTACTGAACCGATTTGAAAAATTCTTTCACTGTTGGGAAGCTACACTATCCCCGGGTGACATAGGCTATATTATATTTTGTAGCGAGGCCGAAGGCCAAGCTTACACCCGTGCGAAGCCGGGGCGGACGGCTAGTAAATAATAAAATGGTCATGGTGAGGCTAATGGTCATCACGCTTTGAGTTGTCGTCGCTACTCAGGTAGGTTTCCTCGTCACCATGCCCTTAATGACATAGTTCGGAGAGCCCTTGTATCAGGTAACATACCTTGTATGCTCGAACCACCTGCTCTTTGCAGATCGGACGGCAAGAGACCTGACGGCCTGGCACTGGTGCCGTGGAAAAACGGCAAGTGCTTGGTGTGGGACGCTACTTGCGTCAGCACGGTAGCTGCCACCCACCTAGGCCGTACGGTTCACTCCCCAGCAGCTGCAGCAGAGAATGCCGCTCGCATGAAGCGGCTGAAGTATGCAGCTATGGTGCCACGGTACATTTTTGTACCCATTGCCGTGGAGACCGTGGGCAGTTGGGCCACTGAAGTCAGAAGCTTCATTCGTGAGTTGGGGCGCAGGTTGAGGGAGAAAAATAATGACCCTCGCTCCGGCTCGTACCTTGTGCAAAGGTTGGCCATAGCCATTCAGCGCGGCAATGCTTGTGTTATGGGCACCTTCGCACAGGGTACGGTTAGGGGCGGGTTTTTATATTTGTAATTTAAATTTTAATTAGTAGTTATTTTGTTTAGATTTAAGTTTTAGTTTTTAATTTATAATAATTAAATCTGTTTCTTTACTTTAATTTAAGTTAGTTTATTTAATTGTATTTATTTACGTATTTATTGTTTTTAAGTACTTGATTCTACATCTAGTGTACATTCGCTAATAAATTTACCTGTGTCATAATAATAAAATAAAAACGGGTAATAACTAAAAATAAAGGTATACTTATTACCTATTTAAAAAGTAACTAAAACTAAACTAGGTCTAGGATTTAGGATAGCTACAAGTTTTTGCATACAACATAAGTGTTAGTGTAACAGATTCTCAACCAAACAAATCTATCAATATCTACATAAATAACCATTTGCTAAATATTATGCCAAATTATCTACAAATTACTAGAGATAATCGGTCTTGGCTGGTAGACCGGCTGATAAGTTGACACAAATTCGACGTTTGATAAATCGCTTTGATGTCCTTTTGTGGGTGGCATTATCGCGACTATAATTATATAAGTACCTCTAACATCCGCCAAACGGCTTAGACTGTGTATTACAGTGGAACTTTGGACCTGGTTAAAAACATTTTATTTATCAAAGGTCCAAAGTTTCAAAGAGTAGCAACAGGTCTAACATCGGAGCTAAAGCGGAACGGAGAACAGAGCATAAAATTGTGATTCATCAAAATCACATCATAGTCAATACCTGCGGTAAAAAAGAATGGGTAGAAGTCGGACTATGACTTTTAATACAACCCTTTTAAACGTTTTTTTGCTCTATAGTAATTATAATAATAAATACATGCTTCAAACTTGGTTTAACAATGGGGAAAACTCTAAATACGACCCGACAAACTTGAGGTTAAGCTTCATTGACCCCCATGTCCCAAAAATAAAATTGCGTCCTCTAAAAAATGCAATATTCGGTCTTTAAATTGTAACATTTCAATGGACTAAAATTTAAACAACGAATACCAAAAACCGACCAAGTGTGAGTATGCATTGCGCTAAGGATACCAAAAAAAAAAAAAATACATAACACAAATTAATTGTATGGTGGTATGAAACTCTGTGCTTGAGCCCGACTATAAATAATGTTTATCATGTTTTAGTATTAGTTTTACAGAGTATTTCACTTGTGGCCACTCAAGTTTCTATTCTCTTCTGTGTCAGATTCATTGGTAGTGTTCTACATTCACGAACAAACATTGTTTACGCTGTTTATTATATTTGTATGCAAGAGATAATAAAATGTAAATAATACTAATTAAGACCCCTTCGGTTTGCTTGACAACTGATAACACATTATCATGTTGCTTTGGGTAGTTACATTTTACTTTGGGATCACTATAACAAAAACACTTTTAAAATCTGTGGTTTTTTCCCGCAAACAACATTAATTGGATGATTTTATTAAGTATCTCTTATTATCGCACACATAATATTATTCTGTTTTTATTTTTAGATTTACAAAGGTTATTTCACCCGTAATTTATTTTCGTTTAAGTGAGGACATAAGTACGTATAAATAAAAAGATAAACCTGAGATCAAAAATAGAGCTACATAATAACCTAAAGTCATCGAGATATAATACTTCAGGCATTGTATCTCTATGCCTAAGGTACTCAAAGATTAATCTTACTTACTCTACTGTGTAATTTGTTTTTATTTATAACATAATATATTTAATCGTATTTAAAAAAAAACAGACAAACTCCCAACATTAGGCACTTCGTTGAGTTAGACAGGAGTATGGTCTTCCAGTCCACCTACATGAGCAGATTACAGCATATTGCAAAGATATTTAAAACATTGGATATCGGCTCAGCATTAAAAATGTCCGAACCAAAGTATAACTAACCATAAAAGTAATCTACGCAATTAGACATTGCTATAACGTCATAGCACATAAATAAGTTTGTCGATATTTCCACAATGACATACGAACTTATAAAATCGCTTAATTACTTTATCTTTATCGTGACGAGCAATAGGTTTCGGAGCCATTAAAGCTCCTTCTTCAGGAAATTCGTGTGTTCTAGGAGACGGTCGCCCGCTGTTTATAATGAATCCTCACGTGAGTTTTGATGACAAGAAATAGGATACTTTTTTTGTTTAATTTGTACCAAACCCAATATCCACGTGTTTATAAATCAATCGCATATTGTAATAATTTTCTGATCAACTAACTGGCGAATTCCACCTAAAGCACATGACTCAGACACCCAAAGAATGCCTTAAATGAACTTGAGTAGCATAATGTCATCGGAGCTTATTAAACGACAGACATATCAAGGCTGCATCACTTGCTGACATGGCTAGGGCGGACTGGCGCCACCAGCCACAATGGCCGTTTGGCAACAACCTGACAAACCCGCGCGTGCAGTTTCTGATCATAACAAATTACAATAGCTTCTGATCCAGTTCATCCAGTTTGGGGAAGCTGACCCTGAACTCTGAAAATTATTGGGGCAGAAACTGCAATGCCAACTACAAATACTTATGAGTAACTACATCTCACATGATTATGTATCTTTAAGTTTACTTTTACAAACATGTGTTAACATTGTTTTACTTTTTGCTTCACAAAGTAGCGAAGCCTGGAAGTGATCGCTCTTAGCGACAAGGCAGCCGATTATTGCACTAGATTTTAAGGTTTTACATGTGTATGTAATTTGTGGTGTGAACAATAAAGAGTTTATATCTATCTATAGATAAAATCTTTAATTATTGTTCTATCTTTTATTTTAATTTTATAACAACCTTGCGTTTGGCCAATAGCTCGCGTGATTTTAAGCGATGATGGGGTCTACGATTGAGCACGGTTGCCTCGAAGAACCCAATTTTATAGTTAACTATATAATATGAAGACCCATATCGTAAGTATCGGGGAACATTCATTCAGGCAGCATATTTCACAGACTAGCAGTTCGCACAATAAAAGAGAATGATTAGAACGCAATGAATAGAAGTAATAAGATCTTAATTAAAATTAAGTAGGTAGGTAATAGTCGAGCGCAATAAGGCCAGACTACGATGTCTTAGACCCTTCGTTATCTTACAATGCAGACGTGAAGTTCATTGCCCTACCTAAGACTGAATCGTCTTATGAATTGTTTTCCATTAGAGTCGGTGAACTCTCGATAAGATATTATACCAATAATAGGCACCTCAATGAATTCATAGATCTAATATGCACTATAGTATATGATGTATGTATTATTGTGTGTTAATACATAGGTTCGTCTAATTCTACGAAAAAGGTGAAGTTACAAATTTACTTTTTTCGTATGTACATTATGTACGCTACTATTGTATGAATTATTATTATGTACGCACACATCCGACAACATCAAATCATGATAATGATTTGTTTTTTCAAAATAGCATTATTATTTGTATAGTTTTATTTAAAAATTAGTGCTGTTGCCGCGACTTCGTACGCGTAGATTATCATATAAACTCTCAACCTTCTTTTCCTACCTTAATCCGGCCTTTGCGCAAAATAACATAGCTTATAACCTCAATCGGGTAATAGCTAAGCATATTCGTGAAAACTGCATTTAAATCCATCCAGCGGTTTAGGAGATGTGCGTGGACAAACAAACAAACAGACAAAGATTCTACAAACTGTCTTAACGTGTTCAGCTGCTTATTTTAAGACGACATGTGTGTGTTTTTTTTAAATATACAGTCAGAAATAGACAGACATGTCATTTACAGTTTTTTTTTTAATCTCTACCTTAGAATAGATCTCTACGTTTTTATTATATGTACATATCAATTAACTGTTTATAGTGTAAAATGTAAAAAGGGCTTTTTCCATGGAATTTTTGAATGAACTATAATTGAAACAAATTTATTGAAATTTGGACAGGACGTGTCTCAGCGTTGGCAACATGATAGGCTGATAATGATAATTATGATTTTTAATTTAGATTTAAGCCCTAACTAGCACCATAACCCCAACTCGAACACATTCTAAACTGTCTACGTTAATAATTAAATTCTAGATATTTTATTTGCCTAGCGATATCCCATCTGGTTTAAATATTGACTCAATAAAATATTATGCAAACAGAATGGCCTTATATTCTTTTCACATTTTATCGGATACAATTTTTTTAGTCTATATTAATTATTCATCCGGTCACGTCATAACCGATACAGTTTATAATGTTGTGCTGTTATGAAACTTTAATGATTTTACGTTAATCATCATCATTTCAGCCATAGGACTTCCACAGCTGGACATAGGCCTCCCCCATCGATCTTCAAAAGAGCCGGTTGCAAGTGGCCTGCATCCCTGCGGTCATTTTTAGGTCGTCAAATTGATTTTACTTTGATGGTATATAGTTCAGGATTAATATTGTTATTTTATGTATTCCTAGTAAAATATATTTTTTACTTCCAAATTTAATGAATTCCTAATAAAACCATTTGTCGAAAACTAAAGTAAAGTAATTTCAATTGCAATAGACAAAAATTCTCAAATTTTTTGTATACGATAAACTTAAACGTCAGATAGAACCAACAATTTATTAAACTTAATCCATAAAACATACAAGTATATCTTTAATTAACTACGTGGAAGTTGCGGCACCATTGATAGATGCGGTCGGCCTTCATATGCCCTGGAATTAGATAATACCTAAATTATTACACTAACACGTGATTCTATGAATTATATTTATGGGAACCTTGATTTTATTGACACAGACATTAATCTTCACCACTTGAATAGGCATATGTGCATCATTGTGAATACATGTATCTATAAGTATTTTCTTGTTAAATTGTTCACGGTTAAAATAACACTTTACATTCCCATCTTTGTCCGTCTGTTTCTCTCTCCATCAGTCTGATTGTTCCCATAACTTTACATAACTAAACCGCCCTTGATGAAATTTGACAAGGAACTTTATATAGTATTCATTACGAATACAAGTGGAACATAACGTAAAACGACAGCGATGTCTAAAATTCTACAAGTCATTTCCATTAAAACAAATGAAGACTCACAAGACCGCAAGAAAAAACAAAAGATCAACGCATTAGGTATATTTTTCTGAACAAATTGAACAAAAGAAACTCGATGCTCTTTAGAGTTTTGACCGCTCACATAGTGTATTTCCTTGTTCAAAGCACGTATTGCTCAAAAGTGAGGTTTAACGAGCAAGGTTGCACGAAATAATGCTGGTAAAGAGCCACTGCGCTAGTGCGGTCATCTTGAAGGTCTAACCTTACATACTTACATCATCAACCTATCATGTTCATACTTTTGGGACACAAACCTCTCAGAGAAATAGGATAAGCCCTAATCCGCCATGCTGGCCTAGTGCATGTTGGTGAATGTCTTTAAATTTTTGAGGCTTGGACATACCGGTTTCCTCACGATGTTTACCTTCACCGTTTTTGAACGTTGGCATCGAAACTGCACATAATTTATTTAGGTACTAAATAAGTCAAGCAGGGCCGAGAATCGAACCGGGTGCCATCAGATTGTAAAGCGCTCCTGCCACCTCTCAGCCACTGTCGCTCCTTACCTACATCAAGTGCATTAATTAATTTTGTTCTGTACTATAAATGAATGTATATTTTATGTAGTATGTACTATGTGTAGGGCTGAGATTGCCAACCTTATAATCGAGTGAATGTAGGGAATGTATGAAAACCCCTACATACATAAATTTTCAGCACGGTTACACTGCGACTATATGTTCATAATAAATGTGGTCAAAAGTAGAACTATTATTGTCGTCTTAACTCATTTTACTATTATTATAAAGAGATATATATACAGCGCAAACACATTCACTACACGATGTGTGACACCGTAAGTACCCACATACAGTAGCTAAACTAAGCAGATATTGTGACAAACTATAAGCCTAAGAGAATGTAATACTCCTACGGAGACTATAAGCATTGTTAGAACGTACTTAGTTGCAATATTCTCGAATTAAGAGCCTATTGAGATCAGCAAATTTTTAGTCGTATAATGAACTAAAGCTGTCAATATAACACGAAACAAATGACGAGCGCCGGAGTGATGACAACGATAAAGATTTTGTCATGATATAAAAATTGCAATTGATTTACAAACACATGGTTTGATTTAGTACAAAATTCATGAAATGAGTGTCCTGAGTGATTCTTGGAAACATGTAGATATATTTTAGTACCAACAAAGCAATTTAAATACTATTATAACGACGTCTATCATACGTGACGACGTATATTAAGAGGTCGCTTGCAAAAAATTTAGACTAAATGATATTAATAGTTAGTATGGTTTCAGTCTACTTTAGGTTCAAACATTATTAGAAGCTTTTTTTTTAATTGTAAAATTGGCTTGCGCTTGGCCGCCAACTCGCCTGATGTTAAGCGATGATGCGGCCTACGATAGATCATGCTTGCCTAGAAGAAAACGATTCACTTTTGACTTGAAAAAAACCCAGAT
Organism: Agriopis leucophaearia; assembly: GCA_949125355.1. Taxonomy (NCBI): domain Eukaryota; kingdom Metazoa; phylum Arthropoda; class Insecta; order Lepidoptera; family Geometridae; genus Agriopis; species Agriopis leucophaearia. Next base: position 14,779,685 of record OX421262.1, read on the forward strand.
TGTAAGAATCGGGGAACACCCATTCAGGCAGCGCATTCCACATATTAGCAGTTCGCACAGTAAAAGTGGAATCAAAGCGCTTCGTACGGGTTTTCGGAAAGTCCATAGTTTTAAATACCATTGATGACGGTACTGATATTCACTACGCATCTATACGTATACGTGGTAAGTGAGTACGTCAGATGGACCTAGGTAAATACTGCTCTACTGGATGCATAATCGCTCTTTCTAATATCTGTTACATGATTATAAAGCGTCACAGTAGCAACTGGGTCATCTTTAGCTGTTGCAGTTCGTTTATAGTTTTATCTTTACAAAATGTAGGTACCGAGTTTGTAGCGCCGGTGTCCGGCGCACGGTCACGGGCGACTGCTTCACGATTTACGTGTTTTAGGCCATCCCACGGTACATCAACTACAAGGTGAACTAATGCTAACGAGGTTCACATCGTTGCATTATATTTAATGTGAATCACGTACCTGAAAATATGTATGATGTGCATCTGCGACGTTAGGACACTTGCGAAGTCATTTGACACTAGAGCTTAGAACGAGCTTTTGATGGCTCAAAAGCTCGTTCTAAGCATTTTTTGTGAACACTATTTAAAAGCATCATTGCCTAGTGTATAATCACTCACTTATAAAAAAATTATATTAATTTTTTTATTATTATGATTTGTGTAATAAAATAATATGTAGTAAAATCGTGTTATGTTTGTAATAAAATATATGTGTTGATATATAATTTTAGCCATATTTATATTTGCACGCGAGTTTTGATACAGTGATACTTATATATATGTATTTGATGTATCTTTTTATCTATTTCACGTAAAAAAAATAGTTCTTTTGTATTTTAGACTTTATTTTTGATGCCTACAAACCATTTGTGTCAACCTGGTAGATGACTGGTAGAAAATATTTAGAATTAAGTCCTACATTTGTAAAGTTTTACATTATTTGTAAGTGTGCAATAAAGTATCAAATAAATACCTAGATACAACGATATATCTCATATTACAAGAATAAAGACTAATGTAATACTAATAATAATGCCATTATTTTGGACCTAGTCATAGTACCTTATAGTAATTTATTCTCATTTTTTTCACGGCAAAATACATAATTTTATTAAACTGCTGTTGATTTATAGTTATGAGTGAGTAGATTAAAATACACTCCTCCCCCCCATCTTCCCTTTGAAAAGAGTGCCTTTTTACAGATTTGCTTAGTTTTCATGAAAACGGTAACGGTATTACATCAAGGCAGTGAATATTGTCCATGTGAGTATTTTGAAATTGTATTCTAAAAGTTGTAGAGAGTTACTGAATACTTATAGTCGTAGATAATACTTGTAACCAGTATGTAGAAGTTTTGTAGATGATTTTTAGAAAAACCCATAAAGTTCTTGAAATATGAATATTTCTTAGCCTTATGAAACGAACTGGCACTTAGCAGTAAATTAACTAACGAATAGCAGAACTAATTGTTTATTGAAAGGAATGCTCACAAATCATTTTAAATAACATTCTTAGTAAGTGATGCTATGTAAAAGTTCTGCACTACTGCATTACTAGAGACCAATAAAGTATAATGAAAAAAAAGATAAATACAGTTTAAAATTCCTACTACTTCACTCCACGATTTTATTCAAAAGGAATTCATTCTGTGATATCTTAATACTTACCCGATAAAGAAAGTAAAATTCAACAAACGGTAAAGTTGCAAAATTGCAACTGTTTCTATTTACTTTGTGACGTGTGAAAAGATAAGCCTTTTATTTAATTTGTGCATAAAAAATCTTCCTGAAATCTATAAATAATTCTCTCACTGCCTGTTTGTTCTATATACAGCATTCGAGTAAATCCCAAAGCAAATATTTTGAAAACACGAACGCCAGACGGTTTACTTTGTATCTTCATAAATGCTTGATAGCTGTAACTAAACGAAAAGTAATGTAAATTTGCTATTTGATAATAGTAAAGAACAAGATAAGGGAGCTCTAAGTTTGCCTAGATGAATGTTTACAGAACGGATTTCAAAACTAGGTACCCACAAATAAATTTCAGTGGTCGGGTCAATGGTAAACAAAGGTTACGTTTTACAATACATAATATATAATACGTTTATTACGTTTTACAATACATATATATAATACACTACATAACAATAATATATACATACAATAAATAACACTATATTTACACCACAAAAAGTACATTACAAGAAAAATACGCTAGACTTAGGTACGCAAGTAGTCCTTATAGTTAATAGGGATCTCTTCCAGATAACCTTTAGATGAGTTAAAAATCATTTATAGAGTTTTAGGGATTAAGGATGTTAAAAAAGAAGAAATCATTGCTGATTTGATACGTATTATTGTTATGTGTTACATTGGAAAGAATACCAATTATTTGCTTGGGTGATATCTGAAGATTAAAAAAAATTATACAAAAAAATTATCGTTAGGTTTGGTTGTTACTTACAACTAAAAAAGGTGATGTTTGATCATAATTATTATTTTAAATTGTCGTTTAGAAAGAACGTCTAGCCAGCTAAAAACATATGACAAATTGATAGTGTTTTGTTTACCAATGTTAATATCTATTTCTCGCATGTTTCAAACAAGACATGTTGTAATTTTTCAAGAAATTAAATTCAATGCAGCGGGAAAGCAATTGGGCAAAGTAGTGACGTGAAACAAATTTCGGTCGTAAGATGACGTCGGCGTGATACCCTCATGCCCAGCGCGTGATAAAATTGGTGCGAGATAACAAATGTTTAGTTATCATTATCTCAATCTCAGTAGCTTTCCATTGCGAGTGCGAAATCACAGAGCACACGAGCTCGTTATTAATATTTCCGTGCTCTACTATGATAAGATCGGACCATTATTATAAGTATATCGACACTACAATAAATGTGATTACGGTATTCGACTGATTTTATTCATATCATAATTCAAGTTAATAAGTAGATAAGTTGTTGTAGGTACATAACAGAGTTTGTGCTAAGTAGGATATGTTTAACCTTTTAATCATGCAACCGGCTGGTTAAACGATTTTTTTTCTTATCTGTGCAGTCGCCTGCGGTCCATGCGGTTTATTATTTATCCAGTGAGGTCATAGTTAAAAAATTGAATAGGCGTCATTCTTAGCGCCAAAGAACTGACATTAGAAGGAAATGTTCTTGACCTACAGCACCTTGACGTCTATAGTCACGTAATAAATAATGCGATAAAAACTCTTTGTCAGTTTTCAGACATTTCACGAAGCGTAGCCGGCACCGGCGGCGCATCGTGAATGAGGTCAGACAGAGGCGGCGAGCACGCGGGCTTGAGGCATGAGCCCGGTCTGATTCAGCCCGAAATGTCATGGCATTCATACAAGCAAGGGCGTCGCTTGGGTTTCTCCATACACTCTGCATATGTAGGTGACGACAGTCTAACGATCAACTGAGAAGAACTGCAATTAAAGCAATAACTATTGATTATCAACTAACGAATCATATAACCCGAAGCAAGCGTCTATGCACGAAACACATAATTACTCGATTTTGAAACACAAAGAAAGTTCACGCGGGTAATCTTAAACTGTTGTGGCATAATAGTGGAGGTGTATTTAACAAAAGCGGCGAACCAGGCAGAGAGAATCGATCGGAGACGCTCCTCCGCTTCGGAGGCGACGAAATGATTGATTGCACTAACTTGTGCAATGTCTATCGTAAGTGCGTTCCAGAGTTTGGTTATTGCACTTTCTGAACACAAAAGATTCGCTGATTGTAGATTTTGCTGATTAGTTAATGTGTTGCAGAATCTCTTTCAGTCATGCCTGATATTTAAACATGGCATCTAAACGAGGTGATTATCTCTTCTGATAAGCGCTCGTCCTGTGCCTTCTCTCTTATATAACGTGATCTTAATTATGTTGTTTCGGATCGGAAATGACCAATGGTTGGCGCATATTGACAGTGGGTGTATTGTTCCGTACTTTCACATGTGTAAAGGTCTCCAGAACTTCTATTATAGAGAACACAATAGAATGTAATATTCAATAAATCATAGTTAGAAACTTATTGACACGTATGGACATCGTTAGGTGTTTTATTATTATATAACACGGCCGCTTAATGAATGTCTCTGACAGTTGCCATATTTTTACATGACCATTAAGAAAATAACTACCAACGATTTTAAAGTGTGTATTGAAATCGTAGGTACAGACAGAATCGTATAATATTCTTTGTCATTGACTGGAAAATTCTACATAAAGGTCGAACTAGATAGATAGAAACTCTTTATTGTGTAGCACCAGAAATAAAAAAAACATACAGATAAAAAACACTTACAATCTAGTGCCACAAGTGGCGGCCTATCGCTAAAACCGATCTCTTCCAGGCAACCATTGGAAATAATTTACGTAACAGGATCGACTAGATCACCGTTTCCCTGATAGCTATACGATCCTTGAAAGTAAGGGTCGAACGGATGGTCTGACATCAGTGACACACTTATCTTGTAAATGAAAGGCGTCATTTTGCTCGTGCAATTCTTGCAATAAGCGTCTAAAAAGTGACATCATTGTATAGGGATTATGATTTAATAGGTCGATAATGTTGTGCAAAAATTTTTGTCACACTCGCTGTGAATTGTGAGCTTTAACTTGGTAATAGTAAATCACAAACTATCTTATAATAAACTTTTTTTTTTTTCGTTGCTGACTGCAGGTGACGTTACAAGCCTTTACAAAAAAATATTAAAAGCCAGTTTTTTTGGAGGCCATTTTGAAAATAGTACAATATCGGGCAGGTATTGCATATTGTATTGTCACCAGAACTAAAGAAAGTTGCATGCAAAATGTCTGCAAAATCGGTAAAAGGAACTGGTTCTAATCTATACTTATACTAATATTATAAAGACGAAAAATTTGATTGTTTGTTTGCATTGAATAGGCTCCGAATCAACTGAACCGATTTGAAAAATTCTTTCACTGTTGGGAAGCTTCACTATCCCCGGGTGTATGTCACCCGGGGATAGCTATATTATATTTTGTAGCGAGGCGGAAGGCCGGGCTTACACCCGTGCGAAGCTGGGCCGGACGACTAGTTCCTAATATTCCTAGTGAATTCCTTTTGATAATCCTCAAATTATTTTAATGCAATGACGTTATAAAAAGAACGTTATAAAACTATTAAGCCTTATAACGTCCTTGTTTAAATGTTATACGTTAATGTGTGTTTGTAATTTTTTTTACTTGTCTTTTACCTTTGAATAGTAAAACCTCAAATGTGGAACAACACACCTCGAATTATTACTTTCGAATCCTCAAACTCTCGCCAAGGAGAACCGGTACATACCAAGGATGAACGCAAGGTTATTGAAATACAAAAACATCCAAATTCTATTAGAGAGGATGGTTGGTAAATACCACCTGCTGCCGTCCAAACGACTGGATCCCAGTCACTTTGTCAAAAAAATATTGGCAGTACTTGTAAAAAGGTTCATAACATTTTTATAGACATCAGTCATCTAGTCTACCTGTGACCACGGAAACTGCAATGTTAGAAGCGGTAGGAGTTAAAATCATGTGAAATATACGTGATAAATCCGTTAAAAGCGAATAAATGCAATGTTTAACCATTCATTTTAGAATGTGTTGGTTCACATGTGAGTATGTTCACTAATACAGGTAACAGAAGCCTGCGAAACTTAAGACACAACACACGTGCGAGAACATAAGATACACGTATATATACTAGTATTCTTCTCAAGTTGCGTTGGTTGTTTGTACCGTGTGTAAGAGACCTTAACAACAGTATACGAGTACAAATTTAAATAAATTAACCACCTGTTGTTGACAATTTAACTAATCGTCTTGTTAAGTTTTGTTTAACTTCAAATGAGCCTTAGGAAACTGTTATGAACAAGGATTTATTTGCTCTGAATGCTGCAAAAACATTGTAAAAAGGTTAAATAAAAACATTTTCTATAAATAAATACAAAAACACTGATGTATATCGGGTACCTGCTATAATCTTACGTACAAAAACCTAGCAAAAGTAATTAAAATGCGTTGTTTTCATTCACATTTTCACAATGTTATTGGAGCTGTCAGAGAAAATGAAAGCTTGGACTGAATTTATCAACATTTATTTTACTTTTTTTTTTTAAGTTAGCAACATCTTTCAATGTCCAAGCGAATACATTCAAACATAATAAACTTGCAAAAATGTTGCAAGTGCTTAATTCTCATTCATCATGCACTTGTCATAGCAATTTTTCAAGGAGGATTCCTGCCGTAACGTTTACGCAAGAAGCACTACAGATGCAAGCATTCTTAGGACGCATTCGACTCGCGTACCGGTTCTGCGCCGACGTTGTATCAATTTATCATCTGACGTTATGATTATTTAAGATGCTATCGCTAAGGATCCATTTCTCGTTGTGATTGTCATGCTTTATGGTAATGCACTCTCACGAATGATACATATGAGCTGTGATTGAGTTTGACTTGCTGAGCAGCTTTCATGCTTTCAACGTTGGATAATCGCTTTAACAGTAGACTATACATATTGATATGCCGGTAATTATTTCCGACGTGTCGTGAGAGATTATTGTTGTTACTATTATTTGTCTCTGTGAATTTGATGAAAATTTGATTTAACAGCATCACATGGAGTTCAATTAGATAAGTGATTTGTTGTTAGTATAGTGATATATTTAGTGTTTTATTGAGACAATTTGTGGTAAATATGCGCTTAAAGATCATTAAATCACTAACTACTTCCACAAAGATTAGAATATAACGGGTTATTTATATTAAAATGACGCTGTAAAAAACCTATGTTCTGTGTGTAAACGCCAATTTCCACTTTTCTAACTTTAAAAAATGATTACACACCCATTACAAAATTTCAACCCTTATTAAACCCCTATAGGGCGTGAGTTACCAAAAACCGTGATACAACCAACTTTTGCTTATAACAAAAGTCTAGGTACGTACCGACTTCCACGTTACTAATACTTCAAAAATAACGTACTTCCATACAACCTTTCATCCCCTATTTAAGACCCTAGGGAATGAGTTTCCAAAAAACGATGATATGTATAACTAACTTTCAATTATAAACAGAAATCAAAAATACAGAAACTACCACGTTTCTAACTTTAAAAAATACGAACTTACATGGAAACTTTCATTCCGTTCCCTTTCATATTTAATTTTTAATCTCCTTAATGGATTATTTTTCGAAAATCCTTCCTTAGTGCTCACCTACATTATATAATATTTATAGAATAAGTGGCAAACAAGCTTCGAGCCACCTGATGGTAAGTGTTCACCGTCGTCTACAATACCTACGAATATAAATTTGTGCACAATTTCATGCTTTTAGACCCTGCGGTTTAGCTTAAGGCTGTGCATTGTTTGCAGTAAATTAATGAATTTAAGATTTATATTAAGTACATGATGTTAGTCTAGCTCTATATTAAAATAAACTAAAAATACTATAACATATATAATGTTTTGTATGCCACAAAGAAAACGGCAACTTATTTTCTCCAGAATATCAGTCAAAATTTATTTCGGCAATCGATTTGTCTCAGGGCCAGGGGACCTCGTGACATACGGCTGGCTAATCCCCGTGGCGAATCCGCAAAGGGTGCCAGAGGACCGGGTCACGCAGATGGCGTAACCGGCCTCCATGCCAAAAATCTCGTTACGACATGCCTAGGTAAATGGTAGCAATTATGACTGAAAGGTTACGGGGCAGTAGGTCTGTGACTACTTGGGCGATATATGTCTGCTCTGAGTCTGTGTAATGTAGATCGTTTTAATTACCAAAAATTTTATGGCTATACAGCATACATGTATACGTCTATTTAGACAATGGTGTCGACTGACGATTCTATGGTACCACAAACATAACTAAACCAAGCCAACCCGACAGGACTGAACTTATCTTCGTCTCTCTCTTTTCATTAGATACGTGAGAAACGGATGACAATAATTTTAGAACTAATAAATTTAGTTTAATTTGGAAAATTGTACAACAGATTCGACGACAGACGCAGTGCTCTTAAGACACAATGAAATGCAATTGAATTTAAGTGGCATCAGCAGGCCCCAGAATGACAAAATGTTCTATGATTTTATCATATGATTTAACTATTGCTGTTGCCCGCGACTTCGTCCGCGTAGATTTTCATATAAACTTTCAACCCTATTTTCCTCCCTTAATCCGGCCTATGCGCAAAATACTATAGCCTATATATACTTCAATCTGGTCATAGCTAAGCATATTCGTAAAAACTACATTTAAATCCTTCCAGTGGTTTAGGAGATGTACGTGGACAAACAAAAATACAAACAGACAAAAACTCCAAAAACTGTGTTGACGTGTTCAGCTGCTTATTTTAAGACGCCCTGTGTTTTTTTCTCGCAATTACAGATTTTATTTCTACGTTTTTATTATATGTATATATAGATTATTTTGGACTATTAAAAGTTGAAGATCATATTGTTGTCTTGTAGATATCTAAAGGAAACAGAAAATGTCTTTATACCTACATTGTATTGCAAACTACTAGGTACCTACTTTATATTATAACAAAAATATTATTGCGAGTGAATTTAGCATCATTACTTTTAGGCATGAGTGTTGCTAAAAATTAATTTCGACACTGTCTAGGTAAGATAAAACCTAAAGGTCACACTTACACGCTTATGATCAAACTGCAAAAAGATAGTGAACAAAGAGCAGGTCATCGCGATAATTATTGTAAAAACCGGATTGATTTTATTGCCAAAGCTAGCCAGTGTCAAGCAACCATAAAACCTTAAAGATTACAGCTTTGCAATCTTTACTTTTTAGGGTACATATTAAATTAGATACCTTAAACTTGATAGAAGAACTTTTGATGAAGTATTATATACTTTGATTAACACGACAATTTAACTAATAACTAGTTTTATGAGCTCTACCTAAAAAACATGAACATACGTTTTAATGAGATATATTTATATGCAATATATAGACTATATATACATACCATGTACTTATAGTATACATATAATTATAACGCGATGGTGGCTGAACGGTAGCATGTGCGCTTTAGAAGCTGGCGGCACCCAGTTCGAACCCCGGCCCTGCATCAATGACTTGTTTAGTAGATACTAAATGAATTATGTGCAGTTTCGATTCAATGCCATTGCTCAAAAGCAGTGAAGGAAAACATCGTAAGGAAGCTAGCAGCATGGTTGATGAAGGCCCATCCTCTCTCTCTCAGAGAAGACCTGAGTCCCAGCAGTGGGAACATGATAGGTTGAAATGATAATACTTATACAAAAAATTAGAAAGTGTTTTTTTGTTGGTTGGTTTGTTGGTATGTTTTTTGGCTTTCACGCAGAAACGGAATAACGTGACTTTTTGCATGGTTATTGTGGGAAGGCCATAGAGTGACATATTTTTCATCTCGAAAAAATGTAGAAGTCGATCCTTACCCTTACCCTGATCCTTGATCCTTAGTGAGTTTCACAAACGTACTTGGTATCGTTCAAATTAATTGATCACTTATCAATCCTTAACTTTCATATCAATAGATCAAGCCAAATTTGACAGGCGATTGCAAGCTGATAGCTTAAATAAGTAGATTGCTCTACTCTGACATTCCGCCAAGCTTTTAATGGTATGATAAATATCTTCGTCAAGCAGGTAAGGTAATTTAATGTTCTAAGCGCAATCTAGTCGAAGAGCGAGCTTAACTAGAGGTCAGGTAAAGTTCAGGCTCTAAGGCGCCGCCCTAACTCACAGTCATCACAGCACGCCCTAGCCGTTAAAGTATTGTGAAAAAACATTAAAATTACAAGCGAACGGGATTAGCTAATTCATGACAAATGATGTCAGCTGTATTGTAATTTGGGCATTTATATTATTAGTGGTCTGAAAGTTTATAATTATCTTTCGCCATAGAATTGAATTGTTGGCGTCAGAATCGTCAGATGACTGAACTTCTATGGCAGTATTATATTTTGATTCTTGTAGTGGATAAATCAGCTATTCGTGGTAACTCATAACATATTCAGGAGCGACACATAACTTTATTGTATACTAGCTAATGCCCGCGACTTCGTACGCGTAGCGCTAAGTAATTAGTGGGTGGACGATTAGACTGACATATCCAAATATAAATGTTACACTAACGAACACGAACGGAACTTTAAATAGGCACAAATCCATCGGATTATTTATACTGAATATTTTATAGATAATACCTACACATATGACATGATTATAGATTTATTGCTCTCCATTTTAATGCGGATTGTCATACTATCGTCATAGTATGATTTTAGTCTAGTTTTAATCTGACTCGATACAGGTATCCCGACATGTCCATAGTTTCAAATATATTTCAATCAAATAATATATTACTTTCACTGGTCAAATACGTTGGAAGTGTGGAGCCATGGAGCCAATAAGGAAAAAAAAATTGGTATAAGTCAAGCGAAATGTCATGCATGACAAACGTTATTATTGAATTATTAGTAAATAGTAAGTAGGAAGCATGGAGCGGTATCTATAATTAATTGCTGTTATTTAACATTACTCCGCGTAAAGACTGCCAATCAATGATGTCTAAATAATTTTTGCCCGCCTTCTGCGCCTCGACCCTTCCAACAACTAAACCGCTTTCGTTCACCACCATAACATCCAAAATAGCTGCTAATCATAGATCAGTAACAGATTAGATGCCGCGAGTTCACCTACTTTGCGTGTCTGTTATTGGTCTTAAGTTTGATCCTGGCAAAAAAATGTATTCATTTTAATCTCCGTCGACTTGGTATATTAGCACGTCAGAAGTCAATACAAAAATAAACGTACTTTAAATTACGCCATACTAAACTGTAAAACCTCTTCAAAAGCAGTTGGCTGTCCTGAAAATAACAAAAACAAAAAAAACTATCTGGTGCAGTCTATCGGAAGTTATGCGGGTACATACATACATTTCGGCGATTCCTTTTTATTTCATCATCATCATCAGCCAGAAGACGTCCACTGCTGAACATAGGCCTCCCCCTTTAACCTCCACACTGAACGACATCCTGCCATCTGCATCCACTGGATGGCGGATGCCCGCGACTCTCACAATGTCGTCGGTCCATCTAGTGGGAGGCCTACCTACGCTGCGTCTTCCGGTTCGCGGTCTCCACTCAAGAACCTTACCTACTTCCCCATCGGTTAACAGTTCTTCGAGCGATGTGGCCTGCCCATTGCCACTTCAACTTGCAGATTTTAATAGCTATGTCGGTGACTCTGGTTCTTGGCGAATATCTATATTTTTATTTACATATAGATTATATGGCAACAGCCGCTCCAGTCTTCCTACCTACCATGTCTGCGAGTAGAAGTCTGTCATTACGACAACATTACTATAAAATAAGCTAGATGGCGTTATAAATAATTATAAAAAAAATTATTTTTTACTATTTATTATCATAAATTAATATAGCCTATGTTTCAATCAGGTATTTTATAAGCATATTCATGGAAACTGCTTTGAAATCCTTCTAGTAGTTTAAAAGATGTGCGCGGACAAACAAACAAACTGACAGCCGTCAGATTTGTAGTTCCATAGTTTGAAAATAGATTGCGTACTAAAACGATGTTTTGCGAAAAAATTGTAAATTTGCTTAAACTTTACGAATAATATTATTAAAAACGTAATAAGGTATTCAATAATTCCTAAAATAATGAGTGTAAATGGATCGTAGTTTCACAAATATGAAAAGTGCGTCTATTATAGGTAAATACGACACTTTACCTGAATCACGCAAACGGGATTTTTTTTGCAAGTTAAACCGATATCCGGTATTGCTTCTTCTTAGTTAGAAGTCATGTGTGAAGGTATTTTATCTACACATTTATAATATGGTAGGGATTTTTAACCTTCAAAATCATGTGATACATGATTAAAGAGTAGGTATAGATATGGTTTATAAAAAAATGCGGATAGCAACAAAATTGATAATAATTACATTCTGCTATCTTTTCTCTTGAACTCTTCGTCACATATCAAAGTTCACTTGGACAACTTGAAATTCATATTTAGATTTTCAAACTATTATATTTAGTAATTCAGGTATTTGAACTAGTTAGACTAGTTAATTATGGAGATGTACGAAATAATCAGATGTAAATTTTTTATTCCATAATTTTCAATATAATAATACTAACGTCATACAAATATTCTTCTTATAGATACGTAACTCAACTCGTTCTTATAGATACGAAATTAAGACATTCTAGAATGGTCTTTCTTATTAAACAAGGTTTTATCTAGTTACCGACTGATTTGCATTAAAAAATTGCAGTCATTCATTTGTTTAAAATTACTTAATCATATTGTGATTTGTTATCGTCAGACTTCTTGTCAATTGGATTAATTTTGATTAGAGTTCGTTGTGTCCGCCTGGCTTATTATTTGTGACGTAGGTTATGTGTACAACACAATGGATGGCATTTGAATCTAACAATCAACATCGCATTATCCATCTTATTAGCTTATTGTGTAACTTATTGGTCAGTGGCAATGTAGAGTTAAATAAACTTGGTACTTACTGATCGTATTTAAACTGTGATGCTTTGAATTAAGGTTGAGAATTAGAGTAGTAACATAGAGAAGACTGGTAAAGATTGCGGTTACGTTATTGGGAGTGTGCTCATCAATTTTCAAATGTTTTTTTATTTATTTATTTATTATAGAGCTACGGATTTATGCCGTTCGTACATGAGGCGACGACAGACGCTGAATAGATTAGCGTCTCGTGCAGTGACTCTCATCGTGCCTTCGATCAAATAAACAAACGTCATCGTGATCTTTGAAAATAGTGACATAATAAATTGACAATATTTATATATATATATATATATATATATACTAGCTATACATTTGTATAAGATATGGCATGTTTACGCATCGCTAGGTAGCGAGAACCTGAATGCAAACTGCTGCACTGACGCGTTTTGGCAGAGTTTTAGGTAGGTTGCTATTGAGTGATTGATGCAATATCCTCTGTTTATTTGATCGAAGCATCGTGCACTTGTAGCATGTGTCCGCACACGTCGATACTACGCGTCGTTGACATTTTGTTCCAGTCATGCACGAAGCGCCATTTACGCGTCTCTTTTAATTAGTTCGCAGTTTGATGCATAGCATAAATTGGTTGATTTATTGTCTTTATTTTAATCGATTTACACGCCTACTAGGTAAAACATGATATAAAGAGACTAATATTTTTAAAACGCCTATTTATTATGCATGTGTTTTTAAATGTGTGTATGATTTAGGTATCGGTGTTTTATTGCCTTACAGATCTTATTTGTTAAATAATTTATCCGTACGTTGTATTTTTTTATAGTTCCATATATATTTTGGCTATTATGGGTTTGCGTGTGCGATAACTTTAGTGCTATTGAAGTGAGTTCGAGAATAATAAATAATATAATAATAATAATAGATAAATAAACTCAGTTGTTTTTGCGTAGAACGCGTGTAAGTGCAACGTAAAAATCGCAAGGGCTGCGACAACAACTCCGCCGCCGAAGAGGACGATGACATCTGTCACCGAGTCCCTCTACATATCTAATTCTTTGGTAGTGTTCGTGTATGAGCAGCCTAAGTACATACTCATACTGTACAATACAACACGATGTGGTGATTTGGTCAGCGCTAATGCTCACTGTCCTAGTTTTTAAGTTAAATCGTTTGTGCTACAAAAATACTCTTCAAATGTCTATCGTTACGATGTAACTAAACTGCTGAGAGGTTGACGACATCAAAGACATGATGATTACTAAAATGTTAACTCAAAAATAATTTCAATTTAGGTAACGTTGCCCCACACTATGTTAAAATATAACCTTCATAACTACAAATGCTATGTATATACAATAGTGATTATAATCGGAAGATTGTCTCACTTATTACGTAGATATGTAGGTATATTTTTATTTGGTTTACTCGTACTTATCTGATAATGAGTTTAAAATAATTGGCTGGTGGTAAAGTAGAGCACGTGATTTAAATCACGCGTTCAAAAAATGTTGTTGAAGTGTTGAAGTATTGTAAACTTAAAACAATGTTCTTTACTTTATCATAAACAAACTGACCCAACAGACGTTGTCCAGTCCAAATTTCAATAAATTTGTTTAAGTTATGGTCAATAAATTTGGTTGGTTATGGTCTTGAGTTTATACATAAGTCCCATAGAAAAAAAAAACTAGAAAAAAGCTTTCCCCAAATTTTTACCATATTATTTTTTTTGCCAAATCGGTCCAGCTGTTCTCATGTTATAAGGAGTAATTTAGGCTACTCCCGGATATAACGCGAGTGAATCCGCTTGGTGTAGCTAGTATAGAATTAAATATAGTACTACATTGAACATTTATAATTTTAGTGTGATCACAATAACTGAGTATGTAGGACATGTGTTGATTGTAGTAGAGGCGGCCCGCGGCGCGGATATCGGCGTGATAGCCCATGCTCGGGGGTCGGGTCACCCGATATGATAAGTTAACGGAATTTGCCCTCTAGTGGTTTACTGATTTACTCGTATTTGACGCATTTATATAAATAACATATAGGCACCAACTTATTTATTTAAGTGAGTACAATTTAGTTAATCTTAAACCTGCTGCATGATTCCAAACATTATCAAAGTTCAGTCGCAATGTATTGTTGAAGAACGCCTCCAATTTAACATTTTACCTTTGTACTAAGGCTAAAACTAATAGGTATCAACTTTTAGTTGATTATGTATGTAATAAAAATCTGCTTCATTAATTTTTTGCGATTCAACTTGCGATGCAAATCAGACTACTGGTTTCACGCTCGTATATTTTTAAGACCATCTTGAAATGGTGGTAGCTGTTTGCTAGGGAATTTTATCGTTATGGCATTAGTTTTCCTGGCTTTTAACATTATGTAAATACAAAAATAAAACTTTATCAGAAGGTATGAATAATATGAATTAAGAAAAAATGCCGGCGCCATACATCAGTAAAAAAAACTTTTGAACCACCTCATTGGCGTTGGTTTATGCCTGATTCGTTTAATTTTAAACCGACTTCAAAATAGGAGGACGGTTCTATGTTCCACTGTACATATTTTTTTAATGTATGTTCACCGATTTCTCCGCCAATTGTTGACCGATTTAAAAAAATAAAACTTTTGTTCGGTAGGGTATACTTCCAATTTGGTCCCATTGTCACCAAGTCAGGATCTGATGATGGGATCCCAGAAAAATTGAGGGCAACCCTCAAATTTTATATGCTCTTATTACGTTTTTCAAGTCGGTTTTTAATGATATCCACTTGTCAAAAGTTATGGATCTACGCAGCCATCATTAAAAATTAATAACTTATAGTCACATCAATATAATATTATAATCTCTACTAATAATTAGATTCGTTTTTTAAGTTTTGTGTTTGGTATTCTTAATTTTAGTGAAACGTTATAATCTCAACTAATTAAAAGTGATACATAGATTTACGATCGAAAGCGTAACCGCTCAAATTAAGGATAGTAAATACATAAATCTATTATAATGTCAAACAGTCAATCAAAATTCAATCAATGTTAACTGTTTTCTAATAAATTTAAATCAACTTCCGCCTGGAATTAGCTAAGTATGTGACCAATTAAGCTAAATGATGTAAAACCATTAGTGAGATTTGGCGACGACATATCATAAAATATGTGGAAGTAGCTGACATGTTTAATTACTGAACGAGATATTTTTTTCTTTTATACCTACGAGTACAAATCTTTGCTTTGTACTTTCGTAGAATCAACATATTACCATCCGCATATACATATTATATACATATTATTAGATAATTTTTATCGCGATTTCAGAGCTGGTCCCGAAGTAATAGTTATTAATAATGATAGGTTTTATGGACCCTTTCGGTCTTAAATTATATCATAATCAAAATGTATTTATTTTCGGACAACATTTTAACTTATAACTTAGAGTAAAAATTTAAGCTACAATAGAAATAAGAAAATTTATTTTAAAAAAATATAGAGATAACCTAAACTCCTTTGTCGAATGTTTGTTGCTTAGTACGACTGACGCTTAGTACTACCCTTTCCGCGTAGACCTGTACAATAATAGATAGATAGAAACTCTTTATTGTGTACACCAGAAATAAAAATTACAAACAGATAGAAAACACTTACGAGCTAGTGCCACAAGTGGCGGCCTTATCGCTAAAAGCGATCTCTACCAGGCAACCATTGGAAATAATTTACAATAATGGGCCTTACTTAAAAACTTTACTCAAGTTGATCCATGTTTTAAAATGCTCTGTGTTCTTCTCGCTGACGGCAATCGTCGCACGCGAAAACAACACGGAGCATATTTAAGCGTATGTCAACTTGAGTAACGTTTCTAAGTAAGGCCCATAATGTATAAATATTAATAGTAAGTAGATATCTACCAGCATACATTTTTCTAGAATAGTAACTAACTTATTCACTATTTCTTAGTCCTAAGTAATTGAGACATTATAGAATTCCGTTAAATATAAGGAAAAGTGACCAGACTGGTCTTGTTAATCAGGACATGTGAGGAACTAAAGAAAGTCCACGAGTTCATATAGAAACTAGTTTCCTGAGCGGCTAATAATTCATGAGAATATAACTCATAAAAATCAACAAAATTTGAGATTCAGTAAGGAAATAGATACGAAAATATTTCTAAGTATATTAATAGTTTATCCGGGTTGATACACGAACTATTATTAATCCAGGTTAAATAGCATACTTTAAAAAACATACGTGAACATATCCCGCCCTTGAACTATAGATCAATGAAAAAAAATTAAAAAACATGCTGTGAAAGAGCAACAAACCAACAAACACACCTTCGCATTTATTATTACAAGCTTTCAAACGTTGCAACTGAATTTTAAAACAGTTATCCCCAAACGATAGAGCTGAAACTTTGCATACACGTTTAGTTTAGATGACAATATACATGATTAGTAAATGACATCATTCTAAATCCAATGATGGTGGACCTGTTATTTTTTTATACACCCCCATGGTACCCGTATCAAATGAAAAGATTTGCTGAGAAGAATACGGAAAATAAAATGTAAAACATCACACTTCAATATATGGCAGACGCCCTAAGATGTCGGACAAAATCTACCATCATGATATGGGTATCAAATGAAAGGGTTCGCAGCGAATACCTAAGATATACTTTTTCTAAAATGCTTTTATAATAATACTTTTTTTTTTTTACTGTTTTTCTCATGAATCTCTATTGTAATTCCGCTTCTACGTCGCTACACGTACAATAAGGAATTTGGGATAATTTTACTCGGTAGATATTTGTTAATGAAGTTAATTTAATTTAGCCTAACCTGAAATAAAATATTAATTACATAAAAGAGAAAATTAACCTATCCTGAAGCAAAGAATTAATTAATTCGGAAACATAAAATATATTTTAATTTGAAACGCAAATGAAATAAACAATTATATAAATGAAGTTATTTTAATTTAGCTTTACCTCAAATAAAATATTAATTAAATAAAAGAGAAAATTAACCTGAAACAAAACTAATTAATTCTGAAACATAAAATATATTTTAATTGAAATGAAATAAACAATTATACCCGTTCCCTTAGTCACTAGAAATTTAAAAAAGAAAAACAGGTTTGAAGATCGACTTCCGCAAATTAACGCCTGATTCATACAACGTTTTTTTATTAATAATTTTATATTAGTATGAATTAGTAGTCTGTTAGATCTCTCCATATGTAACCCACTTATATGTTTTCGTAAACTGTTAGCAGCGGTTAGCCGTTTTAATTTGTGCCGTATGAATTTCTTTAATGACTTGTGTAATAAGTAACTAAGTAAGTCATAACGTATAATAAAACAGGTGTTGAGAATTCGAATAACAATAACACATTCTAGAAATTTCAGATAAAATTCAATAAACATCGTATCTATGCGAGTTGACATGACTGCAAGTTCATTCACTTACCCATTAATACCAAACACGTATGAAAGTCAGCAATCGTAACGCTGATTTCATCGTGACTAAAAACTACGACATACAGTGTTATAAACAGTAATGTCTGATAAGACGTCTTCGCAAATAGGCCGTCGGATATACAACAATACTTACATATTACTATACATGCTTACAACTAAATATATCTAAGTACCTATTCATAACACATTAACTGATAAAACTACACGTGACTCCCAAATTCAATGTGATGACATAATAATAACAAAACTTGTTAATCGTTGTTTTTTATGTTTTGGACAACGTGAGAGCTAGGTTAGACCTGTATTTCTCGTATTCTATTTAATTTGTCTAAAACGATCGTTGATTGAAAAACCACAATGACCCACGTCTGTTTGCCTATGTCCTAGACTCTAGGCATGTATCTATGTATGCATAAGTATAGGTACATGCTCTAGAACAAGAAATAAAGGAATTGCAAGAACTTATTGTATTACTTACTAATAGGTATTATAACATTTCGAATTAGCATACTTAGTTCTAACAAAGAAGCAGGAAGGCGTGATCTCTCAGGAGATTGTAGTATTCTGCACTTTTCAATGTAAACAGCTTCTGTCAGGAAACAAGTAGAGTCAGGGAAAGCGACCCCATCTTTTGATCTAGATAAGTTTGTATGAGCCTTCCAAAATATTAACACATATATATTTTTTATTACATAATTCTATTGTGGCCCAGGAATGGGAAAGAGGCCATTGCCCTGCAAGGGGAAAATGTAATTATACAAAAGTACGCCTTCTACCTCCTGTCTGAATCCTCTCTATCATAAGGTTGCTGAGAGATCATTCTTAGCGATAAGACCATCGACTATTGCACTCGTTTTTAAGCTGTTTTATCGTGTGTATATAATTTGTGATGTGACAATAAAGAGTTTATCTATCTAGTATCTATATATACTTCTATCAGGATGCCCTGAGACTTAATGAAGTGACGATATACAAAAGGCAGCTGGCAGTGACTGGAAGCGCAAAGCCGATGATGAGGTTGAGTAGCGTGCCATGGAAGAGCAGCGCTGATTATGATGATGGCAACGTTACATATATAGGTACAGTAAGATTAGGATACGTAATGATACCTACATTTATTGGTAGTATGGGTATAAATAAATTAGTTATTTGTAGTGAAATGACAAACCATCGCTAGCAATAATATTGGACAGGTGTTTGATGTGTGGTGTTAAAGCTTTTTGTTGGATTAGGGAGGGATGCTCTGTCCCTTTCCTGCAAAGTGAGCGTCAGTATGGAGTTTGTGTGGCGCATACTTACGCGTGACGTTATTCGTTAGTATAGTGCCCTCTCTGTCTAGCAAGACACTAAAATACGATGCGGCAATGCGGCTAGCATTTTGGGAACGTTGCCTACGGGTAGCGGTTTATTAGATTAGTTCAGTATTTTCAAACTGGATGTCGCGACCCCCTGGGAGTCGCCATGCCTCTATAAAGGGGTCGCGGGGGTCGCGAAGCCTCGGTAAAAGAAAAAAGAAACAAGGTAAAAAAAATATTTTCACGTTGAAAAATTTATTTATGAGTAATTATAACAATAATAAAAGAGGTACGTATTTGATGTTTGTAATATATTAAAATACAGATTATAAACTGTGGAAGGTAGGGGGTCCCAAAATTTTTTTTCATACTAAGGGGCTCGTGTTGTGAAAAAGTTTGAAAAACACTGGATTGGTGTATTTAATATATTTATTTTAATTTAGTTAAGTTTGTCTCTTTATTTAAATTTCGGTAGTTTATTATGTTTCCAAAAATTGATATATATTTCATTTTGAACACATTTTAATTTTGTTTTCGGTGATCGGCTCTATTTATAGTCAGCTTTTCAGTAAAGTCAATAAAAAATAATTAGTGATCCATCATAGGCCGCATCATCGCTTAACATCAGGCGAGTTGGCAGCAAAGCGCAAGCCTATTTTACAATTAAAAAAAATTAGACCAAAGCCTATTGTTTAATTTCAACAGATACAGGCAGTCATTTGAAGCATTTACCGAATCTTTATTATCTAATCTTTATTACTTATAGAGAACTATTAACTATTATAACTTTTAACTATTAACTATTGTAACTATTAACTATTATAACTATTAATTATTATAACTATTATACCTATACTAACTATTCTCAAATGAAAGGGTAACAACAAAAGCCATTATAAAAAGGCGAAAGGGCAAATATTTCTCAGGACAAAAATACCTGAACCGTCTAGAAATGTCAGGGTCATACGCAGCATCAAATTGTCGATAGCAGAGGGATCTCCATTATACAAATTATTTAAATTGAATCAAACAGACTGTGAGGCTATGTTTCTTTGACATTGAGAAATATAATAGCAAATACGTGACTAGTTCCATTTTCCACACTGACTTGATGTGATATGACAGCTCGCTTGATGGTTGATGTATTTATCAGGACAGGAACAGATCAGGAAGCATCTTACAAAAAATGTACAAACGTTATTAAGTACTGTCATTACCATTTTATTCCAATTTGTTTCAAATAACCTTCTGTCAAATTTAATGTAACATTTTGTTAGCTGTTGAACAAGCATCGCTTTTAGATAATTCAGTTCTTATTGGGCAGATCTTTAAGGTGTTTGTAATTTTTTTTTTGTACTACCCACATTTTTTTACGCCAGTCAAAGTAATGAGATAATAATGGATTGCGGAAGTACATCATTCATTCAATATCAAAAAAAACACTAATCTACATAAACAGAAGTAGAATCAATCGAACGTGGTACCTGATTATAATCAGCTGAATAATTATCTTTGTCGTCAAGATGCAGTCGTGACGAGTCTAGCCTTCGCGCTGAAATAGACTAAATAAATTAGAATACAATGGGCTAATACACCTGACAAGTAATTAATAGGCAAACATATTAAAACTACCAATACATAGCCGTAGGTGCCAATATCGTGAATGATTTTGCCAGACACGCAAAACTCTCTGCTGAAATTTTGATAACCTATATTACATCTGTACACAAATTCTCTGTGTACAAAGTCAATGTTCAACGATAAAAAATTGATTAAATCAGATTTTGAAAGTAGCGTCCGAATGTAACCTTGCTATAACTAATTATCGCGTCTTCCAAGTGTCAAAACCAAGGCAGAGGGCACGACACGATAGTTCGTAGCTTGTTTATGGATACGCAATACTTGTATATAGCTGTACAGACAGCTACAGACAATGTAACCCGCTCTCATAACATCTACTCTACGATCATGCTTCGTTTGCAACCACACCTACAACAAATCAAATGTAGATTAAAACACATGTTAGACACCTCAGCACGCGTGGTAACTGTTGATTTTCCGTGTTTTTACGATATGATTTATGAGCTATAATTGAATCCTGTTTACTTATCTCCAGTAAAGAAATCGAAACCGAAGTTATCGGAGCCTTGACCCGCGGCGCAGCATTGAAATCGAACCCGTTTTGATCACACGCTCTTGCGAATTGATGCGATCATCTTTCTCAGATATAACGAGAATATTACAAAGTAACTATGTCTCAGGGTGACAATCGCAGATTAGAACTGTTCGATTTAAAAAAACTGTGTTACGCTAAAAAGTTATGGTCAAGCGTTGCGCATACTATCAAACAAAGGGCTTATAGCGTCTTATTCTTACATCATTATCATCAGCATACCTTAGTTTTCTGCAGGATATGGCCTCTTCCAAGGTTCGCCACTCAGACCGATCTTTCGACCGGGTTTTCCCTTTCAGCCACTGCCAGCTGCCATGCGTATATCATCACTCCATCGAGTCAGGGAGTCCTACGTTACATATGCCGATTCTTTGTCACCATATTAAATTCCGATTATTAGTACTGCGATATTATAATAATTGGTTCACTGCCACTTCAGCTTGTTAATACGCCGAGTTATGTCGGTGACTTATGTTTTCTGGCAAATAACTTCACTCCGCTCACTAGTATGTAGTGAAGGTTTATTCAAAAGGAAAAAGGCTAATATTCAGAAACATTGTAAGTGCTTAAGTAACAACTCATATTAAAGTAGATATTGCTCTGACACTAAGTACTTATCAGATCGTTGGCAGTTAATATGAAGAAATGTAAAAAATATCTAGTTCAGATACTTTTCCCATTGCAATCGTCATATAAATCAACACAAAAATGTGAGAACAGTCAATTTAGCTACCATTGACTCTTTAGCAAGCAAGTAGTGCTTACGATTAAAAGATAAGATATTATTATTAGCTGTACTTTTATTAGCATTGTAGCATGCCTGTATAGAATTCATTGCAGTAAGTCATTCAACGCTGCGTTTCTTCTCATTTGAAGCAGTGTAAAGATCTATATTTTAGAGCCCTTATTTAAAATTAAACCCTTCCCTTATTTATTATTTTATGGAAAAAAATGTATTAACGAAAAAAATATTAACAATTTAAAAACCGACTTCAAAAATAGTAAATACGCAATTTAGTATTACGTACTTGGATAACATATTTTTTCTATATAGTTGTTTTGATTTAAAACTAAACTTCTGAACCGATTGATGAAATTTCTATGGGTCTAATCTGAAACTAAATCCTTAAATAATCCAAAAAAAGAAATAACCAAATCTATGGGGTAACGAACAAAAAAAATACAACCGAATTGTGAACTCCCCCTTTTAAGTCTGTAAAGAATACTATTTATGGAACCAAAGTTGTTTGGTGTGATTTAGGGAAGCTGTCTGCGAGAGTTGTTAGCTAATGGTCAACAACCCTGTACAAATATACCTACTTTTGATATCCGGGACTACTCTTAAGCTTTTTAGACTGAATGAATACAATCCTTTTACCAATACCTTTTTTTAAATAATTTACAAATAGGTACTATTTGTCTGATTGACGTGACCTTTAAAAAGATTTTAACTAATAAGCAACCTAAATAATACTAGAAGTACCAATGTATTTATTTAATTTTATAAAATTATGTATATGGGCCTTTCCAAAGCAAGAGTGAATAGGTAGGTATCTTTTAAGTCTGCTTCATCTTCAACCATATTGTCACTTACCAACAGGCGAGTAAGTGGTCAAACGCGGAATTATTCGCAATAAAAATAAGTTGAATAGATCTCCTTTGGCCACCAGCACGCCTGATCGTAAGCGACGGTGTGGCCGAGCACGGAACACGTTTATTTAGAAGAAATATATTCATTCTAGCCTTCAAGATGCCTAGATTGTAGTTAGGTTCATCAGTGACTAAAGTATAGCAATCGTTACTTACCTACTCATTGTGTTAATTCCAGAATTTCGTGCGATTATTCTAAAAACATGTTGCAATTTTAAGTTAAGTGTGTAAGAGAACGAACTAAAGGACATTTCTATTAACACTACGACAAATTCTGCGTGTTTTCATTAGCACTACGATAAAAATGTTTGTCATAAAGTACCTACTTCACATATTATATCGTCGATAGTGTTAGGCAAAACCAGTATCCATTCAGCATGGTATGTTGGTACTAGCAATTCTGAATACTTTCTCCAGAATTTGTATAAAGAGGTACTTCATAAACCGGCTGATTTTTTTTACGGAAACGGATTATTTTTTGTGTGACCGGAGTAGAACCATAGAGCACTTTGTAGATTTTAAACTATTAGAATTCGCTATAGTATGGAGGGTGGACTTACTCATAGTGTTTTTTTTATACAATACAAGATTTGAAAAACATGTAAAACGAATACGACTAGAATGCTACTACTACTCCATGTACCTGTCAAACCCATTTTTTTCTGTTTTGGTAAAAAAGCACTCTGTCGGCATAAGTGTGAAACTATGAAAGTCATACAATACCTTACTTACGTTTCAACAATAAACATCATTGTTTTTCCCGTCAGTTATCTCACAGTTTTCAACAGGCTTCGCATGGGTGTAAGTTATGCATACATAATATATAAACCTTCCGTGATTTTTTTTATTATCTAACTGATGGCAGCGAAGTTGGATAAACTTAAAAACCGCATCAAAACCCATTGCGTGGTTTAGAAGGAGTTAGTGGATATAGAGACAGACAGACGCGGAAAGAGACTTTATTCTATAATATGTATAAATAGAGATGTAGAGAAGAGGTTTTTTTTTTTTAAATTGACAGTGATCATGCATAGTATGAAATAAAAGTGCAATGGGATTACCAAATAAAGATAGGTACCTACATATTAATTTAATCAATCGAATTCCTGTATCAGTGGCGAGTCATGTCTCATAATAGAGCACGTCGTGAGTCTGTAACATTCTTGGCATACCCACTCATTATCAAGTTGCATTGTCCCGATGTCCTGCGACCCACTTCGTGTGAAGCCTTCACGCGTATTTACCCTAATGTGGACAGCCTTCGCGGACATTTCAGCTATCGAATTCGGGCAGATAATTCCGCATGCGCCAGTAATTGACTTGTTTACCTAGTTGTGAGCATTGTCGACTGAGGGCAAAGACCTCTGATTTGAGGAAGCAAAGTGCATTAAATAACAACCGTCTTTGGTTTTTGAAAAATCTAAATTATTCAAAAAAAAAACAAACACGACAACACTGGTAAGATTCGGTTAGTACAAACAAAAGACTTAATACAAAAGACTTAATACGTAGTAAGATAGATAGATAGATAGAAAACTCTTTATTGTTCACACCAAAAACCACACGTACATAAAAAACAACTTAAAAACTAGTGAAAAAATTGGCGGCCGTATCGCTATAAGCGATCTCTTCCAGGCAACCTTAGTAAGGTTCATCATCATCGGCCATAAGACGTCCACTGCTGAACATAGGCCTCCCCTTTAACCTCCACACTGAACGACAACCTGCCATCTGCATCCACTGAATGCCCGCGACTTTCACGATGTTTTCGGTATATCTAGTGGGAGACCTACCTACGCTGCGTCTTCTAGTTCATGGTCTCCACTCGAGAACCTTTCTTCTCCATCGACTATCGGTTCTTCTTCTGCGATGTGGCCTGCCCATTACCATTTCTAGCTATGTCGGTGACTCTAGTTCTTTGGCGAATATCCATCCGGATTCTATCGCGCAAAGAAACTCCGAGCATAGCTCTCTCCATTGCCCGTTGTGGGACTCTGAGTTTTTCCAAAGGGCCAACAGTTAAGGCCCTAAGTAGTTATGTATATACAGTAAAATAAACGCATGTAAAACTTGTATGTACCTATAATATATGTATTCAACCGTATGCAACCGCAAGTGGCTTAAATCCTTTAGCATGAGTCGTACATTTGCATCTGAACTAGCGCATTGTCTAATGTCTATCACGAAGATTTGTAACGGTCATAAATTGAAGGGGTTAGCCAGAATTACTAGACTAATAGTCTTTGTGAGCTGCAGAGCGTGGAACAAACTAACTTCTGTGATGCATATACGTACACTTAGATTTATAAGTAGATTAAATGAAGAAAAGTAAATATTATGATAGCACCTAGAAACGTGAAAGTTTGTCGTGTTAATTCGTGTTGTAAATAAAAAGAAATCTCTTGCGGAGCGTTAGTGTCGAACTCAATCTGACTTCGACTTAATATCCTGCGTGACAGCGCCCTGTGCCATAGAATA
The DNA here is from genome assembly GCA_949125355.1 of Agriopis leucophaearia. NCBI lineage: Eukaryota > Metazoa > Arthropoda > Insecta > Lepidoptera > Geometridae > Agriopis > Agriopis leucophaearia. The sequence continues at coordinate 14,805,357 of OX421262.1, forward strand.
AGTCATAGTTAAATTATAAATAACAGAATAATTAGCAGTTACTATATAGGGTTAGGTAATATAAATAAATACTATGTTTTATTGGCAGTCCACCTTATGCTATTGGCGTAAATAGACATAAAAAAAAGTATACATTTTTGATTTATTCTTCTGTAAATTTCCAAATTATCTAGGATTAATGGAGAAAATGCATATAATTTTAAGAAAGTTAATTTAAACTTGACTTACCTTAAATACAATCTTGTCCTTCTCCATTTCGCGGCAGGTAGGGACTCTAGTTGTGATACGCTTCCTGAAAAAAAAATGCTAGTTAGTTTTTATCTTTTTATTAAAACGAAAACTTTTTTACTGTTTCTCTTTTTAACCAGTTTTACGGGAAATTCAAAAAACAAGATTGATCCGCTAGTTTTCCCATCTTAGAGTGAAACCCCATCCTCCAATTTCCGCCATAGATCATCGAGGCGGTCATTCCATCCTTACGTCGTGAACTTTGGTAAAGTCCGTACGCAGCCCTTCCAAAATTCCTTCTTAATACGAACTGCACAGGAATGGAATGCGCTCCCTGCCTCGGTGTTCCCTATAAATTACAACCTGGGTCTCTTCAAGATAAGAGTGAATATGCACCTCATGGGCAAGCGTGCCCCATCTTAGACCGCATCGTCGCTTACCATCAGGTGAGTTGTGGTCAAACGCTACATTCCATCATTAAAAAAAACTCTATGTTCTACATCATCATTTCGTTTAAATTCTGTCATCTAGTATGACTGACGGGCACTGATAGATACAAAATGTTCAAAATGTCAGGAACTAAAATATTGCACAAACTAATATACTCGTACGCGATAAAATTCGTTAAAAGTGTTTAATTTCAAGTGTAATAATAGCGAAATTTAAGTAATCATTTTTAAATGTAAATGGGAACAATAAAAATAAAACCGGTAAAGGATCACAACCAAAAAATAAAACCGCCGGAGATATCGCGACAGGTATACAAAAACACAAAAAAAATATTGAGAGCCACTTTTTTTGAATTATCTTGCCATTCAAACAATGATAATAACCAAATAATAACACATGAAATACGAACGACATTGAACTTTGAACTACAACCTATAGCATTTTATGAATATCCTAGAGCTTTTTGTGTTCATCTTTTTACATAACTTTGACGCAAATCACGACATAACACGAGATTTTAAATAATAATAAAAACCCTGGCCATTTTAGAAAATAATCATCTATCTAAATATACAAAGGCGATGTGTGTATATATATGTTCTCTATGGACTCGGAAACGGGTGGACTAATTTTGACGGGACTTTCACTAGCAGATAGCTGATGTTATAAGGAGTAATCACCGCGGGTGAAAATTCGGGGCGCAGTTAGTGACTTACAAAGAGCTAGACAAAACACGAAACATCCTGATTTTTTATGTTAGAAAATCCACAATGAATACAGCCGTCCGTTTGAGCGCAACAAAACCACAAATGCTACTAATGTTTAAATGCGGAAGTTTGTGTGTGTGAATTTTTGTTATGGTATATTGCTATTTTTATGTTGATATTTTATAAGACGGTAGAGGAGATCAAAAAACACGAAAAAATATAATTTTCGATGTATTTCGCCAAAACAAATGATATCAATATACTTAATTAAGTTTCATATATCGGTTATTTTTTTTTACTATCGTTTTCTTCTAGGCAAGCGTTATCCATCGTAGGCTGCATCGTCGCTTAACATCAGGCGAGTTGGCGGCCAGTCGCAAGCCTATTTAACAATTAAAAAAATATATATATATCACCTTATATCTAAACGAAAAATTTCTCTCTTCTGTGCTTTTTACCCAGTCTTTTTTTGCGAAATATGGCCCGCCAAAGTAGCAAGAAGTACTTGGTCCCTGCATTTCAACACGTAGAAGTTTGTAACCTACCATGCGGATAGGTTATCTAACCTTTGTAAAAACTTTTAATTAAGATTATTTCATATCAAATATAAAATCAGTAGATCTGTTACCAAGAATTTAGTAAGTAAACAAACAAACCATACGAGTATATAAAGATTTAAGTAAAACACTATAAGTGAAAGTACCGTTTATTCTAATAACGTCTGAAAGTGAAGAAGGCTCGAATCTAGGGGCTATTTTAGTATGATTCAGGTCAGGCAGAGTCCAGTACCTTGCGTAACTCTGCGTAGAGTTCCGAGAATCATTGTGCAATAGAGTAGACACTAGAGATGTACTCTTCCTATATTACAAACAGATGAATTAATGATAAGTTGATAGGCGTAATCTGCCTCGATCGTGTTTTCTAATGCTCTAACATTATTACGTTATACATACACATAGACACCCTCTGCATATGTGTATTCGTTAATCTCAGGGAAATAAAGTCCATAATCGGTTTTAACACGCACATAAGTCTTTATGTAATCACAATTTCGCTAATTAACGAGTGTAACTAACTGTCAAAACAGAATTCTTAAAACTTGTAAAATACGCTTTAATAAGATATGAAGTACCAGTATACGAGTAGAGTTCTCGGAGTCTTCGCGGTATCTACCTAGGGTTGCCAGTTTATTTTAGCTAATGCGGGATTTTTTGCTGGACATAATAAAAATAGATTCTATCAATAAGAATGAAATGCTATTCGTTGGAATGAAAATATACTGATAGAATAGAAATGCAAGTATTATACTCATGAAAAAGCTTAGGCGATTATTAAATCCAGGTAAGTAAAACATATAAACTGAAACTGTTACAGCCTTTTTGCCGTATGTATTTTATTTCCCTACTAGTTTCACATAATTGTTATTCTAATAATATTTTTTGTCTTAAAAACAGTTTTATAGTAAATTTATTTGGTTTAACGTGTAACTGATGGAATAACAAAATAAAACAAAAACCAGTAAAACTACACTAGAATAAAAAGATAAATATAATACTTTACATACCTATAGAAAATGTAATCTCTAAAAGGATTTGTAATACCAGTTAAACTAGCTTAGGAGTTACACGCGGTAAAAAGCGTGCGCGTTGAAGTCTTTTGTTCGACGCATATTTCACGGCACAGTGCCTATATTTAAAAGTAGGCAGTTTGCCTATCGATTTACCTTACTCTAAGTGTTGTAATAGTTTCAATGGCCTGCGTGATATCAATTTACCGGAATCGAGCGGATACGCCTGATTTCTAGGCGGAAATATAGAATCATAGGTAGGTAATATTATATTTTGTGTTGTTTACGGTAAATTATAGTATTGAGTTTCAGTTATTGAAGTAACGCAGTTAGAACACAAATTATCATCAGTACGTAATTATATAGATAATTTACCTATAAATATAGGTAGGTATCTAAGTAAATTGTTGCATCAGTTCGCACACAGTAACGTAGATTTCAGTCACCTATTAGGTATACTTTTGCAACATCCTTACGTATAGAGTGCACAATTATATATTTATTTCTAAGCATTATACTACTAGATTACGATGATCTGTGTAATAAAATATCATATTAACTTACAATAAAATGAAATCTAGATTTCTGTATTTCATATATTTATCTATAAACCAGCGACCCGCCTCGGCTTCGCACGGGTGTAAGTTTTTATATAAACAATCCTTTAAAAATTATCTAGCTGATGGTGAAAACAGCATCATAATCCAATTGCGTGCTTTAGGATGAGCTAGCGAATATAGAGACAGACAGACGCGGAGAGCGGCTTTATTTTATACTATGTAGAGATAGAGATGTACAGAAGGGATGTATTTTTTTTAGAGATGTATACCAAAGTAAATACTTACATAATATACTAAGCCGCTTTAAGAATGATGCGTAGTGAACTGTTTAGGTTATTTATCTAGGTATAACCAGTATCTAGGTAAGCTAAGCAATAGTGTAGTAGACAATTAAATCAGATAGATACCATAGATTTATAACCTATATGCTTTACTAAAATAACAGCTATAATTAAAATGTTTGTTACTTCTAGAAAAAGGAAAATAAGGTAAGTAAATAAACAAATGATAACACAGATAGATACTTACTTTAGAAATGAATGAAAACCTAACCGAAGCCAGCTACAAATTGTTCAATTCACTTCACAGTCAGCAATCAGACAAGCCACGAACTTTTCAGTGAGGTTGTTATCGTTTGTTTACACGGTTGTCATGGTAACGTGTGAGGCAATATGGCGGCGTGCGCGCGCGCCTCAATGCTCCGTCGCGGACTGGCTGCGCTTGCGCCGACTGCCACCACTCGCCTCCACCCAGCGAGAGGAGCACCCCAGGCTCAAAGCTCCAAGCCAGTTTACCGAGGACATTGCCTATAAGATGTTTCCATCAATGCGGCGTCGATCGTGCGCCCACTAATTTTATTAATTTATAACTCGTTAGCGTATCTTCACCTCTTAAGGAGATAACGCAGCGTCTAAGTTTTACACAGCTGTTACCTGCCAGAATTTGAAAAGCACACTTTATTCATTATGTTATTGTTTTTCTGGTTTACATATTCCAGGACATGCCGTAGGTAAACTGAAAATCATAACAATTTTTTATTCATTTTCATTTCACGGCTTGTCTATGATTATGTCAAACTAGTAATAGCCAAAGAGAACTCATGATGGTTCGTCCAAGGAGAATTCAATACTACGTAAGAGTAAAAGCAAAATAAAACAAATAAGTTATACTTTTCAACAGACTTCTTTTACGCGACAATTTCGAACCTACTGGTTATTTAAAAAAAAATGACTTACTATGTTAAAATGAAAATAATAATATTATTATGATTATTTTTGATATAGGTAAACAGACAAAATCTCGGAGGTGGTCCCATTTAAATTAGAAAAATATATTCCATCTCAATACTGTTTATTGAATTTCCCGTGAAGAGGGTTCTTAGTTTTTGGTAAAAATGTATTAAGGCCGAGATCAAAACGCGACTATCTCGCATCCGCATTAAATAATTTTTGAAGATATACTATCACTGAGTGGGATTAAAACAACAAAATATTATTTTGTTTTTATTGAGATTAAGTACAAAAAATTTGAACAAAGTTTTATATTAGGTAATATCATTTATATTGTTGAAGGAGTTCAAAAAAATATGTTTTTTCAAGCGAGATAGCCGCGTGCTTTCAACTGCCCCTTAATTATCAAGTTCAGCCGGTCTATTCTGCAAGCTAAGTGAACGCGCAAGTGAAGTGATAAGCTAAATGAATGTCATTTTTCTTGCCTATTTCTGCAGATAAATGACAAAACATGGAATTATTAGGGTAAGGGACTACAATCAAGGGTGATCTCTCGATATTTTGACATTTCTCTATTGTATCAACAAGAAAAATACACGTTCAGTTAGCTTATCACCTCTTTTGCGCGTTCACATAAATAGCTTGCAGAATAGCCGGCTGACTGTATAACGTTGTGTGAAAATAAGCCGCAGAGTTGCCACCTTAAGTGGATTTTATTAATAGATCCTCGGCAATTAGTGATGAATTGATTAATAATAACTGCAGCCTTCACCTTGAGACGCACTGCTTATAAAATTAAGAGCCGTATAACAAAATGCATCGTTCAATTATAGATATTTGGTTTTTCGTGCATAAACCGAAAAAATAAAGCCGTAATTGTGAAAACATATTATATGAAACAAGTAAACCAAAATTGTTAGTTTTTTGTCAGTAATTTAACGAAATACAACCTGAAACATTCCTTGAGTTTCGAAAAACTACTTTTGTAAATTGGAGGTACATACCTAACAAGTTAAATGTTGAGTTTTTCCAAAACTAGAAGCCTTAAATTTTCAATGAAAAAATAAAACCGGCCAAGTGCGAGTTGGACTCGCGAAGGGTTCCGTACCATTATCTATAAAAACGGCAAAAAATCACGTTTGTTGTATAGAGGCCCCCTTAAATATTTATTTTATTGTTTTTTTTTTAGTATTTGTTGTTATAGCGGCAACAGAAATACATCATCTGTGAAAATGTCAACTAACTATCACGGTTCATGAGATACAGCCTGGTGACAGACGGACAGCGGAGTCTTAGTAATAGGTCCCCGTTTTACCCTTTAGGCACGGAACCCTAAAAACTGATTTATTTATTACAGAAATTTTCTGTAGATTTTCTCTTTTTCTGTAGAAGGTTCTCGAATGGAGACCACTGACCGGTAAGCGCAGCGTTTATATGACGTCCACCCACAAGATGGAAAGACGACCTAAAAGAGACCGCAGGAAAACGCTGGTTGCATGCAACCCGTTTCCAACCGGCCCTTTTGGAAATCGATGGGGGAGGCCTATGTCCAGCAGTGGACGTCCTATGGCTGAAGTCATGATGATGAGATCTTTCTACAGTTATATGATTATTTACGGGATATTTACCGTGGTAAGGTCTTCCCGTGAACATGGTGATGTAACTGCGCCGAAATATCGGGAGCTCCTTTCACAACCTTACCACGGTAAATATCCCGTAAATAATCATATAACTGTAGTGAACAACCGTGATAGTTTAAAACAGTGAGATCTTTCTATTTGATAGAATCAAGACGCCAAAAATCCAGTTGTCGTTGATTTGTTCGTGTAAAAATTTAAGATGGCTCTTAACTCCATCAACCCACCAAATAATGTGAATAATTGCATATGTCTGTTAGATGTATGTTTCTGAGACCATTGTGAATCACTATCTTAATCTCTGATAATAATAATTCATAGACTGATAAATCACCTACATTGTTCAAGCTAGTAAAATAAAGACAGTGAATAAAATATAACATATTTATTTATCAATACGAATACATTCAGTTCATCATAAGCTAAACACTACATAATTGTAATTGTTTATGTCGTACTATCGTGATGTTTAGTTACTTATCACGGTCTATTCTAAATTACAAAATAATCCTTAGTTAAAATATCCATTTCATACAAAAAAGTCCCCGTTTAGGACAGGTGATGCTTACGGCGGATGAAATGGTCTCTGGTTAAACCTGGCGTCTACTTTCAATAACATATTATCATACGCAATTACAAGCTACACAATGCTCGATAAGTAATATTACATGAGATAAACTAAAACTGTTACAAAATTATAATTTAATTAATTAAAACAAATGATATGATGCATTCTTGTGGCGTAAAGCACAAAGGTGCAATTCGCGTGACAATATCGTACACGTAGCATAATATTACAACACACCGTTCGAATGATGTTAGTCACATCGGATTCGTTACGGGGTCGTGGTCCAACTACTTTGTACAATCAGTTGGACTACGGGCCTTCGATGTGGCAGTGGTCCAATTTTTATTAGTAGTTGGACAATGACCCCAACATTATCATAATCATCATCTGGGTCATTGTCCAACTAAAAATAAAAATTGGACCACTGCCCCTACCAAATGCGCGTAGTTCAACTGATTGTACAGAGTAGTTAGACCACGACCCCGTAACGCATCGAATTAGTATGAGAGACAATATTACGAAACACATTACGATATTAACAAATAATACTAAACTAAAAGACGAGGATAAAAACAGAAGAAGTTAACACAAGAAATACCCAAAGAAACCATTAAGAAGACAAGTTAGTAAGCATGAAGCTAAAGATCGAAAAACAAGTACAAAAACACAAAAAAAAACATAATTACAAACACAATTATTTACAACGATAATACCTATCTGTGAGCCAGTTCACATATCTATAATTTAAAACTCTTTACAATATAATATTTCGTACATATTATCGCAAAAATTCGTATTCTATAGCTTCAATTATAATAGCTCATATTAGTTGGTGTTTACGACTTGGTCGAAACATTTGGCTACGAACTGTTCCTTTTCGTCGAGTTTGGCGTCGCCGGCCGCGTGACGGGTCAGCATCGCATCTTGGAGCGCGTTGAGCGCTTCTGAAGTAAACCTCTTTCCTTTGAGATGTGTGATGACGGAAGCTTCGCCGTGGAAGCCTGACTCGACGAGTCCCGGGGGAATGTTGAGGGTGACGTCGTTGATGAGGCCCTTCTCCACGGTCATGTTGATGACCAGCTCTTGAGTGGAGGAGTACACTTTAGAAGGTGCCAGGAGTTCCCCGGGGACGGGGAAGGTGCGGCTGACGGTAAAGACAGGCGTGCGCCCGTAGCACCAGTCCCAGCTTTGGAGCTCGTTCTTCAACTCAGCCAAACCTGATGACGAAGACAGAAATATTATAAGGTATTTTTTTTACATAATAAGAGCGGCAAACAAGCATGCGGTCCGCCTGATGGTAAGCCGAAACCACGGCCTATGGACACCTGCAATACTAGCGGTCTTTGCCAGCCTGGAGAGGTAGATGTAGATACCCTTTTTGAAACGCTTCATGTTGAAGCTCGGCGGGAAGACCTTTGGGGGAAGGATATTCCACACCTTGCAGGTCCGCGGAATAAAAGAGCGGAAAATCGAACGGTGTGGGGTTTCCAGCTTTGTAAGATGTGGGGATAAGCTTTTTGACGGTGTCGGAAAGTGCGGTAATGGAAGTCCGACACAGGAATAAGATAAAAAAGTATGAACAACTCATGTCACCGTGAATGATTTTATAAAGTACAGTATTGAATTAGCATTATAGGCTATGGAACAGTTAATTTTTTATTGTCTTACAAAACATCTGAACGTAAATAGAGCCGATAACCGAAAACAAAATTAACAAACTTTAGCGATTTGGACACATGTTATAAATGTTTATCGGGATCGGGGGTTTTTACCTAAATAAAATAGTGTGTGATAAGTCCCGATAAAAATTTAAAACGTGACTTTATTTATCTTTAAAAATGTGGTATAACTAGAATCACGGGGGGAAACACAGGGCGTGGCTATGATCTCGTTATCACGTAATAATTATACTTAATTAGAAACTGTTATTTTTAAGTTAGCATAATAATTTTTATTTAAGTACTTTATGTTATTGTACGCTCGTAAAGGGCAGACTGTTGAAACTACTTTATTTTACCATCTTCTGTACACAGTTTTGACAATAAATGATTTCTGATTCTGATTCTGAAATCACTGGTTTTAATAGAACCCCCACTAGAGAATGAGTCTTACCTGGGAACCAGTCATCAGTAGGATTCACAAACTGGAAGCCCCTCTGCTTCGAGATCAGATTCTGTCCTCCGTCCGCCAGGTGCATGGCCGGCGTGCGCAGGAACTCGTATCCGACTGCCGTCTGCAGACTGTCCACCGTCACGCGGTTGTCCAACTCGGTCAGGTTGGCCACGGCGGAGCGCGTCGACGCGGTCGCATTCGTCTGTATGCCATGCTAAATAGAATTACGAGGCCTTAACATACGAGGATGTTGGGAGAAGTACAGGAAAAACAGGTCAATAGGTTAGGTAAAGCAACAGACAAACAATAGATAAAAAGACAAGGAATAAGGAAGTAATAGATGCGTGAAGGAATTAGGTTAATTTGAAAATAGGTTTAAGGTTAAAGGAAGCGACACAATTCTGATGTTTAGTCAAATATAAAAGAACAAGGAATAAGGAAGAGACAGATGTGTGAAAGAATTGAGTTAATTTGAAAACAGGTTAAAGTTAAAGGAAGCGACAGAATTCTGATGTTTAGTCAAATATAAAAAGACAAGAAATAAGGAAGTGATAGATGCGTGAAGGAATTGAGTTAATTTGAAAACAGGTTAAGGTTAAAAGAAGCGACAGAATACTGATGAAAAGTCAAACAAATTTGTCTGCAGTGTTGATTGGAGGAGCCATTATGAATTTTTCTGACAGGCACTATTTGAGTTGGCCACTAGTACAGATAAGTTGGTTGCACTGTATAACGTCAAGAATGCCATGGAAACGTGCATCGAACACTTGCATCACATCTAAAATTCAATTTTGATTGTTTCGATCGCGTAAACAATGACTCACGCAAAAACAATGAAATGTATCAACACGAGCGACCTTTGACTCCGTTGAATAATGTATAGTGGGCCCCTATTTCGATATTGAACTATGCAACTAAGGCCGAAACTCACTTGCAGATGCCTAGTTGCTTAGCGCCTAGGCCCTAGCGAATTGCTTTGTTAATCGATCATACATCAAAATGTTCTCAAAAACCTAGAACTAGTCGCCTTGATATTGGCACCTCACAAGTCGTCTTCAGAATATTTTGACCAATTTTTTTTTATGATACAGTGACGAGACGAGCAAAGTCGCGCGCCTGATGGCTCTTCATGCTTGCCCATAACAGCTCAACGCCACTCAGAATATTGGATGGCAATGCACTGCCCTCGTCACCCCGAGATATAATATGTCAAACCTCTGTGTGCCCTGTAATTTCGCTGGAAACATTGCCCTTCAATCCGGAACACAGTAGTGTTTGCACACTACTGCTTGAGGGTTGAATAACTGGCAAAGGTGTGGTACTTCCCCAGGCGGACTCTGCAAAAGAATCCTACCACTACAAAAACTAGGTTATTTAATAGTTTTTGAGCGCTAATCATGTCCCTTGCCAGTGCTGTTTTCGCTTCTCGCACTGCTATAATTTGCGATCTATAAGCATCATACTACAACAATTGCTTGCTTATATTTTGTGTGAACCTGTTCACACGACGCGTCACGCGTGCTATATTACGGGCAGGCACTAAGCTATGATACGATTTATAGCGTAGTCTGATAACTCCTATAATTACATATTTCAACATTGAAGTAGAGGTCCAATAGGTTCAGTTTATAATTAAAAATATGCATGTTCTTTGAAAAACAAACCATAATCTAGACCTTATCGTGGGTCGTTTAGAGTTCAGTGATACATGTGTCTAAAATGGAGATAAAAATAGCTATACCCAATTATAAATAACAAGTGGCTTTATCGAAAACACATTTACATGAAATACATGGAAGCATTTGGAAAATGGATAAGGAATAGATTTAAGAAGTTAAAAACACAGGTTGTAGTTTAAGTAGGTAAATAGCTCGTTCATAAAAAGAAAAGAATAAAACATGCAAACTACAGGTATTTGATTACTGATTATTATAAGCTGGTTGTATAGCAAAAAATACTACATAAACTGGCGAGACTATTCGGTAAGACTACTTTGGACTGCTCCAAAAAGATTTTAGAAAGAAAAATTAGATCAGTTTAGTCCTACTTACGGTAAGTCTATTGAAAAGAAAATTTCCAGTGATCTTATCAAAACTATTTGGTAGGTCTACTAAGAACAACCAACTTTTGTCAATGCAAGGGACAAAGTTCGCATTTATCGTGACGTCACACTGATTGATGTTGTGTGCCTTTTCACAGATAAATATGAGTGCAAATGCTTGTTCCAGCCTCTAATAATCAATAATTACATACATTTACAATTTATTGTAACCTCTCAATTTATAAAATAAGGTAAAGCCGCTCAAATATAAATTGTACTCTGTGTTTAGTTTAGATAATTATCAATATTAAAAAACGACTTCATAAAAGTGTCAGAACTGGAGCAAATTCAGAAATGGGACCACACGAAAAGCACCAGCTTTCAAATAAAAAATAATCATCAAAATCGGTTCCACCAGTCGAAAGTTTTGAGGTAACAACAACAAAAATAAAAATACAGTCGAATTGAGTACCTCCTCCTTTTTGGAAGTTGGTTTTTTTACAAATATTTTACTATTTTGGTCTGTCGTAATGTGATTATACCATTCTTTATATAAGTCAAAAGTAATTAAACACTACCAAAATTAATTGAGTATCTTTATCAATATGCTATACATTTTTGAGTTACCTTTAATTGGTCTCTAGTTAATTCATTAAAGAAAAGGTACAACAGAGTTGACAACGTCTTATATAGGATTGACTGCCTCGGTGGCTCAGTTGGTAGTGATCCTACTTTCTGTGCTTGGGGGCGTGGGTTCGATTCCCATCTAGGACAAACATTTGTGTGATGAACATTTGTGTTTGTTCTATGTCTGGGTGTTAATATCTATTTAAGTATGTATTTAAAAATATATATGTATGTATATCAGTCTCTGGCAGCCATATTACAAGCTTTGCTTAGTTTGGGGTCAGATGACCATGTGTGCAATAATGTCCCAGATATTTATTGTCCCAGATATTTATTACGCATATACCCAGTACTAAGCCGAAAGGTGGTCATTGTACTCATCATTATGAACAACATTTATCTATGGACCAACCCTGAAATCACGAAAAAAAAACAGCTGTTCCATATAAAACAGTGACACGATAAAATGTATGGAACAGCTGTTTTTTTTTCGCGATTACAGGGCCCATCGTAAAAGTTGTTCAAATGATAAGTACAATGATCACCTTTCGGCTTTGTACGCATATACCCATATGCGTAACCCTGTATATATTAAAGGCGATGTATGTATGTATATATGTACCATATGGACTCCGAAACGGCTGCACCGATATTGGTGGGACTTTCACTAGCAGATAGCTGATGTTATAAGGAGTAATCTTCGCGGGAAAAAGTCTAGGCGGGTCTAGTAGTTTATAAATTAGCGTGTCACAATAAATTGCAAGGAAAATATCCAGTCATGAATGGATGTTGCGTACTCACCTCACGTTTTGCAAGGGCTTTGCTGAGATCTGCCTTATTGGCATTGACTAGAAGTGTGCAGTGATGGTAGCCCGTGAGCCTTCCTAGCTTGGCGGCTGTGCCAGATACCTGAGCATGGTAGCTAAGGAAAATATTGTAGACACATTTATGGTAATAAATTAAACCTCTACATCTAATGAATTCTAATAATTTAAATCACCACATAGTAATTCATATATTCTTTGTTTTCTTTAAGGTTAAACGTTTCACTTTGGCGGGAAATTCAAATTTCAAACAGTTTTTTTTATCTTGTAGCTAGGCCGAGTAATTATTGTAAACGATAATGATGTTCGCGAAAATTGATTATTATTCTTTACAAACTCGCGTAAAGTTATTTATCTCCAATGCACATTATTACATACATTTGTCAATAAACAAATTTATGCTGTTTCAAACGGTTTAATGCCAAATGTAAGTAACTGATTAATAGCTGTACATGATAATGTAAAGAACAACCAACAATTTTCGAGAACACTATGCCATTTCACAATAATTACCCGGCCTAGCTACAAGGACAAAAAAACTGTTTGAAATTTGATTTTCCCGCCAAAGTGAAACGTTTCACCTTAAATTATTATTTTGTTGGTATTATAAGAAAAGGCAGTCTACTTATTTTTCACAAAAAATTAATAAATGAAAGCATTATAACTAGTTTCCCCTTTACCAATTACACCCCTCTTGGTCGCACATTGTTTGCAGTAGTGTGCTGCTCAATATTGAAGTGTGCGTTTGTAGAACTAGTAAAAATATGCCAGTGTTTGCAGTACGTGATTATCTCACCCCTTCAGTTTTTGGGATACTTTTTCCGTACTAGCTCGAGCTTAAGGCAGATCCAAACTATATATATTATCAAAGAATTATTTAGATGTTCAAGAAATCCAATCAATGTATTGATTTACCTACCTAGTTTTTGACCTAGTATATGAAGTATTGCATTGTTTTGAAAAGGATACTTTATATTTATCTCTCACAATGAGATCCTGACGCTCGTTGATGTCAGACTTGACTCCAAACTCCCTGAAGAGTGCTCTCTTGATCACTTCCAAGTTGTACTTCCGGTCATATCTCTCACGAGGAGTGAAGAATGTGATGTTTAGGTTGCCACGGTCATGGTACACGGTACCTCCACCACTGTTACGGCGGGCCAGAGCAATCTCCTTCTCATTTAGCAGAGGAACATTGGCTTCTAGCCACGGGTTCTGGTGACGACCAATCACAACGCAGGGCTCATTGCGCCACACCATCATAACATGGTGGTTTGAGAAATCCATGTTACGGTACATCCAGTCTTCCAAAGCTAAGTTGGTGTAAATGTCAGTAGATTGAGACATGAAGACGGACTTAGTGACCTCCCCCTCCTGCGGCAGCTCTCGCTCTTTCTTCACTGGCACGGTCTTGGTGCTACTTGCCAGGCTGCGAGCACTGGTTCTCCTCGTCAGGCCGACTATGATGCAGGCGCTTGTGGTGGCCATCTTTTTCACGAAAGCCTGAGCCATCTTTGAGCTTTATGTAAGAGTTCAGTTACAAAACAAACGGACACTTTTTTGTATGAACTTTGAGAAGTTCTCTAAGTGTAAATTAAGCACTAATTATATAAGTCTCTATGGCTAAACTACACTAATCAGTTCAATTGTCCTTACGATTTAGAGTGTAGCGTAACAAGCGTCTGTGTCGCCCGCGGAGAGGGAGATTAAATATTCGTGAAGGGCGATGGTCTGGTGCAGCCACTTCCAGGTCTGGTGCAGGGTATTAATTCGATAACGAATCCCCAAACAGTCTCGACAGTCACTTGGCATTCCTCCTCTTGGATGCAGAATGAATAAAAAAATCACTAATTAGTTAACACTAATTAAACTTTAATTACTGTTAGATGACGCTAAGGATGGTCTTATATGAAATGGCAGAGAAAAATAAACTTAAATCTGAGTGCAGACAATGTGATCGCGACACACCAACGAACGAATTAAACGAATTACCTTCCTTCCCCGCATTATATTGGTGCTAGTTGATAAGCCAGGAGGTCGAGCGAGGGCACGGCGACAGTCGGGAATCGAGAAAACAAACACCTGATAAGAAACACGAAGCAGCCACGCGCAACGCAACCTTATCAATACCCTACTTTGTTATATCTGGTAAATGAGGATTGTATGATTTCGTTTCTAGGCAGTGTCTTTAGCAAATCTAAGCACTATGTTGGTCTACATGTTTGTAATCAACAAAATAAACCAAAACCAAAATTTTCCACACGAGACTGACTGACTGATCAGCTGAGCAGGGGTGCCAGGTCAGATTATCCATTTTCCCAATTCGAATAATTTTTCTCCCGAAATGATACTTTTCTAAAAAATAACCAATAATGTGCTAAGAAAGAAATCAATTTGAATTCATTGATTGATCAGCAGGGGAGGTATTATGAATCTTTGATCGGGATCGCGAGTAGTCATAATTTTGTCAAAAAAAACTTTTTGTACTACCAAGTTCATTTCGGTAAAGTTCGGTAGGATCCGAAGTGCGTCAACGCGCGTGACAAGGACATGCACATATTAGAGCAAGAAGTGTATAGTCGCCAATATGTCGCCATAAACATTTGATCACGTTCCATACGATATTTTTTTTGTATAGAAGTTGCGTGTGGCTAACAGACTATAAAAAAGTGGAAAGGTCAGTAATCAATAAACAGTATCAGTAATGTGGATTTTTTTGATGGGCCGCTGTCCAACAAACTGGAGAGAAGAATACCTATCATATTTCCTCTTTCTCTCTCGTAGTTCAGACGGAGTGACGGTGGTGGTTCGACCAAATCCACACGCCTGTTAGCACTATTATAAAATAATCTCAATGGGAAAAACTCAAATGTCACGTTGCCAGCATGCTGGGTACGCTGCAAACTGATAGTGGGCTTGAACATTTGGATTGTCTTTAAACCTTCAACGGTCTATCTTATGGGCAGTCCAACAATTTTTGTAGAGTTAAAGGGCTAATAGACGTGTGGATTTGGTTAACGGACCGTCGTGTAACCAACGGAGGCCGTGCCGCCCGCATTTGTCGCCTGTCGGAATTGTCGGTTCCACGACTTCCACGTCGGTTTTCCGCCGCTGCGGTACGGTGAGGGTGAGTGTCACAACTATATTATGATTTGTGGTGAGTGTCGACTCCGCTGTGTATATAATAAAGTGCTCTTTGGTGGGAGTTGATTTGGAACGCAATTCTTTTCAGACTGACAGACCTGACACTTGACATTGACATTTCAATACATGTGTTGCGGAGGGAGCAAGGAGCAAGAAGAAAATTGGGCGAGATTTGGGTTTGGGAAACTAAAATATCTTGACAAAGCAAGAACTACCCATTTTACCAGATTTTCATAAAATTCTGTAGCCAAAATGGCATTCAGGACATCGCTTGTTCGTCTCAGTAAGTATCTATTGTAAGATAATGGTGACCTGAAGAAACAACCAAGTTCTATGATCATTATGTAATCTCGTGTTTACTTGCAGATAGCATGAAGAAATGGGCATACAACTTGTCAGGATTTAACAAATACGGTACGTTACTTCATTACTGCTACAAAACATATATCACGGCTGACATCTGTCTACCTACATAACAAAACATTTCATTATCTAGTCTTCAGAGTATAATCAAAATAAGAGTTAATAGAGTCTTAAAGGGTCGGCAAAATATTTGTGATGCCTCTGGTGTTACAAGTATGTATAGGCAACGGTGACTGCCTACCTATCAGGCGGCCCGTCTGCTTAAGGCACCTATATATATGATGAAAATAAAAACACAGGGGTCATTTTGTGGCAAGCTGTTGGTGTGTGGCAACACCATGTACCCCAATTACATGGGGCTAAAGCCACAGAGACCCCGATTCCTGGCTTGCCTTAACTGGCCGTCTGGGGGTGGAAACCACAAGAGCTAAAAACCTTAGGCCCAGGTTGGAAGTATTAAAGGGTATAATGCCATGATTAGAAACGTGAAATTTCTATGGGCCAATCTGAAAGTATGTCCATTTAATTTTATTTTTTTTATTTCAAATAGATTTATAAATGCAAAATTTGAAATCGGTTAAAAAGTCCTCTCTTTGATGGCTTTGGCCCCATTGATACTGTATAAGGGACCGGGTTTGTCCCAAGAATTAATGTGAAATAAAGAATAATAACTATTTTTTAGGACTCGTCCGTGACGACTTACTTCATGAAACTGAAGACGTGACCGAGGCTCTCCGCCGTCTTCCGCAGCAAATCATTGACGAACGAAACTTCCGTATGGTTCGTGCTGTCCAGCTTTCCCTCCAAAAATCCATCCTTCCTAAAGAGGAGTGGACCAAGTTTGAGGAAGATCAACTTTACTTGTCCCCCATCGTAGAACAAGTAAAGAAAGAGAGGTTGGAACGAGAGGAATGGGAGAAGAATTATTAATAAGCACAATTATTATTTGTAAACTGCCTCATGTAATTTATTATAAAATATAGCTCTTCTGAATCACTTTAAATGCATTTTATGTTACAGTAGGAGATAGAAATTATACTGGAATCGATTAACTAAGCTTTCAGGAGACAAAAATTGGTTTAGACTTGTTCCATATCTTACCTAAATGTAAAATTGTCTGAAAGTTTGTTTCCCTATAATTTTCAAACGAATTGACATATTCCGTTTCTTAACTGTTTCGTTAATCTTGCCCGAATTCCATCAAAGTTGCCATATGTGAAAAAAATATGACGTGTTTCCCTTCTTAATTAAACGATTCCTGTAGTCTCAGTTGAATTAAGACCATGCGCAAAGTATATTTTCTTCCCATGGTAATACTACTAGGTTTCTAAGTCTCAAATGAATTGTTTCCTTCTAAGTATGCTTCATTAACATCAACTTTTAATAAACCAAATAAATGTACTAATAAATGTACAGTGTATATAGCCAGTCATGTCGCTCTAACTAAACTGACCAACTGAAATGGTTCAACTAATATTCTTTCTCAACAATACAACTATATGGATGTCACAACAAGAATTCTAAATTTGTTTTACAACTAAACTGACCAAGCCTGTCTTTGATTCTGGCATCCACTGTCCCATGTCGAATGCTTCCATTCTCATCTTGCTACCTCTCTAATTATGTACCACGTTTTTTTTCGAACGCTTCGCCAACCTAGTGTGGACCACCACTCTGTCATTGTAGTGCACAACCTGCCATTATCAAGTCTACTGGCCAGGTTTTATTTTATTTTTTTATTTTATTAATTTTAGGAAATCTTACAGCTAGGTATAAAGCTTTAACTAATATATAAGGTACAGAAGGCCATTTAAAAGATTCCACACTTAAATATAAATGAATAAACTAAAAAACTAGTAGACTATTTTAATTAACTAGATATATCAAAGAAATGCTCTTGATGATATTCTCTTAAGCTGCTGAACAGATGTGGTAAACAAATCAATGTCATGTACAGTAGCTACAGCATTCATTTAAGATCTGTCGGTTATTTATGATGTCCACCAAACCGGTCTTTCGTCATCTTCAAATTTTCTGATTTTGGATCTCTTAATTTGATGCCGAGCATGACACATTCCATTAGTCTCAACTCCAGTTTTGGGCACAGGACTCCATGTCAAGACAATAAATTGTGGTCGGCAGGATACATGTATTGAAGAAGCGTGTCTTCAGGCATTGTGGCTGTTTAGATGTCATCCAATATATAATAAAATAGAGAATGTCATCCAATTTTCCAAAAGTAATACATCCAAGCAAAATTATATCAATCTCCTTATTCTGACGTCCGTTGCCAGGGGAGAGAATATGTTCAAGGAACATAAAATCATGAACCACACCCAGATGCTTATTTCCAACCATATGCGTTTTGCAAGTGAATCTGTCTAGGCAAGCATGCTCCAGCTTAACATCAGGGGAGTTGGCGGTTAAACGGAAGTGTATAATTAAATTTAAAAAAAAAATGTACTGGTGAGTTTCCATTCCACAGAGGCGGAGATGAGACATGCTGGAATCAACCCATTGGTTGAAATTCACATCTTGTCTCTTCTGCTTCAATGGAAACAGTAATAGCGAAAACGAGTATTTTTTCCTAATTGTGTGGCAAGCCGAGTAGTGCGGTGGAGTGGAGTTGACTATAATGTGGCAGAGTATAGAGCCGAGCTGTGAGCGGAGTGGGGTGTGCCATCACACTGGCATCGACTGCAGCTATGGTCTGGATAAAAATAAGCATCTACTGGTTAGACATTTTTTTCCAGTAGAGATTTACCTTTAATTTAAAAAAACAGTCCTACTAAATTATATCGAGCCAGTTGCTCTAGAAGTCAAATATATCTAAAACAGTAGTTACTAATGTAAAGGCTTTTTATTAGGAGTACCACTGCTAAATGACTAATATATCCTATCCTTGTATGAACAAGTGGTACAACTACTCCCAGTATCTGGATTTTATAATAATGATAGAGCAGACACTGATATCAGTTAGAAACACAGGCCTATATCAAGATCTAGGATCTAGGCTAGATTTTTTTCCAGTTCCCAGAAACAGAAGTTATGTTGCGTTGCCTAGGGTTTTTTTTCACAAAATTTGGCTCCACAATTTTATAATGTACTGATTAAATATAACATTAAACCATTACTACTCTACAAACTTAAAGGTAAAATTAATAGCAGCGTTTTACCTGAAATAAAACGCATATTAAAATACTTACCTAACTGGAAGCTTTATATTGAGAGAGCATTACTATTTCCGTCGGTTTACCAGCGTTTGACGTCCTTTTTATCCTGTTGTAACCGGAACTCGGCAGGTGGCGCCACCGTAGCAGCTGCGCGCCATTTTATTTTCTTGAAATACTGCGCGCTCTTTGGAATCATTGGCTCAGTTTCCACCAGGCAGAAATTAAAGTGTAAGCTTCCAGTTAGGTAAGTATTTTAATATGCGTTTTATTTCAGGTAAAACGCTGCTATTAAATAACTTGACCGTAACTGGAAGCTTTATATTGAGATCCTGTTTGTTTTCGCCTGGTGGCGCCACCTATAGTAGGGATTTTTTATTATAATGTTAAATTTTAATCATAAAATCTAACGCCAATGTGAGCCTTGTTAATAAATATATATACTTGAGGTCCTCAAGCAATTGCTTTATTGTATGATTACGATAAGTGAATTAATAATGAATTAATAATTATTAATAATTAATTAGTGAATAAACGAATAAATAGTAACGGCATTACTATAAATGTAAATGTTTTCCCAGTACAGGGGCCTTACGACTAACTCTTAACGCGGACTTGAATTAGCCCTGAAACAGCGCAGTTCGCAAAATCACGTAAACTTGAACCTTAAAGCGCCGAGATATGGTTTGCGAGCGCGCAACATTTCTAATCATTTAACCAGAATCTCTTAAATCAGGTAGTCGTAAGACCACCCACAGATTTGATTTAAGTAACTGTATCGAGAAATAACACCGTTATTAATCTTGGGCATAAAGCAAGTTATCGTGGTTATTCGGATAGAAAAGCAAAAGTTATCGCCGTTGGTAAAAAACATACACATCAATATTTTAGTTATTAAGTAATAAAACTAGAAACAATGCAATTGTTTTCCCTGAACAACTGACTGTAAAAATTGTTAGTCACATAATGTTTTTATACATCAATACACATACACGTCACATTGCATGACATGTTGACATTTGACATAATTATGTCATTAGGTTATTCTTCACATAATTTATGAAACATTTTTTCTGATCAACAGATATCTCATAGCAAGATGTTGTCTACCGAAACAGTTTCGTTGTTGACTCATAGGTATGACCAATCATTTATAGGAAAAAACTGAAGCCAGCTTTCCTAATAGTTTTTACCTAACATGCTATCACTGTGCTGAGGTAGCAAATTCTCTGACTTGACCGTTTGTTGTATACATCGTTATCGATCATGTGGATTAGTCACATTTCCGACAACACTGAATCTTAATCTTTTTATCATTATCTGAACAGAGTTGAGTTATAAATATATCGGTCTATTCTTAATTCATTATCTTAGCTACAACATTTTTATTCAGCGAGAGTCTTTTCAGTTGGTACAAAAAGAATTTGTTTGATATAAGTAATAGGTAACTATTAGAATATAGATAAAGAAATTATACATTGCGAGGTTAACTGACTTGATGTTTCAGACTTGCAATGAAATGAGATGAGAGCGCTCATTCTTCTTGTAATATCATAATAATTAATGAATGCGCTAAGGACCAGTACAATTTATGGTTATTTTAGCGAGTAAAATCCATTATTCGTAATTTTAGAAAAACTTACGGTAATGTTTGTGTTCACTTATTTGGTTTACCCTTACGTTGCTAAACTTCGAGAATTATGTTCTTGACTTTCGGATTTGTGTCCGGGCGACGTGTGAACATGACGTATGACAGTTTATTATGTGGTTAAAGATATTTACTATTCTCATAAGGAAATACATTTCACTTACATGAGAATATAACTTAAATATAAAATAAATATTGTTGTCGTCGTACATTAGAGGGTAGGTAAAACTATATTTTCAATATCGGGCGGTCTGTTCGCTAAACACGGCCAGCACGGCGTGGGCGGCGGCGACCAGTCACTCACGGGCTTGCTAAATGTAAACATGATGTGGATCGAGCGTGCCTGGAAGTGGCTGAGCGTACTTTGCACATGGTTTAGAATGAACGGAGCATAATGCGTCACGAAATACTGAGTGCGCGTGCAATAGTGCTTGACAATCTTTTATTTCATCATAGTAAATCACTACATAGTATAAAACAAAGTCGCTTCCCTCTGTCTGTCCCTACGTATGCTTAGATCCTTAAAACTACGAAACGGATTTTGATGCCGTTTTCACTGTCAGGTAGATAATTTTTCACGGAAGGTTTATATATATAATAAAACATATACCCGTGTGAAGCCGGGGCGTGTCGCTAGTATATACATGAACTGTATATACTGTATATTACATGAACTGTAGTGAACAATGCTACCACTGCGATTACCCATTTTGCAACCACTATTTTCTAACTAAGCCAGCAGCTAGTGCAATGTAGATATTGTGCCAGAGACCATTGCAACAAAAGCTAAGTTTGATCCCCGTCTGCTCGGAAGTTCTTCGGTGGTAATAAAAAGGTTTTGAGTCAATTACCGTTTCAGCAGCTAGACTCGTTACGAATTTTGTGTTTCCATTACAGTGCAAAAACATTCTCATTGTGGAACAACAAATATAACAATATTTAGGAGCCCTACTAATCTTTGTAACTTTGTCTTTATTCTAGGCTGGAGTATATTTCAAAATTTAAGGTTTACCCTATTTTCACATTGCATTGTATGCGTTCATCGTGAACGTACGATTTATTGTATTAAATGTGGCGGCGGGCACACAATATATATCAGCGGGTGCAACAGCGACTGGGCCACACACCCACTTTTTAAATTTAAATTATACTAGACTTTACTCACGCAATTGAGCTGAATATTTTAGTTTATATATTCAACCACACTTGGTAGATTTTATCAAGGAGTGAACATGCGTATGCGGCTTCTCCTTGAATTGAATAAAATATACCTACAGTTTAGAAATATAATATAAACATTTTCGAACTGTAGAAATACACATTCGATAGTATAATTAACAATAAGTACATTGAGCGGCTTAATTGCCTAAGCTAATCTCTTTTAGCTTGCCTTGGCTGTCAACGTTTTTATTACATTTGGGCTACCCAATTTGTAAGAATTGAATTGGTTTTTGGGGCTCTGTTTAACTGAGTAACAGATACATTGTCTTGGCTACAAATGAGAAAAAACAATAAATGATTTACCTTTTAAGCTAGTACGCTCCTTGAGAACGCATTATTGGACATCAAACAGTCCAAGTAGGGGTAAAAATAGCTTGAAAATTCCTTTCATAATAATATTATTGATATTACAAGAAGATTAATTATAATGGCACTTAAATTTACTGGTGCTCCCATTGCCTTCCATTGTTGGATAGCAAAACCTATCTCACTTTTTAGCTGACCTTAATGCCCACACCTTGGGGTGGCGATTACGAGTATTTGTGCCAATGAGCGACAAAATGACAATACGAAAAGGTCTTGCCTGTAGTAACATAATTATTTGCTATGTATATGAATACTATTCATACTAGGCGGTACATACGCTTCGCGGAGATTGAGAATCTTCGTTGTGCGTCCTAAAATTCACTTTATTTCATAATTTTGTTGTGAAAGTACCATTTTCCATTAGTCTCTGAAATGAATTGTGTTCAAAAAGACAGGCACATAATGAAATGGCGGCTTCTTACTAGCATGCGCGTACATGCTGTATTTATTGCTGAATTCAATACAATAGAAGTGAAACAGAATTAACGATTGACAGGCTTCAGAGAAACCTAAAATACTTATAACATGGTCCGCGAGCCGCTGTTGTGAAACTACCCTTTCCATTACAATAGTGAAATGAATGTTGCATCGATTGCTCGATTCAATAAAAGATGGTAGTTTACAAGACAATATACACCCCGCGAGGGTGGTTTGTTAACAACACACGAGTGCATGTGTATCAATTTCCTAATTCAATGTAAGGTTGCAGTTTACAGCAGGACATTCACCCCGCGAGGGTGGTTTCATGGTTTGCTATAAGCTCATAAATGCAAATGTATCGATTGCTTGCTTCATGCAAGATGGTAGTGAGCAATTTGTCATTTACCCCATCAAGGTGCGATTGCCTTGTGCAACGTAAGATTATTGTTTGCAAAATAATTTGAGTTTACAACACAATAGACACCCCGCGAGGGTGGTTTGTTAACATCACATGAGTGCATGTGTATCAGTTTCCTAATTCAATGTAAGATTGCAGTCTACAACATGACATTCACCCCGTGAGAGTGAGATTGCATGGTTCAACGTAAGATTGACGTTGCAAAATAATTTTCACACTGTGTGGGGTGATTTATTACAAGCAAGGAAAGACACTACATATTTCGATTAAAAACTGAAAATACTTGTAAATATCATTGCTTGTGTAAAGATTTTCACAAAAAAAGAAGCAAGTTAGCACGTAAAGGAACCGTTGGCTTTGAACATCTCTTTGCACCACGCGAGAGGCGTTGGTTAGTATAGTTTTTATTGTAATAATACGTATCTTACAAAATGTTTGTCATGACAACAGCAGTTACGAATGTCTTTATAACAAAAACGTTTTACTTAAGTATTCGAGAATGCCACAGTAGCATACGATTTTTCAGCGTACTTGCTAGGTGATAAGGTCTCATGTTTTTCCCTTATCGTTTGTTTGTAGTCTGTGAAACGGAGTATATTATATCTCACGTCAGACTAAGAGTTACACCTAGACGCTGAACACAAGTATGGTCTTAAACTTTTCTGAAATAAAACTTAAATTAACTTATAGTAGGTGTATAAAATAAATTCTTCATTTTTCAGTGTTCATACTCGAGTTATTTGTATGACTCGTAGTCTTAAATGATTGATACACTGTTACACATGCATTATCGAAATGGTTCGAGTAAAAATGTTTGCAGAACTCACCCATTTCCTCCAATAGTTTCGCCATCCATGTTTGGCTGGCAACAGTACGTCTTGAGGTCGAGACGTTCTTACTAATTACTGGAAAGAAAGCCATGTTAGATGGGAAATATACTTATTTAAAAATTCTTCGACGTTATTAACACTGGTATAAGGCTTGATAGCCTTTTAGCTAAATTTCAAATATAAATCGAACGGCAAAAGCCGTTAAAAAGAAATATTTCAATTTTACACAAAATAAATTTTTATGTGGGTAC
This sequence comes from Agriopis leucophaearia, assembly GCA_949125355.1. NCBI lineage: Eukaryota > Metazoa > Arthropoda > Insecta > Lepidoptera > Geometridae > Agriopis > Agriopis leucophaearia. The sequence goes on from OX421262.1 coordinate 14,829,738, forward strand.
AGCATAAAATTCAATTTATACTTATTATATTATTAGTTAGATAATACTACACCACTTTTTATTGTAATATTGCGTATCACTTGCAACACGAGTAGAGCCCAGCTAGGGCTGCTACGGAGATGTTGCTTCGACGAAAATTGAAACGCCAATTATTCCAAAGAGCGCGCAGTATTTCAAGAAAATAAAATGGCGCGCAGCTGCTACGGTGGCGCCACCTGCCGAGTTCCGGTTACAACAGGATAAAAAGGACGTCAAACGCTGGTAAACCGACGGAAATAGTAATGCTCTCTCAATATAAAGCTTCCAGTTACGGTCAAGTTATTTAATGAATGGTTATGAAATTTTGACTATGTTGAGATTGAAGATTATTAGAAAAATAGAATAAACACAGTTGATACATTAAACTAATAGGAAACATAATAGCTCTTAGTCCCAGCAGTTCCATTGCCTAGTAGGTAGGGTATCTACACTAACTGAGCATACGCGCATATACATCATCTCTGGGGACACTAACGCTGAATTGTGTATTGCAGAGAAGACACAAATCCCTGCGTAAAAACCTTAACAAAAAACCCATTAAACCTACATATTTTTTAAATATTAATTATAAAACATACCACACCCTTGGAACATGGTGCTTTTTGCAATTATCGATGGTAGTTCAATAATACTACTACTAGTTGTTGTTGGGGGGGTAAAAGTCTGAGGCTGGAAATAATGACACATGTCTGTAATAAAAACGTTTATTAAAACTTACAATAGTGTATAAAATTGAATAGGAGATTGATTACTTACATAGAAGAACTCAAGAGAAAATATGGCAACATAATTATAATTATGGCCTCTCATAATAAGGGGAAATATAATTTATACTATAACATTAATTCTATAATAAAATACAGGGTGCAAGGAAACGCTTTACATTGCTGGTTCGCAAAATGCGAAACCACAAAAACTTCAATTATTAGTCAAATGTTATTGGTTTGTGTTTAGATATAATAATAGAGTTATGGCTTCGAGAGTGTTTCCCATACACCCGGTATAGGTAATTATGTAAACAAATATGGTCCCTTATAGAAATTAACTATAATGAATTTATGACAAATGGCAATATTTTTTACGAATTAACAGTGTCCCTTAACTATTTCTTTTTTGTAGATTTGGGACAGAGATCAATTTTGAGTTATTTAAAGCGCAAGACACTCTCATATGAACGTGAGCGCTCTCATTCAAAGCAATTTCAATCTTAGGTTCCTTTAAATATGGTACAAAAATAAAAGGTCGCGTGACGCGTCTCTTTGTATCATAATAGGTCGGGGAAAAAGTCTTTTCGTATTTTGTATGTATAAGGTTGTAGTAAAAATCTCATCCGTTGTACTGTTTGTATCTGGCTGGTTTTGATACCATTAAAAATATGACATTTTAAAAAAGGAATACAAAAAGTAAAAAGCAATTTCCCGCCATTTTTCAATTGTTTTTTTGTTTGATAAAATGAGTGAATCTAACGAAGAAATTCGATATATTGTGAAATTTTATTACAAAAAAGGGAAAACTGCGACACAAGCCGCGAAAAAAATTTGTGACGTTTATGGACCTAATGCAGTGTCATCAAGAGTAGCACAATGTTGGTTCAAGCGTTTTCAGTCCGGGAATTTTGATGTCAAAGATGCAGCTCGCTCTGGTCGCCCTGTTACGGATAAAGTAGATGCCATTTCTGAAAAAGTGGACCAAGATCGGCATATTAATAGTTACGACGTAGCTGAAGAACTGGGGATTGACCACAAAACAGTTTTGACCCATTTGAAAAAAACTGGGTATACAAAAAAACTCGATATTTGGGTGCCACACAAGCTCACTGAAAGAAACCAAATGAATCGTGTACTCATTTGCGACTCTCTATTGAAACGTAAAGAAACCGAACCGTTTTTGAAAAGATTGATCACTGGTGATGAAAAATGGATCACCTACGACAAGAATGTGCGCAAACGATCATGGTCAAAGGGCAGTGAAGCACCACAGACTGTAGCGAAACCCGGATTAACACGTAATAAAGTGATGCTGTGTGTATGGTGGGATTGGAAGGGCATCGTTCATTATGAGCTTTTACCGCCGGGCAAAACCATCGATTCGGATCTCTACTGCCAACAGCAGATGAGACTCAAACAAGAAATTGAGAAAAAACGGCCGGAATTGATCAACAGAAAGAGTGTGGTCTTTCATCATGATAACGCCAGACCGCACACATCTTTGGCCACTCGGCATAAATTTAGAGAGCTTGGTTGGGAAGTGTTAATGCATCCACCATATAGCCCTGACCTTGCACCCTCAGATTTCCACCTGTTTCGATCTCTTCAGAATTCTTTGGGTAGTGTTAGATTAACATCAAGAGAGGACTGTCAAAACTACTTGTTGCATTTTTTTGATCAGAAGTCCCAAAAATTCTACAGCAACGGGATCATGTCACTACCTACAAGATGGCAACAAGTTATCGAACAAAATGGCACATATATATTATAATTAAATGTAATTAAACTTGAAAAAAATATGTCTTGAATTTGTTTAAAAAATACGAAGAAACTTTTTCCCCGACCTTATATTTACAAAGATAAATTTATTCACAACTAGCTGCACCCGCGTCTCCGACTGCGATTTCTTCAGAAAAAAATAGCCTATGTCCGTCCTCATGATACATACTATTACCTCGCAAAATTTTATCAAGATCGGTTAAGCCGTTTAAGACGTAGCAAACAGACAGAGCTACTTTCGCATTTATAATATTAGTGTGATGTGATAATCGTCAATTAAAAAAACCATCTTCAAAATTAGTAAATACGCAATTTCGTTTACTTGGATGACATTTTTTTTTAAGTTATTTTGATTTAAAAACCAAACCTCTGAACCAATTTTGATGAAATTTATATGGGACCACCTCTGAAGTATGGCCTACCAAACAAAAAAAAAAGAATCATCAAAATCAATTCATAACTGGCGGAGAAATCGGAGAACATACATTGAAAAAAAAAACAGTGGAACAGAACCTCCTCCTTTTTTGAAGTCGGTTAAAAAGAAACTTACAAAGAATGAGCTCATAATTAGTAAAACAAATCTTTTAAAAGTAAAATAAGATTCTGTATGTGGGTAGTTGATAAACCCCAAACTAAGCACGAGGCTTGTATTGGAGCTTAAGTGCGAAGTTATCAGACAGGTTTTCTTGCATCTACCGTTTTAGTTAATAACCTAAAAAAATATACATATTGTAATAGCATGCTAAGGTTGAAATTTTGAAGGAGAGTACACCGTCTTGTGAATGTGTCTCGCGCCTAAGCCAATAATTGCTGGAAAACCAAACTATGCTGTGATACAAAACTAGTGGTCAGTGCAGTGCAAGTTATTCCACAACGTCCAATAACAGTTTTGTTTCCAACGTCACTTCCATTCAGATTGGCATAAGTGAAACGGGGATAGAAACAATATCACAAGCACAAGAATAGCCGGCCAGCACATTTATAATTTAAAAATTATTCTTATCATTTCAATCTCATTCAAATTACGTATTTTTGAGCAAAAGAAAAAAAAACACAAATATATAGAAGTATACCAAATTAACATGCATAAAAATGCGGGTAGAAAAATCTTAAACGGCATATAAATAAGTCTTAAGAAGGTCACAGATGTTACTTAAAATGATTACAAAATAAGTTAAATTCAATTATATGTCTTACCAAACTTTTTTGAATATGTAACTCTTGGATTTTTTTTAAATATTCAGTGGTGACAGTACTTTAAAATAGATTAAAGTTCGTCGGTCATTAGATCTACTCAACATCAACCTGGCAAAAGTAACAAAATACTGTTACAAAATTTCTTAGGCATTTGATTAGGCATCTACACGTTTCATAATTTTCCTTGCCCAACATAAGAATGAGTAAAACAGGATCTGACGCATCCATTGGAAATTTACCTCTTTGTGTGCAAAAATTATTTTATGAGTTTATTATGACGTATGGTCGAAGAATCGACGGTTGGTCAAGTCGTTTCAATGGTGGAATATACAGGTCGGTGTTGGAGTAAATCTAATGAGCAAACTTTATGGCGGCTCTACATTAGTGCCGTGAAGCTCCGAAAACAAGCGTGAACATGAATGTGGAGGGTTTTCGCGGGGTTCACGCGCGTTTACGCCTGTTCCCCGATCAGAGTCGGTATTTTGTCCCGCGACAAAGGGTTCGCGCCCCTTCGCGCGGCGTTCACGCGTACACATCCACATTCACGGCCCGCGCCAGTTTACTCCGGACTATAAAGGCGTACGGACGTCATCCACCATCTTCTTTTTTCCAACGCTTTTTAATAACTTTCTTGTTATGGACGTCTAAATAGTAATATGTTGCCACAGCAAACAAAGTTATTGCAGCAGCAGCTTCTACGTCCATTTCGCGGCGGGTTTCACGAACAACAATGAGCATCCCGTGAATGTGGAGGGCACGACTTGTGCCGTGAATTCGCGCGTGAATTCACGGCACTAATGTGGAGCCGCCATTAGTTGCAATCAATTCATATTATACTTTCAATAGTTTATACCCACTGAAAGCATACTACAACATTTGTAGTTGATAGGAATGAAGAGGGAGATACTATTAAGCATGCAGACATACAGTTATTTAGTAGAAAGTTTGTGACTAACAGTACGGAAATTTAACTAGACATTCATTTAAATATGGCAAGTACATAATTAATGTTAAAGGTTACGATTAAGTTGTGCTTTCTAAACTAAATTTGACAGCTCTAATGGGGTTGGTTAGACACTTTTTTTAAACTATTTTTTTCTGTGAGAGTTTTGGCATCACACTTCTTGTGCATTTGCCAGTGTCAAATATTAAAATATTTTCAACTTTGATGGAATATCGTCAAACAAGTCAGATAGTTAATTGAATCAGGCGTTACTTTGCGGAAGTCCATCTTCAAAATAACAAAAAAAAACTTTACACTAGAAATTCATCAGAAAAACAAGTCAGAGTCAAGAAAAGTAAGTAACGGTCAAGTCAAAGTCATGCCCTAACAAAGTGGTGGAGACTTTAAAGTGGCTTCTATGGAGCTTTGGAAAAACACGAAAATACATGTTTCACCACGTTATATATCTTTCTCTACACTCGAGCACGTCCTCAATTGTTTGAGGACGTGCTCGAGTGTAGAGCCATAAACATACGAAGTCAAAATCAATGATGGACGCGGCACAACCAATCTAGGATCTCTTTACGGCATATTGGCCATGTTTGCATGCCTGTCAAACGGTAACTCAGATCAGATCAAGAATAATAAACAATGTTTATTACACCTGTTTGTTATCAACCTCTCCGGGCTGGCAAAGCACCGTCAACACCGCTAGTATTGCAGGTGTCCATAGGCGGCGGTTTCTGCTTACCATCAGGCAGATCGCATGCTTGTTTGCCCCTGTTTTTATTTAAAAAAACCGTGAAAGACGCATCTTGAATAATCAACGGACATGAACATGTTTCTCATCCCTATTGAAATTCTTGCAAAATTCCCGTAACAAAAGGTTTGATAAACTGCCAACCCCATTACCATTATTTGTTAATAATTATATTGAAACGAAGAGATGCAGATAACTTTAGACCTCTCATTAGTTCAGAAAATGGTACAACCGAATCAATGCCATTGATATATATTTTACAGATATCGAAGATATTCATAGCCTATACTCTATCGTAATGATAAAATTCTACCTAACATACGTAGAGATATTTCATTCTGTACAATTTATAAAAATGATACAATTTTTACATCTATACAATATTGGCAACTTTTTTCCCAGTGATTAAAGAATCTTTGGAAGTTAATTCGAGATAGTTAATCTTATCCAATAACTTATTTTTGAAAATAAACTGAGACATATATTTATATGACTTTGATGTAATATGGGATCATTCGAATTACAGCAAATTTTGACATTGAAACGTGAGCCGTAAATCACGTATATTCATAACCAATTACATCCCTAATGCCCGTTTTCAAGGCGACGCTTGGCCAGGCCTGGCGCACTCCGCACTTTAGGTATGAAGCTACAAGTAGTTGTCTTGTCAGACTTGCCGTGCCCGCTGCCGCGCGATTGACAGAGATAACGCGACAAGAGTTACGCGATAGACAGAGAGGCAACTTCTAAGTTAATATAGCTGTAGGTAGTTAGCGCTCGCACGTCCTTAATTGCACTTTATTGTGTAGTAGCAAGAGTCGCTATTTATTTAAATATTTAGGCATCTGATTGCGACTCCTGGGGTTAGTGAAAACGGACATAAGCCTTGTGAAACAAGTGAAAAAGGCATACAGCATTCATACGATTTTTGATCATTCTTACCACATACCTGGTATATGTGCAATGTTCTTCCACACAAGGCTTTTACGCAAAGCTTTAATTTGTGCCGGTTCAAGAGATGTTAAGATGACGAGAGAGGAGTGGCAAGGTGTTTTTCATATAAAAAAACATAATGGGTATATTAAAAGGTAAATAAAATATGTGTTTGTCAATGAGAATTCTGCTGTATGTAACAAAACTAAGAGCTCATATTTAAAAGTCTGTCTCCGGCCCATATGGGACCTTGTGTAATGAGAATCAAGCTCAAAACGATTAATCAATGGCAGCGCTCAATACAAAATGTTTAAATTCGAAGATTGAAAATACCGAGAAAAGCGACCAAACCAAAGCGAAGATGCAAAATATTAGCCAATAGTTGCACAAAAATTAACACCTCTGTCATGTCATTGGTTAACATTTTACTTTGCTTTTGGTAGATACGGGCTTCTGGATTCAAGGGGTTTATACCTACTTCACAGTTCTTCGTCCCCAATAGCTTCAAAGGCGTTGTTTTCTACACAGTCTCGACCACTTTTAAAAGCGACCGATGCGAACTTCTCCGCCAGTTTCTGAACAGAAAATATCTCTCTGGAACTGCCCGAGTTGAAGGAATTGTCTCCATTCTGAAAAATAAACAAATATTTTCGGCTTAATACAGGATATATGCGTAACCCTGTATTATTATGCCATGGAAAGAAGTAAGATAGTAAGTGCACTGACCGTGGAGCTCAGCGTGTCGCTGGAGGAGCAGGGAGTAACGAGGCGGCTTGAGCCATCGCGCCGCAGGTACGTGAGGCTGCCTCGCGCGTGCCGCGGCGACGCAGCGCAGCCGCTCTTCTGAAGCATCAGCTCGTCCACTATCGACTGGGGATTACAATACATAACTCCGTGTTTAACAATAATATTGTAACTTATTAAAACATACCATATTAAAAATTAAGTCCATTTAACACACTCAACATAATTATCAATATAAAAAACCGACTTCATAAAAATGACAGAACTGGACCAAATTGAAATGGGACCACACGGGAAGCACCAGCTATCAAATAAAAAAAGAATCATCAAAATCGGTTCACCCAGTCGAACGTTCTGAGGTAACAAACATTTTTTTTTTAAAACAGTCGAATTGAGAACCACCTCTTTTTTGGAAGTCGGTAAAAATTCACCCGAGGTTTGAAGACACCCAGATTGTGTCCATCGGGGAACACCCATTCCGGCAGCGCATTCCACAGACTAGCAGTTCGCACAATAAAAGTAGAATCAAAGCTCTTCGTACGTGTTTTCTGAATATCAACCATGAAGCGGTGTCGATTTTTCGTGCCCGCTCTGGCAGTCCGATAGAAAAATGGGGAGGAGGGAATTAGATCATGCAGATCTGATGCACACACTCTTAGTCTCTTGGTCTCTTAGTAGTTGGCGTTTCCGCTTAGTATTTCCGTTCCCTGTAAGCCTATAGTTACCTGCAAGCAAACACTGATGAAAGTCGCATGCTCAGTCATCAAGGTGATCCATTTGAGGTTATCCTTGCTAATGAGGTATTCGAACGACAGCTCAAAATTCTTGTTGGGCTCTTCAAGTAGCGGCCCGTGCCCATTGGTTTGTCGTCTTTCGATCTATAACAAAATAAATATGATTAATATAAAATAGTAGATTGTTTACCTAGGGAGCAAACAACTATTTTAAAGGCGAGAGTGTTTCTTTGAATCCAGAGCGGAGCGAAGGATTCTAGAGTAGAATCACGAGCGTAGTGAGATTTTCTAAAGTAGAATCCTGAGTGCATCGAGGGATTCAAAGTTACTCGAGCTTAAAATAGTTGTTTGTTCCTGAGGTGGACTCAACTTTTTATCACCCTCTATGAGAAAATAAGTGCAATTTATTTATTTATTTATTTTTATTTTTATGAATAAGAATAGTATGTTTATTTATTTCATTCTCACTATTGGAAGACAAACACATTTTTATAAAACTAAATAAACTTAGAATGTGATGTGATTGTGAGTGTGTTACGAACAAAGGCGGAATGCATTTCCCGCGTTTTTTTACAAACTTTTTTTTATTTAGCTTGCGCCGTTTGCAGCTACGCATACATACAGTACCTTTAGTACAAGATTTGATAGTTTTCGAAAACTTTTTTCGTTTTCGTTTTGATGCATACATTGCTGGGCTGAAAGCTATTCGAAACTATTTTTCGTATTTGAGTGAAGCAACCTATACTGCCGATTACTACCGATTTTAGTTCATCCGCGTTTCCGCTAGAGGCGCTTTACTAAAATGTATGGGACAATACGGAAACGAAAAAAGTTTTCGAAAACTGTCAAATCTTGTACTAAGGGTACAGCTTATAACTTGTTCATACAATGTTTGTGATTGATCTCTTTGGTGACTGAAACTTTTACTAACAATATCCACATTCTAAATTCTAATCACTTTTAGCCCCTAGGGATTAATGAGCTATTTTAGTCCCTGTTGACGAAGAATATACTACCTTTTTTCGAATAGATGTGATAAAAAATACTTTTAAAAAACAAGCCTTTAGGCGTCGGCCATATTGAATAGGTGACGTCATTTTATTTTTCGTATTCTTCTCAGTAAACTCTTTCATTTGATACCGATATTATGGAGGCGTATAAAAATATCTGGTCAGGTCTTTGGGAGTCCGCCATATTGGATTTAGAACGACGTCTCGTTAGTCGTTAGAATTATTATAATAGTTAAAAGCCGTAGTAAAAGTGCGTTTATTGTTATGAAAAAATTAAGGGCATATTTACCGCAGATTATAAAATACCATTTTATATTCCGGGGAGGCACAACAAAAGACAGGTTGTGAAACCCTGGTTTAAGAGCGGGCCTAATGGCAGGATAAATTCTGATTTCCCCCGCGCATCTCGCCACACCCAGCGCATGTACGGATAACAAACACGGGCAGCGCGACGACGCGCGGAACCAAGCTTGCGTACTCGACGTCTGAACTGACATGGACTACCCGTCTCAACAGAGCGATGGTAACTGATCGGTGCAACAAACCGATGCCTCAAGCTTGTGTCACGCGAGACGAAAGACAGCGTATTGCGCGGATTAAAAATGTTGTAAGCGCCAAGTGCTTTCTACTCTCATAGCTTATATAATAGACAATATTTTTAAAAATTGCTAGGGTCAGCTCTAGGTTATACATGAGTGATAATATTTACATAATTTATTGTTCAATAATATGTACCAAAACAGAATGCAAACCAAAAATGTTGAAAATTAGAGGTAACTTTGTGATGGTTTTCTATCGAGAAAATTTTATCCTACCATGTTTTCGTCAGGGTCGACCTTTACTTATATATTGAAGTTTCCTAACGTATTTTTTTTTCGATTTTGGACATGATTTACTACTGTGAAAATCTAATCAAAGATTGAAGATTTTGCTTTAGGCCCAATCTTAATGTATTGTTTACTGTACGCGAAACTGTATTTGTGTATCAAAAAGCGCTAGCTTATTATTGATTAGAATTTTTATGGAGACTAAAGGATACTCCTACGTAAACGAATTCACTGAAAGGAAAAGGATAGGTTTCTTAAAACAATATAAAGTTCATTTCTTCTTGTCATATATTTTCCCATTAATAATTTTTCCTGCTACTTTCGTCACTTGCTTGCCTTCTACGTCTCCAAGGATTATTTCGATCCTTTCGACAGAATCTACTTTAAATTCTGTGCTGTCATTAGGTTTGGTTCGCAACATATAGTTTTTAAGTACTTTTTTCATTAGCTTATCAGTTAATTGGTCAATTACTTTTGAATCAGCAATTTTATCAATCAAACTTTTTACGTCTACTCTTCTTTTTGAGTGTTCATAGTAGTTTTTGGATAGGCGATTGTCTCTGGTCGCTTTATATTTGTTAGGCTCTTGACTGTTGGGTTCAGCATGATAGTTGTTCTGGGGATTGTTGTTTGCCGTATGATGGCTTGAGCTCACTTTTGTGTTATTATTTGCAACCCTTTTTCTGTAATCCAAGTAGCTCTGGACGAAGAGCTTTTTGAATATGTTCTTCTGTTTATTCGAAATTTGTGGATTCGCTTCTTTAAAGTTTAGAACTAAAACTGAGAAACAAAGTTTTATAAAATCCGTATTAAGTATTCAAGTATGCTGGATAAAGCTAAGTGTTGACTGCTACTGAGAGGGAATTACTCAACTCATGTTAGGATTAGGATATGAAACTTACTAACAATAAATATACCAAGTAACATTCCAGCAAAACTAGATCAAATTACTAAAATCAGATATATTCAAGTAAAACTATAAAACTGCTTTTCACTATCGATTTTATATTTCAATAACAATAAAGTTATGTATACTTAATAAACAAGCAATTCGTTTTGTTTAGCTATATAGTAAAGTTTTTTTAAGGCCAAAGTTCTTGTAGTGAATCATGATTGGAATTTACTCATGAAAAGACGATATGTTATGTTTTGTAGTCACATTTTTTAGTAAGTCTTACATTTGATGGTTTTAAATTTCTAGGTAGTTTAACGTGTCATCTGAACCAAGGTAGCAATTACTTGTGAAGACAATCCAAACACTTGATTATAATTAGAGTTGGTTTCCGTGATCTGAAGACCCTCAGTAACTATTGATTTATTCTGTGACTTTATGACCCTGTAAAGGAATGATACTAAGCGCGTGTTCACGTCGAGCTCGCAGGCGCGTGCGCAGCGGAGCGCGCGGCGGTCTTTGCGAGGTCGTGTTTCCGCTACTTCCACCTCACGTATCAAATAGGTACCTTCTAAGTCTGCGTGCTTCAGCTTCGACCACATCGTCGCTTACCTACAGGCGAGTTGGTGGACTTATTTGCGATAAAAAGTGTGTTTTGTACGTGAACATAACCAATATAAGTATATGTTTGATATTTCCCATCCATGCCCGCCACCGCACCCGCGAGTTAACGTGAACAATGAACAAGCATTAATATTCCTTAGCATTTATCGATCAATCACCACATGAATTTTGGGGACTCAAAAATGTCCATATAAACCACTAATTATGAATAATAATCTATAATTATCTAAGTTAGGCACTGTTCATAACAACATAGGGTTTGAATAATTTCGTCGATATGTCTATACATGTGTATTGTATATGTTATGTAAGGATAATATATAAACTTAGGACACTTTTCTCGTGAATTTTACACTTGACCCAACATAGATGTGTTTTAGACCAATATTAGCATTTAATGATATAAAATTTCGTCACACTCGAAATGATCAGCAGGGCCCTAATTTCATAAATACATACACGCTCGTAACGCAGCGCGCTGAGTTAACTTCAAAATGTTGACCTTTATTTCCTAGGAATAGAGGAAGGAATAGAGGCCAAATTTTTTGAGGTTAACTTAACACGCAGTATTACGTGCGTGTTTTAGTTATGGAATCAGGGTCCTGATCTGTTTTCAGCATCGAGATACAATTCCTATAGAGTCACAATCTCAAAGTTAAAACAGTCAAAAATCGTCCGACCGTCGTTGTACATACCTAGACATCAATTATATAGTACTCAACTCCAACACATTTACTCCAATTTAGACGTTATGCAGACGTTATTTAGTCGCGGGCATCCAGTGGATGCAGATGGCAGGTTGTCGTTCAGTGTGGAGGTTAAAGGGGGAGGCCTATGTTCAGCAGTGGATGTCTTATGGCTGATGATGATGAGACGTCATGCCGTTTGCATAGTGTTCAACGTCGCTTGTCTGCTATGGCATTGTAACACTGGCATCGCGCGATGTTGTAGTCGGATTGCGGTTGCCTTATAACTAACCAAAAAGTCGGCGTGCATAGCGTGCGCCGAGTTTTGGTTCGGACAATTTTGGCACGTTTGTGACTCTATAGATTGTATCTCGATGGTTTACAGTCATAGTAACATCAGCGAGTAGAGTGAGGAATACGACTACATTCCTTGACCTCATAAAGGAGATGGAGTCTCTTCCGGGCATCATGGCACTTATGAAGGGGAAAACCTGGAGGCGAACTTATGACAACCCGTTCCATCCTGAAGATGACATCCATATGGACAGTTACCACGAAGACAGTATGACGGACGACCTACATAAGACTGGACAACTGTCTGAGGGTCACATTGCAAGTGTGGATGAAGAAAATAATTTGAAAATCAATGGGCTATACTTTACTAATCTAAAACCCGATGATGTAAATGTATAAATGATTGTTTTTATTTGATGAATTCATATCATCATCATTTCAGCCATAGGACGTCCACTGTTGGACATAGGCCCATTAATTTATATGATAACAATAAATAATAATTTTAGATTAAAATATGGTTTGATTAATCCTGCTTAAACAAAATCCCATAACCAACAAACTTGATAGAGGACATCTTTCATCGCACGAGTAAGTATAGCTTCTCGAGCTCTCGGAGGAAATAATTAAAAAAAAGCGGCCAAGTGCGAGTTTGGCTCGCACACTGAGGGTTCCATATTGTTAATTACTAAAGTACAAAAAAATAGTGCAAAAAGACATCATGCCCAGGCGGTCACCCATCAAAGTACCCACCGCGCCCGACGTTGCTTAACTTTGGTGATCGTACGAGAACCGGTGGAGAATAGAAATACGTGACTGACTCGCATTTGGCCAGTATTTATTATTTGTGATTTTACTTTAGAGTACGTACTATAATCATGCCAAGTTTGATGCTTGTACGTATTACTGTTTTACAACACATCAAATATGTTTAAAAAAAAGTTTATGGACCCGTTTTTAGTTTTTAGGTTTTGACTTTATTATTATTTCTTAGTTAATCCGCCGTAACATTACATATTCTGTGAAAACTTCAACTGGCTACCAAACAAATTGACAGCAGCCGTTAAAAGATAGGATAGTCAGACAGACAGACAGCGTAGGCCTGGTAATAGGGTTCCCTTTGCACCCTAGCAAAGCTATAAGTAAAATTTTGTAAATGTGAAGACCTACCGGATGCAATGTAGTAATCCGCCAGCAGCGCATGCGTGTGACCTTGTAGCGCTGCTCACGCGTCGGCTGAGCCACGCTCTGTAGAGTGAGCTCCTTGGAAGCCAGGGACACGCGCACTCGGCCCGCGCTGTCGGTAGAATCGCCGCTCTTGTTCGCGACCTCTATGAGCGCCTCACCCGCCGGGATGCGCCCGTAGTGACGGAGCGAACGAGCCAGCTCTATATACTGAAAAAAAAAATTACATTATAAAAATATCATTTTCAACCGACTTCCACAAAGCAGGAGGTTATCAATTGGACTGTATTTTTTTTTTGTTTGTTACCGATGTGTGTAATCGGTTGTTGAACCGATTTTGATGATTCTTTTTTTATTTGAAAGCTGGTACTTCCCATTTGGTTCCATTTCAATTTGGTGCAGTTCTGATGATGTCGTTTTTTTATATTGATAATTATTAAACCAACTGTATATAAGTACTTATTTATGTCGGGATGATACAGCTCTGAAAGTCCACAGAGCTTCTTTCGTTCAAATTTTTCTATAACCATCAATTTCTGAACTATGACTACAATAGGCATGTGTCCTAATGTTTAATTTATTACAAATACACTGAATTATTGATCATTGCATATATGCAATGCTGTATTAGTTATTAGATAGACATTTTCATAACACTATGAACTTTTTCCCGTAATGATTTATTAGGTGAATCACACATTGCCAATGATCATTATTGATGTCAATCTCAAATGTGTGAGGGAAGGAGGGTGGGAGGGGGGGGATAAATATGCCCTTGAAATATATTAGTCAACACGTGCTGATATCATCGCAACATGTGCACAACATGAATTGAATGAACAAACAAACAAACAGCACGATGATGAGTAATCGGCAATATGGACATGACTGTGAAAGATACGACATGTCACATCTACTAATGGCGTCAACTCGTTTGAACCTTACCTAAACTAATAAATGAATCTGACAGGACTAAAATTAACAGCGTCTCTTTTCATTTAAATACATCACAAAGGGATGGCAACAATGTTAGATCTAAGATAATTTGTCCATAAAACCGACCAAGTGCGAGTCGGACTCGCGCACGAAGGGTTCCGTACCATTAACTATAAAAACGAAAAAAAAAATGTTGTATGGGAGCCCCCCTTAAATATTATTTTAATTTTAATTTAATCATTTATTTTTAAAGTGAATATATAACTAAATATTTTGTGAATATTTCAAGCGTCTACCTGTTGCCGTTATCAATATCGAGCAAAAAAATCACGTTTGTTGTATGGGAGCCTCCTTATATATTTTATTGTTTTTAGTAAGTATTTGTTGTTATAGCGACATCAATAATTTGTTTTCCAATCATAAAATATGCCTCAGTAATCCGAACATCCACTAATCCGAACGCCTCTATTATACGAATGTCTCTACCAATCATCTCACATAGCAGTTATGGCCTTGACCACTGTGCATTGTAAATGTCACGTGAGTTTATCGTTCTGCGTTCTGCCCCTTTGTCTACCGTGCGTCAATTTTATCACCGACTTGGAAAAAGGAGGAGGTTCTCAATTAGACTGTATTTTTTTATATTTGTTACCTCATAACTTTTGACTGGGTGAACCGATTTTGATGATTCTTTTTTTATTTAAAAGCTCATGCTTCCAGTGTGGTTTTCTATTGATATTTTTTACATCTCGTCAGTCCTAAAAATTATTGTAGTTTTAAGGGTTCTCCGTACCCAAACGGTAAAAACGGTAAGTTTGTAGAGATGATTTGACCAATACCTTGTACTATTATTTCTTCTGTGCCAATACTGCATCATTGTTAATAACACTGATGTCATAGAATATAGATAGGTTAGGGGTCAGGCAGAATCTATGTGTGTGATATTTGAATTATTACAAAATGCGCCTCGCGGCTCAAGAATGACCGTCTTTATGATGCACATAACTTATCTGCAGACGTTTATGAAGAACGGTTCAGTTCTCAGATCAGACAAACGAAGGAGATACGGTAAGGTGTCACGGTGGATGCGAACGCATCAGGCCTAAATCAGACTTAATGTTTTTATTTGAAAGCTGGTGCTTCCCGTGTGGTCCCATTTCAATTTGGTCCAGTTCTGACATTTTTATGAAGTGTTTTTTATATTGATAATTATTTTAGCATGTGGACTATTAGTTAGTTCATTGATGTCGCTACAAGTTTTTTAGTGTGCGTAAAAATAAGAATGTGAAGCGCACTTACAGTTTTCGCGTTAAGGTCCACAGCACACATATCAACTCGGAAAGGGATCGTAACCGTATCAACTCGAGCCGATCAGTATTCTTTGTAACTCCCTACTGCAAAGCACACTTATCGGAATCGTAACGTAAACTACTCGTCTTGGGACAAGCTCACGAACCGCGGCGCAGCGCGTGCTCAACCAGCGGTCCTCGCGTTTACGGCTCGTCGTCCACGCACTTACGCCTCTGTCAGCCGTGGTGCCAGCCAGCTCAACCAGCGGTTGGCGAGCCGTAAGCGCGGCGTCGCCTAGCCGTAGCCGAGTCAACGTATCGGAGCTGCTGATCCGCTTTGGTTACGTGCTTACGTTAGGTTGACGCCTGATCCCTTTCCGAATTGACATCTGAACACAAACGATAATATTGTACTAAGGCATATCTCTCTTATTTGTCTGATCTAAGGTTCACCTGGGTCATGAAAATGTAACAAAGAGATGGAACTGTAGCTTTGGTATTAATTTTTTTGTACGATTTTGTGATGATCTTATTTTTGGAAAATTGACTCAATTGTTTGTGTATTTTTATTCATTTTAGTTTTAAAATAAAGCTTTTTGTTATGTGGACACAAAAATACATACATTATTATGTAGTTTGAACTTACTAAAAACTCCTTAAGAAGTTGTCCTATCTAAGAGTGAACTTGAATAACCCCATTTTCTTGAAGATAAAGGTGCATTGAATTTCTGTCCGTCAACATTATCTTAATTTGTCTGTACTTAATTGGTTTGAGATATACAGTTGAATGAGATCAATGTTTTTGAGGCAGATGGATGAATGTTTTTGGATGTTTGGTTGATGTTTTTTTTCCTTTTTCCTTTTCCCTTCACCGTGAGTTGCCAAACACAGAAAAATATTGTTAAATTTGTACGATCTTTTATTTTATTTTAACGTTTATTTAGTTATTATTTCTGGAAATTTTTCGTTGCTTTAAAAATATTTTGTACACACAGAATAAACCCTTAGTAAACTCCGCACTTGAGCTCCAAGATTCAAGCCTCGTGCTTAGTTTGGGGCTCACCGATTATCCTTTATATACATATATATACTAAGAATCTAACCACCCTGTGTTAACTTTTTTAAGTTGTTTACCAAAAATGTGATGTGCATTCTTTGTATATTGTATACTGTTATTTTTCTGTGAAATAAATTATTTTATCTTATCTTAGATGCATAATAAGAGAGGGCAATACTCAGACGTGGGATAAAGAAAACTATTGATGATGATTGTCTATAGACAACATACCTCTCTTTTTTGTTTCTTGGCTTGATATGTAGATAAAATTTCTCTCGTCTCCGAGTCTGCAGTGAGCCAACCCAACGCTAACTCTTCTATGATTTGTAGATACAACAAATCAAAAGATACTCCATCGATCATAAGGTCGACATCATAACATGGATCCCAGTAACTGGAAAAGAAATTATCTTTGCTTAAAACAGAACAATAACAGTATTTTAATAAGGAAAATGAGCTAATGATATTATATGTAGGCATTAAAAGTTTGATAATTACACTGACACAGAAATGTGAGATCTATACTGTATGCGGTAGAGCAGAATTTCCAATTACATTCTTTGGATACCTGTCATGTTTTTTATTTGATTCACACACAATGTGACATAATTTTTCACTGGAATAATAGAGGTCATATTTTAATGTGGGCCTGGTGTAATATGAATCATCCTTAAGGCGAGGTTTTTCCACTTTTAAACAACGCTTATTACTACAGAGGACCATAAGGCTTAACATATTGTATTGACGTCAGATTTAGTGGAGCAAAATCATGGCGTTTACACACAGTCGTGCGTTTCGTTATTTTTATTTTTGAGATTTTTCTCATATTTTTCGAAATGTTGTTGTTGTTCTTTAATGTAAAATGTACCTTTGCGGTTCCCTCCATAATTATGAAATTTGTATATAAAGTATAGATATCTTTTAATAAATTGGTATTTGAATGAATCCAAAAAAAAACAGGGAGAAAAAACACATCAGTATTGCTTTCATGTTGTTTTTTTCTATCAAGTGAAATGTCCTTAATCATGTTTCGGTCTTTGGGGTTTCCTAGATAAAACATTCAATTTTGATGTGGCACCTTTTACCTTTTATAATTTTAATCTAACCATGGACATAGACAAACTTAAACTAAAATGACCAAAATTGCTAAAAGTCCGAGAAGAGAGCCTTAAGTCAAGGTGACACCAGTTTACTGACATACCTTTTTCTTAGAACAATTTTATCCTCTGGCCTGACATATTTCTGAGATATGTATGGAGATTCATATTCTTCTAATTTTTTTAACGATGGCTGACCATCCTTCGCACAGCTCCAATTTAATAAATACAGTGAAAAATATTTTATTAACTCTTTTGGCAGGTTTATATAGTTGCAAGCGATATCTAGTATAGTGCTTGAGGAGTCAGTGGACGAGACAGAAAGTGGTATTCTGTAGCTATTCATTAGGGATATTTCTATGTCCACTTCGTGCATTTTAACACCGTGTGTTTCCTGCTGGGCGGAGAATAGGAATGCTATCAGGAGATTCGAATTGGCCAAGACAGGATTTTGTCCCACTGAAAAAGAAAAAAATAATATAAATCATGTGATTAAAGAATATTGACAGGTTTGATGAGTTATTGCATATTTGGGTTATTGCGTTTCTAATCCGTACGTCCAAGGATTGGAACAACCTGCCGGCTTCCTTGTTTCCTGAGAGATATAATCTGGGCCTTTTCAAGGCAAGAGTGAATAGGTATCTTCTAAGTCTGCGTGCTTCATCTTCGACAACGTCGCTTACCAACAGGCGAGTTGGTGGTCAAACGAAGGCATATCCGCGATTTAAAAAAAAATGTATTAAAATATGCACTTTTAACCTTTCTGAAAAAAAACACATGTGTAGCAGAGATCCATACCAAAACCGTAAAAATTACAGTATAATTTCAATTTCTATAGTTATTAGGGTAACTTATCACAGAATTCAATGTGGTTGTTATTGGAAGTATAAGGTTGTTACAGGAAGGTCTTTTCTCTAGATGGCTATAATCTATGCAAATTTTCAAATTGAACGGTATGTTTTAAAAAAAAACGGCCAAGTGGGAAGCGGGCTTGCACACTGAGGGTTCCATACAACCACAAAACACAAAAGTAGTACTAAAAGACGACATCACAACCAGAACCCAAGTACCGACCGCTCCCGACATTGCTTAACTTGGTGGTGAACAGAAATTTGTCCCCAACTCGCACTTGGCCATCATTTATTATTTTACTTTAGAGTGTGTACATAACTACATATAATCATGTGAAGTTTGACGCTTGTACGTATTACCATTTTTTGATTAGAGCAAATACAAAAATGTTTTAAGAACCTTTTTTTACCTTTTAGTTTTTATTTATTGACTTCATTATTATTTCTTAGTTAATTCGCCGTAACATTACATATTCTGTGAAAATTTCAACTGGCTATCTATTACGGTTCAATAGATACAGCTGTTAAGAGGTATGATGGACAGACAGCGTAGGCTTAGTAATGTCCCGTTTACACCTTTTGGGTATGGCACCCTAAAACCTATGTCCTTTTTAAATCGCCTCAGGTCAAAATGAGCCAGCGTCAATGGCACCGTTTAACAGATAACAGAAAATAGGACTTACCTAGCTGTATATACTTTTCTAATAAGACTCTTCTTTCCTCTAACTGAGAATTTGTGAGGAACAGCTTTTTCGGCGGGAACTGTGGTAGCTTGATGTATGAGTTTTGGGCCTGAAGCTGCTCATGTAAGCTGAGCAACTGCTTGTATCTTGCCGTACAGTGGAAAAACCCATCAATGTAGATGTTGTAGCCCTATGACACAATTTAAATCAAACTTTGGTAATGGATTATAAACTATGGTGGTTAGCTTTAAGCTTCATAGCATATTTAATAGGTCCATTATCAAATAACCTTTTTAAGGTCCCGTAGCCCGACAAGGAACCCTTATAAATTCGTTTTTTTATTTAATGTTTTATCATAGAATTGGCTTGCGCTTGGCTGCCAACTCGCCTGATGTTAAGCGATGATGCGGACTACGATGAATCACGCTTGCCTAGAAGATACCGATTCCGTTCTGTCCATCCATCTGTCTGTCTGTTTTATCTCTTTGTTCGTAGTTAAGAGATACAACACAGTATTAGTAAAACAGCGCCAGCAATACTGACAAAGTTTTAAGGCCGCTAGCTGGCCTTTGACATATCTGGATATGTTAGATGTATAACATGTTTTCAACTATCTAAAATTGCATTTTGAGTTCAACTGTACTGTAACTTATCCTTACAAAATGATGAGAAAAAGGAAAAACAACAAAGGTCAAGGAGAGAGGAAAAAATTGCACTAAATGCTATATTTCTAAATTTTCCCTTGTCTTTAAAAATACAGCGGACAGATATTTGTAATATTTACAGAGCCTTTAATTATAGATAATGTAAATAATAATGCATATTACCGTGTAAGAGATTCCATTGTCATCATGAAATTGTTGCAGATCAGGGATTGAGAAATGCATAGCTGTAACTTTCTGTTCCGTTTAACATTCCTTTGCTATGGGTTTTCGTAGTACAACTAACAGATTGGCTGAATTCACGATAGGAATATTGTAAAAATATTAAAATAAAGTTCGCCCACTTTTGATTTGTTTCTTTTTCTTTGGAAAATAAAAACATTCATTCAATTCTTTCATTCAGAAGTCCACAGAAGTCATTTGCCTCTACAGCTTATAGAAAATGTATATTTATAGTTAATATATACAGTTTTGTATAATCTATACTTTTCTCATCTCTAAAATTTTGTTTCTGTCTCATGTGACTGTCAAAAGTAACAAAATATCAAAGTCAATGGAAGCTGATGACAGCAAGATTGTAATGAATGAATGTTTGTTTTGTTTGCTTTGCGTATGTATTTATAGCAATTTCAAATTCGGCAATTCACGGTCTTTCGTATACTATACTATCCTCTATTTCCAGGTTTTCAGCGATTTTCCGTGAACAATCTAAGTTAACGTTTGATAATATGCCCGACAAAGTGCCTGTTATAACCATCCAGTGCGACTGGAACGATGTTATACGGTATGATTTACTTTGGTCTTCCGTGTTTCCGCAATTTACTGAAATTTGTAACTAATGAAATATAATGTTTATAGCTTGCCCAACGGGGAAGCTTGGATATCGTCAAAGAAGCTCCATGAAAACAGTGTTCATGATAAACTAAAAACATCCATAAACAATGCAGACAATAAAATTAAGATCACTTTTTCGGACAACTACCAGTACATATCTCACGGCATTTTGAACCTGGTTGTGAAGCACGTAAACTCCGGGTTGAAGGTAGCATTTGTAGCTCCAACAAAAGCTCACAAAGTACATAGTAATGCAGCGTTGTCGGTTGACTCGGCTGAAAATGCATTGGCGGTGTCATCTTGTGAAGGAGACAGGCTTTTAGTATGGGACAGTAGAACAAGTGAGTCCATGTTACTGACATTGAGATGAATAAATATGTTGCATTGATGGTTGTGTTCCAAAACATACAAATTTCACCTGATCGATTGCTGGTTCCATAGCATCTTATGCAATTTTCACCTTCATGCATAATATGGAATGCATCTTCATCATCAGAAAATTTTGAAATATGGGAAAAACTGAAGTTCCTTTTCTTATATGGAATTTTTGTATGACTAATAAAATACAGTAGAACCTCTATAAGTCGAACATCAAGGGAGACGCCAAAAAATTCGAGTTGTAGAGTTTTCGACTTATAGAGGATTTCGACTTAGGTGGATTTTGATTCGACATACAGAGGTTGAGATTCATTCTTATAAATTTTGATTTAAAACGCTCTTTTCCGACTTTTAGCAATTATGGTCATTCTAGATTAAGTGTGCATACCTCCATGGTTAGCTTAAAATTATAAAAATGGTGTCATATAAAAATTGAATGTATAAAACATTCAATTTTTAAAACCTATGAGACCGAAACACGATTAAGCACATTTCGCTCAATAGAAAAAAAATATCAAAGTAGCACTGAATTGCGCTTTTATCTCTGTTTTTTTGGATTCTTTCAATTACCTATTTATTAAATTATGTCTGCGATATCTTGATATATAGATTTCATAATTATTAAGGAAACTGTTGAGGTAAATTTTACATTACAGCTATACTTTTGGAAAAATATGAGAAAAACCCCAAAAATTGAAGTACCGAAACGCACGACTGTGTGTAAGAGCCATGATTTTGCTCCGCTAAATGCGACTTTAATACAATAAACCAAGGATTATGGTCATCTATAGTAATAAGCGTTGCTTAAAAGTAGGAATACCTCACCTTAAACACATATTTTTATTTATTATAAATCAACATAATTTCAAAACATCCTTAAAATAAAAAATATGGTATTCTGACAATATTTCACTCGACAACAAATTACTTGCTTCGCTAAAGTCCAAATGAAATAAAAAATAATTAAATTAAACACCTGACACCAAGCAAGCAAACACCTGTTAACGTGAGTCATAAATTCGTGGTAATTCTATTCATTGTATACTCCTAAATTGCTTTCTAAGAAACAATGGTGTACTTACACTGTCGGCGAATTCTTAAAGGTCTTATAAGTCTCAAATAATCAAGTTGTAAAGGTTATAAAATAAAACAGTGCTATGTGTGAGATACAGAGGTAAATTTTAATTTTTCGAGTTATGGAGGGAAAATTTGTATTAAAATGGCTTGGAGGGACTCACTGATTATTTCGACTAATAGAGGGTTGAGATTTCGAGTAATGGAGGTTTTGGTGTTTAAAGGGAAGGGAACAAAACATTTTTTCGAGATATGGAGGTTTTCAACTTATCGAGGTTCGACTTAGTGAGGTTCTACTGTATTGAAATTTTGACAGGACAAAGTCTATCCGGTTAGCTAGTTTTTAATAAAGTCAAATACCCTATTTCAGGTGAAGTGATACAAGACTTAAAAGGACACGGTGGACCTATTTACAAATGCAGATTCTTCCCATCTGGTATTGTTGTGATATCCGGTGGTGCTGACGGCTCTTGCAGGGTATGGTCTGTGGAAACAGGGATCAATCCTGTGACACTGATAGGGCACAAAATGGCTATTACAGATATCAGTATTGTGGACAAAGGAAGGAATGTTATATCAGTTAGCAAGTAAGTGGTCTTCTGAACTCATCATCATCAGCCAGAAGACGTCCACTGCTGAACATAGGCCCTTTAACCTCCACACTGAACGACATCCTGCCATCTGCATCCACTGGATGCTCGGACTCTCACAACGTCATCGGTCTATCTAGTGGGGGGCCTACCTATGTTGTGTCTTCCGGTTCGTGGTCTCTACTCAAGAACATTACTTCCCCATCAGTTATCAGTTCTTTGAGCGATGTGGCCTGCCCATTGCCACTTTAACTTGCAAATTTTAATATAGCTATGTCGGTGACTCTGGGTCTTTTGGCGAATATCTACATTTCGGATTTTGTCGCGCAAAAAAAAACCGAGCATAGCTCTCTCTATTGCCCTTTGCGTGAGTCTGAGTTTTACCAAAAGGCCAACAGTAAAAGACCACATCTCAGTACCATATGTCATCACTGAACATTGTTTTCTGAACTGCCTGCCTGCAGTAGCTCATAGCCGCGTACTGACTGGACTAGACTGGACTAGTAGTATGTTTGCCATGCAATACAGGGTTACACAGAAAGGGTGTACTAAGCCGAAAGGAGTAATTGTGGGAATTTTGGTAATTCAACATTTACTAAATAAATAAATAAAATATCTATAAAACAAAAGAACAGGCTATGGTAGTGCTATCTGTAAAAAAACTGTCAACTCTTGCACTGTATAAAAATATTTTTTGCCAGTCAATATCTTAAGTTCTGGTCGTTGTTTTTTTATTTTCTATTCTTCTATATTACATATTACAGGGATGGAACTGCTAAATTATGGGATGTTGGTGAATCAAAATGCCTGGCGGATGTTGTTGAAGGTCATGGACTCATCAACTGCTGCTCCATCACCACAACAGCTGAAGAAGTGCCGGTTGAAAATGAACGAGAGGTAGTTTATCTAATTTCTTTTGTATGTATTTTTTATACTGGGTTTAAGGGAAATGTTTATGAAAACAAAGGCTGGTGATAGTCCTTATATTTTTGTCAGGACTAGGGCTCTTATAACACCGGCTGTTCAGTCCCCCGATGTAGTCCGAGATAGTTTAGTAAGGATAATTTACGAAGTGTGCTGGCACGCGCCTTCCTAAATTAGCCGGACTATATAAATCTTGAATTGTTCCAAAAAGAATCTAAGCGTAGCTTTAATATTAAACTTTACTATTTTTACAAGCGAATGTCTCAACACTAGTACATAATAGAAAAATTATGTACGTAGATAAAGATTTAATCTTTATTTAATTATTTAATTATTTACAAAATTTTCAGGTTGGAACCAGTAACAAGCTACTAGTGGTCGGGTGCGAGAGTGGTCTGGTTATCTGCGCGCATGTCGCCAGGAGACATGAGCTGTTCTGCAAACAGCTGGAGTCTGCCATCAATGCTTGTACTGTAGTCCAGCAGAGCATCATAGTTGGCTGTGAAGATGGAAAGGTAAAATTATTAGAACACTCAATCGCTTGAGTAAGACTTTTCACCATCAGATCAGAGTTATGCCTTACCACAGTTATTGTTTGTGTTGAAATGTATCTGTGTTTCACCCATCAATTTCACTATACTGACTATAAGTACGGCACACTTACTAATTTTTCACGCAAACAGAAACTTTTAGCAAATATAAAAAAAACTAAAAGGAGAGGGTGGGGTTCCTCAAATTATTAATTTATATTTTTTGTTTGTCTACATCTTCAACCCGGTCACAATATCTGTGCACCTCGCTGGAATTCGGCGCCTCTCTCGCTTCCCCTGTCACCTCCGCGCACTCCCCGGTGCGTACACACCGTACCCAGACCGCCGATATGACGTCACGAAGTCAGGTGCACAGATATTGTGACCGGGTTGTACACTAATATTATAAAGAGGAAAGATTTGTATTTTTGTATGTTAACTCAATTCTTTAAAAAGTAAATTAAAATTCTTTCACCATTAGAATGCTACATTATCCCTGAGTAACATAAGCTATATTTATTACTAGAATGTTTAAAAAATTAATCTCCATCTGTGCAAAGCCGAGACATGTTTGAATAATCTTTTTTATTTGAAAGGATATACTTTCAGATTATTAGTCTCATAGTAATTTCTCCAAGTCCAAGTAAACGAAATTGTGTAATTACTAATTTTGAAGTCGATTTTAAAAAAATTGATAAATGATAATTATTATAAAATTATATAAAAATCTCGTCAATCTCGTGACATGGTGTTTGCGGTCGCACTCCTCCGAAACTGTTCGACCGATGTTTATGAAATTTTTTATGTGTATTTGGTAGGTATGAGAATAGGTCGTAAAGTATTTTCATCATCACCATCACAATTTTTCATCACCACGCGGGTGAAACTGCGGTGCGCAGCTAGTAAGACTATAGAAATGATCAGTCTGTTAGTCTATTATTTGCATATTTTCTGCTAAGCTGTACCAGCTCTACTTACTATTTCAGGTGGTCCAGCTAAGTCTTGAAGATGGCTCACAAGTGAACCAGTGGCACGAATCAGCCAATCCAGTACTCAGTTTAGCTGCTCTACCAAACCAAATGTTTATAGTTGGCCGACAGGACGGCACTTGCACTGTGATATCTTTACAAGAAGCCCACAACTCTATAAGAGTTCAGCTGACTGGGGCAGACTGTGATGGAATTAGAGACATAGCATTTAATGGAAAATGGGTAGTCACGGCTTGCAGAGATTCCCTCATCCGCAAATATGATTATAACCAAGTTAATGTACATTTCAAGTGATATATTTATCATCATCAGCCAGAAGACGTCCACTGCTGAACATAGGCCTCCCCCTTTAACCTCCACACTGAACGACATCCTGCCATCTGCATCCACTGGATGCCCGCGACTCTCGCAATGTCATCGGTCCATCTAGTGGGAGGCCTACCTAGGCTGTGTCTTCCGGTTCGTGGTCCACTCAAGAACCTTTCTTCCCCATCGGTTGTCAGTTCTTCGAGCGATATATATTTATAGGTGGTAAGAAATAATAATCATTTGTTTGCGTAGTTGGTTGTTTTCTGTTACCGTTTCAGTAGTTTTCATGATGACGATATTATTTATGCTGTGAACAACAGATGAAGTAGTTACTTGGAGTCTGAAATGATAAAATTGAATCAATTTTTCATTATAATTGGTATTTTTTTGACACAAAAAATTATCGCTTATCCAAATTCAATCGTCTTGTACATATATGGATAGGTATAAATATATAGTAAAGTTTTAACAATCAAGTGGAAAAACCGTAAGTTATATCATGACCCACATGGTCATGATATATATAAGGTTGAATTTGGATTAACATTTTGTAAGACCAATTCATGAAATAAACTTAATTGCACACAGATAAATGAACTAAAGTAATTGGTTCGACGGCATACGCACTATTTAAATTATCATTAGATGTTAATTAAGAAGCTCTTATTACTGCATATTATGGCACGGCAATATCGGTTCTGCGATACGGTATTATTTCCTGGGGAAACTACTGACTGACTGAATAAATTGACTGACAAAGGCCAAAAGAGGCAGTGCTTCGAGCGTCAGGACAAAGACTGTATTCTGTATGGCCCTTTGTATACTAAAATTCCTAAAATGATGAAAGACTTAAGTATTGGAATGATTAAAAATAAACTTAAAACTTTATTAGCATAAAAATGCTACTATGACATTTCAGAATTCTTTAGTGATAAAAATGTTTTGATATGTAATGTGAAAACACTAAATTATTGACTTATGATCAAGACAATTTATATAATTTTTTAGTTCTAAAAAAATTATAATTTACTAACATAGGTCTTAGGTAGTTGTTTGTAGTGGGTTTCTTTTATTATTTTTAGGTATAAAATACGACTATATAAACTAAAATTTGATATTGACAATATTCTGACATAGATAACATTTAATTTTGTAACTTTAACAAATACTAATAAATAAAAAATTAAAATCTAATTTCACATTTGTACACCGCACCTGCAAGGTTGAGATACGTTTCAATTTTAAGACTGTATGCTACTTTGTATGTATGTATCATGAACTGACAAATAAATTATTTGATTTGATGAAGGAGATGTGGCATGGAGATTTCAATATCGCAAATTCTAGATAATATCGCTTTATTAATAAAACAATTTGATACGTAAAAAATCAAATGGCGTCCTAAATCTATGGCCAAAACCAACGAATTAATTGTGAATTTGGGTAGCACCCAAATTCACGATTAATTCGTTGGTTTTGGCCATATATTTAAGATGCCATTTGATTTTTTGTGTAGTATTTTTTTTAGGTCTGTGGTTTTGGCGTAAACACAACACCCGAAATCTTTCTTTTTTTAAATTTGTAAAAAATTATACCCACATCTGAACGTTTCTTATAGCATTTGAGTCTTTCTTGTGTATGTTGGTTTAATTTTGTCCACAATTGAGCATCCTTGTCAATATTCCTTTTTAGCTTTACCCATTCCTTGTTTGAGCATCTCTCAGGACAATATGATTTACCTGCAAGTGCATCTTTCCATATAAGTTAATTTTTTATGTACAAGCAACTAAAAAGATAAGTGTCCAACCGAACTTCAGGGGCCGTAGGGGCAGTTTAGGTAATTTCGGAAAATCACGCAAACGTGAACCTTACGGATACGGTATGCGGTCGCGCTATTTTTAGCAATCGCCTAAACAGAATCGCTTAAAACAGGTGAAGGTACGGCCTAAGGTATCGGTTGCGGCTGTCACTTGCAGTCGCAACTGTGCTATACCGCTAACGCGAACCTCACTCACCTCGTGTCAGGCTGATGGTGGACATCGGGCCATTTTTGTACTTAATTTTGTTACAAATTAATTAAATTTTCGCATATTATTCGTCTGATTATGATGAAACTTGGGGTATAAATAAAAGTTGGCAATCTGAATATATATAATATACCTATTTTAAACTATCACGGTTGTTCACTACAGTTATATGATTATTTACGGGAGATTTAACGTAAGGTTGATGAAGGAGCTCCCGATATTTTGGATTCCCGATATCGGGAGCTCCTTCCTCAACCTTACCACGGTAAATATCCCGTAAATAATCATTTAACTGTAGTGAACAACCGTTACACATAGAGTTTACACTGTAGTTATCGAAAAATTAGAGGTTGCCGGTTTCGGTTGTATAAGTTAGTTTCGGTCGGACACTACAAGAAATAAATATTTTATCTTACCTATTTCTCTTTGCAGCATAAAAACGGTTCTGGTAGTATTTTCCACCCACTCATTCCACATTTTTAGGTTTTCATAGCCTTGTTCCAAATCTTGACACCACCTTCTGATTACATTTTCATTCACTTTCGGTTTCACTAAAACGTATACATCTTTGTATAGAACTTATAATGATGCAGTCATCATACACATTCATATTATTTTACTAGTTTTTAGTCAGTCTCAGTGTCATCTTATTCATAAAAGCGAAATGCCACTCACCCATTTGGTGAGTGGCATTTCGCTTTTATGAATAAGATTTACCTTTGGATTTGGATGGAATATGGACACAGCTGCAACTAGGTTCCCTAAAGTTCCTGTTTATCCAATCTGGTGCTGTCTTAAAATTGACTCCTAAAATCAAATACATTTATAAGTGTTTAAAATTCTAAACTTTTATCCGTCTTAACAAATATCACATTAAATTGCGCACGTTAAATTTCTTTGACGTATTTACATATTATCTAAAAACATGCCAGCTGTGTGTCTGAAAAACTTACTGTAATCTGGTTTTGATTTAACTCTAGATGAAAACTTATCATCTTTAGGTTTGACATCAATTTCTAGATCTTTGACGCTGTGACTAGTTCTTGTAGATCCAGTGTTTGGACTCATGGACTTTAAATGTTTATCGTTAATTTTCTTAAGAGTTTTAGAAATAGGCTTAGCAGGAGATGCCATTTTTAACTTGCTAAATTTGCTATGACTTCTCTGACTTGCACTCGGTGTAGGTTTTTTGATTGTAGGTTTACTCATTTTATTACTAGAAATCATTATATTTTTTTCTATCTTTCCCGATCTTATCTTATCTTTCTTTCCCGAGTCTTTAGAACCTGTCTCGTCCTTAGATTTCATGGATTCAATCGTAGATTTCTGTTCGTCTTGCTCAACGCTATTTGCAGGTTTAGTCTGATATTCTATTTCTGAAAGAGTTTTATCTTTCTTTCCCGAGTCTTTAGAACCTGTCTCGTCCTTAGACTTCATGGATTCAATCGTAGATTTCTGTTCGTCTTGCTCATCGCTCTTTGCAGGTTTAGTTTGATATTCTATTTCTAAAAGAGTTAAGTTTAGATGAAGTTATGTGCTCCTCGTATTTGTTAGGGGCCGTAGGTAAATTACGTTACGCAATTTCGAATAAAGGGAGAGGGTTCGACAAAGCATCACGATCCTATTACGTGAGTAGCGTAAATAGTTGAATTTAAGAATTTTGCATTATGTATATAATTTAAGTATGACCCCTTACCATTAATAGAAAATTAATTCAAAAGATTTATCACTTAAGGGATCTTTTCTAGGTTATCTTGGTTAGCCCGTAGCCAGACAACCATAGATATCCTTAGCCATAAGTATACGAAATAATTAAGTTATTTCCTTTTTTATGCATTTACCTATGCCTTTACTTTCTTCTTCGGGCCTAATTGATAATTTTTCTTCAACTTCTCTAATTCTTCCCAAGGACGTAATGGACTTGCTCACGCTTTGACTTGGCCTAAGAAAAGGTGTCTGAACATCTTCTGGCCAGGATTCATCTGCGTCACCTTAAGCATTGTTATAGTATCGTTGATTGTGCCATTTGATCGTCATAATTATATTTTTGTTATACAGTAGAAAGAAAGAAAACTTACTTAATAAACCCTCGTTTGGCTCTAAAAACGCAATATGCTCAATTGAAGCTTTCCAATTCAAATCTACATCTGTTTTATGTTCATCTGTTACTGAAATAAAAAGTTTTGGTCAAACTGACGCGTAAAAAGTCCTTACATCTAAAAATATCTAAATATTACCTAAATCTTCGAATGTTACTTTTCTATCCATTTCTTCAGGAAGTGGCGGGTTATCTTCTACTTCATTTTCTTCAGTGGCATCGGCAAATGTTTTAATGATGTCATCAGTATTTTCAAGAAGTGTTTCTACAGCATCTGTTGATTGTGCAACATCTTCGGATTCTAAATATTTATTCTCTTTTTCATCATCCTTTCCACCTGGACCGTCGCTTAGTAGTAAGGCCGTGTCTACTTTATTGTCAAATCTTTCATTTGATTCAGCTATATCATTTTCTTCTTTCTGATCTTCATTATTTACACTAGTGTCTTCAGTTTCGGCATTTTCAATTGGTTGTTCCGCTGCTTCATTTATACCCTGTAAATGTTCGCTATCTTTTATGTCAATTTCTTTTGCTTCATCATTTTCCTCATGCTTAAAATCAGAGCTTTCTAAAATGTCTGGTTGTTCCAAAGCGGCGCCTTCATCAGTTTCGTTTTGCTCTAAAGCGGTTCCTCCTTCACCTTCTGCTTGTTTAAAAGCGGTGCCTTCTTCATCACCAGCTTCTTCTAAAGCAGTGCCTTCTTCATCACCAGCTTGTTCTAAAGCAGTGCCTTCCTCGGTTTCTACATAGTCCTCATTTTTCTTATCTGGTTCTAAAGCAGTGCCTTCATCGGCTTCTAAATAGTCCTCATTCTTCTTATCTGGTTCTAAAGCATCTTCTTTATCATCCGCTTGTTCTAAAGCAGTGCCTTTCTCGGCTTTTACATAGTCCTCATTCTTTTTATCTGAGCCATTTGCTTCTATGTCTCCACTTGACTGCCTGTCAGGGCCCCCATCAATATCTAGATATTCATCGCTCCTTTGGTCGGTTTTTTTACCGGCATTATTAATTAGCGTAACTATTTCGTTTTGTAAATAATCTTCGTTGTTTTCATATAAGTATTCATCTTTTAAATCAATATTTCCACTAGAAATCTGTGTTTCTAAGATGCCTTCTGCTAAATCTGACTCATCTGATTCACTTGTAAAATACTCGTCTAATGTTTCCGGTACTGGTATGCAGATATCCTGAAATAACTATCAATAGTCAACTACTTTCTCTATAAGAAAAAAAAAAAAAACATTTAAATATTAATTTTATTCCATAAAAAAAATTAAGTGTATAATAAATTTAATTATTTATTTCTAGTATCTATTCAGATTGAATGTACAATAAATCTTACCAAAACATTGTCAACTAAGTCGTCGATACAATCAAGCGCTGGCCCTGCTTCTTCTTCAAAATCTGGAATATTTTCAAATATTCATTCTAGTTCTATTTATTTATTTTCTATTGTTCTGGCCAGTGTCAGTCGGTTTAATTGAAGTAAAATTGACAAGGTCTAATCATATGTTACCTCTTAATCGATCTTCCAACATTTTTTCACATGATTCGTCCAAAACACCCGAGACCCAAATTGTAATCTAAAAATACATAGATAAAGTTTATGTGATATTATATTTTTTTATAGATAAGAGCGGCAAACAGGTAAGCGGTCCGCCTGATGGTAAGCGGTAATCGCTGCCTATGGACACCTGCAACACTAGCAGCGTTGTTGATGCTTTTTCCAGCCCGGAGAAATGTTTGTAGTTGTTACCCTTTTTAAAACGCTCGCATGTTGAAGCT
Organism: Agriopis leucophaearia; assembly: GCA_949125355.1. Classification (NCBI taxonomy): domain Eukaryota; kingdom Metazoa; phylum Arthropoda; class Insecta; order Lepidoptera; family Geometridae; genus Agriopis; species Agriopis leucophaearia. The sequence continues at coordinate 14,861,205 of OX421262.1, forward strand.
GGCCGGGAAGACCTTCGGGGGAAGGTCATTCCACATCTCATAGGTTTGCAGGAGAAAGGAACGGCAGAACCGGACGGTATGGGATTTTCATCTTTGCGCGAGATGGGCGGTAGTGGAATTCCGACGCAGGTCAAATAGCACTTCAACGCATTCCCCAAAAACAAGCGGTAGAAGATGGAAATCGAACCAACATACAGAGCCAAAGTGGGTCCAACTTGTTGGTGAGCTTGAGATCGTCAAAAATTCTAGTGGCATGCCGCTGTAAGGAGTCGAGAGGCTGCAGCTGATATTCCGGTACGCCATTCCGGAGATGGGAGCAATACTCCAAGTGAGGCCGCACTTGTGCTTTGTAAAGCAGAAGCCGCTGACCCGTCGTGAAGCATTGCTTCTGTTATGTAAGTAAGTATAGGTAAATTAATATGTTACGCATAGATACGCTACCTTTTTCACTATATCTTTTTCGATCAATTGGTACAATTTATTCTTCTTGTCAATCTGTTTTGACTTCCTCATCAAGGCTCCTATGTCGTACGAAATTACACCAGCAATTTTTTCTAAACTGTAAATAGGTACGTTTACTTTTATAATTTATTGTATATACATATTTTTAACTACAAGTTTGAAAAATATTCTTACTCTGAGTTCAAGATTATGTTGAGTGGCACAATAAGTTTCTTTGCAATTCTATGTCCAAATATGGCACCTAATACTTTGATTTCATTTTTCCGTAATGGATTCTTGATCTTGTTCATGCTAAAACATGAGATCTTTAGATCATAACTAAGTATATATTTATACTATGTATATATATTTTTGAAATGAATTCCAGACCTTTCCACGGCTTTGCTAACAGATTTTTCAGTCCCTTTTCGCCTTTTACACTTCCTCTTGAAACAATTTATTGCTTCGGAGATTTGTATCACAGGACGCTGGTCCAAAATTTGCTTACGCAATCTTTCAATCTAAAAATATGTGCTACATTAAAAATTGACTTGGACGGAACAAAAGAGATGAAATACTTTCAATTTATAAAATTTTATAATGAAAAGATGTTTTGAGTTATTTTGGATAGGAAACACTAGGAATCGTTTTATTGTCTCGGCTTTGTCTCTTCTCTTATTTTTCTTCCTTTATACTTTTTCTAATGAAGATAGTTTTCACAGATCCAATGTGTCAACGACATCGGATCCTTGGCGTAACATGTCGATAATATTGATCCTACATAGAGACCAATGGCACAAGAGAGAGTAAACTTAGGTGCCCGGATTTTTCTATACTTTATAGACTTTATCGAATAGCAGCAAAAAAAATTTTTTACCATATAATCTGGAAGAGTGTTATACTTGCTCTTCCAAGTCTCGAGGCAGTGACGTTTGGTTGGCACAGCCAGTTCTGCTATTCTCATGCCACAAGGGGGTATAGTTTTTTTTCGCTTTTTTTGTCTTTTTGGTAGGTTGGTGGATGGTGAGATTCCACTCACGGGGGATCTTGATCTGTGTCGTTTAGAAGGTACTTTTGCAGATTTCTTTCTAAAAATACACAGAATATCAATCGCAATCTTATCTTCCCGCTCGCGCGATTTTTACGGCGCCACGCGAGCGAGTACGATTACCAGTGACAGCTAACGGTATCAGGCTGCTGAAGGTGAGCAAACCATATCGGTCCATCTGCTTTTATCCATATCCTAAAAATCGGAATAACTACATATAGAGGTTCGTTGCCATAAACCCAGCTGAGGTAAGTGTGTTTTTTATATATGACTGGTTAGCTAGTATTTTAACTCACCTGATTTTAGGTGACGGTGTGGACGAAGGTTGCCTGCAAACAGTCTGGAAGCATCTACTTTTAATACAAATTTACTCAGTTGTCCGTAGGTACTAGTAGGTAGGTATATAAAGGCTGATGTCATAATATATATTTTATTTTTTTGTTTGGGGCTTTAGTCGCTTTGCGATTATGCCAGCCCCGTTTTATAAGGCAACTTACACAGTCAAAAGGGACCAAAGTCCCTACGCTGATCTAATATGACCGAGACCAGGTAATATATTATGATACCTACATATTCAGTAACCTATTACACTTCATAGCTCCCATCTTGAATTACCTACTATATCTTTAAAAACCACACACACCAAAGACCCTGAGCTGATATTTAAATTCATCAATCAAACATCTGCCCGGCCGGGAATTGAACCCAGGACCACCTGCTCACGAAATAGCCGTGCTACCACTGAGCCAAACTGTCGTTATTTAATAACAAACTTGCCTGCGTCGACTGCTACTTTTGACACTACGAGGAGGTTTTATGAAGTCTATATTCACGATATCATATTCTCGTAAAGGTATGGGCTGGGCTTTCTGCAGTCTTAGTTGTTGCCCTTGAAGAACAGCCTCCTCCACGGTTTTGTCCGCCCAGTAGCTGACGAAATCCAAATGGCTCCCGTACGAAAAATGTCCACCAACACCTGTTTTATAGTATTAGGTATTAGGGACTTTTTGCACACGGTCATCTGACCACAAACTAAGCAAAGCTTGTACTACGTCTGCCAGAGACTTAAGTGCTCCGTACCCAAAGGGTAAAAACGGGACTATTACTATTAAGCCTACGCTGATTGTCTGTCTGTCCGTCTGTCTGTCTGTCCTACCTTTTCACGGCTGTTTCTTACGAAACCGTATAGCCAGTTGAAATTTTAACAGAATATGTAATGTTACGGCGGATCAACTAAGAAATTATAAAAGTCAAAAAGTAAAAACTAAAGGGGGGTTCTCCATACTGGAAACGTATTTTATCCATATTAAAAACGGTAATACGTACAAGCGTCAAACTTGGCATGATTATAGTACACTCTAGAGTGTGTTCTATAATCATGGCAAGTTAAGCAACGTCAGGCGCGGTCAGTAGGTACGTACGTACTTGAATGGGGTGGAGTGACCGCCTGGGCGTGCTGTTGTTTTTACACTACTTTCTGTATTTAGTGCGAGTCAGGTTCGCGCACTGAGAGTACGGAACCCTCAGTGCGCGAACCTGACTCGGACTTGGGCGGTTTTTTAATGCTTTCTCTTACCTACCTATCTATTACAGTTATTGCGACTTTTTAGATTTACATAATGTATTTAATTTAATCTCGCTAAATCACGTACCTGAAACTGAATTATGTCCCATATTGTATGATTTGTATCCTAAATATTGTGTAGACAAAAATTTAAAGTAAATTGGGTGCAAAATAAATCTAATAAACAAGCATATTAAATAATCAATGTGGCCATGCCTAGCTATGATCAATTAGTAGCTTATAATTAATTATGTAAGAGTTTCAATCTAACTTCAATAACCTTGAATTAGACCTAGAAAATAACATGGGAAGGACGATATGTTATATTAAGTACCTATAGTAGGTAAAGGTTGTAATTAAAATATTCTGATTCTGAATATTTTTCGCCAGAGAAAGCAAATGTATTTGAAAATTGCGCCATTTCATAGAATCTCTATTTCTTTTTAACTTCCGGTTGGTTTAGAGATGAGGTATAATTAAAAATCGATTCTAATTACTAGGCAGGCATAAAGTATATATGTTTAATTCAATGACCCCCAATTTAGTAGTCGAGACAATAGAGGCTTCTATAGGGAAACAACATAAAAAACACGTTTCACCTAATTATATAATTTTCTCACATTCGAGTACATTCAGGGACAATTCTATAGGAATCTACTATTATTTACACATTAATAACTGTCGAAAATATACACAAGGAAAAATAGTGCAATGAAGTGACCACAGATTATAAGTGACATGTTCTTTTCACATTACCGCCAAAATTATTACGCACTTACGCAGTGCGTGACGCTTAGCCATCCTTGTCAGATACACTGACAGTACTGACCGCGTATGGTAGAAAACTATGGAGCGGCTGTAAATGGGTTGTAACACTTGTAACCATATTTATTATTTATGCAGGGTCACACGAAACGCTGAAAGGAACTCGTTAGATTGTAAAAAAAACATGAGTCTCATTATGAATAATCAATTGGTTCAATATTAAGGGATCAATCCCGATATATCGTAAAAAATATTAGGATTCAATTACTTCAATGTGAATCGTCGAACACTTATAATCATCAACCATTGTTGTTGGTGCGAAAACTCTTCGAATCCCCACCGGATCACATCCGCTCCCTACTCATCCTACCTACCATCTTCTGGGATGCGTTTACGGCACTTATCCAGACTAAAACTTATACTAGATGAACGTCATAACACCAGGTGAAAAATTATACCGGCGAAAATTTAAACTGCCCTGGGGAGCGTTTACGGACTCTGCGAATTTTTCACCAGCTAAAAATTAAACTAACGGAGGTTCGCTGAACGGCGTCATAACTTTATGTCAATACTAGCTGTCAAATTCAATAATAAATAAATATCAAGTAAAATATAGTAAAATAAAATGGTATATAATAGTTAAATATCAAATATCAATCTATCATTATATAGATATAAAATTTTATTTTAAATTAAAACATCTACAACAAAAAGATTCGAACAAAATAATATCAAAAACAGCTTAACCTTCTCAACAGCTGTCAATCTGACAGCAGGTGAAAATTTAGCGACCCCAAAAGGTAGATAAAATTTAATCTAGTCAGGCGAAAACTTATACCAGCGGACGCCCGTAAACGGGCAGTTTAAATTTTCGCCTGTTTAATTTTTCACCTCGTGTAGTCCCAAAACGGGTGTTTTGACGTTCATCTAGTATAAGTTTTAGTCTGGATAAGTGCCGTAAATGCATCCCGGGCAGTTAAATTTTCGCCTGCTGTCAGATTGACAGCTGTTGAGGAGGTTAAGCCGTTTTTGATATTATTTTGTTCGAATCCTTTTGTTGTAGATGTTTTAATTTAAAATAAAATTTTATATCTATATAATGATAGATTGATAATTGATATTTTACTATTATATGCCATTTTATTTTACTATATTTTACTTGACATTTATTTATTATTGAATTTGACAGCTAGTATTGACATATATGACATAAAGCTATGACGCCGTTCAGCGAACCTCCGTTAGTTTAATTTTTCACCGTTGAAAAATTCGCCGAGTCCGTAAACGCACCCCTGCCTGACACTTCAATTTCATTCTGTTCATTCATTCATTTCATTCATTGTTTGTTTTGCAAAACATTGGAAAACGTCGCACGTCGCACTTTGTGAAATAAAACATTTATAGGTATTTTATTGGATTTCGTAACTTATTTATTTTTATTCGTATAAACCATGGTAAACTAAATTCAAGTGAAATATTTCGCAATCTTTTTATGGCTACTTGTAGTTAGATACTACAGTTTTGATTTATTTTTTATGTATTTTACATATTGTGCGTCGTCGTCAATAACAAAGGATTGAAAAAAATCACGAGGAACAAAAATGTGGTCTCATTTAGAGCGGGGAAGCTCTCCTGTGGATTGGTGTGAATCTAATTATTCAATTTCTCCCTCAATTGCTGAATTTGTCAATACAGTAAGTAAACTTAAAAAAAAAAATTAAAGTACCTCTATGTGAATTATAGACCATATGCCATACTTTCCAAAAATACTTTTTATCTTATTCACTCTGCCTATTCTCTGGTCCTGGATTCTTGAGGTGTTTGCATTTTTGTCACTTTTTCAGATTAGCAATGCGCTATTTTTTCTCTTCCCTCCGGTTTTGATCCACCTTTTCCAAGAATATTCAAAGTTCTTCCACCCGGGTATCAACGTGATATGGGCTTTGCTGATGGTGGTTGGACTGAGCTCTGCGTACTTCCATGCTACATTGAGTCTTGTTGGTAAGTTCCTCCATTTCTGAGAATGTATAATTTATATAATGAAGAAAAAACACCAAATCTTGTAAAATTGACGTAGTCTATGAACAATTGAAGTCCGAATTTTCGCCTTCATTTCTCATTAGTTAAATGTCTGGAAGCAATAAATTAGGTCAGGGGCCGTACCACGACCTGTTTTAAGCGATTCTGTTTAGGAAAAGTTGTGCGACAGCAAATTGTCACGGCGCGTTAAGGTTCACGTTCGTGTGATTTTCCGAACTGCGCTCTTACAGCGCTAATTCGAGCTCGCGTTAATAGGGAATATTAATTATGTTATATTCTTTCAGGGCAATTGCTAGATGAGCTAGCAATACTGTGGGTGTTCATGGCGACATTTGCTATGTTTTTTCCTAAACGGTATTTTCCAAAATTTCTTGGAGACAACAGGTTGGTTATTAAATACTTTTAAGCCACAAATTAGTGTATTGACAGAGATCCTATTTACATGACAATATTACAAGCTTGATTATGTAAATTATGGTCTAAAACAAATTATGAACAGATTCTAAAATTAATAATACTATAAAATATAATAGTTTACTAGAAATAGCCATTAGTGACGATGCGGCGCAAGAAAGGGCATCTGTGTTATATTTTTTTTAAATAATGAAGCTTGTTTTGTTTTACACAAACTTATAGATGTGACTCATAATTGTAGGTTACACCACATAAAATTTATAAAATGTACTGGATCATACAGGGTTACATAGCCATAGTGTACTAAGCTGAAAGGAGGTCATTGCACTCATCATTATGAACAACTTCTACTATGGGACCAACCCTGAAATCGTGCAAAAAATCAGCTGTTTCATAGAAAACGGTCATTGACACTACAAAATGTATGGAAGAGCTGTTTTTTTTTTCGAGATTTCAGGGTTGGTCCCATAGTAAAAGCTGTTCATGATGATGAGTAAAATGACCTCATTTCGGCTGAGTACAGTCTATATGCGTAACTCTGTAGATGCGATTCATAAATTGTAGCTTACACCACGTTAAATTGATAAAATGTACTAAGTGTACTTAATTATATTGTGTTAAAACTTGTGCAGTAAAATATATTCATTGGTCGAATTACTTGTTTAAATATTACGATGTTCTTTCAGACGAACCCTGGTACTGTACTCGAGTATATTCTCGGTGATATCAACTGGCCTGCTTGTCTTGCATCCAGCTGCTAATGCATTCGCTCTGATGACTCTGTCTGTACCCTCCGTTATAATGCTGAAACATGAAATATCAAGGTTGGTTTTTTACTTGTTGTTTTTTTTTGTATAATGAATTATGAACAGTATACCTGCTTTCTCCACCCGCGCTTTCTCCTTTTCTCAGCTGCTTCCTGTAACCTAACTTAACTTGTTACTTAGAAGTAAGATAGTTCACAATTATTTTATTTGCTCAAAATATGTATTACAAGCTTATAAAGTAGGTACAATACAAATATATAGTTCTAAGGATTAGAAGGTATGTGACAAAATTGTACATACTTATTCTAATAAGGTAGTTGTCATAAAGAAATTTGTAATTTATCATACATACTACCTACATATGCAATGCTTTATTTTAATTTCCCTATATAATCCAGTAATCTGAATATTCCAATAACCCAGCACCTCTTATAATAGTGCCGAATTAGTAAGATTACTGTAGTTGCCAGATTCCCGATGTACCAGTTCGTTCCGTTACATTAGGTCATTTCTGACATGCAAATATAGTTAATTGATTTCTATTTACTCAGGTTATTAAGGCCCTTCAATATGTCTTAGAAGCATGCATTTCAGAAAGGTCAAAACCTACAAGGCATTGACCGTGAGGACAGACCGGAATAATGACACAAGTCGAAATCTAACGCGGCGCACTAAATGTGGAGGAAGTGCATTTTGTAATACGGCCCTTAAGTAGTTACTTAAGGGCCGTATTACAAAATGCACTGTTCAATTTTAGGTATTTGTATTTTTGGGCATAAAACGTAAAAATAAAGCCGTAATTGTCAATATTATTATAAAACAAGGAAACCATAACTCAAGTCAGTAGGTAATTAAACGAAATCCACTCTCAAACTTTCCTTTCAAGAGTTTTACGAAAACCTACTTTTGTAAATTAGAGGTAATAAGATGATATGTTGAGTTTTTGAAAAATTTGAAGCCGTTATTTTCTATAAAAAATATAGATTTATTTAATACATCAACAAAATTTTCTTTAAGTAGATCTTTCTATCTGATACAATCCAAAAAACCAAAGCAGAACGCCAAAAATCCGTTTTATTTGCATTTCACATTTTTTGACGAAATCAAAAAATGTGAAAGGGCCTTTAATGAGAATGAACATCAAAACACTTTCAAACGGTTATGCAATAGATTAGCGTAGTAGGTCAAATTATCCTCATTTACGTAAATAGATTCTCTTTCAACATTATGATTTTAATTTATTTTTATTACATAGACAGGTATCTAATCGTAATCAAGACGCCATGCGCCAGCGTAAACATCTTGTTACATCTTACAAGCTACTAAAATAAATAAAATAAAAACCAAAGCGTATAAACGGGACTCTATTACTGAGCCTAAGCTGTCTGTCCGTTCTACCTATTAAAGGCTGTATTTTCAAACCGTAATAGACAGCCAGTTGAAATTTCCACAGAATATGTAATGTTGCGGCGGATTAACTAAGAAATAGTAATGAAGTCAAAAAGTAAATACTACAACAGTTTTTTTAAACGTGTTTTGTATTTGTGTTTGTTCTATGTCTGGGTGTTATTATCTATTTAAGTATGTATTTAAAAATATATATGTATGTATATCAGTCTCTGGCTGCCATATTACAAGCTTTGCTTAGTTTGGGGTCAGATGACCGTGTGTGCAATAATGTCCCAGATTTGCTCTAGTGTAAAAACGGTAATACGTATACATAAGCGTCAAACTTGTCATGATTATAGTACACACTCTAAAGTAAAACAAAAAATTACTGGCCAAGTGCGAGTCGGTGACCAATTTCTGCTAACCACCGGTTCTCGTACGATCACCGAAGTTAAGCAAAGTCGAGGGTGGTCGGTACTTGGATGGTGACCGCTTGGGGTGTGTTGTCTTTTTGCACTATTTTTTGTAACTATCTTAGTAGCTCATGGCCTTAATTGAAATCGTGTTTTTTATTTGAGAAATCAGCCGAATGAAAAAATAATGTTTTATTATGAGTTTTTTGTATTTTATGATGTGGTTTGATAACCCTCAGTGCATGACCTCGACTTGCACTTGACTGGTTTATTTACATACAGCTTTTATTTTACACCTTATTTGGGATTTAGAAATCTTAGCCGAGTAAAATAAAATGGAAAAAAAGAGATAATCTCTCTTTTAGCAAGGTAAATAAAAAAACTAACGTCAATATAAGGTCGTCCACCAGACCCGCCGGTTTATTAAAGTTAATGAGTCAGGCATATACCTGGTACTATTATTATATTCTGCGCTCATACGGTCAATGACCGTACTGCTCACCTTAACGAACAATGAATATAGCAATGGGAAATATTCTGCTAATCTTCAATTTACTGCGCAGTAACAAGTAATAATATTAAAACAAAACCCCAAATATAAAATGTAGCAATAAATGTAAAAGACTGGATTGGAGATAAAATCATCAAAAAAAAAAACGGTATAACATAATCAAATTATAATCAGACTAGCCGTCCGCCCCGGCTTCGCACGAGTGTAAGCTCGGCCTTCGGCCTCGCTACAAAATATAATATAGCCTATGTCACCCGGGGATAGTGTAGCTTCCCAACAGTGAAAGAATTTTTCAAATCGGTTCAGTAGTTTCGGAGCCTATTCATTACAAACATACAAAAATAGGTACAAATCTTTCCTCTTTATAATATAAGTGTAGATGTATTGACATCTCACACTTTAAAATCTGTCTTGCCATTTAGGCTACAAGGAGTTAATATAGATATAGAGATAGACATGTCAGCAGTTGGTTACACGAAGTTAAATGATATAGGCTTGCACATGAGATAGTAGTAAAGTAGGTCAAAAAGCTAATACAGAAGCGAAGCACAGCTGCCGCCAATTTATTAACACGCTTTTATTACCTTGGTATCTTTGAACGTGATTTCTACCCCTTTCAAAACGACGGATTGATTTGAAACTGCACACTTATCAAAGACCGATGACATTGCAATAATTTGTATAGTTTGTCCCATTATCCTTACCAGGATCTTCAGGATTAGCGATTTTAAAGCGAGTTTTTTAAACTGCGAAAATTAATTTTATTTGTACCTGGTTTTTTGTCGGATTTTTTATGTTTAGTTATGCCTAACACCGACTGAAAAGTCGAAGCTACGTCACAATGTACAAGTCATGTTGAACTCAACTTTTTTAGTTTTACGCTGGGTTGAAAATTATAAGACATCTTTATAAATTTCAGAGTAAAATGCGCTCGTGTCTACCGCCTCGGCCTACGCTGCGTAGCAATCTCTTGCCTTGCTATATTCTGCTGGATCATGGACAGAATGTTCTGCGACGCATTTCTCTACATCAACTTCCCATACCTCCACGGAGCCTGGCACATCTTGATCTTCATCTCGTGTTACACCGCAGTAGTGCTGCTGGCTTACTTCAACGTCTACGATGAAAGACCCGAGCAAAAGCCGCAGCTCAGATACTGGCCCCGAAACGACTTCGAACTGGGTATTCCCTATATCACTATCAAGAGGCCATGCAGAAAGAATAGTGATCTAGAGATCTAAACGATTTTGAGGCGTGTGCTGCTTATTTTAAGGCTGACATTGTGATTAAAGATCTGAAACGAAAGAGGTGGATCAGATGTAAGTTTTTTTAGTATTGGCAAAATAGTTTGTGTATTATTGAGCTAGTATTATATAGTCTGTTTTGAGTCTTAAAGCTCTATTAAAATTATAAGCATGACAACTATGTAATTAGAACTAAGTGGTGTCGATTTTTTTGTACCTATTCTTCGATAATGCTCATAGTGAATGTACAAAATGTAGAATTACAGTAGCTATCTTATTTTCTCTTTAGTGTTAGAAAGAGAGAGAGATAAACATAGTATATGCTACCTAATTCACATTCACAAACATATATTGCAATATACCGTTCACTGAACATAGTTTGGCTGAACTAAAATAGTTGCCATTCATTGTTCACTTATTAAATTGAAAAGGGAATATTTGCAGTCTGACTTTAAGTTTAGTTAAGGTACAACGAAATCGACACTGATATATTGAAGTTTTTAATAGTAGAGTAGTAATAAATATTATTAGTATTTTGTGGGTAGATTTAGAAATCAATTTACTTTTGTGATCTGTGATTTATATATAGTTTATTTATATATTGAATCAAGCTATCTCTATCTATTATACTTAATATAAAATAAAGTAGCTTTCCGCGTCTGTCTTTCTGTGTATCCGCTAACTCTTTTTCACCACCACTTACTCGTAGATAATATTTCAGAAGGTTTATATTTATATATATACATATAAAAAACGTATCTCGGCGTGTTAAGGTTCGCGTTCGCGTGATTTTGCAAACTGCACCTATTCGGGCCCGCGTTTAGAATTGAGCGTAAGGCCTGGTCTTCAAATCACTGTTTTTTCTAGGCAAATCGTAGACCCGCATCATCGCTTAAGATCAGGAGAGTTGCGAGTCAAACGCAAGACAATTACTATATAATTATATAAAAAATAAGGTACAAAGTTCGAATATATTGAGATTAAGAAAACCCTAGGTTGTATTGATGGTCAGTGAAACTATGTTTCTCTAATACTTTGACGTCTTGATTAGTTGTTATCAACTAAAGTTATTTTCATTTGATATGAAGGGTCATGACACTATTACATAATAACCAGATTAAAGTTTAATGTTTGACTGACATGAATTAATGTATCTGTACAAAGATGAATTGTAATACTTTTTTTCTTCTGTTCTATCATTTAACTGTACTGTTTGTATGTATGTAGGCTTCCACCAAAATAAAATGAATGGACGGACCCAGTAGAAGCGTATTTTTGAAGATTGCAAAATGAGCGCTAGCGCTCACTTCGTTTCAGTCGGTCTCTAGCCGTAGGAATTGAAACACGAGTCTATTGTTACGCGATAACGAAACATCTGACAAAATTATGAATTCGTATGCTTTACCGAAGTGTAAATACACAAATAAAACTGATATCTATTTTTTGTAACAAATATACTGTACATTTTTATAATTAGGTGTATATGTCCGACGGTTTTGACTCGTTTTTACTGATCAAGTTCAATGGTTAGGGCCCGTCCATTCATTTTATTTTGGTCGAAGTATATAGGTATGAAAGCATGTTTCATCCCATTTAAATCTTGTAATTGATTTGTTAATCACTTCAAATTTTACTGGTGTGTGGTTCCGATAACAATAGAAAATCATTGTAGGGCACTGGAACTTCCTAATGGCTTCTTGAATTTAGGTTAATGGGTTTCGATGACAGGCAATAAGCCTTGTTTTTTTTTTAAATTAAGTGTGATAAATATTATGTTATATTTTGAGTCTATACTAATCTTATCTGTATAAAATTATATTTTTTAATTTTATTTCAGAATCGTTTACGAAACTTGAGTAAATGTACATTTATACATCGTGGAATTTAATAAGCCTTGTTTTTTGAATGAATGTGATAAATACTGTTATATTTTGAGTCTCTACTAAACTTATCTGTAGATTATTTATTGTTTTAATTATTTTTTCTGAATTGTTTACGAATCATGAGTTAATGTACATATGAGTACTTATACATTTTTGAATTTTATTTTTACTATTTAAATTTTTTAGAGTATGTAAAGAATTTATATGAGAGAGTACAATGTGATAAAATTAAAATATATATAACTAATGTTTGTGATTTGATGTGGCAAATAAATTTATGAATTACGAAATTGAATTTGAATATATTACCAACTAATTGAATTCCGCGGTGTTACTCGCGATTTAACGATTTTATTTTTTCCGTTTTTCTGGGGGTGAGTACCCTATGTCCGTCCTTATAATGCATACTATCTTCCTGCTAAATTTCGTTACGATCCGTTCAGTCGTTTAGCCGCGATAACGCCTCAAACATCCAGACTGAGTGATAGAGTAACTTTTGCTTTTATAATAATTAGTTAGGAAATTAGGATTATAGATATCTATATAACATGACATTTTATTAGGAATAAAAAATACACATAATTGTGATTTTTAGGAATGTTTAATATAAATTTGTTGTAATTATTTATACAACATATTATAAGTCACATAATTATGATGGCAAACATAATTTAACATGTATACAAAAATATCAATATAAAATTATTAAATAGCAATATTTTGTTGATTGGACCCATACTTACATCAGATCAATACGAAGTACCTACCTATGTAAACACAATTAGGCAACTTGAAGCAAAACAATGTTTCAAGCCATATTAACTAATTTAGATGACTGACTATTACATATTAATTTTAATAAATTTTCGAGTCAACCATTTAAATAAAGAAAGGAATGAGTAAACTTAAAAGCTATTAACCAACTTTTTTGTCACGAATAACATTTTTAGTAAAGGACATAACCCTCTTTTGTTAGCTGAACTAAAAATGTTGAAGTCTAAAATTTGGTCAGACCTGGGCCCCGATTCTACTAAACCAATTGTTTTTAAATTGTTACTGACTTGCCTCAAAAATTACCCTTTTGACACTTTTGGTATAGATAAAGAGTCAAAAGAAAAAAAAATGAGGCAATTCATAAACAATTGAAAAACAGTTGGTTTAGTAGAATCGGGGCCCCGTATTAAATCAACTTCGAATAACTTTGCTGAATCAGTTTGAATCGGAAGAGACATCATGTTGGTTAGGTTTAGGGTGCAAAGTTGAAGAGTCGAACTTCTTCCTGGGGTATGTGGTGCCCCCCCTGTACACCACGTGGTTCTTCTCTGTCTCCAATATCTTGACTTCGTGAAGCAACTGCGGTATTTTCATCACCTTTTGGAGCTGATCCCAGATGAAAATGGCTAGGTTTTCTGTTGTGCTTACCTGGAACAAATTAATTATTTTGTCACTTCAAATTCTGCAATATTCTAATCATATAAAAGTTGCTTATTCAATGATTGACTCTACACGAAATCTCGATAATTTCTTGTACAAAGCTGACATTTCGCAGGTAGGTGCCTTATGGGATGTACAGCTCCAGCAGAGCCGAATTAAAAATGGGGCAAATCAAGGCCAATGGGCCAATTCGATGAAGTCATGGTCAACAGCTTGTCTAACTTAAAACATTACCTATCTTTTTTTTATAACGCAATATTAGTTTTTTGCTATTTTATTAGGTGGTCTCACAGATATTTAGATATAGCAAAAAATTAAACTGCTGTCCAATTTGCGGTCGTAGGCCAGTAGTTTACATAAGCTATAGTAGAGTAATATGTCAGTTCAGTAGGTAATTGTAGTTATAATTATCTATGTTGATAGGAACTCCTCAAGTTATACAACATTGTTGTAACTAGGAAACCCTTATCACTGTCCGTTATCATTAGTTTCTCTAATTGGTTCTGCTATTATAAATTAGTCTAGCAAATAAATTGCGATTCTTTTCTGAAGCAATACCACAGAATACATATAAGTACAAGTTCAGAAAATTCACTCCACAAAATCATTTAAATAAGTAGTGACTCCTGCTACTACACAATAAAGTGCAATTCAGGACATGTGAGCGCTACCTACCTACAGCTATATTAACCTAGATGTTGCCTCTCTGTCTATCGCGCGGCAGCGGGCACGGCAAGTCCGACAAGTCGATTACTTGTAGCTTCATACCTAAAGTGCGGAGTGCGCCATGTTTGGCAATACACAATGTGCTTTAAACTACATCATAGAATTAAAATAGCTGCACCCAGCGGTTACTTTCCCTCAGGAACCTCAATGTTTTTCCCAGGATTAATAGTATCCTATGTTGCTCTCCAGCCCTCGGCCCCTCGCAACTATCGCCATGCCCAAAATCATCCGTTGCTGCATTCAAGAGGAAGAAACACACACTTTCACGTGTATAATTTTTAGTATGAAGTGTGATAGTAAAGATTGGGATGCCAGCAGGACAATTCCAGATGCTTCAAAATTGTTTCTGGGTCTGATACATGCATAATTCTTCAATGAGAGTGCCAGGTAGCGTTGCCAGACATCCCGATTTTTAAATCAAAATTAAATGTCCATATTACATATTTACTAGTTTTGAAGTCTGTTTTTTTAAATTAATAATTATTTATTATATAGCAGCTCTCGAAGTGGTCCAGCAGATAACAGCTCAAATAATATGGATTATTTTGATAGAATGCATAGCCATTTTAAAGTTTTTTCTAAAATTATCATTTTTATACACACCACTGCTTTGAAGTATGGCACATCTTGATCCAAGTTTTTGTGATCCAAAGGATCCATAATGGCTTGATGCATGTATTGTTTCAAGTCATGTACATTCATCACCATGCCAGTTTTGGGGTCTATCGGACCCTTGACCGTCACCAATACTGAAAAACAAATTTGTAGTTGCAATCCATAATTTATTTTGCTACAGTGTATAATAGATATGTACTTAGAAACAAAGATTATAACTTACCAACATAGTTGTGTCCATGTCCATTAGGGTTGTTGCATTTTCCATACAGATTTTTGTTTTCTTCATCGGAAAGAAATGGGCTGCAATAAAAAAAATTAAAGTTATGTCGGACTTTTATTTTTTGTAATTTTACGATTAGATTTAAGTATATTTATACAATACAAATTATATATACATAACCACATAATTCTGCATGTGAACCTTAACGTCGATTATTGCATTTGTTTAAAATAATAAAAAAAATAAAAACAAAATAATACATACCTGTGCAGTCTATGTGAGGAGCTGAAAGTTTCCCTTCGTGTAATAGAAACAATAGGTAATGAAGTCATTTTTGAAATTACTTTCTAATAAAATAAAATTGGTTTAAAAAAAAACACACGAACTATACGAAAACTATATAAGACTTCTTTGCCTTCGTTTCGCACAATATTACTCTCACGAGTTCTTTACGCACAAGCACAACGTACGAGTTACCAAAATCACAGAACACTTGTAGGAGCAAAATTCTATGCCTACGATTTTAGAAAAACTTCGTTTATTGATAAAAAAACTTCAATGATTGGTTGTCAAATTCCATTCAAATTCACACGTTGCTTACGAGTACGAAAAGGATAGGCTGTATGTTTATCAACGGGCGCAAAAGAGACAATGATACTCATTGATATTGAATTGTGACTGTCAGCTGAGTCGGACGTTGACAGATGAACGGAAAATTAGGGATGGCTAGCTGCTGACCGCTGTTGAAGATAGAGAAACATTAATGTTTTTGGCGACTATAGAAGGAGATAGATCCTAGACCTGCAAGAATTTTAGAAACCTTTTTATATGAAATGAAATAAGTAATCTGCAAACAAACAGAGGACAAAATTACAGGCTTACTGCTGCAGTAAAATTGAAATAATCGAATAGTCGCAAATCGAAAAGTTGATTATTTCTCTTTCTATGTTGTTTATGAAATAGAAAAAAAAAAGAAGATTGGTAGTATTGGTACATGACATTTGGTCTAATCTTGGGACTCTTGGGTACATTGGACTTTGTAACCTTTAAAAATTCTTAGCAATTTTATTGTAAATAGTGTTAAGTATAAATTACTATCGAATTAAGGTATTAAAAATGTTCTCGCCTAGCAGCAGGCATTTGTTTCTCTCCACGCAGGTTTGTGTAACATTTTAACATTCTTGATCATAATATATTTCTTACAGTAGGCATTTTTATCTTAATTTCTATAGATAAGCTGACTGTTGACTTGGTAACTAGAGGCCAATGCCAACTAGTATCACAGTAATTCAGAGTATTACAGCTACCTTTAGTTAGAAATCTTGTACATAAGCCTGTTTCCCCCTAAAATAAGTGAAAATGGTTACAAGTCGACTCACACAACAGTCAACATTATTAATTTATTTGCAGTAATGTAGCCGTTTCTTTTGTAGGTAGATTATTAACTTTTTGTTCTTTCGCTTGCAATTACCTAAATTTCAAATTTAGAACACCTACTCATATGAAAAAAGAAAACCAATATTTCACAGATAAAACTTTTTTTTAAATTTCTTTTCAGCTAAGGAGGTTGCAAAGCACCTTAGTTATTGCCGATCACAACAATGAGATTCTATCCCCGGCCACTCAAAATGCCCTGAGTGCTGCTAAGAAAATTGGTGGTGATGTATCAGTCCTTGTAGCTGGCACAAAGTGTGGACCTGTAAGTGTTACTTTTTTTATACTATCTTAGATAAGTATCTAGATAATAGCTAAAGTAAATAATGTACAATGAAAAATTTACTTCTATTCAAGGTTCTTCAACGTTATGAATAACTAGCTGTGTCTGCAGTTTTACCTGCGTGGATTACTCTATATCATTAGCCTGTGAAAGTCCCGTCAGAATCATCCAGCTCTTTTGGAGTTCATAGGGAGGGAAACATACATATATACACACATCACCTTCTATATATAAGTTTATAATATTATGATTATGTAAACTTTTTTCTGACATTCTTGGACATATTGTGTATAATTCAGATACAGTGTAAACTCTATACAGCAACACTCGATTTAATGACAAATTCCCTAAAATGTCGAAATTATTTGGTTTACTTTCTTGTCCATACAATGTCATACACTCTATGTAGCATCATATTCACTCTAAATAATGACAACAATAAGTCATTATTAAGCATTAAACAGTACTTTTTAACACCTCGTATTTAAAATTAAATTAAATACTGAAGCAAAAATAAAGTCAGACGATAACATGCTATATGCAATAAGCGTTGTTATATGTAAATTTTATACTTTACTAGTAAATACATATAATATTATAATAGTTAAATAATATTGCTTTTTAACCTATTGGTTATCAATTCGACAGTTTTTTTTAATGTTTGTTACCTCAGAACTTTTGACTGGGTGAACCAATTTTGATGATTCCATTATATTTGAAAGCTGGTGCTTCCCATTTGGTCCCATTTCAATTTGGTCCAGTTCTGATGAAGTCGGTTATTTACATTGATAATTATTCTTCTCTCCATTTAAGGTAACTCTCAATAACGCCATAAAGTGCGTAGTCTATTAAGTGTCACTATATAGAGTTTACACTGTATATATAAACAACCAAGGAACTGGTGACTTTGTATCGAAACAGATTCTCACAACTTGGTTGTATTTAAAGCCCTAACAGATGTGTCATATTGGCTGATGGACCGCCGTCTCACCAACGGAAGAGAAAGATAACAAAAATCTTTCTCTTCCGTTAGTCAGCCAAATCCGTCACCTCTGTTAACTACTTTACATCATTGTAAGGGACATTGTTACTAACTAGATTCTACTGTTATTCAAAACAATCATCAAATTTCAGGCTGCCGAAACCATTGCCAAAGCGAGTGGTGTCTCCAAAGTCCTTGTTGCTGAGAGTGATGTGTTCAAAGGCTTCACTGCCGAGACCCTGACCCCTCTTATCATAGCTACCCAGAAACAGTTCAAGGTAACTATAACATTGGTTTAAAATGCTTGGAGTATAGACAAAACCATATTTTTTTATTGATTAAGAGGCTTTCGCTTGACTGCCATCTTGCCTGATTTTAATCTATAATGCGGTCCATGATGCCTGCTTACCTAGAAGAAACCGATTCCATCACCACTTGAAAACATTCAAATTGTTGCTATCGGGGAATACCCATTCTAGGCAGTGTATTCCAGTCTAGCAGTTAAGTTTGCACAAAGTGGAATCAAACCACTTTGTACAGGTTTTTGGTATAATATACAATTTTGGTTTTTAAATTGCCAGTGTGGTCAGTGTCTTGACCACACTGGCAATTTTATAGGAAAATTGGCAGGAGGTAATTAGATCAAGCAGATCCAACACATGCTCTCCGAAACGTAAATATTTTAAGTAGAGAATAGACAGACATAATAATATGGATGGACAGAAAGACAGAATCCCACAAAACTGGATGTATCTCCCTTCAGCAATATTTGCATTTATAATGATGGTGTGATTGTTTTCATGCCAAATTTAGTCCTGCGTTTGATTTCTATCTCGCCTGATGTTAAGCGGTAGTTACATAGGCTATGTCTTGTTTACAACGCGAGGCCACAAGCATATATGTTTATAAAAATCTGTGAGTTTATTCTAGTTTACCCATATCTTGGCACCGGCCACGGCTATGGGCAAGGCAGTGCTGCCTCGGGTAGCTGCCAAGCTGGACGTCTCTCCCATCACGGATATTATCGGCGTAAAAGACGCTAACACCTTCATTAGGACCATCTATGCTGGTAAGTATTTCATGGGACATATTATACATTTTTTTTTATTTAGTAATAGGTTTGCGTTTGACTTCTAACTAGCCTGATGTCAAGCGATGATGCGGTCTATGATAGAGCGTGCTTGCCTGGAAGAAACCGATTCACCTGTGATTTGAAGACACCCAGATTGTAACTATCGGGGAACACTAATTCAGGCAGTGCAATACCCAGACTAGCAGTTCGCACAGTATAAGTGGAATCAAAGCCGTTCGTATGGGTTTTCGGAATATCAACAAGCGGTGTCGATTTTTTGTGTCTGTTCTGGCAGTCCGATAGTAAAATGGGCAGGAGGGAATTAGATCATGCAGATCGGATGCACACTCTTCGGAATGTATCCAATAAGAAACCGGTAAATTAGCAACTTTGCCCCGATGCTCAAGACTAAGGAGCTGCCACTAGTACACTATGCAACTGTTATAACTGTGCTTGGAGTATTTCGTAGACCGAGTTTCGCTCAATTGCTTCGATACTTCAATAACTTGCACACTTGATTTCTTCTACAGGGCAAGCATGGGCATTGTGACAAAATTTTGTCGACTCTTTTTATCGTGCCAAAGATTGAGCTGAAATTTGGCAAACTTATGTAGTTAAATTCGATGACAATGCAATGTCATTGTACCATTGAGTGGTCTGATGATGGAGACAGAAGGTGGCCATAGGAACTCCCAAACGAAACGACGTTACCCTGTCGAGTTTGGGTTTCTTAGATTTGTCTTCCCAAGCACTGTAGTCCTAGATGATGACCAGAGTTCTGATGATGGAGCCGGAGGATGGCCATTATCTACGTTCTTGGTCAAATGGAAGGGTTTAATGAGAAGAATACGAAAACCTTCTTTAAAAAACAGTTTTTTAAGAGTATGAGTATTAAAATGTATTTAAACCTTATGAAATCAAACACCTATTCCCAATATTTCAGGTAATGCGATCCTAACTCTAGAAGCCAAAGACCCGATCAAGGTAATAACCGTCCGAGGCACTGCGTTCCCGCCCGATTCTCTAGAGGGTGGCTCGACTGCCATAGAGAAGGCACCAGAAGGAGACTACAAAACTGACCTTGTGGAGTTTGTCTCTCAGGAACTTACCAAGTCAGACAGGCCTGCATTGACTAGCGCTAAGAATATCATTTCTGGCGGTAAGTAAACTTATTTTTCAAAAATGCAACACTCTTTTATATAGGGCATTATTGAACATTATTTAATTTAGTAACTTGTAGCTTCCTATTTCAATGGGCCACAGTAAAAACTCTTTTTAACCGACTTCCAAAAAAGAGGAGGTTCTCAATTCGAATGTTTTTATAAATGTTTGTTGCCTCAGAACTTTCGACTGGGTGAACCGATTTTAATGATTCTTTTTTTTATTTGAAAGCTGGTGCTTTCCGTGTGGTCCCATTTCAATTTGGTCCAGTTCTGACGTTTTTTATGAAGTCGGTTCGTATGATAAACTTATAACAACCCTCTGTTTTCGTCGGGGATTAAAAATGTGAAATATAATGAAGTTCTTCGTTCAGCCATCCTTTGAACATGCCAATATCCTTCCTTATCGTTGACTTGATTCCTTATCGGTTTTAACCGACTTCAAACAAGGCGGTTCTATGTTCCACTGTTTTTTTTTTTTAAATTTAGGAATAGGCTTGCGTTTGACTGCCAACTCGCCTGATGTTAAGTATGTTCACCGGTTTCTCCGCCAATTATGAATTGATTTTGATGATTCTTTTTTTGTTTGGTAGGCCATACTTAAGAGGTGGTCCCATATAAATTTCATCAAAATCGGTTTAGTAGTTTGGTTTTTCAATCAAAATAACTGAAAATACGCAAATAACTGAAACTGAAATATGTAAACGAAATTGCGTATTGCGTACGACTGCAAAATTAGTAAAATTTTTAAGTCGGTTTTTTAAATTGGTTATTATTATGTTTGCTTTCTTTAGGGCGCGGTCTCAAATCCGGTGACAACTTCAAGCTGCTGTACGATCTAGCGGACAAGTTGAACGCGGCAGTAGGAGCGTCGCGCGCCGCCGTCGACGCGGGCTTCTGCGCCAACGACCTGCAGATCGGACAGACCGGCAAGATTGTCGCACCTGTAAGTATCTGTTCCTGTCGCGTTATTGTTATTATTATTTTTTTATCCTTAATTTGACAATGTAGCAACGGTGGAACATTGAAAAAAAATGTTTTCTTACGATTTAAAAACTTTATTCTGAAACTTTTATTTTATAAAAATATTTTATTCAAGATGTTGGACCGCTTGTTTAGACCGAAGATTTCATCAGCTCACTTATTCGTTTTGTTTTCCCAGTTGTCTTTTAAATTAAAATGTTTGTTCATTTGAACATACCTAAAAAGAGCACACAAGGATCTATATAAATATTTTTATATTTTATAATTTATTTTTTTGGTAGTTTTTATATCAAAATGATGGATAAAAATATTTGACGGCAATGGCAACAGTCAGTCTGTCAAAAAAGTGCAACATGGCGACAAAATAATGGTCGCGGTTACAACAAAAGATATTTATTATATTTTTTTTATAAAATGTACAAATTTTACCTAATATCCGACTGATATCTACTTGTAAATGTATAGTAATTATGATTATACCAAAAAATAGCAGAAATCTACGATAACAATAACTTTATTTATTGATAAAGATGTTTGTACCGTCCGTGGGACGTTGCCAAATAAGTAGCAACGTAATTCCCTAACTGAGTGTTCCACTGACATGACGTTGCCAAGTAGGTAGCAAAGCACATACTTAACTGGGTGTTTTAATAAAATTCTACTGGGTGACTTTACCATCTTCGACCACACCATAACTTAACATCAGCTGAGTGTGGTCAAACGCCTAGCCCGTAAGCTATTAAAAAAAGATAGGTCTGCCGACAAAAACTTATTTATTAGATAAAATGTTGAAACGTTTTTACATTTTTTTTACTTATTTTTGTTTTATTTTGTCTGCCCTATAAAAGCTTGGTTTCCATAATAAAGCTTTAGAGCTTTTATGTGCTTTTTTCTTATTTTGTCAACAGCATTTTTGTAGCATTTGTGTAGTTTGTGTTTTTGTAGTGGTAGGACTCTTTTGCAGGGGTCCGCCTGGGGAAGTACCACACCTTTGCCAGTTATTCAACCGCCAAGCAGTAGTGTGCAAACATTACTGTGTTTCCGGATTGAAGGGCAATGTTTCCAGCGACATTACAGGGCACACAGAGATTTGACATCTTATATCTCGGGGTGACGAGCGCAGTGCATTGCCATCCAGGCTTTTGAACTGTGTAAGTTCACAATTCTGAGTGGCGTTGAGCTGTTATGGGCAAGCGTGAAGAGCCATCAGGCGAGCGACTTCGCTCGTCTCGTCATTCTGTATCATAAAAAAAAGCATGCTAAACATTATTGAATCTGAAAATTCCTAGCGATTGTCCCAAAAAACTTGCACCATCTGAAACAAGTGATAACTCATGCACTAACTCTGATGATGAACTGCACCCATCCTCATATATGCACCTCATTGCACCCAAGCACTGATTCATCCCCTGCTCCTTCGATTGACTCTTTTAGAACGTCTCCATCTACTTAGCTCTGATGATGAAACATACTGCGATGCAGCTGCGATTTTAATAGGACATAGCCAATAAATAATTTTAATCTAGCCTATTCTGAGGCAAATTAGATTCCATTTAAAAATGATACGCTTCAACAGGCAGTAGTTCAAATGATGTTTGTAAAGTAAAGCTAACCTCTCGTCCCCAGGACCTATACATCGCGGTGGGCATCAGCGGCGCGATCCAGCATCTCGCCGGCATGAAAGACTCGAAGACCATCGTCGCTATCAACAAGGACCCTGACGCACCTATCTTCCAGGTACATCACACTTTATTATATTACTAGCTGCGCGCCGCGGTTTCACCCGCGTGGTGATGATGATGATGATGATGTGTGTAGCCTATGTGTTAATCCAGAATATAAGCAATGTATATTCCAAATTTCATCCAAATCCATCCGGCCGTTTCTGCGTGATTGAGTAACAAACATACATCCATACATCCATCCAAACTCACATATTATGATATTAGTGTGATTAGTGTGAAGTGTGATTATAACACTTTATTTAATGACACTATAGCCCGGATATTTGGTGGACAGTGGTGGTTAGCATAAGCTTTAACGAATTTGAAATGCAATTTTGTACACCTTCGCTATCTGTTACCTTTCAAAGCAATGATCCAAACTTCATAGTCGGGGATCGCTTATACCTCTATTAGAAACATATATGGATAAACTTTCAGGTATTTATATAATTATCAATATAAAAAACCGACTTCATAAAACTGTCAGAACTGGACCAAATTGGAAAAGGGACCACACGGGAAGCACCGGCTTTCAAATAAAAAAAGAATCATCAAAATCGGTTCACCCAGTCGAAAGTTCATATTCATATTCATTTTATTGTGTATAATATGGGTACATAGGATGGAAAATTTACAGTGAAAGAGCGCCATAATCGACCTTACGTCATGCCAACAAACTTAAGGACCTAAGGAAAAATTAACTAAACATATAAAAATATTATCACATCACAATGTTATCAAATTATTCATGTCAACTCAATATATCTCTGAGTCTCAATATGTCTCTATAGCTCTGAGGTAACAAAAAAAAAACCAGTCGAATTGAGAACCTCCTCATTTTTGGAAGTCGGTAGAAAATAACGAAGGATTGATCGTCGCGGGCTCTTGATTTATATTAAATGCGTATTGGACCAACGTGCTGCTGTCGCTCCGTTACCCGCTGCAGCGAAAACGCGGCCTTACTGACGTTATTCATGTATTTCAGGTAAGCGACTACGGGTTAGTCGCCGACTTGTTCAAAGCAGTCCCGGAACTAACGAATAAGTTGTAAGCTTAAGTCTTGGAAGCACAGTGTATAGTGAAATTTGTTTACAACTTTTTTACCCATTCCCGTAAGATTTTGGAAATGTTTACTTTTGTTATCGTATACATATTTAATCATGTAATAATTGGAAGTTGTGTAAGAAATAAAGTTTGTTAAAAATGTTCGGCTTTTATTACATTGTAAAATGTGACAAGTGTAAAGTCCCATGAGTCTTTTAGGATATCTTTTTAACACGCTTTTATAAGCTCGGTATGTATCTATGTAACGGATTCTTTGAACGTGTTTTTCACTCCTTTCAAAACAACCGATGGATTGATTTGAAACTTTGCATACTTATAAAGGATCGATGACAATGCAATAATTTGTATCATAATAATTTGTTTCATCCTTACCAGGCTCTTTGAAAGCGTGTTTTTTAGTTTCTAAATTGCGAGAATTACTTTTACACATATTTTATTTAGAACTAGTTGACGTCCTGTCCAAATTTGTCAACAGAGTTTTTTATATTATTTATGCCATAGCTGGCAAACAAGCAGACGGGCTGCCTGATGGTAAGCGACCACCGTCGCCTATGGATACCTGCACCACCAGAGGCATCACAGATACGTTGCCGACCCTTAAAGACTATTAACAGCCCTTTTAAAGAACCCTATATACCTACGGCATTTCCGAGTAGCTTTAGCTACTCGGAAATGCCGTAGGAGGGATCTCATTCCACATAATTGCAGGTGTAATGCAAAAAGGAACTCGTAAAATGCACAGTGTGCTATTTCCACCGATCTATGATATGTGGATGAACTGTCAGGCGGTGGCGGCTGGTGCGATGATAAAACCGCGATGCTGGCATCAGATCGTACAGTTCTTCAGAACATTCCCCGTTGTTAATGCGATAAAAGACATAAAGAGACCCAACGTCTCCGCGCATGCTGAGCGGCTCTAGGTGTTCAGAGAGCTTGGGATCGTCGACAATTCTTATAGCTCTACGCTGTAATGCATCAAGTGGCTCAAGCTGATACTTGGGTGCTCCGTTCCAAAGATGGGAACAGTACTCCGTGTGAGGTCAGACTTGCGCTTTGTAAAGCAAAAGTCTTTGTCTCGACGTTTCCAGCACACCAAGTTTCTTAGAGGCTTGCTTTACTCGCAATGTGACCGCGAAACTGTACATTTGAAGAAATGTCGAATCGAAGGATTCCAATGCTTTCCGCAACCGTGAGGGAGTGTTTTAAAAATGAGGAGCTACAACAAATGGGGCTTTTTTAGCGGTGAACGCGCAAACTTGCGTCTTTGTTGGGTTGAGCTGAACTAGGTTCAGGTGAGAAAGGTTCTTGAGTGGAGACCACGAACCGGAAGACGCAGCGTAGGTAGGCCTCCCACTAGATGGACCGACGACATTGTGAGAGTCGCGGGCATTCAGTGGATGCAGATGGCAGGATGTCGTTCAGTGTGGAGGTTAAAGGGGGAGGCTTATGTTCAGCAGTGGGCGTCTCCTGGCTGATGATGATGATGAGGTTCAGTTCACTCCAATCCGAGTAATGGTTCATATACAAAAATCCAATAGAAATAGCACTTAAAGTTTTAACTTTTCAGGTGCAGTAGGCGAAGTACGAGTATTCGCTGCGTAAAATACTTGTTGTATTTCGAATTTATTTTTGAAGTTTGTTTGGAATTCGATACGTATTTTACGTAACAAAAATTCGTAGTTTGCCTACAGTTTTCAAAATGACGCGACCGCAAACCGTATCTCTGCGCGTTAAGGTTCACGTTCGCGTGATTATCCAAACTGCACCTATTCGGACCCGCGTTTAGAGTTGGGCGTAAGGCCCTAGAGACTTCAAAATAAAGAAAATTATATATATAAAGCATCAAGGCTCGAAATTTTTGTGTCGCACGTTTTCTTAGTAAGTAACCTTAGTTTTACTACTTAGCACTAGATGGCGCTGCCCACGTTTAGGATTTTTATTTTCTCGGTTTTTAATTTATCTATATAAATCTATTCATCTAATATGATAATTTTAATTCAGGGATCAAGAGAATTATTGTGGTGAATTTTGGAAGCTAGACAGAAGTAGATTTTAGTAAATTTTAATATTAGGTACTTACTGAGGTTAGTTAGGTACTTTAGTTAAGTTAGGTACTATTTAAAATTTTACTTTAATTAGGTATACCTACCTACGGGTAAGTAGGTAGGTACCTAATTCTGAAATTACAACTTATCGCATAGAAAGACATGATTTCTTTAAACATTATAGGTAAATTACCTACCTACTATGAATATCAGGTAGGTAGGTATATTAGAAACACGCATCATTATTACTAACGTTTGTTTTACAAGCAATTAATTATAATATTCACCTACCTACCTACTTTTTTTCTACCAATTTTTATTATCATTAGGATTATAACTTATAGGTAGTACGTAATTCTGTCTACCTTGTTTCATACATGTGTACGTAAGTATAAACCAACAGGAGATAGGTAAGTGAAGTCAATCACGTTGATAATGATAGCGCGGCGGAGATGCAGCGCGGTTCGCCTGCTGAGTGGCATTCTCGTTATCGCGCCTGCCGACAAGCAGCCGGCGGCGGCGGGCGGGGCTCCGGACGCTCCGCCCCACGGGCACGCCCGCCGCGCGCGCCTCGTGCCGCGCCGGGCGCGCACCCGAGCCTCACCGCCGTTCGACATGCCGCGACCAACGCGCGCATCTTACGGCGACCAGAAACCTCCGTACTCGTACATTTCCCTGACGGCGATGGCGATCTGGAGCTCGCCGGAGCGCATGCTTCCGCTGTCGGAGATCTACCGGTTCATCACGGACCGGTTCCCGTACTACCGGCGCAACACGCAGCGCTGGCAGAACTCGCTGCGACACAACCTCTCCTTCAACGACTGCTTCGTGAAGGTGCCGCGCCGGCCGGACCGGCCCGGCAAGGGTGCCTACTGGACGCTGCACCCGCAGGCCTTCGACATGTTCGAGAACGGGTCGCTGCTGCGCCGCAGGAAGAGATTCAAGCTCCAGAAAGGCGATAAGGATAATCTCGGCGCTGAATTGGTCGCGCTGGCGAATTTTAATAATTTATTCTTGGCGAGTCAGTCAAACGCCAGAATACCTCCCTTGCCTGCGTACGAAGAGCCGATCAACTTCGATACAAATTACAGTATGAACAGTTTTTCAGTGAAACGGAAGAAACCATTCACTATAGACAATATTTTGGCAAGTGACATGGATAAAACTAGTGATGAACCTAACGTGAGTGATGTGTGCACGCCTATAATTCCTTACCATCCGGAATTGCTGGCAATGGCGGCGGCGATGTGGTCACCAGTGTTCAGGCAGCCCCAGGCGTACTCTCCCTCAATATACGGACCCCTTCATTTAGCGCTTAATTTCCAGCACAATTTAGATAGTTTGCAGCCTAGTTTATTGCAACCACCACTGAACCCTTTATAGCCAAACTAAACCTGCTAAACTTTTAAATTCCATAATTGGGTTGTAATTAGAAACCCTAAACGAAGTTG
The DNA here is from genome assembly GCA_949125355.1 of Agriopis leucophaearia. NCBI lineage: Eukaryota > Metazoa > Arthropoda > Insecta > Lepidoptera > Geometridae > Agriopis > Agriopis leucophaearia. The sequence continues at coordinate 14,888,882 of OX421262.1, forward strand.
GCAGTTTCATTTATATGGCTAATAATGTTTTTGTTTTAACTATTGAAAACACAGGTTTTATGAGGCTCACAATTCTTATTGACAGTTCTAGACTGTAGCGGTCAGCACAAAAATATAGCTAATTTGGTTTTAACATTGTTATCAACGTTTACTAGACAATTGATAAAAGTGGACTTGTGGAAATATTTTTTCGAAATGTTTAATTTTAATGTTTTTTTTAACACTCATGTCTAAGCTGTGTTTGGTAGCTAATCTAATTAGGTTGGAAAAATACCTACTACATGATACCTACCTAGCTATTTTACAAATAAATATGTGCATAACTTGCCAAGCTTTCTTACTTCGGTAAATTAAACTAAATATAACTCAGGACAAACTACCGAATAGTAGAATAAGATAAGGTAAGGTAGGTACATACCGAATTTTCTAATAATTTGAAGAATGTTGGATATTTCTGTTTGGTAAAGAACTACACGAATTTACTAGTGTTGAATGATTTGTATTTTGTATGTATATGTACGAATACAAAATAGGATCCATTCAAAAACTCAATTTCTTGTGGAATTACGAGTAGGACTCTAATATTTTACCGGCGAAGTCAAAATCCGCGCCTTTTGTCGATGTTGTCCTCATTGTCACCGACTATGTTCCATTGTATTAAAAAAAAAAAAAAAAAACACCGATTTCTCCGCTTTTGGTTACAATCTGGGTGTCTTCAAATCTCGAGTGAATCGGTTTCTTCTGGGCAAGCGTGCTCCATCGTAGACCGCATCGCGCTTAACATCAGGTGAGTTGGCGGTCAAACGCAAGCCTATTACAGAATAATAATAAAAATAAAAAAAAACTATGAATTGATTTTGATGAATCCTTACTCCAGAGGTGGGCCCGTATAAAATTCATCAAAATCGGTGTAATAGTTTGGTTTTTAAATCAAAATAACTGAAAAAATATGTTATCCAAGTAAACGAAATTGCGTATTTACTAATTTTGAAGTCGGTTTTTAAAATTGATAATTACCTGCATTTCCATTTTTGTTATGAATTTATATTATAATCTATTATCATCATGAAATTTTTTATAAACATAGGTTAATACTTATGTATTGATTTTCCAACTAAACGATCCAAACGAGGACTACTTAGAATCGCACTAAATGCGACAATTTGTAAATGGTGTGTATGCTTTCTCTCATGCGTAGAAATGACTATATTCTCTAGATGAATAAACACTTTTTATCCGGGATTACCAAATTATTATAATTATACATTTTTCATGAAAACCGCGCTCACCAGCCTGTGCTATGTGGTTCGCACATTTTAAATGGATAAGTAGATGTAAAAAGAAAAACGAAAAGGCATTATTTTTAAAATAACATTGCAAACGTTTTAAATTAGGTAGGTAATTTTTATGTTATATTTTATATTACTAAAAAACTTTTTTCATTTCCTTCGCCATCCATAGAATATCAACACAACAACTGCTTTACTTGCAATATTATTCTAAAGATAATGCCTAATTGGGTTTTTAAATTTCTTCCTTGGTGTTTGAAATTTAATTTGAATCTTACATTTTGTTTATGTGCAAAATAGATATCTCTGGCCCATGAGAGCAACTTTAATATGAAAATTTGGATTGGGTAAAATCGATGGACGCAGTTAATATACCTTCTGAATAATTGTTTGAGAAATGCAAGTAACTTAAATTTTATTGTTGGTTAGGTATAGATTTTATATTATCAGTTAAATTTAATTTAAATTAATCATTAAAGTTAATGTTTTACATACATAAGCAATATTTTATTTCATGCCTTCCGATTTTTCCTTAAATGGAGCACAAAAATTGACCGTTTATTAAATTAAAAAATAGAAGGGCAGGTGATACTGAATTGTGAACCATTTTTATGGACATTAGCCCTGTTCGATGTTCCGCTTTTTAAAAGATAAAACGCCCAAATTCGTGAACTTAGAAGTGAGGGGATGGAACAACGTAGTCGGCGGAATCAACATCCATGACGGAACATCGGATATAGGTAGGTACCTTTTAAGAGTTAGGATCGCGTCATTTTTGTTATTTATGTGTTACGCCTAAGGCGAGGGGCTGTTTCGGTAATTAATATAGAGGAATGATCAAATTGAGTGCCGTTTACCCCGAGGCATCCCTTCTGTTCGGGCGCGAACACCTTTTCGGCGTCTATCAGCGGTAATAAATTAAGCTGGTGTCACCGATTAATATGGGACATTAGGTGCAATCTGTTAAAGGTAGGGAGGAATTTTATGTCTTTTCCTAGACACATATTTTCCAGACTGCATTGTTTTATTTTTCGGCGAAAAAATAATGTCAGCTAAGGCTTTTTAGACTATCCTACTTTTTACTAACTTTTTTTGGAGTTAAGAATACTACAATTATTGATGATTATATTCATTCGCTTAAGTAATCTAGTTCTAGTTTTCTTCAATAATTGGTATATCATAATAGTTTTCAAATGAGCAACAGTTAATAAACCTATCTGTAGGTAATTGACATAAAAATCTTTGGTAATAATTACACCTGCTACAGTCCTTTTCTTTTTGTTGCTAATCTCCTCGCTAAGAAGCTTCGCTACATGAATTTACAAGCGTAGGTAGATACGTATCAAGTTCTGTAAAAGGAAGGCAAATTAGGTAAGTAGACACCACAAAAAGTGCTTCAAAAATATTATACTTTAGTAAGTATAGCGAGTCGGTCGTACAGAATATGCCAGCCAATATTGCGAATGAGACGAAGCGTCGAACCCTAATAAGCATCAAGTGCTATTTCTTACAGGGGAGACCATGTTGAGACGGGTTCTTGACAATGCGTCGCTTGCTGTCCAATTGCGTATTATTGAGACGATGACACCGGTCACTCACAATGGACCACTAGAAGATATACAGGGGAGATGATTGCTTCAGAAATTTTGAGGATGCTAAACAAAAATTGAAATTTAATAGTATAAAGGATAGGATTAATGTTTTATTATTAACGCTAAAGAACAGACAAGATTTCTTGTAGATACTATATCTAATATCAATCATTAGATAGAGCTAGTTCAAATAGATACCAAAACAACTCCTAAATAATACAGTAGGTACCTACTTTGAAAATTCACCTCCAAATTATACACAGCCTGCTGATCACATTTTTTTGCTTAAAAGTTAGTATATTTGGTTTTGCCTTTACAAAAAGTGAGCCTAATTTAAAACACCCTGTGAAGTCAATTTCTGAATGCTGCAAAGTAATAACGACGACACAGGCAGCAGCGAAGCAGTGACGCACACAATAGGTGCTTTCGGCACACATCTCTTTGGTTATCCTTAACATAACAAATATTGGATGATCCACTGTTATGGAGCTTTGTTAAGGAATACAATCTTTGTCGTTTCAGTGGCGGCACTCAGGCTAGGCTATTAAAAAAGCTATTAAAGTTGACCAATAAAAAGACAAGAATGCTAATGTTATCTATTATTATAATGTATTTATTAATATTTTATACCTACAGTATTTTTTTACATAATAAGCAACTCAACGGACACCGGGGTCCGTGACTTTTGTAATACTTATCTAACTACAATTTTGTTAACTTAAACGAATATATACCGTGGAATATAAACCTACCGGAGTATATTTCCCTCAGCGCATACGCGACGTCCTGTCGTGCTAGGCCTGCTATGTAGTGGTTTAATAGTATTTTTTTTCTGTTGTTATGTTTTTTTTTTATATATTGTGAGAGGTATGCCTTTTTCTGTTTTTGTTAAAAAAGTTAATAATTGAAATTGGTTTTTTATCGGATACATTTTGGATAGTGTGCATCAGATCTGCATGATTTAATTCCCTCCTGCCCTTTTTTCTATCGAACTGCCAGAGCGGGCACGAAAAATCAACACCGCTTTATGGTTGACATTCCGAAAACCCGTACGAAGCGCTTTGATTCCACTTTTATTGTGCGAACTGCTAGTCTGTGGAATGCACTGTCTGAATGGATGTTCCCCGATAGTTACAATCTTGGTGTCTTCAAGTCAAGAGTGAATCGGTTTCTTCTAGGCAAGCGTGATCCACCGTAGGCAGCATCATCGCTTAACATCAGGCGAGTTGGCGGCCAAGCGCAAGCCTATTTTGCACTAAAAAAAATAAAAAATTGCTAGATACGATCGTGATCTCGCCTATAGCAAGATATTTGATTTTTTGGGAGTTTTTCCCAAATAACAGTTATTTAGTTAGTCATCAGCCTATTTAATATTGGTCCTCTGCTGGACGATCATTACACTTTCCTCAGCTCTACGCATCCATTTGCCATCAGTCGCCATTCGCAGGTCGTTGGTCCATCTGGCTGCAGGGCGTCCTACTCTACGTTTGCCGATACGCGGTCTGCACTCTAGAACTCCTCTTTAACATGGTTAAAATCGACAACCGTAGGGGTTTACGGTTGTCGATTTTAACCTAATTAAATTAAAGATAAAAATAAGTATATTTTCATTATGAATTACTGACTCGTGATATGCCGTGGCGTTGCTGTTAATGCGTTAAGTATTTGTCAATAAAGTAATTCTGGCGTTGTTGGTAGGTACAGGAAAATTGCAAATCCAAAGTTCAATGCCTTGGCATTATCGAAACAAATATCTACTTAATTTCGGTCACAGATAAGTAGGTATTTACCGTTCAGTGATTTTAGCAAATCATGATTCACGGATTCCGGTAGCCTGCAAGGAAAAGTATAAATAAATAGACAACTGCTGACGATAATAAAACCAACTGCAGACGTATACATTTTCATGCTCTGCTGACGTTGAGAATCTAATTTTTGTTAAATAAATGAGACTTCAGACCGGTCTTTTAAATTCTGCCCGCTTGCATTTTTTTTCTGTCTGCCACTATAAAAAAAGTGATTTTAATTAGAAAACGTTTCTAGGTTATTCAGATGGCCGCCTACAGCATTAAATTAAAGTTACCTGTAAGTTCCTGTAAGAGTGGCAGAAATTGTGGATGCCGAATGGAAAAAAAATACCCAATTGTGTACACGCTGAAAGAATTTGAGTAATTATGACAACTACACTATTATTAGACTGATAATAATAAAGTGAAACTTTAAATACGTAGGTATATCAAAACTTTACATGTAAAACAATTTGTAACGTTTTGATTCTATATACTTATATCTAATCCGTCAACCAAGAAATGGGAATGGGGACAACCTTGTGAATTGGGCTTCTTTACTTCCTCAGAGATATAATTTAGGTCCTTTCAAGGCCAGAGACAATAGGTATCTTGTAAGCCAGCGTGTTTCATCTTCGACCACATCGGTCGCTTACCATCAGAAGAGTGGTCAAACGTGGACTTATACCTACGTAATAATGAAAAAAAAATAAAAAAAAATTGCGCGCCTTAATTATCAGGAAACACTTGTTTCCTGTGTTCAGAGTGATTCTAAAAACATAAAAAGCTTTTAGACTAGCAAAAGCTAACTTTTGTTTGTATGTAATCATAACAGTTTGCACAAATTCAGTCGCGTTTTCGTTGACCCAAACTCTTAAATATATAGAACAACCGACTCACCAGTAGAGGTGATCAACTGTGGAGTCCATGAAAACCATTCATGGACTTAACTTTGTCATGGAAGTTTTGTGTGGGACTCAACGCTCGGAATATAAAGTCAGTGTTCGTTGAAAATACAACAGTTAGGAATAAAATTAATAAAAACATATCGAAATAGTAGAAAGCTTCGCTTTCGCAAAAGGTTTGTAGTGACCGTTACCGGTGTAGTGACGCTGAAATTGGTTCTCACGGACACGCGCGTCGCACAAAAACGAGGAGGAAGACGGTAGCGGCGTATTAATCAGCTGCAGCCGCGGTGCATTCATACGTACACTTGAATACAACACTTCTCTTGGGTAAAGTTCTAATTAGAATTTAGGTATCTTTGAATTTCCGTCATAGATCATCGAAGCGGCCATTCCATCCTTACGTCGTGAACTTTGGTAAAGCCCGTACGTAGCGTTTCCAAAATTACTTCTTAATACGAACTGCACAGGAATGGAATGCGCTCCCTGCCTCGGTGTTCCCTATAAATTACAACCTGGGTCTCTTCAAGACAAGAGTGAATAGGCACCTCATGAGCAAGCGTGCCCCATCTTAGACCGCATCGTCGCTTACCATCAGGTGAGTTGTGGTCAAACGCTAGCCCATTTCATCATTAAAAAAAGGTAAGAGCATACTGAAAATTGACTCTGCTTCAGGATCGGTTCTGAGTAAAAATATGTTTAGATAGCGAAGTGGTAGCTGATGTCGGTGCAAAGTGCACTGTAATATGTAAGAAATAGGGCATGTAGGTACCCTTTTCCGTTAGATACGATTGTTATCTAGGTAGGTTAACTTGGGTAAAGCTTGTCATGTCCTTGTTCTAATGTGCAGGAGAGTTTTTCTAAACCCAAGCTTTTATGGTAGATAGACAGTATAATAATAAAAAAAAGATAGATAACTGATTATTATTCTCACCAGAAATTACATACATTTAGACTAAAATAACTTAAACACTGTTTTCAACTATCACGGTTGTTCACTAAAGTTATATGATTATTTACGGGTCTTCCCGTGAACATGGTGCATGTAACTGCGCCGAAATATCGGGAGCTCCTTCCACAACCTTACCACGGTAAATATCCCGTAAATAATCATATAACTTTAGTAAAATAACTTAGCTAAAAAAGTGACTAGTGAGCGAAGGCTTTTACATTAAGGATTGTTTTAGGAAAAGCATCGTTTCACTATTACGTCTATCGAAGGATGTTGATATCAATTAATTATTAATTATTTTTAACCATTATTTGGACATTTTTAAAAGTATTTACCTATTATATTATATAATTAATTATTAATTTGCATGCCTGATTTAAGATTGTTTTCATTGGCTGTAGGTACAATCTTAATATACTCGTAAGATCAATGTGACCCATATACTAGCACATAATGAAGTGAATTGAATTAAGACTAGTGAAAATACTAATAAACGATCTCTTTCAGACAACCTTGTATTTAATTTGAATGACTTAGAATCAAGAATGAAGTCTGAATGACTTAGAATGAAGTCTGAATGAATGAAGTTTGAATGAATGAAGTCCTTTAATTCTTTTGCTTGATTCCTATACGCAATGTCTGAAGTCTTGTTTAAAGCAAGATAATTTAAATCACTTGCCTACTTTTATTCTCACACTCACGATGTTTCGATTGTTTGTCGTTGCATGAGTCTAGTGCTTCTGTTTATAGTGGGGCGCATTAAAAGTTTCCGGAATGATTAAAAAAAAAGGTCAAAAATTAACTTATCATTTCTCAAAATATTCTCCGCTAGCGTAAATGCACTTTTTCGTACAAAAACCAAAATCAATATAAAAAAACCGACTTCATAAAAATGACTTTACTGAAATTAATAAGGGACTACACGGAAAGCACCAGCTTTCAAATAAAAAAAGAATCATCAAAATCGGTTCACCCAGTCGAAAGTTCTGAGGTAACTTTTTTTTTAAAATACAGTTAAATTGAGAACATCCTCCTATTTGGATGTCGGTTAAAAAGGGTGGTAAGATCCTCTACAGAATGAGTTCGACTAATAAGGCATGAAATCTGATTGAGGCCTGATGCATTCACACCCGCTAAGCTACCTTACCATTTTCCCTTGTTTGTCTGATCTGCAGGGCTATAATATGCGCACCGCGATAGAATCTTGTTGTCATTGTGTCATTTTGTCGAGCAAGAACGAGACAAGGTGCCTACGTTTTCGTATACGCTTGTCTTGCTTTGGAATTATAAAAAGAGTCGACAAACCTTGTCGTGGCGCGCATGTTAGCCTTGCTGAGGTGTGAGCGAATACTAACCTTTAAGATATAACAAAAAAATATAGAAAAGTAGCTTTAGTTTTGAATAGAATCTAGTAAGAATACTATTTGGTCTTGGGATTCGTTTGTTGTAGTCTCAGTACGCGAGTGTACAATTCCTATAGCGCGCGGCGAACGTTCGGTGTCCGTGCGTGACGGATCCACTCAGCGTCGAATTCACGGCAAGTCAAATGTTTAATTTGCTCTATAAATCAGGCCATTAGACGCATTTCAAGGGTGTCATCGAGTCATCGCAGTCTCATTGGAATCGTGACGGAGCGCGCTGTGTGGTCGACGGTTGGTCGGTCGGGAAACGGTAGCTTTTCTTGTTGGTATACTCTTTGTGAGACGCTGAACAAATTCAATTCGTGACCGAATATTTGATTTGTTAAGGGATTTCCTGGAGGTCTATTGGAGCTGTACCTTTCTACTTATATCAAAGCTTAGAGTTGCAGCTGTATGTAGCGTAAGTACTTGTCTACCTAACTTTCTAGGTATGTACAAAAAGTACGTCCAAAAACTAAAAAAAAGACTTTAACTTAAAATAGGAAGGGGCCTTAGTTTACGAATCATAAAAAAACATAAAATATTGTGACAAACGCTATGCAAATCGGCCACAACTCAGCATAATGACGACTGTTTACCAGCTCAAAAAAGTAAGTGGTTGTTATAAACTACGTACACGAACGTGGTAAGTAGTAAGTACGATTTGCGTACCTACTTATATTTAGCAGTAATCTCGAGCATGCACTTTTTTGCGGATGGTATACCGAAAAGTAAAAACAGATAACAATTGTAGATTAATTGAACAAAGTAGGTATGCAAACAGTGAACGTTTCAGTTTCTGTAAAGCGTTTTCGTAAAATCGTCGATCGTTGCGTGACTCCAGCCCGGGCTTGGTAGAGGAAGCTCGACTCAAATTAAATTAGATTAAATTGATTTATTGGTGGAGGAGCGTGAGCGTGGTCCTCTGGGCCCTAGCCGGGGTTGCCAGGTGATGTATGAAAAAGCACTTCAATTTTATTCCTTAAATTTCAATCAAGTTGCAATATTTTTGCTGTTATTAACATAATATACTATTATTGTCTTTACTTCTTATAGATCTACAAAAACCAATTAAGTTAATAAGTTTTTTTGTACCCTATAGGTGGCAAACAAGCTAACGGGCCGCCTGATGTTTAGCTATCACCGTTGCCTATGGATATATACTTGTAACACCAAGGGCATCACAGATACAGACAAGTATTCTTCTTAAGAGGTTAGTTAAGTATGTAATTTTTCAGAAACCTTATCGTATAAACCTAGTTATATTTTTTTTACTTGGCTACTGCCCCTTTGAGTGTTGTGGCTATTTTGCTATCAAAAGTAAGAGAGGGTAGGTAATGTTCATATTTTACGTAGGTGAGTATCTATACGTATAGGTGATATTATGTTTATACCTAAGTATCTATATAATAGTAATAATAGTGATTAAAAACAATTGCGTTGTCTTCTAGAGTGAAGACCACGAATAAAATAAAATTTTGAAGCTTCTCCAACATGAGAGAGGAAGGACTACGCTACGCTACCACGAATAAGCAGACGTAATACGCCCTGTGACCAGATATAGGTGTAGGTACGGAATTTAACTACCAGCGGCTGAGAGCAAAAAGCTGAACATCGGGCTATGTGGCATGCCTTAGGAGAGGTCCATTCCCAGCACATTTCAATAAGCTGATTATGACGACGACGAGCTAAATAATACCACCGCTGCATTCAATGACTTAACAAAAGACATTACAAACATAATATAGCAGTATTTGTACAGTAGTAGGTTGTGTGAGTTGTAATGTCTTTATGCCGACTTAGTATTTACCTATTGAATCATCAAAAATTCTTTGACATGTCCAGTTATATTTGTAAAAACTCCATAATAAAGGGATAGTTCCGAATCCTGGCAACACCACCTAGGTCCCTCCTACCCCGACTCTCGCTCCGCTTCGTTCCGCCGCACTCCATCACAACCTTAATTAATGCCATTCGATTCGGAAACTCACCGGAAAAACGAATCACAACCGAGAAAACAACGAGAAAGAACAACCATTACGAAATGAATTAGCTTTATCGTACTCTACAATGAAACTTGAAAAATGAAAATGTAATTAAGGTGTGAGAAATCGGAACTGTGCGTCACTGGGCAGAATTCATAGAATGATGCATTAGGTAGGTTTATAGAAAGCAATACCATAGAACCGATTGGAGAAGAATTTTTGGGTATCTGACTCTTAGATCAAACAAGCCCAAGGACGCGAGACACATGGGTGCAGTGTGGAAAGGGGGGAAAGGAAATCCTCCAGAGCTTTTCTTTAGATGTTGTCAACTGGCACCAGTGCTTTTCTATGGGAACCCTCCATCAATCGCAGAGGCAGTTCATTGAGATTTTCACCGCGAAGTCGTGAAATTCAAACTCTTTATAAAGATAATAACTGGCCAAGTGCGAGTCGGACTCGAAGGGTTCCGTACCATTTTCTATAAAAACGGCAAAAAAACACGTTTTTTTTGTATGGGAGCCCACCTTAAATATTAATTTTATATTAATTTAATAATTTATTATTAAATTTAATATATAACTAAATATTCTATGAATATTTCAAGCGTCTATCTCTTGTCGTTATCAATATTGAAGGAAAACGAGCAAAAAATCACGTTTGTTGTATCGGAGCCCCCCTTAAATATTTATTTTATTCTATTTTTTTTGTATTTTTTGTTATAGCGGCAATGGAACTACATCATTTGTGAAAATTTCAACTGTCCAACTATCACGGTATCATGAGATACAGCCTGGTGACAGACGGACGGACAGACGGACAGACGGACGGACAGCGGAGCCTTAGTAATAGGGTCCCGTTTTACCTTTTGGGTACTTAACCCTAAAAAAGAAGTAATTTCGAAATAGTCAATGGGAGTAGGAAAAAGGTATAACAAATTAATATAAATTTCGCTCAGAAAGTTACACAGAATGGGCGGTCCTGCGCTTTACACTGAAGATAAACAAACTTGGCAAGCTACTAATGATTATGAGCGATGATACTGTATGAGCGAGTTAATGGAGTAACATTTTAATTGGCAGCTATGATAACATGAAGAATATGTATAAGGTCGGGGAAAAAGTTTCTTCGTATTTTAAAAAAAAATTCAAGACATATTTTTTTCAAGTTTAATTACATTTAATTATAATATATATGTGCCATTTTGTTTGATAACTTGTTGCCATCTTGTAGGTAGTGACATGATCCCGTTGCTGTAGAATTTTTGGGACTTCTGATCAAAAAAATGCAACAAGTAGTTTTGACAGTCCTCTCTTGATGTTAATCTAACACTACCCAAAGAATTCTGAAGAGATCGAAACAGGTGGAAATCTGAGGGTGCAAGGTCAGGGCTATATGGTGGATGCATTAACACTTCCCAACCAAGCTCTCTAAATTTTTGCTGAGTGGCCAAAGATGTGTGCGGTCTGGCGTTATCATGATGAAAGACCACACTCTTTCTGTTGATCAATTCCGGCCGTTTTTTCTCAATTTCTTGTTTGAGTCTCATCTGCTGTTGGCAGTAGAGATCCGAATCGATGGTTTTGCCCGGCGGTAAAAGCTCATAATGAACGATGCCCTGCCAATCCCACCATACACACAGCATCACCTTATTACGTGTTAATCCGGGTTTCGCTACAGTCTGTGGTGCTTCACTGCCCTTTGACCATGATCGTTTGCGCACATTCTTGTCGTAGGTGATGCATTTTTCATCACCAGTGATCAATCTTTTCAAAAACGGTTCGGTTTCGTTACGTTTCAATAGAGAGTCGCAAATGAGTACACGATTCATTTGGTTTCTTTCAGTGAGCTTGTGTGGCACCCAAATATCGAGTTTTTTTGTATACCCAGTTTTTTTCAAATGGGTCAAAACTGTTTTGTGGTCAATCCCCAGTTCTTCAGCTACGTCGTAACTACTAATATGCCGATCTTGGTCCACTTTTTCAGAAATAGCATCTACTTTATCCGTAACAGGGCGACCAGAGCGAGCTGCATCTTTGACATCAAAATTCCCGGACTGAAAACGCTTGAACCAACATTGTGCTATTCTTGATGACACTGCATTAGGTCCATAAACGTCACAAATTTTATTCGCGGCTTGTGTCGCATTTTTCCCTTTTTTGTAATAAAATTTCACAATATATCGAATTTCTTCGTTAGATTCACTCATTTTATCAAACAAAAAAACAATTGAAAAATGGCGGGAAAATGCTTTTTACTTTTTGTATTCCTTTTTTAAAATATCATATTTTTAATGGTATCAAAACCAGCCAGATACAAACAGTACAACCGATGAGATTTTTACTACAACTTTATACATACAAAATACGAAAAGACTTTTTCCCCGACCTATTATTTATGCTAATTATAATTTTATCTAAGTTAGTGCAACACTTTGGTACAAGTTATGTTTCCACAAGCCGTTAAAAATAACGTCAACAATTTGTTTGTCTATTTCACAGTTTCTTGTAGCCAAATATACGATATCTGTTTAAAAAAATACCGTTCTTGGTAAATCGTACCTACTAATATTTATAATACAAACTAGTGTTTGTTTCGTCAGCTTTTACGCAGCTATGTTAGCAAAGTATTGTTTGCATACTTAAGTATCGTAGGTATATAAATATTGTTGCAGGTTCTGAGAGTGATTTAGGTAATTTTTATCCCGAAAAGATGTAGGTACAGGACCTCAAGGAATGGTCCAGGCAGTCCCGGATTTATATTATTTCCGAGTGTAAGCTAGTTTATTTCCGCCGCCCCATGTACCTTTCTAAAATAATAATTTTTGAGCTTCCTCTAAAATCTGCCGCCCCTAGGACGCTGCCACCCCTAGGCCGCGGCCTTTATGGCCTATTGACAAATCCAAGACTGTGTCCAGGCACAGCTAGTAGGTAAATCAGGTATCAAAGAACCATTATAATAAAGACGCGGAGTTATGCAATTTAATAATTATTAAACTACTTAGATCCGATACTAGCCGTCAGTAATTAATACATAAACACAATCGCGCGTTCAGCTCAGTTAGTCAGCCACGCTTTACTGAGTCGAGTACAACTTTATTAAGCTAATTTTAGTCATAGCGCATGTTTTTATTTATTTAAGTAATCTATTTAAGTGGCAAAAACATAATCCTCGAACGGTCCATTAACCGATGGCAAAACACGGCGAGTTCGCGCGAAAATAATGGTAACATGGAAGTGAACGACACGGACGTACAAAAGCGATTTATACGCGATAATTCCGATACATAAAACATTTCATTATAGGCAGCGCGGCCCCATTATTCAAAGATATTTATTCATGTCGAATGATTGCCTTTCTTTTGTGGATCGACAATGGCCGAGCGGGCCGTATTCCATTTGCGGGCCGCTCGGCGCTCGCCTGGCATTGTACACGCGAGACCGTTTTGTTTCGGTTCCAACGGCATCTTTTCACGATGCATATCCTATTCTAAAATTAAATGGAGGCAAGATTGATGAGTTTAGACACGACCTGTGACACGCACTACCGAATGTAGCTCGTACAGCGTGGCGCGCTCGTGTGGAATGCGCTTTATTTTATCCTTTATAATAAGCGGTAATTATTGGTAGCAATCCGCTGTGTTTGTGTAGGTGGATATCGGTTTTTGTATGGTGTTTGGGTTCACTCGCCCGACTAATAGGTTTTTTTATTGTACACATCTCGTTTGTTGTACCTAGTAGAGTTGTAGAGTAGCCGCATTAACGTGACGTTAATCTATTCTTTAGTTTGGTTGACTTCTAAAACATCAATAATGGGTTTTCGGTATAGAAATCAAATGAAATTTAAACATGTTGTTAATATAGGTTACAAATACAACAGGTATAAGTATTATGACTATAAATATTAATGGTTTATTTAATATAGGATTTGGTATAGCAAGAAGTAATATCGAGACAACAATAGTCACTATTTCATTACAAAAATGTTTCTAACCTAACTCACTGCAAGTTGGTCTTTGTTTACAAGAATTCCGGGGCTTAAAAAAGCGAGAGGGTTCAATATCAAAATAAGTAGATCGTAGTCATTACAAGCTAATTCGATTGTTTGGGCAAGGTAGAGTAGTTTTGGAGCGTGGCGGTGGCAGAACCCTGTAATTTGTAAAGCCGACGTTCTTGGAAACAAACTATCTTCTTCTATTCCGAATATGAAGTTTTAACTTACATTCAAATAATGATGGTTCATTGGCAGTAATATAATAATAAAGACAGTAAAGAAACATAACAGGAAATTATTTTAATTTGTACAAAGAAAGTCACGTTATTGTGTTTATGAGGCAACTTTAACGCTTTTTAAAAAAGCAGAGCAGTTGACGCACAATCTACAGTTAGATATAGTCTACAGTTTTAGTTGTAAAAGCATGAAAAGTTGGTTTATCTGTTTCCATACTAACCAAATGTCAAACCTGAAAAAGAAAATGAGCGCAAGGCACATATAAATAGGTTGCCTACTTTTCCTCCCGGAAAAAATGCAAGAAAGCCGTTATATCACGGGTGAAGCTAACAGCACAGTACTCAGTATGCATGTCTATTCTGCAAGCTAAATGAACGCGCAAGTGAAGTGATAAGCTAAGTGAATGTGATTTTTCTTGCCTATTTCTGCAGATAAATGTCAAAACATCAAATTATAAGGGCAAGGGACTACAGTTAAGGGTTATCACTCGACATTTTGACATTTCTCTATAGTAATCGACAAGAAAAATATACGTTCACTTAGCTTATCACTTCACTTGCGGGTTCATTTAGCTTGCAGAATAGACATGCTGTGTGCTGTACACAGTTGTCAAATTATATATCGCAAAAAATACCTATAAACATAGACAAACTTGTTTTTTTTGTCTATGCTATAAGTAAGTACTTGCTCTTAGGAAGTAGCACTAAGAGTAAGTACTTACTTACCTAAATATGTTTATTATACATATAAATCCACGATTGACCACCAACTAAGCAACGATATTTAGACGAGCGGCTTGAGTGGTAGACTTATACCTACAGTTTACCCTTAGGAGTAAGCAAAGCACCGGTATTGAATCTGGTGTTATAGTTATCTCTGGACAAAGTGACTTCTTACCATCAAGTGGCTCGACTGTCAATTTGCTCCTCTCTTTTGAATAAAAAACTGATTAGGTAAAGGCACAATGCTATTTTGTCATTTTAAAGTTTAGCAAGATCGGATTCCTGTAGCTATGATGCGGCCAACTTTATCTGTAGTAAGTAGTAGGAGACTACTTACTACAGATAAATTTACTAAAGATACTGTGTAAGTAGGAGAATCACAATACTATAGTTTCAATAAAACTTAGTTTTTTAACTTGCTAATTCAGCAAATAAGTTAAAACTGATCCTTAAAAAAGAAGATATAGATATTCTTGGTGGCCAGAGAGGAACATTATGTGCAACATTTTAGGTCCAGTTTAAAGAGAAGAAGGTAAAGAATCAGGAAAACAGAACAAGACCTAAGTAAGCCAAGAGACTCCGCTGCACAGGCCATCTACTGAGAATAACGGAGGATTGCAATGTTAAGAAGCGTATATCTTGGAGTTTTCAATGGCCGCCAATACGTATGCCAGTCTAGATATCGCTGGAAAGATGCCGTAGAATCAGAACTGCATGAGCTCCATGTCACCGACTGGCGAGAGATAGTGTAGTATAGAGACGGATGGCGTTTTCTTGTGTCGGAGCCGATAGGACCAATTTGGGTCGCCACGCCAGTGGAGTTAACAGATAAGTTTATCTGTTATGTTTAACTCCACTGGTGTTAGATTGGACGGGCTGTATTTACACCATTCTAGTCTGATTTGTATCTCAAACGGCTCACCGACGCGTCTCGCGAGGTAATTATGGAGGTTACGCTGGGAGTGAATTATTAGACGCACCGCGGACGGTAATCAACGCAATAATTGTTGGTAGGCGTCAGTCAAAGGGGCCTACTCGCTTTACATGAAAATCGAGTTTTTTTTATACTAAAGTTACTGTTATGTTAGCTTTAATAATTGCATGCTTACAATGTAAACACTTGTAAGTTTTTTATTCGGGATCAGTTTTATTTAAATAATAAGTGAAGAGTGTGTTTAGAATTTTACAAATAAAGTTGATAGCTAGAATGTTTCATTGTCAAATCCTGCTGGCGATAAATAATATCTATTATAAAAATAAAGAAATTCTATCTGTTATGTTTTTTAATCTAGGACAAACACAAAAAGCTTAAATGAATTGTTTTATCAAGAAAGTAAAACAACATCAGAAAATAAATAACAATAACAACACAACAAATAAATATCCATTTAAAAAACCAACTTCAAAATTAGTTAAATACGCAATTTCGGTTAAACTTGGATGACATAATAAATTATTTGTCGTCCAAGCATTGATGCAAGTAAATAAGGGGAAGATATGGGACGAAAGTCCTTGACGTGAACAATCTGATCCTTGCAAATAAGTAATAATTTTCTAAATCGGTTTTTAAATTACGGAATTCTACGGTAACAAACATAAAAAAATACAACTTCATTGAGAACCCTCTTCTATTTTGATGTCGGTTAAAATCATATATCTGTGAGTATTTAAAATTAAATTTAAAATTATTAAATAAGTATCTAATCTTTACGAACTTAATGCGTTTGCCAAGATCTGGCAAGAATCAGCTCAAAACCGCCAAAATTGGATTCAGATAAAATTTATATGCCAAAACACATGTAGAAAATTGAACTGTTACTTAAAGTACTTCATTTAGACACATCGATATAAAAGATAATTATATATGTCAGATGTCATGAAAAAGCATACACAAAGTCCAATCAAGACCTGCCAATAAGTCCGCGTTTGACCACCAATTCACCTGTAAGCTGGTAAGCGACGATATGGTCGAAGATAAAGCACGCAAAGTTACCTATTCACTCTGGCTTTGAAAAGGCCCAGATTTTCGTATTTAACGTACGCACATCACGTGATCTTGTTTCCTTACCACTACCATAGATAATCCTTAGTCTCTATCATAAACCATAGTAGGCCCCCAGTTTGTGGTTTGGACTCTCACAAATTGAATTTGGTACGATTGCCGCGTAACGGTGCCGCTTTGTTATGTATTTTCGGTGCTATGGCTAAGTGTAGGTACCTATTCCCATAGGTACAATCGGCCACTCGGTGTTGTTTGTATAAAAATATTATACGCACCGTACCTACATATTCTGTGCGCTGTACCTTATAATTACTAGCTTACTGTAAACACACCGCTAATTTTAATTTAATTGTAAATTAAAACTTCTATATTCATGAAAAGTGTGTGTGATAAGTATGTTACTTAAAATTGTTAGTAAGCAATAGCTATACTTAGGATTTGTTTTACAGATTGTTTGCATATTTAATTAATTTAACAATTCTCTTTTATATCTTCTGCCATACTTACCTAACCTGCGTAAGAACATGATTTTATTATACCAAAAGCTGACATAAATTAAAAATCACCTAAATCGATCTAAAATTGATCGCCCAAAACATCGCAAACGTTCACTAAGCGCTTATACTTAGTGTTTACTGTAACTCACAGCTTATTTTAATCTAAACTACTACATTCGTGAAAAGTGAAAGTTTTTGTTTAAAATTTTACTGAAAATTGTTCGTAAAATTATGATTAGGGTATTTTTTTTTACTTAGCCTGATGTCATTAGATCAAATTTTCTTGTACTCAAAGCTAATAAACTATTGCAAATAAAAATAAAAATGATAAACCGCCCAAAACATCGAAAAAAGTTTACTAAGCTTCAGAAAGAAAAAAAAAAAAACTATCGTATTACTTAATGAAATTTAATTTATGTCGGAGCTGCAAGTGTTGCCTTTCCTGACTTGCACGCGAGCCCATTGCTTATTCAAGTCAAACTGAAGCTTTTAAAAACAAAACAGGGAAACTATGCGGCAATTTATTTTGTTAGGGCGCCGCCCGCCCCGCAAATTCATTACCAGCACAACCTGCCGCTTCCGTTTCCGACGAGTGAACTGACGCTAACTAAACTTCCGCGACATTTTCTTTTATTCTGCATACATTGCTGCTTTTGTTTTTCTCTATTGTTTTCATAGCAACTTGAACTTTTCAATGTATGTATGATTGTTTTAGATTGTGAGTAGTAGTTGCGTGTGTGGTGGAGTTTTCGTGATCGTGATTGTATTGCCTTGACGTGACTCAGGCTTCGTTTGCACAGGCGTTGTTTTAAGGAAAACTAACATAAACTTGCACGGTCTAGCTATTAAGTATTTTTGTTTCAGAACTTTTGTTTTGTTAGACCGTGTTACTGTCTTAGTACGAATCTATCACCGTGTTACTGTCTTAGTACGAATCTATCAATTCACTATTCTTTCATTTTTTTAGGTTGGTTTGCATTTTCGGGATAACAAGTAGTATATATCTATATTTTAAGAAAGAATAACAAATTAAAAAAAGTCAAAGCTAAGTCCCTACAATTAACGTTTTTTGACGTATATTTACCGTTAGCCGTCTTACGATATACGTATGACGGCTGGCAGTGGCTGGAAGTGTAAAGCTGAAGATCAGGTTGAGTGGCGTACCTTGGAAGTGGCCTATGTCCAGCAGTGGACTAGTATAGGATGATTATGATAATGAAGATGATGAACGTATTTTTGTACTATTTGCTCTAATATAAAAACGATAATACGTACAAGCGTCAAACTTGGCATGATTAAAGACATACACAAAGAGACACACTCTAAAGTAAAACAACAAATATTAAATACTGGCCAAGTGCGAGTCGGTGACAAATTTCTATTAAGGACCGATTCTCGTTCGATCACCGAAGTTAAGCAATGTTGGACGCGGTTGGTTCTTGGATGGGTATGACCGCCTGGGCATGATGATGGACTGCATTTTTGTTTTTTGTAGTTAAAAAATTATGTGGAGTTCACTCTCAGTGCGCGAGCCCGGCTTGCACTTGACCGCTTTTTTCTTTCAATTAAAACCTCCTTTAGGCTATAAACAACATAATAAATGAAGGGACTCAGGGTTGGATTCCAAACGATTTGTATTGATTTATACTTGTGGTTTATTAAGCAAGTTTTAATACTACGATTATACAGGAAAAAATGGCTTCCTACTCGAGTAGTGGTCAGAGCGAAAGAGGATGTCTTGTCTAGCTGTCAGATGTCACATAGCCATAGACTTCGGTTCAATAGACAATTAAAGATTACCATTCACAAGCGGACATTCACTATAATATTCAACAATAAAAAATTGTTAAATCGGTCCAGCCGTTTTCAAGAGATACGGGTACTAACGAACAGCACAAAATTTTTGTTAGATTTTTCATGAAAGTAATCGTGACAAAAGCGACGAAGAGATGAGCTGAGCGATTCTGTAAAAAGGGTCATCTCACCCAAGCGAGCTCGCTTCTCCCTCCCTACACGTGCGATGAATCGAACCGAGTGCAGAGATGTGACAGAGAGATCCAAAGATATTTTCGTATTTATATTAGAATTCGCTTATGTAATAGGGATACGCTTATCAGTGTGCTGTTAGGAACATTTCTGTCAGCTGCGCCTCACTTATGACAGCAGATAACAACAACATTTTGTGACCTACATAACTCACTCACATAACTTGGCTTATTAATAGAACTATGAGAGCGCTATATGACGGCTAGTCAAAAGGTTACACTCAATAATGCAATGCTTGTCGGTCAGCGTGTCATTGGAAGTACAGAGCACAGGTGGGACGAAGTCACTTTGCGATTCATGGACTCACAGTGAACAC
The DNA here is from genome assembly GCA_949125355.1 of Agriopis leucophaearia. Lineage (NCBI taxonomy): Eukaryota > Metazoa > Arthropoda > Insecta > Lepidoptera > Geometridae > Agriopis > Agriopis leucophaearia. The sequence goes on from OX421262.1 coordinate 14,908,602, forward strand.
TCACACGCACACTGTAAATGCATGTTAGATGTATGTTCTGTTATGTATACCTACGGATCGTCTTTTGAACCGACTTCAAAAAGGAAAGGAGGTTATTAATTCGACAGTATTTTTTATGTATGTTTGTTACGCGATTACTTTGCCAATTATGCATTGGTTTCGATGATTCTTTTTTCGTTTGGTAGGTTATACTTCAGAGGTAGTCCAAAATAAATTTTACCTTTTTAAATATTTAAACAACAAGTCCATAAACAAATGTAATAAGCTTAAACTCGATGGGATCACTAGTATCTATTTATTAATTCAAGAGTTCCGTTACCACCTTCCAGCACCATCATCAGACCAGCTCAATTGTACCAAATTCTTTTGTTGTCAAAAAATAGGTGCTCACAAAAATTACCAATGTACAAAGTATGAATGTATAAAGTGTATTACAAAGAAGATAAAGCTACTATTAAAAGCGGATGCAATTTGGGTTCTTAATTATTTTACACAAAATTCTGGCAAGCCTAAAATAATGCTTATACAATTTGAGTTATATTCTTATAGATAAAAATAATGTATTTGCACCAAACACTAGTAAATCACAACATGCATATTTGTCACATACATATACACACATATATATCTAAGAAAAAAAAACACTTGTTACCATTTTACTCCGTGAAATTAAAAGATATCGAAACGAAATATTTTTTGTTTATTATAATAGTCAGCAAAACTTGGGTGTGTCACTTTTTGTAAATTCACACTCAGTAATTTTATATCTTCAATAATGTAAAAATGTGCGAGCAAGAGAGCTGCAGACGAAAAGAGCCCCCTTAAGAGCCGGAGGTCTCGGGTTCAATTCCAGGCTAGGCAGATGTTTGAATGGTGAATTTAAATGTATGTTGGTCTAAGTTAGTCTTCCATGTATTTGTGCGTGTTCTACGATAATATATCCCAAACACAGAAAATCTCTACGGGAGATATTAGTGTGAAGTGTTATTTATTTGCTAGAAGTTGTAAATGCGTGTATTATGCGTTGAATTGTTTTTGTATGTACGCGTAGGCCTCGCAAACAGTTAGGTATATAATTGTTAAACATCTTTTCTCAGCGCTCATTCTTCTGCAAAATTGCATGCTTCTAACCTAGACGGTTTATTAGGCTGTGTGTTGTCTGTCAATTAAAGATTTTTACTAAGCAGATAGTAGTATAATACTTCTATAGTAGTGGATAGTAGTGAGCAATATTAGTTGGTGATCTCTACCTATTTACAAATGATGTATACCTACCAGACATTCGTTCAAATGATCTTTATATCTTATCGATATGATATAAGAGACAATTACGCGTGTACAGACACAAGTTTGACAACATACATTAATACTGTAGTAACTTTTCCGACTTCGATCAATAAATAAAATCTCGTATTTGCGCTCGCTCACTGTCCGTGATATATAATGTTTGTTAATTAGGTTATCTTCTCGCCGGCATCTTCAAAGGGAATAGGGATCAAAAGCTCGTTGATATTAAAAATGCCGCTTATTTTTATCATAAATCACTCTCTGGCTAAGGCAAGAGGGCGCGCGAAAAAATACGATCTACTTAAGTTGGAACAAAAAATATGCAAGTAATGACGAACGCACCCTGAGAGCTTTTTTGAGTTACTTGAGCTTGTGCTTAGAATAAATTATAAGTATCGGCCGATAAGAGCAAAGTGATGTCACATTCTTGTTTTGTCATTGTTTTTTTTTTCGATAAGTCAGATACGCTGTCATAATCAGTCTGCAAGTAAGTACTTACGTACTCAAGTAGGTAGTACTGTGATACCTATAGATTTTCCTTTTAAGGCTAGGTTGTCCCACTTTTAAGCAACACTTGTTACTATAGATGAACCGTAAGGCTTAATATATTGTATTAAAGTTGCATTTAGTGGATCAAAACCATGGCGCTTACACACAGTCGTGCATTTCATAATTTATTAGGCATTTTTTTGTAAAATATTTCTGTAATGTAAAATGTACCTTTACTGTTCCTTCGATAATTATGTAATCTGTATATTAAAAAATCGTAGACATCATTTAGTAAATAGGTATTTGAATGAATCCAAAATAACAGGGAGAAAGGTGCAAATCAGTGTTAGTTTCTTATTGTTTTTATATCGATCGAAATGTCCTTAATTGTGGTTATATCTTTATGATTTCCTGGATTAAACTTCAGTTTGGATATGACACCATATTTTATCATATTAATCTAACCATGGAAGTATATATAGACAAACTAAAACTAGATTTACCAAAATTTCTAAAAGTGGAAAGGCCTAAAGTATATTTATTTATTGATAAGAAAACCAACAGCTTTTTACACTAAGATATACAAAAAAAAACTATAGAAAGCCAATTACAGGTTCTCACGAATTGATATAAATTATATAAGAAGTTAAATTAAACATGTGCAAACACTAAGAGACATTGTGGTAGTATAGAATATGGAAAAAGTATACATAAAAAATAACAAGGTAAGCAATAAATAGTTAAAAATAAAATATATATATAATAATATAAGATCGACATTCTACGGCTGCTGACCGTCTAATAAATATATTATAAGTAAGGGACATATAGAGATATGTTGGTTGTAGTGGTATTTACAGTTTGTTATTATTATTAAGAGACTGTTTTACTCCACTTCAGGGTAAAAATGTAGGCCTGAAAGTCTTTTTAATACAGGTGTTACAGAAGGAATCCAGTTCGCCCCACCAACTCCTCATACTCTTAAGGAATATCGCGTTGTCTAATACTCAATCACCCACTGTTACTGGTACTGATGAGATTGGGATTTAAACTCTCTGACTGTAGAAATAGCATACATGATATGGTCCTAAGGGTTGTTCAATAAAAACGACTTTTTCTCTTCAAATGTAGTGGACTGTATTTCTTGAGTGTTTACAGGATTGCTTCTTATTGTTCTAGGTGATTCTTGAGCCGCTGCGAGAAGATGCGGACTGTTTTTTTTCTAATGTGACTTATTGCTGTTGGCCCTGCGGCCTCTACAGCTTGACCGGACTAGTTGGTGAACGCAGAAGGCGTTGAGCCAACATGGTTTAGATTTTGGGCGACAAGCGCAAGGGCACCTCGGAGGTACGAGCCTCGGCTTGGACCGTCGCCGGGAGTGGGGGATCAGACTTGCCCTGGCACCCCAGAAGGGGTGACACATGCGGACTGATCAAAAGTGCTCTATATATATCCCTAATCTTACTCTCGCAACTAGTACTGGTTGCGGGCATAAAAACGCTCCGACCCGTCAACCGCAAAGCTTTATTTTACATTCACATTTTCAAGATCTAAATTCAAGGTCATGGTTTTAAAGCTTGTCTTTGATTGGTGGACACATTTACACCAATTTACATTTACAAAATCGAAAGTTTTAGCTAAGTACGTGACAAAAAGGTGTAAGACGAATCTGTCCGTAGCAATACTATTCTACTGAGCTTTAAAACCTAGATTGGTCAAAAAGCCTCCAAACTGAAATGGAACCAGGCCTGACTTTCAGTTACTTGTATTCGAGGAAAGTATCCATTTGGTTTCTCATAACAAGCCGCCCGCGGGTTATCAAAGGAGAGCGTCAGTGTCAGTTTACGGTCACTTTAATAATAACTACTTTCAACAAGCCTTTATCGGCTGCGTTCGCGATAAGCACTCGTGACGAATTCGCACCACTTTACTTTTCATATTCTTACGTCCTACACTCAGCTACTCAGACATGAAAAGACTTAAGTAACATTTCCTTCAAACAAAATCAAACCTTTAAGAACTAAAATAAGTTACAGTTTTGATTATGCCAATCATTTTGTAGAGCCTGATCGAATATGCGAAAGAATAATGTCCGAGATATTTGTATCGATATTTTATTTCCAATTATAAGACGTTGTTTATCAGATTTTTAAAATTTTTCATGCTTAACTTAAATTTTGGAAATTTCCTTCACATGAATCTTTATAATTTGATTATTAATCGTGTCCAAGAAGTAAATTTGCAATTGACTGAAGTACAGCGTATATAAATACCTACTGTAGAATGTAAGTGAAGTTGATATTTTGCATAACAATACGGCTACGACAATATACCATAAAATCCCGTATCGCCTACACTTGACGGTACCTACGACGCTTCTTCGACGACATACCTACTTATTGCACTTTTTATTTATTTTATGATACTGAGTGACGAGACGAGTTAAGCCGCTCGGCTGATGGCTCTTCACGCTTGCCCATAACAGTTCAACGCCACTCAGAATTTTGAACTTCAACAGTTCAAAACCCTGGATGGCAATGCACTACGCTCGTCACTCCGAGATATAAGATGTCAAATGGTGGCGACATACCGACTGCCCTGGTGGCGCAGTTGGTAGTGAACCTACCTTCTGCGCTTGAGGGCGTGGGTTCGATTCCCACCTAGGGCAAACATTCATGTGATGAACATTTGTGTTTGTTCTATGTCTGGGTATTAATATCTATTTAAGTATGTATTTAAAAATATATATGTACGTATATCAGTCTCTGGCAGCCATATTACAAGCTTTGCTTAGTTTGGGGGTCAGATGACCGTGTGTGCAAAATGTCCCAGATATTTATTTATTTATTTTATAAATCTCTGTGTGCCCTGTAATTTCGCTGGAAACATTGCCCTTCAATCCGGAACACAGTAGTGTTTGCACACTACTGCTCGGCGGTTGAATAACTGGCAAACATTTACGTCAATTCAATAACTAAAGCAACACCTATAATTTTTGTGTATTAATTTTTATAAACCATTGAACTTCGTGAGATAAGTAGTTACTTATCTAATTAAGTTAGTGTAATTCTGCCTACTTTATTCCATAATCACTAAAGCATACCTTTGTTTCGTCAAACAACTGGGTTGGAAGCTTAAGTACCTACCCAACTGTTATCTAGTTATCTTTAATCCTCGAATAATCTAAAATCCTCGATGAGATGAGGAAATCTAAAGAAGTTGGAAGGAGGTGCAGAGTTTAGTCAAAATGTTCCGCAAAATTTAAAAATAAAAGTTGACACCAAAATGGATTGATTGTTTATCTAATTTATGGTAGCATGGCTATTATGGTTATCAAGATATTACAGATTTTCGTTGGGAAATAGTGCCTAATGAAAAGTTCATTATCATTAGGTACCTAGATCTCTTTATTTATAGGTATACGTTCCCTAATGAAATGTAGAGTAATTATGAGATGTGCTTCTTATGAATTTACAATACACATTACGTTTATAAATAAATATAGGTAGGCATTAACAATGACTCTGAAAAGGCTCATATTTAATGCTTTAACATTTATTCATAGGACTAGTTGATAAAGGTAGCAAATAAATTAATATTGGTGATTATTAAACAGTACTTTCTACAATTTCATTAAGTACATACTACATAATATGGGATATGATGCGGCTAATTGTGTGTTTAGTAAGTGTGGGCTGATACTTTCATACCCATATCTAGGTACAATGTTTCATCTCACCAATTAAATTATAACGCAGAGAGCTTTTAATAATACCCATTCATCGTCGGATCGGTGTGTAATTCAAATCTCTTTTTCTGTATCACTGTAATTTACATACGCTAAATAAAAAGCGGTGTCATCACAAAAGATATTTGGAGGCAATATAAACATAATATCAATTTAAATTCCTTGTTAGTGAAGCGAAAGCCGACATCATACCTGAAAGTGCAGGGTTCGGATTGGCCGCGGCGTGGACCAATCGCAGCCGGCGGTAGAGCAAGGCAAGCCGCGAGCGGAGCCCTGCGAGCGCGGTGTAAGCGGGCGGGCCGCCGTCGCGCACCGCACCTCAGTCAGTGCCTCTTCATACCTCGCTACGAAGTGACGCGCCCGTGCATTCGCACTATAGTTCCTCACATAAATATTTTTAAAGATTGTTCCCCGTTCGGGACGGTGACGATGCCGCGACCGTCGCGTGAATCGTACGGTGATCAGAAGCCTCCTTATTCGTACATTTCCCTGACGGCGATGGCGATCTGGAGCTCGCCGGAGCGCATGCTGCCGCTGTCGGAGATCTACCGGTTCATCACGGACCGGTTCCCGTACTACCGGCGCAACACGCAGCGCTGGCAGAACTCTCTGCGGCACAACCTCTCCTTCAACGACTGCTTCGTGAAGGTGCCGCGCCGGCCGGACCGGCCCGGCAAGGGCGCCTACTGGACGCTGCACCCGCAGGCCTTCGACATGTTCGAGAACGGGTCGCTGCTGCGCCGCAGGAAGAGGTTTAAGCTGCAGAAAGGAGAGAAAGATAATTTGAACGCGGAGTTAGCGGCGCTCGCGAGTTTCAACCGCGCATTTCTGGCGAGACAGGCCGGAGGTCCGCCGCCGCCGGCACCGTTGCCCTCCGCGGGTCTGTACACACCTACAATGTGCCCTCAGTTGAGTCCAGAGCCGGCGGAGTTGCCGGAGGTTGGGTCAGTGACGATACTGCCACGAGAGAGGCCCCGAAGGGCGTTCACGATCGAAGCGCTGCTGGAGCCGGACTCACCACGGCTGTCCCCGTCACCGCCGCAGCCGGCACCGGCCCCGAGCCTGCCACTGCACGCTATGGTGCCACGGCTAGAGCTGATGGCGTCACCGTACGCGCTGGCAGCACAGCGCTACCACGCCGAGCTGCTGCAGGCGGCAGCGCATGCCCTGCGCCCCTGCTACCTACCGCCGCACCCACTGCCGGTCGCGTGACAACCACTGCCTCGAGCCCACTGCTCCGACACTATGTGCAATGTTAGATTGTAAGTACAATATTGTTTACAATGATACGAATGTACCTATTTCTATTCTAATCGTAGTTCGTGACGAGTTAATTCATGTAGGTAGATAAATGTCAATGTGACTGTTCGTAGCTATTTATTTTATAATTGCTCTATCTTTATATGGACTAACAGTAGATTTCTAAGTCTTGTTTGACCTAATTGTCTTTGGGTAACTAGCGTCTCTGAGTTTTTTATTTATCCTTAATTTATTGTTTTCAGTACCAGTAAATATTGTTTAAAAAACACTGTCGTATCCGATTAATAAAAACATGACACATTCTCATCGAACTCTACGCTACCATACCGGGAAAATTAGGCCTAAACGCTTATTATAAGTTTTGCCTTGATTTTGATCCTTAAAAACTTTTTAAAGACTTTTTATACTCCTGTGATTATTTTACTTGAAGAAATAAATAATAATGATCTCATTTAATAGCTCTACTCTCACAATTTTTATGGCTACATCAAATATTGTTTAAATCAATTGATCTGTGATTGTTCCTAATGCAAACACGTTATCATTTTCACTATATTCTTGTATATACGCATAAAATTCTATGAAAATATTTTAATTTGATAATGTGTTGTATAATAGTTGTACCTATGTTAGATACAAGTATTAAGGACTGTTATTTATTGTAATAGTAATTAAATTATAATGTAGGTATTGAAATATTAACAATAATCATAGATACTGATAATTTAGAATCGTGTCTGTATTTGTAAATATTGTTTTACTTGTTATAAAGTTTCAGTAGTGATATTAAATAGAATTATAATGATTTACTTAGTTTCATTGCTTGTTTTTATAGTCTGATGCATTGGTACCATGGTTTAAATCCTTTTTTTATTCGAAGCATAAATGTCTTTTGGTGATCTTTTTACTCAGCATCACATTTTTCGCTAAGTATTCTGTATTAATAATTATCTCCAAAAATATTCCGTGCTCGTAATTTAGTCTAATACGAGTAAAATATTTTATGTTCCAAATCATCTCCGGTGTGAAGGCTATTTTTACTTTCGGGATTATAATCTTCAAGGTTAAGTATTTTGTGCTCATAGTTGTTTACGAAAGTATTATGAACTTCATCATCATTCTGTACTATTTACAGATATCTTTCAATATTATAATAAACAAAATTTCTATAAAAAGATTCTGAGAACTTCTCAGTTAAAAAGGTGCCACCAGTTTTATGAATAGGCCTACATGGGTTTGTTTAAATGAAAATTAAATAATATTAAATAATATATATTATAAATGAATAATTTAATAATTAACGAGTACATGAATAGTCTGTAACTTGTTTTATTTCGATTTAGTCTGTTTCAAATTTACTCTAGTGTATTTTCGCTTAAATAAATATAAAAATTGATCACACATTTTGAAAACACACTAATAATAACCAACTTTTATTAATTATCAATTTTCTCAATTTTGCAAGTATTTAAATACCCGGAAGTGCTACTTTACTACACTTACTATTATTATCAACTAAACTTAAAAGAAAATTTTCCTAATTTGTAAGCATTGATGGTAGGTACATGAATCAAGCGACGGTGGTCGACCGGTAGTATGAACGCTTTACAATCTGACGGCACCCAGTTCGATCCTCGGCCCTACACAAATAACTTATTTAGTGCCTAAATAAATTATCTGCAGTTATTATGCCATCGCTCAAAAACGGTGAAATAACGTCATGAGGAAAACTCAGGTCAAATAAAAAATACAAATAGATGGTTTACTGCCAAAGTGAAAGCAAATTGCTTCCAAAACTACGTGAATTCCCAGTATAAATACACGACTCACGCACACATACAGTCTAAACTACGTGAATTTAATATATTGAAAATGTCAAACGACTACGCACACATGTTTGTTACTCAATCACGCAGTAACGGCTGGATGGATTTGGATGACATTTGTAATATACATTGCTTATGTCCTGGATACTTTTCATCATGATCACCACGCGGGTGAAACTGCTGGGTGAAGCTAGTATCAATAATAAACCATTCAACAAACATTCATCACACAAATGTTTGTTTTGGACCTTCTGCGCTTGGGGGCGTGGGTTCGATTCCCACCTAGGACAAACATTAATTTTGTGTGATGAACATTTGTGTTTGTTCTATTACTGTGTGTTAATATCTATTTAAAAATATATTTAAAAAAAAAAATGTACGTATATCAGTCTCTGGCAGCCATATTACAAGCTTTGCTTAGTTTGGGGTCAGATGACCGTGTGTGCAAACGTCCCAGATATTTATTTATTTATTCTCTTTCGATTCAAAAATCTTTTCCCTGTTTTTTATTGAAAAATTATTCGTTTTCAAAAGTATTACCGCAATGTACTTAGTTAAGCTATCTTAGAGAATCTTCGTGTGAGGGCTTCAGCCACCGATGGTGGCTAAATGGTAAAAAATTGTGCAGCCGGTGGTCTGTTTCACGGCGTAACTCACCGCGACGACCACCATTTGTGTCCTAATAAGTCGTGATATTGCCTGGAAGACAGTTGCTGACTCACCGTCCGCCTTGTTACACAGATTAGAGCCAATAAGGACCTCACAGTAGGCCCTTGTGAGGTACAGCTAGCCTTGTAACTAATACTCAATCTGTGAACAAGTTTATGAAAGGTATGAGAATAATATAATAGAGAGTTGGCTTGTTAATCATTTGCTAACTGCTTATTTTGTAAAGTATCATTCCTTACAAATTAAGTTCCATGACAGAATAAAATTAAAAAAACATCCAAATGTGAGTTGGGCTCACTCACTGAGGGTTCCGTACCACCATATGGACCATATAAATTGTTAACTATTAAAGTACAATAAATAGTGCAACAAGACAAATACAAAGATTGTTTAAGTAAAACCCTCTATAGTTTTCATGTTTTAACTTTATTACACACTAGCCGTCCGCCCCGGCTTCGCACGAGTGTAAGCTCGGCCTTCGGCCTCGCTACAAAATATAATATAGCCTATGTCACCCGGGGATAGTGTAGCTTCCCAACAGTGAAAGAATTTTTCAAATCGGTTCAGTAGTTTCGGAGCCTATTCATTACAAACATACAAAAATAGGTACAAATCTTTCCTCTTTATAATATTAGTGTAGATAATTGTTTAGTTATTCTGCCGTAACATTACATATTTTGTAAAAAAAAACGACTGACTATTATTGAGGTTCGAAAGTACGGAAAGACAGACAGACAGACAGAAAGCGCAGGCTTAGTAATAGTTTCACACCCGTTGACACTCTTTGGGTACGGAACTCTAAAAACAAAAGCAAAGAAAGAACGGCAAAACTGTATTTTTGTGTGTTGTGTGTGTTACATGGCGCATGTAGCTGCGCCGAGATATGTGGAGCATTTTTATCCTCAATTTAACGAAATAATAATATAAATGTGGTAAACAAACATGATTGTACTCGTATTTATTTAGTTTAAAACAGTAAAAAAATTAGTACATATTTTATAAATTCAAAAATATTTACGGAGCTCTAAAAGGTAATCATTTTACACGGTTTAAAATGAAAAGGGGATCCAGACAAATTTAAGGAACGGACTCTTGCACCAGCAAAAAAAAAAATTTTTTCAATCAATTTTTTTTTTTAGTTGAGATATATTAGGTTGTTTTTAAAGTCACATTTATTTCAAATTATTTAATGATATGAAAACGAACATGCATTTACATTTATGTCTCAAGAATACAATTGAAATTATTACAGCATTATTTATACAATGTCAAATATTCAAGTCACAATAATAATAATGTCACCAATCAGTAAAAACTTGTCTGTACTTGAATTCTAGAGTTTATGGCTTGTGCGACTATTCATCATCAAAGCTAGTAGAGCTGCCACGTTCTCTGCATCTATCCTAATGATATGTCAGATTTTCACAATCGGCAAGGAGCGCATTGAAAAGTTGGAACAAAAGTTAATGCTTGCTATTCTTATACATATAATAAAAACATAGAGGAAAAAACCGTAATTGCGAGATATAAAAAAAAAACACACACAGAGCAGCTTAAAGTAAGCAGTTGAACACGATAAGACAGTTTTTAGAATTTTTGTCTGTTTGTTTGTTTCCAGGCACATCTCCTAAACCATTGGACGGATTTAAATGCGGTTTTTACGAATATGCTTAGCTACGACCAGATTGACGTATAGGTTATGTTATTTAGCACAAAGACCGGATTAAGGGAAGAAAATAGGGTTGAAAGTTTATATGAAAATTACAAGCAACTAGCAACATCACTAGTTGTCAATAATCCTGTATATACCTATCAACCTTTAAAATAGTGGTGTAAGTATATGAGAGCATATATTTACTCTACTATTTTCAAAGTTGTACCCACTGTATAGGTAGATACCTACTCCTATAAACACAGACCACAAATAGGCAACAATAGCCAAAATAACCATCCAAGTACAAGTCACCGAGTTCTAACTAGGTCACTGAGGGTTCCGTACCATCTTGAAATATACATTTGTATTAAGTATTTACAAAAAAAAAAAGATTTGTGTCATTTGGTTCGTGATCCTTAACGCAAGAGTTCGACTCACACTTTAGATGGGTTGCATTGACAGTTTTTTACTATGAGTCAGGCTGTAACATCAAACACGTATTCTGTAAAATTGTGCAACGACTGCCTATTACCATATGTGTATATTTATTACACATATGCTATTACGGTTCAAAAGATATAGGTAAAGGACCCTTTAAAGGTTGGGCGGAGTTGGCTTGGGTTCCGTATCCCTTGGAGTACAAAACCCTAAAAATGAAAATAATTTTAGGTACTGTTTTAAACTATCACGGTTGTTCACTAAAGTTAAATGATTATTTACGGGATATTTACCGTGGTAAGTTTGTGGAAGGAGCTCCCGATATTTCGGCGCAGTTACATGCACCATGTTCACGAGAAGACAGAAGAATGCGGGTGGTTGGTGAAAAAGTTCAAAGTTAGGTACAGACAAAACGCTCGGTCGGTAAGATCGGATCGGTATCAGATCGGTAAGACCAAACCGAAAAAGAAACAGATGAAACCAAAAGTGGAACGACAGCCGACTTTTTTGCCATATTTAAAAGGAGTCACAGATAAAATAGGTCGTATACTTGACAAATATGCTATAAAGACCATATTTACTCCTTATAAGAGAATTGCGCAATATCTGCGTTCCCCCAAGGACAAGATTCCATTTCAGCATCCCGGGGTGTACAAAATCAACTGCAGCTGCGGAAGTTCGTACATAGGACAAACGAAGCGAACTGTCTCATGCCGCATCAAGGAACACATTAAGGCAGTCAAAAATAATGAGAGATATAAATCTGCCATAGCTGAGCATCTGCTGGACGCGGGTCCTAACCACTGGATTGAATTTCATAATCCCGAAATCCTGTCCACCGAGCGTCACTACATACCAAGGCTGGTAAAGGAAACTATTGAAATCTCGAAATGCCAGAATTTCAATCGACGTGATGGTTTTCAACTCGCTAGTGCGTGGAATCCAGTATTAGGTTGCCTTAAAAATAAAAGTCAGCGTTCAAAATGTGTTCAAAATACTATACGCAGTGATACAGTGAGTGTGTTTTGTCGAGACTTAGGTTTGAGTTCGAGTTCCAGTGATAACCGTAGTAAAAGACTAAGAAAGAGGGTAGATCGTTTTGTCTGTACCTAACTTTGAACTTTTTCACCAACCACCCGCATTCTTCTGTCTTCCCGTGAACATGGTGCATGTAACTGCGCCGAAATATCGGGAGCTCCTTCCACAAACTTACCACGGTAAATATCCCGTAAATAATCATTTAACTTTAATTTTAGGTACCTAACCAAAATGAATACTCTTTGAATTTAAATTTAGAACTTTCTATCCTAAGCAAAAAAAATAGAGATTTCGTAGCACGTAGCTCGTAGCATTATGCGCGTTGAAGTCTTTTGTATCAATGAACCTTATCCACTATTTTTGAGATAAGAAAAATGAAACGAAGTGAGAGTACCTCACACGCTTCCGTGAAAATGAACGTGAACTATTTTTATTTTATAAAAATTTAACTATAATATATATATATATATATATATATATATATATATAACTATCGTGTCACGGTGTTTGTGGTCGCACTCCTCCGAAACGTCTTGACCGATTTTTATGTATTTTTGGTAAATATGAGAATAATATAGCGTAAAATATATTTCATCATCATCATTATCACTATTTTTTATCACCAAACGGGTGAAAACGCGGGGCACACCTAGTTTTTGGTATAAATTTAACCGAACATTTTGTAACATTATAAATATCTTACTAGGTATTTACACAAGTGATTGTTATCAAGTAAAATATTTCGCTGTTATTTTCAACAGCCTAATTTGCACATTTATAACATTCATGTACATATTTGTTTAGCTTTAACTGAACATTTTATTTATCATTCAATCGTGACGTCATTGCAAGCGTTGTGTTCACGCCTTTATCGTACGTACTTACATTTTATATTAAGATATCTAATTAAGTAAATTAATGTGTTTTTAGCGGTCCTTCTCCGACATTATTATAGACCCTTTTTGGTTTTCTTTTATGACATTATTTTTGAAAATAACTCAGTCTAGTATCGTTAAACAGGGTTACGCGGAAAGGATGTACTACGGGGTCTATTATACCCATATTATAAACAACTTTTTATACGGGACCAACCCTGAAAAAATACTCATTCCCGATCTACGGACCCGTATCGGCTTAGTGCACCCTTTCTGCATACCCCTGTATAAAACTTTTTCTAATCTTGAGGTGTTGTACTTAATTATACACTAAGCATTCTGTCCGTCCGTTTCATAGTAAAACTTCCTCAAATCTCACAACAAATAATAAATATTTGTAGAGGCAGCTGTTTGAGAAACGTTATTACATGAACCTAAAATAATAATCGGGCTCTCTTAGCACTTCTGTTGATGTTTTTGCCCCGAACACCTTTGCTTGGAGCGCTCTAGCCTATAATTTCGAAATTAATATCTAACACATTGTGCCTATCCGTTCGTCCCTCGATTTGCCGTTTTTATAGCTTTCCCGACACCGTAACTGCTAATTATTTCTACCGCGGTATCGCCTGAAGGCTGGCCGAAATATTTATGGAAAGCAAATTTCAACCTTCATTTTTTTGAAATAAAGTTTATAGTATTTTTATCACTTTAGATTTTAATCAAATCTGAGCTAAACGTTCGCGGCGCGTTTCGGAACTTGGCCATTTTTATGATAAAACAACGGTATTTTTATTGAACTTGCGTGTTAGTGATTATTGATTTATTGTTTTTCTAAAACGTTTGGATTATCGTCATGATGAACAAATAAATTCTTACCATTTGGAAATAACTGGCACATTTAGTTTTATAGCTCTACGTGGTATTCCAATCGTTTTAAAGTATACATTGATTTTTTAAACCCTTGCTTAAAGACCTGATAATCTGCAAGCGGTTGAACAGAATTTTTTGAATCACACCTAAGATAACTCTCGAGCAAGTTTTAGCTTTTAAACAAAAATAAAACAATAAAACTTGTCAGCAGTTTGAGAGTTACGATTTAGACAGACACACATATTAAACACGTTATACTTATAACACTTTTTACATCGGGGGTTTAAAATATATAATTAATAAATAAATCAGTTGACTAAAAAAAAAACTTTAGCATAATATTACAAACTACTCAATTTGTTTATTATATATTTCTGAGGCATAACAATTTTTAACAACAGATGTGATGTTTGACACTGGCCGTCGTATTGTCAACTGTCTACAGTTAACGTAAGATTCATAATGATTCCTCATTTATTAAAGCTGAGAACAGAGTGCTGCCAAGGAGTCATGATACGGTGCGAAGCCCGATGAGACAAGTTTGTACCTACGGTACACTGGAAAGAATTGACTTTCAAGTGTAGTCGTATGCCCGTCTCAACTCTCCAATGAGCGTTAGACTTAAGTAAGTCATGTCGTAACTCCGCTGTTGTAAATAGAATCGTCATTATCGTCCTAAAAACTGTTTCTTAGAAACATTCAAACCAACAAACAAAAACAAGTCAGACTAAGAAACAGTTTCGAGGATTAATTTTCGCCAAGTAACGACTGTTTAATCAATTATTTTTGGCAAATATTACAGAAGCTTCTTTGTAATATTTAAGTTTTATTTACGACCTTCTAATCTGCATTCAGTCACTTAAAAAACTGTACGCACTGTACTAGTATTTATTATTTCTTCTATGGCTGCAACTAAAAAGAAACATTAAAGTTTTTCTTTATCTCCTTAATCACCAAAGAAACATTTCTTTTCACTATTGCGTTGACTTGATAAGTGACTTTAGTTCGTATGTAAGTTGTAGTAAAAAAGCTAAGATAGAATTCAATTACCGAAAGTCAATTGAATAAAACCTGAGAACAATGTCGTCATGGCGATCAGAGGGCTGCGCCTATTGTCCGTCGGCTGCGCGGCTGAATGGGCGACATCCCGCGGTGTAGTTCCGGTGATTGTGTCGGGGCCCCGCCCAAGGCAAGGTGCTTTGCCCTAAACTAGGTCTGTGGTGACCCTTTTATCTTGGCGACAAATAGATAGGTGATTGAACACATTCGGTATACTATTTAGGGCCCAGAATATGTCGCGCGTCGCTATCTCACTTGCGTATCTAATGTTTTTTTTAATTTAAAATGATTGCATCTACTTTTGAAAAATGTGGTTTGATCATTTTGCGTAGTTAAAGTTTTTAAATATTTAGAACAAATTTTTGTTATAATATTTTTTTATTATGACCACAAAAATGGTAGAAACAGAGTTTTCCAATTTATTATGGTCATTATAATATAAAAACACTATAAAAAAATGTTCTAAATATTTTGAAATATCGTCATTTTCCGAAAGTAAACACAGTAGCTAGCAGTAGTTGGTAGCCATGCACAGAAATGAATAGGCAAGCCTACCTAGGCATATTCTGTGTGTTAAAAAGTAAAAAACTAGATAAAACTCATTCGGTTATCAAAAGAGTGAAGGTGATGTAAGAAAATTTATTAAAATTAATTGAATTAAAAATAGCTATGAACACTTTTTGATAGGCAAGGTATCTTAGGTATATTTGTTTATAAATATTATTTGATAAAAAATACGTCTCATCTGGTTATCAGAAGGTCGATCTTCACCGGCTCTTAGACTATAACCAAGATACTAAAACAGTAGAGAATAAAAAAAAACTCCCTAACCAACTCATAAATTTTTATTTGCAACTCGATCTGACAAATAAATTAATATTAACTTTATCAGATGGTTAATCCCTTTTAATGATTTTGAAACACAATTACAATGTTTATCTAATAGATAAGTTCTTATTAGCTTAACTGGAACGTTACCCGGACATTCTGAAACAATGCCTTAAACTATTTAGCCTGTTATACAAAAAGAGTTATCTTGGAGTTATCTTGTTATCTTGGTTATCCAAGATACTAAAACAGTAGAGAATAAAAAAAAACTCCCTAACCAACTCATAAATTTTTATTTGCAACTCGATCTGACAAATAAATTAATATTAACTTTATCAGATGGTTAGTCCCTTTTAATGATTTTGAAACACAATTACAATGTTTATCTAATAGATAAGTTCTTATTAGCTTAACTGAAACGTTACCCGGACATTCTGAAACAATGCCTTAAACTATTTAGCCTGTTATACAAAAAGAGTTGTACTGTTGAATTTCTAGAGACAATCCAAATGCTCACGGCAGCGTATCCAGCATGCTTGCGGCATTACCACATAGATTGTAAAAAAATATTTTTAAACAAGCCTATATGTAAATGCTTCAAACCATAGACAAACTACTATAGTACTATGTCTATGCTTTAAACAGACACTTGCATGCGTATAAAAAAAAACATGTCTATGCTATACACTGTTTTAAACTATCACGGTTGTTCACTAAAGTTATATGATTATTTACGGGATATTTACCGTGGTAAGGTTGTGGAAGGAGCTCCCGATATTTCGGCGCAGTTACATGTACCATGTTCACGGGAAGACTGAAGAATGCGGGTGGTTGGTGAAAAAGTTCAAAGTTAGGTACAGACAAAACGATCTACCCTCTTTCTTAGTCTTTTGCTACGGTTATCACTGGAACTCGAACTCGAACCTAAGTCTCGACAAAACATACTCACTGTATCACTGCGTATAGTATTTTGAACACATTTTGAATGCGGACTTTAATTTTTAAGGCAACCTAATACTGGATTCCACGCACTAGCGAGTTGAAAACCATCACCTCGATTGAAATTCTGGCATTTTTTTTTTCATGTCTGTGCTGTTAATCATTGAGGAGGTCCCTAGTCAGGGACCCAATCCTGAGTGCAGCAACCATGTTATGGTAAACTTAAAACCAGCTGACATAGTAAAATGCGTACACAAAATTTGTTGCTGTTGGCGTTGAAGAGTTCCTATATCTGGAGCTAATGCTGGAGGTGCTCTCTGCCACGCTCTTCTTGCTGCCGCTAAGACCCAGGCGTGTCTGTTCTCCGCCAAAAGGACGCGATTTCAACTGGCTCCTTCTTTCCGGACTGTATCCATTCCGATAGCTGACCATCTTGAGCTTTTGGGCGTCTCTCTGTCTTCTACCCTCAACTTTGGCTCCTATATTGATGACAAGGCCCAATTGGCTGCCAAAAAGCTGGGTATCCTATCGAAGGTGCATCGGTACTTCACGTCGGAACAGTTGCTTACACTGTAACAATCACAAGTTCAGTCGTGCATGGAGTACTGCTCTCACCTTTGGGATGGATCAGCTAAGTACCAGCTTGGGTACTTATGGGTAAAAATGCATTGTCATCGGAACTGACCCAAAATGTAAATATTAAACTCTGTGGGATAAGAAGAAGTGGTTGTAATTCACCTTGCAAGATTTTACCTAAACAAACTAACATATAAATATTGCAATTTAATAAAAAGCTTGTAAAAACACAAGGGTAGTCCGTAAGAGTTCTAGTGTCTCTTTTTGATTATGGTGACAACGGTGTTTATTACCGTAATTTTTGCTAATATTTTTACAAGGTGACCATAAGTAAAGAGACAACCCATGACAACTTCCTATTCACTTTTTTCCCTAATGCTCCTTCAGGTATGATAATTCACACATAATAAAAATGGATTTCAAAAATATTAAAACTCAATTGTTTGCTAATAACACTTTTTTACCATCCCAACATCCCCTACATGTCATTAAGATGTGTGCTATTTTAAAAAAGCTACCATAACAAAAAAGGTATAATAATCTCTATCATAACTAGACAGAGTCTAATTTATCTAAAACCTCTTTGTCCAGAAGAAGATGGTTGTCATTAGATCACGTATGAGCCAGAGGCTCAGCCGATGGTGTGAAATGAGCGGCCGTCGGCTCTTTTGAACTCTGTCCGGTACCGTTTTGAACAAGTCAGTTTTTGTGGTGTGCGTTTAAGAGACGACCTCTTTTTTGTCCAATGTTTGTAATGCCGAAGTGTGTGGGACTTGACACGTAGGTAACTATTGTTAATTCATTCCTGTTTGTTATTGATGCATTCCTATTCTGTAATAAGCTTTTTGTGCCGATCAATGGACGATTATGTTTGGTTTCCTTTCGTGTTGTGTTTAAAACGTTTTTTTAACAAAAGAATTGACTAAGTGTATGCTTACAATATTAGTTTTCTGTTTGAGTAAATAAAATGCAAGTTAATTTTTATTTTCACTCGTCGATGCAACACATTTTTTACTAAGGTAATGCATACCTTAGTAAAAAATGTGTTTTTTCCTTAATTTTATTTTTATTTTTACTGAATCACTTTTTATCTTGCGATGAGTCATTAACAAGTAAAAACGTTAACAAATTGAATATGCATGTTCTACAATAAAGCTTATTGTTGCAAATAAAGTTCGCAGCTACGAGCTTCTACGAATAACGTTAAGAGCTACGACGTAGCAACAACTTCTCTGGCACTAGTGTGGCATGACAATGACACTTTAAAGCACGAGCAATATATTGTATAATAGAGATTTTCGAATGTTAATGGCTAATGTCGTTCCCCATTAGACACAGCTGAAGTTATAGACTTTCTCCTCGCGGCCTTGCTAACACACAATATTTATAATTGTTCTATATCGTGATTAAACGTTCTTAGAAATCGGTAATGCACCGTGCGAGGAAGTTAGGTGTCGATATCCATTAGAGTCATTACACAAATCTCTACTCCGAGTACTCCGTGTTAGTCATTCATATACAATTTATTTAATGTTTACACGCGAACTAATAAATAAACTACGATCAATTAGACGAAAATAACATTTGCATATACCAAAGTACTTTTTCGACCAAATTGCGTGTAATTTCGTAAGTAATTTTAGGTTAATAACGGAGTGATAAAAAGTGTATTTTACTATCTGGTTTTATAGCAATTAATTAAGGTGTCGATATGTTTTTAAGAAAACATTTTTAGTGCGTTTTTATTGTGTTTGTGATTGATCTCTAACTTTAAATATTACACGAAGTAATTTAACGTGTGTGTAGCAAAAACTCGCCTTCTATATTACATATGTGTATTTTTATAAGTTTTATGTCTTCACAGAATTGTAAGGCTGATGCATTATGTATAACTGTTATGGAAGAGTGGATCATTAAATTACTAAGAGTTTAACTCTAGAATGTTTTTGCTGTATTTATTTACTAAGCTTATTTTACTACCCCAATGAACCTGGAAGCTTGAAAAAAAGACGTGTGCACTCGGGGACTGCCGCGGTAAAGCTATTGCATAGCATTTTTTTATCAACTTATGCAATTATAATTATTTATTTATTTGTAACAAATAAAATTATGTAGGTTTTACAACTCTATGTATGTCGTTCTTTTATCAAACATATTTTACAACGCCACCTAGCGGTGAGAGGTCGGAGTGGGGGGGGGGGGGGGTGTTAGGTTATTTGCGTTACGGAATTTCTGGATTCGGTCTCCACGCTCAAGGCCCGCGGGCCGCGATAGAAGCTATGCAATAGCTTAAAAACTCGCAGCTATCTGCCTAACTATCATGTTTGCCCTATCTTTATTTACACATTACGTTTACAGTTTGCCTACCTTATCTCAAGTTTAAGTGAGGGAACCACAATCGTAGTTTCTTAACAAAACTGATAGAAGTTCAAATAGAAAATTCTGGTTTCTTCATTTGACCAACTCCAGAGACAGATTTGTCGGGCAGTAACTGATCTTGTTTGTTTGCCGTCAAATTAGTTTCTAACTACCGTCTAATGATGCAAGGGGTTGCGAGCAAAAAGTTTTACGACACGGATTTTTATGGCGGATGATTTGGATCATAATGGGATTTGAGGGCTTGTAGCTCTAATGGGCTTCAACTGTTACTTATAAAAAATACATGTCGACGTCAGTCAATCATTTGAAACCTATTTAAGGCCCAGAATATGACACGCCGCTATCTCATTCTCACACACTCTATAAGGCCCAGAATATGACACGCCGCTATCTCATTCTCACACACTCTATAAGGCCCAGAATATGACACGCCGCTATCTCATTCTCACACACTCTATAAGGCCCAGAATATGACACGCCACTATCTCATTCTCACACACTCTATAATAAACAGCAAGGAACTATGAACTACGATATCACCTATGTAAACCACTAGCGATCACCTATCCAAAACTTATTTAAAACTATAGTTTTAACAATAAAACTTATTTGAAATTAAAATTTATTTAAAACTACAGTTATAAATATATAAAACTATAGTTTTAAATAAGTTTAAAACTATAGTTTAATACTTATTTAAAACAATAGTTTCAAATAAGTTTTGAATAGAACAACTATAGTTGTTCCCCCGAACTGTGATCTCACAACTCCTTTATCTTCTCCTTGACTGGTTTTACTCATATTCGAAATAAAAAATTATATTTACATGAACTACTTGCCTGCCAAATGTACAAACATACACACAGACGCATATTCATGTTCCGTCAGAATCTGGGATCTTTCTTCGCTCGGTCGGTTGTTGTTTTTATATGTATTTAGTTTTTATTTTATTTGACTTTTAAGTGAATTTTATTTTATTTTAATTATTTGTATTTTTGTTTTGACGTATCAAAATTAGTCCAGTGGTTTAGAAGTTGTGCTTGTTCAGACAAACAAACACATAAAACAAAAAATTCAAAAACTGACTTAACGTGTCCTGCTGTTTATTATATGACGCCCTGTGTTTTTTTAAATTGCAATTCTCTATACAGACTTTGAATCACAACAATTGTATTACATGCATAAATTATAAGTATGTATAAATATGGTATGGATGATGATATGGATGTATAAATATATGATATAATACCTGAAATAAATGAATTTGAATAATGCAGATTCATTGATTGTAGATTATACCTTTAGATAGATAGATAACTCTTTATTGTTCACACCAACAACTACATAGGTACATAATATGATACAAACAACTTAAAACTAGTGAAAAAATTGGCGGCCTTATCGCTTTAAGCGATCTCTTTCGGGCAACCTTAAATTTTCTTATGCATAAACGCTCGATAAGCTAATTTGTTGTATAAAAAATGTCTCGCTTTCTCGCGTGACACTTCTTGTCAGTGAAAATTCGACGTATCTTTTTAAGCATAGATTAACTTATCGACTATTTATGCATAAGAAGGTAAGTAGGTACACTACATTTTTGAACTGAAAATAAAATAATAAACAAAAATAATTCTCGAGTTTAATTCACTAATAAAGAAATAATCAAATTGATTTATGACATATTTTGATTTTAAATACACAGAACGTGATAAGACCTAACGAGAAAATTGTATACATGACAAATCATTATGCATCTTCTTAATATATGGAGGCATCGGTGCCCATCTTAATAGCTGCGAATAAATTTAATGTACGCACGCAAAAAACACAATGCATACACTCTGGCAACAATTTATTCGGTTACAAATAAAAAATGTATAAAGTACATTAGCAGCAGCTTCTTTGTCGTGGAGTGGAACCGATTTTGCATCGTTATAAATGGAGGAAGATTGATTCCAGCACAAAGGCTGTCAGCCGTTGATGAATAAAATGCGAAACTCATTGTTGTTACAACAAAATGAAGTCGTAATTAGTAGGAGTGAGACGGTACAAGCTCGATTGTGGAGAATGTCGCTCGATTGAATTAAAATTGCTTCGATATTGTGGCTTTAAAACGTTGACATTTGACAGGCGTTGCTGACGGCTGTCAGTCGGCGGTGACAGGCCACGAGATGCCGCGGGCAGCGCACCCGCCGGAACCAAAGAGTACTTTATTATATATACTGAAACGCACCTAAATGCATAATAATCGTAATGTCTAAGTAATTTGATTACTCGTTGTTTATAAATAGAGCTATTATTCTTGAGGATTTGTTTTGAATCAAGATTATGTAATTTGTGACAAATTGTTTCTTTGGTTTAGCCGTGATTACAAGTATAATTAGGGTTTTGATGAAATCTAACAACGCTAATGAATTAATCGTAGTTTTGTAAGATCGGTAGGTAACTATTGGTTTTATTGTTGACACTTTATTTTTAGATTTTGATATACAAATATTTTGATTTAGTTTGTAAAAGAAAAAATAAGGTTATGTAAATTAAGGTACAAATAATCATCATCATCATCAATCATTTCCACACACTGTTAAGTTAGGTCGCCTCGTCAGCGTGTCATCTGTTCCGGTTATATGCCAGTCTTGTCTTGCTTTACTGTCGTCATGTCGTCTGTCCAGTAGTCGCCTTTTGTTCGAAGACACGTATTCTGTGATTTCTTTGGTCCACTGTCCGTCTTATTTTCTGGCTTATCTCCATTTGAGTCTCATAATCCGTTTAACCATGTCTTTGACCAAATAAAAATAAATTGAAATATGAAATTTGACAAACCAACTCGCTCGTCGCATATGCTACATTGATTAATTCACACATATCTAAATTGCTATAATTCCGAACTCAAGATAAGTATTTTTATTTTAAGAATTATTTTATATCTAGAATTTGTAATGTTTATCACAACTGCAGTTAACCGTGCGGCAGACAAGCCATCACATTTCCATGAGTGATCAGCTTTTCACAGAATATGACATAGCAATACTTAAGTTGACAAAGAATATGACATAGTAAGTACGTAAGTGGCGCAGGTTATGATGTAGTTTGTAGTGAGTCGGCACAGATTACGCGATAGTGTCTACGTAAGTGTTGGTGTCTGTAAAAAAGCGAGATGTGGGGAACGTGTGTAGTTAGCGGTAAGACTTTTGTCTTGTTTGTTATTAACAACAATGAGCCGATCCGAGGACCGTATGTATGGTTGGTAGAAAAATAACTTTTCGTAAATCTTGATTTCACGAAAAACTTGAGTTTACAAGTCTTGTGAAATATGAGTAAGTAGAGTCTATGCAAAAAAAGTATCGTCATAGATTAGAGGTTGCGCGTGTGCTAATTTACTGGCTAAAGTCCCCCTCTTTTTGCATAGGGGGTTAAAAGTATAAATACGAATTTGTTTATTACTATGTGATTTTGTGAAATGACGAGATTGGTGTGATGGTCAGCTCTTAGTATTTAAACTACGATGTTGAAAATCGACTTATCAAGAAATTATATTCTATTCTATTCTATAATGGATGCTTGCTATTTGTATAAATTATCAATAGGTAGAGTCTGTGCAAAAAGAAAAGCGTTGATTGAGGTTGCGCGTGAGCAAATTTGCTGTTTAGTTCACCGTTATGCCTAACGGTTCCTTTATCTAAATTGATAATTTGAATAATTGTTGGTTTTATTCATATTCGATTATTCGATCCTGAATAATAGATGCCGAGCAAAAATTTCATTGAAAAAAGGCCTAAGTAGTCAGATGACAAACAAAAAATCATTTTAATTGGTCTTTTACTTTGAAAACATTTTCTGTTATCTTTATAACGGCCTCTTCTTTAAAAAAAACTGCATGTATCCATTCTACGACCACAAGGATTTGATCCGGGAAAACGCACCCATTGCTCTGAGTTACGGTCATTTTGCTGGCAGCTTCCATAATCTTGAATGGGAGGTTTTCTGACAGCTCTAGAAAAATAGTTCAGCAACCTTCGACAGATGGCGCTGACGAGACATGGTTTTAATTTTTTTCGCATTTGTTCAGTGAAACCTACAAATACAAGGAAGAGGAGACAACCTACTATTTGTGTTGTGTTGTGGAAAAACAAGTATGTACTCTGTAAGCAAACAATTACCAACAAATACTATACTAAGTACGAAATAAAATAGCACAAAACGCTATCTATCGCATTTTATGAACTTTTTTTTTCATTTGGCTTCTGGATAACCTCCTATTGTCTCTTTGTAACCAATCATAAAAGATAAATCGGATCGTTGAGCAAATTTGAATCCCGCCAGTCGTCGAATTTTTGAATTGTCTAACATTTTAATAAATTCTAAAGTGTAGAACACTATGATTTATAATAAAAAATACCTTAGTGGTGAAGGGTTTCTATATTCACATTTTTATAAAGGACGCAATAGCAACGAATTTTATTTTGTTTATACTTGGACAGCCAACATCCTTTTTACACGTACAATATAAAAAAAAAAAACACGTAGGCCAACATTGGTTATCACTTATATCAAGAAACACAAAGTGCTAGTACACAAAGTATGAAACTAAAGTAATTCATAATTGCAGAACTTTACATAAATATGAGGCTGAGAACCTACAATAAACAGAGAATTGAGAAGAAACTTAGTATTATTTTACATTATATAAGATATAAATAAATAATTAGAAAGCCGTACGAATTAGTAGTTTATTACTCTTTATATTAAGAGTTTAAAAAAATCTGGCCTTTAATAACATTAAATAAAAATATTGTTGTAAATAAGTGGCCATGCTGAGAATAGTTAAAATTAGTAAATGCACGTATAAAGAGTTTCCACGATAAATCTTACTATGTCGGGGTGTCCCATGTGAGTGACTTTTGCGAGATGCGTGATTTTGAGGGATTCTGTGTGTCGTTTTGCTATAAAGTCATGAAAATGGTTTTTGTGACATTTCGCCAACTTCACACTAAAGTAATCTGTGACCAAATTATGTCAATAATGTCTAAATCACACACATTAGCCTACGAACGTACATACTGATTAACCATAATTAATTTAATAAATTTAAGAAAAAACATTTTATAATTTAATTTAAATATTAATTAATTTACAAACATTTATATATTTAAAACGAATTTAAAAAAAAGTAATCATTCTTTATGCTACGAATAAATGATTATGATCTATTATAATTATTTATTCGTAGCATTGCTACGAATAAATATTTCATTTCATTTCATTCCATATTACTAAAATATTTTTATGATGTACCTACTGATACGTATGATGTACCTTACCTATAGATTGTTCTGCCATCGCTACGGGTCCTAGGCCGGCCGGCCGTGTTGCGGGAGTGATTAGCCGCGGCCTGTAATCAGCCCTGCTGCCCGGGCGTCTGCGCCGACGCATCCTCCCGCCGCACCCCGCCTCACACCCCCTGCCTT
Source organism: Agriopis leucophaearia (assembly GCA_949125355.1). Lineage (NCBI taxonomy): Eukaryota > Metazoa > Arthropoda > Insecta > Lepidoptera > Geometridae > Agriopis > Agriopis leucophaearia. The sequence goes on from OX421262.1 coordinate 14,934,005, forward strand.
CAGGCCAAATATCTTCACGGCAAACGAAAAAAATACAAAATGACAGGAACGTCATTAGTGTAGACAGTATCAGAGGTTGAGCGGTTTATGGAGACTGCATCTTAGTAATGTAATATATACACTATTTTTATTATCATTTTGTTTTGTAGACATACATAGGGCTAAAACAGAATATATTCAATCTAATACTAAAAAATACCATAGGTACTTGTCCAATAAAAATATGATTAAAAAATCAAGCTTTTAGCTTAAGCAAAGAAAATGTAATCCACCATCTTGACGCGGCAGCCATATTGAATTTAGTTTTCTACTTTTCAAGTTCTTTCATTTGATACCCATATTAACAGGATTGACAAAAATATACACCATTTATCATGGCGGCGGCCATTTTAAAAATATTACAATATTGGATGTTGCTTATTGTATTGTCACCAGAACTAAAGGTGTCAGGAAAATTTTAGCTAAATCGGTTAAAAGGAACTGTTTCATTTTGCAAGATTTGACGCAAACTAACATACAAGTAAATAAAATCTTGTAAAACAGCACGACTTGCAGGGCAATTACTAATTATTATAAAGTTATTTACCTAATTTTATCAGGTTTTGATAACTCAGTACGTTGTTTTACTAAACAAAGTGACTTATTAGAGCGGTAAGCTGTTTTTTAGAGGTATTTTTTAATTAGTTCAATGTTGCCTTTGTTTAATTTTTCTAATGATAAAGTATTTAAGACCCTACTATTAAAAACCAGTAGAGACAAGAAACGATGTCCTATAAGACTGATTATTGGTATTAGGGAGAGTACCATGTACGCCCACGGGCACCTTGGCAAATGGGTGTACCTCGATCACTGACTTCACGGCGTGACACAGCCTTCGCCGTGCGTACTCTGTTAACGACCGACCAGTTTTCGATTGTGGGAAGATTTAGCGAATTTGAATTTCGATTGCTCGATGCCTCTGCCCGCTCCATCCATCACGAGAATTGATGGATTTGGGGCCAAAAAGATGCGAAAAACCCGGCGAGATGAACGTCGACCGTTCCGAGAGCGGTATTAGTAAGCGATGCTATTATGCGCTTTTGTTTTTCTGTTTGCCTCTAACTTGTGAATGAGTTAGAAGATCGATGGCGTTAAAAGTAAATTAGAGTCAAGAGTTGTCCATTTGTTTAGTGCGCTTAAAGTTTTTTATTGTAGTGTTTCGTATTGTACTAAAGAAATTACGAAATTACTTTCTTGCGGAATTGAGCTTGGAGAGATTTTAATAATAAATCATACCATTTCACCTGTTAAAAAAAATGAGAATATGGAAGTATGTTTTTTTTTAAATTACTGCCATAGGTATCATTAACAACTTGATCAACGATCTTTCTTTCTTAATACCTCAGGTCTTCACAGTTTGTTTCAAACGCATATTCTACCAGAAACTGTTATAAAATTTTACGAATAAGATATTACATTGTCATACTAGTGTTTTTAGTGCTAAATTATAACTTTTCTCTCTACTTTCGCGTACACACTCATATATAAGTATTTTTGTATTATTTGCAGGTTATTTTTATAATCCAATTAAATCATGGCTCACGGCAATTACGGAGTGTCTTCTTATTATTTTATGCGATGGCCAGTAAAGTGAGCCGGTGCAATTGTGTGAAGTTAATGCATTTCGGTGCCTCAGCGTCTGTCTGCCCGTTTCTCTCCAGCACCAACATTCTTGGGGACCTACTCGTGACTCGTTGGTACATGTACATCAATAACTCTCATAATATTAACTATGAGTCGATAGGTACTTATACTTTTAATTATTTCAATGCAGTAAATTGAGTCATATCATCATGTAAACGATGATGACTATATGTCATTTTTAAGCTATAGCGTTTGTTTTGGTGGTGAAGGATACGGAATTCACCATACCTAGTCAGTTGGTGACCTCCTAGTGTACATCACGCATCGGTGAGCCACATCTTTCGAAAGTAGAAGTTAGGCATTGACAGTAAATTTTGAAGTTGACAAGGCATTTGAAACAGTTTGATATAAGACACTCCTATCCAAACTTTCATCATGTGGCATACCGTCGCGTCGCGGTTTTTAACCTGGTTTCCAGTTTCTTCTCTGGACGGACACGATTGACGGATCTTGTTCCAACGCCATGCCCATTAATGCTGGAGTCTCTCAGGGCTCTGTGTTGTCCCTTACACTTTACATCCTGCATAACAATGCCATGTTGTAAACCGGTAACATTGCTATGAGTGTGATAGTACAGGTGACACATAGGCTCTGGCTGCATCGGCACCCAACGTTCAGGTGAGGAAAACAGAAACAGATCTTGAGGAGAACAAGGATCTTGCAGTGAGGTGATTATATTTTAGTCAAAATTAACATCAACACAAGTTTGCGCATTCTCTGCGAAGAAAATTTCTTTTGTTGTTGCATCTTGATTCGAAGTGCGGTTTTACATGGATTATTACTCCTACCCTAATGGTGCACCGGAAGAACCAGCTGCGGACTCTTGACTCTTACAGCGGTGTACCACTAGAATTTACTTCCGCAGGCATACAAGGTGTGGAATGTACTTCACCCGAAGATTTACCGCCAAGCTTCAATATGAAGCGTTTCAAAAAGGGTATCTAAAACATCTCCACAGGCCAGTAAACCATCAACAACACCACTAGTGGTGCAGGTGTCCGACGGCGGTGATTACCGCTTACCATCAGGCCGAGGGCTTGCATATTTGCCGCTTTTTTTCTAAATAGTTATCTATTTAGTTTTAAAAGTGTTAATTGGTGACTTTTATTTTTCGAGATCGCGTCGTGAACACGTAGTAGAGCCTCAACACTTCGCCATTATGTCTGCCAACCCGATGTTTTCTTTATTATCGACCACCTTCACTACGAAAAGAACATAAACTTATTAAATTACTTTAGCGACAGTCCCCAAATGAAAAACATTTAATTTACCGTAGCACGGAGCCTGTTTTTGGCTTTATACGCAGCTTTAAATGAGCCGGTTGTTCTGTAAATTGCGGTGAAAATTGTAGGCGGTAAATGCGTGAGATTTATATATGAACTAAATAAATTCATATATAATGGCCAGGCTGTTTTTTTTCTGTACAAATAAATGTGCTAAGGGTTAGTTTTATATATCATCAGATAAGTTAAAACTCTGCTGGATTCAGTTAATTTTAATTTTATTTTCAACTGGCAAACAGCCGCCCGCTTGTGACAGCGCATCTGCCACATTTCACGGTTACCATTAAAATTTCCAATCGCCGAAGGTTCTTATGTTGCTACAAAAGTTTATGCTTTTAAAGAAAACCAGTGTCAATACGGAATAGATCTTTATTATATCTCGACATTGGTCATGCAGTCTACCAGGAGTGCATTGCGTAAGGGAGTTTCAAGTCTACATGTTTCTATATTTGCGTTGTTTAGAAACCCGTGTTATTTACGTGCGAGACGATAGACGCAGTCGGCATACGCGAGTGACACTGTCACACATGTGTACACGTAACTAAGCGTTGAACAATTCTTTTGAACTGCTTATTAAAATATTTGTTGTTCCGACGTTATTTATTTGTATATGTGGAGATGCTTTGTGGTGAGCCGCCGGTCGCCACCGATGTAGGTGGCTCGGCGCACGGCTGCCTTTGTGGCCCACTGTGACCAATCCTCTTGTGGCAGGTAATAACATCGCGAAATTCATGCTATTCAAATTCCGAATACAATACTTTTTGTACAAATAAACAAACGGGAAAGACACGACGCCTTTATGAAATGCCCTTCTGAAATAATTTGTCCTTCTTTCAAATGTGAAACAATGACATAAGAACGAAACTCGATAAAAGAGGTGGACTCGTAAATAGGAAGCGAAGGTAATTTTATTCGAATACTGAGGTGTCGGCAAACACCACTGATGGTAGATATTGGTAGTTGGAGAAACTTTATTACTCATTTATAGACACTTGGCTATGAATGTGCCATATGTTGGATTGTGGGAGTCGAATTAAGAATCAATTAAAGGGAATCGATTAGATTGGTACTTGAAGTGCGGGGCGGCTTCTGCGTTGTGAAGCTCGCATAGAACGAATCGGGGCAATTACCAGACCCGAGGAGGGAAATTAAATTGGACGTTGAAGTCGGGTCGGGCGGCAAGGCGATGCCCCATCATCAGCGATAGCCGGTTTAGTGGCCGGCCACACTTCATTTTTGGGTTTGAGAGTCGATAAAATTTGGTTTTGAATCAAAAACAAGGTGGGTCAGCACGTTTAGTGTGTTTTAATAAAATATATGTTTTGATAAAATTAAAAATAGCCATTTACATCGCGCAAATTACCGTTTTTGTCGTATGTAAGTTTATGCAGCCGTTGCACATGTTAGATTTACAGAAAACAATCCATGTTAGAAATTTAATTTTAATTCTAACGCGGTTTATTGATCAAAGCAAAAAAAGTATTATGGTTCAGTTATAAGTTTAGCTAAACAATACATTGAAGGAGACAACAACCTTCAGCATTTTTTTCGCTTTTCTATTAAAGATAGGTAACCATGTTACAGTAGATTGAAATCGATTTGGTCATCGATATGGATCTCCGTTTAGAAAGGAACCAATTTTGGGATGTGCCCGACTGTTAAAACATTATGAGCCATGGGGTTTATCTCCTGCTCAGATCTTTAAACACCGGACCCCGCAGACGCTCCGGCGCAGTCGAAAAGAGATAAAATACGCAAGAGAAAAAGAGAGAAGACACTCGACCGGCCGTCAGAGGTCGAATATAAATGTGGAATGTTTATGGTTCTACCGTTTTATTTTATTCCTGTGCCGATGCCGGCAAGCATTAAATATTGTTTCAATTGAAAGCGGGCAGATCAGACAGAACTGTCTAATGAAGAATAGATTAATAAAAACTGACAGTTGATTGACTACGATTTGCAACCGCATCTTAGAGACAGGTACGAGTAGGTGCCCACTGTATTACTATCTAATAACTTCTTAGTTCTTGAATTTCTTACTTCTCATTCTTATGACAACTACTTATAGGAGATATTACTAGGACACCCGTAGTTATGAAGGGCATTCTTTTTGGTTAATATTTACTTAAAAACATTATCAATTTTATTAATATCCCACGACTTCGTACGCGTAGATTTTAATATAACTTTCAACCCTTTTTCCTCCCTTAATCCAGCCCATGCGCAAAATAACATATCCTATACTTCAATCTGGTCATAGCTAAGTATACTCGTGAAAACCGCATTTATATCCATCTAGTGTTTATGTCTGTTTTTGTCTTTTTGTCTGAATTTTGTCACGTGCGTGACAAACAAACAGACAAAAATTCTAAAAATTGTCTTAACGTGTCCAGCTGCTTATTTTAAGACGCCCTGTGCATATTTTTTTTTGTTATCTCGCAATTACAGATTTTTTATCTCTACGTTTTTATCATATGTATAGATACTAACTTTTATCATAATACACTATAAGAAAAATTGACCACTATATAAATAATTATTGCAATCGAGTTTGAACAAAATGTGCAGCCATCGTGGTCCAATACTCTGTCGTATATTTTTGGAAGCGATAACCTCGTATATAGACTTCTGGTACTAGATTTTGTAAGCGATTGATCAATGAGGTGCCTTTCATATAATTAAAAAATTTGTCAAAGAGCATAAATATAGAATTTAGATATCGATTGTGCGTTTATTGCAGGCGGCTGCGGTATGCAGACAACATACAGCATGCCTCAAGAGCGTACGACCGCCCGCGCACAAAAGCTTTGTCACCAGCTTTCTTCGCAGCTTTGCATAGCGGGCACCGGTGGTATTGTCGCGCGATTAGTTGCGGCGCCGGCGCAGTTGTGACGCGACTGTTGTGACAGCCACCATCAGAGTCGCCGACACACGCGCCGACTGTTTGCATTGTGCTACGTGCCGTGACATATCGTTTGACTCTCCACCGCCTTCAACCTTGCCGCCAGTACTGTACCTTCTATACCAGCGACTCCAGCGAGCTTTGTCCTAACATGTAAAGGAGGGTTAATAATCACTTGAAAACTAGGCATTGCTAGGACCATTGTTTGATATTATATGTAAGCTTTAAAATACATTTTACATTTCAAAGAGAGATGATGCAAGATGTTTATTAAAAGTCATGTTTGCTGTATGAATAAGTTATACTCATTTACCTTCCTAAAGCTTTAAATTAGTTTTGTTCTCAAGTGTTGAGTATGCAAAGAGTTTAATATTACAGTTGTTACTTTTCGTTTTTTTTTTATATATCAAAGGCCTAAAACAATCCGTTGACGGCTGTTGTTGTCTCATTTTAACACATCGCTCCATTGTCATAAGAATAAAATTGTATAAGGTAGGTATTTGTTTGAAATTTACGTCATCGCTTACGCTGTACTATTCGGAAGTTTTAGAAGAGGGAATTATTGAGCATTTAATTAAAATAAAAGATTTATATTTTGTTTATATTACACGAGTTACTCACGAATGATTAAGCCGGTTTCTCCAACTATATTTTCTGTTTAGTAAGGTTTAGCTTATAGTGAGTTTTTAAATATTCTGAACTTTTAGCTTATAGTTAGTTTTTTAACTATTCCGAACTATTTTCAGCTTCTGCGTTATTTCGATGGCACGATGTATAGGAGTGAAATCAGTTTTTATCACCACCTGCAGCTGCCTATTTCCCTTCTTTCTGCCTTTTTCTCCTCTTGATTTGTATATTAGGGTCCTCAGAATAAGCGATGTAAAATCAAAGTTATATTATATTATCCTATTTATAACATTTTCATGTACTGCGTTACGCGGAATGGGTTTACTAAACCGAAACGGGTCCATATTACCCATATTATTACGGGTCTATATTGTCCATATTTTTAATGGATGCTCGGGAGTTAACCCTTACGCTCGGGATTCAATATAAGACCCGCGACTTAAGACACAGCTTTATCCCCTTGTTTGTACCTACGTAATAGGAATAAGTATATTATAAGCTTTTTGTAATTAAATCTGATTTTATCTTGCCATCATCTCTGAAAATCTAAAAAATGAAACACTAACACTGGCGTTTTAGACCTTGCGTTAGAAAACATTAATGATCCATTTTATCTGAAGCAATTTTCAAATTTCACAAAAAGCCTACTTTACAATTCGTATTTCTTTGGAAACAGGGGATGAGCGTTACTAATTTCTATAATGCACATATTCGCAACATTTCACCTAATCACCAAGGCTATTAAGTTCCCATTACCCATTCAAGACTACAAACGCCGTGAATGGTACTGTTGTTCAATTGACAACAAAGAAAAGACTATATTTTACCGTCCAATTCCTTTTCAAAATGTATAATTAGTTACCAATTACATAATGGGAACGGAGCCTCAAAATTGAAAGTTTCCATTGTTTCTTTATTGTTTCGGTGACTAATTAATTTGTAAAAGTCACTGTTGATTTGATACGTAGATTTTTAACCTTATTAATTAATTGAAAACTAACTCACTTGCGTACGTTCTTCATTTTTTTACCGACTGCAAAAAAGAGAATGGTTCTCAATTTAATCATAATAATTCACCAAAAATCCATACCCTCCTTCTGGCAAACAGGTAAAGAGGTAGGACGCATTTTTATAGATTAAACAAGATATTGTAGCAAACGTTAGGCCTATCGCACACTCTACAACACTACTCGCCGAGTATTCGATAATTTGGTCACCTTGTATACGAACAGCCTTATAGTTAAAAAAACAACAACTTATGATTGGAATAAAACAGAAAAGCAACAGTTAACACATATTTATATTTACTTTGACTATTCATATATAGCTTATTTACTTGTATCGGCATATAACCTAACACAGTACAATGTCGCGTAAATATATTATACAATCATAATCACTGCCTTAACTAAATATCACAGATCAAATTATAAGTATTTACATACGTAGCCAACTTGACAGTTATCAGCATATTGTATTAATAAATAAAATATTAATAAATATACATAGGATTCGGGGCTTTTTATTTTAGTAACATGTTGCCGCATTGACTACCTGAAAATAAGAGAATTTGTATCAGGTACTATGTAACAGATTACAACAAAATAAGCAATGAAAACATAACTAGTAATTAAATCATCTCGTAAACGCTCACCAAACTAGATATATCTCTTATGAATACGAAATAGGACATTACTTTAAAATTACATATTTAACTTGATGGAAATTAGATATCGCAGATTTTTTTATGAATTTTTACCATAATTTTATGCTAAAATTATTCAAAGCATAACAAGAAAATCCCTAGATGATTTATTCTGAAAAGATTGGACTGGCATATTTTTTATGTATAAAAAGAGCTGCAAACAAGCATGCGGTCCTCCTGATGGTAAGCAGAAACCGCCGCCTATGGACACCTTCAACACTAGCGGTATTTTGTCAGCCCGGAGAGGTAGTTGTAGACCCTTTTTGAAACGTTTCATGTTAAAGCTCGGCCGGAAGACCTTTCGGGAAGGATATTCTACACCTTGCAGGTCCGCGGAATAAAGGAGCTGAAAAATCGAACGGTGTGGGATTTCCAGCTTTGCAAGATGTGGGGGTGAGGTCTTTGACGGTGTCGGGTTGTGTGGTAGTGGAAATCTGACGCTGGAATAAGGTCAAAAAGCTCTTCAGAGCATTCCCCGAAAAACAAGCGATAAAAATGCATTGGGAACCCACATCTCTTCTGGGGCTAATTAGATCCAGCTTGTTAGTGAGCTTGGGATCGTCAACAATTCTAGTAGCTCGTCTTTATAGGGAGTCAAGAGGCTGAGCCGGTATTCCGGTGTGCCATTCCAGAAGTGGGAGCAATACCCCATGTGGTGCCGCACTTGTGTTTTATAAAGAAGAACACCAACACACCAAGCTTCTTGGAAGCTAGTTTAGCTTTAGCCTCCAACGGACCCCGAAACTGGACCTCACTAGAAATGGTAACGCCGAGGATCTCCAAGTTGCCCTGGAATCGGGGACGGAGCAGCATTAAAAGGTATTTTTTCGTAGAGAATGCGCAAACTTTTGTCTTAGTAGGGTCAAATTTCACTTATTTAAGATCCTCACAAGAGAGTTCTCAATGTTAGACACAAGACTGTTTCTGCTTTCCTCCACCTCAGAACGTCGGGTGTCAACACGGCCAGAGTACTATGCATCGCCAGTACTATCATCCGCATAGCAATGAAGGTTGCCGGTTTGCAACATGTCATTGATATGCAGAATGAAAAGTGTAGGCGACAACACAGAGCCCTGGGTGACTCCAACGTTGATGGGCATGGCGTCGGAACAAGATCCGTCAACAGCGACCTTAATAGTCCGCCCAGAGAGGAAGCTGGAAATTCAAGTACAAAGCCCCGAAGTTTTATCTATATTTCAGCTCTGCACAGTTTATACACGCCTAAGAAATGTAAAAAAAAACATAGTTTGGCTCACAAAAATTACTGTTACGACCAAAAAAGTAATAACAATAGAATATGTCATCTATTTCGTTAGTATTTCATATATTTTTCATGCATTTTTGTCATTAATCATTAAGCATCTTGTTAGATCTTTCATCATATGGTACCATGATCATCTATAGTAATTGTTGTGAGCATTAAACAAGATATCTACAGGTTGAAAAACTAAAAGTCGACTACGCCTTTCGGCCTCGCCCACTTTGTATGTAACACTATTTTTAAACAATGTTCTGGTATTTTTATAGGCAAACTAGCTGCACCCCTAAGATTCACCCACCGTAGCCTGGTATTCAAGCATACATTTTCGGAGATAATAAGTATTCTGTCATTTTCCGGCCTTTCTCTAAGCAAAAAATTACGTCGACCAATTGCTCAATGGTTGCGTGAAAGAGGAAAAAGACACTTGCGCATAAAATACAATAAACATTGGGAACGTTATAGAACCAATAAGTACATTATAATTAGATGCTCACAAAAACATTAAATTACACGCAGACGTACACACATACATTTATTTACACAAACATGCACTCTCTCATACGTGGGCACCTCTGCGAGCTCAACTCATTAGAGGCCAATGCTACGCCGAGATGCCCCTTACATTACACTACACTTGTACACAACACGCTCATATACTCACACAGAGATTCATCTAATCAAAGCAAGTAAAGATAAATCAGATACTTTGAGATTATTGTACCTACCCCCGTTTTAATATCCTGTCTATTCAGAACCTTGTTTTTAGTTTTTAGACACTACCTACATGTATTCCTACACTAAATGTAAGTATATAAATTTAATAACTTCACAGCCATGTACTTTGTTCAAATAAAGTTTTTTATTATTATTAATATTGTATCTGTTACCGGCAATCTGTATAATCCGGCATTCTATACAATGCCTAGGCAATGTATAGAATGCCTAAAACGTTCAGGCAATGTATGAAATATTTTTTATTTTATACTTTGCCTAGGCATTCTATACAATGCCGAATGCGCAGCCGGCAATGTGTGTAAAAGGGCTTTTTAGCGGTGAACGCGCAAACTTGCGTCTTTGTTGGATTGAAATAAACCAGGTTCAGCTCACCCCAATCCAAGCCCTGCTCAAGAGAGGCCTCATCTTCAGACAGTAGTTTGTTCCTACTTTCTTCGACTACGGCATGAGGGGTGTTTGTACGACCGGTATACTGTGCGCTGCCCGTGCTATCGTTCGCATGAAAATGCATATTTCTCGAAAGCAACATGTCATTGATGTGGAGAAGGAAGAGCGTTGGCAATAACACAGAACCCTGCGGGACGCCAGCGTTGATAGACATGCTGTCAGAGCAGGAACCGTCGAAAACGACCTTTAATACTCCGATCAGCTAGGAAGCTGGTGACCCAGACGCATTTTTATTTTTTGGGGCCATTGGGTTGTGTTGGGTAAGAGTAGGGGAGGTACAGCATGCTAGGCTCTCTATCGAGCGACAAAGTGTAGGTGTGTATGTTAGGTCACCGGGTGCAGTAAAGTGATCGACTGGCGTGGGGGACAGAAGGGCCCCCGGACCCCCCTGGGAGTCAACTGCCGGGATCCACTTCAGAGTCCTACTCCGGCACGGTAGCACCTCCATAGGATTATGCGCCAGATGGTGGGACAGCCTCCCGGAGCGGAGTATGAATGTAATCCCCGGGTTCGGGTCCCTGTACTATCCCGCGGGCGGCCAGCGGACAACCGTTTCACCAGGTCTCCCTGGCTCCCACGCCACACTGTCACGACTGAAGACAGCGACTAAACTTTTGCACCCACGTGGTGTCAGGATAGAGAAAAGAACATGCTATATGAAGGGGAGGGACTGGCACTCCTGCACTGGTACCAGAACACGGCGACGTAAAAATACCAACATTTAGCGGTACACTTACACAGGAGCGGAGCGTTTGTGGTAGCGAGCCAGGCGGACTTCAGATGAAGTCCTGCCACCGATTTTGGTTAAAGTGAAGTTGTAGTCCTGAGAGCACATACACTAATGCTATTAATGTATGTGCTGACCGGAACGGCAAGGGATGCGGCAAGCAAGCCTCCGTGCTCATCCCTCAGATAAATATAGACCAAAATCTATTTATTTTATACATTGCCGGTGGACCAGCAGGCATTCTATACAATGCCTGGGTATTGTATACATTGCCTAGGTAATGTATGGAACGGACAAAAATATTCATAATATTTAATACATTGCCTGAACGCCCCAGGCATTCTATACATTGCCTAGGCATTGTATAGAATGCCTGAATTATACAGATTGCCGGTAACATATCCATTTTGAATGATACTTTTGATACCAGACACAAAATATTTATCTCAAAAAGTTTGAACTCCGTGAGAAGTTAAATGATAAAATCCGCCATATTGGTTTTACTGTGACATCGTTATCTTTTTCTTTCTTATATATATAAAAAGCGACGTGTGTATGTATGTTCCATATGGACCAAAACAGCTGGACTGATTTTGACGGGACTTTCACTGGAAGATAGCTGATGATATGAGTGATCCACGTGGGTGAAACCGAGAGGCAGCTAGTACCATATGAAACGCAGTGTTCAGACGAATCGATAGACAATGGGCCCCAATTCTATATGAAACTACATAATACGCCAATGATACGCCGTAAGCGTGATATAACACGGGTACCATGGTTACAAATAATACGGTAACCATGGTTACAAAGTTCAAACGTGTCGTGTGATTCATCATCATCATCATTAACAACATACCGTGGTCCCACTGATTGGACACAAGCCTTCTCTCTCTGTGGAGAGAGAGAGAGAGGATTGCCCTAATTCACCATGCTGGCTCAGTGCATGGTGCTGAATGTCATATTTTTGAACTTTTGAGGTTTTTGAACATATCGGTTTCCGCACGTTACAATGTTTTCCTTCACGATTAAATAAATAAATAAATATCTGGGACATTATTTCTCACTTGGTCATCTGACCCCAAACTAAGCAAAGCTTGTAATATGGCTGCCAGAGACTGATATACATACATATATATTTTAAATGCATACTTAAATAGATATTAACACCCAGACATAGAACAAACATAAATTTCTAGTGTTATTTCGCTTCTACGTCGCTTCAAGTACAATAAGGAATTTGTGATAAATTTACCTGGTAAATATTTGTTGATAATGTTAATTTTATTGAGTTTAATTTTGCCTAACCTGGTATAAAATATTAATTACATAAATTGAAAATTAACGTAACCTGAAACAAAAATTAATTAATTCTGAATTATTTTTAATTATAAAATTATTAAAATAATCTGAAACAAAAAATAATTAATTCTGACACATGAAATATGATAATACTAAATCTGAAAACAAAAATGGATTATTATGTTGTCATTTCAATTAATATATATTTTATGTTTCAGAATTAATACATTTTTGTTTTCAGATTTAGTATTATCATATTTTATGTGTCAGAATTAATTAATTATTGTTTCAGATTACTTTAATAATTTTATAATTAAAAATAATTCAGAATTATCCCGCAATTATACCGCAAATCGTATCTCGGCGAGTTAAGGTTCACGTTCCCGTGATTTTACAAACTGCACCTATTCGGGCCCGCGCTTACATTTTGGCGTAAGGCCCCTGGACCTGCGCTACGCTGCGCTTTCGGCCATCATCATCGCTGCCAGCAACGCACTCATTACAGACCGTGACAGCAATGTACTATTAATTAACTATAACATTCAAAAAGCTAATTTTTAAGTTTGGAACAGTTCAATATTTAAAAAGAAACGTTTATTTTGCATTACTCGCGATAAAATAATACTATGTAGATAAAATAGAAAAAACTTATATCCAGGTAGGTAATAATATCCCGTATGACCATCTGACTGATATTGAATATAGTTTTAAGTTCCACTCATTTTTTGAATAGGTAATTCAATAACAATAAGTAGATGATTATATAAAAAGGTTTGGCGTATTAATGTGACTGTGGGATTCTAAATTGTTTTCAAGTTTCATGAAAAAAACATTTGTGACTAGCTAAGTAGTGAAACAGGTGGTTGATTGAGAGGCAAGTTCAAATATTGAATAGAATAAGTGATACGCCACCAAAATGGTATACAATCATTATTGTTATGTAGGTATAACATTTAGACTAGTAACTTTTTTTGTAGTAGTATTTTGCATACTACTACAAAAATTAATAATAAATAGTAAATTTTCCAGGACTTCATAAAACTCAATACACCCACCGTAATTTTATTTTAAAGATTGTTTAGTATTATTAGTTGTATAGTAAACTATAGTATTATTAGGTATTGGTTAATTTACTCAGACATTAAGTAGCTCAGCGCAATACAGGGCCCGCTGGTTCACGGGATATGGCTCCATAAAATGGCGGCCATCTTTAATTTCATGGACGAAGCAAGTACAAACAAAAACTGCTATTTTAGCTACATAACTGTAGGTGGTGCTCTTGCTGATTGCTTGCAATCTGCATAACAAATTATAATTGCTTTATTTGTTTAAAATTACTCCCAACGCTAAAATTATAAATGGGAAAGTTAGTGTGTATGTTTATACTCAACTCTATAATAGCAGAACGTATTCCTATGAAGTTCGATATGGAGGTAACTTATGCAACGTATAAGTATATTAACATCAAACATCACAACAACAGATAATAGTTTGTTTGTTAACATCAGGTGAGGTTGAAGTAAAGCAAGTATATTTTAATTTTATATACATATATATATATATATATTAGGTAAAAAATAAATTGATATTGCATAAGGATTTCACATATAATACTTTGTATCCCAAATAACGGTTCTTGTAGGATACCGGATAAAACCGCAAGGCGCTGCTTCGCTCGCGTTGTATAGAAATCAACTTTACTATAGTCCCTACCCGCCGTTTCAGCTTCAGTCCGTCCGTCCATCCTACAATCCACTCTACTCCCGTCCCGCTAATTCCACCCCAGACCCAAATCCATCCCGTAATCTTGGTACTCTTCTTGCATCCGGTTTTTACCACGCCAGCCCCTTACTTGTTACTTGTGTAGCGGACGTTTTCCCCAATTAGGCGCCAGCCCCGCATCCCTCCCGTATTCCACTATACTTCAATCCTACACTTTCCGATCTAGACTTGCATCCAGCCAGTCCCATAGGTACTGTAATCCGCTCTACTACCATATCGCCCTTTCCGCTATAGTCCCGCATCTTTCTCGTAATCCAGCCTACTTTAGTCCGCCCTTTCCACCTAAGTCCCGCATCCATCCCCATCCCACTCTTTCCTCTATAGCCCCGCATCTGTCCCGTAATACACTCTACGTCAGACCCATCCTTTCCACTCCACTCCTATACCGTAATCCATTCTATTTCAATCCTGCCCTTTCTTTTTCAGTCCCGCATCCGTCCTTTAATAACTTTTATTTCTATCTCGCCTCTTCCGCTCTAGTTTTGCATTTGTTCCGAAATTCACTCTAATTCTATCCCAACGTTTATGGTCTAGTTGCGCTTTCGTCCCACAATCCACTCTACTCTCGTCTCATCCCTTTCTACTCCAATCTCGCATTGCACCGTAATCTTCTTTACTCAATCCCATTCTTTCCATTTTAGTCCAACATTCGTCCCGCTCTGATTTTCCCTCAGTCCATTCACGTCTCCTACCCATCGTATGTCAATTCCCGCATCGTACCTATCGGACATATTGGACCACACTGAATTCTAGCATTTGTATACTCCAGCATCTGTGGCTAAACTACCATAGGTACAGAAGAAATAATAGTACAACCACAGCTTAGTAGTAAGAATGAATTTGGCAATATCGGTCTGATCTGCTGTTCGATGCTGATATGTGTATGCTACTTTTTAACCGACTTCCAAAAAGGAGAAGGTTAGCAATTCGCCTGTATTTTTTATGTTTGTTACCTCAGAACTTTTGACTAGGTGAACCGATTTTGATTATTATTTTTTTACTTGAGAGCTGGTGCTTCCCATTTGGGCCCATTTCAATTTGGTCCAGTTCTGATAAAGTCGGTTTTTTATATTGATAATTATATAGTATTGTTTAGCACAAAACCATAGTTTTTACAATCCATTTTTTTATTGTGAAACTGAAAACATTAGATGATAAAAAATACATGTGACACCATTCCACCGCAGCATACCATTATTGAAAGTAGTCTGGGAGAGATCACTCTCAGCGATAAGATCGTTTTTGTGTCCATATTGTATGTATTCTTCTTGTAAAACATTTTTTTATGGTGTCAATAATGAGTTATTTTATTGTATTATCTACTTATTTTGTGCAGTATAATAGCGCTGCGCGAACTATTATGGTCGCGTAATTTTAATTTTACATTATATCATAAACTGTGCGACTAAACTATATACTGTAAATGGCAAACTCTATCTGCAATAAGTAACCCTGATAACGGATTCATTTATTTGTTTAAAGATTCATAAATTAGATGGTAAAAATGCTTCTAAACATGACCTTATAATTTTAAGTTTAATTTCAAACTCAATAACTGTTTATATCCGTTTTCCTGGCTTTCTTATAAAAGTTAGATATATATGCTACCGCGGACTTTTTTGTAGAACTATTCAAGAACTATATTTTTGCTTAACATTGTATTTACTTATCTACAACTTTTAGGTCAGCATACGCCGATAAAGATGCCAATCAGGTTATTTCTCTCCGAAATGTTTTACTAATACGGTTATTTAGTATAGAAAAATAACATATATCACTATAAAACATAGCTTATGTTACTCACAGATAATGTAGCATTCTAACAGTGAAAGAATTTTTCAAATCGGTTCAGTATTTTCGGAGCCTATTCGATGCAAACAAACAAACAAAACAACAATCAAATCTTTCCTCTTTATAATATTGGTATAGATATAGATTAGCTGACCCGAGAGTCGTGACGTACTGTCCAAATTTCAATTAACCCATAAAAAAGTAGTTTTTCCAAATTTGAAAAAAAAAAAAACAATTTTTCTTTCCATAAAAACCTAATTTGGACTTTTATACTATTACTAGTCGACCGCCCCGGCTTCGCACGGGTGTAAGCTCGGCCTTCGGCCTCGCTACTATGACCCGCTCCAGGAACACAAAATTTCATCAAAATCGGTCCAGCCGTTTTTAGAGTATTTTATGTCCGTCTCCTGGTTCTAAGCTACCTCCCCACCAATTTTCAGCCAAATCGGTTCAGCCGTTCTTGAGTTATAAATAGTGTAACTAACACGACTTTCTTTTATATATATAGATAAACATTTTACAACAAAAAATAGTTAAATTAGTCCAGCCGTTCTCAAGTGATGCGATTACCAACGATTCATTACCAAAATAGAAAAATAAGGTTTTGTACTGTGCATAGGAAATTATATTTCCAATGTCAGGTTTGGTGTTTTAAAGTGAGTCTTACCCATGATCATTAATTGAAACAGGGACCAGGCTCGAAATAGTTTTTTTTTCTGCATAATATAACTAAAATCAATGGGCAATCTTCTATGACTTCTGATGATGAGACTTCAATGTATCGGAAAAAATAATATTTTTTTAGTATAATAGACTAAGTAGTTCAGATATTCAGTGCCGGTAAGCTTGTATTCTGTTTAGTTAATAAAGGCACTTATCCATGTATGTACCAGTACAATCATTAAACTTTTTATTTAGTACGTATGTTTTATCCCTAGGCTTACCAATTTGCTCATCCTCCTTTCTGACGTTTGTTGTAGAACTTATGCCGCCCGTTACAATGAAAAAAAAGTTTAAAAAAATAATGATTTTAGAAATTGGACACTCGCTTACGTTGGATAATCGAGGACATAGATTACGTTCTGCCCCCGTCTCACATAAGTGAGATGGGGACAGAACCAATATATCGCCTGGACATGAATAGCCATATTCTCGTATTACAAAGATAGGTCGAAACAAATGAACTCACCTTTGAACCTCATCCTTTCTCCGTTTCAGTCGTTGAAACTAGAATTGGGTTCTTCATTGGCGGCACCAAACACTAATATGTTCTATGTTATTTCATTACAACTGACTCTAGGCTTATAATTACAGCTACTGAGATCGTCGTCGCGAGCAACTTTACCTGTGAACAAAGGAGAGGAGATTTATTAAGTTTTGAAAGGTATCAATTCAAGTAAAAAGTATTATGTAAAATTAATGTTATTACATAACAATAGCTAACTGTAGATTACAGTTATATGATTATTTACGGGATATTTACCGTGGTAAGGTTGTGGAAGGAGCTCCCGATATTTCGGCGTACTTAAAAAAAGTTCTCGTGAAGATGGGAAGATGGGTGTCTTCACGTGAACATGGTGCATGTAACTGCGCCGAAATGTCGGGAGCTCCTTGCCACGGTATATATCCCGTAAATAATCATATAACTGTAGTGAACATTGAACAACCGTGATAGTTTAAAACAGTGTTAACTGTAGATTGCTCTGCAAAGGGGCGAATGTGCAGATTTCGAACGAGGGTGGTGTAAACAACCAGAATTTAAAATTTGTAGGTCTCCTGGACTGTTGTGTCGTATTTTTACCCTGCCTACAATGGTGTACCATCAACAGTATTAGTAAGAATTGCAATTTCACGTACAATTAAATTTCATACTTTTTATGAATGCAGTTGGACGGACAGAGACAATGTCTCACCATAAGGGTTCCTATGTGCCAATGTTCCATATGTCCACAGTCTCGCTCGCGCATTTTAACATTTTTAAAATATAAAATTATTAAATTTACTTTTTAATTTAGTTTGATCTGCAATTTTATATACATACACGTATCGTTTGGATGACAATGCATGGTTAGCTAAGTGACGTCATTCTGAATTCAACATAGCGGACTCCCAAAAATGGAGGACTAGTTATTTTATATGCACCCCCTTAATATGGGGAGCGACTTGGCTCATCTCGTCACCCAGTATAATAAAAAAACCCTGAAAACTTGTTTAAAAAAAAGTATTTATTAAATTATTAGTATTTTGGCATTTGGCTATAATTAACGTTACAATGAAATCTGAAAATTACCCCAAAACATTTATATGTATATTTTATGTAATGTTTTGGAAAAGTAGGTATACAAGTAGTTGTATAGTAAGTAGCCTTGGCGGCAGCTGGACATTTATGAATGCACTTACGCTGGCCTCGGCTACGCCCTGGTCCGAATATTCACGTTCGTCAGTAAACTTCTCAGTCGTCAGTTGTCTACCGCTGAAGTAATAAGTAGGTATACTATTATTTTCACATAAATACTCACAAAGCATTGTTACAGACTTACAATTTTCATTATGCAAGCTGACACTGGCCAAGTTCATTACGGCTAACTTAAATATTGTGCGTTTAAAAGGCTAACTTAGATATTTCAACTAACTATTGGAAATAGCTACTAAACTAAAATGAGGTTGTAAGTCGCGCAAAATTATGCATTTTCTTAAGTGGATGTTACAGGTAAGTTTAATGAAATTGCCATGAATTAGTAGTTAAAATTTAACTTAAACTTAGTCATTTTATACTAAACATAGTATATAGATACTTAAAAGGCGCCTTAATAATCAAACTTTACATATATAAACATACTAGCTGCGCCCCACGGTTTCACCCGCGTGGTGGTGAAAATTGGTGATGACGATAAAGAAAAGTAGCCTTTATTATAATCCAGGACATAAGCAATGTATATTCCAAATTTCATCCAAATCTGCGTGATTGAGTAACAAACATCCATACATCCATCCAAACTTTCACATATATGATATTAAGTAAGGACTCGCGTCCGATGATGATAAAACTTGGTAAGTATATTTAAATAGGCAACTTTAATATGAATTACCGTTCTGAAAAAGACAATTAAAAAAAGATTGACAAACTCAGTTTAAAATCCTTTAAAACTAGTTAGGTGAAAATAATATTAAAAAAAAAAATTGGTTTAGACCACATAAAACGCTATCACAGAATACATATAAGATAAGTGTATGTAGAGAAGATTCACTCCGCAAAATCATTTAAATAAGCAGCGACTCTTGCTACTACACAATAAAGTGCAATTCAGGACGTGCGAGCGCTAACTACCTACAGCTATATTAAATTAGAAGTTGCCTCTCTGTCTATCGCGTAATTCTTGTCGCGTTATCTCTGTCTAACGCGCGGCAGCGGGTACGGCAAGTCCGACAAGACGACTACTTGTAGCTTTATACTTAAAGTGCGAAGTGGGTCAGGCCTGACCCTACTTAATTATTAGAAACATTTCCAGTAATTTTAAAATGTACTAGTGAAACAGCGCGTAAATATAGACCAATTTATTTCTAAAAAAATTAAAATCCCACATTGGTAGTTTTAGCTGTTTATATTTTCAAAAATGTGCACCGTTTGCAAAACTATTTTTCAGGTTTACCTCAACAATAAATCTATAAATATGAAAATCTCGTGTCAAGGTGTTTGTACGGTCGCACTCTTCCGAAACGGCTTGACCTATTTTTATGAAATTTGTTATGTATATTTGGTAGGTATATGAGAATAGTTCGTTAAGTATATTTCATACCACTAGGTGATTAGAGTGTTCCGCTTTTCATCATCATCATCACAATTTTTCATCACCACGCGGGTGAAACCGCAGGGCGCAACTAGTAATGTATAAAACCTTACTTTAATTTTAAAAGACCTATTCAAACATATATCAGATGAGAGTCTAACTTTTTTTTTGTCCATACTTTACATGTCACCATCTTGTATCTATGATGACGTCACCTACGCAGTGACCACCTACACAAACACAAATCTAACGGCTTTATCTAATTGGGGGGAGTCACATAAATGTACATATGGGTGTCTTAAAGTCGCGAGTGAATCGGTTTCTTTTAGGAAAGCGTGCTCCATCGTAGACCGCATCATCTCTTAACATCAAGCGAGGTGGCGGCCAAGTGCAAGCCTATTATTCATTAAAAAACATGCACGCTAACTAACCCTACTTTTGGTTTTGTGTCGCCAGGTAAAACAGGACTAAAAGACATTTTCCGATAAATTTATATGATGATGATTCCGATTTATATTATATGATGCTTTAATGTAACATGCCATTTGACTCTACATATTATTATTTTATACTGTATAGGTAAATACTGTTGTGGTTTCGTTTATATTACCATAACCCCGTTAGTAATTCCCGTGTAATATAAACAAAAATTCACATCAGTTTCCATTATATAATATCTACTGTAGTGGTTTAAGTTAGTACACAAGCCACTCACCTCTTAATTCCTTCATTAATAAGTAAACTTCCACTAATATACTTATAAGTATAATACTATAACCTAATTAACGATACCAATCGTACTTTATGCAATTTATATAAGTTTTTATTAAAATAGAGGGTAGAAAGGAACATAATTAGGCAAAGAATACTGAATTAGTTAGTTTTGGTTTTCTGAGTAAATGTATTAATGAAATATGTGCAAGTTATCTGCCTGGTGGTAAGCGCCTCGCTATAACAGAACAATTGTATAGTTTTTCACAGTATCAGAATCATTAAAATAGCCTCTGCTCTTGATTTTAGATTTTGTTATGTCTTATAAACTTTACTCTTCAATTCCCATACACAGTAATGTATGCACACTACTAGTCAACGGTAATATATAACTGGCAAACCTGAGGTACTTCCCTAGGCGGACTTTATAGTAGTTCAAACTCTACTTAGAAGCCAAAAAAATACTAAGATAATAATGTTTCACGAATTTTCTTTATGAATGGTAAATAAAAGACGTAGCTTTCATCTGCATAGACCATCGAACTAGTAAAATACTTACGTTGCTGTTAGCAGTTCGTCAATTTTTGAACTAATTTAAGACTAACAGAAAGCTATGTATTAAGAAAAATGGGTATTAAGAAAGTATAGACATAATAATGAAGACTGACCTTACCATTCATGAATTCAGCGTGTAATGTGAGAATTGGCTGGTATCTCGCCATGTCCAGAGCGGCGGCAGGCAGGACTGCTGCAGGCCTGCCAGCAGCTCCGCGTGATAGCGCTGGGCTGCGAGCAGATACGGTGGAGGCAGTGGCAGCGGGCAGCGCGGTGGCGGTGGCGGCGGTGACGGCGACACCCGCGGCTCCGGCTCCAGTAGCGCATCGATGGTGAAAGCGCGACGCGGCCGCACCCCCGTCGGCAGCAGCGCGCCCGTGTCCACCGGTTCCGGCGGCTCCGGGCTCGTTCGCGACATAAACGACGCCACCGGCGCGTACAGCCCGCCACTCGGCATGCCCGGCGCTGCCGGAGGAGCGCCCGCCTGTCTCGCCAGAAAAGCTCTGTTAAAACTCGCCAGTGCCTGCAGTTCCGCGTTCAAACTGTCCTTCTCGCCCTTGTGCAGCTTAAATCTCTTCCTGCGGCGCAGCAGCGACCCATTCTCGAACATGTCGAAGGCCTGCGGGTGCAGCGTCCAATAGGCGCCCTTGCCGGGCCGGTCCGGCCGGCGCGGCACCTTCACGAAGCAGTCGTTGAAGGAGAGGTTGTGTCGCAGCGAGTTCTGCCAGCGCTGCGTGTTGCGCCGGTAGTACGGGAACCGGTCCGTGATGAACCGGTAGATCTCCGACAGCGGCAGCATGCGCTCCGGTGAGCTCCAGATCGCCATCGCCGTCAGCGCTATGTACGAGAAGGGTGGTTTTTGGTCGCCGTATGACTCACGTGTGGGCCGAGGCATAGTGCAGCGTGGTTCGGTTTCAGCGATGCGTTTATGTCACTTCAGCCGTGAAAAGTTTCAGGCGACACGTCTCTCACGACGGAGTGGTAGATAAGGACTGGGTGAGTGAGCGAGAGGCGCGCTCGAGGCGGGCGGGGCCGCCTGGCGCCGCCCTACCGAGCGCCGCCAATGGCGCGCCCCCGACTTTGTTTGTTGTTTTTGTCGGCTCCGGGCCCGTTACAGAGGAATTTAAATTGTTATCACGTTTACATTATACAAAATTTATTCGACACCGACAACACTTGAGCTTGTTTCGAAATTGCAATGATTAAAGTGGTGGGTACTTATTGATGCTGCGAGACGAGTGGATGTGGAGATAATCTCGCCTGTGTAGTTACCTATCTCGATGCTAATCCGTAATGGCTGACATTCGCTCTGATGCTGCTCATTGATTTTGTACAGGTAAAATAAATTGTGTGAGTTGTATGATTGAAAAGTGACGTTTGTTTAATTGATAAGTCAGAATGTTATTGTAAACTTAGTTGTGAATAAAAGAATATGATAAAAAAGTATGTTATTCATTTGAGTGATCCATCGTAGGCCGCATCATCGCTTAACATCAGGTGAGTTGGCGGCCAAGCGCAAGCCTATTTTACAATAAAAAAAATACTTTGTGACGGAATATTATGTACCAACATTCCCTTGTTAAAAAATTTCACTGCATTAAAACCATACACATACGCAAAATAAATTTGGTGAGTTAAGGGTATGGTATATATAAGGTATATATTTATTTATTTAAGTATATTTTTATAAATTATTTATCTTCTCTAACAAATCCAAAATCGTTATCTAAATAGAACAGACCGAGTAAAAAACTAGCATCAATCGATCAAGCAAATAAGATCATAAAGCCTACGAGAAACCTGTTGGCATTTAATGTGGTACAGTCATCAACAAAAGTAACTGGAACAGTTATGTACCTACTTATTCAAATAAATTCTCGGGTCTAGTCCGGGCATTTGGTGGGCATTGGTGGAGCCGAAGCCAACACCAAGAGGCCCCTTGAATATAAAATACATGCAACTATGAAATATGTATAAAAAGGAATATGAAACTATTGTACAGTATAGGATTAAAAAAGTCTGGGCTATTGAGGTGAACAACTTGTGGATGGAATAATAGATCTATAGAATGAGAAACGGCACCTGCCTTATCCTGTCTCATCTCAAAATATATTTATATATGTACTATATATTTATTACTACTATTTATTTATGTAATATATGTACCTACTTATTATTATACATAACCTTTCAAATGTTTTGAGAAATTAAGACTTGAACACGAAAAAACTAAGTATTTACTAAGTACATATATAGGTATGGATAGATAGATAGATAGATAACTCTTTACTGTTCACAGCAAAAATTACATAGGTAAGTACATAATATGATAAAAACAACTTAAAACTAATGAAACAACAGCCAGCCTTATCGCTATAAGCAATCTCTTCCAGGCTACCTTAATTAGTATAGATACGAGTAGGTATAGATTGGTGAATGCTTTAAAGTTTTTATTACAATGTATTTTAATAAAAAATTTTAAGCTACATACCTATTTTAAAAAACTTTTTCAAATATGGTGTTTAATGTGCGTCTGTGTGAGTGTGTATTTAATTTGCACTTCAAATAAAAGATTTGAAAAACCAACTTTGACGATAATTGAAATTTAAGGTCTCGACTTTTCCTAAAGTAATTGCATGGCGGATTTTTTTTGTCTCTAACATCTTTAAAAAAAACATTGTTTAAAAACTTTTGATCACCGTTTTAAACTATTACGGTTGTTCACTATAGTTCTATGATTATTTACAGGATATTTCCACAGCCTTATCACAGTAAATATCACGTAAATAAACATACAACTAAAGTAAAGTAAATATTTATTTATGAAATGTTTTACATTATCCCATCTGCGGAGGTACTAATTTTTTATTTATTTATCTCAGTGTATAAAGTACATGCTATGTATATACAACTCTGCAACTGCGTAGCAGTTTGGCACTAGGATTGATTGTGTCCAACATATGTTATAATTGACTAAAACCTAGGCCCCAAACTCGGGCCGGTCGTAACGACGTTTTAACTATGAATTTTAATGAATAAGGTACAACGATTGTAATTCCACAGACACACACGAAGTATCTAAAGCATTTCATTGTTTTGCCGTTCTAATTAAGAATGAGGAGGCAAAACGGTTGGTGCGAATGGCTGATATTTCGACCATGTAAAGGTGAACGCTTCGCCGTTTGTCTGGATGTTTGCTAATACAATGGTGATGGTGATTTTTCTAGGAAAATTCTGTAAAAAAACAATAATCTTGGGAAATTAACTTTTATATATAATTATGTATTCGAACAACCTATTTAAATTATCCAAGTTATCTAATATTGAACTTATCAAGTAAGAAATTAATTACGTCGCACCTAACTACAGGCCGCCCCGTAACAACACGACATATTGGTCTCGTTTCTCAAATTACCTTCTACATACCTGTCCTGTAACTTGTATCAAGATATCCTTTAAACCTGCCGCCCGAACAGCTTAATTCTTTCAATTCATATCTCTATTACCAAGCCATTAGATTTAAAATTAAATACAGTCAGCGCTATTTCTATCTCACACATAAGTTGTCTGTAGTCTTGCCACGTACAAGTATCGCTAAATCGCCGGCCCCTCCGATAGCTCCATTAAATTCAATCGCTACATAAGACAGAAGCGTCACTTATCCTACCTCTATATAATTTAGAGGTATTAAGCACAGTGTCGCGGCAGATTCCCGGGGCTCAAACACCAAATATGTCCCGTCTATTGTGGTCATCTTTGACAACGTCGGCATGCACCAAAGCATCGCCGTATGTTACTGAAACTGCTTATTACATGATACATCGTTGTTTCCATATAAATGGTCTATAATGTTAATTTAAAGACACAAAATGCATAAACAAATTATTTTTACTATTCAAAATCAAAAAATATTAATGAATTGTGCATGCAGCTGTGTCATGTACAGAATTTATAATGTTGGAGCCCTACTAACTTACATTTTAGTAGTTTGAATTAAAGAGAGGGATTCAGTTACAAATTAAAATCGTATTGTGTCATAGATCCGTCACGGTTGACGCTGTTGTACAAAAATTTTACGCTAGTTAAGATTGTAAATCGTAAAATTCAATATTTGTAACGGAGCATGATTTCTATGTTTACGAAATCCGGTACGAAAGCGAAAATAATATTGTTATTATTCCAATAGCGTAATGTTTTGTATGTTTGTTTGCACATGTGACGAAATTTTACAACAAAATTAGATACAGACGAAACGCCTTTGTTGTTTAGTTTACTTGGTAGCTATATATTAGGTATCTACTTGTATACCTATCTTAGTTTGTCAAGAATATGTTTGTTAAGGATCGAAATATAAGAATAGATGTCTAGATTCTCCATTAGGTGTTGAAAGCAATCAGTGCACTCCTTACAAGCAAGCCGCTGATCAATAGCTTTTCTTTTCTAGTCACTGCCAGCTGTCTTCCGTGTATCGCCATTTCATCGAGTTGAAAGGCAAAGTCATATTTGCTGATTTGCTGTCCATTTCACATGATCACAGAATTTACAAACCTTTTCTAGCGACCCTTGTCACCTGTTGCCACATCCCGTAGAGTCAATCATAGCACTTCTCCCCACTCGAGGCTAATCATCCTCCTTTGAAGACGCCGCCGCACCCTGGACACAAGTGGAAAAAATTAAACACCTCCACCTTGTTATTAAGTGTGAATTCTACAAATTGTTCACAAATATTTGCGTCTACCTGTGCTTTTTACCAACATTTGTTATATTTGCCGTGACCGAATCAAGGACGCCGTAAAAAACGTTTTTGATTCACCATGGTGAATTAAATATATGTGTGGGGTTTATTAAAAAATGAAAGATTTGTTGGATACAGAACAGATGACGTATGCTGTAATTCTGAACACCCCTTAAAAATCAATATAAATAAGAAGGAAAAGTGGCTGTCTTTTGGCTGATGATAATGACATATAGGTACTCTACGTCAGTCTTTACGGCCCTCTTTGAAACATTTAGGTATACTAATCATAAATCAATATTTTCTTTATAGCAGACTCTCCTTAATAAAGAAAACATCCACGGTCTCTTAAACTCCATCAACCACAGCACTGCATTTAGTTTTGTTTTTAACACATAATTTATTATAAATTCTTTGCTTTATCATAAACACAATAAACACGTCTTTCTAGTTTGCCTATCAATATCCAACTACGCATCGAAACCAAAATGACCGAAAATTGACATACTGACTATAAATATGTGTACTAACATAATAAAAAATGGGTTTGTTTTTATTATCCCTTTGTAAAGCAACTGTCTTTTGCAGAGCTTTATTTTGAGCTATTGTTCTTGTGTGGGATACGCCCATTGACGCATCTAGACTCGTAATACTTCTTACATTAATTTGTTAAATGTTGGATGGAGTACCTTCCGTTTAAGCCTTCTTGGAGGTCTTCTTGACATTAACATCTTTGCATTCGAGTGACTGCGGTCGTTTTGGATATGGGCGTAATTTTTAATTTATTCTTCCACTGTAGGCATTTCCAAGTCTTTGGGTTTCAAGTCTCTATTGCTATTACGTATACGTGTGCTATTTACGAATGATCACTAATACTCCTTATGTTAGAGATAATTCGTATATGGCAATTATAATTAAAATCGTTGCAAAAAATAAACATTTAAAAGTTACGAAAAATGTGAATTATGAATATTTATGTATTTCAGATTATGAAGGAATTCTACAAACCCGAAACTTGTTTACCCGACTAGTACAACGAAACGTTTTTTTGGCAAAAAATGACTTCAGTTCTTTGTATAATGGTCTAGACGTATATAACGAAGGCTTGCCATCTTCACGGGTTTCTTTCGCGCTTATCATACGACCTTTTTCAATAACTATACGAGTAAAATCATTTTAAAAACTCATATTTAACTCTAGTGCGATGGGTAGTTATGAAACCGTCTTGTTTGCATTTTTATATTTTTACAACGACAAAAACCCAGTAAAATGTAAGTGATGACTTTTTTACAAACTTTTATTTATCTTGCAATGTTGTGTTTGCTGGAATTTTGCATACGCTTTTAGTTTGGAGGACATACAATATGCAATGGCCAATCCCTATCCCTATCCCTACCATATTATAAATGTGTAGATCAAATACGTTCACACATGACTTCTAACTAAGTAGAAGCAATACCGGATATCGGTTTAACTTGCAAAAAAAATCCCGTTTGCGTGATTCAGGTAAAGTGTCGTATTTACCTATAATAGACGCACTTTTCATATTTGTGAAACTACGATCCATTTACACTCATTATTTTAGGAATTATTGAATACCTTATTACGTTTTTAATAATATTATTCGTAAAGTTTAAGCAAATTTACAATTTTTTCGCAAAACATCGTTTTAGTACGCAATCTATTTTCAAACTATGGAACTACAAATCTGACGGCTGTCAGTTTGTTTGTTTGTCCGCGCACATCTTTTAAACTACTAGAAGGATTTCAAAGCAGTTTCCATGAATATGCTTATAAAATACCTGATTGAAACATAGGCTATATTAATTTATGATAATAAATAGTAAAAAAATTTTTTTTTAATAATTATTTATAACGCCATCTAGCTTATTTTATAGTAATGTTGTCGTAATGACAGACTTCTACTCGCAGACATGGTAGGTAGGAAGACTGAAGCGGCTGTTGCCATATAATCTATATGTAAATAAAAATATAGATATTCGCCAAAGAACCAGAGTCACCGACATAGCTATTAAAATCTGCAAGTTGAAGTGGCAATGGGCAGGCCACATCGCTCGAAGAACTGTTAACCGATGGGGAAGTAGGTAAGGTTCTTGAGTGGAGACCGCGAACCGGAAGACGCAGCGTAGGTAGGCCTCCCACTAGATGGACCGACGACATTGTGAGAGTCGCGGGCATCCAGTGGATGCAGATGGCAGGATGTCGTTCAGTGTGGAGGTTAAAGGGGGAGGCCTATGTTCAGCAGTGGACGTCTTCTGGCTGATGATGATGATGAAATAAAAACGAATCGCCGAAATGTATGTACCCGCATAACTTCCGATAGACTGCACCAAATAGTTTTTTTTTGTGTTTGTTATTTTCAGGGCAGCCAACTGCTTTTGAAGAGGTTTTACAGTTTATTATGGCGTAATTTAAAGTACGTTTATTTTTGTATTGACTTCTGACGTGCTAATATACCAAGTCGACGGAGATTAAAATGAATACATTTTTTTGCCAGGATCAAACTTAAGACCAATAACAGACACGCAAAGTAGGTGAACTCGCGGCATCTAATCTGTTACTGATCTATGATTAGCAGCTATTTTGGATGTTATGGTGGTGAACGAAAGCGGTTTAGTTGTTGGAAGGGTCGAGGCGCAGAAGGCGGGCAAAAATTATTTAGACATCATTGATTGGAAGTCTTTACGCGGAGTAATGTTAAATAACAGCGATTAATTATAGATACCGCTCCATGCTTCCTACTTACTATTTACTAATAATTCAATAATAACGTTTGTCATGCATGACATTTCGCTTGACTTATACCAATTTTTTTTCCTTATTGGCTCCATGGCTCCACACTTCCAACGTATTTAACCAGTGAAAGTAATATATTATTTGATTGAAATATATTTGAAACTATGGACATGTCGGGATACCTGTATCGAGTCAGATTAAAACTAGACTAAAATCATACTATGACGATAGTATGACAATCCGCATTCAAATGGAGAGTAATAAATCTACAATCATGTCATATGTGTAGGTATTATCTATAAAATATTCAGTATAAATAATCCGATGGATTTGTGCCTATTTAAAGTTCCGTTCGTGTTCGTTAGTGTAACATTTATATTTGGATATGTCAGTCTAATCGTCCACCCACTAATTACTTTGCGCTACGCGTACGAAGTCGCGGGCATTAGCTAGTATTATAATATTTTCTGATTGGCCGCCGAAATAAAAACAAAAACATTTAAAACCATCATTCAAATATAGCATGTTTAAAAATATTTTTTTCAAATAAAAGTTTATTTTCTTAGTTTATTTCTCCTCTAATGAATTGGCTTTTTATAGTTAGTGTATATAGCAAAACGTAACTTAAGCGCACGCCTTTATTACGAACTATGTCGGTCTGTTCCCTTGCTTTGTCTCCTCAGGGGGACAAATACAATGTTTTAAGATTAAAACATTTAAATATGTCATAATAGATTAATTAGATTCATACATTCTAAATGCGAAAGTGTGTTTGTTGGTTTGTTTCTCCTTCTTTCACGTAGTAACAAGCGATGGATCGACGTGATTTTTTGCATGGATACAGTAAAAGGCCGGAGAGTGGCATAGGGTACCTTTAAGGCCGCGCTCACCAGCCAGAGCTATATTTTTCGCAACATTTTCATTATTTTAATAGATAAAGAGATTCCTTAAAACGATAGAGAATTATTTTTAGAATAAAATTGCAAACTTTTTAAAGTAATTTTTATTATATTTTATTTTGTCGCAAGAGATCGTAAAAAAAAGTTTATAAAATATCAATACGAAAATTGTTTCCGTGGGGCGAAGGTTGTTTGTAATAATTTCATAAAATGACGCAAAATAATTGCTTGATTTTTTATTTTATTTATTTTACTGTGTGTATCGTGTAATTATAATATTTTATTCTCTTTTTAATATATTTTTTAATTAATAAAGTTTATTAAGGCTCCAATTGCAGAGTACACTTTTCGTTTTTCATAGACACTGCGTGCAATTTCAATGTAAGTTTTATATATCCATCTCACTATTTACAAGTATCCCTTGTAATAAGTATAATAATTATACCTTTTTCAATATATTTTCAACCAAGTAAGTAAGAAGAACGTAAAACTTAATTTGTTCTGAACGTAGGTGGTATTAGTAATTTCTTATCTCGTAAAGAGCTTTCCTGTCTTGATCTCTCAGTGGAGTGTTTGGCGGGTTGTTTTCTAATTCTCATATAACGTCCTTTTTATTGAGTGTAAATAATTGAGTTTGTATCAACGCCGCACCGCCATCTGCTCTCTTGGATTTAACTCTCCTTTTCGGATTTCCCACTTAACTTTAATGTTCTCATAAAATTTTACGTTTACTGACCATCCGAGCGAAAACGTTTCTTATAAACTTAAGGCTAAAGCCCGAAAATCGACCGTTCGTTCGAATTATACATATATCACTTCGTCGAGATATAAAGAAGCTTCGGTCTGGCGAGTATTTAGCGCACCGCAACTTTAGTCCTTAAATAGTTTAGCGATGAGACACATTTTTATTTGATTTCGTGTCGAAACATTCCGTACGTGGACCGTTCGGTCGCGTTCAGTTATTACAATATTTGTTGTTGAAAGTTATTTATAAGGCTAGTCGTCAGATTTAGTCGGCGTCGGCGAGTGTTGTCCGGTCGGTGGCATTGATCTCTCATACCAAATTGAAATTGAAAATCTTATTTGAATTATCTTTTCAGATAATCTCCTACCTTAAAAAGCTTTCGACGTTTGTTTATCTGCTTTGCTTTGTTCGCGCTACGTCAGCGATATACGACATATAAATAAAATATTTTTGAGTGAGTTGATTCATTATGATTAATAATGGCAGTTACAAAAATATTTTGCATTTTTCCGTTCTCATTTCTGCTTAGTTATTTTTAATACATGTTTTATTTTGATGCATTACTAAAATAAAAATTGCAAACATAAATTAAATGGATTCCAGCAATCGGTACGGCATTGTCCGTATCGCGGAATGAAACTGACCTCTGTACTGCGGCTAATATTTTAACAGGCACATTGCAAGTGCATTGTGTCCCTGCTCGTTTGCCGAGCGGTACAATGCCGCACTCGATAATCGTCCAATCAGCCCCGGGGCCATCGTCATTATTATTTAATATCATTGTAAGTACCTAACAGTTCGCCCACCGGCCCCCGCAACACATGGCCCCGTCGCCCGGGGCCACGCGATTCTTAAACACACCGCAAAATTAATTTAATTCTCTATTATTCGAATAAAGCAATAACGGATGTAGTGGGCAATTAGAATAGCTTTTTGTAATAAATAGGGGTTTACACGAACGTGAATTTTTGGCGGAACGCTGACCGTTAACGTTTTCAATTCGCATATACATATTCGGACATACAATGAAACTACAAAATAGAGTTTGTAGGTGCATGCTGTCTCTATAATTTTTCAATTTAGGCATCTATGAAACAAAATAGATAGGTACTTACTACGTACATTGATTGGAAAGAAAGGGGGTTGTATTTTAGGTATACTTTAAGATCGCATGCAATTGAATTTATTTATTTACCAAATTATATTACTGTGAAATGACGTAAACTTTGCTTGAATCAAGTAGGTACCTATATACATTACTATTTATAAAATATCTACTCTACACAAATAACTTCAGTCTTGCCCTTTTGTAACTGGACATAAAGTGGCCCCCGCAGTTGTACAAGCGCAGACGATATCTGAGATCGTGAGATTGCTCCATTGCCATAAGGAGTGCGATAATCTCTTAAAAGGTGTTCGTAGTGTTGTAGATAATTAATATTTAGGGTCGGAGGGCGCCCCGCGGCGCGCGCGCACCTCGGCCGCTTTGTGGCCACGCACCGCCCGCCGCCCGCCGCCCGCGCCGACACCCGCATTTGTCATGTTAGCGCGCAAAGGTGTGAATGACTTTTTCTAACCATTATTAATGACAATCATAGGAAACATTGTTTTTTTCTCACAACACCGCTGATTGTTGTCAATTAGTTTTTTGTCGAGGCCGCGTTTCGATTATAGCCGCGACTGATCGATTCAATTCGATAAGAATCGAATGTTTGGATTTTAATATGACGAGTTTTAATAAAGCTTTTGTAATAAAAAAATTGGGCAAATACCTTTATTTTCTAACAAAATGCACTAAAATACCCAAACAACTAAGCCTCCTATATAAAAACAGTTGGATTGCCCATAGACCGTTAAAGACAATCTAAATGCTCAAGCCCACAGTTGGCACTGTACCACACTGTACCCAACATGCTGGCGGCATTACCACAATCAATGACAATGCTTATACGTTAAGCCAGAAATTACCAGCATTTAAACCACGTGTCGCAAAAACCAGGTGCTCTGAAATATTTTTGAAAATGAGCTCACGTTGTCTAAAGGCCAATGTCTTGACCCCAAACGGCTCAAATATGTAAACACTGCTGAGCCTGCCAGCCATACCTTATGCCTTAGGTAGATGTAACTCCGCTAAAGTATCGACACTAGTCGGTTCTACACAAGGGGCCATCTCAACTTTCAGGGAACGATTGTCATACCGTCAGACCTCGAATCTTTCCATCGTTACGCACGCTCCGTTGAAGCACAACTGTGACATTGGCGGTTAAAAAAGTCCTGCGTATGGTGTATCATATCATCATCAGGCTGTCATGTCAGCCAATTTTACCAGCGCATCTTGAGCAAGAGAGACCATGATGGCCAATCTGGTCAACCGCAGTACCGCACTGACAGCGATGGGCCTCACAGCATCTTGCACCCAAGCGTTAGCTGAAAGATATACGAAATGCGTTTGGATCTAAAATGCTACCTGTGTTAAAAGAGAGCATGGCTTGCAACTATATATCCGATTCCCAGACAGAGACTACGCGAAAATACGAGCTAGATCCGCAACGCTAGGACTGTATCTAAAAGCGTTTTCCGGCTAGCTCGCAAATTAGCCGATCCCTATATAAAGTCAATTGTGTCCAAAAATAATTGATTGGTGTTTTGATTTATAATATCAACATTTTAATATGGCAAATATATTATCCTACAATCGGTGTATCCAAGTTAATTTAACGTAGGTAATCTATCTATCTATACATATAATAAAAACGTAGAGATAAAAAAATCTGTAATTGCGAGATAACAAAAAAAAATATCACACAGGGCGTCTTAAAATAAGCAGCTGAACACGAAAGGAGAGTTTTCAGAATATTTGTCTGTTTGTTTGTTTGTTTGTCCGCGCACATCTCCTAAACCACTGGACGGATTTAAATGCGGTTTTCACGAACATGCTTAGAAATTACCAGATTAAAACATAGGCTATGTTATATCATTTATTTTAATTCTTTATTATTACATAAAAGAAATTAAAAAATCAATGATTATTTTCTTCGTTACCCGAAACGTAATATGAGGATCGTCACATAGCCTCAAGCAAGGAGGTCCAAAGTAAAGAGAATTTTATTGACATAACCATTAAAAAGTTGAAACTGTCAACTGTCATTCAGATAATCTGCCAGATTAAAACTTTTTAAATAAATTAAGGAATCTTCTTAGTTGAATGAACGCGTAGATCAAGGATGTTATAAAAACATAGGCCTTACAACCTCTTTGGTGATTCAATCCAATGTATTTTATTCCCAAGAGAATATAATACTCATACGGAGATTTTTTTTATGTTAGCATTTAAAACACAAAATATACCGCATCCTATTTTAATTCAGTCCCGCGAATAGAAATATTTAAAAAAGGCCATTTGTATGACAATAAACCTATACAACAAAATTCCGGACGCAATAAAGAAATATTAGCACTTTTCCAGAACCAACTTCGTAAGTGTCTAACCCAAAAATGTTATTACGAGATAAAAGATTTTTTCGACCATAAAATTTTGAAAATTATAATTAGAAAATAAATATCGATCTATAAATAGTTAAGAAAGTAGCGCCATAAGTTTTGTATGATCTCATATATAATTAAGTAACCTATCACACTAAGTATGTTTTTTTTGGCAAAATTACTTCTGTCTGTGGTGTGGAGTCATTGCTGCACCCTTTATGCAGGGTATATAAACTTAGCTTCTAGAAGAAGAAAGTGTATATTTGCAATAAGAATAAAGAATGAATTTTACTGTGATATTTTAACAGATAGAGTAGTTCCATTTCATGGCTTTTTAATCAAGGTATACATACAAATGCACGCGAAATAAGAAATAACTAGCCAA
This sequence comes from Agriopis leucophaearia, assembly GCA_949125355.1. Classification (NCBI taxonomy): domain Eukaryota; kingdom Metazoa; phylum Arthropoda; class Insecta; order Lepidoptera; family Geometridae; genus Agriopis; species Agriopis leucophaearia. The sequence continues at coordinate 14,968,308 of OX421262.1, forward strand.
GAGCGTGTCAAGACAAGCATATGTCAGGGTTCCGTGGCCAAAGCCATATACTTGTGTTCGTATTCATATTTCAGAAATTGGATGGTCATGGATAAATTCGAACGAGCGAAGCTGGACAGTCAAATTTCAGAGATGTATCATCCCGACATGACATGATATACTTTTTATGTTTTAGACAAAAAGAATACTTCAAAGTATGCTCTGCACTGTGATCACATTATCCTTTTGATTTGAAAACTGTTGACGGTGTTTTTACTTTTATGCTTCTATCAATACTTCACACAGGGCGACATAAAATAAGCAGCTGAACATGTTAAGGCAGTTTTTAGAATTTTTGTTTGTTTGTTCACGCACATCTCCTAAACCCCTGGAAGATAATGCAGGCGGATTTAAATGCTGTTTTCACGAATATGCTTAGCTATGACCAGATTGAAGTTATAGGCTATGTTATTTTGCGCAAGGGCCGGATTAAGGGAAGAAAAAAGGGATTGAAGGTTTATATGAAAATCTACGCGTACGAAGTCACGGGCAAAAAATCTAGTTTTAGTAATAAAAACATAACATACCTTCATTTGAAACCACTTTTCATCAAAAATGCATTATTAAGTTACCTACTGTAGGTACTGGTTTTCTACCAAAAATGAGCCAAATCACGGAGCTGAGAAAAGCACTCAGAGTTGCGTGTTCCTTCCGAATCATGAATAATAAGGAGCTACATCATCTTTCAATTTTCCACGCGCTCCAACAATAACGAGAACTTGGAGGACGCGTCAAAAGAATGGAAACAATGGAAATTTAAATATTAAGAAAAATACTTTTGAAAGAGAGAAAATATTGGATGTAGTGAGTTGAGTTGTGCAGCGAGAGTAATGGGCTATTATTCTATTTTATACTTTTATTCAAAAGGGGAAAATTGTAATTTTAACATCACAATTTTCCTTCTTGTATTTTCATCATAATTGAGCCCTAATGTTGTTTTTGGACGATTGATATTTATTTCTAATGCAGATGATGATCAAAGTGGTCCTAAACGAGCAATGATAAAATTCATCATTATAATCAGTCTGCCTACTGCTGGACATATACCTCTCCCAAAGCATACTCTACTAGCACTCAGCCCGATCTTTTGATTTTCGTTTCCAGTCACAGGGCGTCCTACGCTTTGTTTGTCGATTCGTGGTCTCCACTCAAAAACGCGTACCTCAACGGTTATCGGTTCTGCGACAAGTATGACCACAGAAAAGATTTTTTGAAAGGCATTTTTGAAAGAAATTTCTTGTAGCTACTTGCACCCATATAAACCCATAGCAACTGTGTTAGCAACTGTGACGCAGAGTTCGACGCATTCACATAAAAATGAATGTTCAATCAAGTATCTGTCACAATTTTGGCACAATTCCGGATTGAAGGGAAATGTTTCCAGCGAAATTACAGTGCACACAGAGATTTGATATCTTATATATCGGGATGACGAGCTCAGTGCATTGCCATCCAGGGTTTTGAACTGTTGAAGTTCAAAATTCTGAGTGGCATTGAGCTGTTATGGGCAAGCGTGAAGAGCCATCAGGCGAGCGACTTCGCTCGTCTCATAAAAAAAACAATACCTGCCGACAGAGTTTCTTTCTCATTTCCGTTCTATTTACTTCTCTTTTCTTTGGGTATGACCGGCTCACTGCCACTTCAGCATGCTGATTCGCTGAGCTATGTCAGTGATTTCAATTCTCGTGCGAATTAATTCGTACTCTTCGTTCTATCGAAGTGTTTAAGTGCCATAAAAAATAAATAAACATTCTTTTGATCCCTCAAAATAAAGCAGATTTTTGCGTGTGTATGTACAATGCTTAAATTTAGACCCCTAGATCAATAGCCCTCCAACATATAAAAACGTTTGTACGTGATTTAATACCATCTATAAATAGGTACCTATTTCTTAACTAGTTCTCTACTGGCTCCACCCGCACCACTGCTATCATTAGTCGTCAAAACGCAACAGATCACCTTAAAATATAGCAGATATCATAAAAACACTATAATTATTTATTTATCAATATTAAATGCCGCATCAGAACGCATCAAACGCCTTCACAGGCCGGAAGCAATACTTTACTGTTATTGTACGTCCATTTGCTTTGAATATAATGGCTATTGTTCTAGCCCCAAATATAATCACGGGAAGTTACCTTGATTTATGGAATCGCCTTGATATCGCTGCATTGGCATGTTTTTTTAAATATATAATATAATAGGTAAGTTTTCATAGTAAAGTTGTGATACAAAAGTTGTACTAGTTCTTTAGTCAGTGGTAATCAGTAGTGTACACTATACAGAGTTAAACGGAACGGTACTAAGCCAGAAAGAGTTTAAAATAAAAACCGGCCAAGTGCGAGTCGTACTCACGCACGCATATAGATAACGGTACGGGTTCGTACCCTTATCTATAAAAACGGCAAAAAAAAAACACATTTGTTGTATGGGAGCCTATATGAGTAATAATACTTTTTGTAGGTTTGATTATTTGAAATAAGTAAAACCTTTTCCTAGTTTTGTTAAAAATAGTACATTACTGGGATTTTCATCACAGAAAAGAAAAGGTATTATTCTTCTTTACTCTGGTTTTCATAGTCAGTTATTCGGCCTGCTAAACATGACTAATATGGATTTTCATACTAACGATGTCAGCAGCCGGTGCTTGTGTGTATTTTACCAGTATAGCTATTTGTATTTACCTCGAACATTAAAAAAAAAAATGATCGCATTTCAAAGCACATTTAAGAAAAGCCAATGAAGTCCATTCTCTGTAGCATCAGTGCTTCTACGAATTTATACAAGTAAAACACTGTAAACACTGATTGCCGGAATACAACTCTATTTTTAAATAAACGTTACTAACCTTATTAACATATTTATTCTCAATAATAAAATTCGAACTCTTGATTTAATATTGATCTTTAAAAAAATACTGAAACTTCCAAATCGATTAGTTCATTTAAACATCGTCATTCTAGGCTAAGGGAATAAGTGTGAGTAAAACGGCATATTTATACCCATGGGTGTTGTTGGAGGCGCTCCACTATTAACGCTTGGTTTAGAGATAGCATCGACCGACAAACTCGATTAGCGGCTTGAGTGGATTTGACGAGTGTGGCCCAAGCCACAGGGGTTCAGCGGTTTAATAATGAGTGGTACAAAAGGTGGAATAAAGGGTGTGTTAAATATTTAGATAACATGGTTTACTGTAGGTGCTAAGCTTATCACTTCCAGAAATATCGTATTTTTTAAATAAAGCCCGACTTTTTTTATTCGGTAATAGGCTTGCGTTTGTCCGCCAACTCGCCTGATGTTAAGCGCGATGCGGTCTACGATGGAGCACGCTTGCCCAGAAGAAACCGACTTCCCAATTAGTTCAGGCCCGAGGATCAAACTGGGTGCATAGCATAATCTGACAGCACTCAGTTCTTTCCTCAGCCCGGTACCGATGACTTATTTAGTACCGTTATAAATTATCTGTAATTGCAAAAACGGCGAAAGAAAAAACATCGCAGAGAAACCGTCATGTCTAAGAACCTCAAAAGCTCAAAGAAATTCACCAAAATATATTAGGCCAGCATGGTGGATTAGGACCCTTCCTGTCTCTCACAGAGAGAAGGCCTTTGTCCCAGCAGTGGAAACATAAGAGGCTGAAATGATGATGATGAAGACTTCGAAAAGATGATTGAGAATTATAGATAGATAGATAGAAACTCTTTATTGTGTACACCAGAAATAAAAAATACAAACAGATAGAAAACACTTACGATCGCTATAGTGCCACAAGTGGCGGCCTTATCGCTAAGAGCGATCTCTTCCAGGCAACCATTGGATAGAAATAATTTACGTAACAGGATCGACGGGCGATGGTAAAACACTTTTAATGATAATATAAATATTACCAAATGATATATATATATATAAATAAATATTCTTATAAAATAAATATATATTCTTATAAAATAAATATTATAAACACTAACAATGATAGAGCAAACAACAATCAAGATGAATCAGGAGCAACAGGTACGTCCAAAACTCTCTTCCAGCAGAAACGGACAGTTCTAGACTTGAGAAAGATAACATCTTTTATCTAAAACATGTCTTTTTTCATGTGGGCCGATTATGCACCGCTTTTAAGTTAGTTTTAAGTTAGTTTTTTTTTTTTTGGAATATTTGCGAACTACGATGGATAATTTGATAATTTGTACAAACATTAATTTAGTGAAGTACTCAATACACGTAGAATAAAAGAGCAATTATGAAACCAATGCAAAGTCTAAAATCTAAATAAACTAATGGCGGCTCCACATTAGTGCCGTGAATTCACGCGTGAATTCACGGCGTGAATTCTCAGCACAAGTCGTGCCCTCCACATTCACTGGATGTTCACAGTCGTTCGTGAAACCCGCCGCGAAATGGACGTAGAATCAGCTGCTGCAATAACTTTGTTTGCTGTGGCAACATATTACTATTTAGACGTCCAAAACAAGAAAGTTATTGAAATGCGTTGGAAAAAGAAGAAGATGGTAGATGAAGTCTGTACGCCTTTATAGACCGGAGTAAACAAGAAGTAAACTGGCGCGGGGCCGTGAATGTGGATGTGTACGCGTGAACGCCGCGCGAAGGGGGCGCGAACCGTTTGTCGCGGGACAAATTACCGACTCTGATCGGGGAACAGGCGTGAACGCGCGTGAACCCCGCGAAAACCCTCCACATTCACGTTCACGCTTGTTCTTGAAGCTTCATGGCACTAATGTGGAGCCGCCATAAGATATAGCCGAACTCAAATAACTGATTCAGTGCTACGCCGTAGCACCTGCTACGCGCTACGAACCGCAGGCAATAAAACTTTTGAAGCGGTCTCAAGAACTTGAAGATAATTCCAAAGCCATAATCATAACTAATTCAGAGTTAATTACTTTAGGCTCTCTCAAACAAGGCTTTGGCGGTAACAGGCCCTCTCATAACTCATCAGACGCATCCTCTTTGACGGGACGCGTAGACGTAACGGCGCAGTGAGAGCGGGCCACAGCTATAAGATTAAAAGAGAAGAGTATATTCAACGGGTATAATACAGAATGTTTATAGCCTCAGAACTTCCTTTTCATTTTTTTGGGAGCACTATTTCAAATATTGTTTTAATTGATTGCTGGCAGACCATTCGGCGGCGGTGCGGGATGAAGACTCCTAATTGCAGGAATTAACTCTGTTTCATGTCATTTTCGATTTACTAAGACAGTTTACAACAATTTCGACTTGACAACTGTAATTAAGTTCAACTTATCATGTTGATTTTTGATGCCTCATTTGGAGCTTATAAGAATTCTCGTAGACTAAGAAATAAGAAAGTGGGATCATTTTAAAGATCTTTTATTATTTATTTTCCAGAAGACGTCCACTGCTGAACATGGGCCTCACTTATATTATTTCCTCTTATTTATTTTCCAAATGTTAATATGAAAATTCTATTACATTTCTATCTACAGTTCTGGGGCCTTATACGCCTACCTATTATAAAAGATTCAGTTTAAGTGATTGCAAAAAGTTGCGCGACCTCTAACCGTATCTAGACTCGTTAAGGTTTGCGTTCGCTTGATTTTGCAAACTGCGCATATTCCAGCCCGCGGTTAGAGTTGGGCGTAAGGCCCCTGGACGTTGATTGTTTAAAACACATGACAAAATATGTTAGATTAGCAAAAAAATTGCAATAAAAATAGAAAATAAGCAATTTCACAAAAAAGTATATAGGTATGTAAAATTGTTAGAAATGCAATGCGAGTAAAATTGAATTTTCTTCTATCAATTTGTAATCGCAGAATTAACTTGTTGGCCATTCAATTATGCAGTTCAGACATCTCAATACGACAATGTTTACGACTTTGTGACCAGCTTATTTATAGAGTTGTATTTTAAAGGAGCCACGATCGAATGTTCTGTATAAAACTGACTGCCACCCGTAGAAAGTTCTTAGTACGTTCTGAGACCAATTCTACAGATAAGTTTGTCGTACTGCAAATAAGCGATGTTCAGTGTAAAATGGTGATAAATAGTAATTGGCGTAAGCCCCGCGAGTGGCACCCGCATCGCTGCGACCACAGCGCCTGGCGACCGGCCCAGCGACCGGCCCGGCTATTGTGTAAGGCACTTTATGTGCCGTAATAAATTTAACTCTATGCATTTACATATCACCGGTAATTTTATCAGTTTTAGTGGTTTTGTCGCGCATGAGTTGTTATTATCGTACAGGCATGGAAACAAGTTAAAACGGTTTCCTTTACGAATATCTAGTGTTTTCCGCTTAAATCTCGTATCTAGTACAGACAGAGGGATCAATTATTTATTTATTAGTTTAAAGAATGTATATAAATCAAAATCGGGTTAGTTACACCACATATAACTCAAGAACAGCGAAACCGATTTTCATGATCTTTGATTTGTTGGATTCCCGTCCGCCCAGAATAGCAGAATAAGTAATAAAATATCAGAAATTTTTAATTAATTTATTATGTTAGCAAATAAAGTAAATAAGAAACGAGCCCTTTTTCATTTTTGCTAAATTAAATAGTAACAATATCATCATCATCATCAGCCAGAAGACGTCCACTGCTGAACATGAGCCTCCCCCTTTAACCTCCACTCTGAACGACATCCTGCCATCTGCATCCACTGGATGCCCGCGACTCTCACGTTGTCGTCGGTCCATCTAGAGGGAGGCCTACCTACGCTGCGTCTTTTTTTTATATTGTAGAATAGGCTTGCGCTTGGCCGCCAACTCGCTTGATGTTAAGCGATGATGCAGCGTACGGTGGATCACGCCGTGCCGATGCCTAGAAGAAACCGATTCACTCGTGACTTGAAGACACGCAGATTGTAACTACCGGGGAACACCCATTCAGGCAGTGCATTCCACAAACTAGCAGTTCGCACAATAAAAGTGGAATCAAAGCGCTTCGTACGGGTTTTCGGAATGTCAGCCATAAAGCGGTGTCGATTTTTCGTGCCCGCTCTGGCAGTCCGATAGAAAAAAGGGCAGGAGGGAATTAAATCATGCAGATCAGATGCACACTCTCTAAAATGTATCCGATAAAAATCCAATAGACTAGTAACTTTGCGCCGATGCTCAAGACTAAGAAGCTTAGTCTGAACTAGGGCTTCGTTGCTGATGAGCCTATTGGCACGCTTCTCAATTGACTCCAAGGCCCCAAGCTGGTATTTAGCTGATCCATCCCAAAGGTGAGAGCAGTACTCTATGCACGACCGAACTTGTGCTTGGTACAGTGTAAGCAACTGTTCCGACGTGAAGTACCGACGCACCTTCGATAGGATACCTAGCTTTTTGGCAGCCAATTGAGCCTTGTTTTCAATATAGGAGCCAAAGTTGAGTGTAGGAGACAGAGAAACACCCAAAAGCTCAAGCTGGTCAGATATCGGAACGGACACATCTCGGAAAGTAGGAGCCAGATGGAATGGCGTCCTTTTTGCGGAGAACAGACAAGCCTGGGTCTTAGCGGCATTGAACTTGACCAGGTTGGCATCACCCCAATCGGAGACTACCTTAAGTGACAAGTCCATGCGCTCAACCATGGCCTCTCTGAGAGACTGTATTTCAGGTCCACTGGTTCGTGCATTGGATGTATAGCTCTCTACTACTGTGCTGTCGTCTGCGTACCCAAAGATACCGGGCTTTAACAGATCGTTAATATGCAGCAGGAAGAGCGTTGCAGAGAGCACCGACTCCTGGGGGACACCGGCATTAATTGCCATTTGATCGGACGAGCAGCCATCAATGAGAACTCGAATCGATCTATCCCTCAGGAAGTCTGATATCCACGCAACAAAACCTTTGGACAAGCCGAAGGAGGAAAGCTTGCTAATAAGGCCGTCATGCCAAACCCTGTCGAATGCCTTCGAGATGTCGAGGGAAATGGCTAACGCCTCCCCGTATTTCTCGATGGCCTCACTCCAAATGTGTGTGGCGTAAACTAGAAGATCCCCAGTGGACCGGTTTCGGCGGAATCCGTATTGCCGGTCACTGAGGAGATCATTCGCTTCTAGATACGACAGGAGCCTGTTGTTGAGGACACGTTCCATAGTCTTGCAGAGTATGGACGTGACCGAAATTGGCCTGTAGTTGGCAGGGTCGGCACGACTACCTTTTTTGGGCACAGGTTGCAGCAGTACAGTACAACCAGTAGACATACGGTGCGGGGCTACACCATTGGGGAACTAGTCTGGAGACTGCGAGGACGCCCGAACCTCCCCCCCCCCCGGGATGTCCATCAGGCCCTTTCATCCGGTCGCCGACCGGCACGATGGTGCATCCCGGGATTTTTCGCGAGTTGGCGGGGCAGCCTTTCATGAGTGGCTAGTTCACTACTTGGGCCCCCTACTAACTGCGGTCGGCCAGCAGTGCACCGTGCCTCGGATCCCGCTGCCCTCCGCGACTAGTTACCCGATGCAGGCCAACATCATATGGCAGAACGGTCTTACAATAGTGAAGTAACTGATCCGACCCGTTTTCCCTAACGGTGTCACCGGACAACATGCCGGAACATGGCCAGGCCGCTTGGCGGCATGACTTTCCGGTGGGTGGTCACTAGCCCCGGCCGAAGCCTACCACCAGTATGTTGTCACCTGACTAGCACCACCCGGGGACTACGTGTGGGGTTTCAGAATTTACGGGTGCATTCCCACGGACGAGGGTGACTCAATCCCCAAAAAATTGTCTTCCGGTTCGTGGTCTCCACTCAAGAACCTTTCTCCCCATCGGTCATCAGTTCTACGAGCGATGTGGCCTGCCCATTGCCACTTCAACTTGTAAATTTTAATAGCTATGTCGGTGACTTTGGTTCTTTGGCGAATATCTACGTTCCGGATTTTATCGCGCAAAGAAACACCGAGCATAGCTCTCTCCATTGCCCGTTGTGTGAGCAACAATATTTTTTTATTTAATTTTTAAATGTGTGAGGTAGCCGTACACTTCTTGGTCTTGGTAAAATTTGCTGTAAACAAATCCGATGTTTGTGTCATGTTTATTAAATCTGAATTTGACAGCTACGAGTAGCTATAGGTACAACGGGTGCCATCCTTTTTTAACACGCTTTTATTAGCTTGGTATGTATCTATGTAACTATGTATTTATGTAACGGAATCTTTGAACGTGAATTTCACCCCTTTCAAAACGACGGATTGATTTGAAACTTTGCACACTTATCAAGGATCAATGATAATGCAATAATTTAAATAGTTTGTTCTATTATCCTTAACAGGATCTTCAGGATTAGCAATTTAAAAGCGTGTTTTTTATTTTTTAAACTGCGAGAATTATTACATTTTAAAATAAACATATATTCCGAAAATTTAGAAGCATTAGACAAGTAAGTAGCTATTTATGTTAAGTATCGTAAGACACACGACAATCGAACTGCATAGACACGATTACTAGCTCTGGAAACTTTTTCAGTAATTGTTATTTTTTTATTATTAGCAGACTTCACAGTCTCTTGCACAGCATACTAACTGATAATGTACATCCACAGTTAACGTCAAGTAACATTAGTTCGGTGGTGAAAGCTTATTGGAAACAAATGACAGTCGCGCGAGGTGGTCTCATGTCGTTAATCTTTCATCTAACACGCTGTAATGTTAGAGAAAAGATACTCTTTGTGGCGATGTCACGGCCGTCGCGGTGCGGCACCGACCGAGACGGATCGTCCGCGGGCCACACCTCCACTCCTCGCCATTGTGTTCCCATAGTTCACGATCTGATCTCGACACATTAGCTTTTGTGTCTACTGCCTAATGTCTATTGTCATTATGTCAGAAATCATTTGACGCACAGGTAACTTAGATATGCACGTTGAAATCACATTAACATTTCCGAACTCGAACTGAAAGGGTAACATTTGGCAGATCTGGTGAATCGACGAAATAAAACACCAAAGAATATTTAATAACAAATTATAACAGAGATTAGAAGGAATCGCGGCACCTAATGTTACCACCCGTCGCGGCGGCGTCATGCAACGTTGCTCCGATCCCTCAAGCAGTATTTGCTTACGACTATTCATTCGATTAAAACCCTGAATAAACTCATTATAGCTGAATGCGACTGCCCGTCGAAAGCCTCCTTTCAAACGATATTATGCCGCATTATCCGCGTTTATTCCCGGCCTTGATTAGTACCGTATCATTTAGTCCTGTGTTGTAATTATCTACTTACAATTTCTAATCTACCTTATGCTCTGTGCATTACGATTGATAGTTCCTTGGTGTGGTATCCCGGCGGCGCCTTTGATTGTACGAGATGAAAAGCACCGCTCGCGACCATTTATCATTGACAAACACAATTGTATTGGGACACGGCTCGAGAAATTGGTGGATAAACAATCAGAAATTCAGATTCATGCGGTGAAACTGTCCTTCTACCTGATGTATAATTCTAATTTACAATTTGCTACGAATAATCAATTCAAAAGAATCCTATTTATAAAATTTTACGGCGAAACTTAATAAATAATAAAGTAAAAACTATATTCATAATCATATTTTTACCCGACTGCGTAAGGAGGTTTATGTTTCTCGAGTGTGCGTTTTATGTATGTATGTATGATGAACACTGTTTTAAACTATCACGGTTGTTCACTAAAGTTATATGACACATGTTATGTTATGTTGTTTACATGGTGCATGTAACTACCCCGAAATATCGGGAGCTCCTTCCACAACCTTACCACGGTAAATATCCCGTAAATAATCATATAACTTTGTATGTATGATGGTGTCTTTGGCACACGCTGTAATAAAATTATGTTTATGTTTAAGATAAATCCTTAGCTTAGTATCATTTCATTCGTGCCATTTAAATCTATTTACATGACATTTGATTTTATACTATAGAATTTACTCATTGGTTAAAACTTAATATAAATTAAAGTTACAGGAACATTTTACTATCTACATGTAGTTTAAAATACAGGTAAGTAGATAAAGTAGACCTTCAGGTTTTCTTGTTTTCTCAGACATAACAGCCATCTCCATCATCATTTTAGCCATATCTTCCGAAGTCCATGCCAACTAGATAAACCCCCACAACTCTTCTCGGTCTGCTAATATTTCATCACATGCTCCCGTCGGGTTTGTTTCCTCATCGCATTAATCTAGGAGAGTCCAGAGGCGTGAGCGGAGCCCCGCCCTTCACGGCCGGGCCAATGGCGGCTGGAGCCCGGCACTGCGCCCCCCGCGGCCGCTATTGTCTCTGCCGATGTCACCAGGGGACATCATATTTGTGTCATGTCGCTGTCCCAAAATGGGGATGTCTTATTTAGTACATTACATCAATGCTACCAGGGGATCTCGTTTATGTCGGAAGGTATCCCATTAGCTCCTAAATTGTGAGATCCGGTTTCCGGATGGTATTTTATTTGATGGTCGTAGTTTTTTTGGTTACATTTATTCGGCCGCCGATATTTATTTAATCTAGCGGTAGTTTAAACTTAGAGCAATCTGCTTACTTAGGAAACGAAAATAATTTGCTTGTATTAAATGCCATTTCGTAATACATATATTGTAATATATGTAATTTTGCCTAAATATCTTGCCAACGTATACATCAATTCAACTTTGTGATATTTTTATTTTTAGTGATAATCAAATTCGAGATTTTAATTGATCGGGCTTCGATTTTAATTGGTTGCATAAATTGGTATACATCAAATTTGGCGTTTGAAAGATTTTGAATAATAAATATTTATACAGGTAGCAGCTGCACTAAAATCCCGCTCCGATACCCAAATAATAATTAGCCTGCCCTTAGCACCTCAGTCGGCGTCCGAGAAAAAAGAGCTTGTCGAGCCTCGCTCGCAAACCGACATAACCTGTAATTTGGAAATTATTATCTAACACATTGTGCCTTTCTGGTTATCCCGCCGGTCAATTTGCCGTTTTTATGGCTCCCACAGCGCTGCGGCCTCTAATTATCTCTGCCACGATCTCGGCCTGAGGCGCGACCGCGGCCCGCCGTCTCCGCCGGGAAACACAAACTCTAACACCACAGCAGCAAGGTCCAGAATACGTTATCACAACTCTGACCCACGTTGGTTCAGATTAGAAACATGGGAAAATAAATAAATACCTATAAAAAAAACAAGTCTGCGCGAATAACTATTTGTTTTATCGCTCCGTCCTAATTGTGCTTTTAATTTATTTTAGTCTATGAATAGCAGATTAGGTAGAGGTGTCAGATGATCTGATTCAAAATAGATTTGTCTACATCTATGATGTACTATAAAATTATGCATGAAACTAAAAAGATGACAGATAAGCAATTTCGTGTAGTATTTTAATGAAACAAAAATTAGAGAGTCATTACAAAGTGTTCAGATCACTACCTTGTTAGTGAAACCCTATCATAAACCGTCAAAATTTCCTTTTTATATGCATTTATCTATGCATAATGTCATAAATTTAAATTATAATCGGTGAGTTTTAACGCCCAATTTTTAAATTAGAGAAACGTAACGAACCGGGAAAACGTCCGAGCGTCCACTCGTTTGGGAGCGATGGCGGCCCTCGACACTCGTATATTCTATTACAGAGAACTACTAATAAAATTAATTTATTTCTCGATTACAACAGTAACGCGAGTTCAAAAAGGAGCCGCTACATCGCATCATTAATCATATTAATTAAGACGAGCATGAGCGCCTTTGTTCGTGGCTTTCTCGATAAACGAACGCTTTTTACGCACGGACAAATTACGGAAAGCTCGTGTGAGCAGGCAGTAACAGTTTGGTAAAACATGCGCAGTGACCAGACCTCGGTGCCGTGATATCGGCGCATTCCGCTGGACGTTATGGCGGCGATCAGAGACAATATTGTTATATGACTGGATGTCTTTCCTATATTAGCTTGTTATTAGAGTGTTAGGTGTGTAATTGGGGGCCACCGCTGATGGCCGCGGCTCTAACTGATCGGTCGCACGCGGGCACCAAGACGGGCACGATCTGTTCTGCTCGTGTGGATAATTACCCAATACCAAGCCAATACCTACCATTGTTTTGACGAAATAAATAAATTGAAAGCGCGGTTTGAGTTCAAGCGTGCTGTGAAAGCGTCTCTGTTATTAATCAATATTTTAAAACGGCATTAATTAATGGTCCGCGTCAAATTTGTTTCATATTCGATTATAATTGAATGGATGGATATTAAACTCAGTTTCGACATTTAGGTGACTACCATCATTTAAGTAATGAAACTTGCACCTACGACGGCTTTTGTTTTATGCCTCTGGGCTTTTATTAGCTTATATGGATTTAGATTTATGACTTTGGGTCACTTTGAATTTATTCTTTAGCTAATAGTTTTTTTTTCAAGCAATTGCCTTTAACTAAACAAAATACAAGCGAACTTACACTAAATACGTTTAATTTACAAAAACAATTGGATTGCTTATAGAGCGTCTGGCAGCGTACTCAACACGCTGGCGGCATTACCGAAATTTAAACTAAAATTTTAATCTTTTTCATTTTTAACCGACTTCCAAAAAGGAGGAGGTTCTCAATTCAACTATTTTGTTTTCATGTTTGTTACCTCAGAACTTTCGATTGGGTGAACCGATTTTGATGATTCTTTTTTATTTGAAAGCTGGTGCTTCCCGTGTGGTCCCATTTCAATTCGGTCCAGTTCTGAATTTTTTATGAAGTCGGGTTTTGTATTGATAATTGTAATTATATTTGTCATTTATAATGTGTAATTATACATGGATCTAAATTACCTGAAATAAAATTATGTTATTATTACCATGCACGCTGAATGGAAATTCTTATGCCTTGAACCAGAAAAACGCAAGCATTTTGGTTGTTGGAATTTGTTATAGTCACCTTATACTAGAAGATTTTAACATACCTGTCTACTCACTATTACAAACATAATAGTATACATTCACCTATGCTTGACTTTCACATATAAATTGATACACAACATTCTTCAATATCCTGAGAACTGCCAGGCAATGAAATAACATTTCAAATAATATGAATATGTTTTTATGGAAATCTAAATCTCTAACTTAAATTACTATATACGAGTAGGTATATTATTATTTATTGGTTTCGATATTTTAAAACAAGCTATAAAAAATAATCAGCAAAAAATAATAAATGATTTCTTGACATTTAGATGTTTTTATTAGTTTTGTTAATACGATTAGTATTTAGGTAGGTAGGTCGTTTGTTTATGTAATCAAGAAGAAATAACGTCTAAGAAATAGTGTTTGAAAAGCCATGTATAGAATACGATTACGGATTAATATACTGCACCTCAAACGAGCGATGCTAGCCGAGCGGTAGCATAAGCGCTTTTAAATCTGACGGCACCTGGTTCGAGCCTAGCAATAATGACTTATTTAGTACTTTAAAAAAATACGTGCAGTTTCTATGCCATTTTAAACAACGGTGAAGAAAAACATCGTGATGAAACCAGTATGTCAAATAACCTCAAGAGTTCAAAGACATAACCGCTCGATCGCGCATGAGTCTTTATTTACTTGTGCACGACGTAAGGCCATGGCGTTTGTGATTGGAGAAAACAAAAGGCATTCATTCAATTCGCGCCTAGGACTAGTTTGAAAAATATCATGGCTGAAAATTGTATACCATCACGGCGGGAAAGGATGAACTGTCAAGTGGTTATGTCATCGAACTCCGGCGGGATCGAAGACCCTCAGGATCTGTCAGAAGATCGGTTAGATTCTCTTCAAATAATCATTCATTTCAACAACCTGCTAGGGCCCCAGGGCACACCTTCTGGGGTGCCAGGGCAAGTCTGATCCCCACTCCTGGCGACGGCCCAAGCCGAGGCTCGTACCACCGAGGTGCCCTTGCGATTGTCACCCAAAAATCAAAATTATGTTGGGGCCCAACGCCCTCTGCGTTCACCATCTAGTCCGGTTAAGCTGTAGAGGCCGCAAGGCCAACAGCAAAAAGTCACATTAGAAAAAAAATATGGTTATGTCGTCATTGATTAGGGCCCATCCTCTTTGTCTGAGAGAAGGCCTGTCCCAGCGGTAGAAACGTGATAGGCTAATAATGATGATGACCTGCATACCTACTAAATTTTATTGTTATTAAGGTGATAAGTTTCATGTTTGGCGGGAAATTCAAATTTCAAACAGTTTTTTTGTCCTTGTAGCTAGGTCGGGTAGTTATTGTGAAATAGCATAGTGTTCGCGAAAATTGTTGGTCGTTCTTTACATTATCATGTACAGCTATTATTCAGTTACTCATCATATTACTTACATTTGGCAATAAACCGTTTGTAACAGCATAAATTTATTTATTGACAAAAGTATGTAATAATGTGCATTGGAGATAAATAACTTTACGTGAGTTTGTAAAGAATAATAATCAATTTTCGCGAACATCATTATCGTTTACAATAATTACTCGGCCTAGCTACAAGAACAAAAAACTGTTTGAAATTTGAATTTCCCGCTAAAGTGAAACGTTCTTCTTAACGCAAGGAATCGGACATCCGGCGAATGAAGACGGAGAACTCAAGTTCCCCATTAGTTAGTACGACCGCATAATATGATTCACATCGCTTTCAATTAACGAAGTAACATAGCATGCCATAAAATGTACGGAGAGTAACATCTATCAAACGGTAGGTAGGCGATTACCGGTCGGTACGCCGCTGTCTAACCGACTAGCTACGACAAACTGATGTATCACGCACGACTCGCGTGCCCTCATTAATTCAACGAAGAATTATATCTTCATCGACTACTGTGAGTGAGCTGGCTCCTTCTCTATAATTATCTCGTATTAGGCCCTATTACCTTGGACGAAGAGCTATCATTTTAATGCGTCGCCATTCCGATAATCGTCCTAAGACAACAGCCCCTGCATTGCACACACATTACTGTGGTATGAATTTCGCAAATATTCTTCGCATGCATCATACATGAGTGTGTGATGACGCCTTGTGACGGCTCGAATAGCAAGAAAGTCTATGAATTTATAAGTGATATTCCAATTGAATATCGTGTACAATGACGTGAATAATACGACCTGCGATTCTTTATTTTGTAAATGAGTATCGTGCGATGAAAAACGGTTAATTTATTTACAATGCTTCATGCCCTTTTCAATTCAGGTATTCGCCCGCCCTAAAATTGGCAGCGCGAATGCTATTTGCGATTATTTCCAAATTTCATTATTGCGGTATCATTTTGTTAATCACTGCAGGTGATGTGGGAATATTAGCTTTAGTGTGTAATCGTAGGGTTTATTTTGGAGTGGTATTTTAATTCATTAATAAGGAGATGAAAGATGCCGCCACCATTTGTCACTACTTTCGGAATGAGGTGGCGGAGTAAATGCCGGCCCGCCCTGTTTGCACCTCAATCTGGGACCCCGCGTAACAGTAAGGACTCTACATAGCATTCTTACTAGTATTTTGATAACGAAAATATTCCAAATAAACTTCTCCATTACACAAGCAAAGGTGGTTCATTAGATTTAAAAAGATCTCATCCTAGTTTTTAGTAAATCAAATCTGGTTGGTATTTCATAGAACACTTACTGCTACACTCGAGACTCCAGCCAGTTTTCTTTTTCTCGGCAGCCACATTGGCGGCAGCGTAGGAAGAATGCGAACATAATGATTTCTGTTTTGAAACCATAGCCAATCATTCCATCATCAAAATTAAGAAGACATTAAGCGTAGCGGGACATTAAAAAAACAAGCTCCGCAGACGGTGAAAATTGGAACAAAAATCATTTGAGATAGACCATTTGATGGAGAGTCCATCCCTCTTATTAATAAACCTGGAGTAGTCTTGGAATAGTTACGCCGTGTAATGCCTTTTTCTCTCTTTCAAATGTTGAACTCGATCAAAAAAGACAAAGGACGGAGTAACTATTCCAAGGCTACTCTAAGTTTATTAATAGGGGGTAGCAGTGGGAAGTAAGATCATTACCTACATTACTGTCGCGGTCTGTAATGAGTGTGCTGACAGTGATGATATGATGGCCGAAAACGCAGCATAGCGCAGGTCCAGGCCATCACAGTGCGGTCAATATTACAGCCTTTGATAGGTAAGCCGGAATAAATATATCGCAGACAGCAAAGGCTGCAATGATGACTATGCTTGAAGACCGAGAGCGTAGCTAAGCTCGAGACCAACATAACGTGGCCAGTAGTGCAGTCATTGCGGATCAAGGCTTGTATAGTGGTTTACTCAAACAGTGCGAGTAATTCAAATAACCAGCTTAGTATGTAGTATACTTTTTTATTTTTCTATTAGGCAATGGTGCTTGTATTGGTGGGTAGATAGTAGACATCTATGTTTTGCTTGTAATGTGCTTGTAATTATGGTGTCAATAAAGTGTCATTGTATTATACTCGGGTTACCAATGTATCTTTTCGATCAACCATTTTGTAAATTTTGTTGCAATAATTTTGTTTTGTTATATATATATATATATATCGGCCTCCTTGACGTGTCCGTCAACGGCGAACCTGACTAGCGCCGGTTATGAGCGCGTATATGGCTGGCAAAACCAAACTTAGTTTTAAAGGTCCTGTTGCAAGGCGCACAATGCAACTGACCATCAGCATTGTATGTGTAAGTGTAGGTAGGCTTCGGACGGGTTTTAATGATAAGGCGTTTAGCATCTAGGTCTTGTATTCGCTTCTCTTCGAAATTATTAACAGCCTTATGAACACAGCTGCGCCACTCTCGCCTCTGTTGCGCGAGCTCTTCCCAACCCTCGCACGGGATGTCACATGCGGTGAGATGGCGCTTCAGGACATCCCTGTAACGCAAGTACTGGCCCCCAGGTGTACGCTTTCCCTCCTTCAGCTGCGAGTAAAAGACAGCTTTAGGCAACCTAGAGTCATCCATACGTACAAGATGTCCACACCATCTCAGTTGACCCTTAATTAGCAAGGACTCTATGCCACATAGCTCTGTTCTTCTCAAAACTTCGGAGTTTGGAACTCGGTCTTGCCACCTTACACGAAGAATTGATCTTAAGCACTTCATGTGGAAAATGTCAAGGCGTTTGACATCACCCTTGTAAAGACACCAAGTTTCGGTGGCATACAGCATTATGGGTAGAATTATTGCCTTGTACACAGCAATCTTTGTGTGCAACCGCAGATCATGCGAGTCCCAAACTCTTTTGCGTAACATTCCGAAAGTTGCCGCAGCCTTAGCAATGCGTGAGGATATTTCGGTTTCAAGGCGGTTGTCGTTACGTATAAAACTCCCAAGATACCGAAAAGATGCTACTTCCTCGAGCGCTTTACCATCTAAAGATACCGGCGTTGGATCTGATGTCATACCACGTGCAGGTTGCTTAAGCACCTGGGTCTTGGAAACACTTATGATCAACCCAAACCGCTGACAAGCCTCGTTTAGTCGATTCAAGAAAACCTGCAAGCTGTTGACATCACTGGCCATCAAACATACGTCATCAGCATAAAGAGCGTCCACAATCGAGAACTCTTGCACCGATCTTTTAGCTCTAAATCGACCCAGGTCAAAAACGCCTTTATCAGTCCTAACGTTAAGGCATATCTGTCCAGTAGAGTCGCCATAGGCATCCCTCAGTACAGTAGCAAAATAAAGGGCAAAGAGAGATGGAGCCATCACACAACCCTGTTTAACGCCACTGGTTACTGAAAATTGGTCTGTGAAGTCGTTTTCGTGCTGCACCCTGGCCACCATGCCATCGTGAAATTGGCGCACTAAGTTAACAAACTTCTCAGGACAACCAGACTTAGTGAGAATGATCCAGAGAGCAGATCTCGGTACGCGGTCGAAAGCTTTCTCCAAGTCGACAAAGCACATATTAAGTGGACGATGTTGTTCAAGAGACTTTTCCTGTAGCTGTTTGACGATGAAGATAGCATCGACCGTACCTCTGCCCGGACGGAACCCACACTGGCTCTCAGGCAAGATGCGCTCAGCCAACTTCCCCAACCGACGATTGATAATATGGGCCAGTACTTTACCAGCCGCGCTGAGTAACGAAATACCCCTATATGACCCACAGTCAGAGGTATCACCTTTCCCTTTATATAATTTGCAGATAGTGGCGTCCCTCCAGGCTTGAGGAATTTCGCCTGTATCCCAGATTCGCAGCACAAGCTCAAATAAACCATTTTGAACACTGGGGCCACCATATTTGTAGAGTTCAGCTGGTAGACTATCTGAGCCTGCGGCTTTTCCATTTTTAAGTCGATTAACGGCAACAAAAAACTCCTCAAAAGACGGGGGGTCACCCAGTTCTGGAGATGATGGTAGAGTCGGAAGAGCATTTATATAGGTGAGATCTGCGTCGTGACCAGCTGGATTTAGCACTTCACTGAAATGTTCAACCCAGCGGCTTAGTACATCGCTGTGATCAGTCAGCCGCTTCGATCTATCACGTGAGTAAATAGGTGAAGTTTTCTTAAAACGTGGGCCAAAGATCGTTCTCAGGGACTGGAAAAAGAGACCTGGTTGTTTAATGTTAGCAAGGTGCTCCAATTCTAACGCCTTCATCATCCACCAACGGTCTTTGAGTTCCCGAATCTTAGACTTGAGCTGGTGTTGAACAGCTTTTCGCTGAGTGCTGGTTGTGGAGACTTTCATTAGACGCCTCGATTCTTTGACGAGTGCCATGATCTCAGCATCGGAGTCGTCGAACCAGTCTTGATTTTTCTTCTCCGGCTTTCCAACTACTTGTTGGGCTACACTATGAATTGATTGCGATAAGGTGCGCCAATGTTCATCAATTGAGCCCGCAGTATCCAATGATATTGAGTTGAACTTGGTGTTGAAACTTTCCTGTGTTTTAGAAGAGTTTTTTAGTTTTTCAAAGGCCAGCCGTGTTGGAATTTTATGCTTTGCTCGGCGAGGCGGTTTATAGCTGAGACGGACTTTTGACCTTATCAACCGGTGATCAGTCCAACCTTCAGCGCCCCGCATAGCTCTGGTCGTAAGCACGTCCTTCAAATCAGCCCTGCGCACAATGACATAATCTATCAGATGCCAGTGCTTAGAGCGTGGGTGCATCCAAGATGTCTTATACTTATCGGACATACGGAAGAAGGTATTTGTCACACATAGATTAAATTCTGCACATAGAGATAAAAGCAGTTCTCCATTAGTGTTACATTTACCGACTCCATGTTGTCCAAGGACCTGTTTCCAGACATGGTGTTCAGAGCCAACTCGAGCATTAAAATCACCTAATAAGATAATTTTATCACTGGAAGGTATACCTTTCAAAACGTTCCTCAAATCTTCATAAAATTGACATTTGTCTTCATCGCTATACGTCATGGTAGGGGCGTAGATACTTATTAGGTGAAGGTATTTGTTGGTGCTGAGGTGAAGTCGAAGCGTAATGAGTCTATCATTGATACCTTTAGGTGTTTCTACGAGTGTCTTTACGATGCTGTTTTTAATAACAAAGCCTACTCCACTACTTGCTCTCTCCTGTGAGGGTTTGCCTATCCAGTAATAAGTGTACCCACCGCGATCTTCACACAGTTCACCGCTATCTGATAAATGGGTCTCACTTAAGGCAGCTATATCGATGTTATATTTTTGCAGTTCTCTGGCAATGAGAGCAGTCTTCCGTTCAGGGCAAAGGTTACTGGGATTATCCAAAAGAGTTCGTACATTCCAAGTTGCGATATTAAAAGATTGTAATATAGGTTTTTTAAATTTTCTATTCGTTTTTCGACCGCGATTAAGTCGGTGCCCGATGACCGCGGTTTGCCATCCGGGTGAAGGGTGAAGCGGACTATGTTTGAGCCACCTTTTCTAGGCCCCTCCCCTGTGCAGGGGTAAGCAGAGCGATCCTAAATAGGGCTGCTTAGTCGTCAGATGTGCTGCCGAACCCGTCCTCCCGCCCCAATCGAATCCAGGAGCGACCACTCTCATCTGACCGCCTATGTGCAGGGAAACAGCTAAGAACCGGACACACCGTGATCCGAAATTCCCACCACCATCTCCCCATCGCCATAGGTCTTTTGCTCGTAGTCCAATCTAGCCAAGGTTCATCTGCGCGTGAGTTGTTTAAAGTGAGTAAGCGGTTGCGCTGGTGCAAACCCACTCTCTCGTCCCATTCTACCAGGACCCGATGGACCAGTTAACTGGTACGACCGGTGGTAGGAGAGATGCAGTGCGTTGGCCGCCAATCATAAAAAGATCCTGACTGACGCCCTTTAAGGCATATCACATCACCTTGCTCCATCGCCGCGGTCACCGGAATCAGTTGCCTATCGACGGTGTCCGCTTTCCGCGCCGATGTAGACTTTGTGTACTTTACGGGGGATCACCCGAATTAGCTGAAAGGAACAGCCCCCTCCACTAGGTTTAGCCCACGGATCGACGTGGTTACCGGGGTGTGGCCGCTGCGTACACTGCAACTACGTGGAGCCAATAGTGGAGAGATTATGAGTGGCTAGTAGCGTCATCAAGAATTGTGCTCTCGGTCAAAAGAACGAGACGATCAGCAACTCCATGACGTTAAAAACACTACTAAGCCCCCCACTACACCCCAATTGTTTTGTTATATAGTCAGATGGTCATACACAAAAACGAAAAACGTATGAGTGGTCTTTGGGACTGATCACCACGGAACATTTTAATTTAAAAAAAATTGTAGCGTCGGTAGAAATTAAGGATTTTATTTTTTTTTATTGTAGAGTAGGCTTGCGCTTGGCCGCCAACTCGCCTGATGTTAAGCGACGATGCGGCCTACGGTGGATCACGCTTGCCTAGAAGAAACCGATTCACTCGTGACTTGAAGACACCCAGATTGTATCTATCGGGGAACACCCATTCAGGCAGTGCATTCCACAAACTAGCAGTTCGCACAATAAAAGTGGAATCAAAGCGCTTCGTACGGGTTTTCGGAATGTCAACCATAAAGCGGTGTCGATTTTTCGTGCCCGCTCTGGCAGTCCGATAGAAAAAAGGGCAGGAGGGAATTAAATCATGCAGATCAGATGCACACTCTCCAAAATGTATCCGATAAAAACCGATAGACTAGCAACTTTGCGCCGATGCTCAAGACTAAGAAGCTTAGTCTGAACTAGGGCTTCGTTGCTGATGAGCCTCTTAGCACGCTTCTCAATTGACTCCAAGGCCCCGAGCTGGTATTTAGCTGATCCATCCCAAAGGTGAGAGCAGTACTCTATGCACGACCGAACTTGTGCTTGGTACAGTGTAAGCAACTGTTCCGACGTGAAGTACCGACGCACCTTCGATAGGATACCTAGCTTTTTGGCAGCCAATTGAGCCTTGTTTTCAATATAGGAGCCAAAGTTGAGTGTAGGAGACAGAGAAACACAAGCTCAAGCTGGTCAGATATCGGAACGGACACATCTCGGAAAGTAGGAGCCAGATGGAATGGCGTCCTTTTTGCGGAGAACAGACAAGCCTGGGTCTTAGCGGCATTGAACTTGACCAGGTTGGCATCGCCCCAATCGGAGACTACCTTAAGTGACAAGTTCATGCGCTCAACCATGGCCTCTCTGAGAGACTGTATTTCAGGTCCACTGGTTCGTGCATTGGACGTTTTTTTCCCGACATTTGGAGTTTTAGGATTTAATTATGAAATTGGACTAGTCACAAAAATGTCCGTATACGGAATCTAGCATGTAAAGAACACACTCGACCTTTAGAAACGTTGCTTATGTTAAAGAATGCTTGATTAAAGATTTCTTAGGTTTTCGCCATTAAAATACATTGAAATAAAAAAACTTATTATCACATGTATTTCACATTACTTTAATTCTTGGCGTTTCAAACACTTCAATTTTCGTGTTAACATGTAGACTAGATTGCGGATGTCTATAGAAATGTTATGAAATTATTTACAATTTCCGCGAATGATTTTGAGTCAACGTTCCTTATGTAGGTACGCGGTCGTGGTGTCCAGAGGTCTTGCAGTTGTGCGCTAGGCTTGAGATTTTAATAATTTGATAACTGGGTCCTCCAGCAGGTAGTACTTAGCAACCATCTTCTCTATAAAAAATATGCTTGAAATTGATCTGCTGAGCAATTTTAAGCATTTAACATTTTACTGACGGATTTTGTTACAAGCGAAAATTAGATAGAGCAATCGCATCTTACGCATTAATTAATTCAACGAATGTTTCTAACTTACACCGCATACGAACAAAATACGCCAAATCTTCAAAAACTTTATGAGCTAAAAACAAAAGCATGTTTTTAAACTGAAACCTTTAAATATGAAATCTAGAGTTTCTCCATCACTCAAACCACATCTACAGTGAACGATACAATCTCCCAAATATTAAACTAATATTTAGGCAACGCTTTGCCGCGAGCCGCTCATTTGCATAAGGTGCGGTCTCCACGGGGTGATGGGCCGCTATTATTGTAAAAAACTAGAAATGTTGAAATTTTATTATGTTATTTTTAATATGGAAGGTGTGGGAAATAAGAGCGTTTGAAGTTAGACATAATATTTTTTTTACTAAGAAAAATCAATCATAACCTATATTGTACTACCTACTATTTTCATTTCAATTTAATAGTAAAAGTTAGCCTCATAATCTCATTCGGTTTAAAATGTCTATCTAAGTACCTAGTATAGTTGCGCAGACATTCTAAACCGGAACGGTACCGTATTGTTATTTAGATAGTGACAAAGTTGTAATACATTGATGCAGTATTTCGTATTTTAAATAAGAAAGATATATTATATTGAAGTAAAAAAAAAACACAAATCAACAACACTGTAGACCTAATAATAAACCCAGAGGCTCCAACTAAAACATAAAACTTGACCTTCGTAAACCAAAATCGATTATCCTATTTGAATATTGAGTCGTGGTGACGGAACCGTGGCTTAAGCCGGTCGCATGTAGCATTAAATATCATAATTTCAACCCATTAGCCGCTAATGTAATGTCCCTGCCGGCAGCTTTGAGGTTTATTGTTGGGCTATTAATTCGAAACGAGCGTGTATGAAACTTTATAAGGCTTTGTTTTTCCGATATACAGAGTGAAAGGAAAAATGTATGACGATTCCATAAAACGTAAGCTCATTTAAGTCGAGTAGTCACTTAGTTTCAGAGTATTTCAATAGAATACAACTTTATTGACCCCACAGAAAGGGCATTATACATGAAGATCACATTAAATAGATACACAAAAGGCGATCTTATAACTAAAAGCGATAAGACCTAAATAACTTCCAGACAACCTTCAAGTATTCAGGCCTCTCAAAAGCATTTGCCTCTTTACTTTTCCTCTAATATATAACTCATTTTAAAATTAAATCTTTAACCTCGTGAATCATTTTCTTGGGAAAACTGTATTATTTTCTCGTATAACGGTTGTATAACAATATAAAGTCACCTAAAATTGACATATAAAAATGACTTGTTTACAAATATGTATGTATATGAAAAAGTCTCAAATAGGGTCCCAAAAAAAAAACATAAATAATAAAGAACAGTTCAATAATTATTAACGGGATATTTACCGTGATAAGGTTGTGGATAGTCGTAGAACTGTAGTGAACTACCGTGATAGTTTAAAACAGTGTTATTCAATAAAATTATGTTATTATTTAGAATTGTCGTAAAAATACCTTTCACCGGTACGAAACTTTAATGATCACGTAGGTAACTATTAAGTGGAAATTACGAATACAATTTGCGAATAATAATCAACAACCTGCCATAATCATGGAAAACGTTACATTGATGTTTTCAAATTTTTTAATTATATAAAATGATGATTGATTTAATTAAGAACGGTAGCAGAGTTAATTCAACTTCCGCGTCTTATACATTTTCCAATTAGGCATATTAACGCAAAACGTCCACAAAGTCATTAATCTTATAATCTTTGAATAAATAATCAGAAACATTTTAACCGTTTTCGTGTTAAAGCGCGATTGTTAATCGATTTTCGTTTTATTACCTTAATAGGGATTTAAATAACATGAATTTTAATATGTGTACAATACCGAGGAATAACTACAGTCGTAAAAATTAATCCTTCGAAGGCTATGTGGGCTGTGGAGGTTACATGCCGGCTGCCGCAAATAAAACGTACCTTCTTAATTATGTATTCAAATCTATGTAGTATGTAAATGTCAAGTTAAATATTTGACGTTTGAGAGGGTTTACGGGAACCGAAATATTTGAGCAGATGGCTAAATGAGAGAACTAAATTTTTATATGGGAGGTTCATTCAAAAAATTCATGAAACCAAAACTTTTTTCTTCTTCGGACAATAATACTGTAGAATACACGTCAGTGGAAGAATTTCATCCAAACATCTTCCTCAGATGTTACTACAGGGTCGTTAGTATTTGGAACTATTTGCGATAGTGACGCTCTCATTAATTTCTACTCTTTTTAGCTTTAAAAAAAACTTGAAGTGGAAACTTTAATCAGTTATGGTCATATAATACGATAGTGACTCCACTCAACCATAGAGATGAGTTGTTTGCACTATATGTACTCGTATATTTAACTTGACATTGGAGAAGATTTACTGGTATAACGCCGATTGTTATTGAAATCACAGAAGCAGGTTAAACGAGTAGTTAAAATGTGAATATGTTTTTGAAGTCAGGTTTGTTACAAAACAAACTGTGTGCAGTATAATATTTATGTGTTTACGAAACTACAAAATAAAGATCATCAAAGTACTTACGTCAGATTATGATTGTGGCAGAAAACATGTTTTTTTTTATTTAGGGATAGGCAATAAATATTTCCGATGACGCAATTTGTTTAGCACAAACTCGTAGAAACCTTTTTTAGTCCCTAACGTTACAAACCGAAAGGTGTTTGATGCTTATGTATGTCTGTGTGTGTGTGGCTATGTAGTTTCGTAGTTAAAACACAGTTTTTTTTTGTTTTAATTTGAACGGCTGTCAATGTATTTTTGTAAGAAATTTGTTGTAGCCAGTTGCACCCATATAAACGAAACGTCAGTCATTCGAAATAAGTTAGGAACTGTGACGCGGAGTTCGACGCGTTGATCTAAATAAGAATGTTCAATCAAGTTTCTGTCATATGCCTGGCGACAGATTTTGTTTCTTATTTCCGTTCCTTCTATTTACTTCCCTTTTCTGTGTTTTCAAAATTGATGGTCTGATTTTAATACGGTTTATTAATTGAAAGTTTAATTGGAATGGTTCCTCGCTGTATTTTATGAAAATCTATCTAGCAGTTTATAAGTTATGACTTTGGTCAGTTTTATTTTATAATTTATACTTGCTAACATAATAGAGGATACTAAGGAAAACGTGCAGTTATTTGTTTATTTTTATTTATGAGATATTATAGTGTATTAGTCGCCTCACTGTAAGACAAATTTTTACTTATGTACAAAGTACAATTTTGTATTTATGTTTTGTAATGTTATGAGCTGACAAACAGGCATATTTGGAGTAGCCAAAACTAGATCTATGAAACTGTTGTCTATACTGTGTCTTGAAGGCGGACAGAGGAGAGAGCCGCCCCTTTCCCACCGAAGAACGTCCCCGTCTCTACGAGATCACCTAGAGCTAATGGTTAGAACTAGTTGGACCAAGTTGAAGGAATAAGCGGGAAAGAAACAAGTAAATAGTTTATCGAAAGCGAAATGCAAAAAAAAAGTAAATCAATCACGCACCCAGTCTGGAGAGGGGAAGGAGCAAACAATATCCCAAAAATTACGTTATTACCCAGTAACTTATTACTATGGTATTTCATTTTGTTACATTTTGTCCGAACTGTGTACCGATTTTGATGATATTTTTTTTATTTGAAAGCTGGTGCTTTCCCTGTGGTCCCATTTCAATTTGGTCCAGTTCTGTAATTTTTATGAAATCGTTTTTTTGTATTGATAATAATTTACGGTGATGAGCTGAAGGGATTTCAAAACTTCGATTTAGTAAAGCAACATGTGTTAAAAGATGAATGGCAGTTTAAAGAACAATCCGAGAGAAGGACGGTCTCCGGCTCATTTTATAAATTGAGTGAAAATGTTCCGATAATGTCATTTTTTAATGACTACTTTTAAGTGACTGTGAATAGTTCAACTGCTGTAGCTTATACCAAAGTCGATACAACAACGCGCACCGCTTTCATAATCCAATTAAGAATAATTGTCGATAAACTGACAGCCAAGATAGCGATTTATGCGGTGATATTTCAGCATCGTTAATAAATTTATGCTTGTTCTTGCCTTTAGATTGCGCCGTACACCCATTAACTGTATTCGATTCGCAGTCGAGTATCGACAACTTGTAATCCGAGAGAGATTTAACGCAATATCGTGTCAAAATACTTACGTTGTGATATGGCCGCGGCTGAGGTGAGCATGCTTAATTACGCTGAGGTGTAAACTTATTTACCTCGAGTCGGCTACTGGTCACAGAGCTGTGAGTTTAATTGTAGGTTTACGGTACATAAACTTTATTTATGTAGGACGTATATAACGTGCGCCTATTAAGATTTATGCGATAACTCTACATAGGGCCCATGAATATTTATACGAAAATATGGTAATTTTGTTTATTATTTAAATGTAGTATATGAAACGGAGTTTTATTAATACTGTGAATTTAGCTATTATTAAAACTATTTTCTTGAATTACCATATTCTTTTTTTTAAATAAAAACTCATTTTATACCAGCCATTTTTAATCACTATTTTGGTGTTTGAATTTACAACACACCAATATATTCGACCTCCATCTCAATCTCAATGTGATACAATCTCCTTTAATCTTCCTTATTTCTTCATTAAATGTCTATTTTCACTGAAAGCTTTCTTTTCTCGTTGTCATGGTATAAAGTATAGTATGCAACTCTTGGATAAAACGGATTTATATCGAGGGCCATGAATCAATAGCGTTGCTCAGGATTCTAACACTTGAATCACTCCCTTAATCCTTCACTTCCTCGTGATTTATCTATAGCCCTCGCTTTAAATCTGTCTTTTATTCACTAATTGTATAATATACTATTATTAAGTTATTTTAAGTAGCTATGGCATTGATATGGCACTATAAATAGATAACTCTTTATTTTTCACACTAGGAATAGCATACATAGGACAAAAAGACTAAATGCTAGTGTAACAATTGGCAACACAACTGGTGTAGTAGCCTTATCGCTATAAACGATCTGTTTCAGTTCCAGGTAACTATTAAGGTAGGTATGGCAGCGTCAATCATCCCATAGAGCGATTGCGATAAGGTTATCAGTTGTTACACTAGTTTTATAGTACAATAGCTATTGCCAGCGCCTTCGTCGTGTAGATTGTCATATAAAATTTTAATCCATTTTTTGTTCCTCTTAATTACACCCTTTCCCAAAATATTTCGGTTGACGTCTACACCCTATGAGGTATTTGCCAAATTTTTGCTTTGTACTTCGTAGTTACTAAACTTTCAACACAGTTCAAACCCCTTTTCCTTCTCAATCCGTCCTATTTGGAAAAAACTCACCACAGTATTTTTTTATTAAAACATTCCCAACCAATTACGGTAAGCGCAGCGTAGGACGTGCATACAAGATGGACAGATGACCAAAAATAGACCGCAGAAAAACGCTGCATGGAGGCCGCTTCCAACCGTCTCTTTTGGAAATGGATGGGGGAGGCATATGTCCAGCAGTGGACGTCATGATGATGATAATGAATAACAACCAAACTATGAAAAATATCCCCATCACATTAATCTTCTAAATTCATTGCTATCACAGGACACCACCTGTAAATAATAATTATTTTTTGTTTGTAAATTGTAACATAACATATGCTCATTCGACTCTTTTTAGTGTAAAAACGTAATGAAATCTTTTTGCGTACACACACATACACATCATCAGGCAATTAATGTCCACTGATGGACAAGGCCTCCCTCATAGAGAGGGAGTTGCCATAATCCCCACGCTTGGCAGGCGGCTTGGGGATCGCAGTACGTTCACCGTGTACTATTAGGATGCTGCTGCCCATCCTCCGGTGGTTCTGGTCGCAGTTTTAGGACATACCCGGGTCCGTACAATTTATATCAATGTGATTATGTTTTTGCGTACAATTTATATCAATGTGATATAAATTGTACGACCGTACAAGATAATCAAGGCGGCAAAAATTTGCAACCAATAAAAACAACGGTAGAGAACTTAAAGTATATTTTTTTAGTATTGTTTTTAAATAAATATAATTATATATACACCAATGTGAGCATGAGTTTTCTATCTATCTATTACAACAACTGAATAAAAAATGGTTCCCTTTTAATTTTCTATCTCATCATAAAATTTAAGCTTAGTATATGTTTTACATCGCGTTATACTTAAGCTACTTCTCCTGAGATGGCAGTAAGTCTAAAACTTGTTCAGTCTATTGATTTCGCGGCACATTGGGCATGAGTTACGATCTGCGGTGAACCCTGACTGCATCCACCGGATTTATTAGATCATTCCACCGCATCGGGGTGGGATAAATTCCGTGCCGTTGTAGTCCCGAGCCGTGCCGTATTTCACATCACCCGGACCCGTGACAAATTGAGAACCGTATGCGGGTAACATCTTTCTCGTGTTGCGGCTTGATCTGGTTCTTATTGTATACAATACAAGAAAAACGGAACGGACAGTAGCTTTTCTGTCTATATTTATTATCGTTTGTATTTAAAAAAATGTGCATATGAGCTTTAAGTTGATACCTCAACCAATCTCGCCATAGGCAGGAAGCAGCCATTCCATCCTTCGTCCTATCCCATATCGTGAACTTTGGCAAAGTCCACTCACGCAGCGTTTCCAAAAATCCTTTTCCTGAAAAGGAATATAATGCGATCCCAGCCTCAGTGTTCTCTATCTGGGTCTCTTCAAGACAAGTGTGAATAAGCACCTCATAGGCAAGGTGCACCATCTTAGCACATTGTCACTTTCCATCAGCCGAGTTGTGGCCAAATGCTAGAATATTTCACCATAAAAAATATGTTAGCACTATGCTGAATATTTGTGATTTGTGTAATTATTGAAAACAAAAGCCAATGATCGGGTTGAGTGGAGTGCCTTGACAGAACTTCAGTTATGTCAAGAAGTGGACTGCTGTGAGCAAAATATTGCCCCAAAAAGTTATCACTGATATTAAGGTGTGACTTTTTGGGTCTTTTTTTTATGATACTGGGTGACGACTTGTGACGAGTCGAGCGAAATCGCTCGCCTAATGACTCTTCACGCTTGCCCATAACAGTTCAACGCCACTCAGAATTTTGAACTTCAACAGTTCAAAACCCTGGATGGCAATGCACTGCGCTCGTCACCCCGAGATATAAGATGTTAAATCTCTGTGTGCCCTGTAATTTCGCTGGAAACATTGCCCTTCAAACTGGAACACAGTAGTGTTTGCACACTACTGCTTGGCGGTAAAATAACTGGCAAAGGTGTGGTACTTCCCCAGGTGGACCCCTGGAATAGAGTCCTACCACTACCAAAATAGGGTCTATTTTATAAGCTTTTATTCAACTTCTCGTGTTAGTTAGTATGTTATGTACGTACGTATGCGTGGTACAATTCTTTCAACTGAATTTTAAACCAGTTATCCTCAACCGAATAACTGAAATTTGGAATACTTATGTTAGATCGGTGATAATGCAACTTTATGGCATCATCGAGCTGGTCTGACGATGAAGACAGAAGGTGGCTGTAGGAACTCCTAAATGAAATGACGTAACCCCGTCAAGTTTTTCCCCCGTCGTTGGATTTTTTCTTCCCAAGCACTTTGACCCTAGATGATCAGGGTTCTGATGATGGAGCCGGAGAGTGACCATATCTACCTTATTGATGTGGGTATCAAATCAAAGGGTTTGCTGAGAAGAAAACGAAAAGTTTGTTGCGTTTTTTTTTTTTTTTTTTAATAATTTGTTATTAAATTTGGATCGATTATTTCTGAGGCTAACTAAGTACCTCAAACGAGTTTTTTAGTGTCACTTTTGCTCTAATTTTATGATACATATCTGTTTCTCTGCCTACCAAAACCGATAAAAACAATCTGTGAAATGAAATACGAATGAATCACGAATATGAAACCTGCAGTAGATATACAGAACAGTACTATACAGAAGGTTCGAAATTTCAAAAATATCAGTCTGTACACTATTCGAAAGGGTAATTTCAGCTGTATAACACGGTCATTAAACTGATATTCAACATTGTTGTCGGAAATAAATGGCCGTATTTTGTCATGTGGGGAGCTGTCACAACAAACATTATTTCATTTCGTTTTATGATTTTGTAACGGGCCATGAAGCATCCCGCATTTTGGAAAAGTCATTTACCGTAACAAAAATCACAATATTAATGGTAGAGCAAGGGTATCCTTTGCACAATAGAATACACCCAAAGTAGGTAATTTAAACTTTAAAGTTACAATAAACAACTATGTAAAACTTATAGGTATAAAATATGCTACCACAAATAGATACAAAGGCAAGTATACGTTTAAGTCTATATATATCTATCTATATCTATATAGTAAACTAGCTGCGCCCCGCGGTTTCACCCGCGTGGTGATGAAAATCGGTGATGATGATGATGATGAAAAGTAGCCTATGTTTTAATCCAGGACATAAGCTATCTCAATTCTAAATTTCATCCAAATCCGTTCAGCGGTTTAGGCGTGAAAAGGTAACAGACAGACAGACAGACAGACAGAGTTACTTTCGCATTTATAATATTAGTAGGGATAGGGATGACGTCTAAGCTACAAAAAATAGTCTTTATGGATTTTTTTAATTACAGACTCAAAAATTTAATCCGGTATATTGATCATCAATAAAAGAGCCTCCATTTAAATTCAAAATTATAAGTGTGAAATTCATAAAAATTGAAAGACGTAGCGTGAATCAATAAACACATTCCGTACTCCCGTCGCATGTTAGTTCCCAATGAGCACCGTAAATATGGCCCGGTATCGATATAACAACAGTATTCGAATTTCCGATTGGTCGCGGATTTAAACAATAACGTTCTATTTAATAGTGGAATATTTGTGGCACGGGTGTGGGTAATTGTGTCCGTATCCGAACATCTTTTGGTGTCGGTTTGAAATCGATTTGGCGGTAATCGGGTAATCGAGTCTCGAGACGCGTGCTGGTTGCTGTCGGTACGACAGTGCCGGTGCGGTGTTCCGCTCGATTTTGGTCGATCGTGTCGGCAATTTAGATAGAAATTCAATAATTTGGATTCGATCGCGTGCCACTCGCTCGCGTCCTCTACAATCAACGATTCGACAAAGGCGATGTATCGATACAATTTTAATATTGGAATATCACGCGTCTCATACACAGCTTATCGATTAGAACTAAGATATTACAAATTTATATTTAACCTAGAACAATCCACTGTGTACCAAATAAGTCATATTTTGTGTGCATTGTCAGTTAGTACTAAAGGAAAATCGTTTTATTTATTATCATCTTGTGAAAGTAAATTAGACTTAGGCATTTATAGTTACTTTTTGTTTTCAAAATACACTGGACATTTACTCATCCTTTCAAAACTTTCCAATAGGCATCTAAACTAAGTTAAGCGTCTAAGCTACAGCGCGTGTCAAAAATGGCCCTGTACATATGTTAACTAATAAGTAAACCTCATAATTATGGTTTTACATGTGTGTTCCCTTCGTTCCCCTAGCACGCTATTCGAGTTCAACACGATCGAACGAGGGAAGCCGGGTACAAAACGTATGGGCGGGCTGAATGCCAGCTCTTAATGATATCATTATATCATATCAATCATTCAATTTGTATAAATATAAATAATGAATTTAACGTTGAATGCAACTTGATTCAATTGATATAAGGAAATCATTATAAATAATTATGTATCTAGATATTACAATAATTTTACGAAATAGAATAATGAATTTAATTTTATACGAACCATAAACAAGTTTATTTTGTTTTATAGCTATTCTCTCGAGTCTGCAATTGTTTTTTTTAAACTAGTGCTGTTCCCCGCGACGACACGTAGATTTTCGTATAAACTTTCATCCGGCCCTTTCGAAAAATAATATAACCTATACTTCAATCTGGTCATAGCTAAGCATATTCAAGAAAATCGCGTTTAAATCTGTCCAGTAGTTTAGGAGATGTGCGTGGACAAACAAACAAACAAACAGACAAAAAATCTAATAACTCTCTTAACGTGTTTAGGTATTTATTTTAAGACACCCTGTGTGTTTTTTTTTTTTGTTATCTCGCAATTACAATTTTTTTTATCTCTACGTTTTTATTATGTGTATATATATGTATAGAAGATAGATTGTCGTAAAATATTGAAACAAAATACTTACTTAGTTCCGAAATAATCCTTGGAAATACATATTCGTGGCAGTGTCCACGCAATAATAAATATTTAAAGAGGTTAGCAGGTGCAATATACCTCAAATTGGTGTCCAAATAACAGTGTAGAGGCGATTCGGGTTTATAATCAAACAGCAAAGTGCGAGTCTTACTGGGCGTTCTTTGATCCAGTTGATATAAAGTTTTATGTTAGAGGCAACGCTTGATAGGCTAATAAGTTAATGCTTAGTTTTAGTTGTTTTCAAAACAGCATTAGAGAGACCATAGAAATGTCGATGCCGTTGTTTTTGTAATGGGCTCGTATTGTTGATTCAAAAAAAAAATCCGCGCTTGGTTTACTTTAAAAAATGCATAGAGCCAAACGTTTTGCACGAGACTTAAAATTCTAGGAGAGCATAGGAATAATGTATAATCAGCATATACCAACTAACCCTACTCAATTAATGTCCAGCAATGTACGTACTAAACATTGCTGGGCATGAAGAACAGGCTGAGTGGAGTGCCTTGGGAGCGCCCAAAGAACACTCAGCCCTGTCTTCGGCTTTACGCATCCAGCCAATTACCAAATTTCCTAGCTAGCTGCCTTACGAAATCAATAATATAATTATGAGGAAGACTTACTCCCATGGAGTGCTCATTCAAAGCAAAAAGCTCGTTAGTTGATAGCAATGTAAAGTCTCTCTATCGTCTCTATAATATGTTTATTCACACTGTGCGACAAACTAATCTAAGAATCTAATGAGGGAGCCACTATCGTACTTAACAAACAAAACTGGCAGTCCTCCGTAGACATTTGGACAGGTTGGAATGACATGTGACGCCGTTGTTGGTGCACTTCTGCATAGGGGTATTTTTGAGTGAGTTACGATGTTGGATACAATAGTTCATAGATGCAGCACAACTCTATCAAATCTATGTTTTTAATGTAAATGATGTCCTTAAATGATCGGAGAAGGTTTGGTTGGAAACTTAAAAAAGACGCTAAAGCTTTGTTGCGAGCCATATTTGTAAAAATCGAACCCTAAAAATCATGCATGATTTTAAGAGTGGACGAGTCTGTAATTTGAGATTTAATTCTATCGCATTCCGAACGAGATGCGCTTTTATAGCGGCTCTGACACCAAAACAGCTGATTAAATGCGGAACACTCGCAATCTCACGATATTATCAGATAAACCCAAAGTTTACGACCAAATTATATTTATATACGAAAATTCTAAAGCCAGTATTTCAATTTTGCAATCATTGTGGTGCAACGTTCAAATTGATAAACTAAATTTGACTACAAAAAATATTTAAAGAAAGATTGATAGTTAGATTTAGTATTAAAAAATCTTGTAATTAAACTGTGTAATTAATTAATTCAATTTAGTAATTAACTTAAGTATTTTGTGCAGATATATAAAATTTAAGCTTGAGCAATAAAAAAAAAATTGCAATATATCTCAATAAATTATTCCGGACTTATTTCAGCTACCTCGTTTTAAGCTCCTCTCACTTTCAAAAAAAATTAAAAATTATATGATTGAGCTGCGTCCAATGAGCACCCACAGCTACTGTTAGTGCAAAAAATCAAGGTTAATAAATTCTAATACGACCAAATTGGTGCAATAAGGAAAATACACTAATGACTATGCAAATAACTGCTATAAACACATAAGCATAAAAACTGCTACGAGTGGAGGTTTTAATTTGCTACTGACAAAATGACGGTGGGCGAACCACAAAATAAGTATGTAAGTAGTATTTTATATTTAAGCATAACACATAGCACAAACCAAATTAACACGAATCGAGGGAGTGTTCCCAGTTTTAAATGTAGGAGCTATTTGATAAAAGATGGATACTCATAATTAATTTTACAACATCCTATTTTTGGAACGAATGACTTGGCCTATATTTATATGATAATATGATGTATTTTTCTCATGGTCATTTATGGTGTTTTAAAACCATGACGTACCACCTACGTACACCACGTACCTACCGATGTCTATGTACTACCCTAAAGTTCGTTGCATTCAATTCGCCATGCTTTTCATTACATTCCCAATCAGTACTTAAACTTGCCGTATCTGAGCCCCGATTCGACACGAAGGATTAAAGGCTTGCCCTTGGAGGTCAAGGTCACCCACAACCCTACTAAAGGACCCGGCACCTATAAACACTGGCCATAAATTACGTCATTTGATTGGTTCCAATCAAGCAATGCCTCGATTAAAAATATACCAATCTGCGCCGCATCCCAAATATCGTTTGGTTCGGTTGCCACGGTCGATTTCAGGTAACACTTTAGAAGTTTAGAATTTTATCTTTAAATTCTTTACAATTCGACACAGTGTGTTAAGTCCGAGTTCCTTCTCATTCTTTTATGTTTCTGAACACGCACTTGCTAATTACAGAGTCTCTCTAAATATTGAGTTAAAAGGTCAGAAGCCGCTCTGAACATCACATGTTGTGTTGTGACCGCAAATAGAACGTAACAATAGAGTACGTATAGAAAAAAACGGAAGCTACGGAAGTGCTAATTCGAAAAGTACAAACCGCAGTATAGTAAGTACAAAGACGGTCCTCGTGACCTGCGATGAAATGATTACTGAGGGCCTGCAATTAGTTGACGAAGCAAAATGGCTGACCGGACCTAAAGACCACCTTAAGAACGTCTCCCTCGTCCGCTCTATCTTCATATGCCCTATATGATAAAAGAGTCAGTTTAAAAAATGCAGGGTTCAATCTCGATTGGTCATTTACCCTCCTCGAGTTGCACGACGTGCGTGTGTGTTAATTTAATTTTCTACTTGCAATAATTGGTGTTAGAGCCCGCGGCAGACGAGCTAGGTGAGGGCGCAACATGACATAGTAACGAGTTATTTGTATATTGAACCATTCGGATGTGTGAGTTCGCCCGTCAGCGCACCTCTATTAGTTGATTGAATAATTTAAGTTTATTAATCTAATAAACATTCAAATTTTATATTTTCGTTTCTCGATTTTATGATTTAAAACTTAATTGAAATATGTGTCGGCAAAGCCGTAAATCAAAATTATCATATTTGTAATATTAATCTGATTTATTTTTGAGCTTGTATAGTATCCGGTTGAGTTTGCGTAAATAGAGGTTGCCAAAATAAGATAAATTATGCAAAGTTTTGATATCGAGAGGTTGAATTAGGAAGTGGTGTATGTGTGGTAGGGCAGGGCCCGGAGGTCGGGAGCGAGCGTGCGCCCCGCCGAGCCGCGCCGCGCGGTGCGTCTTTGTGTGCCGCTTACATTTGTCATGTTAGCACCGATCGTGCGAAGAGCTCTTATTAATGACGCTGGGATTACGTTTAACCGCCGCCGCCGCTCCGCGCCAGACTCATTGTTGCCATTGTCGGCTCCGGTGTGGCCGCATTCACTCGTTTTTTCACCTATTTGCCTTTGGGATTCATTCAAATACATACATAATAGGATTTATTTGAAGTTCATCTAAAAAATCCAAACAGTCCTTGACAGGTGGAGAGATATACGACAAATTATGAGCGTCTGATACCGACTTTTAACAGATAATGAGCTTGAATCTTAATGATACCAAAGTTCATATTGTATCTCTAGAGGCCATATGAAATACAACATAATTTGTCTATTTGTATCTAATTTGTCGGCGGCTAAGTTTTTTGTCTAATAAAGTTCATTTATGAGGCTTTCATGAAGCAATTACCAGCAGGGGTCTATTCCGAGCCGAGAGGTGTAATGTTGTAAACTCATAAACTGCCGACCGAAGCACAGGTGTTTTATCCCGTTTATTGCCACGCATCCTATTTGACCTTTTTTGAAAAACACTATCCAATGCTCTTAATGCACTACATGCTGAGATATCGTCTTTGCTACTGCATCAGTGTATGCTTCTGAATACACTGGAGCAGTGGTGTATCAAAAGTTGATTGGTGTAAATCCAAATCTCGATTTTTTATTCCACACAGAAGTTTTGTGGTATCGTTTACACGTTTACAACGTAAAGTTCTAAGAAGATCGTGTCGTGGCCACTCATTGAATTGGGTTGTAACAGCGCCAATTATGCAATAAACTTCATGTACTTTTTTATTTATTAGCAACTTTAGAACAAGCCAAATATGGACAAACAATAAACTGTTTAACCAGTGTCATTCAAATATACATACCTGAAAGTTTTTACGATTTTTGGATGGTTAGCAAGAAATACCAGCTGCATGAGATGCAGTCATCAAATTAATCAAATTTCAAGTCCCAGAGCACAACTGCAAGACCTCTGGATAACGTCAGCGATAATTGAACGTTTTGATTAAAAAACCGGCCAACTGAGAGTCGGGAGCAATGAGGGTTCCATACCACAAGAAAACAATATAAATCAATTTAAAAAACTAAAAAAAATAGAAATGATAAGGTCGTCTAAGTAACAAAATTACCGGTTATGAACAGAAATGGTAATGAACAGAAATTTGTCACCGACTCACACTTGGCCATTATTTATTATTTGTTGTTATACTTTAGTGTGTGTACTATAATCATGCCAAGTTTGACGCTTGTACGTATTATTTTAATTAGAACAAATTTCAACTGGCTATTTATTACGGTTCCAAAGATACAGCCGTTTAAAGGTAGGACGGACGGACGAACAGACAGACAGAGTAGGCTCAATAATAGGGCCTCTTTTCTAAGTGCTAAGTGTTCGAAACGTTAAAAAAAACGTTAGGAATTAAAATAATTTAAAATACACGATAAAACAAATTAAAAGTGTTTAATTTTTTTTTTTTTACCTGATCACGTATGGTCAACGCAATATGGTTGATCACCTACCTTATTTTTATCTACACTATTAGTTATTGATACGCAAAATTTCAAAATGTTTTTTTTTTTTCTATAGGCGGTATCTTGTAATTGGCCCAGTCACCTAACTAATTTTTTACTCATATTTAATTAGGCTGTAAGTTTCCCAAAACCCCAAAATAAATAAAATGACAGCAGGAGGTTTTACTTCCACTATCCATATATTGTTTTGTCATATTATATGATATTAACAAAGTGCAACAAATCTTTAATA
This sequence comes from Agriopis leucophaearia, assembly GCA_949125355.1. NCBI lineage: Eukaryota > Metazoa > Arthropoda > Insecta > Lepidoptera > Geometridae > Agriopis > Agriopis leucophaearia. Next base: position 15,006,759 of record OX421262.1, read on the forward strand.
CTTATTTGACATAATATGCTGTATTTAACTGTTAGTTTAAGCTTCATGTGTTAAACAACGACAAATATTTCGTCATATTTATTATAATACACGTCCATTTTACTGTTCATTAGTTGAGCAAATATATGACAAAATACAATTTAACATCCATCTAGATGTTTACTGGCCTTTGTCTGACAAGCGTTCGAAAATAAACGAAATAATATACCCGAGTTGGAACTAAATTACAGGCCGCGTGTATTATTTACGTAGATAATTTACTTGGGACAAATTTTACAATAATTTCCAGTACTTTGTAATTTATACGGCGATTCTTTATTACTTATACGGTCAATTTTCAATTCGTTATAATGCAAATAATTGCGAGAGATGTCCGGCAGATTTTCAGTCAACTAGGCTATAATTAACTTAGATTTTATCCATTAATCGCATCTAAGTACGAACCATCGTAAAATGAGGATAGTTATAACTATGATTAACTACATTACTCGTTTACTAAATTGTACCTGTAATACTCGATTTCATGCAAGTATTTAATTTCATTTCAAACACAATTTAAAATGTATACAATCATGACACCAAGTTTGCTAATCTAACATCTAAACCGGCAAAAATCTACAGCTAGATTAAAACAGTAGATAGATAGATTCATTTTATAAAGTTAGGATTTAATAGATTTTCTCTGTACATATTTTTTATTATTATTGTAGATAAACCCCACAATAGATTAGTACTTCATTAAAAAGGGTGCGCATGCGCCTAGTCGCAACTCACACAAGAAAAAGTTCACAAACTTGCGTTCATACAAAAGACATCAACGCGCGCCATAGTTACAACAAACCGGATTAAACAAAACATTTAAAATGTTAACCCTATCTCATTCGCGGCAGAAACCTAAGGATGCATTAATGCGGCGTGAAAATAAAGAGCACAGTGCTTGTGCCGACACAAACTTGTATCAAAACACAAACGGATCTAGTATTTCGTGAGCGGGGCGTGCCCGTTGCGTATTAATGTACCCAGTATTCGATAAGCATCTCTTGCTTTGTGGCTCGCCGGTCCATTGTGCGCGCGCCGCCGCGAGAAAAGTAATTCTTAATAGACAATACGGCCAGCGTTTAGCGTTTTTATTTATGTAACACAATGCTTCGGTTTTCGAGAGATATATGGACCGTGCGCTAAAGCGGCGCTGCAACAAGAGCTTAATAGGACAAAAAGTGGCGCTGTTTTTGCTTACGTTAACTCTTTTTGCGCTGTTTACGGAACATGTCACTATTCTTAAGTATTTCAGAGAACACAAACTTGCCTAAGTGTTATGTAACTTTAACGTCAGATATTTTCCAAGGCAAGCCTTAATTTTAGTATTTTTCTAAAGTAAAATATGAAAAGCGCATCAAAGACCTAAGTATATATATATTGTCGTCATCTACAATCAACAACCCCATTTATCTCTTTATTTTCGAATAATTCATACATTACTCTTATATAACCTTATACAAAGTTTAGTAGACCTTTAGTAACTAGTAAAACCCGTCCCGTAAACTTCCACACATAAAAGCTAAGGAACTATTAGTTTGCCTCCCCCCCCTCTTAATTATACTTAAATTTAAAAATTGTATTTACATAAACTACTGACCTACAAAGTTTCACGACGATCGGTTCAACGGTACGCAATTTTACCTCGAACAAACATAGATACATATGTTACATAGAAACAAACATACATAAATATACAAACGCCGCTTTGCTTCTGTAGACTCTGACGTTCGCTTTGCTTGGTCAACAAGTTGTGGTCTAAATTTCTCCAACGCGAAGCATACTAACTTCAATTTCGGCATTTCTCTAGCACAAAAGCACCTACGAGCATAAGAACTACTTACTTGTACTCTATCGTCAGCGAAAACACTAGAGTTGATCTCGTTAAAGCCGTAAGCTGTGGTTATTAGTACAAATTACGCAGGCAAAGCACCGAGAGATCAGATAAATTAGCCGGTGAGCTGCAGCTAATTGCGGCACTACACAAATATTTAATAACAATCCCAGATCCGCCGAGATCACCACTTATCTGTTCAAAAAGCACAGCGTAAGGTGTAGAGTCATCTATTTTAGAATAGAATACTACGATAATACTTTTTTAGAAATAATTCTTAATTTCCAGTGTCTATTTAAAAATTCTGCAAGTGGCAAGATTTACTTTTTAACTGACTTCCAAAGGAGGCGGAGATTATCTCCTGCCTGATTATCGACTGCCCCGGTGGCTCAGTTGGTAGTGAACCTAACTTCTGTGCTTGGGGGCGTGGGTTCGATTCCCATCTAGGACAAACATTTGTGTGATGAATATTTGTGTTTGTTCTATGTCTGGGTGTTAATATCTATTTAAGTATGTATTTAAAAATATATATGTACGTATATCAGTCTCTGGCAGCCATATTACAAGCTTTGCTTAGTTTGGGGTCAGATGACCGTGTGTGCAAAAATGTCCCGAATATTTATTATTTATTAGTGTTTGTTCTATGTCTGGGTGTTAATATATATTTAAGTATGTATTTATATCAGTCTCTGGCAGCCATATTACAAACTTTGCTTAGTTTGGGGTCAGATGACCGTGTGTGCGAAAATGTCCCAGATATTTATGTATTTAATAAAAGAAAAAAAAAAAAAAAAAAATTTATCAATTCGACTGTTTTTTTTTACGTTTGTTACCGCAAAACTTTTGACTGGGTGAACCGATTTTGATGATTATTTTTTTATTTGAAAGCTGGTGCTTTCTATTTGGTTTCATTTCAATTTGGTCCAGTTCTGATGAAGTCGGTTTTTATATTGAGAATTATTTTATACGTAAGTTTCTATTTCTATATGACCTGCAAGAGTTTTAGACTGATCTGTCTGAAACTCCCATCATAGTCTAATGAATATATTGTTCCAGGAAAAACAAACCTATATTTTTAACGTACATTGTGAGTTTTGGTTGGAGTCTAGATTTTCCAACATAATATGTTACTTATGTAAATTTTTCGGCAAGTTAACTAAGCAAACAAATAAAAATTTGAGAGTTAACTAAAAATTTACATGTACAAGTCAATATAACCTTATCAAACACACTGTAAGTAAGAACCTCTTCATAAATAATCTGAAAATTATACCTAGGCCCGTTCGTATCACGTCAATTTAGGTAATTGCGAAAAGTTACGCAACCGCAAACTATATCTCGGTGCGTTAAGGTTCACGGTCACGTATTTTCCCGGAATCACCTAACCTGAATCCCGTTTAAAAGTTAACAGTATGCCACCTACACCCTTGATAAGCTAAGTTTTACTAAATTATTGTCAATCTATAATGAATAAAATATATGTATGATTTTAAGTCTAAACAATATACAGCTTAATTTCATTTCTTTACTAGAAGTAGAATAAATAGGTACCCAATACCAACTTACATACAACATCAATACCTAATAAAAAAAATGGCACATGGCCACTCCATTCATTGCTCTGTTCAAATTATCGCTGCACGATTGTTAAACATTATTACGTCGGGTGTTGTTTAATAGAAACAAAAATATCTGGCGGCTCGCCTTGTGTTTGATCTCGAGGTGCGCGCCCGTCGACTGCGATTAGCCCTCTCTCAACGTATAATCAAATGTGCCTGAGGCCCACGCTCACACAGCTCAACGCGACCACATCTATATGAGCAATAACCAACGACGCCTTAAAATAGCTGCATTTAAACCCATACTATCAAAAAAGGCAATGTACGTCAAACAAAACTGTGTAGTCGATATCGTTTTTCAAAAAAGTGGGCACTCTTGACCGTCTTCGGCGGATGAAGCCTCTCATTTGGCCGCCATTTGTCGACCATTTCGGTGCCGATCATAAATGGAGCCCGCTCCGGGTCACGTTAACATCTCGGGAGAAAACGTGAAAAATCACACATCCACGCGTGAAATTACTATCAATATAGTTAAGTATGAGTACCTGGTTATAAGGAGGTTGTAAACTCTAAGGTAAAGATGTGAGATGGTTCTGACTCCCCAGTTCCCGATACATAACGATATATCTAGAGTTGAAATGAAAGCCGTCGAGAAGTCATCGGAACCAAGCTTTATATTGTTATCTTGAATTTAAAAAACAGTTCCTCTACAAAAACACACACAGAAAGAAAAAAAGTCTCGAATCAAGAGTATATCTATTGGTCAAGAATAATATGGTTTCATATATGGGGAAAACAATATTTTCTTGAATAAAGCATTTTCTTGTTTTAGTTGATAACCTCAAATCAACCTTTTAATGTCTCATATAAAGAGGATATATTATCGATAGAAGAATTTTGCAATGTCTTCATGCAAGAAGAAACGGTTTCTTGTTCTTCAAGACTCACAATTTTCTTGAACAAAGACAGTTAAAGATTTTGATGCATACCTATTTTATTTTTGGAGTAAAACAAAGCTATTTTAATAGAAAACATAATAATCTTCTAATAAAACAATCAATGTTGACGCTCAGAACGCAAAAGTCTTAAATGAACAAAATCTTAGTATTAGTTAAAGATAATAGTATTTTTCAGTTGAGACAATAAGTTTTATTTTAAGTACAGTTTTATTTTTAAGTCAAGATTATGATAATTATGTTGAAGACGGTTTCATCTTGTTGAGACCGTACATCATTTTAACTTGAGAATCGCGTTGTTTAAATTCAAGAAACACTTCATTGAATTAAGATTCGGTCACATCTTAAACCCAAAGAACTGAATGTTAGTACAAGGCAACAGCTTTTTGAAGGAAATAATATTTTATTTTGAGACAAAATATGTAACAGCTTCTACTGAGAATCCTGATTTTTGAACTAATTTCAATATTTCTTAATTTAAGAAACATAATTTTATACGTAATAAAAATTTCTCTCGTTTCAATACTTTACACATTTTATTTGAATAATGTCATTTACTTTTCTTAAGTATTTTTAATCTTAAGCAGAGACTAATACTACTTCTGAACTGAGAATATAGATTTTCAAAGTGAGATTATCAATGTTCTTCATTTGAATAGCTAGGGATTTCATACTAAAACTAAATTGATCTCTGTTTAAATAATTACCTTTTCTAGTCCTAAAATTTTAAAATGTCAATTCAAGGGTGAAATAATTTTTGAATTGAAAATGCATACCCTTAAGTAAAGTATTTCTTTGTCTTAACCTTAAATAACTTAGAATCTTCTCCAAAGACAAAAGTTCTTTGTTCGAATAATGCATTTTACTTGCCTAAAGAATGTTTGGTTTTAAGTAAAGACTGTTGACGTTTTGAAATTAAGAATGTATTTTCTTAGGGAGAGTATGGTAATATTCTTAGTTTGAATAATCGGGGGTTTCAGATTAAAACCAGATTGATCTTAAGTGAACGATTTCTGTGCGTTATTTGAAGAATATATTTACTTATATCAAGATGTTTTGTTGCTTCAAGTAAGTAATTTCGAGATTTGAATTAATAATTCTACTTCTCAGATGAAACAAATAATTTTCTTAATTGGAAAGTAGAAAGTCTCAAAGCAAGACCAGAATGAAACACAGGGTTACGCGAAAAGGGTGCACTAGCCCGAAAGGGACTCTTAGTACTCATCCATTATGAACAACTTTTACTCCGTGGGCTACCCTGAAATCACGAAAAAAAACTCAGCTGTTCCATACATTTCGTCGAGTTTCACCAACAGTTTTATATGGAACAACTGATTTTACTATTGCGATTTCGAGGTTGGCCACACAGTAAAAGTTGTCAATAATGATGAGTACCTACTAAGAGTCCCTTTTCAGGATAATATATTCCTTTCGCGTAATCTTGTGTTTCATTCTGGTCTTGCTTTGAGACTTTCTGTCATCTATGTATATTGACAAAAGCTGAAATGCAGTGCTTATAGAGTAATGCATTCTGGTATTGCTCCATAAGCACTTGACACATTCAAAAATCAATACATCCAACATAGCAGAATTATCAATACAATCGATTTTAGCTCGAGTAGTTACGCCATGAATCAATCTCATTTTAACCCTGATTTTAAATTAAATTAAGTTGTCATTTATCAAAATATTTATTATTCTAATACAATATTTTACAAGATTGATATTCGCCATACACACAATCATAATTATATTCTAAACTTAGGTACAGCTCGCGCGATAAGAGTTTGGCTTTGACCGTTATTGCGCAGAAATCAGAAATTGGGTATCAACGGGCAATTAGCGGGGTGCGGGGCGGGTGTGTAGGCGCACGCGGTGCTCTGATTGGCGCTCCAGTCGTACCCATGCGCAGTAATCCCCTCCACCCGAAGGTCAAAGCCAAACTCTTATCGCGCGAGCTGTACCTTCAATAACATAATTAAAAAAATAAAAATAAACAAGATCAAAAACATAGTATAAATATCAATATGAAAATTGCTGTCAAGCACTTGCAACGTTTTTTAAATACGTGCGAAAGAGACAGCAAATAGGGCGAGCTGCTCGCCCTATTTGCAGCCTCTTTCGCACGTATTAAAAAAACGTTGCAAGTGCTTTAAAGCAATTTTCATATTGATATTTCAGATTTTCAAAGGGCTTCAAAGATGTTAAATGGGACTGCAGCCTTAACATATACGAATATAATTATACGAATTAAATTATATTTACTCTATTGCACACTTTGAATTTATTTTTCAGTTAGAACATTATAAAAAGTTTGAAACTCGTCATACACACAATTATAATTCTCAACTTAGGTACAAGACAGATACAATAAAATTATTCAAAACAATAAGATCAAAAACATAGTAGACTTCTTAAAAAGATGCAGTTCTTAAGGGCGTGTTCGCCTGCTATAAGCTATCTATTTCGCACGATTTGAACTATTTATAAAAATTATTTCTGATTTTGGCAAAAAAAAAAAAACTAAAAAATCTAGTTTTTTCCGATATCTTCGCCAAAATCTGAAATATCAGTTTGAAAATTAATTGCTTATAACATTTGAAATGTTTTCTGAAAAAAAAAACTATTTACTGTTTTTATATAGGTATACATTTTAATTATTTATCTTGAAAAAACGTTTAAAATGTGCAAAGGGGACAGCAAAGGGGGCCTTAAAGCTATGAAACTAGACTGCAGCCTTAACATATTAATATTGTGGGAGACTGATTATAATCACTAAGAATATTTTCGAGTTTACATCTTTAATCAACACATGCATTATGAATAAAAAGTTTATCAATACCATTATCAGTTTGAAATTTGATAATGAAACAAAGAAAGATGATTCGTTGGCTAGTTTATACGAAGGTATAATACATGAAACCGATGATGGTGAGTTACATACTTTTTTCGGTACCAATCTACCACACCACAGCATGGTAGCCAGCGACTAGCCACATAAGTACCTATGTTAACTTTTTTGCATTTATTTTTCAGACAGGAAGGTGCCAGATCAAATAAAACTCCTATGTCACCTCATTCCACCAAAAGGGAGACTCGATAGAAAAAATAAATTTTCAACACTGGAGTGCATCGAGAATTTCATTGTTGATGTTGATGTAAGTTTATTTATTTATACAGGGAGTTAGGTAGATATAAAATGCTTTTTTATATCACTTTTAGAATGATACAGCCGTGTACAGTTTTCTTCAGGACATGAAAAATAATTCGTTATATTATTAGCGTAGCGCAAATGTACGAAATAAGGTTGAAAGTTTTCGTATACATTACCACACTTGTTACATTTCAACATATTGCAGAATACCGTAGCTTATAAATGTTTAGAAGTTTAGGTTTACGTGCATAGGAATAATGTCAGTCAAAGATGTTTGAGTTAATCTCATATCAATATGTTGCAATGTTTACCTTAGTATTTAACTCTTTGTATGTTATACCCAAATTTGACCTTTGTTGTCCCGAAATAAAACATTTTAAAATTAACTTACATTTTAGCTAAGGTCAACATATCGGAGATGTATGGCACTACCTTATCATAACTCGTTTCAAATCCGTAAACGCATCTCTGTATCAGTAAATACAAATGCGCAGCAGCTTTTGGGTAGCTAGCGTGGAGAGCATGGTAGCTCTTGAACAAGGTGTCGAATGCCTTTGTTGCACTTTCAAACCTATATTTCACCTTGTCGATGACCAGATAGTAATATATTATATTATCTTCTCTTATAGTCCCAGAGCGTATCAAAAATGGTTGCAATGTTTGCTTCTGGCTTCGTGATTTTGTTTCTAAATCGGCAATTTTGGTCTCGATATCTCCGAAGTTCTGAAACAAGAAAATTATAATTTAAATAACTAACATAATATATTAATCTGGAAAGTAACATAATTAACATAAAATATAAAAAAATATCCGGTCTAAAATAGACTTTACAAAAGTTATGGTGATAAAATTTAAAAATATAATGTTTTTTTTTATCAAACAATTTAAATAATTTTTTATTTTTTTTATTATATTAAATTAAAAGTTTATATTTAAAATTGATAAAATTTCGATGAAAACCGGGAAAAAAAAACTGGTCAGGAATTGTATCATGGAAACTGACGTGGTTTTCACAGATTATTGATATTATCTGAACGGGTGTTACTCACGATCCGGTCTAATATAACGTGAGTAATAATAAGGTCGTTCAGATATTAATAAGGTCAGGTTTTTTTGTTTGGCTAACTGTATTCTCCAAATGGGTCCCCGGACACACCCGTTCGGTTCATCTAACCCTCTACCTAACTCCCTGTATAAATAAATAAACTTACATCAACATCAACAATGAAATTCTCGATGCACTCCAGTGTTGAAAATTTATTTTTTCTATCGAGTCTCCCTTTTGGTGGAATGAGGTGACACTATGTCACATAGTTTTATTTGATCTGGCACCTTCCTGTCTGAAAATTAAATGCAAAAAAGTTAACGTAGGTACTTATGTGGCTAGTCGCTGGCTACCATGCTGTGGTGTGGTAGATTGGTACCGAAAAAAGTATGTAACTCACCATCATCGGTTTCATGTATTATACCTTCGTATAAACTAGCCAACGAATCATCTTTCTTTGTTTCATTATCAAATTTCAAACTGATAATGGTATTGATAAACTTTTGCCACTTTATGTAAAAATTCAAAGAATTTTCTTTGTATTTTTCTTTGAAATCCAGATTAATCTGAAATCACATCACACTGATAATATTATAAATGCAAAAGTTTGCTGTAAGTTTGTTATCCCTGTAAATGTCTGAACGGATTTAGTTGGAATTTAATTAGGTGTCACTTCGCTGGCTCACTATTACAAGGTTCTATGTTATTTTCTTACACGTTCTGTAATTTCAATTTAAAAATTTTTGGTTTCATAAATATTGACTTAGCAGGGTTTATGCTTGAGTAAAAGTATCTCTCTCAAGCATAAACTCTACTAAGTCAATATTTATGAAATATTTTTTTTTTAAATTGAAATTACAGAACGTGTAAGAAAATAACATAGAACCTTGTAATAGTGAGGCAGCGACTTGTCACTTGCTGGTTACAAAATTCCACAACAGTCTGTTCTAAGTAACTCTAGGCAAAGTAAGTATACTTACTAGTTGTCAATTGTAGTAAATATATGCCTGACAATGATGTCGACCAACTGGTTTCGGTGTTAATTTGTGAGCGTGCTATGTGATGCGTAGTATGCTATAATACTGTTTCCATGTGGTGATGTGCTTAACAGCGTCTTTAAGTCAATTTCTGGGAAAAGTGGTCTCGTAGGTGAAAATAAATTTTCAATTGGAATGTCATCCAACGTACGTCCTAGAACTCCTAGGTCATCTTCAGCATGAGAGTTTGTAAATGTGGTAGCAGTATCCATCTGAAATGAGTATAAAAAACCGTATTGAATAAGGAAACGACCAAAAAAAATTTCAAAAAAATGTGTTTGGGTTTTACTCTATGTGAGAAATAAAAATCTAAAAATTTGTACTGATTTACTTTCTGATTATAAAAATAATAAACTATTTAAAGAAAGGCAAAAAAAAATATAATGTATTGTAATGTTAACAAGTTAGAAGTTTTAGTTTAGATAGTGTCACAGGTCTTGAATCGAAGATTTACAGTTCTTGGTCATAGACATATTAATCTCTCATATGAATAGGTACATAAGATTTTAAAAATAACTTACATGTGCAGTGAAATTTTCTTCTATTTTTGATTTAACCAGAAGTCTGTGGCCAATTAAAGGGCATAGCTCTTCGAGAAAATCGTCACTAAGATGTTTTAATTGGTATTGCTGAATTTCATTTTCTGGAAAAATATAAAAATAAAATTAATTATCATCATCATCTCAGCCGTAGGACGTCCAATGCTGGACATACGTCTCCCCCATTGACTTTCTGAGTGGTTTGAAGCGGCTCGCATTCAGCACGTTCCTGAACTCTATTAGGTCGTCTGCCCACCTTATGGGTGGGCGTCCTAAGCTGCGCTTGCCGGTAAGTGGTCTCTATTCGAAAACATAAACGATGCTCTAAGTATTAAAACTTACCTTTAAATCTGTCTATAACAGACTCCGGAATTCCCCATTTGCGCAATATACCTTCTGTTGAAGTTTCATCGTCAGCCATCTGCATTAATATCACCACAAACTAATAAGAAGGTTAATATCACAAAGTAAGCTGTAACACTAGAAAATGAAACAAAACACGATCACAAATGATAATTTCAAACTTTTCTGCAAAGAGAACTTACGATATCTTTTTTGGTTTAATTCAATTCTTGGTCAAATGTGAATACGTATCACAACAGCTCAGCTTAATAAATTGGATTTTATATTAAAATGTATTCGATTCGCAACCTCACTTGACGCGACAAGACAATCCGTGTATCAGTGAATTGGCGAGTAGTGCGAGTACAGACTTACAGAGTTGCCAGCCCCGAAATGATTTTCCCTTATAAATAGTCAAAATTCTCTAAATTCATTCAGAAATAATTTAAAACAACGCCTAGACACTTGTTTAGCTAGACAGTGTCTAAAAGTTAAATACCGATGTTAAACAGATGTTATAAAACCATTTATAACATCTGTTTGCTTACACAGCCTAACTTGATGCATACGTTTACTAATATGGTAACAATAAGAAAAGTATCATTTCATGCAGAACCGATTACGAGAAATCAATTCATTTTGATATCTAATTTATTTTTATCATTTGTAGGTTCATAATAAGCCGAAAAAAAAGTGGAGAGGCCACTTTTTTTTCGGCTTATTTTGGACGATTGCTATTTCAATGAGCCGAGAGCATCAAGTAAAAACATGTAGGTGGCGCTGTGTCAATATGATTAAACTATAGGATGAAACGGAACATTATTGGCATAGAAAGTTTCACACATGAAAGTTCTGTTATTTTACTTTGGATGTTGATAAACAGTGGTACCGAAAACAATAATAAGTGGGTGTCTTTAGTGTACAACATGATTTTTGCCGACACGATAATGTACGGGAAGGAAAGCACGACTAATAATTATTCATGTACGATTCCAAATATTATGCTGTACAATCCATGTCGTACAATGCTGGCCGTCAACTATCGGCTCGTGTCTATAAAGTACGGCAAGGAAAGCACAGTCAGGATTGTACAGCCAATAATCCATGTACGTGAGTAAAGTTCACGTTTTATCGGTCTGTACATTATTATGCCGTAGTTTATCATGTTGTACAATATGGGCCGTGTTTTCTCGAAACAGGCCGAAAATTTACGACTGATAATGTACAACACGATAAAAGGTGACTTCTTCCGTATTCGCTAATAATGCTGAAATGTCACTGCTCATAATGGCTGTTGAGTCCATGAACTCTGTCAATTCCATGCTTTGTTTGAACGAGTGAGATAGTCGAAGATTAAATATGAGAACCATTAAAACATTTATGGTGGTGAGGCGGGGAGAAGAACTGCGTTGGATCTGTCACTCATTTCGAACCTAGCCAACTCAAGTCTGACTCTAACTGGGCTCCAGTCTAAACAGAAGCTTTTGCGGGACCGCAAAATCAGGGACAGATTGATTGATTGACAGTTTGCATTGATTGACAGGGGTGACCCTGTCAATCAATGGAATAAAAAGCCATTGTTTTAGTAGATAAATTTGTCCAAGTAACCGAATTACCAGTTATTATAACGCCTTCCAAAATTATTGGAGTAATTTGCTACGCAGTTTGCTACAGACGCTCTACATCTACACTTCTACACAAGTTTTATAAAGAGGTAAAGTTTGTGAGTTTGTGTGTAGGCAATCTCCGGCACTACTGATCCCAGTATAAAAAATATTTCACGAATAGAAAGTTCCACTATCCGATATCCATAATTATGTGACATGTTTGGCTATGTTTTGTTTACAACGCGGGTGAAGCTACGGTAGAAATCTACTGAAATAATGGCTGATACATTGTGTGGAATATTATCGGTAAGTGTCAATAAATCGCGGCCAGTATTATCCAACATGGATGAATTTGTACGACCTGATATTTGTACCTGTATTATTGGTTGTGCTTACCCAGTCGTGATTCAAAAAACACGAACACGTATACAAGGATACACTCTCCTCGAGTGACACAGGTTAATTATGTTTTATTGACGACGGAGGTGAAGCTGGAGGGCTATAATCTCAAGAATGGTCCAATATAAATTTGTAGCATATATTCCACCTCTAAGGGTAGAAAGCAAAGAAATATTTTATGTTAAACAATAGTCGGTTTTTGAGAATTTTTTACCTGGATATTATTTTAAACTGTTCTGTTTTTCACTTAGTTTGCGAAGAAATAATTTTTAATATACTTTCAGGTAATAATGCACATTCTCTCCTGAAACTCGCACTCTTCTTAAAACTAGGGAATTTATTTTAGATAATGGCAACACTCATTCGTCCTCCCATCTTTCCGTTGCCGGTTATAGTCAATTAGGTACTACCTACTCTATTAGTCAAGACATCCGATTTACATCTGAGAATCGATTATTCTTGGCTGAAGAAACGCAACTTTCAACTTCTACTAGCGATAGGTTAATAGGTAAGTACCTACCTACTAAGTAGTAGTTATTTTTACAATTACGGCTTATAACGTCTAACAAGTAGGTAGGTAGACAGGTACAATTTATGAGTTGGTAGACTATCACTCGTTATATTAGGTCCTGCTTAGCCGTGATAGAGAGCCCTATGAGAATTAAGTTACTAAAACTAACTATGGAACCCTAAAAATAAAGTCCTTATCGAATGGTGCTAAGGTTCAATTTTGCAATAGAATCTACGGCTGACTAGGTACTGATAAATCGATCTTTCAGATTGGGTACCTATACCTACCTATAAGGCCGCCTGTTAAAAGCCTAGATAATATTTTTATTGTAATGTTAATGGTATCCTTGTTTTGTGGTATTTTAATAGAGTCATTGTTGTTGTTATATATAACTAACTAGCTGTAGGTACTAGGTACCCGCGACATCGTCCGCGATTGCCATCCCCTCGGGCACAGTTCTGTTTGTCTCATAGGTAGGTACCTATTAAGCGACACTGTGGTCTGCGGTGAAGCATTCTTATCAAGAAAGGAGCTTTTTACTTTGGATTTTTAAACATTCAGGTTAGGTACATTCTCAGAAGACTAACTCAGGTAGGGAGTTCCTTCGTGTTCGACCAATAAATGTCGAAGCGAACTGTTTTGTGCGAGTCTTTGGAATTTCCGAGGCTCTCCTTGTTTGTTGGTGGAAGGAAGGTTGGGATATTAGATTGTGCAGTTGCATTGTACACTTTGTAGAGTCTCCGAAATGTATCCGGTGAAAGACATAGGAATAGGTAGGTATAGTTTAGACAAATAGGTACAGACTGAATGCGGCGATGATCTAGGTTATAAATTTTTGTCTTAGCAAGGCAAGCTTTGCCCTCTTGAGCCTCTTGCCTCGTTGCCTCTCAGTGGAATCCATAGCCTTTCGCTGGTATTTAGCGAATAAATACCAAAGTACCTACCTACCTACTCCATAATGTTTTTTGATAGATGCCCGTGAATAAAATCTATACCTAAGTAGGTAGGACTGCAACAAAATGTCAATAGAGTTGGATAGGTATCAGACGAACAGACATACAGATAAACATCGCAGGCTTAGTAATACCTAGGGTCCCATTTTTACCCTTTGTTTACGGAACCCTAAAAACTACAAAAATGATGGCATTGAAAACTTGTTTATTTTACGTGATAGTCCATAGAGTAGGTATTTCCTTTCTAAAGGATGTCTTACCAACGTGTTACCGACTTTGACAATAGGGCTACCTAAGTACCTACACAACGTAAACTACAAAGTGCGCTGTAAATCAACCGCTAGCTTAAGATGAGCCGTACGTTCAAAGGTTCCTGTACATTCCGGAGGTCAAGTTATTTGGACCTTACCTTTGGATCTGACGGTTGTGATATCTGTAATTTCTGAACTACGAAATCGATGACCTTGAAATTTTTACGGGACGCTTTTTAATGTACCGCCTATCTAACAAAAAAAGAATTAATAAAATCGGACTACGCGGTAATGAATTACAAATAAGCACACATTTTGACTTTCATCCCCTCTCCCAAGGGAACCATGCAAAATTTCGGGATAAAAAGTACCTATTATACCTATAACCTACCTCGTAGTATGAACTTAAATTATGCTAAGTTTCATTTGAATCCATTCAATAGTTTAGGCGTGATGCGCAGCCCAAATACAGACAGACAGACAAAAATGAAAAAAAAAATACAGTTTTGACTTCAGTATCGATTATAGAGTGCCGTCCAATTATTTTTTTCAAAATATCTTTAATTTACCAAGAGAATTGGACCTGTTACAGTTTTATCATAAGTATAGATATCTAGTAGTCAGCCATAAAATTACTAATGATGCCTTGAAATGAAAACCCAATAGGTAAGTAGGTAAGTTACCTAGAAGATAAGCCACCAAAGTTAAAGCGTAGGTACCTATTTAGCGAATAAAATTGCTTTTCAAGTTTAGATACCTAAAAAAAAAAAAACAATGAAAAATCATGGCGACAGTGCAAATAGGTGATCATAGATTATAGGCATCCTGAGACGCTGTTAGTTAGTAGGTTTGATAAGTAGGTACCTATTTAACTATCAGAGATCAAGGTTTCTGTTCAATGGTAAATTCTACCACTATTTAGGTACATGGAAATAAAGTCTGTAAAGGCTGAGCACTGGTGCAGTGCTGATTATCGGGTTTTTTAGGATTCCGTACCCAAAGGGTAAAAACGGGACCCTATTACTAAGTCTACGATGTCTGTCTGTCTGTCTATCCTACCTATTAACGGCTGTATCTTTCGAACCGTAATAGATAGCCAGTTGAAATTTTCACAGAATATGTAATGTTACGGCGGATTAACTAAGGAATAATAAAAAAATCTAAAAGTAAAAACGGAAGGGGGGCTCCCATACAACAAACGTATTTTCGAGTTTTTGGTTCATCTGGGTGTTATGTACCTACACCGCGAGTTGAGCAACCACAAACATGAATGTTGGTTAAAAATATACTTATCACAAATTCTAGAGGTAGGTATACCTTATTAATATGCAAAAACATATTATGTTTGTCACTTATTCAGATAAAAGACGAAAACTTTCTGCACTTTCTTAGTATAAAAACGTTTGTCTAAGATACTTAGATAGGATTTGATTCGTAGTTATACACCCAACTACTTATTTCCACAAAATCCTTGGTTATAAATCTACACCTACCTTTTTTAAATTATTATCTTTCTAGAATTAATGCTACTATAGTTACTTAATTCAATATATTATATTCTAAAACTAATAATTTGCATCTAAGAATTCTTAGTTGAACAATCCAATACTTGTTCCCAAAACACAGATAAATCTTGGCTAAAAACATAAGATTATCTTGTTTAAAATTATTTTGTTTCTTAGTATGACGCTAGTAGTTACTTAATACAATAAAAATTGTTTCAAACTAAACAAGCATTTTATTAGAATAAAATGTTTGCCGATTTTATTTTTTATCATAGGGATTCTTAGTTGAACTATCTAATACTTATTCCCTCAAAACAGATAAATCTTGGCTAAAAACATTAAACTACTTTGCTTAAAATTATTCTGTTTCTTAGTTTGACTTTATTAGTAACTTAATCCAATAAAAATGTTCTCAAACTAAACATATTTTTTTTTTAGAATAAAATGTTGTCTATCTTATTTTGTATCATATAGGGATTCTTAGTTGAAATATCCAATACTTATTCCCTCAAAACAGACAAATCTTGGCTAAAAACATAAGACTGCCTTGCTTAAAATTACTTTGTTCCTTAGTTTAACGCTAGTAATTACTTAATCCAATATAGAAATTGTCTCAAACTAAACATGTTTTTTTCTTAGAATAAAACGTTTGTCTATCTTATTTCGCATCATAGGATTTCTTAGTTGAACAATCCACTACATATTCCCACAAAACAGACGAATCTTGGTCTAAAACATTCAGTTACCTTGATATAAATTAAATCGATTCTTACATCAATGCCACAATACTTACTTAACCCGAAATTTTTTATCTTGGACCAAACAAGTGTTTTTCTTAATATAAAAAATAACTCTGTCTTAGTTTGAATCATTGTACATTATTAATTCAATACTTAAATTGACATTAAAATAATAATATTTTTCTTCAAACGAAATTTATTTTTCTTTTAATAAGACGTTCCTACTTTCCGATTTATGAGAATAATACATTATTTAAAGTAAGACAATATTTTTTTGAATAAAACATATATTCTTTAGTTAACAAGTTAGAAGTTTCAGTTTAAGTAAAGTGTCACAGGTTCTGAATCAAAGTTTTACAGTTCTTGGTCCTAGACATTATTTTCTCACATTAAGATACAAAAACATCTTAATGTAAAAAAAAGTACAAATTGTTTACCCAACACCCAGATATTCTTGAAGGAATAATAATTGTTTTGTTTGTAGTAAATATAATGAGAATAATATTGTTTTTCACGAAGAGTATCAGTTTTGTTGTTCTAAGACATTATTATTAATTGAAGCATTTATTTACTTGATATTAAACAATATTCCTGAGAATAAAAATATTCTTGGCCGGAAACAAATTTCGCCAGCATTTTTTTCCGTGCAGTACATTAATAGATTTCAGAAAGACTAAGTGAATAACTTTTTCTTAGATTTAACTAATTTTCTTTTGTATACGTACACGACCACACCACTGTTCATTCTGGCGATCCTTCTTGTCTTTTTCTTTTATTTCTTAACAATACCTTGGTTTTTCTCTATCGTTCCACGCTAAGGCCCAGAATACCAGGAGCAGCAAATACGCTCGCGCATTTTTTTAAGCTGTAAAATGCCTGCCTGCTTTTGAAAAATGTGCTTCGGTCATTTTAAGAGGTTAGTATTTCAAAATATCCAGAAAAAAATTTAGAGTTTTTTATAATGAGCATCAGAAAAGGGGAAAACTGTTTATCCCATATATATATTATATTAATGGAACGATATTAATTATAATATTGTTTAATTATCCATTAATTAATGGAAAACGTTACTTAAAAAAATATGAAAATGTCATTTTCATTTCATTTTCATTTCATTTTCATTTTCATTTCATTTTCATTTCATTTTCATTTCATTTTCATTTCATTTTCATTTCATTTTCATTTCATTTTCATTTCATTTTCATTTCATTTTCATTTCATTTTCATTTCATTTCATTTTCATTTCATTTTCATTTCATTTCATTTTCATTTCATTTTCATTTCATTTTCATTTCATTTTCATTTTCATTTCATTTCATTTTCATTTCATTTTCATTTCATTTTCATTTCATTTTCATTTCATTTTCATTTCATTTTCATTTCATTTTCATTTCATTTTCATTTCATTTTCATTTCATTTTCATTTCATTTTCATTTCATTTTCATTTCATTTTCATTTCATTTTCATTTCATTTTCATTTCATTTTCATTTCATTTTCATTTCATTTTCATTTCATTTTCATTTCATTTTCATTTCATTTTCATTTCATTTTCATTTCATTTTCATTTCATTTTCATTTCATTTTCATTTCATTTTCATTTCATTTTCATTTCATTTTCATTTCATTTTCATTTCATTTTCATTTCATTTTCATTTCATTTTCATTTCATTTTCATTTCATTTTCATTTCATTTTCATTTCATTTTCATTTCATTTTCATTTCATTTTCATTTCATTTTCATTTCATTTTCATTTCATTTTCATTTCATTTTCATTTCATTTTCATTTCATTTTCATTTCATTTTCATTTCATTTTCATTTCATTTTCATTTCATTTTCATTTCATTTTCATTTCATTTCATTTCATTTTCATTTTCATTTCATTTCATTTTCATTTCATTTTCATTTCATTTTCATTTCATTTTCATTTCATTTTCATTTCATTTTCATTTCATTTTCATTTCATTTTCATTTCATTTTCATTTCATTTTCATTTCATTTTCATTTCATTTTCATTTCATTTTCATTTCATTTTCATTTCATTTTCATTTCATTTTCATTTCATTTTCATTTCATTTCATTTTCATTTCATTTTCATTTCATTTTCATTTCATTTTCATTTCATTTTCATTTCATTTTCATTTCATTTCATTTTCATTTCATTTTCATTTCATTTTCATTTCATTTTCATTTCATTTTCATTTCATTTTCATTTCATTTTCATTTCATTTTCATTTCATTTTCATTTCATTTTCATTTTCATTTCATTTCATTTTCATTTCATTTTCATTTCATTTTCATTTCATTTTCATTTCATTTTCATTTCATTTTCATTTCATTTTCATTTCATTTTCATTTCATTTTCATTTCATTTTCATTTCATTTTCATTTCATTTTCATTTCATTTTCATTTCATTTTCATTTCATTTTCATTTCATTTTCATTTCATTTTCATTTCATTTTCATTTCATTTTCATTTCATTTTCATTTCATTTTCATTTCATTTTCATTTCATTTTCATTTCATTTTCATTTCATTTTCATTTTCATTTTCATTTTCATTTCATTTTCATTTCATTTTCATTTCATTTTCATTTCATTTTCATTTCATTTTCATTTCATTTTCATTTCATTTTCATTTCATTTTCATTTCATTTTCATTTCATTTTCATTTCATTTTCATTTCATTTTCATTTCATTTTCATTTCATTTTCATTTAATATAATTAGGAAATGAAATGAAAATGAAACGAAAATGAAACGAAAATGAAACGAAAATGAAACGAAAATGAAACGAAAATGAAACGAAAATGAAACGAAAATGAAACGAAAATGAAACGAAAATGAAATGAAAATGAAATGAAAATGAAAAATATGTATTGCTGCAAAAACTATAGAATATTGATGTAAGTAAATATACATTTATGAGAGTTAAAAGTATTTTGCATGAGATTATTATACACAAATCTTGTCTTTTGGTTTCCTCACTAGGCAAGCTTGTATCGAGGAAACCGAATTCCCAGTAAACATTAAAATTCCAAAAACCTCTTGATACTTGTAATGTTACCATTGCTATCTAATTCTCTTATTACTGCTTGTGCCTGTATTTTCTCTAGCCAGCTGTCGAAATCATAGTAAACCCTTGCTTATATAGCTAGTTAGCAGGCGCTGCACAGCACTGTAGTATTAATTCTATTGTACGTACAGTTCAGACATTGACGGTACAATATTGTAGGTACAATATATTATTATTAAGAAAAAAATGGGTTTGTTTCTTTGATCTATTTACCTCACTTTCATAAAAACGTAATAAACAAATGCAGAGATATCAGATAAATCAAAGATGCAAATAATTATGATATTACTTAGGTACTTAGTAGGTGTAGTTTCCATGACTAGGTGTATAAAAACAGTTTTTGTATCTTTGAATTACGATATCTTGTCTCCACGTTTATTATAGGTAGGTATTTGTCTCTTACTATCCCAAATCTACCTACCCTAGGGATATCCTATTATTTCTTTTGTGCCTATGTAAAAAAACAACCTTGAAAATGACCCGTTTTTTTTTAAGTATACCTACCTTTATTAAGCCTCATATGAAGCTGATTTAATTTTATCTAGCCCCTTATAATTTACAGTCAATTTAAACTACTATATGTCATTGTACCCGTTTCTATATATTTATGTTATTATGTCCTATGTCATTGCATTTCTATAAATTAAATTTTCTTATTTTGGAATTATTTTTTGATGTTTCAATTGTCAATTTTCTATGAACTGTCAAAACACGATTGTTTTACTGTTACATACAAGCTATAAATATAATAATAGTAGTATGCTTTTATCTAAGATTATATGAAGTATAAGTATGAAATCTTTGGCTTTTATTAATAAACCATATCTTATCATATAGCGGCACAACTTCACTTGCTATATCACGAAAATGTCTATCTCTCGTTATTTAAGTAGCAAGTGAAATAGTGAAGATATAACAAGCATTAATATATTATGTAATTATTATTTTTTTGTGCCAATTTAGGCAAGTATAGGTTATATTTCGTACCTTGTTCACTCAACTACATCGCCTTGTTTGCAGGGTACCAGCCGAGCAGACATTGTTCACAATTTCTAAAATTACTCGGCAGGCCCGCGTTTGTGATTTATTTATTTCACTTAAACGTCCTCGTAAACAGTGCCTGTGAGCGATGTGGGCCACAGTTATGAGTTTCTAATATGTCTGATAAACAGCCTTGTTTTAAAGCAAAGAGTAGTGCAATAATGCGTGAACACAATTTTAACAGAAATTATAATATATTATTCACTTTTCCCCACCAAGAACGCTTCACATGTCCCAAGGTGGACCACACCCCACAATCTTATGTAAACTTATTATATGTATAATCCACCAAAACTATATTATAGAAAGTAATAATAGGTACATTGAGATTTTATTAGAACCTTTATTTGGCATTGGAACTCTATCCTTTTTACGTGATTGCTCAAGAAGGACGGCTTTGCTTTATGAATTCTATATTTTTTGGACCATGAACTACATTTTCAGAGACAGTAAGTTTGTTTTTTTCATTTTCTAGGTAGCCCACAGATATACACAACAGGTAGCCAGGTAGCCATACCCATTTTTTTTAAATAAATGAGTTTCGATCCAAGAAGGTTCCAATAAAAAATACTCAAATAATCTATACATAATATAATAAAAACGTAGAGATAAAAAAATCTGTAATTGCGAGATAACAAAAAAAAACACAGGGCGTCTTAAAATAAGCAGCTGAACACAATAGGAGAGTTTTTAGAATTTTTGTCTGTTTGTTTGTTTGTCCGCGCACATCTCCTAAACCACTGGACGGATTTAAATGCGGTTTTCACGAATATGCTTAGAAATTACCAGATTAAAACATAGGATATGTTATATCATTTATTTTAATTCTTTATTATTACATAAAAGAAAATAAAAAATCTATTATTATTTTCTTCGTTACCCGAAACGTAATATGAGGATCGTCACATAGCCTCAAGCAAGGAGGTCCAAAGTAAAGAGAATGTTATTGACATAGCCATTATAAAAATTTGAAACTGTCAACTGTCATTCAGCTAATCAGTTTAAATTTAAAGAAGGTTCCTTAACCTTCTTAGATGAATGAACGTGTAGATCAAGGATGTTATAAAAACATAAGCCTTACAACCTCTTTGGTGATTCAATTCAATGCATTTTGCTAGACAAGCGTGATACAAGCATATGTCAGGGTTCCGTGGCCTAAGCCATACTTGTGGTCGTATTCATATAGTTCAGAAATTGCATGGTCATAGAAAAATTCGAACGAGCGAAGCTGGACAGTTAAATTTCAGAGATGTATCATCCCGACATGACATGATATACTTTTTATGGTTTAGTTTAGACAAAAAGAAAACTTCAAAACATGCTCTGCACTGTGGTCACATTATCTTTTTGATTTGAAATCTGTTGACGTTGTTTTTACTGTTATGCTTCTATCAATACTTCACACAGGGCGACTTAAAATAAGCAGCTGGACATGTTAAGGCAGTTTTTAGAATTTTTGTTTGTTTGTTCACGCACATCGCCTAAACCCCTGGAAGAAAATGCGGACGGATTTAAATGCGGTTTTCACGAATATGCTTAGCTATGACCAGATTGAAGTGTAGGCTATGTTATTTTGCGCAAGGGCCGGATTAAGGGAAGAAAAAAGGATTGAAGGTTTATATGAAAATCTACGCGTACGAAGTCGCGGGCAAAAAAACTGGTTATGAAATATGTACAGACAAAATGGATGATAGGTATTTATTATTGCTATCACAGACCTCGCATTATTTGCTACGCATCCTAGATCTGTGATTGATATATGTTTTTTGACAATAGTTACACGAAACAATTACAACAATAAAAAAAAAACACGATTTGTGTACGAAGCTTTTTGTAAAGCTCCACCTCTTACATGACTTTGACTTGACCGTAACTTACTTTGCTCGACTCTGACTGTGACTATGGCTTGTTTGATGATATTTAGTATAACTTGATAATATTTTAATACTTGACACTGGCAAATGCACAAGACGAATAAGGCAAATGTGTCGCTAAAATCCTCTCAAGAGGAAAAAAGAAAGACCGCGATGAAAATATTTGCAATTTCCTCGTAGGTATGGTAAAAATCACTATACATCACATAGCAGACTCTACAGACTAGATCCTGATACTCCCGCGTAAAATACTTAATGTACTATTTTTCTAAACATGCTAAATAACTTTATTGTAATATAATTTAACACGATAAATTAAACACTGTTTTAAACTATCACGGTTGTTCACTAAAGTTATATGATTATTTACGGGATATTTACCGTGGTAAGGTTGTGGAAGGAGCTCCCGATATTTCGGCGCAGTTACATGCACCATGTTCACGGGAAGACTTGAAGAATGAGGGTGGTTGGTGAAAAAGTACGATACGAGTTGTACGATAAATTAATTTGCGAAAAATTGACTTGCTGATTATTGAAATAATCATACTTTTTTTAATTCAGGATCCTTATTGATCTGTCTGACCGCTTTGAACCAGTCCATTGAAGACACGTAGTCTGCACAGTACGACAGAGATAGATAAATAATTTACAGGGAAGTCACACTGGTAAGATGAAACATATTGTAAGAATCTGCAGTTTGAGCTTTAAATTTGGCAAGGTTTTCTCACTTTTAAGCAACGCTTATTTCTACTGATGACCATAAAACTTAATTATATTGTTTAAAGTCTCATTTAGTGGAGAAAAACCATGGTGCTTACACACAGTCGTGCGTTTGGATACTTCTATTTTTGTGAATTTTCTCATATTTTTCGAAAAATACTTATAGCAGTAATGTAAAATGACCGTTCGGTCATGCGGTTCCTTTCACAATTATGAAATCTGTATATTAAGATATTTAGATCGTAGACATTATTTAGTAAATTGGTATTTGAATGAATCCAAAAAAAAACAGGAAGAAATGTGCAAATCAGTGTTACTTTTTTTACTATCGAGCGAAATGTATCAGAAAAGCATCAGATCCTTTCAGATCAAATTTAAAAAAAAACAGATGGATTACGGCGTACTGCTAAGTGCAGTCAAAATCGCTTCCAAAACTACGTGAATTTCCTAGTATAATACACGCACTCGCACACATAGATACGCATTCAAAACTACCTGAATTTCATACTGAAAATGTCAAATGACTACGCACACATTTTTAAAAACGTGGATTCACTTTTCGTGTTTGACGTAATCCATCTGGCTATTTTTATTTGATCAAAGAGATAAAACATTCAATTTTTATAATTTTAATCTAACCGTGACGTAAACATATATGAAAATGGCCAAAATTGCTAAAATATAGATGAACATACAAAAAAGTTTTTTTTTTTATAGTGAATTTTTTTATGAAGGACATAGTAGGTACCTCCTCCTTTTTGGAAATCAGTTAAAAAGTCGGAAAAGAGGGTCTTAGATTTTTGTTTGATACGAAGCTTAGTTTAGGAGAACGCTTCGCTTAAGTCAAGCTTTTTCGTTTTTAAGGTTCCGTACCCAAAGGGTAAAACGGGACCCTATTACAAAGTTCGTTGTTGGTATAAGACACACTCACCAATCCATGTGATAAGGGTTCAAACCAAAATTTATGCAATAGTGGAAAACCGGAAAAACTGTCCCGTATGTCTTATTTGTGCGAAAAACTTTGCCCAAATACTAAAATTGCAACAAATTTCTAAAAAAAAAACAGAGTGATTGTGATTTCCAATTAATTTAGTATGTTGAGACGTGGGTATTCAACATAATAAAAGATGATTAATTCAGAGGTACAGATTGCAGCATTTTTGAGCTGTTCACCCGCCATCGGGCATCTAATGAGTTTCATAAAAGATTCACGCCTTCAATATGATGGATGAGGACAAACATTGTTTGATTTGTTACCAACGAGTTTGTTGCCTTTTAGGTAGGTGTTATTAAAGAATGAATCAGTGTTTTTTTTCCTTTCTATTGTAATATTTGATTTAAGCTAATTTGATTCGTATATTTTTGGAGAGAAAAAGCCAGAAAATTCTACTCTTTGTCTTTACCGGAGACTTATCTATTCCTGTCAAAAAGTTGCAATGTAGAATTTAGTCAGATTTCTTCTTATATATTTTAGTTTTCGATATCTATTCTGACTACTTTCCCTGTAAAGCCCAAAACTTAATATGGTTTAGAATGTTTGCTACGCCATCTATGAGCGAGTAGATACAATAGTGTGAGAGTCAGTGTTTTATACCGTCGATAAAAAAATGTAATGTTAATATAATATTATTTTAATATGACATCAATGATTTTTATATTTCATAATAGCGTTTGATGGCCATGCTAGAAGAAACCGATTCACTCGCGATTTAAAGACACCCAGATTGTAACTATAGGGAAACACCAAATGTGAAGTTAAATTCTTGATTGCACAATAGGTTCCTCAAAGTTGAACTTTGAATATTTAACATCGTTGATTAATGGCGTCACGTCATAAATTAAAAGCCAATTTATACCAAAATACTTTTCCATTAGCGACAACAACAATAAAAGAGCATAGCCGAATTTGTCCTCTCTCAGCGGGACGTAATCCCATTTATTTATGGCTTACCAAAACATTTACCCTATTATTGTCATGTTATAGCTGTATTAAAACGCTATAAAATTTATGACGCTTGCAAATTTTGTCTCGAACAAGATTAAATCTTATTTATAACGTTTCAAAGTTAAGTTTAGTTTGCAAAGTTAAGAGAAGGGTAGGATGACAAACGCGTTCGTCCCCTCCGATTACAAAGTCGCGAAAGTCGTTGTGACGAGGACTAAGCATATTGTACAAGCTCCCTTGCCAGGGGTGATATAAAGGGGTACAAGAATGGCTACGTGGCTAATTGATTGTGATTTGGTGTCGCACAACATTGTAAACGGATTTTAATGTAATTTAACGGAATCGTTTTTGGATAATGCGCTGTGGAAGATATTCTTCATGGTGCATTTTGCAAGGGTGATATGATAAAAATAAAAGGATCAGTATAAAAACTATCCAGATATAGGTAAATATTCAAGATTCTTATGGCAGGACTGCTCCCAACTAGGCGGATTCCGATTAGTAAGGTAGTAGAAGCGAAGCAAGAATTAGATGGTTAAATAACATGACAGAAACATTAAGCAGGTAATTTTAGCTGTATTGTATTCATGGTCCTCACTGGTCAGATATAGGTAGGTACACGTAAATTCAAAGCAGTATGTATGATGAAGCGTTTGTTTTGATCAATTAAATAAATTAATCCTAAGTCCAACAAAAAAAAAACAAGGAAACAAAAACCCTGAAGTATTTTTTATTACATGTTTACTCTTGTGAATTTAAAACAAAATGAACACGAATTTACCACTCGGCCTTTAAATAACATAAATGATTGTAACAAGTTTTTATTTAATATAAGAATTGATTTTGTATATTTATTTTGGAAACTTAGATATTAAATTTAAAAAAAGAATCCTACCAAATACAGAAAAAAATATAAAATATCCAAGATGCTGTTGTTTTTTTTAATGTTTGTTACCTCAGAACTTTCGACGGGGTGAATCGATTTTGATGATTCTTTTTTTATTTGAAAGCTAGTGCTTTCCGTGTGATCCCATTTCAATTTGGCCCAGTTCTGACATTTTTATGATGTCGGGTTTTTATATTGATGATAATTATTGAAAATTCACACTCGGTATATTTATATATTCAAAAATGTGAATATTTACGAGAGAGAAAACTGTAGATAGGAAGAGACTTAAACTTAGATTAATTTGGCTATACTTAGCACTAGGCCACTAGTTTCTCCGCCCGAGAGTGATAGGTACAGGATATTTTTATCCCGGAAAATGTCACATCACATCATCAGCCAGTCCGTCCACCAAACGTCCACTGCTGAACAAAGGCCTTCCTTTTAAAGAGGGGTGTTGCCATAATCGCCACGCCTGGCAGGCGGCTTGGGGATCGCAGTACGTTCACTGTGTACTAATAGAATGCTGCTGCCCATTCTGCGGTGGTTCTGGTCGTAGTTTTAGGACATGCCCGAGTCCAGAAAATGTACGGCTCCTGGGCCCCGATTCTACTAAACCAATTTTTATTAAATTGTTAATGAATTGCCCCAAAAATTACCCCTTTGACACTTTTGGTAGGTATAGATAAAGTTTCAAAAGTAAAAAAAAATTAGGCAATTCATTAAGAATTGAAATACAATTAGTTTATTAGAATAGGGGCCCAGAATGAATGTATTACTATTAAACCTTACATACATTACTATTAATATTAATTTCCACGCGAGTGAAGCCGCGGGCAGCAGCTGTATAAAACAATTGAGTGGTCTATTTTTCCTTTCTACCTATAGGTTGTTTTAAAATAAACGCACTTACCTAAGTCAAATGACCTACTTTACCTGTATAACTAACACTTGCATAAATCTCATGTGTCGGTAGTTCGCGTGCGCGTGTGAACTAATGGCCCATTAGGACGGGAATGCAAACACAGGGATTGTTTCCTATCGTGTTGACCTGACGTGAACCCGCGCTTGGATATTGTAAAGTTTATTAAAGGTATTAGAAATCACGGAACAGGGGATTTCGAGTTAGAAATAGATGCTGCTGATAGACTGAGTGACGTCAGCGGTCAGCCTGTAATCCTATATATACTTATGCACTTAGACTGTATCATAGGTTGGATTGATTGAGCGTCCAAACATCCGGACGCTTCACAATCATATCTTACTAGGATTTCTGTTTCTGAGATGCCATGGAGCACATACAAAGACAAAAACAACTAACATCCAGACAGAGAGAGAGACAAACGTAGAGCAGATATTTAAATCCACCATTCAAACATCTGCGCGGCTGGTAATCGAACCTTCCTGCTCATAAGGTAGACGTTATACCACTGAGTCATACCGGGCCATTCAAAAGACCACGCCCACCGGCCAGATCTGTCTCCTTTCCACATTTTGAACATTTTAAAGGAAAAAAAACTGGCTAAGTAGGAATAAAAAATAACGATTGAGCTCTTTTAAAATAACGTTGCAAATGTTGTAAAATAATTTATATGTCGATATGCTTTGTTTTGGCGCAAAGGATCGAAAAAAACCTACAATTTAATTATTATTTTTCAATCTCCTCCGCCATCAAATAAAATATCAACACGGACATTTTCTTATACCACTAGCAATGTTATTCAAATTTTATTTTTTTAAACTATTAAACTTATTCTAAATTCACAATCAGTTTTTTGTCTCTTATCTAATACTGTAAGTTAACAAATAAGCGGGAATTTTGATAGTATATTAGCCTACCTAAAGTTAGTGGTTCGTACATTGAAGTCCTAGCTGTTACCTAATTCTACGAAGCACGTTTCCCACAGAAACAAAAACCCAAAGAAATATTTGCACTAAGTAAAACACATAAATCTGACAGATTTATGCGTTCGCCATTACGACTCGCTAGCAAAGTGTGAAGCGATGTTAGAGGTTAGAAAACGTAGCGTATTTATTTAAGGACCAACCTCACAAATCTGTACCGCTGAATGGGGGAGCCACTATCTTACTTTCTGAATAAAACTGAAAGCCTTCCAACAAAAGATTTTATTTCTCAATTTGGTGAACTCTACAGATAAGTTGGTCGCTCTGAAAGGAGTGCTGGGCAAACGAAGCACTCTCACCGGAAATGGGCCATGACTAATGTGGACCATTCTAAGGCGGGCGGCAATCCCGCCCTGCTCGTATCAATCTCATCACGGAGTGGAATTACTTAACTGAATACATGGTACTGAGCATCTAAACCTTACTGCTGATTAGTACTGATAGATAAAATCAATGTCGTCTAAAAAAAAATTTTGAAGTTTGCTAGCGCCAGCGCATGCCAACTTGTACTGAATATCAGGCCTCTCCCTTAGAACTCCAGACCGAACGACTGCCTGCCATCTGCATCCACTGGATGCCCGCGACTCTCACGATGTCGTTGGTCTATCTAATTTCCAGTTGGAGGCCCAACTACGCTGCGTCTTCCGGTTCGTACTGAACATTTTCAGTTTAATATTTTTCTATTTGATGCACAAAGAAATATTAGTCCGGTATCAGATTTCTCTCTGATGGCCTTAGAATTACAGCGCCAAAAAAATTCAGTGCATAAATGATCATGATTGTATTAGGTTATACGACCAACTCTGCTAGTTCAAATTGTATATGTATTATGTTGTAGTAAAAAACTGAAGCACCGGGTTCCTACAAGTTGGTATGGCTAGGCTAGGCGATCCTCAGGCCTGACAAGAGTGTTAGTCAAACTCCAAACTAATAATGTGTTTTGATCTATGACTAACGAATTTATGTCCAATTCTCGGAGAGATCACCTGGAACAGTCAAACGCCAAAACTCAATTTGATGAAATCTGGGTTTGACCGGTTAGACCTAAAAGTTTTTTTTTATATAGAATAGATCTACGTTTGGCCACCAACTCGCCTGGTGGTAAGCGACCGTGTGGCCGAGGATGGAACACGTTGATCTAGAAGAAATCCATTCGTTTGCCAAGATTGTAGTTCTCAGGAATCAAGACGGACAGCAGAGAGTTCCATTCATGGGCAGTACGTATCATAAATGACGACCCAAATCGTTAAGTACGAATGTTTGGAATTGGCACGACTTGTCCTGGGGCCTTACCCCTAGCTTCACTTTTGCGAGCCAACTTTTAGTAGGTACCTAATAGGTACCTAAAATTAACCAACTCATTTAAGCCGCATCGTTTAAAAGCGTCTAACTTGAATGAACGAAAATCCGTTTTACTATGCGTGTGTGCGTGAAAATAACAAAGCTTGGCGGATATCAAATAACTACCGCTTATCGTAGTTGATGGTACCGTTTAGACAAATAACACCTATGCGGGTTTACTTTTCGAGCTAGGGGTAAGGCCCCTGTAGTAAAAGGGGAAGAAATAATATAAGATCTAAAGTTATATGATTATTTACGGGATAAAACAGTGTTTAATATAAGATCTAATTAAATATCAACCTTTGACTATATAGTATGTAAATCATAATTATATCATCATCATCATTTCAGTCATAGCACGTCCACTGCTGGACATAGGCCTCCCCCATCTATTTCCAAAAGGGCCGGTTGGAAGTGACCTGCATCCAGCGTGAAGACGCAGGAAGCTGCGGTCTCTTTTAGGTCGTCTGTCCATCTTGTCATAATTATATCCTATACCTATATAATTTGATGGCAAGCCAAAGAACAAGATGATTGGTGATGTGTTTTACTGTATCCCGAGACTTGCAAATTGTTTTCACCATACCTAAGGCATAAACTCAACATTATCCGTATAAACTCTACTGAATCCTAGAAATCTCAGCTTCTTAAAGGTTTAGTGAGCCAATATTTGCAGCGGGGCTCCATTCCGGGGCAAATGTTCCGGAACCCTCATGGAGGCAATTTGCTCGATTACTTACTTTATGTGGAATTTATCACATATGTACGTGAGCGGAATTCTCGAATATTTCGTTAGGAGGTGTATTCGTTTGTTGAATAAAGTCGGTAGTTTGTTTGGCAATGGTTGATTTTTGGAGTGACGTCTCAACAATTGAGAGGCAATGATACGAAGTACCTACTTATTATATCACTTTGGATGAGAATAAACAAATCTTTTTTTTACTTATCTCATTAGCTTGTTTCGACTCCGTGGTCATCATCATCACTACCCTATGTTTGTCCACTACAAATGTACGTGGCCCTCTTCTAATGCACGCCACTAAGCTCGGTCTTCATACCTTCATACGGGGTTCTCACTCGTTCTCCCTGAGAGAAACACCACGATGGTCCTCTCTATCTCTCTTTGATGAAACTTTGATCATCTCGTTTGTAGTTGTGTGCCGCTAAATATTGAAGTGTGCGTTTGTAGAACTAGTAAGTATACCTACGTCAGTGTGTGCAATACGTGTTTACCTCACCTCCTTCAGTTTAGCAAACTTTTCGGTACTAACTCGAGCTTAAGGCAAATCCAAACTATATATAAATATCGAAGTGCTACCTAATACAAACGGTCATCGCGAAACCGTTATTTTTGCTTTACGGAACCCTAAAAAATACTCCGTAATTAGGTACTTACCTACAGTTATTATTGACATAATACAGGAAATAGAAAACTGCATTTTTTTTTTATAAGCATGGATGGAAAATTATGAGAATTTTTATAGCCTTAATTACAATTCGTACTATAAAGCATAATTAGTTAATTTAAATTAACATTTTGGTAACAGTCTTATATCATTTTCACACGCATCTTAGAACGTATAATGTCGGCATTACGTATATTGTGTAGGCTTATCTTTTTATTGAAGTCATAAAGTAAATTTACCCACACTTTAGTACAGTTTTTAATCAAATAATAAAATATTTTGGCCCGATCTTTCAATTTAGTTATGTGCACAACGCAATGGACTGAAATAATTAAATATAGTTTTTTTTTTAAACCGCCGATAAAAGAGTTGATAATCTACAAACGGCAGAACATATTTTCTTTAATTATAGCTAAGAATACTCGCAAATATAGATCGCTTATAGCGATAAGGCCGCCAATTGTTTCACTAGTTTTAAATCGTTTTTATCTTATTATGTACCTATGTAATTTTTGGTCAATAATATGGTAATGGACCCGGGTATGTCCTAAAACTGCGACCAGAACCACTGAAGGATGGGCAGCAGCGTCTTAATAGTACACGGTGAACGTACTGCTATCCCCAAGCCACTTGCCAAGCGTGGGGATTATGGCAACACCCCTCTCTATGAGGGAGGCCTTTGTCCAACAGTGGACGTCAATTTGCTGATGATGTGATGATGTGTAATTTTTGGTGTGAACAATAAAGAGTTATCTATCTATCTATCTAATACCTACTCACGATCAAGAAATTTTTCAAACATAATAAAAGTAAAGCCAAATCGATTCAGCCGTTTGAGTTGGGAGCTACGATGCCACAGACAGACGAAGAGATACACACGTTAAACTTATAACATCCCTTTTTTGATACAAATATATATACATACAATTATACTGACCCAGACTCAAGATTCAGAATCCTTTTTCGAATCTTCTCCCCCGTTTTTTGTACGTAACTTTTTGCAATTTGAAAAATTTACTTACCTCACGATAAATATTTACGCTTCTACAAAACATCATCGTCTCCATCATATTCAGCCTTTTAGACCACTGCTGGACGTAGGCCTCTACCTAATTACATATTAATCCTATTATTACCTATTACCTACTCTACCAAGACACGCTATTCAGCCCGATCTTCGGCTTTTCACTTCCAGCCACTGTCAGCTGTTTTACGGGTATCATCAACGAGTCCCAGTGACCTAGGTACAGATAAAGACAATACCTAGGTAAGTGAGCAGTATATTTATAGCTGATTAAGGTAATATATATACACAACAAGTCCACAGTGCATTGTTGTGTGTGCATGCATATAGTACGTATATCCATGCATAGAGTGTATGCTTAGCTCGGATGTGTTTATTCATTAATTTAATGAACGAGTGTTAGCTAGCAGTCTCCGGTGCCAGTGATTAAGCCTTATTAACTTCCATTATCGCTGTATGCTATCAATTTAATTCAATGCCGTTTGTGCAAACCGTGCACGCCGCGGGCCATTTTACTGTGTCATTTGATCGTCACTCGATAGGTAACCTAACCGTGTATTGTCTTGCACGGAATTAGCATAAAAATGAGGGGTCGTGGAAACAGAACTCAATATCAGATTTTTGTGGCAGTGGATAATAATAGGTACTACGTCGAGTCGTTGCAATATGACATCCACTAAATGTTATGAATGTTTGTTTGCAGCATTTTTTGTAGCTTTCGATTACATCGATCGATGTTGGTCGAACGGTAGTATATGCGCTTTACAATCTGACGTGACAGCACCTGGTTCCATCCTCGGCCGCATTGCCTTCGCATTGCCAATGACTTATTTAGTACTTAAATAAATTATAAGTGCAGTTTTCGATGCCATTGCTCAAAAATTGTGAAAAAAAACAACATGAAGAAACCAATGTGTCCAAGAATCTCAAAACTTCAAAGACAAACCCATTCACTAGCATGGCAGGCCAGCATGGTGGATTCGGGTCTAACTTATCTCCCTCTGAGAGAATGCCTTTGTCCCAGCAGTGGGAACTGTGGAAACATGAAGGCTGAACAGTGGCAACAACTTGTAGTTTTGGGGCCTGTCAAGGTTCTAGCTGAACTATTCTTACTTGCATGTAGCAATAATTATGGCGTCACCAACGTTTAAATCGGTTGCAGAGACAGCTTATGAAATTGGAGGCTGAGAGGAAAGCGACCATAGATTAGCAGATAAAGGGCTCGGGACATAAATCAGGGGCCTTACCCCTAGCTTCACTTTTGCGAGCCAACTTTTAGTATGTACCTGATAGGTACCTAAAATTAACCAACTCATTTAAGCTGCATCGTTTAAAAGCGTCTAACTTGAATGAACGAAAATCCGTTTTACTATGCGTGTGTGCGTGAAAATAGCAAAGCTTGGTGGCTATCAAATAACTACCGCTTATCGTAGTTGATGGTACCGTTTAGACAAATAACACCTATGCGGGTCAACTTTTCGAGCTAGGGGTAAGGCCCCTGGATAGCACAGGTTTGAGTCTTGCTGGTCCTAAAAAAACATTGTTTAACACACCCTCACCTAATAACTAGTCAATAACACTTAGATTTCAAATTCTTCCTACGCGATCCAACCAGAGTGTTAGCTATTAATACTAAGGTGAAGTTCGTTTTTGCCCAATTCTAATTTAAAACCTATTTGGGCAAAGAAAAAAATATACATATCATGGGTTAATTATCATAATATAGGTATATCCTAATATCCTATGATAAATTTATCTACTTCTTACAAAAATATATTTTTGTCAAGAGTTTACATGCATTTTCAAATCATTACTCACCCGATTTTCTATAATTTAAGGTTTAATAAAATATAAACAGGGGCCTTACCCCTAGCTCTATTTTTGCGAGCCAACTTTTGGTAGGTACCTGATAGGTACCTACGATTATTGCGACAACCAACTCATTTAAGCTGCACCGTTTAAAAGCGTCTAACTTGTCTCTGACTGGATGCACGGCGGTTTAAAATCTTTACTTTATCTGTGGAATCTTGGTGTGTTGTGTATATCACGCCCGGGGTACCGAGTCCTACAGATTGAATGAAAGAAAATCCGTTTTACTATGCGTGTGTGCGTGAGAATCGCAAAGCTTGGCAGCTATCAAACAACTACCGCTTATAGTAGTTGATGGTACCGTTTAGACAAATAACACCTATGCGGGTCAACTTTTTGAGCTAGGGGTAAGGCCCCTGGCCGTATGCAAGATGCGGGCGTTTATCTTTGTTTTGCAGCATTGCAGCCCGCTACCCGGCTCACCGCAGCGCCGTAAAACTTTTCAAAACAGAGGGCGCTCTTAGAGTTTACCTGCCTCGGTCTTGTTTCTTTTAACATGATTTTTACTAAGGTATGTTGTTATAAAATATGTTGTTTTTAACGCATAGCCTGTTGAATAAAATTATATGGGGTTTGTATCTACTTGCTTACCTATCTAGTTTTGACTTTTTGACCGTACCCAAAGGGTGTAAACGGGTCCCTATTACTAAGCCTACGCTGTCTGTCTGTCTGTCCGTCCGTCATACCTTTTAACGGATGTAGGTATCTTACGAACCTTAATAGACAGCCAACAAAATTTTCACAAAATAGGTATGTATTGTTATATAAATAATGTCAAAAAGTATACACTACTTAATAGGTTGTATAGTTTCCATACACAAACGTATTTTTGTATTTGCTCTAGCTATAGGTATAGTGTAAAAACGGTAACGCCTACGTACCTACAAGCGTCAAACTTGGCATGGTTAGATATGGTACATACACACTCTAAAGTAAAATAACAAATACTGGCCAAGTGCGAGTCGGTGACAAATTTATATTCACCACCGGTTCTCGTACTACGATCACCGAAGTTAAGCAACGTCGGGCTCGGTCCATACTTGGTTTGGTGACAGCCTGGGCATGATGTCTTTTTGCTCTACATTTAAGTACTTAAGCCGATATACCATGGCCAAGAAATTTGATGAATAGGTATTTAGCAACTCTATTGCTGTCTCGCTGCGCCCTGACGAGCGAGCTATATACGTGTGCGTGACGAACAGACTGTGCGTGTGTGCGTGCCCGCCCGTGCTCCCGAACTGAATGCCTAGTTGCCTACAAATTCATTTCGCCTCGCAGTCTACTCGGCTAGTTGATATCGGCGTTTGCCGAATGTCGAGTGATTTTTGTTATTTTGCGATCTGCTCATATTTTACTAACCGACTACGCCAAATAGACCAGGGTCGATAATTTTTGAAACCAAAAAAAATCACAGTAGTATGAAGCCCATTATTATGATAAAAATGAAAGGAAAAATAAATTACGGGCGATCTGAGTTCGGGAAGTTGGTGGGTTTAAGGGTAAAAAATGGTTCAACTCGATTTCCAGCATAACTATAAATCCTATGGATTTATAGTTTTGCAATATAGTTTTTGAAAAGTTTAATGGCAAAGTTGTAGGTAATAAAAATATCTACAACTTTGGTCCCAATAATTTTTTCACATAACCTCAAAATTTATGTGAAAAATTCAAATAACCAAGTTTTTAGTTAAAATAATATACATAAATAAATAAAAATATTAAATTCATACATACTTATAAACTTAAAGCGAGATAATAACGATACAGTAGCTACTCCAAGAAATAGTACAGTTTCACACGACGCTTGAAAACTTCCTGTGAGGGTGCTGGTCTATAATGTGATGATAGTTACGGAAAGGATTACCATGTACAATTCCTGTGATAACTTTAACTATAATCTAATAATCTAAAGTAGAGGTGTTGTATGAGGACTTGAGGAGATATCCGAGACCATAGATACCTCCGTAACATACTTCACCGTTGTTATGGGTGACTTCAACGCAAAGATGGAACGCGGAATGTTGACGAGTTAAGAGTCGGGTCATATGGGTATGGACAGCGGAATTCGAGGGGCCAGTGGCTGGTTGACTTCATGGAGAAGGAGGAACTCTATTTGATGAACTCCTTCTTTCAGAAGTGACCATGCAGGAAGTAGACGTGGATGAGCCCCGATGGTTCGACCAAAAATGAGATCAACTTCATCATGACGACCAAGAAGCGAATATTCAATGTCTCCGTGATTAGCAAGGTGAAAACCGCTAGCGATCACCGTTTTGTCTGAGGCACATTGAATATCAACAAGCTTGAGAGGTCGCGTCTGGTGAAGTCCACGCTCCATTCTGGTCATACTCAAATCCAAAACTCCAAAGACTTCCAACTCGAATTGCATAATCGCTTCCAGAGCCGAAAGCGGAACTGTTCGTACTAAACAATGGGCTGGTGGAAACTGTCCAAGCAGTGTGGTCCAAGTTCTTTAAGACCCCACGCCGGAAAAGACCTCAGAAGCTCTCAGATGAAACCATTAAGCTAATGAAAGACCTGACTGAGATGAGACTGCAAACATCAGCTGATATGTCGCAATATGGCCAACTTAACAGACGAATCTCAAAATCGGTGCGACACGATCTGCGTTCCTATAATAAAAGATGTATTAGGGACGCAATCGAGTGGAACCAGGGCTGGATAGTGTTCGCAAAGAATTTGTCTATTGGGAAGAACCAAGTGATGAAGCTGAAGATCGAGGATGGTAGTATCATTTCATCAAAGCCGAAGATTCTGAGAGAACTCGAGAGGTTTTACGGACAGTTGTACACATTGACGCGACAGCCTAATTATCGGTACAGCTCTGGACAAGAGAGCTAAACTGACCCAACACTACACTGAGGACATCCTAGACATCAGCTTGTACGAGATAAGAATGGCTCTGAAAAGCTTAAGAACAACAAGATCGCCGGGTGATGACAGAATAACGACAGAACTACTGAGAGCGGATGGAAAACCGGTACTTTTAGTCCTCCAGAAGTTATTTAATTCCGTCATACTCGAAGGTACTACGCATGAAGCATGGACTAGTAGGGTGGTAGTGCTCTCCTTCAAAAAAGGTGATAACACCTTATTGAATAATTATAAACCCATCTCACTCCTGAGCCATGTGTACAAGTTGTTCTCCAGAGTCATTACGAACCGTCTCGAAAGCAGGTTTGATTACTTCCAGCCTCCCGAACAAGCCGGTTTCTGTAAAGGCAGGAGCACCACAGACCACATACACACGCTCCACCAGATTATACAGAAGACTGCGGAGTATAATCGGCCATTATGTCTAGCGTTTGTAGACTATGAAAAAGCCTTGGATTCAATCGAGACCTGGGCAGTATTGCAGTCCCTCCAGCGTTGTCATATCGACTATAAGTATATCGAAGTGCTGAAGTGTTTGTATAGAAACGCCAACATGTCGATCCGATTACAGGACGAGAGCACGGAACCAATCCTATTGCAGAAAGCCGTGAGACAGAGAGATGTTATTTCTCCGAAACTGTTCACGAACGCAGTGAAGGACGTTTTCAAGCTCTTGGACTGGAACGGATTCGGCATCAACATCAATGGTGAATAAATCACTCATTTTCGTTTTGCCGATGATATAGTCATCATGGCAGAGTCGCTGGAGGACCTCAATGCGATGCTCAGCGATCTCAGTAGCCTTTCTCAACAGGTGGGTCTTAAAATAAACATAGACAAGACAAAAATCATGTCCAATGTCCATGTTGTACCCGTGCCGGTAATCGTTGGGAACGATACTCTTGAAGTTGTTGATGTTAAATAACCATTAGCACATGGAAGACTCCATATTCATAAATATTATGAATAAAACCAAGTTATATATAAACCATTCTTTTACTTATATTTTTTCTCAAGTGAAGTCCTCAAAAATATCAACAATTGGTTGCCTAGATACATAATATGAAAGTCATAGATACTCAAAATACAATTTTAACCTCATCATCCCTCCTCAATTCTAATTTGCCATAAAATAATAATTGTAAAAAAATTATATTGTATTATCTAATTCAAACACAAAATATTGAAAACAAAATTACTTCTAACTTATTAACTAACATACGAGAATAAAGAAAACAATAATTCTATTTTCCCACAAAAATAAAAATTATAATTACCCACAAAAATTGTCTAACAGTGTTTATTTTATTTTAATTCCTTCTTAATTATTAAACTGCATAAACAATATTATTTATGCATAACATTAATATGCCTATGTTTTAGTTAATTGCTAGACCATCAATAAAACCGAGTTTATGCATGAAATAATTATGTTTTAGTTTTCCTAAAGCCTTAGTCAAAATATCTGCCACATTTTCATTTGTGTTCACATATTTTACAATAATTTCCTTTTTACTAACTAAATCTTTTACATAATGGTATTTTATATCAATATGTTTTGACCTCTTGCTATTTTCGTTAGATTCCATCAATTTAATGGCACTTTGGTTATCAACTCGTAAAATTGAATCTGACGGACATGTAAAGTCCTGTAATAAGCCTCTCAAATAAACCAGTTCTGCAGAAGCAAGAGCAGCAGCTATATATTCAGCTTCGGCAGTTGATAAGGCGACAACATTCTGTTTCTTACAGAACCAGGACAATAAATTATTTCCATAGTAGACCAATGCTCCACTTACGCTTTTCCTATCTATTTTATCCCCAGCCCAGTCAGCATCAGTATAGCCAAGTAACAGACATTTATTTTTATCATCTCTTTTATATATAAGAGATTTTGACTTTGTTTGTTTTAAGTAACGTAATACACGCTTAGCAGCTTTCCATAGAGATATAGTAGGTTTATCCAAATACCTACTTAAAAAAGAAACCGTAAAACAAATATCCGGTCTGCTGGAAGTAGCTAAATATAAAAGACAACCTATAAGTTCTCGATATGGTACGTCTAAAGCAATTGGTTCACTGTCATTTGATGTGAAATTTACTTCCATAGGTGTTTCAGCTCCTTTGCAATCAGTCATATTAAATTTTTCAAGTATTCTATCTATTGCCGATTCCTGACTAATTGAAATTTGTTCTTTCGTCCTCACAATCTCTAGTCCTAGATATGTACTCACCTCCCCAAGATCCTTCACATTAAATTCATCTTTTAAATGTATATACACTTTATTCAGATTTGAGCTACTTTTTGACATTAAAATAATATCGTCAACATAAACAAGTAAAAATACATCCTCCAAAATGTACAAACAAAAATCATGTTTTGATTGAATAAATCCTTTACCAACCAAAAAACTATGAAGTCTTTCATTCCAGCACTTTGGGGCTTGTTTTAATCCATAGAGTGATCTCTTGAGCTTCAGAACAAAACCTATTTCAACTTTTACTCCTAGAGGTGGTTTTATGTAAACGTCTTCTTTTAGGAAACCATTTAAAAATGCCGTTGGCACATCCATTTGTTTCATGTACATATCATTTTGTACTGCTTGACTCAACATCATACGAATAGTAGGCATACGAGCAACTGGCGAATATACGTTAAATAGTGTTTCCTCTTGAAATCCCTTTGCCACCAACCTAGCCTTTTTAGTTCCGTCTTTCTTTGTAGTAAATACCCATTTTGTATCTATAGCTTTTTTGTGCTTAGGTAATACTGTTTTTTCCCATGTTCCCAAACATTTCAAGGAATCTAGTTCTTTATTTATTGCTTCTTGCCAATTTTGGCCTCTTTCAACAGCTTCTTTATAAGAACCTGGATCACCTGTACACAAGCAGTAAGCTACGTGTGTTTCATAATCGTCTAACCTTTTCGGAGGCCTAACTATTCTTCCACTTCTTGTTTTTGTTACGTTTCCATTTATAACATCGCTTCTTTCAATTATATCTTCATTAGTACAATCTTCAAATACTTCATCTGGTTCCATTACATCTTCTTCAACATTCTTATCATCAACTATAACCTCATTTCTAATACCTTCATTGTTATTTCCTGTTTCAGCATTTCGATCACTATTTAGATTCGTATCTGAAATTCTAATTCTTTGTACGTCATTTTCATTCATAATCTGGTTGCTTTCATTATAAACTATATCACGTTCATCAAATCTTACGTCTCGTGACACAATTATTTTATTTTCCTTAGGATCCCATAAATTATACCCTGTTCTTGCATATCCTACCATTCTGCACTCACGAGCTCTTTCTGAAAACTTATCTGGTTTTGGTAAAATGCAAGCCCATGCCTTTGCACCAAATGCACGAAGTTTGTTTAAGTCTCTTGTCCCGTAGAGTACTTCACAGGGGGTTTTGAAGTTGATAGCTTTAGATGTACATCGGTTTAACTGATAAGCAGCACATTTTGTAGCTTCACCCCACAAATTCTTTGGTAGTTTAGTTTCGATGAGCATTACCCTTGCCTTATTGTATAAACTTCTATTCATTCGTTCTGCAACGCCATTGCTTGCTGGCGAATACGGTAAACTATACTCTAATGCTATACCTTTCATGTTACAAAACTGCTTTAATTGATTGCAGGTATATTCACCTGCATTATCACACCTAATTCGTTTCACTGTTTTTTCGAATTCATTCTCATAACGTTGAATATATTTAATTATATTTTCAGTAGCTTCTGCTTTACGCTTTAGCAAGAAGACTACACAGTAGTGAGAGTAATCATCGATAATTGTTTGAAAGTAAATTTCACCCAAAATTGTCGGAATATTGGAAGGACCTGCTATATCGCTATGTATCAGTTCCAAAACTTGGCGCGACCTCGGTTGTTCTAACGGTTTGAATGGTAACCTGGTTGCCTTACCTTTCATACATTCATTACAGATTTTATTGTAAGCAGGTAGCTGTAGTCTTTGCAATGTTTTGGTACTAGTATGGCCTAAACGTTTGTGCCATAACATGCCATCAGCTGAATATAATGCTGCACCTCCATTATCTGCTATAATTTTACCCTGTAAAATATACAATTTCCCATTATTATAAGCCCACATAGTAGAACCTTCAAAAAATATAATCTTTGCGTATGCCCTTCTAAATATAATTTCGTTAGGGTTTTCAAGTAACTTTCTCACAGAAAGTAAATTGTAAGCTAAATTTGCTACAACGAGTCCTTGAATAGTAATTTTGGTATTTCCAAATTTGACAGGTAACTTTCCGCTATGGTAAGCAATTAACTTGTCGCCATTAGCTGTGTTTATTTTTATAGGATGTTCTAATTGCGTTATATTTGTCATATATCGTATATAACCATCAGAAATAAAGTTTTGCGATGCGCCTGAGTCTACTACAAAAGAAATTGAATCATCAGAAAATGTCTTACAGTTTAAGTTGAATTCTTCATCAATCAAACAACCCATTTCATCCCTTATTGCATCTTCGTCGCCTATTGCTGCATCATCTCTTGATGTAGTTGCTCTGATAGAACCACCACGACCGCGGCTCTGCTTTCTGCCTCGACTACGTCTGTAAAATTCACTGCCTCGGATGGAAATTCCTCGCTGGTTATAATCCTGTCTATTAGTGACATTTTTCCGACAATGTATAGATTTGTGCCCCTTTTCATTGCAGTTCCAGCATACTACATTGAACGCATTTTCATGTTTTGGTGAAAACAAGGTGTCCAATCTTATTTCCGCATCAAGTAACGTCCTTTTCGTTTTCTCTAAAGTTAACTCTTCGTTAATGGCTTCTAAAGCTGTTGTAACACTGTTAAACTTTTCTGGTAAAGCTAGTAATAGATGGACTACTTTATCAGATTCATCCATTTTTGATATATTTTCATTATCATTTATCAGTTTATCGAATTTCGAGAAAAAATCTTGTAATTTTTCGTTACTGTCACATTTCAACTCAATCAACTTCTTCTTCAAATTCAATTTATTCATAACACTTTTCCTCGTGAATGTATTTTCTAAAGAGTCTATCATTTCCTTTGCACTTTTGCATCCTTTAACAGCGCCCAAAAATTTGTCTCCAATGCATTGTACTATTATCGAACGAGCTTCTGCATCTTGCCTTTTATTTTCGTCTTTCACTCCAACACACTTCAATACATCACTGAGACCCCTGGCCTCCATTAATATTTCCACCCGAAATTTCCAGTAATGGAAATTATCCCCATCTTCCAACTTAGGTATGGTCTCCTGAATCTTCGTTTGAGCCATTTTGCTTTTTTATTTTAAGCTGCTCGAAAACAAGACTAAAACAGAAAAATAGAATATGGGGCGGCCCATAACCTGTTAAATAACCATTAGCACATGGAAGACTCCATATTCATAAATATTATGAATAAAACCAAGTTATATATAAACCATTCTTTTACTTATATTTTTTCTCAAGTGAAGTCCTCAAAAATATCAACAATTGGTTGCCTAGATACATAATATGAAAGTCATAGATACTCAAAATACAATTTTAACCTCATCAGTTGACCATTACACCTCTCTTGGACAGATTGTTCATTTAGGTCAGTCCAACCAAAAACGATCAGTACCATCATTCTTGGTCCAACTTGGGCAAAGAGGTCGCCCGAAGAATCCAACTCGGATGGGCAGCGTTTGGGAAATTGCGTGACATCTCGTCCGAGATACTACAGTGCTTAAAGACAAGGGTCTTTGACCAGTGTGTTTTGCCAGTGATAACATATGGTACTGAGACGTGGTCCTTAACTGTTGGCCTTTTGGAAATACTCAGAGTCACACAATGGGCAATGGAGAGAGCTATGCTCGGAGTTTCTTTGCGCGATAAAATCCGAAACGTGATTATCCGCCAAAGAGCCAGAGTCATCGACATAGATATTCAAATTTGCAAGTTGAAGTGGCAATTGGGCAGGCCACATCGCTCGAAGTACCGATAACCGATGGGGAAGAAAGGTCCTTGAGTGGAGACCACGAACCGGAAGACGCAGCGTAGGTAGGCCTCCCACTAGATGGACCGACGACATTGTGAGAGTCGCGGGCATCCAGTGGATGCAGATGACAGGATGTCGATCACTATCAGTATAGAGGTTAAAGGGGGAGGCCCATGTTCAGCAGTGGACGTCTTCTGGCTGATGATGATAAGCTATAATCTAATCACTTAGCAACGTAATAACCTAATGTATTTGAATAAAATTTTGAAAAAAAAGTTCAACAAAATTAACTAATATTAAGAGA
Source organism: Agriopis leucophaearia (assembly GCA_949125355.1). Lineage (NCBI taxonomy): Eukaryota > Metazoa > Arthropoda > Insecta > Lepidoptera > Geometridae > Agriopis > Agriopis leucophaearia. The sequence continues at coordinate 15,049,492 of OX421262.1, forward strand.
ATTATTTATTTATAAATTTTTCCACTTGTTACGATCCTGATATTCCTGATACACAAGTTACAATATTTTTTTAAATTCTTTCTTTTCGTACTTAAATGTGTTATGTGCGAAAACCACGTCAGTTTCCATAGTAAAAATAAATCATGTTGTGCGTCAACAATTTTGTCCAAATCCTAACTTGCCGACCGTTGCAGTAATGTGCTAAATTCACTTCACGCACAAAACACTAACTAAAGACGAGAACCGTTACATATCGATATCGATGGACAGCACTAATGTGTCGATACAATTATCGACTACATGTCTCTTCTCTAACTGTATACGTATTAGACCGACCCTCCCCTGACCTCGAGCCTCTGCCCGCAGAGCGCAATAAGGACAACTGCAGCTCGGATCGATTTATACCTACGAAAAGTAGACAAAATTATCGTCTCGGATTCTTCTGTTTCCTCATTCAAAAATAAGCCGATTTCATTATTTTTTTCAATTAATTGTTTAAAAAGGTTTGTTCTCGGCTTCTGTCATTTATTTTTGTTTTACAAACTCATAAATTTTGTTTGAGAGACGTCTGAACACGGAGGTAAAAATTTGATATTTTTTGGGATTTTTAAAGGCTCATATTTCTTATAGTACTTAACTTACGAGAAAAAATAAATGACACAAGCCTGGCCATAAAGGAGATAAATTTTATAAAAAAAAAATATGGCTCTAGCGGTATTATCCAGGGAGGAAACAGGAGAATAAGTTTGTATGGACTAAACGCTGCCCAAATTGAGCCAATTTATTATGTGGTACGGAACCCTAAGTACACGAGCCCGTCGAGCACTTGGCCGCTTTTAGTTGTTGTATGAGTTTTGTTCGATTTCTATCCGTATGACTAAATGGGATAAACACATATATTACCTATTTATATTTATATATATTGTGTTTTATAAAAAAACTCCAAAATTGTAGTTATTAGGTATACCTACCTAATTAATGTGTCCCTAATACCTAATTAAAGAACCCACTTCGGTAAAAATTGAACTCTAAGAAAGTCTTAGTCAAGTCAGCTACAACTGCTACACTTTTTGTCCCAGTAAAACTTAAAAATAAATCTAAAAACTCTTTTTATTTTATTTTGTCACTATCACCATGACCTATTTTGATCTATTTTGTCATGATGATTATATTGTGACAACGATAGGAACTTACCTTAGAAACTAAAATGTTTGGGACTCGTGGCATTGTTCCACCTAGCGTGGAGTAGTAGCAACAAAAATCTTACTTTTTTTACAAAAGATGGCGTTGTTTACATTGTTTATCAACTCGACGAAAGATGCCGCGAAACAGCTTTTTTTTACAGGACCATTAACTTGATTCGGAACACGACTGAGTATGATTTTTTTTCATCACGTTCAGCTGGTTGTCTTTGACATAACACACTTGATTAACATGTTTTGACAGCTTAACCTCAAATTATATACAAAACAAAAAGTACAGTTTTATTTTATGTATGTTGTCTATATTTTTAGTATTTCTTTAATTCCTGTTTTGAATTTGTCTCTGCCACACTAAATTCTAAGTTGCAGAGTGTGAGCTATGGCGTTCGCAAGACTGCAGTTTTTTCGGTCGCTGATAAATAGTGACAAAAAATCTCATGTCCTACGACGATCCTATTCTCAAAATGCCGTAAACCTTTCTGATCCTGCAATCCAGACGTACCTCAAACACCTCATGTTGGAGCACGAAAACCTCTATACGAAGCCAAAGCGAAGCACCACCGAAACACATCGTCTTCAAGAGATAAAGCCGATCGTGAGTGTGCTCGAGCAAAGGATCGCTCTGCACGACAGCATTGAATCTTTGAAAGATCTTAACAAAAAGGAAAACGATAACGAAATAAAGAAAATGATCAAGGAGGAAGCTCAAATATATCTGTCACGGTTAAATGAAATTGACAGTGAACTACTTTCTATACTGTTTGAGCCTCAGGTGACCGATGGCGGAGTGTTGTTAGAGGTTACGGCTGGCGCCGGTGGTCAAGAAGCCATGTTGTTTGCTAGAGAACTATTCGATATGTATCTGTCACATACTAATTACAAAGATTGGCAAGTAGACATAGCTTCCATTGAAAAGTCTGACATTGGAGGTTACCGTAAGGCTTCAATGCTTATATCAGGCCTCGGCGTACCTGAATTGATGAGAATGGAGGCAGGAGTGCATCGCGTGCAGAGGATCCCCACTACTGAGAAAGGTGGCCGCATTCACACAAGTACAGTCTCAGTGGCTGTGTTGCCGCAGCCTACAGACATTGAGCTGGATATTTCTGACCGAGATGTTGTAATTGAGACGAAGAGAGCAAGTGGTGCCGGTGGCCAGCATGTCAACACTACAGATAGTGCTGTTCGTCTGATTCATACTCCTACAGGCACTGTAGTGGAGTGTCAAGAAGGTAGATCACAGATAAAGAATAAAGAGATAGCATTTCAAAAACTAAGGACACTGTTGCTGGAGCAACAGATTGAAGCGCAGACCTCAAAAATTAATAATGAAAGAAAATCACAGGTATGAAGTATGGATTAAATAACTGGCCAAGAGCATTTCAAGACATGCATATGGAAGGGTTCCGTGACGAAAGCCATTTAATTGTAATTATAGTTCAGAAATTGATAGTTATAGAAAAATTCGAACAAATGAAGCTCTGTGGACTTAGTCAAATATCAGAAATGTACCATCCCAACATAGCATATACTTTTTATGGTTTAAACATAGAGAAAACTCATTGTTAAGACCATTTTACATTTGAGCTAGAACGCCTTGAATTTATTACAGTTTTATCGCTGTTACTCAAAAAGTCATATTCAGATAATGTTCGAAATAATTTTGAATGAAGGTTTTAAATATGACCTATCTGTATTGTAAGTTACAAGTTTCTATGTCTTATACTTTAGAAATGCTTGGGGGCAACATATTGCCACTGGCGTGCCATATTTTGCAAAGTATAGACTTTATAAAAAAGTGATGTATGAAACCTTACCATCGTTTTAAACGACCTTTTTAATGATGCCCCATACGAGCAGCTTATGATATATCTTTGGTTCATCATGGTCCCAGGCATCAGCCGGGGACTATAAAAATGTCGAGACTTTCCAAACAATACACCTTATCACCAAGGGACCATGTGTGAAGTTTTGAAATAAGACCCCTGTGTCCTATGGACAGGCTTGACACGGTGCACATAAGCCCCCTATTGTTCCCATTTTGTTATCCCAGCTTTTGATCAACCCGTAAGAAGTATTTTGATTCCGGTTTTATTGTGCGAAATGCTAGTCTGTGGAATGCGCTGCCCAAATGGCTGATCCCTTATAGTTACAATCTGAGTGTCATAAAGTAATGAGTGAATTGGTTTCTTCTAGGCAAGCGTGTTCCATTGTAGACCGCATTATCGCTTAACATCAGAAGAGTCAAGCTTATAGTTAAATAAAAAACTTGAGTACATACTTATAATTTTGCTTATTTTAATTAATAACTATTTTCATTTCATACTTCAGTGGGCGAAGTATGAGTATTTGATGCGTAAAATAATATTTGATACATATTAATATTTTTGAGCATTTTTTTTAATTTCTCTCGTATTTCTTTTTACAGGTCGGCTCAAGCAACAGAAACGAAAAGATCAGGACGTACAACTACCCTCAAGACCGAGTTACGGAGCACCGTGAGGGAGGTGGATCCTTACACAACTTGAAAGGTTTCATGGAAGGCGGAGAGCAACTGGAACAGCTACAAGAGGGGCTGCTGCGCCAGCACCGGCACCAGGCATTGATGGAGGACATTAACGAATTTATCAAGAAATATAAGGTTGGAAATTCATAAGTAAGTGACATTTATGTATTTAGTAGCTTAGACCTTTGTAATAGTTGCCGTGAAAGTAATGCTCGTTTTGGCCTGACATATTGCCGTATGTCTAGACAATGTATTGGATATAAAGAAATTGATAAGTAATTTAATATTTATATAACAAATCTTGATAGGTAAGTAAGCAGATGCTTACTTATAATAGGTAACTCATGTAAATAATATTATTTGCTACTCTAAATTGTCTTAGTGAATTGTAAATACCTGTAATAATTAATTTAAATAAAACAAATGTTAATCACAATAAAATTCTTTATTTTGTACCTAAAAAACAATCACATTTCATAATTTGTAGGGTTCCGTAGCAAAATTAAAATTATGGTCAATCTATCGGAAGTGACAATGGTAAACTTTTTTAAGCTGAAATAATATTTAAAATTAATTATTAATAGGTACTCAATGGAATCTAATAGTTGAAAAAATATATGAGTAATAACCTTCGAAAAATTATTCATAGAACGCAGAACGTGTAGAAAATTATAGTCATAAAACGTCCGCAGTTTCATAATAGAAACATAGCTATGTACAATTTACATCGAAACAAAACAATTTTACCAAAACCAACCGTATAATCATATAAGGTCGGGGAAAAAGTTTCTTCGTATTTTTTAAACAAATTCAAGACATATTTTTTTCAAGTTTAATTACATTTAATTATAATATATATGTGCCATTTTGTTCGATAACTTGTTGCCATCTTGTAGGTAGTGACATGATCCCGTTGCTGTAGAATTTTTGGGACTTCTGATCAAAAAAATGCAACAAGTAGTTTTGACAGTCCTCTCTTGATGTTAATCTAACACTACCCAAAGAATTCTGAAGAGATCGAAACAGGTGGAAATCTGAGGGTGCAAGGTCTGGGCTATATGGTGGATGCATTAACACTTCCCAACCAAGCTCTCTAAATTTTTGCTGAGTGGCCAAAGATGTGTGCGGTCTGGCGTAATCATGATGAAAGACCACACTCTTTCTGTTGATCAATTCCGGCCGTTTTTTCTCAATTTCTTGTTTGAGTCTCATCTGCTGTTGGCAGTAGAGATCCGAATCGATGGTTTTGCCCGGCGGTAAAAGCTCATAATGAACGATGCCCTGCCAATCCCACCATACACACAGCATCACCTTATTACGTGTTAATCCGGGTTTCGCTACAGTCTGTGGTGCTTCACTGCCCTTTGACCATGATCTTTTGCGCACATTCTTGTCGTAGGTGATCCATTTTTCATCACCAGTGATCAATCTTTTCAAAAACGGTTCGGTTTCGTTACGTTTCAATAGAGAATCGCAAATGAGTACACGATTCATTTGGTTTCTTTCAGTGAGCTCGTGTGGCACCCAAATATCGAGTTTTTTGTATACCCAGTTTTTTTCAAATGGGTCCAAACTGTTTTGTGGTCAATCCCCAGTTCTTCAGCTACGTCGTAACTACTAATATGCCGATCTTGGTCCACTTTTTCAGAAATGGCATCGACTTTATCCGTAACAGGGCGACCAGAGCGAGCTGCATCTTTGACATCAAAATTCCCGGACTGAAAACGCTTGAACCAACATTGTGCTACTCTTGATGACACTGCATTAGGTCCATAAACGTCACAAATTTTATTCGCGGCGTGTGTCGCATTTTTCCCTTTTTTGTTATAAAATTTCACAATATATCGAATTTGTTCGTTAGATTCACTCATTTTATCGAACAAAAAAACAATTGAAAAATGGCGGGAAATTGCTTTTTACTTTTTGTATTCCTTTTTTAAAATGTCATATTTTTAATGGTATCAAAACCAGCCAGATACAAACAGTACAACGGATAAGATTTTTACTACAACTTTATACATACAAAATACGAAAAGACTTTTTCCCCGACCTATTACATTTACAGCTTAGTTCGCGATCTGAATCGCAAGTGGGAAAGAAATGAACTATTTGTTTTATGTTTGAGGTGAAATAGCGATAGTCATTGTACGTGTGTGAAAGGGGATGCTGATAATATTATTAATTTCTTTTTAGTATTGCTATGGAACCCTACCATACGCGTGTCACGCCACGCACATGTCAGTATTTTTATAAATATTTCACATCCATATCTGATTATTTTTTAATAACTATAAGATTCAAATGCTTAGTAAATTCTATCTAATAATACTAAAACTTAAAGATAAACCTGTAAAATGAAGAACCTAATTTATAATACAATTATTACTTACATAAAACATTAATACATTTAACTAATGAAATAAAACAATCAATTTCGAGGTTTTAATGTCTTCCAGGAGGACGGACCAAAGGTAGATATAACCTATGAGTTTTTAAATGATAAACCACCAGTAATTTTATTTTACTAACTAAGCAATAGTTTCAGTATAGGTTTACTGAAAAGATTCAAGGAAATTCTTATTAACATTTAAATATAATATAAATACCAAATAAATTGACTATGCAGAATAAGGTAATAGTTATATAATAGGTACTGCCTTACAATAAGTTTTGTATAAAAGCAAACTTCATTACAAAAGCTATTACCTAACAATGTTTTCATCGATTCTGATGTGCCATTTTAAGTACTAACTAAAATAATGTCTTAAAATTGTTGCCATATTTTTCTTAATAGGCCTGTGTAATTTTTTTTTATACCTGCCATCAAAGCCAAACAGCCTATCAATAAAAGCAAAATATAAAATTTCACCAAAAATAAATAAGATATATATATATATAATTTCATTTCATGCTAAATAGAGAGCGCACTATAGCACTTTCTTGACGTCAAGCCGTGCGTGTGCCATATAAATGTACACTAACACACGCTTTGCAAGCGACGGACAAAGCATCCGCTCTCTATCACCACCATAAACTTTAAACGCTAGTGGTGTATCATATGTAAACATACATCAAACTATATAATTTTTCACGGAAGGTTTATATAAATAGTAAAACCCATTGCGAAGCCGGGGCGGGTCGCTAGTTTGTAATAAATAAAATATTAAGACACAGGCCTAATATTGAAATTATAAGAGTCACAGATAGTTAAAGTGCTCTTAGATTCGTTTTTACACTAGATAATGATACAGCAGAATCGACGCCTACAACCTTTCATCTTCTAGCTACCTACTTCAGACCAAATAGAAACCAAAATTTAATAAATAATTATGATGAATAATTTAAATTTCTAATGCTTATTGACTAAGAGTCGTGGTGGAGGGAAAAATAAAGTATTGTAATATTGTATAAGAATCTCGTACAGCAGAATTTTACTACGCAAAGTTAAATTTGTACATAATACTATATAAATATTACCTACATTTCAATGCTTTCCTTTTCGACGCCGTCGCGACTCTTGGTGATTTAGCTGATTCGCATAGATGTCTGATCTCTCTTCTTTGAGATAATAACATAATTATAATATTTGGAATTTATAAACGTAGATTTTTTTAATAAATTGCTATGATATGAATTATTCTAAAATTCATTGAATGCTTCCTAGTTGTGGCACTCTGGGAGCATTGATACATAATTAAAGTTTTTTGTTGTTATTTTTGATATGTTAAATGACATGTAATAGATTTATCTACATACTAATGTATTGACAAACGTTTAAATTATTATCCACTAATCAAAACAAATGTAGACATAAAAGGTAAATAATGAATACTATCTGTTTAGTTCTATCTAAAAATCAAAAGAGCTTAGTTAATACATTTTTGGTTTCGAAAATTAATATATCGCATCATCCTTCACCACATTTTAAATGATGTCTCTAAATTAACCGATTAGCTAAAATGATGCTCATCCAGACCCATAGTGTTAATTTGTTCAAGCTGCCTCGTCCGCACATGTCAATGTTGCTCTCCTGCAAATAAATACATGATTATATAAATTAATAATTTCTCATTATTTACTTCCATCATATTGTGTATCAATACTTTAAAACATTTCTGAGTTTCTTCCATGTTCAAAAATGTAGTCAAACATCTCTTATTCTTCATATAAATTTATAAAAGCCTAGTTCGTATCGGTGAAATAGTTTCCCATTTCCTCTGGCATCATTAACAGCATTATATCTGGCTTTCCTTTATGATCTTTTCTCTATAAATGCCTTATATATTACATTAATTTACACGGGGGAAAACGAACAGATTTTGACCATCGTAGTGAGGGGCCGTAATCCTATTCCCTGAAGTGATGTAGAAGTGTGATATTTATTTTATTTAACATGTCATTGGGTGGAAATTTAGTTATGGTGCTTTATATTATAATATACCTATGAGAAAATTGCAGAATAATAAAAAAAATACATATAAATATCATACATAGAACCTGCTTTGATGAATGTTTCTGGCACGAGTTTTTTGTATAATTATCGGTTCTGCACAGTTGTACATTCATTCATCATCAACCATTTTACACCCACTGCTGGGTATATAGAACACCTCTTCACCGCGCTATCTTTTCCGGTCCTGTGCCAGTCTTGTCCACTGCTTTCCTGCTGCCTTAGCGATGTCATCCGACCAGGGCTGGTAGTCTGCCCGGTGGTCGCTTTCCGCGGCCACCATTCTGTGACTGCTTTGGTCCACCGTTGTTAGTAGTGAAAATTTTATTATTTCACGTAGATATTGACGCGCAAGTATTTTACAACCAAAAAAAAGCATGTTGGATTAGGGTCCATCCTCTCTCTGAGAGAAGGCCTGTGTCCCAGCAGTGGGATCATGATAGGCTGATTATGATGATGATAAACAAAAAAGAAATGGATAAAATATGTCAAATGCCATATTGAGATATTTTTCTACTATATTTTGAGAATCTTCTTCGATCAAACTCTTGATCAATGTAACGTTTACGTATAGTTTTATTTTCATTTTAACTTTCCGAAGATTAAACTATTTCCGAGCGGGTATGGTTAAAATAAATTGTCTTCACAAACCTCCGTGTGATTCCTGATGCACGATGTCGGCTGCCTCCTGTAGAGGGGGTGGAAATGCTTGAGACAAGGTAGCGACTCATTGTAGTTAACCTCCATGGCCTCTACCGACATCGCCGGGACCTCTTCTTTCGGACACGTCGCGTCCACCACCACCATCAGCATATTCGTGTAGTTCACTATCTGAGCGTAGAACGCTCTCTCGCAGTCTTTCATCTGCTTGTTTAATTTCTGGTCCAAGTTACTGTAGTCTAGTTGGTACAGGTACATTTCTCGGTCGCAAGGCGTCGGTCGAGTTCTGTTGATCAACACAAGTTTCTCGAAATCTCGTTCCATGCGCATGTTTGGCGGTTTCGACATTGAATATGGGTCATCTGACTCTTCATCGTTTTCGTAAGACTGGTACGAAACTGAAATATTAATTGCATATGTAAGTGCATAAACGGACATAATATTATCTTATTTAGGATTCTAGACATTATGAACAATAATTACTCAAAGATATTAGAAGTTCGTGCGTAAAAATCTATAGCTTTTAACCAAATTTTGGCCATTCTTTTATTATGCGAGTTTTGAAATTTAAAAATGCCAAACCATAATAAGTTAATTTACTTACAATATATATGCGGAATAAATATTATTTATAAATAATGATTATAATAAATAAATACATGAATACGTAAATACATGATTTATTATAAAATATATTTTAGAAAATTTATAAACGTCCAAGTTTTAGCTGGAAAAGTCATGCCTGAAGTTCATGCCAAAACAATTTGGAACAAAAAAAATGTGTGAATGTGGTTGTGGAATTTTAAAACATTCTCTCAATCAAGGCTTTGCATTGAAATCCGTTCAAAATATTAATGTCAACAAAACCCGAAATAAATGTACCCAAATCTAGTGACATGCATAAAAAATATTTACAACGTCGCAATCTAAAATGTGAGAATCAGTTAGGATTAATGTTAAAGACTTGCTAGATCTGCCTGACTTTTACACGGAAATTCGTCAAAATCTACTCATGAAATCTTAAGATTCATTGTGAAAAATCAGGCAGAGTCTACAAAAAGTAATAAGTTCAAAGCATATCCGCAAAAATCCATTTTTTATTATTAAATGGAAAATATCTACGTAATCTCTATAGTGCCCGAACTATAAACTCACCAGTGGAGACATACTCTGAAAACAAGATGGAGTCATTACTACTTTTGAAAGACTAAAACCAATTTTTGACTCCATTGGTTAATTTTGTTGCTACAAGAAAATTTCTATATTCAAAAGGGTGCGTGCTATCAGTGGTGCACCCAAAGCATTGTTCAAAATGTGTTATTGACTTAGTGTTCTAATTCTAGCAATTGCCACGCAGGGGCAAGTGATTCTGTGCATAATCTCCTACTTGTTGTAAAGTCATGTAATATGTATCATTTGACGAAGTCTCATGCAGGCAGAAGTAAAGCGCACAGTTTTCGACTAAATCTCTCTATACTAGACAGGTCTAAGCAAATAGTTATCACTTCATAGTGCTCGTTGTCATGCAGAACAGTACATGCTGACAACATAGAGCAACAATAATCTTTGTAAACAGCTTTATTAGCCCTTTTTTTTGTTTGGCAAATTTCGTGGGAAATTGGGTAAATCATAGTCCTATAAACATTGAATTTCTTACCATCGACAAACGAATAGCTGGATGCTTGTGCCAAACCTGTCGTTATGGAGTTGTATAACCACACTGATGTCGTGAGGAACCAAACCATTACTAGGCGTATGTTCTCCAGAGGCTGCAACAATTTCAGAAAACATTCCACACATATTAGAATACTTAGTAGTTTCACCCGCTTGGATTACTCCTTAAAACATCAGCCAGTGAAAGTCCCGTCAAAATGGCCCCAACCGTTTTGGAGTCCATAGGGACATACACACACTGTTTTTTATACAAAAAGAAGATAAAAGTTCTTTATTGGCCGTATAATATTGTAGTTACACTGATAAGTCAAAATCTTCAAAAAGATTTAAGTTTATCAAAAGAAGCAAATTAGGTATAGTAAGTATTTGCTAATATATGAATAAATAAACAATCAAACATTCAAAATAAGATTATGATTAATTAACTATAGATTAAGATTCATTAACAATGTAATATTAAAGAATAGTATTCCAGGAGTATGTACTTTTTGTATTTGAAGTGTTGTTTCACACTTTCGGATTCACTATTAAAATTTTATATCCATTCAAAAATTTGACGTCCGGCAGGATTCCAACCTTCGTTATCTGGGTTTACGCCATGTAGCATTCTATTTTTCTCTTATAAATTAGGTACTTTATTCTTTCGATCTTACTTACAATAGAAACGACTTCTAAACGACTTACTACATCACGAGATTTTTCATTAAGTAATAAGTTAAAGCGCGTGTTAAAATAAATTGGCTTTGTCTCGTTTTCACGTATGACAACTTCCACCACTTAGAAGTTGACAGTATGTGTCTTCTAAGTAATGTCGTTTATGTTTCACTCGTAAATCTCGTAATTCACAGAAACTCTAATTAATTAAGATGTAATGTCTAAGATATGCAAGACTAGCCCTGAATCTACTCTTAAAATCGAAAAATATATCCATAATCTGACTGTAGAGCGGTTTTGTTGTTTCTAAAGTTCTCGGTTACCGTTAAGAGCATAGATCCCAGATTTGTCGTCTTCTTCTCCCTGAAACATACTGCTTGGTAGTCCACTACGTGAACTGGCTTGTAGACCTCGTCCTCAATCAACTTTGTCATTACGTCTGGTCGGATCTGAAACGACCAAATCAAATAGTTTTTCATCACTAGTGGGTCAGTGATGACCCAAAATGCGGGCGGTAAATATCACTTAGCCTCCCATAAGGAGGTAAAGTAATTTAAAAATCTACTAGTCCTATGTCAAAAATACCATAGAGCTTACTTTTTCTTTTCTTCGACCATTTAGGTTCGTACCATGTCAGAAACTTTTCACTCTGTGAAATGAAGTTAACAACTATGTAAAAAGTCTGTGCTGTGAAGTGTGTGAACCTGATGCTCTACAATTTTTTTTGCGGGAAATTAAAAATAGAACCTTGCACTAGTGATGAATAGTAGATTATTTACACACGTCCAAACAACATCAACACATTTTTGAAAACAAAAAATTATAGATAAATTTATTCACAAAAAGAGGAAACTTACAAAGATTGAACTATTTAGTAAAACAAAAACTAGGATTATATGTAAGACACGTGGGTAGTTTAGTCGGTGAGCTCCTAACTAGCACGACGACGTTGAGCACGAGGCTCAACTCTCGGAGTTCGAGTGCGAAGTTTTACTCAAGAGGTTTTCTTGCATATATAGTTTACGTGACAAAAGATGAGCTACAATATGTACACAACGGATATAATAAAACGTATCTTCCAAAAGAAACGATCTTGCAAACAATTTCAGTACCTGCACCTTTTCAGGTAACACATCCTACTCTGCTGTGGCTACGTCCTAAGAAGCCTTAATGCCTTAATATAAAAACTTATTATTGATACAATGGGAGCGTGGCTAGAAAACCATCTTCCAAAAGTACATCTCCTCGGTTCGATTCTACCTTGATACATACCTGTTTGAACGAGGCATTACTACGTAGTTTATCTTTAAAAGTTGAGATAATATTTTTCTGTTATTGTCTATCTGAAAATTTAGTGATGTCAATAATTTACCTTGCCGAAAAACTGTCCCGTGTGATTCGAGTCTTTGCTGACCACCACCCATCCGTTATTATCAACTAAGTAGCATTCCCAGTCTGCAGATAAACAGGTCGTGCATTCCTTGTTGTGTTCACACTGAAACAAAAGGCAGTACTATTACTAGAGGAGACGTGGAAGATCGACCTTCACCGATCTGATAACCAGATGAGACGTATTTTTTATCAAAAATAATTTATAAACAAATATGCCTATGATAACTTGCCTATCAAAATGTGTTCATAGCAAGTTTTTAGCTTGGCAATAATAATCTGCTAAACGGACCATGATTTCGGCCACTCCAGTATTCCAAGGAGTGCCAGTTTCGTTTAGTGATCAGCTAGAACTCCTTGGACTACAAAATAATATCTTCTTCCCTAAACTTCGGTCGCTTTATCGAGTCAAGAGCCAAAATTGCTGCTAAAAAGCTTGGTATTCTATCCAAGGTTGGGCAGTATTTTACATCTGCTCAACTGCGTAATCTTTACCAAGCGCAGGTGCGATCCTGCTTGGAATACTGCAGTCACCTGTGGGATGGCTCCGCTAAATATCAGCTCGAAGCATTAGACTCTGTAGAGAGAGGCGCCGTTCGTCTCATTAATAACGAAGCGCTGGTTAAAAAGAAGATGTCGCACAGCCTGCGGCATAGGCGGAGGGTAGCTTGTCTGTCAATTTTCTACCGCCTTCATCATGGAGAATGTGCACAAGAGCTGTTCAGGCTGATCCCATCATCCAATTTCCGCCATAGATCATCGAGGCGGTCATTCCATCCTTACATCGTGAACTTTGGTAAAGTTCGTACGCAGCGTTTTCAAAATTCCTTCTTAATTCGAACTGCACAGGAATGGAATGCGCTCCCTGCCTCGGTGTTCCCTATAAATTACAACCTGGGTCTCTTCAAGACAAGAGTGAATAGGCACCTCATGGGCAAGCGTGCCCCATCTTAGACCGCATCGTCGCTTACCATCAGGTGAGTTGTGAGCAAACGCTAGCCCATTTCATCATAAAAATAAAATAAAAAATATATTATGGTAGCCCACCAGGTCCATACAACATACCTAAAAAAAACAGAATTCGAGACTTCCAAGAAGGAGGAGGTTCTCAATTCTACTGTATTTTTTTATATATTTTTTATGTTTGTTACCTCAGAACTTTCGACTGCGTGTACCGATTTTGATGATTTTTTTTTATTTGAAAGCTCGTGCTTCCCATGTGGTCTCATTTCGGTCCAGTTTTGACATTTTTCTGAAGTCGGATTTTTACATTAATAATTATTTAGTGCCGATTTCTACTGGGGATATTTTTGTTAGATAGTTTTGGTTGGATTTAATCAAAATTATGACAAGATACTCCGTGAGTTTTTAGTACATTTATCTACACTAATATTATAAAGAGGAAAGATTTGTACCTATTTTTGTATGTTTGTAATGAATAGGCTCCGAAACTACTGAACCGATTTGAAAAATTCTTTCACTGTTGGGAAGCTACACTATCCCCGGGTGACATAGGCTATATTATATTTTGTAGCGAGGCCGAAGGCCGAGCTTACACTCGTGCGAAGCCGGGGCGGACGGCTAGTATATTATAACCTACTAGTAATGGAGTTAGATATTACGCGATAACTTGGGTGGCGGTTTCTCGAACCTCATTGGTTACATCAGCACTGTGGCAAAATGAGTGTGTAGAATAAGACAGCGCACTCATGCGCAACTCGAAACGTGCTGGTGGATGCAGCTGCAGCATAGCCGTAGCATTAAGGAGACCCATGACAACAAGAAAAAACCTTCAGTAAAAGACTTACAGAAGACGTAATATTGTCGAACCACTCGCTCAGCTTCTCATGTTTGAACTGAAACCCGACAACTGCAGCCGGCGTCTTCTTATGCCCGTCTCCGTGGAACACCGCATGCGATGCCGTGACCATGGCTGCGCTCACGTTCAGAGGAAACTTGTCCGTGCTCAGTTCCACGCTGTAGACGTAGCTGAGAGGATCGACATAGTGCTGCTCTACTGCCCGCTGGTACCACACCTCGTCGATCGATCGTGGCCATTGCTTGCCAAATTCAGTTCTGTAAATCGAAAAAATATTATTTATATTTATAAACAAAAATTATGTGCCCCGATTCCATGGGGGCTAAATGAGACCCCTGGCTTGTCTTAATTGGCCGTCTGGGGGTGGAAACTGCAAGAGCTAAGAACCTAAGCTGCAGAGTGGAAGTGTTAAAGGGCATAATGCCGCGAGTAGCGTTTAGTGAAAGTGCAGCACACCTCTCGACACCCTAATTAATGGGGGCCCATTTAGTGGGTGGCAAGTCATCACCCGCCAAAATATCTTGAAATGAGGCATAATTAACGGGTGCTCATACCTAATACCATAGACCAGCTCAACACCATCAATAACACAAACAATTCATCACAATAGCCCAGTTATTTTAAATCCCATACTGTACAATAGTTTCATAATGCCCATTCACACACATCTCATAACTGTGAGTGAATAGCAATCTTCTAGATCAGGGGTTTCCAAACTACGGCCCGCGGTCCAAATCCGGCCCGCCACTGCCATCAATCCGGCCCGCGACAGGAATTGAAACTCGAGGAATTGTCGGTGATTCAGCCCTGTGGATCTGATAAAATTAACAACTGATGTGACTGGTCTTAGAAATTCAGACAATTCCAAACATTTTCCGCACAAGGACTGAAGACTGTAGCTGAAATAGATAGTACCTAGAACCGTACATAGTATCACTACTCGACACTAGATGTAGCTACGTGTCACAATACACAATCAATAGTAACTGAAATGCAATAAAAGCCTATGTTTGCTTAGGTGGGCAGAAAAATTTAAATTGTTACGGCCCTTGCAACATACCGAAAAAAATATTATGGCCCCAAGGCTTCAAAGTTTGGAGACCCCTGTTCTAGATAAATGTGTTCCATCCTCGACCTCACTGTGGCTTACCATCAGGTGAGTTGGTGGCCGAGATGGTAGACCTACTCTATATAAAAAAAAAACATACTCTTGGCGTTGGCTTCGTCCCCACCAATCAATGCCTCTCAAATTGTCCGGGCTAGACCCGTTAGTTCATTTAAATAACAATTTATCTCCATAAAATACAGTTTCTATGTGATATATGAAAAAAAAAAGTTTAATTACTGCAAATATAAATATACACGAAAATAAAGTTCATTAGTGCCTACATACATTGCAGATGAGTATAGAAATAAGTATTCAAAACCGACTTCAAAAATAAGTATAAGAAAAACGTAGTGTCTATAAAATTTGAGGGTTGCCCTCTATTTCCCTGGGATCCCATCATCAGATCCTGACCTGGTGAAAGTGGGACCAAATTGGAAGTATACCATACCGAACAAAAAAAATATTTTTTAATCCCTCAACAGTCGCCAGTGAAATCGGTGAACATACATAAAAAATACACAGTGGAACATAGAACCGTCCTCCTTTTTTGAAGTCGGTTAATTAAATTGTATTTTGAATTGAATCAAATTCGTCTTACTTGTCGTGGTCGCGTTCTTTCGGTGGGTGTGTCTGCCACCTTGTGAGTCCGCTATGCGTCGACAAGAAGGCTATGATGTATCCAAACCGCTGAATGAACTCAGACCTGTGATCAAACCGGTTCCTCTTTTAGTTACTCTTTACCACCCTTGAGATACTTATGGATCTATGGAATATATTGTGTGTTTGCGCAACTCAGTTAGGGACATAAGAATTTCTTTCTGGAAATATTATAGAAATGGGGCCTTACGCCCAACTCTAAACGCGGGCTCGAATAGGTGCAGTTTGCAAAATCACGCAAACGCGAACCTTAACGTGCCGCATCGCATGGCATGATTTTGCAAGCTGCACCTGAAAGTTAAAACCTTACCCATACTTACATCCTCTAGCTGCAGTATTTTTTCAGTTCTGAATCTATTGGTATTAGGTACTTAATTTTCAAATTGTTATACATATGTCTGTTTTTTTTATTCCAAAATTGGCTTGCGTTTTTTTTGCGGCTTGTATTTATATCTACAGTTTTTAACATAGGTACTCTATTAGACTAGTTAAAAAATATTGAGCTTACATACATTAGTGGTAGGTACCAATTTTTACCTAAATAAAATATTAAATAATTCCTAATAAACATTAAAACATGTGTTCAAATAGCAAAAGTTCAAAAAATACTATACATTAGTGGCTGGAGTAGTATATTTTTTTAAGAATACTGCGGACTAGAAATTCCTTTCCAATAGACTAATAGTAACACTTTTTTTCATTATCACTATTAGTAAAACGAATCATTAATAAATGTCTTCTAGCCCTATTTATAAAGTAGTATAATCATACGCTAGATTGTGCCGCATGACCTGGCATGGTGTGATCAATGACGATGTAAACACTTGACAGCTCATCCTTTACTCGTCGTGATGAAAAGGTACTGAATTTTCAGCAGGATCTTTTTCGAGCGGGCCAATCTTAGGCGAGTATTGAATGAATAACTTGTTTTGTCCAATCACAAGCGCCATACTACATGGCTTACAAAAGCAAATTATGACTCGTGCGGAGTCATGCGCGATTATGAATAATCTTTGGTATGAATAGTATTTTTTAGTTCTCATAACACCGCCAAAACCTCGATTGAAAGTGCCACTTTTCAATAAAGGTTTCAAAACCTATGTTGCAAAGTAATTTGATTAAAGAACAATGAACCGCGAAACAAATGGTATACGAAGAGATTTTAGGTAAAATTAATTTTCGTGTTTTCGTTTTTTTTTACAATATTCGTATATTTTCCGAGTTTTTCGAGTCAAGTAGGTATAGTTTATTTATTTTTTGTTGCCTCATAAAAATTAAAAGCAGAGTATTTTACTCGAGAGAAACAATATATTTCTTCCCTTGGTCAACAATTTGCTATTAAAAACATAAGTAACTTTGACATCAGCCACTTTTATGTAATTTCAGTTATTCTCAATATCTTTTAGCACAAGTAAACTAATTATATTTGCATATGAGATACCTTAATCATAGAGATAAATACCACTAGTTAACACATTACTTTTATTACAGAATTTTTTCGTAAAATCTTTATTTTCAAAAGTTTTATATCACACACGTGATAATTAATAAGCAGTCGTATTCATTTCCTTTTACTTTACCTCGGCAATAATCCGATCACTTTTGCCAATGGGCTATCCAAGCGAAAGTTATAAAAAAATAAATTTACAATATTAATCATGTAGTAAAAACAATATTGATAAAAGCCAAGTAATGCCGTATACATATTACTTAAGACTGCACGAAACAAAATTTTTTAACTATAGAAAAATTTAATATACGTACGTACGTACGAATAATATAATATAATATTTCTTTTATCAGATTTATATACAAAATAAGGAAAGAAAAAGGCAGAATAACCTTATTTCTTAGCAATTCGATATGAACTCCTAGCAATTAAAAAAACTTACGCCTTTTCATCCGAAGCTGATTCCGATATGCTCTTGTTGAACCAAGCCGTATTTCGGGCGTCGTAAACCAAAGCTTGCATCAAGCCGTGATCGCCTGAAACATGAAATGTTATAGTTCGCAAGATACCCATTATATCCATTATAGAGGAAGTAGATATTACTTTGCTTTTTTGATGTCAACGGGGTTATAATGGTGATTACGCCAACAAAAGAGGCCCTAAATAAATTTTTCGCCTATCATTATCACCCAGAATACTTGGCCACTGCGCAGCTTTGTTTTATTCGTAATAATTATCAATTTAAAAACTGACTTTAAAATTAGACAAAGTAAACAAAGAAAGGAGCTGGTTAAAAACTACTAAGCCAAAGTTGTGGGACTGCCTCAAAAGGTTCATTTACAGAATAAAAGAATCTCGTAAAAAAAGTTTACAAATGGTGAAGTAGTCGGTGTACCTACATAGGTACATAATAAAACGACTGAATTAAGAACCGCCCTCCTAAAGACGATTAAAAAGCTTGCATTTGACTGCCATCTCGCCTGATGTTAAGCATTAATGCGGTCTACGATGAAGTACGCTTGTCTACAACAATCCAAAATACATTCGCGACTAGAAAACACCAAGATTACCTATTGTACAATAAATAAATCTGGAACATATTTGCATACACGGTCATCTGACGCCAAACTAAGCAAAGCTTGTAAATATGGCTGCCAGAGACTGATGTACGTACTAATATATTTTTAAATACATACCCAGACAGAACAAACATAAATGTTCATCACATGAATGTTTGCCCCAGGTGGGAATCGAACCCACGCCCCCAAAGACAGAAAGTAGTTTCACTACCAACTGATCCACCGGGCAGTCAAATATCTAATACCCACAATACCTAGCTCGTTGTTCAGCACTCTGTACCTATATCTAATTTTACCCGCCTTTTCACACGGGTCTAAACTATCTAATTCCACAAAGCGTCCTACTCAATATGCATTTGCCTACACGTATTCTTCTGTCTAGAATTTGTATACCCCAGCGAGCGGTTAGCAATATCTTATATAGGATAGTACCACAACTTACAGTAATATTCGTTCCTAGGCGTGCTATTGGATACCTTACTTCTATCTTTGCCTTCGGGAGAACCTGTCAAATAAAAGTATTACTTCAATATCTTCCTTATTGCGATGTTTAATTGAGAATGATCATTATGGAAACACTTACCCGCTGCCAACTATTTTATATCGGAAAGCTTGACACATCTTCTAAAGTAGGGCCAATTTAATAGACCGCATTTGACATCTATCTATATATCAGTCTATTGTTTATTAAACGAAAAAAATTCTCACTTCAGTGTTTATTAAGGAGATACGTTTCACGTATGCCGGGAAATTCAAATTTAAAAACAGTTTTTTTTTTGTTCTTGTAGCTAGTATCACGTATATGTATACGTATCACCTTAAGTCAAAATAAATCGTAAAATTGCCTTTTTTGTCAATATTAAAATAAATATGTATTTTTAACTGAAAAAAGTTAAGCAAATGTGCAGTTCTAACTTTGAAAAAATATATAATATTGTGTGCCCTCCGTTACAATTTGTAACGACGTAACCTATAACTTACAAGGTTACGTTGTAGAATTTTGATGGAGTGTCAAATGTGATATATTAAATTGGCCCTACTTTAGTACATCTACAACTTGGAAAACTACTAATTACTCCGTAAATAACTTAAATACATATATTATTTGTACATAAAGTTACGGTCTCGGTAAACACATTCCTATTCCTGTATAAATACAATTATTGCAAACTGATATTTTTTACACCGAGGACAAACGAATGACTAATGAAACAATAGAAAACTACGCGCATCCCATCCGGCACTGATAAGGCTCTATGATTGCCTGAATCCAAATATGTACTCGTTTTTGCACAATCGCTTCGACTCGAATGTAATGTGTCTGCCGCTGAGCTGTCATGTTTTCGTTATATTATGTTAAACAGTTTTCTCTCTGCGTGTCTATACATATTATAAAATTTGTTAACGGCACCAGAAGACCAATTCTAAATATGCATTATGATAACTGATCCCGCGGGATCAGTTCGAGCGGGACTAGTTAACGTAAGGGCCAACGTCTGTCGGTTTAGCTAGTATCATATCATATAAAGTACACAAGCAAAGTCCCGCGATCGTTAATTCATCAAAAAATATAGAAGATACAGGAAGAGAAACAAAGAAGCCATGATCAGAAGTCAAGCTAGCCTGTCAGCTGTAAACAATAAATCTTCCTGAATCCTCTAACATTATTTTCCTATAAAAATAGAGATACCATTGTGTTTGTCATGTCCCTGTTTATTCTTGTGATGTTCCGGAGGCCGAGGCTTGGCGGGCCATCGCCAGCCAGGCTTCGCTACCCTCTCTAGGAAGTAAAGCAATTCTTCTTCCGCTGATGAAAACGTCCGTTCGTAATGTCGACAGTACATCCTTAAAATTAAAATTGCTGTTAGATATTCCGATTGCCATAGATGACGCTGATCGCTTACCATCGCCCGCTCAAAACAGACAAACAAGGGAGTTATAGTAACGTCGCGTCGCTGTGAACGCATCAGGTCTATATCAGGCTTGATGCCTTTAATCGAAGTCACCCTGCACCTTTACCTTGCCGCCAGTTTCTTAGTGTGTGTGAAAAATTAGTAAGTGTACCGTTCCTACAGCGGTTTAGCGGTATAGTGAAAAAAGACACGGAGATATTTGACCACGAATGGTAATTGTATTATATAATATGTCCCTTGGATGTCTGGCTACCATAACCTCAAAAACATTCTTATAATAATCTTACATTGCGCTTTGTCTCGCTCTCTCGGCTAATGTGAGACCAAAACAAAATTCAATGTAAGGTTTTTATAAGAATGCGTTTGAGATTATTAGCCCACCTGATCTGAGATCCCGGCGGCCTCGTGATAGTTTAGCTAGTTTTCCTATGGCATAAAAAATCAATCATATGAAACCCATCTAAAATTACAACTCTTTTCAAAACAGTCCAGATTTGAAGTAATAAAAAACTGCAGTGATTTTAACGTCATTAGTTGTAGTGGTAGTATTATAGAATATTTTTGTAAAAAGGTCCAAATAATTATACATTTGACATCATGGTTCATGATGCTTACCAGTCCGGGTGAACGCTCCACTTGTCAGAGAGATACTGCTTTGCCGAGATGTTCTTGGAAGTGAGCGATAGTCTGTGAATATCGTCAGTCGGTGGGGGAGTGATCCTGTGTCTGCCGTAGTTCTCAGGGATTGCTACCACCAGCGTGAACGGAGAGTCACTTATCCCCGTCCAGTAAAAGTGCCTCTTGGCTCGAGATACCCGTCTCTAAAATTTAAGCACACACGTTAAAGCTGTGATTTTCTGGCAGAAATTTGCAGTGTTTGGTAATTTATCCCAAATTGTGAAAGCAACTTTGGAGCACCATTGTTCATTGCGCCATCCATCCATCTATGTATAAAACTCACTAGTAATTTAAATTTACATAAATATTAATTTGAGCTTTTTTTCCCTGAAAAATTTATATCGTTTCTATAAGGAATGGCGTTGGGTTGGGAAAAAAATTATGTGCTTAGGAAAAATTTAAACTATAATCTATACCAATATATAAAGAGGAAACATTTGATTGTTTGTTTGTTTGCATTGAATAGGCTCCGAAACTACTAAACCGATTTGAAAAATTCTTTCACTGTTGGGAAGCTAAACTATCCCCGGGACATAGGCTATATAATATTTTGTAGCGAGGCCGAAGGCCGAGCTTACACCCGTGCGAAGCCGGGACGGTCGACTAGTAGATTTAATGGCTTTATGCTATTCATAATCAGCTTACCTTTTTTGCTTCTTTTTAGTCCACCACGTACAAAACACAAAAATAAAATAAATGAAAAAAAAACTACGATCAATTCGGGAAAATCAAATCTAGTAGCTAAAAACTGCTGCAATGAAACCAACCTACTTGGTGGGTTTTTTACACAGTATATCAGCTGACATAAAGGAGGGAGCCAAATGGCGAAGATATTCAGAGACCTGACCCCAAATGAACTGAGAAAAGTCACGGAGAAAAAAGAATGAAATCTGATTTCAAATAAAAAAAATTGCATGTGTTGTTCTTACCATGTCTTCGTGGTGGTATTTGACAGCCATCATCTTGTTGCCCGTCTTCTGGTCGATTATCTCTTTTCGAAGCTGTAACAATGCCCTTCTTATTTAATTTAGGTTCATAGTTTCCACAATGATAAATAAAATAGAAGCAATGCTTACTGCAGTCAGTTCTTTACTGAAGTTCCTTGGGGTTCTGTCATCGTCGAATAGTTCTACTTCGAGCATATCCACACTATTGTAACTTGGTTTTAGAATTTGTTGGAACTGAAAGTTTTGTTTCAATTATGTCATTGATAATCATATACTAATGATAAAAATATGTAATCAAAAGCGTGTCGAACCACGGCAGGGTTTCTTAGACATGTTCCCAATATGCTCGGATGAAGCTCATTGGACTTGGCCAAATTTTAGAGGTGTATCATCACAACATAATACCTACTTTTTATGATGTAATAATTCGATAAATCATAAGTTATTTATTGATAAACAGATATGGTAATGACAAGACAAATATTTTGTTTGTGTAGTTTTTTTGTAAACTAAACACATGTAGGTATAGCAATCTGCAGATTTTCCTTAATAACTTAAAAACAAATAATTACAACGAAATAATAATAATAAAAAAGTTTTTTTTACTATAATCTATCAGTATAGAAAGTTAAACGTTTACAAATGTATTATCACTATACTGTAGGTACTATTACTTACTATGCATATTGTAAGCAACTTTGACCGAGTGTAGGTATCTCCTAAATAGTACAACCGATATAGGAAAATATCGTAGGAAACCATCCATCATTCTAATTAAAGATCAAATAAAATTTAATCCCCTCTTCTCATGTACATGCCCAGTAAAAAAAATTATTTCAATGCTATGTATGTAATATTATGGTACCAAATTATATAAGTTTTTTTTTCATAAATGTAGCAGTTATGATGCTGTGTGATATCCTAATGGACAATTATTTTGTAAGAATTCCTTGTTTTTCCTTCTACAGAACCGTAAAAACAATAGGACACCTACCACCGGCCTTAAATCAGGGTGAATCAAAATGTATCCGTTGTTTGTCACTATGAATGCATAACCATTTACTCCAATCTGCAATAAATTGTATTTATTGTAATTTCAATCATGATTGATATAAAAGGTGCATAATATTTTAATAATATCCGTTACCTTGTAGGGTGTCATCAAAGCTTGTATCTCCGATAAAGGAACATCAGTTCCAGCCACTCCTAATAATCTAGCAATACGCATCTGAAATTTTTCATTCTCATGTAAATAATGCTCTCGGAAATTTCGAATATTGTTCAGTTTTCATTTAGACGATTATAAAACATGTTATCTATAATATCTACGCATCCTTTCAAAAATCTACAAAAAAACTAGAAAATGATCATAACAATATAAAACATGTTATGTTTTTATGTATTATTACAGTCACAAATTCTAACTACTTATTCTTATCTGGCTTCGTAGGTGCCATAGTTCTACTAAATTATACAAAATTATGTCAATCTGTCTTAAATCTAGCAATTTTACTTTATGTTTAGCATCTAATGCCCCGTTAGGCGAGTTCTATATTGATTTATATAGAACAATGCTTTAAAGGATTCTAATTTAAATAATCCACGATTACAGGTTCTAGCAAATCTACAAAAATATTACAAGTTATCTTGTTATCATTACAAAAAAAACTACTCTTTATACTAGAAACCCACTACCGTTTCTGGCGTAGATATGTAAATACCCTTTGAAACGTATCCATGTAAGAATCTGTTGGGATCATTCACTTTAGTTATATGCAAAGAAGAATGTTTATATTTGTGTGCACTCATCTCAATTTCTTTGGCTAAAATATTTGTTTCTCGAATAATAGTTTTGTTAAAGTTTTCACTAGTTGTTTCATTTTCAGCCGAATGTATATTGCCAATGGTAGATACATCCTTCACCAGCCATCCGTCATCGTTCATGTTCATTTGCTGTATTATTAGAAATGTGAGAGCGTGGGCCTACCTCTTTTGGGCCGTTCTCCTCTACGGACTGCGATTGGTTGTAGACGAACGAATGCAATAAAATATAATAACATACAGATAAATGCATTGTAACAACTTCACTAGAAATAAAATGCCTCCTCTGCCGAAGACAAAATTCAAATGGGCCAAAATTTCAGTAAGATTATCAAAAATATCACCATTCTTTATAAAATTGCTCAAATTCATGAAACAGAAGCCCCACACGAGTCATATGTCAGGCGGCACTGTTTTATTGCAAATATTTACATTAACATCTCTTAAAACAATTCAATCGTCAAAAGATGCCTCTACGAAGACATCGCTAAGTTCAGGCAAAAATTAGTTGTATTTTTATTAGTTAGTGTGTGTAGTGATAAGATCATAACTCTTGCATAGAAAAATTAATCGGATGATTAATAGAAAAGTTGATCATAACACCCTAGTGGTCTACGCCTACGAGCTAGTAGAAACACTACACTACAATAAGCCAAAAGGGTGGAACAACAGATGGGCATGGGCACGGCAGTCAGCCAGTCGGCAGCGACGGCCGACGCCGCGCGTCTCGACATCTATCGAGGACAGATGCATCGCTAACGGGGCCAAATAACACTTTACCGTTACTGAAATCCAAAACTAAATCATAAAAACTCTCTCGAATCTTGCAAAAACTTTACATTAAATCATCAAAACTTTCTAAGTGTAGTAGTACCTCTTTCGTAACCGATACCCAGTAAGCTTCATTTATCAGTACATTCTCTGTGATGTTCTGAGGGGAAACCATCAAACAAAACGAAGTTATTAATAGACACTTAAAGTAAAGAAGCAAGATATTATACAAGTAAGCTTTCAAGTGATTAGAGTAGACAGAGCTTACGTCCAATTAGTAGGAAATGTAAAACCAATCTGTAAACATAATCTTCGTAATATTGATGAAAGTCATATTGGTCATGCAGAGTGAAGAATTTGGAATTTTGGAATATACGTTATATACGGGCATCAAAACAGTAGAGAAGAGAAAACGAGAGAAAGTTCAGAGCTGCTTGGGTTTTGCCTAAAATTACAAACTCGTTTAATTTCCTGCAAGTACTCGACATTTTGAGTCCTGGTTTTAAATTCTACTTTTATTTTATCCCAAACATTATCATGAATAAAGTACATAGAAAATATATCTCGGAGCTTTCGTTTTCTCCCTTCTAGTTTCAAGCACCAAGCACTTTTTGGGAATCCAAGATCAGTTTGACAAATAATTATTTTACAGAAAGATACACACCTCGTTGTGTCGAAGATCGTAAACAGGCATGGATACAGATGTCATCAACTGGTACTGTGAGTTTCCGATCTCACTATACTGGCCCTGTTTCATCTAGTAAAATACAAGACTAAATCAGTGACAGTCGAAATAATGAAATTTTCTTTATCTTATTCAAGTAACTCTTACGTATTATTTATATCCTCTTTGCAAGCAGCGATCTTGCCGGAGCAGTGGCCTACAACCTACTATCTTCTGTTAGCATTTTGACGCTTATGGTAAAATTTGCATTACATAAAAATATAGATTTTTGTAAAGAAATTCATTTAAACAGTTCAGTATCCTACTTGAGTAATCCTCCATCGACGGTTTTGTTCTTTGTCAGAGTTGAAAAGCGCTTTGTCTCGTCGTTGGCTCATAAAGCGTTCTTTCTGTTCTGCTCTCTCGCGTTGCTCCCAAAGATAGTCAGCAACTTTTGGATCCTGAATAAATTAAATTAACTTTAAAAAAATATTTAACAAGTTAGCTGGATTCAGAGAATATTTTGTGTATGAATTTAAAATATAAAGTTTTTTTTTACTTACAGTAACGTTTGCATAAACAGGTGTCCACACTACAGGGTGTAGCTCTCGTTGCAATACAAGTGGTCTGGCGAGGACGTTAACGTGCTCTAACACCCTTTCACGTACTTCTGCCAATGTACTCAGATGCACGTAGAACCCCCGGTTAGCGCAGGCCATCCATTTCACCTCTCGTACATCTGCCACCTGCGCAGCCCTTGCGGACATTACATAGGCCTAAACTGTTTGACTGCTAAAACTATTGCTTTTCTTTTTCCACTAATTCATGTGCATTTTACCAAGTATGCTCACTTCACCTATGACAGTGATATGACATCAGCAGCCTTGTGACAAAAATAATTAACCTCACTATAAATAAATAGTGCTCTGAAAGTAGCTTACGACTGTTTCTTCTACTCATTCATTTACTTAAAAGTGACCTAAGTACTACGCGAACTAAGTCTAAAAATAATTTTATTAGATATATCAGATCAAATAATGTTACTGAACATGTAACAGGACAAAATACCAAAACAAACGACAAAAACAGTCATCCCACAACACAAGACAATAAACTAAGCTCTAAAAGCGGAAGCGTTATGGAGATGGAACATACTATGGAAATACATTCATAGGAGCATGCTAGGGATTTAATCTGAAGACATCAAAATATCTAAGTAGTGGAAATGGGGATGGTCGGTATCAAACTCTAATAAAACAATAACTAAATACCCAAATAAAATACTCATCTTTCTATCATCAGAAAACCATTTTTAGTTGATAATATAAAGAAGACATATAAAAAGTTTGAAAAAACAACTTAACAATCACAGTTTTAAATTTTAAATAATTGTAAAAATTACAAAATTAACTATCAAAATTGATGTTACCGGCTCATTCATATTGGAATCATTTTGACGTTGTACCATAAAAATCCAAAGTATTGTTGTATTATTGAGTCTTAATTAGAAAGCAATGAAGGCAAGGTTTTGATGTCTTAAGATCACAAGTTAGAAATAGACCTAGATAGTCTAGAAAAAGAAGAGTACCACATTCTGGACGTACTGCAGGACAGAGCGCATTATGCACGTTGCACAATGACTACACACACAGTAATACCTGAAGTGGTACTACCTTTACCTCTCGACCTATCAGGTACGTGAACACTCTCACTGGAGTGTCGTATTTCCAGTTGTACCGCTCGAAGAGCTCCTTGTAGTTGTATGGGACACCGTCCGTAACCAGCATAATTGCCTAAAACATACATTACTATTAAATAATTAACGTTCTTATAACACTATTTTTTTCCGAAAGAAATATATACTTTACTTGATTACAGTTGGCGCCACCACTGTTGTTTCTATAAATTTCTAGAAGTTCGAAAGCACGAGTTAGAGCAGCGGAAAAGTTGGCTATTTCCTTAGTTTCAAAATTATCCAATCCAAGTTTTAACTCGCGAAGATTTCCCATAGTTGCCTGGAAATTTTAAATTACAAAATAAAGATCTGATTCCCTTAAAAACAATCTAACATATTGTGGTAATTACAAACAACGTCTAAATCACCTGTACAAGTGAATCTTCAAAACACGGTACAATTTCTTCGACCGTGTCTGCGAATGTCAACACGTTTACGAAATCGTTATTCCCAAGAGTATCCAAAATATTTGTAACTACGTGTTTCGCTATATCTCTCCTTTGGCCGGTCATTGATCCGCTACGATCTACCAAAATAATCACGTCTTTTGGGCTTGCAGCTGCTTCCATGTACCAAGCTCTTGTTCTGCAGTCGTAAATG
Organism: Agriopis leucophaearia; assembly: GCA_949125355.1. Taxonomy (NCBI): domain Eukaryota; kingdom Metazoa; phylum Arthropoda; class Insecta; order Lepidoptera; family Geometridae; genus Agriopis; species Agriopis leucophaearia. Next base: position 15,077,269 of record OX421262.1, read on the forward strand.
TCTACAGGGTCAGCTCGCCATTTCATCGCTGCAACAAAAAGAACTTATTAAATATCTGTCAGACGTTTCTACCACAAAGCTGGGAAGGTATCCTCTCAGTGGGAGGATGCGTACCATGTTTATACATAGCCCACTGCAAACATATCCTATCTCTGCGAGCGTCATATAGGCGGGTTCTACGGCAGGCTCTACGGCAAGCCCGATTCCACATGACGTTTTTCTTCAGTGCTAAGGAAACGATGATTTCCCAAAACAATACGAGTACCAATTAATTCACTTAATTATACATTTTACTCTTTCGTATCACTTTTTGTATATTTACCGGGATAGTGCCTCATAAATCCAGTGGAGCTGCCAAAATACTGCCATCCAAGAGTAGGGTCGCTTTGATAGTTATTGATAAAATGGGTGTCCAAACCTTCTGACCAGTGAATGCCTTTTATAACTTCAGGTGCTGAAAACAACACAATCAACGTAAAATACGAGTTTAACAATCATCTCGTCAAAATCTGAAGGATCAAAAAATGCCATCTTTGGATTCATTGACTAACAAAACTACATGATACTAATCTTAATTTTCAAAAGCTTACCCCAAGCATAGACGTTTGTGGGAACATGTACGCTGCTGAAGTTTATATTTACAGGGATGTTGTGAAAATGAGCGTTCATTTGTAAATGAATTGCTTTAGTTGGAGGTCTCTCGATCCAATGTTCCACACTTAGTTCCGGTTCAGCCGTGGTAGTTATTGAAACTTCGTCATAAGGTTCATCCATCTCTTTGCTGTTGAAGAACTGAAATTCCTCGGGAACGGGCTCGTTTTGTTTATCAAACGCCATATTCTCAGCAGCTTCGACGATTCTTTTAACGGCGCTGACTTTTAGTTCCATCATTGCACGTATGTCGTCTGCCATACTTTGAACTAGCTTTTCTCCATCTCTTGATTCTATTTGAGCTGATTTAAAACTCTAAAATATGCCAATTTTTATTTTTAGCAACTGAGCCAATTATTTAACTTTTATAAGACTATTATTTTGTTATACTTACATCTTGCACTTCTTTCTTTCTAGTGATAAACTCTCCGAAATGGTATAACTCTGTACCGAGCTTGACCGCCCATGCCTGCACGCTAAAGTTTGTAATCACAGCATAAGTATTAGGGCATACATTATTAATTCTGCAATCACGTCTTAAAAGCTAATCGATGAATTGTCACAACTACGTAGTTACGGGTATCTTTATAATAACCTACGTTTCTGTTTTTAACAATATCAACTTGTATGATATCATTTGCAAAAGAATAACAACCAAATCTAATTAGTAGCAAGAGTTATTGTGAAACTTACGAATTAAGCGAGATCCTGAGGGGGGGTTCATACTGGGCACTGGCGGAGCAGTTCCTGGAGTCCAGGCACAGAATCACTAACAACAATACGGCAAAACTGTCGCACTTGCACATCAGAATCACTTCTATTACTATTATTGTCGTGATTAGGACACGATAGTCGTTACAAATTGCATATTTGAGGATTACTTGTGTAGGTCACAGTTTCTAGTCACTTAGCATTGATAATGTTGATTGATGAAGCGCATGCGTGTGTGAGCGCGGGCCGGGCTTGCGCCACGCCGATCCCCTCGCCGCTGGCCTGGCCACTTCACTCCTCAGTCGTTTGCTTGTGTTTGTTCGAGCTACCCGTGTATTTTTTTCTCAATTTCGCCACGAGGAGGACATCGATTTATTTCTCGTGGATTAGGTCACTGTGCCAACGCGAGCGGCTAGGGATACCTACATACTCATTGTCATCTGGCATCTACCTTTTTACTACTATTCAGCAAACGTGCGGATTCTTGTTTATATTTACTTTTGCTATTAGTTTATCGTTATTTATGAAATAGTACTAGATTGGCCCCGCGGTTTCACCCGCTATCCTACAAAAACCGTTATTGTTTTTGGGATTAAAAATCACCTGTATCCATCAGAAAATTTTAAATATACAGTTTAAGCTACCTCCACACTAAATTTCATCCAAATTCGAGCGATTGGAGCCAATTAGGTTTTTTTATCGGGTGAATCGGTTTCTTTTAGGCAAACGTGCTACATCGTAGACCGCATAATTTCTTAACATCTGACGAAGTGGCGGTCACACACAAGCATAAATAATTTAATGAAAAAAATGAGGAAACGAGGAGGATGAGGACATAAACACACAAATGTGATGAAGTCTATAAATTACATAAAATTTATTGACTGCAGTTGAGGCAGTGTCGCAGCGTACAAACGGCTGGCGACGGCTAAAAACAAAACTTATCCCGGTTTACCTTAGATACAAAATTATTCGCCACTCGCTTTCGCCGCGCTATGCCTTTTCTAAACTATAGTAACTGCTCTTAACTAAAGTAAATGACTAACAATTTTGAACCTAGCTGAAACTGAAAAGTGTCGACTTTTCAATGACTTGCACGTCGTGAAGCGTTACATCTCCAGTCAGCTATGAGCCTTAAACTTAGAGTACTTAGCTACTTCTAGGCTGTCAAAAATAGGGATTAAAAAATCAAATCAGCTTAAAATTGCAACAAATTTTATTGCCAAAGTAACAAACGTACAAATATAGTGGAAATATCGACGTATGAAGTAAAATAAACGCTTATTTTACAATGGCAGCCTTTATTGTTTTAGGCCTCGAGTTTAAAAATGTACTGTGTAAAAATTTATGTTATGTGTGATGTGATGTACTTTTTTTGACAAAAAAATATGTATGTTAGTTCAATGATGGACGGGGAACGTATTATTTTAATCAATGCCACTTTTTGCTAAAGCAGTTAAACCATAGCCAACTTAAAACATAAAAAGTCTGATTCATACGGCTGATAAAATCATCAAAGTTATCGTAACCTATCTATTGTAAGTTGTTTTCACATTTCTGACCCGATGTTTGATTGAAAGTTCAAAATTCTTGTAGATCCGATAGAAAGAAATCTCACAAAAACAGCTTGGTCGCTGTGAAAGCCAGGAGTGTTGTTATTAAGAACACGGTGGAATCCGCGCGGATGCTGTTGCCGAGCCCACAGTCTGTGATGTTTTTCTCCTAGAAAATAGAAAAGTATTTTTATAAATTACCATCTCTTCAGTTGACGGGGATGTTCGAGTTGTGCTCAAAGCTAAAAAACAGCTAGTCCTATTTTTTTCAACAAACAGCTGATCGGTTCTGTCGCTATTAAATAATCGTAAGGAAAAGTTTACTATTTTGTTGGCCATATTGTTGGCAAACGCAGACATATATACATACAATCTGGGTGTCTTCTAGTCGCTTCCAACGTAGACCGCATCATCGCTTAACTTCAGGCGAAACGCAAGCCTATTATTTATAATAGGCTTGCGTTTCACCGCCACCTCGTAAAAAAGACTGAATCGTTTTCTTCTATAGGCAACCTCGATTCATCGTAGACCGCATCTGGAAGTGCAGCCAAATGCAAGCCAATCGCGGGGAAAAAATGAAAGCGATATACCAAGTAATAAAAATTATAAAAAAAACATCTACACGTACCCCTTCATGATAAGTGTAGCATCCTGCCAGTTTCTTCCTCGTCAAGCTGCCCAACGGCAGCTTGTGGCAAGGTTCGCGCATAATTATGGAGTTCGGTGTCGCCACAGGCTTCGTGTCCCGATAGAACTCGCAACTCCCAGCGAAAGTCCGATTAGTGTTCTCCACGACCACTAGTAGCAGGTTAGTCTTGGTGATGAGCGTTGCCCAGTAAGCAGGATTGCAGTCGCCTTCCCTTTTAGATACTAGAGGCATCGCTCCCGTTTTTGCGGCATCCAAGAAGAACGTTTGATTGAGAATGTAAAGGTATATTGACTGGTCGCAAGAAAATGGCTTGTCGTCTTTGTCTTTCGTCTTGTTCCTGGCCTCCGGTGGTTTGGCGGTGGTCGGCGCTTCTGTGTGAGCTTGCTGATATGAATCGATGTAATCTGTAGACGACCATGCGGTTACGTCAAGCGGAAATATTAGGTGCGTGCAGATACCATGTACGCATATGTGTACGAAGCATTTCATATGTTTGCATAGTCAAATTGCTTTCTACTGGTGAATTTTCGATAGCTCTGTCAAAACGCCTATTTCTTGTTACTTTCAAAGTGCAATTCGTAACTTAGATAAGTGCATTCATAGTAAAAACTAATATAATAGCTAAAGTAAAGCTTCGAACAGCCGCCAGACATAATATTTTAACGAGACAGTAGGTAAATAATTAAGCACTTATTCGCATCAGAAATAAAAGGTTATTGAAAAATGCTCACTAAATCTATAAAAATTAGTGCCTATTTTCAAACGTATGCAGGTATTTTCCGTGTAATAAAATCCTTCCGAACTCTTTAAACTTTAGAGAGAGATTATGATGCTTTCCTCTCCGTTGCGAATAAGGCCTACTGAACCTACATTACAATACCAAAACAACACCAATTGAGTCAAACATTGTTCTACTAAAGCGAAGATAACTTCATAAATTATTTCTATCGAATATATTTGTTCACGTTAGCTATGATTAAAATCTTCCAATAAAAAAAGATTATCAGGAAAGAAAATAAATATGATTCAGAACTATTCAAATTACTTAGACAATTATTTTTTTACGTGTAACATAATTTTAATACCGGTTGTTGAGATTTTTACGTACAGTATTATTAGTAAGTAGGTAGACATTTAAAAAAGTATGTTAGTTTGTGCAGTGCTTCGCAGAGGCAGTGTAGACAACAGCTTAATATGGACATAAAGAATTTACCTTTATCCTCTTCTATCTCAGTAGCGTAGACGTAGCTACTCCAGGAACGCAAATTAGATGTCATAATTATAAGTTCCGTAAACAACCAGGCGAGTAAGTTTTTCATAAGTGTGAGTGGCTGAAATAGGAAAGCTAGATTATTGAGTACTCTCCATCCACTCCCCTTAATTTTTTCTAAATATAGATAGAATATTTATTATAATTGTTCACACCACAAATTACGTAAAAAGAATAAAACAACTGCTAAAGGTACAAATAAAATGAAACCTAAATCCACACTAAATTACATCTGAATCCGTTCTATATTGAGTACGCAAAAACTTTAACCAACCTAACTGCAACCAACTTTTTATTCTAGTATTTATGTCTCATGGTAAGAAGGTAAACTATTTAAATCTAATTTCTATTGGTATCTATTTTAATCTTTAATTGGGGATCGCTTGAAGTATCCATAGGGTACGACGGCCCATATGTAAGTACCTCAAACGATTTTCAATTACATATTTATCCATAAAAATATTTAATTATCTAATCTATAGACTTTTCCTTCCGAAGAGAAATAGGAACAATCTTATAAGACTCTTGGCCTCTTCCGATGATGGTGAAGCCAAGATACTATTACACGCCCCTACATTTTCGTCGAATACAAACAAATTTCGGACACATTCGATCAGTATAAGTAATTTGATTTATGGGAGTGGTATGGTCGATTATCGACAAAATACTTTACAAAAATAAGATTTAAAAATAAATTATGGTAAGAAGGTATACTTACAGTAAGCAAAAAGCTGCCACTGCTTGGCTCCGGTCGCATCCACCACGGACACAAGGCTTGGTAGTTGAACACCTCTACATATTCGAATATCAACTTGTCAACGAGTGACTTAAGCACATGCTTGTTAATCACGCCGAAGAACGTGCCTACTTGGCTCTTATCCTCAGACAGAACAACGTAGCCTGAGCTGTCGATTACGTAGCATTCGTATTTTGTGCCTGTGCATGATATACCCTGGAATTGATGAGAGTTATAAATGTATAACGTGTTATTTTTGATAATCAAACGAATTTTTCTTAAGTAAAACTATAGCTGATTTATATGGCATTTAGCATATTAATGTGTGACTGTTAGATCGTAAATCTCATCATCACCAGCCTTTCATTTTCCCACTGCTGGGGCATGCCTTCTCACAGAGAGAGAATTAGCCCTAATCCACCATGTTGGCCCAGTGCATGTTAGTGAATGTCACTTTTGAGGTTCCTTGGCTTCCTTCACCGTTTTTGAGCGATGGTATCGAAACTGCATATAATGTATTAAGATACTAAATAAGTCATTGGTAAGACATTGCCAGAGCCGAGAATCGAACCGGGTGCCGACAGATTGTAAAGCGCACTTGCTCACGACCATGAACCGGAAGACGCAGCGTAGTTAAGCCTCCCCACTAGATGAACCAACGACATCGTGAGAGTTGCGGGCATCCAGTGGATGCAGATGGTAGGCTGTCGTTCAGTGTGGAGGTCTAAGGGGGCGGCCTTTGTTCAGCAGTGGATGCCTTCTCGCCGATGATGATGATGATGAAGAAATAGTCTGCTACGTAGTTATTACAAATTCTACAGCCAAATACCAGAATAATTGGATAATAGTCATCCATTGAAAGAGCTATAACTCGATTCAACATCATCAGTATCTTACCTCACTCCAGTCTTTTACCGATTCAGTAATTTTAATAAATCTATCGTAAAAGCTCGAATACAAGAATTGGAAACCGAGCACCGATGCAGGCGTCTCCGAATCGCCATCTTTGTAGAATACGGCGTAGCTGGCTGTGATGGTGATGTCGCCGTCCTCATTTGCCACTTTAGGTTGTTTCACTATAATGTCGTCGAGTATCGGGAGCCGCGTGGCTATGACCAGAGACTCCACGTTGTTGTTGTTGCTATGCTGCAGCACGGCTGCCTTGTACCACGTCTCTTCGATCGATCTGATGTAGTAGTCTCCAAATACCCTGACAACGTTTTAATGTCATTAATACAACTCAGTGTTATAATACAAGGTTACGCCGAAAGGGTGCACTATGCCGAAAGGGGTCCGTTATACTCATTATTATGAAGAACTTATACTATAGAAGCAACACTGAAATCGCGAAAAAAATATCAGCTGTACCCATACATTTTAATATTAATACTAAGCCGAAAGGGATCCATAGTCAATGACAGTTTTGTATGGAACAACAAATTTTCGTGATTTCAGAGTTGCTCCCATAGTAAAAATTGTTCACAATGATGGGTACTTTAGATCCCTTTCGGCTTAGTATACATATCTAGGACTGGGACATATTTGCATACACGGTCATCTGACCCCAAACTAAGCAAAGCTTGTAATATGGCTGCCAGAGACAAACATATATATTTTTAAATTTATACTTAAATACATTATGGAAACTGACGTGGTTTTCACACATTTTATTTATATTACACGGGAATTACTCACGTAAGATTAGGCCGGATACGGCGGTCTTTATCAAGGTGAATGCGCGCGCGCGGCTGCGTCTCGCTTTGCACTGAAAAGCGAGACGCAGCCGCGCGCGCGCATTCACCTTGATAAAGACCGCCGTATGCGGTTGAAACTATAGTCGGAGTATCCGGCCTAATCTTACGTGAGTAATTCCCGTGTAATATAAATAAAATACTTAAATACATATTAACACCCAGACACAGAACAAACACAAATATTCATCACATGAATGTTTGCCCTAGGTTGCAATCGAACCCACGCTCCCAAGCGCACAAGAAGGTAGGTTCACTACCAAGTACCAACTGAGCCACCGGGCAGTATACCCCCTTTCTGCGTAACCCAGTATAAATAAATTAGTAATTTTATTTGGCCATGTTTTTTTTTAAATCTATTTTTCACCTAATTTTGTACTTAGCTGTAAGTTTTCATATGAAAATAAAATAAATAAATAACATTGTCGTCGATTCTGTTGTACCATTATCTAAACTAAATTTATCAGCTCGATTATTTTTTTTGCCATCATTTTATGACGTATTGAAACGACAAGAGACGCCCAGAATTTTAATCCTGTCTCAGTAGTTTAGTTTAGAGAATTGACGCCATTGTGTTAAATTAAGTGCGTAGGTACAAGGTACTATATTACAGATTTTAATAAGGTAAATTGGTCAATATAAAAATTATAAAAATGTCAACTGACCTTATATGTAAATGTGCATTGCGTGGACTGCTGGGGTTAGACCCAATCAGTAAAAATACCTACTCTAATAATTTGGTATAAATTTTCTTAAAAGAACATTTTGCTTTTCAAAAATAATATAATGGTTTTCTTAACAAAGGTACCTACCTACCTTACAAATTGCAAACATTTTATTCAGTCTTATGTATTCCAAACTGCTATAATTATTATTGACGGTTCAGGTGACGCTAGAATTTTTTTACTAGCTTTTTTACTTCATTAATTTTATCAAAAAAAACTTAATACTAACTTTCCTTCATATTTCTTGACCCTCATCCCATCATCGAGGACTTCCTCGTTCTTGTCAGTATCAAAAATGTAGTGCCACCTCGTCAGCCCACTCGAAGTGCCCACAAAGCGCACGCTAACGTTATAATCTCGGGCTAGCGCCCATTCCTTGAATATAAAAACATATCAACTGTAGATTATTATTATCACATGAAGCATAAAGTCACAGGAAAGATGAAAGAAAAAAGATCTAGAGGCTGGAGCCTCCTAAATAGATGGTCAAATAAGTCGTCTCAGCATCTTGACACCACGTTCAGTGAAGCCATTGCGACTGATCGGCATACATGGTATCAGCTATAACCGAAGGACGGAAAAAATTACATGCATCGAAACATTATTTTTTTCAAAAAGGGCTTTTAAACTTAAGGTTCTTAATTTTTTCATACATACCGTATTTCTAATTTTTTTTTTCTAAGCTTGTGTGATTTAATTTCTGATCATCTCAAGATCCGAAATTAAATCACTAGATAGTGTAAAACAAAGTCGCTTCCTTCTATCTGTCAAGTGTCAACGCCATCTATCAATGATTGCAGAACTATGTTTCTTCAGCTGTCATAAAACCGCCCATTATAAAATACCTGTTCAGTTGCATGCCATTTTTCGAAGTATGGTGTTGTTAATTTGGCATCGAAGACGAGTTGCTTCACAAGGTCCTCGTTGCAGTAATAATCGTCGATATCACGTGATTCCCTTTCCAGTGCCTCACCGCAGTGAGCTGAAAAGGATTTGACAAATATATTTGTTATAACCTTATTGTGGGAGAATAAATTATATTTTCAAAGCAAAAGTTGGCAAAGATTAATTCGGATTCTTTTGAAGATATAGCCGTTAAAGGAAGGACAGGCATACAGATAGCTTAGGCTTAGTATTAGGGTCCAGTCAACACCCTTTGGGTACAGAACCCTTAAAAATGGAGTCGTGCGTCAACACTTTGCTACTAGCGTTGACGCATGTTTCCATTGTTTTTATATATTTTTTTACGCCATAGCAATTTCTTTCACAAATTTTCAACATTTAAAAAAAAAAAAACAACAAGAGAGAATTTAATAATTATCAATATAAAAAAACGACCTCATAAAAATGACAGAACTGGATCAAATTAAAAAGGGACCACACGGGAAACACCAGCTTTCAAATAAAAAAGGAATCATTAAAATCGGTTCACGCAGTCTAAAGTTCTGAGGTAACAAACATAAAAAAAAAAAATAAGAACCTCCTCTGTTGTCTTTAGAATAACATTGCAAATAGTATAAAGCAATTTTTGTGTTGATATTTTATTAGACGGCAGAGTTTTTTTTTTTGGCGTAAGTGATAGGTAGCTTTGGCCGGTGAGCGCAGTCTTAAAGGTATTTGTAATATTCGCTCACTTCCACTCTTATAGTTATGTTATGTTAGTTAAGTACATATTTAATCAAATTACGAACTAACACTAATTGGAGATCGTTTATCGCATCCATAGGCAACGAAGGCCGATATATAGTTTAAATTAAACGATCTCAATGTCACCGTTCGTTGAAGATACTCACTGGAGATGTTAAAATGAGTGTCTTCCGATTTTTCAAACTCGTATTGCTTCTTTGTAATATTAAGTTTATTTCTTGATAGATTTCCTAAGAACTTGAAAATTTCATGTTCAGGGTGCACATTTTCGTGTCCTTCCAAATAGTGATACTTGCAGTAAACCCTAAACAAAAAAAGGTGAACATATAAAATAATACAGTCATGAATTCAGGTCCTTCGATAAATAAGGTTACCCAGATAGAAGACTTTATATAGATTGTTCACCCCCGAAGATCTCCAAACTGTGAATTATGTTAAATATTTCAATGCTTTTTAGAGAATGCGATTACAAACAAATCGTATGTAATTATTTAAAAAAACTACATGTTACTCGAAAATTCAAGTCGTAACTTGTCTTAGCTATGATTCGACTGGCTGTTTTCGATTATTACCACAAATCCTTTTGTTAGTCTCAAATTTTATTACAATTAAGTAAATCATTTTTTAAACATTTAGACGCTATTGCTTATGTAGGCCTGCCATCCGTTCAGGGTTCCCCGGATTTGTCATAGTTTAAGGCGTCCTGAAGGGATTTTAAAAAAGTTTCCGGCTGAAATCCACTCTTTTAGCGTCATGGAAATCCCGATTGATTGAATAATAAACAATAAATTAAAACAAATCAGAGTTAAAATATAATTTGTAATCGTAAACTGCGTACAAGTTAACTGTGGAGCTGCAAAATCAACGACGACTACCGAACGCCCGTTCACTGGCCCGTCCGGAAAAAATCTCAATTCGACTGAAATGTCCGGGGTTTTGAAAGTTTTTGTCTGTCATCGGCGATTTAGGTCATGGCAACCCTATTCTTAGACAGCAGCATCCAAAAGTTTTACAAGTGAAACATTGCTGAACCCGTGATTATACATAAATTTTTGTGTTGAGTCCGTTGGGTTGAGAAATCACACATGCACATTGCAAATAACTTGATGGACTTAGTGAATGTCAAATAATGTATGTATGAAACCTTAAGTAGTTTGGAGATATTTTTAATTATAACTTAGTTGATGCAAAATAAAATCATATAAAAAGTGCAATTACCAGTCCGGGTGTACTCGGTAAGTGTATCTGAAGTAATCAGTGACGTTTATCCCAGTTAGATCCTTGCCCTGCTTAGCCTCGAGCGGATTATCCTTGAGCAGAAGTTCTGTGTCTCCGTACTTCTTGGGTAAGGAGATTCCCATCGAGAACGGGGTGCCTTGCAGCTCGTGGAAGAAATAATCGTGCTTCACTCGCGCTATCCTCCTGAATAATAATATAATAAAATAAATTTATTTTGCCACTATTAATATTACGTACAATATTTAGTTTAAAATTAATAAAATTAGGGTTACAAAACTTATTGCCATATGATTTAAATTAACATGTCATTATTACAATTTACAGTCGCTAGTTATCGCTGTAGGATTCCCTGTATCGTGATAACTAGTGCTCTTCTAGGGACAAATAAGAATATAACAATGTATTATTTATTTATTTTTAGACGTTATCGTCAGTAAATTTATAATAATGTAGCTCTACAGGAAAATCTAAAATAAATATCTTTAGGTTCGATACTTATATCAAATACTTTATCATGACTCTAAAAACCAGCAAGCCAAACTTTAAAGATATCGAATATAATTTACCTACTCATGAATAAGTTTCAGCTAAGTATAGCTATCAAAAAAAAATTTACACCTTCATTTCTTGTGGAATTAATTCACAATTAAATATTCCTAATGTCCTAAAAGCTTTGACAGACCGACGAGTCAGCAGCAACACAGGGTGTTAGCAGCACGTGAACAGCGCCGCCCGGACTGTTTGCATTTCAGCAATGAGGCACGTCAGCAGCCAGGTATAGTGGCCATATTGAATAGTGATATAAAGGGGCACGCTCACGCGCTTGGAGCAGCTGCGCTTTTCAATTTGGAGGCTGGCACACCTGATGAGTGTTGCCACGGAGCATATCATTAGCGGGCCCGTACCTGGCGTTTAAACTGTGCTTTTACTGAACCACGTTTGGTCTATAGAAGGGTTTTACTAAGAGGTGACAATGTGCTCACCGCATTTGGTCGTAATGGTACAACACCTTGATGTCCCGCATCTCGCCGTCGACGCCGTATACAAGTTTTTTCCGCAGCTCCTTAATCTCGTCACCCAGCTCTCGCGGGCCCTTGCCATCGTCCACTTGTTCCACTTCCACGAAGTCTACGCTGTTATAGTTGTCTAGGAGACCTTCATTGATCTGTTATAAAAGAATATGTTTAGCAAAACAAGTCTAAATAAGTAAACTTGAAGAACTCGAAGTATGTTCGTGATCATTGTCAAGTCGTGATCCCACTGCTGAGCATAGATTTTTCTTTGTACGCCACGGTCACACAGGTCATCACAGTCGGAAACAAATCTCGGCCTAAATTGACCCATAACTTGCAAAGCTGGAAAAGATATTACACAAGTTGCAGGTCGAAAACAGTATGCTAATCCAAAAATATATACAGGATTATTTATATTTTTTGTCAAGTGACTTTTACACTATATGAACTACAAATACCACATTCAAACAAAAATATAGGTACGCAAAATCAACTTACAGTGATGGTCAGCAAAGGATGTAACAATAAGTAACCGTTGTTGCTCACTATGAAAGAATATCCATTGACGCCGAGCTGAAAACAGTTAAGTATAATGTAATCTTTAGTTATTACTAACGTAGAATTATATTTACTTGTAGGAGTGTGTATTTCGCTCACCTGATGTGGCTGAGCAAGTTTAGAGATGCTGTCGATAGGCACGTCTGTCCCGGCGACTCCCAGGAGCATGGCTTTGTCGTCTTTCTCATTGGTCTTGTAATCGAACGCTGGAATTGCTACCGACGTCACTAGTTTGTCTTCGTCCGGCTACGAAGCAATGAAAACTTCAAAATAAATGACATTCAAAATCAGCATTATTATTCTATCAATAAAATTAAGTATTAAAAATCTTACATTTGCAATGTCATTGCTGACACTCCAGTGTTTTGTTCTCTGTAAGAAAAGAAAATCTTTAATAACTTCATTGAAGTTTCATAATATTTAGAAACAATTTATAGGGCCAAAATCAATAAGTTAGTTAATATAACTAACTTAAAATATTAATTTTAGTAAACACGACCACAGCGACAAGAGTGCTTACATTGGTAAAGATGTCTAACACATCCCTTTTAATTGTTTGCATTTAATTACAGGGTTATTGATAATTTGCTAACAAACTCTCGCAGGTAGCTTCCCTATTAATTATTATAACTAACAACTTTTTTCCTAGACTTAAAATTGCCTTATTTTCTTCCATCATAAACATCATCAACCAATAGACGTCCACTGCATAACATAGGCCTCCCCCTAAGAGCACCATACTGAATAACAGCTTGGCATCTGGATTTCCTGGATGCCCGCGACTCTCACGATGTCGTCGCATCGGTCCATCTAGTGGGAGGCCTACCTACGCTGCATCATCCGGTAAGTGGTCTCCACTCAAGAACCTTCGATACAAAAATAAAAATATTGAAATGAGAATTCTAATTAGAAATACTCGTAACTTTATACGGTTTCAAATAATAAGAAACGTTGAAGCCGGGCGAAGCTTAGAAGCCGAATCTTGCAAATACAAAAGTGAAAACAAAATTAAACAAATTGCTTTTTTTTTGTAAGTCATACTAGAACAAAAGTTGTTAAGTAGAGTAGGAATTATGATGTAGGGAAACTGCCTACGAGATGTCAGCAATTTTTCAATAACCCTGTATAGTTATTATTACTGGTGTGATGGGGTGGTACCGTAGTGTCGATATTAGCGTGTGTCCACGTTGGCAGCGGATCCTCGCCCTCAAGTATCATTGGGCGTGCGATTACGTTGATGTACTTAAGCACTTGCTGTTGCACTTCTTCTACCGAGTGAATGTGCACGAAGTACCCTGCCGAGATGTTATCAGAAATCAGAAAAGTATATTTTGTGACAACGAAATAAAAAATAATTTTTGTTTCAGTTTAGGCAAAATTAAACTTAATAAAATTTACTTCATTATTATTATTAAGTAATATTTCAGAGCTAATTCATTTTTGTTTCAGGTTAGGTTAATTTTCTTTTTATGAAATTAATGTTTTAATTTGGTTAGGCAAAATTAAACTCGATTAAATTAACTTCATCAACTAATACGTATAGGGAACATTTATCCCAAATTCCTTATTGTACTTGAAGCGACGTAGAAGCGGAATTACACTAGAAATTCATCAGAAAAACAGTTTTGAAAATGGACTTCCGCAAAATAACGCCTGATTCAATTCAAATGTTGTAAAAGCCGTAGCCACATGAGTGTGTCAATAAAAAAAAGTTGTCAAGTCGCGACAGTTTAAAAATAACATTTCCCAATGTATTTGGACAAAGAATGTTTTAGACGACATTCGACAACACTGAATGCAGGCACTAAAATAATGTTGAAACATGTTTTTTATTTAATTTTTTATATATGAACCATATACAAAAAAAATACCATTATAAAGAAATGCCTTGTGACAAAATATACTGTTGTGAATATATTTAAAGCAAGCGTCCATTATGTCCGCGTGGTGTACCTACGCATCGGATGGATCTGATCGCGTTGAATTCATAATAACTACGTACTAATCAGTGGTACTTTAATAATTTAAACTAAGTAGGTATACGTGGTAGTTTTGTTACCTCTATTTAAGCAAGCCATCCACTGAATCTCACGGACATTAGTAACCTCCTTTCCAATAAGATAAGTAAACACTCGGACAGGAATGTATGTTTTTCCGTCCACCACTTCTCGGTTATATTCCTCGAACACCTCTGTCAGGTTGCCCGGGACGTAGTCCGTTATCACCATTACTAGCTGGTTGCAACCTTGCGTGCTCGCCAAGTTGCATTTTGCCCTTGTCCTCTACATCTGCAATTTCAGAAAAACACAATACTCCACTCAACAATTCGTAATCATGGAAAAGATTTGTACTCACGGCTTCCCGAAGAATGGTAAAAGCGTTTATGTACGCTTCTGTTAAATTGGCATATCCATCTAGTGGATATTTATGTTTCTTCCCATCTGCTGTTGGCTCGAGTGTATCTCTAATCGTATTTATGTTTTCCTTTGTTGCCTGAACTAGATTTTCAAAACATTCGACCGCCTTCCCGGTTACGTTTTTGAAGTATAAAACGTTAACATAATCGTTGTTTGACAGGGTGTCTAAGAGCGAGCTAAGAGTTCTTCTTGCTACATAATTTTTGAAGCCGGTCATTGATCCCGATATGTCAAACAATATGATTACATCTTTAGAGCACGTGGCAGCTTCTATATACCAGGACATGACGCGACAATCATAAATGTCGGCATGTTTTCTATTCCATGGCATTCCAGGATAGAATCTCAATACTCCATGAGCGCTTCCGAAGTACTGCCACACAAGCGAGGGGTCAGATTTATAATTTTTTACGAAGACGTCGTCAAGTCCCTTAGACCACAATATGGAGTTCAAGGCGTTTTTTTCTGAAATATAAAATTTGAAGATAAATAAATAATGAAGTGGGTTCCTCGATAGTTCGGTTTTTTCCAGGCATGCGTGCTCCATTGTAGACAGCATCTTCGCTGAACTATAGGTCGGTAAAACGGAAGCCTATAACAAATGTATGACAAAAAAAGATCCCTACGATTCCCCCTACGACTCCCCTACGATTGACGGTCAAACCCTACGTTGAGAATCCCTGATCTACTTGATATGTCTAGTGACGCTACGTGTTACCTAAAATGGTAGAATTACAATGGGTGGGCGTTCCTTCTTTTATTATTACTGTAGGTACCCTAGAATTAAAAAATATTGGAAGAAGTTTGTTACGTTATATCTACATTATCTTACTTACCTTGATAGAATATATTTGTAGGCACGTGTACACAACTCATATTCGTATTAACACTTATATTATAAAAATGTGAATCCTTTTCCAATGAAACATTCAAGTAGTGATGACGGCTCTTCTCTAAAAATTCGGGCTCCGGCTGCTCTGATTCAATTTCATCTTGTGGGTATTGAAAAGAAAATTCGGAATATTTTGCGGAACAATATTCAAAAGAATAGTTGGCACTTTCTGTCGCTACGTAGTCGAAGTTTTTTGCAAGTTCTTCTGCTGTTGCGTGAATACACTGCAATTAAAAGATAGTAAAAACAATTAACGAGTAGGTAAATTACATATAAACATTAATTCCATTCTAAATTTTATCTTGAGAATCGAGATGTTACATATAATGTTATTACTTGAAGATAAACTCTTTATGGTGTTAAATTTTTCAAAAATCTAGAATAGACACACAGTGACTGAAATTACTTTTAAATTATCACAACATTTCGTGGAGTTTATAAGTTTACGACATTTAATAGCTGATCAACTTAATGAGAAATTGATAATGGTTGTAGTTTTTGATAAATTGTATTAAAATAGATAAATAAAATACTGTAGTTATAAGATTATTTACGGTGTATTTACCGTGATTAGGTAGTGTCACGACACGCACTTTTTAAGTATACCTTGGCAAGAAAGGCACGAAATGTAACTAACCTTTTTATCTGTCAAATGTTTGAGTAAAATCCAAAAATTTAAGTAACTAGCTGTGCCCCGCGGTTTTACCCACGTGTATTACTCCTTTTATCATCAGCTATCTGCTGTTGAAAGTCCCGTCAAAATCGGTCCAGAGTTTATAGGGAAAATACACACATATTTTATATATAAGAAGATACGGTGATACACTGTTTTAAACTATCACGGTTGTTCACTAAAGTTATATGATTATTAACTGCGCCGAAATATCGGGCGCTCCTTCCACAACTTTACCACGGTAAATATCCCGTAAATAATCATATAACTTTAGATTCGGTGATATTTTGTGTTCTGAATGCTAGCAATGTATAATATATCGGATTGTCCACTAAAAGTGTTTATTAATCCTTATAAGCTGTTTCAGTGTGAACTTTATTTGCGATAGTGGCGTTCTCATTATTCTCTACAATTTTGTGCCAAGCGGTAGTTATATTCATATTATTGTCAAATGTGTTAGATTTTCGCTGACATTGAGACGTCTTACCTTGACAGCATTGATTTTCCTAGTCAGCATCGTCCCGACGGAACGCAGTGACGACTCCAGTATATTCCTGCCATCTTTTTTCTTTACACTTGCATTCATTTGTTTATATTTCTGAATAAACAAACAAAGTACGACCATTTCAAATCTTTGAGTTTTCAAATTTGTCTATACTTATGATCTCCAAAATGTTAAAAAAAAACACGCTCTCAAATTCAAAATCGCTAAGCCTGAAGATCCTGGCAAGTATAATAGGACAAACTATTTAAATTATTGCATTGTCATCGGTCCTTGATAAGCGAGCAAAGCTTCAAATCAATCCAACGTTTTGAAAGGGGTGACAATCACTTTCAAAGATGCCGTTACATATTTTTATTTTTATTTTTTGAAGTGAAAACTTCTTTAGCCGCGTTGAGCGATTTTTGGTAGAGGCAAAACCACATTTTCCTGGGGGCAAAACTTATGGGTTCGCGTCACCGACATGCTAATCTGACGTACCTATTAGTTTTCACTTCTGTCGGCGGCCACCAAGACTGCCTTTATTGTACACTTCAAGCCTTTTATGAAAACTGTGAAGCCTTTTGCTTTATAAAAATTAAGATCTAAAGATCCAATGCACAAAGTGCGATGCCGAAAAGCAAGAGAAAAAAGAGCCGGCTCATACATAGCTAAGAACACTCACGATCAAGTCACCTTTCAAACAAAATCAAACTACTTAAACCAAAATTGGTACAGCCGTTTGGGGACTAACACACTGATACACAGACAAATAAATACACACGTTAAACTGCTGGCTACTGGCTGGCAGGCTACTGGCAATGGCTGGCTACTTAGCCGAACGTACCGTAACGTACGAACGTAATAAATATATTAATATATGTATTTTTATTTAAAGTCTAGTAATAATGTCCAATGATGTGTAAAATCTAAAGTAAGCTTTATTTACCAATATATTTAGTTTTATATTTACGTTAAAAAAATACTTACGATTCTAATTTGAGTGGACTTCGTCAGAGATTCACTGAGTTTCCATAATTCTTCGCCCAAATTTCTTGCCCATGTTTTAACTCTGAAAAATAATAATGCCAAAGTTAATTTTCCCATATTTAGTAAGTAAAATAATAACATATTTATGTCTAAATGGCTAAGATAATAATGTTATAACACAGAAAAAATATTTAAAGTTATAAATTGAATTTATTTTTATTATTACAAAGTTTTCATTTAGTATATAATTTCCTTATATGCATAGCAGTGTAGTGTTCAATTGAAAAACTTACTAGTGTCTAATAGGCAACCAGCAAGTACTACGTATTGTAAAAAAATATATGGAAATAAGGTTTTTTTACATTAGGTACTTAGGCTAGTCATATAATACAACTGCTATAGTAACTTCTTTTGTTATATTTATGCTTGGGTTGCTATTGTTTTGTTACACAAAATTCAATTAACTTTGTACCTAGAGTTAGCTCTACCGAAGAAACATTCTGTAGGTTCTTACATCCCGATAATATAAGGTAGCTCTACATCTCATAGTAAAGCTTTTAGTGTAATATAATATGTAGTATATTATATTAGAGTTTTTATGTATTATGGAACTCAAAATTGCATAAATAATAAAAAATATAAGTATAAATGTATATTTCGAGCGAGTACTTCTCTGTTACTAATATAAGCGATTATACTTTATCTTTTATACAATGGCTGATAAAGTTTTCGTAATACATATATACCCGCTATGTATAGTCGCTACGTGATCGACCAAACAAACATTTGGTGACTTGGGAAAGTTTTTGAAATACTCAATCGGCACGAACTCACTCTTTACCTTATTTATTATTCATAGTCCTATGTCAGTAAGGTTTTATTTATGTTTATTTATTAAATAATAGGCTTGCGTTTGATCACCAACTCGCCTGATGATAAGCGATGATGCGGTCTACGATACACGCTTGCCTAGAAGAAACCAATTCACTAGTGATTTAAAGAGAACAACCATGTGAAAAAAATATATATAAAAAAATGGAAGTTTGTAATGTTAAAAAAGACCTTACATGTCGCCCTTTTTGGCAGAAATCGGCTCGGGGATCAGAAGAAGCGCCAATATCAACGTACACTTTAGGCATTGCATCGTGATGACTCACGTACCAAAACAACACCTTACGTCTCTCGACGGACTTCAAATTACAGGATAAGGCACATCGTTACACTATTTTGTAACACAAATAAGGCTACAAAGTACCTACATCACAATTTATGACTACTATAGAAAGCTTTCATCGGTGCGATAACGGACAAGGCCACTCAGATAGAGCACATGACACTAAATACTTTCACTACTACGTATTATTAGTTCTACTTGAATTTACGCTATGGTTGCAAAGTAGAAGACACTCGTACACTAATCACAACGTTATTTAGTAATATTGTTTGCGTGTTGAGTTGATAGAAGTTTTGTTTTCGCGATCGTGCCGGGTGGTGAGCGAACGCGCGGTGGCGGGCGGGCGGCGGCGTGTGTCGCGACAGACGCACGTGCTGCGTCTATTCTGGGCGGGCGGGAGTCGTTCGGCGCGCGCTCGCCATCGAGCGAGCTCGATCTAGGTCGCCCGCGCGCGCCCGCCGTCTCTATACACCGAGTATTAATATTAATGAGAATTGTCTCAAACTTTTTGTCAACTCCCGTAGGTACGGTAAACTTTAATTATAATGAATAATTTTCGCGCTAAATGGATAACAAAACTTATATTTTATAATTATAGGTATCTAACTAGGTGCTTGCGTTATCATTTTAGCATACTAATAGAACACACAACAAGAAACGAATATTTCATAAAAAAAAGGCTTCTTAAACTAATATTTAAAAAAAAAACAATAATTACCAATATCTTTTGTTAATGTTTTGTTCTATTGTTCGTTAGAATACTAATAACACACACTGCGCATTAGAAACAACTCAATGAGCCCAAACCAGATAGGTTTACTAGTATTAATTAGAGATTTCCGGATCCCACCATCCAGCTCCATCATCAGACTTACTTAATAGTATTATATTATTATTGTGAGTATTTTTATCATCAGGACTAAATACATGCATTTGCAGTTTCAAAAGGTTAAGACTTTACAAAGTAAATGAATATAAGACTCTTAGATTGTATTAACACACACTCAAGTAAACCTAATATAAAGCGTTTAATGCTGTAATAGACTTTGCAGATTAAAGTTTCAGAAAGCCCCTTTCGACATTCGTGTCGCAACGGACCCCTTCAGGCAGTTTGTAATACGTGAAAATTAAACTTTCAGGCGTTAGGGCCGCGCTACCACCTCCTAACCAAGGATTATAGAAAGAGATAGATATTTTGTAAAAATATTTTTTCTTGTATAATTTTATTTGCAGTTTACCAAGGTACAGAATAAAGTAAAACTTCTATGGAGTTTTGGGAACAACATGAAAACAACGTTTCGCCTCAATATATTTCTAAGATACCTATTTAAGATAATATTGATTTATTTCTTTTGAATTAATATATAGGAACCTCTTTGATTCAATTTAGATATTTGTTTTGGTTTTGAGGTGGACCCACAGAACTAGCATTTTTTTGGGTGGACCCCAAAACGGCTGGAACGATTTTGACGGGACTTTCTCTGGCAGATAGCTGATGATATAAGGAGTAATCCACGCGGGTCAAACCGCGGGGCGCAGCTAGTATTTATACAAAATTTAAAAATGGCAACTGATCTCTTCTTTATTAATCAGTGGCATGAAGAATCGACCCGTCGTGGATGAGTAATCTAATATGCTGACGCTGCACTCGCTCTTGTCGACTTAATGAATTATAAAAAGAGAAATCTTCGAGTTATTAAGAGCCGTATTGCATTGTTCAATTTTAGGTAACTGGATTTTCGGGCATAAAACAAAAGCCGAAAAAATTAAACCGTAATTTTCAAGACAAATATGAAAAAGGTAAAAAACTTTTTGTTTTTATTTTATATAAGTAATATTTAACGAAATCCAATCTAAAACTTTCCCTCCGAAAGGTTTACGAAAAAATATCTAATTTTATGAATACGAAGTATTAAGTTGATATGTTGAGTTTTTCCAAATTTTAAGCCGTAACTTTCAATATTAAATACAGATCTATTTATTACAGTAATTGAATTTTCTATAGATCTTCCGATTTGATAGAATAACACCAAAAATTGAGTGTCCGTTGCTTTTTTCGTAAAAAAAAACTGAGTGGGGTCTTGAGGTGGCAAGCTAATGTTCAGCGCCCGTACCTGACTGCAGTCTGTCCAACCAGATGCTAGTAATCTAAAAACTATTATTTCAATCGCCTCTGCAATGACATCATGACTATAACTCATGTCTTTGATGTCCAGTTCTTTTTCACTATAAAACTTTTTTTATGATGATATGGGCTAGCGTTTGACCACTACTCATTTGGTGGTAAGCGACGATGTGGTCTAAGATGGGGCACACTTGCCCATGAGGTGCCTATTCACTCTTATCTTGAAGTGACCCAGGTTGTAATTTACAGGGATCACCGAGGCAGGGAGCGCATTCCATTCCTGTGCAGTTCGTATTAGGAAGGAATTTTGGAAACGCTGCGTACGGACTTTACCAAAGTTCACGACGTAAGGATGGAATGACCACTTAGATGACCTGTGACGGAAATTGGTTGATGGGATCCGCTTGAACAGCTTCTCTCTGCGGCTTGCATTGGCCAAATACCTATTGAAAAAAAAAACTGGAATAATTAACACGATTATCAATAAGAACAGAATCATATATAGTTACATATAGTCGAGAGGTTCTTCTAATAGTTCTTGTGTAAAGTAGAATATTTTATTCTAAGTCTACATGTTTCCATCAAATCATTTCATCTAAATGTTCCTCCATGCCTGCTGCCCTCATTTCTCGTCTTACGTCAGATCTTATATCAAAGTGCTCGCATTATGCCTCGGGGCGGCAGTAAGTGAGGGGTGGCTGAAAATGACCTGTTAAGACACCCTCATTTCTCCCCCTGTCATTACCAATCACAACTCTATCGACAAAATGCATTAAGGACACAAATAATAGTTGTCTTCCCAGAGACTGTGGGATCGGCCGATCTGCGAACTAGCACGGAAATCGCTCTTAGATACGTGTACTAGTATTGCAGATCGCGCTCGTATTCTTGCAGTCTCTGTTTGGGAATCGGGACTTTGGTTGCAAGCCATGCCCTCTTTTAATACCGGTAGCATTTTAGACCCAACCGCATTTCGTCTAGCTGTCAGCTTACGCTTGGGTGCAAGGTGCTGTGATGCTCACCGCTGTCAGTGTGGTACTGTACTGTGCTGTGAGTTGACCAGCTCGGTCACCATGGTCTCTCTTGCTCGAGAAGTGCTGGTCGTATTGGCCGACACGCCAGCCTGAACGACATCATACGCAGGGCTTTTTCCACCGCCAATGTCGCAGCTGTGCTCGAACCGAGCGGTCTTGCGCGTGACGATGAAAGGAGTCCTGATGGTATGACACTTGTTCCCTGGAAGTTGGGGCGGCCCCTTGTATGGGACGCGACTTGTGTCGATACTTTGGCACCGTCACATCTTCCTGAGACACAGGGTAGGGCTAGTGCAGCTGCCAATTCGGCAGAGCAGCACAAGTGGCGCAAATATGCTAACCTCGGCAGTGGTTACATATTTGAGGCATTTGGGGTCGAGACATTGGGCCCTTGGGGACCGGGAGCTCACCTCATTTTCAAAAATCTTTCAGAGCGTCTGGTTAACGCGACGCGTGACCAAAATGCTGGCGTGTATCTGGCTCAACGTATAGGGATTGCCATTCAACGTGGTAATGCCGCCAGCATGCTGGGTACGCTGCCAGCTGATAGTGGGCTTGAGCATTTGGATTGTCTTTAGACCTTCAACGGTCTATGGATAGTCTAACTCTTTATTTAGTTTTAGTTTTAGCTAGTATTTTGTTTAGTTAATAAAGGCACTTGCCCCCTTATTATAATAACTGCTGTTTCTATTTTCCCAGTACTTGAAAAATATCACTTATCACAACATTTATATAAGAGAAGGGTATAGAACGGAAAAGAGATGGAACATTTGTTACGAGGCATACGAGTGAACATTAGTATGCACGTCAACGCGTCAAACTCAGTATCGCAGTTGCTAACTGAATTCGAATTCGAATTCGTATGCTGCTCCATCGGATTTATCCACAATGCCGTCTTGCGCTGTAATTACGTGTGGTAGAGCTAGTAAAGATTTTAATTTAAAAAAAGGAGGAATTTCCTGTCACCGTTAAAGTCTAAATTGTTGATAATTTTGTGATTTCACCGTGTTTTAATTATATAAGCCCTTGACAATAATAGTGGTTACCATAATTTTATCGATATCGATAATTTTTGATTTTTCTTACAACATTTCCTACAATACCTACTTTAGGAGTATTTTTTGAAGATTAAACTTTATTGTGTTATTATTCATTTGTCTTATTATGTAGATGTAGACAATAACATTATCACACTATTATTATAAATAAGAAAGTCTGCGTATTAATATGTTTGTTTCCACTGAATTCTGTAATAAGTGACAGGATTAAAATAAAATGTGGTATGGAGGTAGCTTATATTCTGGATTGACTCCTAGGTTTTATCCCAAAAAAATAGCAGTTCCTATAGGATAGCGGGTGAAACCACGGGGCGCTGCAAGTCGTCAGTAAATCTATGAACTATTAGACAGACAATAAATATTGTTTTTGTCTTTTTGGTCTAATAGTCCTTATCAAAATGAATTCAACGAGTCCAAACACGACGGAGTAATAAGTAAAAGTATGTAGTAGAGAGGTTACTATGGCCTATCTTTCTGGCTTCATCATCAGGCCTGCTAAGTACCACCATATTATTTTACAAACATCAAATTTACTTAGTGTATCTGAAACATGCTTGAAAATAGATTACACATTAACAGGTTATCGATAAAATTAAAACTGCACACAAAACTTTCCCATCACTAGCTGTGATACCACATTCTAAATTTTATAATATCTTTTTATTTTTAATGGCTTTGCATGGAAATAATAAATAATAATAATAAATAAATAAACATACCCTGAATCGATATCATGATATCATGATAGTCATGCTTTGACCATGGTCAAAGCATGACCTATTAAGGTCATGAAAACTTATCTAGCTAAGTTTGTGCGGAGTTTTGGGACAAAACCGAAAATATTTTTTTTTACTTCCTTTTGTTTGCCCACACTCATGCAAACCTACGAACTTACCTTAATATTAAAAGGATAATAATTCACTATAACACAATCACATGCGTTAATACACAAGTTTTGTTAATTAAAATAAACAAAATTGTTGAAAAACTCTTTAACTTAAGTTTTTTACCAACCAGTTTTCGTGCAGTTTAAGGTAGAACTGTTTTAATAATGACGTACGTTAATTTACGATACGGTCTATATCTCTCTACTAGTATTATAAACCGCACAATAATCGTGCAGTTTTTTTGTACTAGCAACATTTAGCAAAATAATTGCACAAAATTCAAGGGGAACTGAACCGTATTGCACCACGAGAAGGTCAATTTTAAACTTTATCAAAATGGCGTTCATAACTTTTTGAAATAATAGTAATCTTGACGAATTACTGCATTCCTTCCCATGTAGTTATATTTTGACGTATCGTTTGCATGTGTTCAACTCATAGAC
The DNA here is from genome assembly GCA_949125355.1 of Agriopis leucophaearia. NCBI lineage: Eukaryota > Metazoa > Arthropoda > Insecta > Lepidoptera > Geometridae > Agriopis > Agriopis leucophaearia. The sequence continues at coordinate 15,101,946 of OX421262.1, forward strand.
CTAATTTTTTTTTGTGACATCCTAAATCTATGGTTCAACTGGCTACAACGTATTTCATACAAAAATGCCTTGACAGCCCTTCTAATCTAAACAAAAAAAAACTCACTTCAGTGATAAAATCATAGACCTAAAAATTTTTTTGACATCCTAAATCTATGGATAAAATCACATAAAATACACAACATTTAAAAAAAGAAACGTCGAAGTCGCGCTGTTCGCTATTTCGCATGCAATGCAAAGAAGCGTTGTATCGGCAGTGCACCTCAAAATATGATGATAACATATTTGCAAATATTTTTTTGGGAATAGTTTTTTTTTAGGAATCTCGTCTGATTTTAAGCGATGATGCGGTCCACCATGGAACACGCTTGCCTAGAAGAAATTGATTCACTCTCATGCACGACCGAACGTGTGCTTAGTACAGTAAAAGCAACTGTTCCGACGTGAAGTACCGTCGCACTTTTGATAGAATACCCTGCATTTTGGCAGCCAATTGAGCACGGAATCATGGTTAGACGAAATCTGTTGCTCTTACTTTTACCTACACGTCATAGCGTAATTACTTTAAACACAATAAGTAAATGTACCTAATTTCCAATTTACACAAATCTGTTTGTAATATTAAGTAAATACATATCTAGAATAGAAAAAGCCTATTACGTAATAATAATGTCACTAAATAATTCCATGCCAAATAGCAAATGTCAAATGGTAATTCATAAATAATAGCAATAACAATTAAAAAACCATAATCAATAAATAATGTCAAGAATAAGTTGTAAAAAAGATAAATTTATTAGTAATTACGAAATAATTAATCGATCAATAAATAATGTCGATAATAGTGAATAAAAACATACAACTATTAATAATTAACAAATAATTAAAGTCCATAAGATTGAATACATACAGAAATGCTTTCATGTTATTTTTAGCAACCTACGCAGAATGCCCATTTCTCTTATGCTGAATATTGCTATTATTTCACAAATTCTGTAGTTTTTGCCACTCCATCTGTTTCCATTTGTCGTCTAGACTCACAGATTTTAGTAATTATTTAAAACAATTTTCATCCTAAAATATTGATGCGCCACTGACAAAGCCTATTGTTTAAAAGCTAGTTTATAACATGAAAAATTAGCGATGAATTATGTCCTTATTTAAAATATTAATGGCGATAAAGTATTAAGTATGTACTCATTTTATAAGATACCCGTGGCAAATATTCACAAAAGTTTCCTCGAAGCTTGAGTTAGGTATTTGAAGCGTCTTCTCTGTGGCCTTTGTATAGCTGTCAACAACATGATAAGAGTGACCCTTGTCTGCCAGTCAGGCCAGGCCAGTCATGTTTTACTTTGGTTTGGTGCCTATAAAAAAAAGCTTGGTTAATATTACCTACATATTAACCGACGAATCAAACTATCAACGAAGGATTTTTTCTTAATACAACATGATTACTTGTAGTCATATAACTATTATCATCATCATCATCATCATTTCAGCCATAGAACGTCCACTGCTGAACATAAGCCTCCCCCATCGATCTCAAAAGGGCCGGTTGGAACTCGGAAGCGTACCTTATATAGAGTTATTTTAATTTGATACTCTAAACATAGCCCGAATTAAATTGTATCAAAAGGTATTATTTCATTGCAATATATCGGCTACCAGCTCATCATTTCAGCCTACCATGTTTCCACAGCTGGGACAAAGGGCTTCCCTCAGAGAGAAAAGACGGTTCTTAGTCCACAATGCTGGCCCCATGCACGTTGGTGAATATCATAATATGTCTTAAAACTTTTGTTGTTCTTGGACATATCGGTTTCTTCACGATGTATTCCTTCACCGTTTTTGAGCGACGGCATCGAAACAGCACATAATTTATTTAAGTATTAAATAAGTTATTGGTGCAGGGCCAAGGATCGAACCGGGTACCGTCAGATTGTAAAGCTCATGCTACAGCTCGGCCACCGTAGCTACCAGCTACAATGGTACATTCAAGAAACTAACAAAAGTGATCAGAATTTCTGTTTTTTATTTAACTTTTCAAAATTTGCTGCAGCCTTCATAACGCTTCTTGACGTGGTTCGAGTATATGTTATTATTTTTTACTTTTTAATTACAACTCAGTAGTACACATTATTTAATTGTTTGCTTTGGCATAAGTATTATGATATATAAGAGAAGCCACTGGCACCCGACACAGTCCCAGACTAGTTCGGGAGCCTATGGAAAACAACACAATGTGAAACTAAATTTTGTCAAAATAAATTACTTTTACTTTACTTTACACTTGCTAGTGTGCGTTGTGAAATACCGACAAAACTAACTATCCTATTTGTTTTCTGAAGTCTGCCTGTACATACTTGTATAGATACAAACTAAGTTATTTACCTACTACTAGGCAAGAATAAGGCTGCTATACCTAACTTAATTTCTATCCGATAAAGACATGTTAATTCTATAAAGTATATTTGATGTGCAATTAAATATTTCCCCTCGTAAAATTACTTAGAATACGTTGTAAGGTCAGGCGGCACTTTCCCGATGGCCCCTAGCTCCCGAGGGTGTCTCGTCTCGGCGACGCCGGCAGCCGCCCACAAGACGCCACTTACTTACCAACTAGTACCTAATCTGCGGTTCTGCCCTAACCTTGGAGGGCAGTCTTAACTGCTCAGTAGAACTAAGATTGGCAATCCCTGGGCAGACTGTGTGCACATAATGAAAATGTCATAAAAAGATGGATGATGATTAGGAAGTTTTTTTTCGTAGCAGCAGTGGAACCAATATATGATTGTTTACAGCTTAGATATCCACGCTCTCTAAAAATCCCGTGGATAAATAATATGAAAAAGTTTCTTTCCACATAGGAAAAACTCAGTTTCCAGTAAGTAGTTAGATACTTTAAAATCAACCTACACTCTGGAAATGATACCAATTTACATCATCTCTGAAAGTAATTATCGAAGCTCCTTCCATATTGAATACTAGCTGATTCTCGCGACTTTGTACGCGTAGTGAGGAGTGAGTAATATATTTTTAGGGTTTCGTAGCCCGACAAGGAACCCTTATAAATTCGTTCTGTCCGTCCGTCTGAATTTTTTTAGAACCTTCTAACTTCTATAATTATTCAGATAAGTACATGAAACTTTGCAAAATGACAGTTGTAATATAGATCTCAATTTTAAATGTATTAAAAAAATATGATATTGCATTTTAGGGGTGGCTCTGATACATGTGAAATGGGGATTAAAAATAGGGTGCCATGTTTGCCCAAGGACCCAGGGGGACGGGTAGATCAACATGAGGACACAGTAAACAGGAGCAAAATTTAAGCATTTTCACTACTGATGCTTATTTAGACAACCGTACAAGGAATTATTTGTTTGGTTTCCTTAAATTTATTAAACTCCGGATATAATCTACATTTTCAATAACAACCCACAACTCCGGGGAAAACCATTAGGTATAACATTTTGTAACAAATATATATGTTTAATGCTGGCTTTACAAGGAAATTCAAAATACAAGGAACAAGTATGGCTCTTATAGAGTAAAACTGTCTAGCCTGAAACCCAAGCACTGTTCTTCTGCGAAGCCAGCTACAAAGGTTCATAATTGAATTTCCGATGGGCCACGATAAACGCCAAGTGGAGACAGTCAACATCATGGTCGCATGTCGCGGAAAATCCTCGCTGGAGTCCCCAATTAGGGCAATTGCATGACAGACAGACAGTTTGATATTGTCTGACTATGAAACTTTTTTTTTTGTATTGTCATTTCTTCTTATGTGGTTTTGCAAAACTTCATAACCATGTCTCGTCAAAGTCATCTATCGCATTTTTTTTTCTATATTTGCAGTTTAGAAAACTGCAAATGAAACGCTCCAAAGCAATCCCATTCACTTCACTTCACTTCTAACTAAAATGACTGTCACCCACATCACACACACATCATCAGCCAATTAACGTCCACTGTTGGACAAGGCCTCCCTCATAGAGAGGGGTGTTGCCATAATCCCCACGCTTGGCAGGTGGCTTGGGGATCGCAGTACGTTCACCGTGTACTATTAGGACGCTGCTGCCCATCCTCCGTTGGTTCTGGTCGCAGTTTTAGGACATACCCGGGCCCACCCGTGACTGTGACTGTCACCCGTCTGTGACATTTTAGTTAGAAGTGAGTAGAAAAAATATATAACTGTTTTAAAGCTCATTTTTAGGGTTCCTTATCCAAAAGGTAAAAACGGGACCCTATTACTGAGCCTATGATGTCTGTCTGTCGGTCCGTCTGTCCCTCCTACCTATAAAAGGATGTATCTTTCGAACCGTAATAGAAAACCGTTTCATACGCAGAGCAGTCGGCGCTAGCTGGTACATGCGAAACGCCGATTTGCACTGCGATCTCGAACTCCCGTCCATTCTTCAATATATGAAGCACACTTTCCGCCGCTACTTTGACGCGGCGCCCCACCATCCCAACCCTCTCGTAGTCCAGGCCTCGAATTACTCGACAGACACGACAAACACTCCAACCCTCCGTAGACCCCCCAGAAATATCTTAGGCCCATCCACCCCATCGCCGTCGTCACCTCGGCGGCGCTGGGCTCGTCCGATCCGACTGATCCTGGCAACAGGAAATATTCAGTTTTTGGTATAGGCGCCGGTTACCAAAGGCACACACACACACAACGATCCCGCCGGCAGGATCGAAGACCCCCAGGATCTGTTAGAAAATCGGTTAGATTCTCTCCAAATAATCATTCAGTTCAACAACCTACTAGGGCCCCAGGGCACACCCCTTCTGGGGTGTCAGGGCAAGTTTGATACCCCACTCCCGGCGACGGTCCAAGCCGAGGCCCGTACCTCCGAGGTGCCCTTGCGCTTGTCGCCCAAAATCTAAACCATGTTGGCCCAACGCCTTCTGCGTTCACCAACTAGTCCGGTCAGCTGTAGAGGCCGCAAGGCCAACAGCAATAAGTCACATTAGAAAAAGAAAAAAACGTAATAGATAGCCAGTAATTTTACGGTGGATTAACAAAGAAATAATAAAAAAAAGTGAAAGGGACCCATACAAAAAAAATATTTTTTAACTTATTTATGCATTTTGTCTCATGAAGAAACGGTAATACGTAGGGGGAAGTCCCCTAGTGGCGGACACCTAAGGTCTTTTATGAATAAAATAAAAACTATTTTAAGGAATGTTTATTTATTTATGACTTACAGTAGATAACAAAGTTAGAAATCAAATTAAATAAAAAAAAAACACAAAATCTGCTTAAAAAGAATTAATACCATCAATCAAAATTTGATAACAAAAAATGTAATTTATAAAAGTGGCACCTAGTACCGGACGAAGGCTCATCAAGTGAATATGATTTTCGCTGCAAAAGCTGATTACCGCCATTAACTTGTGGCTGCAATGGCCATCCAGTAGTAGCAGCACAGGGTTCTTTTTGGTTGGTTGCGTGTGTTTGATGAATATTATTAGATATTGCTAAGAAAAGTCACTGTTCATCCACCCTTTTGGCTGGGCCACGCCTATGCTCTCAGCTGGAGCATTCATCATAAGCCTTTCATTCATTCTTTGCCTAGGAAAAACGAAAAATTGCGGTATGTAGTGGCCGTTAGCACTCATACAGAACAAAACTGTGATGTTTTTGCCTGTCTCAGCAGAAGTGAGCTTTCCTACTTGACGGATAGCTTTCGGAGCGAGAACTTGTTAACATACTCTGCTGAGAAGGTGCTAGTGAACCTACCCAACTTTGGTTTCATCGTTAGTTCTTCTCCTCGATTTAGCGACTTTATTTTGTCACGTACAGTGCTTTTAGGAATATTGGACCGCATTGCAGCTTGTCTTACACTAAGTTCTTTTGACATAACCTTATCAATAGCAGTTTGTAAGCTCTGGCTCCCACGATCCTTTCTTCTTTTTTTCTCTTCCATTTCAATTCTCTTCGTTCTTCTATACTCTTAAACAAAATTAAATAATCAGAATAAATAACGTAAATTCTCGCACGAAATATCAATATGTTTACTGTCCGGTGCTAAGGGATGACTTAGTGTCCGGTGCTAAGGGACAGATAATTTCGTACATTAGGTGGTACCTAGCAAAATTGTTTAACAAATCTAATAATATTCTACTAGTTCACAGATAACAATCAAATACTACTTTTATTTTTGAATACCACTAAAATGTAAATGCATAAATATGCCAGAATCACTTACATCGATATTTACGTGACGCCGTGACTTCTCGCCAAAAACAGCGAACGCCCGCTCCCGCCGTGGCCTTGTGCGTCACAGGCGAGCCACGTCGCGTGATCCTGTAGCTGTGTGCCCCCCGCGCCCCTTTCACTTGTACTTTGAATCGAACAGGATTATACTTGCTTAAATAGTACGAGTGTCCGGCGATAGGTGCCGTCCGGCGTTACGGGACTTCCCCCTACAAGCGTCCAATTTGGCATGATTATAGTAAATATACATACTCTAAAGTATAACAACAAAAATTAAAAAATGAACAAGTGCGAGTCGGTGACAAATTTCTGTGCAACATATTCGGTTACCTTATCATTTCTTTCACCGAGTCGAATTTGCATAATTTACTAAAGTTGTTTTTTTTTATTGATAATTATTGTATTGTGTGGTGGTACGGAACCCTCAGTGTGCGAGCCCGACTCGCACTTGGTTGTTTTATTAAATAATAGGCTTGCACTTGACCGCCACTAAACCTGATGTTAAGTTATGATGCGATCTACGATGGAGCACGCTTGCCTAGAAGAAACCAATTCGCTCGCGATTTGAAGACACCCAGATTGTAACTATCGGGGAACATCCATTCAGGCAGCGCATTCCACAGACAAGCAGTTCGCACATAAAATCATCTATAAAATAAATCCTCAACATTAGACATTTTATTCTATAGGCACAGTTGAAAATGTTTGTTCCATTTGGCTAACTCTACAAACAAGCTGGTTCACACTGTATATAAATAGTACCTACCTATGTATAGGTAATCCATCCACGTTTATTTCATTGGGGATTTTTAAAAGTTTATCTACACTAATATTATAAAGAGGAAAGATTTGTACCTATTTTTGTATGTTTGTATGTTTGTAATGAATAGGCTCCGAAACTACTGAACCGATTTGAAAAATTCTTTCACTGTTGGGAAGCTACACTATCCCCGGGTGACATAGGCTATATTATATTTTGTAGCGAGGCCGAAGGCCGAGCTTACACTCGTGCGAAGCCGGGGCGGACGGCTAGTACTTTAAAAAAATAGATACTTTCGATTGGAAAGTACTTATTTGTGACAAATTAAGCGTTCTAGAGGGAGGGGAGTGATCCACTCTAGACCTGTGTGCAGAGCTTTAAAAAACCATAATAATTCTTCAACAGTTATAATTATCAACTGTTATATATATACAGCTTAACTTTCTAGTCGAACAAGATTTTAAATTGTTTCGATAATCTAATACTATTTATTAATCAATAATCTAATACTATTTATTATCTATTATTCGATAATTTAATACTATTTATTTTGTATTGCATAGACTTACTATCATTATATACCATTCAACTAGTACCATATTGGTTGGTACCATACAGCAGATTTGATCGCCGCTCCGTTTGCTAGTTCTTTCTTAGTAGCACTTTATCAAGTTTAGATAACAAAATTACTAGAACTCTAACAGTAGGTATAAGGTACATCATTTATCTCAGCGCCTGGTGGGTTAGATGTTAGGTAGATAGCGAAAACATTACCAGCGGGGCGCGGGCCGAGCATTAAAATACTTAAACCGAATCTTATTCCAAGAAACTCAAATGCAGTAGGTTATTGCTCGCAAATAACATGTAATGTTCTCGAGATTTGCGAGCCATAATTTGTTAATAATTAAAAATAAGCCATAGGTGGCAAACAAGCTGATGGGTCGCTTGATGGTAAGCGATCCCCGCCTATGGATAAGGCCTATAGACCTGCAACACCAGGGGCATCACAGATACGTTGCCAATCCTTAAAGACTATGTTAACAACCCCTTTGAATAACCCTATATTATAGGTACTTAGAAATGCCGCAGCTCATTCCAAAAATTGCAGGTGTGAGGCAAAAAAGATCGCGTAAAACGCACAGTGTGCGATTTCCACAGATCTATGTTAATGTGAATGAACTTTCAGGCAGTAGCGGCTGGTGCGATGAAAAAACCGCGATGCTGGCATCAGATCGAACAATTCTTCAGAACATTCTCCGTTATAAATGCGATAAAAAATACAAAGAGACCCAACGTCTCTGCGCATGCTGAGCGGCTCTAGGTCAGTCTAGGTATTCAGTGAGCTTGGGATCGTCAACAATTCTGACAGCTCTACGCTGTAATGCATCAAGTGGCTCAAGCTGATACTTGGGTGGTAAAATTGGGTATAATTCCTGCCAAAAAGAACTATCAATATTATGCAATTTATTTCATCAAATTTGCTCAGTACAAAAGGTTTTCAGAATTTATAGACTGCCCCTATAATAAAAATAAAAACCGCCTCAAAAAATCTGCTGTGAAAAAACGCACGAAAAAGTAAAAAAATATTACGTTATTTATTAACTTCAATTTACTTACAAATAACCTTTATTTTTCAACTCAAACTTACATTCTTATGAAGTATGCGTCTGCCACATACTTCACATACTCGTAACACAACACTTATGACTAACAAACAAATATCATAGTATTTAATGTCAGTGTTTCATAAGTTTGATTTGTAAAAATCACAGTTTTTTTTATGCTTAGAACATTTAATCAGTTTTATGTATAAAATTAAGCAAACAACAAACAAAAAAGTCTTAAATAATATATTTAAACTAAAAATCAAAAACAAGATGTTGTCAGTGTGGTAAAGTACCAATTTAAAATTTCTTATTGAGTTCTGTTACTCTTTTCCGTACAATAGCTAGTAATATAAATTTCCCATTTCCATGTGATTGATTTTAGAATACTACAATTAACGTGACCGTGGCCTACAGAAGCGAAATACACATATTTCTCCTTCCGGCCGGTGTGTCGATGTCGCATGTCGGGGGGACCTGGCCCGTAGTCCCCCACGCCTGTCCGCGGCGCGCCAGCCGCAGTGGCGCATGCTACTGAGACCCGGCGCGTCACACGCCGCGCTGCACTCACTAAAAACGCGCGCGCGAAATTTAAACCATGCATAATATTATCGAATTCTTATCAGAACCAGAAAATATTTATTGATCAACTGATACATTATTATCATTATTCCATCTTATTGTTATTGTCGATTTCATATTATTTTTTAAATTTATTTTGCCGAGTAGCATAATGTGTAAACATGTGGTGTTAGTTCCTTTAAAGCATAATGTGGATCAAGGTATGTTTTTTGTTTTAATTTTTTTAATGTGGTATATCAAAGTTATTTAAAAATGAGTACGAAAAGATTATTAAATATTTTTTTCAAATATTTATTAGTAACGAGACCGGTAAACGCTAATCACTAAACCTAACTGATAAATGGTCAACTTCATGTTGCGTAATTTAGTAGTGAAGGGTTCTGTAGCTATTGCTACAATGTTGTAAAGCTATTAACAATATTGTAGACATAGAATGAATAATAGTAGTTTCGTAGGTTAAACGTACGTAAGTTATCGTAGGCTCTGCGTGGTGCGTGCAGAATTCATATATGGGTTGCTCCCAAACATTTTTTTTATCCATTGATCCAAATAAAAATGAAGAATTTTTTACATGACACGCATTATCCGGGAATCATCCACAATATAATAGCTGATTCACATTTGACCTTAAGTTCTCGTAATTATATCGAAGTAAAGTTTTGTTTTGACGAAGAAATGTTATTTATATCATAATTAAACATATTCAATTTATTGCCTACTCTAGTAGGTAAGTGTACTTACAGAGGATTTATAAAGGGGGTCATTGTGTTCAACATTATGTACGTAGACAAAAAAAATATATACATACCCAGCTAAGTTTTTTTTTTATTCATACTCAAAAATGTACGAACAACTTTTTTTACTAGGTTTGCGATTTTGGGTTCGTCCCATTGTAAAAGTTGTTCATAATGACTTTGACCTCCTCTCGGCTTAGTATCTCTGATCCGTGCTAACCCTGTTTTTATGTATGTATGTGCCTGTGCCGTGTCCATGCTAAGTAAGGATGTCTTGGAGGGTTTATTTTTTTATTTATTTTTATCATATCGTTGTTTTTTTGTTTTGTTGTTTGTTTTGTAAGTTCTTCCCGAACTTTATATTTGGTGATATTTTTGTGAGCAAAAACCTAAGTGAACTTACTGAGTTGCTACTTTGGAGTCTAGTATTACAAAAACGACTATAACTTTAGGTACCTAGCCTTTTTGGCCATTACTCAAAAAAATTGTTATCGTTTTAATTTACGTTATATTTTCTACCATATCCTGCTTATTAAAGTTTTTATTTTCATTTCTTGTAATGTAAGGATGTTGACAAGAAAATATATTTTTCAGTGTTAATTATTTATATCTTTACAACTGATATAATAAAACTTTTTTACTACTTTGATTACTTACTATTATTTATTCCATGCTTATAATTTTCAGTATTATTTTCGTTATTGTTGCTAACTATATACTGTGGCAACAGAAAAGAAAAAAAAAGTTTAGCTGTGACGTACGGACATAGCATCCTTTTGTTTGCTACAGAACCCAAAAAATTAAACATGGTACTTAAATAACCATAAAATGTTTCAAAGAAGTACTTATAGTATGTAGGTTGGTAACTTGGTACTTAGAATCTCTTTATTGATTAATTTAAAACCTCGATACTGTCAATATTATGAGCCATTCTCTGACGCTGTACGCAAAGATATATTCATTCAATGGTGTTATTAGTTTCGTCCACACTCGTCCAGTAGTGCTCTTACTTACTTGAATCATGGCTGTAATTTTTTACAATATATCCCGCAAAATCATCTGTGTTCTATATCGACTAAAATGTAAGTCTTTTTACCTTATTTATTACTTTTCAATAACCATCTAAATTATTGAAAAATCAACGTTAACAGATTCGTCCTCAACATTCATGTGTGTATTAAAATGTCGATAAATTCAAATTTATAGGTCGTCAAATAGTCGAGCGGCCAATTGTCTTAAATTAGGATCCCATTTGTTCGTATTCGGTGATTGTAGTGTCATGTCATGTGTGAGTGTTAATCGATAGTTTGGGTCTTACAGGGTCGTCGATAGCTTCGGTAGTAGGTAGGGGAGTGGTAGGATGTCGCGGGACGTTGATTGTAATCGAGGAGCGCTGTTATCGACGTCGCGCCGGCGGTGGCGGCGGCGTCAGGATCGAGTCCCTAGGCTCCCGGCGCGAGCGAGCGGCGCCTCAGTAAAGCCGCGTACATGCGCAAAGACGCATGCATTCTTCTCCACCGCACACATTCCACAATCGAAAACATTATAAAGATACAATGGCAATGTAACGCGATTCCAGACATTCGAAACAAGTTGTTTTGATACGTCGACGTTGCACTTGTATTCGTAGTTATTGCGCTCGAACATCATTCGTATACCGAGAAACATGAAGTTGCCGAAATTGGATCTATGTAAGTGTTCAAAACATTGTCAATAACTGTTGACAAATATCTCTTACACATCTTTGTATTATTTTGTGCATTTAAGTTGCACATAAAACAGTTGGTTTGATAAACAACATTGTAATAACCATTTCTCCAGATGCATTATGCGTTTTAGATATTCTCTTATCTTACCTAATAACTATGATTTTCCTCTCCATGCAACTAGTTGAAAATGTTTTAACACGCATAGGTTTTATGTTACTTTATACATATACAAGCAACTATGATTTTACTTAGTGCATGTTTAATTTATTTAAGTAAGTATTTAGTTTCATTAAAGTTACAATACTGCACAAAACTAAAAAATACCGCTTAAAAATTCACAGTGATGGGGCCTTTCACCTCTAACTAGGGCTTCAGTATATCGAGGGCAATAGCTATAAATTAGGTACGAGGCCTAGGGAGCTCAGGGTTCAGAAGGAACGTGGGTCACGCAAATCATAATATCCAGCTGTATGTAGCGTACATGTAACAGTTCCTACTGAATCATTCTTGCGAAATTGTATCAATACAAAACTCACTCAGGTTTCTGAGCTAAAATATTGACACATCAATCAAAGATGAGATCTTTTTTGTTTGTTGACCGCTGTCAGTTATTGAACGAGATGAAATAGATTTTAGTTTGAGGTTAATTTCCTTGTTTGACGGCTGCCGAGGTCGAGAGATTTACACAAGAGAAAAATTAACATAGTATGACAGAAAGAAGATAATAAGTGTAAGAAATTTACTATTAAGTAGAATCTGTGCTATAATTGGTTTAATATAGCAGAGTGAGGAATTTAGCATGCGAACGAAGAGAAGCGTGTTACATTCTTTCGGAAGAAATCGCCGTTTGTACATTGTTTATGAGTTTTTATATTTCAATTTGATCGACGATAACTTGCTTGCCATTATTCTGATCTTCATGAAATTTTGTAGAAAGGTGAAACATTTTGATATAATTTTTAAGTTCGAATATAAGCAAAATCAGTTGAAGGGTTGCGAAGACTTAGGGGTCGCGAGGTCGCAGTTCGAGGTGAACATATAGTTCTAAATTGAAGAACGGAATGACTGATGCAACTGGTAGCGAAAAAGTAGATGGCAAATGAAGTCAGCCATACACACTAATAGCACTACGAGTAAACGTAGCTTTACCTAGTATATGGCTACTAGCGACCGGCGGCAGTGATTTAAAACAATGATAATAGCAGAACTGTCAGACGTAAACGTCAAAATTTTGACAGCAATGACCGCTACTATAATGAATGCAAAGTGAATGTCGTAACATACATAACAAAACTATAGAAGTTAAGTAGAAGGTTCTAAACTAAAGGATAAGGACGGACGAACAAAAGAACAAAACGATCTTATAAGGGTTCCTTGTAGTATTACAGTACCTTAAAAATGCGCATGATATATGCTGCTATACTATGTCTATAGCTATACACACAAATGGGTATTATGATCTGTTACATATGTCACGAGTGTGCGAGTACTTGGGTTACGCGGAAAGTTTGTGTACTAAGCCAAAAGGAGACCGTTATACTCATTGCAGTGTGTTGTGTATAGTGCTATGTGATATAGGGCCAAAGTAACAGATCACATTTGACACTTCATAAAAATTCAACAATATAATCTTACCTATAAATTGTAACTTGAGAACGAGACAGTTGTATCCATGTTCTAGCTTCGTCACGAAAACGTATAGATTAATAATTTGATCATTAACTGCAAAATGTGGAATGAGCTACCTTCCGCGGTATTTCCGAGAAGCTACAACATGGGGTTCTTCAAAAGGCGAGTTAATAGTCTTAAAGGGTCGGTAACGTATTTGTGATGCCTCTGGTGTTACAAGTATCCATAGGCGACGGTGACTGGTTACCATCAAACGGCCCGTCTGCTTGTTTGCCACCTATGGCATAAAAAAACTATATATAAAAAACCAGGGTCTTTAACCAGTGCTGACACATGGTACTTAGAGGTGGTCCTTAACTGCTGGCCTTTTGTAGAAACTCAGAGTTGCACAGCGAGCAATGGAGAGAGCTATGCTCGGAGTTTTTTTGCGCGATAGAATCCGAAATGAGGGTATTCGCCGCAGAACCACAGTCGCCGATATAGCTGCTCAGATTTGTTGTCAAGTTGAAGTGGCAATGGGCAGGCTACATCGCTCGAAGAATCGATAACCGATGGTGAAGAAAGGTTCTTGAGTGGAGACCACGAACCGGAAGACGCAGTGTAGGTAGGCCTCCCACTAGGTAGACCGACAACATCGTGAGAGTTGCGGGCATCCAGTGGATGCAGATGGCAGACTGTCGTTCAGTGTGAAGGTCTAAGGGGAAGGTGTATGTTCAGTAATGGTCGTTTTTGGACTGATGATGTAAATGATGATGACAAAAAATATTTGTACCTACTAACGGTACGGTTAAATTCAATACACTGTATAATATTCTCCCCCTTATTTTCCACCTTCGGAGGCGGAATATTATCTTCAAAATTAAATGGGACCACCCTCGAGCTATATAGCCTATTCAATAAAAATTATCCTAATAAATACAAATCTAAATTATCGCATACACCACACAAAAACCATTCGTATAGAGATTCTCCTTTTTTGAAGTCTTATAAAAACTGTAAAGTCACAGCGTGCGAGCTAGGTGTGTCGGTAGAAGTTTGGTTACAAATCTAAATTAGTGCCAAAGTCATTGAAAATCAGCGATACAAATTGTTTAGGCAGATGGACAGCACTCTACGTATGTAGGCCTAACATTTTTAGAACCGTATAGAATAGGTAACATTTAATTTGTCTTTTTCCTACAATTTAAAGCATATAAGTAGGTAAATCACTATTAACTGAAATAGCGCCGCCGGTTTTCCATTCGCCGTTTTATTTTATTTTTAACCGACTTCAAAAAAAGGTGGAAGTTCTATCTTCCACTGGTTTTTTTAAATGAATGTTCACCTAAGTATATCCACCAACTATAGACCGATAAAAAAAAAATTTTTTGGTAGGGTATACTTTCAATTTGATCCTATTGTGACTTAAGTCAGGATCTGATGATGGGATCCCAGGGAAATCGAGGGCAACCCTCAAATTGTATGGGCACTTATTACGTTTATCATATATTTTTGAAGTCGGTTTTTATTGTCTTCCACTTGTTATGTATTAATAGGCTTGCATTTAACCGCCAACTCGCCTGGTGTTAAGCGATGACGCGGTCTACGAAGGAGCAGATTGATTTTGATGATTCTATTTGTTTCGTAGGCCATACATACTTCATAGGTGGTCCCATATAAATTTCAAAATTGGCCCAGTAGTTTGGTTTTTAAATCAAAATAACTGAAAAAACTATGTCATCCGAGTAAAAATTGCGTATTACTAATTTTGACGTCGGTTTTTTAAACTGATGATTAATTCTGCGAACAAAATATACGCAAACTTTCGCTTTTTTTACCACGATGGAACGGATATGATACAACGTATGCGTTTAACGTAAAAGTTTGTGTGTTGTGTCTGATCGTTTGTGTGATACCATTTTTCGCCAAAACGGCTGGACCGATTTGAATGTTATTTTAATTTTTTCGAAAGCAGGTTTTATTGTGGTGGTTATAGCTGTTTGAATAAAATCTATCGAGTAGTTTAAAAGTTACCAGACCTTTTCCGCAAATTGGTTGTGGATTTTTAAATTTTAGTTTTACTTGTATGACGTGTGGTGCGATGTGCATTGTTTGCAAATTCATAATAGTCTGGTGTCTGGTCATGCTTCGGTGGCTGCGGTCATCATTTGTGATAAAAATCTGGAACCAGTAATTGACAAATGACGCCATCGTCCAACAAGGCTTATTAGACTAAAAGTTAGGAACTCGAATGTAGGTAATTCACAAACTATTACAGCCAAACTACACAAAGACTCCAAGATCAGGTTCGTTGTACTTGCCAAGATTTTGATGGATTTTGACCGCTGATGATGGTCTAGCTCGTCATACCACCGTGATCTGTATATATAAAATTCACAAATTGACTGAGATATCAACGCACAGCCTAAACCGCTGGTCTTAGAGACATGAAATTTGGAGGGTGTATTTGTTGTGAAGTGTGAGCACCCACTAAGAAAGGATTTTTCGAAATTCCACCCCTAAAGGGGTGAAAATGGGTAAAAACCTTAAAATTCGTTTTTGAAGTTACAGATGTGAAAATTAGTATTGGAATATTAATAATATAGATCTCAATTTTAAAAGTATAAAAAATATATTATATTGCATTTTAGGGGTGAGTTCCTACATGTGAATTGGGGATGAAATTTTTTTTTACTCCGCTCACTCGTCTGTGGTATCGTTGGAAAGGTCTTTTAAAATGAAGGTAAGGTTTGATACATCACTTTTTTACAAAGTCTATACTTTGCGAAATATGGCCCGCCAAAGTGGCAAAAAGTTGGTCCCCCCCCCTGCATTTCTAAACTATAAGACATAGAAACTTGAGTCTTACCATACAGATAGGTCATATTTAAAACCTTCATTCAAAATTATTTCGAATATTATCTGATGATGACTTTTTGAGTAACAGCGATAAAACTGTAATAAATTCAAAGCGTTCTAGCTCAAAGGTCATTAACCTTTCTGTGAAATGGTCTTAACAAATAATGTTTCTCAATCAGTTTTCTCTATGTTTAAACCATAAAAAGTATAGGCTATATTTTTTTTTATTCTGTAATAGGCTTGCGTTTGACCGCCAACTCGCCTGATATTAGGCGCGATGCGGTCTACGATGGAGCACGCTTGCCCAGAAGAAACCGATTCACTCGAGATTTGAAGACACCCAGATTGTAAACATCGGGGAACACCCATTCCGGCAGTGCATTCCACAGACTAGCAGTTCGCACAATAAAAGTGGAATCAAAGCGCTTCGTACGGGTTTTCGGAATATCAACCATGAAGCGGTGTCAATTTTTCGTGCCCGCTCTGGCAGTCCGATAGAAAAATGGGGAGGAGGGAATTAGATCATGCAGATCTGATGCACACTCACCGAAATGTATCCGATAAAAAACTGATAGACTAGCAACTTTACGCCGATGCTCAAGACTATGCTATGCTATGCTATGTCGGGATGGTACATCTTTGAAATTTGGCTAAGTCCACAGAGCTTCGTTCATTCGAATTTTTCTATAATTTTCTGAACTATGACTACAATCATATGGCTTTGATTACGGAACCCTACCATATGCGTGTCTTGACACGCTCTTGGCCAATTATTTAAGTTATAGTGATGAAAAGTTGTATCTAAATATACTTTTTAGGGTCCCGCACCCAAAGGGTGCTAACGGGACCCTATTACTGAGACTTTGCTGTCCGTCCGTCTGTCTGTCACAGGGCTGTATCTCTGGAACCATAATAGGTAGTCACTTGAAATCGTCTTTGAAATATGTATTTCTATAGCCGCTATAAGAACAAATACTAAAAATAAAATTTCAAGAAACGTGTTGGGTAACATACAACGCTTTTGCTGCAGAGTTTTTAGTTTTAACATAAATGTACACGTATAGTGGTACGGAACCCTCTGTGAGCGATTCTGACTCGCACTTGGCCGGTTTTATTAAAATAAAATCATACCACTTTTTTGCCAGGGTTGATTTTATAGGGTGAAAATGGGGAAGAGGGTTTGTTTCAAATTTTTTTTTATTTTCGAAGTCACTTTCGTAAAATCGGTTATTATTGGGTACCTTTATGTCTAAAAATTACAAAACAATAATAGCTATGTATGATTTGGACGCGCACCGAGGGTTCCGTATAAATATAGATAAGGTATAGGTATCTAAGTATCATGTAAAATTAATTAATGAATTTACGGTTTTCAGAATTTTTCCTTTGTAAGACTTGCTGTAAGAGACAATGCTACTTGCCAAATTTCATGACTCTAGGTGAACGGGAAGAAACTTATAAGTTTGATTCCGTTGAGAAAACACAAAGTTTGCGAATCTATATATAATAGGTCGGGGAAAAAGTCTTTTCGTATTTTGTATGTACAAAGTTGTAGTAAAAATCTCATCGGTTGTACTGTTTGTATCTGGCTGGTTTTGATACCATTAAAAATATGACATTTTAAAAAAGGAATACAAAAAGTAAAAAGCAATTTCCCGCCATTTTTCAATTGTTTTTTTGTTCGATAAAATGAGTGAATCTAACGAAGAAATTATTGTGATATATTGTGAAATTTTATTACAAAAAAGGGAAAAATGCGACACAAGACGAGAATAAAATTTGTGACGTTTATGGACCTAATGCAGTGTCATCAAGAGTAGCACAATGTTGGTTCAAGCGTTTTCAGTCCGGGAATTTTGATGTCAAAGATGCAGCTCGCTCTGGTCGCCCTGTTACGGATAAAGTAGATGCCATTTCTGAAAAAGTGGACCAAGATCGGCATATTAGTAGTTACGACGTAGCTGAAGAACTGGGGATTGACCACAAAACAGTTTTGACCCATTTGAAAAAAACTGAGTATACAAAAAAACTCGATATTTGGGTGCCACTCGAGCTCACTGAAAGAAACCAAATGAATCGTGTACTCATTTGCGATTCTCTATTGAAACGTAACGAAACCGAACCGTTTTTGAAAAGATTGATCACTGGTGATGAAAAATGGATCACCTACGACGACAAGAATGTGCGCAAACGATCATGGTCAAAGGGCAGTGAAGCACCACAGACTAGCAAAACCCGGATTAACACGTAATAAGGTGATGCTGTGTGTTTGGTGGGATTGGCAGGGCATCGTTCATTATGAGCTTTTACCGCCGGGCAAAACCATCGATTCGGATCTCTACTGCCAACAGCTGATGAGACTCAAACAAGAAATTGAGAGAAAACGGCCGGAATTGATCAACAGAAAGAGTGTGGTCATTCATCATGATAACGTCAGACCGCACACATCTTTGGCCACTCAGCAAAAATTTAGAGAGCTTGGTTGGGAAGTGTTAATGCATCCACCATATAGCCCTGACCTTGCACCCTCAGATTTCCACCTGTTTCGATCTCTTCAGAATTCTTTGGGTAGTGTTAGATTAACATCAAGAGAGGACTGTCAAAACTACTTGTTGCATTTTTTTTTATCAGAAGTCCCAAAATTTCTACAGCAACGAGATCATGTCACTACTTACAAGATGGCAACAAGTTATCGAACAAAATGGCACATATATATTATAATTAAATGTAATTAAACTTGAAAAAAATATGTCTTGAATTTGTTTATAAAATACGAAGAAACTTTTTCCCCGACCTATATAAAAATCAATTGCTGTTCGTTAGTCTCGCTAAAACTCGAGAACGGCTGGGCCGATTTAGCTGATTTTGGTTTTGAAATGTTTGTCGTAGTCCAGGGAAGGTTTAAACGGTGAGTAAACGGCTGGACCGATTTTGATGAAATTTTGTGTTCCTGGAACGGGTCATAGTAGCGAGGCCGAAGGCCGAGCTTACACCCGTGCGAAGCCGGGGCGCGTCGCTAGTATCACAATAATATTATGAATGCGAAAGTTTGTGTGAATGCGTGTGCGAGTGTGTATGTTTGTAAATCCTTCATGCTGAAACGGCTGGACGGATTTGGATGAAATTTGGTATACAGATAGCTTATATCATGGATTAACTCATAGGTTACTTAATACTACTAATCATCATCATCATCCCTATTTTACATCACCGCGCGATTAAAATTGCAGGGTGCCACTAGAATGTACAAGTTTAGCGTAGATATTATTTTTTAACTGTTTTCTCAAATAAAATACTACCTTCATAAATCCAAGACACCAGATATAACCCTGTAGGATAACAATCATAGTAATATATTTGTATATTGTATTTTTTTTTCTTTTTTCACGCAGCAACAAACCAGCGACGTGATTTTTTTATTGAGATTGTTCAAGGACTATCGTAAATATGGACTACTTTGTATCCCAAAAAAAAGATTATTCCTGTAGGATATCGTAACCAATAACGGCTCAGTAAAATTTAGTTTAAAGATAAGCAATGGGCCATATTAAAATACACAATACTTGTGAAAAAATATATATATATGTAGTTATTAAATAATATTTAAATTATTTGTTAATTGATAGATTGCATGTTAGTATAAGTTTAAAATGTATTGGTTCAACATTTTATTAGTTATTTACCCACAATGATTTTATTATAATGCATCTAGGCATATACATAGTTTTAGAATGTGATACAGATCATTAATTAATCAACTTCAATATTATATTTTTATTAAATTATTGCATTCTGTTTTGTATGTTTATTGAATAAATGAAATGAAATACCCCGTAACAAATTATGGTTCCCGGTTCCCGTGGAAAAACATAGAAGTAAAGTAAAAAAAAACTTTCGATATCGCACGGTTCGAGTATCAAGAAAAGGTGACGTACAAACAAGTAAAAAAAAACTTTCAATATCGCGCGGTTCGCTGGGCCTCAAGTGGCCCGCGAGTTTGAGTGTCAAGGATAGATGAGGTACAAACAAGTAAAAAAAAAACTTAAGACATCGTGCGGTTCGCTGGGCCGGAAGCGGCCCACGAGTTCGAGTGTCAAGAAAAGGTGACATATGAACAAGTAAAAAAAAAAACTTTCGATGTCGCGCGATTCGAGTATCAAGAAAAGGTGACGTACAAACAAGTAAAAAAAAACTTTCAATATCGCGCGGTTCGCTGGGCCTCAAGTGGCCCGCGAGTTTGAGTGTCAAGGATAGATGAGGTACAAACAAGTAAAAAAAAAACTTAAGACATCGCGCGGTTCGCTGGGCCGGAAGCGGCCCACGAGTTCGAGTGTCAAGAAAAGGTGACATATGAACAAGTAAAAAAAAAAATTTCGATGTCGCGCGATTCGCTGGGCCGCAAGCGGCCCGCGAGTTCGAGTGTCAAGGAAAGGTGACGTACAAATAAGAAAATAAAAAACGTACTTAGTACTAAGCCATACCGGTCGTCAATCGCCATGATGAAATATTTATATCGTCCTTAAATATAAGTACCTACTTTGCAGAGAACTCGATTATATTTCTCTCAAACAACGCGGGCGAAGCCGCGGGCGGAAGCTGGTCTGGGTATATAACGCAATACTCGTAGTTCGGCTGATCTCTAAATTTCTGTGACCAACTGTTGCTAATCCGAGATGTGTGCAGGTGGCCAATTAGCAGGACGTCCGCTAACTACGACAATTAGGCTCCTTCATCAACTATTGATCGCCACTTGAACTGTCTGCTCCTTACTTACACCACTTTAGATGGTTATCATTTTTAGAAGTTGTCTATTTGGACGCGCTCTCGTAGAAATAAATCAACACTGATTACCAATCAATTGCGTTGATGGCCTGGCCACTGTTATTTTCAATAAGACATCAACAGTTAGGGCCGAATGAACTTGACATTTTGATATATAGAGTCATTATCCAGTGTTCATAGATTTGCTTTCGCGCTGGGGCTACCTCTATGGAGAATCCACATGTGTTTTTATATTTATCGGGGCTTATCGCGCAATATTAAATATAGGTAAAAATAGATACCTTTCGCTCGACGTTTCGACCATGTTACAATGGCCGTGGTCACGAGCTGACTGAAAACTGCGGGTGAGTCCGGCGAGAAGAGCGGGTATTTTGTTCTCCTACCCTCACATGATCTTGAAAATTTTTAGGGTTGTCACTACGACACACAACACTCACTGTATCAGTGAATCCACATGTCTTAAAATTAATAATACAAACGCTTGCACTGAATTTTATGGTTAGGTAATCATACTACAACAGCTTTTTTCCTGATATAATTAAAACCATCCGTTGATTAAATTCGCACGATTACGTAGTAATCCTGTTTGCTAGACAAAATTTAAAGATCACCGAACCCTTTTTCTTGCTTCGTATCCAGTTTAACTCCGTAATGCACTTAGTTTATGGTCTTAAGATGACTTGAGATTATGAAAACAATCTGGTGTTACTAATGTTAAAGCATAACTAATAACAACCTACCACGTGAATAATACAACTACCAACACTACACGTGATTTCGAACTTGTGATTAGGTACATTAAAAAAATGCTCAGAGCTACAAAAAATCTTTTATGTATAACTCCACTAGCTGCACCCCACGGTTTCGCCATCATGGTGATGAAAAACGGTGATGATGATGATGAAGCCTATGCGTTAATCCAGGACATAAGCTATTCCAGTTCCAAATTTAATCCAAATCCGTCCAGCCGTTTCAGCATGAAGGAGTAACAAACATACACACTCACACACAAACTTTAGCTTTTATTATATTAATTATTAATTAATATTATACTAGCTGTACCCGCAACTTCGTCCGCGATTTCTTCAGAAAAAATAGCCTATGTCCGTCCTCATGATATGTAATATTACCTCGCAAAATTTTATCGTGATCGGTTAAGCCGTTTAGCCGTGATTGTGTAGCAAACAGACAGACGGACAGAGTGACTTTCGCATTTATAATATTAGTGTGATTATAATCTGTATATATTTATTTAGCATTTTTATTTACAAAACGCATAATGAACTCTGTAAATTCCCTAAACCACTTTTATCTCGTTATCTAAATTACTTTCTCGATATATAGAAGGTAGTCAAATCCCTGTTCGTTAGGTATTGATTTGTCTTCGGCTGAGAGGTTCTTTGTCTGCATGTCTGCTGCTGTTATCATGGGAATGGACATAACGCATACCATACTCATTGCACCAAAAAAATGCGAAAGTGTGTTTGTATGTTGGTATATTTGTTCACTAGCCTATACCAAAAAGTTTTTTAAACAAATTTCGCCACATTTAGTCGACGCCGCTGGTGATTGCTGACTCATTCTTAGCGCAGAGAATTTCTTTGGCAATTCAACGCGGGAATGCAACCAGCGTACCTGATACTTTACCACACTGACAACATCTTGTTTTTGATATTTAGTTTAAGTGAATTATTAAAGTTTTTTTTTGCTTCATCATTTCATATACATTTGTACATAAAACGTTTTTTTTTTACCTATACCACCAACAAACCTATTTCACGCAGCAACACGGATCGCCGTGTATTTTTTTTTTTCTTCTTAGAGTTAGTTGGGAACACTGATGTGAGTTTTTTCGGTTGGAAAGCCGGAGAGTGACATATAATATTAAAGGATACTTTTTATCCCGGGAAATTGTACAGTTCCTCAGTAAATGTCTACGCCGGCGCAGACTTTATTAATTTAAAAAATACTTCATAAAAACAAGCTTCTTCGTATTCTTCTCATCAAACCCTTTCATTTGATATTGATACCCATATCATGATTGTAGATAAGAACATTTTGTCCGCCATCTTGGAGCGTCCGCCATATTGAATTTATCATCTAGGACCAAAGTTATTGGGAAGACATCCGCAAGGAATCCAAACTTTATGGGGTTACGTCGTTTCGTTTAGGTGTTCTTATGGCCACTTTCTGTCTCCATCATCAACCTCGATGGTACCATAACATTGCATTGTCACCGAACATACATAAGTATGCCAAATTCCAGCTCAATCGGTTGAGAATTGGTGTTCTAAAATTCAGTTGCAAGATTTGTTCCACATATACGAACGAACATACTAACAATGGAATAAAAGCGTGAAATAATAAAAATGAAATGCTGTTCGTTCATAAGCGCATCACTTGAGAACGGCTGGACCGATTTAGCTATTATTTGTTTTAAAATATTTTATTGAAATGGAAAGGTTTTCATGGAAAGAAAAACTGGTAGTTTCTCAAAGAAAAACCGGGAAAAATTTGACGTCCTATTTTTATGAGACTTTTGTATGAACTCAAGACCATACATCTACACTAATATTATAAAGAGGAAAGATTTGTACCTATTTTTGTATGTTTGTAATGAATAGGCTCCGAAACTACTGAACCGATTTGAAAAATTCTTTCACTGTTGGGAAGCTACACTATCCCCGGGTGACATAGGCTATATTATATTTTGTAGCGAGGCCGAAGGCCGAGCTTACACTCGTGCGAAGCCGGGGCGGACGGCTAGTTTGAAATATTAACAGGACAACGTCTGTTGGGTCGGCTAGTTGTCAATAAAAATCGTCAACATGTGTGCAGTCACATTACCACGTGATGGTCACCTCTTTTTTAACCGACTTCCAAAAAGAAGGAGGTTATCAATTCGAATGTATATATATATATATATATATTTTTTTATGTTTGTTACCTCAGAACTTTCGACTGGGTGAACCAATTTTGATGATTATTTTTTTATTTGAAAGCTGGTCTTTCCCTTGTGGTCCCATCTCAACTTGGTCCAGTTCTGACATTTTAATGAAGTTGGTTTTTTATATTGATTATTATCTATTATTATTTATTTATTTCACACATTGATTCTTATCAAATAATTATAGATAAGTAAGTAAATGCTGAGTGCATGACTTGTTATCGTCCTTTCACGACACAAAGGTCCTTTCACAGATATTTGCATAAATATCAATTTTACATTCAGTCAACGAAGTTAGGTATTGGATTGATAAAAACACATATGATAATAGATGTTCGTTTCTTTTTATTATTCCGGATACATAAATATCAACCCTCGTACACAATATGTTGCAACATTGCATGCACACCGAGATTTCAGGTTGCGTTTGGCACGTTCACTGATCAATAACTACACCACTAGAAAAGAAAACAGCACCTTGCAGGTGTTGTTGTTACATTAAGACTACTCACGATCTCAATTTACTTACCTTTCAAACTTATAGTAGTGTGTAGTATGCAAACACTACTGTGTTTCGGATTAAAGGGCAATGTTTCCAGCGAAATTACAGGGCACACAGAGATTTGACATCTTACGAGTATATCTCGGGGTGACGAGCGCAGTGCATTGCCATCCAGAGTTTCAAAATTCTGAGTGGCGTTGAGCTGTTGTGGGCTAGCGTGAAGAGCCATCAGGCGAGCGACTTCGCTCGTCTCGTCACCCAGTATCATTAAAAAAAAATAGGTAATTAAATTAATCTCTACAACAGTTGACGTATAATGGAATGTATATAAAGTTTTTTATTATTGTGATACGTATATTAACTCATATGTACAATTAATGACACAGCCTGTCTATTATTCACGAAAACATCTGTATGAGAAGGGTGGAAATAATAGTTTCTTTTCGTTTAATTTTGCAGAGAAGGCACATGCAGATAGCTCACACATGATGATAGCTAAGACATGCTAAGACTGGGAATCAATTACTTCGTTTCTTTACGGTAGCGCATACGTTTGGCCAATATTTGACATGCTCAGTTTTTACACAATAGTGTTGCGCCACATTCTTCAATTAAACAGAGAAAATACCTTGACTCGAATATTTAGCAATGGCACGTTTATGATGGCACAGCTTGCCCAGACAGTGTGTTGGGACTTTATTGCCACATTCGCCAAATCTGGTTCTAGAAGGTTTTTGAAAGGGACGATTGTGCGAACAAGCGTGGCTTACGCTTATTAGTTTTGGCATTTTTGATTTCCTAATACTTCTATCAATAACAGCCTATCATGTTTCCACTGCTAGGACACAGGCCTTCTTTCAGATGATGGGCCCTAATCCACCATGCTGGCTCAGTGCATGTTGGTTAATGTCATAATTATGTCTTAGCATTTTTGAGGTTCTTATATTGTATACTCTCCTAGTTTTTAATTGTTTTGACTATATTTTTATTTTGTGTGTCAATAAACTAAATAATTACGACGGCATCGAAACTGCACATTATTTTTGTAAGTACTAAATAAGTCTTTGGTGCAGGTCCCAGGACCGAACAGGGTGCCGTTAGATTGTAAAGCGCACTAAGCTACCGCTCAACCACCATTTCTCACATGAAGATTACCTACTATACTTCGATGAAGTATAGTAATACATCGATAAAAAAGTATTGCCGAGCCAAGTAGGACTAAAAACTAAGGTTAGGTCAAAAATACTGTTGTCTGGCAAATTTTTGTATTTATGTTTCGTAGAGTATTCAATGAATGTGATAACATTAATGCTACTAACTACGGACCAGAAAAGTGATATCAAGCTGCAAATTTCTGTAAGCGCACCATAAGAGATAGATAAGGGATAAGGATAAGGGATAAGGGAAACAGGGGCACTGTTTTCCAGCTGTTACCCAACTGTGTTTGTATTTTAGACAGCCCCGTTAGCTTAGTTGGTAGTGAACCTGCCTTCTGCGCTTGTGTGCGTGGGTTCGATTCCCACCTAGGACAAACATTTGTGTTTGTTCTATGTCTGGGTGTTAATATCTATATAAGTATGTATATAAAAATATATATGTATGTATATCAGTCTTAGCTAAGCAGCTTAGTTTAGGGTCAGATGACCATGTGTTCAATAATATCATAGTCCCAGATATTTATTTATTTATTTTTATGAAATTTGTTTCAGCAATGCAAAAGTCATGCAAGCCGGCAATGCTGGGTCGCATCTGGCAGGCCAGCAGACGGGCGCTCAACTTGGAGCACTGGCCAGCTCATCAATTCGGCTGCACACAGTGGCAGACCGGACACAGGCCTGCGACCGGCTATCTTGTGTACAGGTAAGAATAATAGGGAAGACCAGCCAATTTAAATATTAAATTCAAAAGACCTCGTGTACGCTGGATCCAAAAACTAGAGTCATCCACAAATACATAAAAGCAAATCCCACTCGTTCATTAACAAACTGATTCGTCACAAAATCTATCAATAGCTAGCTTACAAAATTTAGCAAGTTCTACGTTTAAACTAAAATAAAGTACACATGTCATGTAATTACTGCGAATTGTTTACGTCTAAACAGCAAACCTTGTTTCAATTGAAATTAATATAATAGACAACTCTTTATTAAAAGACCACTAAACCAGGAAAACAGATACATTACAAGGAAACTTATCTAGACTTTTAACAGGCGGTCTTATCACTGAAAGTAATATCTTCCATGCAACCATGCACGGAAAGAATTTACTACACAAAAAATAACTAAACACTTTTAAAGGATTTAATCGGTACCTTAAATTATTGTAATTCCTGACGTATCGAACACCTTGCAATATCCCTTGTCACAGATAGAACATAAATATTATGAAATAATTTACAAGTACCGTCAATGATTTTTAGTCAAAACGTTATTATGTACGCAGTAGTCGCTCATGGTGTCCCAGAGGTCTTGCAGTTCGAAGCAAGTGATTCTTGCCAACCATCCTCTCCATAAAAATTATATCTATGTATATAAAAATCCCCTGTCACGGTATTTGTGGTCGCACTTCTACGAAACGGTTGGACCGATTTAAATGAATTTTTATGTATATTTGGAAGGTATGATAATATAGGTCGTATGGGTCGGGTAACTGCTGGTTGGCTCGGGTAACTGCTGGACTGGCTCGGTTAACTGCAGGTAGGCTCGGGTAATGGCTGGTTGGCTCGGATAACTGCTGGTAGGGGAAAATGCACAATACTCCCCAAGCGCGACGTCAGTGCAGGACTTATCATCCCCATCTTGAATAAGAATAGGTCGTAAAGTATGTTTCATGATCATCATCACGTGGGTGAAAGCTCGGGGCGCAGCTAGTAATGTATATATTTTCATATCCGTGACGTAACTAGAAGTATTTTGCATTGCAGATGGTTGTTGTTTATTGCGGTAGTGTCAATAGCAATATCGAGTTTCGCGTGTCAGCGGCTGCCGCGACGGTATGATGGGCCAAAGGTGGAGCTCAACTACTTCAAGTGGCTCATCTACTTCACCAACTGGGGCTACATCATGATCGCCGTGCAGTCCGCGCTGGCGCTCGCTGTCGTGCATCGATATAGAGCAGAGAAAACATACAACATACGTGAGTCTTACCAATGCTCCAACTAAATTCAGTTAGATCTCCGTCGTGTTGGCAGTAACATTTCAGATTGATTATTCCCAACATTTACATATTACAAGCTTGATAAGTTTGGGGTCAGATGACCATGTGTGCAATAATGTCCCAGATATTTATTTATTTTATTTTGTATTTGAATTTTATCCTTATTTACACGAGTGAAATTAAAAGTGTACCAATCAGAATGTAGCCAAATATCATATTATTATATAGTAAACAATTAAAACTTTTCGAAAGCAGTTGGCCGTGCAAATGGAGTAAAACTACCACTAAAGCCCGTTGCAGACGATGCACAGTACTTGCTCAAGTATTTTACTCGCTCCAGTTTATTACGCATCATCTGCAATGAATGTACCTACTTATAGTCAGTGCGGTGTATCATAATTACAACCAATTATATTTTTTTGTTTGAAAGGTGACTTGATTCAACAAATTCTATTCAGCCGTTTAAAGATTGACAGGTCTGGGGTTAAAAAAAAAACAATTTATACTATTTCTAAATTGTCGCTGTATTTTTTTCCAGCACCGACATTTACAGAGAAAATATTTTATTTTACGTAGAGAACAAACAGCTGGTGATTAACACAGTAGATTATAAGATAAATGGTTACACAAAACTCAAAAAAGCTTTTCACTGATGCAAACTTAAATAGTGTAAATGCCCCTTTGCAACGCCAACTTGGTCCTAGACAAGACAAATAGTGTTCGGGAAAAATACTTATTTAATTTTATTCAGAGGAAGAGATGTTAAGTTAAGAGTAGTAAATCTTCTTCCTATTTGACAATAGTACTCATAACACCTAATTCTTTTTTTTTACTTCTTTAAAGTATTTACTCTATTCTTTCAAGGTAGGACATTTTAATTGACATCGCTATAACTCCTACTTTGTGTCATGAAGGAACGTGAAACCACTTAATGTCAATTAGGTTGATATCTTCCGTCTCAGAAAGGCACATCCGATTCGTCGTCGGAGAATAGTACGGCTGCCTACATCTGAAGATGAGTTGATATCCTTGATCATAGTTTATATCACAGACCTGTGTTTTATATAGTTTGGATTTGCCCTAAACTCGAGCTAGTACCGAAAAAAGTTTGACAAAAACTGAAGGGGGCGAGGCAAACACGTATTGCACACACTGACATATTTTTACTAGTTCTACAAACGCACACCTCAATACGAGTATAATATTAAGCGGCACACAACTGCAAACGAGATGATCAAATAGACCGAGGGGGGGTTGTAAGTGCTAAAGGGGAAACTGTAGGTATATAACACTTTCATTTCTTATTTTTAACCGACTTCCAAAAAGGGGGTTTTATGTTCGCCTGTATGTATTTTTTTGGTATGGTGTCCATAGCATTATGCAATAGATTACAGGATTACACAGAACAGTGGTACTTAGCTGGAAGGAAGTAGTTGTACTCATCATTATGAATTACTTTTACTATGGTATCAACCTTGAAATCGTGAAACAAAAACCAGCTGTACCATAACATAAACGCTATTCACACTCAGCGAAATGTACGAAACAGCTGATATTTTTTTCATGGTTTCAGGGCTGGTCCCACAGTGAAATTTGTCACAAATGATGAGTAAAATGACCTCCTTTTGGCTTACTACCACTGTACCATGCAGTCCTATCCTGACGTACTCATAAATACAATAATATTCTAGTGAAGTTTTATTTGTAAAGGCAGTAATGTATGTTTCATAAATTTTAATCGCTTCGGATTAGTCGCAACTCGGAACAAGCATCTTCAATACGTCACTTTATTTTAAAGATCGTCTAGCTCAAATGGCTGGACTTATAGCAACGCCGCAATTGTCCGTCGTCACAACAATGTTGCTATGCTATTAACATGGATCCTATATTATCGTTCTTGCTATTATTAATAAGCTACATTACTTAGCGGATATTGACTGACGGCCAGTAAAAAGTATTTCCCTGCATTCTATACTAGAAAATGTGTCAATGAAACTTTTTGTTAAATTTAAATATAGGCAATTAGGTGAGCTAAAAATGTAAATAGAACCTTGCAAGTTTTTGCAACTTTTGCATACCAGATTGATACATGAGATTATGACATGTGAATGTGACTGGGTTTCGAATATTTTTTTTCAATAATTGTTTGTGAATCAGTGTTACATATCCTCAGCTATTCTCATAACTCTGTTTTCTACTTTGTGGGAGCAGTTTTTCTAACTGTTGGCAAATAACGGTCAAATCAAGAATAATGCCTAGAAGACGTAACTGGTCAATTTACCCAGTGTTGAACGTGGGTGCGCCAAATACTACCTACCTATTCCCTATCTATAAATTTACGTTTGCACGAGTGGTTAAAATCTTTAAACCTACTGGGTATTTCATTTATGATCATAGCATATTGCGGTATTTTATATTTTTATTTAGTCAAAAGCATAGTAAGTATTAATATGTCATTTAAGCGATATTTTTTACTGGCATCATAGACTTGACATCCTACTCTTCAAAATTAGTTTTTACTGATCAAAACTAGAATAATCAATAGTTCAAAACTAAGCCTTCGTCAGTGTAATTTATCTTTTGTAGTGGTCCCTACCAAAAACTGCGAAAATCAGAATACTGTCTTTCAGTCAGATCAGAGTTTGAAGATTTTAAGTAAGTACGTCTAATAAATTCAATCCAAAACGCGAAATAAAAAAACCACAACATTCATTCTACCACAATCTCGTCTAAATAAGATAAAATCGCATCATCATTATTATCTCGCAATGAATTTTCTCTTACTCTCTCTCTCTCGAAAAGATATCGTTAGAAAAGGCGAAGAGTGAAATAAGACTGAAAGAGAATGTACTAAGAATATTATGGTAGGTGAACAATGAGGCCGATGGCTATATGAAGTTTCCTTGAGCCATGTGCTCTACCGTGTTGACATGACAGATGCCTCCCGCGAAACAATTAAATTGAATCAAGAGTTCGCGTGCCGATCACATCAAAATGACGGCCACCACCGGGTCGCACGTGTTTTCGTTTCGTCCGTTATTTTTTCCATTCACTCTTCATGTCTAGACCGACGACGCCAATTGGATTCATTTCCTTGAATCGAACCAACGATCATTATTACATTTTATTTTATTAGAAGATAAGTAGTTACCTGTTTTCCCATATTTTCTACAATTAAACGTATCCTATTGTTTTCATGATGTAACACAGTTTGGCCAAATTTCAATCAGATTCAGTTTATTACGACCATTAGCTATCTGTTCGTATAAATAAAAGGATAATATACATACAGACAGAATCGACTAATGAAACCGACATAGCTTAAAGGATCAAGCTGAAGTGGCAATGAGCTGGCCATATCTGTGGCAAAACTGACAATCGTTCGGGAAATGGATTTTAGAGTGGAGACCGCGAATCAGAAAACGTAGACTAGGGCGCCCTGCGGCCAGGTGGAACGATAACCTGAGATAGGCGGCTGGTGATAACTGGAAGCATAAAGCAGAAGGTGTGCCATGTGGCGTTCTTTATAGAAGTAGCCTACGCCCATTAATGGAGACACATTAAGCAGGCTGATGATGACACACACACAGACAGAAAGAACGTGAACGAACACCACTGCGAGCGAAATAATGTGGGCCATAATTAGATTTAGAATATAGCGAGCATACGAGAACGAAGAATTTGCTCGCGTACGCCAGTACCTGACGAATATCGTTACGCTTCGAACGAAAAGGCGATCGGCTAAATGTGGACACAATGTGAAGGGTGAACGAGCGGTATTAAGCGGCGCGTATGTTCGCTCGTAGGTATGTGTTCGCTTACCTTCATTTGATAGGTCTATACGCGGTATTACTGGTCTTGAATTCAAAATCTGTTTGAAGTTTTTATATTTCATATTTCTTAAGATTTGTCATCAAGTCTGGTCGATGCAACGTGACCAAAATGTTGGCCTCTATTTTGTTAAAGGTTGATCATTGCCATATAACGTGGTAATGGGGAAATGATATTGCATTTTCGGAACAAATCCCACTGTTAGCGTTTTTTTAATTTGTAGTTAATTTTTGTTTCTCTATATCTACTTCTTATATCTGTTACTCTAAATTTATATACGTAAACTCAGGGCACTTTTTTTCGTGAATTTTGAACCAGCGTGCTGATATTTCAGACTAATATGAATATAATTAAGTCAAATGTGTCAGGTGTTATTCCCGCGCCATTAAATTAGCACAAAGTAAACACATCGATATTTATGAAGGCGCTGTAATTTTGACAAACTACGTCTAGGTATCTTGTACAACGAACGCCTACGAATTCGGCATTCAATCGACGGAACGGGCTCGGGTCACGAACGGTTGATTGGTTACAATTTCGCGTCAATTAAGATAGAAGCGGTCGTTGTGCATTGTGGCTCATATTATCCTTATTGGTTCCTCATTCTTCTCCTTGATGGCTAGGCAACCAACTGAGCGTGAGAGCTACAATGCGTTCTGGAGTACAATTGTTGACAAGTGGCTGCTTTGTGAGCTGTAAACTGCTGTCATTGTAGTAAAGTGGGGTATCTTTTCAAAGTGTAGTTAGGAGCACTTCACCAAAACTCGCGTGAAGATCCATCGTAAACTAACAAAACTATGACAAAACGGTTTACAGTTACGTGATTGTAAATCTTTTTGTCATAGTTTATAGTAAAAATTCCCAAAGTTAACCTTCTTTAGTCATTATTTAAGCGAAATTAAAGGTGTCGTCATTATCATCAGCCAGAAGACGTCCACTGCTGAACATAGGCCTAGCCCTTAGATCTCCACACTGAACTACAGCTTGCCATCTGCATCCACTGGATGCCTGCGACTCTCACGATGTCGTCGGTCCGTCTAGAGGGAGACCTATCTACGATGTGTCTTTCTATCCACTCAATAACCTTTCTTCCTCATCGGTTATCAATTCTTCAAGCGATGTGGCCTGGCCATTGCCTCTTCAACTTGTAAATTTTAAAAGATTTGTCGGTCACTCTGGTTCTTTGGCCTACACCTACAGTATTTCCTACAGCTAATGTCTACGCGAGAGGAAACCGGCGTATCCTCAAAGAACCTCAAAGTTCAAAGACGTATGATTTTCACCAACATGCACTGGGCAAGCATGGTGGATTTAGGGACCATCCACTCTCTAAATGAAGGCCTGAGTCCCTACAGTAGGAACACGATAGCTGATGATGATGCCACAGCTCTTCATCTCCTTTTATATGCTACACCCGCCAAATCTAACCATTTAGCCTGCAACGCGCTGAGATCATATTTGACTCATAGAAATACTCAATAGCCTCTCAATCGTTTTCTTGTTATTTTCCAGCTTGTGAAGAGGACGAGGTCCCGATGCCGTCATCGCGACGGGCGCGGACGCCGTTCCTCTGCAGGCTATACTGGTTAGCGCATAACATCGCCACAGACCTGGCGTTTGTCATCACCCTCGTCTACTGGGGCATGGTGCACGATCCTAGTGAGTAGACATGACGGGACAGTTGTACGTAGACATATGTACTAGATATACTTAGTATAGATACACCGATGTCGCCGCGATCGCGGACGCCGGTCTTCTGTGTCGCTCGTCTACTGACTCACGCAAAATCACCACAGATCTAACCCTCCTCTTTTGAGACGAGGTTCAAGATCCTAGATGTATCTCCCTCGTGATGGCAATCAAGCCTATATCCTTAATGCTGGAACATACCGTCAGGCGCATAACCGTATAATTTTAACTTGAAAGTGATAGCTAGCCAAATAAGCACTAGAAAACATCTACAGCTATAATTATACTAAGGTTTCCTCAGGATGTTTTCCTTTACCGGTTCAAGCTCACTTTTAGGTTGCGGCGTAGCCTCCAGCCACACCAGTAGTTGGTGCGGCTGGATGCTTCATTTGCATCTGGTTTGAAAGCATCCATCTTTCTAATCTGCAGAGATCCACGACATAAACGCCCTGAACCTGCTAGTCCACGGCGGCAACTCTCTCGTAATGTTGTTCGAGCTGGCGGTGACGGCGCATCCGATCCGCATGGCGCATGCATTGTACGGCGCCGGCGCTGGACTCGCGTACGGTGTCTTCAGCGCGCTCTACTGGGTGGCAGGAGGAACCGACAGAGTCGGCCTTCCCGCGATATATCCCGCACTGGACTGGAATAAGCCTGGTATGTTACGTTGTCGGTTATACTTATACCTACTTAATACCTAATAGTTGTATGCATATTCTATTTACTTCTTCTTCATAGGTTCGAGTGCACATGGAATTACTACTCTTTCTAAATATATAAAGTTGTCTTATTTTAACAAACTGTCTTCTCTTGACAAAGTAGTCTTCTCTTAATAAAGTTGTCTTCTCTTGACAAATAACCTTGTCTACAGGTTCGGCATTCGGGTTCGTGGCAATGTGTGCTTGCGTGATGGTGTTCGCTCACGCTCTAGCGACATGCGTGACCGCTGTGCGCACGCGAGTAGCGGTGCGGTGCGCGCGACCCGACCGCCTGGCGCTACCCACGCACTGATACACAAGCAAGCGACGGATGGAGTAATTTACAATATGCCAGGCGTACACGTACGTTGATGAATGTATCTACGTGTACATACGACATAGGGATGTAGGTGCGACATCGCGCTTCTACGTCGATAGACAAAAAATTGCAATTTCATCAATTTACTCGTATATATATATATTACATAACATAATGTACCGTTACGTGACGTCATTGATCGTGACTTACAACACAGCAATTGTCAGTCGAAGTACCTAATACCATCGACAAAAGATAGCATCCATCCTTGCTAATATATATTAGGTATTGGGTCGGTTTTGAAGGTTAAGTTGACAATTTAAAACTTTAAAAAAATATTACTGTCTTTCTTATTTCAGGCTACGAAATAAAGACAGCAACACTTTTATTTACTTTAAGACTGTCAGCTAAACTTTTAAAATCTATCCCAATATGTAGTCAAATATTTCTAATGAACATTGTTAACAGTATACCTACAGCTGCTGTTTTATATTCTTTAATGTTAAATTAAATAACTAGCCAAGAACGCGTCGAGACTAGAGACACATATGGTGGGGTTCCGTTTTTCGTAGCCAAAGTCAAAGCCAAATTCAAAGTCATAATATAAGTGTGCTCACAATCATAGTTCAGAAATTGCTGATTACAGAAAAATTCGAAAGCTCTGTGGATTTAAACCAAATTTCAGTGGTGCATCATAGCAACATAATATATACCTTTTATGGTTTAGTGAAAAAGAAAACTACTTGAGAAACATTCAAAACGTTGAACTAACTTGAATTTATTACAGTTTTATTGCAATAACAAAAAAAATAAAAAACAGGATATGTTTAAAATAATTTGATAAAGGTTTTTAATATGACCTATCAGCATTACATTCTCTGATATGGCGGACATTGACAGCACCCTCTTAGTGTAGGTAATACATATTCATTTTCAATTCTTGTATTATTAACAAATGCATTTGTCTGCAATTTTGATGCACAATGCACAAAATATGACCGTCTGCATTTTTCTATTGTTAGTTAAGTGAAATTAACAAATTTAACACGTTTAGGTATCAATCTAGCCTGACGAATCTGAGATGTTTATCTAAGACAAAAAAATGAGAATTATATTATTTATTCAGCACAACTTAAAAAACAGAAAATTTACGAAAAATTAAAATATTATTAATATTTTAAGTTTCCGTTCTATATATTTTTTTTTTTTTAATACCTATATGATCTACATCTTGCAGATTCAACTTTGTGAATTATAAATAAGTACTATAGTATAGAGTGTATGTACCTACAAGTGGAAAGTGGTTAGGTAGAATAAAACTGCCAATAAATAATTTAGCAAAATGTAACTTTCCACTGGCAAGGTCCTAGACACAAATTTTATTTAATTTATAGGAAAACGTACCTATGTGAGAAATTAGAGTTATTATTAAAAAAGAAACTTAAAAGTCTAATTTCTTTACGATGTATTATTATCCTATTTGGCAATGATCTTGCCGTATCATATCATGCCGCGTCATAATAATATGTATTACTTAAATAAGACGCCTGATAAAATTCACGCACGTGAATTTTATCAGGCGTGTTACGTTGTTACGTTGTAAAATATCAGGTGTTTGTATTTTGCCTCTATTATTACAGCCGAAACCAGTCAAAAATACTTTTGACTATAGAATTTAGTCAAAAAAGGTTTTGACTGACATATCTGATTTCAGTCAAAACTTTTGACCAAAGTCTTGATTCAAAAATAGGTTTGATTGTTTTATACAGTTCAAATTACTTTTGACCTGTTAAGAGTTTTGATTTCAACATATACTAGGAATTAATAGTATTTTTATTGAAGATACAACCATCGTGCTTGCTGCCTATCTAATTTTATTTGGCAATTAAAATGATAAAACTAGTAAGTGATGCCGATTGCACCATATTGCACAAAGAAAATTTGCAGGTGCCTACATTCCTTTTTTGATAAGTTTCTTTTATTTATAAAAATAATATTTTTGGGTAGATAAATAGATATGTAATACGTTATTTATTACATACCAAAGTTAAAGACACTTTTATTAACTCGTACTAAAAAGAATATACTCACATGATAATTTTTTTTTTTTTTTTTGCCGCTGAAAGTTTCCTTACTTAAGGTAAATTAGGACGATAGTAATTCATTATCTTAAGTAGTAAAATATAAAATAAAATCAGATCTGATGTAAGTATTATAATAATGTTATATTTAGGTTTATTTCAAAAATTCAACTTCGTAGTTTAAGAGGAAGTGATTCTAATTCAGCATGCAAGATTTGACCAAAAACAAACGAACATACAAACATTGCAAGTTGAGTAAAAATTTGTGAATAAACAATGGAGTTTAATTTTTAGAATAACATCGCAAACGTTTTAAAACAATTTTCATGTCAATGTTTTATTTTGGCGGAAGGAAACATAAAATCAAAAATATCAACCTGAAACTTGAGGGATGTTGGCCGAGTGGTATCGGTAGCATATGCGCTTTACAATCTGACGGTTCTATCTTCGGTTCTGAACCAATGACTTATTTAGTAACTAAATACATTATGTGCAGTTTCAACGCCATTGCTCAAGGCCTTCGCTCATCGGCGCAGGTAAACAATGCACTGGGCCAGCATGGTGGATTAGGGCCCATCCCTTTTCTCTGAGAGAACGCCTGTGTGCGAACATGATAGGCTGATAATGATAGCATGAAAATTGCTTAAAACCATTTGCTTTGTTATTCTAAAGAGAATACCAAATCGATAATTTTTATTCACAGTCAGTATATATTTTTCTTCTTCTTATCTTTAAGAGCTGTATTACAAAATTCGCAATATTCAATCATCAAACGAATGCGAAAATCGTTCAATTATAGTTATCTGGATTTTCGGGCATAAAACGAAAAAAAATAAGTCATAATTTCCTATTGCACAATATTCACAAAGACGACGATGATGTCAAGACGAACATAAGAACAAGTAAACCATAACATTAAACTTGTATATTTTATGTCAGTAATTTAACGAAATCCACTCTCAAACTTTCCCTCCGACAGTTTTATGAAAAACTACTTTTGTAAATTAGAAGTAATAAGTTGATATGTAGTTTTCCAAAATTTGAAGCCATTATTTTCAACTAATAATACAGATCTATTTATTATAGAAATTTAATTTCTTATAGATTTCACTATGCATATGTCAAACGTATTTTCGTTGCTTATTTCGTAATGTGAGCTCTTAAAACTGTTTAAAATATGCGAAAGGGATAGCTCTAGCGGAGAGCGCGGCCTTAAGCAAAGTAAGGCCAGGATAATTATGTTAAAGAAATATTTTTAATAATCTGCCATTTAAGTTGAACTTATTGGCAAACAATTATTTGAATAAAGTTTTTTTTATTGATTAATGGGCTTGCGCTTGACCGCCACCATTTATTAACCGACTTCAAAAAAGGATTTCGTTGTATTTTTTATTTTCTTTTGTTTGTTAGAAGTAAGAACTTACTTCAGAACATTTATGAACTGATTTGGATTTTATTTATTTATGTGAAATTATATACTTTCCAATTATTCCCATAGAAGTTTCATCAAAATCGGTTCACTAGTTTGGCTGTAAAAAAACTGGAAAGTTCAGTTTTTGTATGTGAATATTATGTCATCCACGTAATCAAAATTGCGTAATTTTATGAATTGTGTGAAGTCAGTTTTTTTTAATTGATATTTAATTAGTATAATGAACCCGGACTCATAACTATGTAAGATATTATCAGCATTTATAGTTATTTATAGTTAGTCGTAAGATGTATGGGGGGTCATGCATAGTGATAATAGATATAATTAATATTTTAAAATGTATTAAAGACGGATAATAATTTAATTTTGTTCCTAGCCGAGTATGGCAATAAAACATCAGCTTAGCTATTGTATTTAAATACCTATGGTAATAATTATAGTAATTTTCCTGGTTTGTAATTGAATATATTATAGCAAAAAATAAACTTCACCATATTATAATAATTTTCATGTAGACATTTACAAATGTATGGATGGGATTAGTACAACGTTTACTAAATATATATTCTGGGTTTAAAATTTAAATATACCGGGTGGGTGTATCTTTAAACGACAGACATGTCCGAAGCTATTTTTTAAATTTTATTAATTTTTAAATTTTTATTGTTTATTATTCATGTATTTAGCTTTATTTTGACAACCTGTATTAACCTGTTGTTGTTATGCATATTTGTTTTTGTCATGACTGAGTAAGCAAGGATATCATTGTACTCATCATTATAAAAAAAAACATACTTTGGGACCAACCCTGATATCGCGAAAAAGTCTGTTTCAACGAAAAATAATGTCAGATACACTCAACGAAGTGTAATTTTTTTCGCGACTTCAGGGTTGGTCCCTTGGTAAATTTTGTTTATGAAATACAATGATATATTCGAATATGTCCGTCTGAAAGAACACCCCAAATAAAATTAAATGATTTTCCAATATAAAGTTAAATGATTTTTAGAAGCATGTACCGACAATACTAATTTAAATCCTTTGCTGTTAGAACAATGTCTTATGTATCTCGCATGCAACAATTGTAGACTAAATACACAGATTACCTTAATAGTTGGTTTTAGTCTACTTTTGATTCGAACATTTTTGAGACCCGATATCCAGTCTTAAATATCTATGTCAGACAGGCAAAAGTTTCGGTATTGCTTGGTATATAAGTAAAATCTACCTATATGTATAATATTTATAACAATACCTCCTAGTTAGATAATACTTAAAACATTTCAGTGGGATTAGTACGAGAACTTGCGAAAAAGTTATCGTTACGTAAACGATAGCAAATGTACGAAAAATGTAGTTTCCTTTTACGTCCGATAGAGGCGCTGTTCAATTTTTCATACGTTTTGCTATCGTTTACGTAACGATAACTTTTTCGCAAGTGCTCGTACTAAGGCCACTGTACCTTACACATACAGTAATGCATCGATGAGCAATAATTGTTGACACTAATAGACTGCGTCCTAATATCACTTCAATTACGTAGGTGCGTATTTGTAAGCAATTATTTTTGAATTCTTGAACGATTCCTATAATCTATGGATAAGTTGTAACAAAACCAAATCTGAAATGTACAGTGAGCTATTTCGAATGATATTATTAATTAATGACAATATATTAGATATT
The DNA here is from genome assembly GCA_949125355.1 of Agriopis leucophaearia. Taxonomy (NCBI): domain Eukaryota; kingdom Metazoa; phylum Arthropoda; class Insecta; order Lepidoptera; family Geometridae; genus Agriopis; species Agriopis leucophaearia. The sequence continues at coordinate 15,141,154 of OX421262.1, forward strand.
ATAAATATCGATGTTAACAACTTACCTAAGAACAGAAAATGTATACCTAATAAGAGCAACAACTCGCTGCAATTCGATACTGGCAACCGTAATCAACATGTCGCTGGGTCATTAATGCACGTTTTTTTCTATTACACTGTTCATACGTGTACTGTTAAAAGTGGTTAATATCGCACGTGTAAAAAATACGTTTTAAAACTTTTATTTCAACTATATGATTCAAAAACAAAACTTAAATAAAACTAAACTAATTTCAGACAAATTGCCCAAAATGCTGGCCGCGTTGCCTCGCTGAATTGCGAGGCTAACTTTCTGATCAAAATATAAGCCAGCATTTTGGTCACGTAAAGTATCATTCAGTCTCCCTGATAAATCGTAAAATTTTTCAAAAGCACGTTTTAAAACTATGTTGTTCACGTGACATGTGTGGTGCACGCAAGTACTTGCTTATCGATTGATACATTTGACAGTTGAAAACGACAAATTCATGTGCAAATGCCATTTGCCATTTTTTTGATTGACTCGTTATGATCGACACAATGGCATTTTATCTAATTTGTCGATTTCAACTATCAAATTTATCGATCTATAAGAACGGTACTTGCACTGCTGTATCGTCTTGAAATGCACCATTGTGGGGCATCCACTGGGAACCTGTTAATTATGAGTGACTAGGTAGAGGACCTGGATAATTTAGTACGGTGATCGTGTAATAAAAAACGTTTTAACTAACACCTCACTGTTTTATTTATTAAAAAATTTCCTGATTATGCTATTGCTTAACAAACAAAAAAGATTTGGCTTTGGTTGAGAATGTTAATACTATTCAATCTTAATTTTTATTGCATAGCATTAGACTAGCGCTTGACCGCCACCTAGTTTATTTCAGATTTAAATGCCACCAATAATTAATTTGTGTCATATTTGAACAAATCGACTCCATAATTAGTAAATACCCAATTTCGGATACATTGATTAATATTTTTTTCCAGTTATTTTGATTACTACCAAACTACTGAACCCATTTTAATAAAATTTCTATGGGCCCAATCTGAAACTACCTATAAAAATATCCTTTCAAGCATTTTCCAAATCGGTTTTTTTAAACACAGAGTTCCGATGCAAAAACATTTAAAATATATATATATATATATTCAGGTGCAACCGAATTGAGAATGCCATAATTTTTTGAAGTCCTTCGGTTAAAAATAGAATGAAACTAAATTATTACATACAACAGTAAATTAGAATACGCAAAAAACAACAAAGTTAGATTCTGACAGTGAAATTAGGTGGCTAAGGTTGTAGCTGAGAATAACGGTCCATCGTTGTTCGTTCCTCTGAGCTATCACCATAATCAAGCAGCTTTTGTACTTCCGCGCACACTTTGCATCACCGAAAACCATCGATACGTGCCTCCGTCAAATATCTGACAAAAGCGCGGCAGCCCAAACAAAAAAAATATATTATTTTAAATAAAACTATCTAAAATCAAGCCTATTACATTTTTTCCCCCGTATTCTTCTCAGCTAACCCTTTCATTTGATATCATCATGGTAGATAAGAAAATTTTGTCCGCCATCTTGGGGCGTCGGCCATATTGATATAGCGAAATAAATATCAGCTATTCCATAGATAACGATCATTCACACTTGATATAAATATCAATATAAATAACCGACCTTATAAAAATTTCCGAATTGGACCAAACTGAAAAGGGACCACACGGGAAGCACCAGCTTTTAAATATAAAAAAAAACATCAAAATCGTTTCTCCCAGTCGAAAGTTCGGAAGTAAAAAAAAACCAGTCGAATTGAGAACCTCCTCCTTTTTGGAAGTCGGTTAAAAACTCACTTGCAAGATTTAGCCCTAAACTAACACTAACTAGGCGCAAGTTATGTAAAAGCTTGTAAAAAATCGTTGTTAATATACTGGGCGTAGGTAGAGCGTTCGCAGCTTATTGAGTACAGTTAATCCAGAGGCTGCAGGTAAATTAAGTCAGTGTTTCGGCTTCGACGTGCATTTTCAAGTAGATAAAAAGTTACTGAACATTATCCTAATGCAGAATACTTATACTACATTTTTTTCTTTTTTTCAGCAAGTCATTACGTTGTTAGAAACTGATTGACGCGTGTTTCTACACTTCGATAATCATGTTCATCATTGCATGTAAACAAATGACAAAAAGTGTCATGAATGTTAGTTGAGTTGGATCTTTGCCTTGAGTGCGGTCGACGGATCGGCGCACGCGCACGCGGCGGCGTGAGCGCAGCATCCAGCGCGGAAAATCAGTCGCACGATACAAGCGCGCGAAAACACGCGTACGCGCATTTACCCGCGGGTGTGTAGAGTGAATCTACACAACGAATAAAAAAATAATTACAAAATATAAAAATAAACTCTAAAAGAATTGTTATTATAACACAAGGATCACTGCTCTACAACTCTTTGAAAACTGTCCTGCGAGTGTTTCTAATATGGTAAGCTAATGGTAATTATGGTGTCTATTGTAGACTATATTAAATCAACCTAACCCTAGATCACATATTAGAAAAAACTTGGATATATATTATTTGATGTTGAAATATTATTGAAATTTTTCTCCATTAAAATTAGTTAAATTAAATAAGAGTACTCAATCCATGTATAAAATTATTAAAAAAAAGCTCGAAATAAACAGGCCAGTTGCCAACTTAAGCTGAATGCATATACGATAAACTGTATAAGTACATAATACTACTGAAGTTTTTGTAAGAATAATCAATAACGAACGACAATTTTCTATAGATATATATTTAATAATTAGGTTAAACATTAATTAAACCTAGGTAATCTTCTTTTAAATGCAGTGAGTATATTTATGTGGAACCTAGAGCTAGGTACTTAACAGAGGCTGCTTTGCAAACCGTAAATTACTCATCTGTATTCACTCTAAAACCAAAATACTGGTTTAGGGTTATAGACTCTTGTTTATAGGCATATGCAAGTAGGCTATCAGGCCGTCTAAGTAATCAAGTAAAGCCTATTAATTCTCGTAGTAAAAGAGGAAAACCTCGACCCGAGCCATTTTCCGACTAAACCTATCGCAAAAGGACATAAAACTTCGCCCTATGCCTTAATAAAATTCAAATATTTTAATACCTAGCCATGTGCTATGCGTTCCAGCACGTTCCTCGTGTAAATAATGTGGTGGAGTGAAACTCTTTTAATAACATTCTTGAAAAGCGACACCCAGTTCAATTATCTTCATGGCATGGATACAAGCAAGCGTTCAGCGGATCAGACGTGCTAGTACCTCGACTATAAATACAGTGATTAATTAGAATGACGGGTTTATAAATAGACCATGCGGAATGAGATATTTTTGTACGTGCATTCTTCATAGTCGCTGCTCTAGCTGAAGTAGCACGCAGCATAAATCGCAATTCATTTATACTTAGTCGACTGCTATAGACAAAATATACGGTTTCTTACCCGTGGTCCACCTAATACGTGGCTCACCTAGATGTTCCACTGGTACCTTTTTGTACCCGCAGGCGACACAATAAGTGAACCACTGGAAATTTTATATTTTTGAGGCAAATAGATATGTTTCTGGCACTTAGCCGTAATCAATCTCTTTGTTTACATTTTTAGCAACAGTTAAGGTATTCATGCCACTTATTGAGTTTCTCAAAAGACAATTAAATAACAGTAAAACGTTCAAGCGTGATTACTTAAAATTATTTATGTACTAGTAGATATGTCGTAAATGCACAGTGAGGCACGTAAAACAAACGATAAAGGGAACCAATCATACAATTATTACAACAAAGTGTTGCAACACATGAGTTGACTAGATTTTCACACGATCGATCCAAATCGATATAAATGGAATACATAGGCGACCCTTTAGTTTCCTTTGATCACTTGTGAATATAATTACTTAGGTGACCATAGGCGACTCCATTCAAATTATTATTTCTGTATCTATTGACCCTAGCACCTAGTTTGCATCAGATGACCATAGGATTCAAATTATATTCAACAGTTCACAATCTCATGCAAGAAGCGCCAGAACTTGACCGGATGTGAGGAAACTTAACTACCAGTGCGTGCGCAGGTTTTATCCTTTATTCACTATGGATCGCCACCAACAACCGACATTCTAAGGTCAGGATAATGAACATTTTCCTCGTTTTCTAATGCCCTTGAGAAGATTTTAATATTTAATAGCACTATTTATTGGTCTGGTGGATGCAGATGCGATACTGATAATTTTGCATTTATTATGAATTTATCACTACTTCAGCACGATTTCAACTTACAATTGTTCAACACGCTATTGTAATTTATAACTTAGAAATCAATTGCTTAGGTAAGTTAAGTATCTGCTTCGGCCAAGTCTTCATATGCTAATTACGAGTAAGTTGGTATTCAAAAAAAAATACCACACCTTTATATGTGTTGGTATAAGTATAGCATATTCTTACATGGCGTACATATCACTTTGGAGTGTATTTTGGCATTAAACCGTATTTATTCTATCATTAATATGATAGCTATGTCGAAACTAGAGGTTTTGGTGCGTGTAAGCCTTAGCCCTGAGACCTTCCCTTCCTTTCTATGAATTTACAAGCGTGACACGCGCGTAAATTATGGATAAATGCGAAATGATGTATGTGTATTTGTTTTCACCTCAGATCACACAAACAAGGGAGATATGCGGTTAGTACAATTATCGACCGTATTATAATGTCTCCATTTTTCATATATTTTTTTTGACTATGCTAAACTACTTAACGCAAAAACAGTGAATACGGCAGACTACTAATTATTTACACACACTAAGAAACTTGTAGAGACACCAATGAACTAACTAATAGTCTTAATGCTAAAAAAGGGCGGCAAGGCCGTCTGCGGTTTTAGTTCGACTAAAGACATAAAGCCTGATTTAAGCCAGATGCGTTTGCTCGCACCCTCTACGCCACCTTATCATATCTCCCTTCTTTTCTGATCTGAGGTTTTCAGGCACTTAACTCCGTTACGAAAGATACCACGACGACGTTACGATCTTCTACACTCGTAAATAAGCCACGCTATCTACATATATTAATTTCTTTTCAAGTTTCAAATGTCTAGTGGATTTTTTATGTAGGTACAAAAATATGGGACAAAACATTATGAGTGTTGTCAGGTATTTATGAAAGTCCCAAACAAATAATATTAGACTTGAATGTAAATATAATTTTATTTTGACATTGAAGCAGTCAAAATTATATTCCTTCCCATGAACGTAACAAAGCCTTAAAGGCCCTAAGACCCCTAAAGGGGCTTAGTCCCTTTAGGGTTGTTACGTCCATGCTCCTGCCCTGTAAAGTCCAACTGCACAATATTTTTTATTTATTTTTACATCGGACTAGTCTAACGTTTGACCGCGATCATGACACAATATTTCAGTCATGCATAAGTATTTTAATTGAATGTCCCTCATCCATTATGACGGTCAACATAACATGCAATTTGATAGTTTCTGGTGTTCATTAGCAATTAATTTGTTTCTATGTCACGCCACATTGTTGATCATCGCGTTATTTTAAAAATAAACCAGAATTAATTGCATTCACCTATTGCATTATTATAGTTAACTAGCCGCGTCACGCTGTTTTTGACGTAACGAACACATATTAATGTAAGTAAGAGATTTTAATAGTAAAAAATGAAACTAGCCAAATGCGTGTCAACACACGCCTACGGTAGGGTTCGGTAGCCAAAGCCATATAATTGTGGTGGAAAAATTCGAACGAAGCTCGGCGGCCTTAGCCAAATTTTTGAGATGTACTCATCTCATCCCTAGATGATATAGGTATACTTTTTTATGGTATAGCCAAAGACAAAACTGCTTGGTAAACATTCTTTGTTGAGATCATTTTACGAAAAGTTCAATGATCTTCGAGTTAGAACGTCTTGATTTAATTGCAGCTCTATCGCTATCAGCATAGCAAGTTACAAGTTTCTGTTTAATAGTTTAAAAAATGCAAGGGACCAACTGTTTGTCACTTCAGCGGTCCATATTTCGTAAAGAATATACTTAAAAAGTGCTGTATGAAAAAATACCTATTCAACAACACCAAATAAGAAGGTGCGATGAAAAAAAACCATCCCGATTGCACATGTATCTTATAATAAAAAAAATGCTTTTAAAATGGATATCTATACCAAAACTATAATTGTGCAAAGTTTCATAGACTTATTTTAATAACTATAGACGTTAGAAGGTTCTAAATGACTAGAGCAGACGGACAGACAGGCGGACAGAACAGACCTATCCTTGTTCCTAGTACTACGGAATCCTAAAAAGTATTTTCCACATTTTAGTTTATTTCAAACGAACGCCGGTCTATTGGTTGTCTTTTCATAGAAACCCGAGTGTTAAATCTTCTCGGCTATTTACCCAAAAGCAAGGGCACGAAGATTCGCTAGGTCAAGCATTCAGGGTCGCCGCCGTATGCCTCATCTATTACGTATTCCGCATTATTCAACACATTCAACAATATTTGTTTACTAATATGGAAAATAACATAACCACCTTGAATTTCCGGCAGTGGCACACAAAAAAGTCATCTAATTTGAATTTTGTTTGTTCCCAGTATGAGATGCAATTCTGAGACGAATCGTATTCATAATGCGAATGTAAGAACAAAGGCGATACGAGTACTTGAGATAAAACTGCCAAGATGGCGCGGTGGTCCTGGAGGCAAGGAGGCTACTGCATCACCGGGATACTTGGTGACACAGATGTGCTACACGAGAATTTTTCTACATCATGCGTCAAGGGGCTCTCCCCTCTATGGTGGCGAGTGCCCATTCTGCTTTGGTCGCTGATTATTATTTTCTGGTCGATGTCTTTCTTCTGGGGACCCACAGAAAAGTTTTTCCTGTATATGACGCACTGGGGACTGCTGTTCATCGTTGTGGAAACCATCTTCGGCATCATCGTCACTGTGAAGACCCCACGTGGAAGGCAACTATCAGGTATAATTTATTGTTTATAATTTGACCATGGCCTTGTGACATAACTGATCATTAGCTAACATTGTTAAACTTCCTTCATTTTTCATTAGGTTTTTTAAACTTGGAATAACCTTATTACTTAACCATCACATCATAAATGCTATAACCCAGTTGAACGCTATTAAATTAGTTGTTTTTGTTAACCGTCGATTGCGGCACTAATCATTCTACGTTGCCCCATCTACTGACTAACATTGTATCCTGTCAGAGGTATTGATTACGCGTGTGCAAGGGTTACAAGACCAGTGATACGATGCACGGTCTAAATACTCCTAGCACCAGGCAATTGGTGGCTGGTCCATTAAATAGGCAAGATAAAGGCCTTCTAGTATTTATAACATGTAGAGCAGTGAAATGGACTTATAAACCGACTTCGAAAAAGAAGGACGGTTCTATATTTTTAATGTGTGTTCACCGATTTTTTCGCCTACTCTTGACCGAAATTGAAAACTTATGTTCGGTAGGGTATACTTCCAATTTGATCCTATTGTCATGCAAGTCAGGATCTAATGATGGGATCCCAGGGAAATCAAACACAGCCCTCATATTTTATAGGCACTTATTACGTTTTTCATAAATGTTTGAAGTCAGTTTTTAATGTGATCCACTTGTTTAAGCCAATATTTTTCACAACCCGAGCACATACCTATGTTTGAAAATCGCACGCCTTTTAGCTCAAATAGTTCTGCATGTAACTGTGTCCTATTCCCTACTGTATGTTATTTGACAGTTAACATGATCTCGCCGCAACTACTGGACTCTGCTGCAACGCCGAAACATCACGGCAAAACAATGAATTACTGAAATACTCCCTGATAAAGCCATGAGATACAATTTCAATTCATAAAACGTATTTGTATGGTGGGAAAATGGTAGATTAACATCAAAGCGTGCAATATGACGTAGCATTGAGAATTTTTACTATTGTACCTAAATGTTAGTTTCGACACTGAAATGTAGGTCGATTCTAGTGGAACCGTAACTTTACTGGAGTAACAAAGGACAAGCAATTCATCATGGAAAGTATAATTATAAAAAGAAGTTAGTATCCAGGTATAAAAAAGAATTAAGAGCAGGGTAATAGCGATGTGTTTTAGCAGCCTCGCTTGAGCCAACTTCCAATGAAAACTTCCATTCCATTCTAGACTAGATGTAGGTATTTACCAACTTTGACCAAACCGTTACTTAACACCAAGTGAGCTGTGGTCAAACGCTTAGCCTGGCCACAGCTCATCTGATGCTCAACTATAAAAAATGTAGAGATAGAAAAATATACGAGCCTGATGTCGCTTAACAGATAATTTGATCGTATTACAGTTGAAGTAGTTTGGAGCACAGGTTTTAACCAATACAGTTATGAAGCACTAACCTTGTTAAATAAGAAATAAGTTCAACGTTGGCACGATTCTTGTCATAGATCGTTTTCATGCTCTACTGATTACAAGTCATTTTCGCAGCTCAGTCTTTAGCAAACGATCAAAAGGATCAGACAGTTTTGCAATATCTGTAGATATACTTACAACGCTATCGATAAAAGAAAGGTTATCGGGTAATCAGCTGCATCCAATATGGTCGCGTATTACAAAAACAGAGAGATGGTTCGAAGTGATTACAATGTTTTTTGCTAATGTGATAGTGATGAACAATGAAGTTTGTGGTGTATTTGAAGGGGCAATGCGCGTGGCGTATGTGCCTATTGAAGCACCCATCACCTTCGAATTTCTACGTGAGCAGCTGGCAGGCAAACCGGTCATCTCTACCGCTGCTGATGCTGCGAGGTTTCCTGTTCCTGTACTCGACGTGCGTGCTTCTCGCCTCTATGGTCATAACGACCTTGGCATTGGACGTCCGTTTCGGATATTGGTTCATTTACCTGTCCCATTGGGGCTTACTACTAATCGTTCTAACTACGGCCTTCTCTACCGCTGTCTCCGCATACGCTTACTTTAAAAGGCCAATTGGTACGCTTCTTTGTTCTATGCTTCTTTGTTCTTCGAGGTAACATTTTCCAGAGATCTGTAAATAACATTGTCTCTCTGTGATGCACGATCATATCTATAAGAATACTTTTAACTGCGTTCTCTGTGAAAATAAATAAATGGACGACCTCAACATTGATTTTAGCGTAGTGTAAATGAGTAGCGTCTTGCACAATCTCACCTAGTTGCTAAGAGGTTAACGTGCTACAACTCCTCGTAATATTTAAAAGGCGGTGTTAAATGTTTGAGGGATATTAGACACTTGGACAACTTATATTGATCGAAGCCATATTTGCCATTTTCGACCACGTGCCATCAGATGAGCTATTATCGAAAGCCTAGCCTGTCAACCATAAACAAACCTTCAATGGTAGTTTTTTATATAAATATCTAACAACAGTCAATTTAGGAAGCATATTTACTTGTACCTATTGATGAATTTTTTGCATCGAGGGGCAGGGATGATCCTCTTAAGATACTACGGCTGTATTGGGGTATGGCCAGGTTATGTAGGATTGCACGTACTAAATACCCCTCGGTGGCCTGCCTCTGTGCCAGACGGAAAGTACCCGAGTCACCATACGAACGCACCGGTACCCCCTAGCACGCTGCCTGAGGCATCACTCCCGGAAAATGCTTGAAATATTTCCGCTCCTTACCCTTACAACGGTTCGGGCCACACTGCACCGTTGCCTTCCCTGGGCTCGCTTAAATGGGAGATCATATACCCAAATCTGAGCACCCACGAGACCACAGGTCCCTTTTTAATTGGTTTTTATGATAGGATAGATTTGGGTCCCACAAACTCAGGGTATCCTACTGTGGGGGCTAGGGCCTCACATAAGTTATTTTATTTTATTTCATTTTATTTGCTTTTATTCAATATTGTTTTAATTGATAATTGTATTAATTTTTTACGTAAATTTAGAATTTAAGTATAATATAATCTTGCATGTATTTTTTTTAACTTAATTATTAGATACTGACGCTGTATTCTTTATAAGACCCCGGCTCCAAGGTCAAAGAAGCCTTGGTACTTGGTACCTTGGTACTATATGTGAGACAAAAGCACGCGGCTCGGAGATCACTACAGGGCGATGACCCAACATGAGTAGAGCTCCATGCTAGAATCACTAGTTAGGTCGATGATGATTCATTTGTGAATACAATACAATAACTCTTTATTAAAAACCACAAAAACAAGGATAACATTATAAATTACAGTAATTATCTAGGCTTTTAACAGGCGGCCTTATCGATTAAAGCGATCTCTTCCAGGCAACCGTGCCTACTCCAACTAGTATGCATTTCAACTGCCTTCCTGCATGAACACATAATTTATGCGCAACTTGTCGCCATGAGTTATGTTATGACAGGGAGGCGCTGCTTGCGACCGAAAAATTAAGATCACGTTCGATCGCGGTCGTCTTTCCAACCTTGTGCTGGTTCAGCAGCCCTCAAAGTCTTGTTTATCTCATTAGATAAAGCATAACGTAGTACGCAGGCCATGGGAGCCATCCAAAGAGGTCAAAAATCACGAGACATTTAATCAAGCAAAAGTGCATTTTGTATGACGTAGCTACAGTGTGGAGATGATGCACAAATGATGTGACAATTTTAATAATTCTTGAACTATGTTACAGATCATTATAAATGCAATCACTTTATTCTAATAAAAGTCAGTTATCATTATCACACACGTTCGCAGATACAATTGATACCATCTTATCAAAAGAATTATTTTGTTTGCATTGAGTTTCGTTGTAGTTATTAATCTGCTTGTTCAAATGGCCTAGAGCTACCATTTTTGGCCTTGTAATTAATTGTAATATTTCGTTTCACATGTTCACAATTATATATGTTATCAGATACTTTACACACAAGAGTAGATAGAATATATCTAGTAATTATTTTTAATTCGTTTTAATTTCATCTCGACCTGACCTTACTTATGATCTGGGATAAAGGTCCTAGTTAGGTCTCTAAGTGCTCGTTTTTATTTGACAAAAATCTATGATTGAAAGTAAATTTCTGGCCAAATACCTATTATTCCAATCATATTCTATTTGCGCATTCATACACAAAAAATAAAATTTAAAAGTTTTACATTGCATGCATAATTTTTCTGTTTCTACGGGTGGAGGACGTGATCTTATTTTCTTTAAAAAAATGAAATTGCTAAGTTCGTGATGCCCGATGAGGAAAAAAATCGAGATGCACAAAATGCACCTCTCAGCTAGTCAATCCATCCTCTTCAAGGATACAATCATGAATTTGAGCAATCTAAAGTAATCAAGATTCGAGTATTTGAACGATACTTGACAATGTTTGTACTACAGAACCCATATGACATCATTTACAAATAAGTTACGCGCGTGAACCTAAGTACCACGTTTGCGGACGGTGTGCGTTTAGCTAAATAGGTTGATATTTTAACCACTTAGCCACAAGTTTATCTACACACTCAAACGTAAATCAACGTCCGTCAATATTTAACTTTATAAATACGACTTGTATACTTCTCAAATAAAAGAAAATACTTACATAAATATTCGACATATTTGAGCCGTATATATATTTGAGACATTGGATCCATGGAGGCTGATCGATAGCTCATTTTTTTTAATAAAAATGTAGCCAAAATGCTGTCTGGTTTAACTTAACGTATAAGTATTGCCATTCCGTATTTATTTATTTGTAATACTACTAGCAGCTGTATTTGTATTTTTTATTATTAATAGGCTTGCGTTTGACCAACAACTGTCCTGATTCAAACGAAGAATGAATAGAGTCCTCAAAGGTACCTAAGCTACGCACCGCCAATGTTCCGGGTATTGTCCATAGTGTCCAAGTCCAATTCCACGTGTCCATGGCGGCAGTGACTACTTAACCATCAGTGGCCCTAGTACGAGCACTTGCGAAAAAGTATTCGTTCCGTAAACGATAGCAATATGTATGAAAAATTGAACAGCGCCTCTATCGGACGTAAGAGGAAACTGAATTTTTCATACATTTGCTATCGTTTACGGAACGAATACTTTTTCGCAAGTTCTCGTACTAACCACACAGACACCCATCGCTTGTTTGTCTACTATTACATTTAAAAAAGTTAAGCGATGATACGTTCTACTATCGAGCACGTTTGCTTAGAAAACGGATTCACTCGTGAGACCCAGATTTGATTATGTTTAGACTTTTAGACCTATACGGTCTATGGATAATACGACCTTTTTTACAATAGCTAATAGTAATTTATGTATTTAGTGTATTGAGCTTGTATTTTGTTTAGTTAATAAATTCAGTAGCCCGTAAAAAAATACTGCACATTATTAATGTACCACGAAATAAAGGATATTGGTTCTTTCTCGCATAATATCTACTTTAACTTCATAGCAATAAGAGTCTCCGTTGTCGTGATTTCTCAAAACTTTGGTACTAATACCTTCCTAATTAATAAACGTACAATGAGCTGAGGTCAAACACTACTTGTCAACATTAAAATCAAATACAGAATATCGCATCGAAGTGTGATAGAAGAAACCCATGACATTTGCTGCCTTGAAAATTGAAGCATGGGAACTAATCCATTCAAGTATTTTGCATTATTAAGTATTGTAAATAGCCATCAACGCGACAATTACTCCCGGAAGGTTATGCTGATGTCATAAGAACATTAAGGTTGTCGTAACATTACATTGTACTCGTAGGAATCATTTTCAAAGCTATAGCAATAGCTTGGATAATGTTTTTTCTCTAACTATGGTATTCCATAGAGAAATATCGTTAGAGAAATACGAAGAAGTTTATTCTTTTTAATTTACTTCAAAAAAGAAGGAAGTTTTCAATTAGGTTGTTTTTTTTTTACCTCCGAACCCTGTCATCCCACTAATATTATAAACTAGCCGTCCGCCCCGGCTTCGCACGAGTGTAAGCTCGGCCTTCGGCCTCGCTACAAAATATAATATAGCCTATGTCACCCGGGGATAGTGTAGTTTCCCAACAGTGAAAGAATTTTTCAAATCGGTTCAGTAGTTTCGGAGCCTATTCATTACAAACATACAAACATACAAAAATAGGTACAAATCTTTCCTCTTTATAATATTAGTGTAGATGTGTAAGTTTGGATGGATGGATGAATGGATGTTTGTGACTCAATCACGCCAGAACAGCTGAACAAATCTGGATGAAATGTGGCACAGAGATAGATTATAGTCTGGAATATCACATAGGCTACTTTAAAAATGGCTGGACTGATTTTGATGTTTTTTATTGTTCCTGGAACGGGGCATAGCAGCGAGGCCGAAGACCGAGCTAACACCTGTGCCAAGCCGGGGCGGGTCGCTTAGTATCATTTATGTAAAAGTTTGGATGGATGGATGGATGTTTGTTACTCAATCACACAGCAACGGCTGAATGGATTTGGATGAAATTTAGAATATGCCTACATTGCTTATATCCTGGAACACATAGGCTACTTTTCATCATCATCACCGATTTTCATTACCACGCGGATGAAACCGCGGGGCGCAGCTAGTTTATACATATAAACCGTTTATTTTTTACAGAATATACTTTTAGGTCGGTCCCATAGAAATTTCATAAAAATCGATTCAGCAGTTTGATTTTTAAATCAAAAGAACTGGAAAAAATATGTCATCCAAGTAAACAAAATTGCGTATTTTGTAGTCGGTTTTTTAAATTGATAATTACTAAATTTAAATGGAAACTTACGGGATATGTACTAACTCAAACCAAATTAAAAAAACCGTCGAAGGACTTCTAAGTAGGTCGTATTGTTGTGCACAACCTCCTTCATCTACCCGTGATCGTGAACATGGCTTGTATAACCGCATAGACATATCAGAAATTCATTAAAAAAGATAACAACGATTTCATTCATGTTCTGTAATATAGGTACAAAAAAAAAGTGATGAATTTCAGTGAAAACTTTATTTTGTTTGTTCGATTTCAGATGCAACATTTGGTCTGCCTTGGTACGTGAAGACGTACTGGATTCTGTACAACATAACAATACCGGTGGCGTTCCTTGTCACAGTGTTCTACTGGGGCGTTTTGAAAACCTGTAAGTTTTTTTCTTCAGTATTACTATAAAACAAGTAGGTACTAGGTAAAATAAGTATCTAAGATTGGTTAAGCAAATCTATATCTATACCTACATAATATAATAAAACCGTAGAGATAAAAATCTTTCATTGCGTAATATAAAAAAAATATTACACAGAGCGTCTTAAATAAAATAAGCGGCTGAACACGTTAAGACAGTTATTGGAATTTTTGTCTGTTTTTTTGTCCACGCACAACTCCTAAACCACTAGATGGATTTATATGCTGTTTTCACGAATATGCTGAGCTATGATCAGATTGAAGTATAGACCATGTTATTTTGCGCAAGGGCCGGATGAAGGGAGGAAAAATGGGTTGAATGTTTATATGAAAATCTAAAAAAGCACTATATAGTTAATAATAATTGTAGGTATCTTTATTTCAGACAACTTAGTTCATATTTGGTCAGTACAAAATTCTTGAGTGTTCCATACAAAATCAATGTAAATAATAATAAATATGGAGCGAATTGAGTATCTTCCTCTATTTTTGAAGTCAGTTAAACAAGAAATGATGTTGTTGGTAAGCGCATCACTCGAGAAAGGCTAGACCAATTTGGCAATTTTTTATTTTAAAATGTTCGTAATAGTCCAAATTACTTTTTTTTAAAGAAAAGACAAATTGGAACAAATCCCGGACAAATTTAATATTCGGGACAACCTGAACGTCCTCTTTTCTATGGGATTTTTGTACAAACCACAGATATCTACTATACTCTCAGAAAAGGACTAAAGCACAGAAGTAGTGCTAATTTAGCATAAACGAATTAAACATGTTACATTCTTTACTCATGTGCTAAATTTTTTGTTACCAGAACGAAAGAGATATTTTTGACAGGACGGCTAATTGCAGGGTTTTACATCATTTTAATGTACTAGAGTCCTGTAAAAGGCATACTATTCATCTACTACATACTATTTGACAAACGGCCTTGTACTCTTTGTAAATCAAGTGATGGATTCTAAGCTCTTTATTTTTTGTAACTATACTAGTCGGAGTACAAACCACAGACCTAAATTTTTTTACATCCTAAATCTATGGTACAAACTCAAGACCACAACTCCAGATTCAACTGAGAATAAACAACTGAAGATCGCTAAAAACAAATGTAAAATAGCGTAGAGGTTTGAATCAGTTTGAGTAATTACCACCTCGGGAGCAGAAACCGACGGCCACAATCTTAATAGATAAAATTATCACTCAGATGAAGTTTTTTCACAATTATACTATTTTCCAACTGCTTTTCATAAATTCACAGAACGACAGGCTTGTCGGTGATTGTAGCCAACCCAGTCAGATAATTTAAGATGCATACCACTATTATTGTTCTTAGGCAAATAAAAACCATGTCATAAAATTTTACGTACTATGTAGCGCTTATATTAGTTCAGTAGAACTTAAATGCTACTCGAAATCACCCATCCTAAAACTGAGTGGCTAAAAGCTATTAGCGAATATTCTAAAAACGGTGCCTCGAATATTGTAAAATGGCGTCGTCTATAAATCTTCAATGTTATAGGCCTCTGCAAAGTATGAGAGAATATGATACCTTGTGTCGCAAATTTATCAGTATTTCACATAATCATAACCGGTCAAGCTGGTTTAGCTTCAACTATGTATTTTGAATACTTTGGTACTTAATTCAAGTTACAATATGTACCTATTTGGATATTAAAAAAAATTACTTACTCAAAAACCTCAGAAACGTGATGTGGTGTTATTTTGTCTCATAATACTTCATGGGCCACTTCTCCGCTATAATCGTATGGCACGGCTACATATCTTTATTTCTTCATTCGTCCGTATAAGTAAACCATTATAAATATCTCTATGTCTCTATGGTAGTACAAATGTATGTGTGACTTTGCAACTGTTATTCCCAAGTATGGCGCTTACAATCAGACGAGATAATCCGCCCACTTTTGTCTCATATTCTCTTTCACACAGTCCATTAAATAACACTTGTGTTTGTTTTTTCAGCAACCAGCCACATAGTGAACTACGCTCCTGACCCAGTCCTGGATGTGATGGTGCACGCCGTGAATTCTGTCGTCATGTTCGTGGAGCTGGCATGCTCAGCGCACCCAAGCCGGCTGATGCATGTGATGCAGCCGCTCTACTTCGCGGGCGCATACATGCTCTTCACTGTCATTTACTACTTCGCGGGAGGGCTGGACCCGTGAGTAACATTCACTTAGTCGTGATTGTCTTGTCTAGAGTTTTGTTAAGAGCTAGCGTGTTCGACGTACTCCAGCTAGCTGTTTTACTTTACGGGCGCACATTCGTCGGATTTACTACTTCGCCAAAAGGCTGGACCCGTGATTTTTTTGACGTGACGACTTCTTACCCGATGGAAAGTGCTATTGCAATTTAAAACGTAGAACTTTAAAGTCCTGCTTAGAGCTTCACTACACTTGTTATCCTGAGTCAGTCTCTTCTATCTTTCACGTTCCAGCGATAATTGCCGCGAGGTACCATGTGCGCTTTACAATCTGGCGACCCCGGTTCAATCCTCTGCCAATTAGTTATTTAGTATTTACATAAGTTCAATTAAAAAATGGAGAAGAAAATATCGTGAGGAAGCTGGTAGGTATGTCCAAGAACCTAAAAAAAGGTAGACAAATGCATTGTTTGACAAGTGCATGTTTGATGCACTGAGTCAGCATGGTGGACTAGGGCCCAAAATATATCTCTCTCGCTCGCTCTCTCTCTCTGAGCAAAGGCCTGTGTCCCAATGAGAACATGATAGGCTGATAATGCTGATGATGAAAAACTTTTCACGGTCATATTTAACTTATGTATCGTTGGAGGACAAATATAAATACATATGGCCTATGGCCTCTGGGTGACTTTATTGATAAAATTGCCACTCTTTTGTTGTCTTTGCGGGACAAACATGTCAGTGATATAAATAAGTTTATCCTTAATCTAGAGCACAATGAACTTTTAATCAATAAATGAACGTATGAAACGCCCCCTGTTTCAATTATGACTAAACCGGCGCGGTAGTTTATTGGTTTTTAACCAAAACATCTACTTGGTGTGGACAGTACACTATTAGTATTTTAGCAATTAAATTAGAGGTTTCAATAACTTTTGAATTGTTAAAGACGAAAAGCCATCTTCAAACATAAATTTACAACTAATGACATATACACGAAAGCAGAATAAAAACTGCAGATGCACTTCGCGTGTTTATTTGAACATACAATCGACACAATAGACTCTAAAAGTCAAGATCACGATTTGTTATTGTCTAATTTAGTGAGGTTGTCAAGCTTGTTTCACAAGACGCGATGACCTGAAGCTTAGAGGTCACTAAAGCTGCAGAACCAATATCATGGTCTTTTCGAGTAAAGTACGTAAGGAAGAACTAATTTATACTCTGACTTGACCTACGCATTCTTTGTTTCGCAACACATATGTTATTATCAGATTCACCGCAAGTTAATTTCCGCGGATATCAAGGATGGTTGCAACATGGTGTTTATACGCTGATTGACATTACAATGTTTAATGAATAGCCAGAATACCTTCGTTAGCAGAATTATTAAGTTATTACTATGTAATATACTTATTTATAAACCTTACTGCCAATTAATGGCCTAGTTGCGAAAAATTCCCGTTACTCAAATCTATCTATACATATAATAAAAACGTAGAGAATAAAATATCTGTAATAGCGATAAATATATTTAAAAAAACACAGGGCGTCTTAAAATAAGCTGCTGAACACGTTAAGACAGTTTTTAGAGTTTTCGTCTATTTGTTTGTTTGTCCACGCACATCTCCTACACCACTGAATGGATTTAAATACGGTTTTCACGAATATGCTTAGCTATGACCAGATTGAAGTATAGGCTATGTTATTTTGCGCAAGGGCCGGATTAAGGGAAGAAAAAGGGTTGAAGTTTTATATGAAAATCTACGCGTACGAAGTAGCGGGCAAAAGCACCACTATTAAAATTAAATATACTGGCAATGTATTCAGTCAAACTTTGTAGAGAAATATTTCGTAGAAAGATGATTTGCACGCAACAAAATGTCTACTTGCGCAGTATTTTTTAGTTATAAATGTCACCCCTGTTTCTTTTCATGCCTGTTACCTAACCCGCAAATATTGACTTTTAAACTTAGATGTAGATATCAAAATCCGTCCCACATTTCTAGTAGGTACCTAGTGTACGTATTTGAAGAAAAAACGCCATCTGTCGAAATCTCTACTAACTACAGCGAATCGCTCTCAAGTATGATGATCGCTCACCAACAAAGTCAACGAGCAACTGAGTTCATACTGGTGCGCTTCATGCTTGAGCGCACCACTGAATCGGTATCATTGGGGCAGCATTTATACAGGTGGGGCTATTCTAAGCCGAAAAGGGTCCGTTATAGTCATCATTACCAAAAACTTTTACTATGAGACCATTCCTTAAATCGCGAAAAAATATCAACTGTTCCATCCATTTTGTCAAGTATGAATGACCATTATCTATGGAATAGCTGATATTTATTTCGCTATATCAGGGTAGTTCCCATCGTAAAAGTTGTTCATAGTTCCCCTTTCGGCTTAGAACACCCTTTCCACGTAACCTTGTATATACGTCAATGCTTGCGAACCAAGTTCTCGTAAACCGTACTATAAATCCGTGGTTAGAACCTTGAATCTGTTTGTTGACAACACAAACTCCACGATAGGTATTTAGTATCCAAGTATGTATATTGTAGCAGGTGATGTATCTCCTATCATTTGTTTGACGATAAACAATATGCTTTAGTGTACAACTCGTAACCGTACTCAAATATTTGTTCTCAATAAGCTGTTCATTCATATTTAAAAGCAGTAAAGCTGCAATTTTTTAATAGATAGGTAGAGACACAGTTGTATTATGAGTACCAGAAAAAGGATCTGGGGCGGAACCGTCACCTGTTTTAAGCGATTCAGTTTAGGTTTATTTATATAAACCTACAAATATAGTAAACGTATTATACGTAGGTATCGGATATTCGTACTTCGCCCACTACTTAAAAACCGACTTCAAAAAAGCGATCTCAATTCGATTATTTTTTATGTAAGATACGCGATATTTTCGCCGCTTCTGAACAGATTTTAATGGATCTTTTTAACCCTCGACACAAAAAGAGAGGTGATTAAAGTATAACGTATATATCTGGACCCGGGTATGTCCTAAAACTGCGACCAGAACTACCGGAGGATGGGCAGCAGCGTCCTAATAGTACACGGTGAACGTACTGCGATCCCCAAGCCCAAGCGTAGGGATTATGGCAACACCCCTCTCTATGAGGGAGGCCTTGTCCAACAGTGGACGTTAATTGGCTGATGATGTGTGATGTGTATATATCTGTAAATCTGTGTGTCTGTCTGTGGCATCGTAGCTCGCAAGGGACTGAACCGATTTTGATTTTAGTATTGTTTTCAAAGGTGACTTGATCGAAAGTTTTCTGAATTACAATTCATGCAAATCTGTTCAGCCGTTTGAAAATTATCAGGGGCCTAACTACCTGCTATAGAAGGCTATCTGTTTTAAGTGATTCTGTTTAGGCGATTGCGAAGGTTGCGTGACCCGAAACCGTATCTCGGTGCGTTATGGTTCATGTTTGCGTGATTTTCTGCACTGTGCTGTTTCGAACCCGCGTTAAGAGGTAGCCGTAAAGCCCCAGCTAATTTATTGGGGGTTAAAAAATATGTATACTTGTTGCTCATAATAAGTTTGACACGTTCCTTTTCAGATGGGGCAACCCTTTCATCTACCCCGTGGTGGACTGGTCTAAGCCCGACCAGACGATGGTGGTGATTACTCTAACAGCACTCTTCCTGGCACTGATGCACCTCATCACGGTCGCTGTGGCCACGGCCAGAGACGCCGTCGCTACGAAAAGGCTGAAGGACACCACTGGAGTCTACAATGATGGCTTTGGCGCATAGGCAGAAGTGTGTGGTGCTCTGAGAACTTTAGAGATAAAAGGGGTATATTTCCTTTCAGATAGAATTGAGGCTTGATAAGTAGTGATATTCTACTGAAAAGTGTTTTTAAGATTAAAAAAAACACAAACATAACACTCTCAGAAAAGAGTATGACTCAAATAGTTGATTGAATCAGGCGTTACTTTGCGGAAGTCCATTTTCAAAACTGTTTTGATGATGAATTTCTAGTGTAATTCCGCTTCTACGTCGCTTCAAGTACAATAAGGAATTTGTGATAAATATTTGTTGGTAATGTTAATTTTATTGAGTTTAATTTTGCCTAACCTGATATAAAATATTAATTACATAAATTGAAAATTAACGTAACCTGAAACAAAAAGTAATTAATTCTGAATTATTTTTAATTATAAAATTATTAAAGTAATCTGAAACAAAAATTAATTAATTCTGAAACATAAAATATATATTAATTGGAATTACATGTATTTTAATTGAATTTAAAAAAGTAATAAATTATACCCGTTTCCTTAGTGCACTTTGTCGACACGTGTTTCGCCTCTTCACGAGGCATCCTCAGGACGTGTTGACTCGTCGAGCGCTTGGCCGAGAATGAGTCGACTCATTCTCGGCCAAGCGCTCGACGAGTCAACACGTCCTGAGGATGCCTCGTGAAGAGGCGAAACACGTGTCGACAAAGTGCACTAAGGAAACGGGTATAATTTATTACTTTTTTAAATTCAATTAAAATACATGTAATTCCAATTAATATATATTTTATGTTTCAGAATTAATTAATTTTTGTTTCAGATTACTTTAATAATTTTATAATTAAAAATAATTCAGAATTAATTACTTTTTGTTTCAGGTTACGTTAATTTTCAATTTATGTAATTAATATTTTATATCAGGTTAGGCAAAATTAAACTCAATAAAATTAACATTACCAACAAATATTTATCACAAATTCCTTATTGTACTTGAAGCGACGTAGAAGCGGAATTACACTAGAAATTCATCATCAAAACAGTTTTTTTTTTTAAGAGTATGACTCAGTTAGCCTATTTTATGTTAAAGACTTTGCCCTAGCTACACAAAAGTTGCAGAAAAGTATTGCCCCTACTTGAATGGTGTTATCAATATAGGTAAAGCTATTTTTTCTTATGCTCGAAAAGTTATGTTGATGGAATCATGTCCATTTTCGATATACCTTCTTACTTACTAATAAGTAGATTTTATTTCGAGCTCTCTTTACATCTCTTATAAGGTTTGTAATTATTATTGGTGTTAAGAGGCTAATTTAATAATAATTTATTGACAAAATGAATGCCAAAGTTCTGAATGATTGTTATCGATAGAATTAGTATATACCTATTTTGTCAAGTAACAAAATCTGAAAATGTTTCAAACCTAGTTAATTACGGTTTCTGGTAACTGACGTTACAATTTCGCTTTTGATAATGATTCTAGCTCATAATGACCTGAGTATCTATTCTTATTTAGCAAAATATGGCTGATGTGATAAGAATAAATCATCTGAAGGTTGACTGAATTATTTGGGAAGTCAAATTAGATCATATTTTACCTATAGTACCTAATGCATATATTTATATTTCCTGTTTAAACTAAAGCCCGTTCCAGAATATGCGCTATAAACTAGCGCAAGTAATACATTACTAAGCCGAAAGGAGGTCACTGTACTCATATTTATGAACAACTTTTACTATGGGACCAACCATGAAATTACGAAAAAAATCTGCTGTTCCATACATTTTGTCGAGTTTGTCAATGACCGTTTCTCAAACTCGACAAAATGTTTGGAACAGCAGAATTTTTACACGATTTCACGGTTGGTCCCATAGTAAAAGTTGTTCATAATGATGAGTACATTGACCTCCTATCGGCTTAGTACAGTTTATATGCGTAACCTACTTGCGCTAGTACTGCGTATCGTTTGCCGTTGCAACT
The DNA here is from genome assembly GCA_949125355.1 of Agriopis leucophaearia. NCBI lineage: Eukaryota > Metazoa > Arthropoda > Insecta > Lepidoptera > Geometridae > Agriopis > Agriopis leucophaearia. Next base: position 15,163,220 of record OX421262.1, read on the forward strand.
AAGCAACATCCACTGCCACTAAGCTAAAAGTGATGTAGCTCGTTGCAGACGATACGCAGTAAACTAGCGCGCGTAATACTTGCGCAAGTAGTGCACACGTCTGCAACGGTCTTAAAATTTAGGTAATGTGATATTAATTACTTTTGTATAAGCATGATTTTAATGGATGTGTGTTCGTGTGATTTGTTACCAAATGACTGTACTTAGTTTTTTAAATTAATTTGTTTTAATGGAGGTATAGGTAATAATAAAATGCAATTTATAAATAAAACAATATTATTTTATTATATGCTACGATACGAATGATGACATAGGTATGATTAAAATAACTGTGTAATGTTGCTCTAATTAGCTCGCTATACTAAAATTAAATAACACTACTTCCGTTAGGGCTGCGATTTAGATCCCCTCATGAAAAAGCGTTTATGTGCCCTTTAATTTCTTTAAAAATACATGTTATTTCTTGTTTTCCTACCAAACTTACTATCAGCACTCAAAAATGTCCAAAACAAAAGTAGAGCATTTGGCTCTGAGAGCTATCTAATTGCGTTTTCCTAAATGCTTTATAAGTATGTAGTAAGAACAGTGCAATCTAGATGGCGCTCGATGGTGCTACTCTTATTCCATAGACCACGGGCCACGGACATAGCAAAATCTTGGAAATGTCAGGTTTTTTTTTAAATACTCGTGATAAAATCCGTTAAAAGTATTTATTTAAAAAAAAATACAAGAAATGGGGAAAGATAACATAAGATTTCTTTTTTGCTTCCAGTCATCCAGCAGACCTAGCACAGGCCGTGGACAGATTGTCTTTCCGCCATTTTTATCCCGCTAGAGAGTGACAAACGTAATCATATTCTAGCTCTGTCGCGTCTACGCGCGGATAAAAACGGTGGAAAGACAATTTTTCCACGGCCCATGCATTATGTTTTTTCCATACAGTGGATGCAGATGGCAGGCTGTCGTTCAGTGTGGAAATCAAATGGGGAGGCCTACCTATGTTCAGCAGTGGACGTCTTCTGGCTAATGATGATGGTGACACTTTTCGAGATTTTCCGGGTGAAAGTTATGTAAAAATTATGCATTGGGTAATCCTACTGTTTTATAGGGCTAAGTAATAGAACAGGTGTTAAATGTTAATTAGCTTGTTGTCATTAAAGGCAGTTGGTTGTTAAATCGGCATTTGCGGCATTTGTTGATGCAACTGAAGTCGCTTAAATGATTGAAATTGATAACAGACATAACTTACAACTCTAGCTTGATTAAAAGTAAAAAACCGGATAAGTGCGAGTCGGACTCGTGCCCTTAGGGTTAATCACTACATAAATTGTTAACTGCCAAAGTACAAAAAAGTCGTGCAAAAAGTCAACATCACACCCAGGTCACCCATCCACGTACTAAATGCGCTTAACGTTGCTTAGCTTTGGTGAATAGAAATTTGTCACCGACTCGCACTTGGCCAGTACTTATTTTTTTTTTTGTTTTACTTTAGAGTGTGTAATCTAATAACAATAATCATGCCAAGTTTAACGCTTGTACGTATTACCATTTTAACACTAGAGCAAATACGTTATTAAAAAAAGTATTGCATGGTGACCCCTTTAGTTATTACCTTTGTCTTTATTATTATTTCTTAGTTAATCCGCCGTAACATTACCTTAATATTTTGTGAAAATTTCAACTGACTGTCATCTATTACGATTCGAAAGTTACAGCCGTTAAAAGATAGGACGGGACGGACAGACAGAAAACGTAGGCTTAGTAATAGGGTCCCGTTTACACACTTTAACTCTGGAACCCTATAAAGTGGTTAATAGCATTACAACTTTTATATTAGCCAAAAGACGAGCCAAAAATATTTATACAAAGATCAATTTGAAAACGTGGTAAAGCTTCACAACAATAATAATCGATAGAGTTGTCGTATTAAATGGTACCTACTAGACAAGGCCGTAGGCAGGAATTAATTTCCGGGGAAGAAGAGCTCTGGTTCTGCCCAGTCCCCCCGCCCCAGAAACCAGTACCACCAGTACTACCCGTAGTACCAGTAGAAGTAAGAGTAAGCTAAGACATTTCGGCAACCCTTCTGCCTACGGCCTTTCTACTAAGTATTTACTATGAATGTACATTTTTTGCGAAATAAGGAAATACTTTTTTGTTTAATGTTATCTCTATAGGGATAATCGAGTCCAATCATAATACAAATCAGAGATAATTTATTCGACGCGGCGGCCGCAACGCGAACGAGTGTACCGATAAAAATTGTGCAGAAAATTTAATAACGATAATGGGAGTGAAACGATATTTTAAAAACGAGTTTCAGTTGTCAAGTTTTAAATTGGAACATGAAACTCCGACGGATTTCTACGTGAGCTGCATCCAGAGCAACCGAGACACATTGCCGTTGCTGTTAGTGAGATGTACACTGTTCCTGGGATGTTTATCAATTTTGCTGGCTTCCCAAATCTTGACAACGCAGGTCATGAGATACGGCCTGTGGTGGATCTTCCTCACCCACTGGGGCCTTCTGCTCATAACTATAACATCCGGGCTGGCGTTCGCTGTATCGCTCAGAGCTTATCTACGAGGGCCTATCGGTGAGCAAACTTTGCACGTACTAGTAGATTCCTATCTAATTAATTATATTAGGTACTAGCCGCCCGTCCCGGCTTGGCACGGGTTGTTTTTTTTAACATTCTAGTAATAAATATAGCTTATGTTACTCAGGGATAATGTATCATTCTAATGGTGAAAGAATTTTTAAAATCGACCCAGTAGTTTTTGAGTAAATTCGTTACAAACATACAAAAATACTAAATTTAAAATATTTTCTTTTTATAATATTAGTGTATATTTAGTTACTGTTCTGTGACAGATAATAACAAAAATCTTGTAGTGGTACTATTTGGATTGTATCCTTCAACGGTCTATGGATAGTCCAACTCGTCCTGTAGTGTTAGTCAACTTGATTTTATTTAGTTATGAAAGACACAAAGTCTACAATTATAAATATTATCTTTGATTTATGATCTGTTGAACTTTGAAGGGGATTTTTCCATTTAATTCACTTCCCATAAAGTCTGTGGTAATTTTTTTACTCAAGTATTTTATCTAACTACGACAACACAATCCAAAAAGAAAAAAAAACACAAAAGTAAGAGAGAAAAAACATATATACAAAAAAAAAATAACTGAACCTCCTTTCTGAAGTTAGTTGAAAATAAAAATCCACTTCACGGGAAGGTCATTACACGGGATTCATTTCCTAATTTATATGTGTGAAATATTTTCTTCAAATTGAAATGGTACCACCCTCGAATATAGCCGTTTCAATAAAAGAGAAGCATTAACATTGGTTCGCAATCGGCGAAGATATTATAACCATTCTAACATACATTTTTTTTAATTAAAAAAGCTTGTATAAAAACAATATTATTATGTCTCATGTAAAAATATATAATTAAAATAGAGTTAATCAAGTAGTCCTAAATGATAATTAATTTCAGGTACAGTGCCCAAAATGCTGGCCCCGTTGCCTCGCTGGATGGCGAGGCTAACTTTCTGACCCAAATATAGGCCAGCATTTTGGTCACGCAAAGAATCTTTCAGTCTCCCCGACAAATCCATGAAAATTTCGAAAGCACTTGGCCCCCACGGTCCAAGTGTTTCTACCCCAAACGGCACAAATAAGTAACCTCTGTCAAGGCTGGAATATTTGCAAAAACAATAAAAACAATATATAAAATATAATATATGTAAAAACAATAAATTGTTTGATTGTTTTTATAATATATATAAAAACAATCGAATTAAGAACCTCATTATTTGAATTCTGTTGAATAGGCAACCCACAGATATTAGGTAGTAGATCTGTGAGGCAACCAAACAATTTTGCAAGTCTCATTGCCGTTAAGTGTCAAGTTTTCAGTTTTCATCAGTATGTAGGTACAGTACATGCATTGCATACATTATGTACTGTGTCTATTTAGACTATTTATTTTAGCTATAATCCTAAAATTATCCCTTAGGCACGTCTTGTTTTTATTGTTCTCAATGTAACTGTCAATATATGTGTATGCTATCTTTTTATATTCATCGCAGATGCTACATTTGGTCTCCCCTGGTACGTAAAGGCATACTGGATCTCCTACAACGTAACCATTCCTATTGCGTTTTTCATCACGCTGTTCTACTGGATATTTCTGACTGCACTGGGTGAGTAGTACATTTTGTTTTATTTTTATATATGTATAAATATCCATTGATGATTATATCATTTAATTTTCTCAAGTTTATTTTGACAATCGTTTAAACACATCAAGTGAACACACATCGAGTCTCTTTCAAAATTTTGTTAAAACTTCGTTCGTTTCCTTTACAAACTTCTAATTTATTCTACTACTTCTATTTGTATGATATTGATAGTCTTATGTTATTATTTTTATGATTGTGTTCGGGCCCATAACTTTGAATAAAAATAGTTTCTCTCCGACGTCTTGATATAAAACCTTCCCGAGATTCGCAGAATTCTCCGAGTAGTATAGTAGATATCTGTGTAAAGTAGATATCTGTGCGCAGAATCAACATCGTGATTGATACCTTCTGAGAAACAGACTATATTTAAAAGGCATTTTTTAATGAGACAACAGATTTTAAAACACATACATGTATCATGTATCAATGACTGTTTCAAAAGGGGGGAAGACGGGTAACATCCAAACATTGTACCCATTAAATATGGCTCGGTTCAAACAAAATTTTGACAAGTACTTCACGTGCTATCACAAACGCCAGTTCGATTGTGACTGAAGTCGATTAGGCCCGTGGGCCTAATTTGTGCGGTCCACGTCAAGGAGTTCGCCCGTATGTTTATATTATTATTTTTTTATGTTCAGGACCTTTTGGTGTTGGCTTCGGTTCCACCAATGCCTACCAAATGTCCGGGCTAGACCCGAGAATATAATTAATTAATTATTCAATTATTATTATTTCTATCAAATGTTTGCTTAAAATATTGTAACGTCTTGACTAAAATATCACTGCATATTTTTAAGACGCTTACTATATTTATTTAATGTTTTTACCGACTTCTTTCATGAGCATTCGCAATATAATTAAGGTCATGGACGACTGAAAATCACGACTCAAACGAACTAATGCTTTCAGATGAGGACTTTGCCATCAACAAAACATTAGACGTTTTCATCCACGGGATCAACTCTGTTCTGATGCTGATTCTGCTCGCGAGCAACCGCCATCCGACCAGAATTCTGCACTTCTACTGCGCAGTGCTGGCCGGCATCATCTACCTCATATTTAGCCTTATATTCCACTACGCTGGCGGGATCGGACCGTAAGTGTTCGCCTTTTTCTTTAAGGAACAAGGGAACCACATCGGCTATTTAGCGTTGATGTCTTACGTTTGATTTGTACTATTTTCTATTCTTTAGTGTAATGTTGTGTGAGGTAGGATTACCTATGGCTATTGACCATCCATTTGGTGTGATCCTAACATAGCTAATTCTATTGATTGAACCGGATTATTATTATTTTTCTCCAAAAAACGGGATTCTCGGCTTCATCCGTGGTTTCCAGTCGTTCTGCATTTCTGATAAAACGTAAACTAGATTCAAATTCTAAACTACGTATAAAAAACTTTAGCTCAGTTCAGCGGTAATATTAAGAAATAAAGGGCATAGAAAATATTAGTTATTCCTTATTATAGTCATATTAGTTATCCAATGGACCATTTACTTTATTAACGAAAATTATATTATACATGCACGGAATAGTAAAAAAACTTATTTTCAAGACTTTATAAATGTAATATGTATACTATAAGATGGGGAAAACAATTTTTATGACACTTATGCAAAATTACTCTATTTACTCCATACATGCACACGTACGAGTAGACACTATTCTATATAGTAATGTGACTAATCGATGATAACGAAAATTGCGCGATATTATGTCATGATCTTGAATCTAAAAGACCGTGACACTGCCTCATTATTACTTTGATTTCAGTAGATGTATGAAATTTGACTAACCTGAGAATTAATGAAATTAAAAACAAATAAATAAAGAAAAAATCGGGTAGTGTATAAGTTAGTAAGAGTTTATATATAAAGGTGTACCTAATGATTGCCAACAGATTCGGTAGTAGCGCCATCTATCCGATGCTGGACTGGGCACGACCCGGGCTGGCAGCGGTCACGGCGGTGGGCTCGGCCGTCTGCATCATCATCATGCATCTGGTGGCGGTCGGTCTGACAGCCGCGCGTGACGCTCTCACCAGGAACTGTCGCAAAAACTCGAGCTCTCTCTCTATTTCCAACGAACGATATTACTAGAGAGTTGGAAGACTTAGCCAATTTTTAATGTTAAGTATTTATTAAATGATGGATAGAAATTAAACTTAAATAAATTATATACCTACGAGATTTTCTTAATTTCCGACTCCTCTCAAATGTGGATCACCATCATTAATAGCCTCATACCCACTGCTGGGATACAGGCTTTCTCTCAGAGAAAGGATGAGCGCTAATCCACCATGCTGGCCCAGTGCAGTATCAGCAGGTGAGTATCATGTCTCTGAACTTTTGAGGTTCTTAGACATACCGGTTTTCTCACGGTATTTTCCTTCACTAACTTTGAGCGATGGCATCGAAAACCAGTGCCGTAAATAGGGATGTGCCAGCGGTGCCCAGGCAGAGGGCACAGACTCTGGAAGGGCGCAGAAATGACCACACCAGGACCAAGTTTTGTTTTCAAGGGTGTAGTTATAGAAGCTCTCACCGGGCGCATAAAAGGCTAATTATGGCACTGTCAATAATTGCACATAATTTATTTAAGTAAACTGAAATAATCATTGGTGCAGAGTCGAGGATCGAACTGGGTGCCGTCATAAATAGATACCTATAAAATTTCAACTAAGTAATCGCAATTTCGATTATGTAGGTACACGTACCTACTACATTATTTGAAAATAATCTCTCTCGACCCAACAATAACAATACATGTGTTGAAAAGGCAAAAAACAGAACAACAAAACAAATACAAACAACATACAATCTTAAGAAAAATTTGAGAGGTTTGTATTTAGGTCGAGATAAATCACATTTACACCATCAAAATATATTTCATGCGTGATCCATACCTTCATACTTATACCTACATTTGCAGTTATCAGCACGATCCCTTTTTGGCAGCTCTTTTATAGATAACCGAGGTGACTCAATACGATAATACAATCTGTTATAGGTAATGTCTGAACCGTACCTGTTAGTGTTAGATAAGTGTTTAGGTGTGTAAGTGTCAAACAACAGTACAAGATGAGTGGTGTTAAGAAATATTTTAAAGAAGAGTTTGATCCAAATACTCTGGTTTTGGTTCATCCAAACCCATCGGACTTTTATCTCAGTGCTTGGCAGACGACGCGGTCGGCCGTGCCACTTCTTATTTGGCGGACGATACTGTTCCTCACATCACTCGGGATAGTGCTGTCTTCGATTATAATATATGCTCTGAACGGGATAGTCGCTTTCTGGTTTATTTACCTCACACATTGGGGACTTACTCTTATTTTGTTTGCAACCGGATTTGCGACTGCGGTTTCGGCGCGCTGCTATTTTTACGGGCCTATAAGTAAGTAAATAATGATGACCGAAAACTACTTCTAAAAAAAGGAAAATCCATGTGTGAAGCAAGTATCATTATATTGTGTCTACCCAATAAATATTTTGCCTAATTTAGAATTTGGTTAGCTCCAAATTTTGGTGATGGAATCCTTTCGTCTGTTTTATTGTTTATTTCTTGCCTATAAAAGTATATAGGTATATCACAGAATAAATAAAAAGAAGAGCTACGAATAATGGTATATATTTTGAAATGATAGTAAAGCACAGATATACCTTGTGCGTTGTGAACTGTGGCAGGCGCTGAGTTCGTGCTGCCGTGGTATGTGAAGACACTGTGGGTGCTGCAGACCAGCGCCACGCCCATCGCCTTCCTCATCACAATCTTCTACTGGAGCGTGCTCTACGAAGGTCAGTTTTTAAGACTATATAATATAAAGATCATCATACTAACATGTATGTAGAGCTCTCGTTGATCTCACAGCTATCAAACGTATGAACAAAAATATGAAACCATGTGAGTTTAATAAAGTATCAAAAAGGTTTCGCGCGTACTGCCGAGAAAATATTCCCTACTCAGCAGTCAAGTCAAATAGTTGTAAAATTAATGAAAACAATGATACGTTTTACGGAGTTGTTCGGAATAACTAACTGACTGTTCAACGATTCGCTTGTATCATCTTTCAGTTGTATAAAAAAATTGGCAAATATTTCTAACGCGTAGATCTAAGGTATTTAAAACTATGTTTATCGGGTAAGTGCTCAAAAATTTCCGAACCAAGAGTAGACTAAAACCATATTAACTATTAGGGTATTTTGTGCATTTGATTGTGATGTGATTTAATTTGGGTAAACCTAAGACACTTTATTCGTAAGATTTGAATCAATGATCAAAATCTATGATTCTGTGGTAGGTACTTAAAAGATTTTATGGAATCGAAAACTCATACACACGCTTTATTTCCACAGCGGGCATTGAAGAAGAGTTGAGCCACGGTCTGGACGTGGCGGTGCACGCGGTCAACTCGGTGGTGATGTTCCTGCTGCTTATATCGGCGTCGCAGCCCACCAGGGTGCTGCACGTGTACCAGCCGATCATCTTCGCGCTCTGCTACGTCGCCTTCGGTCTCATATACTACTGGGCGGGTGGAGTTGATACGTGAGCACCTTGTCATATCGTACTATTTTGAATATAAGCAGGTGCATTGTCATTCATGGATAACAGGATAGCTGCAAACCCGAAAAGTAATCAATGTATTCATCATTATGAAAAATTTACTTTTCCAAACATTTTGTCGAATTCCGCGTTTGACGACCAACTTGTCTACATATTTATCAATACATACGAGCTACTTACTACTTACGAGATACTCGTAACAGCCATTTTTTTGATCCCTGTAATCAACTATGATTCACACTGTATTGTGATCGTCGGTTCCGCTGCCAGCGTAGGCTTAGCACGGGCGGTAGAAATGTTCCCCACGGAGAGAGATAATAAAAGTCCTTTTCCCGATGTTATTTTTGTCTACCTTCAGAGCACGGTCACGACTAAGAACCACTTGTCAGTGGAAATAATTACTAAAAATATGGAGGAAAATACGGAGGAAAGACAATTTTTCCACCCCCCGTTCTAGGCCATGCGGACGGTAGGTCGGTACTATAGCCTATCCTAGCTTTATGGTGAATCTGAAGCCGCGTTAACTGCATTTGTCTTTTTGTTGAGTGTATCTCCAATCATTGGAAGTTTGTAACATATAGAGAGCTGCCAAGACAGATCACACAACGCAGTTACTCAGATGTGTCAAGTCAGCAAAATACTAGTTCAAACTCCAAGTTAAAATTAATTTATATTTTAATTAAGAAATTAATGTCGCCGTAGACATAAAAAAATTGCCTAATTAATTAATTCGGGACAACAAAACAGAGCAACAAATGTGATGATGAAAACTAAGATGATGAAAAACGAACTTTATGATGATGAACATAAAAAGATGCGTCTGAGAAAATTGAAAATACAATGTTACCATACTTGCATTCATCTTCATTTGGAACAATTTTAGAAGATACTATTACTCAACTGCAAATTCTCGTGGCAACGAGTTAAAAATATTCAAAACAAAGTTAGACTGAGACTTCTTGGGGCGTAAAAAATATGGTGTGAAGGAACCAGAGTCTGTGTTGATTAATTAGCAATAAAATTCATTTATTTCAGTAAGGGCAACCCGTACGTGTATCCCGTAGTGAACTGGAACAACCCTGGCTCCACGATAGGCGTGTGCGCAATCGTAGGCGGCCTGCTTGTGGTACTGCATTGCCTCACCATCGGCCTTGCGCGCGGACGCGACGCGCTCTCACGGAAACTCGTAAAAACTTCAGCCCCTGGCCGAGTAGAAGAAGGCATGTCTTTGAGAACTCCCGTTCAACAAACATAGTCCTAACAGTTATTGTATGAATAAATATTTTGTGGTGTGTAGGTAACTATTAGTAAATAAAAAATGTGTAGTATGTCTACTTAAATAACTTAAAATCTTATTAAGTAGTAGGATTTTAGCTACGATTACTGTATGTATAAAATTAGACATTTAGATAAAAGCTTTGGCTTAAATTTCTATGTTTACGTTCAGGTAGACTTTTTAGTTATAGTTTCTTAAGTAAAAGTAAGTAGTCGTGTAACATTGTTGCTTTTACAACTACTTTAACACAAATTGTGTTTTAAATGAAGAACATTCTTCGAAGAAGATCAGATCTTGCTCTAGTTAGTTATGAGTTTGTGTATAGAGACAGCATAATTCTGGTTTTTAGTGTTCTTGTTAACTAGAAATTTGCGGCTGATCCTGTTAATTTAGGATCGAAGAACTAGATCCATCAAGTGATAATTTGTCCTAAATACACAAAATGACTCCTAAGGAAGTCCCTAATTTTCTGACGACAAGACTTGTAGCATTAATAATTTATATCCCACCTTTTTGAAACAAGATTATTTGGTGTAATAGTTTAATAAGAACATTTTATAATGTTTGAACTTAAAATAAAGTACGTATTTCATAGATATTTGTTGATTTATTTCAGTTGGTATGGGTTTTTAAGGAAAATATGTTTAGCTTCAGCTTTTTGGTAAAATTAGGCGTGTAACGCCGTTTAGGCCTGTATAAAATATTTTTGTTTTACTCTTACTCTTAGCTGTCTTTTTACCATACTACGAAATACCTAACATCCTTCTTTCTCTAACAACTGTTACTGAAAAACATAATGCTAAACCCGGGACGTTATAAAATTAGGCCTTTCAACGTCCTTGGTCTAAATATAATAGTGAACTATTAATAAAGAAACAAACCCTTCGTAGATTTTGTACATTTTTTTTTAAATTATATTATCTATGGAAAAGAGAATGATAACAAAATGTCATGAAAGTCATTTTGATTCCTCTATTCATAGATCAGAGTATATACTTCTATTATTATCAATTATTCTATGCCTCTAAGCGACTGGTAGTTTTAAAAGTTCCGAGCATATTAATTTATATTCATTCAATGAAATCGGCTTTTCTTCTTGTGTTATTAACAATGTATTTAAGTCTTAGTGATGGCACGTAAGTGTAATCAATAATAACATTACATTTATGTCAGAAACAAATCTATAATTATAAAAAGACCCACGGTGCACTTAAAAGAGTAGAATAGATAAATCATTCCATCGGTTCACCGAAACCGAAATACCCGGTTTCGGTCTGCCGAAATACCTACCCATAGATCAGAGTAGGTATATTTTACCTACCCTGGGTTATGGGTGGGACATACAAATCGTCAAAATAGACGAAATATTTGCCTCCTAAGTCCCCCCGCGTGTAGTACATTATAATATATCAATGCCCCGCGTACCTACATCCTACATGTTTGTGTAAGAAATAATTTACTGCAGTCAGGCGCAACACTAATCCTGACTTTGTATTCATAAAGACCTTAGGGTACACTTTTCTGCACATATTGAGCCTGACAAGGAATATTTAAATTTGTACACTCTTATTTAAAATGATTCTGTATTTGTTCAAATATTGAGCCCTGGGTCTTAGGAGAATAGTTATAATTAGTGTCTAAATTAAAAATTACTCTAAATCTAAAAACACACAATTACTACTCACAACTTACACCAATCGAATGACTCACGATGGGGACTTTTAATTGCAAAAATATTGACACACTATCCAGTTGATGTTTAGGAAATAAGAGATTACATAAAGGTTATAAAGTTTACGCAAGGCGCTCGATCGACGGCGACTGCGCAGCTGGCTCAGTCTGCACCCGCGACCCGCAGCCGCGCCGCGCCGAGCCGCGCGCGCTCTCCCTCAACACCACGACCAGCTCACAAACATAACTCTCCAACATCCGGGGTAGTTACAGAAGATACGCGAGCACGTATCTTATCTCTAAATTACCCATTCGTAAAATTAATAACCGGTTTAACTCACAATATTAGATCGGATTACGCGGCTATGGTCAGTGATAAACAACAGTGGATTCATCGATACCGCTTCAGCGTATTCCACTTGGCCACCGTGTGTGTCGCGGTACAGTGTTTATCTTATATTCGAGAACTTATCTCACATTCTCAAACACCTTCCTAACGATTTCTCACGAATCACGTAATCCATAAGACGTATCAGTGATTTGTGACAAACTGAGTTCAAAATGGTTAAATGTTATAGGAAAAGTGTATCTCTATCGGATTTGTGGGTGTCTTCGAACGACAAGCTAAGTGACTTCTATGCATCATCATGGCAGCGAGGAGAGTCGCCAGTCCCGATGCTGGTGATCAGAATCGTGCTGTCGGCGCTATCGGTGGCGATATTAGTGTGGTCGCTGGTGGAGGGGCCCAACCCCCAATGGCTGATATACCTCACAAACTGGGGTCTGCTGCTGGTTACCTTGACCATGCTCAGTGGCACACTGACATCGATTATCATTTTTTGTAAACCCCCAGTCGGTAAGTTCAACCATTTTCCTCAAATTTATCAAATGGTGCATGATAACAATTTATGAGGAATCAAATTACTTTAAGGGAGATAATACATATGTAGTTATCTCAGGCATATTGCTACCTTAGGAACGGTAAAATGAGATAATTTTACCGTTCGTAAGTTAGCAATAAAAAGCTATAAATAAGCTCCAAAGTTCCGCTCGTGTGGAGCGCACCCTCTGTTATTGCAACAGCGCAGAAATACTCGCATTTTACAGGCCATTTACCCCTCAAAGAACCGGACTATAGGTATCTTCAAGGTTACTACGAAACTTTTATGAAACAAGCTCTACAATGTGATAATGATTGCTTGTTCGTTAGAAAGCCATTTATTTTGTTAACGATTTTGTTCATCATAAAGCCATTTAAAATTAATAAACGGCGTTCCAAAAACTCCGATTTAATACAACAGTTTGCAAAATATTTCAATTTATTTTTCATTTTAATACAACAGCAACCAGCGATGTTAATGTGTGGTATTTAAATAACTAGGTAGTTAAAGTATCGACGTCATTACGGAGGTGATAAAAAAACTTGATTCGCCACAAAAGGAACTGCAAGTGTAGACCATGCAGTTTTTACCATGGTATAATAATATGCTTTTACGTTATTTGCTTAGCAAGAAATTGTACCTTTTTGTCTTTTGAGCCCAATATACGTTTGACTTAGCGGTAGGTCAGTAAAACAAGTAACTACTTACCCAATTTCATTTGTACCCGACGAGCAAATCCAAAAATAAGGTATTATGTTCCTAAGTTATAAGGGCTTATGCCAAAAATCCCTTTAGACAATCCCCTGCGAAGGGGGTTTTTTGATATCTGAAATTATTTATTGATTAAAATGGCATTTTTGAAGTCAATAAATTTTCACATAAAAAGTGAGAAAAATAATAAGGTTTGATACATCAATTTTTAACCAAATGTACAGTGTGTTGGTTGTTTGTTCGTATCGTATATTGCAATCAGTTAGAATCGTAGTTTTTAAGGAAAAAAATTAATATCTGGCGTCTAATTCAATAATTCGATTCTTGCAACGCTGAAACCGGCTAATTGCATACCTAAAGGTTTTGATCGGATTACAACGTAATTATTGATTACCCTATGGTTTTAGGCTAGCTAGCGGAAATATCATTTTTATTGACCTTTGGAGCGAAGTATAAAAAAGCATTGCACAAGACATAAAACAACAAAAGACAATGTCATGCAAGGGCGGAAACCACGTACATCGTCATGCGGTTTTGCAAGAGAATATGTTAATCATCAAGACAATGTTTACATTTCAAATGATATAATTGTGTAGAAATGCTAATTACTGGCACTTAACACGTTACAAGTATTTGTTAGGTAGGTTTTCGAATCAAGTAAAATTATAGTTGAGTAAACTAATAGGTAGGTAGGAATTCTGATAAGTAGGTATGTTAAAGACAAATAAAATTGTAGGTTATCTAGCATGAGCTAGGTGAAGTATGTACCTAGCTATATAAACTATTCAACTGTTATAGCGCAGATGCAGGCAACACGTTTCTTTTAAATATATATATATTCAAATAGTAAATAGTCATCCACATCGATTTCGATGACGGCGACCCTTAATCATTATTTCCTAATAAAGTTTTCCTATCATGAGCCCTAATGTGGCTCGCTAGGCCAAACTTAGTCTTAGAGACCCGATCGCAAGCTGTGCATTAGAGTTGGCCAGAAGAATTAAAGGTGTAGTTATAGGAGGGTTTGGGTCCTTCTTTTAGAATTTGGCGTTTATGGTCTAGATTTTCGAAATTCAAATAGTAGGCTTGTCTTTGACCGCCAACGCGCCTGGTGTTAATACGATATCGCAATCATCATGCCTTTTTAAAGTGTACTTCAAGATATTACCTACAATATGTAAGTGTAAGTGAGCTATAATATTTTTATAGACCACGTTGTTATTCACATTTAGTAAAGTTTTTGTCTTCAACAACAAAACTGTATGGTAAGATTTTCTATACTAATAATATATAATATAATATTATAAAGAGGAAAGATTTGATTGTTTCTTTGTTTAACCACCACAACCCCACAACCTTACCACGGTAAATATCCCGTAAATAATCATGTAACTTTAGTGAACAACCGTGATAGTTTAAAACAGTGTTTGTTTGTTTGCATTGAATAGGCTCCGAAACTACTGAACCGATTTGACAAATTCTTTCACTGTTGGAAAGCTCCACTATCTCCGGTGACACAGGCTATATTATATTTTGTAGCGAGGCCGAAGGCCGAGCTTACATCCGTGCAAAGCCGGGACGGTCGACTAGTCTTTTATATTTTGATGTAGTTTTTTCCCCTACTTGCTGTAAATCTAAATCTACGTTTAAAGTAGCTAGGTGATTAAAAGTTACGGTTTTCATTCAGATTCTTGCAATACTGCAGCTGCCAGAGCAAAAGAAACTTTAAGACCGAATATAAGTAGAATTATTTTTACGTATTTGTACAATCAGGTTAACTTGTCTCTGTTAAAGATAATCTTGTAAGCGTTAAAAGTTACATCACTCAAGTGTCCTATTTGCGAGCAGGTTCCAAGTAAATTCATGATACTTTGCTCTAACATTGCGAACCAATATGTACTTAGTTCAGATAATATTTCCAAAAAACCGGACAAGTGCGAGTCGGGCACGCGCACTGAGGGATCCGTACGACCACAAAATACAATAATATCAATATTAAAAAAAATGCGTGTGTTGTCCCTTTTGTATTGCCATTTTTACTATTTCTTAGTTAATCCGCCGTAACATTACACATTCTGTGAAAATTTCAACTGTTTATCTATTACGACAGACAGACAGCGTCAGCTCAGTAATAGGGTTCCGTTATTACCCTATGGGTACGAAATCCTAAAACGGTGTGAGTAAATATATAAAGATTAGCAAGCCATCTTGGTATAGACTGGCAATACTTATCTGATGAAAACCCTACAATCTTTGGAGTTCTAAAGGAAAGACCGTGTATCGGCAAACGTGAGTACAGTGCCCTGTGACCAGGTGGAGTGATGAACTGCAACAATCAGCTGTGGCAAATAGATGCGTAAAGCAGAAGGTCATGTGGCATTCTTCAGGAGAGGCCTTCGCCCAGCAGTGGACAAACATCAAATACGCTGTAATGATGATAAAATACATACGTAATCAGCATAATATACAATCCCAATCAACAATGTATTGGCCACAGAAAGTCTGTGTTATCGGCCTATTTAAATTGCTTAATTGGTCGGCTACGTATCTGTGATGCCCCTGGTATTGCAGGTATCCATAGGTGACGGTGATCGCTTACCATCAGGGGGACCGTCTGCTTCTTTGCCATCTAGGCATTAAAAAAAAATAGAACAAGAAGTTGAAATGAAATCTCATAAACTGCGGCTGCTGAAAAGATGCATCTGACAGCTGCCATAACATTTTAAAAAGCTTAACGAAAATAGTAAATTCTGATTACTATTACTAGCTTTTTCAACGTAAGATTATGGCAGGTAAATATAAAACTTTTTTTTTCATTTTGATTTTTTAAATTTTATTGCAGCGGTCAGTCTCTAAGCGGCTTAACTGTAGGTAAAGTAAAACAAATGTCGGCCAAATTATTGAAAGTAATATATTACTTAACTATATTTTGTTCATATAGAAAGGTATTTTGGTCAGTATGGCCCTACAAACTGGGTGCCGGTACCGGCAGTGGCCACTCGAATGCAATCGTGCAATCATTACATAACTACGTGCCTACGAAAGACATAAACGCGCGTCCTCCAAGCGATGTGCAATACTCGACTTCTCTCTAATATAATGTGATCCTCATAATTTATCACTTCCGTATTGAAATATAACGCTACTTAGCCTTTTAAGGATCTTGCAATTGACGACATGGCTACACTTATGGCTTCTTTTCGTTCATGTGAGCCTAATAGGTATGAGTCACTAGATAAATAGAATTAATCTAGTGATAATGTGTATAACTGTATCATATTTTTTTACAGAAATTAGCATTATTGGTTAAATGAAATCATTAAAAATTACCCAGGAACATTAAGAAATAGATAGTACAAGATATAAAGCCGCAATTTTACCGCAATGTTTTTATAGAATAAAGACCTTGACCGTATTCAAAACCAAGTCAATCGTTGTCATGTCGGTCAGTTACATCACTAGTATAAACGAGTTCAACGCGCGCCATCGCGATATTTGCAATACTCACCTATAAAATCGTGATTCCTCTATGTTTGCCACTGTTACGTGTTTATTACTTTATTTAAATGAAAATACTAATTTTACAGTACATATTTTGTTTGTATAAAGCCGGTTTTGTTAATTTGTTTTGCTAGATTTTCGGCGCAGGAGATCCGTCTTAACAGTTAATTCTATGTCACTTACATAAGACATCTACGCGTGCAAAAAATATTTAATCTCTATTGCATAATTGTAGGGTCTGTACACATGTCTTATTCATATAGTTTCACAGCTATAAATATGAAATTTGATTAGGTACAGTTGATGATTTAAATCTTGTCTTTTAAAAGTGTTCCTACGTACATCAGGGTCTTAAAGTAGAAAATAAAAAACATTTCATTAACATGTATGGAACTCTCGTCGAGCGAGTTTTTTGTTTTACAACAAAATGCGGTTTAAATGCAACTTTGTATGCCATGACTTGGTCATATGTGTAATAAATATTATGACTTGGTGGTGCTCACATGATGCTTCTACTGCCACGGCTAGCAAATCTTACGATCGAAATATTTCTCTCGAAATTTATTTTTGTTTATTTCTCTCTTCTTTGGAAATATTTAATATTTATTTTTTGCATTGTCTTGAAAACTTTTTGGTCAATATATATATATATATATATATATACTGTATATAACACACGCGTCCTGGATTCATTAAGTACATCACCCAGACAGAAATTATCAATGCTTTAGCTTTTCTTGCTTGCAATACTGGTGTAGTTTTTGAATTGTTTTAGTACAAGCAGCACAACGCAACGAACAAGTTGACGTTGACGGGTTCCGTAGCAAAATGCTGAAACGGAACCCTTATGATGAGATGAAGCGAAAGAGCTTCAGTTAAGATTGAGTGAGATTTACCTATTTACCCTAGTGAATATTATAAACAATGTGTGGATAATTTGAAATCTATGTGTTTTAAATCAATTGTGACAGGAGGTTCAAAACAATCAAATACATCGGTCTCTGTTTGTCTGCATATCTTAACCTATCTTCTCCCCCCTCCCCCGCTCCTATCTTCTTCTTAACCTACCTATCTTCTTATCTTGTTTTATCTTTTGCTCTGTTTCTTGTTTCTGTGTTTGTCTTTATTTCTGGTGTACACAAAAAGACTTTCTATCTATCTATCTTTATAACAATAAAAGCTATCGAATTGAAATATTACTCGGAGGTATAAAAAAGTTCGCCAACACATTACAATGATTATGATTATTATATTTTGCTGTAAATGAGGCTAAAAATGGGCAAAATTTTAAAGCTAACGCGAAGCGTCTGAATATAAATTTAAATTATGTTTTATTTGAGAATTATTCATAAATAGTAATTCTAAAATATATCATGCGTAAATTAATTAAGCTGTTAACTCTAAAGTTGGGTCCACCTACACTCCTAACTTGCGGAAAAATCTGAATTGATTTAGGCAAATAAGTCATGAGGCAACGCTTATAGGAAAATGAATTGAAGGACCTAATAGAATACGATATCATTAAAAAATAAAAGGGCACATTTACTTTAGTACAGAACCCTCGTCGAGCGAGTTTTTTTCGTGTTTTGGCGATTTTATTTTTATAAAGAGCAAACTGAATGATATTATCATGGACATAATATCAACTCAGGCTAAAAGACATATTTATTCTTATGCTATGTACATGCTAAAATACTTATATATTGATGCTTAAACAAGCTGACGGGCCGCCTGATGGTAAGCGATGTACAATAATAACTATTTAGCAGTGGATGCCTGAATGTTTCAGAGTCGGAGGAACTGCCATGGTATGCGGCCACGTACTGGTTCCTATTCAACGTGTCGGCGTCCGTCGCGCTCATGATCACCGCTCTCTACTGGATCCTGCTCTACGATCCTGGTACATATTCCTTCATATACATTTTTTCATATGTAAAAATTAAATATTTTATCTCCACTCTACGATCCTGGTACGTATTCCTACATACATATAACTTTTTCCATATGTAAAAATAATTTTATCTTATCTCCGCTCTACGATCCTGGTACGTATTCCTACATATTATATATCTTTTTTCTTATGTAAAATTAAAATATTTCACCTTCAAAATATTTTCCTTATTCAGTACAAGCAGCGCCTTTCGGTTTCACCCGCTATCCTGCAGGAACAATAACTTTTGTGTGAAGTGAAGTTTAGTATTACGGAGTTGAGTGCGGACAAACAAACACACAAACTTTCGCATTTATGGTATACTCTAAAGATGATATTATTATGTTAAAATTTGCAAGTTGATGGCAATGCGCAGGCCACATCGCTCCAAGAACCGATAACCGATGAAAACCAGAAACCGGAAGAAAGATTCTTGAGTGGAGACTACGAACGGGAAGACGCAGCGTAGGTACTAGATGGACCGACGTCATCATGAGAGTCGCGGGCATCTAGTGGATGGCAGATGCCAGGCTGTCGTATAGTGATTAGGTCTAAGGGGGAGGCCTATGTTCAGCAGACGTCTTCTGGCTGATGATGATATTATTGTTACAATGAGGGCAATAAGTCCTGTGTTCAGCTTAGAGTTTTGGATTGGTATCGGAGTGTACGTGGGCCGACGGCACATTGCTCTATCTTTTTAAGTTATGGCACTACCATGCCGTGAAACTTCTAATATAAAATCCTCATATGAATCTAGTTTTGAAAATAATTCTTATGATTTTGTTTATATTACACAGGAATTACTCAAGTATGATTAAGCCGGTTATTCCAGCTATAGCTTCACCGCATTCGGTGATCTTTTCCAAGGTGATTGCGAGCGCACGACACCGTCTAGGTTTATTTTTTGTAGCTTGTTTATTTTTTTATGTAAACAAAATTTGTGAAATCTACGTCAGTTTCCAGTTTCCATGATAAAGTTCCCATAGTATTCAAAGAAAAAAAAGTTATATTCATGAAATTTTTTTGTTTGAAAAACTAATTAAATAAATTATTAATTAGATACACAATTTGAATTATACTTCACTTGATAGTAAAAAATCCAGTTTTTTTTTTTTTGTTTAAATTTAAATACTATTTTATACAAATACACATATTTTTATTTTTACTATTATTATTCATTACGTAATCCTTAGTAATAAAGCTATTTGAATGTAATATTTTTTTTGCACGGGTATAAATGGCAATTTTCTATGAATTTTTATTTATAAAAATCAGATTTGGACGCAGTGTCTTTACCATCACCACAACTCTGAAGTACGGACTGAATAAAATTAGTCTTTCAGTCTACGATCGATATTACTGTCAATACGTATCGATATGTTATTTTTAAGACTCACCTCGCCTTAAGCTTTAATTTTTAGGTAATTCTTGTAGGTCTATACTATAGGTAGGGAAGTAAATATTGTTTTACTTTGGATTTACACTAACGAATCTCCTTATAAGTTGCTAACTTACTGAAATATTTTACAACCAGTTCCGCCTCGTGGTTTCACCTGCATCAAGCATCCCACAGGAACCGTACAGATTTTCTGAATAAATTTTCCTATGTAGGCCCAATCTATCTCTAAGTAAAAAATTACGACAATCTGTTGCTCTATTGCCGCATTAATGAGGCATAAACGACAGATGTTGTTCTGTCAAAATTTTAATTTTGTTTGTCCTAGAGTTCATATAAAAATCTCATAGAAAAAGACGTTTAGTTTTTCCTAAATTTGAAAATTGTCTGGAATTTTTTCCAATTTTTCGTTCCATATAAACCAAATGTTGGACTATTACGAACATTCTAGAACAAAAAATACCCAAATTATTCAAGTCGTTCTCAAGTGATGCGCTACTCTACTACACTACTACAAAATAATATCATTTAATTTTTATTTATTTAAAAAAATATGATAATATTCTCGACAAGTATTGCCATAGTAAACGTGAGAATGTTCATTCTCGAACAAAGCAAAGAACAATAACTTAGGTAATAATTATTTAAGACAGCTAATCTTACACTTAGTTAAACAAATTCTGAAAGATCACGTTATGATCATAACATTATACATTATCTAAGTAAAATGTTCTCATTCCGTTGCACGTGTTCCATTGCCCTTGCGTTAAGCATGCGTGCGGTCTGGTTTATAGGTACGTATTAATTGACTGGATCAGTCGATATTGTAAGGTTTATTATTGACCATCAATACATGAGTATCTAACACAGGAAGAAAATAGATACGAATTTTCTTCCATGCACGTAGTATAGTCCGTGCTAAATCATTTATTTGTAAATAAATTAGTATCTAAATTACCTACCTAGTAATAAGTATAGTGCATTGGATATAATATTGCTATATTTAATATAAATAAATAAATATAAATTTGTTTATGTCACATAACCGTTCGTGGCAGCCACAGACTGGGTAAAGCTATTAGTGGTCTTACTTAAAAATGTCACCTAAAGTCATGCTTAAGTTATGCTTAAAATAGCTCTGTCTCGTTTTGCGCGTGTGACCATTGCAATCAGCGAGAAGTTGAGAGAGCAATTTTAAGCATAGATAAACTTCGAGTAACGTTTTTAAGTAGGACCTTTGGTGGTAGCGTACAGGGTGAAAGGGCTTTTAGGGCTTTTCAGTTGTAAAATGTTGTACCTATGGTTTAGTTGCTTTACAGCCTGTGAAACGTACTAAACTTAAGAGCTAGTTGGACATGTAAAACACGAGTTAAAAGTATTTGCCTTATTCTACAAACAAATAGCGATCAATCTAAGAAGCATTGTTCTTAGATATGTTAGTTCATAAAATGTACTTTAATTAGGTCTGATCAGTCAGGCATAAATGTTCAAAAATTAAATTAATATCTTGAGTAACTACAATAATGACATTTAATATACTATAGGTTCATTTTAAATTCCCTACTAGGTAGCGGAATTTAACCTCAGCCGCAGTGCGGAAATCACGTGAACGTGAATCTTAAACGCCGAGACACAGTTCGCGGTCGCGCAACTTTTCGCATCATCATCATTAGCCAGAAGACGTCCACTGCTGAACATAGTCCTCCTCCTTTCACCTCCACACTCAACGACATCCTGCCATCTGCATCCACTGGATGCCCGCAACTCTCACAATGTCGGTCCATCTAGTGGGAGGCCTACCTACGCTGCGTCTTCCGGTTTGCGGTCTCCACTCAATAACCTTTCTTCCGCATCGGTTATCAGTTCTTAACTCATGTTTGTTAACTTTCGCATCACTTGAACAGAATCGCTTAAAACAGGTAACAATAAGGCCCGTGATAAGCTTTAACAGAAGATACTTCTCTCCGTGTGCCTGCCTCCTGTTTTGGAACTTAAACACTAAATATTACCTGTCGTGTACGTAAATGATTTCATGTGTAAATGGGAGTGAATCTTTGACTAGAGTTATGTCTAAGAAACAGTTTCTCTTCGGGACATACTGATGCATGTTATTTCTGTATTCCAGATCCGGAGGAGTTCATCCCGCGCATGTTCTGGCTAGATGTGTTCACGCACGGCGTGAACTCGTGCATTGTGGTGGTGGAGGTGCTGGTGGCTCGCACGCCGGTGCGCTCCCTGCACGTGTACCAGCCGCTCGGAGTGGGGCTCTGGTACGCCGCCTTCTCGGCCATCTACTTCGCGGCCGGTGGCACTGACAGGTACATAACTCAACTTACTAAATATTTTAAAAAAATATACAGAAAGTTAAATAAACTGGTTTATATACCCTAATTTTCCACCCTTAGAGGGGAAATCATTTCTTCTTACTACGATATAGCCTTTCAATAAATAAATATCTGGGACATTATTGCAAACATGGTCATGTGACCCCAAACTAAGTAGAGCTTGTAATATGGCAGCCAGAGACTGATATACATACATACATATATATTTTTAAATACATACTCAAATCCGTAACTAATTATTAAACTTTATTACAAGTAACAGGCAATTTGCAAGCTTTGCTTAGTTTGGGGTCAGATGACCGTGTGTGCAAAAATGTCCCAGATATTTATTTATTTATTATTTATTATAATTACATGTTTGTCCCTTACTTAAATAGATATTACACCCAGAGAGAACAAACATAAATGTTCATCACACAAAATGTTTGTCCTAGGTGGGAATCGAACTCACGCCCACAAGCGCAGAAGGCAGATTCACTACCAACTAAGCTAACGGGGCTGTAAAAAAATTAATTTAATTTTTTTAAACAAGCTTTTAGCTTTACCTTATGATGTAATCCGCCATCCTAGCACCAAAATGCTGGGAAAGACAAATCCAACGAACCTAAACTCGACGGGGTACCGTTGTTTCGTTTAGGAGTTCCTATGGCCAACTTCTGTCTCCATCATCAGACCAGCTCGATGGTACCATAACTTTGGATTGTCACCGAACTTACATAAGTATGACAAATTTCAACTCAATCGGTTGAGGATAACTGAGTTAATTTAGTCTAAAATTGAGTTGCAAGATTCCACCCGAACAAACATACATATATTGCAAGTTAAATAAAAGCTTATAAAAAGGAACTTGTAATCGGTTCACAACTGGCGAAGATATCGCATAACCACCTTTACATATCTCGTCAACCAATTTCCGCCATATCTATAGGTCTCAAGGCAGTAATTCCATCCTTACGTCCGTGTTTGTGAACTTTGGTAAAGTCCGCTCGCAGCATTTCCAATATTCCTTTTTAATACGAACTGCAAAGCAATGCAATGCGCTCTCTGCCTCCATTTTCTTTTCCCTATAAAGTATATCCTTCATGGCTATAACATGCACACCGCGACATAATCCTGTCGTCGCCCTGTCGAGCGAGAAAGCGACAAGGTGCCTACGGTTTTATATACGCCTGTCTCGACACGACAAAACCCTGTCGCGGTGCGCATGTTAGCCCGCCTGGTTCTCTTCAGGCAAGAGTAAATAGGCACCTCGTGGGCAAGCATGCTCCGTCTTAGATCACATCGTCACTATCCATCAGGTGAGTTGTGATCAAAAGCCCATTTTATCATAAAAAATAACATACACGAAAAATATGCGGACCTACGCACCGACGACGCCAACGGGTCCGTACCACGACAATATATTTGTTTACGATAAAACAAAAACTTTTTTTAAACCACATTTCTTGTGTGAGGATCTTCCTAATTTTTTACTTTTTGTTATTTTTAGAGTATTCTCCCGCTGTATTCATACTAATAGTTATACCTGTTTTTTTTTTCTACACAACCGCTTAAGTGCTTACTTTTAGACTATTACCCATCGATTCTAAGCTTTTACGTAACATTTAACAGTTCGTACACGATGGCGACCAAACTATCGTATACACGACGACACGAGTATCCTCACGCACGACATGTAGATAAGACTCTCACAGTGCACTTGAATGAAGGCCAAATGGAATTTCGTAACGAGGTGTGCGATAACATGTCCTTTTTCCTTTTTTAACAAATAGGTATTCGTCTTTTGGGACAGATAATTTTCTAATAGGTAGGTACACAATACTCAAATTACCTGCGTTTTATTATTATTAATAGTCTTGTGTTTGACCATCATCTGGCCTGGGGCATTACGCCCAACTCTAAGCGATCTCCGATCGAGCACGCTTGCTTAGAAAAAATCGATACACACGCAACTTGATGCCTACAGCCTATCAAAATATTTACTTCTCGTTTGCAATGATACATAAGTGCCATGTACCAACGGGTCAGTTACGATTAACGATACAATTTCCTGTTTACGATAATGTCGTCAGATTATTAAAGGTTGATTGAATTTTGTTTCCGAAATTGTGTACGTAGTTACCTTATTGTTTCGCCGCATGCGATTGTTCATGTATGAACATTGACCATGTAGACAGATCTTTTTTTTTGCTCACTCATACAACCTTTCACTTGGGTTTACCAAACTTGCAAAGCGTTGCATCATTTCTACATTCATTTCATCGCTTTTACTCACCTAAATTCGGTTTAAGCATTTATTTGCTCTGACAACTGCAATATCATTATAAAAAGCGAATTAAAACCACGAATTTTGATTACATTCGCTAGGTTTTTGTGTACCCTAACCTTCCCTTACTTCAGTGAAAAAGAAAATGTTTTATTTAGTTTTTTACAATGTTATTGGGTCAAAAGCTTTGTGACGTCACATGATCAGTTATCTAAAATATTTGACTTTAAATGTTTATTTTACTAAAGATTATTTAATGAAAATAAGAAAAATTATAAATAAATGTTTTCTTTTGAGTATTTTTAAATACATGCATAAATTTGAAAAATGTGTGCCGTCACATCAGGGGGAGGGGGTTCTGAAAATGTGACAACCTATGACAAGGACGGGGGGAGGGGTTAAAAAATCATAAAATTCGTGTAACGTAATTTATGGATGGCCCCTTAGAGCAAATGAATGCTTGGACCGAGTTTAGTTCTTATGAGGAATACGATACGCAAGTACCTACTGTGCATTATGGATCTTCATAAACTTATCTACCAGCTAGTTGACCTTGACAACAAAACCTATCCAAATTAAAATAAATATTGTCATCTTGACTTCGACCTCACTACACCGTCAATTCTAAAGAAGTCAAGACTGAAGGGTGACTACAATGTCACACCTACATAAATAAGTCACAAAAATAAGTAGAGATATACCTAATGGTGGTATTTTTTGTCTTTATACGTAGTAGATATATCGTACCTTGACTAGGAAATACAAACGTCCTTGTACAAGGACATTTGTATTTCCTAGACGATATGTCTACTACGTATATAGATTATCCACTCAGCTAATAATACTTTATATCCCTTTGATAAACGCTATCTAACCGCATTTATATGGCGAACAAATATTGGATTATATTAACACTGACGTTCAATTAAGCAGGTTGATAACCTTTGACCTTTTTGATACTCTTGAGTTCTATTAAAATCATGGTGTGAAATACTTTTACGAGACCTCCAGTAGCCTAGATCTGTATTAAGAAAACATTAACGCTTCAGCTAGACTAGACTTCGGCCGAAGAATTACGTAATGCATACTGATACGACATTATTTCTAGTTTAAGTTCTATTACATATTTTTTTGACTAAACCATTAAATTGTAGGTAGGTTATGTTGGGACGATACGTCTCTGAAATTTGGCTAAATCCACAAAAGCTTCGTTCGTTTGATTTTTTTCTATCCAGCCGCCTTGTAGCCGCCAATTTCTGAACTGTGTTCACAATTATTTACACACACTTTGGCTACGTAACCTTACCACGTTCATGTCTCGACTGTGCTCTTGGCCAGTTATTTACAAAGTAAGTATAGTTACTAACTTTTTTTGAGTTTTAAAGTAGGTATGATTAGGTTTGTGGGTTTTCCTAGACAACAATTTTACCGGAATGGTAAACAGGTACATGTGATAACAGGTTTACCTGTTACTATGAATTACTAGCATAATCCATCTTTGTACCTAACCTACACAGTTCAATCTGATCAGATCAACCTAAGATTCAGCATTCAGAGAGGTATATAGATACATTTTCATCGTCACCATCAGCCTGTCTTAGTGGACTACAGCGGCGGATTTAAACATTTGCCTTTTATTATTTATTTTGCCTTTTATTTGCCATTTGGCTATTAAATTTTTGCCGCCCCTAACGACCTCTACATGTCGATACTCTAGTTCACAATCATGCGACTACGCATGATTGTGAACTGTAGAAAAAAATATCTAAGTGGTGAAACATATAAAAAAATGCATGTTCGTTTATATGTCAATAAATAATTTGAATTACTTACATGTATTGTTTGTGTGGTCCTAATAACATTTGGAGGACGCTTATGTCCAGCAGTGGACGTCCTATGATGATGATGATGAATAACATTTAGGTATATAAATCATTTAATTTCTTAATAAATACTTACATTAAAAAAATTGCCCCCAAATTTGCCGCCCCTAAAATCTGCCGCCTTAGGCTCTAGCCTACTCAGCCTGTTGGTAAATACGCCACTGGTGGACTATTAGACATAGGCCTGGACAATTTTGTAAGCATCCTGTAAATAACTGATGTTCCTAAAATCTTTCCACATAAATCTAAATAAAATCGTTCCTAAGATTTCTTAGGTTTTCGCGATTACTAAACCCTGAAATTAAACACTGCAGTGTTCGAAACGTCAGGAATTATAATTATCAATTAAAAAAAACCGACTGCATAAAAATTACAGAACTGGACGAAATTGAAATGCGACCACACGGGTAGCACCAGCTTTCAAATAAAGAATAATTAAAATCAGTTCACCCAGTCGAAACTACAGATGGAACAAACATTAAAAATAACAGTTGAATTGATAACCTCCTCCTTTTTGGAAGTCGATCAAAAATTATGTAAAGTAATGTACATTATTTTTGTTTGTATTAGTAAAAACATATTTTTGGCTTTTGTGTAACTGTTTATCTCGTATCTACTGTGTTAATTAGCAGCTGTTTGTTTTCCATGTAAAATAAAATAAAATACACGCGATATTAAAATCCGTTAAAAGTGTTTCACTGAAATCGGTAGATCTATTTGATTGCGAGCATTTTTGTTACAGTAACGGCAACCCATTCATCTACGAGGTGCTGGACTGGCGACAGGGGCGGCGCGCGGGCGCCATCGTAGCGGGCTCGGCGGCGGGCTTGGTCATCATCTACGCTGTGCTGTGGGGCACCGCGCTCTGCCGCGACAAGCTGTCCGCTGCACTCGTGCGCGTCACCAGCCTCGAGCTGGAGCTCGCGCCACCAGATAGACACTCAAGTAACGCTATCTTGGTTTAACTTTGGTACGTACAGGGCAGTCTTTAACCTATTGGAGGCCCTAGGCATATTAGGATAGTGGGGCCCCTATGACCTTGACAGAGCACTCATTTCGGGCGAGAATAGAGTAGCTACGCGCATGCAAAATCTAATAAGCAAGTAGGTATTGTAGTCAGTCATTATCCATTGATTTATTTGAATTAAATGTTTTTCGGTAATAAATATCGGTTATTCTTTCGTGATCTGGTGGGAACTTGGGGTCCCATCGATGGCGGGGCCCTGGGCAAGTGCCCAGAGTGCCCAGTGGGAAAGAGGGCCCTGGGTACGTATCTACTTAGCTGAAGCACTTGGACAACCGGCTATCTGAACTCGATCAACCTGACCTTTAACAGTCTCAATTGTATCGCTCTGGGGCCTTACCGCTACCTGTTTTAAACGATTCTGTTTAGGTGATGCGAAAATTTGCGCGACCGCAAACCGTATCTCAGCGCATTCGCGTGATTTTGCGCACTGCGCTGTTAGAGCCCGCGTTAAGAGGTAGCCGAAAGGCCCCTAATTATTTTCTATATGAGACTCCCTTTTGGTTCAGTGCTATTTATTTCAAAACATTCTTGGGTCTACCCCAGACATTCGTTAGGCATTGGTGGGGGCGAAGCCCTGTTGAATATAAAAATACAATTACGGAACTAATCTATTTATTTTATTATTACGTAAGAAAGTGTAGATACCTATAGATTATTTTCTAACATGTTTTTTGTCATTATACGTATATAACGAATGAAGGTTATTGACTTGCTGGTGATGTCAGAATTATATTGAAGACAGTAAAGTGTAAATACTAAATTAAGTATTATGTAAGATTCATTGAACCCAACGGTATTTACCTAAGTTTAGGGTACCTATCAATTAAAGTTATATGATTATTTACGGGATATTTACCGTGGTAAGGTAGGTGATCTTCCCGTGAACATGGTGCATGTAACTGCGCCGAAATATCGGGAGCTCCTTCCACAACCTTACCACGGTAAATATCCCGTAAACAATCATATAACTTTAGTGAACAACCGTGATAGTTTAAAACAACCTATCAATTAATTGTCGTATTGTTTTAGAAGTATGGTGCCTACATCTACGGAAATTCCGTTGCTAGTTGTTTCCACAAAGGCTATCATGGTTGACTTTAGTCTTTCTGACCACCTTGTATGAAGACCACGGTCTAGATTTTTAGAAACCATAGAATAATAGCGGGCCATCCACTAACGATTATTCCTACCGAACTTAATACAAAAAAAACGTATAAATTCCGCTCCCCAATGACAATCCACTCTCATTACATCCACACGGATAAAAAAAGATCTATTCCAATGGAAATGATGATTAGTGGATGACTCGCTTATAAAACACAGCCCTACGACTAACAAGCATTATGTACTTACTAGCTGCGCCCCACGGTTTCACCCGCGTGGTGATGAAAATTGGTGATGATGATGATGATGATGTTTAAAAGTATCCTGTGTGTTAACCCAGGACATAAGCAATGTATATTCCAAATTTCATCCAAATCCATCCAGCCGTTTCTGCGTGATTGAGTAATCTTAAAACCATCCAAACTTTCACATATATGATATTAGTGTGAAGTGTGATTCTACAGGGTTACGCATATACCCTGTACTAAGCCGAAAGGAGGTTTTTGTACTCAGCATTATAAACAACTTTTACTATGGGACCAACTGTGAAATCGCGAAACCTCCTTTCGGCTTAGTACAGGGTATTAGCGTAACCCTGTTTACATGTTATAAAAAAGAAATACAATTTTTCGCCCTAAAACCTTCATACAGTTTTGATTTGTAAAAAATTGTATATAATATGAAAGGTATGTGTATTTATCTAAAACTAATATTAGATCTTTATGTATACTGAAATATACATAAATGATTTCTTATGTCGATACATATATACTAATAAAGTATTTTGTTACTGGGTGTGTATTTGTACGTATTCTCGTAAGTTAGTTTTAAAATAGTTTAGATTGTATTGTAATAAAAATATTGCCTAATTTGCCTATTTTTCTTATATTATAACAGTTGCATCTTAACTGGTTTAGACTTAATATATCTTATTTTGCTAGATCAGTTTCTTTAATTAAGGTGGAACGTTTCACGTATGGCGGGAAATTCAAATTTCAAACATTTTTTTTGTTCTTGTGGCTACGCCGGATAATTATTGTAAACGATCATGATGTTTGCGAAAATTGATTATTACTCTTTACAAACTGGACATTTCTGCTTATGGAAACAGAGACAACTCTAAACTAGTACCTACCATAGACAAATTGAGTAATTTTATTAAAAACAGTACCTATGTGTTTTTTTTTTTGCGTAAAACATGTTTTGCGCAAAGCAATGAACGAGAACGAGAGGCGCAGGAACGGAAAAGATGGCGCGCTGAAAAGGTGACCTATATATTGTATTACAAAGGATTTACGTCAGAAGAAAGCGTTTAACAACACTAACAATAATGATTTATTCTTAGGAACTTACTTATAAGATATGAACAATTTTTACCCATATTTTTTTAATAATCAGTAATCCGTCTCCTACTTCCCCGCTCTCGTATTTTACACACATTACCGGCTGCGCACACGGTACTGTATAGAATATCTAGGCAAAGAATAAAATAAATAATATTTCATACATTACCTAAACGTTTTTGGTTATTCTATACATTGCCTAGGTAATTAATAGAATACCCGATTATAAAGTATTGCCGGTAACATATACATGTATACATAGACATAGACATAGACATATACCTACCTGGGGCTTTGCGCCCAACTATAAAATCGGGCCCGAATAGGAGCAGTTAGCAAAAACACGCGAACGCAAACCTTAACGCGATGAGATATGGTTGCGGTCGCGTGATTTTACAAACTGCAACTATTCGGGCCAGCGTTTAGTTTTGGGCGTAAGGCCGCTGTACCTACCTATACTCGGCAGAGGATGGAAAATGGTTGATGGTGATAACTTTTTTTTTTATGATAAAAGTCGAAAAAGCAAAGTCGCTCGCCTGATGGCTCTCCACGCCTGCCCATAACAGCTCAACGCCACTCAGAATTTTGTACTTCAACAGTTCAAAACCCCGGATGGCTATGCACTGCGCTCGTCACCCCGAGATATAAGATGTCAAATCTCTGTGTGCCCTGTAATTTCGCTGGAAACATTGCCCTGCAATCCGGAACACAGTAGTGTTTGCACTGCACTGCTTGGCGGTTGAATAACTGGCAAAGGTGTGGTACTTCCCCAGGCGGACCCCTGCAAGAGTCCTACCACTACAAAATGAAAAATTATGAAAACACGATTAAGTTGAAAAACATTTATTAGGTAATTATAGCAAACATCTCATTAAACACAAAGCAAACAATTAAGATAAGATAAGTCTATAACAAATTAAAATATTCGTGATATGTGATTAATAATATTTGACTTAGGTATACCTACATCTATAGTAGACATTTGTGATAATCAGATTCGATACATAAGTACAATAGCTATACAGGGTTATACGGGATGGTGGTACTAAGCCGAATGGAGGTCATTGTACTCATTACTATGAACTACTTTAACCAATCCTGAAATCGCAAAAAAGAATCAGCTGCTCCAAAGAAAATAAATACTAGACGAAGTTTATGAAACGCGATTTCGTCCCACATTTTGGTCTTATAGGAAAATTAGTTCATAATGATGGGTATATACACTGACCTCCTCTTGACTTTACTGCCATAGTTTCGTGTGTATTTAAGTGTCACATTAGATAAACCATATTATAATATAAATATAGTTCACCTCAAGGTGGAGGAGGCGATTTTTACTACAGTACGATAATCCTCATAGACCAGACAAACAAGGCATATACGCCATAGCATTATCGTTAGTGATTGAATGTCTCCATTTTTGTAAAATAATTATCAATTAAAAAACAGACTTCATAAAAACGTCAGAATTGGACCAAATTGAATGGGACCACACAGGAATCACCAGTTTCAAATAAATAAATAAAATCATCAAAATTGGTTCACCCTGTCGAAAGTTTTGAGGTAACAAAAAAAAAACAGTCAAACTGCTGACCTCCTTTTTTTGGAAGTCGATTAAAAAAACCCTATACCGCTAAACAATTTAACGCAAAAGCTAAGTACGGTTCACTTACTCATTTCTACGCGCAGTAAGGAATTTGTAGCGACGCCAACTAGCGACGTGAACTATGAGTTCAAATGCAAAAAAAGGGGCGACAAGGTAGTCTGCTGGGTGAATTTGACTAAAGGCATCAAGCCTGGTTTAGGCCTAATGCGTTCGCACCCGCCACTCCACCTTACCATATCTCTCTCGTTTGACTGATCTGAGGTTACCTTTACTGGTATACTTTACTGTACTTTATCTGCTACAAAATTGTGACAGCGTAAAGGTTTCCGTCCAGTTATCAACTCTGCGCTAGACCAGCGCCGCCTCACCTCACAATCGTGTGAATTAAAACAGAGCTATACTATGCGGCATAAGGTCCATTTTAGAATTGTAAGCAAAATAGTTGACCGCACGCGTTCATCGCGCTGTCCACTCGACATGGACTTTAATACAAATCTAAAGTGGACCTTATGCCGCATAGCATAACTCCGTTTTTTATGGTGGTGGCGCTGATGCAACAAATGGAGGCGTCCACTGAGGCCTTACGGCTACCTGTTTTAAGCGATTCTGTTTAGGTGACTGTGGAAAGTTGCGCGACTGCAAATTGTATCTCGGCGCGTTAAGGTTCTAGTTCGCGGGATTTTCGGCACTGCTCTGTTTCAGCGTTATTTCAAGCCCGCATAAAGAGGTAACCGTACGGTCCGTGGTCGTTACCGCGTGATCTGCCGGTTTGCGTGGATATTCAGGAGAAATCAGCAAACATTTTGTGCAACAATTTAACTTCAATAAACCAGATTTAATAAACTCCGGGCTCATTTCACTCGTATTACTTCCCAATAAGTATTTATAACAAAACATAATCAACCAAAATAAACTCGATACAAAAATAATTTTGAAATACATCTCAAATAAACAATTTCAACAGAAAGTATCACCATGATCAATCAAAAAAAATTTAGAAACAACAGTCTCAAAAATACATCATAACTATTCCTTGTATATCCAAAAATATATTTCTTATTTACAAATTAGATTAATAATAATAAAGCAACATGTATTCTATACTGCTGTTAAACTACGCAAGCGTTGAAACTAGACGACGTCGAAATACCGTCAAATCGAACGCTTAAAAAAACCACTTACCTACCGGTAGAGTTGGCTAAATGATGGAACTAAAATTTTCCACTGAAGGCTATAATTTTTACAAAGAAAATACGATGGTGGGACCCTTACTCAATTCTGCAGATGCGCAGTTACAAAGTACCTTCAATCGCTATGGAATATAGCAGATAAGAAAGTAGAGAAATCATACAATATAATGAAAGAATTTTAGGTATGGCATTTACAATATGAAGTACAGAACTCCGCACTCTTTCCTCACAACATAGCGCAACAGATTGCGCATACGAAATTAATACGGTGAATATATTCTGCTTAGCAAAAATCCGAGCCATCCCCTACATTGCAATTATTTCTGAAAGATCACGATCACACGATGTTTAAGCATCGTGTTTAACGTACCGACAGTGTCAATAGTTATTCGGTAATCTCTACCTAAATACAACGACTTGTTTATAATTTGTTCTATCCGCAATATTCTATACGCTCTTTCCCACACGACCGTTGGAATTCGGGATGCAAGAATGAATCCCACTTCTCATTCCATTTTCTTGATAAAGACTGGCAGCACCATAGCTGAACTTGGCGGAAGTTACATTTAAAGCGGCGGTAAGATACATTTCGATATCTGAAGAGATAATGTAGTATTCCTTCATATTCATCCTCATTCATATCCATTTTTATATAAAACTAGCCGTCCGCCCCGGCTTCGCACGAGTGTAAGCTCGGCCTTCGGCCTCGCTACAAAATATAATATAGCCTATGTCACCCGGGGATAGTGTAGCTTCCCAACAGTGAAAGAATTTTTCAAATCGGTTCAGTAGTTTCGGAGCCTATTC
Organism: Agriopis leucophaearia; assembly: GCA_949125355.1. Classification (NCBI taxonomy): domain Eukaryota; kingdom Metazoa; phylum Arthropoda; class Insecta; order Lepidoptera; family Geometridae; genus Agriopis; species Agriopis leucophaearia. The sequence goes on from OX421262.1 coordinate 15,196,974, forward strand.
ATTACAAACATACAAACATACAAAAATAGGTACAAATCTTTCCTCTTTATAATATTAGTGTAGATTTGTAAACCTTTTTATCCGTTAGTTAAAACTTTTTGGGCACATTATCCGCAAGTCGAAATTCTAAAATTTGAAAAATGAGCAGCGAAAGCCGTGACGGCAAACGGTGTGGATTCTGGAAAAATCTTGAAAGAAGCAACATCAAATTGTAATAAGAGAAATGAGTGGATAAGTGGAGGAAAATTGAAGCTGGACTGAACTAAGAGGAAAGGAGGACAGGCATGCCGAAAGCGGAAGGAATTACGACCCTATAAAGTTGTGGAGCACCCGAAACCGTGAGTCCCTTGGTCAATATGGAAGACTTGCGTAGCGTCTAGGCCCTTAGAGCTTAAGGTTTCATTTTTTTTTACTGTACTATCTGTTTTTATAACCCGGTCCATTAAACATTACTATCCGTTACTTTCGTTGTTTTCTTACTACCCATTAGGAACTGCAGGAACTGATAGGCTGGCTTAATTTCTAAAATACCTAGAAATTGTCCCGGGACGCCTGTTTAGGTCGGCTAAACAGGTGTAACGCTACAATATCGAAATGTATCTTACTCAAAAAAATCTCTCGTAATAATTTAAGAAATGCTGTCAAACTTGAAACTAAAATAAATTTCTTTATTTTTTTTTTTAATATATCTTCTTTCTCACATTAATAATGCTCAATTATATAGTAAAACTGGATTCATACTACACCGTACCGTGCCGCACCGACTAAAATCATAGCATTGAAGTGCCCCTACGCCAGCGTTGCCGATTTCGACGGAAGTCTTATGAGCCTAAAGTTTAATGTCCCGCGCGGGACACCAACCATCCCGCTTTTGACGATGGACGCCAAAACCATGGTTTCATTACTGAGATAGATAGGTACTACATTTATGTCTCAGTCAGTTTTTGTTTGTTTCATTCATTATCATAAGTAATACTACTAATTACTTTATATTTTATTTTACTATGTACCGCTTTTTTACCTTTTAAAAGTTAAAAATCCCGATTTGAAAACAGCAGTTCTATAGAAAACGGTCATTGGACACTCGACAAAATGGAACAGCAGATTTTTTTCGCGATTTCAGTGTTGTTCCCATAGTAAAAGTTGTTCATAATGATGAGTACAGTGACCTCCTTTCGGGTTAGTACAGTATATAAGCGTAGCCCTGTATACTCATAGCTATAGTCACTGCACTCACGACAAAGACCCCGTAGGCCCTGTACCTAGGCTTCCGTGCACGCTGGCGCAAGAATGAACGAAAACTAGCTTGAGGTCAACAAAGCCAATGTTTGGACGCGCGGTAAGGAATGAAAACTATTGAACGATCGCATTGCATCGCCGTTCATTCATGATCACATCTATACCTATCTATTGGTGTTCGACCGCATAAAATTGAGATTTATTAAGAATAATTGTTTTTACGCGAAAAAATAAGAGAAAAAGAAAGCGTCATGTCACAGACGCGACACAGTTACATATTGAACAGATATATATATCTGTAATTCTGTACTTACCATTACCTGAATAAATAACACTCTTACGAAAATACAAGGTCAAAATTAACAACTGCTACGGTATCACAAACATCCAAAAATTATGCTATAGTAAGTCTTAAAATCTAAAAGGCAATTCGTTAGAGATCATTTCTTGTTGACAATTTATATTAAACACCTAACTTAATTATAAGTTCGTAAGGTCGATAACACAAGTTTGATTCTTTACTATGTTACTATTCCGTAGTAATATTTTAAACAGTTATTCAAGAAAATTTATCTGTAGGAATATCTACTCTACCAACACTCATAAATCAACTACTCTATCAAGTCACTTTAGTCTGTAAGAAGAGATCAACCAACCCTATCTCTTTTTGTGATTATAATCTTTATGCCGCAGTAAAAACTTTAGTACATAGCATAATTGAGTCGAGAATAAGTCTTCCTAATTATTCGTACAATAAATGATTTCTGATTCTGATTCGTATCTTAAACAAAACAATAATATATCCAAACACGCTAGACTTGTAAAAAGTTGGAAGACAAAAGGCTTGGCCTAGATTTAATACACTTACAAACATAGTAAAAATAAGCTAGTTCATTTTATTACGGCATTTAACTAGCGTATAAGGCGCAGCGCCGACTTGTCACGGCGGGTGACGCAGCGTGCAAAAGGCCGTAGAAAAGTCAACGTTTTCGTTTCGTTTTAAGGTAGGTTAATATTGGTACGGCACTTACTAGTTATGAATAATCCGAGCACGGAGGAGGTGCGACGCACAGACAATAGGCCCTAACACATGCTTTGCGGGAAAGGGACCCCCTGTCAATGCCCACTAAAAACTTTAAACTCAGACATTAGTAACCAATTTAAATATTTTATTCAGTATGTATGTGAAATGCATTTAATTATATCCTTCTGTAAGCCTATTATTTGCAGTAAATGAAACACCGGTCAACTAGCCTATTCAAAACCTACGGAGAACGGTGTAAAGTTGACTTTTCAAGAGTCTCTTGTACGCCGTGACGCAGCCTCGAGTCTAAAGTCGTCGTTGGACCTAAGTATTTTTGTTAATTTGGTAATTTTATAGCAACTTATGCGTATGTCAATATTTTGATGTGAGGTTTTCGTCTAAACTAAAAGATTATTGAAAAAAAATAACTGGGATGAAAACAATGGCTACATTCTAATTATACAATTCTCTCAAACCTTAGCAAAAATTTGGTCAAAACTTAAAAATAACGTTAATATCTATTTTAACACTAAAAACACTTAGTAAATACAATTGACTCGTTATTTTCACGTGATAAGTATATTGAAATATTTTAATATATAAAAGTACTTAATTATTGCACCATATTATATAAACAAGCTACACACAGTTTTATTTTTATAAGACCACATACCTATATTAGCCCAAGGCAATATTATTGTTAATAACTACCAGGGTATATTACGCTCAGGGCCTTGATACCACAGAAAAGAGAAGTAAATAGAACGGAAATGAGAAAGAAAATCTGTCGCCAGGTATTGTGACATAAATAAGAATGTTCATTCTTATTTATGTCAACGCGTCAAACTCCGCGTCACAGTTTCTAATACAGTTGTTATGGGTTCATATGGTTGTAAGTGGCTACAACAAATTTCTTACAAAAATGCCTTGACAACTGATTTTAATTAAAAAAAAAACTCTTTTCTGTGCTTGATACCATAACTACAAACACGCTCGTAACGCGGCGCGTTAAGTCAACCGCAATAAGATGGCCTCTATTACTTTGGATTCCTTGTTTGTACCTAGATAAGGAATCAGGGCTCAGTATTCACCTAGCGGAGGAGAGCACAGCGGCAACATTTTGACCAAAAGAATGGCACACAAGTAGATCACATTAAAAACCGACTAAAAACTTTGAAGGTTGCCCTCGATTTCCCTGGGATCCCATCATCAGATCCTGACTTGGTGACAATGGGACCAAATTTGAAGTATACCATACCGAACAAGTTTTCTTTTTCAATCGGTCAACAGTTGGCGGAGAAATCGGTGCACATACATTAAAAAAAATACAGTGGAACATAGAACCGACCTCCTTTTTTTAAGTCGGTCGGTAAAAATGGACAAGACGTGACTGTAACGTCATTGGGAGGTTTTCCGAAGGGCTTTTTTTTGTAAAAATCCGATAAGCGTTTATGAGACATGAAACTGAAACATTTGCATAACCACAGACTAAGAAAGGTCAATAAAAAACTTGCTTATTCTCATAGAGAGACAATATCTATATGTCTGTCTGTCTGACACTGTCTGTCATGCTTGATTTGTGTTTTTAACACGCTTTTATTAGCTTGGTATGTGTGTAACGGAATAGATTTGTCCCAATATAGCGTGTTTTTTTATTAGTATTATTTTATTTCGAAGTACAGGTATTTTGTGGTTATTGTTTGCTAACAAAATGCTTGTTTTTCCATAACACAACACAAATTAGCAGGTACATAAGTGTGCCTTGCCTAGCCGTGTTTTAAATATCTCCTCTTCTTTGAATTGTAGGTTTCATTGAACAAATGCGAAAAAATGAGAATCATGTCAGCGCTATCTACCGAAGGTTGCAAAACTATTTATCTTCAGCTGTCAGAAAACCTACCATTGACAGGCCTGGCGCACTCCGCACTTTAGGTATGAAGCTACAAGTAGTCAACTGGTCGGACTTGCCGTGCCCGCTGCCGCGCGATAGACAGAGATAACGCGACAAGAGTTATGCGAAAGACAGAGAGACAACTTCTTAGGTTAATATAGCATTAGGTAGTTAGCGCTCGCACGTCCTGAATTGGACTTTATTGTGTGGTAGTAAGAGTCGCTACTTATTTATTTGCTTTTTTTTTACTTGTACTTTACGTATTCTGTGCCATTGTGTGCAATTTTGTTGTGAAAAAACTCACCGCTCCGCTAATCTCTGCCTTATTGTGTACTGCGTATTCTAGTAATTTAATGATCCATGTTAAACCCATTTTACATAATACATGGACCAATATGGGACGTATACTATGAAAACCCTACCTATAATAATCCTACAAATTATTTAGAATCTAGCTGCTATATTATGTAACCAATAATAAAGTTTTTATCTGTCTATCTCGCTAGCTGTAAGTGCGAACGGTCTTATGATATGAAGTTTAGACGTCGGCGACTCAGTTGATACTGCGTTTACTATAAGTAGTCCCTTAAATATTTAGTGACGAGGGTCTGATCATGAAGTCAGGAGATGGATATTGTTTAGTTTTTTAAACTATGAGAAATTAGAGTAATTTTCTGTAACGTTTTTTGTATTAATTTTCAGTTGTTGGCGTTTCCTAGTTTATGTGTAACGAAGCATAACAAAATAGGTATAATTCTCATTCAATTCGATTTCGCTGATCAAACTGTGGAAAATGAGCTCATAGGTTAAGCCCTTACCACCTAACGTAGTAAAAACAATGACTCGCTCATAGCAGCCTTCGAACTCACACTTACATCTACATTATTTCTTATTATAGCAAGATAAAGATTCACTTCCAATATCTAATCGTATATGCGATACATATTTTACAAATTCAATATTTTCACAACCAAAACTGCTCTCCGATAGCCAAACCATTTAAATCATTGATTTATAGACCAAGGCAATATCATGCGACGCTGGAGCATACTTTAATCAAATGCCAAAAGGTATGCTTAAATTATTTTAATGATTGATCCTTGTTTAGCGTTCATTTGTGTAGTATGCTACAACCGCACGATTTTGCCTTGGTGTCATTTCACCTTTACAGATCTAACTTTGTAAATATTACATAATTTGTGTAGTCAAAATCGTAGTCAAATAGACTGAATTGCCCCGCTCAAAGCCCCAATCACCACATAAAACGTACTTTAGGGTCATAAAGTTTTCTGGACGTGTTACTTCTCATATAATTGTACCGTACGAAATTACGCGAGCTCCTCGCCGTTCAGAAGGAACACTCGGAATGAAGATTCGTCCACTGCGTCCGCATACATCAACTCCTCCTGTGTTTAATGTTTACATATTGCGAATCAATGGGCAGTTTCCAATTAGGAATTGTCAGTATAGTTCTTTTATCGTCAAGAGATGGCGCTCGCGTAACTTTAGGCATTTACTTTTTAAACTTTATCATGGCAGCGGAGAACTTCGTACAGCTAACGTAAATAGTTAAAAAATTACAAAATCCAGTAAAACTATGTAATAATTACTAACTTTACGTTACGTATATACCATCCAACTAAACTTTTCATTCAGTCAAGTTATAAAAAAAACGAATGACAGAAGTTTGTCTGTCATGTCACGTCATGGAAAGTTTTGAAAGTGGAAAACTGAAACTTACTGTTACCAAAACTGTCGCCAACGCCATCTAGCGAGATAAATAATGCTAAAATGACACTTTGGAAGACGCTCATTGGTTCATTAATTTATATTTCGTTCTGCTTGCGAAAATTGACACAATAGATATTTTTTTTATGATACTGAGTGACGAGACGAGCGAAGTCGTTCGCCTGATGGCTCTTCACGCTTGCCCATAACAGCTCAACGCCACTCAGAATTTTGAACTTCAACAGTTCAAAACCCTGGATGGCAATGCACTGCGCTCGTCACCCCGAGATATAAGATGTCAAATCTCTGTGTGCCCTGTAATTTCGCTGGAAACATTGCCCTTCAATCCGGAACACAGAAGTGTCTGCAGACTACTGCTTGGCGGTTGAATAACTGGCAAAGGTGTGGTACTTTCCCAGGCGGACCCCTGCAAAAGAGTCCTACCACTACAGCAATGTCCCTATTCAGCTTCTAAAAAAAATACAGAGATAAGCTGCCGATACGAGGGGTATGCTAATAAGTAATCTGCGCAGACTTACAGTCTTCTTCGCGAGCGCGAAAAGTGTCATCACTTTGAGAGAGACCAATTAAGTGAGTGAGAGACTAATTCTGTCAGAGTTGAATGATGAGAGACAGAGAGAAAGAAGTTCACAGACTAGAGCTGGCTCAAAGTGTTATTGATATGGACGCACGTACCTGCGTGAGGTCGCCGGTGGGATGAGAGTCGATGAATCCAAGCGCGCCCTCCGCCGCGCTGCCCTCTGCGCCTACGCCCTCCGCGCCCACCGCCGCACGGCTTATTATAAACCTACAATATCACATCACTAAGTTATGAACATACGAAAAAGCCTGCATATTAATAGCGAGTTCTTTTTTTTCGAACTACCCTCAATTTGAGAATACTTTCCTATTTGGTAACATTGTTTACATAAAAGTTTTAACAGGCGTTCCTAGCTTACCAAATTAAGAAATTAAAAACCACTTAACATCGCATCTTACCTTATCGTAGACCGCATCATCGCTTAACATCAGGCGAGGTAGGGTGTGACCACCCTTTTAACACAAATTTATATAATTTAATAAAAAATAAGATAAATTGTAACTTACTACTAACGCGGAGTTCTACATAATAATATTTTATTGGCTAACAATGATCATTCAAAATTGATCAAAACCATGTTGTGTGATCAGTCAATCACTAAGGCCGGAACCGCACAGGCAAGTGGGTCACTTTTTTTTTTTTGTTTTTTTTTTTTTTTTTGTAGAATTGATCTACGTTTGGCCACTAACTAGCCTGATGGTAAGCGACATGTTGTCTGATTACCTGATCGTACAAAATGTTCTAAAGGCAATAGGAAAAGGTGATAGCTCTATGCTTCATCAACATCATCAGCCTTCATGTACCCACTGCAGGGACACAGGCCTCCTCTCTCGCTAGGACAGAGAGAGGCGCTGGGACTTAATTCGACCATGCTGGCCCAGTGCATGTTAGTGAATGTTATGTCTTAGAACTTTTTTTGAGGTTCTTGTACCTGACAGTTTTTTCACGATGTTTTCTTTCACCTTGTCAACCAAAAGCCGAGTTCCCTTTCCAAGCTGATATATCTCTTCCCACTAATATTATAAATGTATGGATGGATGTATGTTTGTTACTCAATCACGCCAGAATGGCTGAACAGATCGATCCAGATGAAATTTGGCACAGAGATAGATTATAGTCTGGAATAACACATAGGCTACTTTAAAAAAGGGCTGGATCGATATGGATGAAATTTTGTGGTCTTCAAGCGGGTTATAGCAGCGAGGCCGAAGGCCGAACTAACACCCTTGCTAAACCGGGGCGGTTCGCAAGTAAAATATAAAATACTCTATCACACCGTCATTTAACATCACATAAAACAAAAATCCAAGCACGTAATGCGATCAGTTATGAATGTCTTCTACATTTCGTTCTGTGACCGATAACATTAATGCCGCTAGACTTTAAGCAAACCATTTGCCAGTGCCGTTTTGTCCTTAGTTAGGATATAAAGAGATAGCGCTGTAAAAGATATGTACTCACTCGCTATCCTCATTTATCAGCAGGTTTCCATGTAGGAAGAGATCGCTGCGCACCGTGTAAATGTTGCTCTCGCAGCTCTCCGACTGCTCCACCTCGATAAAAATGGATTTTATGAATAAAGATTGATCGATACACTTCACAAAGACAGAACTAGAGGTCACCACAATGAAAGTATAGATTAAGTTAACTAACAAAAAAATACTGTTGAAATCGCATATTGTGGGTTTACGCCTTCTTTCATGCTTTACACCTGCAATATGTGGAATGAGCTCCCATCTGCAGCATTTCCGAAAAAATATGACATGGGTTCTTCAAAAGAGGAGGAGTTATATAATAAAGCTTTTTCATTACTCATACTCGGAAAGTAGGTCTGAAGTTGCCTGAGGAGCGGGTTGAAAGTTATAAATTTCAGCCCTAGGGAGAATCCCTTTCAACTGACAGTGACAGTCGACAACTGACAGACACTCAATTTATAAAAAATACTTGTTCTATTTTCACATTTGTATTGAACCATGTTCCAACATCTTTTTTTTGCTCTGAAGTTTATGGTCCCGCACTTTTCGTGCATTTGCCAGTGTAAAATAAAATTCACCCATATTTTCTTTTATACATCAGTTCATGTTTATATTTTTGTTTCCTTGTATTCGTAATAAAAAGCAGTGTTTCACATCATCAGCCAATTAACGTCCACTGTTGGACAAGGCCTCCCTCATAAAAAGGGGTGTTGCCATAATCCCCACGCTTGGCAGGCGGCTTGGGGATCGCAGTACGTTCACCGTGTACTATTAGGACGCTGCTGCCCATCCTCCGGTGGTTCTGGTCGTAGTTTTAGGACATACCCGGGTCAAAAGCAGTGTTTACCCCGGGGTTAAAGACTTGTTTAGTCCCTCGAACTAAACCCCGTCACGGAACTAAAGATTTAAGATTTTAAAGATTTAAAGATTTTTTTATTGCTTAAAAAGTAACACCTTAAAATAATATTTTACTATTGGTCCTACTACACTAGGACAAAGCCTGTCTCGTGGGGACCTTAAAACAACAAAAATAATATACTTGACTATGTTACGAAAATACGACAAGAGCTCACAAATAATAAAAACATTACATTAAGAAATAATTTTAAGAATGTTTTCAGTATCATCATAAGATAAGGATAGAAGCCACTTTTGGACAATGCGCTTGGCCTGGTTAACCGAAAAGTATTTAACATTTAGCGCTTTAACAATTTTGTTGTAAATATGTATATGGTATCAGGAAGTCAGGAAGTTTTTGAGCGAATTTGGTACGAACAATGGCACGGGGAGTTCTGAAAGTGCGATTTCTTAGTTTTTCGAGGTAGCCCAGAGAGTTTAGGACTTTAGAGTGGTGCTTAGTAAAAACACGGAGGATAAATAGTTGACGGACATTTAAACATTTAGCAGCAGCATACAGTGTTTTTGTGGGATATCGGAAGGGCTTTTTGAGCATGGTTTTAAGAACTGCGCGTTGAGCTCGTTCAAGTCCCAGCATAAACGTGACAGCAGCTCCTCCCCATATGGTAATGCAGTAACCGATAATAGATTCACAAAGCGAGGAGTAAACAAGTTGCAGGACTGAGAGGTCTGCAGAGTTGCGTAACAGTTCCATTATGTATACGATTTTACGAACCCGCTTGGCTGTGGTCATTAGATGCGCTTTAAAGGATAGATTTTCATCTATAACTACGCCAAGATAACGTATAGTGCCAACTCTGTCGATCAGTTGACATTGACATCGAGAATGGTTGCAGGCAATCGAATGAATTTTGAGGCACATTGGTCCTTTAGGCTGGGAGGCTCGGGTCTTGTGGAAGCAGATATATTTAGTTCTCTTAGCATTACTTAACTAAATAAGTTACTTTCACCCCTAGGCTAACAATGTACTATTAATTGTCGGCAATGTATCTATTATTATTATGGCTCTGGTGTTACAGGTACCCATAAGCAAATACAAGCATCGACTGTGATTAATTACCATCTGGCAGCCCAGGGTTTTTTTTTTATGTCTACACAATTCATGTTCGAGATAGGGGCGAGGTTTCCTGCACTGAAATCACGCTTGGGTAGAATCTACGCGAGGCAGCTCAGCTCCTTGAAACACCGAACCTCAGCTCTGAGACGCAGACACGTTGTTCCAGTGGCGTAAATGAAAGATGTCTACATAATTGTAGTCTAGATACCTGCGCATGTTCCTCGAGCCCATAGTGAGCGTCTCTCGACCGCAGCGGCCACGTGCAGTGCGTGCGCGCACACCGCCCGTTAACATCGCCATCAGCTTCAACACCGCATTCCACTTCTAAAGCTGAACCTTCCATGCTTAAAGATGTGCACTCTACTGGCTCCAACGATGGTTCCACTAACATCAGTTCACTAGTTTCAGTTAGGATTGTTTCGACGCTTGCTGTGATTGGCTCGGTTCGAGGCGTCGGTGTCAATAGCTGCAACTGTAAGGAAATAAAGTTTATAAGCCACAAAGACTAAATAATTTTTCGGACCTATTTTTAGAATGGTGCGGAATGATGGTGATGGCTTGCTGATAATACACAAGATTGAGGCAAAAAAGAGAGCATTCGTACGCTTGATACGTATTTGGGATATATCTCGTTTATTGAACTTCCGTGATGTCGGTTGTTCTTGTTTGTATGTGTATTGCTACTTCATCTCTTTCTAGCTGACGATGGTGAACAATCGCTCTAATGGCAGTGAGTTGTAATAATAGAGATGTTATAGGTGAACAACACTGATTAAAAACTAACTAAGAGCAGCATATCTCTTTACCTACCCAGGTAGATATGAGCATTTTGTGATGAAAGGGAAAGAATATGAAAGTCTTTGTACGCTGTATCTGTTGTTAGAAAGAGAGCTACTAGCGGTTATGTGTGATCGGCTGAATTCGGCTTTGGTTGTCGATTACGCTGCTAGCTCTTTCACTCTCTCACACAAGACGATCGACACATCTCGCTCATCCACTTCATAGTGACAACAGACGCCTAAGATAAAACATTTTTTTTTTTCTTTATAACAAATACAGTACTTTTCTACGCGTGAAATGGAACATTTTTCTTTTCTTTCAGTTTGTGCGATTTATAAAGACAGGAAAGCACCTTATTACAATTATTTTTGCTAAAACACTTTAGCTGCGATGTGTTGCCGGACACACTCAGTGCGTGACTGAGAGACGGCTGTAACGAGTACGGTAATTTACCTTGCATTCGTCTAGTCAATATGGTGGCGGGCACAATCTATATACAGGCAAAAAAAATCTTAGACTAATGTTCAAGGATACCACATACCACATAGGATAGGAGCTTACCACAGACGTTTCTTTTTTCGTTTTCTTTTGTTTCTTAGGTAGTTGAGGAGTGTCTTCATCTTTGTGAACTTTCTTCAAATGCGCATAAAGGGAAATCACAGTAGAGAATGTTTGCTCGCATCCTTTAAAAAAATATTTATAGGATTAGCATGGTTGTACACGAAATTGGGCAACACAGCACTCCTCTTATGGATGGAGCCCCTGATATATTGGCTCAGTTGCATATCCGGCGCCGAAATATCAGGAGCTCCTTGATAGTTTAAAACAGTGTTGAACAAAAGTTGTTTAGAATTATGAGTACTTTATCGAGTTTTCGGCATATATATATTACTAGTTGAATCCCGCGGTGTTACTCGCGTTTTTCTAGTTTTTCCGTATTTCTAAGTGCAAAAGTACTCTATGTCCGTCCTTATGATGCACACTATCTCCCTGCCGAATTTCGTTCAGATCCATTCAGTCGTTGAGCCATGCTAACGCGGCAAACATCCAGACAGAGACAGAGATACTTTCGCTTTTTAACCGATGTCCAAAAAGGAGGAGGTTATCAATTTGACTGTTTTTATTTTTTTATGTTTGTTACCTCAGAACTTTCGACTGCGTGAACCGATTTTAATGATTCTTTTTTTTTTATTGGAAAGCTGGTGCTTCCCGTGTGGTCCCAGTTCTGAAATTTTTATGAAGTATGTTTTATTATATTGATAATTATATAATATTAGTTAGGATCCACATGGTGTACATGATACCTGTGTGTGTGCAGGGCAGGGGTGTGGTGGGCGCGGGCGCATGGTGTCGCGCGACGTGGTCCCGCAGGTGCTCGAGCCGTGGGAAGGCGCGCCCGCACGCGCCGCACGCGTGTCGCCGCTCGCCCGTGTGCCGCCGCTCGTGACGCATCAACTTGCTCGCCGAACGGAACGACCACCCGCACCCCTGAAACAATACATATCGTCAACTCTTCTCGCTAATCGGAGAAATTACTCAGTTCCTATGTTACCATCTAAGAGGACAGGCATTCTAAAGGATGATTTATGCTAGACCGTGGTGGGCACGAGCCGTTCCCCATACGAGGCGCGGCATGGATTTAATACGTTCAAAAATATTTTATACGTAGTACTAGCTGTTGCCTGCTACTTCGTACGCATAGATTATTATTAGAAATCTACTTGCCAAATTACAGGTTCTATCTGGACCTAATACTGAGGATTGTAATGTCTGTAATTTCTGAACTGCAAACCCCATGACTTTAGAATAAATAAAAAAAAAAAAAAAACTGGGACATTATTGCACCCATGGTCATCTGACCCCAAACTAAGCAAAGCTTGTAATATGGCTGCCAGAGACTGATATACATACATATATATTTTTAAATACATACTTAAATAGATATTAACACCCAGACATAGAATAAACACAAATGTTCATCACACAAATGTTTGTCCTAGATGGGAATCGAACCCACGCCCCCAAGCACAGAAAGTAGGATCACTAACAACTGAGCCACCGAGGCAGTCAAAAATTTTTATGGGACAATCTTTAAAGTACTTCCTTTCTAACAAAAAAATAATATTTAATAAGATCCGACTACGAGTTAATGAATTACAACTAAGTACACATTGACTGGCTAAGTACACATTTTGAGACTGCCTGCACCGACTACATGCGCGTGACCTGCGCGGACCAGTTCCGATAAGCGCAGGTAGATCGGCGCTGGTAACCTGCTTCTTACGTGAATACGCCCTAACCCTTTAAAATGTTCGTGCCCAGTAAACTCCAAAAGTAGTCCGTGTCAGACAAACGCACCGGGTAGTGGCAGGGGTAGGGCCGGTCACCAGTGTGGGCGCGCGCATGCTCGCGCAGGCGGCACTGCTGCGTGAACATGCGACCGCAGCCCGACCACGTGCACGTGTATGTGCGCGCGCACCCGTTCGCCTGGTGCACCCGCGCCCCGCACAACCAGTAGAACCGCCGTCCGCACTTCGCGCACCTGTTCAAACATATACGTGAATCTACAGTTACTAGTATACGATTATTTACGGGATATTTACCGTGGTAACGTTGTGGAAGGAGCTCCCGATATTTCGGCGCAGTTACATGCACCATGTTCACGGGAAGACAAGGAAGTCAGGGAAGTCTTCCCGTGAACATAGTGCATGTAACTGCGCCGAAATATCAAGAGCTCCTTCCACAACCTTACCACGGTAAATACATATCTTGTAAATAATCATATAACTGTAGAAAACAACTGTGATAGTTTAAAACAACATATGCGTGATTGCTTGAAGCGGCTTTTTAACCGACTTCCAAAAAGGAGGAGGTTATCAATTCAACTGTTTTTTTTTATGTTTGTTACCTCAGAACTTTTGACTGGGTTAACCGATTTTGATGATTTTTTTATTTATTTGAAAGCAGGTGCTTCCCATTTGGTTCCCATTTCAATTTGGTCCAGTTCTTGTGAAGTCGGTTTTTCATATTGATAATTATTTATCATCGCTACCTCGGTTTAAAATAAATCCCGATTTCTATACAGCACCTGCCAGTGGGTCATCACAGGCTTTGAATAAGAGTTGGAGCTTTGGCGGTGCGTTACCTTCCATTGAAGATTATTCACCCTTTGTTTGAAGGAAATGAAGGATTTTTTATTAGTAATTTTTAAAATTTCGCGATTCGAACACATGTTTTCATATTTATCGGGACTCATCGCGCACTATAAGTAAAGTATAAGTAAGTGATAGTGCGCGATAAGTCCCGATAAATATGAAAACATGGATTTTTTATTGTCTATAAAAATTTAACAGCAATTGCTCAAGTGTGGAACAACACTTCAAATATAAAAATTACTTTCGAGTTAGTGAAGAGGCGTGTCTCTCAGTCAACTTTGGGGTAGTCAAGGTTCTGAGTAGTTACGCCCTTTCCTGACTTGTCGGTATGCCGAAACGATCCCGCGCCGCTCCCGCGCATGCCTCGCCAATCAGGAAACGCTCATTGAAATATAGGCGCTCGGTAAGCTTTCGGTACGGCGTATACCGAGCGTATCGATACCATACCGTTACTACACCGACAAGTCTGGAAAGGTCCTTATTAGCAGGTAGTAAGAATGACAGATTGCGTTACAAACGCATAGATTTGTTGCAGACAGCTATAGAATTTGGAGGCCGACGTCCTGTCGGCCTCCAAATTCTGCCGTAGCTTAGTGGATAGAGCGCTCGAGGCGTATACTCGATGGCGTAGGTTCGAGTCCTGCCGAACGTATTTTTTTGTTTTATATTGTCTATAACATTGAATTAGTAATTACTTACTATTCTGACCATATTATCCTGACACATAAGTCGAGAGTAAACTCGCGGCCCCGCCTGAAGAATAAATTTGAAATGTGATTGTTCAATGTAAGAATGAAATAGACATACTGGTACAGTGCGTCTTCAGGCGAGTGATCATGCTCCAGATGCTTCATGAGCTGGTTTCTCACGTGGAATGTTCTGAGACACTGGGTCTCCACGCCAGTAGCGTCAGTTTTCTTCACAGGACAATGTAAAACTGGGAATGTTTTGGGTTTGTTGTGATTATTCTTATGCGTCTGTAAGCGTGCTTCAGTCCAAAATCTTTTTCTGCAGTTTGGCATGTCACACTGAAATTAATATATCTACTGTAACCTCGTTAGTTTTACCCTATTTACAACAAACAAGAAACGATGAACATACCACAAATTTTACAGTTGTGTTTACAGAGTCTGAATTTATTTGTGCTGGTACTTCTACATCTTCTATGAGTGATGATTCTATCAGCGACTTGTTTTCTTCATTGGTGCAGACAATCGGAGTTTTATCAATATAAATACTACTTATCTGAGATCCATCATCTGTAAAATTAAAAATTACTTCAATATTTATTATACAATAATTTCGAAGACCAAGAATGAGTTATTATGCATTTATTCACAAATTTGGCAAAAATATTTTTCTCAAACAGTGTACCTATTTAATTTAATGTGTCTGTTTATTAAAAAGAAAAAAAAAACAGTAACTGACCAATTGTCAGTTAAAAATAATTGACATTTCCCAATGGTGTCCTGGGATCGGCTCACATTACGACCCATGGCCATTTCAAAACGTTTTTTAGTCGAAATTTAGTTGCTATGCTATGTTTTAATGAAATGCGAATATTACCCCAAAATATTTGTGTATAATTAATATCCACGCAATGTTGGTGAAAAATACTATATACAAGCCATGGCGGCAACTTAGCAATTATGAAGTCATATACATTGGCCTCGGATACGCATCAGCCCTCATTTTCACATTCGGCCATACATGCTCCTGTTGTCAACTGCTGTAGTAATGTACAATGTAAATCTTTCAAAATTCGTTATGACGAAAAAATTATGAATACCCATAGTTATGATAAATCACTTACAATAACTGGTTGTAACTATTTCCTTTGAATCTTCGCTCCCAAAATCAAGGCACCATTTCTGTTTATTTTCAGTCTCGACAATATCTGAAGCGTCATCAATGCTGAACATGTTTCTCTGAAACAGTTCAATATATTTTTAATTTAGACTTATTTGTAAGTATAGTTTATTTATTTATTTCTTAAATATACATTCTAGTTCGGGTATTAAGTATAGAAAAACTAGAATGTTTGTATCAATACCTGCTTAGCTTTATTACACGCACTGAGCAATAGCGCAAGTTAAATTGCAAATATACAAATTAAACTACACCTAACCTTTACAAATAAGTATGTATTAAAATTTATAATTTCACGAACAAGCATGCGTTCATCCTGGAACATAATCTATTAAAATCTTTAGTATGTTTACCTACCTCATTCTAAGAAAAACATGTAATGTGACATTATGGGGAAAGTACAATTTTCTGTGATTTGGTCGCAGTGCACGCAGTCACACACAGTGTACAATAGACAGGGCAGACCATCAACCTGCTGGTCGGATAAGATCACTAAAGCAGCAGCAAAGCAGTGGATGAGACTGGCACAGGACCGGAAAGGATGGCATACATGCTGAAGAGGAGACCTACACCCTACAGCAGTAGGTGGAAAGTGGTTGATGATGATGAAGAAAAGTAGGTTACTTTATCCCAACTATGAGCTTGAGCTGTCGGTAAAGGAAAACATAGTGAGGCAACCATAGCATGGTGGTAGGGCACTTTCTAGTATTCAGCTGGCTTGCCAGCACCCCCAGAGACCACGCATCCTTTTGAGAAATAAGCTTTTACTGTGATTGAAATTAGAGGGTAAGCCACTTTAATGTGTGCCTGGCCACATAAGCTACTTTTTATCCTGGAAAAACATACGATTCCTCTGGGTCTAGGAAAGCGGGTAACGCCGTTGTGTGCTGCAAGTTTGTAATATATAACAATAGAAGTGAATTCATCATTTAGCAGACAATTTACTTAGAATTGCGTGAAATAACAGAATTACCTCTTTTATTAGACCATCATTTAAAAAGGACTCCACATTCAGTGTACTTTGTGCAGTACTTATGTCACTATCTGAAAATAAAGGAGAACAATAAAAAATAAAAAATTGAAACCACTTTTAATATAAAATAAACGAGCCTTTTTGAATTTTCTTATTAGAAGCAAGTTGCTCTAATCACAATATACTATGAGGGTGGGTCAATAAGTCTGTGTGGCAGAAAAGAGATTGAATAAGCACGAGATTGTAGAGAACATAAGCACAATATATGTTGTGGCTTGGTAGTTTTGATTTTAAAGAAACATTTGTTCTCTTCCACTAGGACAATGCAATGGTCTTTGTGCGTCTGCATAGTCACTATGCCAAAATTAGATGATATAAGATATGAACTACTACCAAACCAATCATATTATCCGGCTTAGCTCCCAGGGACTAATTCCTGTTTCCAAACCTGAAGAAATCATTATGATGTTAAAACACATCCTTATTTTGAGTCTACAAAAAATTCGTCTGGAGTCTGCGGGGACACCCAATCCTCCCTGGGGACAACTGAATACTGGTGGTAGACTTTCGGCTAGTTGGCGACCGGATGAAAAGGCCCGATGGATGGCCTAGCACCTTGACTAGCACCCCCTGAGACTGGCGAGGGTGATTCAGTCCCCAAAGTCCTCTGTGCAATCATTACTCCAATATGACATAGAGCTCTGGCGACGTGAAGCCGATTGGGAGCGCATCTTATAAATGCAGAAAAGAGCCATACGAGTAATTGCAAAAGTGTCAGAAAATACATCTGCACTGCCATATTTCCATTTTAGGGGAATACTCACTGTCCCAAGTCTCTCCCAAGTGTGTTTCCAGGCCGCAATGTACGTCAAGGACCACTGCGAGGAGTACAGGTACCTCAGAGACATGCAACACACTTGCGGCACACACATCGGATACGCTCTGTACCTAACCGACTCGCTAGAACTACTAAGTTGATGCATGTGACAGCACCGCTCCTACTGCAAGAGCTCGATGCTCGGTACCATATAGTCCATTTAATGAAAATTTTAAAATTGGCTTGTCGAACAGGCATTCTATAAATTTGATATTATGACAAAAATAAGTCACTTAAATTGACTATAATTGATTTTTTGACTATTTAATATTAATCTGTTTTTGTTTGTTTATATGTAATTCTATTTTATTTTTGTATAATTGTAATCATTTTATTGTGTTATCATCGTGGTACTATGATTGTACGTAGCAATTGTATTATTAGTGACAAATTTATAAAATTTTATATTTTTCTATGATGTGTAACTGAAATTTGTTATCAATAAAATACTATGAACTATACGCTAAGTGCTTACCATCTACTTGAGCATCATGTGCATAAATAGTTAGGCTATCACCATTAATATTGATTGTCTGTGATGCACTCCCTTCATCATCACATACTTCACTAACACTTATCACTTTATAACTGGTTGCTTCACTTATCTGAAGTGGTTGACTATGTAACTCTTGAGCTTGCACCATAGCTAAAGAAGCTAGCCCAAAATCACTGCTGATGGAAGACATTACTGAAGATTCATTGTTCTTCTCTATATTCCGTTTCGTTGCCTTCGGTTTTCTTCTTAATATGTTAGGTTTCTGAAAAGGCTTTCGTGCAACTCCTCTGTCTTGCGAGACGAACATTTTGTTTTGGCTAATATAGTAGTGGCTATGTAGATAAAAATATTATAGTTACACTTCAAAATAAGATCTTACCTAGGATCTGCTTGATCCTAGGATCTTAGTCTTACGCAGGTTAGGTAATTTTCATTAGTAAAATGCACCAAAACAAAATCCAAAAACGAATAATGTACCAGCTTCAGCAAAGCATATTTAGCAAAAATTGTCAAGTCAAAAATCAAGAAGAGTGAACTGTCAAAGAAGGATAAAGCACATTTTTTTTTTTGTACATTTTTTCTTGACCAAGGATACAAAGTCCTTCAGTCGTAATATAATATTACTGTATTAATTAGTTTCAAACAAGTCATAGTCAAGCAAAGTAAGTCACAGTCAAGTCAAACTCATGCCCAAGTAAAGTGGTTGCAGCTTTATTAGAAAACAACATGTAAAAACATGTTTTACGTCGCTAAATCTAAGTACACACTCGAGCACGTTCACGAGCAGTTAATAATAATAAATAAGTTGAGCTAGGAAACGTGTTTCTTTCCGCCTATTTATCATGCTAAAGCTATGGAGGCCATACATACCACTTTGTTTATGTATTTTTTTAATCTCGTCTATTGCCCCTTTGTATGTTGAGGCCTAAGTGAGTGAGAGGGAGGAGATAGTGAGATTGTATCAAGGAGTTTATATACTACGATTCTTCCTTGGATTGTATGAAGAAGGTTTAGAAGGGAGATAATTAAATATCTGTGGGTCTCAGACAATAGTAATAATTCTCTACTTGACAGATTAGTGCTTGCTAGTGAATTGAGTGATGTGTGGAAAAATATAGATCTTTCTTCCCGCCCGCCACCGCCGCTTGAACAATTATTGCAAGACTTCAATACATACAAACCACTTTTTAAATATATCAAAAACACTGTGACAAAAATATAAAGTGCCGTGATTCAAAATAAAGATATGGTCCAAAGGCCTCTGTAGCCAGACCAAAAACCCAAAAAAAAAAAGTTATAATCCTTCAAATAGAAAATCTCAATACTTGATTCTGGCAAAGCAAATGTGAAGCAAATGCACGACGAGCGACGCCAAAATCCTCCCAAGAGAAAAAAGAAAAAAAAAAGAAAGGCGGTTAAACTTTGATACAAATTACAATTTTAGGTTAGGTTTTAGTTTGGGCCTTGGGTTCAAAGCTTGGGTTGGTTGAGTTTTATTACTTATATTCTTTGCTTTTCTCGCTTGCTCGAAGTTTTTGATAGAAGGCATTGATACCTACATAATATTAAGTAATAAAAGAAACAAACGTTGAGAGAATATTAAGAAACACACTTATTATTGGTTTTCATTATTTGTGGTTGGCGTCGTTGCAAATGATAATATTTAATTTATCTAGGCAGAATTGACACCAACACCACTAATTATGGTATCTGACAGTGAACCTGAAGAGATTAATTACATACGTATCGATTTAGATAAACTTATTAATGATATTGAAGATGTGACTGATCCATCGAGCATGGATAAAGTCCTGGGATATGCAGAAGGCATCCGCGAACAAGATGACAATTTTATTCATGTAAGTATCTACCGTGTTGTTTGTAAATATTATGTGTTGTGAATATACATTGAAATCTATCAGATAACATCTAATTCATGAGAAAAATCGTTAATAAATATTATATATAAATTTGTAAAGAAAATAGTTTCGTTAGACAGAATTTATTAGTTGTGAAATACCATGTAAATTCGTACGAATTTTCTGTTGAGTACATAAATCTATTGCACAACATAAAAGTGCACCACTTTGAAGCTGCTTCTGAGATTTATTAGCAAGTAATAAATCTCAGAATGTTGATACAATTATCCATTGATGTAAACACTGGTTGGCCATACTCTTCATTATTTATTCAAATATAGGTTTCATTTCAGCTCTTAATGGATAGACTTCAAAATGCAGTAATTTACTGGGAACAACCATGGTACCAAGAGCGAACCAGTCTCATCCGTCAAGCTCCAGAGACTGTAACAGATAGTGAACACACTTATCGTACTGATACTATGTCCAAAGATGAACATGATTTAATAGAAAAAAACTGGTCTAAGTTTAGAAAGGTCAGAACACATTTTTTTTTCATTCATTGATCATTTGACAGCTCTGTATTAGCACTTTCTTTTTTTAAACGTAAAAAAAATAGGTATGGTGATTAAGGAATGCAATCCCACATTAATTAAGGTATGTGCCATATCAATGTATGTCTTAATCTTTAAGTCTAAAAGTATTATAAAACCATTTTATTTATATTACACAGGAATTACTCACGTAAGATTAGGCCGGTTACTCCGACTGAGTAATTCCCGTGTAATATAAATAAAATGTGTGAAAACCACATCAGTTTCCATAATAATATTATAAAACCATTTAAAATGGACCAAAAAATCTTGTTTAATTTGGGTTAAAATTAAAACCATGAAATTGAGGTCTATTAGGATTTTACTATGATTGATTTCAGATGTTTAAGTCCAACCTGCTGGAACCCACAAATATCTGGATCCAGCGGGAGTAAGATGATTCAGTCCCGCAAATACTGGGATTGAAATTTTCTTGCGGGATTGCATTCCTTAATGGTGATGGATATGATTAAATTTAAGGATGTGAATAATTTTCAGTTATTTACTCTTATTTTAAATATACTTTTTTACAGAAATATAAATTACCTGACCAAATAATTAGCTTAGCACGCTGGAAAAATAAAACTAAATCAAAAAATCACAGAAATAGTCTTGAAGAACAAGCGAGACGTTTTGCAGCTGCATATTTATCGAGAGGACTGCAAAGAACCACTGCGCAAGTTTTTAAACATATAATTGCATATTATGGAGGCTATAGAAAAGGATTTTATAGTGCGACTGAACAAAAAATAATTGAAATATGTTTCCACCATAAACCAAAAATGATTGCAAGTATATTGTCTTTAGTATTGGGTAGAGAACCTAGAGGTGTGTACAAAAGGCTTGACCATCTGACTCATGGTAAATATATTTAGCGGTTCTTTCTATTTAGAGAATAAATAAAAAATTTAGTAAAACGGTAAATCTAAATCACATATTGTTCTATTACAGGAAAACCAATGAAGAAAAAACTGAAATGGTCTTTAACATTGGCTTCCAAACTGGTGCAAAATTTACTTAAATACACAGAATTAGAGTTAGATGATTTAAAAAATCGACAAATTGATATGTGGGTTTGGCGCAAACTAGAAGAGGACTTTGACCAAAGTAGTTGTTACTTGCAATACTTTTGGTACTGCTACTTGCATGCCCAAGTGTTTGTCAAGTATGACGTAAAGTTACATAAATTGAGGAAGCAATTATTTAAAAAGTAAGGATTTTTACATGACAAATTGTAGTCTGCAACTTCTACGCATATGCTTTCAGATTTTTCACCACTTTTTGCTCCCCTTAACATGGTCTTGTCGCAAAATCCTTTAATAGCAGGCCTCTACACCCTGTAAGAAATCAACCTGCCAAATTTCAGCTTCATAGATCAAGTTGTTTTCGAGATTTCATGTTCAGTGAGTCGGTAACTGGTATTTCCCTTTTGTGTAAGGGTTATTTATAAGGGTGATTATTACTGATACAATAACACAAAAAACGCATATTTTTTTCTTCAGTCAAATGTGATAAGACATTTTTTTTTATTTCTTAGTTTGTCAATGTCATGCAAGTAAAATATCCAGCTGACGCTAGAGGTCAACGAAAGACCTCCGCACGCACATACAATAGTACTGATCACAATTTTTTTGTATTATTGCAGATTGAAAGCTAAAGCAAGTGATTCCACTTACAAAATTTGGAGTGACATCAGATGGAAAGATATGGCTTCATACTTCCCTGATGGATTTACACCAAGATTTTTGTATAAAGTGTGTAACTATTTTATCAGATCAGTGAAGGGATATGTAAGAATGCCGCTTGAAGATTTGGTAGACTATGCCCTAGATAAAAACAAGAAACAAAAGCTGAAAAAACGAAATAAACGTTTGAGGACATTGAGATTAAATGAAGATGGACAGCTAGAAACAGTGAATTACAAGGATTAAAACTATAATACCATAGATGATTATTAATGCACCTAAATTCAGTCTACTCTGTGATTAGTCATGTCAGCTACAGTCATCCAAATAGAACAGCATTTGATATTTTTCTGTTTCTGTGATTATTTAACCAAAGTCACCGACATAGCTCAGTGTATGCTCATATCTGTGGCAGAACTGGTAACTGTTGGGGTAGATGTGTTCTCGAGTAGAGACCACGACTCAAAGGGCAAAATGTAGCATAAGACTCCCTGATGATCATTGGAGTGATGATATAGGTACATAAGAGAGCCTGCAGTGGCTGGAAGAAAAAAGCCGAAGATCGGACTGAGTGGCGTGCTTTGGAAAAGGCCTATGTCCTGCAGTAGATTAATATTGGCTGATAATGATGATAAATAAATAAATTTATACAGTACCCTTAGTACAAGATTTGATAGTTTTCGAAAACTTTTCGTTTTCGTTTTGATGCATACATTGCTGGGCTGAAAGCTATTCGAAACTATTTTTCGTATTTGAGTGAAGCAACCTATACTGCCGATTACTACCGATTTTAGTTCATCCGCGTTTCCGCTAGAGGCGCTTTACTAAAATGTATGGGACAATACGGAAACGAAAAAAGTTTTCGAAAACTGTCAAATCTTGTACTAAGGGTACAGTACCCTTAGTACAAGATTTGATAGTTTTCGAAAACTTTTTTCGTTTTCGTTTTGATGCATACATTGCTGGGCTGAAAGCTATTCGCAACTATTTTTCGTATTTGAGTGAAGCAACCTATACTGCCGATTACTACTGATTTTAGTTCATCCGCGTTTCCGCTAGAGGCGCTTTACTAAAATGTATGGGACAATACGGAAACGAAAATAGTTTTCGAAAACTGTCAAATCTTGTACTAAGGGTACTGACTACGTTTTTATTTTATTGGTGCGATATTTTGGCGTTAGATCACAGAATACATAATACACACTTGGACCTGGTTTAGGCTCCTGTGAAACATGCACAGGGAAATATGGTGACATCAGTGGCAACACTGCAAGATAAAAGGGTAAAAACTCCCCGCCTTTGACAGAGTACTCTGTGACTGCAAGGGCAGCTTCGATGACTGGGAGTTTTTGGCGCAAACGTGAAAAAAAACATGTCGCCTCATTGTATTATTTTCCTAAACTTGTGTTAGTAATAACGGTGGATTATTGTTTATTAAGTATTCTTAAACTTGCTGGAGTGTAGTGATATAATGAGGTGAAACATGGTATTTTCGTGATGATTCCTTAACTTCACAGAGGCCTCTAGTACAGTCTCCACTACTTTACTAAAGCATGACTTAGACTTGACCGTGACTTGCTTTGTTTGACGTTATATATTACCTTTTAAACTTATTTATTATTCGACTCTCAAAGTCCCAACTGATGCGACTCTGTATCCATGGTCATAAAATAAAACTTCAAATGATTCAAATTCAAAATATTTATGCTGTCAGAGTTTTGGCGCAAACGTGGAAAAAAACTTATTTCTTTTCGCAAACTTGTGTACTTACGAGT
Organism: Agriopis leucophaearia; assembly: GCA_949125355.1. Taxonomy (NCBI): domain Eukaryota; kingdom Metazoa; phylum Arthropoda; class Insecta; order Lepidoptera; family Geometridae; genus Agriopis; species Agriopis leucophaearia. Next base: position 15,220,969 of record OX421262.1, read on the forward strand.
GTTAATGTGTAATAATGGTGAACTATTATTTATTAAGTGTTCGTGAATGTACTCTGGTGTAGGTAAGTGATATAATGGAGTAAAACGTATTTTCATGTCGATTCCAAAATTCCGTAAGAGAATCCCATCCCACTAATTATTATAAATGTGAAAGTTTGGATGGAAAATAATGTTTGTTACTCAATCACGCCAGAACGGCTGAACCGCAGGGCTATTATGAATCTTTGATAGGGATCGCGACTTGTAAAAATTATGTAAAAAAAAAAAGCGTTGTCTATTTCCAATTTCGTAGTATGAAATTGGAAATAGACAACGCTGTTTTTTTTTTGCGTCATAACCCCTTTCAAGTGTCAATTCTGACACTGACTGATCCCGATCAAAGATCCATAATACCCCCGCTGGATGAAATTCGACAGAGATTCTGGAATAGCACATAGGCTACTTTAAAAACGGCTGGACCGATTTGGATGAAATTGTGTGTTCCTGGAGCGTGTCATAGCGAGGCCGAACCCGTGCGAAGCTGGGGCGGATCGCTAGTATATCATAAAACTGAAGTCTCTCAGTTTACTCTGGGGGTATGGCCTTAATACTTATATTCTCTTTGGGCCTTAAAGCCTTAAGCCAGCTGAGCAATGGGCGAAAAACAAACACGACACTCAAAGGAAAAAAAGGGAGGAGACTGGACTGGGTACTCTGGTAGGTACTCAACTCGAAGCAGTGTCGAATTTCGTAGTATAATTTTATATTATTTGCAAGGAATTTATATAGTTTCGTAGTATATAAATTCCTTGATTATTTGTACCGTCTGCCTTCGACTTCGACTGCCTCGACAGTGAATGTGACAGTGACGTAAGCTGTAACAGACGTATCGAACTTGGTTGACGAACCGCCGTCTGACCAACGGGAGAGAGAGAGATAAGATTTCTCTATGAGATAAGATAAATAAGGCAGCTGTCAGCTCACTCAGCTCTTTGACTCTTTGGTCTGGCTGGGGAATCCCATTCCCTAGTTTGTTATGATTTTTACATTTGTTTTTGTATAATTGTAAAAATACGCTGTTTTGATCAAAGTAGATGAAGGACACATAATTTTTTTGTTTTGTCTACCTAATGTTTGTATTGTAAATTCATTTCCTTGTTATGTGAACACAATATGTATTATTAAATTCTTGTAACGATGAATCGTGCAGCAAAACTTACTGCAAGAGAAATTGAAGAACTTCTCGAAAGTGATGACGAAATTCCAGGTTAGTACTATAAAGCTTACGGAGGTGCTTTTTAGGGTTGCGCAGCCCTACAAGGTACCCTTATAAGTTCGTTCTGTCCGTCCGTCTTATTTTTTTAGAACCTTCCTACTTATTATTGAGGCAAGTGCATGAAACTTTGCACAGTTATACCTACACAATAAAAGTTTATTCTATTCTACAATTACAATTTTAGTAAAGATCTAAATTTTAAAAGTAAAAGTAATAGGGTTACACTACACAGTAACCTATGTGTAGTTTAGTAACTAAGATATTTTTCTTGATTAAAAATGACTTTATGGCAAACAACTGACAATGTAACTAGTACAGATACAAGTTCATTATAATAAAACCGGCCAAGTGCGAGTTGGGCTCGCGCACTGAAGGTTCCGTACCACCACAAAATACAATAATTATCAATTAAAAACCCGACTTCAAAGTTAGTAGGTAATATATGCAATTTGTATGTACAGTAAAAGAATGATGAGGTCGTCCAAGTAATGAAATTAATGAACAAAAATTTTTACCAACTTATACTTGGCCATTATGTATTATTATACTTTAGTGTGTACTATACATGCCAAGTTTGATGGTTGGACTTGTACATATTACCATTTTTACAATATAGGAATTACAAAAATACGTTTGTTGTTAGGGGACCCCCCCCCCCTTTGTTTTTACTTTTAAGACTTTTTTATTATTTCTTAGTTAATTCGCCGTAACGTTACATATTCCGTGAAAATTTCAACTGGCTATCTATTGCAATTCCAAATATAGAGCTGTTTAAAGGTAGAACCGACGAACGGACAGACAGCATAGGCTCACTAATAGGGTCCCGTTTTTACCCTTTGGGTATGGAACCCTAAAAAGTCCCCCCTCATTCAAAAGTTGGTAGCACTGTGTAGTGGGATGCCAGATTTTACCCACCAACATAAAGGAAAGGGACAAGTTATGGTGAACGGACAGTAAATTTAGTTTTCTTTGAAACAACATTTACCGATATATTTATAAGTATGTACCCTACTTACCTATTAAACTTTCAGATTGCTTTGAAGAAACGCCCGATATTCCAGCTTACCTGAATGATAACCGATTCGCAAAAGTTGATCGTGCCGAGTTTGATGAATTACATCAAGGGCCTGAAGAAATTAGCTCACAAACAAAACTTGTCCAGCTACAAAGCTCCCAAAGCAAAGAGCCAGTTGAAAAAATATCTACAAAATTTCTAAGTTTTCCTCAAGAAAAGCCAAAGGCATTTGTTCCAGAACCGACTGCGAGAACACTGCATAACAAAAGGATACCTATTTCTAAAGGTATTATGACAAAGCGCGACATATTTTTAGTTAAAAGTATAGAAGAATATGCTACAGATGAAACGTTGCTGTGGTTTGTTGATTTCTTGAATTACAAAGCTAAGAAATCTCATCAGAGGAGCTGTTTGGTTGCAGATGTCATAGATGACAAATCCTATGTTGTGATACAACCAATCTTGGACCCTAAAATGAAATATTACTTGAAATTGGTTGTAAATTGAAGGAGACATTACGTACTACTATTTTAAATTATATTGATTGGAATTTAATTTAATTAATTCATATGTTATAAACTTTTTATTAAGTAACACACCATTTGAGGGTGAGACAACAAAACCTTTTGAAGAAACCCATTTTTTAAGGCCTGGCATAGCCAGTCCACCTATGTGCGGAAGGGGATAATCGAATATTTTAATACTCTTGTCATTACTATGGAGCAAATTTTACATTATTAATTTGTATACAATCCTTGGAATAATCCTGAATAGATTTGTCATGCAGTTCTCAGTATTTTTCAACTGCCTAAATTTTAGATGAAACTTCCTGTATGTAACTAGCTTTTGATTTAACTTGAAATCATTGATGAAACTGTCATTGGTTCAAATGCAATTTTTCCATACTTAGATCAATTCAATACTCAATTTTAATAATAGTCAAGAGCATGTTTTGATGAGCTTATGATGGGTTCTTTTCTATTATCTAAGTTTCCATAAATATAGTTAAGAAATTAGCCAGGTTATAGAATTAGAAATAGACTTTTCACATAGTGTTTTCAAGGAAGCTCTGTGGAAGTCGGTAAATTTCAGAGATGTATCATCCCAACATAAGTCATACTTTTTATGGTAGAACTAAACTACCCAAAGAGAAACATTCTTCAGCTAAACCATAAAACACTCACTACAACATGGGAAACCTAGTTATAATTTTACGAAAAGGCATTACAGTTATTACAGTTTTATGACTAACTCAAAATGTTGTGATCGCATGGAAAGTTACAAGTTTCTAATAGTTTAGAAAACATGTTATAGAATGACTTTTTGCCACTTTGGCGGGCCATATTTCACTAAGAATATGCTAGATAAAAAAAGTGATGCATGAAACCTTATTTTTATTTTATAAAGACCTATTTAACATTACCCCACATGAAGGGGTGCAGTGAAAACTACAGGAAGTACTATGAAACCCTAAAAAGGGCGGAAGTTGTTTACAGAAATTAGAAAGTAGTTATTGACTAAGACAAATAAAAATGCTAATTGTAATAAATTTTTATTTATTTCTAATTTATAAATAAGTTATCTATTCCTTCTGCAAATTCTCCAAAAATCCTTTGGAGCACCTCACTGATTGCTCGTAACACTTTTCAAACCCATGCGAGTCACTGTCCTGAAAACAAAAGAATCACTCTTGCATGTTGTTTTTATTAATGAACTAGAAATAAGTACATAAATAATTATCAATATAAAAAACCGACTTCATAAAAATGTCAGAACTGGACCAAATTAAAATGGGACCACACGGGAAGCACCAGCATTCAAATAAAAAAAGAATCATCAAAATCGGTTCAGTAGTCAAAAGTTCATCATCATTTATGACAGAGTAATCGACAGCTATTAAAATTTGCAAGTTGAAGTGGCAATGGGCAGGCCACTTCGCCTGAAGAACCAATAACCGAGGGGGAAGAAAGGTTCTTGAGTGGAGACCACGAACCGGAAGACTCAGCGTAGGTAGGCCTCCCACTGGATGGACCGACGACATTGTGAGAGTCGCGGGCATCCAGTGGATGCAGATGGCAGGTTGTCATTCAGTGTGGAGGTTAAAGGGGGAGGCCTATGTTCAGCAGTGGACGTTTTATGGCTGATGATGATGATGAGTCAAAAGTTCTGAGTTAACAAACGTAAAATAAAACTGTCGAATAAAGAACCTCCTCCTGTTTGGAAGTCGGTTAAGAAACAGTAACACTGTAACAGTTCCTCATAGATACAAGAATAGATGAAACGGCCCTTCAATGTAAGGAGAACTGCCAATAGCGAGAGTTAAAAGTACAAGGCCGTTCAAAGTAAATGCACTAAAGCGATGTTCATGAGAGTTCGTCATGGCATATATAATTCCAAAATAACAGCGTAACATAAGAATAAAAAAGTTGCAAGTAATTTCTGTATATCAAACTACTTACATAATAGGGGTCCCTTATGATCCTGTCACCTTGTGGATCGAAGTCTCCAAACATAAGCAGCTTTGCCTTGCTGCCCTTAGGGGCTTTTTTGCTCAAGTACTTCATATTAGCTTCATCCATACCAAAGATGTAATCATAGTAATTGAAGTCTTTAGAGGTTATCTACAAATAGGCAAGCGATTAAATACCAAATACTCAATTATGTTATTAATTACTAGCCGTCCGCCCCGGCTTCGCACGAGTGTAATCTCGGCCTTCGGCCTCGCTACAAAATATAATATAGCTTATGTCACCCGGGGATAGCGTAGCTTTCCAACAGTGAAAGAATTTTTCAAATCGGTTCAGTAGTTTCGGAGCCTATTCATTACAAACATACAAAAATAGGTACAAATCTTTCCTCTTTATAATATTAGTGTAGATTTGCTCTTCCATAAGGTTTTAATAATAAACTAGTTCCCCCAGCTTTACACGGGTGTAAGTTTGTAAGTTTTATTTCTTCTCTTATCTACATAGTATAAAATGAAGTAGCTTTCTGCGTCTGTCAGAGTCGAGATAATAAAAAAGGAATTTACAGAGTTATCTACATAATCTTTTTTTATTGACCTATAACTTACTTGTCTCGCATGATTATTGTATGGAACGTTATGTTTCTTCATGGTATCTATAGCACGCCAGTCTGGTGGGTTACCAACATGCCAGCCACCAATGGCCGCACTGTCTATTTCCCATTCATCTCCCACCTTCAAGTCATTTACAGTTTTTTGAAATACTCCTTCTGCGATAGGTGACCTGCAAATATTGCCTAACACAGGTATACTACTTGCTCAAATTTTTTTAGCCCTGATCTGACAGCTGCAATAACAGTAAAAAGCCCAATGAAATTGTAGATTATTCTTCAAGGCAGCTTTTCCTATTTGGCGGACCACGACCCGATACCAGGCCATAAAAATAAAATGCCCGCTCGCAGCATTCCTGCCTTGTTTTAAAATAATACTATCAATCCATGCATTGTAAGCCGATACCAAAATATAGTTTTGAAAGTTATAGTAAAAACATTTTTTATCTCGTAATGTAGGTATACATACTTCTAATTACAATAAGCTACTTTTGCATAAGCTCTTTTGAGTGCAGATCGCTATGGTAAATTTTTAAGTAGTTGAGCAGCAGATATAATAAAATTCAGTACAATATTATTACCCGGCTAGACCATAGCACAATATTTACTTTAGGTTTGGTTAGCATGACATTTATAATTGGACATTGTGGAACAGATGGTGTGAAAATTAAATTTTAATAATTTTACCTAGATTTTTTACATGTATGGCTGGTAACCAATAGATCCTTTAAAAAATCTTCGTAAGTATTAGGTAGGTAAAGACTCATGTTCCTAATCAAAGGCCAGAAGGTTGTGAAGGCACAGTTCGGGGCGAACACAAGATAGATTTACTTACCTAGGCAGATAAAAAGAGCTTTTTTCTTTTCACTACTCATTTTATGTCGAAGGGAAATAGATGGGCGTACGTAACGTAAAGTATTTTTTTTTTTTTTTTTTTTTTTTTTTTTTAATGGCAAAGCTTAAAAAACATTTTTGCCAAAAACAAGTAAATGGCTGCGGAGAAAAAGACGGAATTTAGAATTTAGCTGAAACAAAAAGAAAATATCCTAAAAATACAGAGGCAACAAAAACAAAATGAACACTTATTACATATATTATTACACATATAAAAAAAAAAAGAAGCAAAATTAAAATAACAGAACTACAATTTAATATTATTTACAGAGATAAAATGTGATAATGAAGCGATTGAAGGGGGGTCTATATTATGAAGAAGATTGTCGATGTGAATGGGAAATGGAAATTTATAATGAGTTAACAAGTTGAAAAATGAATTGTGATCCAAATTGCTACATGAAAAGAAAATGTGGTTTAGGTTGGACTCGTCCATACCACATTCGCATATGGAAGAATCTTTAATCCGCAATTTGTGTAGATGCACTCCAGTACAGCAGTGGCCAAATCTCATTCTGGAGACCATGGAACAGAATTTTCTATCACATTTTATTTTAAAAAACCAGGGTTTGGATGGAATAAGGGGTTGAAACTTTGCGAAATTTGAACCTGTCCGTCGACTACTAAAAGACCATCTCTTCGACCATCTAGCTTGTAAATAACGGATAGGGAGAAGCAGAAGGTCTTGGGGACAATTTTTAAAAGGGACTTTATCTCCACAGATAACAGCTTCTTTAGCAACTTTGTCCGCCTTTTCATTGCCAGTAATATTACTATGACTTGGGATCCAAGCTAAGTGGACAGAATAACCTAAAGCAGAACATTTCAACAACAGTTCTTTGCATCTGAATATAATCCAATTCTTGGAGCCTATTCTAAAAGGATTACTCTGGAAGGCCTGAAGAGCACTTAAAGAATCAGAAAATATAACAGATTTATTCAATTTGAGCAACAATATATAGTTAATAGCTTCCATTATACCTCTACATTCACCAACAAAAACTGATGTTTCAGGTGGGCATTTAATCTTTTGCACTATATTATAATTTTGATGAAATAAACCAACACCAACACACCCGTTTTGATCTAACTTAGAGGCATCTGTAAAAATACAGTGCCAACCATGCCAAAAATTGTCTTTGATCCTAAGAAAATTATTATTGGCAAAGGCATCCCCTTTCATCAAATCTAAATTAAGGTGTAATGATGGTTCAAATATGATTGCTTGATAATCGAATTCAAATAATGGAAGTTTAGGAGTTCTATGAGTAGCGAATTTAAGATGTCTAATTTTTGAGAAACTTATAACTAAACAAGGAGTTGTTTTATGTTTCCAGTAAGGCAGAGAAATATAACTAAGCAGGAGCTGTAATTTCGGAAAAAGCGGATGAGATGAAAACTGGAACAAACGAAACAAAAACATATCCGACAGATATTGCCGTCTCAAATCCAAAGGAGGGTCAACACATTCCACTTGCATAGCATTTTTGGGAGTAGACTTCATTGCCCCTGTGACTATACGAAGAGCTCTAGCTTGAATCAAGTCCAACGAATTGATCATTCTCTTACAAGCTGGCACATATAGAAATGAAGCGTAATCTATTACACTACGAATAATGGCATTGTAAAGAAGCTTTAGATAATAGGGATGAGAACCCCACCAAACACCCGCCAAACATCTTAAAATATTGAGATTTTTTTCGCATTTGACTGAAATGTAGTTGATGTGAGAAGAAAAATCTAATTTACTGTCTAAGATGAGACCTAAAAACTTCTTTTCGTTTTCAACTGGAATCTTGATATTATTGAACAAAATGTCAAGCCTTGGTTTCAACCGTTTTCTGGTAAATATTACCACAGAACTCTTCAGAGGAGCTATATCTAAACCATTATGACCTAGCCAAACATTTAGTGACTCGAGAGCTTGAGATAATTTATGCGCGGCACTTAATATATCACAATCTGCCATATATAAAACGAGATCATCAGCATATTGTAGAAGCCTACAATAAGGCAAAATATACTTAAATAAGTCATAAGTGTAAATATTAAAGAGAATAGGACTTAAAACAGAGCCTTGAGGAAGACCCTTATGCACAGATCTGGAACACTTTATTTCACCATTGACTCTAAGCTGAGCAGAACGGTCTAAAAAAAGATTAAGTATAAAGTTAATAATTTTCCGTGGGAGACCCAGATTTTCCATCTTATATTTTAGTATTGAGAGAATAACATTATCGTACGCAGAACATATATCAAGAAAAGCAGCAACAACGGACTCGTTCCTAGAAAACGAAAGTCTAATATCAGTAACAAAAATAGATAAACTATCTAAAGTACCTCTACCTTTTCGAAAACCATATTGAGATTGAGGTAAAATATTACTAGATTCAATCAACCATTCAAGACGATTTTTTATAAGGTGTTCCACTATCTTCGACAAAACAGAAGACATAGCTATTGGGCGATAGCTGTCAGGTTTTTCGGGATCTTTACCAGGTTTTAAAACTGGGATAATTATTTGGGTTTTCATTGCGACTGGAACGAATCCTGTGTCTAACATTAAATTTATCATTTCAAGATAATAATTCAAAAGTTTTTCACCAGCGTTAACCAAAAAAGAATACGGGATCCCATCCGGACCAGGAGAAGAATCTTTGAGAGAAGAAAGAACGAGGCGCAATTCTTGCATAGTAAAAGGAGTAAAGCTATCATCATGAGCAGAAGAACTAGAAGTTGAAGTGTTAACAAAGTTAGAGACAAAAGGAGGAGCCAATCTGTCCATGAATTGGTCAAACCAGCTCTCAGAACTGGGATATGGAGGCGAGGGTTCTCTATATGAACCCCGGAATTTTCGTATTGAACTCCAAACATGAGATGGCCGGATGGAAGGGGAAACAGAAGAGCAAAAGTTTTTCCACCCCTCTGACTTTTTGGAATGAAGAATTTGTTTAGTGTTAGATTGTACTGTAATTAAATTTCTATAATTTCCATTAGTCATGTGAATGCAATACAAATTCTCCGCTTTTAACCTTTCAGAAACAGCAATCTTACACTCTTCATCCCACCATGGAGGTGATCTGTGTTTGGAATTTTGAATTTTTGAGGGAAATGAGTGTTCAGCAGCTAAATTAATACAATCTACAAAAGCTTTATGACAAGTGTCCAAGGAAACGGGAAGAATTATGGGAAGATCAGAGGCATACTGATCTAGGAGCGATGAGTATTTAGACCATTCATCAGACTGACCTGAGCTGGGCAGTCTATATTTTAGTAATGGCTTGAATGGAGCCGGTTCTATTTTAGAGAAAGGAAGATCAAATAAAATTGGAAAATGATCACTACCAAAAGAAGAAGACAAGGTTTTCCAGTACATAGAGGGAGCTAGACTCGCTGACACTAAAGTCAAGTCAACCGCACTAACCCGCTCACACGGTTTAGTACGGCGTGTAGGAGAGCCAGTATTGAGTAAACACAACCCTAAACTATCCATAATATTGAAAACATAATGTGCAAGTGAATCCGAGGCTTGACAACCCCAGGCAGGGTGATGGACATTAAAATCACCCATAATGATGAAAGGGCCTTGAATGTGTGATAATATATGGAGAATTTTATTTAGGATAACAATAGATGGTCTGGGAATGTATAATGAGATCAATGTTAAATTATTTAACCTTACTGCAACTATTGAAAAGTTGTCAGAAATAGAATGAGATGGGATATTTACAAGATGAGAATTTACAGAATTTCTGACGAGTATGGCGGAGCCGCCATACCCATCAGCTTTGTCATCTCTGAAACAAAGAAAGCGAGGAACCTTAAAAAAGGAACCAGGCCTAAGCCAAGTCTCAGAGATGGCAATTAGAGTTGGATCATATTTATTAATAATATATAATAATTCAGATTTTTTACTATTAAGACTTTGACAGTTCCATTGCAGCCCTAGAGAGGGCGCCATCATGGAGGGATTGTAACATGGGAGAGGGATAATCTTGGGCAGCGTCGGACGGTAATAAACTAGGAGAGTTAAGTAGCCTGGTTAGAGCCTGTATAAGCTCTAAAACGCTACTAGAGGATGCAGAGGGAACAGTATGAGGATACTTGTAGGCAACACCATTATTATTAGAGGTTGATGGATTATTAATTATCGCCTGATGAGTAGAGCGATCATAGCCCTGTCTTTGAACTGGAGGAGGCCTGGGTTTGAGGAAGACAGTTTTTCTATAGGACTGGGAGGCTGAGCTAGGTGATTTATTTGAAATGGATAGGGGAGCAGGGGAAACACTGGCATAAGATGTCTTGGCTGCATCACTATAACTTTTACCTTTAATAGGCAAATGTAATCTGGAGGCTTCATTGTATGAAATGCTTTTCTCTGACATTGTGATTTTAATTTGTTTTTGTCTATGGAACTCAGGACAGGATTTACTTATTGAGAAGTGGGGGCCTGAGCAGGAAAGGCATGGGGATGAACCTTCTTCGACATTACATGTGTCACCTGTGTGGTCTTCTCCACACTTATAACAACGTGGCTTGGATCGGCAGCTGTTTTTAGTATGTCCAAATCGACAACAAAAATAGCACTGGACAGTAGGGTAATAATAACGCTCAACAACGAGGGAGTTGAAACACATGAACACCCGAGGGGGAAGAACTTGACCGTCAAAAGTTAAGACACAAGACTGAGAAGGTTTGAAGATAGGGGAACCATCGACAACCACCTTATAATTTAACCGTCTTACTTTTAATATTGGGCAACCATCAATAGGAACACGAACGCACTCCATGATTTCATCCTCGGACCAATCAATAGGAATGCCTTTAACAAGACCCAGCCGAGTTGTACCAAATGAGGGGATGAACGCCTTGAAGCCATTGTTCTTAACAACATCACTCGTCACAAAATTGTTGGCACAGTAGAAATCAGTAAATGCCAATGAAATTCTATTTCTACCAATTCTTTGGACGCTGCCATCGAGGACACTGTGAAATTGGTTTTTTCCCAAGAATCTACCGAAATCAACTGGATGCAGGTAGGTCCCAGATGTTCGAGATGTCTCAATTTTCTGGACATGCACAACAAATGGACCCCTATCCGTTGACTTATAAGCTTGACGACCTGAAGGAACATACGGGGGAATCGATGGGGTCTGAGACAACGTAGCCGACGGCGAGGCACATGATTCTGTACATTGTGTGTCATTGGAAATAAGAGACGGAATTGTTTGTCCTAAAGCGATAGAAGAGTCTTGTGATTTTTGGGTCTCTACATTTAGATCGATGGTCTCTCTACATTTTTTTTGGTGCTTTTTGGAGTGCTTCTTGCGTTTACTAGTGCCCTTCTTTGAGAGCTCAATATCAGTGTCTGTAGAAGTAATCGAGACAAAAGAAATAGGAGATGGGATAGAATGTCCATCTACGAAAGTGGTATTATTTCCAATAGGTTGGCTATTATCGGGGGGCCAACCACCCCCCTCATCGGTTTCCATGCAAAAAAGTAGAAATCGTCACTAAAACAAATGACAACTGAGAGACGAATTAGAAAAAACTAATATTTACAAAAACTTACCAATAAACGATGAAAACTTTATCTACATATGATAATAACTAATATTTTACACAAAATATTACACAAATAAACATCTAACACTATAAATAAGATATTTTCCAATTTAAAATTAACGCCAAAGCAACCGTTCTCCTTGACAGCCGACGTCCACCCCATCACATATTCTCTTTCTCCTCAACGTAAAGTAAAATCATAAATATTAAATATAGTTGTAGTTTAAAGTGTAGATAGGGATGTCAATCTTTAATCGATTAATCGTTTTTTTTTTAAAATCAGATAATCGTTTTTTGTCGCTCTGATATAGTGGATCGATTCACTAGATCGAACCCCGAGAATCTAGCTGATTCACGCACAGAAAAGATATTTTATCCCTTCTCTTTTCTGTGGATTCACATTACTGAAATCGACCCACATTAAACCAGTTAGATCTAAATATCGAAGAATCGCGATCCCGATAAAAGATTCATAATGGCCCTGCCAGAAGGTACAGGGTACGTTCACTACTAACTTAGCCACCGGGCCGGGGCCTTTGTGTCGCTGTCGATCCAGTTAATAGATTCCTTTGATAATATATAGTTTGGATCTGCCTTTAAACTCGATCTAGTAAAAAAGTCTGCCAAAAACGGAAAGGGGCGAGGTAAACACGTATTGCACACACTGACATATTCTTACTAGTTCTACAAACACACACATCAATATTGAGCTGCAAATCATATGTCAAATGGACGTCGGGGGGGGGGGGGGGGGTGTAAAACCCAAAGGAGAAACAGTAGGTCTAACGCTTTAATTTTTTTATTTTTTCTGAGATTTATATTTATGCTGTAAAAGTTAATCAAAGATTAGTATTTGCCTCTGTGCTCTTTGTCTTGTTATGGTATGCGCGGGCTTGTTATGAAAGTCTGAAGTAATCGCATGTCATCGCCGAAGTACGAATATTCGCGTAAAATATGTTGACGCCTGATGGCGCGGCGGTTCGTCAGTCAAATCCGTCACGACTGCTAGCTACTTTATATTAATCGAATGATTCGAAATACGAACGAACTGCATCAAATAATTTGTTGTATTACCAAAGTGCCCATCTCTGATCTCTGTCATAGATTAGATAATATTATGTCAGTCTTTCATAGCCTGTGCTATATGAGCTTTAATAATAGGTATCAACGTCTCGTATCTCTTATCGATTTTGAGAATACTTCAATAAGTTTGTATAAAAATTATGTGCTAAATAAGGTTTCTTGTTTAGATTATAATCTAAGGTTCCTGGTAGTTATTACTATTGTTGGTATGTATTTTTTAAGGAAATATATTTGTTATTTTTTCGATCGATAATATAACGCTCCGTTCAAGACGTCCAGACGCCGTTTTAGGGTTCCGTATCCTGACAAGGAACCCTTATAAATTCGTTCTGTCTGCCTGTCCGTCCGTCCGAACTTTTTAAAACCTTCTAACTTCTATAATTATTTAGATAAGGAATGAAACTTTGCATAATAACAGTTGTAATATAGATTTCAATTTTAAAAGTATAAAACAAATAATAATATTGCATTTTAGGGGTGGCTCTGGTACATGTGAAATGGGGATGTTTTTGTGACTTGTGTGAGGTATCGTTGAAAAGGTCTTTTAAAATGAAGCTAAGGTTTGATACATCATTTTTTTATAAAGTCTATACTTTGCGAAATATGGCCCGCCAAAGTGGCAAAAAGTTGCCTCCCCCCCCCCCTGCATTTTTAAACTATATGACATAGAAACTTGAATCCTTACAATATAGATAGGTCATATTTAAAACCTTCATTTAAAAAAAAATTCGAACATTATCTGATGATGAATTTTTGAGTAACAGCAATAAAACTAATAAATTCAAAGCGTTCGAGCTCATAGGTCATTAACCTTTGTGTAAAATGGTCTTAACAAATAATGTTTCTCAATCAGTTTTCTCTATGTTTAAACCATAAAAAGTATATGCTATGTCGGGATGCTACATCTCTGAAATTTGGTTAAGTCCACAGAGCTTCGTTCGTTCGAATTTTTCTATAACCATAATTTTCTGAACTATGACTACAATTATATGGCTTTGATTACGGAACCCTACCATATGTGTGTCTAGACACGCTCTTGGCCAATTCTCTACAGAATTCTAATATGGTTTGGTTTTTACACTCGCTCGTGATACCACGAGGAACGATTTTTTAATAGGTAGGTACCACAATTTAGTATTTGTACTTTTTTACAAATTATGACTACTGAATCAATGAATACATAAATAACGTTCACTTAGATACCTACTTACAATAATTCTCAGTTTAAACTACATATTTTTGAAAATGGAATAACTTTTTTTTTTTACTTGTCCGCGTGCTGTTTTGCTAACGGTACCCAGGGAGTTGGGTTATTGGGTACTTACCTATCAAGATTTACAGTTACTAGTTTTTTTTTATGATACTGGGTGACGAGACGAGCGAAGTCGCTCGCCTGATGGCTCTTCACGCTTGCCCATAACAGCTCAACGCCACTCAGAATTTTGAACTTCAACAGTTCAAAACCCTGGATGGCAATGCACTGCACTCGTCACCCCGAGATATAATATGTCAAATCTCTGTGTGCCCTGTAATTTCGCTGGAAATATTGCCCTTCGATCCGGAACACAGTAGTGTCTGCACACTTCTGCTTGGCAGTTGAATAACTGGCAAAGGTGTACTTCCGCAGGCGGACCCCTGCGAAAGTCTTACCACTACAAGCATAAGAGTCCTACCACTACAGCAAGAGTCATACCACTACAAGCTACCTACTAAAATAATTTTCATTGTTTTAGATTTGTGTGATCAGAGCCTCTTCAATATGAAGGATATTTTTTTGACTCTTAACAATATTCAGACCCACATCATAACTTGGGGAGACCCTTCTCACTGCAACGGAACTGATGTAATTATTTGTATATCAGGGAATCCCGGAATCCCCGATTTCTACACATTGTTTGGTTCATTATTGCATGAAAATACCAATTTACCAGTCTGCGTCGTTGGTAAGTCTTTATCGATAATGAAGGCGATTGGCAAGGGCCCGAGGTGAAAGGCATATAAGTAATTCTAGGGCTATGCCGCGTGTTTTCAAATTTCAACGATGATAAGTGCCTATTACAAAAAACTGGCCAAGTGCGAGTCAGTGGACCGAGTGTTCTTTAACATCACGGGATATAATTAATAGTGTTATGTATTGACAAAAAAAGTTTAGAAATTAACTGACAGACAGACGGACGGATATAACGAAATTATAAGGGTTCCTTGTCGGACTACGGAACGCTAAAAATCATTCAGTTCGGGATACTTAGCACGAGTTCGACTCATACTTGGGCGTTTTTTTTATTTTTGTTGTTTAACTCTGGAGTTTGCACTGTAATCACACCCTAGTTTTATGCTTTGTCACGTACAAAGCATAAAACTAGGATGACTATTACCGTTATATAAATGTTGAGTAAAACACGTTTCCTACATGGGGACACCCACAGACTAGACAAAGCCACGACGTAGCCCCTTCCTAATTTTAACACGATTTTATTAGCTTGGTATGTACGTAAATAACGGAATCTTTGAACTTTATTTTCAACAACTTTCAACTGCCTCGGTGGCTCAGTTGGTAGTGATCCTACTTTCTGTGCTTGGGGGCGTGGGTTCGATTCCCATCTAGGACAAACATTTGTGTGATGAACATTTGTGTTTGTTCTATGTCTGGGTGTTAATATCTATTTAAGTATTTAAAAATATATATGTATGTATATCAGTCTCTGGCAGCCATATTACAAGCTTTGCTTAGTTTGGGGTCAGATGACCATGTGTGCAATAATGTCCCAGATATTTATTATTTATTTACTTTAAGACGTCGAATCAAATTGAAATTTTGCACACTTTCAAGTACCGATGAAAATGCAATAATTTAAATAGTTTGCCCCATTATTCTTACCAGAATCTTCAGGATTAGCGATTTTAAAGCGTGTTTTTTAGGTTTTTAAACTGCTAGAATTATATAAGGTATACATGTTTGGAAAGGATATTCACAATTACCTATAACATATTTTTTTATGCATAAATAGGCTTACATTTGACCGCCAACTCGCCTGATGTTAAGCGATGATGCGGTCTACGATGGAGCACGCTTGCATAGAAGCCGATTCCATTGTGATATTACTATAACTAAGACGCAATTCTTTAAAGTTGGGACAGACGGCGATGTAGACTTAGTAATAGGGTCGGTTCAATTCATAGATAACCCTATGTATCTACCTACCATAACATAAATAATCATAGACGATCTTATATAAATATAGAAACTAGAACTTTCCACGGCTTCTCAACTGTACAGATAAATCGGTCGCATTGTACCTAAATTCGTATATGTACTTGTGGTAGGTAGTACTCGTAGATACGTAACCTAATAAACAGTACGACATAAAATGTCCTTCCTCATAACGCACTCTAATTTCTTGTAAAATTTCTTCAATATCTTAGAATAATCTAAGATCAATGTTTTATGAAATTTTTAACATTTGGGTACATTTCAATATTTTTTTGTTTTAATAATATTTAATTGTTTTTGTTGCCTGTGTAACATATTGGGTTTTTAATGCCTGAAATATATTTTTAATCGGAAATTGTTAAGTAGGTAACAGATTACTTAAGTTTATAAAAAAAAGAATTATACTTGTCAACCTACCAACTACATGAAAATGCTGTTATCAACTAGAAGTTAGGAGACATTCTCTTTCTCCCGACCCACTAGTGGGCAGAAAAATAAAATGACTGTATTGTGTTTTTTAGGACAAGCAGGACACGAAGAAGTTCCAGATAAAAAGTCTAACGAGTTAAAAGGGCGAGAACATCTTTTCGATTTAGAAGGTCAAATCCAGCATAAACTGGATTTAATCACTAAATGTATTAACAAAGGAAGCAAGATACATCTCGTTGGCCACTCGATTGGATCATGGCTTATATTGGAGATGCTGAAAAATGAAAAAATTGTTGAGAGGGTTTCATCAGTCAATTTGTTGTTTCCCACTGTGCAAAGAATGGCAGAAAGTAAGAGCGGGATTTTTTTAAACAACGTTATACGAAAAGTACATGCATTACTGATAATCTTGTGCATGCTTTTATACATAATTCCGGAATCAATCAAAAGAATCATTGTGAGCTTGTATTTAAAAATCAACGGTATACCTCAGCATTTTGATACAAGCATCATAAAGTTCTGTAACCCCAAAGTTATAGAAAAAGTCTTGTTTTTAGCCTACAACGAGATGGACATCGTGAAGGCACTAAATGTTGATATTATTGAAAAGATTAAAGATAGAACAAATGTATTGTATGGCACGAGAGATGGATGGGTGCCACTCCACTATATGGAGGATATGAGACGATTCGAACCGGCACTCACTTTGAATGAAGTAAATGTAGAACATGCATTTGTTTTGAAATCTTCAGAGTTAATTGCTGATATTGTATCAGACTTCGTAAAAAATAAACTAACAACACATAGGTAGCTTTATGTAAAAGTTAGGCAAGTATAAATAATAGTTCTTACCATAGACAATAATGCTACGCAAACGTGTAGGTGAATAATAAAATATAGGTACCTCCTTGCATAGTGTTACACATTCCAAAGCGACTCGGTGAAACCGATAAACCAATTTTTTTATAGTACAAATGCCATCGGTAGACCGCAGTGATAATAATTATAACCACTTGTGACAGCTAGTCCTGAACCCCCGGATGAAATAATTCTTTTTACCATAATAAGGTTGCCTGGAAGAGATCGCTTATAGCGATAAGGGCGCCAATTGTTTCACTAGTTTTTTAAGTACGTTTGTAATTTTTGGTGTGAACAATAAAGAGTTTTCTATCTATCTACCATAAATTGTATGAATGATTTTTGGGTCTCCAATCACAAGCGCCATTCGATACCCTAGCGACCTGCGTGGCTTACTCGTGTACAAGCAAATTTTGTCTTCACGCGCGACCAAGTGGTTATATTATCTTTAGTACACCATCATCACCAAAAAGATCCCAAAGTCATTTTATAGTACTAATCCTATACTATATAAGCAAGCAATGTTTTTTTTAATAAATACTATTACTGCATGACAGTCTTTTCTATTTAAGTGCCATAACAGACATCTCAACTTAGCTGAAGAACCGCCGTACGACCAACGGGAGAGAAAGAGAAGAAAAAAACTCACTCCCGTTGGTCAGACGGCGGTTCGTCAACCAAGTTGAAGTGTCTGTTATGAGTCTTAGTATTATGTTAAGAGTATTATAGTTCAGGTCCAAAATGTCTCTTTCCCGTAATGTACCCTTCCCAAAATGTCCCTTTCCTAAAATGTAATTTCCGTTTCCTTCGCTCGCGTTGACAAAAGCACTGCGTCCGTGTCTTCGAGATTAATTAAACTCTATACAAATGTTATCCCAGACTCTATGATTACAAGTTTCATGATACGAAATGACTTAGATATATAACCTAGTATATAGCTTACTAATTATTATATGCAAGAAAACAGTTAAAACAATTACTTAGTTCCTAATTGTTGGATATGACTGTGTGGGAACTAATGCATACCTAGGTGCTATCACAAAAAAGAAGATATAAGATATGTGCACTTTAATTTATTAAAATTTATGATACAAGATAGAAATAACATTACCTATACATGTATTTTCTTTATAAATAACTATAAGATGAAACTAACAGGTTCATCTTGAGTAGGTAGATAAGATACGTTAACATAGTTTACTTTCGTTTCAAGACTAAGTACATTTAAAATTGAAAAATAAAGAATACAAAATGAGTATATCATTTGAATAGTAAGTAAATGATGGCACTGAAACATAACTGGTTTGGGTTTAATTCTGATAAGAAAAATCATAGCCTAAGCCTTTACTAATTGGCTTCAGAAACATATTGAATTTAAATTAGGCCTATAGCAACATCATTAACTAACCAGACGTTATGTATAACACAATGGATGCATTTCCTATGACAAAAAAAAAAACTATTGTCATTAAGGTGGGGCAAATTTAATGGATCCCATTTGACACTTCAAAATTCAATAACATAACCATGTAATACTATTATTTATATATTTTTTTTAGTTATTTTACTTTTCTCAGTTAAAATTACAATTTATTGTATCAATGACAAAAAAGGAAATTTTACACGATTCACTTTCATTACTTTTCTAAGACGAACAGATGTCAAATGTGATCTATTAGGGGCCTTACATAAAAACGTTACTCAATTTGACATACGCTTAAATATGCTCCGTCTCGTTTTCGCGTGTGACGATTGCCGTCAGCGAGAAGTTGAGAGAGCATTTTAAAGCATAGATCAACTTGAGTAACGTTTTTAAGTAAGGCCCTTAAATTGCATATACTTTAGGTTTCTGGAAATATATTTGATCCCGAAATGCTTTGATGTTACTTTAACACTAAAGACAAAACATTACCCATATCTATCAAGCATTTAACACATTGTAAAAGGAAATTAAAAAAAAATAGAATTTACTCTTTTTTTTTTGGTTATTTAAATGAAGTTCATTCTCTGTGTATAATATTAGTATTTCATGACACATTCCCTGTTTTTTTAATTTAAAGCCTGCTATACTAAATTCATGACAAAAATATAACGGTTTAGGGCAAAATGAGGTATTTGATAAACTAAATACATAAGGACACAGTAGATATGTAAGCAATCAAAAACATATACACATTTGTAAAGCAATAAAGAAAATAGAGCCTTATTTCAACTTTATTAGTCTATTTTGCAGTAAACAGTAATTAAGGCGAAGGGTGAGTTAAAGTTAAACAAAATTTTACACCCTGTAGCCGGTCGAGAATGTAATGAAGTATTTTTTTAACCATTATAATTAGTAAAAATAATAGTCCAAAAATACGTAATTACCTTCTCGAGAATCTGTGGGTGTCGAATTTTTAGTAACTTATCTTTTAATATACCTCTTTTTTTTATGAGGGTACCACGTCAGCTTACCTTTCGCCTTAAGGCGGTATGTTTGACATATGGCGGAAAAATTTCCCGCTATACGTGAAACGTACCCACCTTAAATGATGGAGATGGCAGGCTAAAATTAAGCTTTAAAAATGTGTACATTTTTTTAATTTGGTTGAGTTCATACATTAGGTATAGTAAAGTTTAAAAATTGGTTTATTTACAAGGCTTTTATGGCGGCTCCACATTAGTGCCGTGAAGCTCCGAGAACAAGCGTGAACGTGAATGTGGAGGGTTTTCGCGGGGTTTACGCCTGTTCCCCGATCAGAGTCGGTATTTGGTCCCGCGACAAAGGGTTCGCGCCCCCTTCGCGCGGCGTTCACGCGTACACATCCACATTCACGGCCCCGCGCCAATTTACTTCTTGTTTACTCCGGACTATAAAGGCGTACGGACGTCATCTACCATCATCTTTTTTTCCAACGCTTTTTAATAACATTCTTGTTTTGGACGTCTAAATAGTAATATGTTGCCACAGCAAACAAAGTTATTACAGCAGCAGCTTCTACGTCCATTTCGCGGCGGGTTTCACGAACGACTGTGAGCATCCCGTGAATGTGGAGGGCACGACTTGTGCCGATAATTCACGCCGTGAATTCGCGCGTGAATTCACGGCACTAATGTGGAGCCGCCATTACAAGGAATTTGATAAAACCACTCTCCTGCTCATGCCAATTTATAGTTAAACATGGCTATTGGTTTAAATTGTAACAACTGTCCGTTAAGTACATTGGTGGCAAGACTCAAATAATATAACTTTAAAGATGCATTATGTTGAGATTTTCATTTCATGTATTTATTTATTTGACTGAGTCACCTGACTTTCTACAAACACAATGGCATTGATAATGGGCCATTCAAGTATTACTTAAGCAAAATTTCAGTTATCTTCAATCATTAATGTAAGGAAATAGTGGGAAGATACGGGATGAACTCCTTGACGTGGACCGCACAAATTAGGCCCACGGGCCTAATCGACTTCAGTCACAATTGAACTGGCGTTTGTGATAGCACGTAAAGTACTTGTCAAACTTTTGTTTGAACCGAACCATATTTAATGGGTACAATGTTTGGATGTCAAGCGTATTTACCCCCTTTTGAAAAAGTCATTGTTTTCAATCAAATTTTGCAGAAAAAGTAAACAAATAAATATAGCTGACGTAATCACCATCCAACGGACCCCTTGTCCTCAGAAATAAACATAGCAAAGACCACCCTTTTGATGCTCACTTAATACTTAAATGGCCCTTGTTACACCAAAATTATAATATCATTATATTTCATCGGCAGATAGGTACATTATATTATTGCCTTGCTCAAATCAACTTATCAACACAGCAACTCTGCCTTGGGGTTTTAAAGCAGTAGTGGTTCTAAAACTGGTAAATACAATATAACGTTAATTATAAAATAATTCATTACAAGATTCTAAACTCAGTAGCATAACTCGAGGTGCAGTATACAACACTGGGCGCTGCTCTTTGAAACTTACCCTTTATGACAAAATGTGTCGCAACAGCTCTTCATTCATGATTTTGGATGTATGTATAAATGTATATATTTTTTTTTTGTAATGAGGCTGAAAATTTCGCGCTGGCTCGACAAAGCGTTTATGTCATACATTCCCGCATGTATGCCAGAAGTACTTCAAGTGAAAGTTCTACGACGGGGCGCAATTTCGACGCTTGCTACTCGTGCCTGGTTTCCTACGTAAGCCACCGCATCACCCAAAAATCCCTAAACAGGGGCAGATTTGATATCTTGGCTGCTTATTGCCTTTATTTCCAGTAAAGCAAGAAAGTCTGTATATGATAAAATTATGTGTCTTTAGTACTGATGCTTACCGTTTTTATTTGTGAGTAACAATGAATTGTTATTCACAAATTGTCCTTTGCCTGCCCCACTACTGCCCTTCTGCCGGTCTATTCTGCAAGCTAAGTGAACGCGCAAGTGAGATGATAAGCTAAGTGGACGTATATTTTTCTTTGCGATTACTATAGAGAAATGTCAAAATGTCGAGTGATCACCCTTGACTGTAGTCCCTTACCCTTATAATTAGATGTTTTGAAATTTATCTGCAGAAATAGGTAACAAAAAAAAAAACATTCACTTAGCTTATCACTTCAGTTGCGCATTCACTTAGCTTGTGGAATAGACATGCTAAGCAGCGAGAGAACACAGAGGGCGCGACTACTAAAAAAGCTCAGCAATTTTTGCCGCCCTAGCCTCAGCCCCTATTCGGAAATCCGCCCCTGTCCCTAAACCATAATTGAAAAAACAACACCGTAGTAAATTTTACTTGTTTTGTGTAGGTTGGATAATTATCATAAATTGTAATTGAACAAAAACAGAAATTTAAAATGAGATTCACTTCAGAGCTACCACAACCTCAAAAACATTCTTATAATATTCTTACATTTAGCTTTATCTTCTCTCAGCTAATGAGAGAGCAAGACAAAATTCAATGTAACGTTATTATAGGAATGGTTTTGAGGTTGTGATAGCCCACCAATGGCCTTAATACGAGCATTTGCGAAATGTTATCGTTACGAATAAACGATAGCAAAATGTATGAAAAATTTAACAGCGCCTCTATCGGATGTGAAGGGAAACTGAATTTTTCATTCACTATGCTATCGTTTACGTAACGATAACTTTTTCGCAAGTGCTTGTACTAAGGCCACAGAATGCTTGAGAGTTAAGTATGATAATAGTGTTACACAAACTACTCCCGCGCGGTGGCCCGAGACAAACAAGCCGGGGATTACCCACTGGAATGTTAATATGAAAACCCATTTAACAGATAATTATTGTTATACATATTATAATATTCAAAGTCGGACAGTTGCATACTTAGGTCCTGAGTGTTCATAACTTATAAAATCCCTTTTTATATGATTCAGCATAAGGATTACGTTATATAGTTCTATAAATAATATTAAAATTAATTTTGAAATGCATATTAACTAAAATAAACTATAGTAAAAACATAATATAGTAAATTGTGCGTTATTATTCCGGCTAAAGTGAACATCATGAATGATCTAATATGATCATAGGAACCAGACATGTTGATCTCAGACTGTCGAAATATAGTCAATCTAGAGTTACATACATCTAAATATAAGAAAAAAACAAAATCTATAAAACCGTCCCTGAACGGTAAGAT
This sequence comes from Agriopis leucophaearia, assembly GCA_949125355.1. Taxonomy (NCBI): domain Eukaryota; kingdom Metazoa; phylum Arthropoda; class Insecta; order Lepidoptera; family Geometridae; genus Agriopis; species Agriopis leucophaearia. The sequence goes on from OX421262.1 coordinate 15,243,995, forward strand.
ATATCTATTTTATGCACAACCTCCCGAAGTAATAATAGATAATAATTATAAATCACATTATAAACGGAAATCATCCATATAGTAATGCGAGCATACTCTTTATAATGATTGAATATGATACAATCGTAATTTTGAAACCTTACACACTAAACGGATACAAAATTCGCACTAATAATACTCATACCTCGAAAAGGGACATTGCACTCACGACACACACAAATGGAGATCCCGTTCGGCTCGGCTCAGCACGTAGTCTCGAGCAGCGGATCTACGGCGGCGGGGGCGGGCGCGGCGGGTGCGGGGGGCGGCAGTGCGCGTGCCGGTGACACGCGCGGCGAGCACGTGCACTGCGCGTGCAGCGAGGCGGCTCGCGGCGGGCGCGGCGTGCGGCGGCACTCGCATGCAGCCGCGCCGCACGCCTCGCACACCGGCGCGCGTCGCTCCAGCCGCCCGCGCCGCGGCTCCGCGCGCACCCACGGGTCCGCCTCCATGCGCCGCCACGGGTCCGCGCCTGCCGCCGCACCCGCGAGCGCCGGCGTCGCGTCCGGGGAGGAGCGCTCACTGCGCGCGTGCCGCGGCGACAGCGCTCGCGGCGCTGCGTTCGCGGGCTCGGCTAGCGAGGCGCTGGCCGGCGAGGGAGCGCGCGGCCGCTCCGAGTGGGAGCGTGCGCGCGCGGCCGCGGCGCACCGGCCCGGCGTCACGTCGCTCAGCGAGCGCAGGTGGATGCGACGTCGCACACCCGACCCCGAGGACGGCGGAGACGAGCCGCGACTTGCCGGCGGCGACTCGGACGAGTCGGCGCGCGTCACGCTGATGCTGATTTTGTGCAGGAGTTTTAGACTTTTGAATTCGGCGGCGTCCGCCTCCTCTCGCACAGCTCTACCTTCGCTCTCTCTGTGACGGTCGGGGCTCCCGGAGCCGTCAATTTTTGCAGAATTTTTGGCGGGGCCGGCCCGGCTGGGCCCGGCCCCCGCTAGCTAGAGGAGTCTCTCCGCCGCCGAACTCGAAGTGCCGGAGCTCAGGGTCGAAGCGGGATTTTGGTCATCTCCTGAAATATAGAAATGCAATTGATATAAAATTATATTTGCATTCTAAGAATTGTCTAGAGGTAGCATGTGCGCTTTACAATCTAACGGTACCCGGTTTGATCCTCGGCTCTGCACCAATTACTTATTTAGTATTGTATTCTGTTTATATAGTATCTAAATAGATTATGTGCAGTTTGGTGCCTTTGCTCTAAAACGGTGAAGGAAAACATTGTGTGGAAACAAGAACTTTAAAGAGTCAAAGACATTCACCAACATGCACTGGGCCAGCATGGTGGATTAGGGCCCATACTTTTTCTCAGAGAGAAGGCCGCTGTGTCGCAGCAGTGGCAACATGAAAGGCTGATGATGATGAAGAATTGCTTTAGAAAGAAATAACAATCCTTGTTTTGCGCAGGATTTTTAACTGTGGTAGTTCAGCATTCTGGGCTGCATACTGTATCTAGTACAAAATATGAAACTGAATGATACCTTGAGTAGTCTGGCCAGAGGCCGGCAGTCTTTGTCAGTTGAGCAATTCCACTGAAACAAAACGTTTCAGCCTCTCCAAGTATTGGTTGAACAACTCAACGTCATTGTGCCCAGCACCCTGGAATAGAGTTGTTAAAAATTATGACAATACAGAAAATGTCTTCATCACAGATATACAGATCGGCAATATATTTCAGTGAAAGCAAGTGAAAGAGACAAATTGATATGGCTCAGCACAAGTACAAAAAGGACATAACAAGACTTTTTTGTCCTTATCGGCGTGGCCTGTTTTTTTGGATCAGAAATGTCAAAATCTGACGGTTCTGTGCCAAACAAAACGGGTCTGAATATTGTTTATTGCATTTTTTTGGTGATTTTATGTGATAAATGCGTGTTTCGTCTTAGAAATAATTGTAAAACAAACATTTACAATGGTTGGTTGTATCATTTTGGGCTGCAAGTACCGCAGTGAGAGAAAAATCGATGAAATATCATTTCACACGTAAGTAAACATATAGAGCTTGTAATGATCACCTAAATAAATTCAGGATATCAATGCGTAAATATTTTATTCATAATTAGTCCGTTTTTTGGTCGATTTGTGGTATTTCCTATGAGTTTTATCAAAATATTAACTGAGAAGAATAACAATCAATGTTGCCAGTTTATAAATGAAATTACCCACCACAATTAACATAAATTATTCGTTCTGCAGGTTTCCAACTGATCCTGGCTTACGAATAAAATGGATCAGTGCTACTGGTTGTGAAAATTGGGTGCCAGGAAAACATAGTAGAATTTGTTCCAGTCATTTCAATGCCGAATCCAATATCAGAAAGGGAAAAATTATATTTTTGAGCAACTGCAGCTGCTCAGGGTCTAATAAACACACTTAAATGTACTTAAATCAAAGAAAATATATCATCATAAATCATCATCAGCGTGATTTTGTTCAAATAAAACAAAATAATCTTTTTTTGAAGTCTGATTTATCGTGTGTGATATGAGTACTGTAAATAATAAAGAGTTTTATCTAAGTATGTCATTAATTGGGATGTTATCCATAATTCCATCCATGAAAATAAATAAACTGGCCAAGTGCGAGTCGGGCTCGTGCACTGAGGGTTCTGTACCGTCACAAAATACAAAAAGTAGTGCAAATACACAACATCACACCCAGGATGTCATCCATCCAAGTATCAACCGCGCCCGACGTTGCTTAACTTGTGGGAAACAGAAATGTGTGACCGACTCGCACGCAGCCAGTATTTATTATTTGTTGTTTTACTTTAGGGTGTGCACTATAATCCCCCAAGTTTGACGCTTGTACCGATTACCGTTACGTACCGTTTGGTTTTTACACCAGAGCAAATACAAAAATACCTTAACAAAAACGTTTGTTGTATGTGTGGATGTGTACCCTCTTTAGTTTTGACTTAGTTATATTTCTTAGTTAATCCGTCGTAACATTACATATTCTGTGTAAGTTTCAACTGACGATATTACGGCGCGAAAGATACAGCCGTTTAAAGCTGTCTTACCTTTAAACGGATGGATTTGGATCTTAATATTAATTTCTTTTGTTCATAAGTATTTTTCAGATATCCTTCCATCTCACAAGATTTTCCAAAGTTTCCAAAATTACTCATTGAAGAGATTCACTACCCGTCTAGTATGTAAATTACCCTAACTTAAAGCAAATAATTTTAATGTGGCAACACACCTTGTTGAAGCGAGAGGCACTGAGCTAGCCACGCTCATTGAAAATCTATAGGTAGTAGGTCTGTGGTCTTCATACAGATTGTTTATGGTTGAAACCATAAATTCTTAGCAATTATGTAAACAAAGAAATGTCAATGTCAAAGTGAGAGTTTGGATATTATATATTTTTTATTAATACTTAATTAAGCCACATTCTTTTCTGAATTTTAAATTACGTAAATATGAAAAATAATTCAAAAATACATACTTAGTACTTACAATATTACTAAAATAAACAATGTTACCCAAAACATCTTATTTTAAGTTAGCATAACGTTGGTTTAACAGAAATAATTATAATCTACTATGGCCTGCCAATTTTTGATTATAAAAAAAATTGGCCTTTGTTGAAATCTTTGCTAAGAATTAATTATTTTTAACCCCCGACACAAAAATATGGGTGTTATAAGTTTAACATGACTATCTGTATATCTGTGTGTCTGTCTGTGGCATCATAGCTCCCAAACACCTGAACCGATTTTGATTTAGTTTGTTTTCGTTTGAGATTCTTAGTTTGATTCATGAAAATCTGTGTAGCCGTTTGAAGATTATCAGCTCTATTATCGGGCCCTTACGGCTACCTGTTTTAAACGATTCTGTTTAGGTGATGAGAAAAGTTGAGCGACTGCAAACCTTTTCTAGGCGCATTAAGGTTCACGTTCGCGTGATTTTCCGAACTGCGCTGTTTCAGCGCTAATTCAAGCCTGCGTAAAGAGATAAGGCCCCACGGGCTTTAAAAAAACTTATAATCATACAACTTTATGCCTGAAAACAGTAGATACAAAAATAAAACTGGGACATTTATTGCACACACGGTCATCTGACCCCAAACTAAGCAAAGCTTGTAATATGGCTGCCAGAGACTGATATACGTATATATATGTTTAAATAGATATTAACACCCACACATAGAACAAACACAAATGTTTGTCGTAGGTGGGAATCGAACCCACGCCCCGAAGCGCAGAAGGTAGGTTCACTACCAACTAAGCCACAGGGGCAGTCAGATACGTCATATTCATATACAATAACTTAGCATAATGTGGGTGAACCACATAAGTACATACCTCCACCCACAGAGGTTCAACGGCGCGCGGACAGCGCTCGTATATGGCCAATCCGTGGGAGAAGTCTATCACCTCATCTTCAGTTCCGTGGATAACCAGAACCGGTGAGGTCACTTTGGGAATTTTGTCGATGCTGAAATGAAATAAGGTGCATTTAAGAAATCATTTGGGAAGTAAATGATTCTTATAATCAATGTGATCCACGATAGTAGGTATAGTTTTATTTTTACCCGATGTCCGCAAAGATAATAGGAGGGTATTGTGTTAAGAGCATATGCATACAGGGTTACGCATATAGACTGTGCTAAACCAAAAGGAGGTCATTGTGCTCGTCATTATGAACAACTTTTACTATGGGACCAACCCTGAAATCGTATAGTAACCCCGTTATAATTCCACTGTGTGTTTTATTACTAGTGTATTATTATAGTAGGCTTATATAATGAACAATGGACATTGCTAGCATTAGCCCTATTTACTGAAGCTTGTTAAATAATATGTTGATTCGTAATACTATAAATTTATGAAATTGCTTGGCACACTGATATGATAAGCTGATAAAATATCCATAATGACGTCGATTCTGATGAACCATTCTCTGAACTAAATATGACAGCTCTAAAATAGTTGCCATCCTTTTCTGACGTATTGAAATGAATCGAAACGCCGATAATTTTAGTCATTTCAAATTAGTTTAGTTTAGAGAATGGTATAACAGAATTGACCTCAATGTTGTAGTAAAATAACCATGATTATTTCATTAAAAAAACATGTCTGCCGTATCTCATTTGTATTCCCAAGTTTGTAATGGAAAATTCAGACCTAAAGTAGATTAAAACCATACTTAAACTATTAAGTTTATAAAACGCATCATAAAATATTAGATATCTGGATTTTTGGGCATAAAACTAAAAAATAAAGCCCTAATTGTCACACCGAATATAAAACAAGTAAATCATAACATTAAAATTGTTTATTTTATGTCAGTAATTGAAAGAAATCCACTCACAAACATTGGTAAGTATTTAGTAAAATTGCCTGGAAAATTGGATATTTCAGGAAAAACTAAAACTGCTTTTTTCTATGGGATTTTTGTATGAAATTGAAATTTGGACAGGACAAAGTTTGTCAGGTCAGCTATTTTTTTTTTTTTTTGCATTTCTCAAATTTACCTGAAATAAAATAGGCATATGATATATGCCATAATTATTTTATTTCAGGTAAATTAGTCAGGGCACATTATTAGTAAATTTTGTACAAGACCCATCCTCCTCGGTGTTTGTGAATCAAAGACAAAGAGAGATAGCATTGCATTGTTGTATCATTACTTTAATGTTTTTTATGACCTAAATGATATGTTGTCTTTAACATTCTCCTTAACCCAGTTAAAAAGTAGCTTCTCACTAAATAAGGTGAGGTTGCTACTTGCACGCTAGTTAATCCAGTTAATGATGTAAGAACGTGTCTCTTATAAATAAACATGAAAGCAGCCATTGTAAGCCCCAATGAATATCTAGGAATTGTGTGTAAACAATCACATGAAAAAATGAAAGTTGGATGCCACAACTGACATCAACATTGGATTTTAATAATAAGTGCTTATAAGGAATGTATGAATAGATTGAATAGCAATACCTTTATACAATAAATAACTGCCCAAGAGCATGTCAAAACACGCGTATAGTAGGGTTCGTAGGACACCGGGTCAAATGTACAGTATAGTAGTAACTAACAGTTATGGACAAATTTGAATGAACAAAACTCTGTAGACTTAGCCAAATTTCAGAGGTATTATCATTTCGACTTAATATATTATACTATTAAGGTTTAGCAAAGAGAAAACTACTTGGGGAATATTTTTAGTGAAGATGATTTTGATGATTTTATGAAAAGGCTACCTTTGAGCTAGAACGTCTTGATTTTATTCCAGTTTTATAGTTATAACTCCAAAATTTGTCATCAGAAAATGATTGGATAATTTTGAGTAAAGGTTTTTATTAGGACCTATCAGCATGGCAAGTTACAAGATTCTATGTCTAATAGTTTAGAAACGCAGCAGAGGACAACTTTTTCCTGCTTGCTATATATAGGTATGCGAGGCATATATTCAAACCAATATTTTTCAAAATCAAATATTTTTGTTAGAAATTTATCACGGCGTTTGTGGTCGCACTCCTCCGAAACGGCTCGACTTTTTTTTATATATTTGGTAGGTATATAGTTCGTAAAGTATCTTTCATCATCATCATCATCACAATTTTTCATCATCACGCGGTGAAACCGCGGGGCGTAGCTCGTAATTGATGTATGAAACCTTACCTTCATTATAAAAGACCCATTCAATGATACCCCACCAAGGTGATTACAATTGAAATCTATACTAAAACCATAATTGTGCTATGTTACATGCACTTATCTTAAATAGAAGTTGGTAGGTTCTAAAGAATTAGGATGGAGAGACAGAACAAAGAAACTTATATGGATTCCTGTAATTTCTAGGAAACCTTAAAAAGAGATAGGGTGTGTGTAATGCTATTGAATTCTGTTAACTAGCTGAATGGGTTTAGATGAAACATGGTGTTTTTTAACAAACTGTTTTTTTAACTTTTGCGATTTGAACACATGTTTTAATGCTAATTGGGGCTTACTAATATTTTATAAGGTAAAAATAAGTACCTTTTGCACAACTTTCGACCATGTTACAATGGCCGTGGTCACGAGCTGACTGATCACGGCCATTGTAACATGGTCGAAACGTCGAGCAAAAGGTACCTATTTTTACCTTATAAAATATTATTGTGCGATAAGTCCCGAATCCCGAGAGACATTAAAACACATGGTGTGGACTTCCACACCAGCTAACATCATGGATTAACTTACAGGTAACTTTTTTTTTTAAGCAGTGCCAGAGGATAGGGTGATAAAACTAGAGGGCTGAGCTAGTAAGGTACACAGAATGTATAAAGGGTTATTGGGAATGGTGGTATTAATCCGAAAGGAGGTCATTGTACTAATAAACAACTTTTTACTAATTTTCAAATCGCATTAGCCGAGCGCCTTAGACGCGTGCATCAGGCGCACGCCGCTGCAATCGGCCGTGATGCAATCTTAATTAGAGACAAGCCAATTTTTTTATATTTTAATTAGCTCATTCATACATTTTGTTAAGTGAGAATGACTTTTTCTACGGAATGGCTGATATTTTTTCGCTATTTCAAGGTTGGTCCCATGATAATATTTGTTTATTACAATTAGTAGGTACAATGACATCCTTTGGCTTAGTACCACCATTCCGTGTAACCCTGTATGAATAGAAATATCAAGAAAATGAACAGTACCTATTTACAAAAATAAATATCAGTACAAAGTGGAAGTATCAAGGGCAGCCCAAATATCAATACTAGCAATCTCTTTCAAACAACCTTGTGATACAGAAGGTTAAGGTAATTAAGTGGACCATGTAAGTATACATACAGACTACCTGCTGAAGAAAAATTGCTTTTTATAGTGTTTCTTTTATTTTGTTAACAATGAGTATTAAAGAATTTGGATTGAAATTAGGTTTAATGAGAATTATACAGGGGGGTACATAGAATTTTGGTTCTAAACCGAAAAGAGGTCACAGTAACCAAACCTAAAATTTTAATAATAAGACGTAACCATTGTAGACTGCATCATCGCTTAACATCAGGCGAGTTGGCAGTCAAACGCAATCCTATTAACAAAAAAAAAAATAACTAAGTCAGACCCTGGTGTGTCCTTAAACAGCGATGATGGTCAGCAGCATCCTATTAGAACACGGTTTACGTACTGTGATCCCCAAGCTGCCTGCCAGGCGTGGGGTTTATGGCAACACCTTTCTCTAAGATGGAAGCCTTTATTCAGCAGTGGAAGTTTACTGGCTGATGATGTGATGTGAATTGCAATCAAACTCAAGCACCGAGGGTATCACACCCAATAAAATTAATAATGGTAAGGAACTGTAGTAATTTTTACAGTTCTGTACCCAAAGGGTGTAAATCGGACCCTATTACTAAGCTTACGCTGTCTGTCTGTCCATCCTACCTTTTAACGGCTGTATCTTTCGAGTGACCTGTGATGGTGCCAATCATTGGATGTAGGTCCAACCTAGTTCATTGAATAGTATGTTAGTCACTCTCTTATTTATCAATGGGTAGGAAGCTTTTGCACGTTTAGTCTTTGATTTTATTCCAAATATTAAGCTTTTCTGTGTGGAGATACAGCAGACATAGCATAGTACACACTCCTAAGTATTACAACAAATAATAAATAATGGCAATGTGTGACTTGGTGACAAATTTCTGTTCATTACCAAGTTTTAAGCAATGTAGGGCGAGTTCAGTACTGGGATGGGTTAGTCTGGGCGTGATGTTGTCTTTTTGCACTACTTTTTGTAGTGGTATGGAACACTCAGTGCACAAGCCCAACTCACACTTGTCTGGTTTATTTTCACAATTTTATCTCATAGTAATGTATAGATGGCTACATGGATGCAGAGTGCATCTTATCTGTATATTTTTTTTATTTGCTGGCCTACAAGTTTCAGTATGAATTGGATTTATCTTGTGTACCTCATATAAGTAATACAGGTATCAAAAAAAAACTCTGTACCTTTTTCTGGCGTTATCATTTCCTGACCTTTACAATTACTGATAAGGTATAATAATACAGAGGCAATCAGTTCAGTACATTCACATTAATTCAAGATAAAACAATGAAACATTGATAGCAGGGAAAATGCAAAAACAACATTAATTAGTGAGTCATTGGTAGTGATACTGTTCATAAAGGAACATACAAATTATAAGTGTATTAGAATTATGTTTATACACTAAGGTTATCATGTCATATACAGTATGGGGCTAGAATAGAGCTAAGAAAAAAACTGTTGGAAGGCGCATACCTACATAATGACTTCGATTCTGTTATAGCACTCACTAAACCAATTTGACGGGACTAAAATGATCTGCATCTGTTCATTTCAGAATGTGAAAAAAGGATGGCATAAATTTTAGATCTGACAAGGTAAATTTAGATGAGCAAATGGTTTAACAGAACAGACATCAGTATCAACTACTAATCGAGAAAGTCGTGAAATGATAACCATTCTAAATTTATTACACATGCATACCTACATACATTATTGAAACAATGCACTGTTTATTGTTGTGTATAATTTACAATCACTGTCTCAGTCATAAACAAATAGTTGTTAGCTACAAACTTTTACGAATAAGTGCCTTACCTGGGGAAAGCATCAAAGAACCATGTTCTTTTAGTGTTGGGAAAAGCAACTCGCATCCCGGACATGAGGGGTGAATGTAGCACCACAGCTCCCACCTCGTATCGGGCCGCTAAGTCCACTGTGGGCACTGTTCCAATGCTCTGTCCGTAAAGTATGATGTTCTCTGGACTGATGCCGTAGCGCGTACGCAGCGCTTGCCACGCAGCGTCAATGTCAGCATAAAGGTTCTTTTCTGACGGTTTCCCACCACTCACACCGTATCCAGAGTAGTCATAACTGAATATGTTACAGTTTATTCTAGTTCCTAAACCTAAGTAAAAACTGCTCATTTGTCCGAGATCCACTGCATTTCCATGTGAGAAAAGTATTGTGAAACGAGCGTTGGGGCTACACCGAACAAAGAGGCAAGCTATTCTGTTGCCTCTTGACGTTCTAGAGTAGAAACCTTCGATGTTCTCCTTTTCTCGTTCAGAGTACTGCCACTCGGCGCGTTCCGTGAGTGTTAAAGAGAATTTCGATCCCGTCTCGTCAGGTGTGAATGCATACGTAGGTTCAGGAGGCAGAAAAGCGAGCTTAGCCGCAATTTTCCCCGGGCATGGCGGACAACAAAACAAGCAACAAAGTTCACCGAAACTTAACCCGTTCATGGCTATGTATTTTAATTACTCATTAAAAAAATATCAAACACGGCCTATTACAAAATCACAACTCGCAAATTACTGATCATGGCGAACGAAAATAAGATTTCACAAAATTGACAGTTCGTCAACAAATTTCATTTTCATTCAGCCATGACGGCACGACGACAGCACTCAAAATTGCCATATACAAAAAAGCACTGATGAGATGTGACCTCAGAAAAAAAAATGGAAGCGTTATACCTACTGCTTCCCCTCTGGCATTTACACCCCCCCCCACCCCTCGGTCGTCCATTCGATCAAATCATTTGCAGTTGTGTGCGCTCAATATTGAAATGTGCGTTTGTAGAACTAGTAAGAATATGTCAGTGTGTGCAATACGTGTTTACCTCGCCTCCTTCAGTTTTTGGCAAACTTTTTCGGTACTAGCTCGAGTGTAAAGGCAGATCCAAACTATATATTATCAAAGGATGTGACACTCACATGTTCGAATAAAGGCAGTAGGTACTATTTCCCGATATATACTCTGATCAATGCAGTACCTACATTCTCTTTGTGCAGTACTAGGCGGTAACGATTTTGCAGGTATGTACAAATATATACCCTGCAGCTCGCTGCATCGATGTGTGTACCAGTACCACCATGTCACATCACTACGTATTATATTATGGTCTATGGACGGACAGTACACATGGACGGGGCGCTAATTTTCAAAAACTAGCAGCGCGTGTTTTTAAGTAGCGTGCTTCCATTCGAAGTATTCATCTTACTATACTGGCACGCCGCCCCCTTTGGCCGCCCCCGCCCCGAGGCGCCATCAAGTTTTTTTCCTCAAATGATATTTCGTATTAGTCGTTTTGGCTATCTGGCGCCTAGAGCAACAGCCCCTCTCGCTATACGCAAAGGCCGGCGCTTAACGATACAACTACAATCATAATTGACTTTTCTTTTTGAGGTGAGGTTTATTTTATACCTAGGTATAAAATATGTAGGTAGTACAGTTAAAATCATCCTTGGTAGTACCTACGAACCTACCTAATGCAGTTGTTCAAATCGTTTAGTAAATTAGACTGTATTATGATCCATGATCACGTTTAACAGGTTAGCTGGGTAAAAATTAAAGTTAGACAAGGATGTTTAACTCTTTATTGTTAAAAAAAATTAGGTACATACTCTCAGGACACAGATCTTTAATTCATGAATATTATTAAAAAAAAAATATCACAATTTCATGTTACACATCTATTTTATGTAGCATTACAATTAGTAAATAATAAATCTTAGTTGGAAATTTGTGATAGCATGATAACTAATCATGTTTATAAATTTCCTAAAATCATCTATCTTTACAGTACTGTTTTTAGTAGGTATAAAACTATATCTATTGAAATCACTTTTCATTTTTTTTTACTGGTTACGGAATAACAGCCCTATTAGTATACCACACGTGGGTAAAGGTAGACAGGATTCTTTGTTCACATTTGAATGTGAATATCTTTTACGATAGGAATCTAATGCAGAAAAATTTAGGGCGCCCCGGACATTAGGTCATTTTGGGTGAATTACGGAGTTGGGTGAGGGAGGTGTACATGATACTATATATTTTCCAGTGCTTTTACTAGCAACACTTCCTAGGAGCACTTCCCTCCCCCCTCCTTCTAAGGAAGGGGGAGGGGTGTTGACGTGTCATGTCATAGTCATACGGAAAGCTTAAATATTACATTATAAATGTCAGAATTACATATTGTAGGTCAGTGGCCCTAGTACCAGGAATACTTTTTCGCAAGTTCTCGTACCCGCGACGTCTGCGGTAGTGCTACTTAGATTCGCTTGTAGCCGGTACGCCCGTTTTAGTTGTGTCACGCCTTGGAGTAATAGTGTTCCGTGCGTACACGGAATCGGCTGCAAGCTGCGAGGCGCTACTAGTACGTTTGTATATTTGTAGGTATAGAAAAATAAATGATTACGAGGAATACAGATAAAATAATATTGTAAAAATATTATTATCTAATATTGCTAACTAGCCAGTGGCCCAAGTACAAATATTCGCGTAAAATAAGTACTATCAAAATTCATACATATATTGAATTATGAACTTGAAATTTTTATGAAATTCGATATAGTATTTTACGCGAACATTCGTAGTTGGGCCACTGGCTATTTTTATTTGATTTGAGTTGTGACAACTCTTCGCGAATAGACATCGAGCCAGCCATGTAGGTATTTTGCGGTTAAACAAAGGAGTTGACTCACTACACATATGCTTCCCTCTGTCTGTTCCTATATATGCTTAGATCTTTAAAACTAAGCAACGGATTTAATGCGGTTTTCACTATCAGTTAGATAATTTTTCACGGTATGTTTATATAAAACATATAACCGTGCGAAGCCGGGGCTGGTCGCTAGTATAAAATAAAGACGCTTTTCGCGTCTGTCTCTCTATATTCGCTAACTCCTCCTAAAGCACACATCGGATTTTTATGCGGTTTTCACTATCAGTTAGATAATTTTTCACGGAAAGTTTATTTATATGTACGTAATAAAACTTACACACGTGCGAAGCCGGGGCGGATTGCTAGTACATTAATATAAATTACATTAATTAATTAAAATATCTAAATTATTTCAGTTTATGCAATTATTTTATGTTCCTTCTGAATAAAAATAAATTAATAATTCATTAGAAATTAATAAATCTCGCGAACGTTTGCATTGCACTCTAACAGTCGAATAGTAAATGGATAGTTATTTCACTATTATATACATTAATATAAATTAAATTAATTAACTAATATACCAAAATTATTTGTGTTTTTGTAATTATTGTATGTTCGTTCTAAATAAAAGTATATACCTATTAATAATTCATTAGAAATTAACGAATCTCGCGAACGTTTGCATTGCACTCTCTCATTAACAGTCGAATAGTAAACGGATAGTTATTTCACTATTATATACATTAATATAAATTAAATTAATTAACTAATATACCTAAATTATTTGTGTTTTTGTAATTATTGTATGTTCGTTCTGAATAAAAGTATATATTAATAATTCATTAGAAATTAACAAATCTCGCGAACGTTTGCATTGCACTCTCTCATTAACAGTCGAATAGTAAATGGATAGTTATTTCATTACGATATACATCATTATGTATAAATTAAATTAATTAATTAATATACCTAAATATTTTCTCAGTGTTTTTGTAATTATTGTGTGTTCACAGACATGCATTGTCACATTGTTCAGTCGGAATCCAAAATTCTAAGGCAGAGTCACAGGTGCTGATGGCCAGTATGCCATTCTGGTAACATAGCTGTAACAATAAAATAAATATTAAATAAATAATTCCAGGGGGCTAAAACCCCGACCCCTGGCTTGCCTTTACCGGCCGTCCGGAGGTGAAAACCGCAAGAGCTAAGAACCTAAGCTCCTAGCTTAGAGAAACGTACGATAGAATCAAAGCTATTGTAATAGTGTCCATAGATTACCTCTGTAATGTCGATAGTAGAACTCACGATAGAAGTAAATTCTGTGGGTGGGTAACTATTGTACAAGAACTTTATTTCTCCTCTATCAGAGCACACAATCATAATCCCATCGCTTTGGTAACAGCACTTTGTTTTGATTTGTGGAAGTGTGATGGGTGGTTGTTCCCACAGCTCAATGGATCCCATATGAATGTGTTCCTCGGGATCAAATAAATTAAGGTATCCTTTAGAATCACCAACATACATAGCTGCGTGGCTCCAACTAATACAGACTGGGTAGGATTTGGTGTCATTGTTCGGCACTTGAATATCACTCTTCAAAACTTTCCCAGCTACTCTATCAAAAATGGTAATAGTTTTGTCATCACTGATGGATGCAATGAGATTGTCGAATTTACAAAGGTCTAATACTGCGCTTTTGTGTGCATTGTAGGTTTGTATCGAGTTGCTTCCAGCGCGCTGGTCGAAAATGTGCACCTTCTTTGCATACAAGCCTGCCATCACTTCTTTTCCGTTACCTACTAGCGATAATACAGACATCCCGCAACTGAAACAATAAATAAGATTCACAATAATTTGCAGCAATAGATATAGTTCAAGGTACACCAGTAGGTTCCATGTCTTACATGCATCGATATACAATGCCTATAGAGTCATAATAGTGGCAAAAATATGTCTGAACCAATACTCGGCGCACGCTACGCATTGGGCAGACTTTTTGGTTAGTTGTCAACCGCGATCCGACTACAACGCCGCGTGATGCCAGTGCTACGATGCCCTATCGGGCAAGCGACGTTGAACACTATGCAAGCGACATAACGTCTAAATAGAAGTAAATGTGGCTTTGTGAACTATATAATTGATGTCTAGGTATGTAAAACGACAATCGGACGTTTTTTGACTGTTTTCACTTAGGTATTGTGACTCTATAAAATACCTATTTTATCTCGATGCTTACTTACATGACAAAAATTAAAAGAAACTTATATTTCTCACCTACAGAAGAATATGGACGAATCTGACTATACCGGGTTACGCGGAAAAAGTGTACTAAGCCGAAAGAGATTCCTAGTACCATTCATTATGAACAATTACTTTTAGCTAATCTGAAATCGCGAGAAAAATATGAGCTGTTCCATAGAAGACGGTCATTGACACTTGACATAATGTAGGGAACAGCTAATATTTTTTTTCGCGATTTCAGGTTTGGTCCCATATCAAACATTGTTCATAATGATGAGTATAACTGACCCCTTTCAGCTTAGTACACGCTTTCCGCGTAACCCGGTATAGTCAGATTAGTTCTTTTTCTTCTGTGTCACACATATACACCTCTGCATGGCTTACATGCACACCGCGACATAATCCTGTCGATTTGTTCCCCAGAGATACACTTTCCCCGTAGAGACACTTTTCGAAAAGTCTCGCTTCTGTTCCTTAGAGATCCACTTTTTTTTAATCCTACTAATTGTTCCTCATAGGTACACTTTTCGGTACTATTGTGCACGAAATATAATTATATAATATTAAATAATCGACATTTATGAAAATCAAAAATAGTTTTTACACCAAATCCAAGTACCAGGAATGCATAAACCATGAAGAGCTTTCCCCTTCGCGATCCATAATAACACTTTTTGTGAATCTAGAGTGAAATACCTCTGCATCGTTTCTGTTATCTTGGTACCTGGTATCGGCAAATTGAGCTGTTCCACTTGTCCCTACCAACGTAAACCATCATCATCATTATTACCCTACTCTTATCAGACGGACTTGGGCCACTCTCTCGGGGTAGAGATCTTCGTTTCAGATGACAGCTGTCAAATGTAGTTGGATGATATCACAAGAACTCGACGAGATCTATCACTTCCGTAAAGGAACTGCTAGTCCAAGATCGATAGTTTCCGAGATATCGTCCAACAAAGTTTGACAGCTGTCATACTAATGAAGATCTTGACGAGGTCTATCACTTCTGTAAAGGAACTGCTAGTCCAAGATCGATAGTTTCCGAGATATCGTCCAACAAAGTTTGACAGCTGTCATACTAATGAAGATCTTGACGAGGTCTATCACTTCTGTAAAGGAACTGCTAGTCCAAGATAGATAGTTTCCGAGATATCGTCCAACAAAGTTTGACAGTTGTCATACTAATGAAGATCTTGACGAGGTCTATCACTTCTGTAAAGGAACTGCTAGTCCAAGATCGATAGTTTCCGAGATATCGTCCAACAAAGTTTGACAGCTGTCATCCGAAATGTAGATCTCGATGAGGTCTATCACTTTTGCAAAGGAACTGCCACTACAGGATCGTCAGTTTCCGACATATCGTCGAACAAAGATTGACAGCTGTCACACTGACAGCTGTAAGCTAATGATGATGATGGTGGATTAGAGCGCATCTTCTCCCTGAGAGAAGGCCTGTGTCCCAGCAGTGGGAAAGATAGGTTGAAATTATGAAGTTTCTATTTTAAATTTGGGATACTTTGCGAATGATGATGATGGTGGGTTAGGGCCTATCCTCTCTCTTAGAGAAGCCCTGTGTCCCAGCAGTGGGAACATGATAGGATGAAATGATGATGATGATGAAATTTCTAATTTGAACCATTTTTTATTTATATTCATGGGTGATCAAAAGATACCAAAACAACTATGGTCACCTAGGTGCAGGTGATCAAAGGATACTCAAATAATAATTTAAATGGAGTCGCCTATTATCACCCAGGTGATCAAAGTGGAATAGACCAAAGAAAATTTGTTTTAGTTTGGTGGAGTCTAGTTTTTTTTTTCTCTAGGGAAAAATATAAAAAATATATATATAGGGATTCAAAAACTTTTCTATTTAAGTGTATTAGCCGAAAGTGGATCTCTAAGGAACAGTAGCGAGACTTTTCGAAAAGTGTCTCTACGGGGAAAGTGTATCTCTGGGGAACAAATCTCCTGTCGTCGCCCTGTCGACCGAGAACGCGACACAGTGCCTACGGTTTTATATACGCCTATCTCGCATTGGCACGACAAAAAGAGTCGACAAAACCATGTCGCGGTGCGCATGTTAGCCCACGGCTCAACCAATCGCAAAAAAAAGGAAACAATAATATTAAAAAAAAAACTACATATATGTATAAATCTTGTGTCGAATGTGTCACGGTGTTTGTGCGCACTCTTCCGAAACGGTTAGACCGATTTCTATGATTTTTTAAAATGTAAATATACATTTAAAAAAATGTAGTTATGAGAATAGGTCGTAAAGTACTTAAGATCATCCTCATCATCACAATTTTTCATCTCCACGTAGGTGAAACAGGAGGGGCAGCTAATATATTATATATTTTACAGAAATAGGGATGGATCAAATTAAATCTCTCTAGTAACACAACACTGTTTGATTACATACCAAAATTAAAAAATGGTTGCCTGGAAGATATCGCTTTTAAAGATAAGGCCGCCACTTGTGTAACTCGTAAGTGTTTTAGCTATTTATATTTTTATTTCTAGTGTACACAATAAAGAGTTTCTATCTATCTAAAACAATTTAGTCAATCAATTTGAATCTTATTTGTGATTATTTAATCCATTTAGAATTTTATTTAACTAGTCATCCGCCCCGGCTTCGCACGGGTGTACGCTCGGCCTTCGGCCTCGCTACAAAATATAATATAGCCTATGTCACCCGAAGATAGTGTAGCTAGTGAAATAATTTTTCAAATCAGTTCAGTAGTTTCGGAGCCTATTCAATGCAAACAAACAAACAATCAAATCTTTCCTCTTTATAATATTAGTATAGATTGTGTGAGTTAGTATGTTTGTTCCATAAATCTATAATAGCTAAACAAATATGGATGAAATTTACAATATGCTTACTACTCAGAAAGTATCCCATGAAATATCCAACTGAATGCTCACCCGAACTTTTCCAGGCACTCAAAAGTTTCCAAGTCCCATGCCTTGACACTATTATCCCACGAAGCAGAGTAAACAGTGGTAGCTGAATCAGGATGATCGGGCGCCAGATCCCAGACCCAGCCCGCGTGGGCGTCATTCAGCATCTTCAATGGTCTGCCATCATACACCACTGGGTCTTGGCCATCCTGACCAGGTGTTGAGGTGATGTCAGACATGTTCAACAATGCCATACTTCGGTCTCTTGAGCCTGACACACATATTTGGCCTTTCTGTGGAAAATATTAATTATACAGAGTATGAAAAAGAGTAGGTGAAGATGTCTCGTTCATTGCAGAAGCTTTTCTATTCTGGAATAGTAAATAAACTATATATACTTATAAATTAAAATCGATGTATGTGGGATGTATGTGTGTATGTCGAGGGAACACACATACATCGTGTAGACTCTGAAACGGCTGGACCGATTTGACGGGACATTCCTTGGCAGATAGCTGATGTTATAAGGAGTAATGCGCGTGGGTGAAAACGCGGGGCCCAACTAGTTACTAATAACTACCAACCCGACCCTAGTTTTTTTTTTTTGAGGTTTATTTGTATAAAATATATGTAATGTCCATCCATTGATTCATTATTATACTTCCTTGCCAAGTTTTAGTGAGCATCAAGGTTGGTTCTGCTATTTAGTTGTAAAATGAAAACAAAGAGACAGACACAAAGCAATTATAATATTGGCTTTATACATAGGTTTTATTGACAGATTCCTAAATAAAAACAAGTAATTAATTGAAAAATTTAAAAAAAAACGTAGCTAAGAGTCACTGTTATATGGTTATTGGCTGTTTTTACAAGATAATTTTTAATTGTTTATAATGTTATAATATAGCACCTGTGATTTTAATCTTTATAACTTTCTAGTATTAATAAATAAAATAAAAATAATTTTATTTCAGACATTAGAAGCAGTTAGCAGATAAATTAATGCAGAACCACCATAATTATTACTTATACAACTAGAAATACGACTTTTATCGGAAATATTAGCTAAAATTGCTGTCCCAACCCAATGTGCATGACAATATCCATCAGTGTGAAGTTGACAGAGCAATATTCGAATAGATTAACTTAGCAAAAGTTTTCTAAGTAAGGACAATGAATGCAGAACCATCACAATTATTAAACACTGTTTTAAACTATCACGGTTGTTCACTAAAGTTATATGATTATTTACGGGATATATCCCGTATCCACAGTAAATATCCCGTAAATAATCATATAACATCATCACAATTATTACTTAATAGAGCTATAAACACTTACAATCTTAGTAATATTAGGTAGATAAACTAAGTTTCCATCAACAAGAAGTTGATGGAACAATATTAAGCATGGATTAACTTAGCAAACGGTTTTAAATAAGGTCGTTATTATAAAATGTACTCACATTGACTAGGAGCACTGTATCCACTGAAGCATAGTGCATGTCTTTTACAATGAAATGTTTCATAGTTTCCCTTACATTAGACCATCTTTGGAATTCAAAGTCCATTTCGACACAAACATTCTCCCAATCAATAGGTGTTTCGTCCCATATCTTCAACTTTTGAATAGGTGGATAGTGACCCTTCACTCTAGAATAAACCCAATTTTTCCATAACCCTTCATCGGACAGGATATCTTCCAGTCGTTGACAAACACATCTAAATGTATATTTTAAAAATACTGGTTGCAAATAGGAGCATATTTTTAGTATAATCTGAAAACCATAAGGTAATTTTACAAGTAAAATTTTAATTTAAAAGAAACCCAATTAAGAAACTCAAGAAGAGCTCATGGTTTATGTACAAAGCTGGGCAAATTTTGATTAAATATACTAAGAAACACCATAATGAAACCCAGTTTAACCTAGAATCTAAAAACCTAGTTTAAATCAATAAGAACTAGAAAGTATCCTACATAATATTTTATCATAATTGAAAACATTTTAGTCAAATTTCAAAACTTTGCCTATACGTACAAACTCAAGGGAAAAATTAAAAACTTTATTAATTTAATAAAATACTTTAAAGTTTTGTCCCACATAAACCGTGAACGTACATAATAACAGGGCAAGTTAAAAAAATGCTTGTATAACGGAGTCAAATTCAATAAACAGGTTCATCCTCTAATTTTCCACCTTTAGAGGTGGAATACTTTCTTCAAATTGAAATGGGTCTACACTTGAGATAAAGCCTATTCAATAATAATTAAAATCTATTCTAAATCATTTCTAAAATACACACAATTTAGAAAAAAAAAATATATGTTATACTATTGAAGTCGGTTGAAAATGCAAACTTGTATTTTTCACAGAGCAGTCTTTTATAAGACAACACTTAAAAAACAGCATCTATAAACATTTGATATTTAGCATAATTTCAACCCTATTGTTAGTAGGAAGTGGCTTGAGATCATTATCAATTTTTAACCGACTTGGAGAAGAGGTTGGTTCTATGTTCCACTGTATTTAAAAAAAATATGTATTTCACAGATTTCTCCACCCAATGTTGAACATTTTTTTTTTTAATTTCATCTAAATCAGTTCAGTAATTTGGCTTTTAAATCAAAATATCTGGAAAATTTTGTTACCTGGATGACAATATAATCATCCAAGTAACCGAATTTACCCATTTTATACAAATTTTATGAAGCCAGTTTTTTTAATTGAAAATTATAGCCAGCAGCTGTTCTCCCCTGTTGTTTAGAGTAGGATAAAAAGTGGCCTGACTTGAGATCATTATCAGTTTTAGCCAGCTGTCTCTCAGCCTGTCTGTCAGCTGTGCTTTGTATCTGTTGCTTAGAGTAGGATAAAAAAACGTTACCTCAACAGGCATATCCAATAAAGTAGCCTTGGTGTATTCCAAGTCTTCACTTGGGGTCTTACATGACTTGGGATCATTTTCCATTTCAGCTAGCTGTTCTCCAAGTGGCTCCATTGTATCACACATAATGTAAGTAAGTCTGTGAAGATAAACTAAATTAAAAGGATCCTTTGTTGATCTTATTTGAAAAGATATACATTTTTCGATACTGGTCACTGGTAGATAAAAAATTTAGAGGGAAACACTACTAAACAAAGAGTTCAAGATGATATAATTACACACTTTACGCTGGAAACTGCTGAGTCAACTGCCTTGTATGGTCATTGTTAGTTCAAGTTTATAGAAGTTATGTCAAGTTAAGAAGTACTACTTTTAGAAAAAAAGTTCAGAATGGTGCTGATTTAGTTGATATTAATAGCCTATAAAATTATCGTAATTTAATTATTTCAAATCTAACAAAATACCTGTAAACGAAAGGAAAGTATCTGAACTTTTCTGATAAAGTATACTACCTTTAGCTGTTTAATTCAGAATAACCTTTTTAATATTTATTCACAACAAATCAATAGTTGTGTACTCGTAACATTAGATTTTCATGGAATTTATAATATTATTATCTAACGACAAAAAACCGTCACAATCACCACAACCCACAACAAAGAACAAACAAAACAAATAATTTTATTTTAGATACCTAAGCTGTCACGCTCATTCACGAAAAATAAGTGGTTTCCCGTACATATGTCAATGTCATACTGACAACTGACAACCCCGTTTCTTTTTTCTAGCTTTTTAAGTGGTGTCTCTGCATCGCTAAACCATAATATATCTATATTCTATTGTGTTAATTAAATAATATTTTCAATTTTAAAAACATATTTATTTCCTCACACTTGACAACCATTACTCAGAATCAACCTTCAGTCCAACACATCAAACGTTTAAATATCGATTTCATAACTATGAAGGTTTGTATATCTACTAAACTCACCTCTTTCTTTCAACACACCTCCTTGAGTTTGTAGAATAAAAACATTCATATACTTAAATAAAATAAACATTAAATCAATTAAAAAATGAACAACATACACTATAACATTTCATAACATAGCATTAAAATAAATAATTATCAAGTAACCTGTCACTCGAAAAAACAAAAAAATATTCATAATTCAAATACTTAAATTCCTTCGTATCTATCAATATCTATGAATACTATGCTTGAAACAACTAATTATTAACAATATTAATAAACATTAAGTAATCCTCTCATACATGAAATTTATTTTTACCTAAAGATTTGGTAAATATATCAGCCAATTGATCATTGCAATTAGCATCTACAAACGCATCGAGACATTCTTCATATTTTGCATTGTAGTTTAGTGCCATATCACGAGTATAATATAGATACTTCAAAACACGTAAAGCGTATTTATAGTGAGTGTCACTGAACGCATTTTGAAAACGGTTTAAATTCACGTTACTTATAAGAAATATCAGGTCGAGTTCCACTAGCAACATATAGGAGAGCGCCAATCAAATTTCTATACCTTAGGTCGTCATTATTGATTTCCCCTGGTGCAATATCATTGGTGTTTCATATTTCTTCGAATATTTTACATTATATATATCTATCTGCCTTCTATATATATTCTTTGACACAAAGTCATTTTCTTTAATTCCGGATTATAATCAATATCGATTCCCAAATATTGTGTCACAGTTCCCAAATCTGTCATTCTAAATCTGTTACTTAACATTTGCTTCACTTTTTAAATAGTTTTTTCATAATCTGCACAGATTAGAATATCATCAACGTATAGACATTTGTAAACTCTTATATTATTAATACATCCTGTATACAGGTAATAGTCATAGTTTGATCTTTTGAAATCTATTCTCAGCATAAATTCGTTAAAACACTCATACCAATCTCTCGGACTCTCTCTCTCAATCCATATAAAGCTTTTCTCAGCTTGTAGACTTTATTATCTTCAATTTCAAATCCATCTGGTGGATAAATATAAACTTCTGATTTTATTATTCTATTCAAAAAGGCTGTTTCCACGTCCATGCTTTCTATTCGCCAACCTCTGACACATGCTATTGACATCATAGTTTTCAGTGTTGTCAATCTAGCTACAGGCGAGTATATTTCTTCGTTTTCATTATAGATTTGTTGAAAGCCTTTCGCCACAACACGCGCTTTATATATTCCGTTTGACTTTATTCTAAAAATCCACTTCACTTCAATAATATTCTTGTTCTTTGGTTCATCAACAATTTCCCACGTTTCATTTTTTTCTAAACTGGTAATCTCGTTATTCATTGCACTCTTCCACTTTTTTGCTTCCAGACTGCTTATAGCCTCCTGGTAGGTTTCTGGTACTCTAGCATCACAAACATTTATATAAACTACATGATCATTAAATTTTCCAGGTAACCTTCTTTCTCTTCTTGGGCAACTTGATTCGCTCACCTCCTCAACATCAGTTTTCTTCCTTTCGTCTGCTTCATTTTCAACAGTGTCATAAAATTCATCATTATCACTAGCTTCCTTATTTTTTGATTTTATATGTATTATTACCGTGTTCTTTTGATTTCATTTCCTTCATTAATAGTTCTTTCTTCACATTTTGTTTCATCATCCGTGTCTTCAACTCGAAATCTGATCACTTCTGCTTCAGGATTTATGAAAATAACATGTCGGCTTATTACTATCTTATCATTCACCAAAACTTTATATCCTGTATTCGTGTAACCAACTAAGATCCCTTTCATCCCTTTTGGGTTTAGTTTAGAAGCTCTTACTTCTTCAGGAATCCTAACAAAGCACTGACTTCCATAGAGTTTTAAATTCTTTATGTCTGGTTTTCTGCCTAGGAATATTTCGTATGGACTTTTCCTCTCTGTGGTATTGGTTAGCAACCTGTTACCGAGATATGCAGCTGTTAATATGCATTCTGGCCAGTAGTTTTTACTAACTTTAGCTTCAGCCATCAAACATCTGGCACGATCCATCACTGTCCTGTTGTATCTCTCAGCAACTCCATTCAACTGGTGAGTGTATGCTGGACCTGGCTTTAAATAAATTCCATGTTGTTTAGTGAATTCATAAAAATCTCTATTAAGGTATTCACTGCCTCTGTCGCACCTTATCTCCTTCACGCGCTTGCCAGTTTGGTTATGCATTGCATTTACATAGGTTCTAAAACAATCAAACACTTCACTTTTATTTTTGATCACTTAAACTGCCGCAGGCATGCGGCAGTTTAAGTGTAGCTGTGCTGTGTGTGCTGTAGTCGTCTATAAATGAGACAAAATATCTTTGACCCTGGTGACCTACCGGTGATATTGGACCATTCACATCCGTATGCACGATCTCTAAAATTTCAGTCGCTTTGCGCCTTTGGCAAATGGCAAATTTTTCATTTTATTTTGCAAACAAATTTCACATTGTACGTAATTATCGTTAAGCTTTTCGGGTAAACCATCTAACAGTTTCTGCCTGCACATTACGTTCAGCTTTTTAAAATTAACATGACCTAGTATGCGGTGCCATTTCTCTTTCATTGACATTGCCGGTTCATTTGTGTTTACATACTTTTCACTACCTATTGTACTCGTACATTCTAGTTTGTATAATTTATTCTTTTTCTTTGCTGCAGCTACTAAATTCTGCTGCGAATTATGTATTAGAGCAGTATCAATTTGAAATTTGATCATATTGCCTTTGTTTACAATACACGACACACTTAGTAAGTTTCTTTTCATATTTGGTACGTAATACACATTGTCAACATCAATTCTGTGCAAAGTATTTTTTGCATGACAATACATAGTAATCTTTCCAATATTTTCTGACTTTAAAGCGAAACCATCACCTACTCTTATGTCGATAGGATTATTAAGTTTTTATACTCACAAAAGTATTTGTCGTCGTTTATAATATGATCGCTACAACCGCTATCCAACAGCCAGTTAAAAGTTTCTGAAGTCCCTTCTTCTGTAGTCATCACTTCAACATTAAATCCCGATGTAGGATTTCCGGCTACACTGGAATCAGAATTGTTGTTACCTTGTCCACGAAAATCTCTGTATCCACGTCCACGTCCGCGTCTGTGGTAACCTCGTCCCACGATAAAATCTTGGATTAATTAAGAGCTTATTTGCGCATCCTCTTACAACGTATAAATCGTCGAGCTTTTTCATCATCTTAAAGGCTGTCCCTTCGGAAATTATGATATCCAACTGGGAATTGCTCATACTATTAACTATGCAGTTTTGCGCCTTTAGTTCAATTTTTCTCCACTCACTTTCCGATACTCCTTCTACTTTTGTTTCGTTTTCAATAACTAGGTCGCAATTTTTCATGTTTAGGAATAATTTTAGGCGAAATTTCCATTTGTCGAGCATGCTCCATCGAATATTGGTACACGAAATTCGTCCTTACCTTCCATGATGTTCTACCCACTCAAAGAACCTGTTCTACTCGTAGGTACTCACTTAAATTGTCCGTGTTTCGTTATTAGCAAATTGAGCTCTCCTACCATGTTAATTAAATCGTATTTTCAATTTTAAAAACATATTTATTTCCTCACACTTGGCAACCATTACATTACATCAAAGCATTACATTCTCTTTGACCATTACTCAGAATCAACCTTCAGTCCAACACATCAAACGTTTAAATATCGAATTCATAACTATGAAGGTTTGTATATCTACTAAACTCACCTCTTTCTTTCAACATATTGTCGATAGCGAAAGCGAAGATTTTCTCTTTCTCTCCCGTTGGTCAGACGGCGGTTCGTCAGCCAAGTTCGAAACGTCTGTTACGGCTGGTTACGGCTTTGATCCTCGCGATCGCGACCGGTGACCACGACCGGCGGCAGCGTTAAAAGTCTGTGGCAGCGGCCGCGTCACGCGACCCACTTCTCATTATGAATTTATATGGAGTGCTAAACAATGCAAGCGACTCACATGACGCAGGTATGATATAATAGGGTGAAACATGTATTTTCATGTTGATTCCAAAACTACAAAAGAAGAGCCTTTACTACCTACTTTACTGGGGCAATACAAGGGCTATAGCAATTTACTACCCATGACAGTAAAATACAGAAAATATGGCTTTAGCCTGCTCAGCAATGGGCGAAAAAAAACAACAACTTTATTTTGTCAAATTTGAGGTTAAATTGTGCCTGTGTTTTTCAATTTCAATTCAAATGTTTTTTATTATTTTCATGGATAGCGACGAATAAGTATTGCATTTGTTGTTTGCAGTTTGTACTTATTTTGCAAATTTAAATAGATGGAGATTATTAGTGCGTAGGTTTGAAGTTGGTTATTACAAGATTCTTAGAATTGTAGGGACAAGTAGAATGTAATAATAAAACTTGGTATACAAACAAAGAGTAAGCTATCTTAGCTTCAGAATACAAGAAAAAGGTCATTATAAACTATAACTGAGAAAGTATTACTTGTTTGACTACTATCTAATAGACTGCTTTCTGGCATACTTGCTATCAAGATAGAGCAACGGATGAGCTCGTCGAGTACATAAGTGTTATACGCTTATTAAAAATAACCCATAAAAAAGGTAAGAATACCTGTTTCCCTTCTTATGTATATAAGACCTATTATTTTTGACAATATTTAAAGTTATCAATAATTGACAAAAATGGATGACAAACTAAAGGATTTGTTTACGGATAACAAAGAAATGGATTTAGATAAGAAAATAAAAATTAGCAAATTTCTAAGCGGGGAAATGTCATTTGCTGATTATTCAAGCGAATGGTACACTAATGACTCAGAAGACACAGAAGACATTGAGAATGCTGTGAGACAAAATGATGATGAGCCCCAACAATCATCTACACCATCTGAAAGGGTGAGACGCAATCGCAGAGTAACAAAACTGCCCCCAGCTCTTATGGCTTTAATGGGTGAAGCTAACCTACGATTTGCACGAGGAGAGGTTGAGCATGCAGTGAAAATTTGCCATGAAATAATAGCACAAGTCCCTACTGCCTCGGAACCATATAAAACATTAGCAGAAATATATGAAAATGACAAAGAAAAAAATTGGCAATTCTCTTTATTAGCAGCACATCTGGGTCCAACTGATTCAGATGAATGGTTGCGACTTGCTGCTGTATCCAAGAAAATGGGTAAAATAAGGCAAGAAATGATATGCTATACACAAGCAATCAATGCACAGCCATATAACATAGACATGCACCTCATAAGACTTGATGCCCTGTCCAAACTGGAAGAAATTAAATATCCCACAAACACTTTGGGCGTGATGCGTGTCAAATGTTACCACAGAGTGGTCAATTGCCTTCTTCCCAGTGAAACGGAGAGTATTATGAAATATGCAAGAATGGCGGTCACAATATACCACAACAGTAATGAAATTGACCGTGCCCTTGAAGTTTTGTCTACTGCATACAGAAAGTGTTCTTCACACTTTAGCTATGAAGATCTAAATATATTTTTGGAACTTCTCATTACACAGAAACAGTTTCAAACATGTATAGACATATTTGTAGCAAATGTTGGGGTTGAAATAGAAGCGGAAATACTCACTGTGAAAAATTCCAATGCAGAAATTGAGGAGCAGACAAATTACTTAAGCTGTTCCATCCCCGACGCTCTGCCCATAGATCTCAAGAGTAAACTCCTGGTATGCTTCATTAATCTAGGAGCAATAAACTTGGTCAAATCGTTATTGAATGAATTTTTGAGCAATGATGTCGACAAAGCTGGAGATTTGTTTATGGATATTGAGGAAGCTCTGTCTTCTCTTGGGTATTTTGATTTAGCCCTCCAACTCATTGAACCTTTAGTCTCAAATGTTAACTTCGACCTCGGTGCAGTGTGGCTTAAGCATGCAGAATGTTTGCACAATTTAGGAAGAGCTGATGAAGCAATTGCATCCTATTACAAAGTGTTAAAACATGCTCCTCAACACCCTGATGCAAGAAAAAAATTATTTGCTATACTTGAGAAAAAAGGACGCATTGATGAAGCACTTAACTCTGTACAACAAAACTATAAAAATGTTGTCAGTGCAGCTCTTCTTTATGACCAATGTAAAGCATTGAAGAAATATGACAGAAAATTGAAGTATTTAGAAGTAGGAGAAGCTCTGTTATCAAAAACATTTATACGATACAGGCACCTAGAGGAATTGAAAATTGCTTTTAAACTGAAGTCGGGACATGACACTATCCAAATGTTCCGTTCGGAACGTGGAGAAAATCCTTTTAATGAAGATGATATTCAATTTGTTGAAGATGAAACATTTAAATTGTCCCCACAAGAAGAATGGGATTTACTTAAAGATTTATTGAAAATTGCTTATGAACACAAACTGTACTATATCATGCAAAGATTATCATTTGGAGCTGTTGGTTCCAAGAGTTTGAATCCTCACCGTTCTGAAATAGAATTCTACTGTTTGCAATCAAGTCTCCTAAATAACGATCCCCTGAAAGCATTCAGATTTATAAGAGAATTCACCATTAAAAACCCATGTCCACGCACATGGAATATCTTAAATCTTGTGGTTAGTTCTTTAGAAGAAAATACTCATTCAAAATTTATGTCCAGATTGTTACAAAGAGAAAACAATGTTATTAAAAGTCTTTTCATGGGAAACAATTTTTTGATCTCTGGGCGATATGTGGTAGCTTTAAAGTATTTTTTGGACTACCATGATCAATATAAAGAGCCTCTGTCTGCTCTTTTGATTGCCATAACTATCTTGGCGATGGCCTCTCAGAGAACAGTGGATAAGCACCATAACCTAGTGGTACAAGGGATGTCCTATTTGCTAACTTACCAGAATCTTAGACAATGTGACCAGGAAACTTATTACAATATAGGGAGAGCCTATCACATGCTGAGCATCAATAATTTGGCCGTGGAGTATTATGAAAAAGCTCTAGCTTGTAATGACGTAACCCAATGTGAAAGGCATGGTGTGATCAACTTGACTCGGGAAACTGCTTATAATCTCTACATATTGTATAAGGAAACTTCACCCCTTACTGCCAGGAAATATTTGTTAAAATATCTTGTCATTGAATAAAACAATAAATTGATTCCTAATAGTTTCCATTGTTTTATTTTAGGTCCATCCTCTGCACCTTCCCAAAGATAAACTTCAAAGATGGAAACCAATTTAGAGCCTGTGAATAATATCTTATTTGGAGACTTGTGTGACCTATTAGAACAGCTTTACAAGAAAAAATTACGGGTGCAGGACAAAGAAAGAATTTTAAACAAGCACATCCTTGATTTTAAATGCAATATTGCAATTGGAAAAGATAAAAAGGTAAAAGTTACAATTCAATTTTAGTCTAGCAGTTTGTCTAGTTAATCGATGCTATAGGGAGAGAATTTTCTGCTGTCATCATCCCTATTGCAGCGCTCATGGTGCAGCTTGACTAGGTATTCCTTAACAATCAATGAGTAAAGCCACGGATAAACTGGTCAGTTTTTGGATTGAGTGTGGCATTTACAAATGAGCTGTACCGTGGGCTAGATGACAAGGTAAATTGTAGGTAGGTCCTAAAACAACAACAGCCTAGCTATATCAGAGGTCTTCAGCCAGCCTTAAAATTTGGACCTTAAAGCCCGTTGCAGACGAAGCGCAGTAAACTCGCGCGAGTACTGCGCATCACTTGCAACGCTGCTTAGAGCGACACTATTAAGCATACTTCCACTGGCTCTAAGCAAGAAGTGATGTAGATTATTGCAAGCGATGCCCAGTACACGCGCGAGTACCTACTGCGCATCATGTGCAACGGTAAGACTACTTAACTAAACCAACATAATAATTATGTAGCATACCCAGTGCCGTAAATAGGGGTGTGCCAGCGGTGCCCAGGCACAAGGCGCAGACTCTGGAGGGGCGCAGAAATGACCACACCAGGACCAAGTTTTGTTTTCAAGGGCGCAGTTAGAGAAGCTCGCACTGGGCGCATAAAAGACTAGTTACGGCACTGAGCATACCAACACAAGTATGTTCCCGTTCCGTCACTCCTCCCTTAGTTGGCAAGCAGTGTGGGATGAAATATTTTTTTTTCCAGAATATCAACTTTTACCCCATTTTGAGACTCCTAGTACCAAGTTACGAGAGGGAAAGAGGCGCATATAATCTTAAGGAACACAAGCTGGGAGAGCTAATAGTGAAGGTGCTTTCCTTGAACAAGCAATCACTCGACGCTCAAAAGTTACTGAACCGATCTCTCAACTCCCAGGATGGAGATTTCGGAAATGTAGCCTACTTTGTACTAAAAAGCAGGGTGTCGCAAAGGACGTGTAATCTTACTGTAGGAGATATCAATGACACTCTTGACAAAATTGCTTCTGCAGAAGTTGGAAATAAAAGACGTAAGTAGTTTTGTGATAACTCATAAACAGGTGGTTTACCACAGTCTCATCTCAATACTTTTGTCTTGCTCTCTTATTAGCCGATAGAGCGAAACTAAATTCAATATAAGGTTATTATAAGAATGTTTCTGAGATTATCGTAACCCACCGGAGCAACATACCCTGCCAAATGAACAAGAAATGTTGAACTGAGGGTAGTTTTGACGTACATCAGCCTCGGAACACCATAGACATGTTAAGGATTTTCTTCTCATCAAAGGATAAAATCTATAATTAACTACATACCTTTCTACTGGCTATTCACCACAATGGTGAAAAGTGGCAATGATTTTTACATATGGTTTGATAGGGTCCACATTTGAATACCTAAATAGTGTTGACAATAATATTTTACTTTCAGCAATCTTAGATGATCTATTTAGTAAAATCATAAGGAACTTGACCCCTGAGCAAACTAAATGGTTCTTGCGGATCATTCTAAAGGATTTGAAGCTCGGCATGAGCCCGAAGCGAATATTGTCCTGCTACCACCCTGACGCACCTGAACATTATGAAAAGTTCGGAAACTTAGCAAAAGTAAGATCTTTTTGAAATTTTTCTTTTTGATATTTGTACACTGTTGAAAGTTGGCCTCTCCTATAGAACGCCACATGGCACGACCTTTTCTTCTGCTTTACGCATCCACTTACCACCAGCAGGCTGTAGTAGGTGGTTGCCCCACCTGTCCGCAGGTCGCCCTTCATTGCGTTTGCTGATACACGGTATCCACACTAGCCCGTCTTCCTCAACGGTTGGCGGTTTTCTCACAGATCTGGGATGTAAGAAATGCGAGGTTTGTGGTCATTATCAGCCTGTCATGTTACCACTGCTGGGACACAGGCCTTCTCTGAGAGAGAGAGTGAGAGAGGATGGGCCCTAATCCACCATGCTGGCCTAGTACATTTTGGCGAATGTTCATACCTGTCTTTGAACTTTTGAGGTTTTTGAACATACAGGTTTCCTCACGAATTTTTTCCTTCGCAGTTTTGGGCGATACCATCGAAACTAAACATTATTTATCTACCTATGAATTAAGTCATTGGTGCAGGGCCTAGTATCGAACCGGATACTGCCGCGTCAGATTGTAAAGCGTACCTGCTACCGCTCGGTCACCATCGCTATGTATAATCTCTACATAGTATCTTAGAGAATTTACTATGCACAACCTTTTTTGATCGAAGTGTGCAACTTAAGAAACAGAAAATTTACGAATACTTAAAATCAGTTAACTTTTCACGAATGGTTTATGTATACATCATCATCAGCCAGAAGACGTCTACTGCTGAACATAGGCCTCCCCCCTTTCCAGGGGCGGGTCGCTAGTATACATATATATGTAATTGAAATTGCAGGTTTGTGATGAGCTCGATGACGGGAACGTCCGTCCGCTAGAGCTGGGTATAGAGCTGTTTTACGCGGTCAGCCCGATGCTATCCGAGCGACTCGATGTCACCGACATTAACGAACTACCCAAGAACAAGACATACCAGATCGAAGAGAAGTTCGACGGTGAGAGATTTCAGGTGAGATATAGCAAGTTACTTTGCCGCCTATACGCGGTTTAAGTTTTCTTTAAGCTTTTACAACTCTAGGAGATTGTAAAAATCTGAGCGAAAGCCATAAATTCTATCTCTTTTGCTATGTTTTTAAACATACGAGTAAGATCGTATCTCGTAGATGATTAGGTAAATACAACAGTGAAACATTGAAAATGTTTTCCTTTAGCCTCAGGGATGGTATTTATGCTATATCCGACTTGTCCTGCTGTAGAAGGGGGAAGAAGGGATTAATTATTAATTAGGTCGTGTAGCTCGAGCGCACACTTACCGAAACGCAACCTGTAAATAATTGCCAAGCACGCTACTTTACGCCGATGCTCAAGGCTCACCGCTTTAAAGAAACCAGTTTCGATCGCCTTTTAGCCTCACAGCTCGTCGCTCTACGGACTCCAAAGCTTCCAGCTGGTACTTAGCGGAACCATAAAAAAGATGGCTGCAATACTCCACCCATGACCAGACCTGACCTTGATACAGGCTGAGAAGCTGGCCCAGTGTAAAGTACCACTTAACCTTATTCAGAATTCTAAGCTTTTGCCCGGCTAGGTTAGGTTTAGGCAAAGCAAATCTATTGTAACCTCGTTACATCCCAAAATTTCCACGAAACTATTCTCGATGTGATGGCTTTTAATCTTTTCTCAAGGCCATAGTGATTACTAGGCTTGAGGTAATTAGACAGGGAAGAACCGAAGCCCTGTTTCCGCAGAGTTACAATCTAGGACTGCCTCGGTGGCTCAGTTGGTAGTGATCCTACTTTCTGTGCTTGGGGGCGTGGGTTCGATTCCCATCTAGGACAAACATTTGTGTGATGAACATTTGTGTTTGTTCTATGTCTGGGTGTTAATATCTATTTAAGTATGTATTTAAAAATATATATGTATGTATATCAGTCTCTGGCAGCCATATTACAAGCTTTGCTTAGTTTGGGGTCAGATGACCATGTGTGCAATAATGTCCCAGATATTTATTTTATATTTTATTTAGGAGTATTTCAACTAGGGTTAATAGATTATTTCTTCTCTCAGACTAGGCTAACGATTAACCGGAATTAAACCAGATGGAAAAAGATGTTGCTGGCGAAAAAAGCTATTAATTATAGAAGGAAACCTACCTTAACTCTTTCTTTGTAGATCCACATGGAGAACCAAGCATCAGACGACGAGCCAGATAAAAGGAACCACGTTTACGAGTATTTCTCTCGAAAAGGCTTCACATTCTCTAGCACTTATGGGAAGACATATGACAGTGGGCTGCTGACGCCTAAGTTGAAGCACTGCTTCAGTTCGCATGTCACGAGCTTCGTGCTCGATGGAGAGATGATGGGCTGGCATAAGGAATACCAGTGCTTTGGTTCTAAGGGTTTGTTACTGTTCTTTCACTAACTGTTACGGAAGATAGATATAGGAATGGTATTACCTTCGTAGAGTAGAAACGTCGTTCAGTGGAGAGGACCTTATGCAGTTCTTAAGTATACCAATTGCCAGTCTTCTAAAAATAGTTTAACAAAAACCAATTGAAAATTTTAAGAAAAACTCTTTAAAAGAACTGGTAATCTTTAAACGGATGAACAGATTTTCTTGAATCATAACTAAGAACACTCTCGTTCACGTCACATTTTAAACAAAAAAAAACTAAATCAATATCGGTTCAGCAGTCTGATAGCTACGATGCCACAGACAGACACACAGATACACACTTTAAAAAAGCGTTAAACTTATATTATAACACCCCTCTTTTGCGTCAGGGGATTAAAATGCGATTAACGTGTTCCATCTTCAGCCACATCGTCGCTTACCATCTGCGGCGAGTGACAAACGTAGGTATATTATATCTATAAAAAAGAAGTCCCGATACCATAGGTATATCCATCCTACATGAGTCTCTTAGTGGAACAACGTAATCAAACCTCTATGCACACTGAAATAACACAAGAAAATTTATTTTATTTATTAATTTACATTGCCACATAATGTGTATAGGACATTTTGTAAATAAATGCACTAGATCATACTCTGTTTATAGGGTGTGAGACAGAAAAACAGTGTAATTCTACTCATTTTTTTTTACAATAGAAATATAAGAATATTCATGAATATTCAGGGGTTTTTTCTTCTAAACACTCATCTATGGTATAATAATCAGAAGAGACAAAAATTGGCCACTAACTACTCTAGCAACGGTCGAGGCCCTAAAGTCCAACTTTCGAAGAGAGGGTTCTTCAAATTTTGAACATATTTAATACTTACCATGCTAAGATTAAGAAAGAAAGGTTCTTGAGTGGAGACCGCGAACCGGAAGACGCAGCGTAGGTAGGCCTCCCACTAGATGGATCGACGACATTGTGAGATTCGCGGGCATCCAGTCGATGCAGATGGCAGGATGTCGTTCAGTGTGTAGGTTAAAGGGGGAGGCCTATGTTCAGCAGTGGACGTCTTCTGGCTGATACGAAGTATAAGTATGAAATCTTTGTTACCATGTTTCAGAAAACACATTTACTTCACAGGAATGGCTTTCGACGTAAAGAAGATAACAGAGAACTCTAGATTCCAACCATGTTTCGTGCCATTCGACATCTTGTACTTCAACGGGCGCAGTCTTGTCGGGCCGGAGGACAAGGGAGGGATGAAGTTGAGCGAAAGGCTCCGACTGCTCGACGCGATGTTCATAGATGTGCCAGGTGTTCTACAACATAGCACAAGGAAAACTGTCACGTCAAGGTGAAAAACATGTTTTTAGTAGAGGTTTTTTTTTTTTTTTTTAATAATTGGTTCACTAAACTGGCCGTAACATCTTTAGATACATTTTCTTAAGTAGGTACATTTAAATATGGCAATGCACGACCTCCTAGAAGTGAACACTGCATGCACGAGAATGAATATAATACTAATAATACCTATAATACACTAAACTTAAATTAAAGATAGGAATTATAATGTTTTTTGATTTTGCTTGAAGTAGTATTGAAAATATCTAAATTTTTACAAATGTTATTATAAGAGGAAGACTTTCGATACATTGGTGGATTTTTTGATTTGTCAAGGTATTAAAAGTATCCTATCTAAAACCAGAATTCCATCTATCTGCACGCCAAATTTCATCCCAATTTTATATGCGTGCGTGCACGTGTGTGTGTGTGTGTGTGTGAATGTGTGTTACATGATATATATGTTGATAGTAACCCGATAAAAAATAATGGTAGATCTTATCAAGTTTCGTATAGATCGTAAAAATAATTGATCCTAAATTTCGGTACTCAGAGTCACACAACGGGCAATGGAGATAGCTATGCTCGGAGTGTCTTTGCGCGATAGAATCCGAAACGTGAATATTCGCCAAAGAACCAGAGTCACCGACATAGCTATTAAAATCTGCAAGTTGAAGTGGCAATGGGCAGGCCACATCGCTCGAAGAACTGATAACCGATGGGGAAGAAAGGTTCTTGAGTGGAGACCGCGAACCGGAAGACGCAGTGTAGGTAGGCCTCCCACTAGATGGACCGACGACATTGTGAGAGTCGCGGGCATCCAGTGGATCCAGATGGCAGGATGTCGTTCAGTGTGGAGGTTAAAGGGGGAGGCCTATGTGCAACAGTGGACGTCTTCTGGCTGATGATGATGATGAAATTTAGGTAAATATTTTTATTCTCATGGATTATTCACATTACACAGGTCTTGAGTGTGCCCTGATTTTGGTATGTTAGCCCGCGCACACCATAATAGGCTTGTGTCCTAACTAATGTTAATTTAATATCTTATCATAATTAGAGTTCGTCAAATTTGTTCAAAAATAAAAATGTTATGAGTATTTTAATTTCATGCTAGACAGAGAGCGCACTATCGCACGTGATGACGTTAAGCCGTGCGCGCGCCATACAAATGCTATACTATAACACACGTTTTGCAGTAAAGGGACAGCATGCGCTCTTTATCCCCACCAAAACTTTAAACGCTCATACCTCAGAGATTTATCA
Organism: Agriopis leucophaearia; assembly: GCA_949125355.1. Lineage (NCBI taxonomy): Eukaryota > Metazoa > Arthropoda > Insecta > Lepidoptera > Geometridae > Agriopis > Agriopis leucophaearia. The sequence continues at coordinate 15,279,475 of OX421262.1, forward strand.
GCCTTTGTAATTTATTTTTCAGTATCTGTAATGTATAAGGTCGGGGAAAAAGTTTCTTCGTATTTTTTAAACAAATTCAAGACATATTTTTTTCAAGTTTAATTACATTTAATTATAATATATATGTGCCATTTTGTTCGATAACTTGTTGCCATCTTGTAGGTAGTGACATGATCCCGTTGCTGTAGAATTTTTGGGACTTCTGATCAAAAAAATGCAACAAGTAGTTTTGACAGTCCTCTCTTGATGTTAATCTAACACTACCCAAAGAATTCTGAAGAGATCGAAACAGGTGGAAATCTGAGGGTGCAAGGTCTGGGCTATATGGTGGATGCATTAACACTTCCCAACCAAGCTCTCTAAATTTTTGCTGAGTGGCCAAAGATGTGTGCGGTCTGGCGTTATCATGATGAAAGACCACACTCTTTCTGTTGATCAATTCCGGCCGTTTTTTCTCAATTTCTTGTTTGAGTCTCATCTGCTGTTGGCAGTAGAGATCCGAATCGATGGTTTTGCCCGGCGGTAAAAGCTCATAATGAACGATGCCCTGCCAATCCCACCATACACACAGCATCACCTTATTACGTGTTAATCCGGGTTTCGCTACAGTCTGTGGTGCTTCACTGCCCTTTGACCATGATCTTTTGCGCACATTCTTGTCGTAGGTGATCCATTTTTCATCACCAGTGATCAATCTTTTCAAAAACGGTTCGGTTTCGTTACGTTTCAATAGAGAATCGCAAATGAGTACACGATTCATTTGGTTTCTTTCAGTGAGCTCGTGTGGCACCCAAATATCGAGTTTTTTGTATACCCAGTTTTTTTCAAATGGGTCAAAACTGTTTTGTGGTCAATCCCCAGTTCTTCAGCTACGTCGTAACTACTAATATGCCGATCTTGGTCCACTTTTTCAGAAATGGCATCGACTTTATCCGTAACAGGGCGACCAGAGCGAGCTGCATCTTTGACATCAAAATTCCCGGACTGAAAACGCTTGAACCAACATTGTGCTACTCTTGATGACACTGCATTAGGTCCATAAACGTCACAAATTTTATTCGCGGCGTGTGTCGCATTTTTCCCTTTTTTGTTATAAAATTTCACAATATATCGAATTTGTTCGTTAGATTCACTCATTTTATCGAACAAAAAAACAATTGAAAAATGGCGGGAAATTGCTTTTTACGTTTTGTATTCCTTTTTTAAAATGTCATATTTTTAATGGTATCAAAACCAGCCAGATACAAACAGTACAACGGATAAGATTTTTACTACAACTTTATACATACAAAATACGAAAAGACTTTTTCCCCGACCTATTATTTAGTCAGTTCCGTTCGTGCTAAATGACAGTCGATTCGATATCGCGTCGCGTTGAGTCGTGTCTCGCATATCAACATCAGTGGGGCTAGTACGAGAACTTGCGAAAAAGTATTCGTTCCGTAAACGATAGCAAATGAAATGAAAAATTCAGTTTCCCTTTACGTCCGATAGAGGCGCTGTTCAATTTTTCATACATTTTGCTATCGTTTACGGAACGAATACTTTTTCGCAAGTGCCCGTACTAGGGCCACAGGACTCATCCGTGCTTGGTGTGTTGTGTGTCAAACTCGACGCTCACTTTGATTGCAGTTCAGACATACTCAACGCGCTTAACAAGGCGATAGACAACCAAGATGAAGGAATCGTTGTCAAAGACACCGAGTCCTTCTACATAGCTAACAAGCGGAACGCTGGCTGGTACAAAATTAAACCTGAGGTAAATTTAGTTACGCACCATATTTTTTTTTAAATAATTTATGGTAATTTTTATTTATTTTCCATTTACGGCGGAGATTCTCTGCACTGAACACAAGAACCTCCGGCTGCATATTGCGCTCGAATGGCAAATTAAGGCCTGATTGACTCACGCTGATTCCTTGGCGGTGAGGTCGCTGCCTCATCTGGGAGGCCATTTTCGCTTCCTGCCACCTCCCCGCCACCCAGCGGGTTGCGGGTGCAATACTCATTACACCTGCTGTGAAAATGATAATACTCATTAACGCCATGTCCTTAATTAAGTGAAACTATTAAGCTAACAAAATAAAACAGAAAAGGTATACTTATAGAGTTTTGCCTAGGTCAAAATTTACGTACATAAAATCACACAATGAAATAACACTTTTTAAATCTCGAAAGTAATGTATATATTGAAGTGTGTGAGTTGTTTCTTTTTTAATCTAAAAAAAACTTGTTGTTTGTTGCAGTACACAGATGGCGTGGTGGACGATTTGGACCTGGTGATAATTGGCGTGGACGCGGCTGAGAACAAAAGGCATGGGCTGGCAAAGAGCTTCCTCATCGCAGTCGCTGATTCAGAACCAGGTAAATAGTCTTGGAGGTATTAAGAAAGCCGCGTGAAGGAGGTATTATGACATAGTTTTCCATTGACAATTTTATACCTCATATTTGAGCCATCCAGGGGATTTTTGCCTCACACCTGCAAAATATGGAATGTTACCTTCCGCGGTGTTTCTGAGAAGCTACAACATGGGATTCTTCAAAAGGCGAGTTAATAGATTCTTAAAGGGTCGGCAACGAAATTGTGATGCCTCTGTTGTTAAAAGTATCCGTAAGCGATTTCGACTGTTTACCATCAGGCAGCCCGTGTTTGCCTTTTGGCATAAAAATTCAGAATCTAGAATAAAGCTAGAATAAAGTGAAGCTATATCCTTAAAACGCAGGTGAACGGCCCCACCGGTGGGTATGCGTGGGTAGAGTCGCGACCGGCCTCACATACAACCAGCGAGAATCCATCTGCACGCTGCTGATGCGGCACTGGGTGCTAGCAAGTCTTCAGCCGCCGCCGCCTTCGCTTGTCTTCAACAAAATCAAACCAGACTTCTGGATCCTTCCAGAACATTCCATAGTATTGCAGGTGAGTAAAAATACTAACGCGCGTAACTAGGATGAATCTATTCGCCTCCACTTTGCCAACTTTGCTAAGACGGCAATCAAAGCTTGCGCGCCTTCAGCCGCTGCCGCCTTTCGTCGTCTTCAACAAAATCAAACCAGACTTCTGGATCCTTCCAGAACATTCCATAGTATTGCAGGTGAGTAAAAATACTAACGCGCGTAACTAGGATGAATCTATTCACCTCCACTTTGCCAACTTTGCTAAGACGGCAATGAAAGCTTGCGCGCCTTCAACCGCTGCCGCCTTTCGTCGTCTTCAACAAAATCAAGCCAGAGTTCTGGGATCCTTTCAGAACATTCCGTGGCATAGCTATTTCTATTATAACTTGCTTCTTTTCCTGTATCCATAACAAAAACGGGGCATTTTCGCAAACACGGTTATCTGACCCTAAACTAAGCAAAGTTGTTATATGGGTGCCAGAAACTTAAATACGAGTATATAAAAACTGTTTTTCTGATGAATCTCGAAACAGTTTTGAAGATGGACTTCTGCAAAGTAACGCCTGATTCAATCAACTACGAGTATATAGTATACATATTTATTTTCAAATACATACTTAAATAGATATTAACACCCAGATTTAGAACATACACATGCAAATGTTCATCACCAGAATGTTTGCCCTAGGTGGGATCGAACCCTCGCCCCAAAGTTCAGAAGGCAGGTTCACTACCAACTGTTCCAACGGGGCTATCAAAATATGCCATGCACTAACCCAAAATTTTCGGGAAACAGAAGCTTTTGACGTCCAGGACGTCCAAAGAAAATCCAATGATGTTTCGTATGTGTCAGGTGCGTGCGACAGAGTTAATTCGTAGCACTGATTTCGGCACTCCGTACACGCTGCGGTTCCCGCGCATCAAGCGGCTGCGAGACGACAAACCCGTCAACGACGTCATGACTTTGCAAGAGATCAACAAACTTGTGGAGGTCAGTCATATTCTTTAGTAGTGCAGGATCAAAATCGTTACAATTTCCTGAATTTGTCCATGCGGATGCGAAATATTTTGACGATCCATCGTCAAAGTCGAAAAATAATATCTAATTTGTCAATGCGACAAGTTCTTAACCCCCGACGCAAAAAGAGGGGTGATATAAGTTTAACGTGTGTATCTGTGTGCCTGTCTGTGGCATCGTAGCTCCCGAACGGCTGAACAGATTTTTATTTAGTTTTTGTTTGTTTGAACGGTGGATTGATCGAGAGTGTTGAGAACAATCTCGATCAAGCCACCTTATGATTTAAAAAAACTTTTCAGTTGTTTGAAGATTATCAGCTCTTTTATCGACGATTTAAAGAATCTATATTTACTGACTGAATAGAAAACGAATAGATTTTCAATGAGTAAATAATTATAAACTTACGTGATTGTCTCACAAATAACATTTTCCAATCCATGCTAGACGGGTTTATCATTTTTGACCAATGCGAGATTTTGGTGAATATGACTAAACTGTCAGTAGATTTTTAAAATATAAACAAAAAACCCAGCTGCAAAATGTAACCCATATGACACTCTGGGCATGCAAACGAATCTAACGACACCTGTCACATTGATCAAGCCGATTAGGCTATAAGAGGTAATATAGAAATATTTTAAAAATACAAACATACATTCCTACACCCGAAAAACAATATCCTCCTTCTAGAGAAGTGGGATTAAAACATCTTATGAGTTTACAAGTCATACCATGTCGATATTCTTTTCACAACGAACAAAAGTACAGAGGCCCTATGGCTACCTCAGGCTCGAAACAGCGCAGTAAGGAACACCACGCGAACGTGAACCTTATCGCGCTGAGATTCTGTTTGCGATCGCGCAACTTTTCGCAATCACCTAAACAAAATCGCTTAAAAGGTAGCTGTAAAGCCCCAGTTTAAAAGCTACGAGTCTACTTACAGGCAAAAGCCACAACTTAGAGTTAACTATCACAATAACGTATGTCAACAGAGTGCTGGTCCGGTCGTAAAGCTTAGCACCAAGAGGGTGGGCGAAGAACTGATTGGTGGCGCAGATCCCAAAACCAGGAGGAAGCGCATAGCAAACCTCCAAGTCCCGGACGAGTTGAAGAAGACCACGGCTGGAGATGTAGAAGTCACTTCCCAAGCTCTGAAAGGAAGGAAGATATGCATACTCTCTGATGATGAGGATTGTAGAAGAGAAGAACTCATCAGGATTGTGGAGTCGCATGGGGGAAAACTTGTTGCCAATCCTGGTAGGAACGCAAATTGAATAACCCCACCACACACATACTAATGCAGTTTCCTGTTTCTAAAAAACTTACTGTCTAGATCATTTTGCATTGCTATTATATCTACTGCTTTTTTTTCTTGTTCTTTCTTGTAATCTTTAAAGGAACTGGTGGCATTTAAAAAGTTTTGTGAAAATGTGAATTAAATCCGTTTTGCTGTCTGTACAATTTTCAAAATCGTAAATGCAATTTGAAATGTCTTTAAATCCATGGAGAGTCCTCTAAGACTATTTTTCGTATAACTCTTAAGGTAAGCCCTTACTATCATGACTATTTTTATTTTATCACAGCATTATCAAACTACTAGCAATGCCCCGCGGTTCCACCCGCTAATCTAAAGATCTGTTTATTTTTTGGAACCAAAAGTAACTTGTGTGTAGCTGTTACGGAGTTGAGTGCTGACAAAATACAAAATACACACTTTAGCATTTATAATATTAGCGAGATTAATAGCCGTACTCAATATATCCAACATAATTATATAATAATAATAACGAGAACCCCGTGAAAGTCGAGAAGGACAAACTCAGCAAATACCTTGACTTGGCTCACGAGGTTACCGCCATGTGGGATGTTGACTCGACCATCATTGTCCCGATAGTTGTATTGGTGAACGGCCTTATAGCAAAAAGCCTCGACCAACACCTTAAGAGGCCTCCTCGTTAGACGGTTGGGTCAAGGGTCAGATGCAGAAAGTGGTAATCCTGGACACGGCACGCATTATCAGGTTCCTCACTCTGCAGCCCTGACCACCGGTAGCTTGGGAAGTGCCCCGCTGTCGGCGCCACTTTTTTTTATTTTTAATGTTTTTATAATTATATTTATTTTCAAGAACTTAACCATTAAGAAAATAATAATGAGTATTTAAAATAGACTATCAAACGAAGAATATTGTCCGGTGAGCACAAATTTTTCACAAATTTGGATGGTGATTATAAGTCTATCTATGTATAAATCATATACACACTCAAAATACCTTCTAGAACAGTATTAGTTGAAAGTAATTATAACTAGCTGCGCCCCGCGGTTTCACCCGCGTGGTGATGAAAATCGGTATAATGATGATGATGAAAAGTACCCTATGTGTTAATCCAGGACATAAGCAATGTATATTCCAAATTTCATCCAAATCTATCCAGCCGTTTCTGCGTGATTGAGTAACAAACAGCCATCCATCCAAACTTTCACAATGATACTAGCTGCGCCCCGCGGTTTCACCCGCGCGATGAAGAAAATCGGTGATGATGGTGATAATTAAAAGTAGCATATGTGTTAATCCAGGACATAAGCAATGTATATTTCATCCAAATCCATCCAGCCGTTTCTGCGTGATTGAGTAACAAACATCCATCCAAACTTATTAGTGTGATTATATATATATATCCCTTTCCCTCCTTAATTAAACTTATCTGCAGGTGCAGACACGTGGGTCAACGTTGTGGGGCGTCCCACGTACCGCGCACGGAATCTCATCTCTCAAGGTGAGGCGGATGTAGCCTCCGCCACCTGGCTGCGCGCATTACTCCCCTCCCCCGCACCGCACACCCTCACGCCCCTCGATCTAATCGCCATGAAGAGAGAAACGAGGATAGCCTGTGCGAGCGAGTACGACGCATTCGGTGATAGCTTCACGAAGCTCGCTACGGAAGACACGCTGAGAAGCTGCTTTGAGAAGATGGCTGCTAATGTAAGAAACTTTCCACATTGTGTTTTCAGAGCGTTCGTGTTATTTAATAAATAGGCATTTAGTTTTTAACTACGTAACAATTTTATGCCTCTTTGTGACGAGACAATCAAGTCGCTCGTCTGATGGTAAATGTTACCCTATGCAGTGTAGGTATATTTGTTTACGACAGGTATATGATTATTAACGGGATATTTACCGTGATAGGGTTGTGGATGGAGCTTAATTCCGATATTTCGGTGCAGTTAGATTCACCATGGACCCAGGTATGTCCTAAAACTGCGACAAGAACTACCAGAAGCTGATCAGCATCATCCTATTGCATTGTGAATGCTCTGTTATCTCCAAACCGCCTGCCAAGCGTGGAGATGCTATAATGCTTTCCGACATCCTATATACCGCCGTTATTTTCACCCCCAGGAGCCTGAAGTGTACCTCACAACGCAAGAAATGCTGCACTTAGATCGAGAGCTATTCGGCAACAACAACCCGTTCTCCTTCCTCCGCCCTTGCTCTATACACATAACTAACGGCGACCGTGGCGTGCTTGCTTTCCGGTCGCAGATGCTAGGCGCTACGATATGTGCTATCGACGACGTGAACTTAACACATGTCGTCGTACCTAAAACAATAGGACCGGTACAAGTGCAAGAAATAAAGGACCAATTAGCTGATGGGAAAGTGCCAATTGTTTCTGAGGAATGGCTGGAGAAGTGTTTTGATCTAGAGAAACTTGTGTCTGATACGATATTTGCTATGTAAACGATAACATCATTTCGCTACACCTAGTGTAATATTGAAAATGTTTGGCCACCTTTTACGTTATGACAAATTAATGAAAACCATCATAGAGGGAAAGGTAGAAGGAAAGAGAGAACGGGAAGACCAAGAAGAGTATTCGTGGAACAAATAAAAGAGAAAACAAATGTCATTTGTACAAGGAGGTGAAAACGCTGGCAGAAGACCGTCAAGGCTGGAAAAAAACTCCACCGAAAAAAGCTACGCTCTTAAATGTTGAATGAATGAATAAAGTGTAGTAATGGCTAAGCCTTACGGCTGCCTGTTTTTGGATTGCACATTGCACGACTAATGCCAAAAAGACAAAGCGATTCGGTTTGGGTGATTGCGAAAACTTGCCTGTCCGCAAACCGTATCTCGGCGCGTTAAGGTTCTCAGGCTAAGGCTGTTTCTAGTCCGCGTTAAGAGGTAGCCATAAGATCCCTGATCAAACGAACAAAGGAGATTCCTTTGTACAATATGCTATCGATCAGGTAAATTATGTTTTTTTTTATTTACGAGTAGGCTTTGCGTTTGACCACCGACTCGCCTGATGTTAAAATAACAGGCTTAGTATAAAAAATATTTAAATGATTATATGTTCTGAATAAATTATTTAAATCGCATTTTAAGACTCTTAGATATAAGCGTTTAAAGTTTTTCTTCCGATTAGGCTGAGATTTACTTTCCCTTTCCCACAAAGTGTGTGTCAGTGTGGATATTGTAAGATTTAGGTAGGGTATAAATAGCTCTCTGTCTAGCAAGAAATTAAAATGCTCATATCTTCCTTAATTTAGTTTTTAGTGATCGGCTTTATGTGTAATCAGCTTTTTAATAAGACAATAAAAAAAACAGTCCAGTAGCCGGTAGTGTTCTGTTTCATTCAATTTTTTACCGCTGTTTTAAGGCGGTCTTACAGTCAAAAAGGCTTCACAGAACATTTTTTTAAGATAATGTATTCATTTGAAGCAGTAAAAAAATTATGTGTTAATCTTGATCATATATCTGAGTGGACCATTGGATCCAAAACACGATTCCGATAAATTTTCTCGATAGAAAAAAATCATGAAATAACCTCTAAGCTTGAAATTTGCCTAAACGCATACAATTTTATCTCGATAATTTATAAACAAATCTTGACAAAATTTACAAGAATGATGGTAAATATTGTGACAAATAGCATCATTGTTTTTGTTTATCGATAAAAATTCGATTTTTTTAACTATTATTTAATTTAATCATAACTTGGCTCGAACGCGTCGAACGAAACGTCGTGCCACCACGGCGTCTTTTCACTTCTCTTTTATTTTTACGCGATGTGACAGAGACCGCTGAGGCGCGCTGCTAGACGGACGTGTGTCGCTTTGTTCCGCTGACCGCTCAAAAATATAATCTCAACTTTATGACACAAAAACACCTTGATGGAAGTTGTAAAGTAAGTAACTACCTTATCTGCAACGTTTTCTTGGATTATAAGTACTAAAAAGGCAGGTGAATGAAAATTACATTTTGTAACGATTTGTTTGTATAATATATATTATTTTATGAAGCATAATTTCACCACAATTGTCATAGTCCAGTTGGCCGAACGGTTTGACGTATTGGATAAGTTCTCTGCGACTGAGTAAGCGCCGGGTTCAAATCTCACGTTTACCATTTACTTTTTGTTATTATTCTAATGTTTTTGAAATAATTCGCCATGTGCGTGACTACGTACGAGCGTGCATGCGTGCGTGCGTGTGTGTGTGTGCGTGTGTTTGTATGCATGCGTGTAATGTTTTTTTTATAGACTCGATTGATTGACGGGATTTTCACTGTCTGATAACTGATGTTATGGGGAGAAAAAAAAAATCGGAAACTTTTCATCATCATCATCATCACCATTTTTTCATTACTACGCAGGTGAGCCTGCAGAGCACAGTTAGACTACTTTTTTAGGGTTCCGTACCTCAAAAGGAAAAAACGGAACCCTTATAGGATCACTTCGTTGTCCGTCTGTCAAGACCCTTTTTCTCAAGAACGCGTAAAGGTTTTAAGTTGAAATGTATACTAAATACTTGGGTCTATGGTTTCTTTCGGCTGTAAAAAAATAAAAGTTGTGAGTCAACGCAATCAAAAGATATGAACGTTTATGTCGCATATTTTGCGATTTCACAGGGAAATCAAAACCTATAGGGTATTTTCCATTGACCTAGAATCATGAAATTTGGCAAAAGGCAAGGTCTCATATCACATTAATGGGAATAAATCTGAAAGTTACAAATTTGAAGTTATATCATTTAAAAATAATTATTTTGCTATTACAAACTTACATTTTGTAGTTGGAATGTATAGAACAGAATGTATACCTTATAGTCAACTACAAAGTTAAGTTTGTCTTTAAATATTTCAACTTTAGGTTTTGGACTCGCGCTTTGAGGGTTTTGTCCAACGGAACCCTCAGAGCACGAGTCCTACTCGTACTTGTCCGGTTTTTTAATTTAATGTGCCATAGGTGGCAAACAAGCAGACGGGCTGCCTGATGGTAAGCAGTCATCGTCGCTTATGGATACTTGTAACACCAGAGGCATCACAAATACGTTGCCGACCCTTTTACGATCCTATTTTACGATATAAAGGTTAGAAAGTTCTAAACAACTTGAGATGGACAGACAGATATACGGATGGACAAAACGTACTTATATGGGTTTCTTATAGTTCTACGGAACCCTAAAAAGGTGTTACATTCTTCTTTGAACGTTCTGGATTCATTGCATAGTGATACGGTTTCTTTACGTGTAGTTACATTCCGGACCTACGGGTCCGGTCAGCTAACCAAGATTGGCTCTACTCAAATCTTGGTTAGCTGACAGGACCCGTAGTCTTTACGGTTTGCGCGGGGGAGGAGGGCGGAGTGCGTTTTAGAGGCATAATAATTATTTACTTCCAAGTATCGGTGGCCGATGTATCAGAGCAATATAAACAACCGAGTTTTATTGTTTTAGTTTTCTACATCTACACTTCGACCAAAATAAAATGAATGGACGGGCCCAGTAGAAGAGCATTTTTGAAGATTACAAAATGAGCGCCAGCTCTCATTTCGTTTCAGTCGGTCTCTAGCCGTAGGAAGTGAAACACGAGTCTATTGTTACGCGATAACGAAACATCTGACAAAATTATGAATTCGTATGCTTTACCGAAGTGTAAATACACAAATAAAACCGATATCTATTTTTTGTAACATATATACTGTACATTTTTATAATTAGGTGTTGAAGTATATGTCCGACGGTTTTGACTCGTTTTTACTGATCAAGTTCAATGGTTAGGGCCCGTCCATTCTTTTATTTTGGTCGAAGCATCTACACTAATATTATAAAGAGGAAAGATTTGTACCTATTTTTGTGTTTGTATGTTTGTAATGAATAGGCTCCGAAACTACTGAACTGATTTGAAAAATTCTTTCACTGTTGGGAAGCTACACTATCCCCGGGTGACATAGGCTATATTATATTTTGTAGCGAGGCCGAAGGCCGAGCTTACACTCGTGCGAAGCCGGGGCGGACGGCTAGTAGTTTTATACAAAGCGAGCGAGCGCTTTGCAGAGGTCACACCAATTCTACTGTCAGCGACGTTTCCATACAAAATAGCTTTCCGTCCAGTTTAAATAGACACCCACCTACCAGTAGAATTATATCCAGCTCATTTACGATGTACAAAATATAGCGCTCACCCTTGCTTTCTTTGGTCAGGCAGGCTTCAAGTAAGTTAGTACTAAACAGGCAGGCGAATGAAAATTACATTTTGTAACGATTTGTTTGTATATATTATTTTATGAAGCATAATTTCACCACAATCGTCATAGTCCAGTTGGCCGAACGGTTTGACGTATTGGATAAGTTCTTTGCGTCTTAGTAAGCGCCGGGTTCAAATCTCACGTTTACTATTTTCTTTTTGTTATTTTTCTAATGTTTTTGAAATAATTCGTCGTGTCCGTGTGTGCGTGCGTGCGTGTGTGTGTATTTTTGTAATGTTCTTTATAACTCGAAAACCGCAGGACTTATTTTGATGGGATTTTCACTTTCAGATAGCTGATGTTATGACGAGATTTTTTTTGGCAACTTTTCATCATCATCATCATCACATTTTTTTCATTACTACGCAGGTGAACGCGCGGGGCACAATTAGTCTACTATAGAGGTTAGGAAGTTCTAAATAGCTTGGGATTGTTGGGATGGACAGACAGACAGACGGATGGACGAACGAACTTATATGGGTCCCGGTTTAACCCTTTGGGTACGGAACCCTAAAAAATAGGTACTTTTCATCATTATCTTCGTCCTCACCATTTTTCATCACTACGTGGGTGAAAGTTCAAATAAATCAATAAATTGGGACGGACAGACAGACAGACGGATATACAGAACGAATTTATATGGGTTTTTTTTATTTCTACGGAACCATAAAAAAGTGTTACAGTCTCTAAAAGGAGATTCGTGTGTGTGTGTGTGTGTGTAAAAGGTGATGATTGTGTGTATGTTTGTACGAATGAAACCTACATATACGATACCCCACACGCCCCCTCGTTTGCAGCGGGTTAAATACTTTTTGAGGCTTCCGTATCTCATAAGCAAAAAAAACAGAATCCTTATAGGATCACTTTATTATCTGTCTGCTATAAAAATTAGAATCCAAAAATATCTACACCCGATCAGATTTGAACCGTAGGCCCACGGCTCGCTAGCGCAGTGTTGAACCGCTGGGCCAACAGAGCTTTGCACTAAGGTGACGAAATTACATGTGTATAAGTAAAAAACGTCGCGCATCTGCCAGATTCACGCGGTGCGTCCCGCAGTAGGTGGGACTAGTCGGCCGCCACTTCATCTGCTTCACCCCCTCAAAAGCATAAAAGTCAGCCAGTCACAGCGCCTTAAATTGTTTGTTACTTCAGAACTTTCGACTGGGTGAATCGATTTTGATGATTCTTTTTTTATTTGAAAGTTGGGGCTTCCCGTGTGGTCCCATTTTAATTTGGTCCAGTTCTGAAGTTTTTATGAAGTCGGTTTTTTATATAGATAATTATTTAAGTTCCATCCGGCCAGAGGGGCAGTGGCAGTCCGTACACTCCGCGCTTACTGCGCTAAAGATTACTATAACAGTACACGCCATATGCTGACGCGTTGAGAGTGGTATTTGGTCCAGTTCTACAATTTTTTGAAGTCGTTTTTGTTATATTGATAATTATTTCACTATACCGCCGCAAAAAAAGTACGGCACATTTTTTTATTTTTTTTTATTGTAGAATAGGCTGGCGCTTGGCTACCAACTCGCCTGATGTTAAGCGATGATGCGGCCTACGATGGATCACGCTTACCTAGAAGAAACCGATTACTAACCGATCTCGGTCACCGATTAATTTAAATTTCAGCCCTAAAATTGTTTCCATTCTTATCTCACATATTAAAATGAAATGAGACGCAGGTAATTTTAGTCTTGTCAGATAAGTTTAGTTTAGAGAATGGTACTTACAACAGATAGACACCAATGTCTAATTTAGATATGTAACAAATGTAGATTTAGACTACATAATTTGTTTTTGCAAAGATTACCTTAATAGTTAATATGGCTTCACTACAGTTATATAATTATTTACGGGATATTTACCGTGGTAAGGTTGTGGAAGGACCTTTTTTTATGATACTGGGTGACGAGACGAGCGAAGTCGCTCGCCTGATGGCTCTTCACGCTTGCCCATAACGCCACTCAGAATTTTGAACTTCAACAGTTCAAAACCCTGGATGGCAATGCACTGCGCTCGTCACCCCGAGATATAAGATGTCAAATCTATGTGTGCCCTGTAATTTCGCTGGAAACATTGCCCTTCAATCCGGAACACAGTAGTGTTTGCACACTACTGCTTGGCGGTTGAATGCTTCCAATATTTCGGCGAAGTACCAAGCACCATTCAAATTAAATTCAAATTATTTATTGAGAATAAAAACGGACGAATTCCACTAACATTTATCTCACATATTATTAAACTAAAATAGATTTCCTAGTAAAAATAGGAATAATATTATAAAATTACTAATATAATAAATACAACAAATTGCTGTAAAAATATGTCAACATAAAATTAGTATGTCATACAAATTGTCATTATGGTCAACGGCTTTTTTGCCCCTGTCCCATTGATCTGTTAAATTTTCACAATAAGTCAAAAAAACTTTCGTTACATTTTTCCAACTGTCACAAATAATATCACAATCAGTGTTGGTAGCAAGGAGTGCATTGAAGTGGCGGCGGGCGCGAATCAGCGGAGACATGGAGCGCGCCACGGTGCGGCTGTGAGCCACGTGGAAAAACTTGGGCAATTTTCCACGCCTATTAGCCGGCGTATTAACCATGTTCACGGGAAGACTCAATAATAACATATAACTGCAGTGAACAACTGTGATAGTTTAAAACAGTGTTTTTATATGGCTTCAGTCTAATTTTCACATCCATAGTTTAAAAAAAAAAAACTTTTTTTTTAATTGCGAATAAGTCCGCATTTGACCACCAACTCGCCTGTTGGTAAGCGTCGATGTGGTCGAAGATGAAGCACGCAGACTTAGAAGATACTTATTCACGCTTGCCTTGAAAAGGCCCAGATTATATGTCTCCGGAAACAAGGAAGCCGGCAGGTTGTTCCAATCCGGATGGATTAGAAACGTAGAATCGAAACGTTTGGTACGTATCCAAGGAAAGTCCAGTGTATGGGTGGTATGTATATCATTGTCATGACCTAGGACAAAAATTTGTGTGATGAACATTTGTGTTTATTCTGTCTGGGTGTTAGTATCTATTTAAGTATGTATTAAAAAAAAAATGTATATCAGTCTCTGGCAGCCATAATTACAAGCTCTGCTTAGCTTGGGGTCAGATGACCATGTGTGCAATAATGTCCCAGATATTTATTTATTTATTTTATTGAATGACCTATTAAATCCATAATCATATTTGAAGTGATTTCATTTTCTTCTCTACTCGTGTTTTATGGACAGCAGGCTTTAATTAAATCATTATAAGGCGATATATCGGATCGTTAGGAGTGCATATTGCACAATCAAGTGCAGTCATGCTGCAAATGAAGGAAACCCGAGCTGGGCAGACTCCCGCCGTTACGCCGCGCGGTGCGACTACACGATCAAACACTCCTTGTGTTATAATAGCTCTAATTAGGAGAACACAGTGATGCTGTTCAGGATTTAGTGGTTCAATCCGGTGCAGTTATAAGATTCATAACTTTCATTTGTACCTATTACGACGAGTATCATACTAATCTCTACATATAATAAAAACGTAGAGATTAAAAAAAAAATGCAAGATATAAATAAAAACACAAGGTGTCTTAAAATAAGCAGCTGAACACGTTTTTTTAGAATTTTTGTTTGTTTCAGATTGAAATACAGGCTTGCGAAAAGGCCGGAAAAGGAAAAAGGGTTGAAAGTTTATATGAAAATCTACGCGTACGAAGTCGCGGGCCACAGCTCTAGTCTATTTCTATAAATAAATAAAATATGATGGTCATTGAACGTCCCCATTTTTTTTAGTTATGGGATTTTTGTATGAACTTAAGACCTAACTAAAACATTTTTTTTTAATTTGGACAGGACAACGTCTGGCGGTTCAGCTAGTATCTATATATTTATATCCTTACCTACTTTTATAATACTGAATGCGAAAGTGTTTGTTTGTTTCTCTTTTACGAAGCAACAGAGCAATGGATCGATGTGATTTTTTACCTAGTCATGTTAATTGAAGGGTCGGACTAGGAGGGGATTGCAGGGCGATATAGAAATCTTATTGTTTTTTTACCGCCTATAAGTCTGCGTTTGACTACCAATTCACATGTTGGTGCTTTTTTAGGATTATATCCAGTTAAACGAATAATAAACAAAGTTAAGATAAGGTAGGAATAGCATCAGAAAACAATAATTAAGATCGCAGTAACACGACCCCGTGCGGTGGTCACTGTTGAAATCCGAGAGATAATTGGCAATCGTCCTGCAAGATTGGATCGGTATCCTCAACTACTTCTCGATATTTTGTTACCACTAACAATGTGGCGATTCTATTTTATTCTAGGTTAATAATTCTTTAGTGCCGTGCCGTGGGGCTTTTTCCCTTCTGTAGTAGGTATTATACTGACCAGTAGGTATACTTATGCGTAATAGTGCCATGGGTAAGTAATTTTTTAACGGGCTCATATTTTAATTCCCCACGATACTACCAACACACTTATTTTATTTAGCAGTAGCCCGGCTTCGCACGGGTGTAAATTTTATTTAATTATTCTAGAATTATATAACGTAGTCTGTATACCTGGTCATAGCTGCATATTCGTGAAAACCACATCAGTTCAGTGGTTTAGGGGATGTGCGTGGCTGCGTGCACAAACAAACAATCAGACAAAAATTCTAAAACTGTCTTAACGTGTTTAGCTGCTTATTTTTAGACGCCCTGTGTAATTTTTTGTATATCTCGCAATTACAGTTTTTTTTATCTCTACGATTTTATTATATACTAGCCGTCCGCCCCGGCTTCGCACGAGTGTAAGCTCGGCCTTCGGCCTCGCTACAAAATATAATATAGCCTATGTCACCCGGGGATAGTGTAGCTTCCCAACAGTGAAAGAATTTTTCAAATCGGTTCAGTAGTTTCGGAGCCTATTCATTACAAACATACAAAAATAGGTACAAATCTTTCCTCTTTATAATATTAGTGTAGATAGGTACTCTAGGTATATGTACCTCAGACTATAGACTTTCAGTATTCTGAGCCAATAGATATAGATAAATATTTAGATAGAATATAGAAGACTAGCCGTCCGCCCCGGCTTCGCACGAGTGTAAGCTCGGCCTTCGGCCTCGCTACAAAATATAATATAGCCTATGTCACCCGGAGATAGTGTAGCTTCCCAACAGTGAAAGAATTTTTCAAATCGATTCAGTAGTTTCGGAGCCTATTCATTACAAACATACAAAAATAGGTACAAATCTTTCCTCTTTATAATATTAGTGTAGATATAGATAGTTTTTTTTTTCCTTCTGAAATTGATTTCATTTCAGGCCACTTCAAATAGGAGGTTCTCAATTTGCAAGGTTCGCGCATTGTGTGTGTGTAATTATGTATGATTGTATGGTGCCTATGGGATATCTTTGCCGATTGTGAACAGATTAATATTTATTGAATAGATATTATGTTGAGGGTGCACCCATTCTTTAAGAAAATATTTTATCTCTAACGAGTGGAATAGAGGTTGAATTCCGTTTATTGAATTTCACCCTTCCCGTGAAGTCGGTTTTTGTTTGATTGTAAAAAAATATAATTAATAATCGTTATTTTGACATAACATGAGTTTTTGTTTTTAGAGTTTTATAATAATTACTTACCTAACCTAAGTATGTACTAGGTACCACCTAAGTACATAAACTAGCAATTAAAAAAATATATTCTAAACTTATTTAAGTCTGCAAATTAGAAGACCTTATCACTACAAGCAAGAATGAGATAATTTCCCATTTCCGCGATTAAAAATGTTATGTGAATTCCTAGGTATTTTCTAAACGTCAAATGGGGCTGGATAAAATTACAATTCCTTGGCAAACTCCAGAAAACTATAAGTATTTTTTAATCGTCATGATGATTTATCGTTCTATGAAGATATCAAAAGACAAACAATAAAATAACATAATAGAAACTTATAAATCTCGGACATGAAATGTATCATTTTACTAAGAAAATTAAAACATTTCTGAAGGCGAGCTTTTGTAACGCCGCCCGCCCACAAAGCTAGCAGCCAATGACGCGCGGCATTGGGCGGGGCGATCCTCATCACTGAACGTTTTATACTTGAAACCTGTGGCGCAGCCGTCAATCGCTGAAGCGATATTTCAGCGCGAACATGAGTCGTCGCCGCGTGTGTCGACTGGCGTGTAACTTTCGTGTGTGAAGTGTAAGCTCCGTGATGCCAAGTGAGGAAGGGCGGAAGGCGCTGCGGACGCCCAAGTGCGCGCGGTGCCGCAACCACGGCGTCATCTCGTGCCTGAAGGGACACAAGCGGCTCTGCCGGTGGCGTGACTGCCGCTGCCCGGGCTGTCTGCTGGTGCTGGAGAGGCAACGAGTGATGGCTGCGCAGGTATCTCTATTCCTTGTGTTATTTAGGTATTGACTTGGTTATCAGTTTAGTACTTAGTTATCTATTAGGAATACCTAACAACCGTGTTCGTTTATAATAGTACATTTGAACACGGTTGTTGCGACACGGTCCTGTTTAACCCGTAAAATCATTATTGTAATAAGTAGTTATTACAAGTTTCTTACTAAATTATACCTACCCGAGACGCGAGGCGCCATTAACATTCTATTTTGTTTTCATTTACCTAGAGCGACCGCTCCTCTCGCTCTACCTCAGGGCCGGCGCTGGCACCTACGTATACGTAGATAAAGAGTTTTCGCAACTTTATAGTTACATAATTATCAATATAAAAAACCGACTCCATAAAAATGACAGAACTGGACCAAATTGAAATAGGACCACACGGGAAGCACCAGCTTTTAAATAATAATCATCAAAATCGGTTCACCCAGTCGAAAGTTCTGAGGTACAAACACAAAAAAATAAAAAACAGTCAAATTGATAACCTCCCATTTTTTGGAAGTAGATTAAAAAGGTAAAGTTTCTTGGAGTCTTGGTAAATATGTTTGCTATTTTGCTATAGACCACTATTTGTGACTTTATTTAATCGCCAGGTAGCGCTCCGCAGACAGCAAGGCGCGGGCGGGGCGGAATCCAGAGACGGCGAGGCGGCTGCGCTGGCGGCCCGCAAGCGCGCCTACCGCGCGCGTCTGCGCTGCATGCAGATGACCAGGGCCTACCCGGTGCCGCAGAACGTTTACGCTGGTAAAATTACTAAGTACTCATCAAGAAAAGCGAATCCAGGCACAAGCTAGGATATAAACTTAGGTAGGTACACTTTAGCTAGAAGGTAGAAGAAACAGTAATATGCAGAAGATACGCAGCAGTTCGACCTGTAGGTATCACGAAAAGCAGGTCAGCAAAAATTTGGCTTTCTAAGATGAAGCCGTCCCCAGGAAGCGGTGGACGCTCTGTAGGTACCTATAGTAAGGAGTTAAAGTTGTGCAAATCTTATGTCATGATGTACATAATCCACGTAGAAACACTTCTCAGTAGGTATATATGATATACCTACCTAGTCTGGTAGATTCCTAAAAATGCTCTACTACGCCCGCGTGCCCTCTACTAAAATTGGTTCCTTTTAGGCAAGAGTGCTCCATCGTAGACTGCAAGAAACCGATTCACTCGCGATTTGAAGACATCTACGGTATTTTATTTTTATAACGTATATAGGTATGGCTCAGGGGTAGCACGTTTATCTCATGAGCAGGAGGACCTGGGTTCGATTCCCGGCCGGGCAGATGTTTGGATTATGAATTTAAATGCCTGCTCTGGGTCCGACACAGGGAATCCTAGGTACCCTAGTAAGGGGAGCGTGATGAGTGTGAAGTGGTTTTTTTTTCGTCGATCAAATTAACAAAGGTTCATACACTGCGAAAATAGAAAATAATGGCATACATGGTACTAGCTATACATTTGTTTATGGCTCGTGTTGTTTACGCATCGCTTGGTAACGAGTAACTGAATGCAAACTGCCGCACCGGCGGAGTTTTGTTTTGGGTCAGTCAGGTGATTGGTGCAATATCATTTGTTTATTTGATCGAAGTTAACAACTATCTCTCACCGGCTCATATCATGTATAGGTTTCAAGAGTAGCTGCGAACGATATCTCATGTTATTCTTACCGGGTGACGTTGACAGCGGCCAGCAGGGCGCTCGGTGCGCCTGCGCCACTCCGCACTTGTTATCATAGTAACGGACCCGGCAGAGTGTTTCCTTTCCACTCACTGAAATGTTAAATGTGAATTAGCTGGGTAAATATTTGCTTTAGAATATTGGGAGTGAGTTAAAATTGTATTTCGAAAAGGTTAGCTTTGTTTTTATTAGTGAAGAATTTGTTTTGTAATATGAAGTCAGAAACTGAGAGGTTTCTGGGGCCTTACCCCTAGCTCAAAAAGTTGACCCGCATAGGTGTTATTTGTCTAAACGGTACAATCAACTACGATAAGCGGTAGTTGTTTGATAGCCGCGGCTGTTTTAGGCTATCAAACAACTACCGCGTATCGTAGTTGATAATAATAATAATATAACAAAACAAAACAAATAGACAAATAACATCTATGCGGGTCAACTTTTCGAGCTAGGGGTAAGGCCCCTGTACTATACCTAGTTCGGGGTCTAATATTCAGTATGAGCCTATAACAAAAGAAAGGTATATTTTTTTTTACTATGAGAATATTTTGCTGAATGGGCAAGTACCTTTATTACTAAACAAAATACAAGCTAACCAACACTTAAAAAAAACAGTTAGACTGTCCATAGACCGTTGAAGGTCTAAAGACAATCCAAATGCTCAAGCCCACTATCAGTTGGCAGCGTACCCAGCATGCTGGCGGCATTACCACGTTGAATGGCAATGTTTATACGTTGAGCCAGATACACGCCAGCATTTTGGTCACGCGTCGCGTTAACCAAAGGTATATGGCCAAGTGCGAGTCGAAAACGCGCTCCGAGGGTCATCATCATCATCATAAGCCTATCCTATCACGTTCCCTTCCCACTGCTGGGACACAGGCTTTCTCTCAGAGAGAGAGGACCGAGGATCCGCACCTAAAATGTGTTTTCTTTAATTCAGTTCAAAATTTATATCTAACGTGCTCCCCACTCGCACTTGCCTGGTTTTTATTAGTATTATTGTTGCTTTAAGAGTGTGAACTATAATCATACCAAGTTTGGTGCTTGTACGTACATTATCTACCGTTTTCATTCTAAAACAAAGATTAAAATTACGTTTTTGGGGGTAAACAAAATACAGCCGTTAAAAGGTTAACCAAATATAATACTTATGGTTAGACAGACAGCGTAGGCTTAGTAATAATCCTATTACTTAGACATTATTAGAGTACGGAACCCTAAAAAGCAGAGAAACAACGGAGATGATGTCTATGGTAAGTTAGACAGCAAACAAAGCGAGAGGTATAGATAGATAGAAACTCTTTATTGTGTACACCAAAAAACTAACCAAAAAAAATTACAAACAGAAAACACTTACGAGCTAGTGCCACAAGTGGCGGCCTTATCGCCAAAAGCGACCTCTTCCAGGCAACCATTAAATAAGTACCTTAAAAAATGCCTTAAATAGGTATAATAGTATAGCTATCTACCTAAAGAAGTAGCTTAAAGCGTAGCTCAGTTAGCTCGACTGGGTTTTCTTATCCATGCAGCAACGGATGATACGGTGACTTCGGATGGGTGGCATTTATAGCGCTGTATGCCGTGGACCACTGACGTAGCTATTAAAATTTGCAGGTTGAAGTGGCAATGGGCAGGCCATATCGCGAAAAGAACCGATAACCGATGAGGAAGAAAGTTTCTTGAGGGGAGACCACGAACCGGAAGACGCAGCGTAGATTGGCTATTCACTAGACGGACCGACGACATCGTGACAGTCGCGGGAATCCAGTGGATGCAAGTTGCAGGATTTTGGAAAGTGTGGAGGTTAAAGAGGGAGGCCTATGCTCAGCAGTGGACGTCTTCTGGCTGATGATGATGCTACCGTGGACCGAATGACGCGTTAATTTGTAGGTCCCGGTTTTTTGTGCTAGGTACAACAGCTACTCCATATCAGAGGCTTTCAGGCGGCTTATATAAACTCGGACATTAGGGCTAGCCACGCGATCAGCCTCACTAACTTACTTTTTTAACCCCCGACGCAAAAATAGAGGTGTTATAAGTTTAAAGTGTATATCTGTGTGTCTGTCTGAGGCATCGTATAGCTTCCAAACGACTGAACCGATTATGATTTAGTTTTTTTAAGGGTGACTTGATTGAGTGTTCAGGTACGATTCTAGAAAATCTGTTGTGTTGTTTAAAGATTACCAGATCTTTTATCGGGGGGTTAAAGGAAACAATTTTATATCTACTTGTTTTTGTAAGTTACTCTTTTCATCTAGAATTCAGAAAATCTACAGTGTAGAGTTCGCGCAAAACTTTATGAGCCCTCTGAAGTTAGGCCCTAGTGGCTGCGCAGTATGCATTATCTATAGGTATCCGAGGGACGGGACAGGGCGTCGGGGAGGCCTCGGGCCTAACTTCAGATGGCTCATAAAGTTTTGCGCGAACTCTACCTACCTAACTTAAGAGCTATCTACTTAGGTAGGTAGGTACATAATAAATTCAAATTCAAAATATGCAGGTATGCGGGTAACATGCAGATGTTAATGTACTTACATAATATAGACCACCATGCTCTAACAACAATACCTGCTATATATAACCACGAAAGTTCGGATCTTTTCAAAAATGTGGTATAATTACCTACTAATAGCAAAAAGTATGAGTTTTCTTGTCTCGTAAATACCTAGCTGTTGACCAACCAACAAGATCAGCCAGTAATAATTATCGTAGTTGAAAAAACTTAAAAAACATGTTTTAAAATCGCTAATCCTGGTAATAAGCATAGATTTAGGATGTCATTTTGCGTAGCATTTTTTTTTTAGGTCTGTGGGATAATGGGACACTGTTTGAATTATTGCATTGTCATCGGTCCTTGATAAGTGTGCAAAGTTTCAAATCAATCCGACGATTTGAAAGGGTTGAAAATCACGTTCAAAGATTCCGTTACATAGATACATACCAAGCAAATAAAAGCGTGTTAAAAAATATTTTTCCAAGGGATTGAGGTGAAATTAAAATAGAGTAATTTTGTTTGATGGATAGACATTTAACAGCTGCCTCTCACAACTACGACACGCTCAATTTGTAATATTCACGTCGAACAGAAATAGAACGGGCGCAATAAAAAATGTTAACGTCGTTTGAAAGTGTCCCCGCTTCATTACAGAACAAAAGCTGTCATCCAACACTCGGCAACATTTCACTGTCTATTAAAACAAAAACTAGAATCTCTTTTAACTATTTTTATGGGCTGTAAAAAAGTGTGAAGATTGTTTTACAAGAGAACGCGGAGGCGGCTCTTTGTGCGGTGTCGGGTTGCAATACTGTTGACTGTAAACATGTCTTTCCGGCCTGCGCCGGCAGCGCGGGCGCAGCCCCGCGGCGCGGGTGCCACGCCAAGTGCCAACACATGCAATACCTACATCTCATACACATTTTACATATCGTTTTTGTATCTTCTTAGAATGATTGTAGGCAGGGAATTAAACGGCGTGGTGTGGCCAGTCATTTTACTTCCTAAATGGTTATAAAATGCTGTATAACAAACCTACTGGGCTGCGATTGTTTAGGTGATTGAGAAAAGTTGCGCGACAGGAAACCGTATCTCAGCGCGTTAAGGTTCACGTTCGCGTGATTTTATGCACTGCGCTGTATCGAGCCCGCGTTAAGAAATAGCCGTTAGGCCCCTGGTGCTGTAACCTGAGATGAATTACGGAAATGATAAATAAGGAGATAGCTAAGATATTCTGGCTCGAAGGACCATGTGCATGTCATGCCTATATGGTCCTTCGAGCCAGGTAGTTCCCTCGTTTGTTTGGACTGTGTTGGGCGCTTGAGGTCAAGCAAGCCACTATACACCATACAAACGTCCACCAACTTATGAGTAGGAATAAGCCTGCTATTGTTGTTGTTAGGTGAGGAGCGTGTGTGCGGCGGCGACCGCGCGTGGTGTGAGCGCGTGCGACGGCGACGCGCGTTCGCAGATGCCGAGCTCGAACGAACGTTCGCGCCAGCACCGCCCCTACCCCCCACGCCTGCGCCCCCCGCAGCGCTACTCTGCAGGAACCTGCTGGCAGCTCTCCTCACGACCTACGCGCCGCTGCCCGCACAGCCGCAAAGACAGAAACTATCATTCTCCATTGAATCTATAATCGGCGTGCAATAGTGTACCTACTATTGAATGTAATACTGCGTTTACACATCTGTGCGTGTAACAAGGCAAACACGGGTGCGATGCGTGTGTGCGTATATATACCTACTCGCGCTCATCATTCAGCTTGCCACTCGTCATCATCATCATCAGCTGTAAGACGTCCACTGCTGATCATAGGCCTCCCCCTTTAACCTCCACACTGAACGAGAACCTGCCATCTGCATCCACTAGATGCCCGCGAATCTCACGATGTCGTCGATCCATCTAGTGGGAGGCCTACCTACGCTGCGTCTTCCGGTTCGTGGTCTCAACTCAAGAACCTTTCTTCCCCATCGGTTATCGGTTCTTCGAGCGATGTGGCCTGCCCATTGCCACTTCAACTTGCAAATTTTGATAGCTATGTCGATGACTCCGGTTCTTTGTCGAATATCCACGTTTCGGATTCTATCGCGCAAAGAAACTCCGAGCACAGCTCTCTCCATTGCCCGTTGTGTGACTCTAAGTTTCTCCAAAAGGCCAACAGTTAAGGACCACGTCTCAGTACCATATGTCATCACTGGCAACATTGGTTAAGGACCCTTGTCTTTAGGCACTGTGGTATCTTGGTGCCACTCGTGCGAATATGTAAATGCGGTATTCATTTATGATATCTACTTTGAAACCGCGCGGAACTTGCTACATGATTGGCAAGAACTTTGCATCAGTTGTTGCGAACTGAAATAATAGTAAATATAGGCCATTGTCGCGACGCTACAGGCGTGCGGGGGCAAGACAACAAAGGGGCTGCTGTCCCTTTCTCGCAAAGCGTGTGTTAGTATAGCATTAGTATGGCGCGCGCACGGCTTAACGTCATTACGTACTATAGTGCGCTCTCTGTCTAGCATGAAATTAAAATACTTATTTATTATTAATTTTCGAACAAATTTTTATTTTGTTGATGGGTTCTATTTATAGTCGGCTTTTTATGAGATATTAAATAAACATTACGACGCAAGCTTATTAATTATTAGTAGCTACTTCTACTATAAGTTGATAGCACCATACATGATTGATATTTTGTAGGAATCCTGTATAATGTACTTTCTAGTAAAAATAATAATTTTAATTTATTATTTATCGCGTAATTGTTACAAAACCAGATGCGATCGGTTTCCGTTTTCAATAAAATTTCCATTAGCTAACTGGGCCCTTAGGCTACCTGTTTCAACGGATTCTGTTTAGGTGATGAGAAAAGTTGCGCGACCGCAAATATTTCGGGCGTTAAGGTGGAACGTTTCACATATGGCGGGAAATTCAAATTTCAAACAGTTTTTTTGTTCTTGTAGCTAGGCCGGTTAATTATTGTAAACGATCATGATGTTTGCGAAAATTGATTATTATTCTTTACAAACTCATGTAAAGCTATTTATCTCTAATGCACATTATTACATACATCTATCAATAAACAAATTTTTGCTGTTTCAAACGGTTTATTGACAAATGTAAGTAATATGGTGAGTTACTGATTAATAACTGTACATGATAATTTAAAGAACCAAAAATTTTCGCAAACAGTGTCATTTCACAATAAATTACCTGGCCTAGCTACAAGGACAAAAAAACTGTTTGAAATTTGAATTTCCCGCCAAACATGAAACATCAAGGTTAAGGTTTACATTCGCGTGATTTTCCGAACTGCGCTGTTTCAGCGCTAATTCAAGCCCTCGTTAGTCGGAAGGCCTCAGTACTGGATATAAAACCCTAATAAATTAAACCATTCTTTTGTCGAACAATGAGTGCTTTTATTAACGAAATGTATGGTAAAAGAATTTTTATTATGATGTCCTTGTATTATACAACCAGAACGTTTGTATATATTTGTATAAACTGCACAGTGCACACTGTATGAGCTTCTGACACCAGAATATTACGCGATTACAATAAAATGAGTACAGAGTTTTTCCAAAATTTATATAAAACTCCATATATGTTTACAAAAATTATAGATTATCTGTTTACAACGAAATACTAGATTATACTACGCCACCTAGGCCAGAGGTAGTCCTATTAACTGCTCAGCCAGAAATCTGTACTCACTTTATCTGATACACATTTTTAATAACTTCATTTTTATATTACAGATTGTTATCATTTCTAATTTTAATAATATATTTATTGGATTTTCTACTGATGACATAAATTTGTTACAAATGATATTTTCACAATGATTTGTATGTATTCAGATATAGATTTGGTCTGGAAAAATATTTCAGCAGTAAACAACCCCGAGGGATGGAAAAAAATAGTGATTTATTATGATGGAATATAAATTATTTTTTAAGTTCATTTTTTAATAAATAAATATAATATTTTATAAGATGTTATTTTTTTATAAAATGGCAATATTTTAAAATTACATATAAGAATGACAAAAATATCAGAATGTAATATACATATCAATATAATCACATTGTCGATATACACTTATCAAAACTGTTACATATTTTGATTGTAAATAGGAAATTCATTACATTAAACAAGTATTTCTAACGCTAGCAAAGATATATGCGTTTTGTGCCAATTTATGAACGACAGCGCAATTAATTAACATTTCACAACAAATGGCAACGAAAAAAAGAAGCAATTAATTTATCCATCACATGAATGCATGCCGACAATGAGATTGTCCAATACAAATATACTGTATGCCTAATCATATAGATTTTTACATGTTATATAATACAAAAAATACCTAGTACATATCATATAAATATATTCCATAAATAAAACACGATAACTAATATCATATACTACTCAAACAACCTACAAAAATATCGACATCACAAATGTTCGTCCGTTCAATATGACAACTAATAATAATGCTCACAGTACGACTAATGCCTCGGGAAGGGAGTGCCTCACGATGCCGCCTCGTTCACACTACCACATCGTTCCACTACCACGCACCACAAACTTACTCAACTACTATCACTGTTTCTTTTGTAAGGTAATAAACAATATCTACTACAATTAACAATCGGACGATAAAAACCTACTAACCTTAAAAATAAATTACGAGGTGACCCGTAAAATTTATACAAAATGGATTCTACTTAAAAATAAACATTGTCTCAAATTTGTTTTCAAATACAGAGTTGCACAGAGGTATTTTGTGTTGCCTCCACGGGTACCGAGGTGGGGAGCTACCGAAAGAGCTAGCGTCAACACGGACGCCGCACCGCTTGGGCGAGATCCAGTAGACTAACTCCTATACATATTTACTAGGAAAATATATTTCAGTGAAGAAGTTTGCAAGACTTCAACTTTTAATGAATGAGATCGCCAGACTTGTTAAGAGCCGTATCACAAAATGCATCGTAAAATTTTAAGTATTTGGATTTTCGGCATAAAACTAGAAAATAAAGCCGTATTAGTAAAACAAGTACCTAAACCATAACATTGAAATTGTTTATTTTACATCAGTAATTTATCGAAATTTATTCTCAAACTTTGCCCACTTGCTTTATGAAAAACTACAATTGTATATTGGAGGTAATAATTTGAAATGTTAAATTTTTCCAAATTTTGAGGCCGCTATTTTCAGTAAAAATATTTACAGATCTATTTAATACAGAAACCGAATTTTCTATAGATCTTACTATTTGATAGAATCAGAGCGCCGAAAAGAGCTTTCTTTGTTTATTGGTGAAAAAAAATGTGAGAGAACTTAAATGTGCTGCTTTGTCAACGAATATATGTATAAAAGTTTGAGTTGGGGGCACACTGGCCACCGCACTGGAACGACTGACACATTAACACACATACACACGACGCCGGGCTTCGCTGGCACATGGCGAGGGAAAGGACTAGACAGGACTCAGGAATCAGGAACTGACAGGGAGA
Organism: Agriopis leucophaearia; assembly: GCA_949125355.1. Taxonomy (NCBI): domain Eukaryota; kingdom Metazoa; phylum Arthropoda; class Insecta; order Lepidoptera; family Geometridae; genus Agriopis; species Agriopis leucophaearia. The sequence goes on from OX421262.1 coordinate 15,307,016, forward strand.
CTCCAGGGCAATGACGATATAACCACTTGACAGCTCATCCTTTACCCCGCCGTGATGAAAAGGTACTAAATTTTCAGCATGATCTTTTCGAGCGGGCCAATCCTAGACGCGAATTGAATTAATGATTTTAGTTTTCTCCAATCACAAGCGCCATACGATATCCCCCACCCCCCGCGACCGACGTGGCCTACGTCATGCACAAGCATATTACGACTCATGCGCAATCAAGTGGTTATATTTATCTTTGCTCCAGGGATACAAGGATACACCTAATCGACGAATTACATTAAACATTATGCACGTTACAATTTTGCGAATAATAAAATATACTTTGCAGATTAATATAACACACTAGTAAAATTCATAGATAATGTGTCATGAGCCAAAAAATAAGAATTTAGATCTGACGGAATGTTAAATACTTGCATTAATAACTCAAAATAAATAATATGATACAACTGCATCTCGATATGATTGTAAAGAAGGATGGCAGATTCCTATACATTTTCAGCCTATTAGAAAGAAGACGCGTACATGAATAGAACTTGTACCAACTGATAGACCAAATTAAATATACTTAAATTGTAAATTGGAGATTTTTTTTAAAGTTGGGAAAAAGGAAAAAATATTCACAACGTACATACTCACATCAACTCACGATATAACGGAATTGAATTTATGATGGATGACATTGACAGACACTAGACAGATAGAACTAGAATGCAACGTGTATCCGAACGAAAACAATCGTATGAGAACCATAGTGTGTGTTCGGATAATACACAAGAAATATCTACAATACTGCCCTACTAATTTCACTTGCAGTAATCGGATAATCTATGCACAAAAAAATAATTTTGATCTTGTTCTTTAGACACACTTAAATAGTTATAAAACAGCCATGTTGTTTATATATCCAAGAAATTAGTTTCCCGCATTTTTCTCGAAACTGCTATTTTGCAAGTACTGCATTTGTTATGATGAGGGCAGTATAATTTAATTCATCAAAGTTAGTTTTAATTGCCATCTTTATAAATTATGCTTAATATTTTAAGAAAACCACAAAAAAGTAACATGGATTTCCACATAATTATATAGACAACATGAATGGCGTGTCATTTCTTTTTTCTGAGGGGAACGAAAATTCTGCCATCCTTCTTTGTAATCACGTGTAATTAATGCCTACCCGCACAGAAACGGTTGGTTAACAAATTTTTGTTAAAATTTGTTTTGGCAGCATTCTAGTGCTAATCTAAAATAAGTTCATCAAATAATTCAAATAAAAAAAAATTACGTTCATAAGAACTACAACATTTCAGATCCTATTATCTGAAATAAATTCATGGCATCCAACAAGTGTTTAAAAGTCAGACTTTTTAGCTTTTATAAAACATAAAATAACAATTATACTTGAACATAATAATAATAATATACATCGCAATATGTATTTACATATACATAATATTTATTTCATTAAAATAATATGCACGTCAATATTACATTTATATCAAGGTACAATGTTGCCCGCGACGATTAGATAGTCTCGAAGTCGGTGTGGTTATGAATAGAAGATATTAGTATTTTGTGTACAATTATCTTGAAGGGATATAGTGATGAATAGGGGTACAATGGGAAAAGTGTAGACTTCAAAAGTATTAATCGTAGCGAGCAACAAACATACAAATACGGTAAACAATATACAACGTAAAAATACTATTTGGTATAATTATATAGCAGGAAATCTAGCCGTCATAAAATCTATCAAAGCAGTATATTACATCTACACTGACTGACACAGACTTTATAATCATACACATATATTATATTAGTCAAAATAAAAACCAGTCACAAATCACAGTTGACATAAATTCTCGATTTCACTAAGTCTTGTAATTTATACAAAATAATAAACATACGCTTTTTAAATATGTGAAAATATCTACTGATGGTGAGTACATAAATGCTCTATGAAAATATGTTGATATGGCTTTGCTTCAGATTGTCCGGTTAAAGTTCTGGTTAAGTTATTAGGAACTTATCTGATAAATAAACACTGTGCTTACGTTTCACAATCATTAAAAAAAACTAACCATCACAGTTTCTATTAATTTATATTAGACTAATATGAATGTCAGATCAAGTTGCAAATTAAAGTTTATTAGTTGTTTAGGGAACTTTTTTTAATATTCTTTCCTCTTTCAGGATTTTGGCGCCGACTTCTTGTGCATTAGCCAATGTCAAGTATAAGTTAGAGAGTTTGACAGTAAAAATGAAAAATGACGTAAAATAAGGAGTTGCCATTTCGCTGCCCGAGTAATATAGAACTAAGTATTCGGATGATAAAAAAGGATTATGAAAAGCGATGTGAGATAACCGAAAGTTTTATCTTCCACATAATTTATGTGGTGGTTAGCAATTAGATACTTTAATAGCACATTCTGAAACAAACCCTAAGTAATTGATAAATATCAGTTATTTTACAATAACAGTTGACTTCTAAAGACATTAGTGAAATAAACTACAGAAGTGTTTGTGATAAGTGAAAACTGAATGACGATACGAGCCGGTGTGGTTTGTTGAGCAGTGAACAACATCAGTCAAACTTTACACTTTTAAACTGAACTAACATTTGCCGTCGCATGACGTCCTATTCATATTGCACATCGAGCGACACTCGCGAATCAAATGCGTAGCTAATCGACAAAACGTTTAACCCAATTTCATTACCAGCAATTATAATCTTTTACCATTCCAAAGCTTTACACAAAACTATCGTACGGATACTTCGCGATAACGTAAACTGCACGCGCAACAAGAAACCGAAACACTAAACAATTTCGCACGAAAACAATCCGAAATAAGTACTGATACTGAACGATTTAGTACAGGTTACAGCAGCTGTCTCATCCGAGTTCTAAACTATGAACTATCACTAAGGTTCATGCAATTAGATAATAATGTCCGACCGCAGCTCACCCGGCGGCGCGGGGCCGGTGGAGCGGCCGCGGCGGAGCTCCCGTCACAACCCGCGGCCCGAGCCTCCGACCCGACTTGGTGCGATGTTAAGTAGAATGGCTCGTACACGCGAGTGTTTCAGGTACGATGTCGTGTGTCGGGCCCGGCTCGAGTGGCGGTCGTGTTGGCACATGTGGCGGCGCGAGGCCGCGGTGCTGTCCCTACGCGCTCGGGGAGGCCCCCGCCTTCCCCCGCAATGTCGTCCCGACCCGTGCTGACATTGGTTCCCCTGCAACAAGACCAATACTTATTGACAACTATGTCAAATGATGCCAATGTCATTGTAAGAAGTGCAACCACCTGTGGCCATAGTAATGTATGAAAAATTGAACAGCGCCTCTATCGGACGTGAAAGGAAACTGAATTTTTCATACGTTTGCTATTGTTTACGTAATGATAACTTTTTCGCAAGTTCTCGTACTAAAGCCACTGCAATATGTGGAATGAGCTATCCTGAGACATTACCACTCCATAATAACAATAACAATTCTTGAAAAGGCCCGTTAATAGTCTTCAAAGGTCGGCAACGTATCTGTGATGCCCCTGGTATTACAAGTATCCATAGGCGACGGTGATAGGTTACCATCAGGTGACCCGTTAGCTTGTTTGTCACCAATGGCATAATAATAAAATAAAAAGTGATAAAATGGTTTAACGTTAAACTTATAACACGCCTCTGTTTGCGTCGGGGGTTAAAATATACAGACTGACCGAGATCGATAAATTAGGATATTAAAATTTCCCTCAGAAGACTTCCACAGAAACGGGCATGTTTAGAAGATACGACAGTGGCGCTTAGTTCTACAGATAAATTAATCAGTAGCCTTAGTACGAGCACTTGCGAAAAAGTTATCGTTACGTAAACGATAGCAAAATTTATGAAAATTCAGTTTCCTTTCACGTCCGATAGAGGCGCTGTTAAATTTTTCATACATTTTGCTATCGTTTACGTAACGATAACTTTTTCGCAAGTGCCACTGACTGTTGCCAATACTCATTGACTAGGGCTAAAACGTGGTAACTTACCATAGCTATGGTGTTGTGTCTATATTCCGCACATGGCCGACAGTCTGGCGCTGAGCTGCACGGGGAACTGGTCGGTGAAGTGGCGCCAGTTCTCTTCGCCGACCTGGTTCTTGAACCCGTGCAGGATCTTGGTGAACATCTCCTTGAGGTCGTCCTTGGGGTGCGACCACGATGCTACCGCGTCGCAGAAGAACATGAAGTCTGGCACCACACCGCCCGGGTTCACTTGGATCATCTGACAGATGCCGCGGAATGCAGAGTCCTTTTCGTCATTGTCGCGGATGTTGCGCAGCGATGTACACCTATCGACGGACGCTGTTTACTTCCCGGTCGACAGATTTGGCCGTTCGTTCGATCGATACTCCGACCCGTCACCGATGCGATACTCACTACTGTGTAGTAAAAGCGTAGGTACGTGCGAATTTCGACTCCGGGTCGTAGCATCGAACGATGTCATTATATTCATATTATAAATCTTGTGACTCGAAACTTTATTAAAGCCAAAATTACCTTATGATTCATGGATAATTTGTTTCAAAGTGTAAAGTAGCTATTGGGAAATGATTGGCACACAAAAATATTTATATGGAAACTGGTAGTCATGAGTAGATAAAATATTATCGAACTGCAGACAGCCAAATCATATTTTTTTAATTAAAAAATAGGCTTGCGTTTGACCGCCACTTCGCCTGATATTAAGCGATGATGAGATCCATTGTGGAGCACGCTTGCCAAGAAACCGATTCACTCGCGACTATTACATTTTTAATGACATGCAGTAAGTACACAATAATTTTGAATTTAAAATGCTTTGAGTTTGAGACTTGTAGGCTGTGCACAGTTCGATGGAAATAATATATTCTATAATTTGAGCAGTAAATAGTTTAGAAAGCGGATGGTGTTCAACACATACAATAAAAACACTGAAAAACAAGATGATCAAGTATTGCCACCCCATAAGTCAGTGATCCCTCAAGTGTGGCCCTGCGATAGGTACGTAAATATAGTAAATATGTATATCATCATGCTTGGTTCAACTCAAATCACAACAACATATTGTATAAAAGAATATTAATAAGCCACGAACAAACACCATCCACAATCGAAATAATATAGGTTAATAACTTATTTCATATTAAACGTAATAGTAATAATATAAAGTAATAATAAAAAAAATGACTACAGACCACTGGCGTACAAATTGTTGTAATACGGGTGCGACGTCGTGAGGGCACACATAACCTAGCCGACCAATAGTTATCGCTACACGCGCACCACGACAACCGAGAACAAAACCAAGAAAACAAATCAACAAACCATTCAAAACATACGGAGTACGGCAGGGCTCACGTGCGGGCCCCGTGCCGTACATACCCGCACGGCAACATATCAACAGCAACAAATTAGTGTTACAAATGGACAAAATGTGAAACAATTTTATGCTAATTATAAATCTAGGAAACTTAAATATGGCAATTTAATCATCAAAAGATGGCCCAGGGGCAAGTTCCTTGGCTCCAACGGAGGTCGACTCATTTATACACCTTTTCATACAAACATACTTGTCTGACTTTTCGGAACATTCTTGTCCGATTTTGATAAAATTAACTTTTTATATTTAAATCTATAATACGAATATTCGATTTCTTTATATATTTTTTTAATAAACGTTATTTTCTGTTTTCAAAAAAAGTTAATCATATCAACAAATTGTACCTATTCCTAATTTAAATGTACTTAGCGAGTTTCATCAAAATGGGAAGATTAATATCCAAAAAATTCGACTAGGATGTTTGTACGAAAAGTGTGAAAATGACCCAATGTCCGGAGCACCGTCAATCATAACATCTCAAACAATGACTTTAGACATATGAACAGGGTAGAATTAAAACTTCTAAAATGTACATTAGATGTATGGAAAACTCTACATCGAGACCATCTTTCAAGGCACACTGTGTTTGGCACTACTTTTGTGGCAAAAGGGATAGTATTTACATCAACCCCAAAAAATAACTGCAATAAGCCATGGCAATTACTTCTACTTCTTATATCTTGTCCAAGTCTGTTCAATGTTTAAGTATAATAGAATACTAATATTGGATTAGTTCTATTCTAATACAGTAACATATAATCCAGTAGTATTAGGCAGGACACAGCACTCATTATACCATGTTTGTAAATATTATCAAGGTCAGCATATAAACACAAAGTAAATAAGAAACCATATGATGATTAACATTGACCACATAGGATGTAAATATGAAGCAGTGAAGGGTATATAGAATTACATATTTCCATAGATATTCACAGGACAAACTGCCACCAAGGAATAATATTACTGAAATCATCTCAGCAAATAATAGAACAATCACATTGTTATATGATATGAGCTCAGTCTGAACAACTCTGTCTGAGATATGTATTTCGTATCGGATCATGAATAGGGTTGCCATACGTTCGGAATTTTCCGGACATGTCCGGGAATTTAGGCTATTGTCCGGAATACGTGGAAGTATTTTAAAATGTCCGGAATTCTAAAAAAGAAATGAAACAGATTTTGAAATAAATAATAATATTTTTTGATAATCATACGTAACATATATGTAAGCTTATTGCAATCCACTCCAATATTTGTTTATATTTAAGGCACCTGGAAATACCTTCCAGTAGGTACCTACATCTTTTTCTTTTTAACAGACTTCCAAAAAGGAGGCGGTTCTCAATTGGACTGTATTTTTTTTTACGTTTGTTACCTCAGTACTTTCGACTGGGTGAACCGATTCTGATGATTCTTTTTTTATTTGAAAGCTGATGCTTCCCGTGTGGTCCCATTTTAATTTGGTCCAGTTCTGATGTTTTTATGAAGTCGGTTTTTTATATAGATAATTATTTAAGTTCCAACCAGCCAGAGGGACAGTGGCAGTCCGTACACTCCGCGCTTACTGCGCTAAAGATTACTATAACAGTACACGCCATATGCTGACGCGTTGAGAACGGTATGCAGTGGCACTACTACCAACACATGAGTTCATTGTGCCGCGATATACATATGAGCTTTGAAGGAAATGTCCGGAAATTTCTTTACCCGTCCAGGTTTATCTCCAGAGATTTTTTTTCGTCTGGTAACCCTAATCATGAATAACAATGAAATTTGAAATATCTCATTACTAGTTTGGATCAATACTCTAGAATCTTAGAAAGGATTATTAGACCTGGCCAAAAGTAATTGATTAGTTGTAACACTAAATATATCATGTTAAAGATATGTCGAAATGAAACTTACCCGTGTTTTCAAGTAGTGTTTTTGGGGTGTTGGGTCTATTTATTATTTCAACTAGCTGATTTAAAAATAGTGGTATATATTTTGATGTTTCTTGACCTGAAATAAAGGTAAAACATTCTGTTATAGGTTTTAACAATTATAATAGTTAAGTGAAAGCAGGTGGGCTACCATAACCTTAAATTGAATTTTGTCTTGCTCTCTCAGCTAATGAGAAAGCTTAGTGTAAGATTAGTATAGGGTTACGCATATACCCTGTAAAAGGTCATTGGGAACCAACCCTGAAATCGCGGGGGAAAAAAGAATCTGTTTCTTAGAAAATGGTTACTGACACCCGACAAAATGTATGGAATACCAGATTTTTTTTTCCGCTATTTCAGGTTGGGACCAATAGCAAAAGTTGATCATAATGATGAGTAAAATAACCTCCTTTCGGCTTAGTACAGAGTATATGCGTAACCTTGTATAAGAATGTTTTTGAAGTTATGGTAGCCCCCCTAATAATTGCTAATTGTCCTTTACTATGACAGTGGCATTAGCTTCCTCTGATGTAGTTTCTTCGTTGTCGACCAGAATGTTTTCAAACTATTTTAAATACAAGTAAATTCGTATTGGATCATCTTATAGCTCTCTCGCTGAAGTTAAAACCGTGACCTAAATAAAATCATAGCTCACCTAACTTAATGCTGATTTCGCCAATGGCCCAGGTGGCATTATTGCACACAGATATAAGCTCGGGGTTGAGATTCATGCCCAGTATGGGCAGGAACTCCGGTATGTAGGGGTGTACGTGTTGGAAACACGCCTTCGTCAAGTCGCCTAGTAGAGCGAACGATGACTGACGTACCTGTACCGAGCAAAACAACTCTAAGAATAATAATCGACATTAGATAATGTGTACCCATCACCCATTGTTAGTTAGTGAAAAGCTGCGATGATGAAGAATATTAAATTGATGTTAAAGTGTTATTTATGGATTTAGAGCCTTATTACAAAATGCAATAGTTCAATTTTAGGTATATGGATTTTCAGGCATAAAAAAACAATAAATTAAAGCCGTAATTGTCAAGACCAATATAAAGCAAGTAAACCATAATATTAAAAATGTCTGTTTTATATCAGTAACTTAAAGAAATCCACTCTCAAACTTTACCTCGGAGAGTTTTATAAAACTACTTTTGTAAATTGTAGTAAGTTAAATGTTGAGTTTTTCCAAAATTAGAAGTCATTATTTTCAATTAAAAATACAGATTTATTTATCACAAAAATTGATTTTTTGACTTTATGTTGAGTACATATATTAGAAATTGTATACTGTGACATTGTTTTCATAATTATGAAAAGTAGACATTATTTCAGGTATTATGTACATCACAAACTCATATGAAAGGGGAGTTTTTATGATGCATGCTTTATATTGTACCGATGATTTTTTGCACATGATTTTTTGCACGTACAAACTTCAATTTAATATCCTTTTTATCAACTGGTCAAAATTACATTTACAATACAGTTAAATTAGTGATTAATGGAGTATTGCTTATTCTAGATACAGCTGATACAATGAACTATATATGAATATATGATACACAAAATTATAATTATCATACTACATACTTCAAGGAATTGTAATATTTATTATTTAGGTAATGCAAAATGTGTTAAATTGGAGCTGAAAAAACAGTTTCAGATGTTGATTTCCCATCACCAATGCATGTTAATGAATTTAATGATGCATACAAACATTCAGTTATTTGATGTTCCAATATTATAATTTTGTAGTGAAAATATGAATATTAGCTAATATACATTTAACTGTGCAAACATGCTTGTATAGAAAAATTTAAAAAGGTTGAACCAAACTCATATATGAATAGGTATTTGAAGAGCAAATAAGTTAAAGTGAATTCAAGCCCAAACAGAGCTTCCCCTCAAATACAATTATTCATCAAGATATCCTTCCAATCCAGTACAACTTCGAACTATGATGTCGATTCTGAAGGTTTTGACCTTTTGAAGACAGCTACACTAGTTAATAGTATTGCTGTCCAAGTCTAACTGAGCACAATGAAAAAGACAGCAATATTGGCTAGATTAGTATCACAGAACTTTAAAAATCGACACCGATATGCAAATGAACTTTGACCAATAAAGCAGCAATGTTAATAAAATTAACGGAAAAACCAGGACACTTTACCTTTACAAAAGTAAAAAAGTTCCCTATGCTCCGAGTGTCCTGAGTTTAAATAAGCAAAGGTTACATACAAGGTATACCTCAGGCATGGGATCCTGCATGCACTGGTAGAGGAGTTGCATCAGGTTGGAGTTCAGTACGAGGTGGTCAATGTGCCCGTCTAATCCTTCGGCCAGGCCACTTAGCAAGTCCAGGGCTACGATCATGAAATCCTTGTCGGGCGCTTCAAACTGATCTGGGCTTTGACTGTTTGCCTGAAATAAGGAGACAATTTTTTACCGACGAAAAAAGTAGGTTCTATTGTCAACGCATTTTCTTTTTAACCGACTTTGAAAAAGGAGGACGGTTCTACGATCCACTGTATTTTTTTTTTATATGTTCACCGATTTCTCCACCAAGTGTAGACCGATTTCAATAAAACTTCTTTTGTTCGGTACGGTTAAACTTCTTTTGTATAAATCCAATTTGGTCACATTGTCACCAAGTTAGGATCTGATGTTGTTTTTCGTAATTTTTGGGTTGGTTCAATAGTAAAAGTTGTTCATATTGATTGGTACTATGGACCCCTTTCAGCTTAGTACACCTTTTACTGCGTAACCTTGTAAATATATATTTTTTATTATATTTTTGTGTATGCACTCGAATTACTCCGACATTTGTGAACCAATTTACGTGATTGTTTAAAAAATCATTATTATTGGCTCAGTGGTTTTTGAACCATCTCTGATAGTACAAATAATATTATTTGAATGCCTGTTTATTTGGCAATAGCAATAATTTTGCGCCTACTAATTTTGATGACTAGTAAAGTAATCGTACACTCACAATGTTCTGATTTAACGTTTGCTCTATTAAAGACACGCATCTCCGGAAGACCGGTTCGCAATATGGCAGGAATCCCGATTGTAAAGCTGTGGCTACCGATGATAAACACTGAAAATATTAAAAGGCTTTAGTACAATAGGCTAGTTGACCCATGTTTAATTTATAACAGCAAAACACAGGCTTAGCGAAGGATATAATTAGAATCGGTAAATTAAAAAGGGGAACATGTCATGGTGTCCTAATTTTTAGGACACAAAAATATGCTTGGCCTTGTATCGTTTCTTATCTAGATGTAAAACTTTGTTTCCCTATAATTTTGAAACGAATGTACTGATATATTCGTTTCTAAACTAATTGTTAATTTTTCTATGACCAAGGATACAAAATCCTTCGGTCATAATATTGAACAAGTTTACGTAGTCTTAAAACAAGTCATAGTCAGTGTCAAGCAAAGTAAGTCACGGTCAAGTCAAACTCATGCCCCAGTAAAGTGGTGAAGGCTTAACAATAAGCTTCTATGGAGTTTACACACATTAACACTCGACAATACATACAAAGTTTAGAAAAATTATACGAGACATGTTTTTTTCCACGTTGGCGCCAAAACTCCGTTTCTTAACAATTTCGTTGGTCTTGCCAATCGAATTCCATCGAATTTGCGTATGTAAAAAAACTTGACTAATTCCCTTTCTTAATTTACTGATTCAAATACATTACACATACGGAAAAAAATCTTTAAAGGTTTTTTTTAAGGATTGAGGGGATGCTGTCCCTCGCCCACAAAGCATATGTTATGGCGCACGTGCGGCTTGACGTCATAACTTGGTGTAAGTTTGCTCTCTGTCTAGCATGAAATAAAAAAATACTTATAATTATTTCTTATTCAACAAATTTTAAATTTGTTTTCGTTGATGGGCTCTATTTATGATTATCTTTTTATGATGTAATAAAAATTAATTAGTCAACATGCCTATTCTCACAACAAAGAATTGGGTCAGCTAAATATGTAGTACAATGTACATTTAACTTAGCTGACCCAAGTACTTCAGTGGACTTTGAGTTATCAAACAATGATTTATTGTACTAAATTTTTAATGTTAAAGATAAATTGGAAGAATACCTCTAGTAGCGGAAAGAGGTCCTTGTCTTCATCCTTCAACACATTCCACTTGTTGATAAGCGGCGGCATCAATAAGTTTATATACTCTGGCTTGTTGAGGTGGTGGCCGACAGAGTCAGCTAACGTTCCGATGGCATCGTAAAGTATGAGCAAATTCTTGTGCTGGTACTTGCTGAATGCGTAGACTAGGGTCTGTAGAATGTAACCGAGGTATGGGACGAGCTCGGTACAAGCTTCCTCCTCGAGCGTAGCGAACGCCGAGCATGCGGCTTCTTGGACGCGTTTGTTGTTATCCAATACCCTTTTTAGGAGCTGAAAAATAATGTTAGTTTGTTGATGATAAACTAAAGTTGCTTTCCAATACTTGACAGGAAGATCACTAACAATCTGTTGAAGTTTCAACGACAGGACCTTCGCCTGCTAGTAGGCCTCATAACCGGTCATTGCAACTTGAATAGTCACTTGTATAAACTGGGAGCCACGGATAGTCCAGTGTCGTGGCTGCATGAAGGAGAATGAAATATGCTCTACAGTGTAGAGCATGTGCTGCTCACTGCTTCTGTGGCTTGACAATGCCACAGCACATGCTCTACACTGTAGAGCATGTGCTGTGGCATTGTCAAGCCACAGAAGCAGTGGCGGATTTACCAGTAGGCTGAATAGGCTGGAGCCTAGGGCGGCAGATTTTAGGGGCGGCAAATTAGGGGTCAAAACATACCCTACCCGCCTAATTGGTGACATGGTTGAGCTTTTATTAGCTCTGAATTATACCCAAAAACTATTTCATGTGCAAACTAAATCATTGGGTTGTAAAAATAATCTAGGAGAAACACCCCCTAGTTCAAAATCATATCTAGTAATAACGGGAAAAGCTAGTGTATTTAGGACGATAGCGCATAAATCATGCAGTAACAATTATAATGTTTTTTTTTATTAATATGAATGTGAATTAGTTAGGATATGGAATTGTAGAGGTCGGTAGGGTCGGCAAAACTTGAAGCCTCCTGGCGGCAAATGTGTAAATCCGCCGCTGCACAGAAGAAACTAGAATCGCTACCGGAGTGCATGAGGTATCATTGCATCTTTCGTCATCATCCATCTACACCACTGGTGACTGGTGAAACTGTGCCAGTGCCCCAGAGCCTCACTCTATATTTCAATTAGTTGGGTAGGCTCGGGTAGGTGCTGGTAGGGGGAAATGCACAATACACCCCTAACGGGATGTCAGTGCAGGACTTATCGTCTCCATCTCGAACAAGAATGATGATGATAAACATGGTGGATAAACAATTGATAGTTCCCTCATTATTGGCTTGGGTGACCCAATAATGCCGAGTAGATAGAACCAGCAGAGACTTTATTCTATAGATGTTACATCAAATTAATTTGCAATAATAACAAGTTAGTTCGCCTCCAGCATACTGAATGCTGTTGCTGGTGACTTGATAAGGTCACACCAGCTGTACTAGTGTCATAGGAAGGTGGGAAATTCATGTAAGCGCTATTTTAGCTATGTTGACTGAAAGAGTTAGTGGAAGTTAGAAAAGTACATCATATCAGATACAGCACCATATTGGGATGCAGGTGTAGTAGGTAGGGTAGGTGGTACCTTATTCATGATGGGCTGCTGGTAAAAGAAGCTGTAGCTGATTCAGTGCGAGAAGAGTCTTCAGCAAGTGTAGCGTATAAGGAAAGGTAAGTGGTACCTCGGTCATGACGGGTCGCAGGTAGGGGTCGTGGCTCTGGCTGACGATCCAGTGCGAGTAGCGCGAGAGTGTCCAGCAGGTGATGGCGCGCACAAGTGCCTTGCGCTCGGCGAGGCAGCAAACTAGGTACGGCACCAGGTCGGGAAGGTGCGGCACCATGCCGCCCATGCACCCGTCTGCCACCGCGCCCAGCGCCAGGATGCCGCTCTCCTGTATACAACACACAATGTAACACTATGCCCCCTATCCCTACTTTGGAGCCAGTCACTTCAACTAGGTGAAGTGAATCAGCTCTGCATAATATTAGTATCACTCCCAGTTAATGATTCCCATATATTGTCAAACATTTCAACTACAACATTATTGTACATTTTACACTTATCTATTCCTATCATTCTCAGTTGCAAGAACTTCTATTTGTCATGCTTGAGTACTTTTCCCGAATACGTAAATTGACCCAGCTTGATAATTAGCAACAGCCTACTAGAAGAAGTGCTTGACATTGGTGACATTCTGAGTCCAGAATGTAGATTATGTACATAGTGCTGTCCATCAATGAGTAGGCTCACCTTGATGACCCAGTCGTCGTGGAAGAGTGTCTCCTTGAGTATGGGGAAGAGCACGGGCAGCAAGTCGGCCCCGAACACGTTGGCTAACACGTCGAGTGCGGCCGCACTGCACTTGCGCAGGTTCCAATCAGATAGTGGGCCGTCGTCGCCGTCCACGCCGCCATCCTCATCGTCCGAGTCACCACCGCCCGACATGTTGCTGTCGCCCGCGCCCGCTGCAACACACAAGTGTTATAATGACTATAAAAAAACAATGTTCGACCATCGCATTAACGCGTGCTAGCTCTCGTACTAGCAGGGCCTATTAGAGATCAATGGGGGAGAAACATTCAAAGACATATAAGGGAAGACTTGACTAAAGACTAAAAAGACTAAAAAAAGAAACATCTTTGATGATAATCTCAACATATAACAAGGACGACAGAAGAGTCTCGAATGAGAGACCAACTCTGCACAGTACAACCTACTACATTAAACCTGCTCAAAGTCTGGGGACCTTCGCCGGGGACTGAGATAGCAACAAAACACAAAAAAAACATGGAGGAGGCCTCTTTCCTGCAGTGGATGTCCCATGGCTGAAATGATGTTGAATAGCTCTCGGCTCTGATGATTCAGATCACCCTGGCTGAACAATCTCACCGCACTGAGTTTCTTGTACACACAAGACACTCATTGGATCTTGCTCATTCACCCCTCACTTGGTCTCAATGTCAAGTCGTTATTTTGTGCACGAGCTAATGGGATTTTTTGGTCCTGGAAATGTGACAAATTCTGATTGTTCATCAGAGTAGCCACCGGATACTACACTCTAAACAAACACCTTTTTCTATTGAGGTCTCACAAACAGACAGACAGTCCTAAATATGTACAGAGATTGCCTGGAGGTAGACAAAACGCACATGCTGCTCCCAAGAAGTATGAGTCGGGTATCTTAGCAGGAATAGATAGTCAGGGTAACATTAACGTTTTAATTAATAATAAGACTGACACAGAACTGGACCAGATGGCGTGCCGGAAGAACTGTGATCAGGCCCGGTTCTAAGGAGGGAGCAAACAGGGGCACGTGCGGACGGCAGCTGAAGGGGACGCCAAATTCTACATCTTCTTAACCGACTTCCATAAAGGAGAAGGTTCTCAATACGACGTTTTTTTATCGCAGAACTTTCGATTGCGTATACCGATTTTGATGATTCTTTTTTTATTTGAAAGCTGGTGCTTTCCGTGTGGTCCCATTTCAATTTGGTACAGTTCTGAAATTTTTATGAAGTCGGTTTTTAATATTGATAATTATTTAAATCATTAATCTCTAATGCTAGAGGTGAGGGGCGCCAGAGTCAAGTTTTTGCCCCTGTTCGGAAAAATCGTAGATCCAGAGCTGGCTATGATTGATTACCGTTATGTTTGATGGTGTGTGAGCGCGGTTTGTGGAATCTCGGCCGGATGTCGGACTCGCGGTCAGGCTCCTCCTCGTCCGCGTCGTCGGTCCTATCGCCACGGAGCAGGATCACGTCCATTTCAGAGTACCGCATGCCGCGCACCAGTACCGGGAGAAGAGTCTGCAGCCGAGGGCCTAGCACCTACACAAGAAAATGTTTTAATTGCATACAATCTCAATGAAGACTATATACAATACATGGTCATCAGGAATGAGAAGGATTCATTCACCACTTTTATATCAATTATGTGTCATATAAACCTTTGCAAAGTACGGCCTGCCAAAGGCTACTCTCAGTTAGTTAGTCCACTCTCTGTATTTTTGGTAGTATTTATACAAGTGAATATATAGAATAAATTGAATATGAGCTAAATATGACTCACTGAAATACTAATAATAACCCGTTTTTTTGTCAATACTCAAAATCAATAGACAAATAAAGGTATGACTATAATCAACTGATAATTTACTATTTGATAGCAAAAGTAATAATATGCTACTAACACAGAGCGAAAATAACAACCAACTGGATCCCACAACAAACAGAAGTCAGCCGTTTCCGGCTGTCCTAGTAAGAGATGAGAGAACTTGACACTTGCATGAGAGACTGGAGGATATGTATCCCAGGACTGGGAATAGTGGAGGGGATGGAGGGATTTGCCGTAAAATCGTAAAAATATAGGCTCTTAATAATAATGTCTTACTGTTATGAAATATAATAAAAGTTTGTATTTATACCTCACGGCAAACATTTTGTTCTGCTAGTGACAGCCAAAATTCACATGCTTCTAACGCCACTTTCTCTTCAGCATCTTGTGTACGCATCAACATGTACTAAAAAAACAAGGCAATTATCAATTAATGTTATATCTTATTTTTAAAACAATAGAGATTTAAATAGTAAAAACTTACGTCAGTAATGTAGGGCAGATGAGGAATAAGCCTGTCCAGTCGCACTTCTAAGAGCAACACAAGGGCATGACATACATTTTTCCTCACATCTGGATCTTCATCTGATGCTAGGTGGAATAAGTTCTAGAAAGAAGATAAATAACATATTACCAACCATAGTAGTACATTCCTGTAGCCGCAGGTAAATTAATGCCCATTTTCACTAACCCTGGGAGTCGCCTAAATCAGATGCCTAAATATTTAGGAGTTATTGTTTAACGTATTGGAGTTACCTAGGGCAAAAATAAGTTTTTATCAAACTATACTATTTAAGGTGTAGCATGGTGCTTGTGTTGTGTTGCTCCGACCTGGGTATGTCCTAAAACTGCGACCAGAACCACCGGAGGATGGGCAGCAGCGTCCTAATAGTACACGGTGAACGTACTGCGATCCCCAAGCCGTGGCCTGCCAAGCGTGGGGATTATGGCAACACCCCTCTATGAGGGAGGCCTTGTCCAACAGTGGACGTTAATTGGCTGATGATGTGATGTGATGGTGCTTGTGACACTAGCCAAACGGCACCCTGATTAATAGTTCACGTTTTACAATACCGTTCACAAAACTGGCACTAAACAGGCATTGGCAGAATTGTGACACTATAGTCCCAGAAGCCAAAAAACCAAACGATCAAATAATGAACACATTAACAAAGAAAAATATATTACACCCTTATCATGGTCTTATAGGTAAAAATTACATTACCTTACAGTTGGCATTTTAATTATTTACTGTGATTTCAAAGTTAAAATTTTAATTACAGGCCTTTATGCACATTTCTAAATTTTGCACTAAGCTCAAGTGGCTCCCTCTCCACCGTCGCCATGATGCTCACATCCTGTCTCTTCTTTACAGTACTCTTTTCAACCCTTCTTCCTCACGCTACCTTCAGGAGTGTTTCAAGTATCGGCATTTTAATCTACACTATATCGGTAAGATCAGCAAATATGCTCACAATGGATATTCCTGCTCACAAAACCTCATTCTATAGCTGCTCTTTCACGGTAGAAACTATGAAACTGTGGAATGAGCTACCTACAGAAATCACATGGACACCCTCACAGGAAGTCTTCAAGCGTTGTGAGAAACTGCACTATATCTCAGAGTAGGTACTGTATCATTATAATATTGATTTATGTTTATAAGTACATATGTATGTATATTATTATTGTACATATTGTTTCAGTATTAGTGTAATATTATAAAATGTATGTCTATGTTATATATCACATATTCCATTATTACAGCACACCCCGTCCTTTACCTCTTCTGTATGTCCTCTCTATACTAAGGTTGCCCGGAAGAGATTGCTTATAGCGATAAGGCTGCTAATTGTTTCACTAGTTATAAGTTGTTTTTGTCATATCTATGTAATATTGGTGTGAACCATAAAGAGTTATCTATCTATCTTTATGATGGAGAAACACCAGTTTACCTAATGCTCATGCTTAGGATAGTCTTTAAAAAGATTCTTACCTCTATGAATGAATCAATGTGTACCATAAGTGCTTGTGTCCTACCCATAATGAAGTAGTTGACACAAGCTATGGCGTGACATCGGATCTTAGGTGATGAATGCCTAAAGAACTGCAAGAACTTAGGAATCAAGATGTTTAAAGGCCTATTGAGCGCATCACTGTCCAGGAGCTCTGCTGTATCTTCACATATCTTTTGTAATGCTCCAAAAGCTCCCTGAAAACAAAAATATTTATGAGCATAAATACATATGAGTAAACAAAATATTTAAAGGTTATATTTGACTTGCATATAACTATCTATTATTTGAAGTAAATAGAACAAGGAGTACCTACCTCGCAAACATTGTAGTCTTGTGAGTCGAGCATCTGGCATAGTGCTGGTAAAAGTTCTGGCCAGGATGTCAACTCGCCCTTGCTGGCAATAGTAGTAATAATGATGCCCACTGTTGCACGGATTAAGGGGGATGGATCCCCCACTGCAGACAGACATTCTCTCTTGATAAACTCTGCCACCTCGGGCATAAAGTTGTTGTAGTGGGCCTTTACATTGTTTTTCAAAATCAAACCACTCAGGGACCGTGTAGGCTCCTCCTCAGTTATTAATTTGGTCAAAACGAAAATCAAGTAGTTGTTGAAGTCCGGGTATTTGTTCAGTTCTTCAAGTTTCTGAGATAACAATGTAAGGAAAATAAAGGTTGTCAATGACTGTCATGTCGGAAAAATCGATTTTATCGCAAGCGTCAAGGCGATACGCGAGGCCTGTGTACGACCATATGGATGAATTTTATTGGTATCATACATCAAAGCAAAGGTAATGTACAAGAGAAAAGCAGGCAAATACAAAGTAAAGCGGAGGACGTGATAAAAAATATCCACGCCGATAGAGGCATCTCTATGTGAGAATTATGAAAAGGATACTTGTTGTACGGCTCTCTGAGTTGCTGTATCTGGCGATTGAGACTCCTTGAGCAGTGTTAGTATTTGTCGTAGTCCTTCCTGTTCAGGTTTCCACTCCATTTTCATAATAATTTCACAAAACGGTTTTATTCACTCGGTCCCGTAAAGATCAACCATGCCAAAATTTTGAGTAAAGATAAAGTTGTTAAAGTTGCCAGTTGCAAAATCAAACAAAACATGGAAACAGCGATGACGTTTCGTTTTACAACAGTGTGACCCGCATCTCAGAAAAAATATATTATCAAAGGACCCGAGTTGATATAATGTATTAATAATGGTATGTAATAATGTATGATTTGCTTTGTTACTAGGTAACATCTCCCGTATTGGCTAATATCTGTACATGGACTATGGCTAATATATTGCTGAAATGCTTTGATAATATAAAGTTTTGATCTGCGGCTGCCTTTAAACTCGAGCTAGTACCGAAAAAAAGTCATCCAAAAACGGAAGGGGGAGAAGTAACCACGTATTACACCCACTGACATATTCTTACTACTATTAAACGCACACTGCGTTTGTAGAACTAGTAAGTAGTTAATATTGAGCGCAAACAACTGCAAAATATGATGTGATCAAAATGTATACGAATGGACGACCGAGGGGTGGGAGGGAGGGGGTTTTAAATGCAAAAGGGGAAACAGTAGGTATAACGCTTCCATTTATTTATTTTTTCTTAGCAGAAATGTTTCTGCTCTGTGGCCTTAGTACGAAACTTGCGAAAAAGCGTGTGTGATGGGCTTTATACCGTACAATATCATATGTACATTATCTTCTTTTGGGTTTTTTGTCTGGCTATAGGTACATTATCTGTGTCGTACACAGTGCTTCCACTTTTAGGGATTTCTCCCTTTTTTAGGGAAAAATGACTAATATTATATAAGGTCATTTAGGACAAGGATTTAGGGAGTTTTGGGGAAAAGGTAAGGGATCCCCTCAAACTCGTAATGAATGTAACCCATCTAGTTTTAGCTGTTGGTCTATTAATATTGTGCTATCTTCGACCAATATATGGACGGGCCCAGTAGAAGACCATTTTTGAAGATTACAAAATGAGCGCCAGCTCTCATTTCGTTTCAGTCGGTCTCTAGCCGTAGGAAGTGAAACACGAGTCTATTGTTACGCGATAACGAAACATCTGACAAAATTATGAATTCGTATGCTTTACCGAAGTGTAAATACACAAATAAAACCGATATCTATTTTTTGTAACATATATACTGTACATTTTTATAATTAGGTGTTGAAGTATATGTCCGACGGTTTTGACTCGTTTTTACTGATCAAGTTCAATGGTTAGGGCCCGTCCATTCTTTTATTTTGGTCGAAGTGTGCTATGACCTATGACTGTAGTTACAGACGACATAGAAACTAAGTCGTTTTATACCAACTGTTGGTTTGTTTTTCATTCTACATTGCAGAACAATAACGACATAATATTTTAATATATTATTCGTGTTTTTTTTTTCGTGTTATTTTGTGTGCTGAAAAATGTAATAAGTGTAAAAAGAAATGACTAAATAAACAACGAAACCCTTAACGGTTCGCTTCACACAAATCTGGGAATGCTTTGGAAACTACTAGTGCAATGTTAGGTGCAGCGAAATACTGTAAAAGTAGTGCTTCGGCTTCAAATTAGGTATTTTATGGTAATAAATAAATAAAATTGTGCTTTTTTGTTCTTTATTATGGACATTACGATATTATTTTTTGGGGAATTTTAGGGATAATTCTTATACAAACTAGGGAAAACCCAAAATTGAAAATGGAAACACTGCTCATACATGATGGCCACCGCCGCTTGAACAATTATTGCAAGACTTTGATACGTACAAACCACTTTTTAAATATATCAAAAACACTGTGACAAAAATATAAAGTGCCGTGATTCAAAATAAAGATATGGTCCAAAGGCCTCTGTACCCAGACCTAAAACCCAAAAAAAAAAAACGACCGATGGATGACGTACATTATGCCTATAATGTACAACATGATTTTGCCGACACGATATTGTATGGCATAATAATGCACAGCTTGATAATTGGTGTCCATGTACGTTGAATATCATGCTGTACATGTCATGTCGCACAATACTGTCTCATGTCTATAAAGTACGGCAAGGAAAGCACAGTCAGTATTGAATGGCCAATAATCCATGTACATGGGAATATTTCACGTTCTATCCGGCAGTATATTATTATGCCATATTTTATCATCATGTGCAATACGGGCCCTGTTTTATCGAGATGAGTCAAGAGTGTATGGCTGATAATGTACAACACGATTAGAGGTGAAATCTCCCGTATTGGATAATATAGCCGAAATATCTTTGCTCTGATTGGCTAGAACTGCGTCGGATTTGTCACCCATTTCGAACCTAACTCAAGTCTGACTCCAGGTGGGCTAGCCAGAAGCTCTTGCGGTCACCCCTGAGTGTCGCTTCGCCCACTCAATCTCCATTACGCTACGGAGGTCGCCAGCTCGCTTCGCACGCCACCACCCCCTTCGCTCCACTTGGTCTCTTATGGCTCAATCTCACTCAGGACCTCCTTTGAGCTTCTGGCTCCCGCGCTTTTCATTATGCACTCTAGGGGTAAGGACCACAAGACCAGGTGGTGTCGGGGTGTTCTGTGTTGGTTCTGTGATCCATTTCGAACCTAACCCACTCAAGCCAGGGTGCTCTGTGTGCCAGATCTGACACTCATTTTGAGCTAAGAAGCTTCAGTTTTGACATTTTCATGGTCATCAATTATCATGCTGTATAAAATCGGGGTGTGCATTATTGAACTAAGTCAATAATGTACGGCATAATATTACCCACCACTTATCATGCTTTGCATTATTATGCCGTACATTATCTGTCGTATAATTAAAGCCTCCCCAAAGAGTACAGTGTGCATGTTTGTTTTTATTTATTTATTAAATAATTAAGTGATTAAAATGCCTAAAATAAAAGTAGAGAAAAAGTCGAGAGTGCACAATGAAGTAGCAAAGCAAGGTGTGTCCTTTGTGTGGTGTAAAGTGCTATTTGTTTACCGTATAGGTTATAACTAAAAACAAAAAAAAACATAAACCTATAATTAAATTTATATTAAAAAACGGCTGCTAGAGATGGTTTTTTCAAATTCAAATTTTCATTTGCTTTTAGGTATTCAATTCAACAAGGACTTCGGTCAGCATATCCTTAAAAATCCTCTCATTATAACCTCTATGCTGGATAAGTCTGGACTAAGGCCTACTGATGTTGCCCTGGAAATCGGTCCTGGTACTGGTAACATGACCATCAAACTATTGGATAGAGTAAAGAGGGTAGTTGCCTGTGAAATTGATACCCGGTAAGTTCAGTAAAGTTGCAAAATGGTTGTTATTGAAGCCTACTTCTTAATTTTATATTGCTTTACTTTTTTTAGACTTGTAGCAGAACTTCAAAAGCGTGTTCAAGGAACCCCATACCAGGCAAAACTACAGATTCTCGTTGGAGATGTTTTGAAAACTGAGCTACCATTCTTTGACATCTGTGTTGCAAATATCCCATATCAGATCAGTTCGCCGCTCGTGTTTAAACTTCTACTGCACAGGCCTTTCTTTAGATGTGCAGTGCTGATGTTTCAAAAGGAATTTGCACAGAGATTAGTGGCCAAACCTGGTGACAAACTGTTCTGCAGATTGTCAATAAACACACAGTTATTAGCTCGTGTGGATATGCTAATGAAAGTAGGTCCACATTTTATAATTTTAATAGCTTTTATTAACCCATCATTTGTGACGTTTATTTGACTTGCAACTTTTGTGGCCACACACCGGAGTTTTCAATCAAAGATTTTTCAAAATTAACTGACCATGCTGCATTTTGTTAATGAGACATACATCACATCATCAGCCAATTAACGTCCACTGTTGGACAAGGCCTCCCACATAGAGAGGGG
Source organism: Agriopis leucophaearia (assembly GCA_949125355.1). Lineage (NCBI taxonomy): Eukaryota > Metazoa > Arthropoda > Insecta > Lepidoptera > Geometridae > Agriopis > Agriopis leucophaearia. Next base: position 15,329,495 of record OX421262.1, read on the forward strand.
TGTTGCCTATGAGACATACAACAAACATATTTTTGTATTTACTATAAAAAATGGTAATATGTACAAGCGTCAAGCTTGGCATGATTATAGTACACACACTTAAATATAACAATAAATAATGGACAAGTGTAAGTAGGTGATTTTTTTTATTTCGTTTTTGTTTAAATTTGTTCATAATGACGAGTAAAATGAGCCCCTTTTCACAAGGTGTCACTGTTCTGTGTAACCCTGTATACTCATTTTCACTTTTCCTTTACAGGTTGGTAAAAATAACTTCAGACCACCACCAAAAGTTGAATCTAGTGTAGTAAGAATAGAACCAAGAAATCCTCCACCACCTATCAACTTTGTAGAGTGGGATGGACTAACCAGAATAGCATTCGTAAGGAAGAATAAGACGCTTGCAGCTGCTTTCAAGCATGCTACTACACTGGCTGTATTAGAAAAGAACTACAGGGTGCACTGTTCTCTCCACAACAAGGTATTTAGTAGCTAGTCAAGATGTTTATTACCCACGATAGAATGGAGAAAGCAATGCTGTTACTATTTTACTCCATAACGGATGGACAGATATGAACGCCTCGTTTATTTATATGTAAGCAGGCTCCGATGTGGTGGTGCTTAGCTATGTTTGATAAAAATCTGTTTAGTTTTTTCCGGATTGCTCGTGATTTTTTTAAATTTAAAGTTCAATGCATAAAATGTCTTCTTATCCACTTAAACAAAAGATTCCGATATGCCTTGTTTGGTATTAATCATCTACCTTAAAAATTTCACTTAATGTTGTGGGCCCAAGCATTTACTACTACAGTCTTACATTCAGAAACCTAGCAAGTTATCAGAATTTGTGGTTTTTCTATTCAGCTTTTTACAATGTTGTTGACACAGACTACTGTGTGTCACTACTGTGCTTCGGATTGAAGGGCAATGTTTCCAGCGAAATTACAGGGCACACAGACATTTGACATCTTATATCTCGGGGTGATGAGCGCAGTGCATTGCCATCCAGGGTTTTGAACTGGAAGTTCAAAATTCTGAGTGGTGTGCTGTGTTGGGCAAGCCTGAAAAGCCATCAGGCAAGCGACTTCGCTCGTCTCGTCACCAAGCATCATAAAAAAAAGACATATATTTTTTTTCTATGCAAAAAAAAAACAAATGACGTCCTAAATCTATGGTTATTGCAATGTTGTTACCTGGTTCAGTGCAAATAAATCAAATAGTTATATAAATAAATGTTTGGACGGAGTTTTGAATGCTTGTGACTTTTTTGCTGATATTTTATTTTTTATTGTTTTAGGAAATTCCAGAAGATTTTGACATAAAGGTGAAAGTGCAAAATATCCTAACAACTTCTGAAGCTGACCAGATGAGGGCTCGTACTATGGATATTGATGATTTTATGAAGCTCTTACATGCTTTCAACTCTGAAGGAATACATTTCGCGTAAAATAAAATAGTTATAAATCTACGAAATATGTTTGTTAAACGACTTCAAATAAAACCGGCCAAGTGAGAGTCGGGCTCGCGCACTGAGGGTTCCGTACCACGACAAAATACTATGATAAAATTATCAATTAAAATAAGACTTCAAAATTAGCAAAATATGCAATTTCGAAAGAAAGAAATGAGGTCATCCAAATTACCGAATATGTTGCTTAACTTGGTGATGTACAGAAATTTGTCACCGACTTGCACTTGGCCATTAAGTATTTATTAAAATTCATTATGAAATTTGGTTAAGTCCACAAAACTATGTTCTTTCGAATCTTTCTGTAGCCAATTTCTTAACTATGATTATGACCACATTTATATTATGACGTTGGCTACGGAAAACGGAACCATACCCAGTGTCTTGACACGCTCTTGGTTTATTTAAATTTATAAATATTTTATGTCATAGACAATAAAAAAAAAATTGCTACTGGCAGGATTTAATAATTCATTTATTCATTGCAAATAAGGTGTAAACAATTAATTGTTATCTTAAATAATTTTAAAATAAGTACTCCATTTTCGCTGTTAAAGCATGCAATCAGTTTTTATCATATCTATTATAATTTTATCGCAAAACATTAAAAATGAAAACATCAAACTTATATGTCAAATAGTATGTCATGTCAGATTATTAATAATATAAGTTAAAAAAAAGGAAAAAGTAAATTATGACAATGTATATTGATTTTATGTATTGATTAATCTTATAAGAAATATTAAATGTTATTTTTTTTTCCTTTCTTACTTGTGACTTTTAGGTCTTTGTCGTTTATAAAATCATCTATAGCTTACATGACAAGTAAATTGATTAGAGCTGTTCACATGCAAAAGACGCTTGTGTGTAAAAGGTGAGTTCTAGAATTAAGGAGACTTAACGTATTCCGACCATTTTTATGCTTAAATAAATCTGGGTAAGTTTTAGCGAATACTGCTACTTCAAGTATATAAACAGAAGGCATTGTTGATATTTTTAATTCTCTAAAATGCCTTTTACAAGACTCTCTGTCTCAGTCCTAACATAGCTTGTATACATCGTTTTTGAGATTTGAATGCTTTTTGTTTGTTGGTGGAATTCCCCCAGAACATAATTCCATACCCTAAGATTGACTCAGCATGTGCATGGTATGGCGTTATTAGGGTTTTTATACTAACGACTTTTCTTAACCATTGCGTTTAGTTATAGACTTTTCAAATTTTCAAAGTAAATCATAAAGCATGGAACACTTACTAAAATAATAACTTTCTTTGTTTTTCATTTACTATCTCTTTATTACAATAAAACTAATAAATTAAGTTCCTGTTAGTGTTGGAAATATCAAATATCATCAATTCAATAGAAAACAACACATCTTTTAATAATTTAACTTATTTAGGGTATAATGGAGACTTCTTGAAGCCGCTGTCCGCATAATCAGCACCATCGCAGCGATTTGATTTGAATGGGAAGCCAGGCTGGCCAGGAAGGACTGTGGGCTTTGTCTCCAGCACTCTCCAACCACCTTTTCTAGTCCAATCCTGAAATAAAATTGAATTGGGAGTTATTATTATGTTTTTGCCTAAATGAAAGTGGTCAAAAGTTTACTAGAGTTGCTAACACAGAAATGTCAGACATATAAGGATAGACACTGCTATTTCAAAATAATTTATTTCTTGCGAGAGTAGGTGGAACAATTTACATTGTGATCTTATAATTAAATTAAGCATACCACCTTAATTACATAATATAACATGCAAGTACGTATACCTTAAAAATACTTAAATTCAATTCATTTATAATGGGAGGTTTTTCAAAAGGCAATAAAAAACAGAAATGTGATAGATGGTGTTGATAAGACATGGTTCAAAGATTTTGCAAAACCACAGACAAAGAAAGGTCAATAAACAAAGAAAAGAAAAATTTGCATGATATTCCACTACTTACATTTCCGTTATATTTAAAATAATAATGAATGGAGAGAATGCTCAGACCCATCAAGCCCAGTTTACCAGTTATGTAGCGATAGTTGACAGCGCGCTCTTCACCCTGAAAAAATTGTTCTGATTAAGTATGTACATGTGAATTATACTCAAATTAAAAACTATATTTGAAAAGAAAAACTATCAGGGGTAGTTTTGGTGGACTATATTTTGCAAATGGTACATTCAAATAAAATTCATTAACCAAGTCCTGACCACCAGACAGTCATACTAAGAGATCTCATCAATGATATGTGATATAATTATGTGGATACACCAACATATGATATTCAATTAATTTTTTCATCCCCTACTTTATCTCCTTCTTATATTGACCACTGATGATGACTTCACCTACCCACTGACCATCCTGGAATCTACACAAATGTATCAAAATCCATTTAGAGTGTCAGTGGAAACATACTTATTATTACATATATGTTAAAAACAATACCCTCTTTTTTGCTGTGTCGCCAAAGCGCCTGACTTTTAGATTCGTTTTTTTAAATGGCAGTTTTGTAACAAGACTTGTTAAAGCTTAAAGTTTTCATTTTAGTTCATCTTTATTTCATAGTTGATATAACTTTTTCTAAATAATTTTTTTGTGGAATCAGATCATAAAGTAGTTAAAATGGGAGTTTATTTACACAAGTCTTTACATCATCATCAGGCTATCATTCTCCCACTGCTGGGATACAGGCCTTCTCTTAGAGAGAGAGAGAGAGTATGGGCCCTAACCCACCATGCTGATCCAGTGCATGTTGGTGTGTCATATGCCTTTGAACTTTTGAGGATCTTGGACATGCCAATTTCTTCATTTTTTCCTACACCTTTGTCGAGCAATGGCATTGAAACTACACATATTTTATTTGAGTACTAAGTCATTGGTGCAGAGCTAAGGATCGAACCAAGTTGCAGAATATAAGAAGAAAGAAAGAATACCAGGTGTTGGCAGATGTAAAGCGCACATGTTACCGCATGGCCACCATCACTAAGTTATTACAATAAACATAAAGTATGAATTAAAACTACTTAAAAATGTAATATACAGAAAACCTAAACTACAAAACTAATCTGAAAGTCCCTTGGTGGAACAAAAACTGGCCAGAATTGCCACGTTGAATGGCAATCCAAACTTTTTGCCCAAAGTAGGCACAAGCATTTCAGTCGCCTCCACCAAACGCTTTAAAGATTCAATTTAACATTAAATATTCAAAAATATTGTATACAGCTTTGTAAAAAATTGTATTGATCTGTAACCTGTGATTTGTTTACTAGATAGTACTGGTAGCTGTTGCGAGGTTATTATTGTTACATAATCTCACCAAAACACCAACAAGCTTCGTGAAGATTATGTCTAAGGGAGCACGGTATACACGCCGGATAGGATTGGTGCGTTCCTTCCAATATTCAGCAACATTAATGGGTTCATTAGGAGCTAATATTTGGTCCTTTAACCACTGTTTACGCCAGGCTCGTTCAGCATCGGTCATGCCGATACAACGCTCTCTTTCAGAAGCCACCCGGCCAGCAATGGTCATGGGTTTTACCCCCGCCGTTTGCGACATGTTTTATCCAATTTTGTTCTGATTTATGTTAAAACTAAGAGCAAATTGCTCCTTATAAAATAGGAATAGATGAGCCAAATGAATCTTTGACTGTCAAAGTTTGACATATATTACTAATATGTCAATGTTTGACATTATATTGATACTCTGACTGGGCTCTATTCCGCACGGGCAAACACGCTCGTCACACGGCGCGTTAAGTAAACCTCAAAAAGTGACCTTTATTCATTAAAGCATAGGGGCCAAATTTTTGAGTTAACTTAGCGTGGCCACCTTAGCACGCGTTTGCCCATGCGGAGTACGAGATAAGTATCTTTGTGACGACCAAAGATAATGAAATATTAATATGTATATAAATATATTTACTGGCAGGTGGTAGCATTTAGGCCATTTAGCCATCACACACTACTACCCCAAGGTCCCAAAGGGACAGAAAGCTTCAATTTTTTTCTCTAAGGCAAAAATCTTAGACCATGGAATCCACAGTGGAATCCTTTGTCTAAGGCACAGACCTACTACCTATAGATTTTCAATGAGCGTGGCTAGCTCAGTGCCTCTCGCTTCAACAAGGTGTGTTGCCACATTAAAATTATTTGCTTTAAGTTAGGGTAATTTACCTACTATGACGAGTAGTGAATCTCTTCAATGAGTAATTTTGGAAACTTTGGAAAATCTTGTGAGATGGAAGGATATCTGAAAAATACTTATGAACAAAAGAAATTAATATTAAGATCCAAATCCATCCGTTTAAAGGTAAGACAGCTTTAAACGGCTGTATCTTTCGCGCCGTAATATCGTCAGTTGAAACTTACACAGAATATGTAATGTTACGACGGATTAACTAAGAAATATAATTAAGTCAAAACTAAAGAGGGTACACATCCACACATACAACAAACGTTTTTGTTAAGGTATTTTTGTATTTGCTCTGGTGTAAAAACCAAACGGTACGTAACGGTAATCGGTACAAGCGTCAAACTTGGCGGATTATAGTGCACACCCTAAAGTAAAACAACAAATAATAAATACTGGCCGCTTGCGAGTCGGTCACACATTTCTGTTTCCCACAAGTTAAGCAACGTCGGGTGCGGTTGATACTTGGATGGATGACAGCCTGGGCGTGATGTTGTGTATTTGCACTACTTTTTGTATTTTTTGACGGTACAGAACCCTCAGTGCACGAGCCCGACTCGCACTTGGCCAGTTTATTTATTTTCATGGATGGAATTATGGATAACATCCCAATTAATGAGATACTTAGATAAAACTCTTTATTATTTACAGTACTCATATCACACACGATAAATCAGACTTCAAAAAAAGATTATTTTGTTTTATTTGAACAAAATCACGCTGATGATGATTTATGATGATATATTTTCTTTGATTTAAGTACAGCTGCAGTTGCTCAAAAATATAATTTTTCCCTTTCTGATATTGGATTCGGCATTGAAATGACTGGAACAAATTCTACTATGTTTTCCTGGCACCCAATTTTCACAACCAGTAGCACTGATCCATTTTATTCGAAAGCCAGGATCAGTTGGAAACCTGCAGAACGAATAATTTATGTTAATTGTGGTGGGTAATTTCATTTATAAACTGGCAACATTGATTGTTATTCTTCTCAGTTAATATTTTGATAAAACTCATAGGAAATACCACAAATCGACCAAAAAACGGACTAATTATGAATAAAATATTTACGCATTGATATCCTGAATTTATTTAGGTGATCATTACAAGCTCTATATGTTTACTTACGTGTGAAATGATATTTCATCGTTTTTTCTCTCACTGCGGTACTTGCAGTCCAAAATGATACAACCTGTTGTAAATAAAACACCGTTTCGACCAAGACTGATTATTTACTAAGTACCCTCGGATACATAAAATATAAAAACATTAATACGACATCTTCACCCTCAATAATAATTATTATCATCCTCCTATTTTTATTTTATATTTTTTTTAAGTATTAGTTTTATGTAAGTATACATAATTATACATATTATCAACATATCATTATACTTATTATAGCCTTATATTTTAGTTATATACAATAATAAATGAAAATTGATAGACAAGAGCAACATATAATTACCGAAATTGCTTTAGCATTTCAGTAACTTTTTTACGTGCTAAGTTAGCCGCCGGTCTGCGCGTGCGCTGTGCATCGAGAATAATGGGTGCGCTGGACGTGCTCGGCACCGGTGCCGCCACCCGGACCTCGTCGCGGATGACGTCATCATTGTCGGACTGACCCTCGCCATCGCTCTTAGGACTAGCCCAGAGTTCATCACCGCTGTCCGATGCAAGTGACGGTGTAGTTTGGTCATCCGGACCTGTACTATCCAGCTTTATTAGATGACGTCGGTTTCGCCTATAGCGCCTACCCGAGCTGTCAGCCACGAAGTATGACCGTGGTTGGGGGGCGCGCGCCACCACTCGCGCATACTTCCTCCGGCTTTCATCTGTCACAAGTACGGGTTGTCCCAGCTTAAGTTCAGGAAGCGCTCTCGACTTCTTGTCATAATCCAACTTGTAGGCCTGCCTGTTGCTCATCATATTGGCGTAGTCCGCATCGTTATTTCGGCTCGGTTTCAATTTATCTAAGTGAGCGGGCAGCCTAGTATTGAGTCTGCGGCCCATCAACAGTTCTGCGGGCGAACTGATTCCGTCACGAGGAGTTGCCCGGTGGTTCAGTAGACCCAAATAAAAGTCACATCCCGAAGTTATAGATTTTACTAAAATGTTTTTGATAGTTTGTACACTTCTCTCACTTAACCCGTTCGACTGGGGATAATTTGGGGAAGTGGTAGTGTGCCGAAATCCCCACTGTCTACTGAAATCTGTAAATATCTTGGAGGAGTAGGCCGGTCCATTATCGGATACCAGCTCCTGCGGGATTCCGTGTCTTGCGAATTGGTCTTTCATAGCGGTAATAACCGCTTTCGATCCTATGTTGGTCAGTGGGTTTACTTCAATGTAATTGGAGAAGTAATCCACTAAAATAAGAAAATACTTGCCAGCATGTTGAAAAATATCAGATCCAACCTTGACCCACGGTAAACTGGGTACCGGGTGAGGCATGAGCGGCTCTCTCGTGGGGCGCGGCGCGCGTTCAACGCACGCTGTGCAGCGGCGCACCATCGTCTCTATGGCGCGCGACATACCCGGCCAAAACATCACCTCGCGCGCGTGCCGCTTGCATCTATCTATGCCCATGTGCCCGTCATGTACCCGGCTTAACATTTCATGGCGTATCGCTACTGGAATGTAGACGAGATTGTCCTTGAAAATAATGCCGTTTATATACTCAAAACTATCCTTAAATGGCCATAAACTTCTCACACGCTCGTCCACTTCGTATTTATTTATCGGCCAACCTTCTCTTATGTATTTTATAATTAACTGACATTCTGTATCTTCGTTGAGCGCATCTTTTATCATCTTCATCTTTGGCTCACTGAATCTCACATTTTCAATTAGGAAACAGGACTGCTCCTCTACCTCTTCTTCAATCTTACCTGTCATCACTTCTGTCAACGGCGCTCTCGACAGTGCGTCTGCCACAAACAAATACTTACCGGGCTTGTAAACCACATTAAAATCATAGCGCTGAACGCGTAGCATCATACGCTGTAGTCGCGCTGGGATCGAATCGAGCGATTTTTTAAATAGCGCTTCGAGCGGTTTGTGGTCTGTTTCCACGGTGATGTCACACCGACCGTACACATACTGATGGAAACGTTCCAGTGCGAATACGATAGCTAAAAGCTCTTTCTCTATTTGTGCGTACCTGCACTGCGTGTCAGTGAGCGTGGCAGATGCGAACTCGACTGGGCGTTGTGTCTGGAGCATTACAGCGCCTAGGGCACGAGAACTAGCATCCACAGAAATTAACATTGGCTCGCGCGCTGAGTACAGTGCCAGCACGGGTGCGCTGCACACGGCTGCCTTCAGCGCGCGCACCGCCTCTGTGTGCGTCTCCTCCCACACCCATAAGCTGTCCTTCTTTAGTAGCCCACGCAGAGGTGTCGCGGTATCAGAATAATTCGGTATATATTTCGATAGGTAATTGATCATACCTAGAAATCGTTCCAATGACGCCCTATCTTCGGGTTCCGGCATGTCTTCGATCGCTTTAATTTTGTTATTATCGATCGACATCCCGCGCTCGCTAAAAGTGTGTCCTAAATAACTAACCTGACTGACTTGAAATTCACACTTCTCTTCATTGAATTTGATGCCGACCTCGCGTGCTCGGTCTAGCAACTTCTTAAGACGCTCGTCATGCTGGGTCCTACTAGACCCCCAGACTATCACATCATCGATGAATGAATCGACCCCTTCCAGATCCTCTAGTAACTGACGGATTTTGGAGTGAAACACTTCCGACGCGCAATTAATTCCATACGGTAACCGTAGAAACTGATACCTACCGAACGGGGTTCCGAACGTACAGAGGTCGGCGCTGATGTCATCCAGCTGGATCATCCAGAACCCTGAGCGGGCGTCCAGCTTACTGAACACAGTCGCGCCCTCTAGCTGCGTCGCGATCTCCATGAGCGTTGGAAGCGGATAATGCGCGCGCCGGACTGCGCGGTTCAACGGCCGCGGGTCGAGGCACACGCGGATACTACCATCCTTCTTCGGTGCTACAACGATGGCATTTACCCACGGGGTCGGGTGCGATACTTTCCTAACCACACCCATTTTCTCCATGCGCACTAATTCGCGCAACAATTTATCACGGACTCCTATTGGAATCTTTCTAACCGGGCAGACTGACGGCTGGACATTTTTATCAACGACAATACTGTATTTACCTGGAAGCTTGCCAAGACCCTGAAATAAATCTTTGTATACATCGATATTGAGCGAAAATATTCGCTTAATCATTCCCATACTCTCACAGGCAAACTTTCCTAATACATTTTGGCAATCGAAATCCGCTATTACGAAATTTAATTTATATGTTTCATTTTTATAAACCCATTGTATATCGGTAGACCCAACAATCGGTATATAACTGCCACAGAATGATTGCGCCCTTGTTGCATCGGAATGCAAATTATGTACGGAAAATCCAAGTCTTGTAAACGATTTCAATGACATAACATTTAAATCTGATCCCGAGTCTAACTTGAAAAGTTCTTTCTTTCCGTTAAGTGATAACATCAAAGTTTCATACCATTTAGAGTCCTTACATTCACGCCTTTCCGATATTGTGGAGATATAGTACAACTCGTCGTCCTTGCCGCCCTCATAGTCCACTCCGTGATCGTCGACGTCGATTTGAAACACGCGACGTTTTAACTTCGGACACATATTTTTAAAATGCCCGCGTTCGTTACACCAAAAACACATAGCCGTTTTGGCTGGACACCTACTTCCATCACAATTATAACCCGCACACGCAGAACACGGTTTTCTCGCCGCCGTAGAACCACCGGCAGCTCCAGCGCGCTGCGCCGGGGCGCGCCACGGCAGCTGCTCGCGTCCCCGGCCGCGCAGCCGCCCGCCGCCGCCTGCGCCGGCCGGGCCCGCGCCACCGCGCGACCCGCCGCGCCAGCCGCGCACGTTCATCGCGTCCACGGCCACCGTAGACGTTCCTACACCATCTCTTCCGGTCTTGGTTCCTTCTATCTCTCGCTGTTCTTCCGTTGACATCTCGTTGGCCTGACATATCTTCACCGCTCGGGCTAAGGTCATATCGTCAGCACGAAGCAGCCGATCACGTAGCTTGCCGTCGCGCACTCCACACACGATCCTATCACGAACGAGGCCTTCTTCGAGATGTTCAAACTCGCAGCGCTGTGTTAGTAATTTAAGTACGGTTACATAATCATCTATAGACTCGCCGCTCTCTTGATTTCGTGTAAAAAACTTAAATCGGGCCATAGTAGTATTTTGCTTCGTTTCAAAATGCTCGTTGTATTTTTGTACGAGCGTATCCAAACAGTCTTTGTTTTCCTCCTTGGTGAATTTAAAGGTTGTATACACATCGTAACCTTCTGGACCGATTAAATTGACGAGTAAACTGGCTTGCACATCCGTAGGCTCCTTATACACACCAGACGCCTTCAGAAACACGCAAAATTGTTTGTACCATTTCCGCCATGATTCCGCTCGGCATGCCGGCCCGCCTTCTAAACACAATTCAGCTGGCGGCCGGGCGTGTTCCATTATCACAAACAATAGATAACACCACGAAATCACCAATAACGGATAATTTTGCAACTAACACGACCACTAACTATTTTATTTCATTAAATTAACAAGCACCGCTGTCACCATGTTGTAAATAAAACACCGTTTCGACCAAGACTGATTATTTACTAAGTACCCTCGGATACATAAAATATAAAAACATTAATACGACACAACCAACCATTGTAAATGTTTGTTTTACAATTATTTCTAAGACGAAACACGCATTTATCACATAAAATCACCAAAAAAATGCAATAAACAATATTCAGACCCGTTTTGTTTGTCGCAGAACCGTCAGATTTTGACATTTCTGATCCAAAAAACAGGCCACGCCGATAAGGACAAAAAAGTCTTGTTATGTCCTTTTTGTACTTGTGCTGAGCCATATCAATTTGTCTCTTTCACTTGCTTTCACTGAAATATATTGCCGGGCCCTGGTCTAAGGCAAAAATACAATATTTATTATTTTTGCTGTCAACGTCAAGTAATGCGGTATTGTCAAACATTTCTTATATTGTCAATGTCAAGGATTTTGACTTCAGTCAGTGCAGTGCGAAAAAATAATAATTTCTATTCTTAGGTTTTGTAGATTTGATAAGATTTGTTGCTGTGCAGTTTGTAGAGATAATTCCTTCTACAATAGAAACCGTTTGTCAATAACCCTTTATACTATCGATATAATTATGCCTCGTTTTCATAAAGTGGAAATCAATAAAACAGAATGGATTGTTCCGGAGAGATATCAAATGCTTACACCTGTAGGTTCAGGTGCCTATGGCCAAGTCTGGTATGTACAGTACCTATTTGATTTTGATAATGTATCAGGCAGTATGCCAGTGCTTATATTTAGCAAATACTCCTTTTATTAAAGGTGTAGCGAATATCTTTATTTATTCCAAATAGTAGATATTGCATCAATGTAAGTTTTATTTCGGAACATTGGCCTGCGTGGGCGGAACTGGTTTCTGTTTGTATCTAAGTAGATACCTATGTTTGAATGTATTTATGTATTGTGCAGTTCCGCGATCGACACTCTGCATAATATGAAAATTGCTATCAAGAAGCTAGCAAGGCCGTTTCAATCAGCAGTTCATGCTAAACGGACATACCGAGAACTGCGTATGCTGAAGCACATGAACCATGAAAATGTCATCGGTAAGTGTCACATTAAGCTCCTGCGACTGTACTTCCATCCCACTCTTTATGCTTCAGATCCGCATCCGTCCCTTAGCACACTACTCCTGTCTCATACTTTCGGCTGCAGTCCTACAAGCATCCCTTAGTCCTTTCTGCTCGCTTCCCTGTCTTTCTGTTCAAGTTCCACATCCTTCCCATAATCCACACTACTCCCATGCAACTCTTTCTGTTCCAGTTTCACTTAAGTTCTGTAATTGACTTTGTTCCTTTTCCAAAATAGTCCTGTATAATCGACTCAACTCTTGTCAAGCTTTTTTCTGCAACCATCCCTTAATTTAGTTTACTTCATCCCAATCTTTCACCTTATCCTGCTCTCATTCATATTAAGAGGCCTCTATTCGTCTGCAGCTTTCTCGCTCGCATATTTGTTCATTATTGACGATATAAAATTACTGAGTGTGAATTTACAAAAAGTGACACACTCAAGTTTTGCTGACTATCATAAAATTATAAAGAAAAAATGTTTCGTTTCGATATCTTTTAATTTGACGGAGTAATATGGTAACAAGGAAAAAAATTGGATGAGTAGTGTGGAAAATTGAATTCTGATTAATTGGATGGGTAGTTCTGGAGGTTATGTCCTTCAAACATACATAGTAACTTGCAAACATGACCTGTTTATAACATTAGTGTTGGTTGCTGGCAGCGCAGATAGAGAATTTTGTTTAGGGTAAGGAAATTTTTCTGTGATATTAACTGTCTTTTGAAACCAGTAGTTTCGAGTGAACCACATGTCTAAGTCGATCAATGTCATCTACATATAAGTAGTAATGAGTTAATAACGATTCTAGTAAAAAGTCATTATGATAAAAAAAATAAGATTGTCATAATAATGTGTTTGATCGGATTCAGGGGGGGGCAATTGCATCTACTGGCCCTCTTTATCAACGCCAAATAAACAATACACACCTACCTAATTATCTCTTACAGGTTTGCTCGATGCATTTAGCCCAGAGAAAACACTAGAAGAGTTCCAACAAGTCTACCTCGTAACACATCTTATGGGTGCCGATTTGAACAACATTGTTCGCACCCAAAAACTATCTGATGACCATGTTCAGTTCCTAGTATATCAAATACTCCGTGGCCTTAAATATATTCATTCTGCTGGTATAATACACAGGGTGAGTGAAAATATCATTAAGTAGCGACCTGCCCCGGCGTCGCACGGGTGTAAATTTAATGTATAAACTTCCGTGAAAAATTATCTACCTGATGCTGAAAACTGCATGAAAGTCCATTGCGTGGCTTAGGAGGAGGTAGCAGATTTAAAGACAGACACACGGAACGCGACTTTATTTTATACTATGTAGAGATAGAGATGTGCAGTTACAAATCATAAATATTATTACCATTACCGTAAGTATTAGCACTAAGTGTTTGTTCCAAGTTAGTGATTACTAAAATTTTGAACTAACAAATCCACACTTCATTATTTAGCAGCACAAAATGCAAGCAAGATGATTAAAACGTCATCAAATGGACGACCAAGGGTGGATGTAAGTCCTTTATTACGTACCCTTAATACATGCCTTGCTATACTAAATACTTCATTGATAGTATGGTTTTAGTTTCCCCTAGTTGTAGTAGTACCCTGGTTCAAACATTTTTGAGTGCTGACCCAATAGTTTTAAATATCTGTGAAAATATTAGTAGGGATGATTAATGTAACACAAAACCAGTGTCTGTGATTTAGTCAGCTTTTATTGTATGCTTATTATTTTTTCAGGACTTGAAGCCCTCTAACATTGCAGTAAATGAAGATTGTGAGCTGAAAATCCTAGATTTTGGACTTGCTAGACCTACAGAAACTGAAATGACTGGATATGTTGCTACCAGGTATGTTTCTCTTTAAGAAACTAGTGCGGGGTGGGTTATTTAATTTGTCGTGAAATTATGTAATTTAAATTAATTCGCGACATGTATGTATTAATTGATTGAATTGAAATACTATTAAAGGTATTAAGAAACTAGTAATACTGAATAAACAAATAATACACACAGCTCCAGTCTGGCAAAGAATCAACAACTCTTATCCATGTTATCCACGTCCATCTGGCGGCGATAACCGCTTACCATCACGTGGACCGCATGCATGTTTACTCTTTTTATACAGGGTTTGAGGTCATTGTACTGATCATGAACAACTTTTACTATGTGCCAACACTGAAATCGAAAAAAAAAATTATGCTGTTCCATACACAGTAGGTCTGTGGTTCCATACATCATATTGTCGAGTGTCAATGATCGTTTTCTATGGAATAGCTGACAATTCTCTCGTGATTTCAGGGTCAGTCCCATAGTTAAAGTTGTTCATAATGATGAGTGCAATGACCTCCATTCGGCTTACCACAGTATATATGCATAGCCCTGTGTGAAAAATATTGACTATTGCTAGTTTGACTATAGAAAAAAACTTTTGATTCTGTGGTGCTATTCTCTAATCTCAACAAAGCTATTCTGGCATTGTTAAATAAAATGTGTGACTCTTATCTCTTATCAATGATGTTATGTGATGGGGAAAAAATACAACTAAAACAATCATACCTGTCTTAAGACACTGTACCAGTATAAAAGAATCAATACATACAAACCAGTCTATAAAATCAAGTTGCTGGAGTTTATTAAACTCTTAAAATGCAAATTAATTTAAAGTTAACTTGATACAAGGAAAACCTAGAGGTTTTAGTTTTCCCTAGTCTATACCTACTCAAATCTCAAATATTACTCGCAGGTGGTACCGTGCACCAGAGATCATGTTAAACTGGATGCACTACAACCAGACTGTGGACATCTGGTCCGTCGGCTGCATCATGGCTGAGCTGCTCACCAGCAGGACTCTGTTCCCCGGCACAGACCGTATCCTTTTTCGTGTTTCGTTTTCTAAACTTATTGAAGAATAGTTGTAATTTTTCTAAAAAGCACTTCAATGTGATAGTTTGTTTCTAGTATTTTGCACTGTAGCGAAACAAATACAGTGTTTGTACATTAACTAATGTAAGTAACTAAGTGCTTTTATTTGATGACAGAATGGGTAATGATCCAGTATATACAATGCACACAAAATGGTCATTATATAATAATTCAGTGTCTTATTAGCGCATTGAGATTTGCAAGGTAATTATCTTCACACATCTCGCTGAAAATTAAGGTATGTATATGTAGCTAGAGCAGTTTAAGAGTTCTGATAACTTGTTATCAGGGTTGAAATCGGGTGATCTAAAAATTATCGGACTGACTACAAAAAATGTAGTATTTAAGTTACGTTTATTGCCTTATCTTTCTTCATATGCTAATCAAATTCAATACAATACAGCCTAAAATCGATTTCATTATTTCCAAGCATTACAATCCCAGATAAATACGAATAAATCTATCTGAAATTCGAATTTTGACAGCTGTCACACTTGGGATTTCCCTGGCATAACCAAATAATGACTCAGCTAAAGCCATTGAGAGTGCTAACTTGACGGACGGCCGACTATGGTCCAATCCACTGACTGGATTAATCAACATCACAAAACCTACACTTATACCACCTATGGAAATAATCGTATTTTATCGTACAAACCTTGGATGGTATACTGTACAAAATATCAAATTGTAGTGCAAATACAATAATTATCCTACAAAATCCTACCCTGCCTGCTAGCGACATTTATTTTGCCTGGGCAACCTCTCCCATGCTCTACGCACTCATAGGGGTTATACCTACTCTCTACGTCAAACTCTTTACCACATACTGAGAGCTTACCTACCACACGCTCATTACCTACTTATATATTTTTTTAATTTGTCAGTTTTTAGTTTCTAATTAATTGATATGGTTGTATGTAATCTGGAATAAACTATTTCATTTCATTTACAAATTGGTAAGGTCTAGTATTGAGTTGTGACTGAACATATGCTTTCCATATTTTCTGCTGTTATTAGTTTACACAGATGTCCTTGCTTTTAGTTTTATTGTAAAAAAAGCAACAATATTATTTCCAATTGCGTAGGTACCGCCATTTTACTGCTGCTTCATGAAAATTTTGTGCAAATCACAAATGCTTAGTACGCCTACATATCTAGATAGGCCAAACTGATATACAATTCTACATCATTACGAACATACATACATGTTCCTGCTAATTCATGAATTGTGCTTACTAAACCGCACAAGATATATTACTAGGAAAATTGCAAATAAATAGTAATCTTTATGCACATATACATAAAAGGTAATTTCAAATAAAATTTGGTTGAATATCAACAAAAATTAGAGATAACATTTTAATCCATAGGTATGTAATTGTATTTACGTACTCTATCTATTCGTCTTTTACTCATATAGGATAGTGTAGGTATAGATTGTAAGTGCAATCTAGATAATCAGAATGATAAATATAAAAGTAAACAATACAGTGTTCAACACAGTTTGGTTGTTTGCTCCATGCTCCCAATATTGTGACCAAAAGATAAGAAGTTCTTGATAACATGTACACAAATATTATCATAATATAATTTTGCAAATCCGCTTTAAAAAAAAAGCCGATAGAAAGCCACAGTATCCCTGAGAATAAGGCTATGCTATTCACAACGCAGGCGAAGTCTCAGGCAAAAGATATTACCTATTTCATAAAACCTACTTGTGACGACCAATTTTTTTTTCTTATTCTTCTTTATGTAAATAGCTTTAACTCTATCATAGTGGCGTATTAGATTTAAAGTAGCTTATAGTCAATGTAAAATGTTGCTTCAACCTTAATGGACGAGCCAGATATCCATCAATTGAACTTGATCATGGAGGTACTCGGGACGCCGAGTCAAGAGTTCATGCTGAAAATATCCTCGGAATCTGTAAGTTCACTAAACTGTGAGGCCTAACTCGCAGCTCTGTACATTACTGGGATTGCATCTGTAACCAATGCTTTGCAATAACATGCTTTTTTATTTATGTCCTTTGTCTTGTATGTTGGGCAGATTTTTTAAGATAGACTGACGATGTTTTTTTTTATAAACTTGATCAATTTCAAACTATTTTTTTATTATCTGAGCAGCAACTCTCTTAAATACATCAACTATTCAAATCCACAAGCTATATAATTATCAATTTAATAAAACGTCTTCAAAATGAGTAAATACATAACTTCTTTTACTTGGATAACATATTTTTTTCCAATTATTTTCTCGCAGTTTAAAAACTGAAAAACACGCTTTAAAATCGCTAATCTCAGGATTAGATCCTGGTAAGGATAATGGGACAAACTATTTAAATTATTTCATTGTCATCGGTCCTTGATAAGTGTGCAAAGTTTCAAATCAATCCGACGTTTTGAAAGGGGTGAAAATCACGTTCAAAGATTTCGTTACATATATACATACTAAGCTAATAAAAGCGTATAAAAAAATGAATTAAGAACCCCATCCTCTTTTGAAGTCTGTTATAAAGCTTGTGATTATTAAGTTTAAAAATCATTTATAATTCGTAAACAAAGATGTTTTTAGATGTCTTATCATGCTATGAAACACTGAGCTTATTCTGTCCCATCTACATGGCTTGTGGGTAAGACTGTAGATTTTGCCATGTTTTTCACATGAAAAGTTGCAAAATCTGTGGCCTAACCCTTGTGTAAGTTTGGTGCTTTTAACCTTAACATCCGTGCGCCAGATATCGATCACCTCACGAGGATTTTGTTCTTGTGTGGAAAACCGGATCAGGAAACTATTGACAAAATCATTAGCGAAGAGGTAAGTAAATAACCATAGAAGTAGAATACTAGTATATTTCTTATGCCTATGACATAACTACCTGCGTACTAATTTATATCGTTACTACTACCAGAACCACGGGAAAAAAACCGTAGATCTACCATGCGATCCAGTAGTGCCACGGGAAGTTTTTTTTACCCGTGTTGCATTCTTACTCGACATTCCCTCTGACACTTGTCACTTTGTCTTTTGCTATTTAAAAATTTCCCTGATAACGATGAGAAAGCCAAACAAATGTATAGCTTTGGTGCCTGTTCATTCTAAATTTACCCTTAGAATCCGGACGATACGGCGGCGTTCACAGCATTTGTTTTCGCATTGCGAAGTGGCGTGTCTAAAAATATTCCCATGAGTTTTTTTATATTGTATAAAAGCACTGATTAAATAAACAGAAATAAATATTATTGTGTTGAATGACCCAAACTCGAGGGTTTTACTGGTAACTATTGAAAAGTTCCACTATCCACCTCCAAATTTTGATATGGTAACCCGAGTTACCATGCATCAATTAAAATATAACATGCACCAACTGTACCCGAAAAAACGGTAAATAATTATATATTTCTTTACCTGTCGTGATTAGACTTGGTGCTAAGTTGTTGTAGTGTGGTTGTCATGTAATTGTTACTATGTCAGGTACATTTGTGATGTTTGCTGTTCAAATTATTGTTATGGATGTTTGTGATCGTGCGTGACCAATGTTATGCAGGATTAGGTACAGCTATTGCGGTTATTGGTATAGCAATAGTCGTAACAGGGCTGACGAACCGCCGTCTGACCAACGGGAGAGAAAGAGTGAGAATATAATTTCCCTCTCTTTTTCTCTCGTTGGTTGAGATCGTTGACGTCAGCTATGTTGACGTGTCTGTTACGGTTCTTACTGTGCTACCATATACAGAATGGCCCAAAAGGTGACGTCGAACCAAAAAGTTTATATTTCTCATACCAAAAGCTCCCACGCCCATGTATATTTTTTTGTTAATGAATTGCATTTTTTTTTCTCAATGTATTTTTTTTTAAATTAAGTATTTATTTATTTATTTACTCAAGAATTTCCATCTTAATGGTTTAATTTTTTTACCGATGTTTTTCCTTGTATTGGTACGTTCGTTATCGGCAATAAGACCCAAACCACCGAAAATAATATTTTTTGGCCGCTTAGGTGGGAAATCCTTAAAAACTCTCAAAAAATCGTTAAATACATAGGGTATTTTCGTAGGACCTTTGGTGGAAATAACTTTTTCATTTTTACATCACATTTTGGACCATCCTGTATAGGTAATATAGGTATTAACCTTAGTTTTTGAAATTGATGTAATGTACATGAGTATTTCTACAGGCGCGGAACTACATTCAGTCGCTGCCGGCGCTGAAGCGGCGCGACTTCCGCGAGGTGTTCCGCGGCGCTAACCCGCTCGCCATCAACCTGCTCGAACTCATGCTCGAGCTGGACTCCGACAAGTCAGTACCTTAATCTACTAAGAAATGAGATTGTTAGGTCAAATACGAAAACTCTCAATATCTATTCATAACGTTATTTAACGTAACTTTTTATTGACTAGTTTTCAAGTGTTGTATTACATAATGCGACTGGAGAGGAGCTGTGTTTCGAGGACTAAATAGTACCATGTATTTATAGTACTTTGCACTAAATCCTCGTACAGGACAGGGCTCGTTTTAGGTGGACCATACCGCTATACGCCATCTGTCGGCAGATAAAAAATACTTGACATTTCTAATTGGTGTCCTGTATAATAGTACAAGCCAAAGCCATCTCAAAATTGTTTTTTAACCGATAACAAAAAAAGAAGGGCACTGTTTTAACCCGAAAATAATCATATAACTTAATAACTTAAAAAAAAGAACAGTTTGAAAAACTACCTCAGAACTCCATTTATAACCGACTAGCTGTACGCACGACTTCGTCCGCGATTTATTCGGAAAAAAATAGCCTATGTCCGTCCTCATGATACATAACTATTACCTCGCAAAATTTTATCGAGATCGGTTAAGCCGTTTAGCCGTGATTATGTAGCAAACAGACAGAGTTACTTTCGCATTTATAATATTAGTGTGGATTTGGAAAGTTCTATACTTATCTGATATACTTTCAAGATTGTTCGCATAGAAATTCATCAAAATCGGATAGTTTGGTTTTTAAATCAAAATAACTGGAAAAAGTAAGTATGGTTGTTTATACTTCAGAAATGTGAAAATTACCCCAAAATACCTATATTCTTGTATTTTCCGTTGCTACATGTCACGTGGATATCCATGCAATGTCTGAGAAAAGTACCTACTACACAAACCGCGTATATCAGTTGCCACTAAAGCAACTGATATATGGACTCACTAGGCTTGTTTCTGCCCAAATTTTCACTTTCGTCCATAAATGCTGCTGGCTGTCGCTGCAGTAATGTATTATTATGCCCTGTAATTTGCTTGGAAACATTGCATTTCAATTCGGTACACTAATATTTGCACACTACTTTTAGCGCCGGAAAGAGTATCAGGTGAGAGCGGTCTCGCGAGAGACTGACCGCTGCAAATCATTACATTGACAAAGCTGCTTACGTTTGTTGTGTTATTGGTAGGCGTATAACGGCGGAGCAGGCGCTGGCGCACGAGTATCTGGCACAGTACGCGGACCCGACGGACGAGCCGGCGTCGGCGCCCTACGATCAGAGCTTCGAAGACATGGAGCTGCCTGTCGACAAGTGGAAAGGTAACATACGCACAGGGCCGGAGGGAAGGGCAACCGGGACTTGACAGCTCCGGGGCCTCCACAATAGACTTCTAGAAACTAGAAAAAACAGACTAGGAAACCAGGGCACCTCCACTCCTTTGTTGCCCCGAGGCCTCCATGTAAATCCGGCATTGCATACGCACACTATGACTGTGTAAACTGAGGCCGTAGCCAGGATATTATTCAAGGCGGGGGCGGTCGGAGGAAAAGTGTAACTTTTCCCTACCCGAGGTCCGCATTCCTGCAACATTTTGCACAGTCGCTAGCATCTTCCTTGGCGAGTTTGTTGGCGCTCATGTCAAGGCAAGGAGCAACGAGCGTTTACCTACATACTGTTTGGTCAGCTGCCCCCCCGACCATTCCTAGCTACATCCATACAAGAGTGAGAAGTCATCTCCTACGCACTTTGCTCTACCGGACGCGCACTTGGAGGCTATCATCATAAATTTTAAGAGCATTTACTGACAATCAAGCTATGAAGATATGCGTTGCGTGAGTTAGCTGTGCTATGAATATTCGCGTCTCGTGTACTCTGCTCTTTACATAGCTAACCACTCGCGCATCCCTAGCTCCTATCCATAGCACACACCCCTCTATATAAAAAAACATTGCTTCGTTGTACCTGTTTTCATCAGCGTAAAGCTAAGCTATGAAAATAAAGGTTCCCAAAGTTGGTGGAAAGGCACCGTAAGGGGCCAGCCATCAATGTCCACTGCTGAACAAAGGCCTCCCTCTTAGAGTGGTGTTGCCATAATCCCACACTTGGCAGGCGGCTTGGGGATCGCAGTACGTTCACCGTGTACTAATAGGACGCTGCTGCCCATCCTCCGGTGGTTCTGGTCGCAGTTTTAGGACATACCCGGGTCCCCATAAATTACATCACACAAATTTTAAGAGATTTTTAACCCCTTCTCCCGTCCTTGTCACATTTTCAGAACCCCCTTCCCGTGATGTGACATCACACATTTTTCAAATTTATGTATATACTTAAAAATAATCAAAAGAAAACAGTTTTTTTTTATATTTTAGAATCTCACTTCTAGCTCTAGAAGGTAACTGTTGTTGCGTGAGAGATAATCTCAT
This sequence comes from Agriopis leucophaearia, assembly GCA_949125355.1. Taxonomy (NCBI): domain Eukaryota; kingdom Metazoa; phylum Arthropoda; class Insecta; order Lepidoptera; family Geometridae; genus Agriopis; species Agriopis leucophaearia. The sequence goes on from OX421262.1 coordinate 15,351,512, forward strand.
AGCGAGAGTGCTAAATTATTAATAAATATAGATAAAGTTTGTAAATTTTTAAAGTTTTTTATTCATATATAAATTTCGCGTTATGGATTTTGAATTTTGACATGTGACGTCACAAAGTTTTTGACCCCCCCTACCCCCTGTCACACTGTCACATTCCGGTGATATCCTCCCCCCATTAAGGTGTGACGTAATTTATGGATAACCCCTAACAGTCCGCTATGTTGTGATTCTTAGATGGATTTCAAAATGCGTCGTTTAGTTAAACTTTTTATATATTTCAGAGCTCATATGGAAAGAGACGGTTGAATTCAAGCCTCACCCACAACACATGAACACGGTGGTCGAAGTGAACCCATCGTAATGCGTGAATTCGGAACGATTCGCTAGGATAAGTGTTTGTACCGCGAGGCATCACCTCGCACCGTAGGTTAGTGGCAAGGCCAGTCTAATATTAACTAGCAATAAGGAAACAACAATCCACTAGGGTGCGTACTGCCAACTCTTATGGTCACATACTCGGATCAGACAAACGAGGGAGATGTGGTAAGGTGGTGTGGTGGGTGCGAACGCATCTGGCTTGATGCCTTAAGTCGAATTCACCCCGCAGATGAACTTTGTTGTTAGTTCATTGGTGTCGCTACAAGTTTCTTAGTGTGCGTGAAAAATTTGTATGTAGAGCTGTACTTACAGGTTTTTTTTATTAAGCAGTTTTGGAGTATACTGATTTTTTTATGAATAATTCTCCCAGTTTAAAAAACTAAAAAACACGCTTTAAAATCGCTAATCCTGAAGATCCTGGTAAAGTTAATACAAGTTATTGCATTGTCATCGGTCCTTGATAAGTGTGCAAAGTTTCAAATCAATATGAATTATGAATCAGTCTTTTTGAAAGGGGTGAATATCACGTTCAAAGATTCAGTTACATAGATATTATATATTTTTTTCTAATTCAAGCTAATAAAAGCGTGTTAAAAATGGAGACATTTGGACATAAACGATAATTGCACTAAAGTATATCTAATTTGTTGGTCTGATCTGAGGTCACATACCTTCATATCAACTTGGGACCGAATCGGCTTCCTCAGCCGACGCTGGGTCGTAACCAAAGTGATGTAAGTAACTCAGAAGTAAAACACCGTTTTAAACTATCACGGTTGTTCACTACAGTTATAAGATTATTTACGGTATATTTACCGTGGTAAGGTTGTGGAACGATATTTAGGCGCAGTTACATGCACCATGTTCATGGGAAGACGGGGATGTCTTCTCGTGAACCCCCGTTCCCCGTTTCCCTTTAAATATCCCGTAAATAATCATATAACTGTACCTTAGAAGTGTCAGCGCGGTAACGGCAGGCGCCTCCGCGTATACATATTACAAACACAGAGTCTACAGGCTGGTCGACTGCTAGTTGAGTTGTAAGCGCTACAAATACCTGACAACATAATATCAGTGATAGCGAGTTGTACACAATTAGTACACTAGCTTGCCCCGAGGCGAGGCGATGCGGTTACGATGCTGATTAGAAATCGAAGTATTATGGAGTTTCATAGAAATAATACTTAACGGCTTCTGGTGCCTAGTTGATATAGTTAGGTCTGCTGTGACTTTCAGTATAGGCTTTAAACAAATGCCGGACGGATTTACTTATTGCCGTTATAAGCACTTTTGATTTAACAATAATGTTCAAAATTAAATACAAGGAATTCAATTGGCATTTGTTTGAGAACCTAAATCGCGCTAAGAGATGGCGGTACCCTCACCAGGGAACCAGTTCACAACCACTGTGAACTTTTAACCCCATGAAATAAAGCTCAATACATTTTGAAATGTTTATAAATATTTTGTTAGAAAGCACTTTCGCATGGCATTGAAACAACGCAACGCTTTTGAGCACAAGCAGTAGGTTGATGCTATAAATGATTGTGTCCTGTAGTGCTTTGCTAGACGACTTTAGAACTTATGAAGCCTTTGTATAGGTTGTGATGTATCCAGTATGAATTGCAAACAGGGGTGGATTTGATACCTTGGCTGCCCTATGCCTATGGAACATTGCAGCCCCGTACTCCATGTAAACCACGAAGAATTTAATGATCTATAAGAATTTTATTAAAGTAAAAAACGAGTCTGTAAATGAAATAGTAGATTATGCACTAAGGAAATAAAGCAGTGTCTTTCGTCGCGGGCGGCATATTGAACCCTGAGCGTAACGAGGATCTATAGAGTTTAAGAGTCCTGAGTGAAGCGAGGGGTTCAAGCTGCCCAAGACGAAGGCAGGCTTTATTGCGGAGGACTGTACTCTACTTTTCACACCTTCTGCGAGACAGTAAAAACCAAACACCGTCTTTTAATCCACATTCTTTGTAAACGCACCTTTTTTCTTTTTTTTTGAGTTCTGCTTATGGTGGCCAGTTCGATTTTCGAACTAACCTCTTTACAATGCCATATGGGCATTTTTTACTTAGAGTTTTCCTCGACTTTCCACAAGAATTTAATGTTCCAAATCACTTTATTCCCTAGGGAGTTTCATACAATTTTATATCTCTTAAGAGATAACACTTTACGTTGAGGTTGCATGATATGTAATTGGACATTGTCAAGGAGGTGGTGTGAAAAAAATATTTCAGTGTCTTTAGATACTGATGCGTACTATTTTTATTTCTGAGTAACAATAAATTGTTATTCACAAATTGTCTTTTGCCTGGCCTTCTGCCCGCTACACATAGATAGATAGATAGAAACTCTTTATTGTGTACACGAGAAATAAAAATTACATACAGATAGAAAACACTTACGAGCTAGTGCCACAAGTGGCGGCCTTATCGCTAAAAGCGATCTCTTCCAAGCAACCATTGAAAAGAATTTACGTAACAGACGGGGGATGCTAAAACACCTTTAGTGATACCATTAAATAAATACTACCAAATGTTATATATTATACAAATGTAACTGACCTAAGCAGCGAGGGTTCACAGAGGGCGCGAATATTTGAAAAACTCACCAAATTTTGTCATCCTGGGTCCGGGCCTGCTCTGCCCATAGAGAAATCCACCCCTGATTACAAAACCCGTCTTTGGGTTGGGTAGAGAATATTTTTTTTTGATGTTCTGGCAGCTGCACTTGTGTCGGTCATGACGAGCTGAAGCATTACTCGATGACGTAGACACAAATAAGCTAAGACTAACGTAATGACAAAAATATGTGTATTTTCGCTTTTGCGTTTCGCATAGTGTAATTGGTTAATACATGTCATCATTTAGATGCAAGTATAAGAATCTTTCATAAAATTTACTGCTTATTGTTATTGATATAATGCTTGCTATGACCATGTTCGATGCTAAAATGCACTAATTTAATCGGCTTATGAATATATTATGCTGGTAACATTTTTTATGGAGGTTATGTGCAGTTGATTTGTATTAAAGTTTACGATTGCAATATTTAAAATTAAATAATTATTAAAGCACCTACTATGATTATATTTTTTGATGTTGTTTTTACAGCATCTTAGCAAAGTGGACGACATTTTTGTAAAAATGCCTAAAGTAAAAAAAAAAATCAGCTTCACAAAGCAAATACAGTAATAATGCTATGAGTCATAAGTAAATAAAGCGGGGGTCAGGCGCGGATCCAGCCCTCAAAAAAGGTTGTGGTCAATCCGAAAATCGGGCAAATGCGAGTCAGCGTATGAACCTTGCTCGTGCATTCCTACAAACGAAATGTTTATAAAAAAATAATATGTGACGGCCTGACCAAGATTTTGTACAGTGTATCGCGAGTAGAGCTGTGGGGGCGTCACAAGTCACGTATTAGGGTTGTGGGCATGCCCATCGTGCCCACAACGGTAGATCCGCGCCTGGCGGGAGTGAGAAACACCTTCTCCAATGCCCTATATCCAATGTTAATTTACCAATTAACATGCTCTGATGTATTTTCCCTTAAAGTGTTAGAACGTTATTTTAAAATGTTTAGTTTTTATTCAACTAGAGGGTGCGCAATAAAAGATAGTTTTTTCTGGATTTAACTCCATAAAAACAGCCGGGAGTTTAATATAAATTATAATGATAAATTTATTTACAAGATAATTTTCGTAGCTTAGCATTAGGCCTTCAAGATATTGGTAACTTGCGGCCTTTATTCACAAATTTCGTTGACGGTTTTTGGTACCTTTACGATACCAAATGTATAAAAATTTGTAATTTGTCGAAGTTAAATCAATGTTACAAAAAATGTGAATAGGGACCTTGGGCAGGCCTGGCGCACTTGTCGTACCCGCTGCCGCGCGATAGACAGAGATAACGCGACAAGTAAATCTTCTGTACCTACTTGTACTTTATGTATTATGTGCCTTGGGTCCCTATTCACATTTTTCGTGAAGAATAAACATGAGTTAGAAATGAGTTTACCCCCTTATTTTGCCTTGTGCCATCCTATATGTATTTTATAGATGAAAATATCTAATATTAGTAGTCAACCCCATAATATGAAATGCTATTTAATCCCAATTGTTTTTTGTAGAATTGTAAGTACACATTAAGAAAAAATAGATTTATTTTACGAATAACTTGTTTTAATTACAATCCTGTAGTATATGTATTGCATAAAACTGAATAGGTATTTCTTTCATGCAAACCAGAGTACCAAGTGCTTTTAAAAAATGGCCGTCACGAGACGCCCGGCATATGTAAAACATGTCACAACCGTCACGGCATACGAGGCGATTTTACTGCCAAGGCGGGCCAATAGATGTTTCACATCAAAAGCTAAATTTTTAGGGTAAGAACTCTCAGGATCTGTGTGGAACTAGGTCGGCTTCAAATGTCTTATTTTTCTGAGGTATCCACATAATGCTATAAATGCAAAAGTATGTGTGTAACTGTTTGTCCACACTACTCCGTAATGGCAGAACGGATTTGTATGAAATTTTGTATGGGTGCAGCTTGTACTCTGGATTAAACATATAGGCTACTTTAACCCATAATAAATCACGATGCCTGTAGGATAGCCGGTGAAATCGGGGGGCTATGCTAGTTGAAAATAAAACTTTTCAATGCTCACTGGTAGAGTAGTGAAAGTCAATTCTTCCAAAGAGGATATGAATACTTCGTAAGAAACTCTTCCATTAACGAAGGTTTTATTTTGTTCTTTTGTCTTAAGAGGACTTTGGCGTCCTACGTCTTGTGCATTTGCCAGTGTCACGTACTGACTTATTCAAGTTTTATTAGATATTGTATATTAACCAACAAATCAGACGCAACCAGTCATGCTCGAGTAGTGGCTTGAATAGAGATTTCTATGGAGTTTTAGGAACAACACAAAAATACATGCTTCACCTCGTTATATAACTACCCACACTCGAGCTCGTCTACGTGAACACTTAATAAATAATAATCAACCCTTATTATACACTAGCTGCGCCCCGTGATTTCACCCGCGTGGGGATGAAAATCGGTGATGATGATGAAAAGTAGCCTATGTGTTAATCCAGGGCATAAGCAATGTATATTCCAAATTTCATACAAATCCATCCAGCCCTTTCTGCGTGATTGAGTACCAAACTTCCATTCATCCATCCATCCAAACCTTCACATATATGATACTAGCTGTAACAGCGTCTTCGTCCGCGATTTCTTCAGAAAAAAACTATTACCTCGCAAATATTTATCAGAATCGGATAAGCCGTTTAGCCGTGATTATGTAGCAAACAGACAGTTACTTTCGCATTTATAATATTAAGTGTGGATTAGTGTGATTAACACTTGAAAATACACAAGTTGCGTTGTGTATTCTCGTGGCGTTGCCGAAACGGGTGCGACCGTCACGCCATCTTACCATAGCTCAGCAACTCAAAATCTATACCGGTTAAAACGAGAGATGCAGACTTTCATAAATTATCAGGAATATAATTTTATAATCCGAAACTATAGTCTTGGGGTGTCTCGCCGAGAGTCGATGGGGTGAAAGTGTCTGAAAAGTGAATTACAGAACCAGAAGGAAAAATACTACATTCATTTGTACTTTGTATGCATAAAGTGCAAGTAAAAATAATGATGTACAACAAAGATTAAGTTAACGGCAATATAGGTTGTTCAGTTATAATATTTTATAAACCCGTAATTGCAAAAAGCCTTATAAATTATCCCTAGGTGAGAAAAAATATTCTGTAAGGCATAATAAGTGGTAGTTATTTACGGCAAAACAATAGGGTAGATGACTGATGTTTATATCATTGAAACCAATATCTTTGATGAAGAATTGAAGTAAATATAATATGTACATTGAAAAAATAATTAAAATCGGTTATTAATGTTCTGATATATAAACGTTTAAAAAAGTTTTTTTAAAGTTTTTGGTAGAACTATGTCCCATTCCCACAAAACAAAAATTGACGTCACGCCTCTGTGCGCCATACTTTTCAGAATATAATTTATATGGCGTACAGTGAAGTGACATCATATTTTTTTTTGTTTCGCGCTCTTTGTGTAGCATGATATTAAAATGCTTATAAATTGCTTATTTTTGATCAGATTTTCATTTTGTTTTCATTAATCAGTTATATGTTTGCTACATTTTAATAGACAATTTAAAAAATAAAAACAGTAGTCTAGCCTATTATCGTTCGAAATTATTCCTGAAACCCAAAATTTAATCCAGAATCAATGGACGTAGTGACAACCTCCTCTACAATGACCACCTAACAAAATGCCTAAATGTTACCAGTCATTTTCTGAATATAGTATGTCATATATGTCATTATGACATAGACAAAATTTGTCTATGATTATGTTAATCGCTTTTTGACAGCTCAGACAAAGTTAACGACATAACGTTGTAAAGCGTCTAGCAAATTATATCATGATACTATACAACTAAAAACTAGCATTACCTCTTTACAGGGTTACATAAACTTGACAAGCAATTTTAAAATTCTTTTAATTTGACGTAAATGTTGCTTGTAAAGAGGTAATGCAAGATCAAACATATTTATTTGTATGGGATATAATTTGCTAGACGCTTTACAAAGTTATTTATTATTACAAAGCGATTAACATAACGGATAGACTATAAGTAGATTATTGCATCTATAAACGAGGAAACTAAATAAATTATAATGAATTATTTATCTTAAAACATTCCCTGGAAACTAAATAAATTATAATGAATTATTTATCTTAAAACATTCCCTGAATCTAATTCAAGAAACAATCAGTTTGAGTGCTAATACCTAAATTAATTTTCAGACCCCAAAGAAACCAAGGTAAACATTATACATTAAGATGATACCTTTAATTAATATTTGTACAGTTCAATTATGTTTACACAAAGTTACAGTCTGCCCATTATCTCCTTCAATTGTTAATATGTCTATAATTTAATAAATATAAACAAATGGCTAAATGTCAATTCTTGCTCTGCTCTCGGTTCTAGAGCTGGTTTCTTTGGACATTATTAACGTTGTATACATGCTATGTTTTATACCAAATCCTATAACGTCGCTTATAAACAAATCTTTATCACAATAACATTTCAGTCACTGAAGTCCGATACATATGTTCTGGACAAAGTATACGATTTAGAGAAAGCGCGGCGTAGAGGAATGTTATCATCTGAAGATGAGGAATCGCGGCCGGGACGGGAGCGAAATGCGGTATTCAATTCAGGGCTCAATTTACTTTTAGACCGTATTGTGGAGCAACTGGCGCCGCTGCTGTCGGCGTGGCCGGCTCGGCTTTCACTCGAATCAGCGCCGGCACTTGTGTCTCTTTTCATTACTTTAACAATGCTCTTCAGACTTTTATTCCCGCGAGTTTCGCGGCGAGAACCTTGCTCATCGCTTCTTTTTCTATACGGACCGTCGGCAAGCTTGCTTGAGTCGACCCGGTCGAGAGCTGGCGCTTGCTCGTCGTTTTGCTTTCTTGTCCACCAGTCCTCAAGGCTGCTCGGCCTGGCTCCGTCGAGCGCAGGCGCCGGCTCGGTATCTCTTTTTCTCTTCGACCCACCCTCAAACCAGCTTGGTCCTGCCCGGTCAAGCGCGCGCGCCGGCTCGGCGTTTCCTTTTCTCATTGAGTCGTCTTCAAACACGCTCGGACCGGCCCTTTCGAACGCCGACGCCAACTCGTGGCTTCTTTTCCTCTTTGGACCATCCTCAAACACGCTCGGACCGGCCCTGTCGCACGCCGGCGGCAGCTCAACGATACTTTTTCTCTTTGGGCTGTCCTCATAATCGCTCGTACCAGCCCTATCGATCGCCGGCGCCAGCTCGACACTTCTTTTCCTCTTCGACCCATCCTTAAACCCGCTCGGGACGGCTCTGTCGAACGCCGGCGCCAGCTCTTCGTTTCTTTTCCTCTTTGAGCTGTCCTCAAACACGCTCGTTTCTGCACTGTCGAGTCCCGGCGCAGGCAAGGCCTTCGGTAGCAGTGATATTTCGGACGAATCCACTCTAGAAGATTTAACGTTTTTGCCGTTTTTAGATTTGCCCTTGGTTCTTTTGTCTACTAAAGGCAAATCCTCAAATCCGCTCGGACCGGCCCGGTCGAGTGCCTGCGCCGCCTCGGTCTCCGGCGTTAGCGATGATTCAGGAATATCTACTTTCGAAGATTTAACGTCTTTGCCGTTTTTAGATTTGCCCTTGGTCCTTCTGTCGCCGTCCGTCGACTTCTTGGCGGCCTTGGAACGGCGCGACTCGCGGCCGTCCGGCCGGCCCCGACTCCGGCTGCCGCGGGTATATTTCCTCTTCGACTTCCTTTTCACTTTACGTTTCGTGCGGGCGTCGGAACTCGAGGTAGACTCGAAGGGGAAGGAGTCGCTGTCGTCGTCGGTGGACGACGGCAGCTTCGACGCCGGGATGTATTCGTCAAAAGCAGCGGCAGGCTGACGCACGCGGCGGCTGCGCCGCACCGGCGACTCCGACGGTCTGTAGCTATCTAAAGAGTCCGGCGAGTGCGACCGGGACTGCCTCATAGAGAGCTTGAACCGCACGAGCGCGTCTGGTGGTCCGCCGGCGGGCGCGGGAGGCGCCGGCTCCGCCGCGGGCTCATCCGGCTCCTGCACGACCACGTCGCTGTCGGAGCCGAGCAAGTCGACGAGCTCGGGCGTGCGCTGGTGCGGCGGCTTGATGTACCCCACCACCATCACCTCCGAGTCCGTGTCGGAGTCCGAGTGAGAGATAGTTTCGATGGGGATGACGGCCGGCTGCGGGTAGGCAGGGTTCGCGGCGGCGGTGTGCGTGTGCGCGGCCTGCTCGGCGCGGCTCGGGCCGGCCGAGGCCGGAGGCGCGGCATCGTGCGAGCTGGACACCATCACGATGTCGGAGTCGTTCGAGTCGGTGTCGGAGCTGGATAGCACCTCGCTGACGAGACCGCCCGGAGCGGCGCCGGCGCCGGCCAGTCGCGCATCCGTCTGGTACTGCACGTGCCTGTCATAGCCGGTGATGTCGTAGGGCGTGGACGCGAAGCAGTGGAACTCGTGCAGAAAGTGGTCGGTGCGGTCACCAAGGTAGCGATGCAGTTCGGCGCGGAGCTCCTCCGACAGGATGGGATGCTGCGGCAATAGCTCTATTATGCGCCCCAGCACGTAGGTCACGTGCCCGTTGTTCTCGTTCAGCAGGTAGAACAGCTCGCGGCTCAGCCACGGCACCAGCCGGTGCACCTGCGAGTCGTTGTACCTACAAACAACAAAACTTTTCATTATTGTTTGAGCATCCTACATCCTATACTGTAAATTTATTATGAATTACATGCGACAGTAGTTTATAATAAGCGAGTTGTTTTAGTGGAACTGCTACTCAAAACCATCAATTTTTTCTTTACTGTATGCATACTCATGATATACCTGAAGAATTCTGGCGAGCAGTCCCTGAAGCGACCTGTGAAGTCTGGCAGCGGGCGCGCCCATAGGTTGTGTCGGTACACGGTGCGGCGGAAGTCCGCTGGCGAGTGTCGCGAGCGGTCGCGGGGCGCGGCGCGCGGCGGCAGCTCGTTCATGAGCGCCGACAGCGGGTAGTGCAGCAGGAACTGGCGGATCGCCATCGTTTCCCGCCGCGGAAGCGTCAACGTTGTCCTAAACAAATTGCATTGTGTGGATCGAGCTGAACGACTGAGGCAAATAATTGAAGATTAATTTGAAGTTGCTTGTCAATGGCAATGGCAACATGATGGTTTTTTTTAAATCTAAATTTGGGGGCGATAAGTCCTGCACTGACGTCTCGCTTAGGGTGTATTGGGCATCCTATCTAAATTAGTCGCAGAGCTATGACTATGTCAGCACCATTATGTACATTCCGTGTAGTCTACTTATATACATCGCACCATGTATCTACATAAGCGAAGTCGCCCTTTTCGTAAAAAAAATCAAGAACTTTTCCCAAAATTTAATCTTGGTAGTAGACGGGAAAAAGAGGTAAGATTTCCAAAACGCACAAAAACATCTCTAATGTTAAAAAGTGTTTTTAGTACGGCATCGATAATCTATAATAAATTACCACGATCAATTCGTGACTGGAGCGATATAAACAGCTTCAAAAACAGGCTCAACGTATTCCTTATTTCTAAAGCATACTATTCCCTAGATGACTTCTTAAATGATAAAAAAATGGAATGAAATGTGCATGTATTTTAATAATATTTTTATTGACATTATTCATTATTAATTGTATAGCTTAATGTAAAATGACTTTTGTATTATTATTTTGACTGATATTTATGTAATTAGGTAGTTTAAGTAACTGCTTTTATGCTGACAAAGCGGGGACCTGGAGATCTTTAATTTTATACACAATATGTACCAATTTTGTCACCCAGGCGCACGAGCTCAATAAATTGAATTTGAATTTGAAAACAGTTTAAATAGTCAGACACTTCATTAAAGTCAATGTTTTATAAAAAATATAACAGTTTTTTTTGCACCTGACACTTGCGTAGGTACTGTGCGAACTATTCTCGATTCAAGCGTTTCCAGCTGCACTAACATTGCTAAGAGCTGAATAAAAACATTTTAATTTTAATATTCCACGGAAGCTTGTACTTATATGCATTCAGTGGTATAGCATTTGTATAGCGCGCGCACGGTTTGACGTAACAACATGCTATAGTGCGCTCTCTGTCTAGCATGAAATGAAAATACTTATAACTCGTTTATTACTGAAGATTTTTTTTATTTATTTACGTTGATATGCTCTACTTACGATCAGCTTTTTATGAGGTAAAAAAAAATAGGACACATGTCTATTATGCACACAATGCATTAATTATATAAGCAGTCCATCCTCCGGAGCTGGTTAACAGTTTTCATAGCCAAGTTTTATTTGTAAGTACATATTGTATTTATTTACCTGTATCTAAATCTCCTAGCGGCATTAAAAATGTCACTAAAATCCACTCTGTCTTCAGTTTGTGGCTGCTGAACTCGGTATTCCTCATATTGATGATTTGATTTCACATTATGAATGATGGATTTAAAATTCTGTTTGCATAGAGGACACTCTGTTTTCACCTGAAAGTTAATAGGATAGAAACATTATTATCAGGGTCTGGAACTTGACATTTGATTGAGTAGATAAATTTCTCAACATTCAACTTTCTGTTTCATGTATTTTTTTTATTTTATGATAGTTTATTAGCTAAAACATGAATAGTAATATTTTTATAAGAATATCTAAACGTCTGGTGAAAGCATCCCGTGACTAAAATGCTGGTCCGTATCTTGCGCAATGCGTCAGTACAAATACAAAATAAATTTATTTGACATAATAATAATATGCATGCAATACTGGCAATGGGTTCGAATTTACTTTGTACAAAAGTAAATTCGAACCCATTGCCAGTATTGCAATCCAACGCGGCAATGTGGTCAGCATTTTTTTTCGTTTATCAGATGTAGTGTTTGTTATCATTCTTAATTTGTATACTTCTTTTTTATGTGAATAAAACTTATGTGTATATCTTACTAAACAGGAATATTTAAAAAAAAACTGCAGGGTCGCAGTGGGCATATTCTGGAAGACAACTCTCCATATTTTTTGCATCATTATCAATATAATTAGAAAATGCATAGATTTGCTATATTAACATAAAATAAGATGTTAAGTATAATAATTATAAGGCATGTATGAATCAGTGGACCTCAGTTAATCAGGTTTTAACCAGGTTGTGGATTAGGCTCCTCTTGCCTGCAGGGGCCTTACCCCTAGCTTCACTTTTGTGAGCCAACTTTTAGTAGGTACCTATTAGGTACCTAAAATTAACCAACACCATTTAAGCTTCATCGTTTAAAAGCGTCTAACTTGAATGAACGAAAATCTGTTTTACTATGCGTGTTTGCGTGAAAATAACAAAGCTTGGCGGCTATCAAATAAATACCGCTTATCGTAGTTGATGGTACCGTTTAGACAAATAACACCTATGCGGGTCAACTTTTCGAGCTAGGGGTAAGGCCCCAGGACTTTATAAGAATTGAGCGAGGCATCTTCCAGGGTGATAGTCGAAGCCCGTTGTGAGTATGCCTAGCTCTGAATCCTCTCTGCACCTTAAGAGAGGATTCCCATTGACTCCCATGGCAGCAACTGCATCACCAAAGCACACAAACGGAAGTAATGGAAGGAGAGACAGGCCTTGACCCTGCAGTCGCCATGACTGTCCTTTCACTGCTAGAATAATGAAATAAATTCTTTCTTTTGCAGATTTTCAATGGTCAATACATTCATTGCTAATTTATCTACATGATAACAAATTGCTAACAATCTATTTGAGATTTCATTATACTGGAATTTTCAAAAGTTGTTAAATGTATAAACTGTTTAACACTTTAAAAGTGCTACAAAAATTACAGACCCAAATTTTTGCTGATGTTAAACAGACATTACATTCTGGGTTTTTCCCAAATCGATTGTTGTATTTTTTTTCATTATCAAATGTTGACTAGTTGAAATGATGACATACCTACTTGATGTAACCAGGTAGGTATGTATCTAAATGTGCAGACTTTGATTCAAGTAAGTTGTTAAGAAGAGATTGTTAATATACCAAAATTTTTATCTTAACCATAAGGGCATCTGGAATGACACATGATAAGAATTACCATTCTTTAATTAAATGAGGAAAATTATAATGATTCATCAACTGACCATTTTAACTCTTGATTAATAATTTAGATTTTCCATTAACTCACTTTTATCTTTAGGTTTTGTTCATACATAACATGGTTTGGAGATGGTTGGTAAATAATAGTAGAAATTTATCCAGCTTAGCTTTAAAGGTACTCACAGGGAGCATTAGTTTTTATCCATACAAAGTTCCGTAATCTTAAGGGTGAATGTTTGTTTAAGAAACAAAATGCTCCCGGTGAGTAGTCTCTTAATAGGATAATACACCATACCCGGCTCCATGTGAGCAGACATTTGAAGCAGAACTGGTGGAGACAGGAGTCTGTGAATGATTTGTTTCGGCACCTGCCGAGGCAAATGGCGCAGTTGGGAGGGGGTGAGCTGCGCCCGCTGCCATGGTTAGGACTCCCATCTTCACTCTTTACTATGCCAGAGTTTCCCGAACTCTCATCTGCTGTTTCTAATGAGTCTAATGTCTCCATATTTCTGTAACCAAAAAACATAATATTCATTGTAAATATCCACTATCCAGGTATATCTTATCAGGTAAAGGCTATTGTGTTACACAACATTATGAAACTACTCTGTCATGGTATATGATTTGCCATTATATGGTACAGTTCACATTAGAGAATGCAATCCCGGGATACCAGAATCCTGCATAAATTCTGCGGGGTGAATCTCGGTCGAAATTTTTGCGGGTTTCCGCTGGACTAGCAGGATTAAAGAGAAACGTGAGTCATAAATGAAATGAAATGAAATATTTATTAGTAGCAAAGCTACAGGTCAGTAGATTACATGTTACATGTTTGTAAATTAATTATTAATTAAATTAAATTAAATTATAAGACGAATTTTTAAATAAATTAAATTATGCATAGTAAATTTTTTATGTGTCATATGTGTGCCTTTACGTGTTTGTGGTGTATACGTGATTATTTCAATTTATTTTATGATAGTGATGTTGACATGCCTATGCCAATGTATATAAATACTAGCTGCGCCCCGCGGTTTCACCCGCGTGGTGATGAAAATCGGTTATGATGATGATGATGAAAAGTAGCCTATGTATTAATCCAGGACATAAAATAGCCTATGTCCGTCCTCATGATACATACTATTACCTCGCAAAATTTTATCGAAATCGGTTAAGCCGTTTAGCCATGATTATGTAGCAAACAGATAGAGTTACTTTCGCATTTATAATATTAGTATGGATTCTTAGAATAAGCCCTAAACGACAAATTTATATATATCCAGCTCTGGCAGACTAATAACCTGGGTAATAGACCCAAAAGTCTAGGAGTCGAAGGTAATCTCGAATAAAATCTTGCATTTTTATGTAGGTATGTTTGAGAGTATTAATGACAACTTGCAAAATGTTGATCTGATCTTCATGAAATTTTGTATGCAGGTAGTTCCGGCAAATATATTTTTAACTTTGAATATGAACGGAACCGGTCAACGGATTGTGACGTTAAATCTAGGGGTTGCAAGGTCACAGTTCATGTTTGTTGTGAAGGGCCAATGGCGATAAATAACTCAGGATGAACAGGGAGGGGTACCCATGCCATTATTGAGACAGATCAAGGAATACCTAAATGTAGGCATAACAATGGTAAGACAAGTTTTTTTACAGACCTAAACTTGTATAAGATGTATTTATTACTCAAGTACACTAATAAAATAGAGGGCGACGCATGACGGGAAATTATTTTCGCAATAATTAGAGAAATATTTGAGCACTTGGGTTAATTAGATAGCGTAGATTATTAAACTTCATCTTGGTCGATTCAACAGCAGGTATTGATTTTTGAAGAGGACGACATTTGTGATTTGTATGTTAGGTTTTAGTTGAATTACTCACCCTAGATAACCTTTTTTTAGTAAATCGTATTGTGATTGATTTATCCCATAGATGTGCGTGACAGATTGAGATTACTGTCTTGTTTGTGGACTTCTTGACTGTGGTGGTGTGACGTACGATACAGCGAATCTTGGGTAAACTCCGACTAAATCTTCTGTGCTCCTACTTAAGCAAGAACTGATCAGAGGAACACCATCATAATGATGTAAAAACGAACATTACTGCTACTATAAAAATGAAAAAAATATTAATGTATTCCACTCGCTTCACATTTATTAAAACACCTGACTAATCTGTGGCCAGTGGCCACAACTAACTAGTGCTGCCAGTTATATATTAGGTTATGTAGCTAAATAGACTTTAAACTAGTTTTGTTCTAAAAATTGAGCTTGATTGCTAGATTATTTTAATATTAATAAAAGTACTTGCTACTGTGTAGATCATAAATAAAATACAGAATTTTGGATGTAATGTGTCACTCATTTGCAACATGGCGATAAGTCAGAAAACCCTATTTTTTAATATAACAATGTAAGTTTGATAGTTTTATCTTCTCCATCGTCCCCATCGATTTATTAAAACTTCATTGATCGTCCCTTCAAAAACACGCTCGTATGTTATAGACTCATCTGCACAATGGCACAATGGAGCGTGAATAAATCACAGGAATAAATGAAAACTAAATGAATATAATTATGACTTTATTGGTGATTTCTATACTAGCAACAAATTTAAAGGTAATGTCAATTTATTGACAAACTGCCAAATAAATTAGTGATGGACGACTTAATGAATTTTCATCCATCGGTTTATATATAAAATCCAAATTATTTTTTTGTTAAAATAACAAAATTTGAAAACGATTTAGAAATTATCTTAATCCATTGATAATAAAGTTTGGATCTCCTTTAAACTTAAACTACAACCGAAAAAAATCTGCCAAAAACTGACATACGCACATTTTCAATATTGAGCGGCACACAAAATAATTGCAAACGATGTGCTCAAAATGTAATAAAATGGGGATGGATCCCCAGTGATGGGGATGGGTGACTGCGCCTGGGCATCATGCATCGAATTAACAATTTGTGTGTTGTTAAGGAACCCTCAATGCACGAGCCCGACTCGCACTTGGCCGCTTTTATTTCTAAGTCTCTAGCACTAAAACCCACTGTATATTAAAATTAGCTGGAGCTAAAACTTAAAAGAAAAAAAAACTACAGATTAGTAACAAAAATATATTACCTCTCCGATCCGATTACTAGCATTCCTGTAAAAATCGACCGACAACTCGACAACGACTAGCATCGTGCACCACACCTGACACGGGACAACACTACTCCAAATAG
Source organism: Agriopis leucophaearia (assembly GCA_949125355.1). Lineage (NCBI taxonomy): Eukaryota > Metazoa > Arthropoda > Insecta > Lepidoptera > Geometridae > Agriopis > Agriopis leucophaearia. The sequence goes on from OX421262.1 coordinate 15,367,830, forward strand.
ATCGATCGAGAAAAAAAAAAAACTAACCACTTGTATTATTTTTGTGTTGTGTAACCAAAAATCGTCAAAATGGGAATGCTAAAAAAGGTATTTAAAAAGCATAGGCAAGCACAGTAGTTTGGGACACACACAAGTTTTATCTATGTAACTATTATTTATAAAAACAATTCAGAATGTATCATCTTTAAATTTTTGCAGACCACAGGCCTTATGGGCTTAGCTGTTGCTCCAAATCCTCATCACACCTTGGGTTCGCTTTACGGTAAAATATTGAGAGTTTTACAAAAAATGCCAGAGGCTTCAGTGTACAGAAAATATACTGAGCAGATTGTTCGAGACAGGGCCGCTGTGCTGACTACAGTAAGCAACTCATAATACTACTATAATATAATTAACTACCTGCGCGCTGGGGTTTCACCGTGTGGATTACTCCTTATACCTATATCATCAGCAATCTGCCAGTGAAAGTCCTGTCAAAATTGGTCCAGCCGTTTCGGAGTCCATATTATTATACCATTTGACAGTGTTGCTATTAAGAATCGAAATCTTAAGGAAACTTGGGGCAAACTTAGAGAAAGCTAATTTTTACAAAATACTTTCTTTTCTTATGTTGTCTACCATTGAACCTTAACTGATCAATTTATTTAAATCCAACATTTTCTTTAAGTTTGCCATATGTCATTACTTCCCAGAATTCGATCCTTATTAGCGACAATATCGTATGGTGAAATAATAGTGTTATTTTGTCAAAGTCAACGGTTTCGATTCCTGACTAGGAATATAGATTTTTCAAAAATCCAATGATGCAGTTTGTTTTCATCAAAATCGAGTCCAAGCCTCGTTTGAGTACTTTTCACTATTTTTCATAGTTTCGGATTTGGCAATCCACGCACACTTAAAAAATTCAAGTGGGCGTGGATGGCCAAATATTGTGCCCTTACTTTAACTAGGTATTGTTTCAGACTAAAGATGCATATGAAATAGAGTCGAAAATCAACTGTGGCCAATGTGAGGAATTGATTATTCAAGCTGAGAATGAGTTGAATCTCGCACGAAAGATGCTCAACTGGAAACCATGGGAACCTCTGATGGTTAAACCTCCGAAGGGCCAATGGGACTGGCCTCCAGCGAAATGTTAATTCACACTAGTCTTTGCACATACATGAATTGTAGAATTATGTAGGTGGTTGTCTTAAATAAATTATTGAGTTATTTTTAAATGGATTTTTATTCCGGAAATATTTCTTAAACTTATAGAAAACCTTATGCCAGAGAGTGTTTAACAAAGCAAGAACTGTAGAATTATTACACAATTACACATGCTAAGACCCTCTATTTTCATCCCACTTGTGATATCCTACTTAAACCATTATAAGTACAAACAAGTTGGTACCATAGTGATAACCAAAGCCTTACTGGTGAACATTTTGCTGTGGGATTAGCAAGCGAGAGCTTGTTTGAATCAATCAAAGAGAATGTAACTTGTTTAAGAATCAATTGCCCCGAGTGTTAGTGGTGTCATCAAATTTTAATTTAAAGTGAGGGTGATAAGACCTGCACTGACATCCACCTTGAGGTGTATTGTGCATTTGCCCCTGCCGACATACCCAAACTAGTGGAGCTTCTTAAAAAATAACAGCACAGCTTTGGGTCGCTGACTAAACTGTTCTATAGGGGTGTCATGTGTCTACTATAAGAATTGATAATCTTATAGTTATTTTTATTTTATATATATGTAACCAAACCACAAATTTTCTGATAATTCTTGATTTAGTTGCTGACTAGGTATAGCTGTTTTTTTATGACTGACAAAATCATATTATGCTGTCCAAATAACTTTTTTGCTAATGTCTTACTGAACGAATATTTAAAAATATACCATTTAATTACATGCCATTTTTAAATACACAAAACATTGTAAGGCCATGCACCACTAAAAACTAATGAATTTAATGCCTCATTTAATTTATAGTTTTTAAAAGAAATTGATACAAGATGCTATTTACATGAACAACACAATTAGGTAGTAAGTATGAAGTAATAAAATTATCCTTAATTTATTTTAGGTAAGTCACAATAAATAAAATTATCATCAATGTAAAACTCTTAACTGCACTTTAAAACTAAAGTATAATGTTAGCTCCGAAAGAAAACAAGTTTCAATCTTCATAATAATCATTATCAGCCTATCATGTTTCTATTGCAGGGACTTAGGTCTTCTCTCAGAGAGAGGATGGACCATAATCCACCAAGCTGGCCCAGTGCAAGTTGGTGAATGTCATGTCTTAGAACTTTTGAGGTTCTTGAACATACAGGTTTCCTCACGTTTTTCTTCACCGTTTTTTAACAATGGCTTCAAAACTGCACATTATTTATCAAAGTAGGTACTAAATAAGTCATTGATACAGGGCCGATGATTGAACCGGGTGCCGTCAGATCGTAAAGTGCAGATGTTACCGCTCAGCCATTGTTATTTCATAATATGCTTTCTTAATGTTTGGGGTTTTTGGACACGGGTTTGTCCTAAAACTGCGACCAGAACCACCGGAGGATGGGCAGCAGCGTCCTAATAGTACACGTTGAACGTACTGCGATCCCCAAGCCGCCTGCCAAGCGTGGGGATTATGGCAACACCCCTCTCTATGAGGGAGGCCTTGTCCAACAGTGGACGTTAATTGGCTGATGATGTGTATGTGTGTATTGTTTGGGGTTTACCATGTGTTGTGTAGTACAGGGTGGGTTAAAGCTGGCATTTTTATTTCATTCTGTTTTTTTATTATTATGAAATACAAATTGCTTGAAAACAGAACACATTTATTTGTATGTATATATCAGAATAGGAACACGTAAACTTGCTTGTCCTAGTCTCTGGTATATATGAAGTGATGGTGGCCAAGCCATAGCCTGTGTGCTTTAACCCCTGGTCCTAGACCCTGCACCAATGCCTTATTTACCTAAAACTCCTACTAGACAAACCTTTTTATATATTTGTGTTAAAGAGTGGAATGCCATCTTTATACATTAAAACTTTTTTTAAAGAAACATCTCGTTAAATGAAGAAACCTGTAATACAAATAGAGTTTCTAGTTAACCGATTTAGTAAAGATTGGTTACCAGTGTACTACTATCGTACCTGTAAAGGTTAATGTCGGCTTTTCGCTATGAGTTTGAAACGTAGTAGGTATAAAAAGAAGTAAAAAGCTATATGTAAGACACTGCAATAAATTAAGTATATATCTTTGCCTAATCAAAGGTAAAGTAAATCTTATTCTCATGTAAAACTGGATTAAAAAGAGTATGTATATTGTAATTTAGTCAATACAAAGTAGTATAAGTTTTAATCAATAATTAAATCAAGTAAATTGAATAAATTAATCAATGCAGTTATTTTGCATCATATAACATATTTATTTAAAAAAAAAAAACACACGAACAGGAGACACATTTTACGTGATTTGGCACACATTTTATACTTTTTACAGTATTTTTTATGAATATGGCCTTATTATTCAAAACAAGAATACACACATTGCATGTAGGTTGCTTTAGGTACAAAATTTGAACTTTCAATACAGGACATATCACACATTTCAAATAACAATTATCAATAGGATTCTGTGAATTAATCATTTAAATATTTTCCAGAATCTTGTGAAAAAATTGGATTATAAATACTAAAATTATGTGTTTGCAATAAATTATTGATTGCCATTTCATTTAATATTATTATTTATTTTTAACATATTATATTGTATACATTCAATTCCAGCATGATGATATATTATGGGAAAAATAATGTATAAAAACGAAGTACTATAAAACTGTAAATATTACAAAAGTATTAATTAAACTGGTAACTTGACCAGTGGCGTAGCTATCGGAGGGCTAGGCGGTGCCGTGCACCGGGGCCCTCAAGGTCAGAGGGCCCTGGGACCCTGACCAACAAACCTCAAACTTAATTAGCTATTATTTTCCCTTCATACACATACATGTAGTAAGTAGCATTGAACACAATAAAGAGCTGATAATAAAGTAGCTTTGTAAGTTTAAAGTATTTATATTTTAACTTGATAAAACCTAACCCTGTTTAGATAGGGCCCCATTTTTTATGCACCAGGGCCTTTGATTACCTAGCTACGCCACTGAACTTGACTATTACTTTTACATGAATAAATATATTAATACATTGTATTGCCGGTATTCCTATATGTTTCATAGTTGACATCAACTAATAAAATAATTTTTCCTATTAACTAAACTTACATTATAAAATAAATAACAGCATATAAAACTTGTCATAATGTAATACTCATATAATTAAATGCCTTCAACATAATGTTGATAAACTATACATAAAATTATTATTATCAATTCAATCAAACTTGTTATTTTGTGCTATACTTTAGAGGATCATTTTCTTTTCCAATCATCAAAAATACACATAGTTTATTAATATTATGTTTCAAGTCAAAATAGTATTTGTTCAACAATTATTGACATAGATTCTGTTGTACTAAGTATTATCTAAACTAAATTTGTCAGCTCTAAAATTGTCAGCATCCTTTCATCACATTGAAATTAAAAGAGATGCAGTAAATTTTATTTCTGTCAGATTGGTTTAGTGAGTGGGACAACAAAATCGAGGCCATTGTTAATAAAAACATGCATTTTGATCATCATTATGTTGAAGTGACACCTTTTCTAGCGACTAATAAATTTAAGACGGGGTGTTTTTTAATATAACTAACAGCTTTTTTGTGTGTTACCATTGTAAAGTCATAACCATTGCACTGTAGTATTTTATCATGCATTCTTAAGCCAGATTTTGCGGCTGGACTACCCTCATGAACTTCAGTCACATATATACCCTGAAAACAAAATATTAACATTTCAAGAAGTTTAATCATAGCAAACTTGATCAGCTTTTGATCCTATATCTTATTAGTTCTGAGGTGAGACAGAGATTCTTTACTGCCTGCCAAAAGTTTATTTGTATTTAGATAAATTATTATTATTTTAACTGCCTCTACAAATATGGATCAACCCTGACACTTTTATGTCACTTGGGTTTAGTACAATGCAACAGATGTTTGAACTATATGCTTGCCTCTGGTACCTGTTACTCACGTTTATGTTCGACATCAAGTAACTGTGAAACAAATACATACATTGTCTGTGTAGCCTTGTGGGCTTTTTCGGAAATCTTGGTCGATGCCGCCTCCGATTTTAAAGCCGCATTTCATCACTTCCCTGCCTTCGGCATCCACCCCAGCTTCTTTTTGTAATGTTATCGGTATCTGAAACGGAGATAAGCTTTTCATAAGTACATTAAAACAACAGAACAAAGCTTTTTATTCGAGGGAGTGGTTTCCTACTTACGCTAAGACACTCCATCGCTGTCCCAGCTTGGTGCTGAAATGCCATTTTCGCCATGGTGAGATATTTGATAATTGCTTCTTTTCGTATTGATAAACACAATCCTTTTAAAAAATTACTTTATTAGGTGTGTAATCACGAATAAAACAACGGCACAGTAATTTATTTTATTTGGGAGGAGTTTACGTGTGTGTGACAGTGACAGCAATTTGTTTGAGCAATACAGGTAAGTGACAGCTACTTTCAGGGTTGCCAGCTATAGCTTTAAATATTGGATTTAAAGATCATGGTGGCTTCGTGTTGTATATCTACAGACCTAAAAAAACTATGTGTGTATCTCGGTAAGATCTCGTCAGTCTATCTCGGCACGCCTATTTTCATTTTATTTGTTGAGTTTTTTGGCACCAACACGTGGAAAAACATGTCGCTTCATATATTTTCCTAAACTTGTGTACATACAAGTGTTAATGTGTAATAGGATGGATTATTATTTAATAAATGTTTGTGAATATGCTCGAGTTTGGACAAGTGATATAATGGAGTAAAACATGTATTTTGATGTTGATTCCAAAACTCCGTAAGGGAAGAGCCTCTAATAAAGTCTCCACCACTCTACTGGCGCAATACTCAGTTAAATATGGAAGACACGGCGGTATGGAATTAATGGATATAGTTTGCTCCGAAATGGGCAATTAAAAAAATATAAAAATATTTTATAAAACTTGACTTTGACTTATCTTTGTTGTATTTTGTTTGTTATTTGTACCAATTTGTACGAAAATAAAATAAAATAAATGCAAAGTGCATATGTACTCAATTAAATTTTATTTTCTCTCTAATTAAAACTCATCTATTATAATATACAGCTATAATAGTGTTCACGGAAAAGGTAGGTGAATTATATAAACAGGCTGCATACAAAATATGTACCTTATATTATATTTTAATTTTAGATTGTAATAGAAATAGTTAAATAACCCTATTATCTGTGCACCGCTGTTTTACCCGCTATTATCAGTTAGGTATGTCGTATTTTTCAGGGGAAAAAAGTAACCTACGTCTGTTCCTGCCCATGTCGTTATCGCCTTGACAAATTCATCAAGATCGGTTTAGTGGTGAAAAGGTATCAAACAAAAAGTCAGGCAGATAGTTTTGCATTTATATTACCCTAGATACCTACTATGAGAGATGATGAGAGTGTTATGTATCACACTTAACAGAAATAAATAACATTTTTCAAGTAAATAAATACTTTAATTGACTGCCCCGGTGGCTCAGTTGGTAGTGAACCTACCTTCTACGCTTAGGGGCGTGGGGCGTGGGGCGTTGATTCCCACCTAGGACAAACATTTATGTGATGGACATTTGTGATTGCTCTATGGCTGGGTGTTAATATCTATTTAAGTATGTATTTACAAATATATATGTATGTATATCAGTCTCTGGCAGCCATATTACAAGCTTTGCTTAGTTTGTGGTCAGATGACCATGTGTGCAGTAATGTCCCAAATATTTATTTATTTATTTGCCCTAGGTGGGAATTGAACCCATGCCCCAAGGCGTAGAAAGTAGGTTCACTGCCAACTGAGCCACCGGGCAGTCAAAGTCAGTATGGGAGCAGCTATTATTTTTGTCACGTTTTCTGGTTTGGCCGCAGTAAAAGTTGTTGATAATGCCTTAGTACCACCGTTTCGTCTAAACCTGTATAATTATGTTAATGATTGTCTATTTCAGATGTCTGGAGAATACAGACATGTCTGGCGCATTGTATTAAGGAACTTCATAAACTCATTTAGACCTAAGCAAATTAGAGGAAACCACATGGGTAAGGCTGCATTTACCACTGACAAAAAAAAGTGTTTTATTTTTTGTTTGCGTTATGCGATATCTTCTCAAATCGTGAGTGGATTTTAATGTTATTTTTTTATTGGAATATGTTATATCTAGAGGAAGGTTCCGTTCAAATTTTAAGAAATGATTTCACCTCCAAGGGTGGAATATTAGATGAATCCCGTTTATTGAACTACCTGTGTGTTGGTTATGGTTTATTTAACTCTTTGACCGCATACGAAACCAGAGGTTCGTAACCAGTTGCAACTGGTTACGAACTTCCGGTTTCGTACGCCGCTGAAGGATTCACAACTTCACGCAGTGGGGTGACACCAGTAGTTATCAACATTCACCAATATCTATATAATTATTCTTCATTGAAGCTGAGGTTATTCCATGTTAATGAAGCCACTGCTAATCTCTCTACTCTGCTTCGGTCATTGTCCTGCTAGCTGCAGTTGCTTAGCTAAATGAATAAGAATCAAGTATCTTAAGGAGCAACTAACTACCTTAGTTCCCCTGAGCGGTGGTATTTCAAAGAGCTGGGTTGATTCGGGTAGATGGTGCTATGGGGAAAAGCACAATACACCCCAAAAGGAACGTCAGCGCAGGACACTTTATCCCCATCTCAAATAAATGTTCTAAGGTCGGGTTTATTTCTTTCAGGCAAGGACTACATTGGCAACCAATATTATGAGATCCCGGCTGAGCCCAGCAGGGGCAAGAGAACTCCGACCAGATGGTATGACCCTCCTCAAGGGCTAGATTTCCAGGATCCTTTACCTTCTGAGTGGGAGTCGTGGCTCAGGAAAAGAAGGTAAAAACCTTAAAATCATATGAAAAAAAAACAATACAAATTTAAATTATTAAATTTTATAATTGTTTCCATCCTTTTCTCAAAATTGAAAGGAGATGCAGATCATTTTAGTGCTGCCAGATTAGTAGTATAGAGAATAGGCATGTTGAGTAATATTTTTTTATTACCTCATAAATAGAGCCCATTAATATTATAACAAAATTAAAATTTAAGATCAGATTTTTTATGAGGTAATAAAAATAGAATAGGACACCATTTCTATTAGTATTTAAAGTTTTCTTGATCAATTTCAGAATTGAGCCGCCAACAGAAGAGGAGATTGCCAAGAATGTTGCTTTAGCTCAACTTAAAAAGGTGAATGCAGCTAAGATTGAAGCAAAAAGGCTTGCTGAAGGGGGCTCTCTACCTTCAGTCTCTGCAAGGGGACCGGCCTCCTTTCCAGTATACCCAGACCTACATGGAGGACAAATGGAAGGAAAACTAGACAAAAACAAATAGAGCTTCACTTGTTTTTTACTTCTCTTTAACGATTGAAACAAATGCATTGACTTGGATACTAACAATGAAAATTGCTGCAATAAACAGCATAATACAGGAGCTATGGAGCAGTGGCGACAAAATAGCAAAGTATTTTTTGTATTTTGGTGACACTGCTCGTGAACCAGTGAATAATATTGTTAAGACTAGTTATTAGAAGTAAATTAAAAGTGTTGCTATCCTTTTCAAATTAACTGCAAAGAAAAAGGCAATAATATTTTTAGTTAGCAAACCCTTTGAAATCAATGTCAGTATAATGTCAGTACTTAAATGAGTAGTTTTTTATTTAATTGTAAATGTAAAAATATTTTTTGCTGCTTGCCAGTGTTGGATATTTCCTAGCCATTTGTTACTCCTAAATATGAAATTATTAATAGTAAATTCTATATTTTAGGTACGTAGTACAGTCACATAGGTAGTAAAATATTCTGTGATGGTAGATTGTTATGTAGTAAATTATTTGTTATTATGTATTTTTATTTATTTATAAAAATATTTTAAGTTCATTATTGGTTAGACAAAATAATTCATATGTCCACGCTTCATTATTTCAACTTTTGTTTGTGGCTCTGCGGTGTTGCCGCAATTTTGCTAATGCCTTGAAAGGCCAAGATTAAAACTTTAGGCAAACAAATTGTCTATTACAAATCCTCTGAGATAAGCTATAATAAGCAGGGTCCTAGCCCTACGGCGCAAAATATTATGTAGCCGAGCATTCATTAACATTATATTTTTTCGACCTACGATTAAAAAGCTACATTCATAGAAGCATATCGTCATGCAAACAAGCAACCATCACCATAATCAAATCAAAAAAATCAAATCATTTATTCAGGCATCATTTATGGTAGGTTATAGAATTGATCCAACAGGCTCCCGAACTATACTAGTCACAGATTGTGTGACGGGAGCCAAAAATTATCTTGCCGTGTGAGAAAGTGAAGAAAAAAGTAAGAAGCTTGCGTTCTCTCGTGTCATACTTGCACCCCAAATTGATTTTCCTTGTATTGTCTAGACATTTGAGTGGAATCGTTCTTGGTGATTTAAAAGTAATGTTTATTGGAATGATCCGCTTATCAAAGATTTTTTTTAAGATTAATAGGCTCGCACTTGACCGCAGCCCGCCTGATGCTAGCGATGATGCGGTCTATGATGGAGAACATTTGCCTAGAAACCGATTCACTCGCGACTTGAAGACACCCAGATTGTAACTATCGGGGAACATTATTTAGGCAGCACATTCAACAGTAGCAGTTCGCACAATAAAATAACTTTGTACGGGTTTTCGGAATATCAACTGTGAAACGGTGTCGCCGCTTTATGCCCGCACTGGCAGTCCGATCTTCTGGTAAATGTGTTCTGTGCGTCCGATAGATGAATGGGCAGGAGGGAATTGGATCGTGCAGATCCGACGCTCACTTCGAAATGTAACTAATGAAGAACCGATAGTCAGAAATGAAGTACAATTATTAATACTATTACGGCAAAAAAAAAAAACCATCACAGTACGTCCATATAACATACGCACATCGCCTTTTAACTATAAGTAGAGGAAAATGACTGATGATGATTGGCGGCCGTTTTTTAAATCCTCTAATATATTATGTATGTATGTGCTTATAATATCGTATCTCAAAGAGCAAATTACGTTTCACTTTAGTTTTTCCACTTAAAAGAGGTTCCAGTGGTTATCTTAGCATTTATTAACAAAAAATAATTGATATTCCCAGATGTCTATGGCGGAATGTCTGTAACCATCTGGAAATTTCCTCGAAGATTGGTTTGCTTTACAAGGCAACAGTTTAATGTAATGTGAAAATTACCCAAAAATATTAATGTATATTTTTACTATGTATTACTTGAAATGTTTGAGAATAGTCCTATACAAAGCATTGGCACCAACTGTGCGTTTATGGACTTGTGTATATTTTTGCGTAAATATCAAAGTATGTTATAGAAAAATACTATACAAGGTTTGGTAGGGACTGAGCATTTATGGACTCACGTTCACGTATATGCCTTTTTTCGTACGCTCATAAAAGCTTCCTGCCGCTGCAGTGTACCTACTATAAATGCTCTAACCACCATCCTCTGAAAGCTCTGCACTCTGCTACCAAAAACGCAGCATATTCATCATCATCATCATTTCAGCCATAGGACGTCCACTGCTGGACATAGGCCTCCATCGATCTTCAAAAGGACCGGTTGGAGGCGTGCTTACGGTCTCTTTTACGTCGTCCGTCGATCTTGTAGACGTCCATCTGTTCTGCGTGTTATGTGCCTGCCCACTGCCACTTCAACTTGCTAATCCGGTGAGCTATGTCGGTAACATTCTGTACGTCTACGAATATCTTGATTTCTGATTTGATCTCGTAGAGAAACCCTGAGTGTAGCCCTCTCCATAGCTTGTGCGACTTGTGCCTTGTATATTATAGAAAAGAAAACTAAAATGTCAATACGAAAAAGTCTGCATTCATTAATGAGTCGCAACCTCAGATCAGACAAACGAGGGAGATATGTTAAGGTGGAGTGGTGGGTGCGAACGCATTTGGTCTGAATCAGGTTTGATGCCTTTCGCCGAATCCACCCTTCAGATGACCTTCTCGCCCTCATTTTGCATGTGAACTATTTAATAGTTCATTGGTGTCGCTACAAGTTTGTTAGTGTGCGTAAAACTGAGTAAGTGACCCGTAGGTACTTGAGTTTTTGCGTATGTATGAAAAGTGGAGAAATTTGAACATGAACGATAATTGTACTAATGCATATCTATCTTGTCTGATGTCGCAACTCTCATAACAGCGCAGTGGTTACTGTTATCAATAATATTTATTTCTGTACATTCGTATTTGATTAATTATACTAAAAATAAAGTGATCGATTGACGAATCATTAAGATAGGACAGGGTCCCGGGTGACGTAATCTTTGGAGACAAACTGTTATGCTGTAGGTATATACCTACTTAAATAGTTTGGTATTTTTCCGATGACACCACTTATGCTTTATTAGAACCGCTAAGGCACTTCATTCAGTCGTCTGGTAAATTTGGCCGAAGTCGCCTGCGAACGCGTTTTTCAATCTTACACATTTAACTGTAAAATAAAAAGGTCAGCTACATTTATTCCTAAAATATACTTAACATTTTTTTTGTTTTATTATTCAGTGCTAAATTCATACTTAATTATTTATATTTACAATGACAGCAAAAGTTACCTCTTTTTGTAGGAATAGCCATCGACTGTATAGGTTAGTAATGTAGACAATTTTAACGTCATATGTTTTTATGATCATTTCATAATGGTAATCCATTATGAAATGGTCATTAAAAGATCTTATTATTTTATTTGTATACCAGTTTATTAATAGCATTAAACAATAAAAATATCTCGGAATTTACGACCATCTCTATAAACTGTAATCTCTTTATGAGGTTTCTTCTGATTAATGAGCTTAATATTGTTTAATTAATTAATTACTTCATTCATTTCTTTCAATCTTAAACCGAGTCTCACGATGAAATATGTGTGATAGTGCTATATAAGACACATTTGGTAAAATGGTTTGCATTTACATGTTTGTGCCATTCCATAGAGGTGTCTATAAGGTATGTAGTTTTTCCCCCATTCTTTATTGTCGTTGATAATTTTATTGGATAAGTTTAATATCTACAATTGGGATATACCTAATGATTTCTTAAGTTTTGAAATTTCACTTTTTTAACGCATTAAAATAATGTGCAAAAATTAAATAATAACGAAAAATATACGCGATAAAATTCTTCGTTACCCGTGTCGTGGCTTTACGGCCTAAGATATTTTCACCTATCACTGCTTACGACTACCTGTTTTAAGCGATTCTGTTTAGGTGATGAGAAAAGTTGCGCGACCGCATACTGTATCTCGGCACGTTATGGTTCACGTTATCGTGATTTTCCGAATTACTCTGTTTTAGCGCTAATTCGAGCCCGCATTAAGAATTAGCCGTAAGGCCCGAGTGACACGGGTAGCGAAGGATTTTATCGCGTGTAATTTTCATTATTAAAGTAACACGGGTATTTTTTTTATGGCATAATTTATAATATCACATTTACTTTAATAACTTTTTATAAAATTATACCTACTATAAATTGGGATGAGGCACCGTACCTAGTATTAACATACTCGAAAGGTAGCATAAAGTACTTAATTAACAAATACGACTTTAAATGCAACACACATAGGTAATTAAAACGTTTTACGACCACTATAAAAAATAATCATAATAAAAGAAGAAAGGGTGACATTAAAATTGATGAGAATATCCGTCATAGTACATTTTGTCTATGCTTACACTAGTGATGAAAAGTAGAGTATTTACATACGTGTGTAGGTGATATTTTACACCCTCAAACTATAACTGGTGTGTAAAAAATCACCTACATCCCTTGTGTTAACACATCAGGTGAGTTGTGGTCAACCGCGTAACCTGTTAATAAAAATGCCAATTTAAAATCTCCACTTCTAATTTCAAGAGTTCTGGGTTAATTTTGTCTTGCTCTCTCATTGACCGAGGGAACGAGATAAAGTTCAATGTAGATTTATATGAGAATGTTTTTAGGGTTTTGGTACGCCCCCTGACTAGTTGGTTTACCTGAGTCTGAGCTGTGTCTACAATAACGTAGAAAATGTGTTATTATTTCAGAATGTCTGCAGATAAGGTGACCCTTTCCTCTCAGGAGATCTTTGCTCTCGAAGATAAAAAAGGCTGTCGAAACTATGCGCCCCTCCCTGTCGCCTTGGCCCGTGGTGAAGGTAAGAACACCTTGTAATATGTTGGGCCGTTTGACTCTTTATTCTGTACTTGCAATGCAATGAGCAATGTTCTTAGTTCCATTTGTGCATTGGACTTAGTTTGTAAGTGTGCAATAAAGTATTAAATAAATAAATGTTTCCAGCAAAATTACAGGGCACACCATAGACATAAAAATTATTTTGCTTAAATCTATAGGGCACACAGAGATTTGACATCTTTTATCTCGGGGTGACGAGCGCAGTGCATTGCCATCCAGGGTTTTGAATTGTTGAAGTTCAAAATTCTGAGTGGCGTTGAGCTGTTATGGGCAAGCATGAAGAGCCATCAGGCGAGCGACTTCGCTCGTCTCGTCACCCAGTATCATAAAAAAAAGCTTAAAACCTAGAAATCGTGAATATTAACTCTACCTAAAACCGCACACTGCCTCTTCCGAGATGATTCGTTTTCTTTTTTCGATGAAATTTTTATGTGAAACTGTTTTTTTTTTATAATGAAACTAATTTGGTACTGGAACCTTACGGCTAACTCTTAACGTGGGCTCGAATTAGCGCTTTCGAACTGCGCTTTTTTACCGCTAATTTGAGACCGCGGAATAAGCCGTAAGGCTCATTGTATTATTATCAAGATTTTTATATACTTTTATTCGTCGTAGCGGCTACGAATAACTTAAACGCGTAGCTTGCGCTACAGTTAAATTATCGTAGCGTATAGTGAAATTCTCCATAGAGACAAAAGTTTTTTAAATCGATATTTAATACGTACCTAACGATATCGACTTTAGACTTAAGCGAAACGTGTGTAGCTTATTTCACTTAGGGGTAGTGTAGCATGGTGTCACTTCATAAAAATCTGAATCGTTTCTGTAGTTTACCTACCTCCTACAAATTTTCCCTTCTTTATTAACCGATTTCCAAAAAGAGGAGGTTATCATTCCTCCTTTTTTTTCTTTTTATGTTTGTTGCCTCAGAACTTTTGACTGGGGAACCAATTTTGATGATTTTTTTTATTATTTTAAACCTTGTGCTTCCCGTTTGGTCCCGCTTCAATTTGATCCAGTTCTGATGAAGTCGGTTTTTTATATTGATAATTATAATATTAAAGCTTTTATAAAAAAAAGTAAATAACAACAATTCATATTGCCTGTATAGTATAACATATACTAATCAAGATTCATCGATATTGGACTAGCTTCAGTGTTTTTTTCAATTATGTAATTATTTATGAATTGTGTAAAAATTACCCTACCCACGGTCCCGCCTTTACCATAGGACAGTAAGTGTATATTATAGATTACACGCAATACTGTATCAAACTACTTATCATTGTTATTATTACAATTAATTGTTCACTTCAAACCATTCATATCATAATATTTTCGCAATGTCCGCTGAACACAATAGGTGGCCAAGAATAATAGATTGGTTGGTTGGCACTTACATAAATAATTACTATCACTTAGGTACTCAAGTACGAACTTAAAGTACTCATTTCATTTTTTTCCGCCCGTTACCAGGCCTGGCGCACTCCGCACTTTAGGTATGAAGCTACAAGTAGTCTTGTCGGACTTGCCGTGCCCGCTGCCACGCGATAGACAGAGATAACGCGACAAGAGTTACGCGATAGACGAAGAGGCGACTTCTAGGTTAATATAGCTGTAGGTAGTTAGCGCTCGCACGTCCTGAATTGCACTTTATTGTTTAGTAACAAGAGTCGCTACTTATTTAAACAATTTTGTGGAGTGAATCTTCTGTACTTGTACTTATATGTATTCTGTGCCGTTACTGGACATGTTAGAAAGCCATACCGCCTCGCATTTTATTGTCATAGGCTCTTTCTTTAAATCCGCTGACCGGGCCCCCGCGCAGGCATATGCCCGGTCAATGTACGCCACTGCGAAGATGCTAATACTGAAACTATTTTTTTTTTTTAATGAAACTGGGACGAGACGAGCGAATTCGCTCGCCTGATGGCTCTTCACGCTTGCCCATAACAGCTCAACGCCACTCAGAATTTTGAACTTCAACAGTTCAAAACCCTAGATGGCAATGCACTGCGCTCGTCACCCCGAGATATAAGATGTCAAATCTCTGTGTGCCCTGTAATTTCGCTGGAAACATTGCCATTCAATCCGGAACACAGTAGTGTTTGTACACTACTGCTTCGCGGTTGAATAACTGGCAAAGGTGTGGTACTTCCCCAGGCGGACCCTGCAAAAGAGTCCTACCACTACAAAAAGTTTTGCGTTAAAAAAAAGTATTTCGATAGCAAGTTGTACAGCTACGTAGTAATAAAAACCTATAGACTGCGTAGAGTCAATAGCGATACGATAAAAATACAATGCCCCAAATTAGATTCGGGTTCTAATCAGTATAAGGTTACATAGTTAACTCAGTAACCGACTATAACCACAATTCCGAAACGTCTAATTGCTTTGTGTTCTTATAACTCCAATAAACTGTTTATACATGTATAGATAAGTTGTAGCGATGCTGACATTCAACCTGCTATCGCTATTAGTTTATTTCAATGCAACTATTTATCAAACAAATATCTATTACCAGTTATATGACCTATCATCGCTCCAAGCTTGTTTTGATCTGACAACTGCAATAACGTAAAAAAAGGAGAATGGAAATACAATAAAATTGTTGCTAGCATAATAAACTGTAGATAATTTTATATTGTAAAGTTTGTATCTCTACATACCTAACTCTATCTCTTCTCTACTTACTTCGAAAAAAAGTCTACATACTTAGTATAAAATAAAGTCGCTTTCCGCGTCTGTCTGTCTGTATATCAGCTAACTCTTCCTAAACTACGCAACGGAAGTTGATGCAAATTTAACCATCAGTTAGATAATTTTTCACGGAAGGTTTATATATATCGTATTTAAAATAAAACTAACACCCGAGTGAAGTCGGCGCAGGTCGCTAGTAAAGTACAAATCCAACATATGATAACCTATTTTATTTTATATGCAAATAAGCAGACGGGTCGCCTGATGTTAAGCGATCACCGTCGCCTATGGATACCTGCAACATCATAGATACGATGCCGACCCTTAAAGACTCTATTACAAGCCGTTTTGTAGAACCCCATATTATAGCTACTCGGAAATGCCGTAGGAGGAGCTCATTCATTGCACAAATTGCAGGAGAGAAGTTCTCAATTCGGTCCGTTTTATTTTAACTTATTTATTTATTTAGATAGAAGACTAGCACACCGATTACTCCGTTTTGTGAGATTAGTTACGTTTTTTTTTATTTATTTGTCCCACAAACATTTTGTGGTTGCGTTATTAACCAGTTTCTATAATTTTGTTATCGCGCATACCCTAAAATCGGTTTTTGTATTGATATCTATTACAATGTATGTTTTTTTAGGAAAACTAATAAAATATTATACAATAAAAATTGTTGTGTCACTGCGCCGCCAGAAGAATATACCATTATTGAAGGTAGTCTGGGGGAATCGTTCTTAGCGATAAGTCCGGGTTTTGTGGCCATATTGTATATATGCTTCGCGTAATGTCATTATTATATGGTGTCAGAAAATAGTTATTGTCTTTCTTACCCCTTGTTCATAATCCAGGCATAAAAGTCACGCATAAGTAGGTACATAAGATGGCGTGATATTACGCACTGCACGGCTTATCTTTATGATATTATATCAAATTACTCGTATGTGAGAATAAGGTTAAATATTAGTTTAAGAATCAGCATTTACGATCGTACATGATACACGACATTTAAGACGCTTAGGCGTAATTTTATCAGAATTAATAAATATAAATTGGTAGGTACGTCTGTACTATACCTACATTCTACAAACTCTACACTAAAGCCACCAAATCGCTGTTTGTCGCTGCGCCTGCGATGTTAAACCCGACGTCGAGTGGACAATCGAGGCGGCGTCGTAGCAAAGTCAACAGTTTTAAATGTATTTTTTAGCGCGAATAATTCCGCGTTTCACTTCCAACTTGCCTGTTGGTAAGCGACGGTGTGGTCGAAGATGAAGCACGCAGACTTAGAAGATACCTATTCACTCTTGCCTTGAAAAGACGCAGATTATATCTCTCAGGAAACAAGAAAGCCGGCAGGTTGAAGGGCAATGTTTCCAGCGAAATTACACACAGAGATTTGACATCTTATGTCTCGGGGTGACGAGCGCAGTGCATTGCCATCCAGGGTTTTGAACTGTTGAAGTTCAAAATTCTGAGTTTCGTTGAGCTGTTTTGGGCAAGCGTGAAGAGCCATCAGGCGAGCGACTTCGCTCGTCTCGTCAGTCAGTATGATAAAAAAAAAAGTTTACAGGTTGTTCCAATCAATGGCCGTACGGATTAGAAACGTAGAATCGAAACGTTTGGTACTTCTCCAAGGAGAGTCCACAATGTATGGGTGGTAATGGGCCGATAATTTTATTTTATTGTATTTTATGTGCGTCCATTTGTTCGCCACCTCGCCTGTTGTTAAATGATGATGCGGTTTATGATGGAGCACTTTTGGATTTACGCTAGGTACGAAATTGGGTTTCTTCCTATCTGTTATTATTTCGATTGATTTAAGAGTTCGGAAAAAAACATTGCAAACTTTTAGATGACCGTATTTATTTCTGGCAGTCTTAAAGGGTCGGCAACGTATTTATGATGCCTCTGGTAATAAGCATCTATAAGCAACGGTGACTTCTTAGGTACCATCAGGCAGCCCGTCTTCTTGTTTGCCACTGACTTAGGAAAAGCCTTATTTTTATAAGCTCTCACGATTGTCTTCACAAATGTCTAACTGTCATCGTTTTCCAGGCGTGTTCGTGTGGGATGTGGAAGGCAAGAGGTACTACGACTTCTTGAGCGCGTACTCGGCGGTGAACCAGGGCCACTGTCATCCCAGGATCATCTCAGCACTCAAAGACCAAGCAGAGAAACTGACGCTCGTCTCCAGGTAGGTACATTTAATTTTGTTAATCTATCTCAGTTTTTTGTCAGATCTGAGATCTGTACCTGCCTACATACTATCGGAAATATCACTCTCTTGCATTGATATATATGTGAGTACATATCTAGATGCGCCTCGTTTCTCAGGAATAGGTACATTTTGCGGAGAAAAAATCCCTCTCCAGCTCTCCATTTAAATTTATAGAATTAGTAGATATGATTAGCTCTTTTAATAATTATTTTGAAAAACCCCTGTCTCAAAGAAAAGACAGCAGATTAATTCCTCGTCATGCGGTCTTTGCTTCCAGAGCTTTCTACTCGGACCAGCTGGGTCGTTATGAGGAGTTCATGACCAAACTGTTCGGATTCGACCGGCTGCTGCCGATGAACACGGGCGTGGAGGGCGGTGAGAGTGCCTGCAAGATCGCGCGCAAATGGGGATACACTGTCAAGAAGATACCTGACGGACAGGCTAAGGTACAAACTATTTTCTACCTTCAAGAACGGTTCAAGAGTTAGGCTAGGACACAGGCCATCACCCTGATATACTAAGGAGACACGGGGAGATATAAACAGAAACTAGATCTTTATCAGCTTTTTTAGGGTTTCGTACCCAAAGGGTAAAACGGGACCCTATTACTATGACTACGCTGTCCGTCCGTCTGTCTGTCTGTCCGTCTGTCACCAGGCTGTATCTCATGAACCGTGATAGTTAGACAGTTGAAATTTTCACAGATAATGTATTTCTGTTGCCGCTATAACTACAAATACTACAAAACATAATAAAATAAATATTTAAGGGAGCTCCCATAGAGTTCCGATATTGATAACGGCAACAGGTAGACTCTTGAAATATTCACAGAATATTGCGTTATATTATTGACTTTAAAAATAAATAATTAAATGAAAATAAAATTTATATTTAAGGGGGGCTTCCATACAACAAAAGTGTTTTTTTAGATAATGGTATGGAACCCTTCGTTCGCGAGTCCGACGCGCACTTTGCCGGTTATGTTATTATAATGTTCCTACAGTTTCTATCATATGATCCATCATTATCTGCACTGTTTAGATTGTGCTGTTTTACAATCTTAAATCTTTGATATATTTTTCTCTCTCTTGCTATGTGCGTTGGTTATGTGATAATCGGGCCCAGCAGGGCTAGCGTGCGCGCCGCGACAAAATTTGTCGACTCTCTTTATCGTGTCAAAGCGAGACAGGTGTATACGAAAACGTAGGCGCTTTTTTTATATAGAATAGGTCTATGTTTGGCCACCAAGTCATCTAATGGAAAGCGATCTTGTGTCCGAAGATGGAGCACGTAGATTTAGAAAGTACTTATTCACTCTGGCGTTGAAGACACCCAGGTTATAGTTTTTAGGAGACGGTGGCAACGCTTTCCCTTCCCTAGCGGTCCCAAACAAGCTTGTTCTTGCCGTCACTGTGACGTCATGATTTGGTCGCGGTGCGCATGTAAGTCCTGCAGCGGCCTTATTGTGTTCGTCTGCAGTCTCGCTCGCGCGCATAGTCCGAGAAAGTATGCGCGAGCGAGCAATCACCATTGCCACCCGACTTACACAATAAAACCGATCGATCGACGATGTGCACTACAGCTTTTATATTTAGCTGATTGCGAATTAATTCCAGATAGTGTTCGCGGAAGGCAACTTCTGGGGTCGCACACTATCAGCCGTGTCGTCGTCTTCGGACCCCTCGTGCTACGAGGGCTTCGGCCCCTTCATGCCCGGCTTCTCGCTTATCCCATACAACGACATACCGGCTTTGGAGGTAAAGTAAACGTTATTTAACTACTAATTTACGTAGATACATATGCTGGTAATCAGGTATAGCATCTTCTTAAGAGTGACCTCAGTACATCATCACAAACAAATTTTGTTATACGACTTTACGAAATTTGCTAAAAAAACAGCTGACCGAACTTATAACTTCATAAGTTATCTTAACTAGTTAGTTAACTTATCTATTTAAGTATGTATTTAAAAATATATATGTATGTATATCAGTCTCTGGCTGCCATATTACAAGCTCTGCTTAGTTTGGGGTCAGATGATTGTGTGCAATAATGTCCCAGGTACATATTGTCGGGTACAAAAGTTGTTTGTTTTGATGTACTAAGACAGAGGTTCCCAAAGTGGTTCAGGTGGACCCTAGGGGTCCACGGGAGACTCGGCGGGGGTGTACGTTTTTGTCGAGTTTTGGGAATATGGTAGAAATGTAGCTGCTGGGGGTCGACCGAAACCAGCTAAATTTTGAAAGTGGTCTATGAGATAAACAAGTCTGGGAACATCTGAACTAAGGGGTGTGCACGCGCAAATGGCACATGGCGCAAATGGCACATAGGACAAGAATGGTGGATAGTCTTAATCAAGAGTCCCACTATCCACCTTCTTGTCCTATCAGTTTGGTGGGACCTAATTTTTATTGTTATCCGCACAGACCTAAGTCTGTGGTCATCCGAATTACAAAGCTACAAATCGATACGACATTCAGAATTAAAATTGACTGCCAATATTTGTTAACGTAGTTACAAGTAGGTAAAACTAATAAAGAAGCCAAACTGAACCGGAAATTTGACCTGACAAGATGCATGGGCGTAGCCAGGTTGTTTTTAAACAGGGGGGGGGGGAAGTAACTTTATTTGAAACTATTTACGAGCGCGTACCCACACTCTCCTAGAGGACAGTCATCTGCCGCCCCATGCCCTTACCAGGCTGTATATTACGTACGTAACGATTACGTACGTAATCTTTTTCAGGTCTCAGAACTTAGGCGCGAGTGATGCGTGGTGCGTGGTACAGTCAAATGCACAAACCTTCCTACATTTGTTTTTTTACTTTACTAATATATCAATGCGAGTCTTTGGGTATGTTTGTTACTCAATCGCGCAAAAACGCTTAACAAAAAGCCCAAAACAAATATCAATAGATAAATAACGAGAAACTATAACAACCGATATTGAGAAACAAATAACAACAACTTCTCCACTCGACTGTTCTTTGGGCCCGCAATGCGCTTGTGTGTCATGTACAAATGCAGCACTCACACTAGCATGCGGTGTTGGTAGACGCGTGCGGGTGTGCGGTGCGGGGAAAGCGGGCGGTGGTCCCTCTCGGTCGCGAGCTGCGCTCTTCGACACCTATAATATTATGCGCACTGCGCAGTCACTCGCGCTAATTTCTATAATAATAAATAATCATTTATTTCAAGTAACATTAGACTCATACAAATCACCAAATAATAATAGAAAAGAATAATAAATAGTAGCTAGTCACATTACATTAATATTAATAATTACCATTGAAATTTAAAATAATAAAACTAAAAATGTCAACATTATGCAATAAATTAAATTATGTCAACGTAATAGTCATGCATATCAGTACCTACCCTTACATTAATTAATTAGGCCCTACTGTGTGCAGTGTGCAATGTGTAGTCTGCAACAATGATTGATGTAAGGGCAATCTATCCTACCTGCTATCACGGCCAGCATGCTGTTGTGGCTCCCCCGCACGCGCCGCACCAGTGACGGCGCTCGCTTGCGCATTGTGGCCTCAAAAAGATTTGCGCGTACTGTACTAAAAACAATCTCATCATCTGTTTTGATCAGCGCTTCTTATTTTAAAAGCTTTTGTAATTGTTTATTATACGATGTAGGTACTTAACATGTACCGGTAGGTACCTAAGTGTTATTCTGCAATAATGATAAGATATTGCATAAATGGCGAGATTATCAAAGGTTAAAGATCAGGGATGATAATTATATTGTTGCCAAGTTGTTTTTATACGGCCACGCCTTTTAACAAATTTGACCTTCTCATCGTGTAATGGATGTTCGATGAACTTCGATGTTACTGTGAAGAACTACCAACGTTGATTAATTCGCGCGCTGAAAAGATGCTTTACTCATCATCAGCCATAAGTGGTTCACTGCTTAACATAGGCATATCCTAACACGCCACACTGAACGACAGCCTGCTATCTGCATCAACTGGATGCCCGCGCTCTCACGAAGGCGTCGGTCTAGTTTCCGAGGCCTTCGTGGTCTCCACTCAAGAACCTTTCTTCCACATCGGTTATCGGTCCTTCGAACGATGTAGCCTGCCCATTGCCACTTCAACTTGCAAATCTTGACAGCTATGTCGGTGACTAGTTCTACGGCGGAATATCTTCATTGCGGATTTTATCGCGCAATTTTCTGCTTTAAACAGTACCAACGAATCGTGGAAGCTTAAGAGCTACATAAAGATGGAGACTGCATTGATTCAAAACAAATGAAAAACCAAGGGGTCCTGGGTGCTTACCTCGCGCGCTCTTATTACACATCCGCCATGAATTCAGTACATCTGCGAGTGGATGAATGAGAGGCGTAATCCACGAGTCATGAATGAATGGAGTCTAATTATACTTGCTGCTCGCGTTGGTTGACTCCGGAAAAGCAAGCGCGCTTGCATGCTTCGCATTTTGTCCGGAGGCAACCAACCAACGTGAGCCAAAAATTCACTATCATCATCAGCCAGAAGACGTCCACTGCTGAACATAGGCGTCCCCCTTTAACCTCCATACTGAACGACATCCTGCCATCTGCATCCACTGGATGCCCGCGACTCTCACAATGTCGTCGGTCCATCTAGTGGGAGGCCTACCTACGCTTCGTCTTCCGGTTCGCGGTCTCCAGTCAAGAACCTTGCTTCCCCATCGGTTAACAGTTCTTCGAGCGATGTGGCCTGCCCATTGCCACTTCAACTTGCAGATTTTAATAGCTATGTCGGTGACAAAATTCACTATAGTTATAAATAGTTCTGTTGTTCGTTCGTTCCTTTTTGACCAACCTGTGGCTTAGCTGATTATCAATATTTCATTTCGTTCCAGAAAGTTTTGGAAGACCCGACAGTGGCCGCGTTCATGGTGGAGCCGATCCAAGGTGAAGCGGGCGTGGTGGTGCCGGCGGACGGGTACCTGCGGCGCGTGCGCGAGCTCTGCACGCGACACAACGTGCTGTGGATCGCGGACGAGGTGCAGACTGGCCTCGGTCAGTATACAACCTTCCAGAATGTTCTACATGTAGACAGTTGCCGCGTCACGGTGGACCTGATCCATGGTGTGATGGCGCCGGCGCATGAAGCAAAATGTTTTTTTCACGTTGGCGTCAAAACTCGCATACCTACATCCTACAGTATTGCCATTAGAGCGTCTCAGTCGCCTACAACAGAATGGCACCGATTTTAACCGACTTCCAAAAAGGAGGCGGTTCTCAATTCGAATGTTTTTTTAAAATGTTTGTTACCTCATAACTTTCGAATGGGTGAACCGATTTTGATGATTCTTTTTTTATTTGATAACTGATGCTTCTCGTGTGGTCCTATTTCAATTTGGTCTAGTTCTGTCATTTTTCTGAAGTCTGTTTTTTATTGGTTGATAATTATTACTCATACATTTAAATTCCAGGTCGCACGGGTAAACTCCTGGCGGTAGATTACGAGGGTGTAAAACCTGATATACTGATCCTCGGCAAGGCGCTGAGCGGCGGAGTGTTGCCAGTCTCCGCGGTGCTCGCCAACAACAGCGTTATGGACGTAAGTCTGTTTCAACTTCCTAACAATATGACATTTGGATTCTCACTTTTATCTATTTACCTTTTTTCTTTATTAAGACAAGTGCCTTTATTAACTAAACAAAATACAAGCTAACACTAACACTACAAAAACATGTTTTAATGTTTATCGGTGCGTATCGCGCAATATATTATTTACGTAAAAATAGATACATTTCGCTCGACGTTTCGACCATGTTACAATGGCCGTGGCCACGAGCTGACTGAAAGGTACCTATTTGAAACGCCGCGGTACCTTCATTGTTCTGCCGTAGATCCGAACCAACTACGGCAAAACTATGATTACTTTTGAAGGAGCGTGCCTTTATAACAAAATACCCTCGGAAATTAAAAATGTAAACTCGTTCAACACATTTAAAAAGCGACTTGCCGAGTATGTTCTCACAACGTAAAAATGCAAGTAAATTGTGTTGGACGGGAAATTAGATGGATATGTGTTGTATGTTATATTATTTTATTCTAATATGTTTATTAAGCTTAATCTTGC